>OX101754.1:134307028-139107028 GCA_944452675.1 Tachina lurida
GTATATAGTCCACTTAAGTTTTTACATACGAAATGGACGAATTATAGTCAATTTAATTTTTTATAAAAATTTTAAAAATGGACGATGTATAGTCCATTAAATTTTGTATATATAGCCAGTCCATTTAATTTTTTGCATGAAAAATAGACGATGTATAGTCTATATAATTGTTTGCATACGAATCGGACGATTTATAGTCGATAAAATTTTTTTATAAAAAATTGAAAAAAAGACGATGTATATTCCATTAAATTTTTTTCATAAAAAACTTTTTGCATGAAAAATGGATGATGTATAGTTTATTAATTTCTTTGCACGAAAAGAAGACGAGGTATATAGTCCACTTAAGTTTTTACATACGAAATGGACGAATTATAGTCAATTTAATTTTTTATAAAAATTTAAAAAATGGACGATGTATAGTCCATTAAATTTTGTATATATAGCCAGTCCATTTAAATTTTTGCAATAAAAATAGACGATGTATAGTCTATATAATTGTTTGCATACGAATCGGACGATTTATAGTCGATAAAATTTTTTCATAAAAAATTTAAAAAAAGACGATGTATAGTCCATTAAATTTTTTTCATAAAAAATTTTTTTCCATGAAAAATGGATGATGTATAGTTTATTAATTTCTTTGCACGAAAAGAAGACGAGGTATATAGTCCACTTAAGTTTTTACATACGAAATGGACGAACTATAGTCAATTTAATTTTTTATAAAAATTAAAAAAAGACGATGTATAGTCCATTAAATTTTTTTCATAAAAAATCTTTTTGCATGAAAAATGGATGATGTATAATTTATTAATTTCTTTGCACGAAAAGAAGACGAGGTATATAGTCCACTTAAGTTTTTACATACGAAATGGACGAACTATAGTCAATTTAATTTTTTATAAAAATTTTAAAAATGGACGATGTATAGTCCATTAAATTTTGTATATATAGCCAGTCCATTTAATTTTTTGCATGAAAAATAGACGATGTATAGTCTATATAATTGTTTGCATACGAATCGGACGATTTATAGTCGATAAAATTTTTTTATAAAAAATTTAAAAAAAGACGATGTATATTCCATAAAATTTTTTTCATAAAAAAATTTTTCCATGAAAAATGGATGATGTATAGTTTATTAATTTCTTTGCACGAAAAGAAGACGAGGTATATAGTCCACTTAAGTTTTTACATACGAAATGGACGAACTATAGTCAATTTAATTTTTTATAAAAATTTTAAAAATGGACGATGTATAGTCCATTAAATTTTGTATATATAGCCAGTCCATTTAATTTTTTGCATGAAAAATAGACGATGTATAGTCTATATAATTGTTTGCATACGAATCGGACGATTTATAGTCGATAAAATTTTTATATACAAAATTGAAAAAAAGACGATGTATAGTCCATTAAATTTTTTTCATAAAAAATTTTTTGCATGAAAAATGGATGATGTATAGTTTATTAATTTCTTTGCACGAAAAGAAGACGACGAATATAGTCCACTTAAGTTTTTACATACGAAATGGACGAATTATAGTCAATTTAATTTTTTATAAAAATTTAAAAAATGGACGATGTATAGTCCATTAAATTTTGTATATATAGCCAGTCCATTTAAATTTTTGCATGAAAAATAGATGATGTATAGTCTATGTAATTGTTTGCATACGAATCGGACGATTTATAGTCGATAAAATTTTTTATACAAAATTGAAAAAAAGACGATGTATATATAGTCCATTAAATTTTTTCCATAAAAAATTTTTTCCATGAAAAATGGATGATGTATAGTTTATTAATTTCTTTGCCCAAACAGAAGACGAGGTATATAGTCCACTTAAGTTTTTACATACGAAATGGACGAACTATAGTCAATTTAATTTTTTATAAAAATTTAAAAAATGGACGATGTATAGTCCATTAAATTTTGTATATATAGCCAGTCCATTTAATTTTTTGCATGAAAAATAGACGATGTATAGTCTATATAATTGCTTGCATACAAATCGGACGATTTATAGTCGATAAAATTTTTTTTATAAAAAATTGAAAAAAAGACGATGTATAGTCCATTAAATTTTTTTCATAAAAAAATTTTTTCCATGAAAAATGGATGATGTATAGTTTATTAATTTCTTTGCACGAAAAGAAGACGAGGTATATAGTCCACTTAAGTTTTTACATACGAAATGGACGAACTATAGTCAATTTAATTTTTTATAAAAATTTTAAAAATGGACGATGTATAGTCCATTAAATTTTGTATATATAGCCAGTCCTTTTAATTTTTTGCATGAAAAATAGACGATGTATAGTCTATATAATTGTTTGCATACGAATCGGACGATTTATAGTCGATAAAATTTTTTTATAAAAAATTGAAAAAAAGACGATGTATAGTCCATTAAATTTTTTTCATAAAAATTTTTTTGCATGAAAAATTGATGATGTATAGTTTATTAATTTCTTTGCACAAAAAGAAGACGACGTATATAGTCCACTTAAGTTTTTACATACGAAATGGACGAACTATAGTCAATTTAATTTTTTATAAAAATTTAAAAAATGGACGATGTATAGTCCATTAAATTTTGTATATATAGCCAGTCCATTTAATTTTTTGCATGAAAAATAGACGATGTATAGTCTATATAATTGCTTGCATACGAATCGGACGATTTATAGTCGATAAAATTTTTTTATAAAAAATTGAAAAAAAGACGATGTATAGTCCATTAAATTTTTTTCATAAAAAAATTTTTTCCATGAAAAATGGATGATGTATAGTTTATTAATATCTTTGCACGAAAAGAAGACGAGGTATATAATCCACTTAAGTTTTTACATACGAAATGGACGAACTATAGTCAATTTAATTTTTTATAAAAATTTAAAAAATGGACGATTAAATTTTGTATATATAGCCAGTCCATTTAATTTTTTGCATGAAAAATAGACGATGTATAGTCTATATAATTGTTTGCATACGAATCGGACGATTTATAGTCGATTAAATTTTTTCATGAAAAATTGAAAAAAAGACGATGTATAGTCCATTAAATTTTTTTCATAAAAAATTTTTTTGCGTGAAAAATGGATGATGTATAGTTTATTAATTTCTTTGCACGAAAAGATGACGAGGTATATAGTCCACTTAAGTTTTTACATACGAAATGGACGAACTATAGTCAATTTAATTTTTTATAAAAATTTTAAAAATGGACGATGTATAGTCCATTAAATTTTGTATATATAGCCAGTCCATTTAATTTTTTGCATGAAAAATAGACGATGTATAGTCTATATAATTGTTTGCATACGAATCGGACGATTTATAATCGATTAAATTTTTTCATAAAAAATTGAAAAAAAGACGATGTATAGTCCATTAAATTTTTTTCATAAAAAATTTTTTTGCGTGAAAAATGGATGATGTATAGTTTATTAATTTCTTTGCACGAAAAGAAGACGACGTATATAGTCCACTTAAGTTTTTACATACGAAATGGACGAATTATAGTCAATTTAATTTTTTATAAAAATTTTAAAAATGGACGATGTATAGTCCATTAAATTTTGTATATATAGCCAGTCCATTTAATTTTTTGCATGAAAAATAGACGATGTATAGTCTATATAATTGTTTGCATACGAATCGGACGATTTATAGTCGATAAAATTTTTTTATACAAAATTGAAAAAAAGACGATGTATAGTCCATTAAATTTTTTTCATAAAAAAATTTTTTGCATGAAAAATGGATGATGTATAGTTTATTAATTTCTTTGCACGAAAAGAAGACGAGGTATATAGTCCACTTAAGTTTTTACATACGAAATGGACAAACTATAGTCAATTTAATTTTTTATAAAAATTTTAAAAATGGACGATGTATAGTCCATTAAATTTTGTATATATAGCCAGTCCATTTAAATTTTTGCATGAAAAATAGACGATGTATAGTCTATATAATTGTTTGCATACGAATCGGACGATTTATAGTCGATAAAATTTTTTCATAAAAAATTTAAAAAAAGACGATGTATAGTCCATTAAATTTTTTTCATAAAAAATCTTTTTGCTTGAAAAATGGATGATGTATAGTTTATTAAATTCTTTGCACGAAAAGAAGACGACGTATATAGTCCACTTAAGTTTTTACATACGAAATGGACGAATTATAGTCAATTTAATTTTTTATAAAAATTTTAAAAATGGACGATGTATAGTCCATTAAATTTTGTATATATAGCCAGTCCATTTAATTTTTTGCATGAAAAATAGACGATGTATAGTCTATATAATTGTTTGCATACGAATCGGACGATTTATAGTCGATAAAATTTTTTTATAAAAAATTGAAAAAAAGACGATGTATATTCCATTAAATTTTTTTCATAAAAAAATTTTTTCCATGAAAAATGGATGATGTATAGTTTATTAATTTCTTTGCACGAAAAGAAGACGAGGTATATAGTCCACTTAAGTTTTTACATACGAAATGGACGAACTATAGTCAATTTAATTTTTTATAAAAATTTTAAAAATGGACGATGTATAGTCCATTAAATTTTGTATATATAGCCAGTCCATTTAATTTTTTGCATGAAAAATAGACGATGTATAGTCTATGTAATTGTTTGCATACGAATCGGACGATTTATAGTCGATAAAATTTTTTTATAAAAAATTGAAAAAAAGACGATGTATATTCCATTAAATTTTTTTCATAAAAAAATTTTTTCCATGAAAAATGGATGATGTATAGTTTATTAATTTCTTTGCACGAAAAGAAGACGAGGTATATAGTCCACTTAAGTTTTTACATACGAAATGGACGAATTATAGTCAATTTAATTTTTTATAAAAATTTTAAAAATGGACGATGTATAGTCCATTAAATTTTGTATATATAGCCAGTCCATTTAATTTTTTGCATGAAAAATAGACGATGTATAGTCTATATAATTGTTTGCATACGAATCGGACGATTTATAGTCGATTAAATTTTTTCATGAAAAATTGAAAAAAAGACGATGTATAGTCCATTAAATTTTTTTCATAAAAAATTTTTTTGCGTGAAAAATGGATGATGTATAGTTTATTAATTTCTTTGCACGAAAAGATGACGAGGTATATAGTCCACTTAAGTTTTTACATACGAAATGGACGAATTATAGTCAATTTAATTTTTTATAAAAATTTTAAAAATGGACGATGTATAGTCCATTAAATTTTGTATATATAGCCAGTCCATTTAATTTTTTGCATGAAAAATAGACGATGTATAGTCTATATAATTGTTTGCATACAAATCGGACGATTTATAGTCGATAAAATTTTTTTATAAAAAATTTTAAAAAAGACGATGTATATCCCATTAAATTTTTTTCATAAAAAAATTTTTCCATGAAAAATGGATGGTGTATAGTTTATTAATTTCTTTGCACGAAAAGAAGACGAGGTATATAGTCCACTTAAGTTTTTACATACGAAATGGACGAACTATAGTCAATTTAATTTTTTATAAAAATTTTAAAAATGGACGATGTATAGTCCATTAAATTTTGTATATATAGCCAGTCCATTTAATTTTTTGCATGAAAAATAGACGATGTATAGTCTATATAATTGTTTGCATACGAATCGGACGATTTATAGTCGATAAAATTTTTTTATACAAAATTGAAAAAAAGACGATGTATAGTCCATTAAATTTTTTTCATAAAAAAATTTTTTGCATGAAAAATGGATGATGTATACTTTATTAAATTCTTTGCACGAAAAGAAGACGAGGTATATAGTCCACTTAAGTTTTTACATACGAAATGGACGAATTATAGTCAATTTAATTTTTTATAAAAATTTTAAAAATGGACGATGTATAGTCCATTAAATTTTGTATATATAGCCAGTCCATTTAATTTTTTGCATGAAAAATAGACGATGTATAGTCTATATAATTGTTTGCATACGAATCGGACGATTTATAGTCGATAAAATTTTTTTATAAAAAATTTAAAAAAAGACGATGTATATCCCATTAAATTTTTTTCATAAAAAAATTTTTCCATGAAAAATGGATGGTGTATAGTTTATTAATTTCTTTGCACGAAAAGAAGACGAGGTATATAGTCCACTTAAGTTTTTACATACGAAATGGACGAACTATAGTCAATTTAATTTTTTATAAAAATTTTAAAAATGGACGATGTATAGTCCATTAAATTTTGTATATATAGCCAGTCCATTTAATTTTTTGCATGAAAAATAGACGATGTATAGTCTATATAATTGTTTGCATACGAATCGGACGATTTATAGTCGATAAAATTTTTTTATACAAAATTGAAAAAAAGACGATGTATAGTCCATTAAATTTTTTTATTAAAAAAATTTTTTGCATGAAAAATGGATGATGTATAGTTTATTAATTTCTTTGCACGAAAAGAAGACGAGGTATATAGTCCACTTAAGTTTTTACATACGAAATGGACAAACTATAGTCAATTTAATTTTTTATAAAAATTTTAAAAATGGACGATGTATAGTCCATTAAATTTTGTATATATAGCCAGTCCATTTAATTTTTTGCATGAAAAATAGACGATGTATAGTCTATATAATTGTTTGCATACGAATCGGACGATTTATAGTCGATAAAATTTTTTTATACAAAATTGAAAAAAAGACGATGTATAGTCCATTAAATTTTTTTCATAAAAAAATTTTTTGCATGAAAAATGGATGATGTATACTTTATTAAATTCTTTGCACGAAAAGAAGACGACGTATATAGTCCACTTAAGTTTTTACATACGAAATGGACGAACTATAGTCAATTTAATTTTTTATAAAAATTTAAAAAATGGACGATGTATAGTCCATTAAATTTTGTATATATAGCCAGTCCATTTAAATTTTTGCATGAAAAATAGACGATGTATAGTCTATATAATTGTTTGCATACGAATCGGACGATTTATAGTCGATAAAATTTTTTCATAAAAAATTTAAAAAAAGACGATGTATAGTCCATTAAATTTTTTTCATAAAAAATCTTTTTGCTTGAAAAATGGATGATGTATAGTTTATTGAATTCTTTGCACGAAAAGAAGACGACGTATATAGTCCACTTAAGTTTTTACATACGAAATGGACGAATTATAGTCAATTTAATTTTTTATAAAAATTTTAAAAATGGACGATGTATAGTCCATTAAATTTTGTATATATAGCCAGTCCATTTAATTTTTTGCATGAAAAATAGACGATGTATAGTCTATATAATTGTTTGCATACGAATCGGACGATTTATAGTCGATAAAATTTTTTTATAAAAAATTGAAAAAAGACGATGTATAGTCCATTAAATTTTTTTCATAAAAAAATTTTTTGCATGAAAAATGGATGATGTATACTTTATTAAATTTTTTGCACGAAAAGAAGACGACGTATATAGTCCACTTAAGTTTTTACATACGAAATGGACGAATTATAGTCAATTTAATTTTTTATAAAAATTTTAAAAATGGACGATGTATAGTCCATTAAATTTTGTATATATAGCCAGTCCATTTAAATTTTTGCATGAAAAATAGACGATGTATAGTCTATATAATTGTTTGCATACGAATCGGACGATTTATAGTCGATAAAATTTTTTCATAAAAAATTTAAAAAAAGACGATGTATAGTCCATTAAATTTTTTTCATAAACAATTTTTTTGCTTGAAAAATGGATGATGTATAGTTTATTGAATTCTTTGCACGAAAAGAAGACGACGTATATAGTCCACTTAAGTTTTTACATACGAAATGGACGAATTATAGTCAATTTAATTTTTTATAAAAATTTTAAAAATGGACGATGTATAGTCCATTAAATTTTGTATATATAGCCAGTCCATTTAATTTTTTGCATGAAAAATAGACGATGTATAGTCTATATAATTGTTTGCATACGAATCGGACGATTTATAGTCGATAAAATTTTTTTATAAAAAATTGAAAAAAGACGATGTATAGTCCATTAAATTTTTTTCATAAAAAAAATTTTTCCATGAAAAATGGATGATGTATAGTTTATTAATTTCTTTGCACGAAAAGAAGACGAGGTATATAGTCCAATTAAGTTTTTACCTACGAAATGGACGAACTATAGTCAATTTAATTTTTTATAAAAATTTAAAAAATGGACGATGTATAGTCCATTAAATTTTGTATATATAGCCAGTCCATTTAATTTTTTGCATGAAAAATAGACGATGTATAGTCTATATAATTGTTTGCATACGAATCGGACGATTTATAGTCGATTAAATTTTTTCATAAAAAATTGAAAAAAAGACGATGTATATTTCATTAAATTTTTTTCATAAAAAAATTTTTTTCATGAAAAATGGATGATGTATAGTTTATTAATTTCTTTGCACGAAAAGAAGACGAGGTATATAGTCCACTTAAGTTTTTACATACGAAATGGACGAATTATAGTCAATTTAATTTTTTATAAAAATTTAAAAAATGGACGATGTATAGTCCATTAAATTTTGTATATATAGCCAGTCCATTTAAATTTTTGCATGAAAAATAGACGATGTATAGTCTATATAATTGTTTGCATACGAATCGGATGATTTATAGTCGATAAAATTTTTTCATAAAAAAATTAAAAAAAGACGATGTATAGTCCATTAAATTTTTTTCATAAAAAATCTTTTTGCTTGAAAAATGGATGATGTATAGTTTATTAATTTCTTTACACGAAAAGAAGACGACGTATATAGTCCACTTAAGTTTTTACATACGAAATGGACGAATTATAGTCAATTTAATTTTTTATAAAAATTTTAAAAATGGACGATGTATAGTCCATTAAATTTTGTATATATAGCCAGTCCATTTAATTTTTTGCATGAAAAATAGACGATGTATAGTCTATATAATTGTTTGAATACGAATCGGACGATTTATAGTCGATAAAATTTTTTCATAAAAAAATTAAAAAAAGACGATGTATAGTCCATTAAATTTTTTTCATAAAAAATCTTTTTGCTTGAAAAATGGATGATGTATAGTTTATTAATTTCTTTGCACGAAAAGAAGACGACGTATATAGTACACTTAAGTTTTTACATACGAAATGGACGAACTATAGTCAATTTAATTTTTTATAAAAATTTTAAAAATGGACGATGTATAGTCCATTAAATTTTGTATATATAGCCAGTCCATTTAATTTTTTGCATGAAAAATAGACGATGTATAGTCTATATAATTGTTTGCATACGAATCGGACGATTTATAGTCGATAAAATTTTTTTATACAACATTGAAAAAAAGACGATGTATAGTCCATTAAATTTTTTTCATAAAAAATTTTTTTGCGTGAAAAATGGATGATGTATAGTTTATTAATTTCTTTGCACGAAAAGAAGACGACGTATATAGTCCACTTAAGTTTTTACATACGAAATGGACGAATTATAGTCAATTTAATTTTTTATAAACATTTTAAAAATGGACGATGTATAGTCCATTAAATTTTGTATATATAGCCAGTCCATTTAATTTTTTGCATGAAAAATAGACGATGTATAGTCTATATAATTGTTTGCATACGAATCGGACGATTTATAGTCGATAAAATTTTTTTATAAAAAATTGAAAAAAAGACGATGTATATTCCATTAAATTTTTTTCATAAAAAAATTTTTCTTTGAAAAATGGATGATGTATAGTTTATTAATTTCTTTGCACGAAAAGAAGACGAGGTATATAGTCCACTTAAGTTTTTACATACGAAATGGACGAACTATAGTCAATTTAATTTTTTATAAAAATTTAAAAAATGGACGATGTATAGTCCATTAAATTTTGTATATAGCCAGTCTATTTAAATTTTTGCATGAAAAATAGACGATGTATAGTCTATATAATTGTTTGCATACGAATCGGACGATTTATAGTCGATAAAATTTTTTCATAAAAAATTTAAAAAAAGACGATGTATAGTCCATTAAATTTTTTTCATAAAAAATCTTTTTGCTTGAAAAATGGATGATGTATAGTTTATTAATTTCTTTGCACGAAAAGAAGACGACGTATATAGTCCACTTAAGTTTTTACATACGAAATGGACGAATTATAGTCAATTTAATTTTTTATAAAAATTTTAAAAATGGACGATGTATAGTCCATTAAATTTTGTATATATAGCCAGTCCATTTAATTTTTTGCATGACAAATAGACGATGTATAGTCTATATAATTGTTTGCATACGAATCGGACGATTTATAGTCGATAAAATTTTTTTATAAAAAAATTAAAAAAAGACGATGTATAGTCCATTAAATTTTTTTCATAAAATTTTTTTTGCATGAAAAATTGATGATGTATAGTTTATTAATTTCTTTGCACGAAAAGAAGACGACGTATATAGTCCACTTAAGTTTTTACATACGAAATGGACGAACTATAGTCAATTTAATTTTTTATAAAAATTTTAAAAATGGACGATGTATAGTCCATTAAATTTTGTATATATAGCCAGTCCATTTAATTTTTTGCATGAAAAATAGACGATGTATAGTCTATATAATTGTTTGCATACGAATCGGACGATTTATAGTCGATAAAATTTTTTCATAAAAAAATTAAAAAAAGACGATGTATAGTCCATTAAATTTTTTTCATAAAAAATTTTTTTGCGTGAAAAATGGATGATGTATAGTTTATTAATTTCTTTGCACGAAAAGAAGACGACGTATATAGTCCACTTAAGTTTTTACATACGAAATGGACGAATTATAGTCAATTTAATTTTTTATAAAAATTTTAAAAATGGACGATGTATAGTCCATTAAATTTTGTATATATAGATAGTCCATTTAATTTTTTGCATGAAAAATAGACGATGTATAGTCTATATAATTGTTTGCATACGAATCGGACGATTTATAGTCGATAAAATTTTTTTATAAAAAATTGAAAAAAAGACGATGTATAGTCCATTAAATTTTTTTCATAAAAAAATTTTTTGCATGAAAAATGGATGATTTATAGTTTATTAAATTCTTTGCACGAAAAGAAGACGACGAATATAGTCCACTTAAGTTTTTACATACGAAATGGACGAATTATAGTCAATTTAATTTTTTATAAAAATTTTAAAAATGGACGATGTATAGTCCATTAAATTTTGTATATATAGCCAGTCCATTTAAATTTTTGCATGAAAAATAGACGATGTATAGTCTATATAATTGTTTGCATACGAATCGGACGATTTATAGTCGATAAAATTTTTTTATAAAAAATTGAAAAAAAGACGATGTGTAGTCCATTAAATTTTTTTCATAAAAAATCTTTTTGCTTGAAAAATGGATGATGTATAGTTTATTAATTTCTTTGCACGAAAAGAAGACGAGGTATATAGTCCACTTAAGTTTTTACATACGAAATGGACGAACTATAGTCAATTTAATTTTTTATAAAAATTTAAAAAATGGACGATGTATAGTCCATTAAATTTTGTATATATAGCCAGTCCATTTAATTTTTTGCATGAAAAATAGACGATGTATAGTCTATATAATTGTTTGCATACGAATCGGACGATTTATAGTCGATTAAATTTTTTCATAAAAAATTGAAAAAAAGACGATGTATAGTCCATTAAATTTTTTTCATAAAAAATTTTTTTGCGTGAAAAATGGATGATGTATAGTTTATTAATTTCTTTGCACGAAAAGAAGACGACGTATATAGTCCACTTAAGTTTTTACATACGAAATGGACGAATTATAGTCAATTTAATTTTTTATAAAAATTTTAAAAATGGACGATGTATAGTCCATTAAATTTTGTATATATAGCCAGTCCATTTAATTTTTTGCATGAAAAATAGACGATGTATAGTCTATATAATTGTTTGCATACGAATCGGACGATTTATAGTCGATAAAATTTTTTCATAAAAAAATTAAAAAAAGACGATGTATAGTCCATTAAATTTTTTTCATAAAAAATCTTTTTGCTTGAAAAATGGATGATGTATAGTTTATTAATTTCTTTGCACGAAAAGAAGACGAGGTATATAGTCCACTTAAGTTTTTACATACGAAATGGACGAACTATAGTCAATTTAATTTTTTATAAAAATTTTAAAAATGGACGATGTATAGTCCATTAAATTTTGTATATATAGCCAGTCCATTTAATTTTTTGCATGAAAAATAGACGATGTATAGTCTATATAATTGTTTGCATACGAATCGGACGATTTATAGTCGATTAAATTTTTTCATAAAAAATTGAAAAAAAGACGATGTATAGTCCATTAAATTTTTTTCATAAAAAATTTTTTTGCGTGAAAAATGGATGATGTATAGTTTATTAATTTCTTTGCACGAAAAGAAGACGACGTATATAGTCCACTTAAGTTTTTACATACGAAATGGACGAATTATAGTCAATTTAATTTTTTATAAAAATTTTAAAAATGGACGATGTATAGTCCATTAAATTTTGTATATATAGATAGTCCATTTAATTTTTTGCATGAAAAATAGACGATGTATAGTCTATATAATTGTTTGCATACGAATCGGACGATTTATAGTCGATAAAATTTTTTTATACAAAATTGAAAAAGAGACGATGTATAGTCCATTAAATTTTTTTCATAAAAAATTTTTTTGCATGAAAAATGGATGATGTATAGTTTATTAATTTCTTTGCACGAAAAGAAGACGAGGTATATAGTCCACTTAAGTTTTTACATACGAAATGGACGAACTATAGTCAATTTAATTTTTTATAAAAATTTTAAAAATGGACGATGTATAGTCCATTAAATTTTGTATATATAGCCAGTCCATTTAATTTTTTTCATGAAAAATAGACGATGTATAGTCTATATAATTGTTTGCATACGAATCGGACGATTTATAGTCGATAAAATTTTTTTATACAAAATTGAAAAAAAGACGATGTATAGTCCATTAAATTTTTTTCATAAAAAAATTTTTTGCATGAAAAATGGATGATGTATAGTTTATTAATTTCTTTGCACGAAAAGAAGACGAGGTATATAGTCCACTTAAGTTTTTACATACGAAATGGACGAACTATAGTTAATTTAATTTTTTATAAAAATTTTAAAAATGGACGATGTATAGTCCATTAAATTTTGTATATATAGCCAGTCCATTTAATTTTTTGCATGAAAAATAGACGATGTATAGTCTATATAATTGTTTGCATACAAATCGGACGATTTATAGTCGATAAAATTTTTTTATACAAAATTGAAAAAAGACGATGTATAGTCCATTAAATTTTTTTCATAAAAAATCTTTTTGCTTGAAAAATGGATGATGTATAGTTTATTAAATTCTTTGCACGAAAAGAAGACGACGTATATAGTCCACTTAAGTTTTTACATACGAAATGGACGAATTATAGTCAATTTAATTTTTTATAAAAATTTTAAAAATGGACGATGTATAGTCCATTAAATTTTGTATATATAGCCAGTCCATTTAATTTTTTGCATGAAAAATAGACGATGTATAGTCTATATAATTGTTTGCATACGAATCGGACGATTTATAGTCGATAAAATTTTTTTATACAAAATTGAAAAAAAGACGATGTATAGTCCATTAAATTTTTTTCAAAAAAAATTTTTTGCATGAAAAATGGATGATGTATAGTTTATTAAATTCTTTGCACGAAAAGAAGTCGACGCATATAGTCCACTTATGTTTTTACATACGAAATGGACGAATTATAGTCAATTTAATTTTTTATAAAAATTTTAAAAATGGACGATGTATAGTCCATTAAATTTTGTATATATAGCCAGTCCATTTAATTTTTTGCATGAAAAGTAGACGATGTATAGTCTATAAAATTTTTTTCATACGAATCGGACTATTTATAGTCGATTAAATTTTTTCATAAAAAATTGAAAAAAGCCGATGTTTAGTCAATTAAATTTTTTCATAAAATTTTTTTTGCGTGAAAAATGGATGATGTATAGTTTATTAATTTCTTTGCACGAAAAGAAGACGACGTATATAGTCCACTTAAGTTTTTACATACGAAATGGACGAATTATAGTCAATTTAATTTTTTATAAAAATTTTAAAAATGGACGATGTATAGTCCATTAAATTTTGTATATATAGCCAGTCCATTTAATTTTTTGCATGAAAAATAGACGATGAATAGTCTACATAGTTGTTTGCATACGAATCGGACGATTTATAGTCGATTAAATTTTTTCATAAAAAATTGAAAAAAGACGATGTATAGTCCATTAAATTTTTTTCATAAAAAATTTTTTTGCGTGAAGAATGGATGATGTATAGTTTATTAATTTCTTTGCACGAAAAGAAGACGACGTATATAGTTCACTTAAGTTTTTACATACGAAATGGTCGAATTATAGTCAATTTAATTTTTTTTTTTAATTTTAAAAATGGACGATGTATAGTCCATTAAATTTTGTATATACAGCCAGTCCATTTAATTTTTTGCAAGAAAAATAGACGATGTATAGTCTATAAAATTTTTTTCATACGAATCGGACTATTTATAGTCGATTAAATTTTTTCATAAAAAATTGAAAAAAGACGATGTATATAAGTTAACGACACAAAAGTTGTTAACCTCTTTTTAATTATATTTTTTTTCTTTTATTAATTTTTATTGCAAATATTGTATCAGCATTAATTGAAAGGTTGACGACACAAAAGTTGTTTTACCTTTTCTTTTCATTCTTTTTACTTTTTATGTTTTGCGAAATTGGATCATGTGTCGCAATATTTTAATAAAATAAAATTGATGACTGCTGCTTAGTTTTAAAGCAAGCAAATAGTTTAAATTAAGAAAATAAAATAAAGAAAAGACACTTGTAAATTTGTACTTGAACTGAACATTGGTTTTTATTCTTACAAATAAAATAATAAATAAATGAATACAAAAAAAATAAAGTAAAAACTAATTAATTGGCGCCCGAGCAAAAAAAAACGGATACCTTTAGCTAAGAAATTGTTCCAAGCACGACCTTAAGTAGCTCAACATTGGACACACGATTAAAAGCTATTCCAGCCCGACCTAAAGTAGCTCACCGCTGGACACATCACCGTTGAATTTCTCAAGACAGCGATTACTACAACGGGTATAGTGAAGGACCACAAGTAGTCAACAAGGACAAAAGGGAATAATCTGGATCTATCGGTAGTAAAGATGTGGGGTATCATAATACTAATGTAAGTCATTTAAGAATATAAATATAAGGTTTAAAAATTAAACAAGTGATTTATCTAAAAAACAAGTTTCATTTTTGAGAATAATTTACAAAGATAAAGTAAATCTGAAAACGAATTTAATTGCATCAAGCTGAAGTATAGAAACATATAATTATAAATTGAAAATATTTAAGAAAAGGAAAATAAGAAACAAGTGATTTATCTAAAAAACACGTTTCATTTTTGAGAATAATTTACAAAGATAAAGTAAATCTGAAAACAAATTTATTTAATTGCATCAAGCTGAAGTATAGAAACATATAATTATAAATTGAAAATATTTAAGGAAAAAAAAGGAAAATAAGAATCAAGTGATTTATCTAAAAAACAAGTTTCATAATTTACAAGAACTGAATAAATCTAAAAAACGAATTGCATCGAGCTGTAGTAATAATAGTATTATAAATTGAAAATAGCTTCAAAAAGAAAAATAAGAATCAAGTGATCTTCATAACTAAATTGCATCGAGCTGTAGTAATAACAATATAAATTGGAAAAAGAGAAGAAAAATAAAAATCATACTTAAATTATAAAAAATTTTTTCAGAACTTTGTGCTATCTATTTTCTATAATATTTTTTCTTCGGTTATATTTCGGTCCACAATATTGCAAGGCTTTGTTAATACTACAGAACACTAAATCCCGTAATCATGTCAAATCCTTCAAACCTAATAAGACCAGCCGTCCTTAATTCCGACCAAAGTCCCCAACAACCCAATCCACAAAGCCAATTTCAAATGAATTCTTCACTACAACAGCAAATAGCAACTTTAGTCTCAGAGCAGGTTAGAGCAACAATTCAATTGTTGCATAATTCAGACGATAACATAACTAACGGATCAGACATAGTAATAGAAGAAGAGCATAGGAATAATCTTAGTGAACTAGATAAAATCCCGGACATTGTCCGAAGTCTAAGAGAATTCTCAGGAAATCCTGCAGAATTCAACTCCTGGCGTAAAAGCGTAGAAAGAGTCTTAGAAATTTATGATAACACTAGAGGATCTGCAAAATATTTCGGCATATTGAGTGTAATCCGTAACAAAATTATAGGTAGTGCAGACGCTGCACTAGAGTCATACAATACTCCGCTCAACTGGAAAAGCATTGTAAAATGTTTGACACTTCATTATGGTGACAAACGTGATTTGGGTACCTTAGAGTACCAAATGACATCGTTAATTCAGGGTAGAAATACAATACAATATTTTTATCAGGAAGTTTATTCTCAGCTTTCATTGATATTAAACAAAATAGGATGCATGGATATAGGCAGAGAATCAACAACACTTCTTACGCAAACTTACCGTGACAGAGCCCTTGACACCTTTATAAGAGGTCTCAACGGAGACTTACCTAAACTTTTAGCAATCCGCGAACCATCAGACTTACCGCAAGCATTGCACTTGTGTCTAAAATTACAAAACCAAAATTATAGAACAGAATATGCTCATAACTACCATAATATAAGACCACGAAAAGAAATGCCACCATTTACACAAAAAAATATTTATAATTCAAGCAGACTACCCTTTTATCCGGAACTTACCATACAACAGCCTAGGAACACATTACAATATCAGAATAACCAAAGATCATATCAGCAACCTACTTTCAATCAAAATTTCCAATTACACAATCAGCCTCGACAACACTCCCAGTCACAAAACCCGTATTTTCAACAAAACATACCACCAAGACCTATTGCCCCAAAACCACAAAGGCCTGAGCCAATGGACATTGATACTTCTATTCAAACCAAAAATATTAATTACCAAAACAGACCTCGTCAAACTAATCAATTTTATGGGAAAAGGCCTATACCTCAATCACTACATACTCCAATGCCACATTCCAAGTTACAGAGAAATTTTCACATTAGAATCGACGAAGGACTTCCTTCTGATAATAATTATCATGACCAGACTGATCATCCTAATAGTTACGAAAATAATTACAAACAAGCCATTCAAAACGAAAGTTTTCAGGATTACATGCAACAAGAGGATGAGGAAAGCAGTATACAAACGGAAGATTTATCAGATATCCATTTTTTAGAATAGCGCATTCTTCGCTGCCATATTTCAAATGTAGGGCGGAGAATGGTCAAATATTGAAAATATTAATCGACACAGGCTCTAATAAAAATTATATCCAGCCTTCTCTTATAACCAAACCTATTCAAAATGAAAAAACTTTTTTCGCGAACTCTATATCAGGAAACATAAAAATTACTCACCACACTTTAGTGAATCTTTTCAATTTACCAGATCATGAAATAAAATTCTATATTTTACCATCTTTAAGATCTTTTCATGGTATCCTTGGCCATGATAGCTTAGAAAAACTCAATGCAGTAATTCATATAAAAGAGAAATACATGCTAATAAATCATACAAGAAAAATTAAAATTTATCAACACATATCCCAATCTGTAAATAAAATTGAACTTCGAACAAACCATCTGAGCAAAACCCAAATATCAAAATTAGAAGAAATAATTCATGCACATCCAAATTTGTTCTCGGAACCAAATCACAGACTAACATACACTTCTCGTGTTGAAGGAGAAATTAGGACAATCACTGATTCCCCAGTGTATTCAAAATCATATCCCTACCCTATGGCACTAAAAAATGAAATAGAAAAACAAATAAGCGATCTTTTGAACGATGGTATAATTCGACCCTCAAAGTCTCCATATAATGCTCCGGTTTGGATTGTTCCAAAAAAAATGGATGCATCTGGAGAAAAGAAATTTAGAATGGTCATAGACTACAGAAAATTAAACTCTGTCACTGTACCAGATCGCTACCCTATCCCAGAAATAAACGAAGTCTTATCAAATCTTGGAGAAAATAAATATTTTTCTGTCGTAGATCTGAAAAGCGGTTTCCATCAGATTCCTCTTAAGGAATGTGACATTGAGAAAACTGCATTTTCAGTCAATAATGGAAAATTTGAATTCATGAGGCTTCCATTTGGACTCAAGAATTCTCCCTCAATTTTCCAACGCACTCTAGATGACGTTTTGAGACACCATATAGGCAAAATATGTTATGTCTATATTGACGACATTATTATATTTGGAAAAAACGAGAACGATCACTTTCAAAATTTAAGTAAAGTTTTCCAAACATTAGAGTCCGCAAATTTTAAAGTTCAGCTTGACAAATGTGAATTCGCAAAACGAGAAATAGAATTTTTGGGCTTTATCGTGGGCGTTAATGGTATTAAAGCCAATCCTGATAAAGTAAAAGCAATAGATAATATACCCCCACCCAAGACCTTGAAAAATTTAAGAAGTTTTCTAGGTATGTCAGGATATTACCGTCGTTTCATACCAGACTATGCGAAACTAGCTAAACCCCTGACAACACTTTTAAGAGGGGAGGATGGACGCGTTTCGAAAAACGCATCCAAAAATAAAAGTATATTTCTAAGTCAAGATGCAATAGATTCCTTCCAGAAGATAAAAAATTCACTTACTTCAAAAGATATTATTCTTTCACATCCAGACTTTGAGAAAGACTTTGATTTGACCACAGACGCCTCCGAATATGCAATTGGTGCAGTCTTATCACAAAAGGGCAAACCAATAACATTTCTTTCAAGAACGCTAAATAAATCAGAAGAACATTATGCCACCAATGAGAAGGAGATGTTGGCCATAATTTGGGCACTTACAACATTACGAAACTATTTGTATGGATCTAGAAAAGTGAATATTTTTACAGATCATCAACCCCTAACTTTTGCTCTTAGTAATAAAAATACGAATAGTAAAATGAAAAGATGGAAGGCCATCTTAGAAGAATACGATTATGAGCTTAAGTATCAACCAGGAAAGACCAATATAGTCGCAGATGCACTGTCTAGACCCTCACAAATAAACTCCATGACAGCAACACAACATAGTTCTGAAAGTTCCTCGCATAACCTAATACCAGCCATAGAATGCCCCATAAACGTTTTTAAAAATCAACTTTACATACTTATAGATGACAAAGAAAGCTATAAATTCGAAATACCCTTTCCTACGTACCATAGGCATATTATTAAACAAACTCATTACACGAAAAACTCTTTACTTTTAATTCTAAAGAAATATCTGAATCCAAGCGTAATAAACGGACTTTTCACAAGTGAACCAATTATGGGAATCATACAAGAATTTTATGCTGAACACTTGAAAAATTTTAAAGTTAGATTTACCCAAAGCCAAGTGAAAGATATAACAGATGAAAGTGAACAAGAAGAGATAATTATTACAGAGCATAAACGAGCACACCGAAATGGAAGAGAAAATAGAGAACAAATCCAACAAAAGTTTTACTTCCCTAAAATGGCAGAAAAAACCAATAGAATAGCAAAAGCTTGTAAAATTTGCAAGGAACAAAAATATGACCGCCATCCAAATAAACCTAATTTAGAAAATACACCAATACCAAAAAATCCAGGAGAAATTATTCATATTGACATTTACTCGACTGAGAAAAATTTAGTCCTTACAGCTATTGATAAATTCTCAAAATATGCGCAAGCTAAAATTTTAAAATCTAGAGCAATAGAACACATAAAAGAACCTCTTAAGGAATTAATCTTAGCATTCGGCGTCCCTAACTCAATTGTCATGGATAACGAAAAATCCCTAAATTCTGCTACAATAACTTTTATGCTAAAAAATCAATTTGGAATAAATATTTATACTATACCCCCATATTCCAGTTCTGTTAATGGACAAGTGGAAAGATTTCACTCCACTCTCTCCGAAATTATGAGATGTTTAAAAACAGAAAAACTTCACAATTCATTTCATGACCTGCTTACAAAGTCCATTTACGAATATAATTCTTCAATTCATTCTACTACCGGAAGAAGACCAATAGAAATATTTTTTGATAGAAAATTCAGCGATCCCAAAGAGATAAAACACGAAAGGAAAAAAATTAGTGATAAGTTAAAAGAAAAACAGCAAAAAGACATAGAATACCATAACAAAGACAGAGAGAAAATTAAAAACTATTCATTAGGAGAGAAGGTCTATGTAAAAATTAACAAAAGATTAGGATCAAAATTGTCTCCCTGTTATAGAGAAGAAGTAGTAAAAGAAAACAGAAACACCACCATACTAACCACTTCAGGAAAGATAGTTCACAAAAACAATATTAAAAAGTAAGTACTTTTACAGGATTCAGCTGTGTTGTATTCATGCAGATATCGACATAATCAACTATTCATCTTCCCATATTATCACTGTTGACAAAGGCACAGCAAAAATAGAACAAGGAACATTTACCATAGTACACGTTATTAAAATTAAGGAGTATGAAGAATTCATAAACAATGTACAAGCTTTCATTGAAAATAACATCCCAAGAACCCACAACAAATATCCCCTCCTGATCCATGAATTAAAGCAAACCATTAATATCCTACAAGACATTACACCTACTCCTGATAACCGTCAAAGAAGATCAATTGATGCTATAGGAACTGTATGGAAGTACATAGCAGGAACTCCTGATCATAATGACTTCCAGGTATTAGCCAGCAATATTGCCGACTTAAATAATAACAATAATAAACAAGTTTTTATAAATGAAGCCTTTAATAAAAGATTAAATAATTTAACTGAAATGTTTAATGCAATGGCAAATAATATACGAAAAGATGTTTATATCGAAAAAGAAATTGTAATTAATTTACAGAATAAAATAAGATTAGTTAAGGAAGAATTAGTAAATATTGAACGAGCAATTTTATGGGCAAGGTTAAATATTGTAAATCCATTATTACTAAATCGAAAAGAAATTAAAATTGTTATGAAAACACTAGTAGACGAAGATATTAATTTTTTAAGCCCAGAAGAGGCACTAGAATTTTCAAAGATATCGGTAATGAATAACAATAAAAAAGAAATATTTTATTTACTTAAAATTCCTCTGACAAAAAAGGAAACATATAAAAATCTGATAATAAGACCAGTAAAGAAAAACAAAAAAATAATACATTTAGATTTTAAGGAAATTATGTTTAATCAAAAGGAAATATTTTCTATTAAAGAGAAATGTAAAAGTTATAATAATATCACTATTTGTAATGAAAAAAATTTAGTCAATATTACAGGAAGCGATTGTATCCCTAATTTAATTAATAATCTTAACTCATCGTGCACTTTAAGCAATAGTCATCAAGTTCCGTTAATAGAAGAAATAGAGTCGGGAATAGTACTTTTAAACGATTATAATGGTCCGATATTTGCAAATGATGAAATACATAATATTTCAGGAACATTCCTTATAAAATTCCATAATTCAACTATCACAATTCATAATAGGACTTTTAGCAACTGGCACGCTTCACCTCTGCAAACCATGCCAGCCCTAATGCAACCTACTCCGTTTGAAAAAGGTCGAATTAACCTTTTATCTTTGGAGACACTAAACGAGCTCCAAATCAATAACACAGATGTTATCACAACAGTGAAAAAGCGCCTAATAATAGGAGAATGGACCATTTGTGGAGCACTTTTACTAATCATAATTTTTATAATTTTTCTCAAACTCTTTACCAAAACTGTAGAGAAAATTACAGTATGGGAACCCCAGATACCCAAAGTTGATAAAGCTTTTGAACTGGAAAATCTACCACAAATTGCTAATATTACTTGGGTCGCTCCAGATAAACCACCGAGGTTACATAACATTCCATTTTTCTAAAACAGAAAAAAACAACGACTGAGGACAGTCGATTTAAAGGGGGAAGAGTTAACGACACAAAAGTTGTTAACCTCTTTTTAATTATATTTTTTTTCTTTTATTAATTTTTATTGCAAATATTGTATCAGCATTAATTGAAAGGTTGACGACACAAAAGTTGTTTTACCTTTTCTTTTCATTCTTTTTACTTTTTATGTTTTGCGAAATTGGATCATGTGTCGCAATATTTTAATAAAATAAAATTGATGACTGCTGCTTAGTTTTAAAGCAAGCAAATAGTTTAAATTAAGAAAATAAAATAAAGAAAAGACACTTGTAAATTTGTACTTGAACTGAACATTGGTTTTTATTATTACAAATAAAATAATAAATAAATGAATACAAAAAAAATAAAGTAAAAACTAATTAATTTATATAGTCCATTAAATTTTTTTCATAAAAAATTTTTTTGCATGAAAAATGGATGATGTATAGTTTATTAAATTCTTTGCACGAAAAGAAGACGACGTATATAGTCCACTGAAGTTTTTATATACGAAATGGACGAATTATAGTCAATTTAATTTTTTATAAAAATTTTAAAAATGGACGATGTATAGTCCATTAAATTTTGTATATATAGCCAGTCCATTTAATTTTTTGCATGAAAAATATACGATGTATAGTCTATATAATTGTTTGCATACGAATCGGACGATTTAAAGTCGATAAAATTTTTTCATAAAAAATTTAAAAAAATTTTAAATTTTTTTCAAAAAAATTTTTTTGCATGAAAAATGGATGATGTATAGTTTATTAAATTCTTTGCACGAAAAGAAGTCGACGCATATAGTCCACTTATGTTTTTACATACGAAATGGACGAATTATAGTCAGTTTAATTTTTTAAAAAAATTTAAAAAATTGACGATGTATAGTCCATTAAATTTTGTATATATAGACAGTCCATTTAATTTTTTGCATGAAAAATAGACGATGTATAGTCTATATAATTGTTTGCATACGAATCGGACGATTTATAGTCGATAAAATTTTTTTATACAAAATTGAAAAAAACACGATGTATAGTCCATTAAATTCTTTTCATAAAAAATTTTTTTGCATGAAAAATGGATGATGTATAGTTTATTAAATTCTTTGCACGAAAAGAAGACGACGTATATAGTCCACTTAAGTTTTTACATACGAAATGGACGAATTATAGTCAATTTAATTTTTTATAAAAATTTTAAAAATGGACGATGTATAGTCCATTAAATTTTTTTATATATAGCCAGTCCATTTAATTTTTTGCATGAAAAATAGACGATGTATAGTCTTTAAAATTTTTTGCATAAGAATCGGACTATTTATAGTCGATTAAATTTTTTCATAAAAATTTGAAAAAAGACGATGTATAATAGTCCGTAAAATTTTTTTCATAAAAAATTTTTTGCATGAAAAATGGATGATGTATAGTTTATTAAATTCTTTGCACGAAAAGAAGACGACGTATATAGTCAACTTAAGTTTTTACGTACGACATGGACGAATTATAGTAAATTTAATTTTTTATAAAAATTTAAAAAATAGACGATGTATAGTCCATTAAATTTTGTATATATAGCCAGTCCATCTAATTTTTTGCATGAAAAATAGACGATGTATAGTCTATATAAATGTTTGCATACGAATCGGACGATTTATAGTCGATAAAATTTTTTCATAAAAAATTTAAAAAAAGACGATGTATAGTCCATTAAACTTTTTTCATAAAAAAATAATTTGCATGAAAAATAGATGATGTATAGTTTATTAAATTCTTTGCACGAAAAGAAGACGACATATATAGTAAACTTAAGTTTTTACATACAAAATGGACTGATTATAGTCAATTTAATTTTTTATAAAAATTTAAAAAATGGACGATGTATAGTCCATTAAATTTTGTATATATAGCCAGTCCATTTAATTTTTTCCATGAAAAATAGAAGACGTATAGTCTATATAATTTGTTGTATACGAATCGGGAGATTTATAGTGGATTAAATTTTTTCATAAAAAATTTAAAAAAAGACGATGTATAGTCCATTAAATTTTTTTCATAAACAAATTTTTTGCATGAAAAATGGATGAAGTATAGTTTATTAAATCCTTTGCACGAAACGAAGACGACGTATATAGTCCATTTAATTTTTTACATACGAAATGGACGAATTATAGTCAATTTAATTTTTTGCATGAAAAATAGACGATGTATAGTATATTAAATTTTTTCCATTCGAAATGGACGATTTATAGACCATAAAATTTTTTCAAAAATAAATTTTTTGCATGAAAAATGGTTGACGTATAGTTTTTTAAATTTTATGCACAAAAGATAGACGATGTATATAGTCCATTTAATTTTTTGCATACGAAATGGACGAATTATAGTCGATTGAATTTTTTTATAAAAAATTTAAAAATTTACCATGTATATAGTCCATTAAATTTTGTATGTATAGTCAACTTAATTTGTAGGATGAAAAATAGACGATGTATAGTCTAGATAATTTTTTGCATACGAAATGGACGATATATAGAGCATAAAATTTTTCAATAAAAAATGTATAAATGAACGACGTATAGCCCATTAAATTTTTCCACAAAAAAATTTTTGTATGAAAAATGGATGATGTATAGTCCATTAAATTTTTTGCACGTAAAATAGACGACGTATATAGTCCATTTAATTTTTTGCATACGAAATGGACGAACTATATTCCATTAAATTTTTTTATAAAAATTTTAAAAATGGACCTTGTATATAGCTTATTAAATTTTTTATGTATAGTCCACTTAATTTTTTGCATGAAAAATAGACGATATGTAGTCTAGTTAATTTTTTGCATACGAAATAGACGATTTATAGACAATAAAATTTTTTCGTAGCCGAACTAAAAAGTCAACGAAGCGAACCACCAAATTGAACCGAAAACAGACAGCACAAGCAATGAAGTTATATTGTGCTATTTTTCATTATTGATACTTTTATTCAATAAAGTAAGAACCTTTTTTTTTAAATAAAATAAAAAAAATAAATCAAATAAAATAATATTAAATAAAACGCATTTTATGTGTTACCTATAGTACTATTGAATAAATTCAGTAAAGTGCGACTTTGACTCGCGCACGAAGGGTTCCGTACGCTGGGCTTTGAGCATTTTTTTAACACAGTTTTACGTTTTTTCAGCTTAAATAATTTTTTTTATTATTTTTAGCTTTTTTCTCGTTTTGGCGTTTTTTTTTAATTTTGGTGTCTTTTTTCATCTTGGCGATTTTTTTTATTTTGGCGATTTTTTCATTTTGGCGATTTTTTTCATTTTGGCGATTTTTTAAATTTTGACGATTTTTTCATTTTGGCGATTTTTCCGGTTTTTCGCGATTTATTTTCGATTTAGAAATTTTTTTTAATTTGGTGCTTTTTTGTTTTGGCGATTTTTTTTTTGATTTTGGCGATTTTTTTTTCGGTTTGGCGAATTTTTTTGTTTTACCGTTTTTGAACATTTCAAGACCTCTTACGGTTTCCAAGATACAGCAAGTTATCAAAATTACATAGTCGAAATTACATTAACTGATGGTACACCCTTTAATTAAAATTTTTTTAATTTTAGTGTTAATTGTTGTAATCTGTATAAAAATACACTAACTTTACAAATTTCAAGTGCATATACATACAATTGTATGTATGTATATTACATGGGATTTTAACATTTTTCGTTGCTCGTTTCGGTACACCCTTTAATTTCCAACTCTCATGTATTTGTTGTTGTAGCGGCCAAGGGTCTACACAATGTGTCCAAATTTCAGGTCCGTAGCTCTTACGGATCTAGAGAAAATACCCTGTGACGGACAGACGGACAGACGGACAGCGTAGCGAAAACAATAGAGTTTCTTTTCACCTTTGGTGTACGAAACCCTAAAAATGGTGACATTAATAATGATAACTAAGAGCATAGATCAGTAAATATAGAATTTGTTAACCTGACTGACACCGACTTCGGATAGTTCTATAGGTAATTTCTTTGTTATTTAACATTTAAGTGCTTATTTTTAGAGTCGGTTAAATTTTTTCAATTTCCTAAGTTTTATCTTGGTAAATTTTTCTTTTAGTATACCAATGCTGGTAGCATATTAAATATTAAAAAATAAAAATCAATTTATTACAAAATTGGTGTATAACTTTAAATGGGGAGACTACCATTATAAAATCCGTATTATACTCCGAATTGAGTCGTACCGATATTTGTCTTTATTTAAAAATGTTCATCTTCTGCTGTTGATAGAAAATATTTTGCAGAGCCAAGGACTTACATAAAATATGTAAGCTAATTTTTGTTTAAAGCAAAAAAATATCCATTTCAGTAAAATAATCACGTTATTAAAATTATCACTCAAATCATATTAATTAACAACAACCAACCCACTGCAGCAGCCGCCACAAAGCAACAATCATTATCCTTATTATCGTTCGCATCACCATCATCGTCATCATTAGACTAATTTAATTGTTGAAGTTGTTTGCTTCAATAACAACACAATATGGCGAGAAGCATAAAGTATGAAAGAACATGAAAAAGCAAGATAAACAAAAACAAAGGAACAAATTTAAAAGTACAAATTTGTTTGATGCAAGCAGAAAATATCATATTATAGAAATATGTGAAGCACAAAAAGTATTTTTTTTTACAAAATATAAAATGAAAAAAAAAATCGAAACAAAAGAAAAAGTTGCCACAACATTATGTAAGCAATGTTGAAAGATGAAAAATTGCTGAAAAGCTCGTTAGTAGCGGCAAGTGTAATATGAGGCGGAAAACTTTAGAAATGAGAAATTATTTATTTGTTGCTTTGTACTTGGAGAAATTTATGGATTTCTTTTTAAAATTCTAATTTCAAAAAAAAAAAATTAATAATAAATAAATGCTTCAATGAAAAAGGAAGTCAATAAAAATAAAGAGCTTTTCTTTTTCATATATTAAAACAACATTAAATTTTTGAAAAAGGTAAAAAGTTTCTATTAAAATATAAGGATGGCATACAATTTATAAGCCTACTATTTTTATGCAATAATGAAAAAAAAAAAGCTTTACATATTACATATACAAAAGTTTATAAAAATATATGGCCTGTTCGTAAATGCATCACTGCGCTGCAAATGGAAATTGAAATGTCCTAGATTACTTCACTAATGTAGATAATGCACAAATAAATGTTAAATATGAAGTAAAAACATGGCTACTACAGAAAAAAATTATCAGCGAACTTGTATTGCATTTGACATAGAAGTTTGCTCTCATGATGCAGAGCGGTGATGCATTTAGGAACAGGCCCATATTTTTGTTGGCTTTTGTTAATAACAAGATATATTGTGGGAGTTGTGAGTCGTATAAATATTGTTGATGATTTCCATGTCAACATATTTGTAATAAATTGTCAACATCTCGTATACACTAAAAGTTGTTCGTGCATCTTATAGACAGACAACTTAACTTTGTGATTTTATGGCGAACCTAATCGTCCAACATACCAAGCCATGCATAAAATTGCTGATGGATTTTATACCACATACTCTCTAAATACGGTGGCAATAAGGAAAAATTGCTAAAATCATATTTTATTCTAGGATAGCACTTTTAAACTTTCAAGTAAATTTTCAGAAATTTATTTCACAGTTAAATTGGAAAAGTCGGTGTATACTTTTATATTATCCCTTATTGGGAAAGGCGTCGTCGACGTCACATCAAGCCGATATTAAAAATTGTCAGATTCAGATGGTACTCATAAATTAATACGTTTTAAAGCAGTGATAACCAAGCCCCGAACGCACGCACACATGCACACAAAGATATTATGTGCTTGTGTGCGGTCGCAAACAGAAGCAGAATTATTGAACATTGTTGGTCTGTGTGCTTTTGTGTTGATTACGAAAAAGAAACAAAAACAAAGCCAAACAAGCGTGCGTGGTACTGCTTTCACAAAGCTTGAGCAGAGACTGATGTTTTGAAACGAACAAAGTTGTTGTATACATGTGAATTGCCGACCGTGTCTGTGTGAAAAATACGATTATTGACTGCCTCGCGAGGCTATGGAGTGGTTATCACTGTTTTAAAGTAATAACACGAAAAAATATAATGCTGTGAGCACCCCTCATAATTTACAATTACAAACAGCGTGACCATATTAGCTTATTTTGAGCTAAATTTAGCTTATTTATTTCAGATTTAGCTTTAAAATTTTCATTTAGCTCTTAGCTTATTTTTTAGCTTTTTTAAAAAACTCATTTAGCTTTTTTTAGCCTTTTTTTAGTCTAAATTGCGTTTTTATTAAAGACATAAACACCTTATAAAAATTAAAGTCTTTTAACATTATAAAATAGTTTACAAAAAATACAAAATGAAAATTGTACAACAATTTTATAACAGAAATGGAAAGTTGAAAAGTAGTAGATAATGGCAGAATGGTTAGAATTACAATGGAAAAAGTTAAATTCATATTAGTGGTCAAAACACTTTTTGAGTTTTTTGGGTATAAAATTATTTGACTTGAGTTGAACGTTCATTCAGCGGCATCAATTAACTTAAAACAAAAACTTGAAATAGCCTTAAGCCTGGATAACACTATGTACCGATTTTCGTCCGGCCACCTCAATAAAGTCATAAGTAATAAGCCAAAATGTCATTATTACTCAATTGATTCTGGAATAAGTCTATATGGGCTTATTACCAATGCAGTGTGGCGCAATTATGTCCTTGTCTTTCAATTAGTCGATAAATTAGAGCAAATTTAGCTCTTTACTTATGACTTTATTTCAATGATCTGACGAAACTCGGTACATTGTGCCGATAGTGTGATCCATGCTTTACCTTAAATAGCATTAATGCATTTAAAAAAACTATCGTATTTTAGTATAAATGTTTTTACATTTTTGAAAAGTTTTTAAGATTATTTTGGGAAGTTTTTGTTTTGTTTTTCATTAAATCTAAAATATAATAATTAATAAGTAATTTCATTAAACAAATATTCAATGTGTATAATAAAAAAATAAGTTTGAGTAACATTTAATGTTAGTTTAGCAATAAGAAACTATTGAAAAGTGATCAAAGAAGTAGAAAAAAGTTTAGCTTTATTTTCTGGCCTAAAATTTAACTTTTTAGCTTATTTTAGCTTTTTTTTAAACGTGATTTAGCTTAATGTTATTTTAAAATCTGGTCACACTGATTACAAATATTGTACTTATTTGTATTTTGGTTTTAGCACCTTTGTACATTGCTTGCTCTCTCTCTCTCTCTCAATTCCTTTGATAAACTCTCACGCAGTGATGCATTTTGAGTTTTTTGTTTTAGGGCCAAATGAACGATTTAAAAGGGCCAGAATACCTTTGATGGGGCCAAAAAAGTTTTTTAATGTACTTGACTATAATATTTTAATTTAAATAAATATTATAATATAATACATGTGATTTATTTTGTTTAGAGCAAAAACAGAAATTAGCGACATAAGTTCAAATTTTTAAAGTATTTTTTTGTTAAATTAAAGTAACTACATATTTTATATGTATTTATGTATGTATGTTGCTTAAAAAATTAAATTTTAGTTTAAAAACATTCTATATGTAATTCTAATTTTATTATAGGTACATAATCTCTAAATTATTAGTTCAATAGTTCCTCAATTTACTCCTGTTTAAGGCCGTTTCACACTATAATACAAGTATTAATACTTTTGACGAAAATGCATCCCTAATCTAAGTTCTGTTTCAAAAATTTCAAAAGACAATAACAACTCAACATGTCAGAGTTGCATTTTCCACAAAAGTATTAATACTTGTATTATAGTGTGAAACGCCCTTTAGAATCATTTTTTGTGTTAAGTTTGAAAATATCTTCATCATAACAATTATTAGAATTAGATTTCATTAAATCTTTAATCTTTAATTTTTTTTTTTTTTTTATATAAAGAGAAGTAACACTCAGGCAATTAATGCCCACTGCTATTACTAGGTGTTACCTTCTTTAGAAAAGGGATAGAGAGAGAGAAGACAGGTGGTAAAGGAAGAGATAGAGGAAAGCTTCATTCTTTTACAACTCTGCTTTTCGCACGTTTTTTAATAATGCAGTGTTGCAGCCATCTCTGACGTTAAATGAGGCGTATTAAGAAGCTGTGTCTTGTAGCCATTTATTGATTATTTTACTTCGCCGATGATTTTGCTACACAACGAAGGAGGGCGCTCTGATGTTACATTAGGGTTAGTATCTGCTGAAGTCGGTATAGTTCAGTGACCAGTGACTATGCCTTCATCACTTGAACTTTCCTACAACAACTGACACAAAGGGACACTAATGCACATCAGAAAAATGCGTGGTGTTGTTATTTTAATTCCTGTCGGATGCATATAAATTTTCAGCCGAAAGAAAAGATACTTTCCACACATGCTGAGGAATGGGGATAGAAAGAGTTGCTTGAATAATTCTGTATACATTTCTATGCCAAGGTTTACCTAAACGATTTTTAATGGTAGAAATCGTTTTGCAAAATTTACTTCTACTTAAATCTTTGAGGTTTTTAAATTCTGGAACTTGCGATACTGCCGTATGTTCGTTATTTACTTGTTCTGTTTCCTTTTGAAAAAGTTTAACTGAAGCCAGTTAAAATAAAAATTTTCAAAAAATAAAAGTAGTTTTTAAAACGGAAAAAACTTAATTAAAAAGTGTACTCAAAGGTTTGAAGGAATTAGTTGAATTTTGAGTTGAAAGGGCCAAAATAGCCTACAGAGTACCACAGGGCCATCAAACAACCAAAAGTGCCACAAATGGCCCAATTGTGCCACATTTTGCATCACTGCTCTCACGCATTTTTTCATGTACTTATAACAAACAACAAACATAGCTGAGAAAGTCTTATTACTTTATTACCTTTTTCTTTGAGTAACAATTATTTTTTTAAACTTTGTTAAAATGTTAAGACATTATGACACTTAGGACACTTAAGACACTGTTGTGAATACCCCAATTGTATATTATATATTATATGTTATATATTATATAATATATATTATATAATAATAATCAAATAAGTTTTGCTAAGAATATTTAGTAGAGGCTTTAATATTCGGTGAATTAAATAAGAAAAACATATACATTATATATTAGATAATATATAATATATTATATATATTATATTATATATTATATGTATTATATATTATATATTATTTATTATATATTATATTTTATATATTATATATTATATATACTTTATTATATATTATATATTATAATATTATATATTATATATTATATATTATAAAATTATATATTATGTACTATATATTATATATTATATATTATAATATTATATATTATATATTATATTTTATATATTATATATTATATATTATGTATTATATGTTTTATATTATATAATATATATTATATAATAATAATCAAATAAGTTTTGCTAAGAATATTTAGTAGAGGCTTTAATATTCGGTGAATTAAATAAGAAAAACATATATATTATATATTAGATAATATATAATATATTATATATATTACATTAAATATTATATGTATTATATATTATATATTATATATTATATATTATATATTATATATAATATATTATATATTATATATTATATATTATATATTATATATTATATATTATATATTATATATTATATATTATATATTATATATTATATATTATATATTATATATTATATATTATATATACTTTATTATATATTATATATTATAATATTATATATTATATATTATTTATTATATATTATATATTATATTTTATATATTATATATTATATATTATATATTATATATTATATATTATATATTATAATATTATATATTATATATTATAATATTATATATTATAATATTATATATTGTTTATTATATATTACAATATTATATATTATATTTTATATATTATATATTATATATTATATATTATATATTATATATTATATATTATATATCATATATTATATATTATATATTATAATATTATATATTATATATTATAATATTATATATTATAATATTATATATTGTTTATTATATAATAATATATATTATATTTTATATATTATATATTATATATTATATATTATATATTATATATTATATATTATATATTATATATTATATATTATATATTATATATTATATATTATATATTATATATTATATATTATATATTATATATTATATATTATATATTATATATTATATATTTTATATTATTTATTAAATATTACGTATTATATATTATATAATTTATACTAATGGGTGTTTTTTATTGAGGTATAGAACTTTAAGTTGGCATCACTTTTTTAACTGGCGGCCATTTTGTCAGCTGTCAAGTGATTAATATTTAGTTTGGTTTGCCATTTCATCATGAACAGGTTGACAAAAGAACAACAAATCGAGCAAATTTATTTCGAAAATAATGGTTCAGTTCGCGAAGTTTACCGCAAGCTCCGTCCATTTTATGGTCGACATAATCGTCCATCAGAGCAATTAATTCGGTTAACCATGGATCGTTTTCGCACTACGTTTACTCTATGTTATAATACGCATCCGCAGAGACGTCGAACAGTGCGCACCGAAGAAACAATTGCCGCTGTAGAGCAAAGTGTTGAAGAGGACCCGAATGAATCGATTCGCCACCGTGCACAGCAATTGGAGCTTTGTCCATCAACTTTATGGAAGATTTTGAAGATTTTGAATGTGGATGAGTTGTGGTTCCAACAAGACGGCGCTACATGCCACACAGCGCACGTCACAATCGATTTATTGAAGGAAACATTCGATGAGCGCATAATTTCGCGGAATGGACCTGTCAATTGGCCACCAAGATCGTGTGATTTGACACCATTGGATTATTTTCTTTAAGGATATGTGAAGTCGCTCGTCTACGCCAACAAACCAGAAACGTTAGGGGACTTGGAAGCCAACATTCGTGGCGTTATTGCCAACATAAGGCCCCATATGCTCGAAAAAGTGGTTGAAAATTGGACCTGTAGAATTGGCTTTATTCGAGCCAGCCGCGGCGGCCACGTGCCCGAAATCATATTTAAACATTAATGGCATAAAATTATCCTTCCAATAAAGCCAAATTGATGGACATTAAAACGATTTTCTTGTATTTTATTTCAATTCGAAGTTCTATACCTCTAAAAAAACACCCTTTATATTCAAAGTTAGTGTATTTTTAAGCAGACTATACCAATTAACCCTGCAATTTAAAAAACAAATAATAAAGGATATTCTATCAGTTAATGTTATTTTGACTATTTAATTCTAACAGTTTGTATACTGTATACTGCTGTATGTACGAGGCAAACTCTTGGTATATTCAAAAAACGCTAAAACTAGAAAGTCCCTAATTAAAAAAATTGCGAAATGAAAAATCGCCAAAAAAAATCGCTTAAATGAAAAATATCACAAAAAGTAAAAAGATCGCCAAAAACCAAAAAAATTGTCAAAACAAAAAAAAAAGCGCAGATATGAAAAAAGCGCCAAAGCGAAAAATATCGATAAATATAAGAAACCACCGAAAAAATCACAAATATTTAAAAAATCGTTAAAACGAAAAAACTAAAATAAATTGCTAAAATGGACAAAAAATCACGAAAAGTAAAATGATCGCCAAAAAACTAAAGAAACCGCCAAAAATAGAAAAAATCACCTAAACGAAAAAGAACGCCAAAACAAACAAAAAATCGATATATGTATATAAGAAACAACTGAAAAACTCACAAAAACCGGAAAAAATTATCAAAACGAAAAAAAATCGGCTAAACTAAAATAAATCGCTAAAACTAAAATAAATCGGCAAAAATAAAAAATAGTTTAAACTATGAGTTGTTTTTTGGAATAAAAAAAATTTGGGTTTAATTTTTTTTACATTCAAAAATTCTATAGGTCTTTCTTTCAGAAAATTTTAATTTCACGTTATTTATTTATGTTAGATATAAGATAAAATATGTAATGCAATAGATAGCCATCTAGGCAATTTTCGGCTCAGCTAATAAAAGCTCGTAATAACATAAAACTTTCTGGTCGTTAATAAGCCAGCCAGCCAGGAAAAGCTTCATTTTAGTTTCATGGCTGCACTAGAACAGAATCAGGCTTATAAAAAATAACATAACAAAATTATAGCGCAGAGTTATTGCTGCTATTTATTTGCTTAGATAAATTCATATATATATTCTCAATCTTACATATATATATATATATATATATATATATATATTTGTAACTGAGTAACTAACACTATCGTTTTAATTGTCTGGCTTATTTTACAAGCCTTTTTATTTTGGCTATAAAAAAGTAACTCAACAAATGAATATCGAGTAACAGCGGCATGAAAAAAGGAATTGTTCTAAAGGATAAAATGTTTTGCTTATTTAATTCACTGAATATTAAAGCCTTAGAAGCAAAACTTATTTGATTTATGGCATTAAGCTCAAAGACTTTCGCTTTTTTTCTGTCTATACTCGAATTTCTTACCACCTTGTAAATCCATGAATCGTATTTCACTGACTCGTTAACAACAAAAAAATCCATTAAGCGAAAAAAAAACTTGTGGCAGTGGCATGATAAGTAGCGTCTACATTAATGGAGTGTAAGCACGTTTAGAGACTTGGGAGTTTAATGTTTTTAATATTTGCCTTCATATTTTTTTTTCTTAATTCCTTTTGCTGTTTGTTTTTACGAATATTACTCGTACTTTGTTAGCACAGCAGTAATTTTAATGAGGTTGCATGCGTTCTGTGTGTGATTTAATTAATAATGAAATAAGAACTATTATAACTCAAGCAAACAGCATGTAGAATTATGTTTAAGTCTCATCTTAAGCAAGATTATCATTTAGAGTGTGTGTCTGTATTTTTAATTTACCACAAAAAAAAAAATTATATAAGCTTCTCTAATTCTTCTTTCAAAGCGGCCAGAGATATGAGGCATAGGTGACGCTGTCAGCACAATGGATTCGAATAAATCTGTTTGCCGTATGACTTAAGTTTCACTACAATTATCTTTGATTATTTATTTATTTTTTTTTTCATATATATATTTATTTATTGTATCTTCAAAAATGAACTAACAATAAGTAATCAAATCTTAAATCTAAATGTAATTATTAGGCCCAACCAGTATCGGACATAAACTTAGTGATAGTTACAAATAATACATAAGTAGTGATAATCAAAAAGGAAAAAAAAAAGAAGTATTTTTAAGCAGTACCATCTGGAGTGTTGAGTATAAGAGCCCTTGTAGCCCTCTTTTTTTAAGCGGATGTGTCCAGTAAAGCTCAAAATATTACGGGCAAGCGGATTAGGATGTGACTCGAGTCCTGTCAAATATTTGCCTGCGTATTTTTCAATTTCTTCACTCACTAGTGGCATATTTGAATCACGATGAATATTTGAATTTTTAATGTACCATGGAGCAGATGTTATCAAACGTAAAATTTTGTTTTGCCTTCGTTGGATTTTCTCTATATTTGAAGCTGAAGCAGTGCCCCATAGCTGAATTCCATAGCACCATATGGGCTTCAAAAGCGACTTGTATATCAAGAGTTTGCAGTCTAGGCTGAGTGTTGAATTTCTGCCAATTAACCAATATATTTGAGTTAATTTAAGTTTCATTTGAGTTAACTTAGAGTCAATATGATATTTCCATGTAAGCCTTCGATCAAGGTGTATTCCAAGGTATTTCACTTGAGAATGTTGAGGAATATTTTGATTGTTGATTCGAATGGGGGAACAGGTATCTTTTCTTAGGGTAAACGTTATATGAACACACTTTTGTTCATTTACTTTAATTCTCCATAAGTTCAACCATATTTCAAGCTGGGTAATGTATTCTTGGAGATTGCGGGAAGCCTCATCAGGGTTTTTGTGAATACTCAAACAGGCTGTATCATCGGCAAATGTAGAAGTGTGGATGTTATTGCTCACAGGCATATCACAAGTATAAATTAGATACAAGACTGGCCCCAGAATACTGCCCTGTGGCACACCAGAAGATATAGACTCGGGTACACTCATGAAGTCTCCTTCCACAACAGTAAATTTCCTATCAAGGATATAACTTTCCAAAAGCTTTTGTATGTTTATTGGTAGGTATGTCTTCAGTTTTAAAGCTAGGCCTTCGTGCCATACTTTATCAAATGCCTGAGAAACATCAATAAAAAGGGCAGAACAATACTTTTTTTCTTCAAATGTCCTCCTTACAACTTGAACCAATCTATGCGTTTGCTCAATAGTGCTATGCTGACTTCTAAAGCCAAATTGATGGTCCGGGATGCACCCACTATCAGCTAAAATTGTGGACAATTTAGTCATGAGCAGCTTTTCGAAAAGCTTTGAGATTGTTGATAGTAAACTAATAGGCCTATATGACTCAGCCTTGGTAAGATCTTTGTCCGGCCTTGGAATCATTTTTATCTTGTGGAAAGTACTGCATTCGTAAAATTGCATTAAAAATAAATAGCAAGATTCTTATTGCAATATGAGGCAAGTTCATCAGCATCTTGTTACTAATGCCATCAATACCTGGAGCTTTCTTCGGGTCGAGTTCAGCAACTATTTTTTGTAGTTCACGCATCTTAAACCTTAAGGGACGAGGGGGTAGAGATACTACACTCGGTAATCCGGCAGCACCCGTACATGAATTGGGAGTGAATACAGATTTTAAATGCTCAGAAAATAAGTTACCTTTCTCACTATCGCTTCTTGCCCAGCCTCCAGTCGAAGTACGCAATGGTGATTTGAGATCAACGGGTCTTTTAAGATTTCTAGTAGCGCGCCATAAAGAGTAATTATATGTTGACGTTACATCAAGACCTTCTAAGTACTTTTCCAGTAATGCAGTCTTTTCCGACGATAGCAGCTCTTTGAGTCGTTTAGTACATTCTTTAAGTCTGATTTTATTTAGGGGTGATCGGTGTTGTTGCCATTCTCTTCTAGATCTCTTTTTTTCACATACAAGACGTTCAATTTCCGTAGAATAAATTCTATTAAAGCCAGTCTGCGGATAGGAAGTAGTGGCATGTTCAGCAGCCTGTTTAATATATTCGTTAAGGTTGGCAATATTAAATTCAATATCATCAGGTGATCTTAACTGAATGTTTTCTACGCAGTGACTACTAATATATTTTTTGAATCCAAGCCAGTTGACCCTATTAATCGTTTTCGCACATGAGTTAGTTAAATCACTCCTTAGTGGGTTGAAAATTGTAACTATTGTGGGAGAGTGATCGGAGGACAGATCTAGAGAGCCCTCTACGTGAATTAAGTCCCTATGGATATTTTTCGTGACGCCAAAATCTATAACATCTGGAATTTTTCTTACATCAGTAGGCCAGTAAGTAGGTTCCCCACTCGAAATGACATCTCGGCTCATTTTTGAAATTGTATTAAACAACGCTCTACCTCTAGGTGTAACAAGACGCGAGCCCCAGTATTTATCTCAAAATTTTATTTTCAGATGTTAGATAAATAAGAAAGCAAGTTTGATTGTAAATTGAATGACATTTTCATTGAATTTTCGAATAAAATTTATTCGATTAAAAACAAAATTTAATTTTTTTTCTTTCCGAAGATTTTAACATTTTTAATTCGCTTAAACTCAAATATTCACATAAAATATAATTTTGTTTAATCGAATAATCATATAAGACTTTTTATTCCAATGATTAGATAAGTATTTGTATTCGAATAACCAATGACATTTTTAATTGATATACATTTAATATTAAAATTACTCAGAGCTTCTCATTTGTTTAAATAAAAGTTTAATAAATATCTCTAGTTTTTTTCTAGGAAATGTTCTTGCAAAGGCTCCCTCTGGTAATTTGTATTACAATGAAATGCACATAGGATGCAGTCAACCCCTCAATAATAAATTTTAATATATTTTAAAAATAAAAAAGTACTATAACAATATTAAAACTTAATAAAACAAAAAGAAATTCCATATAAAGCTCAAATTAAAAATTCTTTTTTTTTTTTGTTTTGTCTAACACGGTTAATACAAAATATAGTTGACTCTTAGTTGGAATTTCATAAAAACAAATTCATTTTACACCAATTTGTAGCAGAACACCACAGTTTTAGATTAAACCACAAAAAAAATTAAATTTAATAAAACTTACGTGAAAGTGACTGTTTCAGGCAAACCTTCACAAAACAATAAAACGTTGCTAACCTGAAAATAAATTTTAATTGGAAATATATTAAATTTTTGTAGTTTATTTGTGCTGTTTGTATACATATATGTATATAAATTAATATTAGAAAAAAATTTTAATTAAAATTTTATATAAATAAAAATATATGAATTGAGGAATATTCTACAAAAGACTGGCATCATAGCGAGAATGGCTGGCTTAAAAAATTTACAGTATAGTGCGGTTATAACCAACATTGGTAAGGTGACCATATTTCGAAGAAAGCAAAAATTGACATCAACAAAAATCGTGAAAAATTTATATGAATTCAATTTCCAAATTTCTTACATACTTTACAGAGAAAATGACGCTCATATACATAAATGTACATAATTTAATAACAAAAATTAAATATCTAAGAAATTTATTATTCGACATATTGTCATAAGTTTATTTTAATTTGAAATTTATTTGCTGGTGGTTCAGCAAATATAAATTATTTGCTGGGTTCTGTATAAGTTTCTAAGCCTACTATGCTTATTTTTCTTTTGTGATTTTCAAAAATATTATTATTTGTGAATTCTCAAATAGTTTTTGAAAGTCTGTACATAAGATAATAGGTTTGTGACTGTTCAAAATGTGTGGTTGAAGTCTAATGATGATTTGTTACAGCAACAATGAAAAGCATATAGCCATCGCTGAACCACCAGCAAATAAATTTCAAATTAAAAATTAAATATTTTAAAAACCCCCAACACAATTGACGCTGTAGCAAAACATCAAATCAGAAAAAAATCTCAACAATAAAATGTTTGCAACCCTGTACACATTAAGCTTACCACGGACACTCAAACCAGGTAGACCCATAAGATACTAGTAGCTGTTTATTTCAGTGATATGTAGGTATTGTGCCACATCAGAGCTTGGTAAAAAATTTTATCTCACTACTTTTAATGGCCTAAATTTAGGAAAGGAACTTGGCATTTTTCACATTTATGTTTTTGTGAGGATCTAACAACTTGTTGAAAGTTTTTCTTCAATAAAGCTTTTTGAATTTAAAATTTTTAGTTTGCTATATTTCTATTCATAATGACTGCGCCAGTTGAAAAGAGTAGAGTTACATAAAATAATGGGTTAGAGTGTGATGGGTGCACTACAAGGACCCAATAATATACGAAATTTTTCAAGAGCCATCTGAGGAGAAATATGAAAATTTTAGTGGGAGTAACGCCACCTATTTTTTAAGGTCTGCTTCGACGAAGTACTTTGCGAAAGCAAAATTAAAAGTTAGGATAACTGCAATGTGCATGCAAAGTTTCAATAGAATTTAAGCTCCCTAGTGAAAATTTTAGCTTTAAATGTTATGGGTGTAAGTAACCACCCCTCCCCCCACCCTTAACTTTTTTAAGCTCAAGATTTTGTTGTCAGCAGCACTTACTTATCATCGTCTACTTTTTAAGATAACAGTTTCAAGCCTTGCATACGAGCATAAGCGTTTCAATAAAATGGCTTCAGTTAAAATCTGCATATATTTAGTTTTCACTTCCTTGCAATATTAGCGTGGCCCTGCACTCCTGGTTAAAATGTTTGCATTTTTAGATTTTTCTAGTGGCTCAGCTTTCCGCTCTCTATATCAAATTTAATTTTTTTATTTTTATGGGCGTACTTCCGCCCACTTTTTAAAAGAAAAAAATTTTTGGCCGGTGCTTATCATTCGTATCAACTTTTGTTGGAAACGGATATTAATAAATATATAAATAGTATATTTAAATGTGCTGAGCCGAAGTAAATGAAATAAGAGACTTGAAATCTATGGGACCACTTTTTTCAACCAAAATGTAAAACCTTGTATTACTGCAACATGTAGGCCAAATTTCAATAAAATCGCTTGAGTTAAACGCCTTAGATTTGTTTTTTTTTTAAGTCTGAGCTTTATGGGCGTAGCCCCGCCACCTTGAATAAAAATTTCGGATTATTTAGATTTTTCTGGATTAGTTAGTCACCCAGGTGTACTTGTGTACTAAATTTCAGCTCTCTAGGTATAGCGGAAGTGCTTCATAATATTGATGAGTGAGTCAGTCAGTCACTTTTTGCTCCTCCACATCTCAGGAAGCCTTTGTTGTAAAACTTTCAAACTTCGCATATGGGGTGAGATGAATTAATTCAAATTATTATTAACAATTATTATTTTTTTTATTAATTAATGCGATTTTCTTTAAGAAGACAAAATAAATTCAGTAAAGTGCACTTTGACTCGGTTCCGTACGTTCGGTTTTGAGCATTTTTTTTTAATATGTGCGTTTTTCAGGTTAAACGATTTTTTTTTAGTTTTGTTGCTTTTTTCTCGTTTTGGCGACTTTTTTTTCGGTTTTTGGCGATTTTTTCATTTTGGCGATTTTTTTCATTTTGGCGATTTTTTTCATTTTGGCGATTTTTCCAATTTTTTGCGATTTTAGTTAGAAATTTTTTTAATTTAGTGCTTTTTTTTCATTTTGGCGATATTTTTTCGGTTTGGCGATTTTATAAATTTGAAATTTTGTATTTTTACCGTTTTTGAAAATTTTATGAGTTTGGCTCTCACGGTATCCAAGATACAGCAAAATTACATTAACTGATAGAACACCCTTTAATACAGATTTTTTTAAATTTTAATGTTAATTGTTGTAGTCTGTATAAAAATACACAAATTTTACAAATTTCAATTTGTATATACATACAATTGTATGTATATTACATGGGATTTTAACAATTTTCATTGCTCGTTTTGGAACACCCTTTCATTTTTAACTCTCATGTTGTTGTAGCGGCCAAAGTTCTAGACACTCTGTTCAAATTTCAGGTCCGTAGCTCTTACGGCTCTCGAGAAAATAGCTTGTGACGGACAGACGGACAGCGTAACGAAAGCAATTGGGTTCCTTTTCACCTTTGGTGTACGGAACGCTAAAAATGAAGCTTTGCTGTTTCACCGAGCGGAGACAGTTATTAGGATTAGCTATTTAAAATGAACTTTTTATGTCATGAAACACGAACAACTTTCTTTTTATGTGTCGTTAGTTCCTAGCCCAATTGTTGTGAAAGCTTTGCAAACGAGACTTTAACATTTTATGAGTGTTTTTAAATTTTTAGCCACATCTCTTTATAAGATCCAAGTTCACACTCTGTAGTTAACTAACGCCCATGGTTTAACTAACGACTTATCTTATTTGGTTAAACCACCTTCATTAGTTAACTAATGACTGTGAATTTGAGCCTAAATAATCGAATTTTAATTATACGGCACCAATAATTTTTTAGCATATTCATATGACAAAATAAATTACTTTAAATCCAAATTACCTCAAAAGATGTACAAAAAAAATTTCCATAACCATACATATTTTCCTGACTGTTGTAATCGTTAAGTAAAATTAAAAATGCTAAAATATTAAGCAAGAACTCGCATTAATTACTTATTATAACTTGAAATGTCTTGAGAGGCAAAATTCTAAAAGTTTTTTTTTTCTTATTAAAAAGAAGTCTTAGAAATTTCACTGAAATTTCTTAGGAATTTCTAGCGACGTAGCAGCAAAACCTTACAATGCTCAACTATAATAAGAATGTGTGTCATCAAGTAAGTTGTTTTGAAAAGTTTTTAATTTTCTTTCTACTTTTTCGAGCTTTCAAAAATTTAAAGTGCTTTCTAATAACAGTGCGGTTTTACGGCCTGTTGCCATGGATTTAAACTTTTGTTTAAAAAAAATATTTAAAAAAAATATTAAAAGTTGGAAATGATTTTTTTTCTTAATCATTTAATAACATGTGGATGTGTAATGAGGGTGGTACTAGGAGTTAAAGCTTAAATGTTGTTATTTAAACCCAAGATGTTGAACAAAACATAAGGGATATATAGGAGGTGGAGAATGACAAGAATATTTTTTACTCGTCCATATCCGAAAACAAAAACGAATTCACAAACAGCAAAATAAGTCCTCATAAACGTATTCCTTAGAAAGTTTTAAGTAATTCAAAATTAAGCACATACATATTTTAAGCTCATATGCAGCTTATGAGAAGTTTCACATTAAAAAAAAAAAATATTTGGTATAACAGTATGTTTCCAGAAAATAACTTAACGTATCAAAAATGTTCGATATCAATTATAATACCTGAACTTACAGCTTTGCAATGAGGCAAAGATGTATTGAAAAAATATTGAAGAAACAATAATTCGTTAATTTTAATTATTATTGTTCGAACTTCATTTGTTTCTATATTTATGATTTGAATAGGCTAAAGTTCGTATCGCTTTGTAAGCCAAATTACATGTGATAATTATTAATGAACAAATAACACCAAAATGAATTGTAAGTATTCTGACAAGCACATAGTAGAACGGAACAACTAGGTGTTTTCGAAGGCCACTACACCTTCATTATCAGCGTTCTTTTGTGTTTGGTCCGCTGTGTGTGGTGTCAGTTGATGTAGAGTTTTTGCTTTATATACTCAGCCATTATTGCTTGCAAATGGAATATGAGAATTGTTTTGAGTCATCTTATTTCAATTAGCTGAAAGCTTTTTGTAATGAAAGCTCAATATTACCATCTCTAAATTTACAACAGTATTGCCATTGTCTTGCTAGTTGTTACGTTCAACTATGTGTTAGTCAGAATATTTACAACAAACGTTGGTGTTATTTGTTCATTAATAATTGTCACACGTAATTTAGCTTACAAAGCGATATGAACTTTAGCCTGTACAAATCATAAATATAGAAAAAATTATTATATTATTCTGTAACCAGAGTCTAATCGTCGCTTACGATAACAAGCTGATTCGATCACATTTTTTCAGTATGAGATTATTGCATTCGCTATCGAACAATGTAATAATATTGATCGATATCGAATGACATAATATTTAACTGAAGAAACGTGATCGAATCGGCTCGTTATCGAAAGCAATGATTAAATCCCAGCTAAATCTCTAATGCTAAAAATCTATAAGATCTATAATATCAATTTTCGATTTTCTAAATCGAAAACTTATAAAATTTAATTTAAATCATTTTAATTTTAGTGCCATATGGCATCGTAAAAAATTTTTAATTTTGTATCTGTTCAGCATTTTAGCAATTGCATTTAGCTTTATCTTTAGATAATTGCAAATAAACATATAAAATGAGCCTAAACATAACTTTTTGTAACCCAGTCTAGCTGACGAAACGTTATCGCTTAACCTTTAAAAATGTTTTGCCAATCGTTATAAAATAATTACACATTTACTTGAAGAACTATAAAATTTCGTTCTTTTATCTTCATACAAGATGAGCTACCCTAATGTACAATAATAAAATTTACTAAATTTTCATAATTTTTAATCACTCTGATATTTTATAATAAAAAATTAAATGATTTTCAATTATTTAAAATGAATTTATACAAAAATACAATGTGGATGTTTATAATAGAATTGTCAGGAAAATGTTGTGTGTGTGTAATTTTTTTTAAATATTTTTAAATAAATAAATAAAATGCAACATTATGAAGCAAACGTAGTGTTGCGTGTTCTCTGTGAACTTTGATATTTGATATTATTCAAAAAATTTATACATATTTATATATTTTAATAATTTCTTTGTTTGAGTGCATTCTATTTTTCCCCAATTAATCCCCGATGATATTTGTAAAGAAATAATGAAAAGCTAGAGAAAAGAATCACAGAAAAAAATGGTGCAACATGAATCTCTAAAGCATTTTAGGCAGCTTGTTTCCTAAACGCTGCACCGCGATGTCCGTCTGTCTGTCGAGAACCGTAAGAGCGGAGGACCTCAAATTTTGACAGAATATGTAAAACCTTGGCCGCTAAAGTGCAAAAATACGAAAGTTAAAAATTAAAGAGTGTTCCAAAACGAGCAGCGAAAAATGTAATGTAATTTTGAAATCTTTGCTGTTTCTTGGAAACCGTAACAGACAAGCTCTTGAAATTTTCAAAAACGCTAAATCGAAAAAATTGCCAAAAATATAAAAAATCGCCAAAACGGAAAAAAGCACCAAACCAAAAAATATCTCTTAAGCTTAAATAATCGCCAAAACCCGAAAAAATCGTCAAAATTAAAAAAAAACGCTAAAACTAAAGGAACGCCAAAACCTAAAAGAACCCAAAACCCCAAAAACCCAAAAAAAAAAATTCACAAAATTAAGAAAAACCACCAAAGCCAAAAAAATTGCAATAAATCTAATATGAAGTTTGCCGAATATTTCAATTTTCTTTAAAACTACATCAGTAGTGCGATTCACTAACCTTTTTTTAACGATAACCGCATCGTTAAAATGATCATAAAAAAAATGTTCGAATTTGCTATTCAGTAACATTTTTAACGATATTCGCTGTAGGTTAATGTCGGCTGCGTCGTTATTTAAGCGACAATAATTTATATGCTATTAATTTTATTGACAACAATCAACAGAAAATATCACCTGCGTACTAACGTTAAAAAGAAGTTACAGAATCACACAATCGTTATTGCAAGCGACAAAATGTATAGACAAAAATTACGATTATCGGATCGTTAAAAATTACTGAATCGCACTACAGCTAAGATATTAGATTATATAGCCTAAGGTTCGCATAGTATTACATATGGGCGTTTCTCCACTTTTTTGTCACGTGCGACAGCAAGCAACTAACCTTGTATTTCTGAACAAGAATTACCTAACGTAGAACTGCTTACGGCCTACACAAATATATAAGGAAGTAAATAAAATTTTCGTTTTCTTTAAAAAAAAAGCATATTTGCTTAGTGTCGCACGCTACAAAAGGTTGACATTCCAGTGGAAATGCCCTAATGTAGTATCCGCACGGATCCACAATTTGCTAAATTTATTTACTTCTATGGACAAATAAAAATAGTTTCATAATTTGCACAAGCATTTATAAAAATTTAAATTACATAAATTCAGTTTAAAACATAATTTAAAGAGTGAAATTGATCTAAGAGCTAAAATACACAAATTTTTTTATCGAAAATTTTTAAAAAAAGATTGTCGTGTAAGATTTTGTAAGTTAAGTTCTATTAAGTTGTGGAAAGGTATCATTAATAACTTTGGTTGAGGAGGACCAACTGAACAGAAAAAATAAGAAATTAGAATGAGGTGAGTAATGATTCAAGGTCCAAAAGGGGAAGGATGCTTTGCAAGATTATTAAGGAGGTCTGAGACATCAGCTTTATATAAAAACTTTTTACGAATGAACTAAAGCAATTTTGACCATTTTGTGAAATTGTATATTTAGGAAAAGGTACTTTTACAAAAAGGTACTTTTGCAAAAAGGTTCTTGTACAAAATTACTTTTACAAAAAGGTACTTTTACAAGAAGTTACTTGTAGGAAAAGTTACTTAAAGAAAGTTACTTTTAGGACAAGGTACTTTCTCTTAAATATTCTTTTAGAAAACGGAAGTCTTAGGAAAAGTTACTTGTACGAAGAAGTATTTTAGGGAAAAGATACTTAGCAAAAGCTAATTTTAGGAAAATGTATTTTTGGAAAAAGATACTTTTAAGTAGAGATAATTTTAGGAAAATGTACATTTAGGAAAAGGTACTTTTTGGAAAAGGTACTTTTTGGAAAAAGTACTTTTTGGAAAAGGTACTTTTATTACAAAGTATTTTTAGGACAATGTACTTTTAGGAAAAGGTATTACTAGGAAAATATTTTCTTAAAAATTCACTTTTAGGAAAAGCTACTTTTACGAAAAGGTACTTTTAAAACAAGGTACTTTTACAAAAAGTTACTTTTACAAAAAGTTACTTTTACAAAAAGGTACTTTTACAAAAAAGTACTTTTAGGAAAAGCTACTTTTAGGAGAGTTACTTTTAAGACAAGGTACTTTCATTCAAATATTCTTTTAGAAAACGGTACTTTTAGGAAAAGTTACTTGTATGAAGAGGTATTTTAGGGTAAAGATGCTTAGCAAAAGGTACTTTTAGCAAAAGGTACTTTTAGGAAAAGGTACTTTTTGGAAAAGGTACTTTTAGGACAAGGTACTTTTAGGAAAAGGTATTATTAGGAAAATATTTTTTTAAAAATGCACTTTTAGGAAAAGATGCTTATCGAAAGGTAATTTTAGGAAAAGGTACTTTTAAACAAATGCACTTTTGGGAAAAAGTATTTTTTGGAAAAGCTACATTTAGGACAAGGTACTTTTAGGAAAAGGTATTATGTATAAGAAAATGTTCTTTTAGTAAAACGCACTTTTAGAAAAATGTACTTTTAGGAAAATGTACTTTTAGTAACAGGTACTTTTATGAAAAGGTATTTTTAGAAAAAGGCACTTTTAGAAATATGTACTTTTAGGGAAAGGTACCTTTAGTGTAAGGTACTTTTAGGAAAATATTCTTTTAGGCAACGTTACTTTTGGAAAATGATGCTAGATTCAAATTTAACTAGCAAAGACATAAACCTGAATTTCTACCATAGCCATCTTTACACATAACACAGCACTATTAGTTACTTAACAGTAGTAGCTAAATGGATTAGGATGCGGAATGGTTGGAACTGGAACAACATGAATGAAGAAAAAAATTGCTGTAAAATTTATTATATAAATTATATAACAAAATTGAATGGTGCTTGAAGTCTACTGAAATGTTGCTTAGTTACAACGAAATATATCAAGCTAGATATGCTAAGTCATCAACAAATAAATTTTTTAATTCGTATTTATAAAAAAATTTTAGTTAATATTTTTTTTAATGTAGTGATATCTGTATAAAACATTTTTCATTTACTGTTTATTTCATTAAGAAATGTGTCTAGAAAATTATAAAAAATAAACATTTTATTACTTAAAGCTGGTGTTTTTACTTTTATTATTATTATTTGTTTAGCAATTTTTAGCATTTTTTTTAGCATTTCATTAGCATTATATTGAAGCCCATTTAGCTCTGAAAAAAATTTAAGACATGGCAACAAGCCTCAATTTTTCACTATAATTTTTGTTTTATCCTTATTTTATGATCATATAAAATCCTCAGAACAGCGATATTTACTACCATTATTTTTACAATCGCTCCCACTGTGAGCTGACTGGCTCCTCAGCAGCATTTTCACCAATGAACTTTTACTCCTAAAAACATCAGCATTTTCTATTAAAACAGCAAGATTGCGAATAAATATTTTATTTTTCATTTCATTTTAACAGTCTGTATACATTACGCTTTTGTTTCTATTCTTTTATTTGTTTATTTTCTTATCTTATGTTTGTGTCAGCGCTGGTTGGCAATAGAAATAATACGCGTTTCGTGGAATTACATTTTAAAATCTTTGTTAGCATATGCGAGGGTCAATAAAAAAGAATATATGTATATATTTGGCATTTTATGTAGAAACGTATTTATTTATAAGGAAATTATTTTGTGAATATAACATGTTACATTCTTCACTTTGTTTTTTTTTTTTTGTGAGAATCGAAACCGACTGATAGACTAGATTCAGTTTACAGTGGGACAGTTAATAAAAGTCCATTATTTTTATGCCATCTATAAAATAAAATATCAAACAAGACTGTATGGCAAATATACACAGAGAGAAAAGAGCAGTTGAAAAAAAAAGAAAAGTTATAATTTCCGTTGTGAAAAGTGTTCTAAAAGTGAAATAAACTCAGTAAAATGAGACTTTGACTCGCGCATGCAGGGTTCCGTACGTTGGGCCTTGAGCATTAATATGGCGTTTTTTTTTTTTTTGCTTTTTTGACGTTTTTTCATGTAAAATAATTTTTTTTTTTTTGTTTTTTCTGCTTTTTCTCGTTTTGGCGATTTTTTTCAGTTTTTGACGTTTTTTTCAATTTTAGCGATTTTTTTTTTCATTTCGGCGATTTTTTTTCATTTTGACGATTTTTTTTTCAGTTTTGCGATTTTTTTTTTTCATTTTGGCGTTTTTTTCCGGTTTTTCGCGATTTATTTTCGTTTTAGAAATTAAGTTTAATTTGGTGATTTTTTTCGTTTTGGCGATTTTTTTTTTGTTTTTGGCGATTTTTTTTTGGTTTGGCGATTTAATAATTTTGAGTTTTTTTGTTTTACCGTTTTTGAAAAGTTTACGGTTTCCAAGATACAGCAAGTTGTCAAAATTACATAGTCAAAATTACATTAACTGATGGTACACCCTTTAATTAATTTTTTTTTAATTTTAGTGTTAATTGTTATAGTCTGTATAAAAATACACTTACCTTACAAATTTCAATTGTACATACATACAATTGTATGTATATTACATGGGATTTCAACATTTTTCGTTGCTCGTTTTGGAACACCTTTTAATTTCCAATTCTCATGTATTTGTTGTTGTAGCGGCCAAAGGTCTACACACTGTGCCCACATTTCAGGTCCGTAGCTCTTACGGTTCTCGAGAAAATACTCTGGGACAGACGGACAGACGAACAGCGTAGCGAAAACCTAAAAAGCAGATACATTTTGAGGTAACAATCGCTTTTGTTTTACGAGCACACTTCTCTAAATGCAAATGTTGTTTATTTGGCAACAGTTTGTAAAAATGTTTTTCTTTTCGGTTAAGCATTTCATTGTGGCTTTAACAAATCGTCAGTAGACTTGAGGCACTCATTTTGAACCTCTTATCTTATGTACAGATTTTCAAAATCTATTCGACAATATGTCGAATAGTAAATTTCTTGAATGTTTTTCTCTTCATTTTTAATTTGCAAGCATTTGTTTCTTCCTTTGACAAAATGTAGTATTTCTTAAAGGACTTCTCTGCAATACTTATGCTCAGATTTTTTCAGCTACTTACCACAAAATTACCGCTAGAGGCAATAATTAATGGCCGCAATATTTTTAGGTTCATTGTTGTTCAAGTAACATGAAATAAATAATTCCCCATGATATCATTAACCATTAAAATATGCTCGAGACCTTAGCCCCAAGCACTAAACATATACAAGCCAATGCCAACTCCCCTAATAAATAATAAACAGAAAAAATAAAATAAAAATAGAAATCAAAAAGAAAAAAGAACATACAGCACAATGCGTATTTTGCCCAATTTATGTCTTGTATTTAGTTAAGCTAATGAAGCAGAAACATTAAATGAATTTGACAAACAAATACGAGTACAAGAAAAATGATATGAAACCTCAAAAAACATTATGAAATTCTTTGTTACAAGCATTCGAATACCACATCAAGCTCTGTACTCTGCACCTTCTTCTCTTTTCTTCTTCTTCTTCTTTTTCTTCTTCTTCTTCCAATAACAAAGAAAATATTAAGCCGAAAAAAATCTGTGAAATTTATTCAATCAATAGATTGATATTATTTACATTTCTGTTTGTCAAGAAAATGTGTAATAAAATACATTAAAGATGTATGAGGTATAAGGGAAGACAATTGTGTTATATAGCTATGCTATTTAATGCGCGATACGGGACCTAGGATGTGATTTTCGTAACAAAAATAATCGGCACTATAACAGTTATAAATTTAGATTTTGTTTTTTCTTTGTAAGTAAGTGAAGCAAAAACAAAAAAAAAAATAAAACGATTTGCTAATTTGTTTTTGTATTGTTTTTACACATGAGCACAACCCAGAGAACACAGCCGGATAACAGTCGCCACCGGCCACAAACAATACATTAATTTAATCGTGCACTGCTAGAAATGAAAATAATGGGAAATAAATTAAAAAACTTTGAAATACTTGCCGCGAATTTGACATCATCATATAATATAATTTTATTGCATTGTTATTTAATACATTAAGTTTGTTTTATATAGCTAAGCAGCATAGCTTTAGCTGGATTTCCTAAAACACCACTCTTTTTTGGCAGAAAATATTTATATGCATAAAAATCAATTGAGTACAATTCATTTGATTTATAAGTTAAGACTAAAATGCCCACAATGCTTCTTAATATACTCATAAGCAATTTTGGGAGAAATTATTTCCACAAAAGTAAGTACTGTGTCAAAAAGAGTGATAAGTTGTTAAAACAACACCCATTAATACGAAACCTAAATACAAGTTCATAAGTACGAGTAGTATATGAAGGCTTTTTGCAAAACTTTTCCCTGTTTCCAAGTGAATGAATTAATTTCTAGGAAACTAACCCAAGATAAAATCTAGTTTGTTGGCTACTGTTGCTAACACTGTCGGTCGTTTGAGAATGGTCAAAAAATTTGGAAAAAACAAAAAATATCTCACATTTCCTTCTACAGAAAAAAAGACTTATGCCCTAGTTCAGTAAGAAGATTTAGGACGTTTTTGTTGGAAAATGCTTCTGAGTTCTTGTCTTTGAAGTCTCTAAATTATTTTCTTCAAAAATGGTTGTTGTCTTTGACAATGAAAAATATAAATATTATTGCCATGTTTTTAAAACATAAAATTTCAATTTAATTATTACACAATAGTTTGAAAAATATATAAAAATATAATGGATATAATGTTTGGAACAAAATCATAAAGCAAATACACAAATCTTCTAGCATAGACAATAAATAATAATTGTTTTAAAGAATTAAAACTGCTTCTTTTTTTCGTCCATAGACAAGACGATACAATAGTCGAACAGAATTAGGGCATAAGTTGTTTCACTGAGTTAAGCCTTTATACTCCTACAAAAATATTAAGGAAAGCCTCTAGTTTTAAAATAAAAAAAATGGGTGCTACATAGTACAACCTTGTTTCTTTTTGCAAAAATTGTGCAGACATGAGAATGTGTTTAATACGTAAATTTTAATTAGGTACATGTGCAATATTATTATAGAAATCCAAGAGTTGGTATTTTTACTAAATAACCTTGATGATTTCTGCCAACATAAGCCACGCAAATAAAAATGGCACTCCCAAGGAACATACCTACTATTTGAGGTGTTGCCAGAGTTTTGATTTTTAACGGTTTTTTGCAATTTACTCAAAACTTTGTATTTTAAAGAGCCAAAATAACATGAGATTCGGATTCAGCGCGTTAAAATACATATAGATAAGTGAGTCAGGTTAAATTTACAGATCACTTTTGTCACCTTGTAGGGGGGCTACTAATAAAAATGGGCGGACCATGCCCATGCCTATATCTGCTACGAAACGAGAGTTATTAATTTTTGCCAACTAAAAGTGCTAAAAGTCACACTGTGCCTTGGTGACTTTTTAATACGACATCAAATTCATGGGAGATAGTACGTACAGCCAGAAACGAATATTATTTTAGCTTTTCTGTAAGTTTTTTTTATTTTTTCAATATAAAAATTAGATTACTATTTTATAAAAAAATTTTTTTTTTGTTTTCTTTAATTTTGGGCGGGTTTCGAATTTTTTTGCTGATTTTTCAGTTTTACATTTTGGGCGATTTTATTTTTATTTCTGGGCGATTTTATGAAAAAATATGTGTTGCACAAAAGCGTAAAGCATATACACGAACCTTCTAGCATATAGAACAACTAACAATTATCTTAAAGAATCACCACGGCATCTTTTTGCCTTAGACGAAAGGACACAATCGTCGGACAGAATGAGGACATTAGTCAAGGTAATTGTAACTAAACGTATTATGTGATACATATTAAATTTAATTGAACTACGATAGAGTGAATTTTAATCAGAAATAATTTTTTAATTGGTCTTATGATCAGTATTTTCAATTTTTTCGCATCCAGAAAGAAATTGGCTGACTTATCAAAAACAAACAAAATAAAAAATACCAATAGCACAAATTTTCCCCAATTTACCCTGTTTGGCACAACTTTCTTAAATTTTTTCTTTCATATTCTTCTTCTGCAAACAATAGCAAATATAAGCAAAAAAGGAATGAGGAGTATCGGTTGTGATTATAACAACAACCCCCCCCCCAAGGGTGAAGTGCGTGGCTGCACAGAAAAATGCGCATTTCCTCCAGCTAAAAAAAATCTAGTTTAATTTTTGTTCTTTTCTTTAGAAATTCACATAAATTAAAAAAAAATATATTTCATTCAATAAGAATTGAAATTTCTGAACTAAAGCCCGATTAAGAAATTATTCCTGCTTTAAACGTATTATCTGCCTGGCTCACGATGTCGACAAGAAATTTTCGTTCGCTTATTTATATTGAAAACAAAAACAAATTGTCTTATTTTGTTTTTGTTTTTAATATAAATAAGCGAACGTAAATTTCTTGTCGACATCGTGAGCCAGGCAGTATATTTATATGAGAATTTTTGTAACGGCAGGTAAAAATTTTTTTTTTTTTTTTAATTTAATATAAACTGTTTTCCTTTAAGTTCAACTTCTCAAAAATTTTATATATTTTTCATTTTTAATCTCAATCAAATGAAATAATTGCTAAAAACGAATTAGCCTCTATAGTTAGGGAGAAATAAGTTAATTCCACCTTAATATTTCGTTAAAAACAAGACATTGTCGTGCTTTGACAGAATGCAACGGACAGACAAAATGTTCACGTAAAATTAAAAAATAGGAGACATTAACGGCCTGTCCCACGATGTCACCAGAAATCGTTCGATCGGCAAATTGTATTTCATAACAACAACAAATTTTCTAATGCTATTGTTGTTTGCAATACAAGTTGTCGATCGAACGAGATTTGGTGACATCGTCGAACAGACCGTAAATGCCAATAATGTAGAAATTGGAAAAGAAATATTTAAACTTCAATTTAAAAAGTTCAATACAATTACTTAAGAGGGCTCCTTTTAAAGGTAATTAAGAAGAAGCGGATGCAAATTTAATTTTTTTCCCAGCGCTTTTGTTGCATAACATTACAATATTTCACGCTTGATAACATCAAGTTCTTCTTTACATTCCTTGCAAATGTTTAACAGGATATCCTCCATTTTTTCCCCTTATTTTGATATTTTTTTCTTTCTTGCAATTATTCAAACGGAAATTAACGAACACAAATTTGCATTTTTTTTTTTGGCCCAGCAAAATGTTAATGTTGTGCTGCAAGACACAAAGATTTCCGGTTTTGTTTTTTTAATTTTGTTTATTTAATTTGCATATTTTTTGCAAAAAAAAATTCGCTTTAATGTCTTTTTTATAAGAGGCAAATGGACAAAATGTATGCCTGGAAATAACAATTTGTTTCCTTTTACTCATGAGTATTTTCTTTGCGGAAACAAAAAAGATACACAACGTTTTCTGATTATTCTTCAGGTATCCTTTGTTGGCATGGTTGGGGTATGGAATAAATCTATGAAAATGGTAATTTTTTAATTAATATTAAATGAAAATTTATGATTTATGTATAACACAACTAAGGATATATATGTATATGCAAATAAATACAAGAAAAATGTGGGGGTTTGTTGGTTTAGCATTTTTGTATATAATATAAATTGTATAGATTTTTTTTATTGCTTAAAAAAATTCTTGGTGTTCAGATCTTTCGATTTTTTTCATAAAATACTTTTCATAAATAACTTGAAACGATATTTCGCAAATAGATTGATAACTGGTCGGACATATTTTCGGATTTACATATGTACTCGTACCTAACCAAGATTAAAATTCTTGACTCGAATATATGTCAACTCTGTCATGTGCCTTAAAATCCCTGACCATCTATCTGTAATATGCAATCTGTCATAGTTATGCAATATTTTTTAACACGTAAAAAGCAAACATATAATTTTTGATTGATACAAAGATTTGAAGAAAATTTTTGTGAGTGGAAATCACTCTGCATACAATTCACTAATAGAATTCACCAAGCAAAAAGTAAACTGTAACCTTTATCAACTTTTCGACTAGAATCTGACATTTTGTGAATATTTTATTCCCCCAACTTATGTGTAGTTTCCACAATGCAAGCAAGCGACTTGTCTAGAAAATTTGTTTAGGAATCACTCAAAAATTTTAGTTTTTTTCATATATTTTTTTCTAGACAAATCGCTTGCTTGCATTGTGGAAACTACACATTAATTCAAATTTGAAAAGAAACCCGATTTTTGAATACATGCTGACAAAGTCGGTTACTGCTGTAGGCTCGAAGGATACGTAGGCTTGAGAATACCTACAGCCAATTAAAATTGTTTTTCAATTTTAAATTTAGTAATTCCAAACTTAACTTCAACAAATAAAAAATTGTATTTAAGGTAGAATAAGTTTTAAGTTTCTGTTCTGTTACAAAGCAGTTCTCCTTATTGTTTAGAGAAATATTATAAAAATCGTTAATTTTTCTGTTCCGTTCTGTTCTGTTCTATTTATGTTCAAACTATGAAAATCAAAAAATTATTCAGTAATTGTAAGTGACAACAAAATAAATATAAACATTTTGGAATAATTTAAATGATGAAACAGAATAAGTCTGCAACTTCTGCGTTTTTTAATTTTTGGCGTTTTTTTCATTTTGGCAACTATTTTTATTTTGGCGATTTTTTTTAATTTTGGCGAATTTTTTCTGTTTTTGGCATTTTTTTTTTATTTTGGCTTATTTTAATTTTTGGCAATTTTTTCATTTTGGGGATTATTTTCTTTTTTTTGCGATTTTTTTTAGAATTGTTTTTAATTTGGTGCTTTTTTTTCGGTTTTGCGATTTTTTTTTGGCGATTATTTTTCGTTTTTTGCGATTTTTCTTAGAATTTTTTTTAATTTGGTGCTTTTTTCGGTTTTGCGATTTTTGTTATTTTTGCCGATTTTTTTGGTTTGGCGATTTTAAAATTTTGGTATGTTTTAGTTTTACCGTTTTTTAAAATTTCAAGAGTTTGCCTCTTACGATTTCCAAGCTACAGCAAATTGTCAAAATTACATAGACAAAATTACTCGTACATATTTTAAAACGATATATTATAATATAGTATGTATATATTATATTATAAAATATGTATATACATATTTAAAATTTCTTAAAACGTATTTTGTAATTTCGAATTTTTGCAATTAAATAAACTGTCACCAGTGTACAGTTCTTATCAAATCGTTACACTTTATTTACTCAATGCTGATATTAAAAGCTCTCCAACACACAATGTTAAACTACTCACAAATGGAATACCACGATGTTAACTTCGCTGCTCTTTGAACTTTTGCATGATGTATCGCCTTTTTAGGGTTATGGCGTTTGCTACGTTGTGCGTATGTCTGGCTGTCTGGCTGTCTGTCTGTCTGTCTACTATTTACTCGAGAAACACAAAAGGTACGGAGCTGAAATTGCAAAAACTTGGCCGCTACAACTACAAATATATGACAGTTATAAAATTAAAGGGTCTTCTAAAGCGAGCATCGAAACATGTTGACAATTGTATATAGACATTTGAAATTTTTAAAGTTAGTGTATGCAGACTTCAGCAATTAACACTGAAGTTTAAACAGAATTTAAATTAAAAGGTATTCTATCAGTTAATATAATTTATACAACTTGCCGTAAGATGCAAACTTTTAAAATTTTCAAAAACGCTTAAATTAAAAAATTCCGAAATTAAAAAAATGCCGAAATGAAAAATCGCCAAAATATCAGCAAAAATAAAAAAATTGCCTAAATGTCACCAAGAAAAAAATCGCCTAAATGCAAAAAAATCTCCATAAGTAAAAAGGTTAGCGAAAAAAAAACGCCAAAATAAAAAAACGCCTAAACGAAAAAAAAACGCCAAAACCAAAAAATCTCCAAAATTAAAAACAAATTGCAAAAACTAAAAACTAACTTAAAAAATCACCAAAAACCGAAAAAATCGCTTAAACTAAAAAAAGCCTTACATGTAAACAAGCGCAAAAAAACCGAAAAAACTCGATACAACGAAAATAAGCGCTAAAACTAAAAAACGCCAAAACAAAAAATTCAAATTTAGAGCAGCACAGCACAGAGCAGCAGCAGAATATAAAGAATAATGAGGCCTTTACAAATAAATACAAAAACTTGTTATTTTATTCCACATTTAAAATAATCAGGCGTATCATAAATAAAATTTCAAATGGAAATTTCCAAACTGGAATCAAACAACTGCATACGATTGCGAAATATTTTTGAAAATTTATGAAGCAAATCATTCACAAAGATTTGTCTGTTGGAAAAATGTAAATTTGTTAGCTTTTAATTTTATTGGAATTGATAATACGAAATTAAAATCCATGTCAACGAAAAATTTGATTCGGAAATTTTCAATTATTTAACTTTTGTTTTCCTACTTTCTTAACTTATAAATTAATATTAAACAAATAAAATTTTATAAATGTCTGTGTGTGTATGTTTAACCCTAAAAAAATTCTACAACTTCCAGCTTATTGTTTATTTTTCTATTTCATTTACTCGTACAAATTCTACAAATTTCATAAAGTTTGTTTATTTTACCTTGAGATGATTTTTGTTGTTTAACCTCATCCCAGTTTGTTTATTTTTTGGGGGTGGGAATCATGAACAGGAACTGTCTGCAGGACTTAGTTATTTTCATAAATTTACTCTTTGACACGTATGCAGTGTTGAAGTGCCAAGTTCAGTTTTATTTGTTTGCTTGCTTATTTTTTTTTTCATATGTACATTTTCATATGGAACTGCCTGCTGGTTTGCACTTTATTATTGTCCTTGTAGTCTGCTTGTTTAAACAATTGCTGTCTGGGAAGTAACATGGATATATTTAATATTAATTTAAGTGTTTTATTTTGAAAATTCATTGATTTCTTTCTTCTTTTTTATAAGAATTAATACAACAAGGGGTGACATTAATACCTAAATTTATATAAATTACTCGTACATCTATGTTACTTTTTAGACACCAGCTCTCTTAGCAAGCAAGTGTGGAAATAACATTATGCTTTTTATTTGGAAAGGTTATTTTATTTCTTCAAGCATAAATTTACTTTTTGACATTATTAATGTTTACACTGGTTCTGGGAATAAAACTTTACTTTGTTTTAAAGCCTTCCCCGGAATACTTTACCAGAATTTTTATGTTTGCATTTCCTGTGAAAACCATCTATTGCCATTATGGGGAAAACAAGTGTAACACATGTCAAACAAATTGGTTTAGGGCTACAAGGAATTGCAACAAAACATTTTCCATGGATTTTAGATTTTAATAGTAATTATTCTTTTAAATGGAAATTATATATACATATGTACATTGTATATATTTAAGGGCTCTTTGCTTACTAGCTTAAAATCAAGGCCAAATCAATTATATTTGGAGGCATAGTTTGAATCTTTTTTATTACCAAATGTAGGCTGGTATATTAAAATTTCTTTATCATTTAAATCATGAAAATTTTATAATATTCCTTCAAGCAACATCTTACCTTTTCATATTAATAATGTTGACACTGGTTCTGGAAATAAGACTTGGCTTTGATGCAATGCAATGCATTCCACTTAATAGTCTGCCACAACTTTCATATTTTCATTTCCAGTTAAAACCATAAAGAAAAAATTACTGTAGCACACGTAAAACAAATTAGTTTAGGGCCACAACAAAGCAACATGCGTGCTTTCCATGTATTTGACATTTTTATCATAAATATTATCTTGAATGGAAACTATATACGAGTATATGAACATATTTTAAGACTCGTTTATGGATGCCAAACGGAACTCAGTTGCCTTGTCAACTGGCAATTCAACTGAAATAAAAAATTTTACTATGCAAGACAAGTTTCGCGAAAAATTTAAATAAAGCTCTAAAATATACGAAATATAAACATTAAGAAGAAAATTCTTAAGGAAACGTGCTTAGAAAATAGCTGATGGTGAAAATAATTAGTTCACTGAAATTATTTTCCAATGAAGAGAATATATTATAAAATGTGGCAGCAAGTCCTTTAGAATTGTCGCCTCTACAACGAAAGAATTTTGCTTCATAAGTCCAATGAAACAATTTCATTAAAAATTTTTCAAAAATATAATGATAACTTCACAAATCCAATGAAATTTCATGAATATTGTGAAAGAGTTTCATTGGAATTGCTTCGTTGGTATTCTGGTTTCGTAAGAATATTTTATTGGATTTATGACAACAATATTTTCTAATTATTAAGAAACCCCTTTATATTTAAGTTATTTCATTCTTTTCATGAAATTATTTTATTGTTTCGATGAAGTTATAGCACTGCATTAATTACACTGTTAAATAAATTTGATGAAGTTTTCAATAAAATAATTTTGACGAAACTGGTTTCATTAATCCAACGAAGCGTGACGTTGGTTGAATTGTAATGAATCTTTTAAAGGGTGTTTTTTTATTGAGGTATAGAACTTTAAGTTGGCATCACTTTTTTAACTGGCGGCCATTTTGTCAGCTGTCAAGTGATTAATATTTAGTTTGGTTTGCCATTTCATCATGAACAGGTTGACAAAAGAACAACGCTTGCAAATCGTGCAAATTTATTTCGAAAATAATGGTTCAGTTCGCGAAGTTTACCGCAAGCTCCGTCCATTTTATGGTCGACATAATCGTCCATCAGAGCAATTAATTCGGTTAACCATGGATCGTTTTCGCACTACGTTTACTCTATGTGATAATACGCATCCGCAGAGACGTCGAACAGTGCGCACCGAAGAAACAATTGCCGCTGTAGAGCAAAGTGTTGAAGAGGACCCGAATGAATCGATTCGCCACCGTGCACAGCAATTGAAGCTTTGTCCATCAACTTTATGGAAGATTTTGAAGATTTTGAATGTGGATGAGTTGTGATTCCAACAAGACGGCGCTACATGCCACACAGCGCACGTCACAATCGATTTATTGAAGGAAACATTCGATGAGCGCATAATTTCGCGGAATGGACCTGACAATTGGCCACCAAGATCGTGTGATTTGACACCATTGGATTATTTTCTTTGGGGATATGTGAAGTCGCTCGTCTACGCCAACAAACCAGAAACATTAGGGGACTTGGAAGCCAACATTCGTGGCGTTGCCAACATACGGCCCCATATGCTCGAAAAAGTGGTTGAAAATTGGACCTGTAGAATTGGCTTTATTCGAGCCAGCCGCGGCGGCCACATGCCCGAAATCATATTTAAACATTAATGGCATAAAATTATCCTTCCAATAAAGCCAAATTGATGGACATTAAAACGATTTTCTTGTGTTTTATTTCAATTCGAAGTTCTATACCTCTATAAAAACACCCTTTATTAGATTAATGTCAAAATTCATAGAATTTATGCCGAAAATTCTTTCAGTGTACTGTAAGTAAAAGTTTGATTAAAATAATGTTTAACTAACAATTTTTCTATTTGCTGCTGTACAGCAGCATATTATAGTGTCCTTTACATCCTAAATATTTTTTTTTTACTTTCAAATGTTTAATTATTTTTATTTATAAATTTTAATACTATTCGAAGTCTTTTCTGTTTTTATATTAAATACTTTTTCATTCTGATTGTAATTTTTTAAATAAAAAAATCTGTTTTATGAAATAAAATGTGTTTAACTTAAAAGAAAGATAAAATAAATATCGCCATACCTTATTTTAAATTTTATCGTAAGCAACAAAAATCAAAGTTTAAAAAAATCAAATATATTTTTGTACGTAAATTGTCGCTTACGATAAAATTGTACAGCCTGTAGCTTAAAAGCTATCAAAAATTTTGGCATATTTATAATTCTAAACTATGGAAATTTTAACTTCAATAAAAAGAGTATATTTTTGATAATATATCGCTTACGATAAAATGTAAAATAAGGCTCGATATGTGACAATGTAATAACATGGTTCGATAGCGAATGCCATAATCTTAAACTGAAAAAACGTGATCGAATCAGCTCGTTATCAGTTTTCTTTCGCTTATAATGCGCATGAAGACCTTCTGTCGAAATAGTGGAAGAGGCAGTTAATTTTTATTGGGTGTTTTTTTATAAATTTCTTCTTGGGCCTTCTTTAATTCTTTTAGCTTTTATTTCATTGGAGCTAACAATTTCGTTGACATCTATCTTTTTTTTCAGGGGTTTAATATTTAGTTATTGTATATACAAAAATGAACTAACAACAAGTAATCAAATCTTAAATCTAAATATAATTATTAGGCCCAACCAGTATCGGACACAAGCTTAGTGATAATTATAAATAATACATAAGTAGTGATAATTAAAAAGAGAAAAAAAAGAAGTATTTTCAAGCAGTACCATCTGGAGTGTTGAGTATAAAAGCCCTTGTAGCCCTCTTTCTTAGGCGGATGTGTCCAGAAAAGCTCAAAATATTACGGGCAAGCGGATTAGGATGTGACTCGAGTTTTGTTAAATATTTTGCCTGCATATTTTGCAATTTCTTCAGTCACTAGTGGCATATTTAAATCACGATGCATATTTGAATTTTTTATGTACCATGGAACCGATGTTATCAATCGTAAAATTTTGTTTTGCCTTCGTTGGATTTTCTCAATATTTGAAGCTGAAGCAGTGCCCCATAGCTGAATTCCGTAGCACCATATTGGTTTCAAAAGCGACTTGTATATCAAAAGTTTGCAGTCTAGGCTGAGTGTTGAATTTCTGCCAATTAACCAATATATTTGAGTTAATTTAAGTTTCATTTGGGTTAACGTCAATATGATATTTTTATCTAAGCCTTCGATCACTTGAGAATGTTGAGGAATACTTTGATTGTTGATTCGAATGGGAGAACAATAATCTTTTCTTAGGGTAAACGTTACATGAACACACTTTTGTTCATTTACTTTAATTCTCCATAAGTTCAACCATATTTCAAGCTGGGTAATGTATTCTTGGAGATTGCGGGAAGCCTCATCAAGAATAATACCCTGTGACACTCTAAAAGATATAGATTCGGGCACACTCGTGAACTCTCCTTCCTATTAACAATATGACTTTCCAAAAGCTTTTGTATTTTTATTGGTAGGTATGTCTTCAATTTTAAAACTAGGCCTTCGTACTATACTTTATCAAATGCCTGAGAAACATCAATAAAGAAAGCAGAACAATACTTCTTTTCTTCAAATGTTCTTCTTACAACTTTGACCAATCTATGCGTTTGTTCAATGGTGCTATGCTGACTTCTAAAACCAAATTGATGGTCCGGGATGCACCCATTATCAGCTAAAATTTTTGACAATTTAGTCATGAGCAGCTTTTCGAAAAGCTTTGAGATTGTTGATAGTAAACTAATAGGCCTATATGACTCAGCCTTGGTAAGATCTTTGCCCGGCCTTGGAATCATTTTTATCTTGTGGAAAGTACTGCATTCGTAAAATGGCATTCAAAATAAATAGCAAGATTCTTATTGCAATATGAGGCAAGTTCATCAGCATCTTGTTACTAATGCCATCAATACCTGGAGCTTTCTTCGAGTCGAGTTCAGCAACTATTTTTTGTAGTTCACGCATCTTAAACCTTAAGGGACGAATGGGTAGAGATACTACACTCGGTAATCCGGCAGCACCCGTACATGAATTGGGAGTGAGTACATATTTTAAATGCTCCGAAAATAAGTTACCTTTCTCACTATCGCTTCTTGCCCAGCCTCCGGTCGAAGTACGCAGTGGTGATTTAAGATCAACGAGTCTTTTAATATTTCTAGTAGCACGCCATAAAGAGTAATTAGATGTTGACGTTACATCAAGAACTTTTAAATACTTTTTCCAGTAATGCAGTTTTTTCCGACGATAGCAGTTCTTGGAGTCGTTTAGTACATTTTTTAGGACTGCTTTTATTTAGGGATGAACTGTGTTGCTGACATTCTCTTCTAGCTCTCCTTTATTCACATACAAGACATTTAATTTCCGTAGAAAAAATTCTATTAAAGCCTGTCTGCGGATAGGAGGTAGTGGCATGTTCAGCAGCCTCTTTAATATTTTCCTTAAGATTGGCAATGTTAAATTCAATATCATCAGATGATCTTAGCTAAGAAGCTAAGACATTTATCTCACACACAATTTGTTTCATTGAAATTTACAGATAGGAAGCGCTTAATGCAAGACCCTTTATAAAAAATATTAATATTTAAAAGTACAACATAATGAAGCCAAAAATATTAACACAAAATTAAAAAGGCATTGTTATTGTTTTCTTAATGAATTTCATGCCTACAAGAATTCATTATGTTAAAAATATCGTCACCTTAAATGCAAATGGACGTAACTAAATTATCATATTTTTTACAGGAGAAACAAAACACATTATAAAACCAATAACAATAAAGTGTTATTGAGAATTGCATTCGAAAATGACTTGTAGTATGGATACTTATATGCTTTCAAGCATTTATTTCCTTTTTGTATATATTTAAGCTTTTATGTTAATTACGTTCCTTGCAATAAAAAATGGATGCATTCGTACTTACGTCCGTTTGAATTTCTTTAATAAAGTCGTAATTTTTTATCGCAGAGGTCTAAATATTTGCGTGAGCATGTAGTGCGATAAAATGAACCATAATCAAACGTCCGTTTGCATTAAAGGTGACCATATGTATGTATGTATGTATGTAACTGTAAATCCAAACACGCGTACAAAAAAGCAACACTCACCCTCATTTTCGAAAGACACACACACTTCCGAAAACAAGCGTATACTTGATAATTTAATAACAATATGGAAAAATAACACTCATACGCCCACGTGCCCTTCAAAAAAAATTTTTTTTACAAGAATAACAACAATTTCTTAGATATTTAATTACAAACAAATGGCAAAACAAAACCACACATAATTATCCAATACATATAAATTAGATGCACAAGCCGAAATTTTATAAGAAAATTCGTAAAAATGTGAGTTATTATTTAAAAAAAGAAAATCCATAAATTAAGCTAAAATTTTCAATAAGAATATTTATGGTTACAAATAAAATTCCTATAAAAAAAAAGAATCATACAACAAGATGGATTATATGATCTTTCAGAAACCTCTAACATTTGTTAAAAAAATTTTATGATTCTTTTATTATATTTTTCAAGCCATAAATGTGTTTATGCTGTGCAGCAGCTGGAGCAATAAAAGTTTTTAAGATTGTCAACTTATTGCAAATAAATTGCAGGTATAATCTAATACAATATTGCATTTTAAATTACAAATAGCACAGCTGAAAATAAAAATTTTATGTATTTATTTTTATTGCATAATAAGTAGTAAAGAATTTGAAATGATTTTTTGGTTTTTTTTTTTTTAAATTATACAATATCGTAAAATTTAATGGCAAGCGGCGCAATATTTATTTATTTGCATAGACTGATTTAACATAAAAATTGGTTCTTAAAAATGCTTTTATTTGTGGTAAACATTTTGCATTTTATATGCAGTCAATACTTTGTTGTCTTAACGTATATCAATAAATATTTTTTAATCTATTTTGTCTGGAAAAAGCCAAAACGAAAACTCTTTTGAAAAACCTATTCAACCATTTTTTAAAGCTAAAAATTTAAATAAGAAAAAAACAGTGTTTGACAATTTCTGGCGAAAGCTGTTCATATAAAAGTAATAAGTACAAACTGTGCCGAAATTTATATACCCTACAGTATAATGTAAGTATGGGGAAAAGATAAATATTTATCTAAATATATAAAATCGTAGTGTGTGAAATTTTCAACACAGGTTCGGTTCAATATCCGGTATCGTCTTATTTTTGACCCAACAAGTGACCATTGTGTGGAGTAATTTTTGGTTAACAAAATAAATAAGGGTAAGACAACGTTTGCCGGACTAAACTAGTGTAAATATATTTTTGTTTGATGATAGAAAAATAGTTTATTTATTTTTTTCTCTATTTCAAATGATGAACCCATCTGGGTATTTTTTGAATTACAAATTAAAATAAATAGTTAAATATTTTATTCTGCACCCTACATTTAAGAAATTTGTTTGTATTATTAATATTCCAACAGTCGTATTCAAAAAAATGTTTAAGATTTGACAAATTTCCCGTAGGAATATGTCAAATGCACCCTTAATAAGCCAAAAATATTTTTTATGAATACGGCAGTTAGTTTTTAAAATAAATGAAGAGAAATTATTTAGAGTGGACTTTAATAGAGATTATCACTTGAATGCAATGTCCGTCTGTCCGTTACACAGGCTAATTTCTCAAGAACCGTAAGAGCTACTGACCTGAAATTTTCACAGAATATTTAAAACTTTTGACAGTTAATAAAGTAAAAGAATAATCTAAAGCGAGCAACGAAAAAATTTTAAGTCCCATCCGATATACATACATTTATATATTGACACTTGAAATTTGCAAAGTTAGTGTTTTCTATGCATTGAAATTAAATGGTATTCTATCAGTTAAAGTATTTTTAACAATTTGCTGTATCTTGGAAGCTGTAAGAGGAAAATTCTTCAAATTTTCAAAAATACTAAAATTAAAAAGTCCAAAAATCAAAAAACGTCAAAACGAAAAAGTTACCAAAAATTAAAAAAAAACGCCAAAACGAAAAAAAGCACCAGAACTAAAGAAAATCCATAAAACTTAAATGAATCCCCAAAACGAAAAATAAAACGTTGAAACTAAAAAAAATCACTAAAACTAAAATAAATCGCTAAAAACCGAAAAAAGCGTCAAAACTAAAAAAAATCACTAAAATCGAAAAAAAAACCTAAAAAATTGCTGAAATTGAAAAAACGACAAAACAAAAAATTCCAAAAACTAAAAAAATCTTCAAAATTAAAAAAAATCACTAGAACTGCATAAATCGCCTAAAACCGAAAAAGCGCCAAAACTTAAAGCTCGCTTAAACTTAACCTAATCGCCAAAACCTACCAAAACTAAAAAAAACCCAAGAACTAAAAAACGCCCAAAACTAAAAGAAAAATCACTAAAACTTAAATAAATCTCCAAAGCCGGGAAAAATCCCAAAAACAATGAAAATCGCCAAAACTAAAAAAATATTACTGAAACTAAAATAAATCGCTAAAGCCCGAAAACGCAAACACAAAAAAAAAAAAAAGGCCGAAGCTAATAAAATGCAGCGCTTTTATTAGTTTTGACTAAAAACAAAACGCTAGGACTAAATAACTCATCAAAAACCGAAAAAAGTTGCAAGAAAACGAAAAAAAACCGCAAAAACAAAAATACATAGGTAAAACTTAACTTAATTGCAAGCAAAGCGACTTCCGTCTCACTGCAATGTCCTCCAGCAGAGATCCGTACTATAAAAGAAGTTGCGGATTGGTTGAAAGTGAATGTCACTTCAACCCTTGACTGTCACTGCCGATCATCTCTAAAGGAGATGGCAGAGCCGTTTGATATTAGGATCATCTTGATCCCGGGGAATAGAGAGTTTCAGGGGAACTGAATGATGATCTTGCTAGAATTTAACTTCCACTGGATTTGGCATGTGTAGGCTTACCCCTACTCTCCTGCAAATTCAAACTTAAGCGCAAGACAGACGATGAAACAAATAGAAGGTGGATCACAAGAAATGATTGTGTGATCACAAGGCAGTTATGGACTCATCTAAACACGAAAAATGAAAAAGCCGGACACTATCTCATAGGTAGGCATGCACAAAGGTTAAAGGTCGAACATAATGATTTTTTGCCACAGCTGCCAGGATATTGATGGTGAGGAAAGTAACTATCCTGAACTTACAAGAAAGAGAAGGAAATATGTTTAGCTTATAATGAAAAAAATTGATTTTAGCTATCTATTTTTATGTATAGAAAAAACTTAAAATTTTCCAAACCTGATGCAGAATTTTTCTTTGTTTTTATTTTCAATAAAAATTTAATTATTTTTTAAATAGAAAATATGTAATTGATAATGAAAAAAATAGTTGTTAACTGCTTTTATAGATATACCAAAGAAAAAAACTTCGATTTTCCAACTCTGAAACCGTCTTTTAGATTTTCAATACCAATCTTTTACATTCTAAAATATTTAATATGTTTTACTAATAAGGAAAAAAATTGTTTTGGTTAGTTGCTTTTAATACCAAAAAAAAAAGCTTCAGCTATCCAACTCTGGAACGAACCGTGTTTTTGATTTTCAATACCAATCTTTTTCATTCCAAAATATTTAATATATTTTAGTAATATCTTTTAATAAGTTTTACTAATAAAAAAAAATAGTTTTAGTTAGCTACTTTCATACACCTAAAAAAGAGCAGATTTAATTTTCCAGATCTGGAACCGTACCCCGGGAATTTGCTGATTTTTAAGACCAATTCTGAAACATCAGTCCAAGACTAAAGTCTATAGCTTTTCTGGAGGCTTCGGAAAACTGATTTCACACACAGACAAATGGACAGACGGACGGACAGATGGATGGACGGACAGACGGACGGACATAAGGACGCACAGACGGACGGACAGACGGACAGACGGACGGACGGACAAACGCTTATTTCAACGCCCTATTCATTACACGTTAGTAGGGCCTTTATGTACTATTTCCCTTTCTGATGAAAGGTTTGAAAAGGACAGGAAATTTTCTCAATACACTTGTTACTTTATTCCAAGTTGCGTCAATATAAAAATAAGTTTCGTATTAACACTTTCGTCAATCTAGTTAATTCTTCAGAATATTCTAAATTACGTGCACATGTGCATATTTACATTTATATTCCCTAAAAGTATAATTTTGCTTTATATAAATAATTTCCAGAATCATAGTTGTTTTCTTTCTTTATTCGTTTCATGTTGAATCCTCCTGAGAAATACATCATCCATCTTGCAATAATTCTTATGATTCGTATTGTCAATATGTTTTCACGTCCAATTTTATGAAAAAACGTGAGAAATAAATTCAACAAAACTACATTTTCATGTAAACAATTTTTACCATTCAATAAGTCAATTAGATAGATGATTATTCTCTTTTTTTTCTAAATCAAACAAAATTCTGACAAATAATTTAGGCAATAAAATTCCAACAAATTGTTGCCTTAAATGAGGGCACGTTTCTCTTTTTTATAAGATAATATTTTGCCATAAATAAGCCTTAAAGACAAACAGTATAAGCCCAATTTTCATGAAAATAAAGTTTTTATGAAAACAAAATAGAGCTTCTTGGAACATAACAACGCAAAAGTTTTGCAGAAAAGCACATCTGCAAGCGTGTGTTGTTCAGTGAAAAAAATTGCTGCTCTTTTCATGTAAGAGAAGAAAAAATGACTTAACGCGTTTTACACACTAATACTGGTTTCAATTGATTTTGTTTTTTTCACTCGAAACTTAAATTTTTTTATGTAGACAACATATTCTTGGCTGAAATTCGAAATCACTTAACTACACTTTTTCAAATTTTATACGACAGAGAAAAAACTGAACAAAATTATTCAACTGACGGAGATAAAGCTTCATTTAATACTTATTTGACGAGTGTCAAAATGAAGTTGAATTTACAAATTTTTTTTGTTGTTGTTGCTTTGGCATGTCTAGATGCATTTTGTTGCTGTTAAGCAATATTTCAGTAGACTTCTACCACAATTTAAAAATAAGCTTACAAAACCCTTATGTTTATAGACAAACTTCTAATAAATTATTGAGAATTACAAAACTACCATCATAGTAAATACAAATAATGAAATAAATATTTCATAAAATCAGTGTTTAATTTCAGCTGAATAATAAGATTTGTTAGTTTTGAAAAGTTTTCCTATGACTGTCGTCTTATACTTCTCAATAATTACTTGAGAGTTTGTCTATAAAGATTGGGGTTTAGGTAAACTTTTTTAAAAAACAAATTTCTTTTTTTCCATTTCTTAATTCAACTGATTGTTATGATAAGGGTTTGAAGATTTCAAGGGACATGTGTTTTGATTAACTAAAATTATTTAAAAATGGAATTTTTTATATTTTGTTGGTTACGTGGTTTTGCATTTCAGCTGACAAAATGTAACTTTGCATGTGCCTCAAAATAGTCAATTTACTTAAATTTGCTTTTGGCTTTCACATGTAAATACTAAAACTTTTAAGCCAATCCAGATTATTATGCAATTTTCATAAAAATAACAAGCAGTAATAAGAAAAAATTAAAAAAAACCCGACTGTTACCAACTTTGAACCGTTAAATATTTCAAATGGTCATTCGAAATAAAAAATCATAAGAGAATACTAAAAATGATTTTAAAATACCTGTCGAATGATACCCATTTTGATATAGTTCGCCAACTTTTGTTTTGTTTTGTATTTACAAAATGGCGTCTGTTGGCCGCCATGTTGGGGTTTCACTACTATCATATATTTATTGAATTAAGACAAATCGATTGATGTAAACATTGTCAAAATCAAGAAAAGAAACCCACATACATCCATACTTTATGTCGGGTAAAGTGTACATGCACCGTACTTCTTAAGTCCCACTGTAAAAGAGCAATTTATTCCTGATTTACATCTAAATTGCTTTTAAAATATTAACAGATTAATTTTATTATAATGTAGTTCCTGAAAGAAAGAAAAAGTATATGTTGTTTTTATACCAAAAATGGTAAAAGTTTATATATGAGTTTGTCATTCCGTATGTTATTTCCATAATATTAATACTCGACACCTAAAATATCTAAATTCTGAATCCTTATGCATAGTGAAGACGGTTTTCAGAAACTCCCACAAAAGCTAGGGACTTTATTATTTTACTGGTATGTCAAAAATGGCCCAAAATAGATTGGTGTTGAATATCAGCAAAATAGAGCAGACAGTTTCAGAGCTGGAAATCCTGAACTTCATTTTGCCAAATAAAAGTAACTAGCTAATTTTTATGTTTTTTGTTAAATAGACTTATCTTATATTTCAGTACCAATAAAATTGGTATTAAAAATATGAAAAAATAAAAAATAAAATAGATTAAAAAGACGTTTCCAGGGTTGGAAATTTTAACTTTTTTTATAAAAATAACCTACTAAAACTAATTTTACCTCTTTTTCTATAAACTAAACATATCTAACATTCTTAAAAAAATATCAGAAAAATCTAAAAGCATGATTACAGGGTTGGGAAACTTACACTTTTTGTGATATATAAATTTAACTAAATCTAATTAATTTTATTTTATTCTTCTTTATAAATTAAATATATGTAGTCATTTTATGTTTTGAAAAGAAAAGTTTGGTATAGGCAATTAGAATAATAAAAATTCCAGAGCTGGAAAAACATTTTTTTTTTTTATATTAAAGCAAGCAAATAAAACTAATTGTTTCCTTAAATTCTTATTTTCTTTGTTCACTTAACATATTTTTTAAAGAACAAGATTGGCATAAGGAACTAGAAAAATCTAAAAGGTGATTCCAGGGCTGGAAAACGTAAAATTTTTGTGATATATAAAAACAATTAAATAAAACTATTTATTTCCTTGGTTATTAAGCACGCAAAGAAAAAATATGGTTGAGGTAACCATAATCAAACAGCAACATACTATGATTGAATTATATAGTTGCAGTCAAATCATATTATTGTCAATGGAAAATCAAAGTTTAAATAATATTATTTTCTGAGTTAATAATAATATTATATACAAAAACAATTAACTTTGTTATACCTAACCTTATTATTGTAAATAAGACAACACTATTAATAGATGTGACAAAAATATAATTGATACTTATTATACCATGTTCTAATATTATAATAATATTGTTAAATATGACCATAGTATTATTTTATGTAATAATAATATTTTGTTCTTTAATCATATATTTATTGGCAAATCTTGTGTTTCAGACAGCTGTGCGGTAAATCCGAAATAAAATTAAGTTAATATTGTTGAAAGAAAATGTATGTATGTATGATGTATAGAAATGTATACTAACATATGTGTGTATACACGAAATACCGACATATCTATATAAATAGATATACATACATACATATGTATGTACATATTATTTTTATTTATCTACCCTTTTCTTTATACTTTTTTTATCTATTTAACACCACACGTGCACTACCGATAGCTTACAAACGAAACACTGAACTGACAGAAGATGTTTCTGAAAAAGATTTTTTTAAAAACTTAACATAGTATGGTCTTGGATAGCATTATATTGTTATTTACATCATATTATTTTTACACAATAATACAAATTATATTGTAGTCATAAATTTTTAACAAAACTATATTGTTAAGCTCTAACCATATCGCACTTTCTATGAATATAATAATGTAATTATTAAATTCAAACATTACTGTGTTTATCGTAACGAAATTAATTTTTAAAATAACAATAACTAGTTTTCAACGACCACACATTTGTTTCAGAGAACATAATATTGTTTTCTCAACCATTTTACAACCATATCTTTTCTTTGCGTGAATATATTCTATATTTTAGAAAGGAAAATAAATTAGTATTAAAAACCAGAAAAATCAAAATTATGGTTGCAGGGTTGGGAATTGAAAAGATTTTTTTTGGGTAAATAATAACCAGAAATAATATATTTTTTTTTCAGTTAAATATACGAATATTTCATTTCTTAGGAAAATATTTACTCAAGATTTATTGTATATATGCTTAATTTTTATATGGATATTTAATTTAAGTATAATCGAAGGTTTTTGCATGTTGTTTGTTATGCTCTCAGCACAGTTATGTTTCAAATCGCTGGTCTTTAGTTGACACCTTGTAACGAGTTCTTATTAATGTTTGGTAAATGGATATAAAAAATAAATTAATCGCTAAGGAACAGTCATAGCTACAAATAAATTAAGGGCATGTTCCATTTCATTGCCCTGAAACTATTATTTTATGCTGAGCAAAATCGAACAAATTCTTTAGGAATAAACCGTTTATATAATACTGAAATATATCATTTGCAATGGGGGTTGTTTAAATTGAGACACGAAGGAGTATTGCTATTGTGGTACGATGCTAAGACTATTTTGGGGTTACTAAATTGTAGCACGTTTTTTTAGTATCTTGAGAGCGAGCAAACAAGTCCCAATTTTTTGGTATTATATTGACGTGACGTCGATGTTGACAACTGGAATAAGGGTGAATGTAAACTAGTTCTTAAATAAAGAGTGTAGAATCAAATATTTAACTATATCGAAAATAAAATATTTGAATCAAATTCTTTAGTCGAAAAAAAAAACTAAAAATCACATTAAAAATTTTATCACAAATCCAATATGTATGTATGTGTCTGGATACGTTGGTGAAGGATATATAAGATTCGGCACAGCCGAAAATAGCACTCTTAATTGTTTTTTATTACCCTGTACAACATATTTATAAAAAAGAAAAAATGAGTGAATTGGCTACGGTCTGCTTAAAAAGGGTGTGAATTGGCTACATTGCAGTTGTTTGGTTGTAGTCTTGAACACTTTTCACTTAATGGATTTTGTTTTGGATAAAATAATATATTGCTAAATGTCAAGAAATTTGGTGTGAACGGTAAAGATTTGAATTAAAATCTGCTAGATTTTGTGCCTATTAAATTTTAAGCTTTTTTCCTTCCATTCCTTAATATTTCTTAAAAAAAAAAACAAATCCGATAGTTACTTTAGCTGCACCCTGTAGTTTCAGTTTTCATGGAACATCATTTTATTTTAACTAATACTAAGACTTAATACTTGAGTTCTTTCACTGTAGAAATATTTTCTTGATATACTGTTAATAGAACAATCAGCACAATAGCTTTCTTTATATAGTGCACAGTGGGGTGGGGCAAAAAATCTGTCATCTTAAATCACAAAAGCTAACAAATTGTTTTTATACCAGTATGGCATAGTTTCTACAAAATACAACCATAGAGATGAAAAAATAAAAACATAAAAAATGAATTTTCCGGAACATAAGTTCTGGGAAAAGATTTAAGCCTGAAAGTAAAACAACACTAATGCGAACTACTGAAGCTCATATATGTGTTTTTTTTTAACAAATGCACTATAAAGTTAAGGCAAACAAGGAAACACAACAGCCAAGAGTTGAAAATAGTTTCCTTTTTGTGTGCTTTTTAAATGAAAATAATAAAAAAATAATAATTAAAAATAAACAGAAAAGAAAGTTGCATAATGCAACGAACAAAGGAAAGAAAATATATATACAATATAAATTCCTGAAACTTACCAAAATTAGAAGGGTAATTAGTAAGACAACTACTGACAATTAGCAGAAAATAAGCTTGCTAGAAAAAAAATATGTATGTGTATATTAGGGCGGGTCGATTTGTATGGAGGCAAAAAAAACGCTCAAATTACAAGGAAAATCGTATTCTAGGGATCAAAATAAGAAACTTTGCCGAAGGAACCATACCTCCAAAATGTATTTTGATGTCCCGACTTTTGATCCGAAGGGTAAAATTTTGAAAAATCTCACTTTGACCCATTTAGAGTTCCTCAATCGAGTGAAATTTAGAAAATTAGAATTTCAGGCATGTTCTGAAAATCACTTTTTTCAAATCACTTTTTTCAAATCACTAGTGATTTCAAAAGTAATAATGGTCATGCAGATATTTGTTCGCTCTTTTTTGTAATTTTTCTATATTATAGATCATCAAATATCATTTCTGAAAAAAATTTATCGTATATGACTTTAAAAACGTCTACAGGGCCATTATTACTTTTCAAATCACTAGTGATTTGAAAAATGTGATTTTCAGAACATGCCTGTTTTCCTTATAGCACAGTCTCGCTTTTCTTTGCTATCATCAAACAACATTGATAAACAGCAATTGAAATCGTCGTCGAAAATGGGAAGGGGTATATATTATATACGCTTTTTCCATTTTTTTGGTAAAGGGTATAAAATGCGTATGAGTAATATATTACTATTCGTCAGTATCACTCATACGCACTAAAACGGTGATTTTTTTTAAATGTTTGTATGAGGAACCCCCCGGGGGTGGTTCCAGGGGTTGTGCCACTGGCAGAGGTGGGTCGGCCCTCCAAAATGAGTGGGGGTCGGTCATACATTTTGACTCGATTGAGGAACTCTAAATGGATCAAAGTGAGATTTTTCAAAATTTGACCTTTCGTATAAAAAGTCGGGACATCAAAATACATTTTAGAGGTATGGTTCCTTCGGCAAAGTTTCTTATTTTGATCCCTAGAATACGATTTTCCTTGCAATTTGAGCGATTTTTAAATCGACCCACCCTAGTGTGTATACATAAATTTCTTTAATCACTCGCAGCTGGAAAATAATAATTACTTTATTGCAAAAAAGGAAACAAGAGTAGAAATAATGGAAATAAATCAAATTGATATATATAGATATATATAAAAGAAATTACATTATTTTGCTGTAATCTTTACAACAAATTGCAATTTTTATCTTTATTTTATATTTATGCATATCATTTACTTGATTTTTATATTAAATTCCAAGTAATACTTTTTAAACAAATCTCAACAGCCACTTAGTGTTACGGTTACAACGAAACCCACTTGCTACCTACACAAAAAAACTTTTATTGCTTCTTTTTTATTGGCCTCTTATACATTATCTTTATGGCAAGGTAGTCAATTTAAATATTTTTAAATTAACTTGGTCAAACAATTTATTTTTTTTTACCTTTACTAAATCGTAAAGTATATGTACTTATGTTGACTTAATAACATTTTTACTTTTATGACCTTTTTCCCAACACTTCTTACATGGAAATTTCAATTTTACGACCTTATAACATTTACAAAACTGTTGGGATTTGCATTTAAGTCTAAATAAAATTTAGATTTTATTTTGATTTATAAAAGAAAAGAACATTCGGGTTTTTTTATGAAAATTTTATAAATTTTTTATTGTGGCAGAAAAAGGTGCATTTGATATTTTATTGGCGAGGCAAAATAATATTTAAGTTTTTAAATTAAAACTTATTCAGCTGAATTTTATAGATACCTGTATTATATTTTTATGACAGCAACTGGGTGTGTGTTTCCTTACACCCCAAATATAATGCAAATAAAGGTGAATTGAAAACAAGGAAACTGCAATGACAAAGAGAATTTCATAATGAAAAGTTTTTTTAATAACACTGTGTGTTATTTTTTTATAATTCATGGAAATATAACCATATACGGACTCCACTACGTGATAACAGACCAAAAAATAAGACCCGCGTCTCCCAGTTTTCAACCAAGTCATGTACTTTTTTTATGGGCCCCCAAAAATTTAGGGCCTCGTTGTAATTTTTGTAAAAAACTGATCATTTTCTCAGGTTCGTATCTTGCAAACCGTTCGGAATTTTGATTTACTCTCTCAGGCAAAATTGTAGCTCTCGTTATAAAAAATAAAAATTCTGAACATATAAAAATTCGATTTTTCCCCTGTTCAGGTCCATAGGTCGGAAACCGTTCAAAATTTAAGGAAACAATGAACTACAAAAATTTACCTAAGATCTTAATAAAAAACTTTTTAGAACATATGAACTTCTTAGAAATGATTCTTAATACCGTTTAGGTAGAGCTTAAGTAGCCGCTTATTAAGTGAACATTTTCCCGGAATTTTTTTAATTTCATTTGGTTTTTTTTTTTACTTCAACATTGAGATACCATGCTTTCTATTACAAAAATAATAAAAAAAATATATTCGTATTATGTTTATGATGTTGATGGCCCTGGACCTGCAAATCGTACTCTCTTAACTTGTGGATCCAAATCGTCGTCCGAATCTTCCAAATCTAAACTGATTCAGTACTTATAGTGTCCACAGGCACGTTGCTTCCAGACTGCCCTCCATCATCAGCTTTTTCTGCTTCAAATACTTCATTAACATCACACAGGATGATATTGTGACTCCACCAACATAACATGTCTTTTATCGCGTACTGGTGTCCGTAAATGGTTATATTTTTTCGTGTTGCACTGTGTAAATTAATAAAAGCTTTAATACTAAAGATTTTTTTTATTTTTAATAAAATAATACAAATGTTGGTATGCTTAAAAAAATAATGAAAAAAATACTTAAATTACAATAAAAGAATCTTAAAGAACGCATAAAGTTTTCCACTTATTATATATTTAGTATTGACCAGGGTTGGGCAGTCGGGAATTCCCGAAAAAAGTCTGCCTATTATTTCCGGGAAATTTTTGAGATTTTCTCGAGAACTGTAAGAGGTGCAGATCTAAAATTTTCACAGAATATGTAATGTATATGTATTTTAGCCGCTACAATATTAATTATATGATAGTTAAAAGTTAAAGGGTGTTCTAAAATGAGCAACGAAATATATAGAAATCCTCATGTATAAAGACACTTGAAACTTTCAAAGTTAGTGTATTTTAAAGCAGACTGCAACCATTAATATTGAAATTTTAAAAATCTAAATTAAAGGGTATTCTAGCAGTTAATGTAATTTCGACATCATGCTGTATTTTGGAAACCGTAGGAGGCAAACTCGTGAAATTTTCAAAAACCCTAACTAAAAAATTAAAAAAATCGTCAAAAAAAAGCGTAAAACTAAAGAATCGTTTAAGCGAAAATAAATCGCCAAAAATAAAAAAACGCCAAAACTATAAAAATAAGTCTTATGTGAAAGTAAATTGCCAAAAACTGCACAAATCCCCTAAAACGAAGGAAAAATGACAAAACTACGAAAAACGTCAAAGCGGGGAAAAAGGCATAGAAAAATTGCCATAAGCCGAAAAAAAGTTTACCGGATACTTAATTTTTTATTTTCAAATGTCTACACCCAGAGAAAAAAACAGTTTAAAATCAATAAAAACCATATTGAATTACTAAAAATCATTAACGAAAGTCTAGTCATGTTGAAAATTCTTATTTTAATGACTTTGCTATTCCGTAAAATATTTTAACGATATTCGATCAAATTCATTTAGTTTTGCTTTAATTCTTCTTTGTGCTTTACGCTTATTTTCCCATTTTATATGTAGTGATGGCACATCATATACAATTAACTGGCGAGTAGGGACGAATTAACATCTGTGTGCCATGTGACAAAAAAAAAAGCGTCACCACTAATAACAAATAAAAAACTGTTTAATGCAGATACGTTTTTATTACGTTAAACATTTTCAGATATAACTAACATAAAATTTTTATAGAATCCAACATGATTGGAAACTATTTAAATCAATAAATACATGTCTGAGTCAGTGATCGGCAATGAATAGTTTTTTCGCTATTCATAGTTACTCATGAAATTTTAATTTTAATTTTAACTCACACTCACAAATCACCTCAGTTTGATTTTTAATTTCATGTAAATACTTATACTACTCACATTGATTTAGCTCACTCAACTCATGCATGTATGTTTATTTAAAAGTTTAGTGACTTTAGTCATTAAACAGTTTGCAAGTAGTATACAATAGTAGTAAATAGGGTTGTTTTTCAATTCAAAAAAAATCAACAGAGAGAGAAACACATTACCTTATAATAAGAACCTTAATGTTCATATGCGATGTTCGCATTATGAATCATAATTATTTTGCATCGTCCATAGGCATTGAGTTAAGGAGAGTTGAAATCAGCAACGTTATAAAGGTTGCTAAGTATAAGTTCCATGCGCACTTCAAACTTTCGAGTGAATATGATTCAAAGACAACATTGCAATAAGTATAAGTGCGCATAAGTACAAGAAATTATAAGTCATGATTCAACTCCACTCACTTTTTCACTACTCATTGCTGTTCTCTGCTCTAAATTAAACAGTTTTTCATTAGCAATTAGTGGTTAGGCTTTTTTATTGGCAGATGGCACACAGATGTAAGCCCGGCCTAAACACATATGTATATTGTCGTTAAAAAGGAAATACAAAATACCATTATCGTTACCGCAAATGAATAAATATATCGATATATATTACAATTTTTGGTTCGCTGAAAGTTGCTGAATTCAGCTACAGGTAAAATAGCTCATTACATGGGCCAAAGTTATTATAGTATTACATATGTTGTGTCCGTACCGAACCCTTCGTGTGCGAGTCAAAGTCACAATTTACTGAATTTATTATATTGTGTTTTATTTATGTTTTATTTTTAAATCAAAATGCATATTAAAGCTTATTTAAATGCAAATATTTCTGCAGTTACAAGCGATAATAGCGTAAATCGAAACACATAGTTTCGAGAAAAACTGCTTCTAATGTATGAACGGTTTTTTCAAATCAAAATGGGTAAATTAAAATTATTTTGTCGTAAAGTAAGCACTACAGTAATAACCAGGGCCAAGGACTTCATGTTTTTAAAAAAGGAGTTTTAGGCGCCTAAACTATGATATCAAAAACTCAAAATAAGCACTTAAAACAATAAAATATGCTCATATTTAAAAAAAATTTATTCTAAAGAAAAGTTTCCAATCTAAATATAACTAAATGAAGATATAACCATATATTTTTTTCAGAAATAATTTCTTAATAAGGCTTAAGTTCAATAATTTCAATTCTTATTGAATGAAATATTTTTATTAATTAATGTGAGTTTCTAATAAAAATATTTCATTCAATAAGACTTGAAATTACTGAACTTAAGCCTGATTAAGAAATGATTTCTGATTAAAATTCACTACAGTTCAATTAAATCTAAAAATATCTTAATATTTTTTTTTCAAAAGGTACGTGAACAAGCCTTTTACATCAAATTTTTAGCACAAGATTAAATATGATATAACGATTGTTTCACTATTTTCGGCTTAAAATAGCAAGTAATTTTCTCTTGAAATCTTCAAAATTACAATTTTCATTAAAATTGGTAGGTTCGTGTGCTGGTAAAATTGTTCTACAATTCTATACTATGAACAATATTTTTTGAAATTTGTATTTCTGAGAAAATATGACACAAAATCATGCGTTTGTACCAAAATATGAAACAGAAATATTCATTTACAATCAAATTATATAAAAATATGCATTTTCAGCAAAATATGCAAAAATATGCTAAAATATGCAAAAATATGCACTAAAAAATCGATGCCATTTTTACGCAAATTCATTGTTTTGTAAAGCTATTTCGTTCTTCCTATTATCAGGGTTAAGGGCAAAAACATGCCTTTGCATGAAACCCCTGTATTTGGTAATATGGAATGTACTTAATTGGTCCCTGTTCTGTAAACCGAATCCCAGTTAACTTCTTCTTTTCAAAAAATTAATAATTGTCAAGCGAAAGATCACACACGATAATTTTCCATATATATAATAAAAAACATTGCAAAAAAAAATCTAAAAAAATATTTATATTCTTGGAGTTACTTTTCTAAGATCGTGCGGTTTCAAATCGATCGGTTTACAGAACAGGTCCGAATATTTCATGAGTATATAGTTTTTACTATAATTTGGAAATAATTATAAAATTTCTTGGATTTTTTTTTAAGGCTTACGTCATTATTTTAAGTACTTTTTTAAATGGCCTTTTTAAAAAAGTACTTAAAGTAAAACGAGAAAATGGTAAATAAAAATAAATACTTACCCCCATATTCATAAAATTTCAAATGAATTTGAAATGTATTTTATTTCAAATTTTTCATACAAAATTTTCCTAAAATGGATTTCAAATTAATTTTATTTTTTTTATGAAAAGGGGGGTTAATACCTAACGTCATTATTGTTTTGCTTATTTATATCTTTCTAGTAAACTTTGTTGGGGACATTGGGGATTTCGTTTGTTAAATTTTCTTGCATATACATATAATTTGATTTTGTCTTAAGACGACTTATGCTGTTATCGCTTTCAAACACAGATTTGTTGATAATAGTTTCTAGTTCACCAACTTTACAACTACCAAACTACAACAACAACAACAATAACAACATTTATTACTTTATATGCACAGCTTAGCATGAAGTTTTTATTTCAAAACTATTTATCAAAATCAACTAAAAATAAAACGATAAAGATTTGTAACACACAGTGCATGAATGAATATCTACAAAAAACGTAAACACATTACACAAGCATTTGTTATAAATAATACAGGATTGTTTTTTATTTTCGCTGTTGATGGTTAAAAAGCTAAAAAAAAAAAATTACATGACAAGTGGAAAAAAAAGGAGATTTGTAGCAAAGCATTATTTGCATATTTCAAGTGGAAAATGGATTTTTTTTTATTTCAAAAATATAAGTAAGTTTAATAACAACTTGTAGGAGAATAAGCAAACAGGGATGAGCAAGAAATAATTTTCAATGAAGACTGTTTGTTATTCGTGATGTAAGATGACAAGTATTTTATTGATAAAGCAAATTCCTGGATTTTACTTAAAAATTCACCAGCATTTTGTTTAAAGTGATGTCATCATCCAAGAGAGAAATAACAATTTGACAGCAACAATAAGTTACTAGAATTACATAACACTATTCAGTATTACTTTTAAAGACAGCAAAAGGAGTTGCTATGGAGCCAAGAGGCGTAATTACAGAGCGTGGGTATAGGTGTAGAGGCCAAGTGGAGGGTCAAGGAGGGAGGCAGTAGGTTGGTTAAAAAACATACTTTTTGTTGCTGAATTCAATTTAATTGAAATGAGTGTAAAGTAGAAATATGGGAACTAATAATGTAATATGATGTCGGGAAAATGACCACTTCTAGCACGCCAGCAAAATTTTGAACAACATTTTGCAACAAGGCTTCGTTTATCTCAGCAATGCAGCGCTGGATTTCATCTTTTCAAGCGTCAGTTACTTCTGGTTCGTTCACATCCGATTACCTGGCCTTTCAAAATAAAATTCACTAATTTCCCAATTCAATGCCCCTGTTCTGTAAACCGATTGATTTGAAATCGCACGATCTTAGAAAACTAACTCCAACAATAGAAATGTTTTTTTTTTATATTTTTTTCAGTTTTTTTATTATATACATAGACTCTCAAGTATCATACACAGCAGAGAAAAAACTGCCTCATAGAATCAAGAAGATTTACTCTATGAAACGTTTTTATTCTTAGGAGTATTCCAGCAGAAAGAAGCGAAGCTTTTTTCATAGCGATTGCTTATTGTTTTTATGTAGAAAATCTTATTAATTTTATCGAGAAGAAAACCACATAAAATCAAAAAGAAATCTTATTATTCACAACTTTTTTTACTCAATTTGCGTTATTTTTGGCACCAAAAAATCAATCCATAGAGAAAAACTTCTTGATTCTATTAGGTTCTATTATGAATTGTAAGCTATAGGGATTTCTAGTTAATTTAATTATTATTTTTCGAACTGTATTTTGTTTCTAAATTCTTATGAATTGAACAGGCTAATGTTCGTAACGCTTTTTAAGCCAAATTACATTAGCCTGTTCAATTCATAAGAATAGGGATTTCTTATTGATTTTATTAGGTTGCCTTATTATTTTTTTTAAAAAGCTTTTCTTCTTGATTTTATTAGATTCCTATATGAGTATGTGTAAAGCATCTTATTGATTTTTTTAATAAGGAAATCTTCTTGATTTTATGAGGTGTCTTGTTATTTCATATCTATTAATAGACATAGTGAACATTTTTTTATGATCTTTTTCATTTTTATATAAGAATGTTTGCACAATAATTTCAATGGTTATTCAGGCTGCTTGTTAGCATGTTGGTTAGAGTGCTTGTCTATCAGTCAGAAGTTTGCTGGTTCAATACTTGGTGAGTATGTATGTATGCACAAATAAATAACATCTACAATATACTGTATACATACATACACATGCTATAGAACTTGAATGAAAATACATAAGTACAGAAAATGAAAAAATCAATGAGATAACCTAATAAAAACTATAAAATTTCTTCTTGATTTTTTCAAAAAGGTTTTCCCTATGAAATTAATAAGATTTCCTTATTGAAAAAAAAATCATAGAGATTTCTTATTAATTTTGTTCTATTTCATGAGGTAGTTAGTAGACACTGTTTTCTCTGTGTATATGAAAGAAAATTATCGTGTACGATTTTAAACTTTCTGAAGGATCATTATTAATTTTTGGAAAACGAGAATTTTACTCGTATTGAGTTTACAGGGAAGAAAATTCTTTGTTCCAGAGTATAGCGTTCTATGGTAAAAATTTCCCAATGAAAAAAATCAATTTTAAAAACTAATGAGTTAGTACATTTGTATATTAAGATAACGATATATATATATATACTATTTTGTTCACTTTCAGACACTCCAAAAAAGAGCCGCTTCTCAAAAACGTCTTTAAGGCTAAAATCTTAATTTTAAGAAGACCAAACTTAGCCCATAAAAAAAATAAGCTGGCAACATTGAAAAAGGCCCATATGGACTCATTCGCATATATATATAGAAGCACTTTTGCAAGACAAACACTAAATTTATATTAAAAAAGTGAAATAACAATTACAACAAAATAGCACATTAATATAAGAAAACCTACAACAACCATAAAAGTCAAACCACAAATAGAAGTCAAACTAAGTGGGGCAAAACGATAACAAAAATGCCACACACATAGCCATGCATACATACATACATACACACAATACATACATACATACATACATACAATACATAAATTGTTTTTGGAACCATAAAAATGAAGAGATTTTTTTCCTTTCACGGATGGTTGTTTTTTATTTTTTTTTAGCCTTTGTTTTGATTTTGTTATTGTTAATGGTTTCCACTGTCAAGCCATTTATAATTTTCATTTTAAGATTTAGAAAAAATACAAATACCCACAATAAAGCGTTCATATGAGATAAGAATTTGTTATTATATCCATTAAAAAAGTTCAGCTGTACATAACAATTTGACTTTTGTAATAACAAAAAATGTTATACTTAAGATAATATATAAATAGATAGCGTATAAAATACATTATCAAAATTTATTGTGTATAATAACAACTTCTCCGGATATAAAATAATCATCTTGTATAGAAGTATGGTTATAAAGAAATTTCTAATATATCGAACACCTTTTCACACAGCATCTTAATGCGATAATTTTTTAATTAATAATAGAGTAGCTTTGGTTGTCACCACAACTCGTATGTCTCATCTGAAAACCTTTTGCTGCTGTTTTTAAGCAAAAAAAAAATAACCAATGTAAAATCAACATGCAAAAATGTTGATTGGCAATCATATCAATTTTTATTGGAAACTTAAGAAATTGATTATTCGACATATTGTCATAAGTTTATTTTAATTGAAATTTATTTGCTTGTGGTTAAGCATTATATATATATATATATATATATATATATATATATGTGTGTGTGTGTGTGTGTGTGTGTGTGTGTGTGTGTGTGTGGTGGTCTAGTCAACCACCTGATACCAATAAATTTATATAAATATTTTTTTAGAAATTAAAAATTTTTGTATGAGCACAGCCTAATCATTGAAGCTGCAGGCTAGCTATGTTCTGAACAACTATTTGGGCAACAAAAATTTTGGAGGTATGCCATATATTTGACTTCCCTAGGGCCTCCAATCCCATTATATTTTTAACTCATGCATTTTTTTGCTAATTAAGGTATCTATCGTATAAAAATCCAAAGGTTGTGCACTATCCCACTCCTATTGTCCAAACATTCGAAAATTTCCACATCAGATTTTATTTATGATAAACTTGAATAACAAGAAAACAAGACAACCATAGAATATCTTTTACATATTAAAAATATGCTTAACTACTAATGAATGGAAAAAAATTAAAAACTTTAATTAAAATAAAAACCTATCCCCCATATTTATTAAAAATTAAAATGAATTTGAAAGCATTTTTAGGAAAATTTTGTATGAAAATTTTTAAATAAAATACATTTCAAATTCATTTTAATTTTATGAATATGGGGGTATATACATATACATATATGTATATGAAGCCTTATCAATAAAATATAATTAAAGTTTACCATAATAACTCTAGTTGTTCTAAGAAAACTTTTGGGGTAAAGGTTCCCTCATTATCTGCTTTAGCAACAGTGAAATGCGCAAAGAATCCAGCTAAGCCCCTCAATAATAAATTATAATCTATTTTTAATAAAAAACATATTTACTGATTAAGTAAAATCATAATTTGGAATTAATTAATAATAACAATTTTGTTTTATTAGAGCTAAACCCATTAAATTTCCGTACAAAATTAATTTTATTGAAAATTTATACATATGTATATTGAAATTATTTTGAATAGGGAATTTCTATTTATCGAAGAAGTAGTTCATTTATGAATTGTTGGTTAAGTGCACATTGCAACTATCATAATCCCTCAATCAATAATCAATTTCACCATATTTTTTAATAGAAAAATATTTTACTAAATAAGTAAAAATCTAATAATAATTGAGGAAAAATAGTGAGTGCATTTATAATAATATAAATCTTGAACTCAAAATAAAATGTTTATTCCAAAAGAAAATCGTATGATTTATATTTTATAGATGATTTCCTATTACTCATACGCCTCTTGCATTTTTTTAACTTTCTTTAAAATATTATTTACTGTAGCATACTTTCAAGGGCCCTTGGGCTTACATTTAAATGTTATCACAGAGTGCGTATGATTAACTTAAGTTGGTGGTTAATTAAAAATGCTGGAAAACGGTTTTATTTTTCAACACAAAATTGTTTACATAAAGGCGGGTTAACATCTGTGTGCCATGTGCCCAAAAAAGCGTAACCCCTAATTACTAATGAAAAACTGTTTGATTCAGACATGTCGCACAGTGAGACAACACCGGCATTAAATACAAGGAGTCATTGTAGAGCTTTGAAATTCTGCACAGGTTATTTTTGAGACAATTCCAGTTAAAAAAAAAAAAAAAATCAACCTTCAAATTTGATATTTACTGTAATGTTGCATGCAAAAATTACAATAACACTCCCACTATTACGCCATTGAAATGAAATAAAAAAGAACAATTTTTTAATAATAATAAACAACAAAAAAATAATTAATAATTAAAAAAAATAAAAGTAAAGTAAACAGTAAAAGTAGCGACAGAATGTGCGCGTTGCGTATTTTTTGTAGTATTTTGTATGTTTAAATTACTTTTGCAAACTTTTGCTATATGTCATTTACTTCAAATGAAAGCTGAGACTTCAATCTTTCATTTGATATAAGTCTGCATCTAGGGCGAGGGGCTGCTCTATATTTACTAGTCCATTGAAAATGCAAAATGTTAAATTTTTACACCACAATTCTGTTGTTAAGAAATTTTTTTTTGTGTTTTTTTTTTAATTTCTTCTTTCATCTACTCATTCTACAACAACTAAATTAATTAACAAAATACTTTAAAGTTATATTTATTATGTATTTTTTTATTAATAAGCTTCTGAATATTACTTATTGAACTAACATATTTCAAGCGCGTTGGCATACCTCAACTTTGACTTGCTCTAGACCAAAAAGTAATGAAGTTATGAGGCTGAAATTTCAGGGAATTGTTACTCATATATCTGTTAATATACTGTGAAAATTTCATCCAAATTGGACGTCACGCCAAAAACCATTTTTTGCCGCGGTTACTATAGGGCTGTCTCACTGTGTGTCGTCCGCCCATTATTGGTTTGACCCACCGACAATTTTTAAAAAAAAAATTAGTTAGGTATGGGGTATATATATTTTGAGTATCCCCTTTCTGAATCCAAAACAGGTTTTACGAAATTAATTATGGCTTCCGAGATATTTAGCATTAATTTTGCCCCATATCAACTATTTTATGGTTTAATAAATATTGTTTTGTCGTTTTTCTCCATTCTGACTTTTTGGCGTATGCTCCAAACCAATAATGGGCTGACGATGTACAAAAACCTAAAAGATTGTGGCCAAAAATTTTAAACTCTGTCTAGTTGTTATTTAATATTTTATGCTTGCAGCATAAATCCTAACTAAAACTGGTGGCGCAAAAAAAATCCAAAGCTTTCAATAGTATTAGATATACTATACGCGTATGTGTTTGTACATTGATGTCTACCCAGCGGGAACTAAGTAAGGATGCCTTCTAGAAGGCCTCGTTATGCCTTGTCTTAGATGTAAAATGCCTGCTCGCTCGATTCCAAACTTGTATCTTTTTTACTCGCGTTATCATTGCAGAGCAGGCCTTCTGTTATTGCTGCTTTCGCCAGAGATTCTGGAAGGCCTTCAAATTAATGGATTTTGCTTTTGCTTTGGTAAAGAAACAAAACAAAACATGTTACTCCTTCTCTTCTCTCTTCTCATAGAAGGGAGTGCAGAATTTGCATCGTATCTTTTATGCGAAAGAGTCCTTTAATAAGGTCGGCACCAAGAAAGTCTTCTGAGTTTTACCGCTGTACTCGTACGTAGTTTTTGAGTAAAAGAAAACACATCTCTACTTTGGATTCTCTAAGGATGTGTCGTCCTCTTGTAAGATTTGTAGGCACTTTTTCTCGGTTTTATTTGCTCTTAATAAGATTTAACGGTAAGAAAATAAACTTTAAGCTTCGGGTGAATTTAGAAATAATATACTATGAAATTATTATACAAAGAATTAACAGTAGTGGGCAAAATATTTGCACTATTGGTTTTTTATATTTACATTTTTAAAATAACTATATTTTAAACTACATTCTTGTTTGTTATACAAAATTTAGTTAAACAATTTCTTCGCTTTTTATTTCATTATTCGAATAATTTTTTTTTATTTTGGATTTCCAGCTAAGCGTTCGAATAATGGACTTAAGCTATTTTGTGCTATTTAGTTGCTTAATTCGAATAATCGCAAGTAATTTTTTAGGAGTTCACTAATTTGGATAATCGAATAAAACAACTTGCAGTTTAATAATGGCAATAGTCAAATAAAAAAATAATTATGAGTTCAATAATTCGAATTAAGTCTATTCATTCGAATAATAGAATATTCCGTTCAAATACTCGAATAAAAATTATTATGAGATAAATCTAAAAAAAATTTACGATTCAAATATTACAATATGCTTTACTTTCATTCGAATAATCCAATTAAAATTTATGAGAATTGAATATTTGGAATATCGAATAAAACATATTTATAAAATGATCAATTCCAATAACAGAATACTAGTTCAAATAAGCGAATAAGATTGTTTATGAAATTAATCGGTACTGATTCAAATAATACAATAAGCTTTCCTTATTACTTCTTCATTCGAATAATACAATAAAAAACTTTGTGAATTGGTTAATTCGAATAATCGTGCATAACTTTTCATTAGCTATTGATCCAAATAATTGATTATTGATTCTAATAATCGAATAAAATTTTTTATGAGCTAATAATTCGAATAATCGCAAAGAAGTTTTATGATCGAGAAAATTGGAGCACACGGATAATCGAATAAAAATGTTCATGAATTGTATAATTCGAGTAATCAAGTATATTTTTTCATTAGCCATAAAGTCGAATAACCGCTTAAAGTTTTTCATAAGTTATTAATTAGAATAATCAAATAAATTTCTTTATTTTGTGTATTGGTTCCAATAATTGAATAACATTTTTATCAGTTGGACAATTGGTCTAATCGTCTAAAGTTTCCGTATGAATTATTAATTTAAATAATCAAATGAAATTTGTTTATAAGTTCAGTAATTCGAATAAACGAATAAAACACCTTATAACTTACTAATCCAAGTAATCAAATAAAAGTCAGCTATTGACTCGAATAATCGAATATTGTTTTGTTACTTATTTAAAGAATTGAATAAAACCTTTTCATGTGTTAATTAATTTGGATAAGTAGAATACTATGTGCTTTGAATACTTGAATTAAACTTTGTTATAAATTCATTCAGTCGAATAATCGAATAAAATTATTTAATGACGATTCAAATAAAAGCATAAACTTTCCTTTTCGTACAATCCTATAAATTCTGTTTTGAGTCTTATAGCATGAATATCGATTACAATATTTTCCTGAGCTATTGATTCGAGTAATCGGTTGAAATTTTTTGTAAGTTATTATTTCGAAAAAAAAAGAATTAAATTTGCTTGAGCTAGGAAATTCGAGTAATCGAATAAATATTATGGGATATTATGGAATAACCGAATAAAATTTTTCAATACTTCGAATAATCAAATAAAAGGTTTTTTATGAATTTAATAATTCGAAGAATGGCATAAAACTATTACATGCATTGACTAATTAAACTAATTGAATACTTCTTATTGAAAATACTAATACGAGTAAGTCGAATAATTGGATAAATTTGTTTTATGAATTCAATAAGTCGACTAAAAGTTTTTTATGAGATATTCAGTCAAATAATCCGAAAAAATTTTATGAATCGAACAATTCGAATAATCGAGTAAAATGTTTTCATAAATAATAGAATAAAATTTTTCATAAGTTATTTTTACTAAAAGTTATTGATTCTAAAAATCTAATGACATTGTCATGAGTTAGAAAGTATGGATATTCGAATAATCAAATAAAAGTTTTTTATGAATTTAATAATTCGAATAATGGAGTAAGATTAATTCGATTATTGGAATATTTTTTTGAGGTTCTTGTTCGAATAATCGAATAAAATTTCTGTTAAGCTATTCAGTCGAATAATTCGAAAAAAAAGTTATGAATCGAACGATTCGAGTAAAATTTTAATTGAGCAAATAATGGAATAAAATTTTTCATCAATTATTTATACTCTAACATATTGATTCTTACATTCGAATGACATTGTCATGAGTTAGAAAGTATGGGTATTCGAATAAAGCTTTCTTATAAGTTGTTAATTCGAATAATCGCATTAAATTTTTAATTAAACGTTATGAGACATTAATTCGAATAACCAAATAAATTTTTGTATATGTTCAGTAGTTCGAATAATCAAATGAAAGTTTTTTTATGAATTTAATAATTCGAACAATGGAGTAGGACTTTTTTTATCACTTGATTAATTCGATTAAGGGAATAATTTTTTTTAATTTCTAGTTCGAATAATCAAATAAAATTCCTTATGAGTCGAATAATCGAATAAAATTTTTTATAAGTCCAATAAGTCGAATAACGGAATAAAGTTTCTTATGAGCTATTCACTCGAATAATCCGAACAGATTTTTATGAATTTAATCATTCATAATAATCTAGTAAAATTCTGACTGATTGATTCGAATAATGGAGACAATTTTTTGACATTTTTCTTCGAATAATCGAATAAAATGGATGAAATCTTTTATGAATTAGAAAATTTTCGTATTCGGATGAAGTTTTTGTATGAATTATTAATTCGAATAATCGACTTAAACTTTTTATTCGTTTTTCATACGAACAACCGAATATAAATTAAAGGTTTTTTTTAATACGATAACAACTAAATATGGCCAGACTGTTGTAAATTAGTGAAAGCAAATTTTTTTCTTTCATTGCAAAAAAGCTTTTAAGAAATTGCGATACAATGAATTAAACTAATTCACGTATTCTATTTGCATTAATTAGTAGATATATTAATGTCGCTTAAGCTATTTTAGTGACTATGGCTCTATATATAGCTAGGCTTCCTCAAAATATCAACTTTAGCCTAATTAAATCCAAAAACAGAACAGAAATCTTTTTTCGTTTAATCGAATAGTATTTTTCTAAACACTTTTTCGAAGTCGAATACTTTGCTAGTCTAGAGTTAATTGTTTTACCTCCGGCAGTATTTCCAGCTGTGAGTGGGCTTCGAAAAAGCTATCTACAATTGTTTGACACAGTTTTAGTAGATATTCGTTACATCTTATTTGCACCCTTTTTAATTCAAATTTTATATACACATGTATAGTCATATGAATCTCCTAGCAATCATATAAAAACAGCTCAACACACACATATACAAATATATTTTTATAGCTATATCTCGACTAAATATTTAATCCTCTTTCAATTTGTATCCTCCCTTAAGCAGGTCAAATATATATTTTAAGTATTAAGTCCTTGAATATTTATGTTGTGAAATTTTCTTTAATTTTTATGCAATATCCATAAGACATAAGTACATATGTATGTGTGTATGTATGTTTATTTATTGACATAAATATGAAATATATGTATTTCTGTCAAACATATAATCCTTGATGCTGCGAGTATATGCAAAAAAAAAGTGAGATAAGGTTTGAAGAGACAAATTCTTATGTATTTTATATTTATTATGCATTTAATGTTAAGCCACAAATTTTATTTTCCATCCACTTCAATTTCCTTGCCACAAACTTTATGATTATGATGACAAGGAAACATAAATATTTTTCGCTCCCCAACTTCCTACAACTTTCAATAAAGTTTATTATGTGTTTGTATCCCAGAAGAGTTTGAACATAAATTACTTTCTATTACCTCTTAACACTTGCTTTTGCTTCGCCCTTAATATTAAAGAGTTTTCTTATTTTTTTTTTTCTTCTTTTCCATTTTTGCTTTAGTTAAGAGCAAAAAAAATTAAATGCTTGATTTAGTTGATTGAAATAATATTATTAGGCAAAACCATCAGCAATAAAGTAAGGAATGCTTTAAGTCTTATTTTTCACCAAATTTTGCACGATTATGAGAATGATGAATGCGGCTAAATGATGCTAAAATAAATATATAATGGCTGAATCAATAAATGACTTGCCTTGGCTGACCGTTGGCAAAAGACAGGAATAAAAAGAAAATATGAAATAATAAATACAGGAGATTGATTGTAATACATATAAAGAAGGCCAAATCAGACAATGGAGGCAATCAGTCTTAAATATTGGCATTTAATGTGATTACCAACTTGAAGGTTTGCACACACAAAATTATTGTGACTTGGCAGATTTAGGCTTTTAGTTTCTAGTTTTTTGCTTACCAGGCAAAAATAATAAGCCAGCTGGGTCTGATATTGCACAAAAGAAAATTATAATCAGTCTAATTTTCATTGATTTAATTCAATTTAAATCATTCAATAATTGTCTTTTAATTTTTTTCAATTAACTTTTTGCTTGAATTTTAAATGGCATTCAATTAAATTAATAATTGTTTCATAACTATTTGGTAAGAACAAAATTTATTGCTATTATTCTTAAATCAAGTATCTGGATTTAATTTATTAAATTTTATTATTACCTCTAACAATCATTTTCTTAATGGGAAAAAAACCTAGAAAAAATTTTTTTTAATATTGACCCCATAAAAATTTGAAATTTTTAAATGGGTTTCATACCAAAATTTTTTTTGAACAGAGTTCAAATATGTTTTATTTTTTATTTTTTTATATTCTTAAAACTTATTATTTTACTCTGTATAAATATTTGGAGTTTTTATAAAAAAAATTAGCCCTTTCACGAATTCACAATCTAGAATTAAGAAATAGTTTTTGAAAGTTTTTGCATAAAACATGAGGTTTGTGACTCTTCAAAATGTGTGGTTGAAGTCTACTGACGAATTTGTTACCGCAACAATGAAATGCATATAAACAATACTTAAGCACCAGCAAATAAATTTCACATTCTCAGCTAAACGAATAAACAGGCATAATTTATTCAATAAAAATTTTAGTTTCTTCTGGGAAATATTACAATAAGAAAATTATTTTGAATTAAATCATTATAATATAATAATTGATTTTAAAATTATTTTAAATCATTTTGAAAATTAAATTAGTTGAAAATTAAAATAAAATAAAAAACATGTTGATTATGGAGTTCTTGTTTCAACTTTGATATTTGTTTAAATGAAAAATTAATATAATAATTCTAGTTGTTCTAAGAAATTTTTGGGTAAAGGTTCTCCATTGATATGCATTAGCAATAGTGAAATGCGCACATAGGATCCAGCTAAACATCTCACTAATCAGTTTAAATGTATTTTTAATAAAAATATTTTACTGAATAAGTAAAATAATAATTTGAGATTATTAGTGCGTTAACAAATGTTAAAGCGAAGTTGGTTTTGTTTATTCTTTTAATAAATATTAAAAGTGCTTTAAATTTAAAAGTTACCTTTTTTGAATTTCTGAACTCTGATACTCGTAATAGGCGCAATCATATTTTTACTGATTCAAGCAATTTGATCATTACGACCAATTTTCTATTTTTTTCTATATCAATTCACGTTGCTCGAATAAAAGCAAGAAAAAATTAGTCAATTTTGGAACCATTTTTACTCTCTGTGCTCTATAATTTTTAATACTCCTTTTGTGGTTCTGTACTCAAAAAATTAAAAAGCGAACCCTTTTGTTTTCTGTACAATGTCCGTTTGTCTGTCTGTTACAGGCTGCTTTCTCGAAAACTGTGAAAGCTACAGACCTAAAATTTTCACAATATGTAAACCTATGTGGCTACATCAACAAGTATATGACATTTAAATATTAAAGGATGTTATAAAGCGAGCTACGAATATAATGCAAAAAGATCGCCAAAAAACCAAAAAATCGCTAAGAACCGAAAAAAATCGCCAAAACGACAATAAGCGTCAGTACAAAAAAAATTGCTAAAACCAAAAACAACCGAAAAAATCGCAAAAATTTAAAAATTGCCAAAACCCGAAAAAACCGCTTAAACTTAAAAAAAAAACGCCAAAACAAAGTTTCTTTTCAAAAATGTTTCAATCAGGTATTCGATTATATGGGCTAAAGTTTGTATAGTTTAACATATGTGGTTGCGTACGGAAATCTTTGTGTGCGATTTAAAGTCGCCCTTTAATAAATTTATTTTAATTTAATATAATAAATCCTTTAACTGAAAAAGTTAAACTTTAATCATCGTTTTGTTAATATTTAAATATTTTTTATTAATTCAGGTATACTGATCATTACGACCCATTTTCTGTTTTCCTGTTTACAATGTTTTGTATTTCTGTGCTGTATAATTTTAATACGTCTTGTTTATATTATAATGGGCTTAGAACTGGAATAATAATTCATTTGCTTTTTAGTTTCTGGATTCAGAGAAATTGTGAAATCCTAGAAAAGGGATTAGTATATATTTGCATGAAGTTTGATAAATGGACAGCATTAGGTCTAGATTAAAATATAGGCTACCTTTTCAGAAGCAAAACGGTTAAATTTGAAATTCTGAGTATCACCATTTTGTTAATAGGAGCGCAATTCAACATGTTTTTTTTCATCATTACGACCAATTTTCTATTTTGCCGTGCACAATATTTTTTATTTCCATGCTGTATATAATTTAATACGTCTTGTTTATAACTTGAAAAACATCTAAAGTAATGGACTTAGAACTGGAATAATAATTAATTTTCTTTTTAGTTTCTCGACTCAGGGAATTTGTGTAATCCTAGATTAAAGTATAGGATATGTTTTTAAGAGCAAAACGGGTAAAAATTTGTACTTTCCATACTTTTCCTATAGTGGCTTTTACCTGCAGTCTATCAGACAATTTTAGTTTCTTTACAAATGCAAGCGAAGTCGCAAAACGATCAAAAAATTTTACTTTCCATACTGTTTCTGTATTGAGTTTTAACTGCAGTCTATCGTATAATCTTAGTTTCTTTCTAAAAACAAAACAAAGTTGCATTAAGATACTATGTATTATTAATATATTTAGTAAAATGGATTTGTTAAAAGCAGCCTACGTTAGCGAGCAACTTCACGTGACTAAAGCTGAACTATTCTGTGCAACTGCCCATATATATATGAATGCATGATTTATTATACTACAATGAAAATATTGAAGAGCACCGGTTGACAAATGAAATCTCACGTAAAAGTAATAAAATTGTTATAAATAATTGTTCTACAAATAACAGCATTATCCTTTACGATATATTTTGTACACAAAATTTTATGGCTTTTCATCATTTTTGACGGTTTTCTTTTTGCAAAATATGGTATTTTGTCATTAAAGTGAACTAAAAATATATTCTATATATATATATATATAATTTACTTTTAAATTATGTATTCCTAAAAATATAATAGAGTATAATTTTGTTTTTCATTGCTGAGTTAAATAAATTGAACAAGCACATTAATATACAAAAATCCATTAATATTTAATATTTTTATTTCCAATTTTAACTGCTCCAACAAAAAAAAATCAAGTAACTTTTTGTACAGCATTTTGTCCTTGAAAACATGTTCGTAATGTTTTATTATTTCTTTTTAAGTTTCATTTTAAATAAAAGTAAAGAAATAAATACAATAAAATTGCGAAATTTTTCAACATAGCTTCACCTAAAATCCAAAAGGCCGTAACAACCAAAAAATTCAATATATAGTTTTTGATTGATGATGAGGCGAAAAACGAAGATCATATCAAAATCCATCAAAAAGTCTATTTTGAATTTTTTGGTTGTTATGGCCTTTTGGATTATAGATGACGATAAGAGAAATTTTATTGGAGGCAATAAATGTTTAATCTCTTTTCAAAGATAATTTCAATATAGACTTTTCAAAGATAATATTTATAAGAAATAGAAATTTTTGCATTTATTTCAAATTGTGCATAATTTTCATTATCTTGAATGATTTTTATAACAAATAAGTGAATAATTTTTTCCTGTGTAGGCTCGTTTTGCGACCAAGTCTTGTAAATTTTTTGGACAACTCATTGTGTACTCCATCCTTTGCTGCTTGCAGGAGTAGAATAAATTTAAAATGTATAGATTTAAGCCTGAATGTGGAGTGTAAATTTACACACTCATCCAAGGCTCTTTCTTAAGTTTACCATTAAGCTGACTAAGCATTAAATAAAAACTTATGTATGTATATTGTTGTTTAAGGCTAAATAAAATCAATTACTTATTTACATTGAAATACAAAGGGACACACAATTTTTAAATAATAAATTACCATTTAATGGTAAATTTTCCACAACACTTAACATTGCTGATTAAATATGATGACGATGCTGATAAAAATATAATAAATAAAGTTCAATTTAATAAGAAAATGTATTAAAAAAAATTTCTTTAAGTACCATTCCAATATATTTGCATCATTTTCGCTATTTTTAAAAGATATTTTAGGGAAATTGGCCTTAGAATTTTATAAGTGTTTTTACCAAGAAACTGAACAAAAAAAACTAATTGCGCCCTTGCCTGTAGATGGCCTTTTCTGAGTCTTCTATGAAGAATGGATTTGGTACCGAGTCGAAGGGTATGAAAGACGAAGTTCTATAGGAGTATAGCAGGGGCCAGCATTGTCGGACTTTTTAAATTTTTTAAACTTAGTATATGTGGATGGAAAATGTATATAGTTCTATGCTCGCTGATAGACGGAAATTTATATTTTTCTACAATGAAGAAGGAAGTTTAGAATAGGAATTTTTTTTTAAACTTCAACTTTATTATTCTCATTTTGCTAGTAAAAAATATAAACGACGTCGCGAAGCGGGCATCGAAGTAAATCATGAACAAATATTAAACAAAAACTTCCCCAGAAGCTTAAGCATAAGCCTTCTTCAATTCGTACCGAAGCTGTTAAATACATTTGAATCTAATATTGAGTAACATTTTGAAAATCGAAATTTTTTTCAACAAATCACTTGTACTAAATATATTAATAATGCATAGTATCTTAATGCAACTTTGTTTGCATTTAGAAACTAACTAAAATTATCCAATAGACTGCAGTTAAAACTTAATACAGGTACAGTATGGAAAGTACAAATTCGTACTCGTTTTTCTCTGGACCATATGCTGTCCATTTATCAAAATTGCATCCAAATTTTTACTTATCCGTTTAGCATGATAAGTTCAAGTTCTCTGAGTCGAGAGAAACTAAAAGGAAAATGAATTATTATTCCAGTTCTAGGCATATTACTTCAGATGTTTCTTAAGTTATAGACAAGACGAATTAAAAAATATACAGCACAAATATAAAAAATTGTAGATACAGGAAAATGGAAAATTGGTCGTAATGATCAATAATTAAATAAAAAAAATTGTTGAATTGTGCTCCTATTAGCAAAATGATGATACTCGTACCAACCATCAAAGTTCAGAATTGCAAATTAAACCGTTTTGCTTCTTAAAAGGTAGCCTATACTTTAATCTGGACCATATGCTTTCCATTTACCAAATTTCATCCGAATATAGCGTCACCTTAAATGCAAACGGACGTAACTACACAAAAATTCGAAATCGAGTTTTTGATTGATTATGGTTCATTTTATCAAACTACATGTTCACGCAAATATGATATCTAAATATGCGATAAAAAAATTACGACTTTATTAAAGACCCTGCAGGAAATGGAACTGACACAAGACTAGCTACGTGACCGATCCCCAAGTGATAGGGACCAGTCCGAGTTCTAACACTTCCTATGAAGTGTACCAGTCACTTTTCTATGGGGATGGCCTAAAATGGGGTTAATTGATACTTTGTATGCACCTTGTGACTTATCACTGAACTATCTTATAGGCACCTATTCCGTGTAGAATAATATAAATTATATATAAATGTCATTTCGACATTTATATAACCGTAACAACGTAATCTTGAACTTTTTTTATTATTTTTATTTTTCAGTAAAAAATTTTTTATTTTCGAAATATCCACCTACGGCATGACAGGCTTGCACACTACCTACCCGATCATAGGGTACTCATATTTCAAAAGTATAAATACGTACCAGTTAAGCTTAGGTTAATATCTAAGTATAGTTACGGCAATTGTTCCAGAGCGACTTGGCAGTCTATTTATATTGATTCATTGCTTAACCTTCACAGTGAACAGATGGCCCAGCGAAGTCTTTCTTATATTTATATACATCCTCAAAAAAAAAATAAAAATATTCGTAATACATAATACATGTCCCAGAGGAGTATTTCTTATATAGACAAAATAAACCAAAAAAAATATTCGTAATACATATACTCGTAATATTAGTAATAGTTCCCTTTTGAACTATGGATGAAGTTGTGGAGAATAAAAGTGAACGAACAAAAGTGTGTTCAGTGCCTGTGTTCTGTAACTTGCGAGAAGTTTTCGCGTGGAGAAAAATTAAACAATTATATTGGTTGTCCTGTTTTCTACCGGCTGATTCGTATAAAACCTTGAATAAGCTTACAAGAAACATGAGCATGGAACTAAGGTTTTGTTACTCACCCTGTGTTTCACAGAATGATAACAAACTTCTCGTCTAGAAAAGTTCGCACTAAAGTTACAGAACATAGGCACAGGTTACATTTACGCTATGAAAAGAGAGAGATAGAGAGAGATTTGTTCCTCAACATTCACAACTGAAATACCTTGGTATACACCTCGATCGACGGGTTACATGGAAACATGACAGTAAGCTAACATAAATGAAACTTAAATTAACTCAGATACAACATTGGCTGATTGGTTGAGATGGTAAACTTTTAATATACTTTTGAAACCTTTATGGTGCTACGGAATTCAGTTACGGGTGGTAACCTAACCAGACATCCCGCTTTTGAAATTTTCAATCTCTTATTAGATTTTTATTAAAATTTAAGTGATAAAAATTAAATCCAAATATTTTTTAAGTGTAGTTATTGCTTAACTATCCAAATCCATGTGTGCTTCGTTACACCCGTTTTGAGATGAAGTGTCACGCTTGTAGTGCAGCTAATTTGTAGAATACAATTCTCATTATTAACATGTCATGAAGAGTTTCAAAATTATCACTGCATTATTTTCGTTCGGAATCGTCGGAATTTGTATAGATTTATAACCCTTGACACAAACCTTACCGCTCTGTTAAGACATAAAGCATTTCGAAAGGACTTTTGTGGTAAATAAGGCAACCGAGACGGAAAAAAGTAATGCAAATTTATTGAAAAAGTGCTCCTCCTCCTTAATTATTTCACATGAATCTAGATATTCGGCAATATTCTGTAAACCGATCGATTTGAAACTGCATGATTTTAGAAAACTAACTCCGACAATAGAAATAGTTTACTAGTTTTTTTAATTATATAGCTTCCTAAATATCATATTGGAGAGAAAATTATTGTGTATGATTTTAAACACGTCTGTAGGACCATTATTAATTTTTTGAAAACAATAAATTTACTCGGATTCGGTTTACAGAACAGGGCCGATTGCCAAGTTTTCAACTTGGCATTTTTTGAAGGATACCCAATTTTTTTTTTGAGTCAATGCTGGCGGATAATATTGGTCAAGGATTTATGTCCAATTGGGTCCTTGAAGTTCGAGTTTTTAGGAGTTCTTCAAAAAACTTTAATACTTCGAAAAAAAATTATATATTTATACTATTTGATAGGTCCTAGATTCAGCCACATCAAACATGTTCAGTGCTGTTTACTAATATACTAAAACGAGTCCCAATTCAAGAAAAAGGTGAATATGTAACCATATGTCTTCTTTTCACCATACACTACTCCCTGCTTTTGTTAAACCTCCCACTTTCTCAAGTCATAGGACGAGTACGCTTGGTTCAATTGTCACCAAATTTTCTGCAGGGGAAATTCAAACGGACGTAATTACGAATGCATGTATTTTTTTTATTTCAAGGAACGTAACTAACATAAAAGCTTAAATATATATAAAAGAAATAAATTGTTAAAAACATATAAGTATCCATACTACAAGTAAATATCGAAGAACATTTTCAAGAATACTTTATTATTATTGATTTTGTAACGTTTTTTGTTTCTCCTGTAAAATATATAAAATTGTAGTTACGTCCGTTTGCATTTAAGGTGGCGATATGCTAATCCGCTTTCTAGGATAACACAATTTCTCTGAATCGAGAAAATAAACAGAAATTGAATTATGATGCCAGTTCTAAACCAATTATATTATAAACAAGACTTATTAAAAAATATACAGCACAGAAATAAAAAATATCACACACAGGAAAATAGAAAATTGGTCGTAAAGGTCAGTATCAATAAAAATAAATGTTTAATTATGCTCCTAATTAAAAAACCATGATAGTCCTACCATTCATCAAAATTCCAATTTAACTTTTTTATTATTATATTTAATTAAAATAATTTCACTAAAGTGCGACTTTGGCAAGCACACAAAGGATTCCGTAAGGATACTACATACATATGTAATACTATACAAATTTTGGCCTATATAATCGCACATCTTAGCTGATTTAAACATTTTTTTGTTTTCGTTTTGGCGATTTTTTTGGGGATTTTGGCTATTTTTTTTAGTTATGGCGGATTTTTTTAATAAAGGCCCATTTTCTATTTTTGGCGACTTTTTTCAGTTGGTTTTAGTTTTAGCAATTTTTTTGTACTGTAGTTTTTTGTCGTTTTGGGGGTTTTCAGCGATTTTTTGGTTTTTGGTGAACTTTTTACATGACATGTTTCGTTGCTCGCTGTAGAACATCCTATAATTTTTAACTGTCATATATCGTCGCTCTTTGAACTAACTGACCTAACTGACATCATTTTGAAAAATGAGTTAAGCTCAGTATTAGACTTTATGAGTCATAATATACCTTGTCCACAATTTTTATGACTGTAAACATTACTGTCGAGCCTATAACAGTAAAAATATTTCAGACATTTCCATAAGAATACATTTAGAAAACAATCTCCTGTAAAATTTACAAAATGGCAGTTAGGTCAGTTAGCTTAAACAGCGACGATATTAGTTATTGTAGCTGCTGAAGTTTTATATGTTCCGTTTTATATAATCAGCCCCGTAACTGCCACGGGCCTTGAGAAAACGGTCTGTGACAGACAGACAGATATGCAGACAGAGAGATATCTTAGACCCGGTCCAGGTTTGCAATTTTTGTTGTAGCAATTCTTGAATATATTGCAAAATGTTGAAATAGAATAATATAAATTTTGTATTCCTTTCTAGTTCTTTTAAACTGAAAAATAAAAAGTTTCACAACAAAAATTGCAAGTCTGGACAGGGACTTAGCGAAAACAATAGGGTTTCTTGTGGCCTTTGTTGTACGAAACTCTAAAGACTGGGCAGATGTGCAATAGCTTTCCATGAGCACCTACCATATGGTCTTATCTCACGGGTGCCTTATATATAGTTATCCCTGTACTATATTTAATTACCTTGCTGAGGTAATTTGAGCTATCTAAACTTTGCTGATATGTCCGTGCCCATAGCAGCTTCTGTTGATTGGCAACAGCACCTAGATTAGTGTCTGGCTGACCGCGTCATACTAACTACTAGCATTGATTTAACACTGAGAAGCCAAGACTATTCTCCCAGCGATTTTGGTAGCAACCACAGCCACTACGTAGATCTCTCAAAGCTCCCACGCTAAGGTGTTCTGTATACACTCATAGCGAGATCCCTAAGAGAATACCTCATCCATTGCCGGTACAGCTCTACCACTCATCCGAGTTAAACGCATGCCCGTGTCACCAAAAATCCAGTGCTTACTTCAGCTGATCAAAATCATACCTTTAACCCCGTGGTGTAGGACGAACTTGACCTTTCAGCAAAGGATCCTGCCAACCGCTACATGCACTCAAAACTTCAGAGCAGTACGAGCCACTCTTCGAAGAGCGCAAGCTAGCCGCCAAAATCCCTTGCCTACTTCGATCAATCACAGTGATAGAACGCCCCTTAAACTCAGCAGAGTAGGACGCAACGACCATTTCAACAAGGGATTCTGGCAACCGCAATGCGCCCAACTTCAAGCAGCTCAGCTGTTGGGCAACGGGCACCCGTAGTACCAGTAGTAGCCTCTGGCCAGACCTCGCAGTTCCAGGTGATCATGCACCTAACTGACATGAACAGAATGAACAAGAGTTATGTCTTCCTTTTATAAATATGTGCACATCCTTTGCTCTGTTGCCAGAGATCGGGTAGTAACACATAAGTTCTACGGGTAATGTACCAAAGGTACGTCAATGGAAAAAGCCACATTACCACAGCTGGGGCCACGGGGTTGCCAAGCCAGTAGTCAAAAATAGACTCCCCTGGGGGGCTAAAGACTGGGCAGTATCATCTCTATTCTAACGAAAACAATATAGACGCAAATTCAGGCAATGTCACGCTCTTAAAAACTACAGTAGTCGCCTTTTAAGTGGTTTTTAAAAAATTCATATTTTTTCCTGCAATCAAGTGAATAAATTTAATATATATTATATGTGCCTAATTGATACACTAATGCAATTCCATGATTTTTGAATCCATTAAGAGAAGATAAATTAGCAGGACACTACTGTAGTACATTTTTATTTATTGTTTGTTCATTTGCAAGCTATTACTCCAATCTCACACATTTAAAAGGAACTTATTTACAAAACAAATTCAAAGTCAACGTTACTATTTATTGCACATTAATTGTTATTTATTTTCTGTGGGAATAAACGAAGCTGCTGTACCAGCATCGCCCATTTTTCTTTTAAGTAATTCACTAATAGTTATTCGTATATAAATGTATTTATATAAATACGCAAAGTTATGAGATAATTAGTGTTAAAATTGTGTGGAAATTGTCAATTATCGCCACCATTACGTTGCTCAAACAAAAACAAACAAAAAAAAACTTTCAAGATTTCAGCTGCAATAATTCTTTTTTATTGAACGCCCACTCGAAATCTCAAAGGAATGGGTAAATGTGTATGGTATGGATAGACAAGAGGACACTGACTTTCCTACTTACGAAACCATTACGAAAACGTTGATTTTTCTGTTAGCATATGCGTAAGTGTGCTAGTGTGTGTTGCATAAGAATAAGTATTTTTCCCAAGAATAATACCATCCATTAAAGTTTTATTTTATTCTTCATTCTTTTTTCTTTTTGTATTACAAATAAAATCTTATCTTGCTGTTTTTAAAGCGAACCTAAAAAAAATAAAACTTTCATTTTCACAATAAAACACGACATAAGAAATCAATAAAAGTTTTCCAGACTTGATGGCAAATACTGAACAAGAGCGATTTCAACTTTCCGTCAAGATGAAAAAACGTCTACACCCGTTGACAAAGAGATGGAGCAGCGGCATAAGCCAAAAAGCATCCTATGAATGTGAATGTTTTTTTTTACTTCCTTATCAAATCAATAAATATTTGCTATTTTAAAATACACTTTTACACTTTTGTGTGAAAGGAAAGAAAAACAAAAATTTTTTGCTGAAAATAGAAAAAAAAATTTCACAAAGAAACATTACAACAAAACATTTGTTACACAATTGTATGATGAATTTTGGGACAGAATATTTTTTGCAATCAATTTATAATAACAGACTCGAATGCCCAACTTTTGATTGGGTAATTAAATGAAATTTATCTTTAAGGGCCATTATTACAACTTAAGGTTAGTTAAAAGTAGGTTTTAGTCGGTAAAGTTTTTCACTAAAAAACATTTAATTTATTTTACCAGTTAGCATAAATTTGCCTTTAAGTTATCGTTCATTTTATTTTAAAGTGAGATTGTAATAACATAAAACTATTTATACTTCCGACAAAGTCCTACTTTTAACTAACTTTGAGTTGTGATAATGGCCATTAGTGTTAGTTAAATATGAAATAAATTTTCTTTAGTGCAAGCTGAACTTTTGACTTTTGAGCGAATTTTAAATATCCAAACTTGTGTTTTTAGACTCTATTTAAGTTTTCCGAGCATGACATATGCCAAGGCGAATTCACGTCATATGATGAGCAGCTGTTCATTTCACAATACAACATTTTTCAGCTCATTGATTTGGGACTCAAATCTGAGAAGTGCAAGTGAAAGTAGCCCCAAAAATAAAAACTTCTGCATCATTCGTTTTGTCAAGTTGGCTGTCTTAATAATTTAATGGCCATGCGAATATTTTTGCGCTCAATAAGGGTGAAAATGTTCATTGAAGTATTAAAAATCTCATTTTGTTATTTTAGTTTTTAGTCTAAATTTCTTTTGCGTTTGCTGCTTTAAGTGTCTTCTTTCATCCAAAACTAATTTTATGCTAAACGGTCTAATTGGTTACCGAGCTATAGGCCTTTTTCTGAAAAGTACGTTAAAGTAAAAATAAAAGAAAAACACGGCAACATTGGTAGATTATGTAAACAGCGCCATCTTACTAGTGTTGCCGTGTTGCTAGGATTTTTTTTATCTTTCATACTTCAATGAACATCTTCACCCACCTTCAGCAAAAAATATTTGTATGGCCATTAAATTATTAAGACAGCCAACTACAAAACGAATGATGCAGAAGTTTTTATTTTTGGGGCCACTTTCACGTGCAATTCTCAGAATTGAGTCTCAAAATCATGTGCTGTATTGTGGTTTTCTGGTGTCAAATCAAGCAAAACGTTTGACAATTTTTTGACAGCAGGAAATTTTACACTAACAAATACACACGTTTTTTTCTGCAGTGTTGCATTTCATTTCAAACTGAGATCAGCTGGTATGAATTCGCCTTGACATATGATCTTAGGCTTGTATGTGTCTATTGTTATGTTTTATCTAAATGGGTATTGGATCCATTGCATCTTATTGAAAAAGAATGGGAAAATACGCCCATTAATTATTTTACTTTAGTTTTATGTTTTTTAACTAATCAGACTACTGCAAAACTTAGCACACACCTGTAAATTTTAAATTTAAGCAAATAAAACTTAAATCAATTCAGTAAAGTGCGTCTTTGACTCGCGCACGAAGGGTTCCGTACATTCAGCTTTGAGCATTTTTTTAATGAGGCTTTTTTGCTTTTTTTTATTTTTTTTTTCATTTTAAACGTTTTGTTTTGGCTCTGTCGTTTTTTCTCGATTTGTTTCAGTTTTTGGGGTTTTTTCATTTTGGCGATTTATTTTTCATTTTGGCGATTTTTTCTTGTTTTTAGGGTTTTTTTTTGCATTTTGGCGATTTTTTTCTGTTTTTGGGGTTTTTTTTGGTTTGGCAATTTTTTTTCATTTTGGCGATTTTTTCAATTTTTTCGCGATTTATTTTATTCTTAGAACTTTTTTTTAATTTGGTGCTTTTTTCGTTTTGGCGATTTTTTTTGGGTTGGCGATTTTATAATTTGAAAAATTATAAATTTCAAGCCTTCTGCTCTTACGGTTTCCAAGATACAGCAAGTTGTTAAAATTACATAGTCAAAATTGCATTAACTGATGACACACCCTTTAATTAATTTTTTTTTTAATTTTAGTGTTAATTGTTGTAGTCTGTATAAAAATGCATCAACCTTACAAATTTCAAGTGTATATACATACAATTATGGGATTTTAAAATTTTTCGTTGCTCGTTTGGAACACCCTTTAATTTTTAATTCTCCTGTATTTTTTGTTGTAGTGGCCAAAGGTCTACACACTGTGTCCAACTTTCAGGTCCGTAGCTCTTACGGTTCTCGAGAAAATACCTTGTGACAGACGGACGGATGGACAGACAGACAGACGGACAGCGTTGCGGAAACAATAGGGTTCCTCTTCACCTTTGGTGTGCGGAACCCTAAAAATCAAAACACTCAACTACGATCGTTACCAAATAAAAAATCATAAGAGGAACCGAAAGCTGATGTTCAAATACCTGTCGAATCATACCAATATTTTAAATGTTCACAAAATGTCATTTGTTTGCCGCCATATTGAATTTAAACTACTGTCATATCTCCCGGGATTAAGACAAATCGATTGACGTAAGTATCATAAAAACAAAACTGGTAAGCACAATACCCTTTTATGCGTAGGGCAGTTGGGTAAAAATGACCAAACTCACGCCCATTCAAATTTCATATTACATTTCCCGTGAATGGGAAAATAAATTGTGTTCAGTTGGCTTGCAAAAACTAAATTCACCGTATTGTGTATAATTCACGTATTCTATTTTTTCAAATAATCTTTATATAAAGAAATTACGATCACAACCGTTGCTGGTTAGGGTAGTAGTGGGGGCGAAATTACTGTTCACCCTACAATAATGAACCCTGTAATAATGTGGTGGTAGTGGCAGCGCTGGCCCAAGTGACACACACTGACAACCTAGCAAACTATTGTGCACCCTGTAATATTGATGAAAAAGATCATTTTCATTCACTTTTAGTTATTGATTTTCAAATATCTATTTAATTTAAAAAACTTAATGAAAGTAAAAAATACATAAAAGCCAAAAATTTTGGAAACTAATAATTTTATAGACAAATTGATTTTTTAAACAACAAAAAACTGCACATTTGGCAACGCTGATTGCTACTGTTATATTATTAACATTTGTCATAATAACAGAACTGCTACAAACAAAATAATGTTAAACCGTGATCACGGTCTCAGTTTAAAAGAATAGTGGCGGTATTCGGTGTTTGATGCAAATTGTCTTGCGTAATTGTAAATGTAAAATATTGTAGCTTTGCTTTAAAATCCAACAACAAAATACACACGCAATAAAAAGAAAAGCTAAGGCCGGGTTTCCATCTGTATGTCCTGTGAAACACAAGTGTAAAAAAAGCGTAACCACTAATTACTAATGCAAAACTGTTTGATTCAGACATGTATTTTTTAAGTTAAATAGTTCCATACATATGTAACTAATAGACAATTTTATAGAATCCGACATGATTGGAAACTGTTTAAATCAATAATTACATGTCTGAATCAAAGAGTTTTTCATTAGTAATTAGTTGGTTACGCTTTTTTGGGCAAATGACACACAAGAAATGCCAGATTTAAGCTCAGCCTAAGATATTTTGCATTTGCACTTACACAAGACTATTTGCATCAAACATCGAATAACGCCAATGATTTACAAATCACGTTCACTAGGAACCATTAATATTACAAAATCACGGTATCGCTCATCTCTAATCTCAGTCCTATATAAAGTATATATAATTGACTTAATAATTCAAATGACACATTAAGTTTAACTTAATAAAACGGTTTTAAGCGGAAACATTTAGAAATCATAGAATTTTTTTTTGTCGCTTAATTGCAATTGTTTCAGTTTAATTTCTTTCCATTTTACCAGCAACAATTTTAATAGCACACGCCACAATTTAACTAATTCCTTGTTTTTTTTTTTAACGACAAAAAAATAACAAAACCATAATCCTAACAACGAAACGTTTGTGGTTTGAACGGTGTAAAGTCAAAGCCATTATGACACCCAAACACAGGAGTTAAGAACTTGCGTTTTAATACGAGTATTCCCACAAATGGTAAAAAAGTGTAAAATTTTTTTTATTTATTATAAAAGTTAGTGCTTGGCCATGATGTATAAGTGCATGTGAATATGTATGTGGCAGGCCAATGTTCTAATGAAATGACTATTAGCCAAGTATCAAGCCACAATCTCGCTAAAGTCACCCCTTTTTAATAATATTTTTTTTATGCCGAACAATCCCTGGACGGAGGTTTTTATATACTGCACACAATGGAGTACATTCGTTTTCAAACTGCTGAGTGTATAAAAGCGATAAAGAGTTGCGACTTATTTCCTGGTGGGATTTCCTATTAAATCTCTTACACATGTTCATATTGAAGGGAATTAAGCAGGTTATTTGTCAAAACAAATTAAATTAATGTTAAATAATAAGAGCAACTGAGTTTTTAACACAAAAAGTGTGTATGTGGCATATTTTAATAATCAGAGGTTAGGCTTTATTTTACAAAGTCTTTATTAATATAATCTACAATATATGTATAAAATTCTCGTGTAAATTTTTATGAAATTTTGTATGTCTGAGAATAGGTTCACATCTATTTTTCATACCCATAAGTGGGCTGTACCACACCCATGCGAACGAAATATCTTATGACTTGAAAGCTTTAACTAGGATTCAGAGCATTCAACGTTTATATGGATTCTTTTAAAAGTAATTTGCGTAGTATCATAAAATATTGGTAAAATAGGATCTGGGCAAGGGGCACCTGCCCAGATCTTATTTCTTGAAAGCGATAATAGCGAGAGTATTAGTAAACAATTACGGCCTGTCATACGATGTCACCAGAGATCATTCGATCGAATAATTATATTGAAAAGAACAACAAATTTTCTAATCTTATTGTTGTTTGCAATACAAGTTGTCGATCGACGTATTTCTGGTGACATCGTGTGACGTGCCCACGTTAATATAAATAAACATTTCTTAAACAAGATTTTATTTAAAAGCTCTAAAAGAAAAAAGAAAATAAACTTTAACTTAAATCAAATCCATCAATTATGATATTAACTTCTTTAGCGTCACAAGAAATATTTAACGAAAAAATTGCAAAAAACCGAAACAAATCGCCAGAACGAAAAATAGCACAAAAATTGGAAAAAAAATTCCAAAATCGAAAAAAATCGCCAAAATGAAAAAACCGGCAAAACTTAAAAAATTGCTAAAACTAAAATCGCCAAGAAACGAGAAAACTCCAAAATAAAAAAAAACGCCAAAACAAAAAATAAATTCAGTATAGTGGGACTTTGGCTTTGATCATATTTTTAATATAATATTTCACCTTCGGTGTACGGAACCCTAAAAACGGAAAAAACCGAAAAAAGTAGCAAAACTAAGACAAAGTGTTAAAACTAAAAAAAACGCTAAAAATCGCAAAAAAAAAGCTTACCAGTGGTGCGATTCAGTAACTTTTAACTATCCGACAATCATAATATTTGTCTATACATTTTGTCACTTACAATAACGATTGTGTGATTCTGTAACTTCTTTTTAACGATAGTACGCAGCTGATATTTTCTGTTGATTATTGTCGATAAAATTAATAGCACATAATAATTTGTGGCTTAAATAACGACACATCTGACATTAAACTACAGCGAATACCGTTAAAAATTTTACTGAATAGCAAGTTGTATAAATTTTCGTTATAATTATTTTAACGATGCGATTATCGTTAAAAAAAAAAAGTTAGTGCATCGCACTTAAGGTAAAATATTTGTTTATATAGGCTAACGCTCGCATAGTATCAAATTGTAGTGCCCGTATGAAACTCTTCGTGTGCGGGTCAAAGTCGCACTTTACTGAATTTATGGAATTAAATATTTACTAATTTTCTTGTGATAGAAAGGCTTGTCGCTAGATATTCTTTAATGCAGGTCCTGCTTAATATAAATAAATTAAAAATGCAGTGCACTACTGCCGTAAGCAACTCAATATCTGCGCAAAGTTATGCAGGAATCAGTTAAGCAGCAGTATCTAGGAATTAATATATTATTTATATGGGCGTGGCATTGCCCAATTTTCTAAACATAATATTAAAGTGTGTAAAGTTTTATAATAATTTCCAGAAAATACTTAACTGGAATTATTAAATTTATTTTTCATCAACAAAGTCATTTTGAATAGTTCGCAATATTTTCTTCTTTTTAATTTTGTGTGAATATTAAAACTATTTATGCCCTTAAGCAGCCCACAAAACTGAAAGATCTTGTAAACGTACAAACTTAATTTTGCCAGTGGGTGTTGAAAAAAAAACTTCTCACACAAAACAAAAGTGTTGACTGCACAATGTCGACAACATAAACTGCCAAGTTAGGGGCCAAAAGTTGCCAATGATGATTATTTTTATTCTTCAAGCTATTAAGAATATAAGATTTTAAATATAAATAAATACTTAATAAATTTTTTAATTTAGTTGGAGAAATGGGCAAACCAAAACTTTGTGCTTATTTACATAAAAGTTACGGGAATGTTTAGAACAAAAAGAAGCTTTAAAAGTTTTAAACAAGTCATATGAAAGAGAAATTTAGGCAGTAATAAATTTAATATAAAGGTAGACACAATTTGTATATTTATTTGGCCTGCTCAGTGTGGCCCACATTTCACATTCCCTTAAGGGTAGTGTCAAAATAAAAAAAAAGGAATTTCAGCTTGTTACATTTCTCAAGCAACTGAATTTCAAATGTGTAAAAAAATTACCTGAATTTTTTGACATTTATTATGTGAATGTTATATGACAATAAGAAAAGCTGTATATCAAACAAAAAAAGTTTTAAATATACAATAACATCCCGAAATTGTGATGCGGAAGCAGAGGAAATCTGCATTATTCTTAATTATTTTTTGATAGGGCTGTCATTAGAAGAAGTTTTGTTTTTTTATACCTATTCAGTGAATCTCATTATGTTAAATAGAACTGATTCATTGTATTATAGAGCTTTAAAATGCGGTATACGTGGTTTTTGAAAACTTTCTGGCATCGATTTCATTTGACTAAAAATATTAAGAAATAACTTCTCAATTAATTGTCTGCACCCAGAGAAAAAATTGCTTAGAATCAATAAAAACCATATTGAATTAATAAGAAACATTAACTAGTCTAGGAAAAATATTAATTTACAGTATTAACTTATTAACTTTATTTATTTTTAAGTATCTCAATATATATTTTCTATTATATTGAAAATTATTGAATTGCAGCTTTTCTCTGAGTGTGTGGTTGTTGTTCATAATCACTTCCCGAAAACTTAAAAATACACTCTTATTGGCACTTTGGAAGTAGAGAAAAAGTAGTTCCTCAATAATAACTTCCTATTTTTTTATGTAGGATATTTTTGAATAAGCATTTTTTGTAACTATGGACGGATATGATAATTGCATAAATTTATCAATCCGTTAAATAATTTTCAAAAAATTTTATCAACAAGTGCTTGATTCAGTTAAAAATTATTCAATTACGTACATACACGCAACTCTTTGTTTAAAAAGTCCTTTTGAAACAATTTTGAAATAGCACGGTTATAAGAATAAATTATTTTTTTTGCACGAACTTTTTGAACTTGCACATTTTTTTTTAATTTTTATAGGCAGATAAATAGGTTTATGCATCAGCGAATTCAATCGAATTTACAACACTTTTTTGAAAATATTATTCATATATCCATTGACTAAGTTGCGAATATATTCTCGGCATTAAAATAAAGATTCTTTCACAGGCAATGCAAAATTTCTAATAAATTCTAAGTTATTTCTTTAAACAAATGTCACTCCGCCCTTCTACTAAAAGAGAACATTTCATTGTACAGTATTTCTCATTTAAAGTGTTTAGCAGAGAATAACCAAATTATCGTTTTACGTACTCATTGAGTATTGCCTGGAAAACAACTATGAATGCGCACAGCTAGAAAGAAAAACCACACTCACATACAAACACATAAGCTATAATCATACGTATAAGTATAAAAATACTCTGAGTATTAAACGGCTACATATGGGTATAGGTAGGGCTATTTTATTTACACACACATAGTTATTAATCATGTTTTCAAACAGGCAAAGCACATTTTCCATTCCATTTTATATGCACAAATATATGCATACAATGGGTTGTGATGAATAAATATCCCGAGTATTATGCGTATATTTTTTTTCGATTATACATCCATAGGTTGAGTATAAGTATACTCAGACCTATAAGCATGACATGTGTTTGTATGTATTTTAGTTTTACGCATAAACGAAGTATGTTGTATGTTATATAGTTAATCAAATTAATTGCTGAGATGTACGATTATGTTGACCGTAAAATGGACGTAGTCTGCTTTACGTATTTCGAACAGAACCACTATTTTCAAAATAAAGTTGCCCAATTTGGAAGCGTTGTTCAGGCGTCAGTCTAACCAAGCTCAACATAAATCACTTGACAGCTCACAAAAAAGTGTTGCCAACTTAAAAATGGACAACTCTGCAAAAATCGGAATATACCGCATTTCTATCATTTAAATGGCAACTCATCAAATTCTTAAAAAAAAATTTAAAAAAAAACATCTTTATCTATAAAATCTCAAAACATAATTGAGAATTACTAAATATCTAAGTCAACCTTAAATCACATTGTTCATTCAAATTATTTGAGGTTTCAGTAATCAACGATTTTCAGATAATCAGGTGATTTGCCTACAGTATCCTATACTGATGATGGGGCTGCCATTTAAGCCAACAGACTAGCTGAGTAAGTAAAACATTTATGTAGCGAACCGCTTAATGTAAGAACAGACGTCCGCTTGCAGCAACTCTTACTGAGAGAACAGATGCCTTCCACGATACGCCGATGCGTAAGTGTTGTCAAGAACATCGCCCAGAAACCACCTGGCCAACTCCACATGGAGAAGACAAATTGAGGCCGAAGTATACCTTAGTGGCAAAAGTTGGCGCAGAATAGAGTTATGTTCAGGAATTATATTAAGGCCCTATACTCCTTGTAGAAACGACGGGAACTTAACTTAAACTTAAATATCTAAGCACAAATCAAGCTAAAAAGCTTTAACCAAAATATTAACCTTCTGACTGAATATTTTTTAAAAATTATAAAGAAAGTTAATTGATAATATAAATAAATTTATGCTTTTTCCACAATTCAGCCATGCGACTCGTTTAAAAAAATGTTTTTGAACACAACTTAAACGTATGAGTGCTTTTCATATTAATTTCCTACTCAAGTTTACTGTCCGTAATGTGGAAACGGGGATTAAGAGAAAGATTGAATCGAGCAATGACTTAATTAAATATAAATACTAAAGCAAACAAAGCAGGTAATTGAAAAAAAAATCTGATGATGATTTTTTCTGTGTGCCTTATAATCATATTGCACTATGTATTACTACTATAAAGGGTTTCTCATTCAGCGCTTTTTTTTTTTTTTTTTTTAAAGAGAAGTAACACTCAGGCAATTAATGCCTACTACTATTACTAGGTGTTACCTTCTTTAGGAAAGGGATAGTGATAGAGAAGACAGAGGAAAGCTTCATTCTTTTACAACTCTGCTTTTTTTTGCACGCTTTTTATGATAATGCAGTGTTGCTGCGCCATCTGGTGTCAAATGAGGCGTATTAAATTTTTGAAGCTGTGTTTTGTAGCCATTTTATTGATTATTTTACTTCGCCGATGATTCTGCTACACAACGAAGGAGGGCGCTCTGATGTTACATTAGGACTAGTATCTGCTGAAGTCGGTATAGTTCAGTGACCAGTGACTATGCCTTTATCACTTGAACTTTCCTGCAACAACTGATACAAAAGGACACTAATGCACATCAGAAAAATGCGTGGTGTTGTTATTCAATGACTGTTGGATACAGGGATTGAACCCAGGACCTCCGGTTTTGTAGTCAACGTGCTAACTACTTCAGCCAACGCCACCCTATCTTTAAATATCAATCAAAGAAACCATGTGTGAGATATCATTAAAAAATTTTATACCTTTTTTGCGCACAAATCAGGCGAAATTGCACCGATTGTAGGGGTTAAGTTTACTTTTTTTTAAGAGAAGTAGCACTCTGGCAATGCCTACTACAAACTTTTTCCTTCAAGCTTCATTCCTTTACAACTCTGCTTTTTTGCACGTTTCTAATAATGCAGTGTTGCTGCGCCTCTAGTGTCTATAAGGCATATTAAATTTTTTTGAAGCTGTGTTTAGTAGGCATTTTATTAGTTGTTTTACTTCGCCGATCATTCTGCTACACAATACCAACGAAGGAGGGCACTCTGATGTTACCTTAGGATTAGCATGCGCTGAATCTGTATAGTTTTAGTTTTAGTGACCAGTACCTTATGCCTGCATCACTAGAACAACTGATACAAATAGACACTAATGCACATCAGAAAAATTCGTGGTGTTGTTGTTTATTAACTGTCGGGGATATGGCTCGAACCGGTACTCACGTTTTGTAGTGAATGTGCTAACTACTTCAGCCAAGGCCAGCCTGATGTTGTGGCTTGTGGCCTCGACCAGCGATTTAAGAAGACCCAACAAGAAAAAATCAAACAGTTCGCATCAGCTGCCCGTGAGATAATCAGGACTTCAAACCGCTCATGCAGAGTGTCTAGTGTGACATAAACTATGCATGTATCATGTACGGCCGTTCTGTTGAAACCACATGTGTTCACACTGGTGCTCGTATCATATAATTCTTGTCAAGCGAAGCCGGTCATTGCCAAAGAATCATGAACTGTTGCCTGACACTAAACAGTGACTTTTTGAATGTATTAAACTCTCTTGTATCTCATGAATATTGATACCTACAAAAATATGAAAGATTTTGTTGCTAAAATCACCCAATCACCCCGGAAATGGTCCATCGCTCAAGACAATTTATTTTTAATTTAATCAGAGATCAATTTCCAACTGATCCACGGCCCATTCAACGAACACAAGTCATTGTCGTTTAGGTCGTTCAAGTCGTTGTACGAGTTCAGGTCCAAGTCACGATAAGAAATTTGAGTATTAGTGATCAGCAAACAGCAGAGTTCTTGTGAACAACACGAAATCGACTGCCTCGGATTCTTCTGCTTACTTTTGCAAACAGCAGAAGATCTGGCGTTAAGTCAATGTACAGGTGTGGGTTAATTGCTTATTGAAGCAGTAGACTCAAATTTATTCACAACTCAACTGCGAATAACCTTCTCGTTAGGACGATTATTGCTAACCGCAAAAAGGGGGGGGGGACTTTACCCAAACAGTGCACCCATTTTATAAAAACTGTTTTATCATTTGCCCTTTCATGTTGACTGGATAAATGACAGCCTATACAACAGACATACGAATACCTTCAATAATATGCCCGCCATCAACTATCAAAGCTTGCAAGTCCCTATAGAAAGACCCTTTAGTGAAGGTGCTTACCAGAGTTTATATAATTTTTTTTCATATTTAAAAAGTTTACTTTATGATAATTTAAATTTTGCGTTAAGAAAAACAATCAACAGCCATAATTTCAATTTCATAACACTTCAGAGACTTTGTGTCCCCGGCACCCAAACAACTAAAGCAAGAGTAGTGGAAGCAAGAGTAGTGGAATTTAATTTTTTTTATTCCAACAATTTACTTCTGTTACCAAAAAAAAAAAGAAGCAAAACTGCTGACTTTTAATATAAATGATTTTGATTATAAGCATTTCTTTCATTTGCCTTAACCATTTTTTGCTAGAGAAGTTTTTTTTCTCTTATTTTTCTGTTAAATATGTTGCTGCTGAAATCACGTTCAAACCGTAATCATTAAAATTTATATGCATGAATTTGCCAAACTTTATCCTTAAGGGGATATTCGATAATATTATTTAAACAAAGAATGAAAAAATTTTATTTATTAGCAATTTATATTTGCATGAAGCGAAAGCAAAAAAAAATCGCTTGCCATGCAAAAACTTTTTATTCCCACAGTTCTTTTTTTTTTTTTTTTTGTATGTAAATTATTTTAAATTAATAAAGGCAAATTTCTAAGCCAATAAATTGCAAACAAATGTGACATAATATGTAACGTATGCAGTAGAGAATTATATTTCGTTTACGATTATTTTCTTGCCGAGGGGGAAATATTTTAATGGAAGAAAAATTATATTAAAGAAATGTTCCAAGTGCCCACAGTTCATTCTTGTTATAATTAGAGGCGGACAGTTAGCAATTATTTATGTATGTCTGCCATATTATAATTATATATATGACAGCGCATAGAGAAAGGGACCTAAGGGTAATAAAATAAATTTTCACTTTTTTTTTTTGATGTGGACAACATCTGAGCATCGAATGAGACCGATCCCATGCCCCAAAAGTGTTCCCTCCCAGAGATATGGGCGTTTTATGAAATTCAAGTCGACGATTATAAGATAACAGAATGATATTTACGATTTAAAAGAGTATTTATTATAATTCACAATTAATAATTTCAGAAAATAAACCTAGATTCGAAAAAACGCGAGCAAAATTGATATCAAACTCATGGAAACAGCGCGCTAGGTAGAAAACAGGAAAAGCCAACTACACAAAACAAGAGGTAGGGACGACCTACGCTCTCAGTGATGGTACACCAAAGATACGCGTATTTAAATCATTAAAATGAATCTCCTGAACAAAACCGGTTTTTACCCTTAGGTCCCTTTCTATTTTGCGCGTCACATATATATTTATACTCAAATCAAATACTTTTAGACTACAGTGTCTTATAAAAAAGCTTTATTGAAAGCTTTAAAGCTTTATTAATTGGCTGGTTGTCATGCATGAAGTCTTATAAGCAAAATATTATTTAAAAACAATTGTAATTAGAATATAATCACCCGTATTGTGTATGTCGAGTCGAATATTCGTCTCACCATTTAATTCAATATTATTTGTTATCTCTGTATAGAAAATGTGAAAATAAGCGAAAAGCCCAAAAAACAATAAATGAAATCTCAATGAACTAGAGCTTGTGATTTTTCATTTGTAAACATCTTTACGCTAGAGGGTAAAAATCTTTTTCACAATACAATCACAAATTTTGAGTAAGATCGCTAAGCGTTATCAAATCGGTGTGAGCTATGTATGAGTGTATTAGTGTAATCATACAGACAACAAGAAGTGTGTACAGAGAAACTTAACAGCTGCATAGAAATACACTCAACCTATTTTTAAAGCATACCTTCAGGAGCAATGTTAATTTTAATAGAAATTGCTTGTGAAGTGTAATAGTGTTGCCAGTGGGTATAATTTTGTTAAAAAGTTGAAAAATATAAAATAAATATAAACTTTTAAATAAAATAGCGTTTCAAATGTCAAATATTTATTTTTTTAAAAGATATATAGCAGTCCTTATAAAGAATTTATAATATTATATTATAACATATCTTCATTACGTACTGTTGCCTTACACTGAAGCTGGTGCACGACAATTGGATAACAATATCCACCTAATGCCAATTATTATGGGTGGAGATTTTAATAAAAATTTTGCAAAGCCACAGTCGCAAGCTTTATCAAAATTTTTATTTGACGTTTTCCACTTGCATATGAGCAATTCTCCACAAACCACTAGAACTAATAATTCCACTACTATAGATGCAGTTTTCCATAGATTTTTAAAAACAGTAGAGCTAAAAAATTTTATATCTTCTTTTAGTCACAATAAGCCAATATTAAAAAAAATAAATTTCATTACTAGATGTTTACACATCTCCCCTGTGATCGGACTCACATTGCTTTTTTCCCTCCAACCGACAGCGAATATCGTTAAAATATGTTACTGAATAGCAAAGTCAATAAATTTTCGTTATATTTAGTATAGCCATACGATTATCATAATAAAAGTTACTGAATCCAGGTAGAATTGTGTCGTTCTTTAAAGGAGAATAATTTATGTGCTGTTAATTTTATCGACAGAAATCAACAGAAAATAGCAGCTGCATACTATCGTTAAAATAAAATTACAGAATCATACAATCGTTATTGCAAGCGATAAAATGTATAGTTACTGAATCACACCACTGGTTTCAATAATTTTTTGCGAACCGAAAATTGTAATATTTATCGATATATTAATTCATTTGCGGTAACGATAATGTGATTCTGTAATTCCTCTTTTTTACGATAGTCTAGATATGTGTTTTACTCGCGATTTAAATGTACATATGTATATCATCAAGGCAGACAAAATTTGAAAATAAGCCAAAAGCACAAAGAAAAATCAAAGAAAAACTGAATGAATTGGAGCTTGTTAGGCTACTTTTTTACTTGAACCGACAGCAAATGTCGTTAAAATATATTACTGATTAGCAAAGTCTATGTATTTTCGTTATATTTAAAAATATAAACATTACATTCATTAATTTTACAATAAAAAAAATTGGCAATTAACGAAAAATTTCGCAAAATAAAATTCATTCGAATAGAGTTTTTTAAAAATTTTAATTCCATTGCGACGGGTGTGACCATGCTATTAAAATTTTCATTTTTTTAATTCAAAAATATAATATTTATACTTTAAAAAATGGATGTTAATCTTAAAAATATTTAATAATTGTAAGACACTGAAAGAACAAGATTTCTGCTCAAAATGACATTTAGACGGGCTGTGACGGGTGTGACCTTGAAAATCTCTGTTTTTACAGAATTATTACTTTTAGAACATACTGTGTAAAATCTGCCATAGAACCCATACAATAATTTTGGTATAGGACTCTTGTACAAAGTCTTTTTGATCGTATTAAATAGTTATTGCCTAGAAAAAACTAATTTTTCTTAAAAAAAACTTTTTCGAAAATGTTTGTGAGTGTATCACCTCTTAATATGCCGGGTATGACATAAGATGAAAACTAGAAGGGTTAGAAAGGGTGGTGCTATACCGCACCTCCACTCGGAGGTGGGTCCATTGTGATCATGAAAACTAGAAAAGTTTGTAAAAATGCTTGTGCTTATAGGAGGCCCCATAGATTGTAAAATAACCTTTTTGAAGAGTTGCTACAGCGGATACTAATGCTAATGTAACATTACAGCGTGTTCCATTTTCGGTATTGTGTAGCAGCAAATAGCTACTAAGCACAGCGTAAAAGTTTAATACGCCTCATTGACACCAGAGGCGCTGCAACACTGCATTATTAAAAATGTGCAAAAAAGCAAAATTGTAAGAGAATGAAGCTTTCCTCTATCTCTTCTTTCACTACCTGTCTTTTCTATCACTATTCCTTTCCTAAGGAAAGGAATAGTAATAGTACTCGGCATTTATTGCCTGAGTGTTACTTCTCTATTAAAGAAAATAAATTTAAATAGAACACAAGGGAGAATACAATTAAGTTTAGTTTTAGTTCTTTTTTAAAGAACGCTGTGATCTAAAGCCTCTAGTTTTAGATACATTTAAAATGCTTACAATTTTACTTTAATACTTTTTCCACTATTTTCTAATTTACTTTCTTTCTCGAAAATTTTTTCTGGTTTCTTTCAATGATTTTTTATCCATCATAATTTTTTTAATATTTCCTATCGATTTATCTTTCCACAGTTAAATGCACTCCATACTTTTCTTTATTTTCTTTAAATTTCTTAACTTGCAGCTTTTTTTCTATAGATGTTAACATTGAAAGGGTTGCACTTCAGCATTAGTGTGACGGGTGTGACCATATATTTCCTGATACTAAGTATTCGAATATTAAAATGGAGTTTTACAAAGTTTTATTCTCTTATTAATTGCGCTTACTTTGTTATGGTTGGAAGGTATCTAGAATTTATTATGTACAGTAGGAATATTATAAAACTTTTTCAATTGTTAGTGTGACAGGTGTGACCCCAAAATGTTGACATTGCAATTAATCCACAAAACTCTGATTATAAGACTTAAAAAGCCGAAACTTCAACAAAAAAGTTTTTTATTAAAGGTAAATAACGTAAAGTAAAGGCCAAGACATGCTGAGAGTGAGAGAGAGCAGAGTGTTTAATATATTGATAAATTGTTAAAAGTATAAACATTTGTTTTTTTAGTTTTTTTTAAATAAGTAAACTATTTTTTTTCTGTGTAGGTTCATTTTTAAAATTCAGGCCTTGCTTTTCTTTTATAAGTTTTAGAATTTGTATTACTTTTTTATCCACCCAATTTATTTTTTCATAAATTCATATTTGTTTCTGTGTTGTAATTTGATATGAAATTTATTTAATTTTTCCTTTGAAAATCTATATCGGTTTATGCAAATTATTTATTTATTTTACTTCTGCCCAAACTATAAATTATTCCGCAATTATTATAAATTTTTTTTGAAGCAATATGAATACTACGGAGTCACAATGATGATGATGTTTATGATCAATTTAAATTGACACAAATTAAGCGCAACAAATTTATATATTTACCTGGGAATTATATAGTAAAAACTTGACAACACATTTATTTTATAAAAATGTACACGTATTTATTAAATTACTCTACACATTAAAAAACAAACAAAGAAGTACTAAATAAAAGTGGCAGGATGTTTAGGAATAAATTTTATTTTTTTTCAAACTTGTGGTCTTCATAATTGTTCATTAGCTGCAGGAAATAGTTTAAAAGCAAAAACAAAATAAAACAACATAAATAATGAAAATTATTGTTGAGAAGATTATGGTTTTTTGATTTATGATGGTTTTTATAAAAAAAATGCTTTAAGCTTTAATTCATGTACTTAGCGATGAACATGAGCTTATAATCATTAGTCAAGGATTAATTTCTTGCTTGAGTCATCTAAATATTATTTTAAAAAAAGTTAACAATTTACTAATTGTTCCACGAAGCCATATGTTTCTTGGCATTCAAAGAGAAATTATATTTATATAGTTGGGCTTCAGAAACAATACTTCCATACGAATTACTACAAGTTCAATGAGAAGTCTTTACATGTAGAACACCGAATCGAATCGAAAGCAAATGATTTCGAATGTTAATAAAATACAAATTCGAAAGAATTTTCTTTCGTTTCAAAATACAGAGTAAAGAGAGTAACGTATAATACGTACGTATCAGAGATCTGCATGATTACGAATCAAACGGCATAATATGGCATTTTTAAAAATGAATATTTATCTAGCATTTAACATTAAAAAAATTAAGGTTGCTAATGCATGATTCATATTCACAAGACTGTTGTTAATAAATTCATGTTATTGCTTGCAAGTTCTGTTTATTCATATGATTCACAAAAGCAGTGAATCAGTATGATTGTTTTGAATACTTCTTGAAAAACCTTATTTTTGATATTTCTAAATTCATTATGTTAAATTTTCTTAAAACACTCTTCAATAGTTCTTTAAATTTATTCTAAAAATTTATGAAAACATATACGCACTCTTTCGATAACTTAAGACTTCATCTGTCCAACGTGCTTTTGTGAGTAATTTGATTATTATACAAAACAATCAAACAACAGTAAAAGTTTTTATTTACGTTTGCAAACAGTGCTTAAAAACAAGAGTTAGGTAATGACAGTCACAGCAACATCATTAGTATATATGATATTAAAAAACGACATTGTAAATGTGAGTGGACTGCAAAAATCAGTCTACTCATGCAGTTCTCTGGTAAGTATATACATTATGAAAGGAATCAATAACTAAATAAACAGGACATAAGTTCAGTAAAGTGTGACTTTAACTCGAACACTACTACACTATACTATACTAATAAAGGGTGGGCAAAGTTAAAGTGAGGAAGTAAATTTAAGTGAATAAAAACACGGTTTTTTTTTGACAAATTCAGTTTTATTGATACCAATGTAATGAAGAAATATGGGAATTAATAATGGAATATGATGTCGGGCAAATGTCGACCTCTAGCACTTTGGCAGACGTCCGCTCTTTTTACAAAATTTTTAACCGCATTTAGCAAAAAGCTTCACTTCACTGCAGCTTCAAATTTCATCTTGTAGTGTGTCAGTTGATTTCGGTTTGTTCACGTTAACCCGCACTTTCAAATAAAGAATTGCAAATTTCACAATTAAAATTCTTTCTTCAAGAGTGTAGCGTTCCATAATTAAAATTTCCCAACTTTTTACTAAATAAATGTCAATGATGATGACAGCTCAGTTCTTGACATTTCATCATTTGATAGCTAATTTATTTTTTAACCTCAAATTTGTCCACCCTTTACTATTGGAACTTTAGCATATAATTTAATATTCTACCTGTACATTACAGCTGTGGTGCGATTCAATAACTTTTAACGATCCGACAATCGTATTTTTTGTCTATACATTTTGTCGCTTGCAATAACGTTTGTATGATTCTGTAACTTCTTTTTAACGATAGCACGCAGCTGATATTTTCTGTTGATTTTTTTTCGATAAAATTAACAGCACATAAATTATTGTCGCTTAAATAACGACACAGCTGGCATTAACCTACAGCGAATATAGTTAAAAATGTTACTGAATAGCAAATTCGATAAATTTTCGTTATAATTATTTTAACGATGCGATTATCGTTTAAAAAAGTTAGTGAATCGCACTACTGATGTAGACATTTAAAAAAACTTTTTTTTTGGCGATTTGTAAGTTTTAGCGCTCCCTTTCGTTTTGCCGATTTTTGGTTTTTTTTTTGGCGATTTTTAAGTTTTAACGATCTTATAGCTATGCTTTTTATGACGCGATACAGTTACAAATTTATTTTTGTTTTGATTACTTTGCACGAAAAGAAACAAAAGAAATAGTTTTTGTATTGTTTTTGCACATGAGCACAAACCAGAGAACACAGCAGTCAGTTAGCCAGCTAACAGCCGCCGCCGGCCACAAACAATACATTAATTTAATGGTACGCCACTAGAAAATAAAATATGGGATATAAAGCGAAATGATTTGAAATACTTGCAGAGAATTTGACATCAAAATATAATATAGTCTTATTGCATTGTTATTTAACACATTAAGTTTGTTTTATATAGCTAAGCAGCATAGCTATAACAGGGTGGCCTCTCATCTTTTTTTCAGTTGTGGCGATTTTTAAGTTTTGTCCATTTTTTAGTTTTACCGCTTTTGTTGGGTTTTTTGGGATTTATTAGCCTTAGCGATTTTTTTAGTTTTGAAGCTTTTATTTAGTTTTGGCGATTTGTTTTTAATGTTTGGCAATTTTTTGCAGTGTTTTTTAGTTTTAGCGATTTTTTTTTAGTTTTTTAGCGATTTACTTTATATTTGGTAATATTTTTCATTTTAGCGCTTTTTCGTTTCGGCATTTTTTTAATTGTAGGATTTTTTTGTTTTAACGTTTTTGAAAATTTCAAGAGTTTGCCTCTTAGAGTTTCCAAGATGCAGCAAGTTTTCAAAATTACATTAAGTGATAAAATACCCTTTGACTTTTATTTTAGTGTTAATTGTTGTTGAAAATTTCAAGTGTCTGTATATAATTATCTGTAGAATATAAAAGGATTTCAATATATTTCGTTGCTTGATTTAGAACACCCTTTGTTTTTTTCACTGTCCTATATTCGTTGTTGTAGCGGGGCAAAGTTTTACATATTGTGTGAAAAATTTAGGCCCATATCTCTAACGATACCCGAGAAAATATCCAGTGGCAGACAGACACACAAACAGATAACCAGACAGACGGACATCTTAGCGAAAACGGAATCCTAAAAAGTAATAACACAACCAGAATAAGCATTAACACCAACATAAAAATAATAATGTACAGCAGGTATGTCCAAACACACATACTCTGGGGGCAAATTACGGCATTCGATACGGTTCAAAATGTTTAAATATTTCCATATATAATCTGTTGAAATATTTCGTAATTTCGTTCGATTTGCCCCCTGATATTTGCATTTGAGGTAAAAAGCTTTGAAAGCTCTTAAATTTTTTCTTATTTCCTTGCTGTTGTACTCTCGTCTCTGTAAAAGCACAAAAGCTGTTTTGTAAAAGTTTGCACACTGTGCATATGGCTTCGATGTAGCTGCTGTAGATATTGAACAAACTATACAAACATACATATGTACCGCAATCATACAACTCTCATTTAGTATGGAACATTATTTCCGTAATTATGGAAAGTTTGGAGACAATCAGCGCAATTCAAACGGTGTGTTGTGAGAGTGTGATTGAGATTATGGCATTTTTAAAGCACCTTGCGCAGCATCTTCGGTTGACTGTGCGTTAACGATTTTCAACAGCGGCTTCGGCAGAGAGCCGAACCGTATTGCCATTGCCTGCAGTGCTGCAGTAAACATAAACAGCTGCTTATATTTTTATTTATTTTTTCATTTCGAAAGCGCGACAATAAACCAAAATTCAATTGGTTTCTATGGCTATGGAGAGTCATCTTTAATCAAATACAGCTCTGCGCATAAGTTTACTTCGAACAGCTGTTTTCTATGGTTATGGTTATGGCACGTTTAATTGAATCTTTAAATTCCACACTTGTTAGTTCATTTCAAAGCTTTTTTTTAATTAATTTCAAAAGTGTTTAAATTAGTTTTTTTTATTTACCAATTAAATTGCTAGACCACTCCTAAAAATTTACTACAACAATAAAAAATGTTTTGTCGTAAAACAAATGTCTAAGAGCAGCACCTGTAAGCAATTGAAAAATATGTCTCCATTAAAAATATTTAAGTAACATAAAATGAAAGAAAGTACATATTGCTTAAAAGAATTAAATTTATGGCAGAATGTTTGCAGCGGTAATTGAAAGCAATAAAATAAATTTATTTTGTTTCAAAAGACAAATAACAAAAGACATAAAAAAATACAAAAAACATTCGATTGCTAATTTCTCAAAAATAAAAAATTATTAATAGCAAAGAAGATAAGCAATAATGCAATCAATGTTCTAGGAGCTCATTAATATGAACTGGAGGCGGCAATTCATATCCACTTTATTTACGACGTTACAATTTGTAATTGGATTTAAAATCAATTTTTGTCTTATGACATCTACAAGGGGAAATCTCGTAGCAATTAGGTTAAAGGAACTATTGTCTGTTTATTGTCTTTGAGAAGCGATAAAAGATAATTGAAAATGAGCAAATATTGTAGCTTTGCTAGAGTTCATTAAAAGTCCAAACAAAAGCTTTATTTATTTATGCCAGCATCTACGAGTATCTAAAAGTATTTAAGCTGAATATTTATGACTAAATTAGGCTAATTTTAGTAATTTGGCTATGTAGGCCAACATTAACACAAAATCATTTTATACATACATACAAGGCTTGAGTTAAAAGAGAATTGGATGTCATCTTTGAAAGGAAGGTCTTGAATTATATTAAGAAATTGAGAAATAATATCTTAATACGTTCCATGGGCGGGCGACCTTTCTCATGAGTAAGTTTTCACCTGAAGGTCCCTGGTATTAACCCTTTTATTCATACACATAAATAATGTTTGTTCTATTAACACCATGAATTGAAAAAAAATATATATAAATAACCAATTAAAAATTCTTTTATACCCTTTACCAAAAATGGAAAAAGGTATATATAGGTTTGTCATTCCGCGTGTAATTTCCATAATATTCATATGCGATCCATAAAATATATATATTCTGGGTCCTTATGAATAGGAAAGACGAATAAGCGATGTCAGTCTGTCAGTCAGTCCGTCCGTCCGTCTGGTGTACGTGAAATCGGTTTTCCGACGCTCCCAGACAAGCTAAAGACTTCGGTCTTGGACTGGTGTAATAGAAATGGCCCAAAGTAGATTGATATTGAAAATCAGCGAAATCGACCAGGCGGTTTCAGAGTTGGAAAACTAAGACTTGATTTTGCGATATAAAAGTAACTAGATACCACATATTTGTTATTTTTTTTGTTAAATAAACTTATTTTATTATTCAGTAGCAATAAAGTTGGTATTTTAAATTAAAAATAACAAAAATTAAAAATTTTAAAAACCCCCGAATTATCTAGAAAAGATGTGACATCTTCTAAACGGCTGAACCGATTTTCTTCAAACATGGTTAAGAACCATCTCGATCAAGTCACCTTTCCAACAGAGAAAACTAAATTAAAATCGGTCCAGCCGTCCACAGATACACAGATACACAGACACACTCCACAAACTTATAACACCCTTTTTTTGGTCGGGGGTTAAAAAATAAAAATAAATAAAAAGACGTTTCCAGGGTTGGAAAACTTTAGTTTTTTTTTGTTGTATAAAAGTGATTTACTAAAACTAGTTTTTCCTTTTTTTTTCTATAAATCAAACATATATTATATTCTTAAAAGAAAGAGATTTGTGTCAGAGATCAGAAAAATAAAAAAAGGATGATTCCAGGGTTGGAAAACTTAAACTTTTTTTATTATATAGAAGTAAGTAGGTCTAATTAATTTTTTCTTTTTCTTTATAAATTAAATATATTTTACGTTTTGGAAAGAAAAATTTGGTATAGAAAATTATAAAAATAAAAATCACAGCTCCAGAGCTGGAAACTTTTAACTTTTTTCCTGATTTTTTTTAATTTCCTTTTTTCTTTGTTCATTTAACTTACTTTATATATATTTTTTTAAGAACTACTAGATTGGTACAAGGAATCAGAAAAAACCTAAAATTATGATTCCAGGGTTGGAAAATTAATTTTTTTTTATATAAAATTAACTATTTCTTCCTTTTGTTAAACCGTAAGAGCTACGGAGCTGAAGTTTTAACAGAGTGTGTAGAACTTTGCCCGCTACAACAAGAAATACATGGGAGTTAAAAATTAAAGGGTGTTCGAAAACGAGCAACGAAAAATTTTGAAATCCCATGTAATATACATACATACAATTGAATGTATGTATATGCACTTGGAATTTATAAAGTTAGTGTATTTTTATACAGACTACAACAATTTACACTAACATTTAAAAAAATCTAAATTAAAGGGTGTTCTATAAGTTAATGTTATTTTGACTATGTAATTTTGAAAACTCCTGAAATTTTAAAAAATTGTAAAATTACATAATCCCAAAATTAAAAAATCGCCAAACCGAACAAAATCGCCAAGAACCAAAAAAGAAAATCGCCAAAAAGAAAAAAAAACGCCAAATTACAAAAAAATCTAAAACTAATTTAAATCGCGAAAACCCGAAAAATTCACCAAAAAGACATAAGTCGCGAAATTGAAAAAAAAAATCGCCAAAATGAAAACAAACGCCAAAAAACCAAAAAAAAATCGCCCTAACGATAAAAAAGCGACAAAACTAAAAAAAAAACGTTTAAACTGAAAAAACGCCATATTAAAAAACGCCATATTAAAAATCGCTCAAAACCGAACATACGGAACCCTTCGTGCGCGAGTCAAAGTCGCAAATTTTTTTAAAAATTTAAAATTTTTATTTAAGTATAAATGAAGGTTTGTGCCATATTGCTTGTTATGCTCTCAGCACAGTTGTGTTTTAAATTGGTGGTCTTTCGTTGATATTTTTAGTAAATAAAGATAAAAATAAAATTTATCGGTAAAGAACAGTCCTAACTATAAAATTAATTAAAGGACATGTTCCTTTTCATTTCCTCGAAACTCTTCCTTTGTGCTGAACAAATTTGAAAAAAATCCTTAAGGAATAATTCTTTTTGATATTGTATGACGTGACGTCATTTTTGACAACTGGAATAAAGGGTGAATGTAAAATATTTCTTAAATACAGAGCGTAGAATAAAATATTCAACTCATTGCTAGTATCGAAAAAAAAACTATTTAATCGAAAACAAACAAATATGTTTGCATGTGCTTATGTATATATCTCTATATTACATATACGCACTTTGGTGAAGGGTATATAAGATTCGGCACAGCTGAATATAGCACTCCTACTTGTTTTTTTTTAATATCTACATCAGTACCTGGATTCAGTAACTTTTATTACGATAATCATATCGCTTTAATAGATATAACATATATCGAATTTGCTAAACAGTAACATTTTTCAACTATATTCGCTGTTGGTTGAATTAAAAAATTAAAATCGCAAACTCTAATTCATTTCGTGTTTTTTTTTTAATTCTTCTTTGTGTTTTTCGCTTATTTTGACATTTTGTATTTTTACTACGTAAAAAAAGAAGTTGAAGAATTCCATTATCGTTTACGCAAGCGATAAATATTACGATTTTCGGTTTGAAAAAAGTTACTGAATGCAGCTACAGGCAAGATATTCAATTATATAGGCTTAAGCACGTATAGTATTCGTATTACATATGTAATGTCCATACGGAACCCTTAGTGTGCGAGTCACTTTACTGAATTTATATAATCCTTAAAACACAAAAATTGAACCAGCAGCTGCACTTTAGTGAAGTTATACGTGTTCTTTTTTATTTCTAAATCAATAACAAAGCAATAAAGCTTACTAAGATTGCTGTATAAGCTAATACTGCCGGGTACTCGTCACTTAAATATATTGACTTATTTCTGTAAAAAAAATGCAAACAAAAGAAAACTACAACTGGATTTATAAAAATGTATTACATAAAACTTTTCCTATTTAGTAATAGAAGAAGTCTAGAGTTATTTGAACTACAAGATTTCTGCATCACTTGCATTGCTAAATTTAGTCTTTAACTTTTGATAGTTGGTTTCAAAAACGGTTAAGCCGAATATAAAACTTTTAGTTCTTCAAGTAATAACACAACATTTAAAAGACAAAAAAAAAGTAAAATATATATAACACAAAAAGCAAAAACTGCTTAGGTCGGCTTAAGCTAAAGTTGAAATAACAATTCCACCAGAATTTTTCAATCTAAAACTATATAGCTTTTTACGAAACTTGTTTTTTTTTTAATTTTTAAGAAAGTTACAGCAAAATTACCTTTTCCTTTGCTTTATTTCAATATGTGATTTCTTTTAAAATAATGTCTAATATTTTCTAAATTTCTATTTAAGACCCTCAAGAAAGTGAAATAATTTTTTAGAAATTGGAATAGTTTTAGGAAAATCACTTGAAATTTAAAAGCGCTTTCCTGGAAAACTCCTACATAAGACTTAAGCAATTCTGCCTTATTACCACAGATATAAAGAAATATGAACGCAGGCGCAGGAAAAAACATACAAACATGCATACACACTTGAGAATGTATATACATATGTATGTATTTACAATATGTGTAACAAATCATTGGCAACTTTAAGGGCGCGAAAGCTTCTGCTTTAAAAAGACAACAACATGTGCAAACATGCATGACAACAGTTTGTCACACAAAAGAAAAGTTATTTCTTTTTAAGTTCAAGACAACAAACATAAATTTATGTTGCTTTTTATATATATTTACATACATACGTACAGTGGTTCAAAATAAAACTGGAACAGCTACGTCCAAGCAAACATAGCTTTGAAAGCTCTTAAATTTGTTATTGTTTCTTTGCAAAATAAGAGCAAGCATTGGACGTCATCTGATTGGCTGTCGATGTAAAAGCACAAAAGCTCTTTGCCAAAAATTTACACATTCTGCATATGGCTTGGACGTTGCTGACATAGAATGTAAGATTTTTTTAACTTGGAACAAATTAAGACAAAAATTATTTTTAATTAAATTAAATTAATTGTTTTCAAAGCTTTATTTAACAAGATCTTAAAATTTAAAAAAAGACTACCCTTTATTTTACTACTCAAGATATAATTAAAAAACTTTATGTATCCATCTCAAAATTAAAATTACCAATAGTCTTCACTTCAGTTTGAATGAAGAATATATTTTGCTCCTTCTTTTTTTATTATTCTTTTTAACTGAATTTTCTTTACTGGCTCTTTTTAATTTTTTTTTCTAAATACAATAACGTAAATATATTGTCCCACTTCATTTTGAGCCACTGTATATTATTTCCTTCTTTGCTAAACAAAATAACAGATATCAACTCATTTGAGCTTATTATGCTTTTTAAGTCAAAACTTGAAATATAGAAACAAGAAACAACCGAATAAGGATACGAACAATCACACATAAATTACAAATTTATGTATGTTTATAAATAAGTTATAAACAATTTAAAGGGAAGTAAATCAAGTAATGTACTTTACAAAAGTTTTAAAAAAGTACATAACCTATTTTAAAAGAATCATTCCTTCACTCATTTCCAAGCAATAAGTGGATGCTTTAACTTCTATGAAGCAACAAAGTGCCTAAAGTGCGACTTTGATTCGCACAGGAAGGGTTCCGTATGTACACCACATACATATGTTATACCATACGAACTTTAGCCTATATAATCAAATATCGTACCTGAATTAGATATTTTTTTAAACGCTAAACTTTTGTTTTCGATTTTTGGCAATTTTTTGTTTTTGGAATTTTTTTATTTTGGTGTTCTTTTCGTTTTAGCGATTTTTTCCTTTTCTGGCTTTAGAACACCCTTTAAATTTTAAGTGTCATATATTTGTTTTTGTAGCGGCCAAGGTTTTACATATTATATATCAACTGCATCCAAGCCATATGCCCAATAAGCGAGCTTTTGCAAAAAAGCTTTGTGTTCTCATACCGACAAGAGCACAGCAAGCAATGCCCAATGATTTTAGATATAAGTCTCGAACATTTTCTTATTTAATGTTAAGAATCACCAAAATGTGCCATAGCGCATTCAAGAACATTTGAATTGTGAGAAGGCGAAATAGATACTGCAGTAAATTAGAAAATTTAACCTCAATGTTACGTATTGCTTTACTACAATTCGAGAGATTATTCAAATATGTTTTTTCATGGTACGAAAGCAATTTATTTCTTAATTTTGGGTAAGGGTTTAAAAAATGTTAATCCTTTTTTTTCGAAAACAAACATTATAAATTCAAAAGTACCTTTTTGTGATAACATATTTGGTTATTTATATCTACATCTCTTTTTTTTTGCTTCTTTTCCTTAATGGGAAATTAAGAGGTTTAGTGAAAGAATAATTTACCTCCGCTTTTAACTTTAATTAAAAATAATTTATTCTGCTTATTAGCCTTCCAGACATATGAGAATTGTTCGAAAAAAAAAATCGTTATTATAAGAACGTTTACCCTTCAAGTACAAATAAAACATTTCACTTTGCTTTAATATGCCAAAAAAAAAAAATAATTAGGTAAATAAAGCTTTAAATCAACTACGTTTAAAGAAACATACTCTGACATGTGCTTTTGAGGTAAACAAATTTGAAAGCTGCTAAATTTGTTCTGTAAGAGCAAGTATTGCTGTCGCCTAGCTCTGATTGGCTGCTGCGCTGTGCTGGTGTGAAAGCACAAAAGCTTTTTTATAAAAGTTTGCACATGGTGCATATGGCTTGGACGTAGCTGCTTCAAATATAAAATTCACGTTGATATTGAGTTAATATTTTAAATTACAAAAAAAAATCATGTAAATTATGCTAAAATATTTCTTTTAAAGATTTGCTTGCCAATAAAAAGTTTTAGCATTTCTGGTTCCTCGCAGACCACAGGAACAGATGACGAGAGAAAGAAATTAATAATGTGTTTTATATACATACATATATTTCTACACAGAGAAAACAGTGCCTACTAAATACCTCATAAAATAGAACAAAATTAATAAGAAATTTCTATGGTTTTTTTTCAATAAGGAAATCTTATTAAACCTTTTTGAAAAAATTAAGAAGAAATCTTCTAGTTTTCATTAGGTTATCTTAATGATTTTTTCAATAAAAATAAAAAAAAATATTGCGTCTTTATTCTCTGTACTTATGTATTTTCATTTAAATTCTATACCATATACATATGTATGTATGTATGTAGTATATTGTAGATGTTATTTATTTATGCATACATACATACATACACATTATGTTATACTCTTAACTAACTTACTCACTAAGTATTGAACCAGAAAAATTTTACCTGAAAGACAAGAACTCTAACCAATATGCTAACAAGCAGCCTGAACAACCATTGAAATAATTGTACAAACATCCTTATACAAAAATGAAAAAGATTATGAAAAAAATTGTCTCTGTGTCTTTTTATAGAAACGAAATAACAAGACACCACATAAAATCAAGAAGATTTCCTTATTAAAAAAATCAATTAGATGCTTTACACATAAAAATATAGGAACCTCATAAAATCAAGAAGAAAACCTTATTAAAAAAATTTAATAGTGCAACCTAATAAAATCAAGAAGAAACCGTTTTAAAAAATCAAGAATGCAACCTAATAAAATCAATAAGAAATTCCTGTAGTTTACAATTTATAAGAAAACCTAATTGAATCAAGAAGTTTTTCTCTATGGATTGTTTTTTTGGTGCCAAAAGTAACGGAAATTGAGTAAAAAAAAGTTGTGAATAATAAGATTTCTTTTTGATTTTATGTGGCTTTTTTCTTGATAAAATTAATAAGATTTACCACATAAAAACAATAAGGAATCTCTATGAAAAAATCTTCGCTTCTTTCTGCTGGGATACCCCTTAGCGTACAAACGTTTCATAGAGAAAATCTCCTTGATTCTATGAGGCAGTTTTTTCTCTGAGTACCTCTTTCACTCTCTCTCTCTCTCTCTCTCTCTCTTTCTAACCCTATCTATTTCCCTTAGAAGTGCTTAAAATAAAACATTATCAAAATACAAAATAAATTGCAAAAATTTAAATGACAGTGGCAGGAAATGCTAAGCCAAGCAAATCAGTTAAAAGTTTTTCCCTTTTCAAAAATGTAAAACGCTCTAGTTTCATATGACTCACGTTACTGGCAAACTTAAATTTCATTTTATCAAATTTACAATAAAAGACAAGTATGAAACTTTTTGTGAGTAATCCCATTAATAGTCTATTCTATGCTGTCAAGTTCAATCTATAAGAATGTATTAGCATGATATTATTATTTCCGGTAAACCAACCCTTCACCCCCTCCCCCTCCCCTTCAAGAACCACATCTTCTACCCCATATTATGTACAATTGAAATTTTGCATATGAACCCTACTGAGCTTCTCTTGTGATTGCTGCAAAAAATAAAGAAAAAGGTAACTTGCTTCTTTCCAGCTTTAGTTCATTTATTTCTTGCACATATTTGCTTTGCTAAATATTCAAAATTGACTTTTATTACATCATTTTAATTTGGCAACCTTAATACTATGCAACCAATCTAAATGGATTTGTAGCAACTTCATAAGGTATCTTATTACAATGAAAATCAAACTTGATTTATTTCAAAAATGTCAAACCAAATTTAAATGTTTTTTTTTATTTGTTAGAACACCTATTGTGAATTTTTACATGTCCGTAAATAACTAATTTATACCTTTTTCGTTCTTTTGTTCAAATAATGCAAACATTAAATCAGTTCATCCTTGTCCATATGTTGGGCAGAAATAGTGATGAATTTTGGAAACTGCCAATTTGGGATTTATTTTTACACTGATTTATTACAATTCAACTGGAAATATGTATTGGTAAAAGCAAATTATATGCTCGTTATGTTTAAAATAACCAAAACATGTTTAGTTCTGTTAACAAGAGTATTAAAAAAATTTAGGATTTTGGGCAAAAAGTAAAATGTGTCTAAGCATTTTACAATTTGTTTACATAAGATTTTCGCATTATGACACCCCAATCATGCTTCAATAACCATATTTAATGGACTTGAACCTCTATCACGTTTTCTTTTTTTTTTAATTTAAAACATCCTTTAAACATCCACAATATGAGAGCTTTTACTAGAGAGCTTTTGTGCTTTCATTTTGGCTAGAGCGACAACAATGCTTGCTGCTTACTTTGCATAGAAACAATCACAAATTGCAACAGCTTTTAAAGCTGTTTACCTCAACTGCAAATGTATCAGATTATGTGTGTTTAAACGAGCTACGTCCAAACACAGGTAAACAGCTTTGAAAGCTCTTAAATTTGTTCTTGTTACTTTGCAAAGTAAAAGCAAGCATTGGTGTCTGCTGTGTTGTTGTTGTGGATGTTGCACTCTCGTCGGTGTGAAAGCACAAAAAGCTCTTTGTAAAAGTTTGCACATTGTGCACATTGCTTAGACGTAGCTGGTTTAAACGTAGCTGCTTTAAAGGACAAATCAGCTTTAAAAAAATCCCTATCCCATCAATCCACAAAATTACTTTGCTCTAACTACACCGGAAGAATTTTGCTTCATAAGTCCAATGAAACAATTTCATTAAGATTTTTTCACAAATCTAATGATAATTTCACAAATCGAATGAAAATTTCATGAATATTGTGAAAGAATTTCATTGGAATTGCTTCCTTGGTATTCTGCTTTCGTAAGAATATTTTATTGGATTTATGACAACAATATTTTCTAATTATTAAGAAACCCCTTTTTATTTAAGTTATTTCATTCTTTTATTTTATTGTTTCGATTAATTACACTGTTCAATAAATTTGATGAAGTTTTCAATAAAATAATTTTGACGAAACTGGTTTCATTAATCCAACGAAGCGTGACGTGGGTTGAATTTAAATGAATTTTTTATTAGATTAATGTCGAAATTCATAGAATTTATGCCGAAAATTCTTTCAGTGTAAAGCAATCGAAAATATGTTCTTCCTTTGTAGTAATTATTTTCTTTACTTTTATCATGACTTATAAAGACATAAAGAAAAATCAGCTGAAGAAGGGTGTTTTTTGTAGAGGTATAAAATTTTAATTTGGCAACACTTTTTCAAATGGCAGCCATTGTGTCAGCTATCTAGTGATTTATGTTAAGCTTGGTTTGACATTTCAACATGAATAGAATGACGCCCAAACAAGGCTTCGAAATTGTGCAAATATATTTTGAAAATCATGGTTCTGTTCGAAATACATATAGCGCACTACACCCATTTTACGTTCAACATGATTGACCATCAGAACAATTAATTCGATTAACTCTAAAACATTTTCACACCCCTTTTACTCTAAATGATAAAACGCATCCACAGAGACGTCGTACAGTGCGTACAGAAGAAGTCATTGCTGCTGTAGAGCGCACGCAAAGAAAAAATATGGTTGAGGTAACCATAATCAAACAGAAACATACTATGATTGAATTATATGGTTGCAGTCAAATCATATTATTGTCAATGGAAAAGCAAGATTTAAATAATATTATTTTCTGAGTTAATAATAATATTATCTACAAAAACAATTAACTTTGTTATACCTAATCTTATTATTTTTAATAAGACAACACTATTGCTAGATGTGACTAAAATATAATTGATACTTACCATACCATGTTCTAATATTATAATAATATTGTTAAATATGACCATAGTATGATTTTCTCTAACAATAATATTTTGTTTTTTAATCATATATTTATTGGCAAATCTTTTGTTTAAAACAGCTGTGCGGTAAGTCCAAAATAAAAATAAATTAATATTATTGAAATAAAATGTATGTATGTATGTATGTATGTATAGAAATGTATGCTTACATATATGTGTATACACGAAGTACATACATACATATGTACATATTATTTTTATTTATCTACCCTTTTGTTTATACTTTATTTATTTATTTAACACCACGCGTGCACTACCGATAACTTAGAAAGGAAACACTGAACTGACAGAAGATGTTTCTGAAAAAGATTTTTTTTTAAACTTAACATAGTATGGTCTTGGATAACATTATATTGTTATTTACATCATATTATTTTTACACAATAATACAAATTATATTGTAGTCATACATTTTTAACAAAACTATATTGTTAAACTCTAACCATATCGCACTTTCTATGAATATAATAATGTAATTATTAAATTCAAACATTACTCTGTTTATCGTAACGAAATTAATGTTTAAAATAACAATATCTAGTTTTCAACGACCACACATTTAAGTTTAAAATTTGTTTCAGAGAACATAATATTGTTTTCTCAACCATTTTACAACCATATCTTTCCTTGGCGTGTAGTTTTACGTTTCCGACCCGTAAAAACTTGGCGATTTAACCCTGCTAGACTATTTTCCGAGGAGATATGTGAATTTTCTAGTCTGCGCCGATAAGGCTGAGGCGATTGACTACTTGGAAGATAACATTCCCCTCGTTATTACCAATACACGGCCACAAATGTGGGAAAAAGTCATTGAAAATTGAACCTCCAGATTAGACTATGTCCAAGCACTACGTAGCGGTCATATGCCAGAAATTATATTTAAATTATAATGCCAGAAGATTATCTTTCGAATAAAGTAAATTTCATGTCAAACTAAAAAATTCATCTTTATTTTATTCCATTTCAAAGTTCTATACCTCTATAAAAAACAGCCTATACAATCAAAATAGTATGCCAAACTAACGTTACGTGTTTGTTGAAATTTCATCTTCTTCTTCTTTTTCTTCTTGTTCTGTTTCTTCTTCTTTTTAATTATTTATATAACTTGCACAAAACATTAAATATATATCGACAGTTTGTGCAGTTTATAACACGCGCGTGCGACGTTGACTGTCACACATAACTAAAACGCATTAATAAGAAAGTAAAAATAATTGTTTCACTAAAATTAAATTTTAATGAAATATAACATTCATGCGAAAGTTATTTGCATTGGCACAATGGGACCAAACGATCATCTCATTAGATAAGGTATTTTTTAACTACTGCTTGCAGTTGCTTTACAGCCCGAATAGACGAGGCCACAATGGTATGAAATACTTGCGAAATAAACTTTGAAAAGTACTACTCTGTTCTTATTGCGAAAAACACGTCAAATCTATCTGGCAGCATGTTTTCCTTGCAAAATGACTCTGGCATCATTTTCGTTTTAGCTGGAATTTTAACCATGTTGCATACTTGCAAGCAATAAAAACGAGAAATTTATAGAAAAAAAAACCGCGAGTTAAGCTACATTTAGTACATCGTCGTGTGGTTACTGGTTTGCCGCACAGTATATTAAAACTATATTATTACTGCGGCAAACCAATAACCACCATTAATTTATTGACGTTTAAGCAATGCTACCAAATCATCCTGATTAACTTTGAAAATCGGTTATCAATATGCGCAACTTATAGACGATGTCTTATCACAAAATTGTGCTCACTTTTGGCTAAATGGCCTATGGAGCAAAATTGGTCTACAAAATACCCTTTAGACTTCATTATATTTAAAAAAAATCAGTGTTTGCTCCTGTTTACACGCTGGTGATATCATTTAATCGCATTTTTTTTTTTTAATAAAGCAAGAGCTTGCGTTACTGTCAATGGAGATCATTATCGTTTCTTAATAAGAAGGACATTGATCTGGCTGAGATATGGTTCCAATCAAATGGCACTATATGCAACCAAAGAGATAAGAACTGTTCAATTGGCAGCTAAGTCGCTGGTTTTTGCTAATATGTCAGCAATAATTGACTACTGGGAGGCCAATACTGTTTGTATTACTCGTGATAATAGTGTCCCGAAATAGGACGTCCACAATGCGCTCCTTTAAGAACAGCCGCCATATGCCCAATAACTGTTTCAATTGCATTTTTTGTGTTATTTTTTACAATCTAAAATTATATCGGTGTTGAAGAAAGCCGTTTTGGTTTAAAAAAAATATTTTTTGCAATAAGTTTAATTTTTGCTCACAATTTAGTTTTTTGGCCCTATTCTGCAAACCGATCGATTTGAAACCGCACGATTTTAGAAAACTAACTCCGACAATAGAAATATTTTTTTAGATATTTTTTTTTAATTTTTTTTATTATATAGATTCCCAAATATCATATCTGGAAGAAAAATATAGTGTATAATTTTAAACATGTCTGCAGGACCATTATTAATTTTTTGGAAAATTAAAAATTTACTCAGATTCGGTTTACAGAACAGGGCCGATTGTTTTGAAAGCTTAGTTCCTTTTCTTTCAATTTAAAAAAGTTTTGCTACACTCAATTTAAATCTTAGCACTTGCTTATTTTTTTACCATTTATCTACATTTCGTACCCATTGTGCACTACAGCGGTATTAATAAGTAATCAGCACAAAATTTGCTTCTTTTCAACGATTTACTTGCTTTTTTTTGTACCAACAAATACTTGAGTTAATGAAAGTATAACAAAAACACAATAATAAAAAAAAAATTCAAATAAATTAGGAAGAAAGAAAAGACAAAATGTGAAGAAAGAAATCTGTCAATGGACACTCTGTTTAATTAATTGTTGTGACAAAATGCGGGCGGCTTTTTTCTCTGACAGACAATTTTTTTTAACTTTTTGCTTGCTAGTTTTCTATTCTGAAAACTTTGAACGAAAACTAACTTTTGATTTTAATTAAATAAAATAATGAATCTGTGCAAATATTTTCCAGAAAAAAAATTATGTAATTAATTTCAGGAAACTGAAAAAAAGGAAACAAAACAATTTGCATCTTTAGTAGAAGACCACAGCAAACATTTAAAGTAAAAGATAAAATAAACTTTCTTCTAATCAATTTAAATAATGAATGAGGCCAAGAGATCAATGCTAAGGATAACTAATTACCCGGCATAATTTATGCTTTATATATTGAAGATATTTACGAACTCAACTCGTTGAACTGAATGAATATCAACAAGAGAGTTGGTGATGTGTGTGGTGAAATTTTGCAGTTTTCTATAAAAAATGACTTGCCTATGTAAATGGAAAAGCTTTTATATGAAGCAAAAATTACAGGAACGAATTCGCTGCTGCACAAGGATTAAAACAGTTCGAATGAAAAATTAATATACTAATGAGACCAGAGATCAGTAATGTTGGAAAAAGACTAAAAGCATTTTCTTTTCTAAGAAAAAGTGACAAAAAGTTTTACTTTTTTAAAGTAAATTGTATGAACATTTCCACCGAGAGGTCTACTGACATCAAAAAATTAAAAGTTCTAGCAAGCACTTTGTTTATAACAATCAAATTTAAGTAATGCAAAAATTTTGTTAATTTGTGCATAAACCATTTCGAGATATTCGAATGCAAACTCACGAGAGCGCAACTTTTTAGGTTAGGTTAGGTTAGGAAGGATGGTGCTATACCGCACCTCCACTCAGAGACCCAATTGGGTCCATTGTGATTCCCTTCTGTTGCCAAAAAAAAAAATATTTGTACTCCCCGTCACCTTCCCCTTGGTAGCCATAAGTGATCATATTATCCGTCACTCCGAATTTCCATGATGAAGCCCCTGATGTCCTCTAGTTTACTCTTCGCGATATCTGTAATGCTTTCATGGAAACGTCTGCTCAGCCATCTAAGCCTAAGATGTTGCAGTTTTGGGCAGTGACAGATAATATGTTCAATGGCTCGTGTGGTTCCTCTTCATCCCCGCACATTCTACAAAAATCTGGAGTGCCAGTTCCCCAAATGCTGGTTCTTGCTCTGACCGAGCAGTGATCTGTCAACGCACCTATGACGCTCCGCATCGCCTTCCTATTCAAACAGTTTGGATCTTACTCAAGTTTTGGCCACATACCTCTCGACCTTCTGCAATACTCCCTACTTCGCCATTATTTTTCCTCTTGAGTATTTTTTGCACGTTCTATTATGATAAACGTTCTTAAAGAGATACATTAGGCATTGGCTTTTGCTTTCTATAATTTTTCTGAGGGTAGCGAGAGTCAAAAAAATGCTTAAAAACCATAATTGTTTGTTCATAAAATCGAATATTTTTATGTCACGTGCGACATTGGAAAACAACATGTGCTAACGAATGTATACACAGAAAGCTCATTAAATATTCAACATAAACATTTACTAAAATTAAGATATAAAAAAGCCTATATAAAGTTAGTCACGTGCAATATCGTAAGCACGAAATTTAAAAAAAATAGAAACAGTTTGGGCCTTGGTGTCACAAGAAAACGTTTGATAGATTGATTATATCGAAAACAAAAATAAATTTTCTGATTTTATTGTTGTTTGCAATATAAATTATCGATTGCACGTTTTCTGTCGACACTGTAGCGCAGGCCCTTACATAAACAAAGTTAACATACTTTTAAATTATTTACATTGAGTAGAGCAAAAACGGCGAAAAATTAAGTGAAATTCCATTTTTCGGAGAGACACATTTAAGGAAGAGGAAATTTTAAAACAAAACCATGAATTAAAAACAAGGAGCGAATGTGGAGTTTCAGCGAAAAGTGACAAATGTTGGCTCAAGGAAAAAAATTCAACACAGTCAACAGAAACCAGCAGAAATGTGAAGTGAAGAACAAGCGTAAAACCAGCCTTAGTCCTAATTTACACTGAGCAAATCTTATTGCTAAGCTGATTAGTTTGTCGGAGAGAGAGACGAGGGGAACATAAACGTTTCTTTTCCCCTCGTCTCTCTCTCTCCTAAAAAACTAACCAGCTTGGCAATAAGACTTGCTGAGTGTAATTTATGACTTACAATAAGCAAACGTTTGTGAAATCTGTAAAAAAAAAGAGTGGAAAATGCCTTGCCAAGAGATATGAAGCAAAAATGAAAAGAGTTGGATACTTTTGCTAATTTCAAAACATTTTTAACTACATTGTTTATTTAAAGTTTCCTAAAATAAAGAAAAAAAAATAATATAACTCTCAAGAAGGAAAATATGTTATGGGCAACATGTCACGTGCGACTGTGATTGAAATTTGTTTTAAATAAATAAATAAATAATTTTTGGGTAAAGTCAAACCCATTTTAAAGAGACATCTGCGCACAACATTGTAAAATTAGTCACATTAAAACATTAATTCCGTTTTCGCTGAAATCTGAATTTTAATCGTTGGCCAAAAGAATAACTTTATTTTTTTTTGTCACTTCCGAATGCCTTGGTTTTCCGTAATTATCTTGAAAAAGAAAAGTGGCTTAAAACCAATTAAGTGGCTAATTTAGAGCTATAAGTTATGGTTTTTGTATTTTATGAAATGTGTTTTATAATTTATAAATAAATTTAAAATAACAAAAATTACAAAATTTGTAAATATCCCGAATGTATCTAGAAAAGATGTGATATCTTCTAAACGGCTGGTTTATGTTTCTTAAAACATAGCTAAGAACCCTCTCGATCAAGTCACCTTTCAAACAGAAAAAAATAAATCAAAATCGGCCCAGCCGTTTGGTATGTAAGTGTACTCGAAGAGGCACATAACAGCCATTTTTTTTTTTTGGTGGGGGTTTAAAAATCGTTAGAATGAAAAATTCTTCCAGCACCAAAAGTTTAAAAAAATTTTTAAATTAAAAATCACCCTTTAATAAACAATATTTTGTTCTTATTAAATACTCTTTATAAAAAAAATTGTTTGGTCCCTCATCCTTTAAAATTTTATAAGGCGCCGGACTTGAACAGGAAATATTTGCTACGCACTATTCACTGCAATTGAACAGTGCTCGCTCGCTTCGCGTGCCTGGCGTCATCAAATCAATTAGTAGAAAAAAAAATTTTAGAAACAATAATTGATAAGGGCATTAAAACAAAATAGCAAATATTATACACACACAATTTAAGCTTATTTAACGTAAAAAGTCCTTAAACCCCAGGGATACAAATTAGTTCTTCAGTTGCATATTAAAGAAAATGTTGTTTGGCTCCTTATAAAATATTTGTTTAACAAATGAAAAGCATTTGAATAGAACTTGTGAACATGTGAGACTGTTGTCACGTGACAAAAAAACATTTTCCGATATTTATCAAATAAACATTTAAAATTAGGCATGAACTTTCTTATTAATTACGTGACTTTCAAGGTTAGATTTTATGTACTTCTATTAATAAATATATTCTTGTTGATAAAAGATTTTAAAGTTTAAGAAATTAATTACATTAAAAATTAATTTTGCCTTGTTTGAATGGGGAAGAGCAAATAAATACAACGCAGTGGTTTACTAACAATACAAAGGAGGCAGCCTACGTTTTCCAAAAAAAAAAAAAAAAAAATAAGTCCCTTTTGTGATTTCTTGTAATTACCTTAGCAGTCGTCGTAACCATACTTAAACTCATAGAATTTACTCGATACAAAATAATGAGGAAGATCATGCGCTTCCTTTTTAAAAATCTAAGCAAATACTTATTTTGTTCTATTATGCCAGATATCAGGGATTCTCTAGTGAGTTCCCCCCCCCCCACCACACGCCCACCCAGTTATGACCAGAGACAGGGGTCTTACCCTTAACCCTGATAATGGCAAGCACGAAATATCTTTACGAAACAATGAATTTGCGTTAAAATGGCATCGATTTGTTAGTGCATATTTTTGCATATTTTGCTGAAAATGCATATTTTTGCATAATTTGGTCATAAATGCATATTTTGCCAAAAATGATATTAATGCAAAAATATTTTTTAACAAATTTATTTGCTTGCACAAGCACACACACATACCAACCAAATTTAGTGAAAATTGTCATTTTGATGATTTCAAGAGGAAACTGTCTGCTATTAAAGCCGAAAGTAGTGAAACAATTCAGCGGAAACTTGATATTGTTTTAAAAAATTACATGCACAGACGTTACAAGGCCTCTTTTAATGCATAAAAGCTTTCTAAGAACAAATTTTTTAGAACTTCACATTTGAAAATATAAAAGTTATACAATTTTTAAATGAAAATAAATATAAAACAACAGTTTTCTAATGCTATTTACGTATCGCTCCTTTACTGCAATATAAACATATGTATCCCGAAAAATGCGTATTTGGAGTTAATAAAATCGTTATATACTATTTAATCTATGTAAATTTAAAACTTTTCTTTTAAATAAAAAACGTTTAAAATATGTGCATATTTTATCGCCTTAAGTGCATATTTTGCGTTTTTAATGTCATATTTTAGCCGCCTAAAATACCTTTTTTATAAGCATGAAGTCCTTGTCCCTACTTATAACTCTCACAAATCTGGACCGATTGTAAAGAGAAATTTGCATTTCAATTTAGAAATTTTAATTTCTGATCTTGATCTTTAAAATAAAATATTTTGATTTTTGTAATGTTAGGCCAAATGTGTGACGCGTGAGAGCAAGTGAGCATGAGTGCAAAAAGATTTAAGATTCAAATTTAAAAATTTTAAAGAATTTATTTAAAAAAGAAAACTTAGTTTAGTTTTTTTTTTTAATATTAATCAATATTTGTCACGAGTGAGAGCAAGTGAGTATGAGTGATAAAAAATTAAAGATTCAAATTAAAAAATTTTAAAGAATTTATTTAAAAAAGAACCCTCGATTGTTCTAAATATTAGTCAAAAGTCGCCACGCGCGTGAGGACATGAGCGTGAGTGGTAACAAATTTGTTCATGAGATTAAGTGATTAAAACTTTAAGGACCTTAAGAGTGAGGCTGCCGAAGTTTAGTTTGATATCAAATAATCCTTTCAGTCGGTCCTGCCATTTGGCTGTAATTAATTCTGGCCAAAAAATAGACAAAAATTTATCAAAGTGAGTCACACTTGATTATGTATATTTTTATATACATATGTTTAATTTCTTGCGATAAAATTTTTGTGGTCAAAAATTTTTTGAAATTTTCAAAAACCGTAAAACTAAAAAATCCCAAAATTAAAAAATCCCGAAATTTAAAATTGCTATAATAAAAGAAAACGCTTATTTAAAAAATATTACCAAAAATAAAATAAATCGCTAAAATGCAAAATATTAAGCAAATGTAAAAAGGTTGTCAAAAAAAACTGGAAAATACGTTAAAACCGAAAAAATCGCTAAGACTGAAATACAATAAAAAAAAATCGCCAAAACAAAAAGGGCTCAAATTAAAAAAAAACTTAAAAATCTAAAAAAAAATCGGCAAAGCGAACATGTTCCCATTGAGTAAAAATTGCCTAAAAATATCTTGTATATTCAACTCTTGAGAAATAAGTTTAACTTTAGTTTTTAATAAGGTTGTGTACAAATTGAAAACTTTAAACTTGTTCTGTGTAAAACTAGTTTTTGTTTTGTGCTATAACATTGTTCGTGTTAATAAGCCATAAGATGTTTGGCGAAACTAAATGCCAACCTGTTGTTTCAGTCTCATCAAAATATTGTAATAATTTTAATAAGTAGAAAATTCACAATTCAAAACCTAAATTTTATCTCACATCTAATTAAAGAACTTTGACAATTTAGAACTTAAATGCAAAATTTAACATCAGCTGTCGTTTATAGTTGCAATTAAAATTTATTATGCCATAAAATAATATTGCATTCCAAAGCTTTAACACATTATTTTTTATATGTTTAATTTACACTTACCACTGTGCCAAAAATAAATTAAAAAAAAAATACTTCGTTTCTAATCATCCATATTGTTTAAAATCTTTTTTATATTTACAATATAATTAAAAAAAAATTAACACATCACAATTTCTTGAAACCTTTTCAGCAACATTTACTTTATTTTTCTAAATTAAAATAACACTTTTTTGCAATTTTTTTAATAAAAATCTAATGTTGATTTTTTTTTAATTCTTTTCTTTTGAAACCATTCTTTCAACTAAAAATTTAACACAGCAAATTTCTTTAAAATTTCAGATTTTACTAAATTTAATGGCTAATTTTTCATTTAAATTTTTTAAACTAAAGCGTCAGTCAGTTAACATTTTTCGTTGTCAGAAGATTTAAATATTTGTTTTAATAGAGAAACGAAGCGAAAATAACGTTTAACAAACAATTTCAATTATTGCAACAAGCGTATGTTAAGTTTTTGTTTTATTATTTTATGCCGCTTTAAACGTACAAACACCGCCAAGTCTTAAAGGAAACTGTTGGCCGAATTGGAGGCCATCAAAAATATGCGTTCCTCCATGTGCGCCAGTAATAATTGTGAATGAATGAATTTTATTCAGACACACACAACACATACATACATACATACTCGTACAATAAGCAACAACAACAACAAACACAAATAGACAAGTGCTAAACGAATGCCGCTGTATTTGTTTTTGGGAAAATAGAAATCAACATAAATCGCATACAAAATAACAGAAACAACAAGTTAACGTTACAAGTGCCTTAACAGGGCTCTGTTAAGCATTCATGTTAAGTTAATCAAATGTAAGTTATTTATCAGGAATCTTGTTTTTTAGCCAACCAAGAGTTCCTTTTACATAAAATTTAATTTTTTTTTAACAGTGGGTTAAATTATTTAAACGAATTAATAGCTTGGTAATATAGTATAGTAAATCTTTCTTTCGTTACTAGGAATTTCCTAAAGAAAATAACACATACATACATACCTACGTACTTAATTAATAATAATTTTTTTTTTTGCGGGTAAGGAGGAAAATGTATTATTGCATTCACGGTGAATCGTCATCCAACGTGATATGTCGGGCTCGCCAATTTTTGGAATGCCGACTTAAAACCCCCTCTACAACCTTTTCTAGATGAAATTCCACCCTGGGACCGCGTACCGCATTTCTTCAAGGTGGATTCTGTTGCGGCCGAGCTTGCCGTCATCTTTAATTTTCCCTGCGTCCAGGACCCGCTAACGTGTCTATACTACTGCATCCATATCGCGTTTTAAATAAATAAATAAATAATAATAATTATTTGCTAATTACAGAAGTATTATTTATCTAAAAAAAAAGACTGTTTAGGTTAGCTTAGCAACAGCTTTTGATCCCGATTTTGATTTTTCCTGACCAGTTCTCCCTCCTCTATTTGAAAGTTTTTATACTTTTTGTTTAACAGTTTTATTTTAAAAACGTATGAAAACGGAAATTAATTAATATTTTTAATCCATAATCATGTCTCTTTTCCCACTATGTATAAATTAACCGACCTATAAAGTGTTTGTTATGTCAAATAACAACAATAATGTAAATCGCACTATTTTCTATTATCTTTATAGCGAATTTACTGAAGTCAAAAGACGTGTTTCCATCAATTCCAGCTGGTATCATAAATTTCTTTAAATAGTCATATGTTGCTTATTTTGTACGTACAGGCAAATCCCGGTATAACGAACGATATAACGTCAGGACCATTCGTTAGAGTCTAAACACAATGTTTGCGTGCGGCGCGATTTCTCGTTGCGGGAGAGAAAAATAAACATAATACAACGGAAGACGGCTACGGCAATACTTGTCATTGTTTGTTTAAATTTTTATTAATTTTTTTGTGGATACATTTTTATAAAATTTTCTAAAAAAATTACTCTTAGTTTAATATTTTGTAATGGAGGCCCTATGCTCCTTATAGGAACGACGGGAACATATTTACATATATATATATATTTTGTAATGGCAGTAACTAAAAACAAAAACGATTAACATTTTATACATTGGCAGATATATTTTATATATTTTTTAAACTTTTATATTTTATGACAAAAGTTGTTGAACTTCAAAATCATTTTTTTGTTCACAATAATGTTGTGAACACCGCCAATTATTCAAAGACTATGGCAACGTCAGAAAGAGAAAGAGAGTCAAAAATTGAGAGAATAAGAAAGTCCGCAGAGAAAATAAAATAGATTTTAATTTTATACCGTTCCGCACTGCGGATTTTTACTTCAAAATCGTAGAAAAACCGCACCGCAATAAATTATCGTTACATTGTGTTCAGACTCTTATACTGAAAAATTCGTTATATCGCAAAGTTTTTTTAAGTGTTATTTTAAATTTTATTACTGTAGACATGATGCAATACAATAAAAATAATGAGGGAATTTTTTTAAATAAGCTACCAAATACAAACTTACGGCACCAGAATTTTTTTTCGGAAAAATGCTGCTGTAGATTTTGTTAAATATTTTTTTTGCCGTCCGTTATACAGAGCACACCTTTATCAAAACATCCGCTATATAAAGTAGAACTAAATGTTAGAAATATGATGGTAATAATAAGTGTTTTTATGGGAATTGTTAAAATTTAAGTTTAAAATTTTTAAACGCACTAATAATCCCAAATTATTATTTTACTTATTAAGTAAAATATTTTTTATTAAAAATACATTGAAATTGATTATTGAGGGTTTTACCTGGATCCTATGCGCATTTCACTGTTGCTAATGAGGATCATCAGGGAACCTTTACCCAAATTTCTTAAAACAACTAGAGTTATTATGTTATAAACTTTCATTTAAACAAATGAGAAGCGTAACAACAAATAACAAAGTTGAAACAAGAACTCAATAATCAACATGTTTTTTTATTTTCTTACTTTACCATTGCTACATTGGCTGACTTTTTTTCAGCTTCAAATTGTAGTTGTAAGAGTATGTAAAAGAAAATAAATGTAAATAACAACAACAGCTATTAAAGAATAGAGTGTTGCCACACAAGAATTTTTGACCGGGTGCAGTCAAGTTAATAGTGGTAATAAGTTTTTGTTTTTTATTTTGCGACTTTTTTCTTTATCATTCGTTATACCCAGTATAAAATTAGGATATTATTCGCTATATAAGGTTGTTAATGTAAAACATTTGGACATTCGTTATATCGGTTTTTCGTTAAAGCGAGATTCGTTATACCGAGACTTGCCTGTACACGATAAATAGTGCATTGCAGCCGCATGCCAATACATAATACATTTGTGTATGGAAATCTAATACGCGCATGTTCCATCTCCCACACTGTTAACTACCAGTAGTGTCAACACAACTAAATATTATTCTAATAAGAAGACAATTTTTGTACACCACTACTATCTGACATGTTTAAAGAAAATTCTAATGAAAAAAATAAATTAAATTAAATTGAATTAAATTAAATTAAATTAAATTAAATTAAATTAAATTAAATTAAATTAAATTAAATTAAATTAAATTAAATTAAATTAAATTAAATTAAATTAAATTAAATTAAATTAAATTAAATTAAATTAAATTAAATTAAATTAAATTAAATTAAATTAAATTAAATTAAATTATATTAAATTAAATTAAATTAAATTAAATTAAATTAAATTAAATGAAATTAAATTAAATTAAATTAAATTAAATTAAATTAAATTAAATTAAATTAAATTAAATTAAATTAAATTAAATTAAATTAAATTAAATTAAATTAAATTAAATTAAATTAAATTAAAATAAATTAAATTAAATTAAATTAAATTAAATTAAATTAAATTAAATTAAATTAAATTAAATTAAATTAAATTGAATTAAATTAAATTAAATTAAATTAAATTAAATTAAATTAAATTAAATTAAATTAAATTAAATTAAATTAAATTAAATTAAATTAAATTAAATTAAATTAAATTAAATTAAATTAAATTAAATTAATAGCCAGTTTGTCAATGTCGAAAGAAAACTTATGCTAAAGAAAGCTAGTCACTCACTTTCGAATAGATTTTGGTTTACCAATGTCACTCACTTTCGTTCGCATGGACTTACGTATGTCAATTTTTGCATCCTACGTATTAATAAGCTTAAGTAGTGTCAATTGATAGGTTTATACATTTTACAGCGATTTCATCTGAAAGTAAAAAAAATACTACGAAATTGTTTGAAGAGAAATGCAACACTTCTTTATATTGGCTAGCTGTCAATATAAAAATGTTTAATAACAAAAAAGTTTTATATTTGTGGTTTTAAAAATTAATCTAAAAAAAGTGTTAGTGATTATTGTGATATTTACTTACATACTTAAAAAAACATTCATTTATACATTCTATACATATAAAACCGAAAGAAAGTTATTCAACTTTATACATACACCTACAATGGATATATCTGTTGCTGTGTATTTCTCGGATGATTCCGAAGATGACGAACAAAATATTATGTTAAGCCGTAGGGAGATGCGAGACAATCATAATGTACTGGAGCTGCCAACGAATCAGTAAGTGTACTCACTTATAAATATTAATGGATAAATTTATAAAGTCTGCTTTCCACATCAGATTTGTTGCAAACTTTCGTGTGTCGAAAGACATTTTTAGAATGCTTCTGGAAAAACTACAGGTTGTAGGTGCACCTTCTTACAGGAGTACATATATACGCCCGGATATAAAACTAGCAACATTTTTAAGATTTTTGGCTACTGGGAGCTATCAACAGACCGTGGGAAATGAAGTTATCTCATTTACATGTAAAGCTACAGTCTGCAAAATCATTCGGGAATGCCTCAACTTTTTTGAAGACCATATTTGTGAGCATTGGATAAAAATGGTTCATAGGGAAGATGAACACATAATAAAGCAAGCGTTTTTCCAATCAACGGGTTTTCCTGGAGTCATTGGCTGCGTTGACGGTACTCACATCAGAATTAAATCGCCACCAAATGATGTCAAACATTTGTATTATAACAGGAAAGGCTTTTATAGTATAAATGCAATGGTGGTAAGTGATACTGATACTTATGTATGTATATATATTTATTTAAAATAAGTATGTAAATTAATTCTTACAGATTTGCGATCACAAAACGTACATTATGCACGTCGATGCTAGGCATCCAGGTGCTAACCATGACGCGTTCGTCTGGGAGCACAGTTCTATCGACCGGAAACTAAAAGAAGATTTTGAAAGAAGCCAAATAAATAGGTGGATTCTTGGTAATAAAATTTTAATTAATTTGATTACTTTATTTAAAATGTTCTATTTTATTAGGTGACGCAGGTTATAAATTAAAATCTTATTTGATGACACCCTTTAGAAATCCCAGTAATGTACATGAAAGACTCTACAATAAAAAACATACCAGTACACGCAATGTTGTTGAGCGTTGTTTTGGTGTGTTGAAAAACAGATTCAGGTGCATTATCGGATCTCGAGGATTGCATTATAGTCCCAAAAAGGCAACACAAATAGTAAATGTATGTTGTGCCCTTCACAACATGTGCATACATTATAATTGCACTGTACCAGAAATTAACGTAGTCAACACAAGCGATGAAGTTGAAGAAGTCATGGAAGTAGAGGCAGAGGGGGCAGCAGCAATAATAAGAAGAAATATTGCATTAAATTTTTAGTTTTTTATTAAAGACATCGGTTTGTTTCCTTTTTTTTTATTAAAAACTCAAAATTAATTAAAATAAATTAACAAAAACAAATTAACAAAAACTAAAACAAAATAAAAATACGTTAAAAAACAAAACAATTCAATAAAAATTTAAATGAAATTACACATATTTTATTTAGTAAGCAAAAACTTTTCTATGTTTTTTTCAATTCTTTCCGTGGCTTCTACCAATAGCTTCATGCAGGCTGCTTGTATATCAGCGGAATCGGCAGTTTTTTTTACGGATTCTGCTTGCAGTTCAGCTGCTGCCGCTAATCTTTTCATAGCATCAGCCTGCTCCGTCGCCGCAGCTGCATTCCGTTCAGCTACTCGAAGTTGACGGCGAATTAGGGTCAACTTTTCGTCAATATTTCTCTTTTGTTTTTTGGCTGAAGAGAAAGTAGTATGTTCGTCGTCATCGCTCTCATTTGATTGACGTTTCGCAGCACCCTTGTTCTGTTCTTTATTCTGTTGCAGGCTCTGTGGCAGTTGTCGGTCATTAATTTCCAAATGCGACACGATTTCATCCGATTTCCCAAGCGCTATAGATCTGGTTGGTGTGATTACTGCTATAGTCTTCGTGTCTCTTGGAGGTGTTTTCACAAGCGATTGAAAGCAATCGTCTATTGAATGTGGTGTATCATTCTCCACCCAACCACCATACTTTTTACCACTAGGCGCAGCAGCTGAGGACAACATCAATGTGCGATCAATAATCTGTTCCAATTCAGTTAAATAATTGAACCGATATAGACCACCACCTGTCTCCTGGAGGTTTTTTCTATTTTCAGATATTTTTTTCTTCGTCCTTGATTTTAAATCAGCCCACGTCTGTAAATAAAATGTATTAAACTTACGAGTAACAAATAAAAAAGATGTATGTATGTCCAAACATATGTACGCATATAGTATGTACATACATAATATGTATAAATGTATATTCGCATTGTTTTTACTCACCTTTTTCCACTCAGCGATTGAACGAGTGGGAGGTCCACTAGAATTAAGTTTTTGGCAAACTGTTTTCCATTTCTCGTCTGTGGAAACCTTGCTTGCACCAAACACAGGCGTTCCTCTAGCAAATTCTGGATTCTGATCCATAAACTCCACCAATGTCTGGAGCTGTTGAACTGTTGACTTTTTTAGACTAAAAATAATTATTAATAGTTTAGTTTATGTATTTCTTCATGAAATTAACTTACCACTTGACGCTGTCCATTTTAATTGAAATTTTATAATTCAAAAACAATTTTATTAATTTTCTTTTGTAAAAAAATTTTTCTTACTCGAACACAAAATAGCAAGTGACTGGTTTTGACATTTGTGTTCGTAGTGTTGACAACACCTTCGAAGTAGACAAACGCAATTTTGTATGAAAATACTTACGTTTTCATTCGAGCTGCCGTTCGAGTCATTGTTCGCATAGAAGTGAGTTAGATAAACCCAAATCAATTTTCTTTCGCTTAGATTGCGAAAGAAATCATTATTTCGATATTGACAAACTGGCTATAAATTAAATTAAATTAAATTAAATTAAATTAAATTAAATTAAATTAAATTAAATTAAATTAAATTAAATTAAATTAAATTAAATTAAATTAAATTAAATTAAATTAAATTAAATTAAATTAAATTAAATTAAATTAAATTAAATTAAATTAAATTAAATTAAATTAAATTAAATTAAATTAAATTAAATTAAATTAAATTAAATTAAATTAAATTAAATTAAATTAAATTAAATTAAATTAAATTAAATTAAATTAAATTAAATTAAATTAAATTAAATTAAATTAAATTAAATTAAATTAAATTAAATTAAATTAAATTAAATTAAATTGAATTAAATTAAATTAAATTAAATTGAATTAAATTAAATTAAATTAAATTAAATTAAATTAAATTAAATTAAATTAAATTAAATTAAATTAAATTAAATTAAATTAAATTAAATTAAATTAAATTAAATTAAATTAAATTAAATTAAATTAAATTAAATTAAATTAAATTAAATTAAATTAAATTAAATTAAATTAAATTAAATTAAATTAAATTAAATTAAATTAAATTAAATTAAATTAAATTAAATTAAATTAAATTAAATTAAATTAAATTAAATTAAATTAAATTAAATTAAATTAAATTAAATTAAATTAAATTAAATTAAATTAAATTAAATTAAATTAAATTAAATTAAATTAAATTAAATTAAATATAGGTATTCTCTTTCTTTCTTAAAATTTTGTGTACTCGTATGATGAAAAATGCTGTAGAATTTATTTAAATTTTTGTAAGATTTTATTCTTTTAACCACATAATTTTTTGTTTTCACATACGGAACGTGGTTAAATATTTAACCTCTACGGCAATATGTGAAGTTTATTTAATTCTATTTAGTGTGATGCAAAGTAACATATGGATTCAGCTTATCAAGTTTTTTAAATGGTTATTATTGTCACGGTGGCAATATTTTTCCAATTACTTTAGGCAGACATGTATGGATAGAAGTATGCCAGCCTGAGTGCGTACATAAAAATGTATACATAGATATGCCTGTTTACATACATACACATATGTATGTGTAAGAATATAAATAAATATATTTGTTAGTGTGTACATATAAAGCGCGACACATAGTGTTTTCTAAGAGCAACAATACTCGTATTATATCGTTATTTTTATAATTACAGGCCCGATTATAAAATAATGAGATGAGAAACCCGGCTTGTTGTTTTGCTTTTGTTTTTCTATACCTAAGGGAACAGAAATAGACTGTCAGTACCACAAAATTGTTCCAAAGAGCGAGTTGACAAGGCTCAATTTGTTGGTATTGTATTGACGTGATGTTGATGTTGACAACTGGAATAGGGATGATTGTATCCAGAGAGAACTTGGGGCTTATTTTGGTGAACGCAGTTTTGGCCTACGAACTTGATGTTTTTATTCTGAGCAGATTTCTTTTTAGCCCCCGTAGTGCTTTGTAGTGTGTGTCTGTGTATCTGTGTATGTGAATGTCTGTCCGTGTCCACGTACAGACCAAACGGCTGGACCGATTTTTATTTAGGTTTTACTGTTGTTTGAAATGTGATTTGAGAGGGTTTTTAGCTATGTTTGAAGAAAATCGGTCCAGCCGTTTGGGAGATGTCACATCTTTTCTAGATATATCGGGGGTTTTTTAAATTTTTAATTTTTGTTATTTTAAAGAGTTTATGTTTTTAAATAAAATATTGTGCTACATTTTACGGGGCATGGTCTCGTTTAAAGCGACAATGCGCAATTACAAAATCTCAAGGTCAAGGTCCTCAAGTTTACTTCAGTTGTCATATATCCTTATGTCTTATGTCATGATATCGCTGTGTCATTTCATTGATGTTCTATTGATATAAGAGTTATCATTATTCTAGAGACGCTCGGCATAGTGTTGATGTCAAATTACATCAGCGTTTGAATTATTTTTCTAGCAGTGCATTTCTTCTGAAATCCTGCTAAAGCTTTAGAATAAATGGCATGTGAAAAATAAATATATATATTTGCACTCATGACATTTATGTTATGAATCTTGGAAGAAAAAAAAACTTTAAAAGAAGATATGCAAACATTTACTTCATACAGAAAATATTGAACATATTTCTTTGACAAAAGAAGAACAATGAAAAAAATATGAAAAAAATAAATACTACTTTCTTTTTCTGCACTTATGGAATTCATATGGTCTTCTATCTGAAAAACACAACAACAACGAAAAGATATTTCATGCTCAACCTGAACAACTTTTAAAACATATTGCCCATAAACCTCAACGTACATACATATATGTTACCTTAATATAGAAAGGCCCTAACTAACGTTTTTTAAATTAAATTACTTTCTTAGATGTATATATCAATTTAAGAACACGTTATGTATAGAACAATTCTAAGGTCCCGATTTCAAAAAAGTAAAGAGTTGAGACCTTTCTATATTAAGGTAACTATATGTTTGTTTGTCTGAAGTTTTGAACGTGCAGGAATTGCCAGCTAAGCTTGTGGGAGTATTTGTTGTCTGACTATTTTACATACAAAGTTCTTAAGAATGTCAATGATTTATTGAGTACTTTAAGTATTTGTTATGTCATGCTCTTTTGCATATGAAAATTTTTAAAATTTTTTCCTTCTTTCTTTATTTCTTTGTTTAATACTGAAACCATTTATGTATTTCTAACGTTCAGTTGTTTGTTCTTTTTTTTTTGTGTGAAATGAAACAAACAAAAGAAAGCAGAAATATAAACAACATTTTTAGATTTTTCTTACAGGATTAAAAAAAAAGCTTTATGTATGTGTGCACATATGTAAAGGATAACAGGTTATTGTATAATAGAAAATGGAAAAATCTTAAAGCATTTTGATGCTGTGAGAAACTTGGCGTTCAAGTGAGCTTTTAACACTGTGTAGGAGGGCTTTAGAATTGAAGTGGAAAATCTATTTATTGTTGTTGAAAATTTTAATTTCTGTAAATCATCTTTTACTGATACCCACCCAGCCAAGCGTTAACTTAAATTTATGTTCAGTTTTCAGTTTCTAGTTTCTTGTGCTTTTCAAATAACTTAAAAGAAGCTTTTAAGTCCAAACAACAAATAAATTTTAGTAAAAAGTTTCATATGTATGTATACAGTCATAATAAATATCCCCTGATTTGATTATTTTTCTATTTTCTTTTTGTATTCATTTAAAAAAAATTATCATGAATTGCCATTTCATAAAATTCTTCTGCTCTGACATTTTAAAAGTTGCTGTAAATTTTGTGCTTTTATATCTGCAAGTGACTTTCCACAACTGAAATATAAATTCTTAGAATTTCATTTGATTTTTCCCATAATAATTTTGAAATGACGATTATGTGTTCTGTGTTATGTACATATATACTATATATAACTATTTCAAAAATAATACCACAACCAAGCATAGAAGTTTCCTCTCCTGCTGCAAAATCCAGCAGCACGTATGAATGAACATAAAAAATAAGATGCATATAAAGTGGAATATAAAAATGTCAATCAGAGCGCCAAAAAGAAAAAAAAAACAAACATAAAAACACATTAAATATTTATAAATGAATTCAAAATATTTTACAAAGATTGCAAGTGAAAAGTAGATTTTTAGCCACCAACAAAAAAGAAAAAATCAGAAAATAGCAAAAGAAATGTTACTGCTACATCTATGTTCTTTCAAATGGTTTCTTTATTTATCAATTTTTTTTATTGAAGTTATTGCTAAAAAGAGAAATGGGATAAAAAATATTGTGAACAACTTATGATTCAACAAACTTGAATATGTTGATTCAATCTTTCAATTTGAAGACAAAAAAAGCGAGTGAAATGTTGGATGAAATAAAAGCAATGTCTGAAAAAATGCTCTTTCTTCTTCGCTTATTTACTACGTTAAGTAAAATGAAATACAAGGTGGACCAAAAGTTACGCCTGCGTAAAAAAGTCACGCCTGCACCAGTAAAATTGAATGCCCAACCGTGCTACACAACCATGGAACCGTGTTACACCACCATGCAAAATTTAGCGACAGAGCAACGAAGCAAAGTAGTTCGTTTTCCAATGGCCATTAAATTTTACTGATGCAGGCGTAACTTTTGGCAAACCCTTTAAATGGTCATACTTTATACTTTATACTTTATACTTTATACTTTATACTTTATACTTTATACTTTATACTTTATACTTTATACTTTATACTTTATACTTTATACTTTATACTTTATACTTTATACTTTATACTTTATACTTTATACTTTATACTTTATACTTTATACTTTATACTTTATACTTTATACTTTATACTTTATACTTTATACTTTATACTTTATACTTTATACTTTATACTTTATACTTTATACTTTATACTTTATACTTTATACTTTATACTTTATACTTTATACTTTATACTTTATACTTTATACTTTATACTTTATACTTTATACTTTATACTTTATACTTTATACTTTATACTTTATACTTTATACTTTATACTTTATACTTTATACTTTATACTTTATACTTTATACTTTATACTTTATACTTTATACTTTATACTTTATACTTTATACTTTATACTTTATACTTTATACATTATACTTTATACTTTATACTTTATACTTTATACTTTATACTTTATACTTTATACTTTATACTTTATACTTTATACTTTATACTTTATACTTTATACTTTATACTTTATACTTTATACTTTATACTTTATACTTTATACTTTATACTTTATACTTTATACTTTATACTTTATACTTTATACTTTATACTTTATACTTTATACTTTATACTTTATACATTATACTTTATACTTTATACTTTATACTTTATACTTTATACTTTATACTTTATACTTTATACTTTATACTTTATACTTTATACTTTATACTTTATACTTTATACTTTATACTTTATACTTTATACTTTATACTTTATACTTTATACTTTATACTTTATACTTTATACTTTATACTTTATACTTTATACTTTATACTTTATACTTTATACTTTATACTTTATACTTTATACTTTATACTTTATACTTTATACTTTATACTTTATACTTTATACTTTATACTTTATACTTTATACTTTATACTTTATACTTTATACTTTATACTTTATACTTTATACTTTATACTTTATACTTTATACTTTATACTTTATACTTTATACTTTATACTTTATACTTTATACTTTATACTTTATACTTTATACTTTATACTTTATACTTTATACTTTATACTTTATACTTTATACTTTATACTTTATACTTTATACTTTATACTTTATACTTTATACTTTATACTTTATACTTTATACTTTATACTTTATACTTTATACTTTATACTTTATACTTTATACTTTATACTTTATACTTTATACTTTATACTTTATACTTTATACTTTATACTTTATACTTTATACTTTATACTTTATACTTTATACTTTATACTTTATACTTTATACTTTATACTTTATACTTTATGCTTTATACTTTATACTTTATACTTTATACTTTATACCTTATACTTTATACTTTATACTTTATACTTTATACTTTATACTTTATACTTTATACTTTATACTTTATACTTTATACTTTATACTTTATACTTTATACTTTATACTTTATACTTTATACTTTATACTTTATACTTTATACTTTATACTTTATACTTTATACTTTATACTTTATACTTTATACTTTATACTTTATACTTTATACTTTATACTTTATACTTTATACTTTATACTTTATACTTTATACTTTATACTTTATACTTTATACTTTATACTTTATACTTTATACTTTATACTTTATACTTTATACTTTATACTTTATACTTTATACTTTATACTTTATACTTTATACTTTATACTTTATACTTTATACTTTATACTTTATACTTTATACTTTATACTTTATACTTTATACTTTATACTTTATACTTTATACTTTATACTTTATACTTTATACTTTATACTTTATACTTTATACTTTATACTTTATACTTTATACTTTATACTTTATACTTTATACTTTATACTTTATACTTTATACTTTATACTTTATACTTTATTCTTTATACTTTATACTTTATACTTTATACTTTATACTTTATACTTTATACTTTATACTTTATACTTTATACTTTATACTTTATACTTTATACTTTATACTTTATACTTTATACTTTATACTTTATACTTTATACTTTATACTTTATACTTTATACTTTATACTTTATACTTTATACTTTATACTTTATACTTTATACTTTATACTTTATACTTATACTTTATATCTTATTTCGGCCAGTCCTTCTTACATCAATATGTTAAATTATAATCAGTGAATTTGCAGCACTTTTAATTTCATATTACACAGTACTTTGCGTAAGCTACATAAATTTTTCTTTTTTATTATAACGAACTTTTTTAATATATGTTCAATGGCTCTTGTCAGCTTTTTGTATGAATACACATTGTTTTTCAGTTCTCAGAATGTATATTTGGCAGAAAATCACCTCAAAAGCAAAATAAGTTTATTTTTAAATCCTTTTAAAGCTTATAGTTAATTTCTCAGAATTTACAATTCGCAAGAATCCCTTCGAATGTTAAATTAATTAGATTAAAAAAACATTTTCTAACTTGATTAAAGGGGAGTGGACTTTTAGTTAAGCCAGACAGAAAGAAATGTGCCAGTTGGAATGTAATTTGTTCATTATTTTGATTGTGAATAAGGTAAAAATGAAATGGCGAAGGGTGGTGTCAACAGCCTCAAGAGTCGTATGATAAATTTAAAACTCTTTTATATAATACATACATCTGTATTTCCTCGGCGAAAGATTGACAATATATTCGACTACGTTTTATAAATTTATTAATAAGAATGTTCCATATAAAAAACAATACACAAGTACTTATTGGAAATTATTACCACAGCATCCCACACATAAAAGTTTGTCTTATTGTTATGAAAGTTATGGAAGAGACCGAGAGATAGAAAATAGAATATCTTGTTTGTTATATGAACAATATTTATTTCCTTGAGTTGACCCAAATTATGTAATTTGATTAATCAAATCTCAATAAAACTACTTCTTTTATTTCGATAAACAATCATCAGTTTCAGGTTTTTTTTTTGTTTGCTTTTTATTTCTTTAGTTGGCCAATAACGATTTTATGCTGTTATTGATTTGAAATGTTTATACATTTGCAAAACATACGTGGATGGTTTGAAAATGCTTTGAGTGTCAAAATAACTGGTAACCCATTAACAGAGGAGTGAATAGGTTTTGTGGATAACACATGTATTAATAAATTGTTTTAGTAAAATTAAAATAAAAAATTAAAACAAGAAAGGCCCAGCCGCATCTGGCCTTCAACGACGTATATATATTTATATTTGGGCTATTCAAACGGTAGTCTTAAAACTACAGGTTCTAAGAGTCTGTTCATCTAAATGCGAACGATAGATTCGATCGAAAATTTATATCAGAAACAAACAAAAAACAGAAATTTGTTTTTGTTTTCATTACAAATATTCGATCGAACTTCTCGTTCGCATTTAGATGAGCAGGCCCACAAAAAAAATTATTTGGAATGAATTTTTATCAGTTACATTTTAATAAAAATCGATTAAGAGATTGAAAATTTCAAAACTCTAAAAAGCGGGATGGAAACTCGAGGCGGGATCGCCCTGTGAAAAGCGGGATGTCTGGTCAGGTTAAGTATACAGATACATACAGAAGTACATACAAACATATTTGTTATCTATAATTTTTTGTTATAATGCAATTTTGAGCAAGTGACCTCTCGGTTTTTTTTCGACTAAAGAATCTGCTTGAGTAAGGATCTTCCTAAAACATGAAATATGTTTAACTGAAAAAAATACATTTTTTTTGTTATTTTTTACCCAAAATTTTTTTTCAATTTCCAACCCTGGAACCATAATTTAAATTTTTCTGCAAGATTTGATTACACACAGACAACAAGACAGGTGAAACTAATGCCCTAATTATCTTGGACAATTGTATCGTCTTGTCTATGGACGAAAAAAAGCTGCAGTTGTGATTTTTTAAAACAAATATTATTTATTGTCTATGGTAGAAGGTTCGTGTATTTGCTTTATGACTTTGTTCCAAACATTATATCCAACACATATTTTTTCATATATTTTCAAACCTATTGTAAAATACTTTAATTTAATTTTTATAATTTAAAAACATTTTAATTTTTCATTCATTATCAAAAACAACAACCATTTTTGAAGAAAATAATTTAGAGAATTCAAAAACAAGAACTCAAAAGTATTTAAAAAAAACGTCCTAAATCTTCTTACTGAATTAGGGCATAAATAAAAGCTTGTGAAAAGTTATTGGGTGCAGATCCTTCAAAAATATACAACAGGTTTAACAAATAAAGAAAAAATAGGTACTCCTACATACCGAAAAAAAATTTGCCAGGCTTGAAACCATTTTTGGATTAGATATTTTCATTCCAAAATATATAATATGCTTATGTTTAATAGAGAAAAAATATTTTATTTCCAGTTAGTTACTTTTATATAGTAATTATATAAAAAAATTTTCTATTTTCCAACCCTGGAATTGTTTTTCTGATTTTTCCATTTTCAATACTAATCTTTTTCTTTGTTTAATATCAAACAAGTTTGACTAATACAAAGCAAAAACTATAATGTAACAAAAAAAATTTTCGATTTTCCAACCCTGGAATTTTATTGACTTTTAATACCCATATTATTCTTTCGAAAATATAGAATAGGTTTGGCTAGGAAAAAAACTACTTTTTGTCAGTTATTTTTATATACCAAAAAGTTACAATTTTCCAGCCCTGGAACTGGTCTATTTCCATTGAAAATCATTTCTGACACATAAATTTTTTTATATAACAGTTTAAAATGTTTTACCAAAATATTTACCATAAAAGTCTTCCATAAGTCTTTGAATACATTAAAGCTCGAAGTTCAGCTCAATGTGATAAAATTCGATTTGTGTGATTTGCTTTTGAGTGAAGAGATGACGTATGCAGTTATAAAGCTTAAGGCTCAGTTACCCGACTGTAATGTAAAGTAACTGCAACGTAGGAAACAGCTGATTGATACTTTTATATGAAAAGTAGGTTACGTTACATTACATCTCTATAACCATTTGCATTACTTTTCACATAACAATATTGATAAGCTGTTTCCTACTGTTTTAGTTACTTTATATTACAGTCGGATAACTGAGCCTTTAATCCGTTTTACAACTCTTCTATTGTGCACTTTGTTTATTTTTTTAATTTTGTAGCATAGCAGCGCCTCCAGTGTTAAATAGGCGCATTACTTGGTGCAAGGATTTTTTGTTTGTTTTTGGTTTGTCTGCATAAGCATCCAGAGTCTCAGCAAGGAACCAAACCTGTGGCGCTCCAAATTATTGACTGATTGAATTGAGGGTGGCGTTGGCTGAAGTACTTAGCACGTTGACTACAAAACCGAAGGTCCTGGGTTCAATCCCTGTATCCAACAGTCATTATATAACAACACCACGCATTTTTCTGATGTGCATTAGTGTCCTTTTGTATCACTTGTTGTGGGAAAGTTCAAGTGATGAAGGCATAGTCACTGGTCACTGAACTATACCGACTTCAGAAGATACTAATCCTAATGTAACATCAGAGCGCCCTCCTTCGTTGTGTAGCAGAATAATCGGCGAAGTAAAACAATCAATGAAATGGCTACAAACACACAGCTTCAAAAAATTAATACGCCTCATTTAACATCAGAGAGGCGCTCAACACTGCATTATTAAAAACGTGCAAAAAGCAGAGTTGTAAAAGAATGAAGCTTTCCCCTATCTCTCCCTGCACCACCTGTCTTCTCGATCACTATCCCTTTCCTAAAGAAGGTAACACCTAGTAATAGTAGTAGGCATTAATTGCCTGAGTGTTACTTCTCTTTAAAAAAAAAACATTATTGACTAGTATACTGCCAAAAGGCCACTCACCACCTTATTAGTTAGTCCTAATTTACACTAAGCAAGTCTTATTGCTAATCTGATTAGTTTTTTAGGAGAGAAAGAGACGAGGGGAAATGAAACTTTTCTGTTCCCCCTCGTCTCTCTCCCCAACAAAGTAATCAGCTTAGAAATAAGACTTGCTTAGTGTAAATTAGGACTTATGAGTATTTCACTTCTATAGGACTACAAACAACGACGCAAAATGGCGCTGTTATACGCATTAGTATAGATGTTGATATGACTGGGACTGGCCAGGGATCGTGCTTACTTGCTTTTCACTCAAAGCACTAACTACTTCAGCTAACAGCAGCACTTGTGTATCAGTACCAATCAGTATACTGATTTCTGGTGTTTAACCCTCCGTTTCCACAATCCAGACGTTCGACTTGAGTAGAAAATTTATATGAGAAGCACAAATTTTTTTTTAGAAATTTTCATATAAATTTTCAAAACGAGTCACCTGTTTGACTTATTGAAACAGCTTATAAGCTTCGACCACGTTGTTTAAACTGGACTTTAATGTCAACAGGGATATGTTACAAAAAAAAACTATAACCCAAGGTAAGTTGGACAAATAAATCTCACATTTTTAAATATTAAAATGTATTCCACTCCTATTGTTAATTTCTTGAACAGCTTTTTGTCCATACGAGTGGTTGTTTAATTCTGCACCAGACGTCGTATTCTTTATCGCATTTTAGCTAATAAATTTTATCTATTTTTTAAATTCCTGTTTCCTTTCTGCCCCACTTCCAGTCTCCCTCTTTGTCTCGCTTTCTCCTCTTTTACATTCGATTCGTTATGTAGAAAATTTGCCTCGACAATCATTGTCCTTTACATGGATTATTTATGATTTTGTTTACCTTCTTTGTCAGTTTGTTGCTACTTGCTAACATGGTCCTGTTGATTACACACACACGCACACTCACATACATTTATATACACATACATACATCTATCTGTATGCATGTACGTGGTATTTGTGTTTTAGTGTTGATATGAGAATATCTGTTAGATTTACATTTCGCCTGATATTTTCAGCTGATTATCCTTGTTGTTTGTCATCGTAAACTTTTTATTCTTTACTTTTAGCTTTTTATTGTTCATACAGTTTCACAATAGCAGCATTAAAATGAAGAAAAAATAAATAAAAAAGAACAATTTATGAGCCGACATTTGTACTGTGACACAATATTATTAGCTGGGCTGAATAGCACAGGACAAGCACTGCAATGATGAAACAAATGAAAATTGTTTCTTCTTGAAAGCCATTAAATATACACATACATACATATGTACATATGCACAATGTTTTTATACATAAATTGATTGTTAGACTGTGTGAATAGAATATTTATTGCTTCTTAATACATCATGCTGTTGATGAGGATACAAACTGACATTTACAACATCTTGTTTAGCGCTGGTACTGATAAAAAAGACAAGTCCTCCCCACCCCCGCCCAACCAACCAACACACACCTACATATACAAACACATACACGAAGAAATAAAAAAAAAACATGACACTGTCTAATACAGTGTGAGTGACAGCCAGCTAAAGTGAGTTATTTCAAAAAAAAAAGTTTGATTTGAGTTAAATATATTTAAACTTAATGCAATAAGTCCTAATTTACACTATTCAAGTCTTATTGCTAAGCTAGTTAGTTTTTTTAAAGGAGAGAGACACGAGGGGAAAAGAAACGTTTCTGTTCCCCTCGTCTATCTGTCCCACAAACTAATCAGCTTAGCATAGTGTAAATTAGGACTAACAGAAGTAAATTTATTGATCTCTTTTTTTTTTTTTTGATATTTTAGACTTAATGCATTAAACTTATAGACCACAGCAGGCAACACAACAACACGACTGCAAATACTGCTGATGATCTGACATCTACACCATACAGTCCAATATTTGATAGTTTTGTTTACTGACAAATTTGTAGACAGAAAAAAAGGATTTGTAAATATAAAAAGTTTTTTAAGTTTGTTGTAAATTTAGAGATGGTAAAATTAAGCTTTCATTGCAAAAAAAATCTTTCAGCAAATTGAATACGATGAATGAAAAACAATTCACATATTCCAAGCAAATTGAAATAAGATGACTAAAAACCAATTCTCATATTCCATTTGCAATGATGGCTGAGTATATGAAGCAGAAATCTACATCAACTGACACCACACACAGTGGACCAAACACAAAAGAACGCTGATGATGAAGGTGTAGTGGCCTTCGAAAACAGCTAGTTGTTCCGTTCTACTATGTGTTTGTCAGAATATTCACAACTAACTTTGATGTTATTTGTTCATTAATAATTATCACATGTAATTTGGCTTACAAAGCGATACGAACTTTAGCCTGATCAAATTATAAACATAGGGCTAAAGTTTTTTGTTAAATGATTTAAATAATTAATTGATTTTGAACCTACAACAACTTTGGCAAATACAATTGCGAAATTGATTTAAAGAAAATCAGAAAAATATTTTCAATTAAATATATCAACAAATAGTTCGTTGACAATTATTTTTTGTTGCAACTTTTATTTTTAAAGATGTTATGGAAATGCTCTAAAACAAGCCCATCAGTGCCAAGCTGAAAACGGTGGTCATTTAAGAGACATTATTTTTCATACTTATAATGCATTTACACTGTCTCGAAATCTAGGATTTTCGAGATTTCGAGCTAACTCAAGCTGCTTTTTTCCAGATTTCCCATACAAAACGAAATCTAATTTTTCAGTACATTTGTAGGAAATCTAATAAAAATCCAGTGTTTTTATTTATTCTTTACTACCCAACAAAAGGTGAGTGAATTAGCTACGGTCTGCTTGAAAAAGTGTGTGAATTGGCTACAATGCAGTTGTTTGGTTGTAGTTTTGGAAACAAATCAGTTGATGGGTTTTGTTTTGGATACAAAAATCTTGATAAATGCCAAAAAAAAGCTGGTGTAAACGGTATAGATTTTCATGAAGATTTTAATCAAAATATGCTAGACTTTGTGCTGATGTAAATGCCCTATTATAGTGTAAAAAAATTTCCATTTTGTATATTACATAATCTGAGAAAAAATAAAAAGAATTATTAAACGAAAAAGTTATTAAACTTTTAAGCCCCATAATAATTTGTGGCAATTTGATGCTAATTTTTTCCTGTGTAATTCATCCAGAACTAGACCTCTGAGGATGATTTTTCGTTTAAAATTAAGGTCAGTTTTTAAGTGTTTCTGAGTCCTTCAGCTATTGGGTCAGTTGAATTTTTTTATATATTAATGGTCTTTGAAATATAAAGTTCTCGTGAGCAATACAAACTCGACTGCCTGGGATTCTTCTGAACACTCTCACCCTCATACCTAAATAAGAGCGGCAAGCGTCGCGTTAGCAGCAGGGTACGCATTTTCAGTACATTTAAATGTGAAAATATTACTCGATTGTACTGAAAATACATACCCTACTGCTAACGCGACGCTTGCCGCTCTTATTTAGGTATGAGGGTCACAGATACCGGCAAGATTTTCGGTCCTTTTTTGCATTTGGTCAAAGTTTATTGAACCATTGAACCATTTGATTGAAATTTATCCACCACACTTCCAATAGTCCTCTCAGCAGGACAATTATGGTGACAGTAAAGTGAGTGAAGCGCGAAGAACGATGCCTAACTGATAAAACAATTTTAAAATTATTTGATTTTGACAAAACGGACAGGGTGGCGTTTTCTGAAGTAGTTAGCACGTTGACTACAAAACCGCAGGTCCTGGGTTCAACCCCGGTATCTAACAGTGATTAAATAACAACACCACGCAGTTTTCTGATGTGCATTAGTGACCCTTTGTATGAGTTGTTGTAGGAAAGTTCAAGTGATGAAGGCATAGTCACTGGTCACTGAACTATACCGACTTCAGCAGATACTAATCCTAATGTAACATCAGAGCGCCCTCCTTCGTTGTGTAGCAGAATCATCGGCAAAGTAAAATAATCAATAAAAGGCTACTAAAACACAGCTTCGAAAAAATTTAATACCCCTCATTTAACAGCAGAGGCGCTGCAACACTGCATTATTGAAAACGTGCAAAAAAACACGGCCTTCTCTATCACTATCCCTTTCCTGAAGAAGGTACCACCTAGTAATAGTAGTAGGCATTCATTGCCTGAGTGTTACTTCTCTTTATAAAAAAAAATTAAAAAAAAAATACGAGGGCTACTATTTATATTTCGGCTTGATTGTTTTTCGAAATACTCCCCTTGATGATCAGGACACTTTTGCATTCGTTCAAACTATTTGTCAAAGCAGTTTTTCCATTCCTCTTGAGACACATCCAAAATATGGGTTTTGAAAGCTTCAACTGCTTCTTCGGCACTCGTAAATCATTGACCAAGAAGAAGTCATTGGATGCCAAGTCAGGACAGTACGGAAGACTGTACAGAGGATGAGTAACCAATTCGATGTTTTGTATGCTCAAACATTCACTTGCTTGACGAGATTTGTGAGAGCTCGCATTATCATGATGAACAATAATTCGTCTTCAAATTTCTCCGAAGACTTCCGATAAGCAAATGGTCGTGTACCACTCAAAAGTGACAGTTCTACGTTCCTCAAACGGAACAGTGGCCACATGATCCATTCGGCCGAAGAAACATGCGACCATTTGGTTCGCTGTGCTTCTTATACGAAAAAAATGTTGTTGGATTTAGTTCGTCTTGGAGTACCCACACGTTTCCGGCTCATAAGCATATATCCATGTTTCGTCAGCTGTCACGATTTTAACTATACACGTTTTTTGAAGCACCATGGTTGACATTTTTAGTCATTTCCTTACACCACTAGACGCGAGCCTTTTTTTTTTTTTTTGAGCGATGGATATATTATGGGCTAACCAACGAGTGTTCATGCAAAATCAAATGTATGGAAGTGGAACTAATGTGCAAGGATGCCTCTATCTCACAATATGTCAAATGACGATCTTGCATTATCAGTTCACAACTGCATCGATGTTTCGTGGCGCACAGCCGATTTTTGACGACCTTCACGGTGATGGAACTACGAGCACTGTTGAACTCACTATACCAGAGATATACTGTATTTGTTGATGGTGCTGTCGTCACAGTTCGTCAACACATTGCTGAGAAAGTTGTAAAAAATAATCCAACGAAAACCTTCCCTTGAAATTTCCATTTTTTTGTCGCATTGATTTTCTTGTACATCAAAAAATGTCAAACTTTATTACGGTGTTGCCAGATTTAAGCTATTGGCATAAGTGTTGCCAGTACCGAAATATAAATAATAGCCGTCGTAAATTACAGCAAATGGGAGCAGATGTAACTTCAACAGTGTGGCCGCTATCAACTGTCAAAGTTTTTGAAGTCCCTGTTGAAGAGCAATTGTATGAGAAGAAAAATATACAACCGAGGCATACGCTAAGTGCCGGTCCAGACTTGAAATTTTTGTTGCAGCAACTTTTTATTTTTTAGTGCAAAAGAGCGAGAGAGGAATATTAAAAGTATATATTTCTATTTCAACACTCTCACACATATGCAAGAATTGCTGCAACAACAATTGCAAGTCTGGACCGGAACTAAGTAAATGAAACCGGTTATTAGAAGACCATTTGTCTAGATGGTCTTAGCGCCATTAAAAATTTTTCTTTGCCATTAGCCAAAGAGGAATTTCAGATAATCCAGTAACTAAAGTTTGCATAGATTCTTAAGCCTGAATCACACTATCGACACAATGTAGCGATTTTCTTCGGCTCACTGCAATAAAGGCATAAGTAATAACGCCAGATGGCATTATTAATCAATTAATTCTGGAATAAGTCTATATGGCGTTATTACCAACGCAGTGTGGTGCAAGTATGTTCTTATCTTTCAATTAGTTGAGAAATAAGGCAAATATAACTAATTACTTATGACTTTACTTCAGTGAGCCGACGAAAATTGATATATTGTACCGATAGTGTTTATATTAGACCTTAGAGTAACTTGTCATAGGAAATAATGAGCCCAGTACAAGAGCTTAACTTATTTATGTTTTAAAAAAAGTTAACAAAATAAAAAAAGGGTTAATAGAACAAAAAATTAAACAATATTAAGAGCTAATTTTTTTAGCCCACTGTACCTAATAAAGTGACGTATAGAAAAGGGGTAGAAACTATCTTTTACAAATTTTTACGCACGAGTAGAAAAATTACACAACAGACGAATTAAATCAGCCACATTAAATTTTATTTAAGCAACAAATAACCTTTTACGCTTCTTAAGCATAAATGAACATATTGAGACTTAGGAAGAGAGGAAAGGAGGATAGTTTTAGATTTCGGTTTAAAATTATAAAATTTGTTGAAGTCTTTAAACTACTGGTTCTTATACCATTCGCCAAAAATGGTAAAGCGTTTATATAGGGTTGGCATTCCGTGTATAATTTCCACAATATTCATATGCAACCCATAAAGTCAATGCATATATTCTGGGTCCTTATGAATAGGGATAACGATTAAGCGATGTCCAACTGTTCGTCTGTCTGTCCGTCTGTACGTGCCATTAACTTTCCTATGCTCCCAGAAAAGCTAAAGACTTCGATCCTAGACTGTTGTATCAGAAACTGTTCAAAAAACATTGATATTGATAATGAGCAAACTCGAAAGGACGGTTTCAGAGCTGGAAAACTAAATTTTTTTTTTATTTTTGTTTTAGTGAATTAAATTGCTATCAAAAATCAAAAAAAGAATTAAAAAGAAAATTACAGGGTTGGGAAATTTAAACTTCAGTTCAGGTATATAAAAGTAACTTATTAAAACAAAAATTTTTTTTATCTATAAATTACACATATTTTATATTTTAGAAGGAAATAGATTGGTATAAGAAATATATCCAAAAAGATTTTCCAGGGTTGGAAAATCTAAAATTTTTTGGTATATAAAATAAAATATTAATAATAATAAATAAATTATTTTGTTTTTCATTTTCTTTATATGCGGCCTTCTCCGAGAAAAGGGAATTAGTGTGTCAAAAAACGTTAAAATATTATTTTTTAAATGTGTTTTTCCCAAAACTTCATTTTCACACACTAGATCCCTGAGAAGGTCACATATATTAAATATATTTTATATCTAGGAAAGAAATAGTACAAAATCAGAAAAATAAGAAACACTGCTCCAGAACAGGAGAACTTAAACTTTTTTAAACCCGTTGTGTATTTCAGTAAGAATGAAATTGGTATTAAAAATAAAATATATATAAAAAAATAATTTCAGGGTTGGAAAAATTAAAATTTCTTAGGTATACAAAATGTATTAATTATTAAAGCTAATTTTTTCTTTTTCTCTATAAATTAAATATATTTTATATATCAGAGGGAAATATATTGGTATAAAAAATCAGACTAATCTAAAAGTATGATTGCAGGGTTGGAAAATTTAAACTTTCTTGGCTTTTTTTTTAATAAACCTATTTTGTGTTTCAGTAAGAACTAAATTGGTATTAAAAATACAAAAAAAAAATACAATTTCAGGTTGGAAAATTTTAATTTTTTCGGTACTTTATTAAAACTAATTTTTTCTTTTACTCTATAAATTTAATATATTTTATATTTTAGATGGAAATTTATTGGTTTTGAGAATCTGACATATCTGAAAGGCTGAAAAAATAGGTCAAATATTTTTTTCTTTTAAGGAAGAAATAGTTTGATATAAAAAATCTGAAATATAACAGAGCTGGAACATTTAAACTTTTTTAAATGAACCTGTTTTTTTTTTGTTTCAGTAAAAAAAATCAAAAAGACAATTCCAGGGTTGGAAAATTTTAAATATTTTAGGTATATAAAAATAACCAATTAAAACTATTTTTTTCTTTTTCCCCATAAATTAAATATATTTTATAGTTTAGAAGGAAATTCATTGGTTTTAAAAATATGACATATCTGAAAGGCTGATTTCAGGGTTGGAAAATTTAAACTTTTTTTGTATATAAAATAAACCAAGAAATAGTTTGGTATAAAAAATCTGAAAAATAAAAAACACAGCTCCAGAGATGGAAAATAAAATTTTTTGTTAAATAAACCTGTCTTGTGTTTCAGTAAGAATTAAATTAGTATTAAAAAACACAAAAAATCAAAACGACAATGGCAGGGTTGGAAAATTTTAAATATTTTAGATGGTAGTAAGCTATTAAATATAATTTTTTCTTTTTCCCTATACATAAAACATATTTTATATTTAAGAGAAAAAAAATTGCAGAGCTGGTAATTTTAAAATTATTTTTTGGTATACAAACGTAACTAAATTAAAGTATTTTTCTCTGTAATTATATATTAGAAAGAAAGAAATTAGTAATAAAATCAATAAAATAATATTAAAAACAATGCTTGCTTTCTAACAAACATGTCTCGAATATAATGGCTTTCGTTTGAAACAGTTTATCATAAATCCTTTTCCAAAAGCTGTGTATCCTTCAAATTATTGTCGCAATGGAACCAGTTTCTTAAAACTATTTCATTGGGAATCATACTATTTTCTTAGTAAAAGACAAATTAAGCAAAAATTAGAAACACTTTTAAGAAAATAACACCTTAACTGTCATTTGCCTCTTGCACAATTTAATTTAACTTTTACATTCCATTGAAATAGTATTTACAAAATTTGTTTTTGATGTGGCAGCCCAAAATAACAATTTATAAAAAGAAAATTTCCATTTTATTGAGGTTAAATTGTATGTAGTTTTATAAAAGTTTTTTTATTGTATTTTACAATCACTCTGAACTTTCTTACTTTAGTTTTCCTTTGGCTGAGAAAATGAAATACCAAAAATATAATACTTTCCTAAATAACAACATTAAAGGCAAGTGAAGCGGTTTTGCAGAAGAATGAAACAAAAACAACCAAAAAATACTTGCTCGTCTGGTGTCAGAAGGAGGTGCAGCTTCATTGAATGTATGAGGAATTCTTAGAATAATGCCGTAGGCCGTCGCCTTCACGGAATATTAAGCGAGACTGCAAGTGTAGGGATTTCTTTTTTATTTAATTTTAGGTTGGAGCGAGTGTTTTTCAAATACGTTAAGACTGGAATGACATTATAACTTGCTGCTTTTAGAATTGTTTTGGGAATACTTTGCTTTCAGAAGAAAATTGAAATTTTCCTTTCATTTTTTTTTTTTTTTTTTTTTTTTGCTAATTTCTCTTATTTTGTTAGCTGTCTGCAGTGTCAATCAATTAACGGAGATGTGACAAGGAGTTGGAGAAAGTAGAAAGTTCTGTAAACATTTTTATTTCATTTTCTAAATGCTTTAACTTTTATCGTTTTTTTTTTTTTGCAAATAAAAGTTGAAGCTGGCTGAGCACCGAGTCCAAGAAAATCGAGAATCCTCTAATTACGCTATTTTGGGATTATAAGAATCAGGAAACTTTATATATACATACTAGGTGGGCACGGCAAATTTTGTCTTATGCCCTCCCCTTGAATGCATACACAAAAAATCGTTCAAGTACCTATAAACCGACTGCAGCGCCCTCTGCCAGGCAGATTTGTGAATCTCAAGCATCCAGGGCACCACCCAAGCGCATACAAAAAATTCATACAAATCGGTCCAGCCGTTTAGGAGGACCTCAGTGACATATATACACGTACAGTAGAATTATATATATAAAGAAGATATATGAGGAGTCGCAGAGCCTTTAAGCATCTTAGCGGTAACGTCGAAACTTCCGAAAAACAATGCTTTTCTTAAGCCGACTTAAGCGATTATTATACATAATATGTATATATTATATTACCACAGAATTAATTAATACATATTTTAATTTTTAATTTAGAGGAAATGGCAATCTGGGGTGGCATTTTTCTGTGCCACCACGCACTTCATCATCTACTGGGGCAGAGAGTGTTTTATATTTTTTCATTCTTAATGAAATGGATTATGAGAAATTTTTTAACTTTATTTTTGCTTTCCATATAATTTATCACTTGGTGAAGTGTTTTATATACAATTGGGCCCTTATAAAATTAGAATTCTTCTTTTTATGCTGGTTTCTACATATTTTTTTTTTTGCTCTTGGAAATGAATATGGTTATTGGTAAAACAATTCAAAGTACTGAAACGTATTATACTTTAATTTTTTTCCAAAAAGTTTGTAAGCTTTTAAGGTAAATTAAAAGTTTAGCTTTAGTAAAATTAAACGGTTTAACAATAGGAACGGGTAATCGTGGACAGTGAATAAAAGTTGTGTTATTTTATTGCTCAACAGAGAAATCGAGAGGTTAAAATCGTAACTTTTTTTTAGAGAAATAAGTTTTCATTGTAGAAATTTGATATGAGAGCTTGTATTAACGTGCTCATTCATGCAACATGTCATGAGCAAACATGCAACCTGCTTGAAATTTTTCTCCCCTGTTAATTTTTTTTATAGCTATGCTATTTATGGCACGATGCAGGAGCTAGGACGGGATTTTCGTAACAAAAATAATCGACATTATTACAGTTATAAATTTTTTTTTGTTTTGATTTCTTTGTACTTAACAGCATAGTAAGAGAATAAACGAAACCAAATGTTTGATTTTGTTCTGTTTCGTTCTTTGAAGTGAGTGAAACAAAAACAAAACAAAAACAATGATAACGATTGCTAATCATGTTTTTGTATTGTTTTGCACACAGACGATTGGCTGTAAGCCGGCTAATAGCCGCCACGGGCCACAGAGCATACATTAATTTAATCGTAGGTCGCTAGAAAAGAAACCCAGCAAAAAATTACACATTACCATTAGAACTGCTTGCCATATAATGACTTACTTGTCAGATTACCAAATTTCATTACTCGCTTACAAATCACATTACCTAAAATTTAAAAAAAAATATATACAAGTTGTTAAATGAGGAGAATAATTTTTTTAGATTAAATAGATTACGTGAACAAGTTGCCAAATAAAAAAAGTAAGTACTTCTCAAGAATCGATTATTTTAATCTCACGTTTTGTTAAAATCATTAAGTTGGTAATCCAGTAAGGAACAGCTTCCACCAAAAATGCTTAATTCCAAACCCGATTACGTTTTTTGAAATTTTTTGCTGGGAAATAATGGAAAATAAATGGAAACGTTTTGAAATATTTGCGGCGAATTTGACATCATCATATAATATAATTGTATTGCATTGTTTTTTAACACATTGAGTTTGTTTTATATAGCTAAGCAACACAGCTATAACCGGGTGTCATAAGACACCTCTCTTCTTCTTTTTTTTTTGAGTTTTGCAAATAATTGGTAAAAAAAACAATGCACTTAAGTTAACGTAATTCAGAATGTAACTCTATAGTACAGCTATGAAAAGTTGGTCCTCTTCCATCCCTGAAATTTTGAAAGTTACTGAGCGCATATGTAATATTTTATATTCCAGCCAAAGTGACATTTATGTGTTTATTTTTGTGGCAAAAAGGAAAAAGTGCTTAAATCGAGATAAGCTGATTTTGAGTTAATTGTACCTCCGTAAGCTGCATATTTGAAAGTACCTTTGGTAAAAATCTCAATTCATTTGTGAGATTTTTCAGGAAGTTATAGCACTATGACTTGTGACCTATCTTTTTTAGACTTATAATCTTATTTGGAAGATTAGCTTAATGTAGGTTATAATTTAGTATATTTTAACTTAAATGTATTAATTATAGTGTGTAGAACAATGTTTGCTTAAAGAAATAAAAGTTAACACAGAATTTCCCAACTTAAATGTAAAAGAAGTAAATTTCTAAAAGTCGACTTGAACGCTTAAAAGTGCTCAACTGCAAAACAGTCAAATACAACTTAAGCATTTTTTGCTTATGGCCACAGTATTATTTATTTGCTTATTTTGTTAAGCATTGTAACGAAAACCTTCATCCGGGGGATTCGAACCCCCAACTTTCAGACTGATTGACTAGCACACTAACCACTCTTATCTATCGCAGCACATAAACATCAATGTAAGTATGTATATGGCTTGATAAGAAAACGTGCTTTCTTCTTTTAATATCAATTCATCCTTATTAGAAACCCCTTTGCTACCCAATTAAAATTTCATTGGAAAATGAACTTCATGAGAAAAAATATACATGGTGTATGTGTTGCTATTAGCAAGTTGTATTTCATATGAGAATCTTAACTTTTTCATTACAATAAAATAATTGCAACATATGGAGGAGTTCATTTATGAGTTCAAATGGAAATTCGCAGCTGCTTTAAATGCAAAAATATAAAAAAATGGGAATAGGGTTGGTTAAATAAATACACACTCGTAACTATAAACATACACCACCCACTTGACCTGAGATTCGCCAAAGCGAAGAAATTTCGCAACAAAATTATTCGATATTTGTTCGCAAATCTATAAAAATAAAATTCGAATGCTCGCTAAAGCTTCGAACTTTGAAGTTCTCTCGATAGTTTTTCGTATGTGTAACGTTAGCCGAGTGAATGTGTTCTAGCCTGTTAGTCTAAAGCTACCAAGTTCGAGGCATCACAGCACTGGTAGAGAGTTGATTGTGCAACGTGTGATGATACATAGTTCGAGCCCCAAATAAAAAAATTGTACTGACTACCAACTGACTTAAACAAAATCAATTTTAAGTTAGTTGAAAAGTAGTGCACGGTGAGACAATTGAATACCGCTTAGGACAGACATTGCAATATTAAAATAATTAGTTGTTTCCATTGGAAAGTAATCCAAATGTCAGTCAGCACTAGTCGCGAAATAGTTAGCTTAAGGTTAGTTTAAAGTTAACTTAGTTGTCGACAGGGCATTAAACAAAATTTCAAAGAACATTTATTATCTTTTGCTGTTTTAGCTAATAATAAAAGAATGACAAAGATTGCCATAACTTTATAAATGTTAACCTTGTCCGTTTAAGCCAGACGACCGTCTGCCACACAAATCAGCGAAAAATATTAAAAAGTGTCGCATAAAACAAAAAGCCAATTATTTAATAATAAAAAAAATTTCAAATAAAGTAAAAATTATTGTTCGCATACTTTCAGGCAAGAAAAAAAGATGTACAAGTACATTCAAGAAATTGCTGTTGCACCGAAAGTTAAATGCCCTGCAAGATTATAGCAAAAATCATTTTACCAGTCCTGTTCTGCAAGTCACGACATGTGAAAGCACGCTGATTTCAAAAAATTAATAAAAGCTAAAACATTACTTTAGTAAATTGCACGAGAAATGGATAAAAATATGCAATTATAAATTAGAAAAACTTAAAATACAATAAACACCCACTAACAAGTCAGCTAATAGTAGTTTATTTTTGAAATTATGTGATTTGAAATCACCGCGATTTTTAGAATAGGCCTGTATGTAATAACAATATTTGATTGAAGCACTAGATTAATTCGTTGATACTTGATTCTTTTGCTCAAGCGAAATACATCCGTGTTATAATTTTTGCTTGACCACTTTTGCAAGACGTAAAGTGTTACTTAAGGGGAATTCGTACCAGGTAATATCAATTCAGCAGCTGATGATCAGCTGTTAATTTCTCTGGTGTCAAATAAAAGCAAAACGTTCGGATTTATTCTGACAGCAAGAAATTTTACACTAACAAATATACAAGACGAATATGCAGAGTTGCACCACCTGGTATAAATTCGCCTTGGTTTTACTTTGCAAAGTCTTGAGTTTGTTAAAGAGAAGGAAAAAAAGAATGGGGGTGAGTACAAACTTCGCAATGTTACTTGGTTCTTCGTTCGTTTCTTCCGTACTTCGGTTTTATAGTGAAAACTGTCAAAGTAAGCTTTGCGTGTGCTAAAGTGAAACAGAGTTTAAGGGAAATTTTAAAAGACTTTGTAAAGCAAACTGACACGTGTGCGTAAGTGATCGAAATAACAGTCAAACTGCAGTTTGTATGTTAAAGTAGATATTTAACTCAACCAATTCCTACGGGCTTTGTTAGTATTGGATTGGATAAGGTGCCAATTGTATGAGTCGAGAAAGATGAACAGAATTCCCAAAAGTGTGCTGCTCTGTTCAACTCGACACACAGTGGGACAAAAGGCCTTTTTCACGTATCGATTCATAAATCCACAACTAGAATAGTGAGGATTGCCAAATTTTGTAGACAAAGCTCCTAAGCCTAACAGCATATTCCACCAAATAGCAGGGTGTACACGGGTATACCCCGTGTATCCTTACTCTTCAAAACTACAATAGTGAGGCACAATAAATTTGATGTGGCAAGGGTAGACGGGTACCCCTCATACAAAGCAATTATTAAATAATTAATAAACATGATGTTTTATATAAGAAATACAGAAGTGGGAAGAAAATGCATAGAAAAGGTGCTTAACCAACAAAACAAGCGAAAGTTCATGATTTTTTTTTTTGTTCACGCACGCTCCTGATGAATGACTTCAGAAACGAATTATCCTAAACCACATATTGCAACAAGCCTAAGAAAGTTAGCTAAAATCACACACATCTTATTTTTTTTAACCTTTTTTAATATATAAATAAAAACACGAGTCACGCGTGACTAATGTCTGGCTCACGCCTTAAGAAATAATGACTTTTGTACATTTTTAATGAAAGAATATAAATTAATGTCAAAAGTGATAGCAATAAAAGTTTTAGCGAAAGTCGCTATGCGCTTATTATTGGTAAACAAAAAAAAAAAACGCGTGAGCCTATTGCTAACTCGTACATTATTACTTTTAAGGCGTAAAATTGCGCGTCAAAAAATTTTCTAAAATAGCGCTCATTTGTTCAAACTTTAAAATAAAATTAAAATCTCTGCTTAATTGATCAATTAATCAATAACTTTAGGTCCACTTAAATTAAAAAAAAATGCATAAATATTAAAAACAAAAGCACTTCCGCAAATAATTTTATTAACAAATGTTAGCAAAAGATTTGATTTCGTGGTTAGATTTAATACTTTTTCAAAATTACTTGAGCAAAAAAACTTGAAAACCTTTTTTCCGCTTATTTTTTAGTTTTCTCTCACAATGTTAAATTTTTACGCGTCACTTCAAACTCACTTTTACCTATTTGGCATTCATTTTTTGTCCAGTGATGTAGAATTTAATGCACTTTTGACGATATTTGAACTTTTTTTTTAATTAATTCGTGAAATGACCGCGTTTGGGCCTTATGTGTGATCTACTACCAATCACCGTATTCCAGTATTTATTTAACGAGTGGTCTGTCAAAAAGGAATCATCTAGATTACACATCAATGCCTGAGTGGAGCCAACCAACAAGACATACTGCTCTACAGTAGTAGTCTTGGTGTATGTTAATATTCCATTGAAAAGTAACTTAACCATAGAATTTTGTACAATAACAAATTTTTAGTAAAAGTTTTTTAACTGCTTCACATTAGTTAGTTTAACCAACTTCGTTGGTTAAAGCAATTTTAATAGTAAAATATTGTGATATTTTTATTTAACTTTTTGCTGTTTAAAAATACTATTAATAAAAAGAATATTTTTATTTTATTTTGGTAACAAGTGCAAAATCAAAAATTCTTTTGATTATTTGTATACGAGTGTTTATATTATGAAATATTTTAACGAAATTTGTTGCCTGAAACTTTTGTTGTTGAAACTTTTTCTATTTGCTGATAGCATCGCTGTAGTTGTAAGTGATATATAAAAACATACATAGCATGAATCTCTGAAGCAATTTTAACCAACTTCTTTAATATGATTTGATTTTTCAGGTCCCTTTTTTTAAAGAGAAGTAACACTCTGGGAATGAATGCCTACTGTTATTAATAGGTGTTGCCTTCTTTTGGAAACTGCTAGTGGTATAGAAGACAGGTGGTGAAGAAAGAGATAGAGGAAAACTTCATTATTTTACAATTTTGTTTTTTTTTTTGCACCTTTCTAATAATGCAGTGTTGCAGCGCCTCTGGTGTCAATTAGTCGTATTAAATTTTCAAAGCTGTGATTAGTAGCCATTTTATTTATTATTTTGTTTCGCCAATGATTCTGCTAGACAATAACAACGAAGAAGGGAGCTCTGATGTTATATTAGGATTAGCATCCGCTAAAGCCGCTGTAGTTCAGTGACCAGTGACTATGCCTTCATCACTTGAACTTTCCTACGACAGCTGATACAAAGGGACACTAATGCAGATCAGAAAAATACGTGGTGCTGTTATCTAATGACTGTTGGATACTGGGGTCGAACTCAGGACCTACGGTTTTGTAGTCAACGAGCTAACTACTTCAGCCAACGCCACCTTAGCTTTTTGTTTCGTTTGCTTTGAAATTTCATTATGAATCGACTTACACCAGAGCAACGCGTGCAAATTGATGAAATTTTATAAATTTTATTTTCCGTTGAAGCCCATTTCTGGTTGAATGGATACTTAAATAAGCAGAGTTGCCTCACTTGGAGTGAGGAGAATCCACAAGTTTTTTTCGAAACACCATTACATCCACAGAAAATTACTGTTTGGTGCACTTTACGGGCTGGCAGAATGTTACTGTCAATGGTGAACGGTATAGGAACATGATTCGAAATTGTTTCGTACCTCAATTCCAACAGGACGGAGCCACATGCCACACAGCGGGCGCTACAATTGATTTACTCAAAGAAACCTTGAATGAAAAAATTATTTCACGTAATGGCCCAATTAGTTGGCCAACAAGATCGTGTAATTTAACCCCATTAGATTGTTTTCTTTGAGGTTATGTTAAATCACTTGTCTACGTCATTGAACACCTGGAAATCAACATTTGAAGAGTTATCGGCGAAATACGACCGCAAATGCTGCGAAAAGTTGTTGAATATCGGTGTTCCAGATTGCGCTTTCTACGCGCCAGCCGCACACTGTCGCGAAGGCGGCCAAAAATGAAAAAAATTTGTTTTGAATTAAAACGAACAAATTACTCTGTTGCTTGTGCAATATTCTAATTAAGTAAAATAAAAAAACAATTTTTTAAAAAGGTATACTTTTTAAAGAGTTTTGATGATTCAAAGTCAACAGTTTTTGGCCAGTATGCAACTAAATGAAAATATGGTACAGACACATGCAAACTTTAACAGGTTAATTAAAAATTATTTTAGATATTGCACTAAAGGGAATATTGTTATAATATGGCTACAATATATTTTTTCTATATTCTGTAACTCATGAGTTAAGTGGTCTATAGAAAAAAAATATAAAAAAATATATTTTTCATACTTTCACATTATATTTCTGCAAGTAAGTACATTTAAAATTTTTTGTACTCTTGTCCACCTTTCTCCCCCTTACAATTTAATTTTACAATATTTTTTAAGTTAGAATTTGCATATTTTCAGTATATTATTTAGTTCCAGGACATTTGGGAAGGATACTAGTCCTTGAAATTGAAATGACCAAATTGTAGATGTGATTTATATTATATATTGTGTCTAGTTAAACATTTAGCTCACTATAAGTGAAGACAATTTGTTTTGATGCTTTTTACTTTTTTGAAAAAGGACATTTTTTGAGGTATGCGTATCCTTTCTTTGAATTGAACGAAATTTTTACGAAGCATTAAATGTGTTAAAATTAGTTTCTTTACACAATTTCATTGAGTTACAATTATTTTTCTCACTGTTATGATAATTTTTTATTTCAGGATATATGGGAAGGACACGAGTCCTTGGAAATTAAATAGCCAAATTTTATGTGTGATTATATTTAACCAATTAAAACATATGTGCCAAATTTCATTTCTTTTCGATAAGTCCTTCTATTTTTGGCCGCTCGTTCTATGAACTCACGACACTGTGAGCCGTGGCGGCCACATGGCTGAAATCTTATTTAAATATTCATTTCATAAAATTTTCTTTCCAACAAAACCCATTTCATTAATATTAAAAATATATTTCCTTGTTTTATTATGATTTAAACTTGTGTTACTCTATAAAAAAAAGACCCTTTATTTATTTGCGAAAAAAAAACGTTAATGAACTCTTAGTAAAAATTTAATATTTAAATTAATCTTAATATCAACAGTATGAGAGGTGTATCGATATTATTAAAGTGTTTTGTTCAATAGACTTGTTTAAGCAATCAAAAAGCTTTTGATGTCAATAACCGAAAAAACACATTCAAATGAGAAAAATTTTATGAATTTACATACATACATACATACATATATACATGTTTTTCTTTCGCATTAATGACCTTTCAAACAGAGAGAGATATAAAAGACAGTAAAAGTCATGTGACCTTGGGGTACAGAAAAAAAATGCCAACAGGTGCTTACTTTTCGCATAATAAATAAAAACTTATGGCCTTGAACTAGAGATGGGCGCGTGCCGTGTTTTTTTTCGTGACACTAACACGCACGACCTAGCGCGAAGTGACAAAAAAATCTGATTTCGAGCGTGTTCGGGTCGTTTCGTGTTGAGCAAAATTGACACGAAAAACACGAAACGATTTTAGATGTAAAAAGTTTATGAATGAATTTTCAGTAGAGAAAAAATTTAATATTTTGTATCGTCAAACACACAACACCAGCGTATTTTTTGATATTGTAGGGGCCTCTGAAGAGTAAAGCTCTGTACGTAAAATAGTAGATATTAGATGTGGTGGAAGATAGTATCACCTGGCAGTGCCAACTTGGTGCCATATTTTGAAAAGAGGCTTTTGAAAAAAAATCAATTAAATTTTCTGATTTTCAGATACCATACCATTTATTTTTCGTATGTGTTGTGCAGTATCGTGTTGAGAAAATTTTTCGCGTGCGTGTTTCGTACGTGTTGAGCGTCTTGGTATTGCTATTCGTGCCGTGTCGTGTTGGAAAAATTGGACACGTGCCCATCTCTACCTTGAACAAAATGTTACTGTCAAAAATATCCACCAAATAAAATTTGCAAAAAAAAACTCATAAATGTTATCGTTAGAGACTTCTATTGTGGGTGTAAATCTTATATTTTGTAAATCGGTTTTGTTTATTAGCAAAAAATTAAGTAAATTTTTTAACTCATGCCACCAGTATCCCTCATTAATCAAATCGGATAAGAAATACTTGTATGTACATATATGTACACATATATACAACTATGAAGTATTTGGCGAGCAATTTGCTTTTTATATTAAAGCGTTATCATCGACAATTAAAGATTGGCAAATGGAAACTAAAGTCTGAAAATTTTCGGCAAATACTCAAACCAAAATTTCAAAAAACTTTTAAAGTGAATTTTTCACATAATGAATATCAAAACTCGCGTAACAAACCTTACGAAATAATAAAGACATACCCTGCATGAAAGTAGGGTTCCCAAAAAAGAGCAAACAATGCAACAAAGCAAATCAACAGAATAAAAAATAAAATATTAACTTATTTGCATAACGTAAATATTAAAAAGGTCAGCTTTCAAAGGCAAAAAAATATTATTATATGGAACAAGACACCATTTAAAGTTAAGAAAAAAAAAAGTAGAATTTTAGGACAAAATTCCAATAAACAAATTGTGTGCTTTTAAAGTAGGTTTTGTTTATTTAAGCTTTTTATTTATTTTTTTGTATTTTTTTTTTTTTATTATTTGATAAAGACATAAATATTTTCTGTAACAAGTGAACATAAGTCATAAACATTTTCTGTCACAAATAATTGCTTTTACAAAATATGTGAATCAAAATAAAATAATGGTGGCGGGGGGAGGGGGGATTTCCTTTATAAGAACAGTGGTTTTAGTGGAAGATTTTGTAGCTTTCTTATGACAAGTGACATTTTGTGAAAAACTTAATTTTGATCACTTAGGACCTAATTCATAAAAAATATTTTGGTTTTATATAAGGTTTGTTAATCAAATTTCCATAGAAAATTTCTTTTAATAAACCTCTTATAAAACAGAAATATTTTTTATTTATATTTTATACTAACGTATTTTGTTCCAGAAAATATAGAAATCTTTAAGCTTTATTTGAATCAATATAGTCATTATAAAAGCAACAATGCTGTTGTTATAAAAGCTTCTAAAATATTTTAGGAAAACTATTTATTGCCTCATCATAGTAGTTTTTTTCACCAATACATAATTTTTAGAGTCCCATACACCAAAGGTGAAAAGGAACCCTATTGTTTTCCCTAAGATGTCCATCTATCCGTCGCTACCTATTTTCTCGAGAACCGTAAGAGCTACGGACCTGAAACATTCACAGGATATACTATATATGAACACCGTTAACGGGTGTTTTGAAACGAGCAACGAAACATGTTGAAATCCTAATGTAATATAGTTACATGCAATTATATTATTTATATTTTTATTGAAAATAAATACTTTGATTGCAAAAGATAGTTTGAATCATGGAAAGCTTAAAAAAATTAAATTTTAAAAATAATTGCGCGTAGTCATAGTCAAAACAAAGTACACTTTAAGAAGTTAAAGCCTGTATTACCATACAAAATACTGGTTTTAATCTATTAAAGTTTACTTTGTTTTGACTATGACTACGCGTCAATATCTTTTAGATGCCGGCCACTAAGCACCCTTCGCAAGCTGCTGCTCTTTGCTGTACCTGGTGCATAACTGAAACCAGAACTGGTTAATCAAACATATTTAAAATCTGGGGTAGTGATTAAACAGCGGCCTTTGGTGCGAAGTGTCAGCAGACAAAATCTATGGCCTGTAGTTCTACCAAGACGAAGATGCCAATGCATTGACTGTAAATGGTGAGCGTTACAGGGCTTTGTTAGAATATTTTTTGTTTCCTGATCTTGACTAATGCCCTAATTCAGTAAGAAGATTTAGGACGTTTTTTTTAATTACTTCTGAGTTCTTGTTTTTTAATTATCTAAATTATTTTCTTCAAATATGGTTGTTGTCTTTGATAATGAAAAATATAAATATTATTGCCATGTTTTTAAAACATAAAAATTCAATTAAAGTATTATACAATAGTTTGAAAAATATATGAAGAAATATGTGTTGGAACAAAATCATAGAGCAAATATTCGAACCTTCTAGCATAGACAATAAATAATAATTATTTTAATGAATCACAGAAATGTGATTTCAAGAAGACAGAGAGAGATATGTGCCATACAGCAAGGGTAGCAATGAATTTGCTGCGAAGGATTTTTGGTAACCGAATCGTTTCACGATTTGGAGATATCAATTGGCCATCACGGTCCAACCGACTTAATACCAGCGGATTTCTTTTTGTGACGATATTTGAAAGCTCGCAAAAAATCCGCAAGGACTACAACAACTAAAAGACAACATAATAAATGATATAATATTGCGACTGATCAACCAGTTTTGGCTTCAGTTATGGACCAGGTACAGCAAAGAGCAGCAGCTTGCCAAGAGGCTGGTGGCATAAAAAATTATCAACATGATGTTATTATTTCCTTGAAAATCTGAAACAGATAAAATTAAAGTTTCACAAGTGAAACTTTAATTTTACACCTGCAAAACATCTATGACATTCTAACTAAAATCCTTATGAAAATCTATACCACCAAGTTTATTTGACTTTTATAAGGACTTTTTTTATACAAAACAACTGAAAATTAACTGAAAAATTTCCAAAACTACAACCAAACACATGCAATGCAGCCAATTCACACACCTTTTCAAGCAGACCGTAGCTAATTCAATCATCTTTTAAACAAATATTATGTACAGGGTAGGGATAATAAAATAAAAATATTATATTTTATGTAGATTTCCTACAAATCCACTCACAAACCAGATTTTGTTTTGTATAGGAAATCTAGTACAAAGCAGCTAGATTCAGCTCGAAATCTCGTAAGTACTAGATTTTGAGATAATGTAAATGCTGTATTATAAAAAATACCTAATTAAAAAAGACCATTGAAAAGTATAAAGTAAGTATTTAAAAATTATAAATATTTTATTATTCCTTGGAAAATCTATAGTAATTATCTATGTATGTTATCCTTTCGCTTTAATGATTTGTTTAATGTAAATATTTTCTCTTTTAGAATTATACATTTTAAATATGCTGCCAGCTCAAGACATGTAAAACACGGATGGAAATCATGGTACAATTGTACTTTTTATGGTACATTTTTGACCTCGTTGGTACCGTGGTACTACCACGAGTTACTTGGTACAATTTAAAAATGCCAATGTTTCACTATATGGTAACATTAATTTTGCCTATGTTGTCTTAAATTTTTTTGTGTGTGTTTTATTTTAGACTGTCAGCTTCTCTGATTTTGTTGCAATGCTGTTGTCAAGACAAATTCATGTACCAAGTGGTGTCAACTCTGCAAAAAAAAATTCTGTCTAGTCTTTAACTGTACCTGTTAACTTGACAGCACCTGAACTTGACAGTACATGAACTCGCATTGGCTGTGTGTTATAAATATTTATTTTTGTTAACTACATATCGCTCCTTTACTTCAATGGTGTGTTTTAGGTTCTATCGCGCATTTCTTATGCCCATAACTTAGATTTTATAGTGCCTGTTAATAAGCAAAATTTGCAAAATAAACGATCTCTAACAAGTCTAATCTACGAATGTACCCTTATGAATGTTATATTTAATATTTTTTTATGTTAGTTTTTATACTTAATTTTTATTCACATTTTTGTTCAGTTTCTGTTTTTTATTGTTTACTTCTGAATTTTTAAAAAATTGTTTACGTTTCCGTTCTTATTAATAAATATTAAAAAAAAAATGGTACCGTCATGGTCGAAAAAGTACACTTTGTTTTCACAGTTGGTACAAAATCCAAGAAGTAATTTTCCTTCCCTGATGTAAAAATATCAATTAACCCATCAGTTGCACATGAAAATAAAAAATTATTTTCTCATAGACAAATATGATAAATTACTAAAGAATAATATTCAAGGACGTATACTTAAAGAAAATTATTTTGGTTTTGCAGGAGCTTTTTTTAAATAAATTTTCTTAAAACAAAAATTTTGTAAATGGAAAAATGTCTAATGACTAGGGAGGTATGTATGTATATGTATGTGTATATTTCAAATAATTATAATCAAACCTATAAGAAGCTATTTTTACAATGTCTTATTTTTTGGTCATCATGTGAAAGATAAGTGTTCTACACTTAGAATGGAATGTGGAATGGTTGTAATGTGCATCACTAAACAATCACCATTGAAGGCAAGCATTGGAGATGCTGCTGAAATCTTCTAGACGTTGCTGTCACATTCTGGAAGTTTTGTGTGAAGTACAAAAACGGCAACGCATCTGTTGACAGTTCAGTCTATCATAAAGTCAGTCTGAAGCATGATATAAATATAGAAGGTACTTCCATTCTCTCATTTTTTCTTGACATTCACCTTCTGACAAGGATAAGTATTCTGAAGTTTCCAGTAAAAATGTGCTACCGTATTAATTTAATATTTCCCCTCTGTTTCCTGTTTGTTTGAAAATTTTATTGAAAAATTATTTCAGAAGTTTTTTTTTATAAATTCAAACAATTTAAAAGAAATCGTGATTAAAAATGTTTTATTATCTTGAAAAGCAATGAAATGCATTGTAAATGTATTGTTGTGTTAAAGAAAGCGAAAATTAGCTGCATATTACAAACTGTGGACGTACAAAATATCATTGTAAAAATATGAATGTAGCATTCCTTGAGTTCTCTACATTATCTGGTGTCCGCCAAGAGTGTCTAAGAGCCTGCAAAATTTGTCAAATAGACTTGCCAAAATTATCTGATCGGGTATTTAAGCCATTTCTTAGAAAAACATGTTACAATCAACAAAAAGTGAATTATATAGATTAAACAAGATGTAATATCAATCAATATTTGCTAAACTTAATGAAAATTCATTGTCAATTAATCAAAATCATCAATCAATTTGGATGAAAATATAGTTAAAATATTTATTTTAGGCAGAAAATTTAAAAAGATATTACATAATCATTTTTTAAACTTCACAGATGTATAGTCATGTATATTACTTTATATATTTTCAAATTTTTGCTAAGATAATTACACATTTTTGTAAAAAATTTATAAGGGAAGACTTATATTTTTTACGATATGGGAACATTTTTTTTATTTCTCTCAAAAAACAAACTTCAAAAATACATATTTTTTAAAAACAAAGAGAGAATGGAAGTACCTTCTATATTTGTATCATGGTCTGAAGTGCTGTTGTTTATTGTGAAGAGTTGTCTATTAAGAGTTCAGTTCATTATTGTGAAGCAAGAGTAAACATCATTAGAAAGCAGTTGATAGTAGTGTATAAAAGTGTATAACAGTAAGGTCAGTGAGTCGTTATTGTTGTACAAACAGTCAGCGTCGGCAGAGTGTGCGAAGAGAATAATCGAAGAAATGGGAGGAACAGTAGTGAGGCGGTATGGTTTCAAGACCAGCACAGCCAGTTTTGTAGCACTTGTGTATACAACAGCGGAGTAGACGTCGTGGCAACCAGTTTTTTTTTTTTTTTTTTAAGAGAAGTAACACTCAGGCAATTAATGCCTACTACAATTACTAGGTGTTACCTTCTTTAGGAAAGGGATAGTGATAGAGAAGACAGGTGGTGAAGGGAGAGATAGAGGAAAGCTTCATTCTTTTACAACTCTGCTTTTTTGCACGTTTGTAATAATGCAGTGTTGCAGCGCCTCTCTGATGTTAAATGAGGCTCATTCATTTTTTTGAAGCTGTGTTTTGTAGCCATTTTATTGATTATTTTACTTCGCCGATGATTCTGCTACACAACGAAGGAGGGCGCTCTGATGTTACATTAGGATTAGTATCTGCTGAAGTCGGTATAGTTCAGTGACCAGTGACTATGCCTTCATCACTTGAACTTTCCTACAACAACTGATACAAAGGGACACTAATGCACATCAGAAAAATGCGTGGTGTTGTTATTTAATGAATGTTGGATACAGGGATTGAACCCATGACCTTCGGTTTTGTAGTCAACGTGCTAACTACTTCAGCCAACGTAATTTAAGTAATTTGAATTGTTTTGGTGTATTTAAGCTCTTGATTTTATTAGGACAAGTGTAATTAGTAAATAAAGAGTCATTCTTAACCCTAATTAGTACACAAGGGTCTTTTATTAATTTTCAACTCTTCGAGTCCACAGAAAAGCGTTTTTAAAGGGGTAAAAATGTAACAATATTTATGTATGTATACATTGTATGTATGTATGAACATTAAAGTGGCATTAGAATGTATGAACAATATAAACTTTAAATTTTCGTAAGAGCCAAAGAGAGAGTCTTTTTCACAATACAATCTTAAATTTTGAGTAAGATGTACAATGCGTTATCAAATCGGTGTGAGCTATGTATGAGTGTATTAGTGTAATCATACGGACAACAGAGAAACTTAACAGTTGCATAGAAATACACGCAACCGAATTTTAAAGCATACCTTCAGGAGCAATGTTAATTTTAATAGAAATTGCTTGTAAACTGTAATAATGTTGCCAGTGGGGATAATTTTGTTAAAAAAAAGTTAAATATAAACTTTTAAATAAAAGAGCGTTTTAAATGTCAAATATTTGTTTAAAAGATATATAGCAGTATTTATAAAAAATTATAATATTATATTATAACATATCCTCATTACGTACCTTACACTGAAGCTGGTGCACGACAATTGGGTAACAATCTCCATCTCATGGCAATTATTATGGGTGGAGATCTTAATACAAATTTTGCAAACCCACAGTCGCAAGCTTTATCAAAATTTTTATTTGAAGCTTCCCACTTGCATATGAGCAATTCTCCACAAACCCCCACAACTAATAATTCCACTACTATAGATGCAGTTTTCCATAGATTTTTAAATACAGTAGAGTCAAAAATTTATATATCTTATTTTAGTTACCATAAGCCAATATTAAAAAAAAATCATTACTAGGTGTTTACACATCTCCCCTGTGATCGGACTTACATTGCTTTGTTTTATAAACTTAAATTGTGAAAGTTTCAGCTAAATCGGACAACTCCAACCAGTAGCGTATTTGGGTCAAAGTTCCAATATTGCAAAATTCTCACATTTACCAATAATTCATTAGAATATTCTCTAATTTTACACTAATTCATCTGAAAAACGGCAAAACTGCTCTTTTGAAAATGTTCAATTTAAAAACAATAACCCTTTGCTATCTCAAACATTCACTCTAAATTTTTTAACTATATCAAAATAATATATTTAAAAAATGTTAACATTATGTGCCAAAACCTTTGCAAAAATACTTAATGAACGAAAATATTAACTCATATACGCTTTGGATCTATAACGAGCCAATCAAAAACTTTACAGCTTCAAATTTTGCAAAGTATTTTTGATTGTGTTATCTGGAAGGGTTAATGTTTATGTTCATAAAATACTTTAAAGTTTTAATTTTCGAAATTTCTGGGGGAAAGAATTACTTTGAAATATTCGCGAAAAAATAAGCAACATTTTGACTCACATGACTTTTAAGGGTTAATTTCCCAAAACAATTAGGATATGGGCATTTCCACAGGAATGTCAACATTTTGTAGCGTGCGACACCAAGGAAATATGCTTGTTTTTTTTTTTCAAAGAAAACGAAACTTTTTTTTTACTTCTTTATATGTGACCTTCTCCGAGAAAAGGGACCTAGTGTGTCAAAAAACGGGTTGGGACTTAAGAGTGGATTCTGATACCTAAAAGGGTGTAGAATAAAATGAAATGATTTTTTTCATTTTCACACACTAGGTCCCTTTTCTCGGAGAATGTCACATATATTTGTGTTAGGTAAAATTTTAAGAAAAATTGAGTCACGTTGTTCAGAAATACAAGGTTAATTGCTTGCTGTCGCACGCAACAAAAAAGTGAAATTTTTCGGTGAGATGCCCATATACATAATTTTGAATATTTAAATCGGTAAATCTGGCAACATTTGAACTTGTATCAATCAAATCCTGAATTTTCCACTGTAATGTTTTATGTGCCTAGAACATGACACATACGTTCAGTATAAATGTGAGAGCTTGATTGGTCCTTTAACAAAGTTTTCAAATATTTACTTTGTTGTATTATTACAAATTTTATTTTTTTTTGAAGTGAGGAAATCTTTTGGAAACGAATAGACTAATTCCCTAATTCTGTTCGACAATTGTATCGTCTTGTATATGGCAAAAAAAAACCCGCAGTTGTGATTCTTTAAAACAATTATTATTTATTGTCTATGCTAGATGGTTCGTGTATTTGCTTTATGATTTTGTTCCCAACATTATATCCAACACATATATTTTACAAACTATTGTATAATATTTTAATTTAATTTTTATGTTTTAAAAACATGGCAATAATATTTTTATTTTTCATTCATTATCAAAGACAACAACCATTTTTGAAGAAAATAATTTAGAGAATTCAAAAACAAGAACTCAGAAGCATGTTCAAACAAAAACGGCCCAAATCTTCTTACGGAATTAGGGCATAAGACTTAAGAGATTATTGTTTTCTTTAAACTTCACATTGATTAACTTGAAAAATATGCAAGTAAGCCCGGTCCCCGCTTGTCTATTATTCAAATTCATTTTCTGTTCCCTCACCTATTTTAGCTTTTTAACACTTATAATTTAAAAAAAAATATCATTGAAAACAATTGCAATCTCAACAGGTGTCCGCAATTAAAACCATTCCCACAATTTGTCTCTACTATTTTATTTTCTGAATAATAATAATAATAATAATAATAATAAATATTAATACTCCTCAATGGTAACCGCAAGTGCTAAGTATTATAAATAATTTAAAAAGCAATATTCACAAGTAATAACTTAATTTTGTATTTTGAACTTATTGTCACCATAACAATTCTGTGGCGAAGATTATAAAGTGCTTATGTCGAGATAAGCTAGTTTTGAATAAATGTAAATCCTTTAATTGCCATATTCAAAATTATCTTTGGGCTAAATCTCAATTATTTTATGGGACTTTTCTAGAAGTTGTAGCGCAATGAATTGGTGCTTATCTCTTTTCAACTTAGAAGCTCATATGGAATAAAAGCTTAATTTAGCTTATACTTTAGTATATTTTAAGCTGAATGTATAATTTATATTATGTAGAATGATGTTTTCTTAAATAAAATAAAAGTAAACATCGAATTTCCCAAATTAATGGTAAAAGATATAAATTTCTGAATATCTACTTGAAATGTTAAAAAAAGCAACTCTCTTCATTTCTTGTTAAAGTTATTTTTCGAGAAATTTGTAATAGCGGCAAGATTAACACCAGCATAAACTTTATATAATTATGGATAAGTGCCTTGTACTTAGTTTTCAGCAAATATAAATTATACTGACTTACTCCAATATCAGATTAAAATATTAAGTAAAAGCTTTTCAGAATGGAAATGCTCATCAAAAACGACCTGGAGCAGGGGAGTGACTGAGAAGCGTTTCAACGGTTTCCTCCTACTGCTCTTCATCAGTTGAGTTTCTAATAAAATTGTAATAATATTTTGAAATTTTTAAATCATACGCTCATTGTTATTTATAGTAAAACTTACAATTTTATAATCACTGCCTTACAATAGCTCTTCCGGGTTAGTTTTTTTTTTTTTTTTTGGGAAATAAAATAAGAATCTCGGAATTTGTTGCCATAATTTATTGCTTATATTTACACAATCACATATCGGAACTACAAAAATCATTTCGAGTATTACATCGAAACACAAGTCCCTACAAATTTGCAAACCTTTATCATAAAAACAAGCATAAGAACCAAATGAAAATAAAGAAACCTTACTTCAGTTTGTTGAAGAATTTTTTTTTTATTTTTTTCTCTGACCTATAAAATTTAAGAAAGCGTCGTAGTTACATGATTTTGCATTTCTGCCAACGATTTGTGTTTCCAAGGAAATACTCGTATGTACGTACGTGCTGCTACCAAAGCCTCACTAATTTTTTACTTGATCAAATTAAATTAAGAGTATGCAAAATAATCTTGCTTGCAAATGTCTTGTATTTCAATGTTGACAAAATTACGTTCTAGCTTTTGTATGGCAAAACGAAATTGAATATGAGAATTTTAAGGCAAATCAATAAGGTAACTCTAGCTCAACAATAAATAGTACAACAGCTAAAACCACATACATTTTGTTAATTTAAATAATACAACACTTGTCAGTGTCGAGTAATATTGCCACTGTGTGTACCAAATTTATTCAGTCAGCCATTTTAGACACAAACCTATGATCACAGCAATGGAACTTATAAGGATCGAAAACTACTGAATGTCCTTCGACTTTCTGGATCTTTCTAATCTTATAGAAACTTTATGTTGAGTATAAAAGGGCTAAGAATCAGCTTTGTGCAAAGAACAGCGCAGTTAACATCATGGTATTCTTTTATTTTTTTTCATTTATTCTTTAATAACGTGGATCTTTCTAATCTTATTGAATCTTTATGTTGAGTATAAAAGGGCTAAGAATCAGCTTTGTGCAAAGAACAGCGAAGTTAACATCATGGTATTCCAGCACAGAAAAGTTTAACATTGTGGGTTTAAAAAAAGTGACCGACGAATTAAATTTATTCTTTAATAACGTGGATCTTTCTAATCTTATTGAATCTTTATGTTGAGTATAAAAGGACTAAGAATCAGCTTTGTGCAAAGAACAGCGAAGCTAACATCATGGTATTCCAGCACAGAAAAGTTTAACATTGTGGGTTTAAAAAAAGTGACCGCCGAATTAAATTTATTCTTTAATAACGTGGATCTTTCTAATCTTATTGGATCTTTATGTTGAGTATAAAAGGGCTAAGAATCAGCTTTGTGCAAAGAACAGCGCAGTTAACATCATGGTATTCCAGTACTGAAAAGTTTAACATTGTGGGTTTAAAAAAAGTGACCGACGAATTAAATTTATTATTCAATCACTTATGTGCACACACAGGCAAGCACATCAGGAGAATACATATACGAGTATGTATTTATATAAATTTTTTTAAGCAAATTTCCTAAAAAAAACATCTTCTTAACCACCATTATATTGATGTAGCAACAAAACTTAATTTAAAACTTAAAAATAGGGTAATAAGAAAAAATATCACTGGCAACAAAGATTCGTTGTGAGAGTACAAGTCATACAATCGTGAAATGTATTCGTTTAGGTTGCCGATCACTGGTTTAAAAGCTGTTAATGTCAGTTTTGAGTAAATAAAATGTTCTGATTTTATGAGAATTGTACTTATCTACACTGGTGACTTTTTATTTAATCGCCAAAATTGGAACTTACAAAAATAAAACTTTTTAAAAGATGAAAGTGTAGCAAATATTTTTTAAATGTTTTATAATATATGTACATACATATGTGTGTAACCGAAGTCGGTTTCATAGTTCACAAATGGCAAATAGAAGGGCATAACAGAGAGAATACGGGGACACCACTAATGGCTAAGCAGGTCAGTAAAATTATAGCCAATAAAATTTCTATTAGTTTATTCATCAAAAGCTGATGATAATTCTTGGACTTTTTCTCATAATTGTTGCATATGCAGCTTTCTTTTAAGTGCATTAATAAGCTTAGCATAGCCCTGACATATTTCGTTATTATTAAAATTCTTAAAAAGCATACAAAGACACTTTATTATATCAATCCAATCTTTTTCAATGTATATGAGCACATACACGGTGTAGAAGGTGAACAATATGGAACTATTTATCAAGAAAAGCACGACCCAAGTATTCCAGGTCATAAGATATTCATCACTTACCAAATCGACTTCGCACAATTTGACAAAGATGTGAGTTAAGCTGAAGAATTTTACGAAACTGTCCGAATGTTTGATATTCATTCTTGCTTTTGTTGTTGAGTTCCCCAACAGTTGAATATAAATGATTTTGTATTTTTAGACTTTGGCGTTCTTGAAGCAACTGTATCATATGTTAATATTATTATTTTTTAATTTATTGTAAATTGCAACTTACTTCACAATTAAATATGTATGTATGTATGTACGAGTAAATTCTTCTGTGAATATTAACTTAGATGTTTGCACTATGGGTATCAAGCATCAAAAAATGGGTAAGTATTAGGGAAGCCAAATGAAACTGATTGTTGTAAATCCCGGGATTTGAGAATTCACAATATCAAATTCCAGCATACCGGGATTTTTCGGCATCCTGGGATTTATTGGAATTTGTTTGGTATTTCTGTATTTTTAAAGCTATGCTATTTATTGCGTGATACAAAAGTTAATAATAATCGACATTGTTATATTTACAAATTTATTTTTGTTTTGATTTCTTTGTACTAAAAAGCAAAGTATAAAATTAAACGAAACAAATTGTTTGATTTTGTGTTGTTTCGTTTTTTGAAGTGAGTGAAACAAAAACAAAACAAAAACAATGAGAACGATTGCTCAATTTATTTTTTGCATTGTTTTTGCACATGAGCACAAAACAGAGAACACAGCCGATCAACTAAAAGCCACCACCGGCCACAAACAATACATTAATTTAATCGTACGCCGCTAGAAAAGAAAATAATGCGAAATAAATGGAAACGTCTTGAATTATTTGCGGAGAATTTGACCTATAATTTTATTATTTTGTTTTATACAACTAAGCAGCATAGATATAACCAGCTAAGACACATCTCTTCTTTTTCTCTTTTTTAATAACACACTCAACTTATAAAGTAAAATATATATTTAACATACATTTAAATTCATAAATTAGTGTCACTTTTCATTATGAGTTTCTTGTATAAAAATTTTTCTTAAAAACCTTAATGTAAATATTTCGGGATTCCATGGGATTTTTTTTTTTTTTTGACAAATCCCTCAAAATCCTGAGATTTTGCGGATCGGGATTGGCATCCCTAGTCAGTATTCTAACAATAACGTTCACTTTAAATATAATACTATACTGTATATTTCTAATCCTTTAGCATCGCTTGTGTTGTGCCTCACATATTTATCTAATTTGAAATCTTACAAGTATTTTTTGCATAGCTAGTCAATATCGCAAGCACTAAATTAGAGAATGAAAAAGCTTTTGATACTCTTACTCTGAACTTTCTGATTAAATAAAAGGTATAGCCAAGGCAGAGTCATATCAGAGAACACCAATGAGTAGTGAAAAAGTGAGTAGAGTGGAATCATGACTTATAATTTCTTGTACTTATGCGCACTCATATTTATTGCAATGTTGTCTATGAATCCTAATCACTTGAAAGTTTGAAGTGCACATCGCACTCATACTTATCCACATCTATGACGTTGTTGATTTCGACTCTCCTTAACTCAATGCCTATGGACGATGCAAAATAAATATGATTCACAATGCGAACCTCGCATACGAACATTAAAGTTCTCATTATGAGGTTATGTGTTTCTCTGTTGCTTTTTTTTTTTGTTTTTTTTTTTTTTGCAAGAGTTGAAAAACAACGAAATTTACTACTATTTTAGACTACTTGCAAACTGTTTAGTGACTAAACTTTTAAATAAACATACACGCATGAGTTGAGTGAGCTGAATCAATGTCAGTAGTATAAATATTTTCCCGAAACTAGAAATCAAACTGAGGTGATTTGTGAGTGTGAGTGTGGTATGACTATGATGCCGACGTCGCATTCATATTTATTTCAACGTATACTTATAAATCAATGTAATCAGAGTAGTTGAGTTTAAATGATGTCTACTCACTTATATTTAAAATCTCATGAGTCAGTATGAATAACGAAAAAACTATTCATGGCCGATCACTGATCACTATGTGTTTTTAACTTGAGATGTTCTAAAGTTTTTTGAGGTTTCCACTCTCGAATCGAATATCGAATATTCAAAGAACGATGATATAAGATTATTCTCAGTATCGAAACGTGGTGAAAAAAAAGAAGAGCGCGGTCTTAGGACACCCGGTTATAGCTACGCTGCTTCGCTATATAAAACAAACTTAATGTGTTAAATAACAATGAAATAAAATTATATTATATGATGATGTTAAATTCTCCACAAATATTTCAAAACGTTTCCATTTATTTCCCATTTTTAATGTATTGTTTCTGGCTGATGGCAGCTGTTAGCCGGCTTACTGCCAATTGACTGTGTTCTCTACTTTGTGCTCATGTGTAAAAACAATACTAAAACAAATTGAGCAATTGTACTCATTGTTTTTGTTTCACTCACTGCAAAGAACGAAACAAAACAAAATCAAATAATTTGCTTCATTAATTTTCGTAGTCTGCTTTTAAGTACGACTACAAAGAAATCAAAACAAAAATAAATTTATAACTGTAATAGAGTCGATTATTTTTGTTACGAAAATCACGCCCTAACTCCAGTATCGTGCAATAAATAGCATAGCTATAAAAATATGACAGCAAGCCTCTGGCCTGAGGTTGTACAATTGCAAACTCTGATATGCCACCGGCATTGAAGTTACTACAATAATCCAAAAGTGATGTAACAATTTGTGTAATGTTGACCCATAGTGCACATAGTCACGTGCATACATAGACACATATTTCTTATATAAAATAAACTTTCACCCTTCCTGTTAAAACAGTCTTTTATGGGCACCAGTCTTTTATACTACATCTTTAAGAATGAGCGTGGAAAAATTTTCGGAATATTTTGAAAATATGTTCAACTTTACTCGGAAGTTTTCCGAACTCTGTGGATGTGATGTGATAAAAAAGAATTATCAAATGGGCTGGAAAACACTTTTTGTTTTTATACTTGTAAATGTAGCAGTTTTCTTAACTTTCCACACCATCTACACGGAGATAGTTTTCAAGGGTAATCATTACATCATCTTGAAATCTGCTTCGGTTTTAGGAACCGGCTTGCAAGTAAATTTTTACTTCATAAATATTACTTGTAGCTTAAAATTAAACATTTAAATTTTAGGGTTACATAAAGTTTGTAAATGTTTTGCAGCAGCAACACAATTTTCGTTTTCTCCACAAGGAAATCTATGAAATGTACGAAACGTATGAACTGAAATCGAGCTCGTATAGAAAATGCTTGAGCTACAACATTTCGCTAGTAAAAAAACTATTGGCTACATTATTCTCAATTATAATTATAACGACAATTATTGTGATTGGAGTTCCCATGTACATGTTGATACATTTGAACATACGCGTGGAAATCCTGCCATTTCATTTGCCATTCATTGACACTGAGACCGATTTTGGTTTTAATTTAACATTCATCGTTCACATTGTTGCTACGTTTTTTGGAGGTTTTGGTAATTTTGTCATTGATTCGTGGCTTTTTATGTATGCTGCTCATATACCGATGTTGAAGAATATACTCAAATGTAAATTCGATGAATTGAATGTAATTTTGGAGGCGAATCCTAAAGATGTTGAAAAGTCGACAACTCCTTTAAACGAGATATTCAAATGGCACCAAAAATATAATGTGTAAGTAAATTATTCGAGGCAATTTTAGGAAACTATAAATACAACTCTGAAGAACTTTTGTTTTCATAATCTTCTTATTGTAGGTTTTGCAACAGCATCAAAAGCACATTTTTCTGGGTTATTTTTGTGCAAATCAGCACCGAGTTTTTTGGCATTGTATGCACTATCGTTTGCATTTTTCTCGATATTTGGCCGCCGGCTCCAGCGTATTTATTTTATTTGTTTGCCATCGTTTATGCATATTGTGCCCTGGGAAATTTGGTTGAATTGGCGGTAATATAATTGAAATTTTGAATACTTTATAACTGCACTTGCTATTTGCATAATTTCAGAACGATGATATAACTTCTATGATATATGACTGCTGCTGGTATAATCTGACAGCAGAGGAACAAAAAATGATACTTATAATGTTGAGAGAATCACAACAGGCCTCAGGCATATCAATTGGCGGTGTAGCCCCTTTATCAATGAATACCGCCTTACAATTGACAAAAACTATTTACACTTTGTCCATGATGCTTAAAGAGTTTTTGAATTAGTTTTGAGAAAGAAAAAAAAAAACTACCAATTGCAGCCATGAGCTTAATATGTAATAATAATGTACTCGTAGAATGCACAAAATTTTTTTAAAGAATTTTAAAGTACACAATTTAAATAATATATATATTTTTTTTTAACAAACACAACACAACCCGCGAAGCGATTAGCTTGTCTGCGGAGAACACCCAGGGTCTATGGCGGGGATTGAACCCACGACCTCTGGACTGAGAGGATAGCAGTGCAACCACTCAGCCACAGGGGCACCCAAAAAGCTAAAGATATTCTATTTTAGTTTAATAATTTTGGGGAGCAATCAACGAAATCAAATAAATCAATCTCTACATGATGTTGCCCATTTCTAATGCTTTTCAATTTTTCATGGAAGGTAAAGAAAAATATTTGCGATTTTTTTTTTTTTGGGAATTTTTATAATTGTAACAAATCTTAAGAAACTTATTTTTTCATAAATAGGCATTAGCACGGGAAACTCCACTTTTTTGTCACGTGCGACAGCAAGCAAGCAATACAGTTTATATTGCAGAATAATGTAAATTTTGCGCTGCTGACAACAGCCCACACAAATAAAGGGTGTTTTTTATAGAGTGACACAAGTTTAAATCATAATAAAACAAGGTAGGAAATATATTTTTAATATCAATAAAATGGGCTTTCTTGGAAAGAAAATTTTATAAAATTAATGATTAAATATGAATTCTCCCACGTGGAGGGCGCAATCTGGAACTCCAATTTTCAACAACTTTTCGCAACATTTGCGACCGTATTTCGCCGATGACACTTCGAATGTTGATTTCCAGGTGTTCAACTGTACAACTCAATGAAGATATGAACAACTATTCTTGTCTCAGGACGTACCACAAGCTATTTATATGACATTTTTACACAAGATAAAATGCGAAATGCCGCATTTAGAGATCGACCGAAGGCGTTTTTTTTGGCCGAAGCCGAAGCCGAAGCCGAATGTTTTAAATTTTAAAAATTATACTTGTTTTATATGAATTAAGAAAAAATTTTGCTTTTTTGAGATCACTGAAATAGCTGTAATATCTATTGGATACATAACAAGAAAAATAAAACTATTTTGCAATTTCTAGATTGCTTTTTCATATGATCACTCACAAGAACGTCCAAGTAAAAGAAAATAGAAAGCAACAGGGTTGTATTTCAAAGCAACCCTTTCAAAACGTTAAACACAATAGAAACTGTAGGCGAGCAACGACCAAACATAATTTTATTTTTCAAGCTTGGAATGAAAAATATTCGGCTTCCGCTAATCGGCCGATTACCAATTTTTGGCCGAAGGCCGAAGCCGATTAATCGGTCGAACTCTAGCCGCATTATTCTGCATTTTTAACTCAAAAAATTAGAATATTGAATTAAATGAGTGATATGTGCATTTTAAAAAAAAGTCCCTATGTTCCTTAAGATTTCATGCGATTCCGGGAATCAAAAACATTGCAAATAAGTCTTTAGTTGGCAGGCAACAAATATATTTGCCAGCACTGTATATCAAATTAATAAACGTTTCGGTATAAGCTATGAATAGAGATGGAAAGGCAGTCAAACACGTGAAAAGTATATTTCCACGTGTAAGTGTGACCAAATCGAAGGAAGGCGTAATTGTGGGTCCCCAGGTATGAGAAATCTTTAAGGAATTGCTCAAATCTAAGTTGACCAATAAAGAGTAAGGAGCATTCGAAAATGTATGTCACAATTTTATTGGAAATAGAAGGGCTCCAAATCACAAAGAACTGGTACAAAAACTTCTTTATTCACATCAACTCTGAGTTGTTGATGCAATTTCCTGCATTCGCATTTAGATTTCTTTTCGTTTTGCTATATCTGGAGTCTAATCAACGCTTTCGATAACGTGCTGATTTGATTACGTTTTTTTAGTTTGAGATTATCGCAATCGATATCTAATCATATTATTACATTGTTCGATAGCGCATACCATAACCTAAAACTGAAAAAACGTGATCGAATTAGTTCGTTATCGAAAGCGACGATTAGACTCCAGATATGGAAAAATGAAAAATTATACCACTGCTTATGCATGGTGAAAGGTTCTAACGAGATATTGCGCACATGGTCCCCAGAAATATGAACTGATACCCAGCAAAAAAATAATCGAGATTTAGCAGCAATGGCTTATTAATAAAAGTCTCTATTGCATTTTTATAGCTTATTTTTCTGTTTTTGTAGTGTAGTTTAATATAACACAAAAATAAGCGCTTCGGAAGCGCGGAAAAGCACACAGTGCATCCCCTCTGACTTACGAGGATGCAATAATGTAAGTGAATGGCGAAATTTAACACAAAGACTACGACGGCAATCAGCTTTTTATACTCAAACTCTCAAAGTTTTTTATAGATAATCCTCTCTCGCTTACCTGTATACAAATATGGATGCGAATGAAATTTTTACTTCGAGTTTTGAGTTTTTATTTTTTAATTGAATTGTGTGCAAAAATAAATATGTGCTTCGGTAGTTCAGTGGGCAGTGTTCTAGCCTAACATACGGAAAGCCTGGGATCGACTCCTGCTTCAATGCGCGAACAAAAAGTATTGATATGATATTGTATTTAATGTATAATTAATTAATTAATTGGATGTTAATCTTAAGAGTAAATATAAAGTTCTGATCTAAAGAGGAAATTTTTTAATTACATACATATGAAAAAGACATGCTTCCAGATAGACGAATATTTTTGCTGAATTCAGGTCACTCCGGCAGGCATGAAAGAATCACATTTTAGATCGACGTCGCAGAGCTTCTACGCGAGGATTCCCATATAAAAATCATGCAAAATTTCATGCATCGGGTAAGCGCTTGCCTACCAAAAGAGCACTTATATATGTATGTAGGTGCTTCCAATGACTTTGCCTAGCGAGGCCATTAGTTATTGTAGTGTCGAAGCATATTTCTTTATTGCACACCAATGACAAGTGTAAAATATGTTTATGTATAAGAGAAAAAACAAACGCAGTCTCTTTGAGCGTGTTAGTTCGCTTGTTTTGCTATTTTAAGTTTTATAGTTTATTAATTTAACACTTAAAAAAATAAAGAATCAAAATAATATGTTTAACGATGGATATAATTGTAAGACATTTTATTATCACTTGAAGTATGAAGTATGGTGTACTATGCAATATTTTATTGCACACTTGACACAACTGTGCATTCAACTGTAGTACAACGGTTTTAGTTTTTTTTTTTTTTTGTTTTCTTGTTCTCTATTTTAGCTTTACACGATCACCACTACAAACAATATTCGCTCTTGAAAAATATACAATACTGTGCACGTTTTAATGGCTTGCGCTCACTTCTATATTATAAAATTTAATCAAGAAAATTTCTCAACATCATGGAAAATGTATAAATTGTTTTTGTCAATTGCAATGCAGTGTGCATTGATAATGGGGCTATACCACCAATAGACATGCCTTCGGCTTGCTGTGAACTCCTCAGCATGATTAGCAACATTTTCTGTTGCGGTACACTCAACTTATACCAGTATGAATCGTAAATCATTAAGGTAACATCGTCGTTCTACAAAAAAAATAAAATAAAAATAAAAAGCTTATTAACCATTTACTTGAATCTCAATTTCAATTTTATTTACTTTAATAATATTTACATTAGATAGTGTTTTAATTTACAATAATTGCAATTGACGATGAAATTAAAAGTGTAATTTTTGTGAGTCACATTAGGGTGGCAATGAAACCCCGTTTTGGAACTTTGTAAAAAGCTATGCGGATTATTTTGATACAAATTAAGCTTTTTTTTGGACCTCTAGCGGTCAAGCCTAAGAAATGTCCGATTCGGCCCAAATTTTGGCACTCGCTTACTGAAATATTGTCTTATGTAATATGAGCTTAATTTTTGTAGATTTTATAAAATTTTAAATTTGACCTCTAGGGGTCAAGCCTTCAGTTGTCTAATTTGGACCAAATTTTGGGATGCGCTTACTGAAATATCGTTTTATTTTGGTAGATTTTATAAAATTGGAATTTTGACGTCAATGTGGCATGTCAGGCAGCTACCCGATTTGGCTTAAATTTTCATCACGTGAGTCTTAGACCAAGTACCATAACAATACGCACAGCTTTTGTTTAAATAAAAAAATTAATAAAGTTCCATACATTTCATTGCCACCCTAATATATATATACATATGTACATATATAAGCATTTTAGGAATATCAGAGATAAATTGTTAAATAATCAATTACCGCTAATTCCACTATGTTGCCCAAGGCACAATGAAAATAGAATAAGGCAAAAGAGTAAACCAAAAAGACGGGTGCTGCTGGCCAAACACCCAAAAACAGGCAGACAACCGTAGAAACAATGCTCACGAATTCCATTGAAACTTGTACGAAAATCACCCAAAAGAAAAACGTTTTTACGGTATCGGAATATCTAGAGGGAAATATTTGAAAGTTTATTTATATTTTTTTTTCTATTTTAGCGTTAACAAACTTAATTTTGGGCTTCTAAGAAGAGTGAGCTGTACCTTAAAAAGGTTTTCTAACTATATGTCAAAAATAAAAATATATAAAAACAATATCGCTACTGTAAGCTTATGAGGGCGATCAGAAACCAATCCGAATGAACGTACAGAGGGCGGCACTATTTTTGTGAAAAGTGGCAACCTAATTAAACATGTGTTATAAATTTCAAAGTACCACGTTGTTTAATATTTTTTTTTCGGAGTCAATAGAAATAATAAATTCAGTAATGGCGGGTTCAATACGGGCGGCCACTACAAATGTTATAATATATGAACTTTAGCCTAAATAATCGAATATCTTACCTGGCGTAGACAATTTTTAAAAATTTTAAGTTTACGGTAAACTTTTTTTCGTTTTTTGGCGATTTCTTTTTTTTAATTTTTGGAGAGTTTTTTTAATTTTTGGCGATTTTTTTAATTTTGGAAATTTTTGTGGTTTTAGGCTTTTTTGGGTTTTGTCGTTTTTCGATTTTAGCGATTTTTTCGGTTTTTGGCGATTTATTTTAGTTTTAGTGATTTTCTTAGTTTTGGCTTTTTTTAGTTTTTTCTGTTTTTGATTTTTTCTGTTTTTGGCGCTTTTTTTAGTTTTGGTTAATTTTTTTAGTTTTCGAAATTTTTCCGGGTTTGTTTTTTTTAAGTTTTGTTTTTTCGATCTTGGCGATTTTTTCGGCTTGTGGCGATTTATTTTAGTTTTAGTGTTTAAAAATATATTTTCTTGTTTTATTATGATTTAAACTTGTGTCACCCTATAAAAAACACCCTTTAGTAACTTTTAATGTCTATATATCAAATTGTCTATATATTTCGGTATATTACATTAGGAATTAAAAATTTTTCGTTGCTCGCTTTAGAACTGCCCGCCTGGAGGACATGATGACAACCCGAGTTTCATAATCGGATCATCTTAAACCAATCAACTGATTACCGAAACCTCAGATACTTTGTGTGGTTTTTTTTTTTTGTTATCTCGTCTAGTTTTGGGATCGCCTTCGTAACTTGTATGTCTGGCTGTGACATCGTAGTGCACTACACCATTTTGGTTTATAGAATGTTTTAAAATAACTTTACATACAACTATTTAATTCACTCTTCATTAGAATTTACTAAAAAATTCCTCCCACGCTCAAGTTTGTTTGCTTCAAGAAATGAAGAAAAACAAACTTTTTTATTTCTACTTACAGAATATAATGTTGATGCCATTGCAAAACATCCGTCAGCAGCTCTTTGATCTTAATATCAAATTTATCATCATCTGCCAGCAAGAGTTCATCCAATTCTTTGAATTTGGCCAGCAATATATTCTTGATTAAAGGTATGTGAGCAGCAAATATAAAACACCAAGAATCATTAATAAAATTGCCCGTTACACCACAAATGACACAGATTGCATGAAACAAAGAATTGAAATAGAAACCAAAGTCGGTTTCATAGTTCACAAATGGCAAATAGAATGGCATAACAAAGATGCGCTGCTTAAGGACAAGCAAATAGAATACGGGGACACCAATAATGGCTAAGCAGGTCAGTAAAATTATAGCCAATAAAATTTGTATTAGTTTATTCACCAACTTGAAGCTGTCACTCAAAAGCTGATGATAATTCTTGGATTTCTTCTCATAATTGGTGTATATGGAAACAGTTTCTTTGTAGAGGAAACATACAACATGTTTTCTTTTAAGGCCATTAATAAGCTTAGCATAGCCCTTGAATACACACATGGACATACATATTTTATTATTATTAAAAATTTTAAAAACTAATATTGCAACTTACTTGAATGCCAGTACAAAACATGCAAAGACACTTTATTGCATCGATCCAATCTTGTTCAACGGTTATGACCACATACACGGTGTAAAAGGTGAACAATATGGAACTATTTATCAAGAAAAGCACGCCCCAAGTATTCCAGGTCATACGATATTCATCACTTACCATATCGACTCCCAACAATTGGGCAAAGATGCGAGTTAAGCTGAAGAATTTTACGAACCTGTCCGAATGTTTGGTATTCATTCTTGCTTTTGTTGTTGAGTTCCCCAACAATTGAATGTAAATGATTTTTTATTTTTAGACTTTGGCGTAATTTATTGTAATTTGCAACTTACTTCACAATTAAATACGTATGTATGTATTTATATTCTTCTAACATAGAACTTTGCACTATGGGTTTCAAACATCAAAAAATTGGTGAGTATTAAGGATGCCAAATGGAACTGATTGTTGTAAATCCCGGGATTTGAGATTTCAGAATATCGAATTCCGGCATGCCGGGATTTTTTGGCATCCCGGGATTTATTGGAGTTTTTTGGGATTTCGGTATTTTTACAGCTATGCTATTTGTTGCGCGATACATGATTTAGTTGTATAATTTGTAGCTGAAGTCATTCAATGACAGGCAATTAATTCATCAGGAGCGTGCGTGAATAAAAAAATACTGAATTTGAAATTTGTTGCTGCTTCGTTAATTTTTATATAAAAAAAATTATGATTATCAAATATTGAATAACTACTTTTTACGGGTGACACCCGTCTCCCCTCTCCTATATTAACAAGAACATGCGTCTAGTTCTCAGACTTATCCACATAAAATTTAGTGTGCCTCACTATTGTAGTTCTGAAGATATGGGAAAAATAATAATTACTTTGTATGGAGGTAACAGCCCCCACCGTTCCGCCGCCCTTCTTACAACACCAAGATTTAAAGGGAACATGCAGCTTAATGTAAGAACCATCCATATAAAATTTTTTCACTCTTACTATTGTAGTTATGGAGATGTGAATTGAGCCGCGAAGAAAAAACCTTTGACCCTACTGTGCGAAGTATGGGTGTTGGTTGGTTGTTCAATAGATACAAATTTGTCTACCACTCTGACAATTGAGCTCTAAAATGGTTTATACGGCATTTACATTGTCTCGAAATCTAGTACTTACAAGGTTTCGAGCTAAATCTTGCTGCTTTTTACTAGATTTCCCATACAAAACAAAATCTATTTTGTCATTAGATTTGTAGGAAATCTAATCAAAATCTAATATTTTTATTTACTTTTTACCACCCTGTACAACATATTTATAATAAAAAAAGATGAATGAATTAGCTACGGTCTGCTTAAAAAGGTGCGTGAATTGGCTACATTTCAGTTGGTTGGTTGTAATTTTGGAAATTTTTCAGTTAATGGGTTTTGTTTTTGGATAAAAAATCTTGATAAATGTAAAAAAAAAGTTGCTGTAAATGGTATAGATTTTCATAAAGACTTTATAGGGCATTTACATCAACACAAAATCTAGCATATTTTGATTAAAATCTTTATGAAAATCTATAGCGTTTGCACCAGCTTTTTTTTACATTTATCAAGAACTTTTTTATCCAAAACAAAAAACATCAGCTGATTTGTTTCCAAAACTACAACCACACAATTGTATTGTAGCCAATTCACACACTTTTTTAAGCAGACCGTAGCTAATTCAATCACCTTTTGTTATACAGGGTGGTAAAGAATAAATAAAAACATTAGATTTTTATTAGATTTCCTACAAATCTACTGAAAAATTAGATTTCGTTTTGTATGGGAAATCTGGAAAAAAACAGCTTGATTTAGCTCGAAATCTTGAAAGTACTAGATTTCGAGACAGTGTAAATGCACTATTAATCAAAATTTGCTAGATTTTATACTGGTGTAAGTGCCCTATTAAAAGAAACTAGCAACGTTGCCAGAATAGAAAGATCATTTTAATTATGGGGCATTTACATCAGCACAAAATCTGGAATATTTTGGGTAAAATCTTTATGAAAATCTATACCATTTACACCAACTTTTTTTGACATTTATTAAGATTTTTTTTTATCCAAAACAAAGCCCATCAACTGATTTATTTCCAAAACTACAACCAAACAACTGCATTTTAGCCAACTCACACACTTTTTAAGCAGACCATAGCTAATTCACTCACCTTTTGTTGTACAGGATAGTAAGTAATAAATAAAAACATTACATTTTTATTAGATTTTCTACAAATCTACTGAAAAATTAGATTTCGTCTTGTATGGAAAATCAGGAAAAAAGCAGCTTGATTAGCTAGAAATCTCGAAAGAACTAGATTTCGAGACAGTGTAAATGCACTATTAAACAATTTTATCAATTGCACGTCTGTTGAACGCTTTATCCTGCCATTTCGATAGATTTAACTTCAACAATATGGCCACTATCAACTGTCAAGGTACTTAAGTCCTCATTGGAAGATTTTTAAGTTTTTTTTTAATGTCTCAGAAACTTTAAATTTATAGAAATAAAAATTGTTTTCTTAATGGATCTTAACTTAGCATTAGAGTTCGACCGATTAATCGGCTTCGGCTTCGGTCTTCGGCCAAAAGTTGGTAATCGGCCAACATTCTGCCTATGGCAAAAATCGGCCGATTAGCCGAAGCCGAATATTTTTCATTCCAAGCTTGAAAAATAAAATTATGTTTGGTCGTTGCTCGCCTACAGTTTATATTGTGTTTAACGTTTTGAAATGGTTGCTTTGAAATACAACCCTGTTGCTTTCTATTTTCTTTTACTTGGACGTTCTTGTGAGTGATCATATGAAAATGCAATCTAAAAATTGTTTTGTTTTTATTTTTCTTGTTATGTATCCAATAGATATTACAGCTATTTCAGTAATCTCAAAAAAGCAAAGTTTTTTCTTAATTCATATAAAACGTAAGTATCAGTTTTAAAATTTAAAACATTCGGCTTCGGCTTCGGCTTCGGCTTCGGCCAAAAAAAAACGCCTTCGGCCGATCTCTACTTAGCATATCTGAAGCAGAAAAATTCGTAATTTTTATAGCATTCATAATATATTATATAGAATGAATTATACCACATCATTTTGCCCATTGTGCAAAGAGATATTGCAATTTTAATAATAAATAACTTTGGAAAAAATATAATCGGTTGCTTCCTAATTGCTACTCGTATGGTGACAATAATTATTTTAATTTCTTCTTTATAAATAAATAAGTTATTATTATTTTAAACGGGGTGTTATGTGAAGAGTTTATTCATTTAATTTACAAAGGCGCAGGAAATTTAACGAAAACTAACACAGCAAAAAAAAACGTGAGAAAAAAATGTTAAAATCAAGGGTTCAAGTTCCCAGATTTTAAAGCTTTTCGGGTGTTAATTTTTATCAGTTTAATAATGATGAATTTTTTTGGATTTAGGAAATCTTTAGACATAAGTGTACTTCATATGATGATTAAAAAAAAGTTGTGAAAATTGCAAACTCTTTGAACTACTTTTTTTTTTGCTGGGATATTGATATATACAATTTTTTACTGTCATTTGAGAACAATGTGAAAAAATAAATATCAAATTACAGGAAGCATATATATGTTAGTGTGAAATGGAAGAAAATATAAGGAAATCAAATGCAAAGGAAAATGTAAGGCCTGTGTATCTGTGACACCTCCTCAAATGATGTGCAAAATTTCATAACAATCGGACGAATCGTTTAAAAACTGCAGAATTATTTCCATTTTTTTTACTAAATCCCCACTGTGTATCGTGTACTTAAGGCCACACTAGGCACCATCGGACCGAGCTAAAAACCAGGACCGCATTTATGGCAGCAAGCCCCATATAAAGAAAAAAAATTTTGCGACCAGTCTAATGTACTGTTTTTATGATAAAGTCTAATCCATTATCGCTTACAAAAAAAAAGTTAAAGCATTGAAATATATATGGAATGTAATTTCATCAGAACACACCATAGCTGTTAAGTAATGGCTAGTAATCGTAATGATTACTAATTTGATTACTTTTTTCCTAAAGGTGAAGTAATTATTAAATTATGATTATATTCAGTTTCGCATGATTACTAATTGATTACGATTACTAATAATGGAAAAGTAATCTGAATTACTTAAAATTACTAAAAATAATCAAAAGTAATCAAAAAATAATCTGATTACTTCTAAGGATTACTTTTGATTCTTTTTGATTATTTATTAAGAATCAAAAGTAATCTTTGAAAGTAGTCGGATTACTTTTTGATTACTTTTGATTCTTTTTTAATATTTTTAGTAATTTTAAGTAATTCAGATTACTTTTCGACTATTAGTAATCCTAATCAATTATTTATCAGCAATTCTTTTGAAGGCAATTATATAATCATTACAATTCTTTTTAAAATGTAATCTAATTGATTACTAAACGTAATCGAAATTTAACAGCTCTGGAACACAACACTAAATTGCTAGACCACTTCAAAATACTCGTACATATGTACACTTAAATTTCACTTTTGCTTTTTTGAGGATTGAGCGAGTAGAGTGAGGCCATACCGTTCAATTACATTTACCCGTAAGAGGATAGCGATATAAACCAGGGCTACAAATTGAATTATATAGCTAGTCGTATCTTATAAATAATATTACTTGTAATGGGTGTTTTTTATTGAGGTATAGAACTTTAAGTTGGCATCACTTTTTTAACTGGCGGCCATTTTGTCAGCTGTCAAGTGATTAATATTTAGTTTGGTTTGCCATTTCATCATGAACAGGTTGACAAAAGAACAACGCTTGCAAATCGTGCAAATTTATTTCGAAAATAATGTTTCAGTTCGCGAAGTTTACCGCAAGCTCCGTCCATTTTATGGTCGACATAATCGTCCATCAGAGCAATTAATTCGGTTAACCATGGATCGTTTTCGCACTACGTTTACTCTATGTGATAATACGCATCCGCAGAGACGTCGAACAGTGCGCACCGAAGAAACAATTGCCGCTGTAGAGCAAAGTGTTGAAGAGGACCCGAATGAATCGATTCGCCACCGTGCACAGCAATTGGAGCTTTGTCCATCAACTTTATGGAAGATTTTGAAGATTTTGAATGTGGATGAGTTGTGGTTCCAACAAGACGGCGCTACATGCCACACAGCGCACGTCACAATCGATTTATTGAAGGAAACATTCGATGAGCGCATAATTTCGCGGAATGGACCTGTCAATTGGCCACCAAGATCGTGTGATTTGACACCATTGGATTATTTTCTTTGGGGATATGTGAAGTCGCTCGTCTACGCCAACAAACCAGAAACGTTAGGGGACTTGGAAGCCAACATTCGTGGCGTTATTGCCAACATACGGTCCCATATGCTCGAAAAAGTGGTTGAAAATTGGACCTGTAGAATTGGCTTTATTCGAGCCAGCCGCGGCGGCCACATGCCCGAAATCATATTTAAACATTAATGGCATAAAATTATCCTTCCAATAAAGCCAAATTGATGGACATTAAAACGATTTTCTTGTGTTTTATTTCAATTCGAAGTTCTATACCTCTAAAAAAACACCCTGTACAACCAAACTACTTACCTAATTATTTTTGCTTTCGTTTCGAAGAAAAAAAAATTATCATGTCTCTTGGGAAACTAATTTTAAAATGCTTGCAACTGATATCTTGACTATAACAATATATGTATGTATGTATGTATGTATGTATGTAGCATGTTGTGTAGTCCGCAGTTGTGTTTAAATGATTTGTCACACTTAGTGTGATTTCATTTCACTTCATTTCATTTTATTTTCTATTTAAATTCAAGTCATTGCTTTTCTACTAACAATTCACAGAAACAAACAATTCAATGAAATTATATGAATAAATATATCATATGTATACGGAAAATGTATTCCAAAAAACGTTTGTTTGTAGAAAATGTATACTTGTATCATAGAAAATCCAAATGAATTGGAAAGCAAATACAAAATCAAAATCATAGTAAAACGTTTAGAGAAAAGTCAAGTTAACAAGGTAAGTGCAAGAGAACTCGCCACTGAACTGACATAGACGAAAATTTAATTTTGTAGAACAAGATATGTACACACAGAAAAATTTCAACTTAATATTTCCGTAAACAAGGCTAATATAATATTTTTAGGCGATGATTTTGCTTCATATGTGTTTCATGTTAATCTAACATGATTTATAGTAATTTTCAAAGAAAATTTTTCCTTTTGAAATAACTTTATTTCACGTTAATTTAATATTTACGTACATACTATTAAAATCAAAATGAAGAATCATGTTGAATCAAAGTTATTTGAAGTTGGAACAACATAAATTTAATTTAATGTAGTAATTGGTATTTTATTAATTATTTAACTTACGTGCGGTTGACATAGACATCAGAAAAATGTTTGTTTGTATATAAATTGGCTTCCCCGACCAAAATTTAAACTCGGATCTCATACAGTGGTAATCAACGTGCTTACCCCTGCAGCCACAATAAATTTAAATATTTTGTAGATACACACTAAATATGTACCATCATGAATAAAATTTTAATTCAACATTATTTCACTAATCATTTAACATACAATTTATTTGAAAAGTTGTAGTTAAAAAAAATACAAAATACTTTGACTTGACTCCAGGATTCGAACCTGCGATCCTGCGACTGCAAGACTAGCACAATTAAGCACAAAAGTGTATTGCAGCTATGAACAAAGCTAATAAACACCAACACACTTAAGCAACATATTATTTCTTGTAAATTTAATGTGATTTGAATGAATTTGAATCAAACTTTTTGCATGGAGATTTTACATTTTTTTTTTTCTGTGTATGTATTTCAACAAAATATTTGTAAAGGTAGCACTATGAGGCCGTGCCTATTGGCCTAGGATCTAGGAAAATAGAAAATAGTCATATACGATAGGCTCTAGATAATTTGAAACCGCTTCCTCGGTGCCTTCAAAAATATTCAATAAATTGAAAAACAGCTGCATACATAGACAGAAAAACTATTCTCCAGTTAATGCTTTCAATTAAAAATTCAATTGATTCAAGGTTAATTTAAAATTTTTCGGCAATGATTTTACTTCATATGAGTTTCATGTTAATTCAACATGATTTACTGTAATATTCTTCTTCTTCTTTCGAAATAACTTTTTTCATGCTGATTTAACATTACAGTGGTGTTTTTATTCTAAACCAATCTCATGAACATACGAGCAAACTTGGTTATGTTTTATAACAGAATTCAAGAAAAAAGTGAATGGGAACAGACCCATTAAATTTTTTATTTTTGATTTTATGTACTTTTACTTATAGAATTCCTAAAAAATTTAGAGCATGGCTTGGTATTTTGTAATGAAACAGTCTCAAATTTATAAAAATGGGCGTACCCGCGCCCACTAAAGTTTAATATAACAGTTCACCTGCTTCTACTTAACCGATTCTTATGGAACATGACCCACACCCTGAGCTTTGAAAGTACCACAATCTTGTTATTGAAAAAATGGGCAGAGCCATGCCCATTCAAATTAAGTCTTAAATTATATAAATTTCTACTTATGCCAGCCCCACGAAACTTGGCAAGCGACTAGGACTCTTGGAATGACACGATACCGCATTTAAAAACGTGGGCAGTCCAATGCCCATTAAAGTTAAGTATTCAATTATATAACTATATAACTTATACGATACCTACAAAACGTGGTAAACAGTTTTAGCTACTCGAATGCAAGAATCTTGTGCTTAAAAAAAGGTTGGAAGGGGGGGTGGGGTCATGCCCATTTAAACTTAATATTATCTTTCATGTGCTTCTACTTGACCAACTTTTGCCAAACTTGACACACACCTTGAGTTCTTAAAGTAACAGTATTGTTCCTTTTAGAAAAGGGCGTCACCACGCCCCTGAAAATTTTAAATTGTGTCTAAAAATTTCACAAAAAAAAAAGCTTTTTATAAAAAATTTTACCATCTGCTGAAAAAAGCTACTAAAAAATTTTAAAATAATTTAGATTAAGTTAAATAAAAAATTTTGATATATCGTCGGCTTAGAGTGTAAAACTGCTAACTCGCTTCAAACAAATTGTACAGGAGAGAGACAAGATACTGTTAAAATTTCGTATAAATAACTTAGGAAACTAGCCTAATGGATAAAAGTATTTTCGAAATGTAGAGTTTCAAATTAAAGTAAATTTTTAAGCCAGTCGTTGCGGCATCTTTCGAAAATATATAAAAAATGGATTTAGCAGGTTTACACTCTAAGCCGACGAAATGCATTAAATGCCAATCAGGTTAGCAAATTCTGCATTGATAAAAAATTATCTTTATCTAACTGAATCTAAATTGTATTAAACTTTTTTGTGCTTTTTTGAAGGCGATTAATTTTTTTAAAGCTTTATTATTTTATATTTAAATAAAATAACATAAAATAAAATAAATATCTCACTTAATTTCGTATCACCATGATTGATAGATGGCGAGTTTCAATTGAAAATACCGCCTACAAGTCTCTAGATGAAAGCAGTGCCTGCTTGGCCTTGACATATTCCATAAACTACAAAGCCACTCTCACTTACTAACTCTATCGCTGTTGAAGTCTCCTCCAGGCCAATAAAGCAAACGAAAATAATAAATCCCTTGCTGCTTATGTTTATCCCAACATATTAAATTTATCAAATCTATTTTCATTTAATTTGCATTTTATAAAGATTTATATGCGTACTTTGAATCCTTTCACAAGGCCAAATATCTAATATTCAATTCAACACGTTTCGCAAATAAAATATATAAAAATGCATTGAAAAAGAAGAAACCCTTTATGAGACGTGTGGATTAAGCTTTAGGACTAATTTGAATTGTGAAATGTATAAAATAGTAAATATATTTTATGTAATTTCATGATATGTGTAAACAATTTTATTGTTTGAAAAAAGCTGGAGCAACATTTAATTTATAAAATATGTGAATTTTGTTTTTGCTATAAAATTTTGCAAAAAATAATTAGCATAGCCATCAATATCAATCAATTGTCTAGATCAGCTACGTCCAAGCCATATGCACAATGTGCAAACTTTTACAAAAGAGCTTTTGTGCTTTCACACCGGTAAAACATCCACAACAATAACAACAACACAGTAGACAACAATGCTTGCTCTTACTTTGCAAAGAAACAAAATTAAATATAAGAGCTTTCAAAGCTATTTACCTCAAATGCAAATATCTGTGTATGTGTGTTTGGACTAGATCAGGTCTATATCAGCTACGTAGAACAAAAATAAGCAAATTAACTAACATGTGCATAATTGGTAAAGAACAAACGACAATGGCAAGATGGTAAAATTGAGCTTTCATTACAAAAAAAGCTTTCAGCAAAATTTAATACGAGGAATCAAAACAATTCACATATTCCATTTACATTAAAGGCTGAGTATATAAAGCAGAAATCTAGATCATCTCACACCACATACTCAGTGGACCAAACACAAAAGAACGCTGATTGTGAAGGTGTAGTGGCCTTCGAAAACCGCTAGTTGTTCCGTTCTACTACGTGTTTGTCAGAATATTTACAATTAGCTTTGGTGTTATTTGTTCATTAATAATTATAACATGAGATTTGGCCTACAAAGCAATATGAACTTTAGCCTGATTTAATTATAAATATATACACATACTGTGATATTTGCATTTTAGGTAAAAAGCTTTGAAAGCTCTTAAATTTGTACTTATTTCTTTGCAAAATAAGAACAATGTTTCTTTGCAAAATAAGAAAAAGCATTATTGTCGCCGAGATATGGTTGGCTTTTGTGCTCTCGTCGGTGTGAAAGCACAAAAAGCTTTTTATAAAAGTTTGGACTTAGCTGGCCTAGATGATAGTTGTTGATTTATATGTTTCCTTCGACAAACAATTCCATCAAGTTGTATTCTTTTGAGGAGCAAAGAACTTAACTGTTGGAGTGCGCTGTTCCCTGTCAGCCAACCGTTTTTAGGGTTTCGTACACCAAAGGTGAAAAGGAACCCTATTGTTTTAGCTACGCTGTCCGTGTGTCCGTCTGTCCGTCACAGGGTATTTTCTCGAGAACCGTAAGAGCTACGGGCCTGACCTGTGTTAGAGTTAAAAATAAAGGGTGTTCCAAAACGAGCAACGAAAAATGTTAAAATCCCATGTAATATACATACATATATACAATTGTATGTACATACACTTGAATTTTGTAAGGTTAGTGTATTTTTATACAGACTACAACAATTAACAGTAAAATTTAAAAAAAGTTTAATTAAAGGGTGTACCATCAGTTAATGTAATTTTCACTATGAAATTTTTACAACTTGCTGTATCTTGGAAACCGTAAGAGCAAACTTCTTGAAATTTTCAAAAACGGTAAAACAAAAAAATCCCAAAATTATAAAATCTTCAAACCGAAAAAAAATCGCCAAAACAAAAAAAAAATCGCCAAAACGAATAAAGTCGCCAAAACGAAAAAAAGCAGCAAATTAAAAAAATTTCTAAAACGAAAATAAATCGCGAAAAACCGGAAAATCGCCAAAATAAAAAAATCGCCAAAATGAAAAAAAAAATCGCCAAAATGAAAAAAAACGCAAAATTGAAAAAAAAATCGCCAAAACGAGAAAAAAAGCTAAAAATAAACAAAAACAAAATTATTTCAGCTGAAAAAACGTCAAAAAAACCCTGTATTAAAAAAAATTATCAAAGCCCAACGTACGGAACCCTTCGTGCGCGAGTCAAAGTCGCACTTTACTGAATTTATTTTACTTTTACTTTATTCAGACATTCTTTCTTCTTTAAAACAGTGATTATTTAAGTCATATACTTTATACTAATAATGCAAATAATACTGCTTGCAGACGACTTGCTTTTAATTGGCCTGAATATCGTTGAAAAGGATAAACATTCTAAATTTCAATACATTAATTAAATTAATTCAAAATCTCTTTAATTTTTTTTACCTTAGCATAATCTCTATGCGAACAAAAGAAAGTCTATTTATTAAAATAATAAAAAAAAAATAATAATAATAATTGTTCAAGTATTTTGAACTTTACAGAATCCTCAAGTGCCAAAACGTGTACTACACTATTAAAACAAAAATATATTTTCCTCAATAAAATGTGCAGACTTTTTTCTTTTTGTCTTAAGCATACAATAGACATTATTGTATTGAAATATGGAAACCTTATTGTTTTTAACCAAGAGCCATACAAATTTTAAATAGAAAAATACTCATAATAAAGCTTATTTTCCAAGTTCTACTTGTAAATCTCTTATGGCAAAATATAATTTAAGGCTGTAAAAGTACAAGTAAATTTTCAAATTTGTCTGTCGTCAAGCAGGAAAAGTTTCACCGAAGTTTTGTTTGTACTAGTACACATCATATTTTAATCCAACTGGCCTAATAAGATTCTTTTTTTTATAACTGTTGGACTAAAATACTCGTAAATTAAGTTTGTGTCTAGATGGTAAACAAAAATTGTTTGGATACCTGTAGGCTTAGAGCACTGCCTTAAGAATCTCTTTAAACAACTTTTAATGCAAATTTTTAAATACATAAAATGTTAATTAAATGTTTGGTCTAATGCAGGAAATTAATAGCAGTCCTTAAATGTATAGCATGTTTATTCATGCTTATTCATGTTTACCTGTAATTTTTTATGTTCTCCTTTTTATTGCCGCATCATAAGAGGATTTTGTTTTATGAAATGCCACTACTTAAGTCTTAAATTATTTTAACTAAAACATTTCAGCTTATTTTAAGTTACGAGTGCCCGCCCCTTCCACCCATGTATTTTTCAACAGTCTGGTTGTAATAAAAAAAAATTTTTTTAATATATAAACTAATATCTTTTTCATTCTATCTACATATAATGCGTTTATTTTACATAAATGTGTATATAACTTTTTATGTGCTTTCATTTTTATTTTCTCATTAAAAAGTTGGCATTAAAAGCAAATACTTAAGCTTTCTGTCCTTGAGTCCTTGAGGACCAGGACCATATTATCATGAGAAATACATATTTCAATAATACGCAGTAGGCTTTTCGTGTACTCTGAGATAAATTGGAATTTTTTAAAATTCCATTCGACATCGAACAATTATTCGATAGCGAATGCCAAAATCTCAAACTGAAAAAACGTGATCCAATCAGCTCGTTATTGAAAGCAAGGATTAGACCCCTGAATTAAGTAACTATCCATAGTCGATGGTAAAACAAATTTATATTTTCAAACATCTGTAAGCAACCTAAACTAATTACACACCTGCATTTGTGCATAATTTGCAACATATAACAAAGCTTTATAAGACTAATATGTAACCATGTTTATGGTTAAACTAGATTCTCATATAAAAATTGATTAAAGGACTGTCTAATACATAAAATATGTTTAATTAAAAAGAAAATAAATTCAGTAAAGTGCGACTTTGACTCGCACACGAAAGGTTCCGTACGTTGGGCTTTGAGCATTTTTTTTAATATGGCGTTTTTTTTTAAGTTTTTGTAATTTTTTTCCATTTTGGCGTTTTTTTTTTAATTTTGGCGATTTTTTAATTTTGGCGATTTTTTAATTTTGGCAATTTTTTTATTTTAGAGATTTTTTCGTTTCTTCGCGATTTATTTTAGTTTTAGAAATTTTTTCAATTTGGCGCTTTTTCGTTTTGGCGATTATTTTTTTGTTTTTGGGCGATTTTTTCTCGTTTTTGAGATTTTTTTCAGTTTTAGCATTTTTCCATTTTGGCGTTTTTTTTTTAATTTTTGCAATTTTTTCTTTTTGGCGATTTTTTTTCATTTTGGCGATTTTTTTCATTTTGGCGATTTTTCCGGTTTCTCGCGATTTATTTTAGTTTTAGAAAAAATTTTTAATTTGGCGCTTTTTTCATTTTGGCGATTTTTTATTTGTTTTTGGCGTTTTTTTTTTTTTTGGTTTGGCGATTTGATAACTTTGGGATTTTTTGTTTTACCGTTTTTGAAAATTTCAAGAGTTTGGCTCTTACGGTTTCCAAGATACAGCAAGTTGTCAAAATTACATAGTCAAAATTACATTAACTGATAGAACACCCTTTAATTTAGAATTTTTTAAATTTTAGTGTTAATTATTGTAGTCTGTATAAAAATACACTAACTTCACAAATTTCAAGTGTATATTGGATGGGATTTTAACATTTTTCGTTGCTCGTTTTGGAACACCCTTTAATTTTTAGCTTTCATGTATTTGCTGTTGTAGCGGCCAAAGTCCTACACGCTATGTCCAAATTTCAGGTCCGTAGCTCTTACGGTTCTCGAGGAAATAGCCTGTGCCGGACAGACGGACAGAATGACAGACGGACAGCGCAGCGAAAACTATAGAGTTCCTTTGCATCTTGGGTGTGCGGAACCCTAAAAAGAGAATTAGTTTTATTTAGTTACTTTTTGCAACAAAAAAAAATCAAGTTTTCCAACTCTGGAAACATATTTCTGATTTTTTATACTAATTTATTCCTTTCTAATTTATAAAATATTTTTAAATTATAAAGAAAAAAATTTGTTTTATTCAGCTACTTTTTTCTATCATAAAAAGTTTAAGTTTTCCAGCTCTGGAGCTGAATTTTTAATTTTGTGTACTGAAATTTTCTTTCTAAAGCATCAATTATATTTAATTTCTAAAGGAAAAGGGAAAAATTAATCTAACCTGGTTACTTTTATATACAACAAAAAAATTAATTTTCCAACCCTGGAATCATCCTTTCATATTCGTCTGATTTCTCATACTAATCTCTTTCTCTCTTAAATACAAAACACATTTCATTTTAAGTTTTGATTTATGACCAAGTATTAAAATTAGATTGCTCAATCGGGGTTTCCTGCGCCTCCCGTAGAAAATAAAGAAAAACCCCTCAAGAAGTTTGAAACAAGCAAACGAAACCTTGGGTGAACAAAAATTTAATAATGTTCGTTTTATTGAAAATTGGAAACAAATATTAATATTAATAAAATAAACAAATTGAGCAATATAACTCATTCTAATTTATAGAGAAAAGGAAACAAACTGTAGTAGACTATTTATATATACCAAAAAAGTTCCATTTTTCCAACCCTGAAATTGTATTTTTAATTTGTTTTTATATTTTCAATACCAATTTAATTCTGACTGAAATATAAAACTGGTTTATTTAACAAAAACACAAATTAGTGTTAGCTAGTTACTTTTAGATGCTAGAAAACTGTTTAAGCTTCCCAGCTCTGTGCATCGTTTCTGTAAGGAATGTGAGAACTTTTCGCGTCGAAAAAATTATTAGCATCCTGTGTAACCCTGTGTAAAATAGGACAACCAATAAAATTATTTAATTTTTCTCGATGCCGAGAACTTCTCACAAGTTACAAAAATGGGGTACTGATACCATATTTTCGATTTTGCTGATTTTCAATGCCAATCTATTTCAGATTATTTTTGACACATCAGTTCAAGCCTCTAGCTTTTCTGTGAACTTCGGAAAATCGAATTCACGTCCAGACAGACGGACGGACGTACATCACTTATTCGTCTTTCGTATGCATAAGGAGCCAGAATATATATATTTTATTTGTCACATAGGATGCCTCGGTAGGCTTGTGAGTAGTGTGGAGGTTGTGTGTTCGATTCTCAGCATAGACTCTGGTCTGATTCACTACATCGAGTGAAGGTCTTTGTTACTATTCTCGTTTAAATTAAGTTATGATATAATTTGTAATTGTATTTATAACATATGATAAATAAATAAAAAATATTTGTCACATATTAATATTGTGGGAATTAGACACGGCTTGACAAACCCTTTTCCATTTTCGGTGAAGGGTATTAATAGAGTACTTTATTAAAATAATATTTTCATTTTGTTTTACAAAAAATCTTTTTTATTCTTGAACAATTTAAAACATAAATTTTTATATGTAATATACATTAAAAAAAATTCTCTTATAAAACTTAAACGAAAATTATCTAGCATAAATAATCTTACACAACTACCCCACACCAGCAAATAAGAAATTAAAAAATACTGAATAATAAAAAAACTAATTAATCCTCTTCATATAATTTGAAGCTTTAACAACATTTTAAAGGTCCCATTTTGCTAAAGGAAACTTTTCTAAGCTTTTAAGATTTAAAAAAAAAAATTTCAGTTTTCTTCATATAAACTTAAAACTTTCGTAAGCTTTTGTTTTTAAAAGTCTTTAAATTATAAAACTAATTCTTTTTTTATACTTTTCTATTATAACTTGTTGCTGCATTTTATTCATTTTTGTCATTTTAAAACAGCTGTTAAACTTAATCTTGTCGTAAACGTAAAACTTTACAAAAGGAAAATCTTAACAAAAAAAAAACTAACAAACACATAATTTAAAAAAAAAATGTCAAAGCCAAGCAGCAATTTAAACTTTAAATTGGTATCGAATTTAAATTAAAATTGTTTATGTAAAGTAGAAAATTAAAAAGCTTTTTGCACAAGCACATTTAAAGTTACATACAAACTTACACACATGCATGCACATACGCCTCATAAACGCTTTAAATTATATTAATAACCCTTTTCGACTACGCTTTAATTACTCGTACTCTGCCATTTTATCTTAACTCGGTCCATTACCAACAGCCCTGCATCATTGTCAACTGTTGTATGGCACCGCAGCCAACCCGATTTTGCATAAAATCAGGGAAATTACTTTGTAATACACGCATAGTGTTGCGTTTGTAATCGGGCACTGCATGTGTGGCCAACTGGCAGGTGGGCGAACGATAAACAGGTTTAAAGTTTGCTGGCGTAAATGGGGTGTTGGTGTCCCAGCGGAATACTTCGGCATCACCTTCATTACGGAAGAATATAGCTGAACCATTATCCGTGCCAATAATGACCATACGTGTTGGCTTTTTGCCAAGATCTAGATATTTTATTTTTTATTTTTTTAAATTGGGACAAATAAATGAAAGAGAGAGTTGTTAAATGTAAATTTTTTTAAAGCGTGTATTTAGCAAGAAAATGGAAGTGTAAAATCATGACAGTAATAAATCTTGTAATTGGTTTATTTTTCATTAAGACGACGGACGCACTACCAAAATTGTTTCAGGCCATAAAATATTTTTTTAGGTGAATTTTTTTTTGTATAAAATACTGAAAATATTTTGAAGCAAATGATATTAATGTAAGGCTTCCTGTTGTTAGATACGTTTAATTTTGGTTTATTGGTAATTTAAAAAAATAAATATAAAATGTATACTTATAAAAAAGATATAATAGCTTAAAGCTGTTTCTTACCGTTACAGTTACATTCCATTACAGTCGGCTAACTGAGCCTTAAAGCCGCAGTTAATTGGTTTTTACACTCCCATTCATGCGAGATAAAAAAAAATGTGCACCAAATCGTGTACTCACCCATAATTCTACCATCCGAAACACCATTTCGCAGGTACTCCGCTTTCAGTGAAAACAATTTGGACGTACTCAAATATGTAAAATACAATTCTGTGCTACCACAATCCTGGCGTATTAAAGCAATGTAGAGGACGTCACGTAAACGGCAGCCATTGGTGACAGCTTTAGGCAGAACAATACGAAAACCACGATCAGCTTGAATATTAAATACAATGATGGCACGATTGGCAGCATCACTGACATAAACAAAGCAGCCACCATCGGGAGCATAATCAACAGCCAAGTACTGTAAACGTGAACTGGTTGTGGTTAAGCTTTCCAAATCGATGGTTTTTAAGATTTTGCCCGTCTTGGCTGAAATGGCCACTACCTTGGGCGGGCATTTGCGTATGGGCGTTTCCAGAGTATTAACAATTCCCGTATCCAATACCCAAATAACTTCATTTTGATCCACCATCAAATCCACTACTGACTGCAAAGCCTTACAAGTGCCTTCCTCCTGCATGTCCCAGCAGGGATAAGGAGTGAAAGTGGTAGAGCAGGTGCCCGGCTGTATGGTCGTCTTCACCAGAGTGGCAGGCACACCTTTTCTGTAGCGCGGCAGGGCGAGAAATGCTGTATCGTGTATGATTTGCGCTCTAGTGGCAATAACATTTTTGCGAATAAATTTTCCCGAGCTCTTGAACAGTGACTTGGTGGAGGCGCAAGGAAATTCAAATTGACCGCCCGTCCATTGAACCACACTACCGTTTTCCTCGCAAGGCTTCTCCGGTTGAAAGAGACCGTATTTGGTAGCTTGAGCCCGGCTCTGCGGCAAGTAAGTCGAACAGATAATAATTGCTAAAGCACTTAAGCACAACAAACTTCTGTGTACAGTTGACAATGTCTGTAGTCGCCTCCAACACATCTTCTGTTAATGCGTTTTCGCTGCCTACAGCGATAAATTTCTCCTTTTAAGGACAATGCAACAATGATTGTGCTTGTGTAGCAAGCGGATATTTAACACAAATTGCATAGAAAGCGGAAGCCAGTTTCTTACTCGTTTATTTGAAATTTTATGTGTCTTAACAAAGTTCTTAGTCAGAGTCTATGGTAATGAAGTTTTATTTTTCTTTTTTTTTTTTTTTTTGGTGTTGGGTGTTTCTTACACACACGTCTTCGAACGTTTTTTTCCCACCCAGCTCTATTTATCAACTAGTTTCATTTTGCAATTTGAAATATGATTTTATAGCTGAAGAAACATGTAATAAAAATTTTAAATAAAACATCTATCTAACCACTTGATATGAAATGATACGTTCCAGATACATTTGTATATAAAGGGTGTTTTTTTTAGAGGTATAGAACTTCGAATTGAAATAAAACACAAGAAAATCGTTTTAATGTCCATCAATTTGGCTTTATTGGAAGGATAATTTTATGCCATTAATGTTTAAATATGATTTCGGGCATGTGGCCGCCGCGGCTGGCTCGAATAAAGCAAATTCTACAGGTCCAATTTTCAACCAATTTTTCGAGCATATGGGGCCGTATGTTGGCAATAACGCCACGAATGTTGGCTTCCAAGTCCCCTAACGTTTCTGGTTTGTTGGCGTAGACGAGCGACTTCCCATATCCCCAAAGAAAATAATCCAATGGTGTCAAATCACACGATCTTGGTGGCCAATTGACAGGTCCATTCCGCGAAATTATGCGCTCATCGAATGTTTCCTTCAATAAATCGATTGTGACGTGCGCTGTGTGGCATGTAGCGCCGTCTTGTTGGAACCACAACTCATCCACATTCAAAATCTTCAAAATCTTCCATAAAGTTGATGGACAAAGCTCCAATTGCTGTGCACGGTGGCGAATCGATTCATTCGGGTCCTCTTCAACACTTTGCTCTACAGCGGCAATTGTTTCTTCGGTGCGCACTGTTCGACGTCTCTGCGGATGCGTATTATCACATAGAGTAAACGTAGTGCGAAAACGATCCATGGTTAACCGAATTAATTGCTCTGATAGACGATTATGTCGACCATAAAATGGACGGAGCTTGCGGTAAACTTCGCGAACTGAACCATTATTTTCGAAATAAATTTGCACGATTTGCAAGCGTTGTTCTTTTGTCAACCTGTTCATGATGAAATGGCAAACCAAACTAAATATTAATCACTTGACAGCTGACAAAATGGCCGCCAGTTAAAAAAGTGATGCCAACTTAAAGTTCTATACCTCAATAAAAAACACCCTTTACATACATACATACGAGTACATACAAAGATGTTATATGAGATTCAAAAGAAAATGCGATAACAGCAACGAAACCAGCAAATACGCAGAAACGTGCTTTCGAAGCGTATTACTAATTTCACACTTTAAACTCTAACCACGGCATATTTTGCAAAAATTTTCTTTAGAAGCAACTTTATGATATATAAATACATATTTATAGAGAATTAATATTTAATTTTTAATATGTATTTAAGCACCAGACAATCAGCCCAATTATGAATATTCCAGGGGAGTTTTTTCTCTTCCCTATCATTTCTTGCCGGGGAATAATTCTCCTATTCTAAATAGCAGGAGAATAAGCAAATGCGGGAGAGAGGAAAATCTGAATCAGCTGTTTAATGTTTACATTTTATTCTGCAATAAAGCAACAGTTCAGCAATAGAAATTTAATAAAAATGTTGTGTTTTTATTGCCAATAAGATAGTACATTAATATAAATATCTTTTTTGCTTAAATAAAAAATAAATAGACAGCGTAACCATACATATACAACCATGCAGAATAATTTTATGCTGGGAAAGTGGAGGATAAAACTGCCCTGCTGCAGATGCGAATGGATTAAATTTCCAACTACTGTATATACAAAGGAAATTGTAAATTGCATAGTTTTTCTTATCGGTCTTGGTATTATAGAAAAACAAATCTTTCATTTACCTGCTATGTGAACTTAAAGGACGCGTGAAATTTTTAGTGTTTTAGTATTATTTCTACAGGCAGAAGTAGTTCATGTTTTTGAAGTTGATGTGCGCAGGTCTTGGATAAAAATGCCTAAAACAAGAGAGATATATAACATTCCAGTGTTTATTTAAACTTTTTGTTCTAAACAAATTCATATACCATTGTTTTATAACATTTATTAATTTGATTTTAAAATTTTTGCATTAATTCCCTTCAAAATGTTTGGTGAGAAAACTCTCAAAAAATTCTCTATCTCCCTTCTATTTAGAATACCTACTTTTTTCCCGGGGAGTTTTTTCTCCTTCTCCCTTATGTTTAGAATACCTACTTTTTTCCCGGGGAGATTTTTCCCGGGGAAATTTTAATTCATAATAGGAGGAATGGGAAAGGGGAAAAACTCCCGGGGAATTGCTATTCGTAATTGGGCTGAATATGAATTAGGCCAGTCCATCAATAGATCTTAAACCACATTCCAAAAATGCTCGGAAGTCCTTGCATGTTTAAAAAGAAACCTGACAACAAATAATTGATAAATAGAAATATACAAATATTTCCTTAGCATGCTAAATTTGTATAATTTTCGAAAAGGAATAATAATGGTATGTTTCCACCGACTTTAAATCAAGTACGCTTAAGTAAATCACTTCGAAGTGTTTCCATCGAGCTTGTGAGTGATTTGTTGTTCGAATTTTCGCATTCAATTTATGCACGACCTTTCTGAGGTGGGCGCAGCAGCTGTAATGTGAATTCTATCCACATGTAGTGTAGTTGACATTTAAAATTTATTAAATATTCCTTAATGTCATTTCTTCGAAATTGTCAATCACTATTGATGGATGACCCAGGGATGGAGTTTGTAATTTAAAAGCAACGCAGGGTTGCATAGATAAATCTAGTTCGAAAAATAGTATTTGCGAAATAGTTTAATAGTATGTTTCAACCGACTTCCACTCAGTGTTTTTGTCGAATATATTCGACATTACATTGTACTCTGTTTCTACGCCATTTTACTGTATAAAGATGTACAGTTAATTATATTTCTTGTTTTATGTGAAAGAGAGACACTTTTGCTGTTTTAAATTGTTGTTGTAGTAGGCATTGACTTTCTTTTCTTATTATTGAGAGCGTATTGTCGCACACTAGTCACGATTTTTATCTTGCCACAAATTATTTTTGACACTGAAAGGGTTAAATCAAGTATGTTTAAGTAAATCACTTCGAAGTGTTTCCACCAAGCTTGTGAGTGGTTTGTTGTTCGAATTTTCATATTCAATTTATGCACGTACCTTATAAGGTGGGCGCAGCAGCTGTAATGTAAATTTTCTCCACATGTAGTTGACATTTAAAATTTATTAAATAAATATTCCTTAATGTAATTTTTTCGAAATTGTCAATCACTATTGACAGACGACCCAGGGATGGAGTTTGTAATTTGGAAAGCAACGCAGGGTTGCATACATAAATAGAGTTCGAAAAGTATTATCTTCAATATTATTTAAAATAAATCAAGCACTTTGAGGTGATTTATCCATATGCAAAATGTATGGTAAATCATGTAGAAATTAACAGGGTGGAAACACCTCTGCAGAAAATTTGGTGACTCGACCTATGACTTGAGAAAATGGGAGTGTTAACAAAAGTAGGGAGTAGTGTTCACCATACACTACAGAAGACATATCGTGTAAAAGGTTACATACCTCACCTTCTTGAATTGGGACTCGGTCTAGTATTGTAGTAAGCGGCACTGAGCATATTTGATGTGGCTGAATCCAGAACCCATCAAATAGTATAAATATATAATTTTTTCATTGGATTTTCTCTACATTGAAGGCTGAAGCAGTGCCCCATAGCTACGTGGCCAGATGTGGTAAAAAGCGGGTCATGACCCACCAAAAAGCGGGATTTTGAAGGATATATCCTTAAAAAGCGGGATTAAAAAAAATATTTGAGAAAGCGGGATGTACTTAAGATACACAGCTTCTAACATTAGAAAATGTTAATATAGGGCAAATTTAAAGTTTTTTGAAGAACTCCTGACATCTCGAACTTCAATAAATTCTGAGTATGCACGTTTTTAGAGGACCACTTGGACATGACCAATGACCAATATTATCCGCCAGCACTGATTCCCAAAAAAGTGCGTATCCTTCAGAAAATGTCAAGTTGAAAACTTGGCAATATCTAGTTCAAATTCAGAAATACATTCATGGCCAATAATAAAGGAGGAGGAGCACCTTGTCAATAATTTTGCATTACAGTTTTTTGTCTCGGTTGCCTCATTTACTGCAAAAGTCCTTTCGAAATGCATTATAGCTTAACAGAGCTCTGCTAAGACACTAATAGAGCCCTGTTAAAGCGCAAGCATTGTGTCAAGGGTTACAAATCTATACAAGCACAAACTTGAAATTCCAACGATTCCGACAGAAAATAAGGCAGTGATAATTTTGAAACTCTTCATGACATGTTAATAATGAGAATTGTATTCTACAAATTAGCTGCACTACAAGTGTAATGTGACACTTCTTCTCAAAACGGGTGTAACGAAACACACGCAGGGATTTGGATACACAAAGAAAACAGTGATTACTAAATACCTCATAAATTAGAACAAAATTAATAAGAAATCTCTATGGTTTTTTTTTCAATAAGGAAATCTTATTACTTTCATAGGGAAAACCTTTTCGAAAAAATCAAGAAGAAATCTTGTAGTTTTTATGACGTTATCTTATTGATTTTTTCAATAAAAAACAAAAACAAATTTCGTCTTTATTCTCTGTACTTATGTATTTTCATTTAAATTCTATACCATATACATATGTATGTATGTATGTAATATGTTGTAGATGTTATTTATTTATACATACATACATACATACACATTAGGCTATATTCTTAACTAACTTACTCACCAATTAATTATTGAACCAGCAAACTTCTACCTGATAGACAAGCACTCTAACCAATATGCTAGCAAGCAGCCTGAACAACCATTGAAATTATTGTGCAAACATTCTTATACAAAAATTAAAAAGATCTTGAAAAAAATTGTCTGTATTTCTATTTATAGAAACGAAATAACAAGACACCTCATAAAATCAAGAAGATTTTCTTATTAAAAAAATCAATAAGATGCTTTACACATAATCATACAGGAACCTACTAAAATCAAGAAGAAAACCTTATTGAAAAAATCAATAAGATAGCCTAATAAAATCAAGAAGAAACCCTTTTTTAAAAAAATCAAGAAAGCAACCTAATAAAATCAATAAGAAATCCCTATCAAGAATCAAGAAGTTTTTCTCTATGGATTGTTATTTTGTGCCAAAAATAACGGAAATTGAGTAAAAAAAGTTGTTAATAATAAGATTTCTTCTTGATTTGATGTAGTTTTCTTCTTGATAAAATTAATAAGATTTACCACATAAAAACAATAAGGAATCTCTATGAAAAAATCTGCGCTTCTTTCTGCTGGGATACCCCTTAGCCTAAAAACGTTTCACAAAGAAAATCTAATTGATTCTATGAGGCAGTTTTTTCTCTGTGTAAAAAATTAACTTAAATGCATGAACATTTTAATATCTACAACAGCATAATAAATAATAAAAATATATCTCGATGGCTTAATATAAAAAACAGCGCCTCTAAATTTTTTTCGAAATCCCGTTTTTAACGTTTTTTGGTAGCACACGTATAATAATATCCTCCTTAAAGAACTAAGTAAGTAATACTTAAATAATTATTCTTTCATATATAAATGCTTTAGTTCTTATTAAGTTTTTTCCTTCTGCTGTAAAATATCGAAAAATTTGAGTTACACCTTTCTTATATTAAGCCATCGATATGTAAATATATACACCCACACATGCAGTTCTTTTGTATAGTTCATTCTTCAGATGAAACATTTGGAATTTTAAAGCGCACAAAAATTTCAAATTGAACGATTTCAAGTAGCCAAGCTTTTCTTTCTAGCTTTTGTCAAGAAACTAAGTGTAATTTTAGGATCTAAAAAGCGTAAAAAGCACTAACGTGAAAAGCGATTGAAGATTCAAACGAATGAAGTTTAGTAATATTGAATATATTCTAAGCTATTCTCTATTTCACCAATAGCATCATCTTTAATGAAATATCTCAGACGAAAAAGTATGCTTTACGCTCAAACAATAAATACACCAAGTTTTTATTACAGTAATTTTAAGAAATATACAAATTTCCAAAAGCACTACTTAGTGCTTTTTATTAGTTTGGCATTAACGCTCAAAATTTGGTGTTTAGAGTTTTCAAAAAGCGCAAAAAATAGAGCCAAAAGCACCAAGCTGGCCATAACCGCCAAAAAAGCTTGGCAGATACTTCTTTTGACTTCGTTTTTTCTTTTGACAAAAATCGTTTATATACTATAGAAAATAATCAATTTTGGTCAACAAATTAAGTTTGAAAATGACGTCGCTTAAGCATTTTTTTTTGCGGCAATGCACGTAGTATTCAAACGAAGCTTATAGTATCCCTGCAGGAAATGGAACTGACACAAGACTAGCCACGTGACCGATCCCTAAGTGATAGGGACCAGTCCGAGTTCTAATACTTCTCATGTAGTGGACCAGTCACTTTCCCACGGGGATGGCCTAGGATGGGGTTAATTGATACTTTTTATGCACCTGAACTATCTTATAGGGATATATTCCGTGTAAAATAATATAAATTATATATAACTGTAACAATGTAAACTTGTATATTTACGGAACTTGTTCCAGAGTGACTTTGCAGTCTATTTATATTAATTCATTGCTTAACCTTCATAGTGAACAGATGTCCCAGCGAAGTCTTTCTTATATGTATGTATATATGTACATACTCAAAAAAGAAAAAAAAAAGAAAATATTCGTAGTACATAATACTTGCCCCAGAGGAGCCTTTCTTATATAGACAAAATAAACCAAAAAAAATATTCGTAATACATATACTCGTAATATTAGTAATAGTTCCCTATTGAACTATGGATGAAGTTATGGAGAATAAAAGTGAACGAACAAAAGTGTGTTCAGGTAACATTTACCCTATGAAGAGAGAGTGAGAGAGAGTTGTTCCTCAACATTCACAAGTGAAATACCTTGGTATACACCTTGATCGACGGCTTACATGGAAACATGACTCTTAAGCTAAGACAAATGAAACTTAAATTAACGCATGATGCATTGGCTGATTTGTTGAAATTAAATCCTCAGTCTAGATGGTAAACATTTAATATATGTACTTTTGAATCCTTTATGGTGCTACGGAATTCAGTTACGCGTATCCTCAGCAGACATCCCGTTTTTGAAATTTTCAATCTTTTATTCGATTTTTATTAAAATGTAAGTGATAAAAATTCAATGCAAATATTTTTTAAGTGTATGCAGTTTTTGCTTAACTACACTGAGAAAAAACTGCCTCATAGAATCAATAAGATTTTCTGTATGCAACGTGTTTAGGCTAAGGGGTATCCCAGCAGAAAGAAGCGAAGATTTTTTCATAGAGATTCCTTATTGTTTTTATGTGGTAAATCTTATTAATTTTATCAAGAAGAAAACCACATAAAATCAAGAAGAAACAACTTTTTTACTCAATTTCCGTTTTTTTTTTTGGCACCGAAAAAACAATCCATAGCAAAAAACTTCTTGATTCTATTAGGTTTTCTTATAAATTGTAAACTATAGGGATTTCTTATTGATTTTATTAGGTTGCCGTATTAATTTTTTTTAAAAAAGGGTTTCTTCTTGATTTTATTAGGCTATCTTATTGATTTTTTCAATAAGGTTTTCTTCTTGATTTTAGTAGGTTCCTGTATGATTATGTGTAAAGCATCTTATTGATTTTTTTTAATAAGGAAATCTTCTTGATTTTATGAGGTGTCCTGTTATTTTGTTTCTATAAATAGATATAGAGACAATTTTTTCATGATCTTTTTCATTTTTGTATAAGAATGTTTGCACAATAATTTCAATGGTTGTTCAGGCTGCTTGCTAGCATATTGGTTAGAGTGCTTGTCTATCAGGTAGAAGTTTGCTGGTTCAATACTGGGTGACTAAGTTAGTTAAGAATATAAACTAATGTGTATGTATATATGTGTATGTATGTATATATAAATAAATAACATCTACAATATACTACATACATATGTATATGGTATAGAATTTAAATGAAAATGCATAAGTACAGAGAATAAAGACGCAATTTTATTTTTTGTTTTTTATTGAAAAAATCAATAACATAACCTCATAAAAACTACAAGATTTCTTCTTGATTTTTTCAAAAAAGTTTTCTCTATGAAAGTAATAAGATTTCCTTATTGAAAAAAAACCATAGAGATTTCTTATTAATTTTGTTCTAATTTATGTGGTGTTTAGTAGGCACTGTTTTCTCTGTGTACTTTTTTGAGAAATTTCTTTCCACTTCACATAAACACATACACACACAGTGCTCTGAAGAATAATAGTTCAATAAACTGAAAAAAATAAAAAATTACATTATAAGTGACCTTTTCCGAGAAAAGCGACCTAGTTTGTGAAAATGAAGTTTTGAGAAAAACGCATTTTATCTTATTCTACACCCTTTTAGGTACGAGAATCCACTCTTAAGTCCAAACCCGTTTTTTGACACGCTCGCTCCCTTTTCTCGGAGAAGTTCACATATGTATATGTTAAAATTGCTTGAATATTTATTTACGCTTCTCTATTTCTTTCATTGAGGTGTTGTTAACGCTTGGATGGATAAGGAACTGAAAATGCAATGGCATACTCTCACAATATCGATCAGCTGTTTGCTACTGAGCCTTAAGGCTCAATTAGCCGACTGTAATGTAAAGTAAGTGCAACAGTAGGAAACAGCTGATCGATATTGTTATGCGAAAAGTAATACAAATGGTTATAGAGATGTAATGTAACGTAACCTACTTTTCATATAAAAGTATCGATCAGCTGTTTGCTACTGTTGCAATTACATTCCATTACAGTCGGCTAACTGAGCCTTAAATGATTTTACGAACGTACGCATTGCTATTGTCGTCAAATTAGACTTTTTCGAATTAATTGCTTATATTGGGCGCAATATTTATATGAATCTGTTGATAAGGTGTCACCAATTCGAAGATGACTGTTTCTTTGAGTGTATGAAATAATACGACAATAATTCTAAAGCCCTGCGTTATTTGAAACAAATGCATTTATGCATAAACAATCATTTCTATTCCATTTTATTGGCAATCACAATTCCATTATGACTGATTGAATTTCAATCAGTTCAAATTCCAAAAAAAAAAGAAAAACAAGCGAGATGTGTACACATGTACTTACATATGGAAACAATTAAAATATTTTTATGTTTGTATAGCTAATATTGATGAAAAAATTTTGCTGGACATTTAAAAAATGTGCAAAACTAAAAAAAAAAATATAAGAACAATAAAATATTTGCACTCAATAATGCCAACAAACTGTTACAATAGCCGAAAATTTTTTATTTAAATGAAAACTTGGAAAATAAATTACAAATAAAAAAAGTGTTATTTTTCACTTAATTGAAAAAATATGTGAGTGAAAAATTTACTTGAAGCAAAAACATTTTAATAAATTAATAGTACTCGTATTTTTTAACACTTGGATAACATTTTCGCATTTACAATAGTTAGTCCAAAAAAAAAGAAAGGAATAAAATACAAAATGAATTTGTTAAAACGAACTTAAACCTTTTTTGAATTTGTTTTAAGAAGGTTTTATGAAATGCAACCTTGTTTAGCACTGGATGAAATAGTGCTGCCAAGTTAAAATGGCCGAGAAAAAGTAACTGTTGTCTGGAAGACAAGAAAAATATTTTCATTGACCTCTTTGAAGAGCAAATAGACGATATGACTGAAATTCATCTGCAGATAAAATAAAGGTTTAGTTTATTATAATGTATGTTTTAAATTAGATATTACCAATCGCTCCTAAGTACTGCAGCAATCTGAGTAAACTACTTACACCACGATCTATAGTTTCCCAGTCAAAAGGAAAATAGTGCATGAGTACGAAACTCTAGCAAAACATTAGATGTCACAACTTCGAAAAATTTTGCAACAGTACGATACTAGGGAGATTGCATTAGCAATTGCAAAATTATCCATTGCGGTCTTGCGCTTACGTTTTCCTAGCACTTCTCCACTTTGCATCAGTAGTTATATAATTATAAAATATTTATTTACAAAACGTGAAATAGCTTTCATTTTATAGAGCACTAGCTTAACCCGGTGTGCTCTGCTACCCCTCCCCTCCCCGCAAAAAAAATAAATATACTGTATTTGATATATATAGTGCATTGGTGGTGCAATATGATAATTGGATTTTGCCACGCCCCTCCACCCGAAGACCGAAAATCAAAAATCAGACTTCACAGTGTCACCTGTGTCACCGCCTGTATATTCTGAAGATTCCCTGAAAGTTTCATCAAAATCGGCCCATTCGTTTAAGAGTCCATACGTTACATACATACATACACACATCCTATTTTATATATATACTAGCTGACCCCGGTCCGCGTTGCTGGCCCTAAGCAAACATTAGTGTTGTATATGGCATTGGTGGTACAATATGAAAATTGGATTTTGCCCACGAATAGACTAAATATTGCGCCATCTGCCGGACGAACTACAAACTACACAGAAACGCTCCTCACGCGCCATAGAGCATGTATATAAAGTTTGGTCTAAATCGGTGCAGTAGTTCTTGAGTAACGGTGCAAAATCACAAAAAAAAACTTAATATGGCTCCATCTGTCGGACGAACTTCAAACTACACAGAAACACTACTCACGCCCTATAGAGCATGTATATGAAGTTTGGTCAAAATCGGTTCACTAGTTATTGAATTACGGTGCAAAAACACAAAAAAACTAAAAATTGCGCCATCTGTCGGACGAATCACTATTTCTGAAAGGGGCGTAGCATTTACTGTGGTAGAATATATATAAAAACACGCTCCGGTCTTTTACAAATATTTTGTGGGGTGGAAGGCGAAAATCTGTTGGGGCATTGAAGAGTTCACCCTAATAAATAAACGTGTTTTTGATTTTTATATATATTAAGATATAGATTTTGAAATTTCTTTGTTGTGCATTTTCTCAAATAAGTGTTATGAAAAGTAGAAAAAAATATACAGCAACAAATACACTTATTTCTACAGGAGATTTATTTTATTTGTTAACAAATTTATTTGACAACCTGTGTGTTAAAACCTGAATTTATGCAATTTGGAGTGTGAACGCAAAATCAGCTGTTTATGGTTTTAATGTTAAAACCAGGTCTAAAACTTTAAGTTTCAATCGGACGTGAAATAACCATAAACATAGAACACAGCTGTTGGAACTAAACTTATGGGCAACACTGTATTTGATTTTAGGTGGCTCGCCATAACGCCACAGCCATTACCATAGAAACCAATTGAATTTTGATTTGGTTATGGATATGACATTATGGATATGGTACGTCTAATTTAAGATTTAGGAGTAAAAACACTATGAGTGGTACTTACTACGTTTATACGCGCACTATTTGCAAATAAATATATTTGCAAATGAATTAAAGGCCGGGACACAATGAATCCGTCATGCGTTAAGCTTCGCCTTTTTCAACTGACAAGCTAAGTTGAAATACATGGTTTCTTATAAGGTTGGTTACATTCAGTACGTGTCCGTCAACGCAAAGTACAAAATTTGGTCAACTTTTAACTTTTTGCATACGTTGAGTAGTTTGACAGATATTGGTTGGTTTTTTGGTATGTTCTGATTGTGTTTCGTGGCAGCAAAAGTAATATTAAACAAAAGAAATAAACGAAATAAATACAAAAAGTTGAATTTAATAAATAAAATGGAGAATCGACCTATAGAAACTGTTCAAATGCTTCCGTCAATAAAGTACTCATTGTGCCAACCTTCTCCGTCATTGCGTTAATGTCAGTTGAAAAAGGCGAAGTTTAACGTATGACGGATTCATTGTGCCCCGGCCCTTAACTCTCCGTCTAAACGTCATACCAGATGTACAAAAACTTGGTAGCACTTTGCACTATATGCAAATAATAATATTTGCAAATAAAATTAACTCACAGTTACTACGTTTATACGCAGGGATTATTTGCAAATAAGGCTGTAAATTGTTGTTATTATTTTTAATGCGACTTACTTATTCAGAAACCTATTCACGATTAAGTCCCGGTTCACACACTTCAACTTTTTTTGATCAACTCGTAATTCAGATGTAAGAAAAAATATATATTTGTATTTCCGTCTCCGTCTTTCTTAAAGCTGAATTATGAGTTGAGCAACAAACGCTAAAACGTGTGAACCGGGCCTAACGCACTATTCTCAACTTAAACGCCTGAGGTTGCCACACTTACAAATGTTTGCTAATAAAAAAACACAAAATTTATAAATATTGCACAAAAAAACATTTATAGAAGAGTATAATGACAATAAAAACATTTGTTTTTTTTTTTTGTTATTTTATACATTTACACAATTTTCTTGTAAACATAAGTAACATTTCTACCAAGAAGTGCTACCAAGTTTTTATACACTTACAATGCCATATAAACAGTGAGTTAATTTATTTGCAAATATATTCAGGGCTATCATGAACAAAATTCCACGTGAAATTTTTCCCACGGAAAAATTCCAACTAATAGCAAATAATAGGGAAAACAAAAAATTCTAATTGGAAAAGGGAGAAATTTCACATGGAATTTTATTCACGATAGCCCTGATTATTTGCAAATAGTGTGCGTATAAACGTAGTATGTTTATACGACACAGCAGATGTACAAAACTTGGTAGCACTTTTATAGAAAACTTACTTATGTTTACAAAAAATTTTTGTAAATGTATTAAGTAACAAATGTTTATTTGTTTTAATTGTCATTATTTTCTGCTATCAATGTGTTTTGTGCAATATTTATCCATTTATTAATTTTTTATTAGCAAACATTTGTAAGCATGGCAACCTCAAGTATTTTATTTGCAAATAGTGCGTTAATCGTGAATAGATTTCTGAACTATTAAGTATCAATAAAAAAATATATCGTGGGATTGGCCCTAAGGCGTGCGTATAAACGCAGTAAGTGTAAACTTTATAGGAGTATTTCATCTTTAATCTCTGAATTTGGTAGCACCTTTTTGTAATTAAAGCTGGCAGCCCCGTTACTTTTTTTTCCTCAAAGGATGGCAATGTCGCGTGAAAATCTTGTATATCTATATAAAATATACAATTTTCATACAAATTATTTTTATAATAATCCCTTATATTTATTATGCTTAAAGTCTCTTGTTTTAATATAAAATAAAATATTTTGGTTTTTTTTTTTAACATAAAGAGAGTTTTTATATAAAAACAAGAGACCTTCAGCTTGATAAATATTAGAGATTATTTTAATTTAAAACAAGTAAGAGTGCTATATTCGGCTGTGCCGAATCTTATATACCCTTTACCAACGTATGTACATATATATAGTATACAGACACACAAAAAATTTATAATTTTTTAAAGTTTCCATCTTTGGAGCTGTAATTTTCATTTTTCAAATTTCATACGCCAAACTTTTCTTTCAGAAGCATAAAATATATTCAATTTATAAAGAAAAAGAAAAAACACAAAAAGTGTGAGTTTTCCAACCCTGGAGTCATAATTTTGGATTTTCCTGATTATTGATACCAATCTAGTTCTTTAAAAAATATATAAAATATGTTAAGTGAACAAAGCAAAAACGAAATAAGGAAAAACTTAGTTTCATTTAATTCCTTTAATATTAAAAAATTCAGTAAAGTCCGACTTTGAATCGCGCACGAAAGGTAGGCTTTTTTGCTTTTTTGAAGTTTTTTTCAGTTAAAACGATTTTTTCAGTTTTGTCGCTTTTTTCTCGTTTTGGCGATTTTTTTCTGTTTATGGAGGTTTTTTTCAATTTGGCGATTTTTTCTGTTTTTGGGAATTTCTTCGTTTTGGCGATTTTTTTCATTTTGGCGATTTTTTTCATTTTGGCGATTTTCTTTCATTTTGGCGATTTTTGTTTTCATTTTAGCAATTTTTCCGTTTTTTTACGATTTATTTTAGTCTTAGATATTTATTTTAATTTGGTGCTTATTTTCATTTTGGCGATTTTTTTCTGTTTTTTGGGGTTTTTTTCGTTTTGGCGTTTTTTTTCATTTTGGCGATTTTCTTTCATTTTGGCGATTTTTGTTTTAATTTCAGCAATTTTTCCGTTTTTTTGCGATTTATTTTAGTCTTAGAAATTTTTTTGGATTTGGTGCTTTTTTTCATTTTGGCGATTTTTTTTGTTTTTGGCGATTTTTTTTGGTTTGACGAGTTTTTAATTTTTTATTTTTCTACTTTTACCGTTTTTGAAAATTTCAAGAGTTTTGCTCTTACGGTTTCCAAGATACAGCAATTTATCAAAATTATATAGTCGAAATTACATTAACTGATGGTACACCCTTTAATTAAAATTTTTTAAATTTTAGTGTTAATTGTTGTAGTCTGTATAAAAATGCACTAACTTTACAAGTTTCAAGTGTATATACATACATACATACAATTATATGTATATTACATGGGATTTTAAAATTTTTCGTTGCTCGTTTTGGAACACCCTTTAATTTCCAATTCTCATGTATTTGTTGTTGTAGCGGCCAAGGGTCTACACACTGTGTCCAAATTTCAGGTCTGTAGCTCTTACGGTTCTCGAGAAAATACTAATATAGTTTTAGACATAGTTAATGTTACATAACACAAAAAGTTAAAGTTTTCCAACCCTGGAAACGTCTTTTTATTTTTTTTTTATTTTTTTTAATTTAAAATTCCAATTTTAGTCGTACTGAAGTGTAAAATAAGTTCATTTATTAAAAAAAAATAAAAATTTGTTTTCGGTAGTTACTTTTATATGGCAAAATTAAGTTTAAGTTTCCCAGCTCTGCAATCGTCTGCTCGATTTTGCTGAATTTCAATACCAATCTATTTTGAAAAATTTCTGACACACCAGTCCAAGAACGAAGTCTCTAGCTTTTCTGAGAGCTTCGGAAAACCGATTTCACGTACAGACAGACGGACAGACGGACAGACGGACAGACGGACAGACGGACAGACGGACAGACGGACATCGCTTATTCGTCTTCCCTATGCATAAGGATCCAGAATATATATATTATATGGATCGCTTATTGATATTATAGAAATTACAAACGGAATGACAAACCTATATATACCCTTTTACCATTTTTGTTGGTAAAGGGTATAAAAAGAGGTCCAAAAAAACTGAAAGATATATTAAAAATTATACTTTATATTTAATTTATATTTTGCCTCAATAATTAACAAAAACTTTCACACATTTTCTCAATTCACAAACTGTTGTGGGAGTCGTAGTTCGTATAAGAGTTGTTGGTAAGTTCAAATCAAAACAGTATCGCAATTCACAGTCTTGCATCGTAGCATGTGCAAAATGGTATAGTATATTGATACTCACCACTACGAATTGTTAAGTGGTGAGTATACCATTGTGCACATTCTACTCGTACGATGCAAGACTATTTGCACAATATTGCGAATTGGGCTATTGTTTATTAACAATTGTTTACATAGAAACTAGCAACAACGTTTGTACGAACTACGACTCCTAAAATAGATTGTGAATTGTGGAATTTTACTAAAGCAGAAGAGAGTTTTTAATTCGGGCAGCCGAGCCCGCTAACTTAAAAATTTATATTTTTAAAATATATTAAATAAAACTTTAAAAGCTATAATCTTCAATTGTCTGTTTTGTAACGATTGATGAAGCAATAAATAGAATTTATTTATTTAATTTAGTGCATAAATAACTACGCAGTCATTCATGTTCGACAACAAAACATATTGTGAGCAATAAATTTATTATGTTTACAAAATACAAATCAAATAATTTTTATTGAACGGATATTCGCAATATGTGCACACGTTCTTATCCCTGTTTTTTTTTTTTTGTTTTTGTTTTTTTGTTCACAATGCAAACGATAAAGTTCGCCATGACGAAGTACGATTATTCTTCGCGTTTAAAAGAAAAACAACATTTTAATATTTATTTAACCCATTCATGCCATCCATGTCTTTTCAATATGTCTTCACTTTATTTAGGTCAACGAATTTGCCGGAAACAAAAAAGTGCTTGAAGCGTTGCCAATTACCTTCGGGCGTACAAATATGCACGCACACACACATACATAAGTTTTACATAACTATTAACTTTCTTTCATCATCGTGATAAACTGAATTAATATTGATTGTTCAGATTGATAGATGAATTGGAAAAGCTGCGTTAATATTTAACATCTCAATGTAGTAGGAGTAGAATGATATTTGATATTAAATAAAACACAGATAAAGGTGCAATCAGACGTGCCATAGCCATAATGCCATAGCCATAACGAAACCAAAACTCAATTGGTTTCTATGGTAATGGCCAAGGCACATCAATTAGGTACCCGCATTTCTACAACAAATATTACAACAGCTATAAATTACCGTCTCACTTTTCAAAACAGGGTAGAATCGTTAGATTGTATGTTTATTATAGGAAATGTCAAACACCAAACAAAACTGAATATTCGTTAGGTGTTTATGGATACCCGAATAAAAGCATGTTTTTAGCCTTATACCTACACCAAAGTATATTTATATAAAGTATATGCAGGTCTACAACAACTAAGAAAATACAAAAACAACATGCGCTTTGTTTGTGTAAAAATAATGGATGAATGTCAAAAACAGATGATTACAACCGGATCTGGGCAACTTGCATTACTTTTCATAAGCACTGATTGGAAAACAAAAATTTTAGTGCAAATTAAAATTTGATGCTTGTAATGCACTATTTTTTTGCACTTAAATAAAATCTCTTAATAGTAATGGATTAATATTGCATTAGCAGCTAATCGTATGGCGAAAAATGCACTAATTTTGTATTGCAACTAAGCACATCATGAAGTAATGCAATATTATTGCAATATCACATATTGTACACAGTAAAATTATATAAAATGTAATCATATTTTTATCAGATAATAAAAATAAAAAAATACAGTAAAGGAACATTGAAGGCACCTGTATAAGTACGTTCATACAAATGAAAGATCAGGACTTAGGATTTCGTTTATTTTATTGTAAAGTTATATCTTAATAAACGGAATATACTACCGCTTGGAACAATTTAATCAAGTTTTGTCTTTCTCTTGAAAAATGATTTTTGCCTTAAGTGGCGATATGTACATAGAAAAAAGTTAATATATTTATGTATGTATGTACAGACTTACGTTCTATTTTTCGCCATGTGATTTGGTGCTAGCGCAATATTAATGTATTACTTTGGAGAGATTTTAGTTTAATGCCAAAAAATTGCACTATAATTATCAAAGTTAGTTCTAATGTAATAAATTTGCATTTGTATTGATTTGGTTTAGTGCGGGCAAATGGTCAATGCATTTGCTTATTTAATGCAAGTCCCAGATCTGCATTCAACAAAAAGGAAATGTATGGATACACAAAACCAAAGTAAATTTATTATTTGATAAACCTTTATTACGTGCAATAAGTATAAAAAAAGCTACATATTTATTTTAATAATTAAATATAATTATTTTTAAATGTTTTGAAACACCTTTTTTAAGTAAAAGTTTATTCCAACTTTTTCACTACACACAATTGTGTATAACAAAGCAAAGCAAAACAAAATGGTGTACGAAAATTGTAAACAACTTTTGACATTCATGCATTGACACTACACGAGAAAAAAATTAATCACCTGAGTACTTGCATACACTTTATATAAATTTACTTTGACCTACACAATCCAAATTTGACATTTGACTTCGTATAATGACATTAGTCACCTGGTGTAGTGCTGCCACCTAATAAATACGCCTTGGTAATGACTATGACGTTATGGCGAGTCACCTATAATCAAATACAGTGTTGCCCATAAGTTTGGTTCGATTGCTGCTTATGAATTTTTTTTGCATGATCACTCTTGATTGTACCTTTCCATAAAATGATTGAACACAAAAACAAAATAGATTTAAATGAGTGCGAGTATCTATCAGGTATGTAATGGAAATCGAATGTTTTCAAAACGATTCCCTTAGGAAAGGTGTAATGAATTTTTTTATGATTTCTATAATAAATTTTAGACCAGTCCCACTTTATTTGTACAAAATTATTCAAATGAAATTAATCTCATAAGAACATACGAACGGAACAGTGTGAATAAAATTATTCAAATAATTTTTGTATTCTATTATCTTAATAACATTGTGGCATTATATGGCAATATTGCAGTTATTACATTCTAGTGTCGCTAGTCTGATTTTGTATTTCGATTAAAATTATTTGAAAAAAAAACATTAAAAAAATTATTCGTGAAAAATCATTGCCATAAAATTTTTCGCATGCGTTAGTTTGAAAAAAAAAGCTTTTTAAAAAAATTATTCGCACAAAATTTGGGCGTGAATCGAAAAAATTATTCGAATGAAAAATCATTATTAGGAAATTTATATGTTCTAAAAAATTGTTTATTTAGATCTTAGGAACATTTTTGTAGTGGATTGTTTCCTTGAATTTTGAACGGTTTGCCAGCTGTGGACTTGAACACGGGAAAAAAGGTAAAAAAATCTAATTTTTTAAAATTTTTAGCGATTTCGATGTTGAAGATGAAGTTTTTTATTTTATATGTTATTTGTAACAAGACCTACAACTTTGCTTCAGAAAGTAAATCAAAGCTCCGAACGGTTTCCAAGATATGAGCCTGAGAAAATGCAAAAATGACACCGAGGCCCATAAAAAAAGTGCATGACTTGGGGCAAAACTGGGAGACACGGGTCTTTTATTTTTGGCCTTTTATCACGTAGTGGTGTTCATATATGGTTATATATTTTCGTGTTGCACTGTGTTATTATAGCAACATTGCAGTTATTACTTTCTACTCTTGTTAGTCTTATTTTTAAATTCATAATAGGCTGAGTACGTTTAGGGTCGCAATGCAAATATGGATGTGTTTCCCCAAATCAGAAGAAATATATATTAAGCAATAATATGAATCTCAGCTTGAACTGAAAATCTTATTGTATCTATGACAAATGTTTAAAATAAGTAACAGTGAGTAATACTAGTATATATAAAATTAGGAAATAAAATATTCATAATTGTAAAAAAAAATTTAACGAAAAGTGAATTCTAAAGTGCATTTTGCCAGCTGCACATCGTTCTTATATGACCTTGAAATTTTTAGTATATATAATGAAAGTCACTAGAATTTAGAAGCTTATCCTTATAACAAAAGATGTTCGCTCTTTTAAAGATATTTAATATTGGTAACATTTTCTTTCATATGGACAGATGTTTAAGTGCTAAATTATAAAATGTTGAACTGAGATTTCTATATTCAAAGAAATTCAAAGTGAACATTTTTTAAGTTCTTTTAAACAAACTATTGTTTAGAGCAAAAGGTAACAGAAATACTCTTAAACTCATCATATCTCAAAAAAGTTTTTTTTTTAATAAGATGCTATTGTTCACAACAAATTGAATTTTCTTTTTCTTTACTGAAAATGCCATTAAGCTCAAAGAAAATAAAACTAAAGATTTTGTTGAAAAAGAAGAGAGGTGTCTTAGGACATCCGGTTATAGCTATGCTGCTTAGCTATAACTATAAAACAAACTTAATGTGTTAAATTGGCCATGTCACAGAGTTTAATTCCGTTCCGAAACGGAATTCAATCCCCCATTTTTGTAGGAGCTGCTGTCTAAAAAAGAAAACTAAAATACGGAAATTTGTCAGGTATGTCCAGACTGTTGGAGCCGCTGGTATTGTCGGGTATACTCCGGCTAGGGGTCGAGATCTCCAGGTGGATTCAATTCCGTTTCCGAACAAACATGGCCGTATATTACATGATGATGTCAAATTCGCCTCAAATATTTCACAATGTTTTCATTTATTTCTCATTATTTTCTTTTCTAGGGGAGTACGATTAAATTAATGTGTTGTTTGTGGCCGGCGGCTGCTAGTAGCCAGCTTACAACCTATCGGCTGTATTCTCTGCTTTGTGCTCATGTGCAAAAACAATTCAAAAACAGATTGAGCAATTCTTCGTAGTGTTTTTATTTCCCTCACATCAAGGAACGCCACAAAACAAAATCAAACAATTTGTTTTGTTTATTTTCGTACTCAGCTTTTAAGTGCAAAGAAATCAAAACAAAAATAAATTTGTAACTATAATAATGTCGATTATTTTTGCTACGAAAATCTCGTCCTAGCTCCCTTGTCATGACATAAATAGCATAGCTATAATAAAAATTCATTCGATAACATTTCGTTGCTCTCTTTAAGAACTTTGTAAATTTTTTTTTATTCCATATTCATGTGCATTTATTGAAGTTTTGGAATAGTTTAACTAGATTTATTATTATGTCAAGTTTAAATTTTTTTTATTCCCTACATTTTTGCTCTAAAAACGAAAGAGGAATGTTATTAATGTATGCTTAACATAAAAACACACCTATGAATAAACATTTAGCACTTTACATTATAAAATAAAGTATTTAGTTCAGCAGTTATTTATGGCACTTATGTTAGGCAAAACGAAATTACACCCGGCCGGCAATAAGAAGACAGAGTTCTTAGCCAAAAGGAATAAATGCTTAAGTAAGCTTAAGCTAAAATTTAAATAATCAGCCTTACCACAGAATGAATTTTGTATGAACATCGCATTGAATCCATGTCTACGATCTTTAGAAAACAAAGCTTAATCCTCGACTACGTAGACATATCGTCATATAAATAGTATTTTTATATAATATTTCCCGGCTTAATGAAAACAAACGGTAGCTAAAAAAAACTTAAAAATAAGCTCCTTCTCAATACGAGTGATAAATATGACGGGTGTGACCATGATACTCAAATATAAAATTTATAACTTAAAAAAAATTATGCGGTTCCCAAAGATGTTAATCTTAAAAATATTTAGTAATAGTTAGATTACGATTTCTGCTCAGATTAACCATTAGAAGTATGTGACGGGTGTGACCTTATAAGTCTCAATTTTTACAGAATTATTTTTTAAGGCTATATTCTGTCAAATTTCATGTAGAAAGCGCACAATAATTTTGATGTAGTAAATCTTTAAAAATCTTCTTAATTTTATTAAATACTTAACCCCATATTCATAAAATAAATTAAATGTGTTTGAAATCCAGTTTAAGAAATTTTTGTGTGAAAAATTTTAAATAAAATACATTTCCAATTCATTAAAAACTTTATGAATATAGAGGAGTTATGTTAGCTTAGCATTCTGCTGGTGCAAAACTCACTTGGGTCCAATACAATGATGCCTTTGTGCTACCTGTGAGTTGAAGAGAAGAGAGTGAGAGAGGGTAATAGAGAAGACAGGTGGTGAAGGATGAGATAGAGGAAAGCTTCATTCTTTTACAACTCTGCTTTTTTGAACGTTTCTAATAATGCAGTGTTGAAGCGCCTCTGGTGTCAATGAGGCGTATTAAATTATCAAAGCTATGTTTAGTAGCCATTTTATTGGTTATTTTACTTCACCGATGATTCTGCTACACAATACAAACGAGGGAGGGCGCTCTGATGTTACATTACAATTAGTAGCCGCTGAAGCTGGTGGAGTTCAGTGACCAGTGCCTATGTCTTCATCACTAGAACTTTTTTTTAAACAACTGATATAAAGGGACACTAATGTACAGCAGAAAAATGCATGGTGTTGTTATTTTAATGACAGTCGGAGACCGGGCACTGAGAGTTCCAGTCGAATATTATTATGAGATTAACTTCGTTCGAATATTCTTATGAACCATTTTGTGCGAATACTATTTGTTCCAAATGTTTCATTCGAATAATTCCATTTGAATATTTTTTCCAATTCACGCCCCTATTTTATGCAAGTAAAACAACTATGAATTTGAATAAATTCATTCGATTAAATTTATGCGAATAACACTATTCGACTAATTTTACTTAAAAAATTTTGTGTGGTTAAATTCGAATTTTGTGCGAATAATTAATTTAAAATAGTTTTTTCGCATAAGCGCATTCGAAAAGCTATCTGACAATGAATTTTCGCGAATAATTTCTTAAAGTTTTTTTTCGAATAATTTTAATCGAAAAGTAAAAATAAGACAAAAAAAATAGAAAATAATAACTGAAATATTTCCATATAATACCGCAATATTATTACGATTATTGAAGAGAAAAACTATTTGAATAATTTTATTCGAATAACTTTATGCGAAGTGCTACGTTCGTATGTTTTTAAGAGATTAATTTCAATCGAACAATTTTGTGCAAATAATTATTTTTCTAATAGCTTCATTCCAATAATTTTATTCTAATAATTTCATTCAAACAGTTTTATTCGTATAATTTTTCGACTCAAACCCAAATTTTATGAAAATAATGTTTCTAAATATTTTTTATTTCGTATAAACGCATTCAATAAATTTTATTGCAACGATTTTCCGCGAATAATTTTTGGGAGGTTTTTGCTTTCGAATAATTTTGAACGAAAAGTAAAAAATAAGACAAACAACAGTAGAAAGTAATAGCTGAAATATTGCCATAAAATACCACAATATTATTACAATTATTGAGAACAAAAATTATTTGAATAGTTTTATTCGAATAACGTTATTCATATGTTTTTATAAGATCAATTTCATTTGAACAATTTTGTGCAAATGATTTTTTTCTAATAGCTTCATTCGTATAATTTCATTCGAATAATTTTTTCGATTCATGCCCAATTTTTTGTGCGAATAATTTTTTTTTAAATAGTTTTCATTCGAATAAGATTCGAATATTCGAAATATTTAATGGCAATGATTTTTCTAAAAAAATTTTTTTTCAAATAATTTTAATCGTAAAGCAAAAATACGACAAGTAATACGAATTCACTAATTGCAAAATACAATTAATTACAACAACTTAAAACTAATTAATTCATATTTTTCGGACTTCTAAAAAAATTCATCAAATATCTTATATTCCCTGGGTATTTAAAAAAAAACTTTTAGTATACCAAAAGTGTAAAAAAAGCTTTTCATATATTCCATCCGCAACACTTTATTAAATTAACCAAATTATAAATTTATCTTAACACTTAAATAATTAGATTTTAATAGCAAAATGTATAAATTTTAAATTTAATAGCTATTATGTTACAAAAGTTGCATACAAGTTTATCCTTTTTAATTGTGACACAAGAGTTTATTGTATATTTTAACACTTTGTTAGCAAAACAAAAGTATCGTACGAAAAAGAAGAAAACTTGTCAAGAAAACTCAAAGTTACTTTTCCTAAGACTAAGTTATTAAAGTAAATAAAAACTATATTATCCCTTTCCGCTCCCACGTCAGCCTTTTGCCTGATTTTTGCTTTTTAGATTCATGTTAAGTATGAACGTGATTGCTTTTGTGCTTATAAAATACTATTTCATTGAGGAAAGTTAAAGAAACTACGAGTACAAACAGTGGCATAGACTTGATAAACTTAAGTACTATAAAGTTTAATTCTGTTTGATTCCTAACTTGGAATGTTTTGTGCTTACCTTATTGTTACAACAAACAGGCCACACACATTATCAAAATATTTGAAAGTATACACAGTCGGGGACTTTTGCTAAGTTAAGCAGAAGAGAAGAAAAAGTTAAAAGTTGGCCACTTTTTGTACTAATAGTATAGTGATGCTCTCCCACAGCCTCTCCTGCACAACTGTCAATCTACCCTACACGTGACGTACCCTGTTAATAGCTGACGAGGCTCTGACGACCGACCATGGGCGGTATAACCCTCACAAGCGCTGGTGGATAAATCTTCACTGTCGACTGTCTTTCTGGAGATGTACTAGCAGCCCCAGCTCCACGATCGGATGCAGAAGCCCAATCAGCTACTCATCTTAAATTAAGCAAAAATTAACAAAACCTCATGAGGCCCTATGCTACTTATAAGAAACCAAAGGAACCTATATTGTATACATAATTTTTGTAATTTGCGTTGTCCGTCAAATATAACACACCTCATAAGAAACCATATATTTCAACTTCGCTGTCAGTTAAAAAAGGCAAAATTTAGCATATGTATGAAGGATTCTATATGCCTGGGCCTTAAATTACTATTTGCAAATAAAATGCTTGAAGTAGCCACGCTCTCAAATGTCTGCCAAGCAACAAATAGATATATATTGTGCGAAAAACATTGATAAAAGAAAATAATGACAATTAAAAAAAAAATAATTAGTATTTGTTATTTTATACATTTATACTACATATGATTGTAAACCTAAGTAAGTTTTCTATGGAAGTGCTGCCAAGTTTTTGTACTTTTGCTATGCTGACTAAACAAATGATTTTAGTTGCAAATAGTACGCGTATAAACGTAGTAACAGTTTAGTTTGGAATCGCGTTTTCGAAACGCGAAAGTTCTTATTTCATTGTACAATATCTCATTAAAAAAAATTGTCGCACTTTTCATACATTCACACATACATATGTACATAATTATTACATACATTTGAAGTGTGCATAGAATTCGTTGTAACCAAGCGTCACACGAACAAACTCCAATTTCACTCTGTTGAAACATTAAACTTTTATTTTTATTTTTTGCTTATTCATAAAAAATACGTTGTAAGAACTTTTTTTATTATAACAAAAAAAAAAAAAAGAAGCAAAGACATTTCAGTTTATTGACACTTGCTGAAGGTGTTCTGCGAAAGCAAGGAAAACAAAAAAAAAAAGCACAAAATATATAGAACAACATTAAAGTGCTTGAGTTCGTATCAACAACTTGGTCTAGAATTTCATTTTGCAAAAATATTTATACTGCATTCTTAAGTCCCTTAAATTTGATTATATTTAATAAGAAAGGCAATACAGGTAAAAAAAATCAATCATTCTGACATTACAAGCATAACGAAATTATCGTTATGTTTGTTGTGCTTTTATACGCTTCATTAGTATTCATGTATCTTTTCTAAATTTTTTTAAGCAAAAATTTCCTTTAACTTTTCCCTGTCAGTCAAGAGTCAATAAATAATTATATTTTCCTTCTTCGGTATTTTTTTTTTTATTATTGCGAAATCTTAAAGTTTTCAGTAGGGTTATAATTTCAACTAAATTTATTCGTTTAAAAATAATTTACAATGTGAACAAAATTCATGTAACGCAGGCTTATAACAAGTACTTGGTAACGAAAATGTGAAACGAAAATTAAAAAAATGTGTACCAGAGACAATCAAAGAGTTAATTTTTTTTTTGTTCATACTCAAACGAGTGTGAGTGTTAGACTTGGGTCGACATCGTTCACTAGTTCATTTTTCACACAAACCTATGATCAAACCCATGTAGTAGACTTGTACCGAACTCATTCAGCAGCTCGTTTTTGACACAAACCAATCATCAAACCCAAATAGACTTGTGTCCAACAGTTTGAACTAGTTTGAGAGCGTTCGAATCAAAAGTTGTTGCAAACTAGACTTGGGTCGAACTCATTCAGTAGGTCGTTTTTGACACAAACCAATGATCAAACCCATTTAAATTACATAGGTTTCTTTATTGGTTTGTGTCAAAAACGACCGACTAAATAAGTTCGACCCAAGTCCATTGCAAACCAATTTAATTTACATTGACACTTTTGACCGAACTTGTGTCCAACAGCTCATTTTAGTTCAAAAGAGCTGTTGTTAACAACTCTAGACTTAAATGGGTTTGAACAAGACTTTGTGTCAAAAACTAGCTACTGAATGAGTTATATTCAAGTTTTTCTAGTTTTAAAGTAGACTGTATCAAACTCTTTCAGTAGCTCGTTTTATATGCAAACCTATAGTTAGACCCATGCAATTTAAATGGGTTTGATCAGAGGTTCATTTTTGTTCATTTTTGCCACAAACCTATGATTAAACCATAGATGTTCAAGCATCTCTTTCCCTATAACGCGTTATAGGAAAGCAAGAAAAAAAACAAATTCTGCTTACGCAGCAAAAAAATACGTACACGAAAAAATAATGTTGCTCTCTTTAGGTTTTGGCTTCTCTTTAGCATAAAGCAGGGATGGATAACAAGTATTTTTAAATTTTATCTATATTTTGATGTGTTTTTATCAAAAAAAATGGGTTGGTAAATGTAAAAAACAATAACATATAACGCATTGTGCATTACCATCAACATTTTCTTTAAAGAAGAATTCGCTTTCGTAATTTTCTTTAAACATTTTACGCGTGTGTTGTTGTCTCAACAAGTAATAAACAGAATGTGATTCACAAAACATTTCCACCTCTGTTAAAAGTAAGCAGAGGTTTTCCTCTGCACCACACACAAGCGCAAGTATGTTTATGTGTTAGTGCACATCACTGGATTAAACTCATGTAATTTAAATGGGTATGATCATTGGTTTGTGGCAAAAATGAACTACTGAACGAGTTCGACCCAAGTCTAGTGCACAACGAGCTACTGAAAGAGTTCGATACAAGTGTATTTTAACGCAACATACATACAGACATGCACACATACATATGACGAGCTCATCTTAGACACAAACCTATAAGACCAAACTAGAGTTGGGTCGAACTCATTCAGTCGGTCGTTTTTGGCACAAACCAATCATCAAACCCATGTAATTTAAATGGGTTTGATCAAAGGTTTGTGTCTAAAATGATTGCACCCGGCCAAAACTACTTGTGTGGCAGCACTCTTTTCTTGAATAGCTGTTGTTGTTTCTTACATTTATATTCCTTACATACTTCTTATAACTACAACTCGAGCTGCAAAAAAAGTCAAGCAATGTAGCAAATGGTAAAGTAAGAAACTAAAAAGTTGATAATTGAGTTCTTGTTTCAACTTTGATATTAGTTGCACTTCTCATTTTGTTTAAATGAAAGTTTAGGTAAAGGTTCCCTGATGATCTGCATTAGCAAAGTGAGATGGGCATAGGATCCAGCTTAAGCCCTCAATAATAAAATTCAATGTATTTTTAATAAAAAAAATTTTTTTTAAATTTTACTGAATAAGTAAAATAATAATTTGGGATAATTAGTGCATTAACAAATATTAAACTTAATAAATAGTTTCATTCATACAATCTGCTTAATTTATTAAAATTAGTAAAAGCTGCAAATTTGAAAATTTTTTTATTGTTTCAATCAATTTAATAATTAAAACCATTTTTAAATTATTTCTGATAATAATTAAATGTTCAAATCATAAATATAGAAACAAATGAAGTTCGAACAGTAATAACTAAAATTAACTTAAATCCCTTTTTGCTATCGGTCAAATAAAAATTGTATTCACAAAACAGAATTTTAAAACCTACCTAAAATTCTTTCGCCACAATAAAATCCTCAAAAAATATCGTACAATTCTAACTAAATCTTTTAACAAATTATTTTTATACATTCGAAAACAACTGAAGGCGTTTGTTTGTTTTTGTAGTTCCTTTTAGAAAATAAATTAAAATTTACACTTCGTAAATATTTGCCTATACTTTGCTATAATTTTAATTTATTTTTGTGTAAACGACAGGACTACAAAACATTGTCCTTTTAGACAACACGTGTTGCCTATGCCACCGCCTTAAATGGGAATTTCTAGTTCTTTTTTTTTTTGTCTCGTTATGAAAAAGAAAATTAAAACAATATTTGCTTGCGTTCAGCTTAAGTTGTCAATTAAGATTTCTACTTTATACATATTTAAAATGATAATTAATATTTTTGATTAAATTTGTTGGAAGTTTATAATTTTTAAATAAATTAAGAGGATGGCAGGTATAAAAAATAACCAACCAAACACCTGCAACTACATACAGCCTTTGCATAACAAAATAATTTCAAGAATTGAAATATTCGTATCAAAGCCATTAAAGAGTATAAGAAACATAAATTAAATTGGCGAGAAAGAAGGCAGGTAGTTTCAAGGTGGTTCATATTTCAGGAATTTAATCAATGTTTTTGGCAGTTCTAAGCAAAAAGTTAATTTAAAGTGTGGTCACGTTTTTATTATGGCTTAATTCCCTTTACATAAATGTGGTTTTGTTTTTGTTGCAAATATTGGCAGGGCTAGGGGGAGGGGGGTGGGAGGAATGTTAGGGGAAACAAAAATTATAATTAGTTTTAGTGGCAGAGATTTTAATCACTCTTTTTTGCTAATAAGTTATAAATTTTTTAGCAACAATCAATTGGGAACAAACTTGTTTATGCTTTCACTGAATAACCTTGTCTTCAAGGGTAATGAATTCAATCTGTGACCCTGTTTAAACGAAATCATACCAAAATATTTTAATAAATACAGTTAATTTTATTATCAAGCTCAGTTAAGAAAGTGCATCCGTGCACTTCTTTCGTTTTATGGTCAATTTGGACGACCTTCTGAAGCGGCTATTCGGCGGCATCTTGTGATTAAATTTCGCACCAAAATTATATTATTGAACATTAAACTACCAACACGCATACGTAGAGTGCGTACAGATGTGTTTCAGATTAACGTGAGTACCTGCCTTTATGGCCAATTCTCACGGTGGTCTCAACACCGGGTGTAAGACGCCAACCATCCCCCCATGCATCTATTGAAAGCTCCATGTGACTTGCCAAGAACACATAGGTTACAATCCTCGATCATAGTAGTTATCCCTGTACTACGTCGAGTACCTTGCTGAGGTACTCAGCGCTATCTAAACTCTCTGCCGTAATGACTTTGTCAAAACAGTACTATCTGTTGTATGGCAACATCACCTAGATTAGTGTCTGGCTGACCGCGTCACACCAACCACTAACATTGGTCTAACACTAGAAAGCCAAGAGATTTTTGTGGCAACCAACAGCCATCGCATGCCTGTGCCGCCAAATATGAAGTACCTCCCCGCACACTGCTCAACATCATCATAGCACGAAATCGACCTTTTAGCAAAGGATCCTGACGACCGCTACATACACCCAAATTCCTAGAGTAACCTTACTCTCGGGCAACCAGCACCCGTGGTACCAGGGACAAGCGGGACAAGCATCTGCTGATACTTTGAAGTTCCACCCCCAAATGCTTCATCTCTATCGTCTTTTGAACTCAGGGAAGTTCCAGTTGACGCTGCACCCGATTGACATAACAGACCTGTTTCCTTTTATAAATATGTGCACATCCGTTGCAACAGAGCCAGAGATTGGGTAGTAACACATAAGTTATATGGGTCATGTACCAAAGGTACGTCAACGGAAAAAGCCACATTACACCAGCTGGACCCCGGGATTGACAACACCCGTGATCTACTATATATATAGAACCCCCTTTGGGGACGTAGAGTACGGACAGAGGTAAATATCGCAGCTGTATCCGCCAGATCTATGCTCCTTGCAGGAGTAAAAGGAATAAATAAATATATATATACATATATGTGACGCGCAAAATAGAAAGGGACCTCAGGTTAAAAACCAGTTTTGTTCAGGAGAGCCATTTTAAAGATTTAAATACGTGTATCTTTGGTGTACCATCACTTAGCGTGTTGGTATTGGTCTCATTTGAAAGCCACACATCTCATGACGTCAGGAACTTATTGGTCAACCTTGAAAACGCGCGTAGGTCATCCCTACCTCTTGTTTTGTGTAGTTGGTTTTAACTGTTTTCTACCTAGCGCGCTGTTTCCATGAGTTTGATATCAATTTTGCTCGCGTTTTTTTCGAATCCAGGTTTATTTTCTGAAATTATTAATTGTGAATTATAATAAATACTCATTTATAATTCTTTTAAATCGTGAATATCACTCTCTTAGTACCAAAATTTTTTCACATAACCTTAGAATCGTCGACTTCAATTTCATAAAACGCGCATATCTCTGGGAGGGAACACTTTTGGGGCATGGGATCGGTCTCATTCGATGCTCAGATGTTGTCCACATCAAAAAAAAAAAGTGAAAATTTATTTTTTTACCCTTAGATCCCTTTCTCTATGCGCTGTCACATATATATATATATATATATATATATATATATATATATATATATATATATATATATATATGTGACAGCGCATAGAGAAAGGGATCTAAGGGTAAAAAAATAAATTTTCACTTTTTTTTTTGATGTGGACAACATCTGAGCATCGATATATATATATATATATATATATATATATATATAACCCAGTGCTGTTGATGACCGTGAATTATCGATTCGACGCCATTCGCAGCAATTGAACCTCTGTTACATTTTTTTTGCCCAAAATGGAAAAGCTGGACTTGGCTGATATGTGGTTTAGGCAAGATGGTGCCACATGCCACACATCACGCGAAACTATGGCCCAATTAAGAGCCAAGTTCGGTGAACAGTTTATTTTACGTTTGGGGCCGGTCAATTGGCCACCTAGATCGTGCGATTTAACGTGTTTATACTATTTCCTTGTGGGGCTATTTTAAGGGTCATGTCTATAGGTACAAGTCCGCAACGGTTGACGCACTTGAAGACAATATTGAAGAATTTATGCGTGAGATACCGGCCGATATATTGGCGAGAGTATGCCAAAATGGGACCCAGCGTATGAACCATTTTAGGCATATCGGCGGTTAAAATTAATATGAAATCATGTTTAAACATTGAATTATATAGATCGTTCTAGAGACTCAAATAAAGAATTCATACATTTCTCTAAATTTTATGTGTTTTTTTTTTAAATCAAATCAGAAACTTCTTCTTCTTCTGTATATGTTACGTTGCTTGCTTCAGAACACCCTATAATTTTTAACTGTCATATAAATATTTGTTGTAGTAGCTGCAAAAGTTTTACATATTCTGTGAAAATTTCTGGTACGTGGCTCTTGCTGTTCGCGAGAAAACAGCCTGTTACAGGCAGACGGACATCTTAGCGAAAACAATAGAGTTCCTTTTCACCTTTGGAGTACGGATCTCTAAAAACTATGTCATGAAGAAAAAATACACAGGGGGGGGGGGAGGAAACAGGCGTTCTAAAATTATTAACCGTGGGTATCAAATTGAGAAGGAATCGTAAACAATATTTATATTCACCTGAATTTTGCGAATACGAATACGACTATCTAAAAATTACCGAATATTCGGGATTTCAAATACGAATAAGAATAATTCGCACTGGGTGAATAATTTGGTTTAATTAATGGTTCTTGTATCATTTTTTTTCAGAAAATTCTGGGGGGATGGGACAGTATGAATTTATGTAAAATTTTAATTTAAAGAATTTAATATAAATTAAATCTTTCAAAAACAACTCATAAAATATGTTAATGTAAATGTTAAGAATGTTATAATCCAGGAAAAAAAAATCTAAATCTCAACATATTTTTTACGACCTGACACAGAAATGTTCATGTAAAATTTATGTTTCCTTTCCACTCTTCTTTATATATGAAAAGAAATATATATACTATTTAATATTTTATTTCATTAGATGGAACTTCTTGCTGGTCGTTCGTCACAAGCAAAATATTATAAAGCATTTAAAACATCTGAGGCGGGAATTCATAACGATTTCAAGATTTATGTGTTTGAGTGAAATGTAACGAAATTCATATAAAGTGACTTGAATCACATCATTAGGTGCAGATGTTATAAAACCTTAAACTAGGAATTATTTTCAAAGGGGTAAAACTGTTGAGATTTGTATACACACACACACGCACTCACACACTTACAACTTTTACGGCGCACTCAAAATACGATTAACACATCACTTAACTGCCATAAACCAGTAGTATAAGAAGAAGTCGAAGAAGAGAGAAAAAATTAATGGGGGGTCCTTTAATAAATCCTTAAATGGAAAAATTAAACTGAGTTCTAAATTTCCTTTCACTTAAACACACACACAAAAACACATAAATTAAGGAGAAAGAGGGCAGTAAGATTTAAGTAATCCTTTTATAAACAACAAGTTAATATACCCATAAGTTTAATGATTTTCTCAGGCAATTCGATATCCAGCTACCGAAAGATGGATGACCAACTTGAGTGAGCCTTAGGAATTATTTATGACAGAAACTTGGCGACAACGAGCAACAAGACAAATTATGTTTCCATAAAAACTTATAAATAAATAATAAATGTCACAAAGGAAAATATGCTTCGGTCAACTCTGTGTATGGTTGTTCTGGTAAATAAGAAAACAATGGAATGCTAAAGTTAATCTAGGGGAAATAAGCAAATCAATCAAGAGACCTTTGAAAACTTGTACTCGAATTAACAAGTTGCTTACAAAGAGTCTTTCGTTAAGTGCTTCATATCTTTAAATTTAAATAAAGCAAAGTGTGTGTGAGAGATACGAGTATAAATAAAATTTTTAATTATTTTTAAAGGCCTAGGAATGCCATTTTGTATGGAATATAACATTGTGCAATTATTCGCCGAAGGTTCCCGGTTCGCAACATCTCTAAGTGAGAAGACCAGGCCCTCAAAATTCTAATGCAGCACATCCAATTTAGTGTGAGCTTTGTGGCATATAGTAACATATGTCTTTGAAATCATATGTCTTTGGTATCACTCAATTCTCACCAAAAAAAAATTTGTTAATCATCGATCCATAGCACCCGCGACTGTAAAATGGGCAAATGGGGGGGGGGGGAATTTTTCCCGAACAGAACACCTGTTTTCTTGAAAATAAATTTACTATTTGTACTTTATGGTTTTCAAAAAAAAAACCGATTAAATGACAGCCAATTTGACAGGTGTAGCTTAAGCAAAATGGCCGCTATCAACTGTCAAAGTTCGGAACTCCCTATGGGAATTCGCAATTTTTAGACATGAAAGTGAAGTATATGAACCTAAAATTTTTTAACAATCTTTGTAAACCAGACTTGCAAGGACGGTCGGAAAATTAGCTGACCTGAAGGCTCGGCTGGGCTCATACAATTTGAATTGTATTTGTATGGATATTTCAATCGATTTCTAATGCCGTAATTTGCCTACTGACGTATAGATGGCGTTAGTACGAGTAGTTTGAAAATAAATACTTTGGTGAAAAAGTGACAGCCGCATAAAAAAAATATTTTTACGGTTTTACCATTTAAAAAAGATGGTTTGTGTGGACTCCAAGATTTCCAAATGAACCAAAGACCCCAGTGTAGTACTTAGGGTTAAGAATTACACTTCATTTAGTAATTACACTTATCTCATAAAACCAAGAGCTTAAATACACACACACATGCAACTTACATTAATTAAATAATTCACAAGTGATTGCTAGGGCGTCTACTCCGCTGTTGCATATACACATCTCACGAAACTGGCTGCGCTCTGCTCTTTTTCACACAAGACTCATACTGCGATGCTACAACTACAAATAAAAAGACACGTACGTATCAAGCGTTTGGACTCCCTGTCATACTTATAGCTGGAGTATGCTTGTACTTAGAGTATGGATATTTAGTGAGACAAAAGAAAATATACGCATGATACTCGGGATATTTATTAATCATTCTTCACTGTATGCATACATTCGTGTATATAAAATGAAAGGAAAAATGCCTTTTGGCTGTTTGAAAATATGTTTTATGTATGTGTTTAAAGAAAATAGCCCTGTATATACACATGTGCAGTCTATTAATACTCAGAGTATTTTTATAATCATGCATATTATTGTAGCTCATACAGTCTATAAATTTTAGTAGTAGTTGTTTGTGCTGCCTAATTTAAAAAATATTTATGAACTTAAGGCTCAATCAGACGTGACATAACCATGGCCATAGAAAACAGCCGTTCGAACCAAACTAATGGGCAACACTGTATTTGATTATAGGTGACTTGCCATAACGCCATAACTCTCACCATAAAAACCAATTGAATTTTGGTTAGGTTATGGCCATGGCGTTATGGCTATGTCATGTCTAATTTAAGCTTTAGCTGTGGGTTGTTTAAAATTATTGGGTGTGTTTGAGTATGTGCATGCTTTTTATTTTAAGCTGTACGCATTTATAGTTGTTTGGCGGCCAATACTCAAAGAGTACTTAAAACGATACTTTTGTCATTATCTAATAAGGCATTTCAAAAAGTGATATACAGCATATGGACCGAACATTTTAAAGTGAGAAAGCTGAACAGCATTTGGTCATAATAAAATTAAAGCAACTTAGTGAACATGTTTCAATAGAGTGTTTGGCGATATTTAACCGCTATAAAGCCGAGTTTTTCTGTCTTAACCATGGATGAGACATGGGTCCACCAATTTAAACTTTAGTTCATCGATTTTGGCCAACGCAATAGTGGATGTTTAAACTGAAGCCTTGTCCCAATGAAATAACACTTTATTTTTCGAGCTAAAAGGAAATCATGTTTAGATTTAAAAACAAACCAACTATCCTAAATTTGTTATTCTCTCTAAGGTTAGTTTTGAAACCACCCTCGTATATTCTAATAAGTGCATATTACGCACATACATTAATTTTATGTGTGAGAGATGAATATATATTCCTGTCAAATGGTAATATGTGAAATAATTCAAGGCCCATTAATGAGATTTATGTAATTGCTCAGGTGATTGATTTTTTTTTGCAGGTATGTAGTGTAATGGCACTCACTATAATCAAATTGTTCATATTTTGCTTTTCCGCTGATTTTTCCTCATTTCATAGCTGTTGGGTTTTGGCAAACGTGCATTAATTTCACATCTTAAATAAAGGGTCTGTCGTTTTTTATATTGTTTCACTTGCTACAGAGTTACATGTACATAATTTTCATATAATGACTAAATATGTTTCATACACAGAAAGAAAAAATCGTTGCAAATTTAATTTAATTACGCATTTTTCTGATGTACATGCATTAGTGTACCTTTGTATTACTTGTTTTAGGAAAGTTCAAGTGATGAAGGCACTCTCTAGACACTGGACTATAACAACTTCAGCAGAAAATAATCCTAATGTAACATCAGAGCACCCTCCTTCGTCGGTTTTGTGTAGCAGAATCATCGGTGAAGTAAAACAAGCAATAAAATGATTTAGAGCTTTAAAAATCTAATACGCCTCATTGACACCAGGGGCGCTGCAACACTACATTATTTAAAAAAAAAACGTGCAAAAAGCAGTGTTGTAAGAGAATGAAGCTTTCCTCTATCTTTTCCTTCACCACCTTCTTCTCTATCGCTACCGCTTTCCTAAAAAAGGTAACACCTAATAAAAGTAGTAGCCAATCATTGCCTGAGTATTACTTCTCTTTAAAACAAATTTTAACTTAAGTGCGAGTCGTACTTGAAAATTATCATTATCAAAATTACCATTATCAGAACTCGGCAATAAAGTTCCTGATAGTTAAAGTTAACTTTAGTTAATGTGAACGATTCGAAAGCACTAGATTGGAATCTCCTAGATAGCCGAAGCAAGCATCGACCAAGTCATACCTGGCGTAGCCAACTTCACTTGGAAGCAGCTCATATAAATAAAAAGTGGAATGAACTGAATTTTGCAGCAGCAGATAAACGATAATGGAGGGCAATCGCTGAGGCCATACGCTCCTTATAAAACAAATATGTATATATGTACATATATACGAGTGTGAATAAATATATATACATATTTATAAATTTTTTTTTTTTGCCCCAAAATTATACAAATTAACTTGTTGCTCTATATTTTTAATATACATTTCCCTAAAATATAAATATCTTTTCACAGTTTCTCGTGCATTATTTAGCCAATTAGCACAAAATTTATTGAATTTTATGGCAAATATCTTTATATCTGCATGTCTGTATGTATGTATGGTATGTATGTATGGTATGTAAATTCATATATAATTTTCTTTTTGTTTACAAAACTTGTCAATTATTAGGCTGCCATAAGCAAATTTCAAATAATTGCTTGCATCTAAATACCGCCGTTAAATGTAAATGAAAAAAATTCAATAGGACTGCCCCCAATTCAATTGCTTATGAATAAAAAATAAAATTTAAGCTTTTGCACTCAAAACGATATTAAATAAAGTTTTTAGTTAAGAAGGAATAATAGTCGTAGTCTAAAAATGGCCAGATAAGAATTGCATACATACATATGTATATATCCATATATGTTCATAATAATGCCTTAAGCTCATGGTGAAGAATAATATATGGTAGAATTCTCATTTAGTTTATATTAAAATTAATATATATACTGCCTTAAAAAGAGTTTTTGATACCAATTTTTGTGCAAAATACCAGTATGACTTGTAAACTCTTTATAAGACTGTAGCAAACTGTAGCAGTAAGCTTGTTAGGTTTACTCTTGATTTTTACCTGATTGAACTGAATTTGATCTGAGGTCAAATCTGTAATTTTTTTGCACATTCATTAGTACGAGTATGTATTGTAAAAGATACCCCCCTCCCCTGCAGGAAATGCGAATAGTGAAATTGTAGTGATTTTCTAGTGACATTGTCAGTAGTACCCCAGCCAATGTAATCATCTATTGACATTTAACAATAGCTTGTCATTGAAAATCCACCACTAGACTGTAGCACTACTGACTAAGTAGTTCTTTTGTTACCACATGGAGACAGTGGCACCAAAGATTCACTAGTAAATTTTAGAGGCTCTAGTCTACAATATCCATATTTCCTCGCTCAACGTCAATAGTAAAATTGTAGTGACTTACTAGTGACATTGTCAATAGTACTACTGACTAGGTGTACCCCAGCCGATGTAATCGCATATTGAAATACATACATATAACATAGGGTTGTCACTGAAAACCTACCTACCAGTAGACTTTAGCACTATTTTTTTACGACCATATGAAGACATTTGAACTAAAGATTCACTAGTACATTTTAGTGACTCTCGTCTACAATTTTATAAGGATTGGGGCAACAAACTTAAATACACACACATGTAAGTTTTTAACATTATTGCATAGCATAATAAAAAAGAAAAAAAACTTCATATTGACGCTTTCATAGACAATGCCACAAGAAATACACTAGACATTTCAACTAGTGCAATTGTCGCTAGAGAAAAGAGTGTTGACATAGAGACATATGGTTCTAGGCTGACTAGAGGGTCTTATGCATACTTATGTATGTCTGTATGTGTTTATGTATTTTCTTTTATTGTACTATTGTATTGATATATTTATAATATTTATAATAAAATCTAAACTATGTATTTTTATACACTTCACCAAAAATGTTTATACAAGGGTGGATCAATAAGTCCGTGACTTCTTGAACTTTTCTAGTAATTATATGAAATGCCACAATGTTCCCATCAAGACTACTGTCAAATTTTAAGCAAGTGTCGTCATTTACTTTGAGTTTAACAGCTGTTAAGAACATACAACCTCGTATATTTTTTTAAAAATGGAAAAAAATTAATTTCGAATTATGAGTTAAACATTATTTTTTGCGAAATAGAAAAGCGTCAATCAAACCAAGGAAAAGCTCGATAAATACTATGGGGACTCTGCACCATCGATTTCAATGGTAAAAAATTCGTTTACTGACTTACTTTCATTGTGGGCACACAAGTACGAATACAAATAACGCCGAACGTTCTGGACGGTCAATTGAGGTCAGTTCACTCGAAAATTTTGAAAAAATCCTCAATATGATGTTGGCCGATCGAAGAGTAAAAGTGCGTAAGATTGTTGTTGCAATAGGCATTTCATGTGATAGTGTGGTTTCGATTTTAAATGATCAGCTGGGTTTAAGAAAGTTGTCTGCAAGATGGGTGCCACGTTTGCTCTCAATTGACTATAATGCACGAGTGCACACGTGTGCAGTCTCAATGGCAAAACTCTATGAATTGGGTTACGAATTGGTATCCCATCCGCCATATTCTCCGGACTTAGCCACTACCACTGACTACTTCCTATTTCCAAACCTAAACAAATGGCTCGGTGGAAGGAGATTTAGCTCCAACGATTAAATTATTGACCAAACCAATGACTATTTTAAGTACCTCGAAAAATCCTATTTTTTTTGGAAGGGTTACAAAAACTGGAACTAAGTGGACTAAGTGTATTGAGTTAAAAGGAGATTATGTTCAAAAAAAAAATTATATTTCACTCAAAAAGCATTGCATGCGTAATTTCTGAATCATGAATCATGAATAAATATAGCCTCGGAATATATTTTTCACGGAAAATAATTTTCTCGACAAAAAATGCCTTCAATCATGAACTCCTTGGGAACAAAAAAGTCACGATGAGTCCGAGTTCTAACACTTCCTCTGAAGCGTACAAGTCACTTTCACAACGGGATGGCCTAGGATAACCCCATCCTATTCATAAAGGCAAAAACTGTAATGCGCAAGGAAATAAATTAAAAATTATAAAATAATTACAGATTCTCTTTTATAAAAAAGAACGAATCCATTAATGCTTATTCTGTACTAAAGTCCTATTTCCAAAGAAATATTTTGTAATATATTTTTTTAATTATTTTTTTTTTCGTTATTTGAAATGAAATGGTATTATTTTTTTTAACTAATGTGTTTATAAAACGTTATTATTTAATCGATCTCATGTATTATAATTTGTTTTTTGTTGAAATAGATTAAATAAAAAATATTTTGTATTGTTTTGCATTGGGCGGGATATCTCGGGAAATCTAAAAATCGTTCGCGCTTTCCCTGGAAATGAAATAGTCCGGGAAAAGAAAAACTTTTATCTCAATATACATTTTCTATTATATTTAAAATTATTGAATTAATGTAACAAGTTCTTATTTTTAAGTTGCAGCTTTTCCCTGAGCTTATGTATTTAAAACTAAAAAAAAAAGAATATCTAACAGCAAAAGAATTTAATTTACGATTGGAAACAAGTTTCCGCAAATATTAAAAGGAGGTTGCTCAGTGATTTATTATGTAGTGTGCGACTGCAAGCTTAATAAAGTAAAATTGTATAACATGTATAAAATAAATAACCCGTCCGTGAAGGAATTTCCAAAAAAAATACACAAAGTTCACTTTGTTCCTTCACAGCTGTCGACGTATAAGGTTACCTCCTCCGTGTACCTAGCGAGGCACACCTCTGAACCTTACCAAGCAATCTCCAATAGTCTCCTTCATCAATACATCACACTTTACCTCACAATAGGAAATCGATCTGACAACCGATGTGTAATTCCAGTTTTTTACTTTCAGTTGCAGATGCCAGTTCCTTGCTATAGAGTTCCTGCATGCGCAGTAGGCATTGAGCCATTTGAATCATTCATGGTTTAATCAGAGTGGAACTCAAATAATTAACTAAAGTCGGGAACCCACTATCGGCACAATGTACCGATTTTCCTCGGCTCACTGCAATAAAGTCGTAAGCCAAAATTGCCTTATTTCTCAATTAATTCCGGAATAAGTCTATAAGGCTCTATTGCCAATGCAGTGTGGCGCAATTATATCCTTATATTTCAATCAGTTGAAAAATACGGCCAATTTAGCTTAATACTTATAACTTTATTTCAGTGAGCCGAGGAAAATCGGCACATTATGCCGATAGTGGGCTCTAGGCTTAAGCAATATGGAAAAGAAAAACAATAATTCCGATTCCAGTTTTGCCATTTTGTACTTTTCATGCCATTTTGCCGGACATTTTGAACCATTCTTGTTGAAATTTTAAACTTGTCCTGATAATAATAATCTATTTCACTAAACTTTTATACCAACCCCACAAGCCAGCCAACGGAACACATGTTTTACGGTCGAAATATTAATTTCAGTTTTACCAACTAAAACATTTACTCAAAACTTAAGAAACCATACATATTTTTGTTTGTTTGTAATTTTGCAAAAAAAAACACGGAAGTAACAAGTAATAAGTGAAACGTTGTATGTATGTATGTATGATTATTTTGTATGTAAATATGTATGTATGTATGTATACATCTTTCGAAGAAAATGAAGAAAGAAAGATTTCCGTTATTTAGTTTATGACTAAGAACATTGTTTTTTGTAAATCTACTACACCCAATAATTGAAAAAAGTTTATATATTTGCATGCATACTTACATACATACATATGTGCATATGTATGTATGTATGTGTGTGGTTGTGTGTGTTTGTAAGTTATATTGTTTGTTTCTACATTGTAGAATCTACAATAACCTTGAATAACAAATTTATAAAAATATAAAACAAAAACAAAAAGCAAATTGCAACAGAAGAAAATTAATAAAAATGCATACGTTCAAAAGAAATTGATTATGGATTTTATTTCGTTGTTTTTTTTCAGCATTTTTAGTTTCTGATTTACACTACATCTATCCCTCGATTTACAGATATTTTCTCATTATCTTATTAAAATCAGTGTAGACTTCACAGCCAAAAAATAAAAATTACTAACTATCTACTGTTCACACGCCGCCGATTCGACGTGATAAAGGGCGTTAGGCAAGGATGTGTGTTATGTCCTGTCCTTTTTAGGGTTCCGTAGGCCAAAGGTGAAAAGGAACCCTATTGTTTTCACTACGAAGTCCATTTATCCGTCCATCTATCTGTCTGTCTATTACGGCTGTTTTCTAAAGAACCGTAACAGCTACGGACTTGAAATTTTCACAGAATATGTAAAACTTTTGCCGCTACACCAACAAATACATAACAGTTTAAAAATTAAAGGGTGTTCTAAGGCAACCACCGTAACATGTTGAAATTCTATGTAATATACAGTTAATTATATATACGAGGGTGCATCAATAAGTCCGTGACTTTTTGAATGGAACACAGTTGTTTTTTTTTTTTTTTGCAAAACAAAAATTTATTTTTCAACATAACTCAATACACTTAGTCCACTTAGTTCCAGTTTTTGTGTCCCTTGCAAAAAAATAGGATTTTTCGAGGTCCTTAAAATAGGCATTTGTTTGCTCAATAACTTCATTGTTGGAGCTAAATCTCTTTCCACCGACCCATTTCTTTAGGTTTGGAAATAGTAACTAGTTAGTCACTAGGGGCTAAGTCTGGAGAATAGGGCGGATGAGGAAGTAATTCGTAGCCCAATTCATGGATTTTTTTCGACATTTTCGGGTGAATTGACCTCAATTGGCCGTTCAGAACATTCAGTGTGATTTGTTCGCGTACTTGTGCGATCACAACGAAAGTCAATAAACCACTTTTTTACCATTGAAATCGATGGTGCAGAGTCCCCATAGTATTTATCGAGCTTTTCCTTTTTCCTTGGTTTGATTGACGGTTTTTTTTTCGCAAAAAATAATGTTTAATGAGCACTCGAAATTCACTTTTTTGCATTTTTAGAAAAATTCACGACGTTGTATGTTTTGAACAGCTGTTAAACGCACAGTAAATGACGACACTTGCTCAAAATTTGACAGTAGTCTATTAAAAGGTGGTACAGTGTTGCATTTCATATAACTACGAGGGAAGTTCGAAAAGTCACGGACTTATTGAACCACCCTCGTATACACTTTAAATTTTCAAAGTTAGTGTAATTTTATGCAGACTATACCAATGAAAAATGAAATTTAAAATTAAAGGATGTTCTATCAGTTAATGTAATTTGTTTTTAACTTGATTTTCTTGTAATTTTAACCACTTGCTGTATCTTGGAAAACGTAAGATGCAAGCTCTTGAAATTTTCAAAATCCCAAAATAAAAAAATTGCCAAAACGAAAAAGTATCTAAACTAAAACAATCGCTAAAGCTAAACTAAATCGCCAAAAACCGAACAAGCCGCCAAAAACGCCATATTGCGAAATATTTATCTAATTTCGACCCCCTAAAATTTGCTTAGTAAAAAATTTAGAATATATATGTAAACTCATCATTTGCGAGCTTTGAATACCCTTAATGTTGTTAAGCAATTTAATTTATTATAAAGCAATTCTAAGATCATTTTTGACAGAAACTTTCAAAATCAAAAACTTTTTTCAGTCACTTCACTCATGCATCATCTCCCACTTAACTTAACTTAACAATATTAATAATAAACATGCAACAACTTTCAATTAGAGAATAGCCCGTTTAATGCTTTGTTATTTAAATACAATTTTATTCAGAACCCAATCAGCGTTTAAACATGTTAAAGATTAAACAAAGCGTGCGTGATATTATGGTAATTTGTCTTAATACAAATAGCAATCTTTTGGCTATAAAACCAACCATAAGACACAAGAATTTTATCTAACCAGATACGAAAATTTTAAACAAATGAATTGAAACCATATTTATAAAGGTAAACGTACACTTTTTAATGTTTCAGTAAAGTAAAATTGATCACGTTGCACACTTATTGTTTTTAAGTAAAGAAGTCGAAGAAAAACAAAAGTATGTCTTTCAAACTGTGCAACTTTCTAATTGTCACATACTTTGCCGCAAGCAGTTTAGCCACAGATCTAAGCGTTAAAAGAAAGTGTCACCACAAAAGCCCTCTTACTGACTTGACATTCCAGCTGAGCGGCAGCAGTTTATTGTGGCCGTGTGACTCAACCAAAAATATTTATGTACAATCGGGTCGTTATATACCGCGTCATGTGATTGTGACGCGAGCTCAGCTTTTGCGTGATACAGCCTTTGTGGCGTTGCCGCGTTACAAGCAGGGTGTGCCCTTTACGTTGGGCAAAATAGATTTGCAAAAGGGCCGATGTTTAACGAAAATTGCTCCCTATCCCTGTTGGGCCATACAAGAGGAGGGCAATTGTCAGGCCTTGCAATCGGTGGTTGATATTGTGGTCGATCATAATGTAAGTAGTAGTTGTTGTTGTTGTTGTTGTTGTTGTTGTTGTTTGTGTGTGTTTAATAAAATAAAACAAGTAAAGCGAGTGTTGTGTTAGGCGATGTTTTCTATATGGGTGTTTCCACAGAAAGAGTGCAAAATAAATTATTTCTTTTTTAAATTAAATAACTAACTTATAGTCATACAAAAAAAATAGGTCCGATCTCACGATGTCGACAACGTTCGGCTTCTCGCACACTTACATTTGCAACAACAACAAAAATATTAAAATTATTTTTTGTTTTGAATGTATGTAAGTATGTGACAAGTCGAACGTTTTCGACATCAAAGGATTGGCCCTAATAAAAAGGTGGTTGAATCATAGGTTCAAGTCATGATGAACTGGTTCGATTTAAATTAGACAAGACAATCATTTTTAGGGTCCCATACATCAAATGTGAAAAGGTGTCCGTCTGTCTGCCTGTTCGTCACAGGCTGTTTTCTCGAGAACCGTAAGTGCAACGGACCTGAAATTTGGACAGACTATGTAGAACCTTGGGCGCTACAACAACAAATATATGAGAGCTAAAAATAACGAAAAATGTTACAATTGTATCTATACAATTATATAATTGTATCTATATACACACTTGAAAAAATTTTAAAAATCTTAATTAAAGGGTGTTCTATCAGTTAATGTAATATTTGACAACTTGCTGTATCTTGGGAACCGCAAGAGGCAAACTCTTGAAACTTTCAAAAACTGTAAAACTAAAAAAACCGAAAAACCGCCAAACCGAAAAAAATCGCCAAAAACCGAAAAAAATCTCCAAAACGAAAAAAATGCCTATTTAAAAAAAAATTCTAAAACTGAAATATGTTGCCAAAACCCGGAAAAAATCGCCAAAATAAAAAAATTACCTAAATAAAAAAAAACCGCCAAACCGAAGAAAAAATCGCCAAAAACCGAAAAAATCGGGAAACGAAAAAAGAACCAAATTAAAAAAAAAAATCTAAAGACTGAAATAAATTGCCAAAAACCTGGAAATATCGCCAAAATGAAAAAAAACCCAAACTTAAAAAATCGCCAAAATTAAAAAAACACCAAAACCAGAAAAAACGCAAGAAACACTAAAACTAAAAAAAGCGCTCAAAACGGAAAAAATTACAAAAACGAAAAAAATACGAAAACTATATATATATATATATATATATATATATATATATATATTATATAGGCTAAAGTTCGTATAGTATTACATATCTAGTGTCCGTACTGAACCCTTCCTGCGCGAGTCAAAGTCGCACTTTACTGAATTTATTACTTGATGCGTTTGTGCGGGAATTTAAATACAATTCTCTTCATTAAAATAAATGAATCAAAAACTTTTTTTCAACACAGTTTTTTTGGCATGTCCAAGTGAGCTATTATTCAATACTTCGAATAGCAAAATTCCATGCAAGGGGCAGAGAATGACAATGCGTACTCAAAAAAATATACGTATACATTTAGTAACTGCGTATAATCATAATTGTAGAGCATACAACTCGTACGCTTACATCTTCCCTCTCAAGCAACTATGACTATAGTCGACTTCAACATAAAAGATCATCTCTACTTCGTTTATACAAAAAACTAAAATACGCTACAACTAAAAATAAAAAGACACATGAGCATCAAGCGCACTGACTTTCTGTCATATTTATAGTAGGAGTATGCTTATGCTCAGAGTATGGATATTTAGTCGCATAATCAAAACTATACGCATGATACTCCGGATATTTATTCGTCGTTCGCCATTGTATACTTATATTTTGTGTAAATAAAAATCCTTGGAGTGCGTGCGTAAGTACGCACGTGCAGCTGATTAATAGTCATAGTATATTTATACTTATGCGTGTGCTTGTAGCTCATACAGTCTATAAATTTTAGTTTTAGTTGTTTGTGCTGCGTAATTTAAAAAATGTGTATAAACAAAGTTGTTGGTTGCTTATAGCTATAGGTATTCGGTTTAAAATGAATGCATGTGTTTGTGTGTACGATAAATAAATATCAAAAAATTACAATTATTACTGATCGAAAAAGTAGAAAGCAGAAATTGACCTTTATTTCTGTTTAAAAAATATAAATAAAAACATTTAAAATCATTCCAGTTTAGACAAATCTACTTCAGAACAATTGAAATGGTATGATTGGCTGCGTTGTCCGATATTTCCTTGTACCTGCTGTTTTTATACCCTTTACCAAAAAATGGAAAAGGGTATATGTATGTGTATAGGTTTGTCATTTTGTGTGTAATTTCCATAATATTCATATGCGACCCATAAAATATATATATTATGGGTCCTTATGAATAGGGAAGACGAATAAGCGATGCCCATCTGTCCGTCTGTATCTGCAATCGGTTTTCGGAAGCTCCCAGAAAAGCTAGAGACTTCGGTCGTGAGCTGGTGTATGAGAAATGGTCCAAAATATATTGGTATTGAAAATCAACGAAATCCAGCATACGGTTTCAGAGCTGGAAAACTTAAACTTGATATTGCCATATTAAAGTAATTAGATAACACAAATTTTTTGGATGATTCCAGGGTTGGGAAAAGTACACTTTTGTTGATATATAGAACAAATTAAATAAAGCTAGTCATTTCTTTGGTAATTAAATGTATTTTATATTTTAGAAGGAAATAAATTAGTACTCGTATTAAAAGCAGAAAAATTTAAGTTATAGTTCCAGGGTTGGAATTTGGAAAAAACTTTTGGTAAAAAAATAACCAAATATAATTTTTTTTAGTTAAACATATATCATGTTTTAGGAAGATCCTTACTCAAGCAAATTCTTTAGTCGAAAAAAACCGAGAGGTCTCTTACTAAAAATTGCACTATAACAAAAAATTAAAATTTGTATCACAAAACAAATATTTGTGTATGTATGTATGTACTTATGTATGTATCTGTAGACTACATATACATACGTTGGTAAAGCGTATATAAGATTCGGCACAGCCGAATATAAAACTCTTACATGTTTTCTTTAAAAAATCAAGAACAATTTATAGTTTCGGTCCCTGCTTTAGAAGTGTTTGCTAGTCCATTCAGACATGAAACTATTCACTTTTCAACCTTGTGTTGCTTAAAAATATACTTGTATACATAGAGTGTTTTTAGACTTGTGTCGAACTCTTTCAGTACCCCATTTTTGACACAAAATTGTGATAAAACCCATTTAAAATACATATATATGGGTTTTATTTTATCATTGGTTTGTGTCAAACACGAGCTACTGAAAGAGTTAGATACAAGTATAGTGTTTTTTAATATATCTTTTTCTAAGTGATACATACAAATTTATGTACATATGTATGTGCATATGTATGTGTATGCATATGAATGTATGTGCACCCAGTCCATGTTGATGATACTACTTTCTTCAAACTATTAGAACTTTTATGAACTTACTTTTTATTTAGTTTAGTATCTCAATAAATATGGTTATAGTTTTTATATATTTACTGAAATATGATGTCATTTTAAAAATTTTGTTTTTATTTATTTATATTTAGTTTCTGTAATTCCTTAAAACAAACTAAAATAAAACAAAATAATAAATTTTTACAACACTACATACTGCTTTTCACTAGTGACTGAGTTCTGAGTTATTGTTAGACGAGAACAATACATTTGAAAAAAAAAAATAACAAACAAAGTAACTCAATCAAGTTTATTTCTATTCCATATACAATACAATAGAGCTTTCTTTTCAGTAAAGCAGTGTGTGTGCTTAGAGCACACAAAGCCTTTTAAAAATGCAAGCAATTTTTTTTTTCATATTTCAAAAATCTTCATATATTTAAAATGAAAAAGTTACATACATACATATGTATCAGAGAACAGCAATGAGTAGTGAAAAAGTGAGTAGAGTTGAATCATTATTATTGCAATGCTTTCTATGAATCCTATTCATGCGAAAGTTAGAAGTGCGCATCGCACTCATACTTAGCAACAATTATGGCGTTGTTGATTTCGACTCTCCTTAAATCAATGCCTATGGAAGATGTAAAATAAGTATGATTCACAATGCAAACTTCGCATACGAACATTAAAGTTCTCATTATGAGATTATGTGTTTCTCTGTTGCATTTTTTGTTTTGTTTCTTTTTTGTAGGAATTGAAAAACTACCCTATTTACTACTATTGTATACTACCCTCAAAGAGCTGAATCAATGTGAGTAGTATAAGTATTTTCCTGAAATTAGGAATGAAACTGAGGTGATTTATGAGTCGCACTCATATTTATTTGAACCTATTCTTATCTTAAATAAATATCATCGTGAGTATGAGTAAATCAGAGTACTTGAGTTTAAATGATGTCTACTCACTTATATTTAAAATTTCATGAGTCAGTATGAATAGCGAATAAACGATCTATTGCCTATCACTGATATGTATACATTTATATTGTGATTTGTTACTGTTGCATATTAGCTAAACCATGCAAAAACTTAAAGCCAAACATGATAATCATCATCATAATGCCATGGGTCAAGGTAAACAATTGGAATAATTGAGCGTAAGATAATTTAGAAGCAATTGCTTGGATAATCAGCATATTTTTTAAGATTTTAGAACAGCAAAAAGGGTTGTGTTCACAAAATATTTGTGTACATACATATTTATAATATTAAGGCTAGTTAGTATTCACTATCTATATAAAAAAAATATTAACGTTAGAAACTATTGCCTAGTGTGTACTCAATTAAATAAAATACATACCAACATTTAAATTCTACGAAATAGAGAAAAATTTAATCAATTCGCATTAAGAGAAATTAAAATTACGAGTATAATGAATGTTATTTGTTTTTTGTTTTTGTGTGCGACACGTGGCGAAATAATAAATTAAGTAATTAAATGCAATACCATATTTTTAATATATTTAAAATTTAATTTCAATTAAATTTCAATTTCAAACATTATTTTCTGTGTTCTATTTTTTTTTCTAGGGTCTGCTGTGGGCCTTAGATGTGGGCATAGTGAATACACTAGAGCAGCCGATACGTCGTTGTGGACCAAAAATTTTAGCAATCAATACGGTCGATGGTAAAGTGGTGAAAAGTATTGATTTAAGTGATTTAGTTACAGCTGAATCACGTCTGCAATTTTTAGTAGTGGATTATGGAGCTGATAACAAACCATTTGTGTAAGTACATATGTACATACATACCTACATACTATCAATGAATCCTTAGGCAGGGTTATTAAAAAAATTCTTGTAATATTCGAACACCCTAAGTCAATTTCACCAACTTATTTAAGTATCAATTCATATTTAAAAGTCATTTTTCCAAATGAATGAAAATCGACATTTAAATATGAATTGATATTTAAATAGAGTTGGTAAAATTGGCCCTAAGTTTCTATTTGAAAGTATCGTATTCCATTTGCATTGAACATTTTGTATAGAAGAGGAATTTATATCAACGCTGATTATGCCAGGTGTAGCGTGTAAGAAGCATGCATGTTGTTACGTTCAGCTAGTGTTTGTCTAATAAATAAATATTTATGTACGTATGTCTTGATCCAGTTGTTATAAAAAAATTAGCTTCATGCACTTGATTTTTTCAAAATACGAAATGAGCATAATAATAAAATTTTCGAACAAATACTTCCATTCCCTTAGTTCAATATCAGGTGTTTCAGAGCTCAAAGGGAGGAATGTGTGCATTTTGTTGTTGGGTTATAAAGAAAATCTACTCTATTTTGCATTTACACTCCCGCAAGACCATTTCCATGAACCACCGAATACCCCCATACGAACTAGTATGTCTGTTCCAAAATGCATTTGTGTGATTTTTCAGGAAGTTATAACACTGTGACTTGCGACTTATCTTTTTTACCCTCATACCTAAATAAGAGCGGCAAGCGTCGCGTTGGCATCAGGGTACGTATTTTTAGTACAATCAAATAATATTTTCGCATTTAAATCTCATTTTGAATAATAGCATAATTTAGGCTATAAGTTAGTATATTTCAACTTGAATGTATTATATACAGTGTGCAGAACGATGTTTGCTTAAAAAAATAAAGGTTAACAGAGAATTTCCCAATTTAACTGTAAAATAAATAAAGTTCTGAAAATCGACTTGAACGCTTAAAAGTGTTCTCCTGCCACAGATATAGTATGTACATATTAGTAGATATTTCTGTTGAAATTCTTATTTCATATTTCCTGATCATAAATTAACTATTATCTTTAAAACGTTTATTAAAAAAAAGTCATATCAATTACGGTCCCTGTGAAAACCGGATTTTTTCAGTTATTACATTTTTGAAGTAAATGAGCGACATGGGACATACATACATATATCCTACATACTAATAAAACAACTCCATACTAATCAAACAACTTTCTTGAGAGAAAAATAGAATTTTCTTTTGCCATTAAGTTGTGTGTATATTGAAAACTTTATATACACTCGTTTTCTGGCAAATTTGTTTTTTCTTTAGTTATGACGTTGTTTTAGTAAATAAGCGAAATGTCCCACATAATAATAAAACAACTGCAAACAAGCTTGTTATTCTAAAGCATACTTTGCGGCAGTAACAGTATTGTTGAATTTGATTGCAGCGCTGCCACCTTGCAAGCATATAATTATTCTGAAACTGTATCTACTGCTTGCAACTAAAATTTAGTTTCTAAATGCTTTTTAGGGTTCCGTACACCAAAGGTGAAAAGGAACCCTATTGTTTTCGCTACGCTGTCCGTCCGTCCGTCACAGGGTAGTTTCTCGAAGAACCGTAAGAGCTACGGATCTGAAATTTGGACACAGTGTGTAGACCTTTGGCCGCTACAACAACAAATACATTAGAGTTAAAAATTAAAGGGTCTTCCAAAACGAGCAACAAAAAATTTTAAAATCCCATGTAATACATACATTGTATGTATGTATGTATATACCAGTGGTGCCCACAAAGAGAAATTTATTTACGTTCGGATTGTGTATGTGAAAAACGATTAGTCTTCGTTGTTTTAACAAGTGTTTAGGCTACACTGGTATATACACTTGAAATTTTTAAGGTTAGTGTATTTTTATACAGACTACACAATTAACACTAAAATTTAAATTAAAGGGTGCTCCATCAGTTAATGCAATTTTGACTATGTAATTTTGACAACTTGCTGTATCTGGCAAACCATAAGAGCTAAACTCTTGAAATTTTCCAAAACGGTAAAACTAAAAAATTATAAAGTCGCCAAATCGAAAAAATCGCCAAAAACAAAAAACGCCAAAACGAAAAAAGCACCAAATTAATAAAAAAAAATCTAAGGCTAAAATAAATCGCGAAAAACCGGAAAAATCGTCAAAATGAAAAAAACACCAAAATTAAAGAAATCGCCAAGATGAAAAAAAATCGCCAAAATGAAAAACTCGCCCAAATGAAAAAAAATCGCCAAAATGAAAAACCCCAACAACGAAAAATTCGCCAAACTTAAAAAAATCGCCAAGGCTAAAGAAATCGCCAAAATTAAAAAATCGCCAATTGAAAAAAACCCCAAAAACAAAAAAACGCCAAAATAAAAAAATCGCCAAAATGAAAAAAAAACCCCAAAAAAAGAAAAAAATCGCGAAAATGAAAAAAATCGCCAGAATGGAAAAAATAGCCGAAATGAAAATAAACCCTAAACACAAAAAAAATCGTCAAAATGAAAAAAACGCCAAGGTGAAAAAAAAATCGCCAAAATGAAAAAAATCGTCAAAATTAAAAAAATTGCCAAAATTAAAAAAAGACCCCAAAAACAGAAAAAAATCGCAAAAACTTTACTGATATTATTTAATCTTAAGGTCTTTGTAATTTCAATTTCCAACAGCTCTTTCTGAATTAGCTCGTTCGGGTTCGAATCAAAAGTTGTTTCAAACCCATTTAATTTACATTGATGTTTTTTTTAGTTCAAAAAAAAAACTGTTGGATACAACTTTAGGCGGAATTGAATGATATGGATGCCAAGGTGATATAGTTTGAACAGAACGTTTCCATGTACCACTCAGCTCATGCGACATTGGACATTATGCACGAGCGATTGGGCGGCCTGGTTGTCTCACGTGGTGGTTATGTGCACTTTTTTATTTTCCACACATAATGACATCGATAGGCCCTGCAACCGAATAACAAATTTCGATAATACATACCTCTCATACAATTTGTTTTATTTAAATTTAAAGATAGGAAGTACTTAATGAAAATCCTTTCACATTTATACATGCATATATGAACATCCATATGTGCTTTACTAACTTATCCTTTGGAAAAGCTCAAGTTTTTAATTCATATCGAAAAATTTTTTCTAAATTTTAACACTAACTCAATTACATACTACATGTACATACATTTAATGGCCAAGAACTGAAACAAAAGTGATACGTGTTTTAGTGTGTTTTATTTTAGAAATGACTATTTAATCCTTAATATGTACATTGTATGTATGTATCTAATTTTATATATATGTATATGTATATATAATTTTTCTTTTATAATTTTTTTTAGTTACGTTGCAGATGCCGGGGCACGTAGTATTTTGGTCTACGATTTAATTGGCGCTAAAGCGTATCGTATTGTGTTGCCCAAGGCAACATGTCCCACCAACGATGTCCTTTACATTGCTCTCGCTGTACAACTAGACGGTACTTCAACTATGTTCTTCACTTACCTAAGTTCTCCACGACTTTATTCGATTAAAACAGAATATTTGCGTGTGGGCAGGGGTGCTGGCTCTATTGTGGATGTTGGTGCAAAACCATTTGGAAAACAAATGGTCTTGTTGGGTGCCGATGGTGGTAATTCATTATTTTTCCGCTACAAGGGTGAAAATGACATATACATGTGGGATTCGGAGACGTGTTTTAAATCAGCAAATCTCCGAGAAGTTCAAAGTGGCGGTGATTGTCGTCTGTCAACACAGGTAAATAACTACAAATGTAGTTAATATATGAAAATAAACTGAAAGGCAAGTGTACACAGAAATGAAATGCATACAAAAAACAAACCTCAATGGTCTGCGAATAAGATTGCAGAAATATATTCCTTTCATAAAATTGTTTACCAATTCGCATATTTCCGGCGATAACCTCATGAATTCCATCTTTGAGGTCTTGAATTGATTGTGGGCGGCCATTAGCATAGAGCTTATCTTTCACTTAGCCCCAAAGAAAAAAGTCTAAAGGGGTGAATTCTCCTCAACACTATGGGCTATAACAGCAGTATTCTCAGTTTTTCTTGTTCGAATGCGTTGTTGAAGCATTAAGCACATACACCACATACAGCAAGCTATCGACTTCGAAATGTCAAGGATAGAATACACATCGTAGCCTCAGAGTTGGTTTAGCGCATACGCCAAAAAGTCTCAGTGGAGAAAAACTACCATGAAGGTTTATATGGAGTTTTCTCAAAATTTAATCAATAGAAGAGTTCTTTTTTATTTTCAACACTGCTTCCGACATACTTAAGTATGTTTTGAAAAAAAAAACTTTCTTGAATGAAGTTAGATGTTAATGTTACTCGTACTTTAGTCTCTTAGTTAACTTTTTCTTATAGAAATGAAGCAAAACAAGAGTTAAGTTTACTTTGTACGCAATCGCCAAACAGTGGCGTGTACAGCAAAACAATACTTATTTAACCCTAAAATAGTTGATACTCGTATGGAGTAAAATTTTTGATTCAAAAAGTGGGTATTCAAGATATATCCATATATGTACCCCATAGGCATCTCATTTTTTTTAATGGTCGGTAGGACAAACCAGTTCTGAAGCAACGACATGTTTATATGCAAAGTAAATTTATATAAAGTATATGCAAGTACTCAGGTGATTAATTTTTTTCTCGTGTAGTGTCAATGCATGAATGTCAAAAGTTGTTTACAATTTTCGTACACCATTTTGTTTTGCTTTGCTTTGTTATACACAATTGTGTGTAGTGAAAAAGTTGAAATAAACTTTTACTTAAAAAAGGTGTTTCAAAACATTTAAAAATAATTATATTTAATTATTAAAATAAATATGTAGCTTTTTTATACTTATTGCACGTAATAAAGGTTTATCAAATAATAAATTTACTTTGGTTTTGTGTATCCATACATTTCCTTTTTGTTGAATGCAGATCTGGGACTTGCATTAAATAAGCAAATGCATTGACCATTTGCCCGCACTAAACCAAATCAATACAAATGCAAATTTATTACATTAGAACTAACTTTGATAATTATAGTGCAATTTTTTGGCATTAAACTAAAATCTCTCCAAAGTAATACATTAATATTGCGCTAGCACCAAATCACATGGCGAAAAATAGAACGTAAATCTGTACATACATACATAAATATATAAACTTTTTTCTATGTACATATCGCCACTTAAGGCAAAAATCATTTTTCAAGAGAAAGACAAAACTTGATTAAATTGTTCCAAGCGGTAGTATATTCCGTTTATTAAGATATAACTTTACAATAAAATAAACGAAATCCTAAGTCCTGATCTTTCATTTGTATGAACGTACTTATACAGGTGCCTTCAATGTTCCTTTACTGTATTTTTTTATTTTTATTATCTGATAAAAATATGATTACATTTTATATAATTTTACTGTGTACAATATGTGATATTGCAATAATATTGCATTACTTCATGATGTGCTTAGTTGCAATACAAAATTAGTGCATTTTTCGCCATACGATTAGCTGCTAATGCAATATTAATCCATTACTATTAAGAGATTTTATTTAAGTGCAAAAAAATAGTGCATTACAAGCATCAAATTTTAATTTGCACTAAAATTTTTGTTTTCCAATCAGTGCTTATGAAAAGTAATGCAAGTTGCCCAGATCCGGTTGTAATCATCTGTTTTTGACATTCATCCATTATTTTTACACAAACAAAGCGCATGTTGTTTTTGTATTTTCTTAGTTGTTGTAGACCTGCATATACTTTATATAAATATACTTTGTTTATATGAGAATGATTTTTTTGACGACAGCCAGTGTTGCCATATACATAGTACGTTTGCGCAAAAAACTGCCCAAATGTTTTTTCAGAAGAAAAAACCATCACGGTTACAAGCTTTTCAATATCGCTTTTCTTGAAACATTGTTTCATTATTGTTTGCTCGTTTTAAGATTTATTTTAAAATTTTGGCCTACATGTTCGAATTATACTTGGAGGTTAGGAGTCTTAAATAAGTAGATTAAACAATTTTTCAATTTAATTTTCTATTACTAGGAGATCGGTCACGTGACTAGTCTTGTGCCAGTTCCATTTCCAATAGGATTTCATAATAATTTTTTTTTGTATACTGCAATAAATTCTACAATGTAAAAGTATTATTTTTTTTTATTTTAATATCTTTCTAGGTATTACCCGGACATAAACGTTTTATGTGGGCCTTGGAAAGTAATTTTCATGATTTTATATCCGAACGCACTGGCTGCAATGGCGCATCAATTATTCTACATCCAGTTGTGCGTAAATGTGATGACTAAATACAAATATTATCGCAGAGCAGAAGACAAATTACGGTATTCCATGAGATTTCAAAATATTTCAATAGAATTTAAATGTTAATATTTTAAAATTTCATGCGATACCGCAAAGTTTATATATAGTTTGTTTGCAGACTTTTTCTATGCATCATTCTTCATTAAGTCACGCTTAGCCTTTAAACAAAAATATATAAATATATGTATGTATATAGTATTATTTAAACTTCTTTAGCCCTATGTAAAGTATACGTTTTTTTGTAAAAGTTTAGCTGTTAAGATATTTTTTAATTCATGGAGCCCTTTACGGCCAAATAGAAACGTAAGCATGATATGATCTTCACTTCCTTCATGAAAAACGATCATTTGTTATCACTTGAAGAAGCAACAATTAAATTTTTATGAGTGTGAAAAAAACACACAGAAAATATTATTCACCAGTTAATATTTTCAATTAAAAATTTAATTGAATCAATTAAAAAAACTTAATTGATATTATTAAATTATTTATTGTTAAAAATTTCATTATTATTTTAATTGATATTACAAAATTTTTCATATTAATCTTTTCTGTATATTTGTAAGTAAAATACAAACAAAATAGCATTTTGAGTGTTGTGGTGTAATTTAATATATTATTATTTTTGTTACTTATGCTATTTTGGCTGTTAAGGCTCTATAATGTAATATGTTAAGGAAAATGTAGTATTATATTTTTTACATTAATAAAAAACATATGTTATATTAATAATATATATAAAGTATTTTTTGGATTCAATTTATTAATATAAGAAATACAAAAGTATATTTAATTGACATTCAGGGCCAATTCCACCAATTCTATTTAAATATTAAATATTGAAACATTAAGGGCCTGTCCCACGATGACGACAGCGTTCGACTTGCCGCACGCACACTTACATTTAAAACAAAAACAAATTTTAAAATTTTGTTGTTGTTTTCAATGTAAATGTGCGACAAGTCGAACGTTGCCGACATTGTGGGACAGGCCCTTAAAGTTGTTTTTCATTGAAAAAAATATATAAAATATATGAAAAAGAACTTTTAAATAAAAAATTGATACTTAAATAGAATTGGTAACATTGGCCTTCAGTCTTTGATGTATTAGAAATGTTTGATAGTTTTGCTGTTTAAGCATCGTAGCCCGCTGCAAAGCAGCTGTTTTTTTACATTTATTCTAGTGCTTCCATAATATTATTTTTATACTCTTCACCAAAAAATGGAAAAGGGTATATATAGGTTTGTCATTCCGTGTGTAATTTCCATAATATTCATATGCGACCCATAAAATATATATATTCTGGGTTCTGTCCGTCCGTCCGTCCGTCTGGTGTACGTGAAATCGATCGTGAAATCCGAAGCTCCCAGAAAAGCTAGAGACTTCGGTCATAGACTGATGTGTCAGAAATGATCCATAATAGCTTGGTATTGAAAATCAGCAAAATCGAATAGACGGTTTCAGAGCTGGAAAACTTCAACTTAATTTTGCCATATAAAAGTAACTAGCTAAAACTAATTTTTATGTCTTTCGTTAAATAGACTTATCTTATATTTCAGTACCAATAAAAATTTAATTAAAAATATAAAAAGTAAATAAAAAAAATCAAAAAGACATTTTCAGGGTTGGAAAACTTTAACTTTTTTGTTATATAAAAATAACCTACTAAAACTAATTTTACCTTTTTCTCTATAAATTAAACATATCTTACATTCTTAAAAGGTGTAAGAAATCAGAAAAATCCAAAGGGATGATTCCAGGGTTGGGAAACTTACACTTTTTGTGACACATAAAATTAACTAGGTCTAATAGTTTTTTTTATACTTTAATTTATATGTATATATATTTTATGTTTTGGAAAGAAAAGATGGGTATAGAAAATTAGAAAAATAAGAACCACAGCTCCACAGCTGGAAAGTTTAAAGTTTTTTTTTTTATATTAAAGTAACTAAATAAAACTAGTGTGTTCATTATTTCTTTTTTCTCTTTGTTCACTTAACATATTTTATATATTTTTTAAAGAACAAGATTGGTATAAGGAACCAAAAAAAATATAAAAGGATGATTCCAGGGTTGGGAAAAGTATACTTTTTTTTGATATATAAAAATAATTAAATAAAGCTAGTTATTTCTTTGTTAAATATATTCTATATTTTATAAAGAAATAAATTAGTACTCTTATTAAAACCAGAAAAATTTAAGTTATTGTTCCAGGTTTGGAAAATGAAACAAAAAAATTGGGTAAAAAAAACATAAATAGTTTTTTTTGTAGTTAAACATATTTCATGTTTTAGGAAGATCGTTACTCAAGCCAAAAGGTCATTTACTAAAAATTGCACTATAACAAAATATTATAAATTTTATCACAAAACCAATATGTATGTATGTACTTATGTATGTATCTGTATACTACACATACATACATTGGTAAAGGGTATATAAGATAAACTACACAAAAGGGTATGGTTCACTGATATACTCCTTTTGAGTTTAAACTAAATATAAATTTGAGTTTAGTTTAACTAAACCAAACGTTTAAACTTTGACTGATTTATTAGCCCTGAGACTCATTGCTAATGTATGTAAATACATATGTACATACATTTGTAAATATAAATATGTATGTGTATATTTTTGTAAAAAAAATAAAAATTTCTAAAATCTTCTTTTAAAATTACCAACAAGCACAAATAGAAACCAAACCATTACTTATGTAAATAATAAAACAATATTGTGTCTAGAGCTGTTGACACAATTGTTTTAAAATGTTATCGTCGTTACCATATACATACATACAACAAAATTGTCAATAATTGAAAGCTAACATAAACAAATTGTTGAGTTAATCGGTTTTGCTTACTTAATACACAGTGATTAAACATAATTGTAGGGGAGAATGCTACTTCATAGTGCATCTCAAAATATCCTTGTATTTTTGTATACATACATATATACATACATATGTACATATATGTACATACATATGCATAAATTAAAAGGTATATATTTTACCTTGCAATTAATTCACTATCCTTACTTTTTTTACCCAAGAAGCAAGAGAAACCACACCGCATACCGTTCAAAATGTATTCGGCAACTAGGCATCGTCTACTTTCATATTGAAAAAAGTCTGGTAACAATAGACCATTTCGTTTCAAATTTTTCCCATAGACTTTCCAACCGGAAACCGCTCCGCATAATTAAAAAAAGTTCGGAAAGTCTACAGCCCTTCCACAGGAAAAATGTTAAAGCATTTCATTTTAAAATAACTGAATTGCTATAAGTACGCCTATCCCTCGTGAGAACGTCGTGTAAATCGAAATTTTAAATTTTTGTATGAAAAATCGTGTAAATCGAGGCATTTCATAAATCTCTCAATTTACACTAAAACCAAAATAATCGTGTAAAAGTGAAATCGTGTAAAAAAAAGTATCGTGCAAATCGAGGGATAAGTGTATATATGTAATCATAAACCCAATGTAGTCAATGTAAATCGCGGCCACCAAGACATGTTATAAAAATAAATTTAAAATAATTTAAATGAAGTTATACTTTGGCTAGCACTCGAAGGGTTCCGTTCCTTGAGGCGCACAGATTAGTATTTGACCCAAATAGCTGGCCATTATTTTTTTAGGTAATATTATCTTAACCCTAAACTTGGACCCAGGAGATGGTAAAATGCCATTTTCATATCCGCCTTCATTTGTGGGCGCTAGCAAAATATAATTTGCAAAAAGAATGTAAATATTAATAAAAAAAAATATTACTTATGCTTTAGGAAAGAAGGAAGGAATGGTTACTTATGCTTTAATATCATAAAAATTAAGCTTTTATGGGCAAGGGGAAGTATCTCTTCCCTAAGAACGCCCCTGTCAAAAAAAAATTTGTTTGCTAAATTAATTTTTAGTCTAACTTCTTTTTCTCTCTCTTTCGCTCTCTCTCTCTGGTTTCATTTGGTCAATTCAACTGCGCTCGTTTCTTTTTGGTCAGCGTGACCGTTTGACCGACTAAAGTGCCAAATTGCCACTTTTTCAACTGCCTTGCCACTTTTTTTACTGCCTTGCCACCTTTTTCCCCCTTTTTTTTACTGAATTATATAAAAATACATTAAAAATAAAAAATTTAATGTAGTTTTCTCGTTATTTTTAATTTTGCCCCTTTGTTTTGGTAAATCCCCTTTTGGTGCAACTTTTTGAAATATGTCAAAGGTCACCCTGTTTTCGGTGTTTTTTTTTTAAGATTTTGGCGTTTTTTAGTATTGACGCTTTTTTAGTTTTGGCGACTTTTTTAATTTCTGGAGATTTTGTTCTTGTTTTTTTTACAATACATATTTTTTAAGTTTTGTCGCTTTTTCGTTTTGATGATATTTTTGCGTTGTATCGATTAATTTTATTTCTTTATGATATTTTCGGTTAAGGGTTTTTTTATTTTGGTTATTTTACTTTTCAAAATTTTTTAATTTTGGGATTTTTTTTTTTTTTTTATAGGGGACTAGCTTAACCCGGTGTGCTTCGCTACCCCTCCTCTCCCCGGAAAAAAAATAAATATATATAAGAGTATCTGACATTGGTGGTGCTATATGAAAATTGGATTTTGCCACTCCCCTCCACCCGCAGACCGAAAATCAAAAATCAGACTTCACAGTGTCACCCACCTGAATATTCTGAAGATTCCCTGACAATTGCATCAAAATCGGCCCAGCCTTTTTGGAGTCCATACATTACATACATACACACATCCTGTTTTATATACATATATATATATATATAGATTTACATTATCTCAAAATCTAGCACTTACGAGATTTCGAGCTAAATCTAGCTGCTTTGTAGTAGATTTCCCATACAAAACAAAATCTATTTTATGAGTAGATTTGTAGAAAATCTAAATAAAATCTAATATTTTATTTTATTTAGGGCGGCTTTTTGGATTCGAGATTAAGATTAGTTTATTTCTATAATTAGCTAATCCGAAAATTAACTTAATCTCACATTAATTGAGTTTGATATTTTAAGTGGTAGTTTAAACTTGTTATTATGTGTAGTATTACCATACTGAGGAATAAAATAGTGGCAACATTTTCTGTGCAAAAGTCATGCATGTTATCAACACCCTTTGATTTTTTGGGGGGAAGAAGAAGAAATATTTTATTGTTTACAAGTAAAATATTGCACATTTTAAAGTAAATATATAAATATATATATTTATTTATGTTTCACAAGTGTATGTTGTAAATATTAATATAAGATTAAACCACCACGATTGGCCGCTTAAACTAGCAAGTAAAACCATATAATCGACTACCCAAAAATCACAAATGAAGATTAAGATTAATTTAATCTCTAATCTTGAACTCAAAAAGATGATTGAATTAGCTACGGTCTGCATGAAAAGGTGTGTGAATTGGCTACATTGCGATTGTTTGGTTGTAGTCTTGGAAATGTTTCAGTTAATGGGTTTTGTTTTGGATAAAAAAGTCTTTATAAATGTCACTTGCAAATTTCAAGTGTCTATAAATAATTGTCTGTATATTACATTAAGATTTCAACATTTTTCGTTGCTCACTTTAGAACACCCTAATAATTTTTAACTGCCTCATGTTTGTTGTTTTAGCGGCCACAGTTTTACATATTCTGTGAAAATTTCAGGTTCGTACCTCTTACTCAAGCTCTTATTTCTCGAGAAAATAGCATGTGATAAACAGACAGATAGATGGACGGATGAAAGGACATCGTAGCGAAAACAATAGAATTCCTTTGAAATCTATCTGTTAGTGTGACCATTTTTACACTTTTTGTATCTAAATAAAGCTTTTTTATAATATCGTTGGTTGCTTAGTTTACATTTCTGCCTAGTACACGCAGCCATTCAAGTAGAATCTGGATGATTTATTTTTGAAAGGACCACTACGCTCATCGATGTCAAGCTATGCAGAACGCTATCTAATGCCCTAATTCTGTTCGACGAATGTATTGTCTTGTCTATGGACGAAAATAAAACTTTTTAAAAAAAAATTAAACCGACTTCAAAAATAAGCACTAAAAAGCAACAAATAATATAGATCTAGATAAATAAAAGATTTTTATATATGTTACCTACAGTGCCGTTTGAAGTTGGTGCCAGCAACATTGGTAACTAAGCAGATACATATGTACATAAAAATTACTTGCAGTTATGGACCTACATACCTAAAAAAAATAGTGACGAATTGTTAACCTCCTTCTTTTTTTGAAGTCGGTTAAAAAGAAGCAGTTTTGATTCTTTAAAACGATTATTATTTATTGTCTATGCTACAATGTTCGTGTATTTGCTTTATGATTTTGTTATAAACATTATATCCAACACATATTTTTTCATATATTTTTCAAACTATTGTATAATAATTTAATTGAATTTTTATGTTTTAAAAACATGGCAATAATATTTATATTTTTCATTGTCAAAGACAACAACCATTTTTGAAGAAAATAATTTAAAGACTACAAACACAAGAACTCAGAAGCATTTTCAAACAAAAACGTCCTAAATCTTCTTACTGAATTAGGGCATAAGTATTCTGATACCGTGATCGTTATTAGATCCAACCCGTCGCTTTGAGATATCTGATAAGGTCACTCAACCCAATCTCAGATAAATCTGAAAGAACGTCTAGTACATGACTGCCTAAAAATGTGTGTCTCAAGAGATGCAAAGCTGGACATTCGCAAAGAAAGACAATCTGTCTCTTCTTTGCTTTCGTCTTCACAACTTCGGCAGAACTCATTATACGACAGATCTATTTTACTAGCATGTCTGTCGATCGTCCAGTTCCCCCTCATGACTGCAACGAACCTCGAGATGTCCCTACGGTTCCTATTTGTTAATTGTATTGAGCGCATCTCATTGTAGCAAGGCCACATTTTCTTAGCAACCTTACACGTGACTATATTATGTCATCTACATTCAGCCTTATAAAGATATTGCTTGAATATACCGCTTCTAAAAGCACCAAATGGCATGGCTACCGATTCGGCATTGGAGGCATTCATAGCAGAGCCACCTCTAGCCAGCTCGTCCGTCCATGCGTTACCTAAAAAATTGTTATGTGTTGGAACCCAGATTAGGGTGGGGTCAGCCTGGCCACCCAGTCTAGATAGCAAACTCTTACACTGTCCGACTAGAATAGACGAAGTAATATATGATCTTACTGATAGAAGGGCTGCTTGGATGTCGACAAAGATACCAACTTTATCCTTCCTATCAATCAGCACTCTAACCGCTTCCCTTACTGCTAAAATTTCAGCCGGAAATACTGTGTTTTCGTTAGGGAGACGAAAGGAGTATTCTATAACAAAATCGTCTGAAAAGACCCCAGAGCCGACACCGCAGACCATTCTTGATCCATCATGCTCCACCATGCTCTGGCGTCGTATTTTGTTACTATTGTGCCTCCCTTCCATTCCCGCCTGGATGGAATTAGAACTTTAAATACTTTATCAAAGTCTAGATATGACACCATATAATCAGTAGATCTCCTCAGCGTAGTCGGTAGTTGATCCAGGACTATATTTATAATATAATAATCCAATATTTTTTATATTAGTTGATCAAAATTGTTTTGGAAATTTAAATTTTATTTTACTCTTAAAAACGTCTGCCGTAACTTATCCTGGTTAAACGTATGAAGTCCAGATGTTATTGAGCCATTAAGCCACCAAGTGCTGATTGTTTCTCTGGTTGCGTGGTGTGTACTAAGCAATAAACTTAAATATTGCTGGCTTAGTCGGTAAATATGCTAAGTCCACTTTTTATGCAAATGGAATTTTAAAATGTAGAATGCTGGTGTAACTCAAAATACACCATTTCCAAAAATTAAAATGTCTTTTATGCTGTGCTTTCTTACTGTTATGCAGTGGTAAGCGTATGCTAAGTCCAAAAAAATAAAAATTATATAAAAGTACTTGCTTTTACTTAACAAATAACTTTTTTGTATTAATTTAAAATAACAAAATCAATAGTTTCGTTGTCTTCACACACATTTAGTTTCACTAAATTAAGAAAGTTGAAAAACGGACTTAGTATATTTGCCGACTAAGCCAACGATATGTATGTATGTATATTTCTGATATACTTATTTAGGCATACTTAAAAGTAAAAATATGTAACATTATTCTCACACGCAAGCATATTAACCGTTATGACACATAAATCACCCGCTCGGTAGAAATTAATATTGATTCAAATAAATATTTAATGATTTTCTATTGACAAACCATAAAACCAAATAAAGAGACAAAATATTTCACTTACGGCGGAAAAAATAAAAAAAAAAATTAGAACAGATATCAGAAACATTATTATTTCCAGCAACGCAGAATCAATTGTACCCTAAGCCCAGACAAGAAAATAAAACATATGTACTCATACATAACTTGTAATGGGACCAGTTCTCTAGTGATCGAATCCAGTCTCTCGAGATAGTATTCCTCCCTCTGTTTTTCACACAGCTGAATCAAGACTTTGCAAAGTTAAATTTGTGTGTCTAGGGGTATAAGGAATGTGGGAACTTTTCGAGTCAAACAAATGTTTATCATCCTGTGAAACACAGGGTGAGTACGAAAAAAAACTGCATTTGTTGATATTTTTTGCAAGTTTATATAAGTTTTTATGTGAGTAACCCTGTGTAAAATAGGACAACCAATTTAATAATTTAAATTTTCTCGATGCGAGAACTTCCCACAAGTTATAGAAACGGGGCACTGACTGAACCTTAAGGCATACGGGCATTTCGTCAGGAATGTCAACTTTTTGTAGCGTGCGACAGCAAGCAAAAATATGCTTGTTTTTTTTTCTTCAAAAAAAACAAAACTTTTTTTTTACTTCATTATGTATTTGTGTAGGCCGTCATAAAATTTTAAGAAAAATCGAGTCGCGTTGTTCAGAAATAAAAGGTTAATTACTTGCTGTCGCACGCGACAAAAAAAGTATAATTTTTCGGAGAAATGCCCATATTAAGATTATCATATATCTGTGGTTTACATGAATAACAACCTATGTTATATATTTCTCATTTCAAGATTATGGGTGGTTATGGCGTTATTGCGAGTCACCTATAATCGCATACAGTGTTGCCCATAAGTTTGGTTCGAACAGCTGTTTTGTATAGTTAACGTTATGTCACGTCTAATTTAAGCTATATGTATATACATTTGGTGCGTTTTAACTTTTACACCAATCTTAAACAAAATAAATCACAAGTTATATTTAACTAGTTCTATATTGCAAATTCAGTTTTTATTTTAATTTAATTATTAATTGTAACTTAATTTATTTTATAAATGTTAATTGCAAATTTTAATTTGACGCGTTTTGAGCAGCCGACAGACAAAATTAGAATTCCGATCGTAAGTAAAAAAGGAAAAAAGATAAGCTGCCATCTTTTATATTTTAGTTGGAAATAAAAGGTAAGTTCACAGAGTTGGATAAATTGACAGGGCGCCACATCATTCCCCCCGTCTGGAACGGATTCACCTGAATCTAAAAGGGATTCGGACAGGTCTACCGCTGGAAGTAGCTTTTGGCTGACACGCCGTAGGTTGAAAATTAACTGTCCTTCCGGGTGATTTTACTGCTTCGTTCTGTAGAACTTCGTGTTTACTTAAAGCTGTGTCTGTTGACTCTTGTAAGTTTGTTGGGGGAGTCGGTGAATCTGGCTTACTTGCTGGATTTTCATATAGTTCATTATTTGTTATGAACGCTGGCTTTAGGCGGTCAATACTGATGCTAGTTTGTCGGCCTCTTATCAAGACTTTAAAAAACTTCTCGTATCGCTTTATGATCAAATACGGTCCGTCATAAGGGTGAGTTAGTGACGGGCGGATCGAGTCATTTCGGACAAAGACGTGCGATGAAGACCATAAGCTCTTTGATACAAAAGTTCGAGGCGTTGTGTGGTGAGAAGCGTCGACCGGTCTTATACTTTGCATGTGCGTTCGGAAATTTGTAAGGAAATCGCTGTCGGTGTTTGTAACGTTTTTTGAATGAAAAAATTCTCCAGGAATTGTGAGCGTCGATCCGTATACCAGCTCTGCTGGCGAGGCATCTATATCGGGTTTAAAAGCTACTAAGGGAAAAAAGATATTGCAACATTGACAATGAATGTGGTCGTAATAACAATGCTACATTGTCACTTGTTTTTAACACCGTTGGTAGTCCACCACCATTTGATATTTCATTTCATTTACATACATATGTACCTAGATAGAGATAATGGATTGCAAATTAACAAAAAATAAATTAAAGACAGTTAATTAATTATTGTTTTTAAAAGGTTTGTAAAAGAAATTAATAAAATGTTTTAATATACATACATACATACATACATACATATGTATATATTTTTGATAAATTTTTAATCAACGCTGGTGCAAATGTTTTATTAATTAATTAATTCTGTGTTACAAACAAAATAAAATTTTAATCACATTTTATTTGTATTCCCATCAAAAAAAAAACGATTTTCTAATGCGTTTAATGCAGCCCCCACAGCAAGCTAAGGACTACAAAGTGTCCAGAATATATACGAGTATGTAGTATATGTATATGAGAATGATTCTTTTGACGGCAGCAAGGCAACAGGACGCCAGGTTGTTGTCTATGCTGATTTTGTCGTTGTAGTCAAATTAAACTAATTTCTAGTGTTTTTTTTTTGGGAATTTCTACAATTTAAGTTTAACATTTATTAACGCACTAATAATCCCAAATTATTATTTTACTTATTCAGTAAAATATTTTTTTTTATTAAAAATACATTGAAATTGATTATTATTATATTTGTTTGGCAACGGTGAGCAAATGCAGTGTTGCCAGTATAATAAAAAATATTGAATTAATGATATTTTATAATTATGTAATATTATTTAGCAGAAAGAATAAATTGAATAGTTTTTATATTTTTGTACGTGATATAAATATACTTTAAAATAGTAATCTAATTTTTATAAATGAGAAATATTTGATGGCGGCAATACTGAAATACATACATATGTATTTAAACTTGAATATACATATATGACGTAAATAGCAGCAACAATGCTTTCGTTCGTTTCTTGATTTCCTTCTTAAATCATGGAGCGTTTACAAAAAGGTCCTTTTGTCGCCAGACTTATTATTAATTTGCAAATGTGACAGAAATGTGCTAAATTGGCAACATTGACAACAGCTTATAAGAGCAAAATTAACAGATTTTTAATAGGAAAAGGTTTAATGTATATACATACATACATATGGGCGTTTCTACAGTAAATGACCCCTTACAACTCAAAAAAAAAATTGTTAATTTTAATTTATTTTTCCACGCTAATATTATTTTTCTTTATACTAACAAATTTAATACACCACCGTATGCGTTTTTTCCCCGTGAACTGCACGGTCACTTTTTAAATCCCTTGGCAACACTGTTCTAACACTGCGGTCTACGAACAAAAAAGCCAGCTAAAAGCTGAACATTTTCTTCATGCTTAGCAACAATTTTGAAGGCGACAAGTCAAAATTTTATTTTTTTTTGATAGTTCAAAAACATCCTCACCGACTGTAACAACCGTTACCCCAGACAGCACAAAAGTAAGTTTTTTTTCGTAATTCATTCAAACGATTTAACGTTTTTTTTTTTTTTTTTAAAGAGAAGTAACACTCAGGCAATTAATGCCTACTACTATTACTAGGTGTTACCTTCTTTAGGAAAGGGATAGTGATAGAGAAGACAGGTGGTGAAGGGAGAGATAGAGGAAAGCTTCATTCTTTTACAACTCTGCTTTTTTGCACGTTTTTGATAATGCAGTGTTGCTGCGCCATCTGGTGTCAAATGAGGCGTATTAAATTTTTGAAGCTGTGTTTTGTAGCCATTTTATTGATTATTTTACTTCGCCGATGATTTCGCTACACAACGAAGGAGGGCGCTCCGATATTACATTAGGACTAGTATCTGCTGAAGTCGGTATAGTTCAGTGACCAGTGACTATGCCTTCATCACTTGAACTTTCCTACAACAACAATTAATACAAAGGGACACTAATGCACATCAGAAAAATGCGTGGTGTTGTTATTCAATGACTGTTGGACACAGGGATTGAACCCAGGACCTTCGGTTTTGTAGTCAACGTGCTAACTACTTCAGCCAACGCCACCCTTTATAGTAGCGAAAAGTAAGACCCAGTTCACACACTTCAACTTTTGTTGATCAACTCGTAATTCAGCTGTAAGAAAAAAAGAGATATTTTTATTTCTGTCTCCGTCTTTCTAACAGCTAAATTACAAATTGAACAACAAAAGTTTAAACGTGTGAACCGGGACTATGAAAGTAAGTAAGATGATTAGTTTTGTAAAGCCAAATAAGTTACGGTTCACACGTCTCAACTTTTATTGCTCAACTCGTAATTCAGCGGTAAGAAAGACAGAGACGGAAATACAATTATCTGTTTTCTTCTTACAGCTAAATTACCAGCTGGGCAACAAAAGTTGAAACGTGTAAGCCGGGACTAAGCAACAAAAACGATTAACTTTTTATAATGTAACGACCGTTACTTTAAAAGTATTTTTTGGACACTAATTTGCTTTGGTTTGAAACAAAACATTTCAAATAATTTTAGGCATATTTTTTACTTGAAAGATCCTGCTCAAAATTTTACAATACAGGATGTTTGTTTCCAAAATTTGAGAACAGGACATTTACTTTTTTTAATGGTCTAAAAAGTATTGAAATTACATTTCTTATGAATTCCAAAATTACTTTGAAATTTTATTTGAAAAACCGGTAACGACCGTTACTTTGGAAACACCCATATTTGTATAGAACATAGTTTTTTAAATGTTTTGGTTTTTATATCATGAAGTGCTGCCATTAATTCAATATGAAGTAATAGCTTAAATCGACTTACGCAAAGCAATGTTTTTCGGAGCTTTGATGCTACCTACCGCTAAGAGATTAAAAGGCTGTAACGCATTTCAATCTGGAACATAATGCAGCGAATAAAAGCTAAATTTCCTTAAGTCTACTTAAGCTAATATTCCATACTGCCACAGAATTAATTAATCACCAATTTTCCAATTCCATAAAAAATACGCAGAACTGGCAATTGCGCTCTCATACATTAGCATAACAAGTTCCAAATAGTATCGCTTCAATTTTAATTTTGTGCGCCTTTGACTATACCGTTAGCTAATCTTTAACACTTACCCAGAAACGTGTGTCTGCAAGGATTTGTCGCATCGAAATTACTCTCAATGTAAGCCCGTTCTAAGTAGTGTAAATACGCATTATTTGCGATCATTTTAACAGGAAATTCTCCGTATGCCTGCTTATTAGATTGAATTTTGTGACATACATACATATCGTCGCCTCAGAATTGGTTTAGCCCATACGCCGCAAAGTTGGAGTGAAGAAAAAGTACAAAGAAGGTTTACGTAAAGTTTTGACAAAATATACCAGATGGATTTCTTTTGTATTTGCACCATTGCTTCCGACAGTACTTTGAAGAAAAATGAATAACACAGTGGACCAAATACAAACAACGCTGATGATTAAGGTGAAATGGCCTTCGAAAACAGCTAGTTGTTCCATTCTACTAAGTGTTTGTCGTAATATTTATAATTAACTTTTGTGTTATTTGTTCATTAATAATTATCACATGTAATTTGGCTTACAAAGCGATACGATCTTTAGCCTTGTCAAATAATAAATATAAGGAGTTAACTTTTTCGGGCGTTTTTGTATGAAGAATTTGACGCAACAGCAAAACAATACTTATTAAAACTAAAAGTAGTGGATATAGAACAAAATGAATATTTAATATCTCAGAAACCATAATAAATTTCGTGAAATGTGTTTTTGATTCAAAAAGAGGGTATTCAAAATATATATGTATATACTCCATACCTCATTAATTTTTTTAAGAATGTGCGGTAGAGCAAAATTATTCTGGGTCGACGACACGTACATATTTATTTCAATGATAATGACCCTTATCGAGAATAAATTTGCTATTTTTAACAAAGTCCTCGCCTTTTTCTCCCGATAAGGGGAATATTTTCATCATGATTAATTTTAAAGTCGTCAATAAAACAAATTTAATTTCTAATACCACTAAAATAATTCATCAAAATAGTGAACAGAAGTGAAATAAATGTTATAAAGCGAGTTATATATTTAAAATTATTAAGTGCTCCATAATTATAATACATATTCACAAATATTATATTAAACTTAACATAACAGTCAACAAGATGTACTTTCAACAGTGGAGTTCGGTTATAATGAACTCCGTGGTAGAGTATAGCTTTATTCGCTCAGGGGAAGCTCTTAATAACCAAAGTAAATGACTTTTTCAGAAATAAAATCGAAGAATTTCATAAGCGAATTTTTCAATTTCCTAGCATTTAATGCCTAAGCTTAAAATAAAATCTAAAAGTAAAACAAAAAACGTAAAAGGTAAAAAAAACATAAAAACTAATGACTACTTTCGACATTTGTCTTCGCTTTGCTGTCTATTCTCTAGAAACTTTGCGATATCGAAGCTGTGAATTTTAAATTAAAAACCTATAATTATTTTTATTTCTCTTGATAACAATACAACACAATAATAATTTTCCACTGAAGCTGACAAAGCTGATATGGACATAACAATACTTCTATTAGACACGAAATATTTAATAAAAATTTCATATATTTTTTTTGGATGATGTAGTATATTTTTCTACTTATGGGGTGCTAAAGTATTGTCGTTTCTGAAAATTAGCTTTTTAATTATTGTTTGGAACTAAAATATATAAAAAGAAATTTAAATATGTGATTCTAATACAAAATCATCTGATCTTTAAAAAGTATATGGGCATTTCTCCGAGAAATTCCACTTTTTTGTCGCGTGCGACAGCAAGCAATTAACCTGGTATATTTTCTTAAAATTTTACCTAACGTAGAACTGCTGACGGCCTACACAAATATATAAGGAAGTAAAAAAAAGTTTCGTTTTCTTAGATAAAACAAGCGTATTTGCTTGGTGTCGCACGCTACAAAACGTTAATATTCCAGTGGAAATACCCATATATATTTGAATAAAACTGTTCATGCTCAAAATAGGAAATGATCAATTGGTAATAAAAATTTTCAAACTTCGAATTGTTTGTTCTATATTTTTTTAGCAAAATTTTAATGCGGTTATTTATAAGCAGGGAAACAGCAAATATGCATGTGCATGTTTTATCTTGTTCGACGTATTAATGCGGGGACCAGATATTTATCCACTTCAGAACTTTTTATGAATTTTGGCATCGATTTGTTAGTGCACATTTTTGCATATTTTACCCTTTAAATCATGTTTTTGCATATTTCAGTCTTACAAGCATATTTTTAGCATATTTTAAAGCATTATTTACGCTTTTAGGGCATAATTTGAAACTTTATGGAAATATTTTTTTTATTTTAATATGTTCACAAGGTTGTGTACAAATTTAAACTTTTATTTTTTTAGCTACAGGGGTTTTTTTTTAGAGGTATAGAACTTCGAATTGAAATAAAACACAAGAAAATCGTTTTAATGTCCATCAATTTGGCTTTATTGGAAGGATAATTTTATGCCATTAATGTTTAAATATGATTTCGGGCATGTGGCCGCCGCGGCTGGCTCGAATAAAGCCAATTCTACAGGTCCAATTTTCAACCACTTTTTCGAGCATATGGGGCCGTATGTTGGCAATAACGCCACGAATGTTGGCTTCCAAGTCCCCTAACGTTTCTGGTTTGTTGGCGTAGACGAGCGACCTCACATATCCCCAAAGAAAATAATCCAATGGTGTCAAATCACACGATCTTGGTGGCCAATTGACAGGTCCATTCCGCGAAATTATGCGCTCATCGAACGTTTCTTCAATAAATCGATTGTGACGTGCGCTGTGTGGCATGTAGCGCCGTCTTGTTGGAACCACAACTCATCCACATTCAAAATCTTCAAAATCTTCCATAAAGTTGATGGACAATTGCTGTGCACGGTGGCGAATCGATTCATTCGGGTCCTCTTCAACACTTTGCTCTACAGCGGCAATTGTTTCTTCGGTACGCACTGTTCGACGTCTCTGCGGATGCGTATTATCACATAGAGTAAACGTAGTGCGAAAACGATCCATGGTTAACCGAATTAATTGCTCTGATAGACGATTATGTCGACCATAAAATGGACGGAGCTTGCGGTAAACTTCGCGAACTGAACCATTATTTTCGAAATAAATTTGCACGATTTGCAAGCGTTGTTCTTTTGTCAACCTTTTCATGATGAAATGGCAAACCAAACTAAATATTAATCACTTGACAGCTGACAAAATGGCCGCCAGTTAAAAAAGTGATGCCAACTTAAAGTTCTATACCTCAATAAAAAATACCCTTTATAAGCGCACTAATCTCTTTAGAATAGTAATGCAAAATTATTGGGACCGAAGAAGCTGTTCGCTATACGCGATATCTTCATTGTAACTGGTATTCGTTATAACTGAAATGCACTGCTTGTATAAAGAAATTGTTACCAAAAGCTTCTTTTTCTTTCTTATCGAAAATTGTATTTAATATCCCGAAAAAGATTCTGAAAGCATATAAATACATTAGACACAATTGTTTATCATTTTAGATAAATTCAATATTTGAAAGAATTTATTGCTATTGTCGATACGCCAGTTAAGAAATATTTTGAGGAAAAAAACTCTTTACAAAAAGCAACAAAAAGCCGCAACGAAATATAAATAAATTATCAGTTAAGATACGAAAAAAAACAAGAATAATTAAATGAAGTAAAAAAAAGTTCTTTCATCTTTTTCTATTTTTTTCATTTGTGTTTTTAAATCAAGACTAAGAAGTCTTTAAATTTTTTTAGTGTAAAACTCGTCAAACAATATGAAGTGTATTATAACAATTTCAATGGTAAATATGAAACGTATATGAGCCTGCAATACATACAGGTTTCTTCATTTTGGTGACTAATAACGTACATAGTACATAATAATTTAGTAATATTGTACATATTATATATAAAAATTGGTAAAAATTTGGACAAATTGGAATTAGAAATATTCACTTGCAGTTTTGATGTACGTTACACGTGTTAAAAAATTTTGTATAACTCATACGTTTTTAGAGATATCGTTTACTATCGTTTAAACTAGGCTAATTTTGGTTAAAAAAAGGACGAAATGAAAAAACACGGGCCTAAGTTAGAACAATTTTAATGTGATTTGATCATTTCCGGTTATACAGTGCGTTACGCATGTAAAGAAATTTGCATTACTTTTAAACTTATGGGCAAATCATTATCAAACTTTTTACATGAAAAAAATTTTTTTTCAAATACATATAAATTTTTTAAAAGATAGGACGATTTTGTGTATATATGTATATATTAGAATTATATATATTTTTTTATATTATTTTTTAGTATAAAAAATAATTTAAAAAAACAAAATTTTAAAAACGGCAACACTTTACTTGAGTCATATTTGACTGCTTTGCAGGAGCGCACTTTTAAGCATTCAAGTCGATTTTCAGAAATGTATTTCTTTTGCAATTAAATTGGGAAATTGCCTGTTAACCTTTATTTTTTTAAGCAAACATCGTTCTACAAACTATAAGTAATACATTCAAGTTGAACTATACCAAAGTATAGCCTAAATTAAGCTATTATTCTAAATGTGGTTAGAAATCTAAATAAATTCAGTAAAGTGCGACTCCGACCCGCGCACGAAGGGTTCCGTAAATTCGGTTTTTAGCATTTTTTTATGTGGCTTTTTTGAAATTTTTTTCAGTTTTAACGATTTTTTTCAGTTTTGTCGCTTTTTTCTCGTTTTAGCGATTTTTTTCTGCTCTTGGGTTTTTTTATTTTGGCGATTTTTATTTCATTTGTCGTTTTTTTTCATTTTGGCGATTTTTTTCTGTTTTTGGGATTTTTTTTTCATTTTGGGGTTTTTTTCATTTTGGCAATTTTTTCATTTTTGCGATTTTTTTCATTATGGCGCTTTTTTCTGTTTTTGATTTTTTTTTTAATTTTCGCGATTTTTTCTGTTTTTGGAGTTTGTTTATTTTTTACGATTTTTTAATTTTGGTGATTTTTTTTTGCATTTTTTCCGGTTTTTCGCGATTTATTTTAGTCTTAGAAAATTTTTTTAATCTGGTGCTTTTTTCGTTTTGGCGATCTTTTTTTTTTGTTTTAGGCGATTTTTTTCGGTTTGGCGATTTTATAATTTTTTTGGTTTCTTAGTTTTACCGTTTTTGAAAATTTCAAGAGTTTTGCTCTTACGGTTTCCAAGCAAGTTGTCAAAATTGCATTAACTGATGGAGCACCGTTTAATTAAATTTTTTGAAATTTTGGTGTCAATTTTTGTAGTCTGTTTAAAAATACACTAACCTTACAAATTTCAAGTGTATATACATAATTGTATGTATGTATATTAAATGGGATTTTAAAATTTTCGTTGCTCGTTTTGGAACACCCTTTAATTTTTAACTATCATGCATTTGTTGTTGTAGCGGCCAAAGGCCTTCACACTGTGTCCAAATTTCAGGTCCGTAGCTCTTGTGGTTCTCGAGAAAATACCCTGTGACGGACGGACGGACAGACGGACATCGTAACGAAAACAATAGGGTCCTTTTCACCTTTGGTGTAGGGAACCCTAAGAAGATAAGTCGCAAGTCATAGTGCTATACCTTCCTGAAAAATCGCACAAATTAATTGAAATTTTTGTACTTTCAAATATGCAGATGACGGAGGGAGGTACCATTACCTCAAAATCAGCTTATCTCGACTTAAGCACTTTTTCCTTTTTGCCACAGAATTTCCAATGAAAAACTCTTTGATTCAGACATGTATTTATTGAAATCATAATAATAATAGTAATCATGATTACTAATCGTAATGATTACAAATTTGATTACTTTTTTTTAAGGTGAAGTAATGATTAAATTACGGTTATATTCAGCTTCGCACGATTACTAATTGATTACGATTACTAATAATGGAAAAGTAATCTGAATTACTTAAAATTACTAAAAAATAATCAAAAAGAATCAAAAGTAATCAAAAAATAGTCCGTTTACTTCTAAGGATTACTTTTGATTCTTTTTGATTATTTATTAAGAATCAAAAGTAATCTTTGAAAGTAGTCGGATTACTTTTTGATTACTTTTGATTCTTTTTGATTATTTTTAGTAATTTTAACTAATTCAGATTACTTTTCGATTATTAGTAATCGTAATCAATTATTTATCAGCGATTCTTTTGAAGGCAATTATATAATCATTACAATTATTTTTAAAATGTAATCTAATTGATCACTAATCATAATCGAAATTTAACAGCTCAGATTGAAATAAACAGTTTGCAATCATGTTGGATTCTATAAAATTGTCTATTAGCTATGTATGTATGAAACTGTTTAACTTAACAAATACGTGTCCGAATCAAACAATTTTTCATTAGTAATTAGTGGTTACGTTTTTTTGCGCACATGCTTGCCAGATGTAAACTGGGCAATACATGCAAATTTTGGTAGCACCGAATTCGTGGACAAATCATAAATATACAGTTTCAATCTGAATTGCTCAACTCTAATTTAAATAAACTTTCCTTACAGGTTGTTTGCTTATCGTTTGAAGTGCTTGCAGTAAGCCTGGCTTCTCCTAAGCGAACCCAAATAGAACCTCGTGAGACCAATACCTGTGAAGGACGCCAATCTCCTGGACCCATTTGTGAGTCTTGCGATTTATTATCGACATGTGTGAAACATTCAAATGGTTGGGTCAATATACCGGTTGAAACGTGTGATACTCAAAACGGTTTCTATTGCAATACACGTCTGGGTAGTTGCAGCAACGCAACTGGACCTTGTCATCCCTTTAGCTTCGAAGGCAACTTCCCGTGTACATCCCATGGCATATTTCCGGATCCATATGATTGTCAAAAATATCATATGTGTTACTTTGTCGGCCCCACTTTGGTTTCGGCCAGTGTTGATTGTGGCAGTGACAAGGCTTTCAATCCAGCCACCGGTCAATGTTCCCTAACGCTCAGCCATCCTATATGCAGTGAAAAACAATTTGCATGTAAAAACGCCGGTGATGCTCATGCTTGGCCTATGAGTCCAAATATATTCTATATCTGCAAGGCCACTTCAAATCAAGATGAACGCGTCCTTTATCCCACTTTGTATCGTTGTGATGATGGCGAAATATTTGATAGATACTTTTGTCGTGCAGCCAGCTCGAATGTATCGAGCAGTACAACTGACCCCATAACATCAGCTGCACCATCTTCTGTTATTGCACCAACAATCGTTACCCCCAGCGTACCCAGAGTATGTAACGAAGTTGGATTATTTGCCGATACCCAAGATTGTCGAAAATATTATTACTGTTCGGCTATTGATGGAAACTTAAAACGAATGGAGTGCCCAGTTGGTACCTATTTCAATGAAGCATTTTCATCATGCTCCTTTGGAAGTTGTTTGTAAATACAAGTGTACATATAAATGTACGTATGCATACATATGTACAATAAAGACATGCAGAAGACCATTTATAAGACCTTTTAATACACGACATTTTTCAAACGCTTGACTACAGCGAAATATTCTATATCAAACGCTTAACAACAACTGAAACAAATTCTTGCCAACAGTGTTGTTTAGCGTTTGTTTTAGAATATTTCGATGTAGTAAAATGTCGCATGTCTTGAAAGGTCTTATAAATAGTCTTGTGCAGGACTTTAATGTACAAGTATATGCATGTTTGTATGCACATATATGTATGTATGTGTATAATGTATCATCCCTGTCGGAAATTTGGGTAACTTTAAACTAACTTTAAGCTAACTATTTCGCAACTAGTACTGACTGACACTTGGATTACTTTGCAATGTAATCAACTGACTATTTTTACATTGCGATGTCCTAGGCGGTAGTCAGTTGTCTCACTCTGCACTACTTTCAGCTAACTTAACGTTGACTTTTTTAACTCACCTGGTAGTCAGTAAATTAAAAAATTTTTGCTGCGGTTCGAACATGTAACATCACACGTTGTGTACTCAACGCGCTACCACTCGGCTAAGCTGCCATCTAAAATAACAACAGCAAAATGTAAATATAAAACTGAAATGAGTTTTAAAGTAGCTGAGATTACATTTTTTGACTCTCATCAAATTCGATTACGTACTCAACTTAAGAATTAATTTTGGGTTTGTTCTGGATGACTTTGCAGCTAGCATTTATTAAGTCTAAGAAAAGTTAACTATAAGTTAACTATTTTTGTAGTCAGCCACACATTCTCCGACAGGGATGATAAACATATTTGTCACAAACGCATCATTTGTTCAGTAAGATATTACCAAATAAAAACACAAGATTTAATTACTTAAATATAAAATTTACATAAATAACTACATATCGTTAATTTACCCAAACAATGTCATAACTCGAAACAGCTAGTTCTCCAGAAAACGAGTTTAAAGTTTTCAATTTACCCACAGCTTAAAGGAAAAACTAAATTTAACTTTTCTTTCAAGAGTTGAGCAAGCAATATGGGGATTAATTTTGCATCACTAACTCAAAAACTCCATTTTTTGAGTTATGGCGTTGTTTAAGTACATGAACGCTATGTGTGCATACATATATACGTATGTATGTATGTATATGGCTTTTAATTCCTAAAGTTTAATAAGCGAAATTCAAAGAAATTAATTTTGATTGGATTACATGAACTTATTGATTATGACCCTTAACATTTTTTTTTAGAAAAGAATAGAAATAACAGGTTTTAGTTTAAAAAAATATAGGAATGGATATGAGTTACAAACCATCCCTGAAACTTCCGGGTAAGCTACAAAGGTTTTTGGTAAAATTTTGTCACACTTTTTAAGTCTATACGATACAGTCTTTAAGTCTATAAAAATCTATGAATATCTAGGTCCACGACATCTTTCGAATGAATCACAGGATTTTACTCAAGCTGGCAGCAATCGATGTGTCTTTTAGAGGTTAAGAAATTTACCAAGCCGAATCGTTTCACTATCTTTCGACATCTAAAGGAACTAACTCAACATCTTTCGAGTGCGGAATAAAACTGTATTTCTTAAAACTAATTACAATAATTCTACCAAAAAAAAAACGACTTCAATGCAAATATCTGATAGAAGAAGATAAGAAACATGAAATATAACATAAAATTTTAATTACCGTGTCTCCACCCATTTTTTAAATGCAATATTGTGTGTTTTTCACAGCTCAGGGTGTGTGTTAAGTTCTGTAAAAATCGGTAAAGTAGAACCACTTGAAATAAAATATACAATTTTAATGGGCGTGACTGTGCCCATTTTTTTTAAATGAAAGATTGTGTCTATTTGAGAGCTCAAGGTGTGTGGTAAGTTTCATAAAAATTGGTTAAGTAGAACCAAGTGAAATATAATAGTTAATAGATTTTAATGGGTGTAGCCCCACCCATTTTTCAACTTTAAAATTGTGTAATTACAAAAAACCAAAGGTATTTGCTAGGCTTTGCAGCAACCAAATAAGTATAATATCATAAAATAAAATAAAAAAAATGTGTGAGCATGTCCCCGCCCACTTATTTTACAGTGGGACCAATTGAAAGCTATACCCTCTCAGACAAAAAATAATTTTTACAATCGGTCAAAAATGTACCGAGTTATAAGCAAGAATGTCAAAAAAAGTACAGACGAATTGATAACCTCCTTCCTTTTGTGAAGTCGGTTAAGAACAACACTTTTTTCTATAACTTTCAAGCTGGACAACCAGTATAATATTTTATTTTCTTGCCATTTATAATATTTTATGTTCTAACGGACATAGGCTATATAAGCTTCCACTAATGTGCTTAGAATAGAGTCCACCTATACACAGAAAATATTTATTATTGCTTTAGAAGAGATCTATTAAAGCGATACTTTCCGTACTCAAAAGAAAAACAAAGCCATTTTAACTTGAGTAGGCTTTTTCCCTTCATTAAGCCTCCAGTATATCTGTCCGCTCGACATACTAGCATTTTTATATTATTTGGCTTTATATTAATCGATATCTGTACTAATATTATAAAGCTGAAAAGTTTGTATGTTTCTATATTTGAACTTATCTATGTTTGTGTTTTTTTTTACAAAATGAATAGGATAGGTTCCAGTGTGCTAAGGCCAATATACTCAGAAATTATTAATTATCGACTTAGAAGAGATCTATTAAAGCGAAAGTTTCCGTACTCAAAAGGAAAACAAAGCCATTTTAACGTGAGTACGCTGACGGTGTTCGAGAGCCTGAGTTCAAAACCTGGGCAGACCAAGTTGTATCAACATCATAAATTTTTCTGACATGCGTTAGTTTCTATGCTAATTTATATCACAGCACCCTCTTTCATCGATATTTGTACCAATTAATCGTCGGCGAAGTAAAATAACTAATAAAATGGCTACATAGTAGTGATTTAACGAATGTCAATTTTTGATATTCGCGAATACGAATACGAATACGAATATTTGAAACGATATTCGCGAATACCAATACGAATACGAATATTGTATGTGAAATTTATAGACATTAAATTGGGGCTCTATTTATATGAAATATTAAAAAAAAATTTATGTTGGTTTACTTTAAAGTTAATAAAAACTAACCAACATTCTAATGATAGTCATTAAATAATAATTGAAAATGATACAAAGCACAAATTTCTATAAAAAATTTAATGGATTTGTACAAACTAATATTTTTAGCCATTTATTTAAATTTCGTTTAGGATTTATGCGTTTATTTATTTAATTTGCTTGGAGAAATATTCGTATTCGTATACGCCTGAATTTGGCGAATACGAATACGGATACGAATATCTAAAAATGGCCGAATATTCGACAATTCGAATACGAATACGAATATTCGTGCATCACTACTACTAAAAATTAATAAAACGCACAATAGCAGAGTTGTACAAATCAAAAACTTAAGATAGATCGGTGTAAATAATAAAATACACAGGCTAAAAATATAAATTATTTGAGGGTAAGACAACGTTTGTCGGGCTCAGCTAGTATAATATACTACATAATTTACTGCCTGGCTGTCGATGTCGACAAGAAATTTACGTTCGCTTATTTATATTGAAAACAAAAACAAAATAAGAAAATTTGTTTTTGTTTTCAATATAAATAAGCGAACGAAAATTTCTTGTCGACATCGTGAGCCAGGCAGTTAATTTTAAATTGTAAAAATGTTTATAAACATATCAAAATTACTCACCGCAGGTTTATTTTTAAAGGGAATTTTTATATTCATCCATTGCAGCAAGTTTAGTTGAAAAGACATTTTTTTTTTAATTTTTCACACATTAACATTTAATACAAATATGCACATGCTTGTAGTTGTATGTAAATATATATAAGGAATAATATGTATTAATTTTAAAAATGTAATTTGCAATTTTAATTTAATTTATGTACATTTACATTTTTGGTACATGCACGTTTTTAAAAACACAACGAACTTATTTTTATTTCCTCTTTACATTACTTTTTTCCTTTCAAATTCAAAAACACTATTTCCCTTTATTCTTATTACTCACACACTCTCACTTCAAAAAAAAAAAAAGCAAAACATGTGATCTCAATATAACAACAAAAAGCAAAATTTTGCAACAACAATAAACGAAACATGTGCCATCATTAAAATTAAGAGTGAGGGAGAAAGACACCACACATCTTTTATGTGTATTTTATCGTTTAATTGCAAACTTTTCATTAATTAATAAACACTATGTTTTAATTTATTGCACGTTTTAGAATATTTACACACAAAAAATATTTAATTTGAAGCACTTTTTATGACATTTTTAGCTAATTTTACATTTGACATTAACAACAAACGCGTTCGATGCAAATGCCGGCTACAAAAGAACTAACTAAAAGGAAATGACAATCAGTGATGCCAACCATTTATAACCTAAACGCGCTATTCCCCTTCTCTAAGCGCGCTAGAACGCGCTAAGTTACAGCATTATATGTTGAATTATACAATTAAATACCTGTACAACTAACACTTTATTGATTACAAATTTATTTAATCAGATGTCTTTGAATTAATGTATGTATGTATATCTAAAAGAAAATGTTTTTATTCATTCAGATTTTTGACTACGTATTTTAACTTCATTAAATTAAAAAATAAAATTGCTTCGCCTTTTTCCATATTTTACCCTAACAAATTTGTGTATTTTATCTTTATCAGCAATTTATAGCCAAAACGCGCTATTTTCCTAAGCGCTAAATTAAATTTTAATAAACGTCGATGCATGTACATATTAGTAAATTCCAGTACAATTAATTTTTTTTTGTAACTCTTTTCAGATTATGTAATATTACTTCTTCGAAATTATATCCTAAATAACTAAAATCATTTAATACAGAATCAGACTCGCCTTCCAAATTTTCGAAATTCTTAGTTTGTCTTTGTAACAACTTATATAAATTGTCGAACAGTGTTGCGATTCAAATGCTTTTTGAAGTTCACAAATAATAGAAGCTTAATAAGTTTTTAGGGTCACGAGTACAAGTACATATGTTTAGCTGTGAAATTTCAAAATATTTGTCATTTAAAGTATTAAAATGCGTTTTTAACTCAAACCACAGTTAAGGGAATTTTATTTGCAACATCTGTATCATTAAGCAATTTAAACAAAAATTTATCAGAGTTTTCAATATTAGAAAATTGTTAAATGTATACAAAAAAAAGTAAAAAGATATTGAACTGAAATGATATTGTTGAATTTAATCATAACGCGCTGATTTAGCGTTTTTTATTAAACGCGCTAAGACGAAAAAAAGCGCGTTTGGCATAGTTAAAATGCCCTAATATAATAGCGCGAATTGGCATCGCTGATGACAATAGGAATGTTTTTTTTTTTTACTTTTGCAGTAAAATGCAGTAAATGAGTAGTTACTGCGACATTTTTAAAATTTACTCTCAAAACACCTGTTGCCAAAAAAGTACGCGACCGGAAAAATGCATGGGAGACTGCTTGATACACATAAAATAGCATGAAGAAAAATAGCACTACGGTCACACCTAGCATGATGTGCAATTTTACATTGATCCTTAGGGCACATTTTGATCCCGGAAAAACCCCATAAACACACTGAAAAGTTAACGAAAAATACATTGACGTTACCTTAATATAGCAAGGCCCTAACTCATTATTTTTTTTTAACGAGTTTTTTGTATATTTCGATAGAACTATCGAAAAATGCAAAAATCTCGATTTCAATCAAATAATTAGTTAGGGGCAATATGTAAAAAGTGCTTAAGTCGTATTTGATTTTCAAGTTGATTTTCAGAAATTTATTTCTTTCACAGTTAAATCGGGAAATTCTCTGTTAAACTTTATTTTTTTTAAGCACACATCGTTCTACACACTTTAAATAATACATTGTGCCGGTCCAGACTTGCAATTTTTGTTGCAGCAATTCTTGAATATGTGTGAGTGTTGAAATAGAAATATATACTTTTTGTATTCCTCTCTCGCTCTTTTGCACTAAAAAATAAAAAGTTGCTGCAACAAAAATTGCAAGTCTGAACTGGGACATTCGAGTTGAAATATACCAAAGTATGTATAACCAAATGAGATTAGAAGTCTAAAAAAGATAATATTTTGAAATATGCAGATTACGGAGGTACCATTAACTCAAAATCAACTTATATCGAAGCACCACTTTTTCCTTTTTCCCACAGATATACATATGTATATATTAAGGTAACTAACGCTTTAGCACAAAGGGATCATCGTATTGGACCCAAGTGGGCTGGAACCCTAAATTTCACTCCAATTTCAAGGAAACGCTTGCATATATACATACATATGTAATATGTTAAAAAACTCATGAACGAAGAACTTAAATGATACAAATTATGTTAAAGAGAACAAAAGACCATGATATGCCAACTTCGTGCAAGGTTTTCATTATACATAATGCCGTAAATGAAGTTCCTACGATTACGATTGAAAATGTAGCTCAACGCTATAATAACCCGGTGGTCTACTCTGTAATTCGAAACGAAAGAAAATTCTTTCGAATTTGTGTGCTAATTACATATAAATTCGAAAGCATTTTCTTTCGTTTCGAATTACAGAGTAGACCACCCGGTTTTGTATGCATATGTAAATATGTATGCACATTCGTACGTGATAACCTTTAACTTAATTTAAACCTTGAATATTTATTTATTCCTGGTGAAGTTTTTCCGATTTTATAAAGGCCCCTCATTAACAAAAATTATAAATGCATGTTGCTTTTGACAGTTTTAAAGGAAGAAGGCGAAGTATTCCCAACATATACATACATTTCGAATAAAGTGTACACAAAACTGAAGCAATGAATATAAAATTACAATTCTTTTATTTTAAATGATATTATTTACAACAAAAAGAAAATTAACTAAATAAACTCACGAGTTTAAACTTTATTACTAACTAATTTCAGAATTATTCACATCCGTGGGCATCGCACAAACAGGATTTAGTTCCTCGATACTTTCGCCAAACTCATCGGCTAAACCAGAATCATTTTTTGTTATTTCTTCATATAATTTCGCCTTGGCACGCCTAGATTTAATTAAAATCCCATGACCCGGACAATCGTTATCTTCAGTGTAGCATTTTTCTCGGCAACAAATTCGACAAAGACGAAATTCACACTTAAAGCCCATGGGATTGTTGCATTGATCACAATTCTCCAAATTACGTTCATGTTTACCCTCCGGCTTATTAGGACGACGCATGCGTCTTCGTAGTTTTTTCATGCGCTTCCGGGAAATCTCTTGGCCATCGTTGTCAAAGTAGTGGCGTTTTTCACGATTAGGATCTTCTGCCAACCGCGCCTTTTCAGCAATGATTTGTTTGTGCATTTCTGGTGGCACTCGAATATATGGTTGACATAACCAGGGTGGTAATGAGAGATTAAGTCCTAACGAATGTTCTATAAAATTCGGATCAGCTTCTTCCATTTCGTAAATTTGATGACCCTCATGATAAGGTTCGTATTTTAATTGAATCTTTTTAACGACATCGCGAAACTTTTGCAAGTCATTTGCCACCGCCAACTCTTCTCTTAGTTCACTATTTGGTTTAAGATTCATAATATGATGAAAAATTTTAAACAAGTGTCCTCTAATATAAGAAATAGGACATGGATATAGTTCTACAAACGACAAATAATCTTCAGCCATTTGCCAGGTTTTAGGTGATTGGCCACAAAATAATGCTGGGTTATGCAGATTACCCTCTGCGGTCATAACACCATCGACTCCAGTCTCCCTTAAACATCTCTTAACGTCTTCTAAACACAAGATGTTGCCATTAGCAAACATTGGTATTTTAACATGCTGTCGAACGTCTCGAATATAGCTCCAATCGGCTACACCCGTCAACGGACCCTTTTGTTCTCTAGTTCTACCATGTACCGTTAACAATTGACAACCAGCTTTTTCCAACATTTGGGCGTAACGTATAGTCCTTTGTCGATCCTCGAAAATTCGTATTTTGCACGTTACAGGCACCTTTAGATTAATATGTAAAGTTCTGACGATTTCGTCTAGTAAATCCCAGTCATCTTGTAAAAACGAACCATAATGGCCCCTTCGCGCTATAGCCTGTGGGCAGCCTAAATTTATATCTACCGCATCACAGTAATCTTGGGCTAAAAGTGCTGCATCTAATAATGTTTTCGCATCATTACCGCAAAATTGTATTATTAATGGTCGATCTTCCGGGCACGTCTGCAAGGCATCCTTACGATATTTTGCATCATTGGCGAAAAGATTACTGTGAAACATAGGGGAGTAGCATAATTCAGCATTGTGTTTACGACACATCATGCGCCAAGCCAACTCACTTTGATCCACCATTGGTGCTACTATATACTTGGGTGAACCCAATATTTTTTCATAAAATTCATATCCACCCAATTTACTGAAATTTGGTTGAGCACTAGTTTCTTCACTTTGCAACTCACAATTATCTGGCATATTAGCAAGCTAATTTATGTACTTATGTAAAAAATATATAATTATTTTATTAGAAAATTAGATTTTATTAGAGAATAAGATGTTGAAATTTCCAATGTAAAAACAAAAACATAAATATGCACGTTTCTTTGTGATGTCATGAACTGTCAAATGTTGTATAACAATTAGGGAGGTATGCCTATGGTCGTTGGTACACAACAGAGACCATTGCCCATACACAAGTAGGTTTGAAGGCACATGCTGCTAACAATTTTGAGTTAGCTTTCAATTCAAAAATAATAATTTTTATAGACATTTACACAAGAACATTAATACACAAATTATTTCTTCTTCTCAAAAACACTATTAAAAAATATTAAATTTCTCTAACTGTAAATTGGCAGTTGCTATGTCCGTAAGCAAACTTGGCACTACTTCTAAGCACAGCTGCACTTGAAGGTGACCACCGCCAAATAGTGGATACTGCTTTTGTTCATATGCACCTGTAATTGTTAGTGCGCAAAATACAACTGTGTTTTTTCTATATGAAATTTGACATTTGTGTGTACTAAACTAATTCTTAACTGATGTGATGAACTTAACTTTGCAACAGCATATTGATGGCACCGTTGCCCAGTGACCTGCGCCGAGCAATTTTGTCGGCGGTGGCGGCTCATGCGAAATTCTTCGGCGGCGGCTGAAAATCGGCTGAAATTCGGCTGGGTCGGCTTCACCATTTTTACAATTGTGTCAAAGTAAATTCATATTAAAAGTGTGAATTTATTGGTGAAAAAACCAAAAACCATCACGTAAAATATAAAAAAAAATCATCAATCGGCGGCTAATCTTAGCCGATTTTGAGCCGAAAAAAAATCGGCGGCGGCGGCTGATGAAAAGCCCTCGGCGGCTCGGCTCAGCCGGCTGTTAGCCGGTCGGCGCAGTTCTCTGCCGTTGCCACAACAGCTGTATATATTTTGTAACTGCAAATTGTAACAGAAAATTCGTGTCTCGCAGTGAATTATAAATAGATAAATAAATAAATAAATGAAATAAATAAATCCCACTTACAACATGGAATTCATACATGAAGGCGTTGCTTTAGGAGTGGACCTGTTAATTTTGGGATTATGTGTTAGAGAATATGTTAGCTACAAGAAAAGTGTAATTTTACTTAAGGTAAATAAGATCTAAAAAGTTAAGTAAAATTATTTAATTATGTATGTACATACATGATAAATTATTGCAGAGTGCACCTCAATTGTCTATAGATAATGACCTTAAGGACTATGTGTCAAATCAAAAAGATAAAAAGATACCTTATGCAGTTCTACGTGGTACAGTGACGCCTATCGGTGTACCCATGAGAAGTGTAATGTCACCATCAGTAACTGGTGTACTGCAAGTGATAAAATTAAGGTAAAAAGCTACTATAAGTATATACATATACACCCGTTTTTGCTAGATTAACGATCAGTGGGTCCCTGGTGAAGGATTAGTTGGCCTCGAAGAAGGAAAGTTCATAGCGCCATAACCAATTCTGGTACAAGCACCAAAGGTAGCAATATAAAAAATCATATTAGTGCAGGATAGTGATCAAATTTTGAAACATGAGTTAGGTGATATTGTAAGACGAAAATATATAATAGTGTAAGAGCGTAACCTTATATTGATATCCTCAATCAGGTTCAAGTTTTTGATACAATAATACGGAACGCGCAATTTGAAAAAAAAAGTCTTAAATGCAGTTTAGTGAAGCATCTCCAAAAAAAACTACGTGATTGAAAACTGAAAAGTACGACTAAAATAAAAATATAAATAAAAAATGGAAGCTAACCATTTTTCCGAGTTCAAGGACTTTAGAGTTTTCATATAAAACTGTGATTACGTTTCTGAATGTAACTGGTCATTATTGGTATCAATTGAAAAGCTGTGCAGATAATTTTTAGTATGCATGGAATGTAGGGAGAAAATCCTTTAGCCTGGCCAAAGGACTTAATTAAATTTCTTATTTAATAAGTCGGGAAATGCCATGGTGGAGAAAATTCTCAAAGTCCGACCGAATGCAGACTATGCTAAGAATATTTAGCAGATAAGCAGTGCCGTTTCGGCAAATACTATGGTTAATAAAATGGGCCTGTTCGCAAATGCACCACTGTGCTTCAAATGGAGATTTAAATATTCTAAAGTGCTTCATGGCAACTTCTAAAAAAGATTACCAGCAAACTCGTATTACATTTTAAATTTAAGTTTGTTCGTATGATGCAGTGTCACATTTCTGAAGAGGCACAATCTTTAAGCCTGGCCTAATGCTGGCTATTCACTGAATCTTATGAGTAGTTTCCACTTGTCTTGAAAATTTGTATAGGAATCAATCAAAAATTTTAGTGCTTTTCATATATTTTTTTCTAGACAAGTCGCTTGCTTGCATTGTGGAAACTACACATTAGTCAGTAGCGTATGTAGAAACTCATGAAATTAAATTTCGTAAATTTTTTATCACAAAAACCATTTTTACACAATTTTCTATGGTAACTTCAGAGGACCATAGCTCGGGAAATATGTGTCGCAATTTTTTTATATAAATTTTTTCCTTTTTTTTAATTTTATATCACTTAATTGCTTCACTAAATTGCATTGTTTCAATGGTCTAGTCTAAAAAGTTAAGTAAAAAAATTAAAAATGTGCTATGACATACATAGTATGTACATAAGTTGAAAATTCACAATTTTCAACATTGGGATTAAAAAAGTTTCCGACCGCGTATTATCAAAACATAAAAAATAAAATTGGCAAAAACGCATTAGTACATTTCAAATTCATTTTAAATTTTATGAATATGGGGGAAATAATTTAAAACATTTATGACTACCATTTGGATCCCCTAGATATAAATAAATAGAAAGCAAACAAAAATTCCGCCGAATTGTTTCACCACTTAGGTTTTAATAGCCTTCTTGAAATCATCAAAATGGCAATTTACATATATTAAATTTTGTAGCTGTGTATTTGTACAATTGTTTAACTTATTCTACAACAATATAAGCAAATAAATTTACGAAAAATCATTAAGGGCCTTGGCGCATTTCGAATTCGACTAATACAAATAATTTTCGGTTGGTAATTTTTGAACAATAATTCTAGTTTTGAAATTTGAAATTTTAACAAAATATTACACAAAAACATGCATGTATACCAAAATATGAAACAAAGATATCGTTAGATGTTCTTCTCTCGAAATATAAAAAAAAACTGGAATTAAAAGAAATGAGTTAAGGACTTCCTATATTAAGGTAACGATATGCATGTGTCATCAAATTATGCAAAAATATGAATTTTTATCAAAATATGCATCAACAAATCGAAACCCTCTCCTTGGTTATGAGTGAATCTAATATACTTACATATCGCACTAGTTCCTCTAATGAGGGTCAACACAAAATTATGGAATTTTTACTTTTTGCAACAAAACGATATACAGTCTTCATATGTACCCACTATAAAAATCTTAAGCTTAAATTAGACGTGACATAGCCATAACGCTATAGCCATAACCAAACCAAAATTCAATTGATTTTTATGGTGAGAGTGAGAGTGAGAGAGACCTGCCATAACCAGTGATGGTATTTTGGTTCGTTTCGGGTATTTTTTGGTGCTTTTTGCCTCTTCATGAACGCGAAATTTTGGTTAATACCCTTTTTTAAAAATCGCCTATTTACAGTGCTTTTTAAAAATTTCTCACAGTGCTTTTGGTGCTTTTTTGTAAAATAAAAATATTTTTAATTTTGCAAACCTAAAATACTTTTAAGCGCTAATAGCATCATCTTTTGACTGAGCCTTCTTATATTATTTTTAATGGCAACAACGGAAACTATGCTAAAAACAATTTAGAAAACTTTTCATAATTGGGTTTAAAAAATTAAAATTTTTCTTGCAAAATAGAAAACGAAAGTAACTGGAAAGTACCACATAATTCTATGCATAATATTTGATTGACAGTAATACGCAATAAGCATTTGTTAAAGTTTACACAAATATTTAATCATCCTAGAACAATTGACAAGATGAGGTTATCAATAGCAGTCAGTTGTTTTAGACAACGGGTAGCCAAGTCCCAATTTTTTGGTATCGTATTGACGTGCTGTCAATGTTGACAACTGGAATAAGGGTGAATATCGTAAAAAAACAAGAACTTTTAAGTAAGTTAAGAAAAAAGTGTTGCCTTTAATGCATTTTGTATGTGTAAATGATTTTTCAGTAACATCTTTATCCTAATCTAGGCTTAAGCTTCACTTACCAAATGACTAACACCGATCATATAACTACTAACATTTTGAAAAATTAATATAATTAATATTAAATATTTTGAGGCAAAACCTTGAAATTATATTATGAATATATTAAATAGCTTAATGTATTAAAATTAAAAAAAAAAAATTTGGTGTTTTTTTACCCTCTTTTTCGTATTTTTTTGCGCTTTTTACCCTTTTTGCAACAGCTTAATGTGCTTTTGCTCTTCTTCGAGATACCATCACTGGCCATAACTCTCACCATAGAAACCAATTGAATTTTGGTTTGGTTATGGCTATGGCATTATGGCTATGTCACGTCTAATTGAGCCTTAATTTAAGCTTTACTACATAATTTTTTCTACTCTTTCGCCACAAAAAAATACTGTTCTAGTTCTCTTTTTAATACAAAAGTATATGAGATTAATAGTTCTTAGTCTCTACTGAACATTTTTAAATTTTGAGTTGACGCTCTTTAGAGTAACTAGTGCGATATATTAAACATGTGCAAGAGTAGACAATAAAGTATTACCAAAACATATAAAAGGTGAAAAATAATTGTATAAATTAAATATGTATAAGGAATGTTGTATACATTTGTTTTCGTTCACACACTCTGCTCACAACAAAAAGAATAAAGCTTTTCTTTGAATTATATTGAGTTCACGAAATTACCAGCTCCTTGCTTCTCAATTGCTCAATTATGCAATTATTACAAGTAAATGTTGCAGATATGAACTTAGTTTTCTAAAAAAATATATTAATGTTACGAAATCGAAATTTTTGTAGTGAACACCGCGTTGCACGAGGCTTTGCCGGGTTTTGGTCAGAACAGCGAAAACTTATTCACGTCTCATCCAATGAAATGCCCTTCGAATTGACCAACAATGGTGCCGCCGTTGAAGTTGTAGATGCTCTCTCGGCCGCTGTACTCGATATGGATGTTGTATATGACAACTACGAACCCTCATCTCTCTCATTTTTCGATCATATGTTTGGTTTCTTCTCGGGTATACGACAAAAAGGTCTACAAACTACAGAAGAAGTTTTAAGGGATGGTAGTTTTATAACTGCTGTTGGCGAATTAGAATTGGATGGTAAAACATTACGCTTACAACCTTCTCCCTTGGGTCCTCTATTTCTCACAACATCTACAAAGTCGACATTAATTAAAAAATTTGAGGAAGCCAAAAATTCTATGTTATTTAAAATATTTGTATGCAGTTCAATATCGGCTGTATTGATCACTATAATTGTAAGAAAAATCTACCTGAAAAAGAAGCAAGAACGTGATGAAAGAAAGTTAAGAGAAACACTAGAAAAAGAGCGAAGGCAAAGAAGAGCTAAATCGCGACCAATCAATCCCTCTGCAGATCAATTGTGTGTTGTGTGTAATATAAATCCCAAAGAAGTAAGTAATTAAAATGTGTATTTGCTTTAAAACAAATTTATTTACATATTTAATCGTTCTTTATGCAGGTTATTATTCTGCCTTGTGGACATGTTTGTATTTGTGAGGATTGTTCGGAGAAAATTAAAATGACTTGTCCGGTATGTCGGGGTAAGATTAATACTCGTGCTGCTGCTTTTATAACATAATGTTTTAATGGTATTAATGGCAGTTTCTTTATGACTACTTTTAGCAAAAAAAAAAACAAATTTGTCATTAAAATATGATTACACATAAATATAAATATGTAGTATAAAATAAAGTTTTTTTCGAAACATCGATAGCTCTCCAAAGTCTTTCTTTTTCGATGTCTTTAGAATGTCGAAAATTTGGAGTCGAGCAGTTAAACTATTCTGAAGTTATTAAAAATATAAACAAACACACATGCATACATTCATCATCATTAAAAATTCAGTAAAGTGCGACTTTGCTTCGCACACGAAGGGTTCCCCGTACGGACACTACATATCGTCATATAAATTTAAAAAAAAGCGTAAGTTGCATTATTATGTTACATACATACTACATACATTTAAAATAATTTACAGAAAAAGCAAAACACATTATAAGTTTTAGTGCATTTAGTTCTCAATTTCGTTAATAAATTTTATATTTTTGAGCATACTCGAATAAAAATAATGTGGGTAGTTGGATTTTATATAATTACATCATAATCAATCAAAAAGACGATTTTGGCCTTTTTGTAAGTTACGCCCTTTTTGAATTTGTATGTAATACTATGTGAACTTAAGTATATATAATCGAATATCTTATCTTACCTAATGTAGACATTAAAAAAATTAAGTACATGTAAACTTTTTTTCAGTTTATGGCGTTTTTTTAGTTTTGGTGCGTTTTCTGAGTTTTGGCGTTTTTGGGATTTTTTTTTTAGTTTTTGTAATTTTTTTTTAGTTTCGCCTTGGTCTTGGCATTTTTTTTTTTTTTGTTGGAGATTTTTTCGTTTTGGAAATTTTTTTATTTTGGGATTTTTTTTAATAGTTTGCCTCACGGTTTCCGGTTATTAAACTACATATTCAAAATTACATTAACTGATAGAATATCCTTTAATTTTGGTTTTTTTTTTTTAATTTCAGTGTTAATCGGTATAGCGTGCATAAAAATACACTAACTTTGAAAATTTCAGGTGTATATGTATATGCACAATTTTCTGTATATTACATTAGGATTTCCACATACTTCGTTGTTCGCTTTGGAACACCCTTTAATTTTTAACTGCCTTATATTTGTTGTTGTATGGGGTAAAGTTTTACATATTCTGTGATAATTTCAGGTCCGTAGCTCTACGGTTCTCGAGAACCGTATGTGACGGACAGAATGTGACGGACAGATGGACATCGAAGCGAAAACAATAGGGTTCTATTTCACCTTTGGCGTACGGAACCCTAAAAATGGATTAGATTCCCTCAAATTACCTCAAAAGCTTCAGATCTGATAAACTTATAGAGAGAATTAAGGAATTCAAACTTAATGAACTTAATGTTAGTTTGAAAAATTAGTTTTTATTCATGAAATGCCAAACCATATACAGTTTTGATCAAGGGTCATCAAATCCTTGTATTTCTTTTGATCATTTAACATTTCTAGGAAAACTTTGTATTTACGTGAGTGGTAATGTCTGGTGGGAAATTGTGGGATAATTAGTTTTCCCGAGCCACCCATTGCGGCAGAAGTTGATTCCAAATCATCATAAACCTTGGCTGCGCACGCTCCCAACATTGCAGCACCTACAAGCACCATTTCCTGGTCATCTCGTATTAAGGAAGGCAATTGGCAAATGTCAGCATGAGATTTTACATACAGATCATTTTTCGCTAAACCACCACAAAGCAGCAATGTATGAAAGGGAACACGTTGGTATTTGAGCAAATTATCAATGATGTGACGAGTGCCATACTGAAACAAAAGAATATGATAATTATTTACGTTGTTTTTTTTTTTTAATAACAAATACCAACCGCTAGGGCTTGCACGAAAGCTAAATATAAAACGGCTAACGATTCTTCGTCCTCATTCATATTGAGACCAGAAATCTAAAAATACATGTACATATGTATGTATGTATATACATCAACAATTTTCTGCTCATGATCATACATAAATAAATCTAAATTTAGTTACCATTCCTTTAAGATTAGGATCAGCTATTGGAGAACGATTTCCATGAAAGTCTGGCCAAACATGCAGATCTTTGGTTAAATAACAAACATCAGTTAGGCTACGGGCAGTTGCCATATCTTCCAACAGCCTATTTAAATATGTATAAATATGCCTGAAACATAAGATTTTTAGAAAATCAAGTCTATGTTTGTATGTGTGTATATAATGATGTTTTTTAAGGTTTCATTTTATGAAAAGGACTAAACTATTACGAAAATCAGATTTTTGCTCTTTCAAATTGGACAAATTTATTTCGAAAATCATAGTTAAATGCGGACACATTAATGTACCCTGTCTTAATTGAGGTTGACTTAACAAATAATTAAATAATCGGCCCTGTTCTGTAAACCGAATCCGAGTAAATTTCTCGTTTTCAAAAAATTAATAAAATTAATAATTGTTTAGCAAACCTGTTTAAAATCATACATGATAATTTTCTTTCAAATATGATATTTGGGAATCTATATAATAAAATAATTTAAATATATTTAAATTTTATTTTAGCTATAGGTCTTTTTGTAATAGATTTACAATTTTATTTATTTTTCTTCTAAAAAAATATTTCTATTGTCGCAGTTAGTTTTTAAAAATCGTGCGATTTCAAATCGATCGGTTTACAGAACAGGACCGAATATTTAAATTGACTTTGGAGCGGGAAAAATCTCATTAGATTATCTTAGTATGGCTGCGAATTTCGATGTAGGAGCACTTTAGGTTAGGTTAGCAGGCTGCTGGTAAGGAAGTGTGAAATTTAAAGTCCAGCTCACTTGAGTCCAATACAATGACCTGTGCTACCTGTGATTTGATGAGAAGATAGTGAGAGAGGATGATAGGGAAGGGATAGTGATAGAGAAGGCAGGTGGTGAAGGAAGAGATAGAGGAAATCTTCATTATTTTTACAACTCTGCTTTTTGTACGTTTTTTTAATAATGCAGTGTTGCAGCGCCTCTGGTGCCAAAGAGGCGTATTAACTTTTGAAGCTGAGTTAAGTAGCCATTTTATTAGTTATTTTACTTCACAGATGATTCTGCTATACAATACCGTCGCTCTGATGTTAGGATTAGCATCTGCTGAAGACGGTGTGGTTTTAGTGACCAGTGCCTTATGCCTGCATCATTAGAAATTTTCCCACTAATGCATGGTGTTGTTATTTTAATGACTGTCGGAGACCGGGTTCGAACCCAGGACCTTAGGTTTTGTATTCAACGCCAACGCCACTATCATGCATACAGTTACTTTAAACTCACTATTTTAGTTGTGGAGATATGAATTTATCCGCTAAAAAAGGATATTTGGCCCCACTGTGCAACGCTTTAAATAATCGATTTGCTTAAACAAACCAATTGCTAGCGCTTTAGTTCTCGTAATGGTTAAATCGATTGATCACTAGGTTCGTGCACATATGAATTATTTTCTCTTGGCTTAGAAAACTTATTTATTGGTATATGCGTACAAAGCAGAAACTTAAGGGAGGTCGCAAAGAAAATGCTCGCCAGTTACAATGCGAAAGCATAAAGTTGTCTAATAAAGAAAATTTGTTGTTTAAAATTGTCTAATCCCGCCCAATACATCTTATCTTATCTTACTAATATTATAAATGGGAATGAATGTAGTTTATAGCCTACTTAGTTTTTTTCTGAATACAAATGAAGTCGTGAAAATATGCTTGTATTTAAGAGATATTCACCCTTATTCCAGTTGTCAACATCGACGTCACGTAAATACAATACAAAAAATTGTGGAAAACAACTCACCGCTATTGACATTCTCCTGATATTTTTTAGACCTTGGGAAACATAAATAGACTGTCAATAGCACAAAATTGTTCTCGAGAGCGAATAGATAAGCCCCAATTTTTTGCTATTGTATTACTTGACGTCGATGTTGACAACTGGAATAAGAGTGATTATTTTCATTAAAATTTTGACACCTTTAAAAAAACACTTATAAATGTCTCTAAACAATCTACGAAATACTCGTACTTACTCATTTTTGCGTAATTTCATTTTAGTATGCATATACTGGGGATGCGTTTTAATAACGTGATCCAACAATAAACCAGCTGCACTTTGTCCGCCTTCATTTAAATAATATCCAGGAATAATGGCACTACGATAGGGACCCCAAATACCTGTAGCCTCGCAGGGATCTTTAGTCAAACTCATGTGACATGTAGAAGTGCCACATATTAATGCCAATTTACCTTCCAATTCACCCGAATGGCCGGCCGAACGGCAACCAAACATACCCAAAGCTCCAGCATGTGCATCAATTAGAGAAGTGCCCACAACGATACCCGACAGTAAATTCATTTCTTTAGCTGCATCCTCGCTTAAGCCCTTGCCCACCGCTGTGCCTGGCTCTTTGATTTCTTTTCCAATAATTTCCGCCTGATTATTGAGTAAGTCCTCTAAACCAATTGCCTCAAAAAAATCTCTGTTCCATTCCATTTTAACAGCATCATAATTCCACTTACAAACTACAGAACATAAAGATCTTGTATCACAGCCAGTTGCACGCCAGGTTAAAAAATCGGGCAAATCAAATGCCCGCCAAAGTTTTTTCCAAGTTGAAAGGTAACAATTAGTTTTCAACCACATCAGTTTTGGCAATTCCATTTCGACGGAAACTTGTCCTCCCACGTACTTTAGGAGATCATGTTTAGTGTCATTTATTTGTTCCGCTTCTTTTTGCGCTCTATGATCCATCCATAAAATTACATTTTGTTCTGGATGACGACTATTGCTCACCGAAAGAGGTTCGCCATTTTCACCCAATATCACTAAAGAGCAAGTAGCATCAAATGATATGGCTACAACTTCTTCTCTGGCCACATCGCTAGTAACGTTCTGCAAGGAATGTATGTACATAAAAAGAAAGCAATTACATTTTATGATTATGATTATGAATTATTCCGTGGATTTCATGCATAAACGCGTAAGTCGATTTTTATGATAATGATCGAGTGACTGTGACACTCAATGAACCGATTCGTTTCGGTAGATTTTGGTCATTTTCGAAAATAAAGTTTTTAAAAAAAATTTTTGAATGGGAAAGCAAAACGTATTGACAGTGCATGAAGCTGAGTACGCGTTTCTTTTCCCCTCGTCTCTCTCTCTCTCTCTCTCTCTCTATCTCTCTCTCTCCTACAAACTAATCAGTTTAGCATTAAGACTTGCATTGCTTAGTCCCAATTTACACTAAACAAGTCTTATTGCTAAGCTGATTAGTTTGTAGGAGAGAGAGAGACGAGGGGAACATATAAGTTTCTTTTCCCCTCGCCTCTCTTTCCTAAAAAACTAATCAGCTTAGCAATAAGACTTGCTGAGTGTAAATTAGGACTTAGCAATAAAACTTACATAGGACAAAGTGTTCTATTGCATCATATTTGTTGTACATATTGCATAACTGTCATAAAAATCTTGCTCGAAGTTTTCGTATAAAACTATTATCTGATAATAAAACTTTTGTTACCCATGTTTTTTCATTCTGCTATTTGTTTTAAACATTAGGTCTGTTCATTTACAAAAAAAAATTTATTTGCGATCCCCGTTTTTTATACAAGATAATATCGAGCCTTATTTTCGATTTTATCGTAAGCGACATGTTATCGAAAATATTATTTTTTTATTGAAATTAAAATTTCATGGGCCTACACATAGTTAAGAATTTTGAAAATGCCAAATTTGTTGATAACTTTTACGATACTGGCTGTAAAATTTTATCGTAAGCGAAAATTTACGTACCAAACATATGTATGTATTTATTTATATATTTAAAAAAAACCTCCTGAAAACTTTAATTTTTATCGCTTACGATAAAATCGAAAATAAGTATTGATATACCTATGATGTGCAGAGTTATTCTACATATCGAGCCTTATTTTCGATTTTATCGTAAGCGACATGTTATCGAAAATAAAGGTTTTTATTGAAATTAAAATTTTATGGGCCTACCCATTTAGAATTATCAAAATGCCAAAATTGTTGATAACTTTTAAGATACAGGCTGTACAATTTTGTCGTAAGCGACAATTTACGTAAAAAAACATATTTGAATATTTAAAAAAAAACCTTCTCCTGAACAATTCAAATTTTGTCGCTTACGATAAAATCGAAAATAAGGCTCGATATATTATTAACTTATTTTTTAATTTACTTCAGCAACGTCATAACTAAATGCTGTTGAAGTACATACATACACACATATGTATGTATGTATGTATGTAGATGAAAGAAATCTTATCTTATCTAGTGAGCCCCTAATATTTTTTACAACAGTTATCATCAACAGTGATTCTTAAATTAAATCAAAAGCAAACGGATAATTAACATTTCATATGAACGTGAGTGAAATAGTAAATGAGAAAGTTTTGATTTTTTCGTAATTTCATAAATAGATAAGTAGGAACATCCTTATATGTATGTAAGTATTTACATATATTTACATATCCATGCATGTATGTACATATGTATGTATATATGTACCCTGAAGGAAATGTCGATGGTGAAAATGTACTGAGTCGCTTTTGACTTTGTCACCAGTACTACTCTCAAATTATTCCCCATACAATACTTTGTGCTATAGACATTTAGCATGTGCTTGTCATTGAAAATCTACTAGTAACACTTAAACAGTTGACTAGGTAGTGACTACATAGTTCTTATGGGAACATGGAGACAGACGAACCAGACATTTAGTGGTACATTTCTATACCTTACGTATATACAATTATAGGAATATTGACAAGTTGTTGCAAAACCCACCACAAATGCACCACATCTGTTTTCTCTCGTTTTTTTGTACTGACGAATAGAAGAGAAATTGTAGACAATGTACATACTACTAGAATTTTAGTGTTGACATAGGGACATTTGGCCCCAGTCTGACTGCAGGGTATGTACATAATTGTGTACATACATACATAAGTATACATGCAAGTACCCAGGTAGCATTTTGTATCATAATCCAATCGTTTCCGAATCAGCTTGACGGGAAATATAACCGTATATGAGCTCATTTTTCGATCATAAATGATACTCCCGTTGTGAGAAAATGGTACCCTACAGATGAATCATACCAAAGAATCAGTTATGATACGATTTGCTGATTATTTTTGAGCAATTTTCATATTATATCATTTAAATCACCTTTTTGCGGTTTGCATGATGTTCCTCTATTTTCAAGAAATCATTATTTGTTCATATAGATGAATCATAAGTGAATCCTCTTTCAATCGCCCAAGTGATAAATCACTTTTTAATCATCAAAAGCGATCTGTAGAGAATCATATAAGATATTTCTGCCAAAAATGATCACCCAAATGCTAGCTGGGGTATTGCATATATTTAGTTTTGAAATACATACATACATAAATGTGTATGTAACCCAGTTCTGTAAAAGGTAGCATTTGGAAATGTAGTTTTTAGATGTATAAAAATCCTAGTTTGATTAGAGCATGAAACTAATTTTTTTTTTCAACAAATTGAACTGCAGAAAATAATTGTTGATATAGTATGTAAGTATGCACATATGTATGTAGGTATATAATTTGTACTTAATGTATGTACATGCATACATACATACATACATACATATGTATGTATGTAATTTGTATGTATCCATATATTTTAGAAACCAGTACTTAAAAATACCGTTTTTCTCTCCTTTTAAATTAATATTGAGGATTAAAAACTGTTGTTTTGCCCTATAATCACTTGTGTAGGTCAAAAGTTTCTTATCAGTTTAAAAAAGGATTTTTATTTAACATGAATTGCAATAAGACAGATAAAATTAAAGATCAACATAATTATAAAACCACTATTCCTAATTCATTATAATAGTTTCTGCCTATAATTTTTATTTTTATTTTAACTTATTAATTACATAACGTTAGCTTTATATAGAAAGGCGCTAACACTAATTTCCTTTTTTTAATCGAGCTTTTAGCTTATTTCGATAGATCTAATAATGTATAGAAAAATGCAAAAATCTCGATTTCAAATAAAATCATAATATGTATGTATGTACAAAAATATATGTACATATTACATGAAGATACATACATACTTATGTACTTACATACTTACATACATACCTTAACACACTGACAAACTGCATCCCAAATATCCTCAGATGATTGTTCGAAATGTTCTTGTTCGGGATTCCATATGCGTATATTTTGAACAGCTTGTTTTGCAACTTTACCATCTGATGTGACCAAAGCAGCACGAGCGGATGAGGTACCAACATCAACACCAACAAAGTAGATTTTCGGCATTGTTGTTAAGGATATATTATTTCAATCAATGTTTTCTTTTCTATTTAGTTAATATAAAATCTATGTATGTACATACATACATACATATGTGTGTGTGTATGTATGTACTATATGTACATCAACAAATGACTGATGACGGAAAGTGATGTCTTATCACCTTCACTTACAATTGCAATTTAAAATGTATAGTGTGCTTAGTACAAGTTTAGAAGCGTCCGAATATGGTGTGGAATATTTTAAAAATATAAAAAAATGTAAATAAAATTGCAAAAAGTAAAACAAATTGCAATTATCTTATCAATATATGTACATATGTATACGAGACAAAATAACATTAACTACAATATTTTATTTGTGTATTATTTTATTTTTTCCTTTATTTTTATTAAAGAATTTTCAAATATGTAGTATGTGTATTTCAGCTTAAAAAGATCTTTACTTCTCTCTTGATGTATGTAGACTAATTAAGCTTTTAATTTTTATAAAATAATTTAGCGTGGCTGATCTATGTTTGTATGTACCTAAGTATATACATACATACATATATATATATTTATATATGCATACATACATATGTATGTATATTGTTTACCTACAACCTGAATTTGCTGGGACGACCAACAACATACTACATACAAAAATACAAACGCAAGTTAATAAGTCTGAATTAATTTACAGTCAAAGCTCTCATTACGGTCAATAGGCATAATCAGACAAATTTTGTGACCCAAGTTTGTTTGCTTATATACGACTATTTGTTTATTTCGGGGACCGTAACGGTTATAAGCATGATAAAATTATACTACCTTGTAGCTCGTAAATAAAGTTTGACAACTAATTGCATTGTACACATTAACAGGATGGGCTTGTGCATGATTTCTAGATTTTTATTTATTCCTAAGAAAATAAAACTTATTTTTTAAGTTTTATTTATTCCTCAGGAAATAAAAATTATTTTAAATCAGCAACTGAAAATTTTTCTATAAAATTAAATTTAAATTTTGCCACTTTTTCCTCTTAAATACTTCTCTGTGCGATCTAAAAAATAGGCATCAAAAAGTTAAAAATTCTTTAGTTTCAGTTAAATAGAATATTATTATGCTGTTCGAAATTGATGCCGAGCATATAAGCGGACAATAATAATTCGGCCGCAATAAGTGTCTGATAATTAGAAGTTTCACTGCATTTATTTGATAGATATGTGGTTCATATACTTCTAACCAGTTTATTAAATATGTACAGAATTTTCAATACGTTTTCAATCGCTCATGGTTTATGATTCCATTAAGCCTTAAAATTTAAGCCTTAAATCATTTTGAAAGTGAGATAAAATTTTAGAAAATTATTAAATACTCTCTTAAATATACTCTAACATCGTAGACTTAAGATGTAATTAGAGCCTAATTATTAGAGGCACAATCTCCATGAATTTTTATGTCTCACATAGGGATGCCGGACGCAAATTTAAAAAAGGTGAAAAAGAATTCACATTTCCTAAACTAGATCAATAATTAGATTTGCTCAGTTTTTAATTATTTTGCTTTATTTGCAAATTCCCAAAGTGTCACAACCCTTCATGATTTAGTGATCCACTTTAAATTTAATTCACTTGCAGAATAAAAGCATTTAACAAAACTTCGAAACTAATTCATTCGTTTTTTTTTAATTTTATTAAAAATTTCTCATTCAAGACATACATATGTATGTACATACCGATGGTCTCAAGTAGAAAGGCCCCAAGTCGGTATTTTTACGAAATTGGAATTTTCAGTGATTCCAATACATTTCACACAAATACACCTCGTCACAAAAATTTGTTGCAATAGTGTAAAAAATAACACTTTTACAAGCAGTTTTACAAAGCAGTTGTACAAGCACTTGTACTGTTTATTATTATGTTTTCACCTTCTCCTGTAAAGTTACAGTTATTCGAGTTAAGGCCTTACTACTTGTGACCAACGATACATACATAGATGGGGAATTGTAAAGATAAAGGCAATAAACTTTTTGTAATATTTCTAGTCTACAAATGCAGGCTGCATATTTGTAAATTTTGGAATATTACAAATATTTAAATGTTAAGAAATCGCAAATTCATTTTTTATAGATTTTTCAATATAAAATATACATATGTATGTATGTACATTCTTATATAATTTTTATCAAAATTGTGGCTCTTTTTGCATTTTTATTTGATATACATATGTATGTATTATTATATCAGAATAGAATAAGATATAATTGGTCAGGAAGTACATCTCTTAAAAAGGGCGAGCGGTGCGTTTGTATACCAAGTATTTTGCATTTTTAACTCAAAAAACGCCGAATTATTTTGCATTATTAAATCAAAAAACGCCGAATTATTTTGCATTATTAACTTAAAAAACTAGTTTATTGAGTTATGATACTATTGAAGTAAATGAGCGATGTGTGTGTTTGTTCGTAGTATTTTCTCTTTCTCTAACAATTTTTTTTTCTCTTATTTCTTATTGTATGAAAGCCATAATACTTAAAGGAAGAGAGTTTAATTATGGTTGCAATGGATGTAAGTATTTTACGATTTGTGAATATTCTAAAAAGTTATGCGACTTAAGGTGCAATCAGACGTGACATAACCATAGCCATAGAAAACAGCCGTTCGAACCAAACTAATGGGCAACACTGTATTTGATTATACGTGACTCACCATAATCACTACCAAGGTGTATCTAACTAGGTGGCAGCGTTACTTCAGCTGATAATTTTTTGCTCTATGTGCTTTGTAGCTGAAGAATGTCAAAAACTTCGATTTTGTTTTGGTTTTAGTACAATTATTTTTATGCTTTTGACATTCTTCGGCTCTTTACATAGCTATGGTTGCCGTATTTTTGTATAAAAAATCCTTACGCAGTCACCTGTATAATTACACCATGATCACTACCATAGAAACCAACTGAATTTTTGTTTGGTTATGGCTATGGCATTATGACCATGTCACGTCTAATTGCACCTTAAGGTATTTTTGTTTAAATTCTGACTTTCTTTAATACACATATCGTTGCCTTAATATAGAAAGGCCCTAACTCATTATTTTTTTGAATTCGGGTTTTTTATATATTTCGATAAAGGAACATCTAATGTATCGAAAAATGCAAAAAGCTCGATTTAAAAAAATAATGAGTTCCGGCCTTTCTATATTAAGGTAACGGTATGTATGTATATGTATGCCTGTAGTGTTTTATTCCATACAATGAAACATTTGCTGCGAAATAAAGTCCTGCACAAGACCATTTATAAGAACTTTCAAGACATGAGGGATTTTTCAAATGCTTTACTACAGCGAAGTCTTATAAAACAAACGCTAAGCAACACTGTTTGCAAGAACTTGTTTCAGTTATTGCAAGTATAGGATAAAAGAAGAAAATACTTCATGACTGAAAAATTTGTGATGCTTGCTTCTTTCTACGCATGGGCGCGTATACAAGCGTCATGCATGTACATACACACACACGTTGTGTGTATGCTCTTTTATTTTTCTGCACACAAACAAACGTTCACATGCATTTACATTAGTTGTGTGCGCTTGCTTAAAAAAAAACCTCCCTTAAACACATAATAGCTTACCATCTACATCTTACACACACACTCAAACGTACAATATGGAAAATAAAGTTGAATTCACCCATTGTTTCGGAACAAAAGTTTTGTTTGGAGAAAATTTCTTTTACTGAGAATTTTTTGCAAGACGATTCATCCATTTCGAACATTTTGTCTGGAAAATCAAAGCTACCATATGAAATACGTGTGTAAACGATGCGTATTAATTTTGCAAGTGGCAGCACAGCGGCAAATGATTACAATTTACTGTGTCATACACATCTTTTTAATTGTTTACTGCAATGGTTTCGTTCAACTCCATACATTTGGATATTTTTTTCTTAAATTTTATTTACTTCTATTGTAATAAATACAAGTACACTCCAAGGCGAATTCATAACAGGTGACCCTAACAGTCCTGATGATTATCAGGTGTTCGAAGACTGCTTAAACCCCAACTGTCAAAATCTCTTCTTCTATCTAATGTTTGTTTACATTTAAAGTGAAAAAAATTATATCGTTCTTTATGTTTAAAAAATATATTTTAAAGTAAAAAGAATTATATTGTATGAATACTTATCACAATGGAACCAATTGGATCTCCGAGTGGTAGTGCCGTATAGCACCACCCTTCTTAACCTATGCATTCTCAATTAACTCCTGCAAAATGATTAATTGCATTAGTTTATTGATGATTTTAAAAAAATTGTATCTAATACAAAACATTTCTACCAATGTGTCTCGCCTATTATGCATGATAGTCTTTGGTACAGAATATTGCACGGATTTTCGCACAATATAGAAATAAGATTTTATCAAACGTTCTGCATTACTTGAGGCAAAGAGTATTTGCCCGTTCCATCATGTCAGCTTTTAGTGAAAATCTGGATGTGTAGTATTTATATACAAAGCCCAATTCAATGGCTCCCAAATTCTAAACCATGAAATTGGTGGCTGGTAAACGACGATGCAATAGCGTTGTCACCACATCAACAATTTTTCCGTGCAATTTGGAAAACCTTAAACAGATACATATATTACAAGTTATGAATTCGCCTTGGTACACTCTGTGCTTTTATTATTCATATAACATGATGTGGCAGCTCAGTTCAACTTTGGCTGAAAAAATTAAAAAAGTTGGCAGCTCAGTTCGATTTTGTCCGGACAAAAATTAAAATTAAACCCATGATACAATTATAACAGGTACATGCACAAGCCCAGCCTGTTACTGTATACATTGCAGATAAATGTCAAACTTTGTTTACAAGCTGCAAAAATGTTAGTGTATGTGTGTGAATAAAATGTTTATAGTGTTGCCAATGAATTTACACAAGGCTGTGTCTGCAATTAAACATTGAAGAAAATTACACTACACATCTTTTGTGTAGGTTAAAATTAAAAGAAAAATAAATACAAATAGAACCCAAAGTAGAATTTCACAGACATTATACAAGAATTTAATTCCATTTCCTACACATGTGAGTAGAAATTACACACTATTTAACTACACACAGAATGGCAACACTGAATAACTATAATCATGCAGGAATGCCGCGTCTGCAATTGTACTTTAGTTGCCCTGTAATTGCAATTTTTTATAAACAAAAGACATTTGTTTCTGACAATTTATCGTTTGTTTATAACAACAAATACAACAAAATTCCAATTGTTGTAGTCGTGCATGTACCTAGTATAATTGTATCATGATTAAACCAATTCAAGTAGAAAATGTTCCGAACAAAATTTGTTCTCTTCTTCTCTCTCTCTCAAAAAGAGAAACGTCAAACTACATATAAAAAAAATTTTGTCCGGACAAAAATTTTGTTCCGAAACAATGGGTGAATCCAGCTTAAGTTATTTTAAATAACAAGCATACACGTATCAACACTACTTTGGTGACTGTTTGTTCATAACAAGAAGTCTTGACGACATTGCTTGTTAGCACTCATATACACGCACACAAATGTATCTATCCTGCTTTGCTTATAATGCGACAGCATTTATTATTGGTTTAGCATTCTACAGCCACGAGAATATATTTAAAAAACAAGACGTATTTACATTTCAAGACTATTTACGCAGGTCTATACTGCGAAACATTTTTGATTTCTCTTTTGAAACTGCATTTGTGTCCACACTATGAAGTTTTTGTTTTGCAGCTCAACAAGAACTTCGTATACATGAAACAAAGTACCCTTTGCCATTCCTCTTTCCCCTCTCGTCTACAAACTCAAATACTTTGCAGCAAATGTTTCACTGTATGGACGAGGACTAATTCTTGAAGTTTCAATCCTTTTAGACTTGACGTCGAAAAGAACAGTTTAGCGTTAACTATTTTTCTAATCGTAATAGTGAAGGAATTCAGTAGAATGTATTAAATATCCCTGTTTATACTGAATATTTGATGAGCTTTCATAACAAATGTTGTTTTTTAATGTCGAACGTGACGTCGAAATATGCGATTTTGCAAAGCAAAAATTTACAGTTATTTGCAATTGAATGGTTTATGTAGTTTTTAATTTTTGTACCTTCAGAAACATTTTAGAGAGTAAAATTCAATAGATAAATCCTCTCTTTAAGAACGTTTATCAGAACAAAAAGTGCAAAAGAAATATCCAAATGATAAATTTCGAATGCAAATTTTTTTCAATAGTAAAATTTTATTGTTTCTCTATGAAAAGAATTTAAAGAATTTTAAATTTTTTGGTATCGGTGGACCTTTTGCTGGAAATAAAGAGTTTCTAAAAGACTTTCTCCCTTACCTAAAGTTTTAACCCACTAATAAAAATACATGAACGTTGTTGAATCATAAATATAAAAAATATATCAGTTATTTTATTAATTTTTTTAATTTTGTGCTTTAAACAATTACATATTTCCTAATTCAATTAATAAAATTAAGAATAAAGTAGTTTTCTTTTAATATACATACATACATACATACATTTTAGATAATTGCTTTCCTCTAGTAATACAACTTCTTTACTTGTTTCCTTCATGAGATTACATATTAAAATTAGATTTGAAGTTTTCCTTCGTTTTGCTAAAACGACCCTGCTATTAAATCAGCTCCTGACAATACACAGTCTGAAGCTAAAAATATTTCTGAATTTGTTATTTTCGAAACTAGATTACAAGCTGCAATTTCAGCGTATGTTATACCACCAACAACAAAAACCAGCAACTGGCGTTTCTTTAAGGGCAGGAAGAAATCTTTATCATCAGTGTGTTTGTTGTTATTTTGGATGTACGACTTCAACGACTGGCCATTGATTCGTATACCATCGATCATGGCTAATTTTGCAATGAAATCATCTCTACTGTTAGACTTTAAAAGAAACGACGACAACTGTGCAATTAAAGGTATATAAAGGCGATTGAAAACATAACTTGCACACGATGAGGCGGACGAGTTAGAAGATGTTGAACTGTCATGATCGTCAGCTCCATCTGTTGAAACCATTAATTTTAAGCGATTCGCATTCGCTTGAAATTGGGTCTGTTGAAATTTGGGTAGATTTAGAGGGATATTTGATAACAGTTTCGAAGTTGTTTTATTAATTGTTGTCACCTCTTCATCCACCACAGGTGGCAACAAGCTAACTTGCGCTAACTGTTCAAATATTGTTAAATATTTCAACCCAAAATAGTTGCAATAATTACGTATAAATAGTGTCAATTCTTCCGACGTTATGCCAACACACACATGTAAAAGAGCCAATAATCGCAAGGTATTATATTTTTGACCATCCGTTGTTAGCAATTCATCAATATCTTGTAATACTTTCTTTCTGGACACATTATTTAAGATATCCTCTTCTAGCGCCTGCACACGTCTAAAATTCGAGCCTAACATTTCAATTACCTTTTCACTGGCATTCAAATGTCTAAGTAATTTATTTTTAATATCAGTTATTTTAGGCAGTTTACGATTAACATAGTCATGCATTTCATCCAATTTCATGTTATTGAGCTTTTGCAATTCCATGCTCATTGATTTGGCTTGCTGGCGTATTTGGCTGCTTGCTGCTGAAAAATGTTTATAACGATTCTCGGCAAAAATTTCATCATGTAGCGAATTAAAACGTATAGTAGGTATTTTTAGATTCGATTTAATTTCTTTGTATTGTTGGTCATTATCTTTTTTAGAGGGTAAAGTAAATATTGATAGCTTTTGCTGCTGTATTTTATTGTTTATCATTTCCAACTCCAATATGCCGGCATTATAGGAAAAGACTTCTAACAAAAGGCCTGAATATATGGCAGGTGTCAAAAGCGGTGCAGCGTAGTCTCTGTCTCTATCTATTATCAGAAGAGCTGAGAAATCATTGTTTTTATCTTCTTCAACCTCCTTAGGGAGCGGTCCAAATTTATTAATCATTTTCACAATCTCTTCGGAATATTCACCAAAAGTAAGTACTAATTCAGGTCGACCGCATAAAATTTGTAAAACTCGCAGACTATGTGCTATCGAAGGCAACAAAGAAGTATTCTTTCTCATGAAGACGCTAGAAAAAACCTTTAACAAAAATAAGTGTACAAATTATAATACATATCGCTCATTTACTCAAACAACGTCATAACTTAAAAAAAACTAGTTCGGCAGAAAACGAATTTAAAGTTTTCAATTTACACACAACTTAATCGAGAAAGTAAAATTTATTTTTCTCTCAATATATACAAAGACATCTAAAACCACACACTTTCATAAAAAGTTATTTGCACATCCTTTGAATCCAATTTATCAACTATATTTCAATATATAAACATTTTTCCTCTTTTCTTTTTCACATAAAAAGCTGAAGGCCTTAGTAGCCATTCCTTCCTAATATAAGTTATATTAACTAGTCTCTTACTATAACTTAAAATGTAAATAAATAAATAAAGAAGGATATGAGGATTAATTCTGCATTAATTCTTTGAGTAAATGAGCGATATTTACATATGTATATGTATGAAAATGGGGTTTTAAGCTACTCGTATGTTTATGTTCATATCATTCATCTTCAAAAGAGCACCCATGTGACGTAATAAAATTGAGAGATGAGGGTCTGCTGTGTAATTCGAAATGAAAGGATATTTTTTCAAATTTGTACATACATACTATGAACATATCTAATTCCCATGTGAATATTATATTAACAAATAAAAAATATAGAGAAAACCCACAATACATATTAATATTTTAAAGAGTTGCATATGCATGACAATCTTAAGCCCCGATTTTTTCTTAATTATATATGTATGTATGTCTATATTGCCATAAAGGAGCGATATGTGTAGATATATCCATGAATGTATGTAAGTATGTATATAGCACAGCGAATATAGCAACTTACATTTGGAATTTCCATAGATAACACACCTTCGTCCAAGTGTATGAAATCCCAATTATATCCATGTAATCCGACAATACCAAAAAGTCCTTCATTTTCCAAGATTTGAGAGAAATGTGTAAAACATGTCGGGACACAAATTATATGAAAAAAATTTAATTGAGTGTCTCCGGACCAGTGCGCCAATTTCGATTTACAAATAATTTTTATTTGATTCAAAACACGGATAAAAGAACATAAATCACAACGTATCATATACAATTGAACTTGGTCTGGAGAGGAACGTATAATTGCATTATTTGCGTCTAACTTAAATATACGCTGAATTCCTTTGAGCCTAAATAGTTAAAAAAAATACGTTATTTATATACTCGTATATACAACATATTAGACTTAACTCACTTCAGCCAAGAAGCTGCACAAACATGTTCCAAAGGTTTAATTATAGCAGGATCTATGATTAAATCCTTTTTGCCTGGTATTGAACACAAAATTGATTGTAATTTCTCTTGAGCTACAAGCTGGAAACCTTGTAACTTCCTATCTATGGAGGAAGTTTGCATGTTTCTTAAGCAAATGGATACAAAATTAAAAAAATTATTCACACAATTACCACAAAGTAGTACCCTGTGCAATTACGTTTGATCACACTTTAATATAGAAACAATAATATTTTGGTCAAAAGTTCTACCAAGGTCGTATAATTCAAACAGCTGTTTACTATTTTTGTAAAATTTTTTAAGGTACAATCAGACGTGCCATAACCATAGAAAACAGCCGTTCGAACCAAACTAATGGGCAACACTTATTCTTCTTCTTCTTCTTCCTGTTGTGCTGACATACTATGTAGTATGTCAAAAAAGGTGACTTCGGACACAGTCCATGGTGTCACCTTTGTGGTGATAATTTTTTGTTGTTGTGTAGGAGCTTCCTTCGGTTGCTGCGAACGACCTATACCTTCGTATAGGAAGTAGGAGTTTCCAAGATCCACTCCTTTGTGATGATTGTTTTTATAATTGTTTTTGTTTTTGCATGTGGTTAATGGAAACCAACGGGATATCGCGGTGATACCGTTAACCGACGCCAACCATTAATCACATGCGGTGAGACGCAAAACTCTCGAAGGCCAATAAACAACAGTGGCCTGGTTGCATTTAAGAAGTAATTGCCAACGACGCGTGATGTTGACTCGCCCAGAGCTGCTTTACGAATCCTGGGCAACACTGTATTTGATTATAGGGTACTCGCAATAGCCATAGAAACCAATTTAATTTTGACTTTGTTATGGCTATGGCACGTCTAATTGCTGCTTAACACGAATTTTGCAGGTGGTGTTATGTCAAAGTGTATTAATACCAAATAGCCTTATCATTACAACAACATGCATACACATTTCGTCGTTTGGTTTCTGGTTTGCTGCAGACAATGTATTTTGAATATACTGTACCGCAAACCAGAAACCAACCGACTATTTGAATAGCAAATGGATTTATGCACAGCGTGACCGTTTGGCAAATTGCCACTTTTTCGATATATCGATTCTACTTTTTCGACTTCCTTGCCACTATTTCTCCTACTTTTTTTAGGCTGAGTTATATAAAAATACATTAAAAATAAAAAGTTTAGTGTAGTTTTACGTTTTTCTAAATTTCTTCATTTTTTTTTCTAAATCCCCTATTTGGTGCCACTTTTGAAAAATGTCATCGGTCACCCTGGTTATACATACATAGGCTCAAGGCAAGGCCTATTTATCAGGTCAACGCAACTCTACAAAAACACAGCAATACAAAAAACAACTTAGTGTTTAAGTTGTCAGAAACACACACAAACATGAACTAAAGTATATGGTGCAAACAACTTTTGACAGCTTAAACACGAAAACACAGAATATCATCAGGACGATTGCATTGACCTGATAAATGGCTTGCTTCACAGTATATTCAAAATACATTGTGTTTGCAGCACAGGTCTGCAGCAAACCAGAAACCAACCGACGATATGTATTTGATTTGATACTACGACGTAAACAAGGCAAATTGGACGAAAACACCAATAAAGTTATTAATGGTTCGAATAAAAAATCGGTAACTTCTTCAGATTTTATTTTGCTTTTGTGTGTACATATACATAAATATATTTATTAATTATATTTTTTGTATTTATTAGTTATGTTGTCGTACAAATTGGACCACATAATACAAAAACGCATGTTCTACAAATAAAAGACCATGTGCTGGCAAAGTGTATACTATCCTATGTCCAGAAATATTACGGGATTTATGGAGTTGGTTTATTGGAACATGGGTTCCGTGTTAAATATTGCAATGAAAGAACGAAAATTGCTATAATACGTTGTTCTCATTACGCTCACAAATATGTTACAAGTATTCTTCCTTTAATAACAGTTGTAAGTACATAGTAATGAAAGGTAATGATTTGTGTGATGTATACTGGAAATAGTCGTTGCGATTTGATATCGCCATATTTCTAGTATCAAACGTTAAATATATTACAGCGTTATTTGTTATCGCGATATATACATACATGAACATGATCTATTTTCAAAGTGGGTTTTTCTCTTTGTAATAGATAACTGATACTCGAGCAAAATTTCGAACTATTTATACCGGAGCCACAATTATGCAATGCAATAAATTTATAATAAAACATCAGCAACAATTTTTGGACCGTATGGTGGGACAAATTGAATCAGCCAAAGAAAGACAAGATATGATAAAACGTGTTTTAGAATTTGAAGTAAACTGATTGTGCAAGTATATACATACATAATACATACATGGAAAATGATTAACTGTAACTATTATTAGCCAATTATTTCGAGCCTTAGAAGGTAATGATGCATATAAATATATACTATTTCATTAGAAACTAACTTCAGTAGTAGGTATAACATTTCTGTAAAATACATACATACCTACATATTTGTATATTTTAATTTTATTGTTTTTATCAAATTTAAATAAACTGCTAGAATAAGCTTCCTATAAAAATTAATATAAATAAGAAATTTAACTGAAATCGAATTCGATTAAAATTTATTTGGTTTTAAACATAGGAATATGGAAACTTACATATTTTACATTAACAACAATACATATGTATGTACATACACTTTATTAAACAAGTTTGTGTATAGTCAGAATGTCTATGTGCATTTCGTTCTATGCAACTGTTTATTTTTCATTGAAACTAATTTGGTAAAAAAAAGAACGACCAACTAATTAATGCAGTCATAGCGGTTTCAGTTAGGTGTTCTCCCCCAGCGACCTTAGTTAGTTATCGTTGTCGTAGTTGCTACTAATTGATTGAAGTAAATAAAAATAAATATACATATTGTAGTACATTATATGTATGTATGTATGTCCTTTCATGTCCTTAATTAATTGAAATGTAACGTTGAATTAGGTAATTTAAACCACAAACATTTGGAATAGAAAACTGTTCACTCCTTTTGTATTGCAGCATATTAAACTTCTACTAAAAATTTTCGTGACGGTGAATTTTTTCCTAGTTTGATAACATATTGATCAAATTTATGTTGTAAATCTCTAAATGTTAACTTGTGTTTTTTACTATATACATTAAGGTATATACCTAACACAACCACAAGACCAGACCAAAGATATCTGCAATGCAAACAAATTTATAAATTAATGTTTTATAATTTAAAAAAAATATGTAAATGGTCATACTGGGTGGTAAAGGGTTTACTAAAGAATATAAATGAGATTGCAATAGTAACGGCTTTACGCGCTGTTGTTACTGTTGCTGCTATTGGAGCTCCACTACTTTTTACCAAAGCCAAAACAAAGTGTATTCCCAAATAACCAGAAAGACTAAAGAAAAAGCCATATCCAAATGATTCACGGGGGTGCTAAATTAAATAGGGAAGTATTAATAAAAAAAGTTATATACATATATATCTATACATAATGCACAATTTCTAAAAGAAACACTTTAAATTTACCTCCAAGCAGAATGCAAAACCATTGAAAAAATTGCCCGTCACCATCATTATCACAAACAAGTATACAAATCCCAAACCGTAAGATAAGAGAACTACTTCACTACTAGGAGCACGGTAATCGCGCATAGCCTTCTCCTGAACATTTCCAATTGCAGCATCACATAACAAAGCACCACATATCATTGCTACTCCAACAGTATTGAAATTAGGTGATATTTGGGAATCAGCTAAAGTAAACCAAGCCAAACCAATGCACATAGCGAGTGCAGCAGCAAAATCGAGAGGTCCATAACGTTTTCCCTGTATCAGGATACTGCCCACCATTACCGGAATTAATTTGCAGCATTTGAATATTACTTGAGTGGGATAGTTCAGAAATCCTAAGCTAGAATTTGAAAGTCCCATTGTGCCTAAGGTTAAAGCAGCAAGTATAACATATGTCTTCATTGGAATATTTCTTTTCAGTGCTGGAACTCCACTACGTTTAGCTTCCAAATTCCGCTCCAGCAAACCAAAACATATATAATAACCGAATTGAATAAGGGTTAGGAACCATCCATATGACTTGAATCCTTCCTCAGTAAATATCAACTCTTGCAAATAACCATATAATATATACAAAATAAATACTCCGGCGCAACTAAGAAAAAACTGTGTAGTTTTGTTGTAATGTGTCAGTTCAAAGCATAATATCCTCATTTCCGGGGGTTCTATATTGTCATTTGTAGAGTTTTTTCTCTGTATTTGGATTCCTGTGCCAGCTCCTATGTAGTCATTTTTGGTGATATTCACCTGCCCGATGTGACCCCCACTCATATTAAGAATATTGTTTTGTTCGAAGGAAAATTTCAAAATTAGAGTAACACAGATAACTATTTTAACATATTGTTAAATCTACAAAGCACATTCTTATCAAAATAAAAAATTACATTTGTGCACTTAAACTGAAGTCAACAATTATCACGATTTGTTTACAAAAAATATTTTATAGCATGCTATATTTTACTCTGACAGGCCGGTGCATGGTGCATACTTTTAAAGGTTGATAATTTTCGTACTGATTTTAGAAGACGCTTATGTCACGTGACAAAAATAATTATTAATCTAGACAATTCTTGACAGTTCGAATAGACGAGCAATTTTTATTTCTGAACATAAGAAATAACGTCGGCAGAATGACGTCACAAAAAAGTTTGTGTTCAAACTTATTTTAAGGGGTGGCTAAACGTATAATGTTACAAATCAAAATTTAAGTTCTCGCTTGCATACAAAGTGTGCGGTTTAAGTTTTGATTTTTTAATACTTCTGCCACAGAGCATATATTTAGTTCTTCTGCTTGATTTGTTTTGTAATAAACTTATTATTTCCAGTTTCCCGCAACGAAAAAGGTGAATTTGACAGCTTGTGTTTGAGCAATTATTTCCAAACATGTGTTCGAACACTAACATTTACGGTTTACACTGTAATTTTTTGTGTTAGCAACAGATTTTGACAATTGCCAACACAAAAATTTCCAAACTTATGTCTCGTGTAATCTCAGTGTGATAATAGAATTGTGTTAGACCCAATTTACACTGTGCCTTTTCTGCTTGCATGTGTAGGCAGGCTTTTTCAGTTCGTGGGTGAGAGGTGTTGAGAGGCATGAGGAGTAAAACAAAAGGCACGAAATGAAAATTCGAGGGGATTTTTGACATTTCTCCTTGTTTTTCGTACTCTCAGCACTAAGAGTGTATACAAACGTCAAAAAGTCACGAAGAAAAAAGTCTTAATGTAAATGTGATTGACTTTTCGTAGGGGGTTTAAAAGACAATTGTCGAAAGAAGGCAGGCTAAAAAGGCATAATGTGAATAGGCTCTTAACGAGTTCCTCCATACTACTTGTCATTATAAATCGGCTCATGCAGCTTAAGCTCATGACTGCATACTACTGCTTTTGAACAAGGTATAAAGTGGTATACATATGTATATCTCGTTAAACGAAATACTTTCCACTTTCATGATCTTGAAATACATGTATAATTAATATACAGAGTGCTTCTTTTACACGTTTGAAACTGAATATTCTCACTTTTTATTATACATTCAAATCCCGATAATTCGTAATCGCAAGGGACCGGCCATTTCTTACGAATTATAGGGGTTTTCGATTTAGCAGGATTTCGATTTAACGGGGTTAAAATGAAATAAATACGAATTAAGGGGGGTTTTCAATTTATTTACTAAAACGATAAAAAAACATGAAAAAGAATTGTCAAAAATAAAATACAAAATAAATACATAAAATAAAATAGCAAATTCATTTACTTAGCTTAAAATACGTGTAATTTTAATGGCAAACAAAAAACAATAAAATAAAACTGACAAATTTCATTTCATTATTCTTTCCATGTTTCTGTTGTTTTTATTACGAACTATAAGTGGTAGTTAGCAAGCAATTACGATTTATAAAAGAGGTAAAGAAGATTTTATTTGAAAAAAAAATTACAAATTAGCGAGGGGACCAAAATGTATGGAAATTTTAAGAATTAACGAGATTTTTTCAAGTGACCAGCAGTTTATTACGAATTATCGGGAATTACGATTTATCGAGGTACGAATTATCGGGATTTTACTGTATTTTTTAATTTATACTATAAAAATGTCACATATAGTGCAAAAAAGTTGAACGTTACCTAGAACCAATTTGATGTTAGCTCTAATTTCAAACGAAAATTGTATGACAGCCATTGAAATAGTTATACACTAGGCACATTCACAAGGTAGTAGCGGAAATGCAGCTGAGCTATTTTTTTCAAATTAAAGTTTATCCGAAACTTCAAAAAGTTTTTACGAAAGAGAAATTAAAAGAAAATGCTAAAAAATTTCAATATGAAAAATATTTTATAAAAAAAAAAATTCTGTGAAAACAAATCTAAAAATATGAAAATACTATTAAAAAATTGTGAACAGTGTTAAACGTTGCAAATTTTGTTAGTGGTAGCTGCCGTGGAGAAATATTTTCAAATTTATGTGAATCAATTTTATAATTATTGTGTTAAACAAATTCTATTTTTGAAGTTTTGGATGAACTAAAACCCATGTTGTTTTTTTCATTGTTGTATTTTTTCATTGTTTTTGTAATCCTGATATTACCTGGAAATGAATTTGCCTTGGTTATACAGTGATTAAAAAAAACAAACAAAAAAGTGACAAACAACTAATAGAGTATTTGGATCCATATAAGATTAACGGACGGATTTTTTATATGTTGACCCAGTGTCTACACCTGGTAAATAATCCACATTTAAGAATCAATATGATTGCGTACGACTTTTTCCAACGATGTTTTAACAAATGGCGTCCTGAAGATTTTTCCTTTGACAGTTTTAGTAAAATTTTTAGCACGTCGTCTATATTGGTCTATATCAAAATTGAGGGTATAGAATTGTTAATAAATCTAAAATATAATATATATAATAATGGATGGTCCGCCACCTCCTAGAGGTAAATTAATATATTGTTTGGGTATACTAGAAAATAAGTATAACTCTTTGATCCCCGGCTGAGTCGTGCCTAAATTCACATATGTACATTCATATGTATGTATGTATGTGTGTGGGTAGACAATTTTACAAGTTTACACCTTTTTTATTGTAGATGTTGGTCTTCGTAATATTATTGATAAACTGGCCGAGTTTGTGGCACGTAATGGACCAGAATTTGAAATGATTACTAAACAAAAACAACAGAATAATCCCAAATTCGATTTTCTTTACGGTGGTGAACATGCGGCATACTATGAATATAGAGTAATGTCTGAACAAACTTGTAAGTAAATATGGGGGCATGATAGATTGTCAACTTGTTACGAAAAAATATAAATACATTTTTTAGACTTGAAGCAACAAGCATCTGGCGTTAATTCAAGTCAAAGCTCTGTCACACAAGGACCACCGCCAAATATGTTGCATCATAATAGTGGTCAAATGCCTCAATTAAGTCCAAATGACTCGCATAACTCATTTAGTATTAATCAACCACCTCCGAATTTGCATTTGTGGAATACGAATGCATCACCATTAAGCACCAATAACAATACAATTCCCTCGCAGTCTTCATCTAACGGCAATAGTCAATCTATGGCCATTAGTTACACAGCACAAATAGAAGCTCTTAATATGCAGCAAAACACATTAAGGGAACAAATATGCCAATCGGAATCGAACTTGACAGCACAGCATACGGTAATTTTTATAAAAAATATTTAAACTTATATCAATTGACATTTAAATCATTTTAAATTTTGCCTTACGAAGTTAGGTACTTTAACTTTATGTCGTCCTCCCAATTTTTGATATCGGTGAAAAAATTCTGTAGCAAAAATTTGATTGGGCTTTTTATATTGGTTCCATATATAATCGATAAAGTAAATTTCTGGCAAATATTACTTGGGCAGAAATAATTTATAGACATCACATGTTTTCTTTTTCACTAATAATTTCTAAAAGCTTCTTAGCACTTAAATTTCGTAGATATTTATTTGCGTATGTTTAGAGCTCGACTTACATACTACATATCGATGGTCTCAAGTAGAAAGGCCCTAACTCAAATAATTGTAACTTTACAGGAGAAGGTAAAACACGATAGAAACTGTAATATTCACACTGTATTTTTTTTTTGTAAAAGCGTTATCTTTTTCACTATTGCAATATATTTTTTGTATTTGTGTGAAATGTATTGGAATCACTGAAAAACTCAATTTCGTAAAAAACACGAGTTAGGGCCTTTTTACTTGAGACCATCGATATGCATGTGTGTATGCATACATATAGTATGCATGTGACAGAATCCATCAAACATTTCAATAGACGATAAGGATTATTGCTTGTATTGAAATTTTAATGGAAAATGTAAAAATTTAACACAATTTGTGATACGTTTGGGAACCAAATACATTATCAGAATTTTAAGTGTTATATTCATTAATAGGTTACACTGGGTTATTAAAAAGCAAAAATCAATCTTAAGCTTTTTACATCATAGTCAATTACATACTTTATTATCGCAATCGTTATGAAAAACGATAAATTAAAATAAAGCCAAATATGATGATAATGACAATTTATCACGTTAATTCATTTGCTGCACCTTGCTATGCCAGCATAAAATTCAGAACAATTGCTTAAAATAAGTGTTTGTGAGTCTAAAATCTAAACATTGACATATTTACAATATTTTCTCACTAGGAATGGAAGTATCACATGTTATTTATTGAAATTGCATTTATTAAGTATCTAACTACTGTAATTGAAGTCGTTTTGTATATGAATGTGCATCTTTCTTCTTAAAAATGTGAAAGATGTGATATTAATAAAACTGTTGCATTCGCTCTAGCTTTGAACAGTACAAATGAGGAAATATTAAGTTGTTTTAATACGAACTGTCAGTTTAAGTAAATTTTAATTTTATTTTTGTTTTGTGGTTGCAACTATACATAATTAGCACAACGGGACCAATCAAGACCCCATTGGGTCGGTTCCTCATGAAACTGGCAGCTATAAAACCTGATCTAAACTAGGCATAATTATACAAAACTTTCTTAATATGTAATCGTTACTAAATTAAAAAGATATTTGTCGCTTTAAACTCATAATTTTGTTACATATAACAAAAAAGTTTATGTACATACATATGTATGTATGTATGTACACTTCTGCTCATATAATTAAGTCACTTCAACAGAAATAAAAAAAAAATAAATTTTATAAAAATAAAATAAAAAATTTATTTCTAAATTTGTTCGAAATTTTAATTTAAACAAAAATAACCACTTTTTCAAAGTTTAATACTGTAAACTTACTGGCAAGGCACAAGTTTTTTTAAAATCCTGCTCATATAATTAAGTCATTTAAAGAAAATTAAAAAAATAAGAGGTTTTCATAGTTTTTTTTACAGTGTAGGGTTTTATATGACTAATATTTTGTTGGAAATCCTTTTTGAAGAATAACTTCCCGGCATCTTTTTCCCATGGAACAAACCAGTGCCTCACATTGGTCAGGGGTTATTTTGTACCATTCATCTTTTATTATTTCCCATAATGCTGCCTTGTTAGCTGGTTTTCTTGCCGAAACGGCACGTTTTATTATCGCCCATAAGTTTTCTATTGGGTTAAGGTCAGGACTTTGGGGTGGCCACTCAAGCATTTTTATATGATTTTCGTTTATCTAATTCTTAACGACCCTGGAACAGTGCTTCGGGTCGTTGTCCTGTTGGAATATCCAAGCTAATGGTAAATTATCAGCATAGTCACCATCCAAGTTGTTCTCCAGGATTTCTTTGTACATAACGCCTGTCATTTTCCCTTCAATTTTTACAATTGGACCAACGCCAGATGAAGTAAAGCAGCCCCATACCATAACCGATGAACCACCATGTTTAACGGTTTTTTTTGTGTAACGAGGATTCAGTTCTTGCAATGGTGGGCGGCGAACATATGGTCTTCCATCGTTTCCAAATACGTTAAATTTGGATTCATCGCTCCAAACTATCAAATCCCAGAATTTTTGGCACTTGGACAGATGTTCTTTTGCAAACTGTAGCCTTTTCTTAATATTTTTTTTGGACACATTAGGCTTACGTCTAGCAATTCTTCCATTCAAAGAATTTTCTTGTAGGCGGCGTCGGACAGTCTGTGCTGATATTTTTACACCATAATCCTCTTCCATTTGAGCTCTAATTTCAGTAGAGGTCAGGAAAGGGTCGGTTTTACATACTCTGACCAATATTCTATCATCAGCAGAAGTGGTTTTTCTTGGTTTTTGTCGTGGTAAATTGTCAAAAGTATTATGTTTTTTGTAGTGCTGGATAGCGTTTTTGACCTTTCCTCTGGAAAAATTTAAACATTCCGTTACTTTCGAAACGTTTTTGTGTTTTTCAAAGCATTCCCATATAATCTTCCTTTCACATGGAGTTGAACTTTTTTTCTTACCCATTACTATGAAGAGTTGTATAAAACTAATTGAAACATTAATTATTAGTTTTAAACAAGAATTTTAAGCAATTTTTGTAAAGAATGCTGATGCATAAAGAGACAGATTACCGTTATTAAATACAATGACTTAATTATATGAGCGCTAAAAAATAGAACTAGAAAGAGAAATCAACTCCTCATCCAACAAATTTAATATTGTTTATTTTACATGTTTTGTATTATTTCTATAACTAACGGTAAAAACAATTTTTAATAGAAAACCAATATGATGTAAGTGGAATATTGTTTTTATATTGTTGCAGTAAAAATTTCTAAAGTGACTTAATTATATGAGCACAAGTGTATGTATATGTATTTAAAAATTTAGGCCTTGGGAAGTTATCTTTTTTTATCTCACAAAATATGCAGAATTACTACATTAAAAACCTTTAAGTATTTACTTTTATTTATTTTTTTTTTATAAAAATTTAATATATAATACTACATTTAAAATTTTACTTTACTTGTATATTTTTAAAAAAAACCAATCCCAAATTCAAATAATCTCTGCTACAAATACATACATACGAAATCGTATAATTACCAAAACAAATCCGAAATCGATCAAATAAATATTAAAAATAAAATATGTTTTCTGCCAAATACAATAATTGTGCAAATGTTTCCTAAACTAAACGATACTGAATTCTAAACCAAAATAATGAAAATCAAATATATATATGTATATATATATATATATATGTATATATATATATAAAATACCATGGGGACATTTAGGCACTGATGGCACAACAAAAAAAGCAAATAGAAGAAGCTATAGAGGATGCACAAAATTCACAACTTGAAAATAAAGCGGATGAACTAAATATTTCTTTAAAAGAATTCGATAGTATTCTGCAGCCAATTATCGATTCATGCACCAAGGATAGTATTTCACAAGGTAAATATGAAATACAGTTTTTCAAACAAACTTAACGTTAGAACTAAAATATTAAATGAAAAAAAAAAACAAAACTATAAAATGAATTATTGAAAATATATATACATTTCATTAAATTAATATTATTTTTAACTAATTAATTTAAAAAAATTTAAAAACTTCATTGCTCAGCAAATAAAATAATAAATTTAATGTTGCAATTTTAGGCAAAAACTGGATATTACAGCACTCATCCGACAGCGCTAAAAACAATGTCGTTTTACAATATCTTTTAAAAAAGTATGCGTCTGTTATAAGTTTAAGTTCCAATTTCTTTTTGATAACATTTTATTTATATTTAGTATATCTTACAACAATATTACACAAATTTTATTAATTGTATTTAACTCTTTTTTTACAACACGATGATTATTGATTGACATATTCACAAATTGTTGGTCCTGGCATCTTATCAACGACTTTCTGTTTGGCTACATTTTTTTCAGACAAGTTGTATAATGTACTTACGTATCTTTTTTTTTTAAAATAATACTCACATATGACTTATATCACAAACATTATATCGACTTACGTGTAAACAACGACCAACTTAAAAGAAAAATAATTTACAATTTTCTTTTTCAACCAGAACCATTAAAACTAACTATTTAATGTTACAAGACCTTTACGAATATTTCAACCATCATCTACAATTCTATGTGTATATGATATGCACAACAAGAAGAAAACAAAAATATCATTTGATTTATTTTTAGGGCTTTGATCGATGGTACAACATTTCAACAAAAATTACATCTTATTTATTTAATTAATGATATTCTTCACCATTGGTAAGTGTGCTATTATTTTGAATGTTTTTGTTTTTATATTGTACAATTATTTCAAAGAATTATAAATATGATACTTATGTACATATGTATGTATGTATATAAAAACTACGCTTAGGTCAAATATGTATGTACATATGTACATACATATGTATACATAAAATAAAGAATATAATTGGGGTATTCAGATGGTACTCATAAATTAACACGTTTTAAGTAATAACATGAAAAAATATAATGCTGTGAGCAGCGTTACCATATATATTTTTTAAAAAACTTCCTAAATCTGAAAAAAAAAACTTTTTTTCCAAAACAAAAAGTTTTTTCTATAAAAGTACAAAAATTTTAAAAGAAAACAGCTGATCGATATTGTTATGTGAAAAGTAATGAAAAATGGTTAGGCTAACTGACCCTTTAGACACTGTTGCAGTAATAAGGCAGTGAGAAAATATAAGATCGTTTTATTGCATACAAACATCACTTAATATTTTCATTCAATATACTGCAAAAGTTCAATTATGGACATATTTTATTTATAAAAAAACTTTATATTTTCAAAAAACTTGTTGACATCTCAAAAAACTTCCAAAAAAAGGAAAACTTGACAAATGGTAACGCTGGCTGTGAGCAACCCGTCATAATTTGCGATTAAAAATATTGTGCTTATTTTTATTTTGGTTTTAGCACCTTTGTACCAGCGATGCCAACTATTTATAACCCAAACGCGCTATACACCTTCTCTAAACGCGCTAGAACGCGCTAAGTTGCAGCATCATCAACAATTTATAGTCAAAACGCGCTATTTTCCTACGCGCTAAATTAAATTTGAATAAAGGTCGATGTATGTATTAGTAAATACCATTACAATTAAATTTTTTTAGTAACTCTTTTCAGATTATGCAATATTGCTTCTTCGAAATTATATCCAAAATAACTAAAATCATTTAATACAGAATCAGACTCGCCTTCCAAATATTCGAAATTCTACAACTAACAACTTTTATAAACTATCGAATAGTGTTGCGATTCAAATGCTTTTTGAAGTGCAAAAAAAATAAATGCTTAATATGTTATATACATTTTTTGGTCACGAGTACGAGTACATATTTTTAGTTGTGAAATTTCAAAATATTTGCCATTTACAATAGTTTTAGCTGTGAAATTTCAAAATATTTGCCAATTATAATATTAAAATGCGTTTTTAATTCTAACCACAGCCAAGGGAATTTTATTTACAATATCTGAATCATTAACGAATTTAAAAAAAAAGTTAAATTGTGGATATTAGAAAATTGTTAAATTTATAAAAAAAAAAAGTAAAATGATATTGAACTGAAATGATATTTTTGACTTTAATCAAAACGCGCTAGCTTAGCCCTTTTTTTATTAAACGCGCTAAGAGGGAAAAAGCGCGTTTGGCATACTTAAAACGCGCTAAAACTAGCGCGAAAGGCGCTAAATTGGCATCGCTGCTTTGTACATTGCGTACTCTCTTTCTCAATTCCTTTGGTAAACTCTCACGCATTTCTACATGTAGTTATGACAAACAATAAACATAGCTGAGAAAGTCTTATTACTTTATGACCTTTTTGTTTGAGCCACAACAACAATTTTTTTAAACTATGTTAAAATGTTAAGACATTATGACACTTAGGACACTTAAGACACTGTTGTGAATACCCCAAATATATTTAAAAGTTCGTATTCAAATAAATACGATAATTAAAAAATTAATTTACTAAAATTAAAAAAAAAATACAATACAATTTTTTTCTCTTACGAATCATATATTCGTAAGAGAAAAAAATGCATAAAAAAGCTTTGAAAGCAAGATTTATTAATAACTTATTGATAACTGGTGCGTTTTGAGCTAATTTTTGATATGTGTGCATAAAAAACGTAAAAATTTCAATAGATACAAAGAAAAAAATAAAACTTTTTTTTTCAATTTAAAATATTGCACAATAATTTAATTTGTTTTCTTTCTTAAATTGACTAAGTTTTCGGAAAAAGAGATTTCAAAAATTTTGCAAAAAAAAAATACCTATTAATTAAAATTTTTTACAGTGTTCGGAAAAATGCGAATGAATTGAAAAACAGTCTGGAAAATGTTGTTATACCAATGTTCTGTAGTGCAGATTTAAGTAAGTTTGAAGCGAATTAAATAAAACATTATGCTGCTAACTGCGTTTTATTAAAATTTTTAGTTGCTAGTACTGAGCAAAGAGCTAAACTTACAAAACTCTTATCATTATGGGAATCAAAAGCAAAATTTTTTGATGCATGTGTTATATCTAAATTACAGTCGCCAGATTCTTCTATGCATGAATATAAAACAAATTTGCAGAATTTACATCATGATGTTACAGCCAAATTCACACAGGCTGTAAAAGCGACACTAGATAAGTATGATTGATAATTTAAGAAATTTTAGTGTAGAAATATCTAAAACAACTCTCTTTAACCAAATGTTTAACTAAAACTGATACAAAAATTTTAGCTATCACAAGCAACATCAAATTTTTATACAACATGCTACTCAACAAATTACGCAATTGGAACAACAGAAACAACAATTGGAACAACAAATGTTGGCGGCAGTCTTGCCAAGTGCAACGGTAATGCCACCAACATCTGCTGTCCAACAGCAGGCCCAACAACAACAGCAGCAGCAGCAACAGATACCATCCTTAATGGCTCAAAAAGTTGCAATGCCAATAATGGATGATACTGACCATCACTATGCCAATCAACAAGGTCAACAGCAACAAAACAGCAGTTTTTTTATACCTGATATGTCCAAACCGCCGCCAGGTTTTTTGAGTGGAAATGGCAACATTGCTCCTGTTAATCAAATTTCAGCTTTAATGCAACAAACGCCATTCGCTCACATAAATAGTAACATTCCAGTAAACCAAAATCTTAATAACCCCCCTCCAAATTTATTATCGACTAGTGATATATTGAGCAATGTCAGTAATTTGAATGTAGATTTGTTGAGTGTAAATGCGGCGTTACAATTAGTCCATCAACAGCAACAACAACAACAACTACAGCAGCAGCAGCAACAACAACAACAGCAGCAGCTTTTGTCATATGAGCAACAATCGCAAATGACTTCTGCTGGCGTTATGCCTAACGAAGATGAATGTATTCCGCCTCCACCTAGTCTTATAATGGAACAAGAATCCGATCAAATGCCATCTGCAGCTTACTACGATTTGCCGGCTGGTCTTATGGTGCCTTTAATTAGGCTTGAAGATTATCGTTACAAACCCTTAAATCCTGACGATATACGTTTACCTCCACCAGCGCCACAAAGTGAACGTTTAACAAATGCCTTGGAAGCGTTTTACGCTCTTCCAACACACGATAGACCTAGAGATAAGTGCGTGTTAATTTTAATATTGCATTTTGAAAGAAAACTAAAACTTTTCGCATCTTTATTCTTATAATATAGTGATGGATGGGAGAAACTTGGCTTATATGAATATTACAAAGTTAAAAATGCTGCTAGAAAACAAAAAGAAGAAGAAATTAAAAATGGAGTTCGTGAGAGGTCTCGTTCACCCTCGCCAATTGTTATGGCTAAACCTGTGACTAAAAAAGTCTATAAGCGTTGTTATCGGTTGGTTTTTATTTTTCTTGCATCGTCGTATCTCAAAAAATTGATTTATCGAGTTAATGATTTGGAATATTTTGTACAAATGACTTGTACACTCTTAAGAGAAGAATTTTTATGAAATATTTTTTTATTGTATGAATACTGAAAACTCGTTAACAAAAAAAAAAAACTTTTTTGAGTTGTGACTAAATTGCAATAGAGGAGTGACACGTATCAATATGAAGAACCTCTATATTTTAGATCTAAAAGTCGAAGTCGTTCTCGTTCACCTTATAAATCAAAATCTCGTTCCCGTTCTCGATCTCCCGTACAACAACAACAACAACAACGTGGCAATCGTGGGGGTGCCGCAAGTAATGATAGACCACGTAATAATCGCTACAACAAGCAAAGAAGTCGTTCGCCAAAACGATCTCCGCCACGTGATAGGGAAAGGGATCGTGAAAGAGACAATATCAATAATGACACTCGTTCAAGTGAACGTAACATAAGGCGTGAACGATCTGCAACCCCACCAAACTTCTTGTAAGTTTTTATTCCCAAAAAATTTAATAAATACTCCTTGTCTAATAATGATTCTTTTTTACTTGAAGTGCAAATAGTTTCACTAAACCAAATGAATTTATTGAAGAGACAAACAAAGGACACCAAATGTTAATGAAAATGGGCTGGGGTGGCACTGGTACCGGTCTGGGCACTAAGAATCAAGGTATTGACCAACCCATTTCTGCTGGCGAAGTGAGAGATCGCAAGGACATGTATAAAGTAAGAATTTGAAAAGAACCAGTCAAATACGTATTAGCTTTTTTATGAATTCGTTTTATGTACTTGTGAAATTTTATTAACTTGTTTATTTTTCGCTTAACAGGGAGTCGGTGTTAACATGAATGATCCTTTTGAGAACTTTCGCAAAAATAAAGGTGCTGCTTTTGTGCATCGCATGCGTGCGCGCGACGAGAAGAGCTAGACGTTAATATACTTAAATATGTTATGATACGGTTTAGTTGAAGACTTCGTATTTTTTATTTTTTGTAAAAATAAAGTTTGTTTGAAATTTTAATAAGAAAAATTAGGATAAAAAGTATTTAATTTGCATTACAATATTTCTGTACAAGTCTTAACAAAAAATAGTTTGGTTTAACAAAACTCTTTTACAATACTATGTTAAGCTTCTATGTGGTATGCAGTACTAGCAGCTTTGGCATTAACTTTCTCCAGGATTGGGATTAAACCTTTACCCGGGCCACATTCAAAAGTTCTCGGAAATTCAACTCTTTGCTGACGCTCATACATTTGATGCATAGTTTGTTCCCATTTTACAGGCCGTACAATCTGAAACACCGTCAATAAATGCACACAATAAAATAATACATATTAAATTTAATTGAAATAGAGTGAATTTTAGTCAGGAATAATTTCTTAATCGGGCTTAAGTTCAGTATTTTCAGTCTAGTTTAATTTTTATTATATTCTTTAGAAAATTAATTAATAAAATTATTTCATTCAATAAGAATTGGAACTACTGAACTTAAGCCCGATTAACAAATTATTTCGCATTGTAATGAAATAATTTTATAAGTATTAACCTGTCTTGGCAGTTTTTTTTGGATATGTGCGACACTTTTATATGGTTTGCCATCAATATTAGAATATACGTTTATCAGTGGCTCATCTAAGGGTATTTTGCGCAAAGCTTTAGCAAAAGGTTCTACTGCCGATTCCATCAGGGGTGTATGAAATGCGCCGCTTACAGACAAACGTTTTATTCGCTTAATTTTAAAATGTTTAGAGTTATTTTCTAGAAACTCTATTGCCTCCACATTACCTGCTATAATTTTACAATGAGGGTACATATAATTGCCAACCCCACAGTATGGTTTCTCTATACCCTTGTTAATGCACCACTCTTGAGCTTTGCCGCAAGCAATGCCAATTTCTGTGTCAGGTGCATATAAAACCATAGCCATGGTGCCAGGTGCTTTATCACAAGCCATCTGCATGGCGTTTGCCCGAATTTGCACCAATTTGAGAGCCTTGTCAAATGGTATAACTCCGGCAAATACTAAAGCTGTAAGCTCTCCCAAGCTAAAACCAGCCGTTGCTACACAGGTGTCTATGGCTTTTGGGCGTTCCTCTTTCAATTGTTCCAAAGCCGCCAATGAAGCAACCATTACGGCCGGCTGTGCGTATTCGGTGCGATTCAATTTATCCCTTGGGCCTTCTAGGCATAATTTCAACAAATCATAGCCCAAAACATCATTGGCAACATCAAATATTCTTTTAGCTTCGGGAAAACGCATAAGTTTACTAGCCATACCAACATATTGTGTTCCCTGACCGGGAAATAGTACAACTGATGTCTCTTTGGGATTAATTTTGGGTTTAAATACTTCATCTGTTGCCAGCATATTCTGCAACATTTTTGCCTCATCTGTTAAAGCTGCTCCTTCTTTAAGTTTTTCTTCGGCTATGCTACATTTCGAACGTTTAGGAGAAAATTGTCTTAAATTACAGCGAAACCTAAACATTGTAAATAACACAGGTAAATAATTAAACTGAATGAAGACCATAGAGTCGCAGATTACATTCAAGTAAACAGCTGTGTAGCAGGTGCGTGGGTTATGAAACGTGTTGAAAGGCAAAAACTGGGATAAGTACATATTTCACAAGAGCAGTGAAAGTCAATATGCCAATCATTTGATCAGTAGTCATGAAGAGTATATCAGTAATTGCGTAGAAAAAAGATTGTATTAAGTGAATTCTCTACTCTACTGCTTTTTGCTGATCAATAATCATGTTGATGGATACACCTATATGTTATTTGTCTCCCTGTGAATGTTTTTTTTTAGCAACACACACTCTATGCAAAATCACACTCACTTGTACACACTTCATTCCAAATTTGAGATATTAATGTTTGCACACATTAACCAGGTGAGCTTTCGGTGGTACCTGATGACAAGCTGTTATGTTATGCCAGCAGAATTTATTCCCGTGTGTGAAGGCCATCTCGCAATATTTTCGTATATGTAAAAGGGTACTTAGTGCGCCCAAGGCGAATTTATATCTTCTCAATTCGCCTTGAGTGCGCCTTGGTTTTTGTTTACAAGCTGAATAACGGGTTTGTTCTTCTTCTTCTTTAATAAAATTGCTTGTGAGATTAATAAAAAATAAAATATCTTTACAAATTAAAAGAAAATCTAACAGTGATTTCAAAACTTAACCGTCGTACTAGAAAAAAATATTGTGTGGTGTGTGCTAAGACTAAATCTACATAAAAATTTTGACTAAAGCACTCTTTAATACAAACTGATTTATTTTACTAAGTGAAGTGAATAGTAGCAATTTTAATGTAATCTGAAAAAATGTTTAGCAATAAAGTTAAAGTTATAAAATGTGCAATTAATGTAACTCATCCTCTAAATTTGACATCGTTTGTGAAAAATTATAAACAAGATGGAAAGAAATGCAATGATCCAAAGGGCCAACGTAGAAGCAACAATTGTTTATTACATAAGTGAAGAAGGGTAAGTCCATTTATTACTTTTATAAATTATGCACAACTTCCTATGTGAAGGCATAATAGGTTGTACAGTAGAGTGGGTCATTTTGTATGGACTAAAAAAAATTCACGATGCGGTTGTCAAAATCGTAATATACGATGAATTCTAAGAAGGTTTGCCCAAGGAACTATGGGTCTAAAATCAAAATCGAGCTTCCCATTTTTAACGAGAAGTTTTTCTTTAAGTATTTAATATTCAATACAATTTAGGCAAATTAAAAAAAATTTTCATATACGAAACAAAAGTTTCTCGTTAAAAATGGGAAGCTCGATTTTGATTTTAGACCCATGGTTTCTTGGGCAAGCCTTAGAATTTGATGTAGATTACGATTTTGAGAACCGCTCGGTCGAGAAAAAAATTGACCTACTCTATTGTACAGTCAGTCACGGAACTTTTTTGAAAATACTGTTATTACATCTTGGGCATATGGTCTATTAACTATACTCTAGTTGCTCCGCCCATATTCGTGCAACACCATACTATGCAAATTTACTTTGTATAGTATGTTTAATAAATAAATAAATAAATTATGCATGTACATTGCTACCCTTCAGTCAGACTGAGACCAGGTCTCATAGGAAGATCGCTGAGGAATCAACAAATACTCATAAATCGGATATTTTATTCTGTGTAATATCATTTTGTTGTACGGGCAGCTCACATGTGGAACTTCTTGCCAAGGGTATTAACTTTTGCATTGCCTTTGACATATTTTAGGAGGAAGCTCTTTAAATATTTTTCTATGAACGTACATGGATAAATTGCTTTCTTTTTTCATAATTATTATTTATCGAATATTTGCGATTCTTTTCCCTACTAACAATTGTTTCTGTGTTTTTTGTTGAGAAGATTTGGGGATGTATTGATCTCTTAGACTTGTATCGAACTCTCATTAGGAAGATTTGATGATTGTATTGACCTATTTTAGACTTGTATCGAACTCCTTCAGTAGCTCGTTCTTGACATAAACCGATTATTAAACCCGTGTAATTTAAGTGGGTTTGATTTGATCATAGGTTTGTGTCTAAATAGAGCTACTGAAAGAGTTCGATACAAGTATAATCTCGTTTTGAAAGTTTATCTACTTATATAACCAGTTTTTCATTATCTCGAATCCACATACATATACTTATTACTGATGAATTTAATAAATAAAATAACAAAAGTTAAAAAATTTTAAAACCCGCCGATTTATCAAAAAAAACAAAATATGTGATATGTTCTAAACGGCTTGACCGATTTTCTTTAAACATAGCTAAGAACACTTCGATCAAGTCACCTTTCAAACAATAAAAATTAAATCAAAATCGGTCCAGCTGTTTGGTCTGTACGTGGACTCGTACAGACACACAGACAAACTTATAACACCCCATTTTTTGGTCGGGGTTAAAAATAATACTACATTACACCAAAGCGACTACAAATGACCAATTATATCTTATTTTTTTCTGATATAATAATACATATGAGTAGGTGAGATGCAAAACTCGTTCGTTACAAAAATTAAAAAAATCAAGATAATGATTGATTCTAGTAGTTCTTCAGGAATTTTATAACAATCAATAAGAGATTGTATCAATGAATGTATGCTCTTTTTTATATTCTTTCATGAGAATTTAAAGTATTCCACTAATTTGGTCCATTTAATCAACTGCTATACGTTTTTTGCTTTTTTCCATAATTCTGTTAACGTGTAACGAACGAGTTTTGCATCTCACCTACTCATATATTCATACAAATTCTTTTTTGTTTACATACATATATGCTAAAGAAATTCAGTATATATTATATTATTACACATTTATTGTTATATTTTTTTCCTGATAACTATTGTATTAAATTTTAGCCATAGAAATGTACTCTAGTAATACGATTTTGGCATTGCAGGCTTACTATATTACAAAATATATTTAAATAAATAAATAGTAACTAAATAAAATGTATATGTAGATGTCAACACAGATTTTTCAGTAGAATATGTCAGTAATGATTTCATTTTGTAACTTATTACACATTAATTACATAATTGTTTGTAATTGTAATTAAAAACTACCAATTGCAATTACATTTCGTTGTAATTGAAAACGAAAAAAAAATAAATAATCACCCTTATTCCATTTGTCGACGTCGACGTCACTTTAACACAATACTAAAAAATTGGGGCTTGTATACCCGTTCTCGAAAACAACTGACTGCTGTTGGCACGCTAATGCCATTTTCTAGAATTAAGGGAACGGAAATATATTGTCATTAGCACAAAATTATTCTCCAGAGCGAGTAAACAAGCCCCAATTTTTTAGTATTGTGTTAAAGTGACGTCGATGTCGACAAATGGAATAAGGGTGAATATAAATTACATGTGACTGTAACTGAAAAAAATCTGTTTCAATTAGGTACATACACATAATTGCAATCGAAAAAAATAATTCTTTAATAAATAGGAAATGTATGTATGTAATAATTACAATTTTTATTCATTACATTTTACCCAAATTGTCATCTGTTTAGCGCTGTCGCCTGCCTGATTGTTAAAATAATCCCCCTTATTGTGAATGGCGTCGTCGACGTCACATCAAGAGCACATTAAATATTGTCACTTGTCTATACTTTATTGGCAAGAATTGCCTGTTATTGACAATCTCTTACTAATCTCTAAGGCTTTGCAAATTAATTCAGTATATTAATAGTAGTCAATTGTTGTCGACAAAGATAAGACAAGAGCCAATATTTACAGTCGTCTTGATGTCACGTCGACGACTCCATTCGCAATAAGAGGGAATAACCCCCAATGCACCGATTTCACACTAGCTCACACAAAAAATTTCATCATAAAATATTACTCACGCGTGCATGCATGATTAACCGAAATCACGTTAGCGGCTGGCATTTAAAATATTATTATTTCTAATACAGATATAAATAGTTTTTGGACTACTAAAAAAACATTTCTTTTAGTAAAAAAAATCGTTTCTAAACGTTTCAAATTTGTATGAAAAATAACGAAAATTCGTTTCAAAAATATACTTTTTCCAAACAAATTTCCAAACGAAAACGTCGATTTAATTTACAAAATATACCCTTAAAAGGAATCATATTCACTTAGTTACAATTACATGTAATTGTTTTGACAAAAGTATACATTTATCAAAACGAATTACCACTTTAAGTTACTTGTATTAAAAATAAGAAAAATTTATGAAAATTACATGACAAAAAATTATATCTTAATCTAGCTTGTTGTTGTTGCTTTTTGTTTCACGTTCTAACTTCACATTCCTTTAATTTGGTGGTCTCGGTAGTACAGTTATAGAACCGAATTGCAAACTATTTAATAATCTCTTGAAAGTTGAAAACACCCGTCATGTAATTTAAATTTTCCTTTGAAATGTAGCTTCTTATTCCAGTGGATGTGCGTTGAATAAATATGTACAGCAAAAATAGGATTGGCAACCTTTTTGTGAAGAGTAATAACGGGTTGTAAAACAAATCTTATTCACTTTTGCGACTATCTTAGAACATCTATTAAAAAAACTGGAAAATTACTAGCTTTTCTGTATCAAAAATTGACAACTATGTCATCTAACAATCTAAATTATGTTGGCAGTCCAGAACGGTTGCGGACAGCTTTTGAAGTTCAAAAAGATTTAGCACAAGCCTCTGTCTTACACTCGGAAATTGTTTGGGATGTGTATGTAAATATGTGCATATGATTTTATGCGATAAAATAAGTTTTATACGTACATAAGTATGTATATATGTACATGTGTATGTACTTACATACATATCGTCATCTTAAATGCAAACGGACGTAACTACACAAAAATTCGAGTTTTGATTGATTATGGTTCATTTTATCAAACTACGTGTTCACGCAATATTTAGAAATCTGCGACTTTTTAAAGAAATTCATACGACGTAATTATGAATTCATATATTTTTTATTGCCAAGAACGTAACTTACATAAAAGGATATACATAAATGGTTAAAAACATATAATTATCCATACTAGAAGTAAATTTAGAAGAAAATGTTCAAGAATACTTTATTATTATTGATTTTGTAACGTTTTTTGTTTCTCCTGTAAAATATATAAATGTGTAGTTTCGTCCGTTTGCATTTAAGGTGACGATATGTATGTATATGTTACGTATGAATATACATGTGTTTTTAGATTGGGTCCAGATCAATCTGAAATTTTGATAAACAAGTTGGATTGCATGTTTCCTGATGATAGCAGAGTTTATTATTCAAAAAAAGATAACAGAAAAGTTAATACATATAATGCAAATCTTCGAAAAATAAAGGCTAACTTATTTCATAATATTTGGAAGCAGAGTAAGTATACATACATATGTATGTATATGTACATATGTACATATATTTAGTATGTATGTATGTATATAGTGGCAATTCAATCGGGACAGTGATTACTCCGGTATTGAAGCATACCAATGCTCTACTAGCGCAGGGGTCGTGACACTCATGAACCCCGTCCACTTGGATCCACGCTTGCATATAGTCGGGTGGTTATTGGTTTGTCGCACAGTATATTAAAAACACATTATTACTGTGCAAACCAATAACCACCCGACTATATGTGTACATACATACATACATCGTCAGGTGGTTACTGGTTTGCCGCACAGAATATTAAGAATACATTATAATTGCGGCAAACCAGTAACCACACGACGATATATGTACATATGTATGTATATATGTATATGTATGTACAAATATGTATATGTATAGATCCAAAGAAATAATATATTTATTTGTAGGAAAATATACTAGTGGCGCATTGTTGCATTCCATAATATATATAATAGTCACTCCAGAGTTAAAAGAAGAACAGGCAAAATTTTCACATAATTATACAATTCATCCTGTATTTCGTACGAGACGTTGCATAAGTAAGTTTTTACGTAATATTTTTCCAACGCCCTATTACAACTTACGTAGTCGTAGTTTAGACCATGCAAGTCTTAGGCTGATTAGTTTGATGGTGATAGCGAGAGAGAGAGAGAGAGACGAGGGGAAAAGAAGCGAGTGCTCAGCTTCATATAGTGTCAATCAGTGATGGGAAATGTGGCTCAATTGTGTAATTTTCGGCACAATTGGATGTTTTACTCTCGCTCCTTTTTTGGTACTTTTTGTCCATTAATATTGAAACTTTTCTTATTGCAATAATACCTAATCTTCTTGTACTACATAGTTATGTTTTTAAGTATTGAAAACTTAGCAGGATTTGGGTTTGACAACTGTTCGGTTATGATAGGAAAAAGGAAAGGTGTCCGAGAGACATTGACGGTTTATTAAAAGAAAAAAAATATTTTTTTTTTTGCAAAAGCTCATGTCGAAAAGATGATTTTATATCAGATAATTCTTAATTACATGTTCCCCAAAACGTTCGTTCTCTCCTTAAGCTTTTTTAGATAGAGTACTTGAACAGAGGGAGGCCTTAGATTATTTCTTCACATTATCAAATTTTCAGTCAAAATGCAATGATAAATCTTAATTAATACGAAATAATTTGGTGGATGATATAATCAAAATGTATTATTGTTTTTATCTTGTGTTCTTAAAATAATAAATGATGTCAAAATTTAATCTGAAGATTTAAAAAAGATGCTTTCCTTTTTCTTTTTTTTCGTAATTTGATGATGATTATATTGGTAATATAAATTAATTTTTTTTGTTGATTATGATTCACTACATCATATTAAATATGTGTTTGCAGGTCTTAAACCTAATTCACACGAAGACTTTTATGAAGTCTATTTTTCGACGTCATTTTTGGTTTGATAGCGAACGGGGTAGAGAAGAAAGAGGGGTAGAAAAAATGACTCGATTTCTGTTTTCTATGGTTTTTTTCATATTTTTCTTTACACTAATTTTTGTTCTTGTTCTTACGTTTTATTATTAATATTCTCATATTGGTGTGTTCTTCCATGTTGTTTAAATACACCTTGTGTTCTTCGAAGCAAAATTTTATTAAAAAAGTACCCTGTCGGAAATTCGGTTAACTTTAAGCTAACTATTTCGCAAATAGTACTGACTGACACTTGGATTACTTTTCAATGTAATCAACTGACTATTTTAACATTGCGATGTCCTAGGCGGTAGTCAATTGTCTCACTCTGCAATACTTTGAGCTGACTTAAAGTTGACTATTTTAAATCACCTGGTAGTCAGTAAATTAAAAAATTCGAACATGTATTATCACATGTTGTGTACTCAACGCGCTATCACTCGGCTAAGGTGCCATTTAAAATAACAACAACAAAATGTTAATATAAAACTGAAATGAGTAGCTGAGAATAAAATTATTGGCTCTCATCAAATTTGATTACGTACTCAACTTAAGAATTAATTTTGGGTTTGTTCTGGATGACATTGCAGTTAGCTTTTAGTCAGTCTAAGATAAGTTAACTATAAGTTAACTATTTTTGTAGTCAACCACACATTTTCACAACTATTTTACTTGTATACTTTTATAGTAAGAAAGTAAGTTTTGAGAAACATTCGCCTAGTATTTGGTAAGGGGTACAAGATTTAATAAAGCGGAGTATTGTGAACATTGGAATAGTCCCATATATGTATATTATTTTGTTAACGGAATATTCAGATCCATGTATTCAGAAATTTGGTAAATAAATGTATTTTGTAACAAGATGCTAATAGCAGTGCAGGTTGCTGTATGATATTTATCGATGAAAAATCACGCATATATCAAAATTGGAACGACTTTTTGAACAACAATGAATTACCCTATGGCATTATGATAGCACCAAGGAATGGTTGCTATTCTTTCGATGAGGAAAATACGGTAATATATTTTATTAAATTCAATATACATATTGGGCCTTATTACGAGTGTCGTATTACGACTACGACTAAGACGATTTTGTACTAGACTAAAGGCTCAGTTACCCGACTGTAATGTAAAGTAACAGCAACAGCTGATCGATATTGTGATGTGAAAAGTAATGAAAATGTATAGAGATGTAATGTAACGTAACCTACTTTATTTTCATTTTCATTTTCATTTATTTATTCATTATGTATACCTAGCCTATGGGCCATAGTCGGTCACATCATACTACTTTTCACATAAAAATATCGATCAGCTGTTTCCTACGTTGTAGTTACTTTACACTACAGTCGGGTAACTGAGCCTTAAGGAACATTGCAACATTTTTTCTTTAATGCAGTACAAAATCGTCGTAGTCGTAGTTGAAGTATGACACTCGTAATAAGGCCCATTTACATATGTATGCATGTATGTATACTTTTGTTTGTGTGTATGTATATATATGTACATATATAGTAGTAGTAAACATTTATTGGTAAAAATTTAAAATTTTACATACAAAACTTATAAACTTTTTTAATAAAAGAACAGAAGATGTAACGGGCATACCATCATAGGCTAATTCTTATGCCCCAGGTTATGCAATCGCCTTTTGGCAACACACACATGCACCCACCAGACGCAACAAGCTATTATAGTTAATGTTATCTATATCTATACTAATATAAAGTTAAAAAAATTTAAAATTTTAATTTTTTTTTCACAATTTCGTGCAAGTTCTGTCAAACCACATGTAAAAGTATTTCGTATGAAATATTTGCGAAATAAACTTATGATAAACACGTAAAATGTATCTGTCAGCATGTTTTTTCATGCAAAATGTTTCCCGCATCATTTTTGTTTCAGCTGCGAAACAACATGATCACGGAATTTTAAAGAATGTTGCATACTTTCAAGCAATAAAAGCGAGAAATTTGGCAAAATCACGAGATGGCCTACATTTGGTACATGTAAAATTTTTCGTAAGTAAAAATCAATTACATGCGAACAGAGTGCCAGCCTTTAACGGGCATAAGCTACTTAAGTATATAAGATTCCGCTAAAGTGATTAACGCTACAGCTCATATATTAAGAAAATATTAATTATCGTTTTAGAAGAGATCTATTAAAGCAATATTTTCCGTACTCAAAAGAAAAGCTACTCCAGGGCAAGACGGCTAATTTCTTATAAAATTTATAATTTTCCTTCGAAAAACGTTGATATTTATTTCGGTTTTGTTGTTATTAACCCTTTAAGTGTTTTTGTCGATTGTACTCTGTTTCTGCGCCATTTTACTGTATAAAGATTTACAGTTAGTTATGTTTCTTGTTTTATGTGAAAGAGAGACACTTTTGCTATTTTAAATTGTTGTTGTAGTAGGCATTGACTTTCTTTTCTTATTATTGAGAGCGTATTGTCTTACACTAGTCTCGATTTTTAAGTCGCCACAAATAATTTTTGACCCTGAAAGGGTTAAGAACTTTAATTTTTGTCTATTATGAAACCAAAATATTTAATTTTATCTACTTTTTCTATTATTTATCTAACAGTTAATTTCGGGAGTTTATTCACTGCTCATAATATTTAACATATCGCTCATTTACTTCAATAGTGTCACAACTCAAAAAAACTTACATACAACTCAATGAAGACATGAAAAAATATGTTTCTCTCAGGAGGTGGTAGTACAAGTTATTTCTATTAAATTGTTACATAAGATAAAATATGAAATGCCTAATTATTCTACATTATTAACTAAAAAAAACTAATTTTTTGAGTTATAACAGTATTGAAGTAAACGAGCGATATGATAACATTTAGGTGAACTTGGAATACTCTTTTACACCGGCTTATGTTTATAATGTACTAACTACAGTGGATAATATTATTTCATGCACTTCTATTGTTGGACAAACAGCAACATTGTTACACCCGCTGTTTGCATTAATATCAATAGGTACAAAAACCTACGAAACAATACGTAATTATCAAAAAATATGTGATAAAGTTGCAAAAGGAACAAGTACAAATCGTGCTGCTAATTTAGCTTTAACAACCGATGTTATCGGATTAACATCATCAGTTGCAACATTTGGAGCGTATATGACCGTACCCAAAGGGGGAGAGCTTTCATTTGTGAGTAAATCGTTATTACTCATACATATTATGTATGTACATATGCATATACATCATACATGGGCATGCTGCATTACTTTTTTTACTGCATTACGTGTTTCAGTAATCAGTAAAAATTACTGAAAAAAAAAATCATTATTCAGTAAATTTTACTGGTTACTGAAAAGAGAAATCAGTAAATTTTACTGATTATTGAAAAAAAATCAGTATTCAGTAAAAAGTACTGATTGCTGAAAAAGGAAATCAGTATTCAGTAAAAAGTACTGATTGCTGAAAATAAGATCAGAATTCAGTAAATTTTACTGATTTGTGTAAAAAAATGCAGTAATCAGTAAATGACTGATAGTAGATACTGTCTGTTTTGAAAATGATATGTACACATTGCTCACTTACATGAATAGTGGCATAACTGAAAAACGAAATTCCGAGAAAAATGGCTTTAAAAGTTTAACGTGTTATTATTTTTTTAAATTATCTAAAAAAGAAATGTGTTATTGGGTAAATAAAAACTGATTTGCATAGATGAGAGACTTAAACAGCTACTTCTAGACCAATACATCCATAACTATATGCTGTTTGCTTTTCTCAGCACAAGCATTTCAAAATTTTTATCGCTTAGGTTTTTTCTTCTAGAGCGATTCACAATTCCAGCGAAAGAAAACAGTCGTTCTACAGGTGCTGAAGAGGGTAGTGGTGTATTGTATTTCATAAAAACTGTTTTTATGGCATTGTGGTTATGCAGGCAATTTGTTGTTGTATCCCGTTCGGCCAAGTATAAAATTGTTTCCTGGAGATAAGTTCCCACATCGCTTAAATTGGGCTGTACATCAACATCTGGTTATGAATATTGAATAATCAAATATGCATATTAAATAAATATTTATATAAATACAATAAATATTTATATAAATACATTTTCAAAACACACAATATCTACTATCAGTCATTTACTGATTACTGCATTTTTTTACACAAATCAGTAAAATTTACTGAATTCTGATCTTATATTCAGCAATCAGTACTTTTTACTGAAGACTGATTTCCTTTTTCAGCAATCAGTACTTTTTACTGAATACTGATTTTTTTTTTTCAATAATCAGTAAAATTTACTGAATACTGATTTCTCTTTTCAGTAACCAGTAAAATTTACTGAATACTGATTTTTTTCCAGTAATCAGTAAAAAAAGGAAATACTGAAAAAGTACTGGTACTGAAAAATGCCCATCTATGATATACATACATATGTATGTAGTTAAGTTTTTGTTTAATGTATGTACATTAGACCGTATCAGAAAAAAAAGTTCTCCGTACACCAGCGAATATAAAGTATTGTTCCAAGGACATTTCATAAATTTTTTTTTTTGCCGAACGTAGGAGTCGCCTTTAGTTTTTTTGTTATATCTCTCATATTTACAGTCATATAGTTTGTTTCAGGAAGGCCAATATTTTTGCTCTTAGGTCCATTGACCTCAAGTGTACCGTTCTAGTACTTACCCCCAAATCTCATTTTCTACCACCCTAATGGGACACCCTAATGTTAGAAATTTATAGCTCGCGAAAAATCATAAAACTTTTGCTAAGAAAGTATTTCGATAATTACAGCACAACTATTTTAAAAATAATTTTATAAATTCATTGTTGCAGACCGTAGGGGTCACCTTTTTAAATTTGTCATAGCTTCAGTATTTACATTCAGATATTAAAGTATAATATATCGATGAGTTTGTCTGAGGCAGACCTTAATTCAAAAGTCTAAAAAAAACTAAAAAGGCGACCCCTATGTTCGGCAAACAAAAAAAATTTTTTTAAATGTCCTTGGAACAATACTTTATATTCGCTGGTATACGGAGAACTTTTTTTCGTATGTATAAAAATCAGGCGAAATGCCTTCCACATTTTAGGCCGCTGAGTTGTCCATACAAACCATAAACGGTGCCGCAGCATTACTTAATTGTACAAAATTGATATTTACAATCTACGATTTATTTACCGTAAGTATGAGATTAATTTTTAAACAATAAAAAGTTAATACATACATATGTACATAGGTATATGCACATATCGTCATATGTATAAAATCAAATTTTATTTATTGATATAAATTAGTTAACGAAAATCCACCACACGGATAAAAATGTTATGAGTACATATTTATAGAATATCGAATGTATTAATAAAAGTTCTTTTGATTAAAGGTTCAATTTATTTCATATGTGACAAAAAATATGTCAGTTAAATTATTGTTAGAAAAATATGTTGTTATAAAACAAAAATAATTTGAAATTGAATCCATGTTTAAAAAAAACGGTCCAGCTGTTTCTTTTTAATATTTAATTTTAAATTTATTTGCTGGTGGCGTCGTCCATATCAGAGAGCTGTATGAGTTGATTCACTTTCGTTCTACACTCACTATTACAATGCTTTTGTTTTGTTTTTTAACATCAGTATGTACTAGTGATGCACGAATATTCGTATTCGTATTCGAATCGTCGAATATTCGGCCATTTTTAGATATTCGTATTCGCCAAATTCAGGCGAATACGAATATTTTTCCAAACAAATTAAAGAAATAAATGCATAAATCCTAAACGAAATTTAAATAAATGGTTAAATATATTAGTTTGTATAAATCCATTAAATTTTTTTATAGAAATTTGTGCTTTGTATCATTTTCAAATATTATTTAATGACGATCATTAAAATTTTCGGTACTTTAAAGTACACCAACAGGAGTATGAAGTCATTTTTCATAACAATTTTTTAATATTTCATATTGCAGACGTAAATATAAACCCAATTTAATGTCTATAAATTTCATATATTATATTCGTATTCGCGAATATCGTTTCAAATATTCGTATTCGTATTCGCGAATATCAAAAATTGACATTCGTTACATCACTAGTATGTACTAATGATATTGCTTGCAGTGTTGCCTCTCTAACAACTGACTTGTCATTAATAATCAATAAAAATTCTTACCCTCATACCTAAATAAAAGCGGCAAGTGTTGCGTTAGCAGCAGGGTACGGATTTTCAGTACATTTAAATGTGAAAATATTATTTGATTGTACTGAAAATACGTACCCTGCTGCTAACGCGACGCTTGCCGCTCTTATTTAGGTATGAGGGTTACTGTTGTTTGATTGTTTTGTATAGCAATCAAATAACTCACAAAAGCATGTTGACTAGATGAAGTCTTAAGTTAATAAAACATGACGTATTAATTAATAGTTCTTCTCGTATTAAAACAATTTATAAAATATAACAAAAATTAAAAATTTTAAAAACCCCAATATATCTAGAAAAGATGTGATATCTTCTAACAGAAAGAACTAAATCAAAATCGGTCCAGCCGTTTGGTCTGTACGTGGACACGGACAGACACACAGATACACAGAGACACAGATACACAGATACACAGACACACACTACAAACTTATAACACCCCTTTTTTTGTCGGGGTTTCAAAATGGGGCTAGCTATTTATTTTATAATATTACATAAAACAGAATGGGTTTTAAGCAGTATTCAAAACAATCACACTGCTGATTAATTGCTTTAGTGAATCATATGAATGAATAGAGATTGCAAGCAGTGGCATGCATTTATTAACAACAGTCTCATTGATATGAATCATGCAATAGCATCATTCATTATTTTAATGATAAGTGCTAGCTCAATATTCATTTTAGAAAATGCAAAATTATGCCGATTGATTCGTAATCATGCAGATCACTGGTCCATATACCTTTCATTGTTCAAATCGTCATTAGATTTCAACCACACATTTTTAATTTTTGTTATAATTTTTTTAGCATCAAATTTATTTACATTTTGTGTATGTATGTAATTTAGTTTTGAAGATATACATATGTACCTACATGCATAGATACATACATACATGTGTATTTATATGTGTAAATTTATTTTTTAAGAGATATTTTGTTAATGAAGAGGAACTAAATTTTAACGATTTGTTGGCATTTGGCTCATCGCTAATTTTGTTTACAAACTCCATAAATAATATTGTCATAACATCACAAGTTGGAAATGTTGATGGCAACGCATTGCGGACTTTGTTACAGTCGAATATCAGGTAATTTTTAAAAATTATACCTCTTAGACACTCAAAGTTTACTTTGCAAAGTCTTAATTCAGCTGTGTGAAAGACAGAGGGAGGAATAATATCCCTTTCTGTCTCTCCCAGCTGAATTAAGACTTTTACCCCTTTTAGACACGCAAAGTTTACTTTGCAAAGTCTTAATTCGGCTGTGTGAAAAACAGAGGGATGAATACTATCTCCCAGCTGAATTATAATGACTTTGCAAAGTAAACTTTCCGTGTGTAAAACGGGTATTTGCAAAGTAAACTCTCCGGTATTATGAAATATTTAAGTTTTTTTATGTCTGACTTGCGGTTATGTTCTCTTCGTAGGGTTGGCCTCTCCTTTGTGTTGGAAGAAATAGTAAAATATAATGGCCCAAAAGATGGTAGTTTCGATCTATTACGTTTGTTTAATGATATACCATGTAAAGATGTCTTAAAAAATATGCATACTATTTATAAAAATCTTACACGATCTGGTTTTCTGGCAACACTTTCAGTTTTAGGCGCCGAAACAAAAGAGATAATACCGGGCATATTGGTTCATGTTGTTAATAAGGAGATAACGGACCTGGATTTAAAAGAACTATCAAAACGTTACGGTTCAAAATTTGTGCTACATATTGCAAATAGTAATAATTTTATTGATGTTTTAAATGCCATTGGGTTGTACTTTTCATCTAGTGTTGTTCAATTTTTATTCAATCAAACTCGTTTTGTTGTTGAATCCATAGTCGACGGACTTGATTTTGAAAAAAATAATTTTTTTGTATCCACTGAGATGGTTCTTTATAAAATATTTACTAACATAATTAAGAATTATAAAAATTACGCTTATGAGTTCTTGGATAAAAAGAGGGATGATATTCTATTGGGTATCGAAAAATTTTTTAAATCCTTAAATCCAAATACAACAAATCCTGAAAAATTTAATTGTGATATTTGTGGTGGCTATTATTATTTATAATTGTAATAAATAAGTAAATTATTGGAAAGTCTTTATCTTAATGAACTTGGATTAAAATTACGGTTTGTATATACAGACATATGTAATTCCTAAGTTGAGTACGTTATCGAATTTGGTGAGAGACAACAAATTTATTCTCAGCTACTTTGAAACTCATTTCAGTTTTATATTAACATTTTGCTGTTGCTTTAGATGGTATCTTAGCTGGGTAGTAGGGCGTTGAGTACACAATGTGTGATGATACATGTTCGAACCACAGAAAAGTTTTTAAATTTACTGACTACCAGGTGATTTAAAAAAATCAACTTTAAGTTATCTGAAAAATAATGCAGAGTGAGACAATTGACTACTGCTTAGGACAACGCAATGTTAAAATAGTCAGTTGATTACATTGAAAAGTAATCCAAGTGTCAGTCAGTGCTAGTTGCGAAATAGTTAGCTTAAAGTTAATGGAATTTCCGACAGTTTAAAAATTGTATGATTTGTATGTAACAAGTTATGAATTTGAGCAAATACATATCGCTCATTTACTGAAACAATGTTATAACTCAAAAAAATGGGATTAATGATGTTAATGTTAATGATCCAGTTAATGATCACATTGTTATGCATATTGTGTAAAAAATGCATACAAATATCTTGTGTAGTCAACTCTTGAGAAGAATTAAATTTACTTCTACCATTAAGTTGCATGTAAATTAAAACTTTATACCCGCTTTATGGCAAACTAGTTTTTTGAGTTACATATTAACTACCTGTTTATAAAAGACAAGTAAAAACTCTGGTCAAATTCAGATAGGAAGTAGCAACGTGGTTGTCAACGAAAATTCACAAAAGAACCGCAAGATTATACGGTTATCCGTGGCAGATCAGTCAACCAGTGCGAGCGAGACGAAAAACTCTCGAAGGCCAAACAACACACACAAGCCTGACCGCGCTTAAGAAATAATTTCGATGACCTACAGCCCAGAGCTGCTTAACGACTGAAAATACAAAAATATGAAAAAAACTAAGAAACCGGTAACCCTATTAACCTGGAAAATCAATTATCCAGAATGCTCCCGTTCCCGACCATTACTTGTGGTCTCCACCTGACATAAAATGACTAACTTTAACATTAAATTCAAATTAATGTTAAGTGTGGACTGCTCAAGTTAATGGATTTTTAGAGTTATAACATTATTGTTTGTTAGTACATTTGCTTTAAAAACTCAGTTATAACTTTAAGTTACAACAAAATTTCATGTTAGGTGGAGACGTAGAGGTACGGATAATCGAGTCCTAACTGTAGTATGGATTCGCCTTGCTGTAGTGTAAAAAAATCTCATATTTGCCAACACTTGAACAGCTGTGTTATTTAATGACATCAATAAAAAATAAAAACAATTTGTCTGAAATGTGTTACCGGTTGGAATTAATTATAATTTTAGCAATTTTAATTTTTGGAAAATCAATTCAATGTGCTTGTTTTGGCGTAGAAAAATGTCCGGGCGCTGATGTTAACAATATTAGAAATAAAACAAATAAAAATGAAATTTCACTCATTTTCTATTACACCCAATGGAGTGATGAAAGTTTAGAAGGTCTACGCCAATTTTATGATGTGGCAAATTATTTTGGGGACAGAATATATTTTGCGGCTATTGATTGTTGGCACTTGGAATGTAATTGCTCCAAAACTTTATCAACAACAATTGGATCTGGGTCTCCTCATAAGTGGCCAACATTAATGGTTCACTATGGTAGACTGGGTCAACTAAAAATCCAATACAATGGACTATTTACGTTTAGGGCTATGCAAGACTTTGTAATGAATATCATACATCCATTAGAGCGTATTGATGGTAGAGAAGACTTGGAAAATGTAAAATATTTAGCAGATGGAATTGTATTGGGTATTTTCAAAGATCCGGACTGCTTTGAATACAATCAATATATGATGGCAGCATTGAAATGGTTAGAGCATGATCCTATACGTTCATATCGCTTTGCAGTAACATTTGCCGATTTGAAAGAATATTTTAATAAAAGCGTCGTAAAGGAAAATAATTTGTATTTACTTAGCCATAATAATACAAAGGCTTTCGTCGATTACAGTGATTTCAAATGGAACGCTAGCAATATAATACGATGGTTGCGTGAAGAATTTAATGATGATTATAGCTTACTTCATGGTTACAGTACACCCATAGCAATTGCGCAAAAAATGAAAAAGCAACCAGTGTTGGCTATTTTTATAAATGAACCTCAAAAATTCTTTTCATATATGGAAGAATATGGAGATAATAAAAAGAATTTTGCTAAAATGATATTATCTTGCAAAAGTGCTAAAAAAACAAATCGAAGAATAAACATTTGGAAGGAATCCTTAAGTATTTCTAGCATCATACAAAATATGTTAGTTTCTCAAGACATCTCAAAATGTAGTTATCAAAAGTATATTATATTAAAGAATCTAAAATATTACTATGAAATCAATCAATATTTACAACCTCATCATGGTTCTGTTAAACCTGGATTATTTTTTAATCCTAGTTTGGAAGTTCATGAATTATTGACATTTTTTCAGTCTGCGGCATGTTTGCAGGTAAATGAGACCACTTTGCAAACCTCTCTCCATATAAGTACTGTAAAAAGGCTTGAATATTATTTAGCAGACGAGCAACAGTTTAAAAGCACCAATCGTTCTTTGAGTCTGAGTCTTTTGGATACAAAAAGCTATAAGGATTTTTTGGAAAATCTTGAAATAGTACCAACTTATCAAAGTATGGCGACTGTTTTTATTATAGATAATAACAAGGAGAATATTTATATAATGGAAGATAGTTTTTCAATATTCAGTTTGCTAGAGTTTGTCAAGAAATTTTACACAAATGGTTTGAATAATTATTACAGAAGTGCGGAGCAATGCAGTCCTTCAAAATCATCATTTTATACACCGCCATCTCCTAACTACGATATTGAAATAAAACAAATAAATCGAGACATATTTTTAAATTATATGCAGTACACTCACAACCAAACACTTGTACTGCTAATCTTCTCTCCAGACTGTGCTCTTTGTGGCAACTTACAACATTCTTTTATGCAGTTATGTTTAGCACTTCGTTATATTGAGAATTTAAAATTTATACGTATTAATACCATGGACAATGATCTTCCTTGGCAGTTTAATATGCCTTTCCTGCCTGCTTTGCTGGTCTTTCCGGAAAATCGTTTTTCAGAATCACGTCTTTTTCCATCACATCTTAAGCCAGACATGCGCAATGTTTTTGGTTTCATTCTTAGTCAATTACCTGCACACCAGCAAGTTAGGCTTGTGTTGGCTATGTGTCAAAGTGGAACTTTACCTAAGATCCATATGCAAAGTTGTTGGCATTTTGCAAAAACAATATTAATGCAACATATTGGAAAACATTTACAATATTGGCAAATGTTTGAATCCGAGCGAAGTTTAATATTTGAACGGTTACGTGCCTTTAAGGTTATGGGTTTAAGTGTACAAAGTAACTTAAGACTGTAGTAACACTAAATAACATACCTTGAAAAAAAACTATGAAAATAAAAAAAAGTAACTTATATTATATCTATTAGTTTCCACTTTAAAATTTAGATATTTATGTTATTAATGCTCAGCATAAATAGTTACTTTTTTACTCTTTTAAACTCAAAATATGTTATTTATGTAATTTTGATATTAGCTAGTTATAATATTAAAAATATGTATATAACTAAAATAAAAATAATGAAACAAACAGAAGTTTATTTATCTTAATTATTTGAAAGAGATTCATACATTTCCCGAGCATTTTCTAAAGCATCGATTAATTGGGAAAATACTTCTCGGGCGCCATCATAATCTATAATGCCAATGCAACTTATAGATGCTTTTTTGTAAATGAAGTAAGCCATCTCACGCCTTCGGAATGCAAAAACTATCGGTATTTTCTGATCACTACAAATTTTTTTAGTATTTTCAATGGTTTCATCTAAGCCCACTATCGAAATTAAAAAATTAATTGCATTCAATACTATTAACATTTTTAAACAACATACCATGGCCAATTCCACCTTCACTACGCTCACAATCTGTGGCTATAATCACCAATTTTATTTTATTTATATGCAAATAAGCTTCAACTTGGCGAAACCCAACTACAAATCGTTTGTGAGCTCTAGCTTTCATTTCATTTTGAGCGTAAGCCCTTCGCTGAAAATGATTCAGTTCTCTTATAAGTTGTTCGCAATACTTTCTTAAGTCGGGAGTTTTACAACAATTACAATATCTACAAAAATAAAAGAAAAATAAAACAATTTCTTGTACACATTATTATTATTATTATTATATTATAATTGGTGCTTTTTCTTGTTAATTGATAAATTTAAGTTCAATATTTTTAAAGTAAATTTTCCCCAAATTTATATTTTACTTATAAATTAACACATAATTTTAATACATATATACATACGTACATACATAATACATATTTACAAGTTAAAACTTTTTGCATTTTCTTTTTGCAAATATCATACCTCCCAAGGTAAAATCGTGTAGGGCATGGAAAAATATTAGGAGCTGCATTTTTAGTTTTTTACGATCGTTAAAAAAGTTTACGTATCAAACTTCAAATACTTTTTTTGCCATTTTATTTTCAAAGCAATGTTGGCCGTAAGATATACCCTTCGGAGAAGGACTTGAAAAAAAGTTATTATCCTAATATGTATGTATGTATATCTATGTGGCAAAAAGGAAAAAGTGCTATAATCGAGATATCCTAATTTCGTGTAAATAAACTGCTGGACAATATCTTTTTTTTGTGATTTTTAGGGAAGTTATAGCGCAAATACTTTGCTGCTTATCTTTATTGCATAATACCTTAATTTACCTTATACTTTTGTATTTTCGAAATTGAATCTAATCGTTATTACGATGTTTTCATAAATATGATAAAATTATACACCGAATTTGTCAATTTAACTACAAAAGAAAGATATGTGAAAATCGACTTGAAAGTTTAAATGTGCTCTCCTACAAAACAGTTTAATATGACTTGAGCACTTTTTCCTTATTGACACATACTTTATATATATGTTGATTACTTAATCCTTATAAAAAATGATAAAGTTTGCATGTACATACATACATATAAACATTAATAATTTCCACTTACTCCCTAAAATTATTAGAATGTATAGCACGCAATATTCTCTTTTCGTTTCCTCTATCATGAATAGCCAATTGCTTAAAATCATATTCTAACTTCAGGTTCTCCTCAGCTTGTTGCTGTTCCAGTTTCTTTTTGCGATATTGTAAAATCGACTTTTTCAGAAGTGTGGGCCTCTTTCCTACACCGTTTTCCCTCTTCTTTCCTTTGTTCTTTATCACAACAATTTGTGTACCTACAACGCGTTTCCGTATTTGTCCTTTTCTTCCAATGCGTTTTGATTTCTGTTTGACTTTAATAAACTGCATCAGATTAAAATCATTTGTGGCGGCCATACGTTTGTATTTGGAATTACGAATTTTTGGAGAAGCTGTCGAAATAGATTTACTATTTTGCTGCATTTTTTCAAAGGTGTCTTGGCCAATTAATTTAAATCTATCCGACATTTTTAATATTTTAATATTTTTGTTTATGTTTGTTCAAATCGCAAAATATACATATCCATTGGTAAAAAGTTTTTTTCTATATTCTGTGGTAAAAGTAATCAGTGATGCCAATGAAAATTTTTGAAACTCCCTACGCGTTTCAAAAAAAAAACTCCTTTTTTCCCTCCAACCAAAAATATTTTCCCTACAAGAAAAAAACAAATACATGTATTATTGCACATTTGCTACCCATTTTTATTTCATACATGTATTGTACAAAACAGGCTATAGTCTTATGCCGGCCATACACTACACAAGTTCACTGCACAAGTCTGGCACTGTACAGTGCGTTTGTGTAGTGTATGGGGTGGTTGTGCTATTTACGCAGTGAATTCAGTAAATATCAAAATGATTTTGATATTTGCTCAAGTTTGATAACTGTACAGTGAACAGATAAACAAGAAATGAGCGCAGAACAAATATTCTGGACAGAGTTCCTAGAATTATACAAAGAATCACCAGCATTATGGCGAATTAAAATAAAAAATGCACAGTTTACTTGTATAGTGTGTGTCACAAGCCAGACTTGAGCACTGAACTTGTGTAGTGTTTGGCCGGCATTAGTTGGGTACCAGGTAGAAAAGTAAAAGTAAAAAGTAAAAGCATTAACAAAAACAAACTTAAAACAAATATGTACATTCCATATACATTCATACATCCATATGAAATTTGTACTAAAAATTATGGTGTAAAATATATTAATTATACAAATTTTTAGAATGCATTTTTTGTTAAAATGGGTAGTTGTAAATTAATTATGGGTTGCGTTGTGGGTGAGTTCTTTTAGTAAACGTACTTAGTTATGAAAAATTTGGTTTAAGTCAAGCAGTACCATACGTATGTAATAAATATGAATTTTTTAGATTGAAATACATTTTGTTATTTTCTTGTATGGCTCTCTTTTTTATTATGAAACTATTCCTCGTGTTTATCTTAAACATAAACTATTTTACTGTTTTTTTTTATGAGAATTGTTATAATTTAAGTTTAAGTTTAACATTTGTTAGCGCACTAATAATACCAAATTATTATTTTACTTATTCAGTAAAATATTTTTTATTAAAAATACATTGAAATTAGCTGGATGCTATGCGCACTTAAAAAAAAGTCGGCCAATGTAGCAATGGTAAAGTAAGAAAATATAAAACATGTTGATTATTGAGTTCTTGTTTCAACTTTGCTATTTGTTGAGCTTCTCATTTGTTCAAATGAAAGTTTAACATAATAACTCTAGTTGTTCTAAGAAAATTTATGGGTAAAAGTTCCCTGATAATCTGCATTAGCAACAGTGAAATGCGCATAGGATCCAGCTAATCCCCTCAATAACCAATTTCAATGTATTTTTAATGAAAAATATTTTACTGAATAAGTAAAATAATTAATAGTGTGTTCAAAATTTTAAACTTAAATAAACATAAACTATTTTATTTGTTTCTTATTAAGTATTTTCGTAAAATGTCCAACTATAAAAAAGATCAGGTGATACAATTTTATATGTTTCATATGCAATTTAGTTTGCACAATGCAATCCCATTTCTTTTTCTTTTGTGACTATCTGTCACATTGTCCGTTTCCATTTGGAGTCTGACAATTGATATAGCAGCTTTATAAATAAGGATCTTATGCACGCGTACTCTGTATATATATTTTATTTTGTGATTTGTCATATTTAACTATACACATATTTATGGATATTATCAGTGATTTCCAGAATGTTAGGATTCATAATATAGGGTAGGGTTTCTGCAAAAAAAAATTTAAGCTATGTGAAAATTGGTAATCGGCCAACATTCGGCCTATGGCAAAAATCGGCCGATTAGCCGAAGCCGAATATTTTTCATTCCAAGCTTGAAAAATAACATTATTTTTGGTCGTTGTTCGCCGACAGTTTCTATTGTGTTTAACGTTTTGAAAGGGTTGCTTTGAAATACAACCCTGTTGCTTTCTATTTTCTTTTACTTGGACGTTCTTGTGAGTGATCATATGAAAAAGCAATCTAGAAATTGCAAAATAGTTTTATTTTTCTTGTTATGTATCCAATAGATATTACAGCTATTTCAGTGATCTCAAAAAAGCAAACTTTTTTCTTAATTCATATAAAACAAGTATAATTTTTAAAATTTAAAACATTCGGCTTCGGCTTCGGTTTTGGCCGAAGTTTAGGATTTTAGCCGAAGTTCGGCTTCGGCAAAAAAACGCCTTCGGTCGATCTCTAATGAGTTGACATTTTTTGTAAGTTTATATGTTTATTTTCCATACAGTGAGATTACACGAGACATAAGTTTGGAAATTTTTGTGTTGGCAATTGTCAAAATCTGTTGCTAACACAAAAAATGACTGTGTAAACCGTAAATGTTAGTGTTCGAACACATGTTTGGAAATAATTGCTCAAACACAAGTCTGAGCAATTATGTTAGAACACAAGCTGTCAAATTTACCTTTTTCGTAATAATAATAAGTTTGTTACAAAAAAAAAAAAAGCAGAAGAACAAAATATATGCTCTGTGGCAGAAGTATTAAAAAATCAAAACTTAAAACGCACACTTTGTATGCAAACGGGAACTAAAATTTTGATTTTTAACATTATACGTCTAGCCACAACTTAAAATAAGTTCGAACACAAACTTTTTTGTGACATCATTCTGCCGAAGTTATTTCTTATGTTCAGAAATAAAAATTGCTCGTCTATTCGTACTGATACGCTCAAAATTTTACAAAAAAAAAGGTAAAATTCCCTACTTTTGGCATCACTGAAAGTAATTGAATAGAGTTGAATCAAGGCAGATTCATTTCCAGGTAATATCAGGATTACAAAAACAATCAGGGACCGTAACTGTTATAACTTTTATCGTAAAAGTCAGAAAATAAAAGTTATTTTTTGACTTTTAGTTTTTCGAGCAGAAATAAAAGTTATTTTTTGACTTTTATTTTTTTGAGCAAAAATAACAGTTATTTTTGACTTTTATTTTTTCGAGCAGAAATAAAAGTTATTTTTTGACTTTTATTTTTTTGAGCAAAAATAACAGTTATTTTTGACTTTTATTTTTTCGAGCAGAAATAAAAGTTATTTTTTGACTTTTATTTTTTCGAGTAGAAATAAAAGTTATTTTTTGACTTTTATTTTTTTGAGCAGAAATAAAAGTTATTTTGTGATAAATTCATTATATTTATTATAAATTTTGGCGCTTTTGCAATAGTGAATCGTTAAATTTACTTATTTAGAAAAGAATATTTGGAATATTAAATAATAATTTCTTTGTCAAAGGGGTTGAAAACACAAAAATAACTTTTATTTCTGCTCAAAAAAATAAAAGTCAAAAAATAAGTTTTATTTCTACTCGAAAAAATAAAAGTCAAAAAATAACTTTTATTTCTGCTCGAAAAAATAAAAGTCAAAAATAACTGTTATTTTTGCTAGAAAAAATAAAAGTCAAAAAATAACTTTTATTTCTGCTCGAAAAAATAAAAGTCAAAAATAACTGTTATTTTTGCTCAAAAAAATAAAAGTCAAAAAATAACTTTTATTTTTGCTTGAAAAAATAAAAGTCAGATTTTTAAAAAGCATCGTATTTTCTGACAATTTGGTCCAATACTTGCAAAATGGTATACTTGGTTTCATTCTCCGACATTTCCTTGAGGTTGCTTTTTTTAATCAAAAATTCAAAAATAACAGTTATTTTCGGTCCCTGAAAACAATGAAAAAATACAACAAAGACAAAAACAACATGGATTTTATTTTCTTATGAATTGAATAGGCTAAAGTTCGTAACGCTTTTTAAGCCAAATTACATGTGATAATTATTAATGAACAAATAACATCAAAGTTTGTTGTAAATATTCTGACAACAACACATAGTTGAACGGAACAGCCAGCCGTTTTCGAAGGCCACTAAACCTTCCTCATCAGCGTTCTTCTGTGTTTTAGTCCACTGTGTGTGGTGTCAGTTGATGTAGATGTCTGCCTTATATACGTAACTTTATTGCAAATGGAATATGTGAATTGGTTTGATTCATTGCATTTCAATTTGCTAATGTGTTTCGTAATGTATACGCAAGTTACCATCTATATATATATACCATCTTCTATATATATTACCATCTTCTATATATATTACAACAGTCTTACCATTGTCGTTTTGTTCCTTACTAACTATACACATGTTTGTTAATTTGCTTATTTTTGTTCTACTTAAGACAAACTTTTTTGGTTTGTTACTATTAAGTATATTTTTATTTTTAATAAAATTGCTCTTACACAAGGCAGATTCATTTCCAGGTAGTATCAGGATTACAAAAACAATGAAAAAATACAACAATGAAAAAAACAACATGGGTTGTAGTTCATCAAAAACTTCAAAAATAGAATTTGTTTAACATAACAATAATAAAAATTATTCACATAACTTTGAAAATATTTCTCCGCGGCAGCTACCACTAACAACATTTGCAACGTTTAGCACTTCTCACAATTTTTTAATAGTTTTTTCATATTTATAAATTTGTTTTCACAGAATTTTTTTTAATAAAATATTTTTCATATTGAATTTTTTTAACATTTTCTTTTAATTTCTCTTTCGTAAAAAATTTTTGAAGTTTCCGATGAACTTTAATTAGAAAAAAAAAATAGCTCAGCTGAATTTCCGCTACTACCTTGTGAATGTGCCTTGCTCTTACAACTACAATTTGAAGCTGAAAAAAAGTCAGCCAATGTAGCAATGGTAAAGTAAGAAAATAAAAAAACATGTTGATTATTGAGTTCTTGTTTCAACTTTGTTATTTGTTGTTAGGCTTCTCATTTGTTTAAATGAAAGTTTATAATATAATAACTCTAGTTGTTCTAAGAAATTTGGGTAAAGGTTCCCTGATGATCTGCATTAGCAACAGTGAAATGCGCATAGGATCCAGCTAAACCCCTCAATAATCAATTTCAATGTATTTTTAATAAAAAATATTTTACTTAATAAGTAAAATAATAATTTGGGATTATTAGTGCGTTTAAAAATTTGAAACTTAAATATTTTTCATATTGAAATTTTTTAACATTTTCTTTTAATTTCTCTTTCGTAAAAATTTTTTGAAGTTTCGGATGAACTATATATAATTTGAAAAAAAAAAAATAGCCCAGCTGCATTTCCACTACTACCTTGTCAATGTGCCTTGAGTTGAATACTTCAGGCTAAATTATACCAGGTGGCTTCACATCTACAAAAGTATAACAAAACAAAAGCAACACGCATTTTGTTTGTGAAATTTTAAAGTTGATCAGTCAAAACCTGCTGACTCTAAACCTTGTGCTCTAAAGGCTGGTACTCTGTTCAAAGTTGTGAAAAATGTTCAGCACCATTGAATTTCGCATGAAAAATTTGACATGTACTAAATGTAGCCAAACTCGCGGTTTTTTTTATAAATTTCCCAGTTGTATTGCTTGAAAATATGTAACGTTGTTAAAATTCCGTGCGAAAAAGCACTGCTCATGTTGTTTCGCAGCTAAACTAAAATGATGCCAGACTAATTTTGCATGGAAAGACATGATTGTACCTGTTTTACACTAATGCGCTGATTTACACAGGCATAATTGTGCTGGCATAAGTCCCGGTTCACACGCTTCAACTTTTGATTTGTGCTGCCATTTTACTATAGATTAATGGATGCCCTCCTAATGAAAGCAAATGCTATCGAATTCTAATGTTAATAACATACAAATTGTTGCTCAACTCGTAATTCAGCTGTAAAAAAAGAGATACTTACATTTCCGTATCCGTCTTTCTTACAGCTGAATTACGATTTATACAACAAAAGTTGAAACGTGTGAACCGGGACTAACATGCCAGTTTGTTGGTGGAGAGAGGCAGAGAGAGGGGTTTTGTGTTTGGCATAATTTTTCAACCAGCTAGAACCAGTGCTGCCAGAATGAAGATTTTATCATATTTTTGATGATTTTCGGATCTAAATATGATTACAAGATTTTTTTTCTCGAATGATGATTTTTAATTTTGAAAATTATGATTACTTTCAATACATGTACAAGTTTCTTTGTTGTTCAACAATGTTTACCCAATAAACAATTTTGCTTGAAATCAAATGTAAAACAATTGTTATTCAAGTCACATATTCAATTGTCAAGGGTTGAATTATGCTTGATTTACACCTTATTTAAATTTTCCAGTGAAATTAAAGCCTTGAATTATACTATAATTCAACCTTGTATTAAAATTGAATTCAAGTATATTTTAATGTTCAAGAACAATACTTTTAAAATAAAAAGGAAAATGCAATCGACAAGTTTTCTTATAATAATTTTCTGCATATCTACCTTCACTATTGTTTTCACGTTTTTACACATTTTGTTTTCTAATACATAATTCACTTTTTTATTTATCTTTGATATTTTTCATCACAATTTAAATTTAAATGTATTATGTCTGATTTTTTATTTTAAAATATTTTCAAACTTGAATATTACTTGAAAAAATGCTTGAATTCAACTTTGTTTCCAGTTAAATTTCAAGTGCTTGAATTTTATTTTTTTGAGTGCTGATTGGGTATCAATAGCTATATACCTATAAAGAAACCATTTTAGTCCCAGCGAAAATATTCTTCTACGTGGAAGCAGGTCATTAAGGGAGAGAGAGCACAACTCTCCCTCCTCCTCTGGGGTCATTTAAAAAAAAACAAGAATAAGAAAACGCGACCTTACAAGCAAAATTAAAAAGAAAAAAGTCATCTCAGAGAAGTAACGAAAAATCGGTCCGGAATATACTCAAATCTTGGACAAATCTATACCAAATCGTTTAACAGAAGTCATTCGTCGCCAAGGAAAAGCAATTTGCCTCTAAACAGCATATTTTATATGATAAGAATATTAGCAATGTCGAACACTTTTATGTTTGAATTTCTTAACTAATTCTTTTAATGAAATTTTTATATTAGTTACTTATAAAAAAATAAGGTCATTAATTTTTTTTATTATTAAATACAAAGTTCTTCAACAAAATGCTTTCTAAGCTTTTTGTAAAATCAGACAGTAAATAGTTTTTTATTGATGAAAACAAAATAACGTTGGTGTATGTCGAATAGTTTTTTTGTCCACTGTAAATATGTGAATTGTTGTTAAATTTTTTATTAAAAAAATTGGACTACTGATGATTTTTGTCTTCAAAATATGATTTTCTTTCCGACAAATGATGATTTTCTTTGCAAAGCTTCTGGCAGCCCTGGCTAGAACCCCGCATTAGGGTTATCAGATTTTTTCTGACCTATTTCGCCAAATTGATTTTAAAAATCGCCAAAAATTCGCCAAAAACAATTTTATGTAGTTTTTCTTAATAAATATTTGATAATAAATTTGATTTTATAAATTTTGATGAATTCAAAAATTTTGAGTTTCAATTTTGTTAAAAAATCGCTGCGTTTGGCGAGAAATCGCCATATCTGACAGCCCTGCCCCGCATTAGCAGCACAAAACCAATACACACACAACTTAAAAAAACAGCAAATGTTAAATGTATACCAAAAACACTAACACACACAAAGCTGTGTATACGTATACATTTTTATGCCGGATGAATTAGTCTCGTGTGTTCTTAAAAGAACAAAAATTGTGCTGCATAAAAATTAGTCTCGTGTAAACTACCTCAATGTCCTGCACAAAACAATTTATAATGGTAGGTACAGACTTTGCAACTTGCTTACGCAACACGTTTTCAATGCAACCGTCAATGCAAGCCATAAACATCAAAACATTTTGATATTTTCGAAACTTCGAATGCAACTTCGAACGCAACCATAAACAAGACTACAGACTGCTACCGACAATGCAACCTGCCTGGTTGCATAAACACGTTGCTAAGTCTGTACCTACCATAAGACCTTTCAAGACATGCGACATTTTTCAAGCGCTCTACTACAGCGAAATATTCTAAAACAAACGCTAAACAACACTGTTGGCAAGATTTTTTTTCAGTTGTTTGTCTTGCCAACAGTGTTCTTTAGCGTTTGTTTTAGAATATTACGCTGTAGTAAAGCGTTTGAAAAATGTTGCATGTCTTGAATGGTCTTATAAATGGTCTTGTGCAGGACTTTATTTTACACAACAAGAGCAGAGTACTACTTTTGAGAATTTATTTAGCAAATATTTCATACCAAATACTTTTATATGTAGTTTGGACAGCATTTCGCACGAAATTGCGAACAGAGTACCAGGCCTAATAGTGGATACACACTTTGCAACGTGTCTACGCAAAATGTTTATATTACATGTTGCATATTTTGACACAGATACTGTAATCTACAATGCAACCTATAAACATCAAAACATTTTAATATCTTTGAAACTTCGAATGCAACTTCGAACGTTCGAAGTTTCAAAAATATCAAAATGTTTTGATGCTTATAGATTTCAGTGTCTGTGTCAAAATATGCAACATGTAATATAAAAACGTGTTGCGTAAATACGTTGCAAAGTGTGTACCTACCATTAGACTGGGTTCACACATTGCAATTTTAGTAGAGAAACTTTAATAAGACTTGTCTCCAAGGCGTATCTAATTCATACTCGTACTTCAAATTCGAGATGTTTTCTCGTTTAATGTAGAAATCGCAGCATTATATTTCATTATTATTATTATTTCTATCTATTTTTTTTTCTAATTTTATTAATAAATTTTTATTTTAACTAAAAGGTCAATAGTTAAAAAAATAATAACAGTAACAATAGTCTTTATTTATTAAAAATTAATTTTTTTATTTTATTTTTTTCATAAAATACTGTCCTTTTAGCTAAAATAAAAATTTATAAATAAAATGTAATAAAAAAGGTAGAATAAATTATATCAATTTCTTCTCTAATGTTAAGAATATATCATTACCTTAAATAGAAAGGTCCTAACCAGAGCTCGCAAAATATGCTCAACCAAATTTCTTTGTGCGGTCTTCTCACTCAAAACTTTTGAGTCAAAAGACCTAAAGAAATGAGATTGAATCACTCAGTGTCTGAACAGCAACCAGCGTCACCGTTTGACCGACTAAAGTGGCAAATTGCTACTTTTTTGACTGTCTTGCCACTCTTTGTCCCCCTTTTTTTAGAGTGAATTATATAATAATACATTGAAAATAAAAATTTTAGTGTAGTTTTCTCGTTTTTTTTATTTTGCCCCTTTTTTTTGATAAATCCCCTATTTTTTGCCACTTTTTGACAAATGTCATCGGTCACCCTGACAGCAACCCTCTTTTTCCTTTCAATCGTGTTCTCGCTCCCGGGTTATGAGTTGAGCGTAACACGATTCGGTCTCTTACCAGTGCTGCCAGAATGATGATTTTATCATATTTTTGATGATTTTTGGACCAAAATATGATTTTAAGATTTTTGTTCTCGAATGATGACTTTTAATTTTGCAAATTATGATTTTTACTTTCAATACATACATATGTATGTACAATTTTCTTTGTTGTTCTAGAATGTTTATCAATAGCTACACCTATAAAGAAAACATTTTTGTTCCAGCGAAAATATTCGTCTTCATGGAAACAGGTTGGTAAGGGGCAGAGAGCACAACTCTCCCTCCTCTTCTGGGATCATTTGAAAAAAAAGAATAAGAAAACGCCACTTTACAAAAAAAGGCATGTTAGAGAAGTGACAAAAATCGGTCCGGAATATATTCAAATCTTGCACAAATGTATACCAAATCTCTTAAAAGAAGTCATTCGTGGCCAAGGAAAAGCAATTTGCCTCTAAGTTTTAGAGTATAAAACAACTGTACATCAGTGATGCAAAATGTGGCACAATTGGGCCATTTGTGGCACTTTTGGATGTTTGTGGCCCTATTGTACTCTCTAGGATATTTTGGCCCCTTCAGCTCAAAATTCAACTAATTCTTTCAAACCTTTGAGTACACTTTTTAATTGAGTTTTCTTCGTTATAAGAACTACTTTTATTTTTGAAGATTTTTATTTAAACTGGTTTCCGAAATCTGTATTATAGTATTATACCACTTGCTATTAACCTTTTTCAAAAGGAAACAAAACAAGTAAATAGGCAATATCGCAAGTTCCAGAATTTAAAAAGCTCAAAGATTTAAGTAGAAGTAAATTTTGCAAAAGGATTTCGACCATTAAAAGTCTTTATGTAAACTTTTGTGTACAAATATATACAGAATTATTCAAGAAACTCTTTGTATTCACCAATCCTCAGACTGAAAATTTATATTGAAATCAAGAATAAAATTTGAAAATTCGCTTTTGTTTTCAATATAAATTTTTAGTCGAGAGTTTTCTTTCGATATTGTGAAACAGGCCATAATAGAAGAAATCGTCGTCATGTAAAAAATATTGTGTTATATTTAATACAATTCAAAAAATGAATTGTTATGATAAAGAAATTTTAAAACGTAACACAAAAAAATGTTTTTAAACAGGGGTAAATTGAGGAACTATTGGACTAAGAATTTTAATTTAGAGATTACGTTTAATAAAATTAGAATTACATAAATAATGTTTTTTTAACTAAAATTTAGTTTTTTAAGCAACATACATACATATAAAATAGGTATTTACCTTAATTTAACAAAAAATACTTTAAAAAATTTGAACTTTTGTCTCTAAGTTCTGTTTTTGCTCTAAACAAAATAAATCATTGAAAAATTTTTTTGGCCCTATCAAAGGTATTTTGGCCCTTTACCTTTCTTACTATTTAATTTGGCCCTAAACCAAAAAACCCAAAATGCATCACTCCTGTACATATGTACCTTATATGATAACAACATTGGCAATGTCGAATACTTATTTTGTTTGAATTTCTTAACTTTACGTCTACACCTGATATATTTTTATCATAACAAAAGTCAAATTTTATATTGAAAAATAATTTTTTTATGTTAGCTCTTTTTTCGATATGGGATTTGAAATTGTCATGATAAAAATGTATCTAGTGTAGACGTAGAGTAACTAATTTTTCATTTAATGTAATTTTTATATAGGTTACTTTAATGATCTCATATTTTTATTGAGTTCAATTTGAAAATGCTTTCTAAATTCTTTTTGTAAAATAAGCTAGTAAATACCTTTTTATTGATGAAAACAAAATAAAATTGGTGTACGTCGAATAGTTTTGTTTGTCCACTGTAAATATGTCAATTGTTACTTTTATTATTTGAAAATAAAATTGGACTTGTGATGATTTTTTTCTTCAAAATATGATTTTCTTTCCGACAAATGATGATTTTCTTCGCAAAACTTCTGGCAGCCCTGTCTCTTACTGACCGTATAATACGAACAGAATAGTTCATTGCTCAGCTACTGAGGGTCAGTAAGTGAGCAAAACAAGCAAAGTGTTTGCAAAAAAGGTCTTTATTTTTATTGTTGCGTTTGCTTTATGTTGTTGTCTTAAATATTTCGTCACAGGCAAAGCATTAAAGAGGAAGGGAGAAGATAGTAATAAACAACAATAAAAATATCTCTAAATTTAAATTTTTTATGTGTTGAGGTTGCGAGCTACCCACCAAACACAAAGTCAAGCGCTTGAAAGATAATGGTGCATTATATATTTATACATAAATAGACATATTTTCTATCTTAAAAAAAAACGTTGATTAAGTAAAATTATTAATTGCAAATAAAACTTTTTCTAAATAAACAGTGAAATAAAAAAAATAAAACATAAACATGATAAAAATAATTTATCATGTTTTCCATTCAAAAAAAAAAAAATAAATAAATAAATAAAAGAATGGTTGCTTGGTGGAGCACAAAGGTGCAAATTCACCAAATAAAATTATGTGGTTGGATGGATCAAACTTAATAAGCTTTGATATTTGTCGGCATGGAAGATCATTTTCAGATGGGAAACATATTAAAAATATTTTTGATTTTTATTTAAAAGGTTTTCCCTTTCCTTACCATTAAACTTATTCATATTACTATGAAAAGCATCATAATGTCTTTATGATGACATATTCCTTTTGTTCCTTAAGCTTTGATAACATAAAAGTCATTGTATGTTACCAAATGCATTATTTATAACAAAAGAATTTTCGCATATCATCATCAATTTGAAATGAAACACGTATGTTTGCTGGACAAATAAGCATCCGCCTGATGTGCATTCATCGCTGTCTCATCGACGACTAAATTAAAGAGGGTAAGAATACGTGTGAATATTCTCTTCACAATTGTGCCAAGAAACGCCCGATTCTGCTGTAAATCAAACTATTTGTTAACGAAGTGTAATTGTAATATGTATATAAGACAGATATGTGCGCAACAAAAACAAAATTAATCTTCATGTATGTAAATGTTTACCTATCAACACTCGCAACACACATACATGCTCAAAAGACCGTTTGCGATATTTTACGAAATAAAGGGTCTCGAGTGAACACATGAGCCGACCGATCGAACAAAAACGGTCGTTGGTTGAGCGAAGAGCAAGCCAAAGAAGAACGAATTTTGAGGGGTTTTTCGCGACAGCATGGCGTCGTGTTAGTGGACGAGTGTTTTTTTCTGACAACAAGCACAAGAGGGACCAATTATTACGAGCTCTGGTCCTAACTCATGATTTTTATGAAATCTAGATTTTTATATATGTATGTGTATCGATTGAATAACATCTAATGTATCGAGAAATGCAAAAATCCCGATTTCACACAGATGATGGAACTTCCAACTGTTCATGATGTTTTACGATATGAGCTTCTACTAAGACAGCAAAGTGGAGAGAATGACCGAAATTATCCAGCAGCACCTGATGCAAAGGGTATTTATCTTCTTTTGTGGTACAAATTTTAAATTCGAAAGTCACTGTTCTGAAAAATATAGAAAAAAAAAACTGGAAATTGTCCAAAAACATATCACTTTGCAGAGGAAAACTGGAAATGCAAGAGGCTTTCATAGCAATGTTAGACCAGCTCTTTGACATACTTAATTGCAAGTTTGAGATTAAGCTATGTACAGAGTTTGAGGGTGCATGCCCATGTGGATCTGTGAGATAATTTTGATGCCCCTTCAACTTAAAAAACAAATTGAATTCCGTAATGTTGCATTGCAAAGTATTAGGTATGGTGTCGGTTAACGTGCTATAGCTGCCATTACAGCAGCTGATTTTTTGGATGCTGGCTTAATTACAGAAGGAGATAATATACTTGTAGTTGATCATAATAAAGCAAAGAGGGCACAAGAAAAAGTTATAAAATTAGTTAATGAAGAATTACACGACGTATAGATTCAACAAAAGTTTTGTTCAAAGCAGATAACTCAAGTCATCAGCTTCCAAGTATTGCAAAAGAAGAGCATTACACTGATTGTAGTGAACCAGGTGGAAGGTTTCTTTGGCATTTTACTCCAGAGAAGGATTTAACGAAAATAAAATCTGCTGAAGTTATAGCTAACCATCTTGTCGATTTCTTAAAGAAGAACAGTATTGATAAAAGTTTTCAAGCCATTGATGGTGACTCAACCAATGTAAACACTGGTTGGCAAGGAGGAGTCATGCATTGGGTTGAGGCAAAACTGAATCGTAAACTCATCTAGCTGGTTTGTTTCCTTCATTGTACTGAGCTGCCGCTGCTGCACTTGATGACAGTGTTGGATGGAAAACTTTATCTAACAATTAGTGGAGTAGACCGATTGGCTACAAGCTTGATACTGCAACTGAACTTGAAATCAATCCCTCATTTCTCAGATTGTTCTTACCAGAGCCTTTGGCTTCATTGAGTAACGATGTTGTCGAAGATATATCTACAGAGCAGGCTTATGGTTACAGGATAACTCAGGCGATAAGGACGGTTATACTTCCAACTGATCTGGCGCTATTAGAAATTGGTCCAGCAAGCCACTCTTGGTAGTTAACAACTGAAAATAGCATTTGTCGCATATGGGTTTCAAAACATGGCAATAACTTGAAGGCAATAACTTGAAGACGTTACAACTTCTTGTGGAATGCATTGTCCGCGTTTATTATCCCTGCTGGTTTACAATTAAACTGAAATTCATTTAGTTGGAAGGACCTCGCTACATTCTTCATATATATATTGTTTTTAAAACAATCCAACGGCCATCGTGGTTCACATTTAAGTGAAATGGAGCTTCAGACACTTTTGTGCTCGGAGGACAAAGAAGAAAGGATTGCAGGTGTCCAAAAGATAATTGAATTAAGGAATAAAGATAATAGTATTTTAGGATTTAATCAAGGATCCTTCAACCAGTGGCCATAGTTCAGGATTGATCTTGCCATCCGGATCGTTGTGGTATATGAAAGCTGCTTGAATGTCACCTTCCTGGCTCATCGACTTCTTCGATATAGTACAGCCAATCCCCAGATCTCGCTCTCTGCTTCCGGGGGTCCTTAAGGAGACAGCCGGTTTGACGCCCATCTTCTTTTTACCTGGCATTGCCTACTACGCAGTTGGTTACCTTATTTTCCGCACTGGATGTGCCTTCCGATACCTCCCCTACAATCTTTCGAGGTGCATCCTGGCTTACTTCGACACTGACATTCTTCTCCAAAGGAGATGATCTTCCCAGGAGGACACGGAGAGGCTCATAAATTCGTTCAAATTTTCTAACGTCCTGCTTGTGCTTCCTGACTAAATGTCTCTCCTTAGCCGTGGACAACTTAGGCCCTCCCTTGGCCATCTTCTCCACAAAGGCAAGAGATTTCCTAGTGCCGTTCTTGCCCTTATAATTTTTGTCCAAGTTCGCTTGTTCATATTACGTTGCAAGGCGTCCTGTGCTGCCATTTTACTATAGATTAATGGATGCCCTCCTAATGAAAGCAAATGCTATCGAATTCTAATGTTAATAACATACAAATTCGAAAGCATTTTCTCTCTTTTCGAAACACAGAGTAGACCCCACCTGTTAAATATCTGTCATCTGAAGTGTGATTTATTTAGTGAAATATTTGCCATTTGCGAATATGGATCATTTAACAACCGAAGAACTCCCCAAAATAGTTAAAACTTACTAGAAATGTGGTCGAGGATTCATTCTTTTACAACTCTGCTTTTTTGCACGCTTGTTTGCAGTGTTGCAGCGTCTCTGGTGGAGAATGAGGCGTATTAAATTTTGAAGCTGTGCTTAGTAGCCATTTTATTGTTACTTTACTTCGCCGATAATTCTGCTACCCAATACCGACGAAGGAGGTCGCTCTGATGTTACATTAGTATTAGCATCCGCTGAAGCTGGTGTACTTTTAGTGACCAATGCCTTATGCCTGCATCAACGTGCTAACTACTTCAGCCAACGCCACCCTCATTGTTTAAGTAAATGAAATAAATATATTTTTGTTGGTTTTTCAGAATTTTGGGACGAATCAGTAGTTTTTGTATGAAGCTAGAATATCGTTTTATGCGAATTCAATTTATGCGAGCCCTGAGTGTATATATGTATATAGTATAACCCTACTGCATTGGGGCTTCCGAGAATCCAAATAAATAAAATAATTCTAGTTTTCCTTATAATTTTTATTTTCAACGAGTAAACCTTTTTGGAATTTATACAGAGCACTAGGTATTATGCTCTCTATATTTGAAAATATTAATTATTATATTTTATTTCATCATATACATACAACATATATAGTATATGTATGTATACATATATTTTTACCATACAATAATTGGATATACGCCGAGCATCTTGATTCTACTTTTTAAAACTTAACCAATTAACTGTCTTATTTTGATTCGTTTAAACGTTGCATGGCCTCTTGAGCTTGCAGACCTGCCAAATTAAATTGTATTGTAATTATCAGATAACTTGTTATGGCTCCGCAAATCTAAATAAAAAAAATATAAATAGTATGTTATGTATGGATGGTCTCAAGTAGAAAGGCCCTAACTCGTGTTTTATACGAAATTTAGCTTTTGAGTGATTCCAATACATTTCACACAAATACACCTCGTCACAAAAATTTATCACAATAGTGTAAAAATAACGATTTTGCAAGCAGTTGTACAAAAAAAAATTACATTATGAATATTATAGCTTCCATTATGTTTTTTACCTCCTCCTGTAAAGTTGAAATTATTTGAGCTAGGGCCTTTCTACTTGAGACCAACGATATGTATGTATATAATATTTATAAGTTTCGTTACCCCATATAATGTTTCCATGTTTAAGGAGAAGTAACCACAGGCCGTAAAATCTGAAGAATGATATAACAGCTTCAAGGACAAACTATTTATCTGTATAAAGAATGCATTAAAATTTAATTTTTTTCTCATATAAAGTTTAGCAATACATATTACAATTTCATAAAAATCATTATTATCCAGCACAAACCCACATTTATGTATACATATGCCGATACAGTTTGATTCCAAAGAAGTTTTCCAGCTAATATAAAAGATATAAGAACATTTTCCGCCTGTATAAATGAGAACTAAGGCCGTAATTAGCACGTTTTTTGCTGACAAAAATAGTGGTGGGATAGCCTAAAATTAAATAAATAAATAAGATACATTAATTTATGTGCTGCTTAAGCAAGCCCCCATACAGAACAATGTATGCACACTAGATTAGCCAAATTGCCGAAAGTATTTATTTTATTTGCTCCAGCAGTTTCCGATAGACTGGTCATACAAAATCACATGCATGCAAAAATTGCACCGATAGCGTGCACTTTTTTCCCTTCGACTGCGTTTATACATGAAAACATTTGGAAGGGAAACATTTAGCTTGGTAGCAATTTACGGGTGGGGAAGATATAATAACTTTTGTGTTCGGTACTCGGCGACACGCTTTGTTTTTGTATACATACATACATTCACATGCATGTATGATGGTTGATATTATCCAATAATATGGAAACAACAAAAGTGAATTCCAGATGCTTTCCTTCCAAATGTTCGCCCGTCTAAACTCAGACTTCCACTATAAACAGTTTTTTGTGCCATAGCTTTCAAATGCGACGTTTTTCGGAAAAATATTTGTTCAGAATAAACAGCAGGACATTTTTGCTGTACATAATTGCCCTGTGACCTACCATGACCGTTTAATGGGATGAAACAAATTTCTTTTTCAGCGGCTCTAATTATAATCCGCTTTCATTATTTTATAAGGTAAGATAAATACATACGAGTATGTATCATTTAACAATATAAGGATCAAAACATCGCATACCAATTTATTTAATTTTTATAAAATTTGCTATGTATTCACAGGTGCCCTTAGATCCACAAAGGCACTCTTCGCTATGCTATGTTGGCTTCCGGTGGACTTAACGGCTAGAAAACTGGCCCTACATACGACCGTTAGACTGAATGCAATAGACGTATGGAACTACAGACCATGGGGTCGTGCTAGCATTCTAAATACAACGAACAATATACATGAACTCATTGACTACTGCACTCCCAAACCCCACTTCAGTAGGAAATTTAATATTTCTTTGACAGAAGGGTTCTCCCTTATGGACAGAGCCGTGCAGATTTTCATGGACGGCTCAAGACGGGGAGGAAGAGTTGGAGGTGACGTATATATTCCAGATTTCGGAATTGAAATGTCCTTCAGACTCCCGTACGAATGTAGCATATTACAGGCAGAGATATCCGCCATTAAAAAAGCAACACACTGGCTAAGTTTTTATCGGATACATAATAGTAATATTTAGATAATAACGGACAGCCAATCCGCGATCAAGCCCCTCGCAGGTGTTTACTCCACATCATTCCTTGTCCAAGAATGTCGCACAGTCCTGGATAAACTTGCGCAGCACTCATCCATCACACTATATTGGGTGCGTGGACACTGGACTAATTCAGGCAATCTAGTTGCGGATGACCTGGCAAAGAGGGGAACCCTACTCGGAGTAGTCGATATTGGTAATCTCTGTGGGCTCCCTCTCCTTGTCCTGCTGGAGACGCTTCGATACTGCTTTTTTCAATTCAGCTCAGGACAGATGGTGCAATGAGCCTACCTGTGTTATATCGAGAACCCTTTGGCATCGTCTAAATATCAACAGAACCAAAAACCTCGTTAGCTTCACCAGGAAGCGCCTGAGGAATCTCTTGGCTACACTAACCGCCCACTACACTTTTGGAACCCACGCTACACGCATGGGTCTCCCGTATAATGATTACTGCTACAGTTGCAATGATAAAGAAGAGGAGGAAATCATATCGCATCTTCTCTGCTTCTGTCCCGCTTTGGAATATCTCCGACTGCGCTTCCTTGGCAGAATATCCTTCAATAACTTATCCGAGTTATCGGAAATAGGACTCAGAAACCTAAGTCTATACACTAGGAGAAGCGGCTGGTATGGTCGTTAACCCTCTCCTGACCCACTTCTCTTCTCTTTTATTATCTCTTATTCTAAAGAAACTTTCCATCTATATCCTCACTTTATTCCCTATCCCCTTATTCTACTACTTTCAACTTAAAGGTAGCACAAAAGGATCACATTATTAGACCCAAGTGATCTGGACCCCTAGATATAAAGAAGAATGAGCATCAAAACGTACAAGTATGAAATAAAGTGCGCATGGGGTATACGCAAGTATGAGAATGAATGAGTATCAATACGCACTAGCGTAACAAATTTTCGATATGTGCTGGAGTATCCAAAAATTTTTGTATCGATTGTCTTTCTCTGCTGTACAAGTATGTATCAGTAAAATTTTTGCACACATATTTTGGGTGGCCTAATGTAAACACATACAAAATATTCGCATACTTTTGCTATTTGCATTCGCTAAAATGTATGCGAATATTCCAAGTGAATACTAAACACACAAAAATTGCACTTCTCTTACGAAAATAATTTACGATTAACAAGCGTAAAAAATTCGAAAATGACTTTAGGCAAAAGCATGAAAAATACACACACACACTTACTAGTAAAAATTGTAAGCAAAGCGTAAAACTCTTATATAAACAAGCGTAAAACTCGTATGTAAACAAGTTGCCACAAGTATCAATGGGCCTTTCGTGGTTGGCGTATTTCTACTTGGACCACAACAATTTGGTCATAGATTAAAGAAAATCTGTCGAAGTGTTCTCTAATCTATTACAAAAACGTCATAGTCGACGTCGAAATACGTCAAACACGATAACGGGAAATAAATATGTATTTGCTGCATTCAATTTAAATAAAATGTATTTGCATACATATGTACAACTTCATATTCTTATACAAATTTATTTTCATGTGATTTTTGGACGTACTGTAAGCATTCGCATTCGCTTTGCAAAAATTTAAATTTATTATTCCCTGTCTAATACGCTTTTGTTACCTCCCTAATATACATATGTATGTACTAGGGATGCCAAACGGGAAATCCCGAACCCGAAAATCCCGGGATTTTCGAAACTTAGCAAATCCCGAATCCCGGGATTTGTAAAATTCAATCCCGGGATTTCTTTTTCGGGATTTCTTAGCAATTTTTATATAAAAAACTTTATAAATTCAAATTTTCGTTGATTTTATGGTATTTTTTATAATATTTAAAAGTCCCATACAATTTTATACGTACAGTTTTAACAATTTAATGACTATTCGTGACATATTTCTTATAAATTAACAATAAGAGCAAAATAAATAAACTACTTTCTTACGGTAATTTTCATCAAAGGTACTACAATACATGTACATTTTAGAATTATTTTGAAAACAAAAGAAACATATTTGCTTTGGAATCATAAATCATCATTTATATTCTTCACAATTTATATTCTTTGATACAAGGCAAGTGAAAACTTTTTGTTGTCCGGTTGACGTAAAAGCGAGAAATATTTATAGAATAATGCGGAGTATTTTGTCTAAAAAACTACACTCGAGCAGTTTGTATGTTTTTCACATTGCAGTTCAAAATTATTTTCTTTTTTACTTAGACCGTTTAGGTAGTTTTTGACACAAACCTAAGATCAAACCCATTTAAATTACATGGGTTTGATAAATAGTTTTAGTCAAAAATGACCGACTGAATGAGTTCGACTCAATTATAGTTTTATTCGAGTTGCAGAGGAAAAGGCCAGGACACTAATAAACCATACTCCTCTAAGCGAACGTATGAATACATATGTATCGTATCTGTTGAACTTGTAAAAAAACAACCTATGTATGAATTAAAAATTTTTCAGTATAGCGAAAATACTGTTCAAGTGCTCACGCATACTTTTAATATATGTGCCTATAAAAATGTGATCGTTAGAAGTAATTAATCGAATTTTATTAGAATAGTGTATACATTTCTTTTAATTTTTCGACATGTTCAGCTTTATTATCGTTGTCATAGTCGTAACGAAATCGATAAAAAATTAGATAATGCTTGGTATACATACATACATATGTATGTATGTAACAAAAATGAAAGTGAATCTAAAAATTTTCGTAAGTCAACTTAAGCGGTAGTGCTAAAAGTCCACAGATACATTAGTTTTGGTTTAGATTATAGTAAAACATTTATATTGAAAACAATATAATTAACAATATATTAAGTTATTGTTTTCACTATAAATTCTCTAACATCAAATGTGATTAATCAACTTAAAAATAGATGAGAAAAATTCTTTTGATTTTTATTTTCATACTCGTATTAGAAAATTGTTCACTTTAAAGACAATTGTGGAATGATAAATTATGAACATAAAACCTTCTAAAATGCATTAAATTGTTATTAAAGTAATATTTATTTAAAAAAATAATTTATTTTACGAAAAAAAATCTATCCCGAAATCTCGAAGATCCCGTGATCCCGTGATCCCGAAAAATCCCGGGATTTTCGGGATCGGGATTACAAAATCCCGAATCCCGGGATTTCCAAAAATTGATCCCGATTGGCATCCCTAGTATGTACATATGGAGACTTATTTTGGATTTAATCGATAAAATTTATGGATTTCAGGAGAGGATGTTTTTTAAAATATGTTTTACATACAACATAAATTCTCGTTTACGATAAAATTTTACTGCCCTTATCTTAAAAGCTATCAACAATTTTGGCATTTTGATCATTCTAAACCTGAGTTGCCCAAAGTAGCACCAGAGTGCCGAACACCAATCGGCTTTTATATAAATGAATACACATACACGATTACATTTCTCTCGTGGTGGCCAGCTCTGTTCTAAACTATGGATAGACCCATACAATTTTATTTTCAATAAAAAAATTTTATTTTTTACTACGCTTACGATTAAATCGAAAATAGGGTACGATATGTATGGGGCCTATTCTCGTATGTGTATGCATCGTTTTAAAACGATACATACAAAAACGATAATTTTATATTGAAATGGTAATACGACAGTAGGGTCACACAGTACTTTTCAAAGTAAAATTGTCGTTCTTATCTGTCGATTTAAAACGATACTGAAACGAGAATATGCCCGATTATTTAATTTTTTTTTTTGTACTGACCTGTCCCTGTAGAGCGCAATATAGAAAATATAATTGTGATGTAAAGATAAGAAAGCCATGTCCCATTGATATAAGAATCGGGTAGTTCCAAAGCTCATTAAGAGTCTTTCCGATTTCACATAACTCGTCGTTTAATTGGCATAAATTATATAATTTCTGTTCAGCTTTAATCGCATTGTGTAGTTGGCTCTCGCGAATGATCTCTTCTTGAAAATTATTTTTGGATAAATTATTGAAATTATTAAAAGACGAAGCTACTTCTTCTACTGGTAATATACGGTTTCTACCCTTTTTATATCTAACAAGATCTGTTAATTCATTTTTCGGATACTCTATTCTATTCCCAGATCTCTTGTAATCCGATAAAGACATCTGATACCCTTCGTGTTCGTCCACCATCTCATTTATCTTTCTATTAATGGCCGAGAAGCGATATTTCAATGCTTTAAGTGTTACCACAAACCATATTTTGTCAAGAGAACTATAAAGCGTCGGAAAGCACGAAATTATCCATAACAAAGACTTCAATTCACTATAATCGATCAAAAATATATATGACGATAGTATAATAGCTATTTCACATATGAAAACGATAGAAACCATAACAGTAACATTTGTTTGCAACTTCGTATTGTCGATCCAGCATCCTTCACGTAATAACTGCTCATCAAATGTACGTATGCGATGATAAAGTTGGCCTAAACGATTTTGATTACATATTGCAGTTAACTGGTCAGTGCACACCATTATAAGGCCAATATAACTTAGAAGTAGTGTCATAACGAATGTTAAGGTACCTATAAGAACATCATTTATTATCAGACATTTACAAATTTGTTTTAACATATTTACATAAGATAAACTAATCCTTATCCTTACTTCCTCACTGATATTATTATACTCGTAGATGTGAAAATGAGTTTGTTTGCTTGTGATGCTTTCAATTCCAAACCGCTAAACCGATTTTGAAAATTCTTTACCAGCCTAAAATATAGGATATATTTTATCCGGTTTGAAACCGGTATTTTACATTTGGTACGGATTTTTCCGAAAAACACATTTTTGGGCCGGTTAGGGTAATTTTTGTTTCGGGTTTGATTGTTTAACCAGTTTTAAACCGGTATTTAAAAGTAAAACGCTAGTACAGTTAGTCCTCGATTATTGGTAATGGTTGGTACCGGGAGCGTTCTGGATAATCGATTTTCCCGGTTAATGGGGTAACACCTTTTATTGGTTTTTCATATTTTTTATTCATATTTTTGTATTTATTTACATATCTTTGTATATACCGCATATAATAAAAGAAAAATGCATGAATTGTATGCTTGTGTTTAATCAAAAAATGCATAAGTATGTACTAAAATGGAAAAAAATCCCGGTTGATCGATGAAAAAAAAAATTAAATGGATGGACAAAAAGAAAACAATTACAATATTTCTTTCCCGGATAATCAACGTTAATCGAATCACGGATAATCGAGGCCTTACTGTATTTAATAAGATATTTACCTATACATTCTGGGTTTTGGATATTCAGCTTTGATTGGTCAGGCTTTACATACAATATCTTTAGATTCGATGTAAAAATTACTTCTTTTTATGGCATTCAAATAGCAATTAGGGCATATGAAATCGTCTTTCAACATCTCTCGGTTCCAACTCGTGTGATATCCAATTTCCTTGCTGTTGGATGAATACTTCTCCTTGCAAGCGTATTGAAATTGCTGCTTGAGTGACTCCAAATGATTTGACAAGTCCTTACAATCTTTATGAAATAATATTGAAACTTTTTGGCTGATATGTTGATTCATATCGGATTACGTTGAACATCTTCTATACTATACTATTATACCACGATATAAATGTATCATACATTAAAGTCCAAATTCACATTCGATAGTTAACTAACGCCCGTCGTTTAACTAATAATTTTTCTTATAAATTTCATTGGTTAAACCACCTTCATTAGTCAACTAAAGACTGTGAATTTTAGCCTAAGTTTAACAAATATTGATTGATATTGCATTTTGTTTAATCTACATAATTCGTTTCTTGTTGATTGTAACATCCTTTTCTAAAAAATTGGTTTAATAACCGATCAGATCCTTTGGCAAGTCTATTTCACAGATCTTAACCACGGTTATCGAACACCAGGAAATGAAGGGAATTTAAAAAGTGCTTCACTCATATTTTTACTTAATTGTTTAATTTATAGATTCTGAATTTTGTAAAAGCAATTTTGAAAGAATTTTTGAATAAAATTTTCAAGCAAACAGGAAACAGAGGGGAAATATTAAATGAATACGGTAGCACGATTTTACCGGAAACTTCACAATCCTTCTACTTGTCAGATGGTGAATGTCAAGAAAAAATTAGAGATTGGAAGTACCTTCTATATTTATTTTTAACACCCGACCAAAAAAAGGGGTGTTATAAGTTTGTAGTGTGCGTCTGTGTGTATGTACGAGAACACGTACAGACCAAACGGCTGAACAGATTTTGATTTCGTTTTTTTCTGGTTGAAAGGTGATTTGATCGAGAAGGTTCTTAGCTATGTTTTAAGAAAAACAGTCCAGCCGTTTAGAAGATGTCGCATCTTTTCTAGATATACATACATATATGCGGGGGTTATTAAAATATTTAATTTTTTTATTCATACATTTTTCCACATTTTTAGTTTTTAGGAAAATGTAATTTTTCTTTGTTATTGTTTATTTTTCAAACAGCTGATTAATTTTCTGTGTGCCCAAACTAGCACGAAGAAATAGTATGGGCTGTTTTATGATACAATAATACAGGTAACCGCGAGGCACCAGCTGTTTTGCTTGTTTCGTGATGTGATCTGCCAAATGGTGTTTATGTTTTACCAACACACGCGCACAGTGCCTATTAACACTGTACTAATACAAACATTCTTTGCAAAGCCAAGAGAAAACGCAAGTACATGTATATTGTTTTCTCTTGGTTGTCTCTCTTGTCAATCACAAAACAGCAATAAAAATCACTGTTGTTTTATTTGTTGTAAATTTGTTGTAGATTCGCGGCTACCTGTATTCACGGTTGCCAGAAATGCAGATTTATCTGGATTTTGCAGATGTTTACCCTCCAAAAACACAAAATCCAGATTTGAAGATTTTTGGGCTAAAAACGCAGATTTTTCAACTCCAATTATAGTGCAATTTTTTTACATTTTTCTTAATACTGCTACTACTTCTTGTTTCTTTTATGTGTGAACGACTCATAGTTTAAAGAGTTAAAATTTTTGAACTTAGGAAACATCGTAGAGAATATATTATTTTCTCTTCAAGACTTTGTAAAGTAAACAGTAGACTTCAACCAGTGCTGCAGCTAATTGTAAAAAGGTAATGAGAAATTAAAAATTTATTCAAAATCGAAGATGTTAGCTTGTAAAGATTTTTGTTTGAAGCTTTTAAGCTTATTCTGCCGTATTCATAAAATAATAGTTTTAGTTTACGAAAGCTTTGCAAAACAAATTTTTCTTTGTTAAACGTTTTGTAACCCAAAATAATATTTATGAATATTACCTATTACGAATATTACCTATTTTGTGCTATTACGCTTGTGTACGTTATTCTTAATAATATATTTTGATAGTCATTCTATAAAAATATATATGTTGCACATGTACATCCATATTTATGTAAATTTTTTTAATAAAATATAAAAAAGTTGTTTAAAAATTGCTTTGAAGATTTTTTGAAGATTTTAAAAATAAAATGCAGATTTTGCTGATTTTTTCGTGAAAAATTGTTGAATTTTGCAGATTTTATCCTTAAGGTATAGGTCCATAGCTCGCTTTTTGGGCGTTATGCTTTACACGCGTTTCATCCTCTTGTTTCATTCTATACTTTGTTCGCGTTGAGTTACATGCACTGCTTTTCATGTGCCATTTTATTTTTGTTTTGATCAGCTGTGTGCGTTTGTTTATAAATACTTATAAATCAAAAATGGAGAGTGAAATCAAGTTTTTAAAAGAATTTGTGGAGTTAGTCGAGTTTGTATATTTAATTTTATGTGCAAAAAATGCCTATGTACAATTTCAAAAAAATAAAAGGTTTTGGGTGCGGCCGTTGTATTTAGAATGGAATTTAAGTGGGTTTTTTGAAACCACATTTAAAAAAATTAAAACTTCTGACCCTGAGCAATTTCGAACCGCGACAAGAATGCCTGCAGACGTCTTTGACTATTTATTCAGCATTTTAAATGATAGTCTTGAGAAGAACTCGGCCAGGGCTATTCCAGTAAATTGTCGGCTGTTCTTGACTTTAATGTAAGGCTGAGTTTACATCTGGCATTTCTTGTGTGCATTTGCCCAAAAAAGCGAAACCAACTAATTATGTATTTATTGATTTAAACTGCTTACAATCATGTTGGATTCTATAACATTGTCTATTAGTTATGTATGGAACTATTTAACTTAATAAATACACGAGTGAATAAAACAGTTTTGCATTAGTAATTATTGGTTACGCAAAATTAATTAAAATTAATTAATTTTGCCGTGGATAATTAAAATTAATTATCCACGGCAAAATAATATTTATCGATAACGTAAGAAACAAAGTATTATTTAACGTCTTTAGCTTTCAAGAACAGCTGACTTTCTTTCATGGTGCTTGTAACGCGTACAAAAGTAGAAAGTAGACCTACTTTTCGCTTTGAACGCGCCTACGCGTTCTGCGTTTTTTTCAATGTAACTTGTCACATACTATTGCATTGATTCTACTTTTTGGAAAGATGCATAGAAAGCGTAACGCGCACAAAGCGAGCTATGGACCTGTACCTTTAGAAATTCTGGCAACACTGCCTGTATTATTGTATCATGGGCTGTTTCGTGCAAGAAGATGAAGAACATTACTCTCACAAAACCTCTCTGATTAACCCAATTTTTAAGACGTTGACGTTATAAATCGTGGCGTCTTTGTAATAGATTAAAGAAAACTTGTACGTTTTCTTTAATTTATTGCGAAAACACGTCGAGACGTAAGTCGATTTTTTGTTATTGATGACAAGTTACTAGAGTTTTTCTTTTCCCGGACTTTTTCATTTCCCGGGAAAGCGGGAAAGATTTTTCGGTTTCCCGGGAAATCCCGGGAATTCCCGCCCAGTACAAAACAATACAAAATATTTTTAAATTTAATTTATTTCAACAAAAACAAATTAAAATTCATGAGATCGATTAACTAATAACGTTTTATAAATACCAATATTATAAAAAAGAAATTATACGAGTATTATAAAAAAATATTACAAAATATCCCCTTATGAAAAAATCATTGTTAAATTTAAAATTGGTTTAACAAACGAATTTTGTATTGCAAAACCAGTTTTAACGCATGCTTTAACTTTAACAATCGTTTTTGTATAAGGGCATATTTCTTTGGAAATAGGACTTTAGTACAGAATAAGCTGTTAATGCTTTTAACCGTAGTATTTACCAAATATAATCTGTAAATATTTGTATTTTTTTTTATTTCCTTGCTCATTTGTTTTTTACTTTTATGAATTGTTGTAGAATTAAATTTTGAACGTCGCGTTCTGCTTTTTCCAAATAAAGGCATCTAAATCTCAGAACGCATGCGTGCCAGATGTAAACTCGGCCTTAGTTGTTGTAAAGCTTTAGCTATTGTGATATTGCCATCACCTTATTGCACCATCGCATTAATAAAGTGAATAACGAGACTCATCAAGGAAAGTGTACATACAAATTAAGTTGCCATAACAAAGTCAAAAAATCCCGGGAATTCCCGGAAAATGTGCGGGATCCCGGGAAATTTTTCCCGGGAAATCCCGTATGAAAAACACTACAAGTTACTCAAGTTTAAAAGCTCTTTCGAAAGAATTAAACAATTTTGAGAAATGTGGACCCGTTGGATTTTTTATTATTTTTGATATTTTTCGAATCATTTACAGTACTAAATAATTATGTTAACATGAGTTTCCTTGCTAACGATTTGTATTTATACAAACTACACACACTTGCACATGTGTTTTTACCTGCGGCTCCGCTCGCGTAGATCTGGTTAAAAAAATGCATAAAAACCGGTGTACAACTGGTTAAACAATCAAACCCGAAACGAAAATGACCCTAACGAGCCCAAAAATATGATTTTCCTTAAAATCATTACTAAATATAAAATATATCCCATATTTTAGGCTGGTAATATGGCTTTCTCATGGTAAATGATTTTTTTTAAATCGGTTTCGATCGCAAAGCGTAGCAAACAAACAAACTATCTTTCACATTTATAATATTGGTAACGATTTTCTTTCAGACAATAAAAACTTATAATCACTTTTATTGTTTTAAGGGCCAATTTCACCAACTTATTTAAATATCAATTCATATTTAAATGTATTTTTTTCATACAAAAATTAATGGAAATCAACGTTTAAATATGAATTGATATTTAAATAAGGTAGGTGAAATTGGACCTAATTGTGCTGAGCAAGTACATGAGTGCGTTTCACCAGCATATTTCTTGCTCAACGAAAATTGCCTATATTTAGATAAATTATTTTAATTAACTCTTATGTTCAACTATACAAGTCTTATTGATAAACTTATCACTTTTCCTTCTTTGAACTATCTTCGGCGTTCACACAATGCGAGTCTTATTTTTTATGCATAGTTTTGTGTATGCATGTGTGTTTTTTTTAACATTACGAATGGGAAAGCAAAACGTATTGACACTACATGAAGCTGAGTACTCGTTTCATTTATCCTCGTCTCTCTCTCCTACAAGCTAATCAGCTAAGACAAATTAAGTAAAAGTCAAAAATAAGAATTTGGTAATTCAAGTGCAAATATCTTTTAAACTAACTATAAAAGATAGTTTACAAGTTGCAAGCACATTTTTTATCTTCTTTTTTAACTTTCCAAAAAGTGAAAAATCTTTAAAATCTATTGAAATTTGTATGCGTTACGAGCTTGGGAATGTTTTCGTAACCCACCAAGTATATCAACTCTGACTACCTGCATCTCAGCTTGTATTATAACAACTGTGCCTTGGGTCCTCTTCTAAATTATTTTTTTTTTCAGTTCAGAAGATACAAATTTATTACAATTTATTTTAACTTGCAAACACTATACGCTAGATAGTCCAAAACGAGGCCGGTTTCAATTTATCATTTCTTGTTTATTAATTAGTTAACTATATAAACCAAAATTGCTTGGTTTACATTGCTCTTTTTTTCACTCGAAGCAATCATATTTTTTTTTACTTACTTTGTGATTTTTTCAAAGAGCTTTCCATATCCCAAATAGAAAATATCAATAAATTGAATAAAATAATTATGAGAATCATACACAAAACTACACAAAATGTTCCAATTGCAGATTTTTTTAATTCGCGATATTGTTGAAACTTTTGTAAATTATGGGGATAAATACCCAAAAATTTGCATACTAAAAATAAATGAGAAAATTTGGGAAGTATTAAGTCCACCGTACAGTCTGACATCGTGCTTCGTGTTTCTAGTCTGTTTGATTACTACAACAAATAATACTTTTAATGTACTTTACAAACAATTTGTACTCGTATGATAATCGTTGGGCGAGTACTCGTTTTAATTAGAATTACCTTTTAAGTAGATTAAAAAGATTTTAATCATGTTACGAGTAATTAGGGTTAAAGAAAATGTGTAACAAATTAGTTAGTTGAAATAAATTTCAATTTTTTATTTCTCAAAACTTATAATTTCTTTAACGAAAGAAAACCTTTTCACAAATATTACATGTACAAAAAAAAAAGAATAATATTTTATACAACAGCAAATACATTACTATATAAAAAATGTGTTCAAAAATCCAATAGAAGAAAGTTCACTACAACTGTGGTAACTAACTGCTGTCTTTTATATGCATTATTTAGCGGCGTTTTCGTTCGTTTTCACGTTTGCGTTCCTCCTGAAATAGATATAAAGCAAAAGTAAAATGAAAAAGTAGTTATTAAAAAATATGCTTGAGCTCTTTAATACGAGTATTACTTATTTATGCATGTGAATAAATTTTGTAGTTTGTATTTTTTATTGTTCGTTGAAATGCAATGAAATAAAATATTTGGGGTATTCAAATGGTACTCATAAATTAACACGTTTTAAAGTAATAACACGAAAAAATATGACTGCTGTGGGCAACTCCTCATAATTTACAATTATAAATATTGTACTTATTTAAGAAATTTATTATTCGACATATTGTCATAACTTTATTTTAATTTGAAATTTATTTGCTGTTGGTTCAGCATATAGACATCGTTGAATCACCAGCAAATAAATTTCAAATTAAAATTGCACTTATTTGTATTTTTTTGGTTTTAGCACTGAGCTGCCCAAAGCAGCGATGCCAACTTGGTGCTTTTAGCACTATTTTTAGTGCTTTTTGAAGACTTGAAAACGTCAAATTTTGAGCGTTAGTGCCAAACTAAGAAAAATCACTTAATAGTGCTTTTAAGAAATTTGTGCATTTCTTAAAATTACTTTAATAAAAAACTCGGTGTATTTATTTTTTCAGTGTAAAGTCTACATTTTTCGTCTCATACATTTCATTAAAAATTATACTATTTGCAGAAATAGAGAATATCTTAGAAAATATTAAACATTATTAAACTTCACTGGTTTGAATCTTTACTCGTTTTTCACGTTAGTGCTTTTTACGCTTTTTAGATCACAAAATTACGCTTTTTAGTGTTTTTTTTTAATTTTGATGTGCTTTTAGAACCAATAAAGTTGGCATCACTGGCCCAATGTAGCACCCGAGTGCCGAACATCTATCGGCTTCTTATACAAATGAATACACATACGCGAATACATTTCCCTCGTGTTTCTCTCGGTGGCTAGCTCTGTTTTAGGACCTTTGTTACCCTCATACCTAAATAAGATCGGCAAGCGTCGCGTTAGCAGCAGGGTACGTATTTTCAGTACAATAAAATAATATTTTCACATTTAAATGTACTGAAAATGCGTACCCTGCTGCTAACGCAACGCTTGCCGCTTTTATTTAGGTATGAGCAGTGATGCCAACTTAGCCCTTTTCGGGCTAGATTTAGCCCGTTTTCAGTCACTCAAAACGCGAAAAAAATTTTTGGCCCGAAACTATAAAACGAATTTATCTAGCACTTTTTACAATTATCTTTCAGCCCTTTTAGCCCCTTTTAACTTTTTGCTTGATATGTCTACATTTAAACTTTTACAAACTTATTTCTTCCTTTAGTCTAGCAATATCGACTTATGAAATAACGTGACAGCATTGTTTCACTAATTTTCTTCTCTTATTTTGCTTTACCAATTTAAAAAAGAAGAAACGATATGGAAAAATTTTCTATTTCTTCAAAATTTTTTGGGCTTTCAAAGATTTTCAGTATAGCATAAAAACAGATTTTATTTAATAAATTTAAAATTTACTTACGTAGCCATATGAATGTATACTACTACTGTATGTATGTATACTACTACTGTATATATACATATACACTATTTAATCTACGTATGAAATGTAATATGAAATGTAAATGAAATATGTATGTACCTATGTGTTCATCTCATGGTAGTTATTTATTTTCTAACAAATTACTTTACTTTGGCTTTGATTTTCAACAGAAACACTTTTTCCAAAAATTTTACTTTATGTTGCATTAAACGTACATATATTTTTTCAGTGTAGCCCTTTTAAGCCCTTTTTTCAAAAATTTTTACGCGTTTTGAATCTAAAAAGTTGGCATCACTGGGTATGAGGGTAATTTGCTTACTACCTCTTTCTCTCTCTCTCAATTCCTTTGGTAAACTCTCACGCATTTCTACATGTAGTTATGACCAGTGATGCCAACTTAGCCCTTTTCGGGCTAGATTTAGCACGTTTTCAGTCACTCAAAACGCGAAAAAACATTTTTGGCGCGAAACTATAAAACGCGTTTATCTAGCACTTTTTACAATTATCTTTTAGCCCCTTTTAACTTTTAGCTCGATATGCTTACATTTGAATTTATACGAACTTTTTTATTCCTTTAATCTAGCAATATCGACTTATGAAATAACGTGACATCATTGTTTTACTAATTTCCTTATTTCTTTCTATTTCCTGAAAGTTGTTTGTGCTTTCAAAGATTTTCAGTATAGCCTAAAAACAGATTCTTATCAAAAAATTTAATTTTTGAGTTAATGATGCAGAATTAATCCTCATGTAAAAATTTCATTCAAATGTCTTGTTTACTCAGCTCTTGAGTTGAGAGAAAAATAAAGTTTTTCTCTCAACTCAAAAGTAAAAATGCGTCAGGTAGAAGCAAGTGAAATGTAACATTAATATTTAATAGGCATGCCCCGCCCACTTCTTTAAACACAAAATTATGTTATTCTAATGCCAAGTACACATCTGGCATTTCTTGTGTTGTCGTTTTGTGCCGTTTTTTCAAAATGTTTTTTATATGGAAAGCAACGAAAAATTTCGGAAATGACAAACGTTGCCACTAGTACAACTATAGCGATGTCACAAAACGCCACAGTGTGTGCTCGGCATAAGAGCCGAAACTCTGCCAAGTTTCGTGGCAATCGGACAAGTAGAGGGTACACACATATAATTTAACACTAACCTTTCATGAGCATAGGTCTGCCCACTTTTTTTGAACACAAGATTAAGTAATTTTCCGAACTCAAGGTGTGTGCCAAGTTTCGTAAAAATCTATAAAGTAGAAGCATGTGCAATATAACATTAAATTTTAATGTGCGTGCCCACGCCCACTTTTTTGAATGCATTTTCGTCAGAATCGGTCAAATAGAAGCAGAAGTTTTATTGGGCTGGCTCCGCTCATTTTTTCAACTTCGAGATTGTCTCGTTACGAGAGCCCAATGTAGAGTATCATAAAATCAAATTGAAAATTTTGTAGGAGTGTACCCGCCCACTTTTTTACAATTGAACAAATTAAAAAATATATTCAGAAAAAGACAATGAATGTCATGTAGTGCATTTTAATCCAAAATTTATAACTTCTTTATATTTCACAACGCCTATACCGCCCACCATTTGTTGAAATAAAGGAAAAAATATATTTTTCCACATTGGATTCCATGCAACAATAAGTACACACAATTACATTCCATTAATTATTTTTATATATTTATTTATATATTTTTTTTTATTTCACTCATAGTGCAAAAAATTTTCAAAAATGGCTCAACTTCAAGATGCCATAAAAATTTAATTGAAGCTAACTTTTTAAAACCCTTTGGCAGTTCTGTTTACTTAATGGTCTACTTTTATTTCCCATTGGAATTGTTTAGGATGTGGTTTCTCTTGTTGTACTGTGTTACCAAACAAGCTAAAAAATTGTGTTTAAAATTTTTCAATCACATTTTTTGTATCATTGCTGCTGCGCTTACATTGAAAATATACAAATGATTCAACACTTCAAAGTGCATTTTTAATTTTATTAATTTTTATTTCTTAAATTTAGTATCGAAAAATTTGTTTAATGCTCCAAACTACACATTTTTAATTTTTTTGTTAAAGGTCAACGTGAAAATGTTTGCAATATAAAGCCAAAATTATAACATGAGTTGTTCACTTTTCAATGGCATCATTTTTGTATTACATATGTATATCTGAAAAGTTTCTTGGATGCATCCTCTTACGGATTCTTGCTTATTTTTATGAAACTAAAAATTCCTTAAGCTGAAAAATAAATACATACATATGTAGTTTCTTTTAACCAAACTCAAATTAAGCAGTATGAAAATATTAACTAACAGTGTAAAAACTGCACGTTCAACTATTTTTGAAGTGCATTCAACAACGAAAATTGTACGTTACATTAAAACCAATTAAAACCTCTTAAATTTCCTAACAAAATCTTTATTTAATTTGTTTATACTTTGATTTGATTTGATAAGAAATCTAAATCCTAACGTTTTCGTTTTTTTTTTCATTATGGCATTTTTAATTTGTATCCCATTTCAGCCCATAATGTCTTACAGATTTTGAAACTGCAATGAACTATTCAATAAAATTATGAAACTGGATTTTATGAAAACCTAACTTCGACACCTGTTCTAAAAATTCTTTCAAATATTTTAAAAGTAAAAAAAAATGTTGCTTGGTCGTAATGTGTTGTACATATTGTAATATTTCTTTTAATGTAATATTTCTGCACAATATTATTTATGCAAATTATGTCCACTCAAAAAAAAAATAATAAAAATACAAATTACATTGTTAAATGCTCAAAGGACACTGTCATATTTACATAAAAAAATCCATGATTTCACTAGAGGTTTCATCAATTATAAAATAAGTTTAGAATATGTATATCGATGGTCACAAGTATAAAGGCCCTAACTCGTTTTTCACGAAATTGAGTTTTTCAGCGGTTCCAATACATTTTACACAAATACAATAGCGTAAAAAATAACGCTTTTACAAGCAGTTGTACTGTTTATTATTATGTTTTTACCTTCTGTACTGCTTGTGACCAACGATATGTATGTGGGTACATATGTAGATTTTACTTATCATATTTACCTTTTGTGTCAGAATAATGACCAAACGTCTAAAAATGGTCAAGATATCAAAAAAGAGATCCAAGGCGTGTTGTACAACATCCCGATTACCAATACGAACTTTTTCAATAATATTTTGTGTATCGAATAGCACAAAACCGGCCATTACAAAAACGCCAATATAAAGTTGACCCTTGAAAAATATAATGAAATGTAAATTTACATATCTCTCATTTACTCAAAGAAGTTTATAAATCAAAAAATTTAATTTTTGAGTTAATGTTGCAGAATTAATCCTCATGTAAAAATTTCATTCAAATATCTTGTTTACTCAGCTCTTGAGTTGAGAGAAAAATAAAGTTTTCTTTTTCCATTAAGTGCGTGTAAATTGAAAACTTTTTAACTTGTTTTCTGGCAAACTGCTTTGTTGAGTTATGACATTCTTTTAGTAAATGAGCGATATTATCTTAATTAGAAGAAACACTTACCATGTGTACAAACATTGACTTGAAAAATATATTTAGAATGCTCAACAGGGCCATAGTATTGATAACACTGACCAAGATTCCTCCTAAAAATAGAAATCGACCACGTTCAGCTAAAAGTGCTGCTATTGACAGTGACGCAAATGTTATCATGGTTCCAACTAATGCTGTTATTATAATTGATGAATTGACGCTAACAACATATTTTAGAAGCGGCCCCATTGTTTGTCCCGAGCAAAAACCAAACGCATACAACATAGCCACACGATTATAGTAATTTTTACCATTATCGCGATAGAAATGTAGTCCGAGCACAAGCAATAACGTACCCAAAGCAGCTATCATTCCCAAATCAATAATATTTTTCATTTGCAGCATTGAACCGGTGGCTGTTATGGCAGCTGTACCACACAGCATCATATAAACTTTAGCCAGATGTTGACGAACATGGGGTTCGCTAAAAAAAAAGAAAACGTTATATGTGTATTTGAGAAGTTATTCAGAAAAGCTTAAAAAGACAAATCCAAAACAGTATATAAATGAGTTTGATTAATATGTGGATTATATATTTTATTCGACCTTAAGAGTTTGTAAATAAGTTTTGTAAATATTTACTGCCGCGAGAAATTTTTCCCGTGGAAAGCTTCATTCTTTTGCAGCTCTGCTTTTTTGCACGCTTTTTTTTAAATGCAGTGTTTGTTGCAGCGCCTCTGGTGTCAAATGAGGCGTGTTAAATTTTGAAGCTGTATTTAGTAGGCATTTTATTGGTTATTTTACTTCGCCGATGATTCTGCTACACAATACCGACGAAACATGTCTGAGTCAAAGAGTTTTTCAGTATTAATTAATTATTATAATAATAATATATTATTATAATTATAATTACATAGTGGTTACGATTTTTTGGGCACATGACACACATATCGCCCATTTACTTCAATAGTAAGTTAATAATGTAGAATAATGTGGCATTTCGTATTTTATTTTGCGTAAAAATTTCATATACATACATACCACCACCTTCTGAGAGAATATGTCTTCATTGAGTTGTATGCAAATTAAAAACTTAAAACGCGTTTTTTTTAGTTGTGACACTATTGAAGTAAATGAGCGATATGTAAACCCGACCTTAGCATGACAGAGACAATCAAAGCTGTCGAAAATCTAAAAGGAGAACATTGTATTGTATTTTGAACAATCGCCCAAGTGATAAATCACTTTTTAATCATCAAAAGCGATCTGTAGAGAATCATATAAGATATTTCTGCCAAAAATGATCACCCAAATGCTAGCTGGGATGCAGTTAAAGAAACTTATATACATACATATGTATGTATGTATTTATGTACACGCATTCATATGTTAATATGCATTTATGATACTATGATTTATGATATATATATATATATATATATATATATATATATATGTGGTTGTTATAAAATATTGCAAATATTTTTTATAGGTACTTACTATTTATCATTGAGTCCATGTATGAACTGATTAAATCGATCTGTCATTGTAGCCATGTCTAAATTTTTTTATTTTCTTTTATTCCTTACGTTTTAGTGTAATAGACCTTTTTAATTTATTTGTATTTTAAACGTAATTTTGATAATTATATTTCACAAAACGAATAAATTTTGATAATAAATTCCAGTTTTTCGCAAGGTATTTTCCTTTATAATGACACTTGTTATAACTAAATTTCTTCTAGATATTTTCACCTTTTTAATAGTAATTGTGTATGTATCAGAGATGGGAAAGTTAGTACGTTAGTAGATGTTCGATACAATTTGACATTAAAAAGGGAACAAATTAAGTTTAGTGACATAACTCCAAAATTAATAAAAAATTTGGCATCGGAAAGAAAATTAAAAAATAAAAAGAAAAATTTAAATAAAAAAATTGGCTGCGAGCCTTAGGTTCCGAGTTATGGGCCTTTTAAGTTCTGGTATAAAATTGTGATTATATGGTGGAATTGGCACAAATCAAGCTAAAGGGCAACTCTAAAAATTTGCTATCCGATTGAGAATTAATAAATAAGGAAAAAATATTAAATTAAAAAATTGTAGGCGAGGCTTAGTTTCCGAGTTATGGGCTTTTGAAATTGTAGTACAAATTTCTGATTACATGGTGTATTTTCCAACAAATGTTGTCCAATATTGGTGTAATTTAAAAGCTTTTTAGCAACTCTAGGAAAACACTAAATTTGGAGTTCGGTTTGTACTTACTAACACCTGTGTGTGTTTGTAGCATTCATACATAAAAAGGTTTTTCTGCACTGCCAGCCTTCGTCCAGGCTTAAGGATTTTCTCCACCATGGTGTTTCCCTACACGGCGCAGCCTAATAAATATTTTCTGCCTGGAAAAGTTTTCCTGTTTAATATCGATCTTCTGCACTGCCGGCCTTCGGCCGGGCTTAGGGGTTTTCTCCACCATGGTGTTTCCCGAGACTGCGCAGCCTAATAAAGATTTCCTCCTGAAAGATATTCTCCAAAGCTTTTAAATTATACTAATATTGAAGACATTCGTTGGGAAAATATTACGTATAATCACTATTTCATACTAGAACTTCAAAGGCCCATAACTCGGAAACTAAGGCTCGCCGCCAATATTTTTATTTAAGATTTTCCTTTTATTTTTTAATTTTCTATCGGATACCAAATTTTTATCAATTTTGGAGTTATGTCACTAAACTTAATTTAAGCCTAAAATTATATAATCATACAAAAAAATTTCAACACCAAAAACACATGCACTTTGTTGGTATAAACAAACGCATAATTGTCATAAACATGTTTTTGTTTTTAAAAATAACAATTACAGGATAATTGAAGTACAATTGAAGACGCCGCATTCATGAATGATTAGTCATCCAGTGTTGCCCAATATGTGCCTAATTACACAGATTGTGCAATTACTCTCATGTGTAGGCCATGTAATTAGATTAATGTATAATCTGTGTGTAATTCTCCATTGTGTGCTGTTTTTCTTTATTTTTTTTTCATTTTAATCTACACAAAAGATATGTAGAATAGTTTTCTCTAATGTGTAATTGGAGACACAGCTATGTGCAATTTCATTGGCAACACTGTAATCATTTTATTTACAACACATACACTAACATTTTTCTAGCTCGTAAACAAAGTTTGACAACTAATTGCATTGTGTACATTAACAGGCTGGTCTTGTGCATGTAGATGTTATAATTTTTCCACGGCTCTAACTGACAATTTCTTTAATAGTTTACTAACTTCATGCGAACAAAGCAATTTTTTAAATGGCAAATTTTATTAGTACATACAAATATGATATGTACATGAAGTTACATTTCTCCTTATCGTAGTTGGCACATTTCGACCACTACGTTTTTGTATTACATTAGTAGACTTCTTCTTCAAATGTTTTTCTGTTGTAATATCAAGCATAGATGTACTTTATCTCCGAAATTTTTGTTTGTAGCTTACCTTTATATTATGCTGATAGCGTTGGGGCTTAAAAATAGTTTTAAAAAGTGTCTTCGAAAAAATCTTGACATGAATGAAAGAAAACATATGGTAAATGAAAATAGAAGCAGTGACAAATAACTCAATTTCAAAACATTTTAAATGCATATATGGGTATACATATCGAGACTTATTTTTGATTTTATCATAAGCGAAAATTAAAATTTTGTGGGCCTACTCATAGTTTAGAATTATCAAAATGCCAAAACTGTTAACTCTAAAGATACGGGTTGTAAAATTTTATCGTAAGCGATAATTTACGTATGTAAAACAAATTTGAATCTGAAAACTTTAATTTTCGTCGCTTACGATTAAATCGAAAATAAGGCCCGATATGTAGACATATCAAAATTATTATTTAACACAATAATAAAGTCCCGGAGTCATATTTACTGATAGATTTTATTAATATGTATTTCAATAAATAACTTGTGATTCTTAAACAAGGAAATAAAGATTTTCCCCCATATTCATAAAAAAATAAAATGAATTTGAAATCCACTTTAGGAAAATGTATGAAAATTTTTAAATAAAATACATTTCAAATTTTATGAATATGGGGTTTATGTTTTTTTACTATAATGATAAAAATATAGAACACGTTCAATTACTAGAAAATATAACTTTCCATCCTTGGAATATAATTGATATTTTAATTTGCGAAATTGCAAGTGTTGGGGACACGTCAGTGGTTATACAAAGTTGCCAGACTATAATAATCATAAATACCTCCCGTTGAAGAAGTTAAGAAAGTTTCGTTCTATTGATGTAACTTTTTCGTAATGAATGAAATTGCGTGAACTAAATTAGATTGACATCCATTGATTTTGGGCAAAATAGGCACATACATTAGACTTTATTGCTTCGCAATTTAACTTTTGCATTTAATGGCTGATGATAAACTCGACTTTTGAAGTCAAAAATTTAAATAAAAATATAGTTGGGGACCATTCACAAAGCTATTTTTAGATTTTTTTATGCCCCACCCCCTCTGTATAATAGTAACGCATTTTACAAAATTTTCAGTATAAAATTACGTAATATATGAACAGTTCCTTATTTGAAAATTTTAATCGCTGCAAAATAGTACGTGGAAATAATTTAATAGCCGATATTAGGAACATGGACATATCTATATTATTAATTAAACAAAACAATTTTTACCCACTGATTATTGCAAAATAAAACTTAGGTATCTTACTAAATGAAAAGTGTAAGTTGGACGGTGCTACTTTCAGAAATTTATATTTGTACTACTAAAGCCAATACATATGAATGTAAGTATGTATGTATTTATGCTATACATACATACATAGGTATGTATATATTTACATATATGTATCCTTGCGCATAATTTGGTATATGAAAACACGATTTTCAATATCAGAATATTTTTAAACAATTTCTTTAATTATAGTATGTATGTATGTAGTTATTTTAATGCAAATCTTTTAAATTGATTTTTTGGAATAGTCTTGTGTTTTAGATTATATATGTGTGTATAGGTATAAGTATATGTACAGTTTCTTAAATAAAATAATTCTTAGATATGGACTTACCTAACAGTTAAAATTTCTGTGTAATTTATTTTAAAATATAAATTTATGTATTATAAAAATATGTACTGAATCACGTTACGAAATGAAAGAACACCCTTAATAAAATTCATGAATTAACAATCATAGATTTTGTGAATTTGTTACATATACAATAGGCCAATATAATTTTCGTATGTTGTGTGGGAACTTCTAAAAATCAAGTGATTAAATATCATAAACAAATTAAGAAATCACAGTTGAGAAATTATTAAATACTAATTGCACTTGAACGCAGTGTTTTCCTAGTTGATAAGCCATTGCTCATGTGATGGATATCGATCGACAACGATACGATTGAGAAGAGCGAAATTAAATATATGTACATATGTATGTATATTAGAGTGGCCAATAATATTTTTTATTTCTTATATTCTCTCCCCCAAATCGGTTCAGTTTTATGTAAAAAAAATACAAAAAAATTTCATAGCGATCGCACCCCCTAGTGCGATCGTCCCTGAAAGTTGGCCTTCAAGCACTTTTTTAATGTAATTTTTTGGATATGACTATCTTTTTAAAAAATCATTTTACAAGCATATGATATATGGCAATATTTTAGCCCTTCTAGTCAACAACATTAGTCTAAAAGAAAGTTTTTTGCTAAAATTAATATTTTAGAAAATAATGAAGAAAATAACCAACAAAATACCAAAAAATTTTATATACCAAAATTATATTTCTATGGAAATTATTTATATTAAGCATCCCATCTAGCATTTGGAAGATTGTTTTTTGAAAAATCACATTGCTGAGTCTTTTTAGATCACTATTCGTGAGCAATAAATGATTAATCACTTACACGATCAGAAAAGGACTCGAAAATGATTCGCGCTAATTGCTAAAACTAGTTCGATTTAAAATACAATAACAAATTGTATAGCAATCGAAAATTAACCATCCAGAAGTGTAAAATGTGACTATTATTTTCGTTAGTTATTATCATATTTTATTCATCTGGAAGATTGAAAAATGATTAATCGAAAACAAATCACGCAGGTGTTTTAAAAGTGATTATAATTATGCAATCTTTACGTATAATGTCAAAAACTTAATTTTTTTTCATTTATAAAAGTTAAATCGAATATGAAATGATGAAACAGAATACGTCTGCAACTTCGGGAAAATCGCTGTCAAATTAACAAAGCCCATAATAAAATCAGCGGCAGTAACTTCAACTGCTCTCTAATTTTGGTTTTATTTTCTTTCAGCTTATTTTTCTTTACAAAATGTATGAAATTGATTGAAAGTGTGGTAACATAAGAAAAAAACGCTGTCAAAATAAAATAGATTCTATCTCTGGACTGCTTTCTGTGTCTTCCTTTTTGTGTCAATTTGTATGGAAAATGTGTTTGTGCCGTAATTCTGTTTGACCATTAAACGTAGGACTTAGAAAGCTGACTAAAAAAATACTCGAAGAAGAGACAAATTCGATTAGAAATGTCACTGATAAATGACTCATATTACAGTCATAAATGACAATAAAAAGACTCGTAAACAGACTTTCTCAAATATGACTCGTAAGCGATTAGAAACATGGCTGGAAGACAATTCGAAAAAGAGTAAAAAATGAAGCGAATATGACTAATAAATTATCTGAAAACGATTCTAAAAAGACTTTAAATACTATTAGAAAAGTGTCGAAAATGACTCTAAACTAATATAGAAAAAGACTCATAAATGATTTATTAAGAGGAGTCGCGGGTAGTCACGTTTTTCTACCGACAAAAGTATCATTTATGATCAGAAAATGAGCGCATATTCTAGCTTTTTAATCGCGCAGAGGAGTCAAAAATGACTCGAATTTGATTGAAAATTTAAAAAAATGCTGGCTGGGATGTACGATAAGAGCTGATATATGTATATTAAATTATTTCATAGATATACATATGTGACCTGCTCCACGAAAAGGGCCTCTGCGCCGAAAAATTTTTTTTTACTTTTTGAGTGATTCTTATAGGAAAAAACGCTCTTTCAAATGCCGCAAACCGCAAGTTTCTATGTTTTTTAGTTTTTTTTACAAATCACCTGTAAAGATGAACATAATTAATGAAAAAATTTAAAAATGTGATATAAACAGATAATATATGTATGTATATATTTGAAATTTAAAAAAAGTTCAATATCAAAGGTAAAAAATTACAAAAATAATTTTCATATAGGCAACACTGCATAGTGAACATCGTACAAAGTACCAGAGAGTCGAAATACATCGCCAGATGATCAGGTTGAAGGAAGAGTTGCATAACCATGCGTAAAACACGGAAAAACGAAGTGCTTTTTTTAAACGAGTTTTTCTCAATAACTTCTTTTCGGCGCAGAGGTCCCTTTTCGTGGAGCAGGTCACATATAGCCAAAAGAAAACTAAACAAAAATAAAAAAAACAAAACCAAAAAAATTTGAGGGGTGGACGCACCCCCTAAAACACAAGTTATCGCTATGCAATTTTGTTGTATTTTTTTTACATAAAACTGAACCGATTTGGGGGAGAGAAAGTAAGAAATCAAAAAAAAAAAAAATTCTCCATACAACTAACGGCCACTCTAATGTATATATTTGTGTATATCATAAATTTTTACTAGATATATTTTCTCATTACATATCGTCACCTAAAATCCAAAAGGCCGTAAGTACACTTATTACTTTTTTACAGGAGAAGCAAAAAACTTTATAAATTTAAGACTATTTATTTGTTAGGTGCCAAATTGAATAATCAATAAAATCGGCTTTTGTGAACATATGTATGTGAGTAAAATTTTAAAGAAAGATATATTTTGGTTAATCACATCATAATCAATCAAAAAGTATATTTTGAATTTTTTGGTTGTTACGGCCTTTTGGATTTTAGGTGACGATATGTACATATATTTAAAAAATAAAAATTGTGAATTTTCTATCGTATTTCGAATATTCGATATTTTACAGAATAAGAAGAAAAAAACAATCAATTCCAAAGAATTTTCACGCAAAAATAATTCTTTAAGTGGCCATAAATCTTTTATTTTTTACTGTAACTGAGTTGTGACACTGCTGAAGTAAATATTTTAAATTTTCTTCATTTTATGAGGAAACCGTTTTTTTTTTTTTGCAAAAAAAACAAGCATATTTTAAAAAAGTAATTGGCGAGTTTGAATTTGATAAAACACTGCTTGATACATATGTAATTGAAATTTTTATTCAAATTATATTTACTTCTATGTATATCGTAAAGTTATAAGATTTCAATTCTTCTATAGCCAAGTTTGGCTCTAGTCGTGCAAAATCATTTCAAATATTTATTTTTCAAGTTCTCCCACTGAGATTTACCCGTAAGAAATTAGAAATGAATATGTATGGTGTTCTGAAAATGAGTCATTATATAAACTAATAATTAACTAAATTAAAATATGATTTAACAGTTTTTTACTTCAAACTTAATGCATTATTATATATGTAGTATATGTATGTAACTAGAAAATATTATCAGCTATTATATTTTTAATAATTTTTCACTTATTGTATTTTTTAGTGGCTAAAAAAGTTTTACAATTTACATGATAACGAAAAAAATTTATGAGATAATCTCAGTATCACAACTGGCATATTTTTAATTGTAGATATGAAAACTTGTTCAATACGTTTTTTTCTTTTATTTTGTAAAAGATGAAAACCTAAAGATTTTTTTTATTTACATATTTACATGCTTTTCATATTCAAATAAGAATATGTATGCACGAATTTCAGTGTCGTAACATTAATACTCTCCCAACTAAATTCATGTTGTTTTTATAAATAAATAATAAATAAAATAATGTACAATAAAATATGCAGGAGGCAAATAACGGCATTCTATTTCAATCGAAATTTCCATAGGCACAAACACAATTAAAATTGTATGAAAATTCATTAGACATCGAATACCGTAAATTACTCCCAGATATACCAAAAAGTTCGTTATTTCTAATAATTTTTTATACTAACCTGTTGGTAAAAATAATATTTTTTTTGCCAAAAACTAATCATCCATTATACAATTAAATTTATGAATGACAATACACTAGTTCTAATATTATCTACTACAAATATTAAAACTGATAAATGTAAAGTATGTATATAAAATTACTGTATATTTTAACATTTCTGATAAAATATATTTGGGATATTCAAGCGGTAGTCTTAAGGTTATTGAGTGTCATAATGTTTTATATATTTTAACATAGTTTAAAAAGATTGTCGTTGTGGCCCAAACAAAAAAAGTAATAAAATAATAAGTAGAAAAGTGATAGAGTTTACCAAAGGAATTGAGAGAGAGAGAGAGAGTAAGCAATGTAAAGAGTTGCTAAATCTAAACCAGAGCCGGCCACCGAGAGAAGCACGAAAGTAATGTATTCGCGTACGTGTATTCATTTGTCGACTGATGTTTGGCACTGTGCTGCTACTTGGGGCAGCTCAGATCTAAACTACGAACAAGTACAGTATTTATAATTGTAAATTATGAGCAGCAGTCAAATTTTTTCGTGTTATTATTTTAAAACACATTAATTTATGACTACCATTTGAATACCCCAATTGATAAAATTGGAAGTTGTAGTAAGCTCACCTCATCTAAATTACATACATACATATCGCTCCTCTATTGCAACATAGACCTATCTCAAAAAATGCGTTTTTGGAAATAATCGTTAATATTTAAACTTAAGTAAAAAAATTTAATTTCATGTAAATTGAAAATTTAAAACTTGTTTTCTACAAAACCACCTTTATAGCTTTTAGAGTTATTCCTCTGCTGCAATAAAGGAGCGATATACATATATACATATATATGAAATGAAATTAGTTACATATATTTTATATTTATATAAGAGTTTATAATCTTTAAAACTTTTGTCAAGGTTAATGTTCCTGCTTTTATAAAAAAAAAATCAAAAAATCTCAACAAAACTATAGATAAGTTTACATATCGTCACCTTAAATGCAAACGGACGTACATAAGTACACAATAATTCGAAATCGAGTTTTTGATTGATTATGGTTAATATGCAAAATTTTGTACTTCTGCAATGAAAAATTACGGCTTTATTAAAGAAATTCAAATGCATATATTTTTTATTGCAACTAACATAAAAGCTTAAATATATATGTATAAAATTTAAATAAATGGTTAAAAACATAAAGTATCCATACTGCAAGTAAATTTCGAACAAAATGTTCAAGAATACTTTATTATTGATTTTGTAACGGTTTTTGTTTCTCCTGTAAAAAATATAAAAGTGCAGTTACCTCCGTTTGCATTTAAGGTGACGATATGTACATTGGTAATACTTCTTTAATTTGTTAACATATATCAAATTTTTTAAAATATGTAATAGATACGAGAGTAAAAAAACACAAATCTGACAATCGGCATGACCGGTGTATACATACTACGACTGAATTTACTTGCTGAAATTTTTCATAAAACTTTCTGTATTTGTGAATAGGTGTGGCTTGACAGATTCATGCTACGCCATTTTTTATATCACGTTCTTCTATAAAGAAAAGTGTATAGTTTCACTTTCTTTTCTGATGTTACTACGAGTATATGTGCGCAAATAAAAAAGTTTCGTGCAACAAATTTCATGAAATATTTCATTATGTAAATTCGGTCTTACCTAATTATTACAGAATTACACACACATACTTACATATGTATGTATGTATTTATTACTCAAACGTACATACATATGTGGGCATCTTCAAATATACATATACATACATATGTATTTGGCGAACATTTTTGAGATAACCAACTAAAATAAAATTCTTTAAAAGTCTTAACACTTTAGAAAAGTAAATATTACCTAAGAAAAATAATTTTCACTTACACATTTATAAGGCCTGTTCTGAAAATTACGTGTGATTTTGTGCTGTAAACTACACTGTTTTTGATTTTAACTTGCCGAAAACACAAGAACATGTTATAAGCATACAAATTCGAAAGCAATTTCTTCCGTTTCGAATTACAGAGTAGACCTCCTGATTTCTTTATTTTGACTGTGTTGTTTTAACAAGAGAAAATGTGCCTCTAGATTTTTTCTTAATTTTTATTTATTTTGTTTTTTAATAAAACAATTATAATTGTTCAAGAAATTATTTAAGTAATTTATTGTTACGTTCGCGACAAAAAAAAAATCCAAGTGATTTGAAAATATTAGGCCGAGTTTACATCTGGCATGCCCAAAAAAGCGTAACTATTAATCTTCTAATATATAATTAATAGGCGAACAAGTTTTTTGTAATCCCTTTTACGCCGGAACTACTGCACCGATTATAAAGGATTTTCTGCACAAATGTGCACAATCTATATTTTATTGAAATCGGTTTAGTATTTTGGGAGCTATGAGCGTTTAAAGTTGCTACTACTACATGCAAAAATATTACATACGCATTTGTTAGCTTACACTTAAAAATGAAACAAAACATGTGTGTGTGTAGTATTTCTCTTGCTAATCCAATTTTTTTTCTCTTATTTGTTATTGTATGAAAGCCATAATGCTAGGAACACAACATGTGTGCATATGAAAATAAACACAACACCTCCGTACAACGAAATTCGTCGTGCGTGACGAATTCTGAGATAGGTTTATTTCTAATTTGTACGCCGACGAACGACGAAAAAACAATTTTCTCTTTCTCACTCTCTGTCTTTGTACACACAACAACCAACTTTATCAAATATAAGAGAGGAATTCGCTGCGTAAATTCGTCGTTATTGTGCTTCACACGACGAATTTACGCAGCGAACTCATATCGACGAATTCGTCGAGGTGGACGAAATTCGTCGTTCGTCCCAATTGTGTTCCTAGCATAAAACTTATAGGAAGAGAGTTTAATAAATTGAATTAGCTTTAATACAGGGATTTTGTTTCTGTTTTTTTTTTAATTTTATGTACGAATTATTATTTATGTAAATATGTATGCATACTGTCTGACTGTGTTTTAATGAATTTTTGATGACGTTTAGATAATTTTTCTTTGAATCTTAATAAAAGTATTTACATCTGAAATACGGACGATTGTGTCGTCCGTTTGGTATATCTAGTTACTAATGAAAAAGTGTTCGATTCAGACATGTATTTATTGATTTAAAAAGTTTCCAATCATGCTGAATTCCAGAAAATTGTCTATTAGTTATGTATGAAACTTAATAAATGTCTGAGCCGAATAGTTTTTCATTAGTAATTAGTGGTGACGCATTTTTGGGCACACGTGTGCCAGGTGTAAACTTGGCCTTAGAGACTTAGCTGAACGTTTTGAAATCACAAAATTATATCGCCAGCTAAAATGCAAAAAGGCGTAACTAACAAAAAATTCAAAATCGAGTTTTTGATTACTTATTATGAATGCCATTCAACTACATTAACAAATAACAAGCGGACTTAACTACACGTTTGTTCAGTTTTTTGTTTAGTTTTTTGTTTTTCCTGTGAAATTATATAGTTGTTAGTTACGCCTTTTTCCATTTTAGCTAACGATATGCACAGAACATCTTTTTTTATAATTACAAATTACTTTTATGTAATGCAATTTTCAGAACATACCTGATAGATTAATAATAGTAGCTATCTTTTCAAAAATTAACACTATACAAACGCAGATAAATATTTATTATTTACATTAAAAACTAATCTGTTTAGTTGAAGTATGTACATTAGGGCGGGTAGATTTTTTTTCAAAAAATCGTATAGTAAAAACTTAATCTACACGAAATTCTCAAAAAAAAAAAAAAAAAAAAAACCAATGCGTCTAAAATCAAACACTATTACCGCGCCCCTCGACATGAAAATGTATTTCCTCTTCTTTAGGAAAACAATTTTTTTTTAAATTACAATTTTTTCAAATAGAAAGATGTATGTACTGAAATAAATGTTACTAAATTCGAATCATTATTCTTGTTTTTCTAATTTTCATCTTTAAAGTCAATGTCTTTAAATAAGGCAGGCAGTAGTAGCCAAATAAGAAACAGATCAGGAATAGGAATTAAATTTTCATGTCGAGTTTGATTTTAAACCCATGATTTCCTCGCAAAATTTTCTTAGAATTATATGTAGATTTTTTCCTCCATACAAATCGATCCGGCCTAGTGTACATACATACACACTTATTTATGTATGCATCTACGTATTTTTAAGAATACTTGAAGAATTACATTTGTTTTTCTGTTAAATAAGAAAAAAACATTTTTTTTAATTTCAGCTTTTTAATATTTTTGATATTATATATATATATATTTTTATTAATAAACCGTATATTAATTTACAAATAACGTGTGTTTTGTGTTAAGATTATTCCATGACGAATGGCAGGCCAGATTTCTAGTTTTGTTGCTCAAGTAGATAATGTGACGTACATTCATTTTGTTTTTTCTTTCTCTACGTCCAGTTGAATAATTATTATATCGCGATTCACAACATATTTTAGGTTACGTTACAACATATTAGTTGTTGAAAAAATCCATTATTATTTGAAATTATAATCTTCATTTGAAAATTAATTAAAAGGTATTCCTTATTATGTATGCATATGTTATTTATAGTTCATTTTCATTTTCAAACAAATTTAAAAATTAATTACTTGCTTGCATTTATTTTTCATTATTTCCATATATGTATGTATTTTCTGGTGAATTATGGTCATAAATGTTACATCTAAGATTTTGTTTATATTTCATTATATGTATGTATATAATTAGTGCCTTGAACGATGTTCTCTATCGCGCTCACGCTCACGATCGCGGTCACGATCACGTTCGCGATCTCGGTCACGGTCACGCTCCCTTTCACGATCAGATCCTCGATAACGTTCTTCATAATAACTACGTTTTGACGGAGCTTCATTGCTGGGGTCCCCACTTGGTTGTTCCGGTGATTTACGAGCGCGAGCAGATCGGCTTGAACTGTCATCTCTGTAGTGGTCATTATTGCTTGGTCGTTCACGATCACGACTTCTGCTACGTTCACGATAACTGCAATTTTTTTATTTACATATGTACAGCAGACAGCAAAACTAAGAACACACCACCATATAGCTAAAGTTTCTTCTTCGATTTTTCTTTTTATTTCAAAAACTAAGCATGAAAAATCTACTAAACACACAACAGCAAAGCATAATTAATAAATTAAATCGAAAAATTATGAGCTTAATTTGTTACTTTACTCCTTTTTTGAGTTATAAAATTTTCTCCTTCAGCTTACAGCTTTGTGCTTTCGGAGTAACTATTTATATTACGAGTAAACCGCTAACGGATCGCTTAAAATTTGATTTCACCATCTTCCCTGCGAATGCCTTTTTTCATTCTTTACTTGAGAGCTTTGGTCATCGAACATAAATACTCCATATTGGAATGAACTAAAAATCTTTCTATTTAAAATTGAAAAAAAAAACACTTTTGTTTAAACGCATACACAAAGGTAATCAGGTAATCAGGTAATTTCACGCGGAATTTTATTCATGATAGCCCTGAATATTCACTTAAAATTTCATATTTGTTATTTTGGTATATGGAAAAAAGTACTGTGTTTTTATTTTCCCCTCTTTACACGCAAACATGACTCGAAATACGCCAACCACGATAAGGCCCAATATTTTGTATCGTTTGAGACCTAATTTTACTCCCATTTATCCAAGAAAATCGGTTTAACTTAAGAATTGCGTACGATTACGCTCTTTCCAGTTTTTTATTTCCTAAATAAGCTCATGTGATCGATTGGAATGAAATATGGACTTTAAGGTGTTGTTATTTGCTATACAGCGTCTTGAAAAAGACAACATCATTTTCGCTTTATGGGGTGTGTAATTTGAGGCATTGTCCAGTGGAAATTAGTAATCGCTAGAGAAAGTCTTTTGACGTGAACTCCTACAAGATTGTTCTTCAATTTATGTAAATAGACACATTGGCCTATAGTATTTTCAATAAATACAAGCCAAGTATTTAAAAAGTAATATTTTGCATAAATTTTGTAATTCGTTAAAGTAAATCCCCATAATATATCAGGTGTGGCCTTACTTTTGCTGCTCGAGCTTACGATGTTTCTCTAATATTTTATTTTTTTATTATTCTAGATTTATGAAATTAAGCTCATAATTTTTCGACTTAATTTATTAATTATGCTACGTAAGCTGTATGGTGGTGTGTCCTTAGTTTTGCTGTCTACTGTAGGTTATTTTTAAAATGTATTTTTATAAAAATATTTCTCTTATCATAAACTTACCCTCCATCACGATCTCGGTCTCGTTCACGGTCACGTTCCCTTTCGCGAGATCTTTCACGATATCGTGACGAAGATCTTTCACGGCGCGGCCGTTGGCGATGAGAGCGCTCACGTGATCGCGAACGTTCTCTTCTGTTATAGCTCTTTGTTTCGATGCCATGTAAAGTGTCCTGAAGAGAACTAATTAAAATCTTGCAACGTTCATCATGTGCCACTTTCGATTGTTTAATTAGCGATATAGCAGTGACTAATGTTTCAATAGCGCTAGAATATTCGCCAGCGGCTGCATCGGAAACGGCACGAGCAATGGCCGAGCTACTGACGGTGCGGTTACGACCCATGATTTCTTCAAATTCTGCTTCGCTTAGCTGCGGCCCCAACGTAGCTTGATCGGGGAATGGTGTTGGGGCTTTTACGGGACCGGGAGGACCAGGCCAGGGACCACGGGGTGCACCTTGTTGGGCAAAGTGGGGTGGGGGACCGTGTTGCGGAGGAATATTCATTCCCTGCTGAGGGCCGGGGCCAGGTGGTCCATGCGGAGGACCACCAGCCATTGGAGGGCCACCCGGATGCTGTGGCGGTACGCCACCTGGCTGGTTAAAGAATGCTGGATTTACATGAGGTGCAGGTCCGCCTGGTCCACCATGAGGTCCATTCGGGGGAGGAACACCAGGACCTCCCATTTGTGGCGGACCACCTGGAGGGCCTCTAGGTGGCCCTTGCATATGAGGAGGTCCCTGTGGTGGACCACCGGGAGGACCTTGAGGTGGAAATCCACCATGCATGGGAGGTCTCCAATCAGGTCTCGGGCCACGCATTGGCATTCCGCCAGGAGGTCCCTGGAACTAAATTATAAAAAAAAAAGAATATATGTATATTACATATCACTACTAATTTTGTTGACTTCAACTTTTTAAAGAATATTTTTGTAAGCCTTCAAGTATGGTCAGCCAAAGAAAACATTTGACGAATTATGCTAAGCGTGTATGATATTAGAAGAGATATTTAATTAAATATTTTTGTTGTACCGCCTATTTACATAATATTTTCCCAAAACTGTGGCTCATAAATGAAATATATTTGCCTATCCCAACCATACCTGTACTATATTTATTTTTTGGTACATACATATGTATATATTAGTACACATAAGTATTCATAAATATGTGCATATGTAGATCTCCTGTTAGCACTAATGATCTTATTGCATCATAGACTTACACATAAATATGAATATGTATCTCAATATTCTGAATGCTTAAATTTTGTAATTTAATTATTTTAGTTCTTATGGTAGTAAAATATATTATTATAATGTACTTAGTTGTTTACCATTTGAGGACGTTGCGGTGGTCCATTCATTGGCCCCGGACGTGGTCCATTAGGTCGTGGTTGTCCATGCCATTGGGGTTGTTGTTGACCGAAACGTGGCGGACCTTGCATACCCTGCTGTGGCAGCATGGGTGGCCCTTGATGCATAGGCGGTTGCTGTTTATTTGTTTAAAATATACGAATGTGTCGTTGTTTTTGTATTGGGTGATGAAGATGATGGAAGTAGTGGTATAACATGGAATAAGAGATAATAGAATCACAATAATAACTAAAAATTATTATTAAAATAAGCATGAATATTTATATTTTATTTCATATTTAATTTAAACTACATACTACATACATTACGATGTAACTACAATAATTAAGTATGTTTTACTACGGTATATAATAAAAAACATTAAAAAACGTACTGACCAAACAGCTGGAGCGATTTTCTTCAAGCATAGGCGAGATCAAGCCACTTTTCAAACGAAAAAAACAAAATTAAAATCGGTCTAGCCGTTTGGGAGCTACGGCGTCAAAGGCACACAAAGCCAAGTAAATATATCCAGAAAAGATGTGATATCTTCTAAACGTATGGACATAGCTAAGAACCTCTCGATCAAGTCACCTTTCAAACAGAATGAACTAAATCAAAATCGGTCCAGCAGATTCACAGCCACACACTACAAACTTATAACAACAACCCTTTTTTTTGGTCGGGAGTTAAAAAATGTAAATTACAATGTATTTATGTATGTATGTCTATAAATCACATGAACACAAGTTATCTTCACATTGCTTCTTTAGATGATTGCGACTTACTACGTCTAGAAAATAATGGTAATACACAACTTAGAGCAACAAAGAAAAAACTAACTAAAATCGCCCGTACTTATAAGCAACAATGCACAAATCGTTACCTAAAACGCAAAACGCCCTAACTTGAGAGTTCCAAATAAAAATCGTTGCCTGTCGCATCTAAATATATAGTTTTAGACATTGATAATGTTCCTTCGACGTATACTGATGTAATTGGGGCAGAGTTCGTCACAAATAGCAGAACCAAATTCTTATTGAAACTAACGTCCGTGATAACAGATAGATGGCTTGTAACCCTATCGAAAAAATTCTATTAAGTATCAAAATATGCCCTAAAAGGTCAAATATACTGTAAAAATTCTAAAAAAATGCTAAATATATGCATGTAAGACCTACATATACAAAAACATGCTTAAAAGGGTAAAATATGCAAAAATATGCACTAACAAATCGATGCCAAAATGCATAAAGAAAAGTTCTGTAACGGATAAATATCGTATCTCCGAATTAATACATCGCACAAGAAAAAACATTGCAATTGCATATTTGCGGTTTCACTGGTTATAATATCTGAGGCTTGTAATAAAAGTAAAACCAACATGTCGTTGGTTGGTTATTGGTTTGCTGCAGACATACGGGTATGTTCTGTATTCCATGTAAAATTAAATCGTTCGGAATTGCCATAGCATTGTTGTTATAAATACATATTTCCAACAGCAATTCTATGACAATTCCGCATGTTTTAATTCCACGTGGAATACAGAACATATTCAATAATGTATTGAATATACTGTGCCGCAAACCAATAGCCAATCATATATATATCATATGCAATATTCATAAATCTATTTAAGGCATCAAATTAGTAGTTGTTTAAGCCCAGGGGGTCTACTGCGTAATTCGAAATGAAGGAAATGCTTTCGAATTTGTATGCTTGTAACATGTAAATTCGAAAACATTTTCTTTCGTTTCGAATTACAGAGTAGACCCCCAGGAATGACAATCGTCGAAAGAAACAAATAAACTTTCAATGCACATAGAGCTTTTGGTTTCAGAAAAATACGAACCAGAAAGCCCTAAATAACATAACTTTTAAAATATTGTACATACACACAATTTACATATAGAAATAATTTTTAGGGTGTTTTTTTTTATTATATTGGACAAATTCGAATTGAAAACCCCAATATTTTTCATTTTAGCATGTTTTTTTCCTTCTGTAAAATTATTCGCCCAACATCGATATCACGTCAATACAATACCAAAAAATTGCTGCTTGTCTACCCGTTGTCGAAAACAACTGACTGCTATTGACAGCTTCGTGCTAATTTTCTAGTCCTTAGGGAAGAGAAATAGACTGTCAATAGTACAAAATATTTCTCGATAGCGAGTTTATAAGCAGCAATTTCTTGGTATTGTACATATTGTTAGTTAGGGCGCAGAAAATACATCAATTTTAAATAGAGAAAACGATTATAAACCTCGTTGTATGTTAGAAATGTTACAGATTCGGGCAGTGACAGATAATATGTTCAATGGTTTCTGGTTCCTCTTCATCATCTAGTTCCTTTTCAACACATCCTACAGAAATCTAGAGTGCCAGTTTCCCAAGTGCTGGTTTTTGCTCTGACCGAGCAGTGACCAGTCAATGCGCCTATCACGATTCGAATCGCCTTCCTATTCATGCCCAGTAGCAATTTGGATCCTGAGTCAAGTTTTGGCCACATAGCCCTCGATACTCTACAATCCTCCCTACTTCGCCTTGAACTGTTGGTCCTGCTTTCTATCCAATTGTTGAGTTCCCTATAGTAATGACCTATCGGTAATTTCACCGATCTGTCACACATTCCCTTACCTAACGCCGACCCTATTCTTACCGGCTCATCGGCAATTTCATTTCCCTCAACACTGCTGTGGCCAGGAACTAAACATATTCTGACAGTATACGAGTATTTAACCATAACCAAGTTGAGGGATGTCCTACAGTCACTAACAAGTTTCGATTTCACATTGTGTCGCTTCAAAGCTTTTAGCGCTGCCTGGCTGTCGACGTAGAAGGTTACCTTCTCACCTTCAGCTAAATTACTGGCCACCAGTTTCGTGGCCCTGAGGATCTCCAACATCTCAGCCTGGAAAACGCTGCATTCATTCGGCAGTCTGAAACCACTACGAATGTTCGTTCCCAAGATATATGTATATGTATACCAGTCCCTGTGCCTTCCCCATTTTTGATCCATCTGTAAAGACCGCACTACCCTCATATAGCTTATCAGATTTGACCCAATAGTACATATCCGGGATTACCAGTGAAGGTGTTCTACTAAAATCAATTTCAGACCTTATAGTCCGTAAACCCAGGGGTTACGGATCCCCGATCACTAAAACTAATCTCATTTAAGGCTGTGATACACTATCATACACAGTCGTTCGATCTGTCAAAAAAAATCATGTGTGCTCAAAAAGTATGATAGTGTGGATAAAAATTTGATATGTGTGACAGATTTTTTGACAAGTCTGTCCAATTTCCAAAAGTTTATGAACATTTTCATAAAATGATAATTTCTATTAGATCAGAGATGAATTTTGTAAAGCAGTTGCTAAGAAAACAGCTAATTCTGCTTCATTTATTTAAAGATAGGGAGATACATTTTGAAAATTAAATTTAGCGTTATTATTTCTTTAGAAATGCCAAATAATTAAACATAAAAATTATTTGAAATGTTTTTGCATCTTTTTTGTGTAATAGTGTGGCACCTATAAGAGATTTTGTTGCGATTTTTTTGGAGTGTGACAGAATTCAATCCGATTTTCCAGTGAATGTGTATGATAGTGTATCACGGCCTTTAAGATTGATGTGTGACCTGTTATTCCTGACCTCACCTCCATGAGTCTCAGGAGACTTCTAGTCGCCGTTCCCACCACAAAGTCCTCTATGGAAGTAAATAGATGAATAATGAAGTCCAAAGCAGCCTGAGGTGTCCTCCTCTGAGCACCTGTGATGCCCAGCGGTTCACACTTCTGAACCTTAGCTAGTAATTTCCTATGATGGGTTAATTTATTTCAAAAATATTTTCCATAGGTGACTGCGTAAGGATTTGTTATACAAAAATACGGCAACCATAGCTGTGTAAAGAACCGAAGAATTTCAAAAGCACAAAAATAATTGTACCAAAACCAAAACAAAATCGAAGTTTTTGACATTCTTCAGCTACAAAGCACATAGAGCAAAAAATTATCAGCTGAAGTAGCGCTGCCACCTAGTTAGATACACATTGATCTTTTCCAATAATCTTTTTCACTCTGTTACTAAAAATATGCCCTGATTGGAATTTTTTAAATACTATCTCAATCCAGTATATAGTACATAGATAAATTCCTTCAGCGGTTCTTTCATTATAAGGTAGCAAACATTTTATATTATTAGTAGGATTAAAAATAATTTTTTTTTTTGCATTGTACAATTTTATTTAATTTTTGGTCGCATCACTATTGGGCATTTACTCACTCGTAGTTTGTCTCGAAATCTAGTATTCTAGATTTAGTCAGTAGCGGCCCTATGTATAAGCAAAAATTGACATGAAGTTAGCATAAGTGACGAAATTGAATTAGGTGTTAACGAGTTCCTCCATACAATTTGACATTAATAATTGTGGCATTATCTAATTTTAACTCACCTCTAAGTCCTAGCATGATTTTTAATGCGAAGTTTCTTGGCAAAACTCTTTAAGATCATGTTCAATTTGGCCACTTATGCTAACTTCATGCCAGTTTTTGCTTATACATAAGGCCATAGATTTGTAAGAAATGTACTCAAAACCTAATATTTTTATTTATTTTTTTACTACCCTGTACAACATACCTGGGCAAAGTGGCACCAGAGTGGCGAACTTCAATCGGCTTCTTATCTTATACAAATGAATACATTTGTCTCTTTGGCCAGCACTGCTGTACAACATACATATGTATGAAGTCTACTGACGAGTTCCGTAAGCAGCAACGAAATGTATATAGACGTTGCTTAACCCAAAACAAAAATCAAGCATAAATTCCTAAATATACTTTGGGTATGTCTGTACCAAAGTAAATTTATATTGGTAGACCTTGGTATGAACATTATTAAAAAATAACTAAATTTTGACTTTAACTTCATTTACAAACATACTTATTTATGTACATACATGTATACGTATGAATATACACAAATCCATACGTACATTTGCATAAACTAAAAATTTTAATAAAAAAAATATAATTTGCGGAATTAAATTCAAAGTCACGGCCATGGAAGTTGACAACGAAAATGATATTGACTTTCAAACCATCGCAATAGATGACAATATAAACTCAAGCAATTATAATCGGAAAGGAAAACGTTTCTTCATTAAAAAATGGCAGGCTCAGGCTCTGTGGTCATGGGACTTGGCCGTTGATAACTGTGCCATATGTCGTAATCAAATAATGGACCTGTGTATTGAATGTCAAGCGAATCCTTTATGTTCTAGCACAAAAGATGAATGCACCGTGGCATGGGGAACTTGTAATCATGCTTTTCATTTTCATTGCATTTCACGTTGGTTGAAAACTCGTCAAGTATGTCCATTGGATAATAAAGAGTGGGACTATCAGAAATATGGACGATAATTTAAGTACATACATACATACATACATATTTTCATTTTTCATTTCATTTATTCATCCAAAATAGGAAAACCTAGCCTCTTGGCCATAATCGGGTTCACTTATACTACTATGGATATGTACATGCACAAATGTTTATAAATTATTTGCACTATAATATATATGTATGTAAATTCAAAATGCTTTTTATGCAAAATTAATTTATTGCACGATATTCTACCAAAATAAAGTATTTGAAATAATGGGCCTTATCGTGGTTGGCGTTTTTCGACTTTAAATACGACAATTTGTTATTGATTAAAAAAACAAGCTACATTTTTCTTTAATTTATTACAATACGCCATTATGTATGTACATATCGTTACCTTAATATAGAAAGGCCCTAGCTCGTTAACTTTTCAAATCGAGTGACTAAAGGCTCAGTTACCCGACTGTAATGTAAATTAACTGCAACGTAGGAAACAGCTGATCGATACTTTTATATGAAAAGTAGGTTACGTTACATTACATCTCTATAACCATTTGCATTATTTTTCACATAACAATATCGATCAGCTCTTTCCTACTGTTGCAGTTACTTTACATTACAGTAGGGTAACTGAGCCTTAAGTCTCTGTTCACACACGTCAACTTTTCTTGATCAACTCGTAATTCAGCTGTAACAAAATTTGACGTGTGTGCAGGGTGACCGATGACATTTTTCAAAAAGTGGCACCAAAAGGGGATTTATCAAAATAAAGGGGCAAAATTAAAAAAATAAAGAGAAAACTACATTAAACTTTTTATTTTTAATGTATTTTTATATAATTCACTATAAAAAAAGGGAGAAAATAAGTGGCAAGGCAGTCAAAAAAGTGGCAAGGCAGTCGAAAAAGGGGCAATTTGCCACTTTAGTCGGTGAAACGGTCACGCTGCGTGTGTGAACCAGGAGTAGAGAATGTTTATTGTTCAATTCAAAGAGAGAGACAGAGACTCTCTGAGACAGGGTTGGCAAAGTTGTTACAATTGTACTTTTTTTTGGTACTTTTCCAACTCGGAAAATACAATAGTATACCAATGACTAATTTAGTACATATAAGGAATCTCCCCATTTTCACTCCGCATTTATTTTCAAACGATTGCATATGTCAATTTTCACTCTTGAAAAATTAAACTCACATTCTTCTCACTTAAAAACAGTCTTACGAAAGCAAAACGCAGCGAGAAAATAAAAACATTTTAACTCGTCCATTTACAAATAATTTTTCATCTAAATTCGGATGCTAGAGCACGTGCCATTAATTTGTATATGTATTTTAAATTTCAACTTAAAAAGGTGTAACCATATGCTCTTACAAGCAAATTTTTGAAAACGATTCGGTAGCCAGAAAAAAGTCGATTATTTTAATAAAAAATATGTAACTTGAACTAAAAAAATATATTAGTACAATTAAGGTAAAAACGTAAAATTTTTTAGATCTGTTGCCTGCATTTGTTTGTATGCATGTCCCGGTTCACACACATTCAACTTTTAATTCAGCTGGGAGTAAAAAAGAGACGGAAAAGGAAATACAAATGTATTTCTTTCTTAGTTAAATAAAAATATATTCGTGTTGTTTTAAATTTACCTGGATTTACCAAAGCTACAATATGTCCTGGTTCAAACACTTCAACTTTTGATCAAGTCGGTAATTCAGTTACAAAAAAGATGGAGAAGCAAATACAAAAATCTCTGTTTTTCTACCAGCTGAATAGAAAATATCAAGAAAAGTTGAAGTGTGTGAACCGGGACTATCAGGGCTATCATGAATAAAATTCCACGTGAAATTTTTCCCAGGGAAAAGTTCCAACTAATAAATTGGAAAAAAGAGAAATTTCACACGGAATTTTATTCATGTAAAAGATCTACAATAGCCAACCGTGAATTCCGCCATTATGATTTTGTTTACTTTTAAAAACTGTTTCAAAAAACATAAAAAACTTCACAATAAAAAGTATCAAACCTTTTCAAGAATTTAATTAAAAATTAATTGAAACAATGGGCTATAGAACAACATATTTCAGATATTGGCAGAACTCTACTGAAGAGTTACCGAGTTAAGTTTAAAATGGCCAACACTTGGGAACTTGGTTAGCATAATAACAGAACATATAGTTTTGTGCAATTTGCATGGCCATTTGCAATCGTTGCTAATAAGATTTATTTATATTGTTGGAGACTATAATAAATTATGCAAGTAAACCTTGATTTGTTTACGTGACTGCGAGCTACAATCAAATAAAATCAGTAGATTTCGTCTAAGTGGTTTGGTATCACCCTACGGAAACTTCCTAACCGTGAAATACGTTTGATTCTGTGGCTACGTGCTTTGCTAATGATATATGTATATAGTAAGAGTATTTGGGGCATTCAAACGTTAGTTATAAAGGTCATAGCGTCATGTTTTAAAAATTTTGTTTGAAAGAAAAAAACAAAAGCAAAAACAATTACATTAAAATAATTTAAGACATTACGACAATATGATATTTATGACTACCGTTTGAATACCCCAATTGTCACATGCAATGAATTTCTTAGAATTTCTGTATAGGTACGCATTGTTTACGAAAATGCGAGGCACATCTCGCATTGAATAACAACAATTATGACATCAAAAATATTCTTCTACGCATACTTTAAAAAATTAAATTTTTCAGTATCTATGATTGTAGTAGTTACATAATAGTCAATGAATTACTATTTTTTATTTGTAACATGTACCGACAAATATGAAAAAAATTCAAGCAGAAATTTTAAAATTTATATGATTTTGTGAAAATTGTTTTTTAAACAATAAATTAGCCGCGTAAATTGAAAAATGCAAGAAAATTTTAAAAGACCGACAAGAGGTGATTTATCGATTCTTCCCATGGAATTCTGCTAATTATATTCTATGAATAGTTTAAACCTGTTATTGTCATTTAAATGCATGCTATGACATGTTTTTTAAGCTAGTTATACTTCTCAGTAGTATTGTATGAGTTAAACTCGGAAAGAAAAATGATAAATATATTACGGACGGCATTTCTCCAAAAAAAGAAATAATTATTTTTAATATAGAATAAAATGTTCATTTATTTTCCATTACATGTATGTATATTTTTTAACACTCAATTTTAAAAGTTATTTACATTTTGATTGTGAATGCATTACTTTTAAATAAATTTTAATGCAGTTTATTAACAAATGTAAATATAAAAATGTATATGTAAATTAAAACATATTTATCTTATAAAAAATCAACTCTCTGCCGGCATTTTAAAACATTAATGCCTTTCGTAAAGAAGAAAATAGTTTCATTTTGTGTGTTTAAAAAAAAAAAGAGTTAAAATTACATTACTAAATATCACAAATATTTACATGAAGTATATTTAGAAAATGAAATGATTATAAAAACATGCTTTTTCTTATGGTATTATAGTCATATGATTAATTTAAAGATAAAAGTAAATATCACACTTCGGTTTCTTCTCTATATAGTTATAGAACACATTTGTGATTGACTGACATGAGATACAATTTTCTCATAATAAATTTTTTTTTCATTTTTTGTTCGCACAATAATGTACTGTTTAAAGAAAATTTACATATAAAAAATAGCTCATTTAAATGTATTTATTCCACAGAGAAAACTAAACAATACGTTTGAAAGAAAGAAAAAAAAAACGATTGCTCTTGTATCACAGTTTCATTTGATTTTTTTCAAATCATTGGCTTAATATAACGTAAATGTTTAATAAATTAATAGAAAATGTTAAATTTAATTGCTCTGAAATACATACATATTTAACGCACAGAATTAATTTTGATTCACTAAAATTATTTCATATTTATTTTTAAATATATGATATACAAATTATTAAATGAACGAAAATTTAAAATAAAAAGATACAGGCATTCAGAACAATTGAGATGTTAAAAAAATAAAAAAAAATACAACCAAATTTAATATGAAAACATTATTATTAGTATATGTGACCTTCTCCGAGAAAAGGGACCTAGTGTGTGAAAATGAAGTTTTGAGAAAAACGCATTTAAAAAATAAAATTTTAATGTTTTTCTCATTTTTATCCATTTTGACACACCCCGTTTTATGACACACTAGGTCCCTTTTCTCGGAATAGGTCACATATTAATAAAAGCCACGACCAAATCAAATAACAATATTGAAAAAGAAAGGGGAAAAAAGTCTGAATGCTACTACTAATAGGATAAAGTTTAAAAACGATTTATAAATACATACACAATATTTAAATACGATTATTGTTCCATTTTTATTAACAACATACCTGCATACGTGGTGGACCACCGTTTGGACCAATTGGAGGTCCTTGCGGGGGCATATGCTGAGGCCTAAATTGTCCCGGTGGCATACCAGGGTTCATGAGGCGTGGCTGGTGGCCAGGTGGCATCCCTTGGGGTGCTCCAGGATGAGGTTGCATGGGACCACCTGGCATCATTGGACCGCCGGGAGTTGGACCTCGTGGTGGGCCGTTTTGTTGTGGTGGTGGCACTGGTCGAGTTTTTTGTAGACTCTCGAACTGATTCAACGCCTGCTTTGTAGGATATGTAACAACTGGCGCTTGACCATGCAATTCCTTTTTAGGCAAGCGCTCCAAAACCAAACGTAAACTTGCCTCCGATCCTAACGAAACAACGCAAAAACCTTTTGACTGACCATTAGCACGATTTTCGAAAAATTTAACTTCCTGGAAATCTGCAACGCCAATATCACGCATAACATTTGCAATATCCTGATCGGTACTCCACTATAAAATTAAAAAATAAATAAAAAAAAGTAAAAATTTCAGATTTTATAAGACAAAATTTAACAACTTCACAAGAAAACTAACTAAACTTTTTACTGAAACCAAAATACATAATTTTTAATAGAAGAATTTTTGTTTTTTAACCCCCGACCAAAAAAGGGGGTGTTAAAGGTTTGTAGTGTGTGTCTGTGTATCTGTTCGTGTCCACACCAAACGGCTGGACCGATTTTGATTTAGTTTTTTCTGTTTGAAAGGTGACTTGATCGAGAAGGTTCTTAACTATGTTTGAAGAAACGGTACAGCCGTTTAGAAGATATCACATCTTTTCTAGATATATCGGGGGTTTTTGAAATTTTAAATTTTTGTTATTGTTTTAAAAATCATGAATTTTTTAAAATTAAGAAAAAATGTTTCTTATAATTTTAATACATATTCACGTATGTGATGAAAAACGATTTAGGCACAAAAACAATTTGAAAACGATTAAAGGTGTGATATGTTTCCTATAGTCGTTTTGTCAATAATTTTAAAAATTTATTTTTAATAGTTTTTCCAAAAAATTTTGATAAATTTATTTTCACAGCCCCATTATGTGATTTATATTTTATCTTCTAGTGTGCTTTTTAGAAGTTGGTAGTTTAAAGTTAGACCAAAAATGATACTCAAAATCGATCTGAATTCATCACACCTTTTCAAAACGATTGTTTTGAAATCGTTTTAAAAACGATCGTTTTCCATCACATACCTGATTATGTATATAATAACATTGTTATTTTTGTAAAAATATGCACTTTTTTTAAAATTATGAATTTTTTTCTTGATTAAAGTTTGTTTAACAAACGAATTTTGTATGGCAAAACCGGTTTTAAAGCATGATTTAACTTTAACAATCGTTTTTGCATAATGGGTGTAAAACGTTTTTTGGTGTATGTATTTTACGTTTTAATTGCCACAATCGTATTTTTATAATTGCAACATTTGTTTACAAAAATATTAGGGCGATTTTGTAATTTGTAGAAAACATTTTATAAACTACATTTAAAATATGTTTATTTGTGCTGGGTTATTTTACGTTTCAAAAATACACGCAAGTTTATACCCCTCTTTTTTTCCACCATCATCATTATCACGCAACACTGCTCCTATAAACTAAAAAATTGCTCCACAAAAATTTTTTGCTGTGAACCAATTGTAAGCAAAGAAATGTATTCCTTACATACCGTCTACACCTCTGATGATTTTATATTATAACTCGTAATATAACGCCGGCAGAGCAACTGTCATTTTTTCATTAATATCAGCACAAAGGGGTAGACGTTGATGATTTTATATCATGATGAATCAAACAAATATTTGTAAAATACTTGCCAAAAATATCCAATTTTCGTGTTGTTTAATTTTTTAGTCGCAAAAAATTGTTGTGCCTCCTTTTTTAAACGAAAATTTTTTAAAAAATCAACCTTAAATGCACAGTAAAAGTAGAATTAGTAAAATCGTACCGTGAAGTTGCGTATCAGCTGACAAAAGCCGTACCATATGCAATGCATGTTAGTAGGTATAAAATTTGTGGTGGTAGCACTGCTGACGTAGAAATCTACAGAAAACTGATTTTTCTGTAGCGAATGTCAAAAAAGCCGCATTCAAACCCAGACAAAAAAAATGTGCTGTGCAAACTGTTACATTTTCTATAACTTGTACACAAAGCTGAACGATACAAGCTGTAAAGTAGAACGATACGATACGATGAATTCATCAGGCCGTGAGCTCTGATGATTATATCATAACGCTGATATAATATTAATAAATTGAGTCCATACGTGATGAATTTTGATCATAATATCAATTTGATATTCATCATGATATAAACTCATCAGGTGTGGACACTATGTTACCCAGCAAAACAAGTGGAGTTGAATCATGGGTTCGTAGTGACGAACTGGTTTGAGTTAGGGGAAATTAAATAAATTGATCTTCATTAAACACAATTTTTGTTCTTTCCAGAACACATGAGACTAATTCATCTGGCATACAAATGTATACCTATGTATATATCGTTACCTAAAATGCAAAAAGGCGTAACTAACAAAAATATAATTTTACAGGAAAAACGAAAAACTGAACAAACGTGTATTTAGTCCCATTGTTATTTGTTAATAAAAACGTCATTTTTGATCGCAGAAGTGTAATATTTTGTCAAGACAGTAGTTTAATGGCATTCATAATAATCAATAAAAAACACGATTTTGAATTTTTTGTTAGTTACGCCTTTTTACATTTTAGCTGACGATATACAGCTTTATGTGTTTTTTGTATTCATTTGACTTGCTGTTTTTTTTTATTTGTTTGTGTATTGGTTTTGTGCCCGCACAATTGTTCTCGTGTGTGAATGGTCATTGAATCGATCCAGTGCATATTCTCCGATTTTAAGATATTTTTTTCATAGGTTAAAAAATATATTTTCTATAAGTCGTTGATGAACCCGTGCATGTTCCGTGATTTTGAAGCTTTTTTGATGTTAATTTTTTTGGAATAACGTTTATTTACATTTACCCCGACATTGTCAATAGTACTACGGACCTGGTGTACCCCAGCCAATGAAATTATCTATTGACATTTAACATTAGCTTGTCATTGAAAATCCACCACTAGATTGTAGCAATACTACTAGTGACATTGTCAATAGTGCAACTGAATAGGTGCGCAGCAGCCAATTAAATTGCCTAGGGTTGTCATTGAAAATCTACCAGTAGACTTTAGCACTATCCTTTTACGACCATTAGAACTAAAGATTCACTAGCACATTTTAGTGACCCTCGTCTACAATTTTATAAGGGTTGGGGCAACAAATTTAAATTCATACATACATTCGTCATGTGAGAACTTAAGTGTCCAATACGCCATTATAAACTATTGGATATTGGACACTTAAGTTCTCACATGACGATATGTACGTAAGTTTTTAACATTATTAAATACTTGTAATATTTTTTTATAGGCCAAGAGACCTCATGTGTTACTGTTGATTAGCTAAAATAATCCTTACTAATATTATAAATGTGTTAAAGTGAGTGTTTGTTTGTTGCTACGCTATCACGACCAAACCGCTAAACCGATTTTAAAAATTGTTTCACCAATGGATAGCCATTTATTATTATATTTGCCATTTATATTATATTTTATACGGTTTGGGACCGGTTTTTATATTTGGTAAGAATCTTTTTCGAAACACGCTGCTTAGGGTAGTTTTCGTTTCGGGTTTGATTGTTTAACCAGTTTTTATATGCATTTTTTTATACAGATAAAGAGAGCGGAGCCGCGTTGTAAAAGTTAGTAAATAAAACATTTAAGAAATTTATTATTCGGCTTATTTTACAAAAACTAAATAAATATTGTCAAAAAATAAATAAAATTAGCTTTCTGTTTAGGCCGTTTCATTTAAAAACAAATAAGTCGGCAATTTCTATCATCAATGATGTATTCTTTGAAAATTTGTGTTTGTGAATGATAAACCAACTAGTGTGCTAGCTTGGACATTAGAAAAACGAGAAAAAAGTATAATTTAAATTTTTTGCGTTGCATATCCTTTGTTTTAATCTTACGATAGCATAATATGCTATACCATATTATGGTATATGAATTTGCTTGTATACCTATGCACATAGTAAAAAAGTTTTGCTGACAATTTCAGAAACTTCTTCACAAAATATGTTGTAATACTGCTTTAATAAGGCATTCTCTAATTTTATTTCAATATGCTTGGAATTATAATCTGAATTATAAAAAATGTATGTAAAAAACTTTACACTTATTAGAATCTCGGACAAATTTACCAATTAAAAATAAATATCATACAAATTTAGACTTACCACATTTCCTTATTAACAAAGAAACTACAATTTCAAGCAAAAGTAAAAAATATTTACAAACCCATGTTAAATTCCCAACATACAGTTGGAAGCGACGTCCCACTTGATTAGGAGTCAGACTCCCTGGATGGTAAACTCCATTTGTACCAGTTGTACCAGTGCCATCTGGACCACCACCACCATTTCCCGGACTTTCCCCACCAATAACTGAAGTAACAGTTACAGAAGCGGTTCCACTGCCAGATTCTGGAGGTGCGCCAATATCATCATATAAATCAACGCCTTCCGCGGAAAATTCATCCTTAAAGATTAAAATTTTTCAGATTACACTTAATCTATATCAAAAAGCAAAAAATTACCGGATTTTGGGCAGAAAAATCTTTATCCAAATCTTCGGCATAAAGATCCAACACCACGCCGTCAGCCATATTTGCTTACAAATTGATTACAATTTAATATAGTTCTAAATTCAGTTTATTACCAACAAACATGAAAGCTGATAACTTCCCTTTCTTTTATATGGATATACTAAAATGCATACACACGCGCTATACAAATTTTCAAGTATTTGCTTATGAGCACACCGGTGCTGTTGCAATAAATTTCACTTTTTGGTGTCAGATCTTTTTAAAGTATCTTATTTTTTTTCTTTATCTTTCACTAAACACGTTATAATTCAAATTGTAAAAGTATTTTAATATGCCATTTATGATTGCTTAAATTATTAAATAACCTTTGTTTTAAAATAGATTCTCACATGAAAATTTTCATCTACAGAAAGAAAACTTGTATAGATTTCTGCATACAAAATGGCTTACTTTAACACATGGTTGTATTAATATGTACCAATGCATTATTTTTAAACAGGGTTGCAACTAGTAAAACGGGGAAACTGTTAGTGGGTACATAATGACAATAATTATTAAGGCCCTGATTCACTATCCTACACAATCGCGCGATCTGCCAAATATGACATGTGTGCTAAAATAGTATTGTAGTGTGGACTAAAAATGCCATTTTGATCCATGCGATCAGTGTTGTTTTTATTGTCAGAAAGCTCAGAATATTGTTTTTGCATAATTTTTGTATGATAGTGTAGCAGCTAAAACACCATTACGAAGCGATTTGTTTTAAAGTCGGTCAGACTTATGCAAGACTTTCTTGTGAATGAATCGTACGATCGTGTAGGATAGTGAATCAGAGTGTTTAAGCCCCACAATTTTTGTTCTTTTGCAAAACACACGGACTAATTCATCTGCCATAAAATTTATACTTCTACACAGCTTTCTGAGTATTATCTTTGTGCTAGTAATTCGGAGTTGTGGCTGTTTGAAAAATTATGCTACCCAAAAACCATTCTCTTAACCGAATTGCCAACAAGGTGCCAGGTTATACCACCATATATATAATTATGTCCGTGTGAATATGATGAATTAGCCAGTTTGAGCTTTAAGGATTATACCGCTACGGTGAGTTTATATCTGATAGATTGTTTATCATCCGAAATGCCAAATCGTTATCGAGAGAAAAATTTATTAGGTCTATACTGCATTTATGAGATCGTAGTGTTTTGACAAAAAATGTCAATCAACTGTCATATTCGTATTAATATCAAAAAACGTGAAATTTCATAGTAGAGAAAATTATATTAGTTCAGTATTAGTGTTATTGCAATCTTTTATCAGATATAATATTGTTTTGTATTTTTGATGTTTTTGCTTGGGCTCCAGTGAAATGTTTTATATCAAAGTGAGGATATCAGGAATTAACGGCCGTCTTTGGTGAGATTGTTTTGGTATAGTTTAACAGTACACTTTTTACAACCATTGACACGTGTTTGAAATATAATAAAAACATTGCCGTGAAGAAACTTTTTTTCAATTCGATAAATAATTTTATGAGAACTAAATATTCAGAAAATATAACATATTAGTGAGTATTTCATATCTAATTTGGAGCTCTGATTTCAAACTCATTTAAAAAATTCTTAGCAATGGATCAACAAATGCAGTCGCTACAAGAATATTTAACAAATATGGTGGCGCCCACTGAAAGAAGTTGTGTTGATATTAATCCAGAACACATAACAATGTTACAGGGAACAAAAAGTAAGAAGCAATTAAGTCGGAAGAGAAAATTGGCGAAATCTTCAACGCTCACTAGACGAGAATACGCCCAGTTAGGCTTACATACATTGCCCACACGACAAATGAAATATGTAGAAGCTATACCATTGCACAACTTGTGGAAAGGTTATATGCAAGAGCATTTAGGATTGCGACAGGGAGATCAGGTGCCGAAAGTATATGATGCGGGTTACGATGCATTTAGTAAACTTTTGGTAAAGACAGATTTGCACGGTGCTAAAATGTATGTAATGCAGTCCAAGTGTCTCACATTAGTAGGTTTATCCGGTATTGTCGTATTGGATACAAAAAACGTTTTAAAATTGTTAGGAAAAGATGATCGCTTACGAACTATACCGAAAAGTGAATGTGTTTTTGGTATGAAATTAGGTAATATGGAATTCACAATTTTTGGAAAACATTTGTGCATTAGGCCGGCAGAGCGCTCAGTAAAGAAAATAAAAAACTTTATTGAACCATTTGAATAAACCAATAAAAAATTTAAAATGTAATGGGAGCGAAATCTTCAAATATTTATGTATGTACATTAGTACATATCGTCACCTTACTAAAATAAATAAATAAATAAATAACTCAAAAAATGGGGTTTTTGAGTTAATGGTGCAGAATTAATCCTCACATTTTTATTCATATTTGGCGGATTCAAACTTTTACTATTTTTCCGTTCGAGTACTTTTTTCGGCAACAGCTCTTTTAACCCCCAACTAAAAATGGGGTGTTCTAAGTTTGAAGTGTTTATCTGTGTGTCTGTCCGTGTCCACTTACAGACCAAAAGGCTGGACCGATTTCGATTTAGTTTTCTCTGTTTGAAAGGTCACTTGATCGAGAGGGTTCTTAGCTATGTTTCAGAAAATCGGTCCATCCGTTTAGAAGATACTACATCTCTAGATATATTCAGGGTTTTATGTTACTTTTAATTTTTCTTCTCTTCTTTAGATACATTAATTAATAAAAATATTTCATTCAATAAGAATTGAAATTACTGAACTCAAGCCTGATTAAGAAATTATTTCTGATTAAAATTCACTACAGTTCAATTAAATCTAAAAATGTCTCATTTAATTCATCATGGGCACGTGACAAAAATATGTTCACTTAGCGATCACTGTTCACTTGGCTATCACTGCTTCAGAATGCTGAAAAGCGAAGTCAACTGTAGAAAGCAAAAACAAAGTAACATAAAGCCACTACAATAATACTTATATGTATGTACCGATGGTGCATCGAATAAGTAAAAATAATTAATGTGATGATCGTAAAAGATAAGTAAGAATAGTTAAACATACATAGGTAGAGTGATATAACTTCGTGCTAACCTAAATAGAAAATGGAAAAAAAGAAAATGAATAGTGATACTTACAAATGTGTTTGCCAAAGGTAAATCAATAATTGTATACACAATCAATTCTCATATTCCATTTCATAGAAATTTAAGTTAAATAGCTGATGTTAATAATAATCTCTACCCCAGTAGATAGACATGGGTGCTGATGAAGTGCGTGGCTGCACAGAAAAATATCGGTATTTCCCCCAGCTAATAAAGTCTAGTTTAATTTTTCTTCTCTTCTTTAGATACTCACATTAATTAATAAAAACTATATATACCAAACGGACGACACAATCGTCCGCATTCTAAACAGAAACAAAATCTCTTTATTAAACCTAATTCAATTTATTGAACTCTCGTCCTATAAGTTTTATGCAGCGTGACCGTTTGACCGACTAAAGTGGCAAATTGCCACTTTTTTGACTGCCTTGCCACTTTTTCCCCTTTTTTTAGAGTGAATTATATAATAATACATTAAAAATAAAAAAATTTAGTGTAGTTTTCACGTCTTTTTTTAATTTTGCCCCTTTTTTTGATAAATAATCCCCCATTTGGTGCAACTTTTTGAAAAATGTCATCGGCCACCCTGGTTTTATGACTTTCATACAATAACAAATAAGAAAAAAAAATGGAATAGCATGAAAAATAGTACACAAATACACACACACACACAGTGTAAACTAACAAATGAGAGTGTACTATGTTTGCATGTAGTAGTAGCAATTTTAAACGCTTATAGCTCCCAAAATACTAAACCGATTTCAATAAAATATAGATTCTGCACATCTGCGCAGAAATTCCTTTAAAATGATATAAATTTTTCCAAAATCGGTGCAGTAGTTCCGGCGTAAAAGGGATTACAAGAAACGTGTTCGCCTATTAATTATATACTAGATACTAGATATACCAAACGGACGACACAATCGTCCGTATTCTAAACAGAAACAAAATCTATTAAACCTAATTCAATTTATTGAACTCTCGTCCTATAAGTTCTATGCAGCGTGACCGTTTGACCGACTAAAGTGGCAAATTGCCACTTTTTCGACTGCCTTGCCACTTTTTTCCCCTTTTTTAGAGTGAATTATATAATAATACATTAAAAATAAAAAATTTAGTGTAGTTTTCACGTCTTTTTTTAATTTTGCCCCTTTTTTTTATAAATCCCCTAATGGGTGCAACTTTTTGAAAAATGTCATTGGTCACCCTGATTTTATGGCTCTCATACAATAACAAATAAGAAAAAAAAATTGGAATAGCAAGAAAAATAGTACACAAATATATACACACACACAGTGTAAGCTTACAAATGCGTGTGTACTATGTTTCCATGTAGTAGTAGCAACTTTAAACGCTTATAGCTCCCAAAATACTAAACCGATTTCAATAAAATATAGATTCTGCACATCTGTGCGGAAATTCCTTAAAAATGATATAAATCGCTCCAAAATCGGTGCAGTAGTTCCGGCGTAAAAGGGATTACAAAAAACGTGCTCGCCTATTAATTATATAGATAGATACTAGATATACCAAACGGACGACACAATCGTCCGTATTCTAAACAGAAACAAAATCTCTTTATTAAACCTAATTCAATTTATTGAACTCTCGTCCTATAAGTTTTATGCAGCGACCGACTAAAGTGGCAAATCGCCACTTTTTCGACTGCCTTGCCACTTTTTCCCCTTTTTTTAAGTGAATTATATAATAATACATTAAAAATAAAAAATTTATTGTAGTTTTCACGTCTTTTTTTAATTTTGCCCCTTTTTTTTTAAATCCCCTATTTGGTGCAACTTTTTGTAAAATGTCATCGGTCACCCTGGTTTTATGGCTTTCATACAATAACAAATTAAAAAAAAATTGGAATAGCAAGAAAAATAGTACACAAATATACACACACACACACACAGTGTAAGCTAACAAATGCGTGTGTACTATGTTTGCATGTAGTAGTAGCAACTTTAAACGCTTATAGCTCCCAAAATACTAAGCCGATTTCAATAAAATATAGATTCTGCACATCTGTGCAGAAATTCCTTTAAAACGATATAAATCTTTCCAAAATCTGTGCAGTAGTTCCGGCGTAAAAGGGATTACAAAAAACGTGTTCGCCTATTAATTATATAGATAGATAGATATTTCATTCAATAAGAATTGAAATTACTGAACTCAAGCCTGATTAAGAAATTATTTCTGATTAAAATTCACTACAGTTCAATTAAATCTAAAAATGTCTCGTTTTTTAAATTTTTAATTTTTGTTATGAGATTAAATTATAAATTTGTCCAAGTAATTACTCATTTACTGCAAAAGTAAAGAAACACGCCTATTATTGACACATAAACTTCAATAATTACATAAGTATTCATTTCTTTTATTTTTCTTTATTTCTAAAGCTTAACTAGATAATAAGTTTATACTATTACTAATATAATTTCATTTTTATAAGTATTTACAACATACATATTTATGTATCTCCAATTTATTCTTACTTTTATCGTTAAGTGGCTTTGAAAATATTTTGAAACAAATATATAAGAACAATCAATGTGGCAGTAAAATGAATGAAAGTAAAGTGAGTGATCATCAGGCAAATTACAATTTCCCAATTTTTGAATTTTTACAAAAACTGATTTTATGAAATAAAAACGCATACATAAGTACATTATTAGGCATAAACAAATTTTGAACCTATTATTTCCGAAAACACTTTCTCGGATCGCTTTTGAACAAAAATCCCAATTAAAGGTTTATGAAATGAGTTATTACGAGTAGTTTTGTAAAAAATGCGTTAGAGCAAGAACACAAACACCATTTAATTTTGAACATAATATATGTATGTATGTATATGTAATACATGTATGCATACATATATTAAAAAGGAGTAATTTTCCATCAAACTAAAATTTAAAATCTGAGCCAGAACCAGTATGGAGTTTTCCCGGTGAAGAAATATAAAATAAAATGGGGTTTTTCTGGCGTGTAATTTTGGGTCTGTTCGTAAATTCATCACTGCGCTGCAAATGGAAATGTTCTAAGCTGGTTCACTGAAGTAGATAACGAACAAATAAATGTCAAATATGGTGTACAAACATGATTACTACTAAAACAGATTATCAGTGAACTTGTATTACATTTTAAATAAAAATTTGCACGTATGATGCAGAGCAGTGATGGATTTACAAACACACCGTATTTCATATTAGCTTCTTCGACTGTGATAGTATAATTTTTATGTTAAAAAAATTTATTTATGGCCTCACTTAAATGTAAAAAAATTAAACAAAACTTAAATTTCAATAATAAAGAAAGATATGAACGTAAGGATTAGTAATAACAAAAGGAACTTTTTTTGATATAACAAAATTATTTTAACTAAGTTGATCTTTGAATTTTGAACAATGAATCACTATTATGCGTATGTACATATTTATAAAAAAAATATTTTATATTTTTATATGTAAATAGCATATGGGCAATTCCACAGAATGTCAAGAACTATGTTACGTACGAATACCAATCAATTAATCAATTAATATTTTGAGGAGTGTAAGTAGTTCTACTTTTGTTAAAAAATGAGGCAAAACTAACCGCATTGATCTGAAATACAAGCTTAATTGATTGGTATTCGTACGTGACATTCTGTGGGATTGCCCATATACGATATAATTCAAAAAAAATTAAGTAATCCAATCACATAAAAAAATTAATTACTAATTAAAATGTAATTACATATGTGCATTTCCAGAGGAATGTCAACTTTTTGTAGCGTGCGACACCTAGGAAACATGCTTGTTTTTTTTTCAAAGAAATCGAAACTTTTTTTTACTTCTTTATATATTTGTGTAGGACGTTAGCGGCTCTACGTTGGGTAAAATTTTAAGAAAACTCGAGTCAAGTTGTTCAGAAATACAATGTTAGTTGGTTGCTGTCGCACGCGACAAAAAAGTGGAATTTCTGAGAGAAATGCCCATATAAATGTTAATTATTTTGGGCGAGATAGTTCAGCAGCTTTTTTAAAAAGCTTGATATTATTATTTTACATAATCACCCGTATTGCGTATGTCGAGTCGAATATTCGTCTACGAGAATTTTGTCGTAGAATAAAGAAAACTTGTATAAAGTTTGTTTAATCAAATACAAAATTCTCGTAGTCGAATATTCGACTCGACATACGCAATACGGGTGAATGTCTTCCAATACAGTTATTTTTGCTTTAAGCATTTTTTAATGATTGTTTCCCTTTTTATACTTGTACCCCTTTTATGCCCGTAATTTCTATACACAGGTTATTTACCTAAGGTTTTTACCCATGAGTTTGCCTTATAAAATTCAACTTACACGATAGATATCTAGGCACCAATAGATATCTACTTGTAGAAATTACGGAGCTTAGACACGGAAAGTTTACTTTGCAAAGTCTTTCAGCTGTGTGAAAGACAGAGGGAGGAATACTACCTCTTTCTTTCATTCTCCCAGCTGAATTAAGACTGCAAAGTAAACTTTCCGTGTCTAAAAGGGGTATTGCAATAAAAAAGAAATTTTGTTTCTAACTTTTACTACATACACACATATTTATGTGTGTTTGTATACATATGTAGATATGTATTATTATAGTGTTAATTTCTAACTAAATTAAGTAAACCCGTTTTATGAACAACAATTTATTGTGAATAATGAAAATAGTGAATGCACTCTTGCACAATGGCCACATATAAACATTTTCTTTTTTTAATACGTAATCCTTAACTTAGATAAATATTCAATTTAGACAGTAGAAAGCAAATCGTGCGAATTTTAGCCAGATACATATACATATGTATATACATATATACATACATATATATTAGGGAAGTAACGAATACCAGTTTAGCGAATGCGAAAGCGAATAATACATTTTAATTTTTGCGAAAGCGAATGCGAAAGCGAATGCAAATATTACAATATTTACTAATATTTACAATATAGAAAAAATATCACATGCAAATAAATTTTTTTAAGAGTAAGTCTAGATGATATTTAAAAATAAGTTTACACAATGTTAGGCAATCCACCTATTCATACTTTGGTAGCCTGGTACTCTGTTCAACATTTCATGTGAAATTCTGCTAAATACATATGAAGAAAACTTGGAATGAGTTTTTTCTAAAAAAAAATCTTGCACGAGTAGTACTCTGTTCATCTTGGGAAAAACATATGAAATATATCTTCAACATTTTAAGTTTTCTGTTCATCTTGGGAAAAACATATGAAATATATCTTCAACATTTTAAGTTTTCATAAGAAATAATATCAGTGGCACTTGTTTCGCATGGAATTTACAACAAACAAGGACTAGTTAATATTTTCGCTCAAATCAAACACTGTCTTTTCTTTTTCAAAACTGAAAAATATTTCCAAACACCACTGGATTTTGGTTTCATTTTGATACTTATGAGGACTTATTGATAGAAAAGTTTTCCGCTAAAATATTAAAGTTTACATGTAAGTACATGCATCTTTTTCATGCTGGTTTAAAATAATTTTCGTCTTTTTGATGTTTGTTCATCGTAAACTATTTCCGTAAAAGAAGTACAAAATTTTGTTTGTCTTTAGTATTCGATTGAAATACTCGCATACATTTTAGCGAATGCAAAAGCGAATGCAAATAGCAAAAGTAAGCGAATTATTTGCGAATGCGAACATTTGTTACATCCCTAATATATATGTATGTATATTTTTTTTAGGAAAGTATACCAAAACTTTTCCCACTTGAATGTGCAAAAGTATATTTTTATGGAAATTTTTATTTTATCATTTTGTTTATACATATGTACATATGTATATGTATACATATGCACATGTTATTATGTATTTGCAAAATTCTTCAGCCTATGTATCTATTTGGTTGGGGCATGTTTTAAAATACAATTCTCGTTCTGCATTGCACGTGAAATCGAAACTTTCGTATTGCTATAAATAAAATACAGAACATACTTAGTAGAAGATAGGATGTGATCATTGTGGTGAAACCGAAACTGATTCTCATATAATATTTGAATGCGTTTATTATAATAACATCAGATCCAAATATCCGTTATTACTCAAATATTCAAATTTTACTGATTTTTTCAAGCTAGAAAATTATAATAATTAGTGTTCTAATAGACTTTCTAAAATAAATTGAAATTAAGCTTTAACACGTATGACGTGTGAATTGGTCATGGCGAAATAGTTCATCGAACTGGCCAAATAATCCTTCAAACGTATTCTTTTTGGCGAATGGAGTAACTGAATAATATAAAAAAAAATACCTAGTAGTGATTCAAGTTTTTACCTGCTTTTGAAAAAATTAAAAATTAATTTTGGTATACTTTCCCTTAATCGATTAAAATAATCATATTTATGCGAATAAGCATGTGTGTACTCGTATTACATAGTACATAAACTCAAATATAAAATCAAACTAATCTTACTTTTTTTTTTGTATAATAAGAGAGAAATCAACAGAAATTCAAGTGGCAGTTACTACGTTTTAATAATTTTCATTGTATAGTTTTGCATTTGAGCTAAAAACTTTAAGTACTTCGTAAATGTCATATACATACATATGTATTTATTTAAGTTTTATGGCTGTTCTGCATTATATGTACATATGTAATTTTTAAGGCCTCTTTTTATGTTTATATGTTTCAATGTGCAAAACTATTGTGGTTTTTTAAATTTGTTTCAGCCTCATCAGTTCAATATAAGTCATCTTCCATATTGTGTATTAAAACTTTTTTGTCTTCTTTGGTATTTGTATCACGCGATAAGGTTTGCTGTACTAGTTTGGGATCAAAACAAGGCTGTAAATAAAATAAAAAAAATATAAACAGCATTTACTCTTTATTGTTCCTGCATTCAATGGATATGTTTTTAATTTTTATCAAACTTACCGTATCACAATAATTCATATTGCAACAATTTTCTATTGTTATTTCACACTGTTCTGTGGCGATGGGTCGATTTGTCAGAGGTGTATCAGAAGAGCAAACTGGCTGTCTGCGCACAACAAATGTTTTCTTAATTCTTGGTCTGGCTGGTTTGTAGAAACGCCTCACACCATGAACGATTAAAAGAACCAGCAATAGGCATAATACAACACCGGCTACTAGTGCTATTATTAGTGTATTTGTCCAGTTTACTTGATTCTGACATACTTCCAAATGCTTATATGTGGGTATTGCATACATTTGTTCACCATCCTTGCCTTCTGATGCCAATTCTTCACAGCTAATGTAAGACAGAATTTGAAATATGACAAAAATATCGATCTTTAATTTGAAAGGGGTAAAAAAAATTACGTTTTTTATCTTAATACAAGGTGAGTCGCTGTAGTAGACATATGTATGTATGTATATCAGTGCTGGCCACCGAGAAAAAAAAGAAAGAAGTTAGGCCCCTCTGTTGCCATTTTGGCCGACTATGGTGTATATTGTTATATATGTACATATGTACTAGAGCTGAGCACAAACTGTTTGCTTGCTCTTCTTTTTAGTGCTCTTGATTTTATGGTATTCAATTTTATCAAAAGCATGCAACAGCATTTGTTTATCTGTCTATTCAACTGTTGTAAAATGGTTTTGTGTTTTTTTTTTGTTTCCTTGTTCTCAATTTTTGCTTTACACTAAATTACGTTCACCACTACAAATAATGGTGGCTATTCTGGAATACGCGTCGACTTGGTGAAATTTACATGTAGAACAAAAACAAAACTTCACAAATGTTAAAAATTTGTTTTTGTTTATCATACAAAATTTACCGTTTGTAAAAAAGAGAGCAACGCGTTCAAATTCTCACGTTTATTTCATTTTAGAATTGTATGGGAAACAAAAACAATTTTTGAAACTTTGTTTTTGCTTTAATGTAAAGTTTCACTTCTTCGACGCGTTTTTCCGAATAGCCACCAATATTCGATCTTGAAAAAAATACAATACTGTGGACTTTTTCATGGCTTGCGCTCACTTTTAGTATCTACATATGTATGTGATTGTTATATATGCTTATTTGAAGCCCTCTGATAGATAAATATCTTTAAAAGTACTAATTATAATCGAAAAGGTTCATACGGTTCATACTCCCTTGCTGTTTTTCTTCACTCGACAAAAAAAACCGAATGAATAGTAATGATGCTACACTTTTTGAAGTACTGTCATTCTCTCATCTGTCATTTTGTACCTACTGATATATATATATATATATATATATATATATATTTCTGTTGTTTTTTTATGAATTCATATTCGCACTCAATTGCTAAGTAAAATAATGGAAGAAATTTTTCAGTTTAAATGGTTGCAATTGTTTGGTAAACCTTTCCATTGTTGATTGTGAATCTGAAAACCGAATACAAGTATTATTGACACTAACTGTACATGCAAAAATAATTTTTCAAGTGGCCATAAATCTGTTATTTTTAACTATAACGTACGTAGTTCTTTAATGAGAATGCAATTACCTGTTGGCTATCAGAAAACGTTAAAAACGCGATTTCAAAATAAAAAAATATCGAAATGTCCTTTTTTTATATTACGTCATCGATATGTCTTTTACGTTTTTGTCGCATACAAAAACTTTATACAGTAATAAAAAAGTCCTAGTCCTATTGTTTGTTCTAACTATACATAGTTGCAATTGTTGTAGGGACGGTCGCCTCACCTTGCTTATACCACAGTTACGAGTATATTTTACTTACATATCATGACATCCAAATGGGACGTAAGCGTCCGGTTCATGTTTTAGAATCCTGCAAAATAATGCACATATCTCTGTAGAGTTTTGTTCACAACGTTGACCACCAAAATTATTCGAACACTCGCAAGATGGTTCACCATTGCTTTCTATTTTACATATACCTTCGTTAAAACAAAATCCAGAACAACGATAAGACTGACAACGCTCGCCATAAAATCCGCGCTGACATGCACATTTAGGAAATGAGGACGAGGAAATGGTACAAGTGCCATGTATGCAATAATTATGACACTCATTCGTTTCACAACGGGCACCTTTAAAACCAAGTTTGCAAATACAAATTCCGCTCTGTGGTATATATTCACCACCGTTAAGACAATATTCTTCTTTTGTTGTGGATGCTACCGTCTTATTAATGCTGATGATCGTTGTTTGCGATACATTTAAGAGGCGATGTTTTATTTTACTCACCACCGCCGAACAATGCTGGTCATTTTGCAGTGTAGTCATATAACGAGAACGGGATACAATTCCACTTGGCGTTTCTTTAAATTTTAAGACAATATGAGGTTTTGCGGCTTCTACATTTTGTTCATCAGTTTGATTAATTTTTTTATTGGGCAATTTAACGTGCGTCCAGAGGGCATTGTGTGTGTGATCGGTCCAAAATATTAAGTCTTTTGTTACGGCTAAATTGGACGGCGTACTATCCAGTCCTTTAACAATTATTTCTCGATCAGTACCATCTAAACGCGAGCTTTCGACAGTAAAATGTATACCTTGTTGATCTACCACCCAGTAAATGCGATCTGAATGCTGATCTACAGTAATACCACGTGGCAAATAAAGGTCTTTATCAATGATTAGTTCACGACTATCCCCACTTAGATCCATACGTTCTATTGAAGCATTTTTAAAATTTGAATTTGTCCAATAAATCTTTCGGCGACAAATATCAATCGATATGCCGTCAGGAATTGTGTCTTCGTTTGCAAAATCGATGAGTGTTTTTGGAAGATCATCTTCTTGGGCATCAATAGAAATGAAATTAATTTTTCGATTTAATTGATCTGCCCAAAAAATATTGCGGTTGAGTGGGTCGTATGCTATGCTTGTAATAACTTCCTCTTGGGATTTTTGCACAATTTTCTCAATTATGTGCGGATCATCTTGACCCGTGGGTATTTTAAGAGAAAATATACTACCGTTATTGTGCAAGCGATCGGCAAAATAAACAATTTCTTCGGTTTCGTCAAAAGCAATTGCTGAAAGATGATCAAATTGATGAGCGGACGAAATGATCTCTCGCCAATGTTCATCATAAAATACAATTTTTGTTTTGGCGGTAACTGCAAAATCTACAAAAGAAAACAAACAAAAAAATCATTACATGAAATGTACAGTGCATACATATAAGTATGTATGTGCACATACAGATGTATGTACGTATGTATACACTTCGTTTCATTATTGCAACATACATATACATACATGTAAGTCATATCTGAAAAATGAGGTTTAGAAGTTAATAATGCAAAAGAATTGGTTATATAATATGTATGTATTTAATCTTGTGTAAACTAAAGGACTGGGAGTCAACCCAGAGAAAACCAAGCTAGTCTTCTATACCAGGAGATACAAAGTAGAAAGCTTTTTACTACCCAGGTTGGGAGGGGTGGAGCTGAGACTATCAGAGGGAGCTAAATACCTGAGTGTTTTCCTAGATAGCAAGCTTTCTTGGAAATGGAAGACGCAGGAAATGCTAAAGAAAGGGCTCAATGCCTACTACGTATGCAGGAACTCCCTAGGAAGGAAATGGGGGTCTGCAACCGAAGATAGTAAACTGGATTTACACATCAGTTGTCAGGCCGGTTTTTTTTCGATTGTGTGGTATGGTGGGAGGCATTGAGGAAGGAAAGTCACAGGAGATTGCTAGCTAAGGTTCAGAGATGTGCCTCGATTGGCATCACAGGTGCTCAAAGGAGCACATCTCAGGCTACCTTGGACGTCATTCTTCATCTACTTCCTATAGAGGACTTTATAACAGGTCATACATCAATCTTAAATGAGATCAATTTTACTATACTGTCGCTGAAATCGATTTTAGTAGAACACCCTCACTGAAAATTCCGGATAGGGACTATTGGGTCAAATCCGATAGGCTATATGAGGGTAATGCAGTCTTTACAGACGGGCAAGGCACAGGGGCTGGTGTCTACATCTTTGGGAACGAACATTCGTAGTTCTTTCAGACTGTCTAATAAATGCAGTGTTTTCCAGGCTGAGATCTTGGCGATCCTCAGGGCCACGGAACTGGTGACCAGAAATGTAGCGGAAGGTGAGAAGGTAACCTACGTCGACAGCCAGGCAGAGCTAAAAGCTTTGAAAGAACACAGTGTCAAATCGAAACTTATTAGTGAATGAAGGAAAGTCCTCAACTTGCTTATGGATAAATATACTGTCAGACTATGTTGGGTTCCTGGTCACAGCAGTGTTGAGGGAATTGAAATTGCTCATGAGCTGGGCTGAAGTAAATTTTATGTTTTTATAATGTTATGCGGTTTAAGCGACTAAAATCACTTAAATAAAATTTAATTTAAAAAGTAAGCAGCACTAGTATTTCAAGATGGTCAATTATGGTTTTTTACGTTCCAGCAATTTTGGATAACTTTTGCATATTCAGAGAGTAATTTTCATTTTTCTCTCATTAGTCCGAACTTGTACAAAATCTTGTGGAACACACCTCAAATTAGATATTACATAATTATGAAACAAACAAAAAATAGTTGGGGTTGCCATAAACTAGATTTTCTCACGAGTGTATGATCAGACTCTCGTTAGCATGCATAAAAGAAGAATTGTTCAGAAGCAGCTTATTTTAATTGATCGGGTATGGAACGATGTGGAACCATATCACCTATTCCATCTCTAACATTTCTCAAAAGATAATTTGGGCATTTTTGCACATATTTTCTTGACACTCAATTTGTAGTTTGAATGTCAACGAGAGTGCTATTGCGAAATAATTAAAGATCAATTGCCGTATACACAAAAAATATTTTACTTTTAATTCAAGATTATTTGACGAATTTTTCAAAGAAATATGTATGTCAAATAAGCCCTTAATAAAGCTAAAATATTTTTTATGAATACGGCAGGAAATTAATAAAAAATTAAATAACATGTAACTTTAAAAAATGGTAATCATTAAAAATATTTGTACAAATATTCAACTACTTGTATTGTAGATGGTTCACATTTTGCTATCTAAAAAATTGTCAATCTGTTTAATATATGTACATTCATATATGTAGATACATATCGTAGTGCATATGTATGTATATACATTATCAATGACAAAATGCGGATTTTTGAAGCTTTCATATGCTTGAATACTCGTATGTATAACATAGACACATACATACGTACAATGTTATACGAGCGGGCCGGTAATAATTCTGTTTTTTTTTTTTTTTGAAAGAGAATAAATTGAAAATCTATTAATTTTAATTAAAGTCAATTTATGTGGAGATTTGAGCTATTGGAGATCCCACTTATTCATACGTATATTCATATTTAAATAAAACGTTAAATACCTATAATATCAATTAAAATGCTACGAAATATTCGATTAGAAAAAATTATAAACATTCGTATTTGTATTCGTAGGTTATTTGCATATTCTTTGAAACTCGCAGCTGTGTTCCCAAGTTAATTAATGAAATATTCCTCCTTATCGTGGTTGGCGTATTTCGACTACGATGTTTTTGTAATATTTTTCTTAAATCTAGGACCAAAGTGTCGTAGTCGAAGTCGAAATACGTCAACCACTATGATAAGGCAGATTAAAAAGGAATGGAAGTTATAAACAAAAACTATTGTTGATAGTTGAGTTGTATTATCCAAATTTTTATTATGGATTACGACTTTTTTTTCACCATGAGACAAATACTTTTTATCAGTTGTATTTTGGTTTTTATTTTGAATATTGTATTAAGCCTAGATCCCACTATCGGCACAATGTACCGATTTTCGTCGGCTCACTGAATAAAAGTAAAAAATAAAAAGCTAAACTGGCCTTATTGCTCAAATAATGTAAATATAAGGACATAATTGCACCACACTGCATTGGAAATAAAACAATATATAGACTTATTCCGCAATAAATTGAGAAATAAGAACATTTTGGCTTCTTAATTAGTTAATTAATTAAATTAAAAAATTTTAAAACCCTCTGATATATGTATCTAGAAAAGATGTGATATCTTCTAAACGGCTGAACCGATTTTCTTCAAACATAGCTAAATACCTCTCGATCAAGTCACCTTTCAAACAGAAAAATCGGTACAGCCGTTTGTTCTGTACGTGGACACGTACAGACACACAGATTAAAAATAGTAAGGTCAAAACTAAAATATTTTAAAAATGTTTTGTGAAGATAAAAACTTTTTCTTTCGAGCATTGTTTCGAAGAAAACTAAAATTAATTGTAATTCAGAATACCAAAACAGTGAACAGTTAAACAGTTAAGTTGTTTTAAAGATAAGTTGTCCCGGTTTCAATTCAACTCAGTTGAGTTGTAAACCGTAATAGGGGCATAGGTCAAAGTAAAAAAGTTTCGAAATACAACACATTTCAAAATAAGAAACATATTTTTAACAATTACGAGTTCAGAATTGTTTTAATAAACCAAGATGGTCAACTTTGACTTGTAGCTCAGATTGCATTGTAACAAGGTACAGGATTTTCAAATATTAGATTATTTCCAATCTTTTTTCCGTTGGACGACAATGTGGACCGTTCATACGAGTACAATACAGTGTCAACTGTTTTTATAATCTCCTAGATGAAAATCTTTCGAGGAATAGAGATTATCTTATAAATAAACTTTTTGTTATAGATCTGATGGAAAAGCCATCAACAGTTGCTAGTTTAGAAACAACAAATTTCATTTATATCTTCTTTTTTGTTATTAGAGAATTATAAAATTGTCGTTTAAGCTTCTTCGGGAGCGTTTTCATTGGGTTCAACACCTTTTAATTGCTTATTATGTATTCCCTCTAAGTTACCTAAACAAGTCCTATTGCTAAGCTGATTAGATTTTTAGGAGAGGGAGAGACGAGGGAAAAATAAACGTTTCTGTTTCTAAGCAAGTCATATTGCTAAGCTGATTAGTTTGTTTTAGAGAGTGTAAATTAGGATTAAGTGAATGATATTGTTCCCTCGATTTTTAAACTTCGTTTTTAAAAACAAGCGTCATTATAAACAAATCAAAACATCCAATAATAATTAAAAAAAATTGTTTTATTTCTCCTGTAAAGCTTGAAAAATATTGTTGCATGGTTTCCCGTTTAAGCCTACGATATGTACATATGTACATTAGAGTGGCCGCTAGTTGTATGGAGAATTTTTATTTTTCGATTTCTTCTACTCTCGCCCCCCCCCCAAATCGGTTCAGTTTTATGTAAAAAAAAATACGAAAAAATTTCATACCGATAAGTTGCGTTTTAGGGGGTGCGTCCGGCACCCTTCAATGGGCCTTCAAGCCCATTTTTCAATTTAATTTTTTGCTCTTCAAGTCAAAAATATTAGTCTCAAAGAAAGTTTTTTGCTAAAATTAATATTTTAGATAACAATGAGGAAAATATCCAACAAAATACCAAAAATTTGATGTAACAAAATTATATTTATGTATATGGAAGTTTTTTATTTTAAGCATGTACAATAATAGCTTATATACATATCGTCAGCCCATTGTTGGTTTGACCCACCGACCATTTTTTAAAAAAATGAGTTAAGTATGGGGTATACATATGTATATATTTTGAGTATCCCTTTTCTGAATCAAAAACAGGTTTTGCGAAATTAATTATGATTTCCGAGATATTTAGCATTAATTTTGCTCCATATCAACTATTTTAAGGTTTAATATATATTGTTTTGTCGTTTTTCTCCATTCTGACTTTTTGGCGTATGCTCCAAACCAATAATGGGCTTGAGGGCTAACTTTGAGGGCCGGACGCACCCCCTAAAACACAACTTATCGCTATGAAATTTTTTTAACATAAAACTGAACTGAGAGTAGAAGAAATAAAAAAAAAGAAAAATAACGGCCACCCTAATGTACATATCGCACACTAAATCATAAAGAGTCACAACTCAATATTATAAAAGTGCTTCTGCTTTTTTATAAACCAGTTAATTGAAGAAATCTATAACGACCTCAACAATTTCTTTTGCAATACAATATTCTTGAAGAATATAAAATACCGTTATGCTTGTTTTTATTTTACATACTTGCGTCATTTGTACAGTATCAACAGTTGTTTGTAACTACTCAGCATCTGAAATTTTTTGAGTTGTGACTCTTTTTGATTTAGTGTGCGATATGTATGTACTTGCATACACAAAAATTTTCAGTTTCACTACACAAATAACAACAATTTATATTCTTATCAATTACTAAACGCATATTTAAAATTATTACATTATAAAAATAAAATTAAAAATAATACTTCGCACAAGTTACATACGTAATATATTTATTACTTTGCATTCTTGGAATTAAGTTGCTTGTTTATTGAAACCTAATCTCAAGTTCCAGGTCAAAAGTTTTGATGCACATTAGGGAAATTTCTGAAAAAACCCTGAATTAAATATTAAATAGAAAAGAAAGTAATAAAATTTTATGAGTTCCATTATTATTGTTTTTTTTTTTAATTTTAAAACATGAAAAAATAAATAAAATAAATATTATGGAAAAAGAATTTAATTTGTCATGTAAAATATTAAATAAAATAAATTATACTGAAAATTAATAAACTGGTTTAAACCAATTAAAACCAATAATATTTATTATTATTTAAGCAAAATCAAACTAATTGTTTAACCCTTGGCGTTGATTATTTGGGTCTGGTCAGGCTTAAATTAGATATGCTGATTGTACAACTATAAATAATGTTACAAAAGCTGCAACACTGAGGGCCAATTTCACCAACTCTATTTATATATCAATTCATATTTAAATGTCGATTTCATGAATTTTTGTAAGGAAAAATTACTTAATACTTACTTGATATTTAAATAAGTTGGTGAAATTGGCTCTAAGTGCCGAGAAGTATATTCCAGCTTTACACAACATCACACTTTGGCAACACTGGTAACTTGACAGTATAAGCGACCAGCTGATGAAATTATATTGTATTTCCACACATACTTTAACGGTCTTATTCATAAAAAATATTTTAGATTTATTACAGGTTTATTAGACAAATTTCATATAGAAATATGTCAAATAAGCGCTTAACAAACCTGAAATATTTTTATGAACATGGCAGTAAAAATATACATACATACATATGTATATGGCTTTGCAACTGTTTTTTAATTAAATATAATTTTTGGTAAAAACCATTGAGTTATTGTTTTAAACATATTTTAAATGATTGCCAAGCTTTTTTTTTTGAAAATCAAGATTTTTTTTGATTTTAACACATCTATCAATCTAATTGATATTATTATTATCTTATTACTTACATATAACAAATGTACAAATTGAAAATCTCGAAAAATTTAGTTGTTAATAAAAATAAAACTTACTAAAAAAAATGAATATGAATTTGTTTTAATTACATAGATTTCAATACTGAACTTTTTGCAGGTCATAAAAGAAAACAAACAACAAGTAAGTAAGTGTATTTGCTTTTTTTCAATCACGCATAACATACATACAAACATACATACATACATACATACGTGCGTTGTGTTAAACTTTTTGTTTTTGTAAAATACCAGGCGAACAGAAGCCAGCAGAAGCTCGATACTTAAAAAATTTTTCATTGTATTTTATAACAGTTTCAAGTGTTATAACTTAAAAGACCGCCAACATTTTTTATATTCTCTCCCTCTATCACTATCTTGCTCTTTGTCCAACTGGAAATTATTGCATTCTGTTTGCATGCTATTTCCCAAAAAGAAAAATAGCAATAACTGGAGAATCAGAAACATATGCACAAACACATACATACATACATACATCCCTCTATTATTATTTTTCTTGTCTTATTTTTCTACATATCTTCACTACATATCTTCACTTGCAATCGGTTGTAGGAAGTAAAATGCAAAATGAACAGAGACCAGATTTTTTACTTTTATTATTTAAAATATGGACTTTAAGCAGTTCAAAAACGCATAACAAATTACTTTCCATTTAAAAAAATTCTAACTCAAAATAAATTTAAAAAATCTATATCAAAATGATTGAAAAAAATAAGTTTTTGATATTTAGGAAGGTTCATCCAAATGCAATTTTGCATTTTAACCGAACATACACATATGGACATACATACATATATACATATGTTGAAAAGTAGGATAAAAGGAATAAAAATCATTTCTATTCGTAAATACATATACTATATATATATCACATAAACATACATATTTACATACATACAGACACACTACGCACGCTGTGTTAAACTTTTTGTTTTTGTGAAATACTAGGCGAACAAAATTCAGCAGGAGATCGATATTTACAAAAATTTTTCCTCGTGTTTTATAATAGTTTCAAGCAGGGCTGTCAGATATGGCGATTTCTCGCCAAACGTGGCGGTTTTTCAATTTGTTCGGCGTCCTAATTTTTGATTTGGCGACATGGCGTTTTTTCTGGCTATAAATAAATTTGTTGACGATTTTTATGGATATTTTTTAACAAAATTGAACTTTAAATTTTTTTCTAATTCAGGAACATTAGTTTGTTGAACGAGTTAGTTTAAAATAAATAAATCCTACCAAAACTCGTCTGCTAGAAATTAAAACAATTTGATTATTTTATGATTTTTCTTATATTAAAGTAATTAATGCGTTTTGAATTTGTATGAGAAAAATTTACAAGAAAATATTTTCGGCGATTTAATTTCTAGTTTTGGCGATTTTCTGATAAATTTTGATACGAACTTTTTCTAAAAATTTATATTAAAAAAAGTGTTATATAAAAGCAAATTTATTATCAAATATATACTAATAAAAACTACATAAAACTGATGTTTGGCGATTTTTAAAATCAATTTTACGAAATAGGTCGGAAAAAAATCTGACAACCCTGGTTTAAAGTGTTATAACTTAAATGAGCGCATCATTTTTATTATTCTCTCTGTTCTCACTCTGTTGCACTTTGTCCAACTGAAAATTATTGCATTCTGTTATCCTGATTTTTCGCAAAATAATATAAATAACTGGAGAATCAGAAACATGAACAATCGCATATACATACATATTAGTGATGTAACGAATGTCACATTTTAATACGAATATTTGAAACGATATTCGCAAATACGAATATTGTATGTGAAATTTATAGACATTAAATTGCAGGCGTAAATGCAATATGAAATATTAAAAAAAAAATTATGAAAAAGGACTTCATACTCCTGTTGGCGTACTTTAAAGTTAATAAAAACTACCCAAACTGTTAATGATCGTCATTAATTAATATTTTAAAATGCTACAAAGCACAAATTTCTATAAAAAATTTCATGGATTTGTTTGTGCAAACTAATATTTTTAGACATTTATTTAAATTTCGTTTAGGATTTATGCATTTATTTATTTAATTTGTTTGGAAAAATATTCGTATTCGTATTCGCCTGAATTTGGCGAATACGAATATCTAAAAATGGCCGAATATTCGACAATTCGAATACGAATACATATATTCGTGCTTCACTAATACATACACACATACATCTATACATACATTCATACATACAGACATACCTATATACATACTAAGCACACTGTGGTAAACTTTTTGTTTTTGTCGATCATTTACACAACTTTTCTACTTTCTTAGGAAAAGGCTACATATCGTTGGTCACACGTAGAAAGGCCCTAACTTAAATAATTGTAATACCCCTTTTAGACACGGAAAGTTTACTTTGCAAAGTCTAAATTCAGCTGTGTGAAAGACAGAGGGAGGAATACTATCTCTTTCTGTCTTTCTCCCAGCTGAATTAAGACTTTGCAAAGTAAACTTTCCGTGTCTAAAAGGGGTAAACTTTACAGGAAAAGGTAAAAACATAATAATAAACAGTACAACTGCAGTTGTGCAGCTTTGTTATTTTTTACACCATTTCAATAAATGTTTGTGAGGAGATGTACATACATATTTGTGTAATGTATTGCAATCACTGAAAAACTCAACTTCGTGAAAATACGAATTAGGGTCTTTCTACTTGTGACCATCGATATATTCTTTTTACTTTTATTTTGTTCGCTCTCCTTTTCAATAAAGTCTTTCGAACAAAAACAACTACTGTTTAAAATAAACAAAAATAAAGAAAACAAGAAAATAAAAAAATTGTTTTGTAAATGGTCGACCTACTGCTGTTTCTGCGAGCCTGGTACAGAACTAATGTTTTGAAAATATAAAAAATGCAACCAAAAAAAAAAACAGTGGGTCGGTTAGAACAAATTCAAAATAGTTTTTATATTCGGCCCTGTTCTGTAAACCGATCGATTTGAAATCGCTCGATTTTAGAAAACTAATTCCGACAGTAGCAATTTTTTTTTTATTTTTTAAAATTTGTTTATTAATATAGATTCTCAAATATCATATCTGAAAGAAAATTATCGTGTATGATTTTAAACACGTCTGCAGGACCATTATTATCGGATTCGGTTTACAGAACAGAACAGAACAGGGCCGATTGTTTCTCTCTCGTCTTGCTTATAATTTTATATTAACGGTTTTCATGAGAACTCTTAAAATTTGCCATATGTGCAATTGGGCAAATATGCGAAACTTTTTTCATGGAGTTCCTTTGACTTCTTTAAGTCAATTCGAATGAAATGTCAAAAATATTAATTTAATAAAAATGACACAAGAAAATTTGAAGCAGTTTTTAATTTCAATTCATATTTATATATTTCTATAAAAATAACAAAGTGTGTGTCAAGGAACATTAACATTATTTTAAAACAGATTCAATTTGAAAAGGAAAACATTATTTCCAAATAAGTAGAATTTGTATGAAAACCTGAAACGAAAATATGTATTTAGTTAAATATTTCAATTATTAGGTCACAAGTGGTCAAGTTTTCTATACCATTGGATGTTGCTTCAAAAAGTCTTTTCGATGATACCAATTTGTAAGTTTAAAATTTTTTAACGCACTAATAATCCCAAATTATTATTTTACTTATTAAGTAAAATATTTTTTATTAAAAATACATTGAAATTGATTATTGAGGGGTTTAGCTGGATCCTATGCGCATTTCACTGTTGCTAATGCAGGTCATCAGGGAACCTTTACCCAAATTTCTTAGAACAACTAGAGTTATTATGTTATAAACTTTCATTTAAACAAATGAGAAGCCTAACAACAATAAAAAAAGTTGAAACAAGAACTCAATAATCAACATGTTTTTTTATTTTCTTACTTTACTTTGGTCAAGCAACTCGTACTTTAATTCGTTGATTTTAGCCATTGTTAAAACACTCTTGTGCGCTGGTGCGTTGTCTTGATAAAAAATTATTTTTTTGTGTTGTAAGCCAGGACGTTGTTCTCGAATTTGTACATTTAATTGATCCAAAAGGTTGCAATATTACTCTGAATTTATTGTTTTACCCTTTTGCAGATAGTCAATCAATAAAATACCTTTGAAGTCCCAAAAAACCGTTGCCATAACCTTACCAGCCGATTGAATTGTTTTTGCCTTCTTTGGGGCACTTCCTCCAGCTTCAGTCCATTGTTTGGATTGTTCTTTTGTCTCTGGAGTATAGTGGTGGATCCATGTCTCATCAACAGTTATGAAACGATGCTTAAAATCCATTTTATTTCGCTTAAAACGATCCAAACAAGCTTGAGAAATGTTCATTCTTATGCGTTTTTGGTCGACTGTTAACAAATGCGGCACCCATCTTGCAGAAAGCTTTTTCATCTGTAGTTCTTCATGCAAAATTAAATGGACTCGATCATTTGAGATGCCCATGATATTAGCTATTTCACGCACTTTTATTCGTCGATCATTTAATACCATATCATGCACTTTGGCTACAATTTCTGTTGTTGTTGCTGTTTTTGGACGTCCCCTACGTGGTTCATCTTCAATGCTTGTACAACCACGTTTAAATTCAGTAACCCAAATTTTTACTGTTGCATATGAAGGAGCACTTTCACCTAACACATTCACCATATCATTATGAATTTCTTGTACCGGTAAACCTTTTTTATGTAAATATTTAATGACACCACGCATTTCTAATTTTTCCATTGTTAAAAAATCGCGGATGCGTCTTTTGTGAACACCTGTTTCTATATGAAGGAGTTGCCAGATCGAAACAAAATTTACCATGTGTTCATAGCAGAGATGGAAGTTTCCAAAACACTTAACTTTTTTCTGTTTATACCGCGCTTTTTGTGCTAGGCTAAGAAGTTTCCGAACCGCCCTCGTATGGACCTTCAGCTTAAAAGGATCCTATGTACATACAGAAGGGACAAAATTGTTCACAGAATAGTAGCTATTAAGAATATGTTGAATTATATTATTGTAGATATTATTTTATTTGAATATTATATACTTTTTGTAATTCATAGGCAATGATATGATAGAAAACACTTTAACTTAAAAATATTTTATTTCATAAAAAATAAAAAAAAAATTTTTTTGAGAGTGTAGGTGTGAACAATTATGACTCTCGTAGAAGCAACATACTAATTTAGCTGTTAATACTTTGTATGTTTACCACGAGCGGCTTTAACAGTGTTTATCCTTCTGGGCATACTTTCCACAAGATTTGTAAGAACAGCTTTATCAATATCTTCCCAAGCTTCAATGGCGTGATCACAAAGCTCATCCAAAGTACTAGGCGGTTCTTTTTTAGAAAATATTTTCCTCTTTAATATTGACCACAGGTGTTCAATCGTGTTCAAATCAAGCGATTGAGGAGGCCAATCTAAAGTCTAAATCCCATTGCTAATAAGCCACTCCTTAGTAATTTTAGCCGTGTGCTTAGGGTCGTTATCTTGCATAAAGATGTCGCTCTGACCAGGTTCCAAACCAAATATATCCAGACTTGGGAGATATGAGTCTTTCAGAATGGTTGTGTAGTCAGTAGCACAAGGTTTACCTTTTATTCGTCGAAGAATTCCAAGCTCATTACCACGAAAACAACCCCAAGATATCAGTGAACCACCTCCAAATTTTAATGTGCTGCATATGTTGCGCTCTTTAACACCAACACTTTTATCTACCCATGTCCACTGCCGTCCGTCTGATCCTATTTTGTTGATTGTGAACTCATCTGACCACGTAACGCGTTTCCAGTCTTCAACAGTAAAATTTTCATATTTTTTGCAAAGGCTAATCTTTTTTTTCGATTTTTTTCACTTAAAAATGGTTTTTTAGCCTTGGTTCCGGCAACGAATCCACATGCTCGTAAATTTCTCCGAACTGTTTTAGCGCTAACATCTATATAATACTCTTCTTGAAGATTTTTTTTACCTCAACAGCTGTATTAACCGCTCCTGTTGTGATCATTCGCTTAGCTGCGCAGATATCAGCAGGTGAAAGTTTCTTTGGGCGACCTGCTTTGTTGCTTAAGATATTTAAATCACTTTATTTTTCTATCTTATTTACTAATCCAACTGAAATGTTATAATTTTTGGCAGTTGTATGATATGTGAGCCCTTCAGTTAAATATTTGATGGTATTTTTCTTCAAAGAAGCTTTCACAGGGATTGGCATTATAAAAATTGTAAATCTAAATACACTATTATTTAAGATTTAGTTTAAAAACAATTTTAGACGAGTTTTACTTACTTGAGACCGAATCCACAGAAAATCAATTAAGAGTAATTAAAAAGTTACTAATTGTATGTATACCTTATTTTATAAGGGACAAAAATGTTCACACACGTATTTTCTTTTTTCACTTTATAATAAATAGAAACATAACGGTATTTCCGAAATAGATATGTCATACAACATTAAACAACATGCCACTCAATATGTACAATTTTAAGAGTTGACAGATGTATTATGAACAAATATTTTTTGTATAGAATATGTTTTCCTTTTTCTGTGAACAATTTTGTCCCTTACTGTATGTATGCGCATTTCACTGTTGCTAAGGCCTGGTTTACATTGGTGTGCCAAATGCCACACAAGCGTAAAAAAAGCGTAACCACTAATTACTAATGAAAAACTGTTTGATTTAGACATGTATTTATTAATTTAAATAGTTCCATACATAACTAATAGACAATTTTATAGAACCCAACATAATTGGAAACTGTTTAAATCAGTAAATACATGTCTGAATCAAACAGTTTTTCATTAGTAATTAGTTGGTTACTCTTTTTTTTGCAAATGACAAACAACAAATGCCAGATTTAAATTCAGCCTAATGCAGATCATCAGGGAACTTTTACCCAAAAATGTCTTCATGTTAATACATTGCAGACTTAACGTCAAATAACTATACTTCATTATTTTTTTATACAAGTGAAAGTTTTGTTTTTTCGTTCTGCCCTTGAGATATTTTTATTGTTTGTTGCATAATTTGGCAACTAATTGTAAAAAGGTTGTGGAAAAATAAAAAACGTATAAAGATGTTTGTTCTTGAAAATAAATAAATAGTATTTTGAGGGTTTTTTAGGAAGGTTTTTATCTTTTCTCAAGAAGTCCATTGATGATTTTCATAAGCAGAAACGAAATGCATAATGGACGTTGCTTAACCAACAATACACAAGAATTCTTCATGGATTAATTATAAACAACAGACATTAAAATTTTACTGAAAGGCGGATGGATATATTATCACAAAAGTCGTACAATCTTTAACGAATTTGATATGATGAATTGTTATTTTTATTTTTGTACGAAAGTAGATTATCGTTTTAAAAAGGTTTCAAAGAGCTGCATTACTAAACAACAAAAAATAAGTGCAAAAAAGCAGAGTTTTAAAAGAATGAAGCTTTCCTCTATCTCTTCCCTGACCATATGTCTTCTCTATCACTATCCATTTCCTAAAGAAGGCAATACCTAGTAATATTAGTAGGCATTCATTGCATGAGTGTTAGTTACTTCTCTTTATAAAAATGTTAATCGCGCAGAGGGTTAAGCATACTTCAATGAAATAAATCTTTTTATTTGGTATTACATATTCTCGTATTTGAAACAGATGTTTAAATTTCAATGCATTTAAATATATTAACAATACAGGTGAATGCAACAAGTTTCTTGAAAAAAAGATTTAATTAAAGATTTTCCGCACATTGCGGAAATATCATTAACTACAAATATTTATACGTGTATAAAATTCGTGCTAAATTTTTAAAAAGTTTATTGCTTTTATTTTAAACGACGACGACGAATAAACGCTCAATTATTTTTAAACTTAAACATAGATTTGAAATACTCTAACAACTTTCACTTTATGTGTTTATAAATAAAGTTCGTAAAAAATTGTGCAACCTTCTAAAAGGTTAATTAACATTTAAATATAATTATACATTTTGTTTTGTTGTTTGTGTGTAATATTCGAAAAAAGTAATATATTTGAACACACTGTGCTAGTTAAAAACTGTAACAAGTTGAGCAGCCGCTGCACAAAACTAATTCGACTGCGCCGAATCCAGCGGTACTCAAAATTTAAAAATTTTCCGTAGAGACGAAAAACTATTTGAGGTTACTTACATTTTAGGAGAATTTGAAAATTCGATTAAGTAAGAAATTATTTTGAAAATATATTTAAATTCACCCTTATTCCATTTGTCAAAATCGTCGTGACGTCAATACAATACTAAAACATTGGGACTTGTCTACTCTCTCTCGAGAACAATTTTCTGTTATTGATGGTTTATATCTGTTCCCTAAGGTCTAGAAAATAGCATGAACCTGTCAATACCAGTCAGTTGTCTTCAACAGCGGGTAGAGAAGGCCCAATTATTTATAGAACTTTAGTACAGAATAAGCATTAACAGAATCATCCATTTTACCGAAGATAATCTTTAATTATTTTGTAATTTTTCTTTTATTTCTTTGCGTATTTCTGTTTCTAATTTCATGAATTGTTGTAGAAATAAATTTTGAACGTCGCGTTCCACTTTTGGCAAATAAAGGCCTCTAAGTCTCAGAGCACATGTGTGCCAGAAGTAAACTCGTATGTTTACACGGTACGTGCTTCGCTCTCTATTCATGATTCACACCCCAATCATGACCGAATCAACCTGCTTCGCCATACAAAATTATGAGAGCGAATCAAGTAGATTCAATATGAATCTACTTGCGAATCACATAAAATTGGTATCTTCTCTAACTTTTATCGCAGTTAATCGCCATTTTATCTGAACTAGCTATCAAAACAAAATAGGTATATGTGTATGTGATTGTTTGTAAACAAATAAAAACAAACCAAAAAAACATGGATGTGAGTTTAATATAAATAAATTTAATTAAGTTATGAATAATATAAAAAGAAAAATAAGAAGAAAATATAGGGATGCCTTCAAAAACAAGATTTTGAATGAGTTGAATATATGTAAGTACCCTCTAGTCAGCCTAGAACCATATGTCTCTATTTCAACACTCTTTTCTCTAGCGACAATTGCACTAGTTGAAATGTCGACAACTTTCCTTTTATGCGCGAGTAGAGATACGTTAGAGACAATAGTTCTAGTGTATTTCTGGTGAAATTGTCAATGAACGCGTCAATATTTTGTTTTTCTTTAGTATTATGCTATGCAATAATGTTAAAACTTACGTACATATGTATGTATGTATGTATTTAAGTTTGTTGCCCCAAACTCATCTAAAATTTTAGTCGAAGGTCACTAAAATTTACTAGTGAATCTTTAGTTAAAATGTCTCCATATGGTCGTAAAATAATAGTCTAGCGGTAGATTTTCAATGACAACCTTATGTTATATGCCCATAGGCAATTGTAATGGCTAGGGTACACCTGGTCAGTACTACTGTTGGCAATATCACTAGTAAATCACTACAATTTTACTATTGACAATGAGCGAGGAAATATCGATATTGTAGACTAGAACCCCTAATTAGTTCTTTTGGGACCCTACGTGGTCCCAAAAGAACTAATTAGTAAGTAGTGCTACAGTCTAGTGGTGGATTTTCAATAACAAGCTAATGTTAAATGTCAATAGATGATTACATTGGCTGGGGTACACCTCGTCAGTAGCACTATTGACAATGTTACTAGTAAAGCACTACAATTTCAATAGTCGCATTTCCTGCAGGGAAGCATACACGTATCAACACTACTTTGTTGACTGTTTGTTCATAACAAGAAGTCTTCACGACATTGCTTGTTAGCACTCATATACACGCACACAAATGCATCTATCGTGTTTTGCTTATAATACGACAGCATTTATTATTGGTTTAGTATAATGCAGCCACGAGAATACAATTAAAAAAACAAGACGTATTTACATTTGAATACTATTTACGCAGGTCTTTAATATAAATTCGGTCTTACAAGCGATATATATAAGGTTTTAGTAATGAGCCGGTCTTTAAATTCTTTTGTCCATCGTTTAATAAAAGCTAAAACCCCACGGGCTTTATTTACACTCATTGAGATTTGCTGGACAAAACTTAACTTAGAGTCAAGCAAAATCCCCAAGTCTGAAAATGTGCTGACCCGTTCCAATTTACAGCTATTGAGGAAATAAAAATGATATTTATCTCTTCCTCTAGAGAAGCGCATATGTTTGCATTTTGCTAGGTTTAGTTCCATTAAATTGTGAGTACACCATACAATAAGAGGTTACAGTATTTAATTAGTTATGTCATTTATAAATAATAAAAACAACAAGGGGCCTAGGTAGGCTTGCCAGACGGGCTTGATTTGGCTGGATTGTCAAGCTTTTTTAAGGCTTGTCAAGATTCAAGCTTACGAGTAAAAGCTATTTGTCAAGCTAAAAATTAATTTAAATATATCTTAGGTTTATTTCGATATGCTGATTATGTAACTATGAATAATGTTGCAATAGCTGCAACACTAATAAGTTTCGAGAAGTATTTTCCACCTCTACACATCACAATTTGGCAACACTGGTTCTAGTAAGATGTTACCTTCTTTAGGAAAGGGATAGTGATAGAGGAGACAGGTGGTGAGGGAAAAGATAGCGGAAAGCTATCTGTTTTTTCACGTTTTTTAATAATGCAGTGTTGCAGCGCCTCTGCTGTTAAATGAGGCATATTAAATATTTTGAAGCTGTGTTAGTAGCGATTTTATTTATTGGTTATTTTACTTCGCCGATGATTCTGCTTCACAACGAAGGAGGGCGCTCTGTTATTACATTAGGATTAGTATCTGCTGAAGTCGGTATAGTTCAGTGACCAGTGACTATGCCTTCATCACTTGAACTTACCTACAACAACTGATACAAAGGGACACTAATGCACATCATTTTGTTATTTTTTTTAATGACTGTTGGATACCGGGGTCGAACCCAAGGCAAGCCTAGGCCTAGTTGACTGTCTTGTGGTACTCCAGAGGTAACAAAAATTTCCTTTGAAACTGCAGATTTAAATTTGATGGTTTGAGTTCGACCACAAAGATTTTATCCAGTTCAAACTAATACCATCAAAGCTCATTTTATAAAGTTTTACTAATAAAAGTTTGTGGTTCACTTAGGCTTTGCTAAAATCGGTATAGATGACATCGGTATATTGACTATTAACTAATTTTGTAAAATGAAGTATGTTGGTTATAGGTGATAAACCTTTACGAAATCCGTTCTGAAGGGGTGTAAGTAACGACGAAGCTTGATGTGTAAGAAAGTCGATGATACATTTTTCGAAATGTTTAGGTATGTCGCTTAGTTTGGCAATACCCCTGTAATTTATTACACTTGACTTGTTACCAGGGGGGCTACCGCGTATTTCGATTCGAAAAGTAAAATTTTTCGAAAGAAATTTCCGAATCGAATGCTAAACCGTACGATTATAGAGTTGTATTTAGAAACGAATGGGATATTATATGAAAAGTTGGTAGCACTGCTGCTAAAGTACCAAAATGGAAAAAAATATCCCATAACAAAAAAATCTTTGCCTTGTAAAAAAATTTAATGTTATACGTATTTTGTGTGAAAAATTAAGTGCTCCTTGTACTTTTTATAATGGATTGTGTTTGCTGTGGTTGAACGAGGATGATTATTATACGATTTGTTTTTAGCATCTGAAACATTTAGATGCCCTCTTGCGAGGTATGGATGCAGAGACATATCCCCTTATGCAAAAACGATTGTTAAAATTAAAGTTGCTTTAATAAACGAATTTTGTATGGCAAAACCGGTTTTAAAGCATGCTTTAACTTTAACAATCGTTTTTGCATAAGAGCAATATAGTTTACCGCTTCTTCATAAAAACCGTTCGTAAATTCGAAACAAGTAGTACGAAAATCGTAATACACAGTACAATTCGTTCGAATTCGTAAGTTATTTCTTTCGAAACGAAATACGCGGTAGCCCCCCAGCCCCCGTATTCTGTATGTAGCTAAAGATAAATCTCTATCGCTAAAAATCTATAAAGTCGATTTTTCCATTTTCGGCTACGAATACAATTTTCAAAAGTGTATTGATAAATCAGGCAATGGCTTAAAAATGTAATTCGCCGAAATTTTAATGTTTTATGTCATAGCAAAAAATTTTTAATTTTATATTTGTTCAGCATTTTAGCGACCGAATTTAGCTTTAGCTTTAGCGAGTTACGGAATACGGGGGCAGATTTGAATAAAGGAACAATGTATGATTTTTTTCCATTTTTGAGGAAAATATCCTTGCTTTAACGAAATATTAAAAATAATTGATAATGGTACTGCTAAAGAAGATGAGCAGTTAATTAAAATGCAACTTGGCACGCCATCCGGTCCACTATATATTGATGATTTCAAAGTTTTTGTGCAATTTACTATATGAGTTGTAATGATTGAAGATGTAGATATTGTCTGATTGGAGTAAATAGTGTAAGGATATTCAAATGGAGTCATCATAATAAGCATTAGAAAAAGTAGAGGCAAACATGTTGCTTATTACCCTTTCATCATTTGATTCAGGTAATAAATATTTCATTGTGTTTGGGATGCCAGATAATTTTCTTTTAGAATTAACAAATGAATAAAAAGATTTGGGATTATGTAAAAAATTTGATTTTAAGTTGCGTATATAATTGTTGTAAAACTGCATGTTTAGCTGGTTGTATTGAGCACGAAGAACAGAATAAAATATTCTGAAAAGATGAGCCAGATAGTTTGTACTTTTTTTATAAATCAACGTTTTTAATTATAAATCAAAGTTAACCATCTAACCGGCCAGATCGTAAAAATGATCGGATAAAGGTAATAATTTTGTTTAAGTTTATATAGGCAAAAGAACCGTAAGTTGTAATTTACTGGCAAAAAAAAGCATTAGGAATGAACGCCAGGTAAAGACTAGTGAACACTGTATGTATACGGTCTTGCCGGTTTGCAAGTAATGAAAAATCACATTTAAATTTTATTTATAAGAAGTTTTATTAAGATTAAAGATGAAAGTAAGTTCAAACACATATATTTTTAATTGTGATAATCCCAGAAATAATTTGCATTCGGAATCAGGGATTTGGGTGTCAACATTTTTTTGCAATATTTTCACCATTTATTAGCTTTCCTATCGGCAAAAACAGTAAAATGATCGACACCATCGAACCGAATATCGCCATATGGACGAGCAGCTCTGCTTCGTCCAAGTTTTGAGCATATTATTCCCTTACGGCATACATTTTGTTAAGATGATACACAGGGATAAATTAAAAAAAAGGTCATAAAAGGTGTCATTGGCACGAAAATGGGTCAAAAGTGATACTTTAGTGTCACAACGGCAACGCTGGTTGCAGAGAAGGAAAACGAGAATGGGAACTCTAATCCCTACCGTCCTTACTTTTTTTAATATTTTTGTCACCTTTACCATTAATATGAAGTTTTTACTTAAGTAATTTTTAACATTACTTTTGCTTTGAAATTTAATTATGAAACGACTTACACCAGAGCAACTCGGGTAAATTGTTAAAATTTTTAATCAAAATAATTGTTCTATTCGTCAAACTCATCGTGTACTTTTTCCATATTCCGATGAAGCCCATTTCTGGTTGAATGGGTACGTAAATAAGTAAAATTGTCGCACTTGGAGTGAGGAGAATCCACAAGCTTGTGTCCAAATACCATTGCATCCACAGAAAATTACTGTTTGGTGCGCTTTATGGGCCATATGATGGTCAGAATGTTATTGTTAATGGTCAACGGTATAGGAACATGATTCGAAATTTTTTCGTATCTTGCTGGTATGTGCTTGCAACAGGAAGGAGCCATATGCCTCACAGCGGGCGCTACAATTGATTTACTCAAAGAAACTTTTGATGAAAAAAATAATTTCATGTAATGGCCCAATTAAATGGCCACCAAGATCGTATGATTTAACCCCATTGGATTATTTTCTTTGGGGTTATGTTAAGTCACTTGTCTACGTCGATAAACCACAACCAATTAAACATCTGGAAATCAACATTCGAAGTTATCGGCGAAATAAGGCCGCAAATGCCACAAAAAGTTGTTGAAAATTGGTGTTCCAGATTACGCCTTCTATGCACCAGCGGTGGCGGCCACATGGCACAAATCATATTTAAACATTAATTTCAAACAAATTTCTTGCCAATAAAGCCCGTTTCTTTGATATTAAAAATATGTTTCATTGTTTTATTATGATTTAAACTTGTGTCAAAATACCCTTTATATATCACACAAATCTCGTTACGATTTGGATACATAAACTTAATAAAATACAAAAGTAAAAAAAAATAATTTGTTTCCAATAATACATAATCATTAATTGACTGTATTGCTGTTATTATAATTATAAATATAAAACTATGTTTTTTTATTATGACAATTTGTAGGTCGAAGTGTTATTGACTTCAGGAAAAACAATTAAGTTCATTAAATGCGTTTGTAGAAATCAAAAAGTTACATACTTACATACCTATACATAAATTATTATTTTTTAACTTTTTGTATTCAAACATACAAAATAATTGTAATTGGATTTCAAAAAAGAAGTAAAAACGTCTAACAATTAAAATTTAAAAAAAAACTATTTTTTTAATTACGGCGACCTCATGTTTGTTTATGCAGCTGTTTTTATTTCGCCTTTAAGGTCAAGCATTGAAGTGTAAAATTATTTTTAAGAGTATAAAAATATTATTTTAATATGTACTATCAAAAAGTTTAAAGGATTTCCAGAACTAAAGAGAAATTTATAATGAAGTTCAAATGTGGTGGTGTTTAATATTATATTAATACAGGTAACCCTCCTATAACATGGTAGATACATACATACATACATACGTTCCAAAAAAGCCACGTGCTGTCTGATTCAGTTAGGAATTGAGCGTTAAAACGATCCTATACCTATAAACTAGTGATATATTGGGTTCCATTCATTTATTATTGCATCCTCTAAATAAAGGCTCCTTTAGCCATCGTATACTTTTCTAATAAGCCCAGACATTTTCCATTATATTAAGATCCGGAGAATAGGTATAGAGGACAATTTAGATGTGCTATGTCTTAGTCAAAAATTTACTGATTAACAGTTCGGGCAGTGTGAATTGAAATATTGCTTGTTGGTAAGTCCACTATATGAGTCCAAATAAGTTTTTAAATTATGGAAATGTAACTTCAATTGTCCTTTTTTACATTTAAAAGACATGTGTGTGATGATAAATTCAAATTTAACTAACTAGCAGAGACAGGAACCAATTTTTTTAGCATAGAATTTTAAGCACATAACAGGGCACTGTTATAGCAATCTCTAAATGGATTAGGATCAAATTCTTGGAACTAGCTAAAGTGTACATATTTTATGAAATTTTAAAATTAGGAAATATGTCTGGTAGTGCCAATAAATTAGATTTAAGAAAACATAATTTTCTTGAAAGATTAGTGGTAATTTTGGTCAAACATGGAAGAGCACATGTACTTCACTAAAAAATCCTATTCATATTTTTCAAAATCGATTATGTATTTCAATTTCCAAAGTTATTTCAGAAACGTGAAAAATTGGTTCACATTTCGGTCGGATCCTTAATACTACCATATCTACATATCGTTACCTTAACCCTCTGCAACTGACGTGGTCTGACAGACCCCGCAAAGAGAACAGTCGTGAGTAACTTTGTGAAATTCCAAGTTACGATCTCTACGCTCTCGTTACCTTTTTATTCATGCTTCTACGTCGCTCAGTGTGAAAAGAGCAATCTTGGGCAACGCACGAGCTTAACTGCGCAGTAAATGGTCTATTATACCCTCACATCAGCATTAGTGTAAGTAGCCAGCAAACCACCACGTCAGTATCATTGTGAAATTCAATATGGTCTTGCAGACCTCACATCAGTAATATCGTGAAATTACATATTGCTCTCAGACCGCATGACAGTAAAATTGTATTTTGACTATTATTATCACTTATATTTTTGCAGGCAGTAAGCTCAGAGGAAATGACTTCCCATAAAAGAACATCAGCTGGAACTTTTAAAGCAGCGAACAGCAAATAACTGAGTGGCTCGAAGAAATTGATGAAGAGGGCAAAGATTTCAGCCGCGACGATGCTATAAATGATCCAGATTTTGAAGCAGAAGAAAATATATTTTGAGGACGACGAAATTTCTCTGGAAGCGGGGTTTCAAGAGGAAGGTAATAGCTTTGCGGAAGTTCAAACGGAATCAATAAGTGAGAATTTTTACAGATGTAAAAATGGCTTTGTATGGTCTGATCAGGAGCGTGCAAGACATTCTAGAGTTCCAGCTCATAATATTCTAAGGCTACCAAACATTGTAACTTTCACAAAATTTGAAAGTTATATTGGTCTTTGGACAAAATTTTTTTATCATTCTATGCTTTCTAACTTGATAGTGAATACAAACCAAAAGCTTTATATGTTTAGGAGCCAGTTCAAAAATAACAGCCGACCAGAACTTATGGAAACGAATGAGATTGAAATGAGAGCATTCATAGGGCTCTTATATTATTCGTCGGTGTTTAAATGCAACGACTCCGATCTCAATACAGTATTTTCTACTGATGGCACAGGCCGTGAAATATTTCGCTGCGTTATGTCTAAGTATAGATTTTTATGTTTAGTCAACTGTTTGAGGTTTGATGATCTTATGACCAGACAAGAACGTTTAAAAGAGGATCCGCTGGCTCCTATATCAAATTTATTTAACAAGTTTATCTTAAATTTTCAAGGTCAGTACTCCCCTGGCGCCTATATGTGTATTGACGAGATGCTGGTTCCATTTCGAGGTCGTTGCAAATTTGTAATCTACATGCCACAAAAACCTGCTAAATATGGACTAAAGATCATGATTTTATGTGACGCACGAAGTTGTTACACCTACAATGCTTATATCTACTGGTAAAAATTCTGATGGAATAGGACTAAATGAAGAAGAGAAGAAATTATCGGTGCCATCGCAATCAGTCTTACGTATTGTGAAAGATATTGAAGACTCAAACCGTATCATTACAGCGGACAACTGGTTTAATTCCATTCCATAAGAGGGAGATCCCTGCATGTTTTTGCCAAACAAAGAAAGAGAAGTTTTGAGTTCACTTTACGCTTTCACCAAGGACTTTACATTATTATCCTTTGTTCCAAAAAAAAAATAAAGCAGTCCTTTTAGCTTCATCCGCACACCACATCAAGGAATCCAACATTGCGTCAGGCAAACCACTAATTATTGTAGATTACAATCAAACAAAAGGAGGCGTTGATGAGATCGACAAAAAGAGCTCGATATATTCCTGCAGTCGCAAAACTGGATATGATAGGTGTCAACTGTTTTATAGGCCAATTTTTATTAAATATGGCTCGTGAAATGGTGCTATATCACATGAAAGCACGTGCATATAATGACAGATTACCACGAGAATTGCGCATGACCATCAGTCGAGTTCTGGAAAAAGATTTTCCTCCTCCACCTCCAAAAATTCAGCCTGGGACAGGCAGTGGAAGAAAACTGTGTCATATATGTCCATCTAAATTACAAAGAAAAACAAATTACAACTGCTGTTCTTGTTTAAAACCTATTTGCTTGCAGTGTTCCAATCCTCTCTGCGAAAACTGCCAAGGAAAATGTAATTTTTAAGACTGAATTTTTAAAACTGAACATGTACTGATCTAACCGTACGATTTACCTAAAAATCAAACAAACAAAAACTTATTTGATAAGTATTTTTTAAGGTAAAAAAAGAAGTTCCTAAATATTTGTAAGAATTATGTTTTTTTTTTTTGTTTTTAAGAGAACAGTATTTTTTTTTTGTTATTATAAGACTAAATGAAATAAACCATACCTTGAAAAAAAAACGTATTTTATATGAAATTTTTAGTCTATGTTAGATTGAAAACTATTTACTGTTGTATATACATATATAAGACCAAGAAGGCGCCAGTCAAAAACTTCAACATGTTAAATCGGTTAAAAATGGGGTCTGCCAGACCCCATGTCAGTCACATTGTTACAATTAGAGCACGTCAGTTGCAGAGGGTTAACATAGAAAGGCCCTATCTCATTTTTTTTTTTTTGAAATCGAGATTTTTGCATGTTTCCATACATTAGATAAACATATAAAAAACTCGATTTCAAAAAAAGTAATGAGTTAGGGCCTTTCTATATTGGGGTAGCGATATGCATGTGCATATGTATGTATATAAAAATTACCACTAATCTCAAGAAAATTATATTTTCTTAAATCTAATTTATTGGCTCTTTCAGACATATACGTTTCCACCATCTTACTTTTATAATTTCATAAAATACATTTTAGAGCAATTTTTCAAAAAAATATATCTATCTCGTTCCAGTTCCAGGGATCAGCGTAGCCAGTTTAGGGGATTTGTCCCCAAATTGGTGGTTTTTTTTCGCGATTGGGGATAAAAATTTCGTGTTGGGGATCTGTGGATTTTTTTTGGGTATGATAACCAAATTTTAGAGGACTCTTTTATAACTGATGGTAACAAGAATGATTTTTGAACTAAGAAATATGCGTCTGGCAAGTCTAAAAATGTGTGTTACTACTCATAGTGAATGATTTCTAATAAAGAAGTATCAAGCAGATTACACAATAATGAACACTAATAACGTGTTCAGACATACCCCTTAATTGCGCAATTAGGGCATTTATTGCAATTAAGACCTTAATTGACCACAATTTACCATACAATAAGTCAATTAATAAATTGAGCAATTACTAGTTAATTTTATCACTAATTGCGTAAAATTCGAAATGCAACCCTGGTCATAAGTGTTTTTATTAAGAACTGTGTTCAGTGAGCATAAAAATTTCCTATAATGGCGAGCCAAATGTCAAAAAATATACATACATATAAACAAAACAAATATACATACATATAAACAAAACAAACTGAACAATATGAACTCCAATAAATAAATAAATAAACAAAAAAGAAACGGCTGGTGAAGAAGTTTTTTTAAATTCATAGATAAATTTATTAACAAATATATTTTATAAATAGGAAAAAAAATCAAGAGGAAGAGGATCGCGTGGAGTGAGGCCAGTGAAGCTGCTCTATTGGAGTTGTGGCCATGTCAGGAGGAGAGGAGCTTCGTGGCCAAAGAAAAAACTGTCACGTATATGATGAGAAGGCGGATGAGCTGCAGAAGTTGGCCTCTACATACAGCCCACGCGATTTACACGTTAAATTAAAAAATTAGTGCAAGGAGAAATAGCTGCTGCTTTCGCAAACTTTGTAAAATTGACAAGTTTTTATTTTCCTTTTTTTTAAGCACTGATAATTTTGAATCAAAAATCTATCGCACTGACTCCAAGATTTCTATTATATGCAAGTAAAATTTCTTTTAAACCAAAAATTACATCCATTTTGAAAATTTACAAACACAAATATTCACAAAACAAATAAAAACAATGTTTTTCCAGCTGTCAAATGATAATTGAGTCAGCGTGAACACTAAATTCAATTGCTCAATTAAAATTAAATTGACCCAATTAAAAATGCATGTCTGAACACAGTATAACAAAACAAAAATACGTAACAAAATGAAATATGACTTGTTGGAAACACATCTTAGAATAAACACACACTTTAAAAATAATTCAATTTGTTGTGGCAAATTTAATCCTTCTGCTGAAATGATAAAACTTTTAATGCGAGTACTATGCACAGCTGAGGCTGATGAATCAGAAGATTTCGAATCTGAAGTTTTTGAAATGGTAAACTTTGGTTAAAAACTTTTTTATACTTGTGTATATTAAACTATGTGTAATTTTTTCTTTACAAGTTTTATAAGTACAGTGGAGGCTCAAAAAAGTTAAGTAGTTTGTTTTGGGGGTGATGAACTTTTCCGAAATCTTAACTTTTCCGTAGTATGAAAAATTCAAGAGGTTATATGTGTATTTATTTGTACATTATTTATTTATTTTTTTATTGTCAATTAGAATATAATCTACGACTAATTTCTTTTACAACCAACTGATGAGAGCAACTACATTATGCATATAAAATTCACAAAAAAAAAAATATATATAACGGTAACGGTTTTATTTTTGCATGTATACAGGCGTATATGACTCACTATATATATAAATATGTATTGAGGATTTACATACAAAAGTTGAGATCATCTTAGAAAGAGAAAAAAACTATATATAAAAAAATTGTCTCAGAAAAGTTGAGAATTACTTAACTTTTTGGAGTCACCAATGGTGAATAAAAGCTGCTTAACTTTTCCATATACTTAACTTTTCTATGACTTAACTTTTTCGAGCCTCCACTGTACAAATTAAATTAATAAGAATGTAAATATAGCTATCGATATAAATGAATTTTATTGAATAAAAGGCAAATTTTGTAAATAGAAACGTTTTTTTTCGTTTTGAAATTTGTATGGAAAAAATATTTTTTGAAACGAATTTTCGTTATTTTTCATACAAATTTGAAACGTTTAGAAACGAAAGTTTTTACAAAATCTGCCTATAAATATGTTATTTTTGTCATTTATTAAAAACAAAAAAAATAAAAAAAAAAAATTATTTCACAAAAGAACAATTTGAATTCAAAAAACTCAATTTGGGGATTTTCGGGGATGAAAAATCGAAAATTGGGGATAAGCTCTAGAAAAACACTGCCAAGGATTTGCAATCAGCGTGACCGTTTGACCGTCCTAAGTGGCAAATTGCCACTTTTTCGACTGCTTTGCCACCTTTTTTCCCTTTTTGTCCAAATTTTTTAAGTGAATTATATAATAATACATTAAAATTAAGAAGTTTATAGGCAGATTTTTTAAAAAATTTCGTTTCAAAACGTTTCAAATTTGTATGAAAAATAACGAAAATTCGTTTAAAAAAATATTTTTTTCCATTCAAATTTTAAAACGAAAAAAAAACGTTTCTATTTACAAAATTTGCCTTTTAGTGTAGTTTTCTCGTTTTTTTTAATTTTGCCCTTTTTTTTTGATAAATCCCCTATTTTGTGTCACTTTTTGAAAAATGTCATCGGTCACCCTGTTTGCAATAATAATCGATTTAGCGACTGCTGTTAAATAGCTAACAGTGGTCTGTTATGTGCTTAAAATGCCATGTTAGAAATTTTGGTTCCTGTCTCTGCTAGTTAAATTCGAATTTTTCTTCACACACATTTAGGGCCATTATTATGACTTCACGATAAAGTTCCGGATAGTAAATCCTAAGTTTAGCAATACTGAACTATAAAGTGACTTTTAAATTTTTCCATTATTACAACTGTCCGATAAAATAAATACTAAAATTTTTGTTTGACGGCAACGTTTCTGTGGAACCTGTGGATATTGATTGTTAAAAACACTAAGTGGCAACTTGCTTTTGTTTATTTGCCAAATTGCAAACATAATGAAACCATTTTTCTCAATTCTTTTCTTTTTTTATATTATTGTGTGTTTTGTGTTATATTGCTTTTGTTTTCTGTCATATTTTGTGAAAATAAATTTGGCTGTAATGTATAAAATAGAAAGTGTGGCAGCTTATGAAAATGTGGCAGCTCCAAATTACTAAACCTCACGATAAAAGTTACAGGTAGGGTGGACTTGACTTTAACTTATTGCTCACTTTTGGTTAAAGAGAAGTTGTAATAATGAAAATGTGTTTATCCATGCAATAAAATTCTATCTTTAACTAATGGCTGTTGAAGTTATTTGTTTATGTTATGTATAGTTAACATTGTTTTATTACAAATTATATGTACCTTTTTTTTTTGTATAAATATTTTCAATCTTGTTAACATATAGTTTATTGTAACTATTATTTTTTTCACTTTTTATTAAGTTCAGTTCAATAAAAACTTTTACTCTAAAAGGTTATGGACCCAGATAGTTGTATTTGAAAAATAAATTAAATAAAAGTAAAAGTAATGGATTTTTCAAAGCATTTAAAGCCATTGCAAAAAGAAGCAGACTGGCCGATGTGGAAGAGAAAAATTCGTGATATTCTTGACTATCACGAAGGAGCTGTAGACGTTATTGATCGGGTTTTATTGAAGCCAACTGATTTACAAGAAAATGCAAGCGCGGAAGTTAGAAAAGAGCATAAAATAAAGAACGATCTTTACAGAAAGGCTAACAGTTACGCAAAGTCCATGCTTATAAGCGCAGTAAGTGATGAAATATATGAAAAAATTATGGATCAAGAGTCTGCTGCTGATACATGGGATGCACTTAAATCGCAATTTGAAGCAACTTCCAGAGATCAGGTTTTTAAAATATGTATTGACTTTTTCCAATTTAATTGGAACAATAATTTAGATGTATCAACGCATATTGCAAAATTAAAAATTTTATGGTCTGAACTAAATAACGGTCTCAGAGCAAGAAACGAAAATGTTTTACCAGACTTATTACTCGTATGCAAAATTTTACAGATATTGCCTAATCAGTTTGAAACGTTTAAATCCAGTTGGATGTTAATTTCAAAGAATGAAGAGAAGACATTTGAAGAAATGGCAACACAACTATGTATGTTTCAACGTAATTTTGGTTGTTCAGTAGAAAAGGATACTGCTGAAGCTTTAGTTTTGAGGTATCCGAAGAGCAAGAAGCCGGAAGATACTCAAAACCTTGCGAGATATCAAAATAAAAAGTCAGACATATGCCATTATTGCAAGAAGAGAGGACACTGGGTACGAGACTGTCGAAAATGGTTAAACAATGGTAAGCCAGGAAAAATTAAAGCTGGAGAAATTGAATTAGTACACGAAACGTTGCAATTATGTGATGAAGCGAATGCGACACAAGATGCTAATTCAAATTTGTGGTGGATAGACAATGGAGCGACACGTCATGTATGTAACAATTTTAAATTTTTCAACAATTTTGAAAAATTCATGTCCTTGTTATATAAAAGCAGCTGGAAAAGAAATTTTGGAAGCAATCGGTAAAGGGACAATTGAAATGAAATCAATTGTCAATAATAGAACAATTTTAATTGATTTATGTAACGTGTGGTATGTACCTCAAATTAATAGAAATTTGTTTTCGGTACTAATGGCTCACGATAATCGAAAAAACAGTGAATTTAATTCAACAGCAACACATTGTTCATTTAAAGTAAATAATAAAACATTATTAACTGGTTCTCGTGTAGCTGGAGGTTCACTCTATAGAGCAAGAATTGAGGCAGTGTATTCAAAGGTTTCTGAAATTCACATTGTAGAAGATAAATCTTTATTGCAATTATACCATGAACGTTTCGGACATCAAGACAAACGTCACATAAAGAAATTGTTAAAATCTATTTTAAATATTGATGTAAAAGTTAACAGCAATATTTGTGAGCCCTGTATTTTTGGAAAGGCACATAGATTACCGTTTGGAAAGAGGATAAAGGCTTCCAGTCCAGGAGAATTGATTTCTGCTGATGTATGTGGGCCTTTTGTGAACTCATTTAGTAACCACAAATACTTACTAATATTTAAAGACGCATTTACCAAGTATCGTTTTGGCTACTTACTTAAGCAAAAATCGGAAGTGAAAGATTTTCTTGAAATTGTATTGAATTTAGCAAGAACTCAGGGTCATTCTGTGAAAGAATTTCTTACAGATAATGGAGGAGAATTTGATAATAATGATGTACGAACTATATTAAATAAGTATGGAGTAATGCATAGACTTACTGCACCATATACACCGCAACAAAATGGTGGAAGTGAAAGAGAGAATAGAACTGTAATAGAAATGGCTAGGACTTTTAAATATTCCAATAAAGCTGCAGAGTTTCCTGATGCCATATGGGCAGAGTTGACCAAAACGGCTATTTATATATTAAACCGCACTGGCAAATCTTCGATCGATAATAAAAGTCCATATGAGCTTTGGATTGGTAAGAAACCGAGAATAAAACATCTGAGAATCATTGGTTGTGAGGGCTTTGCTCATATTCCAAGTCAAAAAAGGAAGAAAATGGACTGCAAAGCAGTGAAAGGCTACCTTATTGGGTACGATGAAGATGAAAGTTACCGAATTTATAATAAAGAAACAAAGAGTTTGATAATATCAAGGGATGTTAAATTTAATGAAAACATTGAAAGCTGTGAAAATGAAACTTGCAAGAGTGATAATGTACTACATGAAAACATGAGGCAGTATGATCCGCATCCTTCAATGATAAATTTTGATCAAAATTTATATGACGATGATGATTCTATCGAATTAGAAAATGAAGAAATATTTGACGAAATTATAAACGAAAATTCCAGTGAGTCTTCAGAAGGAACGCATAATGATATTTCTTTAAAAGAAATTAAAGGTAGAGATTCATTAGAAGAACAAAATGTAAGGAAAAGGCCACGTGAAGTAGATTCTGAACCAGAACGAATTTTGAAACGCTTAAGAGATCGAACGCTGATTTCTAATTCAAAATATGAAGACTACGTTATGATTTCAGAAAATTTTGTGAATGGAATAGTTACTCCTCTCACATATAACGAAGCAATTTATAGCAAACAAAGTTTACAATGGAAAGAAGCCATGAAAACAGAAATGAAGTCTCTCCATGAAAATAAAACATGGGTTATGGATTTCTTACCACAAGGTGCGAAGATTCTTCCTTCAAAGTGGGTATACAAATTGAAGTTGAATCCAGATGGAAGCATTGATAAGTTTAAAGCAAGGCTTGTAATAAAAGGATTTGTTCAAAAGGAAGGTATAGATTATAATGAAACATTTAGTCCTGTTGCAAAGATGGGGACAATACGAGCGGTTTTAAGCATAGCTGCAAACCAAAATATGCACTTAGCGCAATTTGATGTTTCGACAGCATTTTTATATGGAGAACTAGATGAAACAATATATATGAAACAACCAGAAGGATTTGAAGATGGGAGCAAAAAGGTATGCAAGTTAAAACGAAGTTTATATGGATTAAAGCAAGCTCCAAGATGTTGGAATCGCAGATTTGGTAATTATCTTACAAAACTTGGTTTTAATGCTTGTGATTCGGATCCATGTTTGTATATGCGAGTACGCAATGAGAAGAAAATTTTACTAACGCTTTATGTTGATGACGGGTTAGTAGCAGCTACTAATGCCAGTGACTTAGCTCAGTTTCTGACTGAATTAAGAAAAGAGTTCAAAATAGTCTCAAAACCTGCAACTTATTTCTTGGGACTAGAGATTAAAAGCTCTAATGGAAAAATAACAATTAGTCAAGAAGCTTATGCTAAAAGATTATTAGAAAAATTCAATTTTTCGGGATGTAATAGTGTTGCATCGCCTATGGTTAAACACAATGAGAGTTCAAAATTAGGGGAAGAAAAAGAGAAAAAATACAGAATTTTCCCATACAGACAAGCAGTTGGTGGAATAATGTATCTGATGCTTGGAACTAGACCTGATCTAGCGTACAATGTTGGGTTTTTATCTAGAACTTTAGAAAACCCCTCAGAATCAGATGTAGTACGACTTAAGCGTGTATTTAGATATATTGCTGGTACTATCAATTACGGAATAACGTATAATTCTAATGAAGGTTCTACATTGGAGTGTTATAGTGATGCAGATTTTGGTGGTTGTACTAAGACTGGAAGATCTACGTCTGGAGTTTTAATAAAATTTTCTGGTGGTGCAATATCTTGGTTAAGCCAAAGGCAAACTGTGGTGGCTACTTCAACAACAGAATCTGAAATAATTGCAGCAACAGAAGGAGCAAAAGAAATTATTTGGTTAAGTCGTTTATATGGTGAAACTATTGGATATAAAGAAATTCCAGTTTTGCAAGTTGATAATTCAGCGGCTGTAAGACTTGCGCAAAACCCTGAATACCATCGCAGAACAAAACACATTGCTCTCAAGCATTTCTTCGTTCGTGAAAAAGTAATCGAAAGGATATTAGATGTCAAACAAATAGCTACTCAAGAACAGCTTGCAGATATAATGACAAAACCTTTGCAACCTCAAAGATTGAAATATATTCGAGAGAAACTAGGACTTCAAAATGGTAACATCACATAACAAGGGGAAGTGTTGAAGTTATTTGTTTATGTTATGTATAGTTAACATTGTTTTATTACAAATTATATGTACCTTTTTTTTTTGTATAAATATTTTCAATCTTGTTAACATATAGTTTATTGTAACTATTATTTTTTTCACTTTTTATTAAGTTCAGTTCAATAAAAACTTTTACTCTAAAAATGGCAAGTCATAATATTGGCCCTTAAAAGACTTTCTTAAATCCCAGGTAGCATTTTGTATCATAATCCAATCGTTTCCGAATCAGCTTGACGGGAAAAATAACCGTATATGAGCTCATTTTTCGATCATAAATGATACTCCCGTTGTGAGAAAATGGTACCCTACAGATGAATCATACCAAAGAATAAGTTATGATACGATTTGCTGATTATTTTTGAGCAATTTTCATATCAAATCATTTAAATCACCTTTTTGCGGTTTGCATGATGTTCCTCTATTTTCAAGAAATCATTATTTGATCATATAGATGAATAATCATAAGTGAATCCTCTTTCAATCGCCCAAGTGATAAATCACTTTTTAATCATCAAAAGCGATCTGTAGAGAGTCATATAAGATATAATGCTAGCTGGGATAGTGCAAATAGAAGTTGTATTCATCTGGTAATGTATCAATATTAAACCTTTTTAATCGTTCAAAATAAGTAGTTCAAAATAAATTCCTTATTTAAATGATTCGCAGTGTAATACATACATGCATACATATGTAGGTATGTACTTATTTTTAGTAAAATAAACAAAAAAATTAAAAACATTGCAAATAATAATTTGAATCAATGTGCATACTTAAGGAGTATCTATAACAAAAATTTGCTTACAATTACGCTTTCTGACATTTAAAACTTGCAAACTGTTTTTTCTTTTTTGTTTTGGTTTAATTTTTTTTTGTACAATTGTATCTAACACCGGCAAGCATACGTCAGTGGTAGTAAAATATCTCCACAATCCAATTCAACGCCATTATCGCTTTCTATTTGGTCACGTATACCAAGTGCTAATGCTATGCGCACATACCGTCATTTATTCTCATACATATTGCATAAGTATGGACTTATGTATGTACATACATATGCACATATTAACATGTAATGAATGAATATCGTACACCTTTTCCTTTGAATACATGTATTGTATGTTTGCCGAATGATCTATGTACATACATACATACATATGTACATACATTAGGTAAATAAAAAAAATTTTGTTACTTACGAAAAAAACAATGTCCGGGTCATTTTGGCATAAAAAACTCACCCTCAAACACAATTGTTGTAAATCTCCCAAAAGAAAAAGTAGGTACATTAATTTTGAATAAAATATGTATGTACATACATATGTATGTATGTATGTATGTCTTTTAATAATAAAATAATTATTAAAAGACATAAACTTCAAATTTCGTCGCTGTTTTAACTAACTGACCTAACTGACATTTTGTAAATTTTACAGGAGGGGAGCTCTTATGATTGTTTTCTACAGGTATTCTTATGGAAACGTCTGAAATATTTTTACTGTTATAGGCTCGACAGTAATGTTTACAGTCATAAAAATTGTGGACAAGGTCTATTATGACTCATAAAGTCTAATAGTGGATTCAACTCATTTTTTTAAATGATGTTAGTTAGGTCAGTTAGTTAAAACAGCGACGATTGTAGCCTGCACTATATTTTGCACATTAGATACATATGTACATGAATGTCCTGTACTAATTTAATAAAAAAAACTACAGTTAACGTCCGATTTACGCGATCAATGAACATTGGGTAATTTGAAATACTTTTTAGGCCAAAGTTTTTGGACCGTTAGTCCTAGTTTACACTATGCAAGTCTTATTGGTGAGCTGATTAGTTTGCTAGGAGAGAGAGAGACGAGGGGAACAGAAACGTTTCTTTTCCCCTCGTCTCACTGTCCTAACAAACTAATCAGCTTAGCAAATAAGACTTGCATAGTGCTAACTTGGACTTTTGGCTGAAATTTGGAATTACATGAGAGCACGAGCAGGTGGATTTTTTTATTTTTGTAATAGTGGATATTTTTAAATTTGCCACTATGTATATGAAAAAAAACTGAATATGTATGTATGTACATATGTACTATGTATATCGAAAACGAACGGACAAAAATTTTTTTTGAAATTCTGCACCATGAAAAGACGCAAGATGGCTAATAAAATGGCGTATGAGCAATGTAAACAAAAATCTTGTTTGGAAAAGTTGTTAATTTTTTCCGTGGGCCTTGAGCAACCTTACAAAAATAATAAATAATAGTTATTTTGTGACTTTTATTTATTCCTCACGAAATAACAGTAGGTTATCACCTAATATCGCTTTTTAACTTTCATCGGATTCTTGCAATGTACATTCGCAATACAGTTGTGTACCAATGCCAGCAATCACTACGCATATCTGATGCTGAATTTAGCTGGGTTAAATTCAAAATCAGGGCACACAGTTTACATTTCGGATTTGTTTACAGAAGTCCAAACGCAGAAACGGATACTACCATTTCTGGCTTCGATACCCTTTCTGACTCCATATCGAAGATCATGGAGAGTTGTCTGAACAGTGAAATCGTAATTGCTGGTGATTTAAATGTCCACAATTCAACATGGCTTCGCCATTCGAACCGTACAACTACGGAAGGCCAATATGTTGAGCTGTTCGCAGCGCATAACCACCTAGCGCAACTCGTGAATGAACCAACCCACATTCCGTGTGTTGAAGGGAACCAAAAGAATACACTCGACCTTTTTCTCACTTCACACCCTAATAAGTATGAAGTGAGCGTTAAAGCACCTCTCGGTAATTCAGATCACAGTACCATTTCGGCCTCCTTTTCTCTCTCAGCACTTCATAGCGTTTCACCTGCATCAGCGGAACGACTAAAATACATTTACGAAAAGGCTCGTTGGGCTGAGCTCAACGATTTTTTTTTCCACATTTTAATTGGAAGCTATGTTTCCTTGACAATGATGTCAATGCCATGGACAAAACGGTTAAAAGTATAATTTTGATGGGAATGAAAGCTTTCATACCATCAAAACAAATTCCGATTAAGCCCAGAGAGAAACTTGTTTAATCAGACATGCAAAAATGCAATCTAGAGAGGAAACACTCAGTATTTGGCGAAATAATCAAAGCGCCGATACTGATTTGCTACGCAAAAGGGCGAGGACTTCGTGTGCCAAAGTACTGAGGCGAGAAAAAGCTCTTTACGAGCAACGTCTCCATGTTAAAGCTCTTGCTGCCCCTCGGGGTAGTAAGACCTTTTGGTGATTCGTTAAAAGAGTAACGAATGCTAGTTCTTCAATTCCCACTCTTTTAAAGGATAAGCTAATATTCACTGACCCGGCTGATAAAGCTAACCCTTTTCCAAATTAAAATTTTTTGTTTTCCTTATTACTTGCTATTATTTGGAGTTTTTCCTTGGGAAAAATTTCACGTGGAATTTTATTCATGATATCACTGATTCTTTCGAGCTCGGGCAGTAAAAAAGGTTTTATCGGAACTCAACATAAACAGGTCCCCCAGACCGGATGGGATTCCAGCACTGGTCTTGAAGTGTTCCTCGACGCTAGCACGTCCATTAACTAACCACTTCAGCACAGTGTACCATGCTGGTGAGTTCTCAGTGTGTTGGAAGGTTGCTAATGTTACGCCAATTCCTAAAAAAAGGAGAAGCAAATAACCCGGAAAATTATCGCCCAGTCGCAATATGTTCTGCACTTTCCAAAGTGATGGAAATTATGGTGAATTTCCATCTTATAAGGTATTTGGAGTCCAACAGCTTACTCAACGACCGGCAGTATGGATTTCGTAGAGGCCGCTCTACGGGACACCAATTTACCCTCTTCTCGGAGAAATGGTGTAATTCAATCCACCATTTTGGCGAAAGTAAGGTGGTGGCTCTAGATATCTCCAAGGCGTTTGATAGAGTGTGGCATGATGCACTTTGTCAAAATGTATTGCCCTTGGTGTCGGTGATAACTTCTCTCGATTCTTATCGAGTTTCCTCAGGGATCGCACTATAAGAGTTCAAGTTAAATTCAGGGGTACCGCAAGGTTCCGTTCTTTCATCAACTATATTCCTAATCTTTCTAAATGACCTTCTTTGTAAAACTTTCAACTATACACTCAGGGAAAACCTGCAACTTAAAAATACGAACGCGTCACATTAATTCAATGATTTTCAATATAATAAAAAATGTATGGTGAGATACTTAAAAATAAATAAAATTAATAAATTGATACTGTAAATTAATATTTTTCGATATTGAAATAAGAAATTTCAACATGACTAGACTTTCGTTTTTTATTAATTCAATATGGTTTTTATAGATTTTAAGCTATTTTTCCCTGGGTGTATTTATTCTTTCGCGGATTAAACTACGATTTACCAAAAATTTCTGAATGGGGTCATGCGATTACTCATAGACGCATGACCGTAAATGCTGCTGCCTCTGTAACTATGAGTGGTATATTAAGGAATCGGAAGCTCTTGATGTTCTTGGCATGAAAATTCAGTGTGATGTTCGTTGGACTGAACACATTTTGCAGGTCTCAAAAGAAGCATTCCAGTGCCTAAGATTTTTAAAACGGTGCAAGCAATACTTCACCCCATCTGGTCTTCATACTATTTATACCAACTCTATTGACTCATTGGAGCATCGACGCAATGTGGGGTGCATTTCCTTGTTCTATCGTTACTACAATGGAATGTGTTCTAATGAAATTAGAGAACTTTTTCCTGAAACCCCCATTTTTACGCACAACACGAGCTTCATTCATGGCACATCCTTTTGTGGTCGATTGGCCAATAAATAGCACCACGCATTACAGAGAGAATTCCTTTTTTAGCCGTACTATTCGTATGTTGAATAAACTACCTGCGGAAGTGTTTCCTGTCACTTTCAACGTGGCAGGAATGTCCACAGACACTACTCCCTCTATCCTTTTGAGTTATGACGTTTTTTGCGGAATTAATCCTCATATCGTTCTTCATATTGTGTAAAAAGTTTATACAAATATATTGGTTACTCAACTCTTTAGAGAAAAATTGAATTTTCTTTTTCCATTAAGTTGTGTATAAATTGAAAACTTCAAACTCGTTTTCTGGCAAAGTAGTTTTTTGAGTTATGACGTTGTTTGAGTAAATGAGCGATATATTTATTTGAGGGGCATGTCGGTTGTCAAAAATCAAATCATGTAATAATGACAAGATTATTTTTCATACATTGCCGATTTCATGTATTGATATTTAAGTGTATGTAGTTATTTTTAATGAGTCATTCAGAAAAAGTAGGTACTTCTTCTAGCTTGGCTTTTATCACTAAAAAAAATTAAATAAATAAAATATGTACATACATATGGTCGGTTGGTTTCTGGTTAGCGTCACAGTATATTCAAAATACATTATGTCTGCAGCAAACCAGAAACAAACCGACGATATGTATGTATATAAAAGCAACACCTATGCGCCGTAATATTAGTGGCCTAATTTTGTAAAATAAAAACAAATTTTATATGGAAAATTTTAAATTACAAAAACAAAATACCTACATACAAAATTTGTCAACTCTAATCGTTGCGCTGTGCAAAATTAGGCCCTAAATATATCAGTATGTAATTAATTCCATTAATTTTAGATCGATTTATAATTTGCAATTGGTTCCCAGCTACTTTTGAACTTAACCTGAGTATTTAACTTGGGTTTTCAGGTCATAATATCGAGCCATAACCGCCAAAAAACCTTAACCGACATATTTTTTAAAGTTTTTTTTGTCGAAAATCTATTATTTACGATTGAAAAAAATCGTTTTAGTTTAAAAATTTAAGTTTGATTATATGTATATGTATATCGTCGGCTGGTTACTGGTTTGCTACAAAGTATATTAAAAATATATTATTACTGTGGCAAACCAATAACCACCCGACGATATGTACAGAACATAGTAGTTTGAACGGAAGTTAAGTTTACTGTTTTTATAGTTTATTTTGATTTAATTAATTTTTATATTTTGATTTAATTATGTATTATTTATTTATGTATTCATACATATTATACATACAAAGTAAATTTGCATAATATGGTTGCACAAATATGGGTGGAGTAACTAGACCATATGGCCAACGAGATGTTATAATAGTATTTTAAAAAAGTTAATTATGTTTTATATTTCCTTGTTTCGGTCTTTTAGGCTGAGTTTACATCTGGCATTTCTTGTGTGTCATTTGCCCAAAAAAAGCGTAACCAACTAATAACTAATGAAAAACTGTTTGATACAGACATATATTTATTGATATAAACAGTTTCCAATCATGTTGAATTCTATAAAATTGTCTATTAGTTATGATTTTCATTAGTAATTAGTGGTTACGCTTTTTTTACTGTTGTGTGGCATTTGGCACACTGATGTAAACCCGGCCTAAGATTGTCTTTTTTTGAGTCAGATTTTGTTTCTTTTTTAATTTTTTTGTACATAAGTATGTATGTATGTATATACACTAAAAAAAAACTAACTAAAACTGGAAAATTTTTTTAAATTTGAATAAAAAAGTTGTCGTATGGCGCCAAAGATGTTTTTTACTTGAAATCAGTAAAATATTTACTAAATTTCTAGTTCATTAATGAACTAGTTTATAGTAATTATATTTTCATATTTAAGTAAAATTTTCCTAAAATTAAGTAAAATTTTCCCATAAAATTCGGAGCTTTGTAAAAAAAATTTTCGTCTTTGATCTCAAATTTAGTAAATTTTCCAATTTTTTTTTTTGTCTTTAATTCTGGTATTTATTTTTATTTTTAATTAAATTCTATACCAAATGATATGTTATTTACTATATCTTAATATTATATTCTTAATTAGTTCACCGTACATACATATTAATTCCTTGAGAGGATACAAGTATTGAACCAGGAACCTTCTGATTGATAGTCAAGCACTGTATCCAATTGCCTAACAAGGCAGCCTGAATAAGCATTGAAATTATTGAGTTTTAAAATTTTATTTTATTTACAAAAAAAAAATAAATTTCAAGTTCAAATATTCCTCGAAAATATGAAAAATTACTTAGATTTTTTGCTAAATGCAAATTAATAATAAATTCTATAATTCAAAGAAAAAATACTTAAAACTGCCCAATAAGCAATTTTGCTTGTAATCAAGTGTAATATTTAATTGTCAAGGGTTGAATTATGCTTGATTTACACTTTATTTCAATAGCATTCTCCAGTGAAAAGGGAATTTGAATTCAATTCGAATAATTCAATTGTATTACAGTTGAATTCAAGCTTTGAATTATACTGTAATTCAACCTTGTATTACAATTGAATTCAAGTGTATTTCAAGCTTCAAAAAAATGATTTTAAAATATAAAGGAAAATGCAATCGACAAGTTTTCTTACAATAATTTTCTGCATATCTACCTTCACTATTGTTTTCACGTTTTTAATCACCTTTTGTTTTTTTAAATTCACTTTTTCATTTATCTTTGATGTTTTTCACCACAATTTTAATTTTATTAATAAATAAATTATTTATTTGACAAGTTTTGAACATATATGTATGTATGTTGTTTGATTTTTTATTTCAAAATATTTTCTAACTTGGATATTACTTGAAAAAATTATTAAATTCAACTCTGTTTCCAGTTAAATTTCAAGTGCTTGAATTTTAATTTTTAATGCTTATTGGGTGGTAAATATTTTCCTAAAATTTAGAATACCATTTTACATCTTTTAAGTTAATCAAATTTCATGAACTAATCAGGACTAATTCATTTCCTAAAATTTATTTTTTAATTTAAGACGAAATTGACTAGTCCTTAGTATAAAATTTCCTTCAGTTTATAACCATTTTCCTACTCTTAGTAAATATTTCCTTTAAGTCAGTAAACATTTCCTTAAATGTAAGAATTTTTTTGTGAATTTTTATGACCTATTTTTGAGTATATGAACTTTTTATTTTTTACTCATATTAAGTAATTTTTACTAGATTTTTGTAAAAATTTACTTAAACTTAGAAAAAATTACTTAAACTTAGAAATATTTTTTACTTGAATTTAGGAAAAAAAAATTTTTTAATAATAGTACATGTCTTTTTTTTTTTTTGAGTGTAATTCTTTATTCTGTGTATGAAGATAAATTTTAATTTAAGTAGCAGAGACAAAAGTTTAACAGAGCGAATTTTGCACTTAAAAGCAATGTTACTTTTTAACCGACTTCAAAAAAGAAGGAGGTTAACAATTCGTCACTATTTTTTTTTTTTTTTTTTTTTTTACGTGTGTAGGTCCATAACTCGGTGCATTTTAGACCGATTCTAAAAATTTTTTTGTTGTCTGAGAGGGTATAGCTTCCCATTGGTCCCATTTGAAAAAAGTGGGCGGGGTCACGCCCACAATTTTTTAAATTTAATTTATTGATCTTCTACTTATTTGATTGCTGCGAAACCTAGCAAACATCTTTGGTTCTTGTAATTAGAAAATTCTTGAGTTGAAAAAATGGGCGGGGCTACGCCCATTCAAATGTATTATAACATTACACGGGGTTCTACTTAACCGATTTTTACAAAACTTAGCACACACCTTGAACTCTAAAATAGACAAAATTTTCTTTTAAAAAAATGGGCGGGATTACGCCCATTAAAATTTTATATTATATTTCACAGGGTTCTATTTCACCGATTTTTACGAAACTTGGCACACACCCTAAACTTTAATTAAGGCACAAAATTGCGTTAAAAAAGTGGGCGGGGCACGCCTATTAAACTTTAGTATAATATTTCATGTGCTTGTATTTAACCAATATTGACGAAACTTGGCACACACCCTAAGCTTTAATAAAGCCAAAAAATTGCGTTAAAAAAAGTGGGCGGGGTCACGCCTACAATTTTTTAAATTTGATTTTGTAATCTTCTACTCATTTGATTGCTGGGAAACCTAGCAAACATCTTTGGTTTTTGTAATTACAAAATTTTTAAGTTGAAAAAATGGGTGGGGCTACGCCCATTAAAATGTATTATAACATTACACGTGGTTCTACTTAACCGATTTTTACGAAACTTAGCACACACCTTGAACTCTTAAAAATACACAATCTTGTTTTAAAAAAAGAGGCGTAGCCACGCCCCATAAAATTTAACACTTAATTTCACGTGCTTTTACTTCATCGATTTTTACGAAACTGGACCATATTTCCAAATAAAGAAAGATACTTACAAATAAATTTTTTTTGAATTGACCAGAGTTTAAAAGTATTCACTAAAAACGTAAAAATAAAACTTTTTAAAAAAAATTAAACCGACTTCAAAAATAAGCACTAAAAAGCAACAAATAATATAGATCTAGTTAAATAAAAGATTTTTATATATGTTACCTACAGTGCCGTTTGAAGTTGGTGCCAGTAATACTGGTACTAAGCACATAGGAACATGCCCGGTAAAAAAACTGCAAGTAATTTTTATGTACATATGTATCTGCTTAGTTACCAATGTTGCTGGCACCAACTTCAAACGGCACTGTAGGTAACATATATAAAAATCTTTTATTTAACTAGATCTATATTATTTGTTGCTTTTTAGTGCTTATTTTTGAAGTCGGTTTAATTTTTTTTTTAAAAGTTTTATTTAGCTTTTTTTCAGTTAAATTTTATCTGGAATATATGTACATATCATTATCTTAATATATAAAGGCGCTAACTCATTCTTTTTTTAAATCGAGATTTTTGCATTTTTCGATACATTAGATGTTATTCTATCGAAATAAGTATAAAAAAAACTCGATTTAAAAAAAATGAGTTAGGGCCTTTCTATATTAAGGTAATGTAGGAGCTACAAAATTTTTAATTTCTCCATCCGATTTTATAATTTCTTATGTGCAAATACATATGTAGCCGAAAATTTTGTAAGTATTCCCATCTTCATATTATTTATTAGAATAATTTATTATGCATAGAAAGGCGCAATTGAGTTTTTCCAGGGTTTCGATAATTTTTTTTTATAAATACATATATACATAGGTATTTGTTCTTTGACACATATGTATTTATGAAAAATGGTAAATCCGATAAAAATTTAATATTATTAATGCAAACTTCTATAATTTTTATCTGTTTGTACATACTATCAGGCATGTACTGAAAATCACATTTTTCAAATCACTAGCTATTGATTTTAAAAGTAATAATGGTCCTGTAGACGTTTTTAAAATCATATATGATAAATTTCTTTCAGATGATATTTGATGCTCTATACAATAGAAATTTAAAAAAAGAGCATGACCATTATTACTTTTAAAATCAATTTTTTACTGATGACTACTGTTATGTGAAGTAGTTCGTTCCAAGGCACCACATTGTTAAATATATTTTGACTGTCTAACAGTGCCCTTGCACTGTATGAAAATTGGTATCATATAATTATTAAAATTTTAGGTTCATCTAAAAATAATTATAATTAAATAATTACATATCTATTACATCGAGTATAATTACATATGTACATATCTATTACATTACGAGTATAAATTGGGGATGGCGCATAGCCGAAGAAGGTATGTTTATCAATAAATTGACGGAATTTGACGGGGAAACCATTCCTATAATAGTTACAATATCTTATATTTTCATTCCTCTCTTACAGTAGATACAAAAAAATTTATATATTTTAGTTACATACCATGATTACAAATAACGTCATAACTCAAGAAACGGACTTTTTACATATGTTAGTGCTGCTCAATTAATCCTCATATCGTTTTTCATATTGTGTAAATACTCAGCTCTTGAAAGTAAAATAAACTTTTATTTATCCATTACGTGTGTAAATTATACTTTGGTTTAGCAACAGCTTAAATTTTTCATATCGCTCATTTACTCAAACAACGTCATAACTCAAAAAACCAGTTTGTCAGAAAACGAGTTTGAAGTTTTCAATTTACACACAACTTAATGGAAAAAGAAAATTTTATTATTCACTCAAGAGCTGAATAACCAAGATATTTGTATGAAATTTTTACACAATATGAAAAACGATAGGTATGAGAATTAATTCTGCATGCATAACTCAAAAATATATTTACATATCGATGGTCTCAAGTAGAAAGGCCCTAACTCGTGTTTTTTACGAAATTCAGTTTTTCAGTGATTCCAATATATTTCACACAAATACACCTTCTCACAAAAATATATTGCAATAGTGTAAAAAAATAACGCTTTTACAAGCAGTTTTACAAAAAAATTTACATTGTGAATATTAGAGTTTCTGTTATGTTTTACCTTCTCCTGTAAAGTTACAATTATTTGAGTTAGGGCCTTTCTACTTGAGACCAAGGATATGTATGTATGTATGTACTTAGTATGTACATATGAATCCATCAGTGAAGCCAACAATTCAGAGGCAAAACGAGCCAACGGAGTAGTCAAAAATATATAAAAAGAGCTAAATCTAAAAATTTGAGATTTTTCCGTTTTAAATCTATGAATGTATTTATTATTCAATTTGCACTTCAAGATTTTTTAACATTAATAAAAATAATAGTAAGAAAAAATAAAATATCCATTGCTAAAAACGGTGTATGTACTGCAGCATATAATGCAAGATTTGCTTGCGCAATTTGCGTTTGTGTTGGAACTTCTGGTGAAAATGATATATATGGCTAGGATAGCCCAATATCGTTAAATGGACCCATACATTTTTTATGCTTTCGAACGGCGTACTAAATAAAAATATTTCGATTTTATTGTTGAATTGCAACATTTGCACAAGGCTTTAGATGGATTTTTTGTTGGTTTAATCCATTTTTTAAACGAGGAATTTGATTCCAAGCTTTCTTATATTTTTGGCAGTAAGAATCCATTTTAATAATTTGTCAAAAATTTTCTAATTATTCAGAAACGAACACACTTAATACATAAATATATCTTACATAGTTGCAAAAGAGTATCTGGATTTGCAAAAAACATATTTACCAAAAATGTAAATGCCTCAAAGACGAAACAATAGGGTAAAACCGAGAAAATTTACTATAAGATGCGAAAAGTGGAGTGTTAGCTGAGCAAAATGAGAATCCAGCCCCACTTGGGTCCAATATAATGATCCCTTTGCACTTTAACCGAAAGACAATGAAAGTAAATTTTCAAGTTTTTTTTAGAGAAAATCAAAACTTATTCTTTTAACAAAAACTTTTTAATTTTTTTTTTTTGATGCGGTCACACTGATGTTTACGTAGAACACGTCGTTGTGTGTGTTATTGGTTTTGGCTTTTTTTTTTATCAATCAAGTGACTTTGGTATAACATTTTTTACTTAAAAAATAATTTAGTAGGTATATTATACAAAAATATCTAATACATAGTATATAATTTAAAGAGATTCGGTTGCATAAGGTCACAAAGAAAATCACCTTTATCATGTTTACTTTAGAAATAGGAAGTAGGTATATATTGGAAATTAGGAATCTCACATATGTATGTAAGTATGTAAGTCAAACGGCGTGTTACGAGAGGAGTTATTTGTATGTATGTATATACAAAATTTACATACACACATATGTATATGCACGTGTCAACATAAAGGCATGTATTTAAATCTGTACATAGGTATGTTTTTAAATATGAAGGGACACTATACATATGTAAATGCACCTGCAGCATAGGTACACACAACTTTGAATTGATTTGTCTCACATTTTTAATGAAATGTCTCGTTTTATGTACATATGCATATAAATGTAAAATGAATAGGTTAGATGTTATTTACATATATACATATGTACATATTTGTTGAACCATTTATTTTATGATTGTATAACTAAAAACCAATAAAAATGCTTTATCATACAACATTTATACTATGTACATAAATATGTAGTATATGCATTGTACGTGCCGAAAAAGAAATATACTTACCCCACAAGCATTGTGCGTAATGTGTATAGACAACTAACAAAAATATTGAGAACCTTAAACTTTTTTGCATAATTAATTGCTGATTTTATGTACACGATTGCACTTTTATTTATTATTTTATTACACTGACTTTTCTATTCAAAATAAATTGAATATTGTATATTGGCAAAATTTCTCTCTTTATATGTATGTATGTATGTGTATGTACATATAAAATTGCTTCAATTTTAGATATATAAATTAATTTTTATATTTTTGAGCGATAGATATCCGTTCAGATGTGTATAATCACTTTTACCATGCCGCAAGTTGTTAATTAATGGTTAACTTTAAAATATTTTTCTTATTTAACAACTTGAATGGGAATGTCAATTCCTTATTTTCTTGTATAAGAAAAGAACGAACCTTTAAACTTTACAGACTATCAATCACTAAAATAATAATTAACATTTAAATGTTACAATTTCTGCTAATCAACAGCTGATAAATATCAAAGTTTAATTATTATTATTGACGGCGTTGAAATAATGACAGTTTGAGAGCAACAGTGAAATTTCAATGTTTAAAGTGCTGTTAAGCTTAAAAAAAGTTAACTTTGCAAGGATGGATACTTTTATACTGTTCAAACTTAACCGTGATACGACCATGATTTTTAAATATACAATAATAAAATAGTGACAAAACGATTTAGAGTGTAATTTTCAGATTCTCCATGAAAGCAAGTTCGGAGTCAAAAAATCCGGTCACTCTGCTAAGATTAAAAAAAGCGTTCAACACACTTTGCCTCATATGCCACATTTATGATCTTTTCGTGTAAATAAAATTATAAGAAAATAGTCATAAGAATTTTCAGCATGGTGGTTGCATTTCTTTGTATAAGAAGTAGTGAATACATGGCGTAAAATTTTTATGGAATTTTTTCAAGAATCCAAATGTCCAGAGGGAACACCACCTACATATAACATACACATATGTGCTTATGTTACTTGTACACGACATGTAGCAAATTTAGCTTCATGACGAAGTTAAAATTAAGTCAGAGCCACATGCACATATCGCTTTTTATCATGCCGTGTGCTTACTTTTTGAAAAAGTTTCTAAAGCGATCGTTTTTCATGTAAAATTATATTGTTACGTTTTTATTCCTTTAAAAACGCTTTTCCGTAGATTCGTAGATTTGCAATAAATAAAAGACCCCAGTGTACTAATTAGGGTTAAGAATGATACAATCTTTATTAATCAATAAATACCACTTATACTAATCCAATTCAAGAGCTTAAATACAAACACATAGATTACTGCAATATTCACAACTGGTTACCACTATGCCTTCTTCGCTGTTGTATACGCACGTCTTAGACCACTGGCTGCGCTAGTGTTGACGCAATTCTGCTTTCTCTGTTGCACGTCACACACAAGACTCACTCTGCCGTCACTCACAGTTGATACACCAATAACAACTCTATGGTAGACTCTCACAGTTGATACACTAATCAGGACTCGCTGGCTTCACTTACACACGTTTATCAGCTTCCACTGCTCCCTTACTCTTTACTCAAGGGACTCCACAATAAACTCAAATCACGACAGACTCTAACTGTCACTATAGACTGTACTATAGTCTCTTCTATTTCCAACTCACGTATTGTAAAGCACAGACTCAAATATCCACTCACTGTTGTATCACAAATCACGGACTGCGCACAACTTAATTGTCAACTCACTTGATTAACAACAGACTTCTTATTAGCAACTGAGCTTCTTCGTAACTGATTTATTCCCAACTAACTTTTGATCGCGACTGAACTGCTGTTGGATGCGTCAACCCCTTTTTATACTTCGCACAACAACCTCTAGAATTTTCATGCAAAGTCTAGACCGAATGATCATTATCTTCAATGTTGTTTACAAAGCGCGTAATTAAGTTCATGTGGTAACTATGTACATACGTGTGTATATGCATACATCATTAAGTGGTTGTTTACTTTTATTTCTGCCTTTAGTTGGAATTATCAGGCATGTATGTATGTATGCATGTAGCTATGTATACCTTCTTAATAAGCAGACCCTTGTAGTTGTTGTTGCTTGTTTACGTTTAATCACGTATGTATGTGCTACGCATGTGTATATAGTTGTTTGCTATAGTGCTTGTATGTGAATACGAGTGTACGTTTAGTTATTTATTTAAATACTTCTGGATGTTTCTTTATATTGGCCCTGTTCGAATACTCTTGCGTAACACTTATATTAACCCGACGGCCATTTCCGTAACAATATGTAAGTGAAAGTAAGGTCATTTCATTATTTTTCATAATTTATTTGTTTTCTCTAAATTGATACAAAAAATAAAGCATAAATATTTTGAAAATTTGCTAATTGATGGTTTGATAAAAAAAAAAAACAAAAAACAAATAAGTTACACAAGTTTTTAGACACAAACTTAAATATCTATTAAATAAAAAATATTTTTAAAACTTTATACAATCATGGAGACAACTTAAAAAACACTAATGATACTGATTATGTAGTTTGAGTTAAAATTATAATTAAAAATAATAAAATACAAAATCAACTAATAACTTTGTTTAATCATTTGGTAGCTAGACTTTTCTTATTTAAAAACATAAATATTGTATACTGATAATAAAAGAGGTAATTGAATATTCAAGAATACAAGAAAATGCCAATGGCATACATACTCATAAAATATACATCATACAATTTATTTCAAATATATTAAAAAAATATGACTGAATGAAAATATCAAGCTTTATATTTACACAGAAACATAAATAAGATAACATTTAATGAAATATGTATTTAAATTTTAACTAACATTTTTTTATAAATAAATTAAATGATTATCGTGAACTCTGAGAAGTCACAAATTTCATAATTTAACCAGCTTTGTTATTAATACTTAAAATTTATCAGTTTAATTTTTTCTGGCTATTTTCTCGAAAGTTTAAATTATTTCTAAAATATTTTTTCTCACAATGACTAAAATTAAACTAGAAGGAAACATACATATGTATTTTTTTTTTTGGACTTTTGATACAAAGATAAATTTGAACAACTTTGCGAAAAGTAAAAATTTCATAAGTAGTTTAACAGGAAAATAATTTTATTATTTTAACTGCACTTTAGTAATTTCGTTAAAATTTAAAAATAAATCAAATTTAACTTATAGCATACATATCTAAACAACTTAAATAACTGATTTTCACGAAAAATATTTTTGTTAATTAATTACTGTTATTTATTATCTTAATTTTGTTCCGTTGCTGTTCACAATTATGATATATGTAAGTGTATATAATAACTAGTCCGTTTAAAAGTATTGCCTTTTACTTTAGTTTTGTAAAAATTTAGTGGGCAAAATTAAATCGTGAAACTGTTTTATGACAAATCCATCGTATGATTTGCCTAATACGTGCCGAAAACCATTTAAATACTTCACCAGTTCTTTTTAATTTGGATGCAAAATGCTTTATATGATCTGTGTGGGATAATTAAAGAAACCACATTTTTTGTAAAATTTAGTCGAAATAAATATATAAATTTTTAGTTCTAAAAAGGTTTACACTCTATCTAAGCTATTCAACGTAAAAATGTTTATAGCCCCAAGAATTGCTGGTACCCCTTCATAGGTAATTATTAAAAATTGCATGTAATTATTTATTTTAATATTACTGATGAAAATCACGTCATAATGCCCCCCAAGGAAAAATTTTCTAGCACGCCAATGACTGACTATAGCAATAATAAAAGCAAATATATAATTGGCCAATTAACAAAGAGTGCTATTATTCAATCCCTGTATCCAACAGTCATTAAATAAGAACACCACGCATTTTTCTAATGTGCATTAAGCTTAAATTAGACGTGACATAGCCACAACGCCATAGCCATAACCAAACCAAAATTCAATTGGTTTCTATGGTGAGAGTTATGGCGAGTCTCTCTCATTCTCACCATAGAAATCAATTGAATTTTGGTTTGGTTATGGCTATGGCGTTATGGCTATGTCACGTCTAATTTAAGCTTCAGTATCAGTTGTTGTAGGAAAGTTCAAGTGATGAAGGCATAGTCACTGGTCACTGAACTATACCGAATTCAGCAGATACTAATCCTAATGTAATATCAGAGCGCCGTCCTTCGTTATGTAGCAGAATCATCGACGAAGTAAAATAATCAATAAAATGGCTATAAAGCACAGCTTCAAAAAATGAATACACCTCATTTAACACCAGAGAGGCGCTGCAATACTGCATTATTAAAAAAACGTGCAAAAAGCAGAGTTTTAAAAGAATGAAGCTTTCCTCTATCTCTTCCTTCATCTTCTCTATCACTATCCCTTTCCTAAGGAAGGTAACACCTAGTAATAGTAGTAGACATTAATTGCCTGAGTATAACTTCTCTTTAAAAAAAAAATTATTTGAAAGAATAAAAAATAATATTAAAATAATTTAAGACATTATGACAATATGACATAACTAAACACCTTGTGTGAATAGGTCAAGGAGCACCATAGTCATTGATTGTAAGTTGGAAGAATACCATAATTAATACCCACAAGATATTTCAATGATGATCCTGTAAAAACTTATGCAAAAATAAAGTTTCTTGAGAAGATAAAATACTAAGCAAGTGTGTAAAGGAATGCTACTTAACTGAAACTGAAGTGTTTTATGAAGAATTAAATTGATTGGACTGGTCAATATGAACTTTGCGTCGTGAGGTTTCTCAGTCAATTTGTACACACAAAGTATTGAGTTTCAATGTTTGTAATTGAAAAAAAATGGCACTAAAATTTTCTACAAATTGTATTCTCAACAATTCTTGCATGGTAAGCCTCGAGGTTTTGGAGTTATTGAGAAAGTTCGAATTTATAAATAGATTACAACTAAATATGGCTGATTTGATTTGTAACATATGGAAGAATATAATTTTAGAATAAAATTTTAGATTTTATGTTTTATGATTTTTTTAAGAAAAAAATATAAAAAAATATTTAAAAAATGTGATTTTTGAAAAACTTTCTCAATAAGTGTAATAAAACTGTGAGGCTGGATTTCCCATAATTGATACATATATAATTTCAAGATAATTTTACTGTATTTTTGCTGTATCGTTTAATTAAATCGAACAGCTAGTTCCAATTTTTAGTACACTGTCTGCTGCGGCACCTCCCTAATTTTCTATATAACGCAAAATCTCGAGAATCAGAGTCAATCAGTGCTACGTGTATGCAAATTGACTGAGAATCATCAGATCCCACACAAAAAATTTCATTTTGTTGACCTGTGATATTTTTGTTTTAGAAAAAGGATATAATAGTGTCCATGGTTGATGGCCTCCATTTATATAGGTTACATATGTGAAACCATCTCTTTGCCCTTTACCTCTTATATGATAGTAATAAGGCAGAAAAGAATGCAGCTTAAATCTGTAAATATTGTAAATTTTATGTGCAATTAAGAGATATGTAAATTAATAGAATCGGTTGTATTTTTATCTTTTTACCAACCTTCGTTTTTCATAGAATAATATGGCAGGTTGATTGGTTGTTAACACATGTAAAAATATTGCTTTAACAGATTGCCTTTCGGCTGTTGTTAAATGATTTATCAGCGCATCTAACAATAATGACCCAATGCCATTACGTCGGTGTTTTCGATGTACTCCTAATGAAAGTATATAACCAATATCTGCAGTTTTTCCCATACTATCGGGCAAAATGCCTTTGTCCTGTTTATACCAGAAAAGTATACATACACATCATATACTTATTTAATAAGGACTTTTTTAATTTTTATTTTCATACTCACTTCTTTGTTAAGATTTCTATAAGGTCTAATTTCTGCTACAATTAAACCAATAATAGCTAAGTTATATACAGCTGCCAATGAAAAAAATCGTGAACTGGAAGTTATATCCTCATACCAGGAAAGAGGATAATCGATAGGAAACCAATCTTGACATAATGTTCTTACCTTTCACACATAATGAACAATATTACACATAAAAATATTAGTAAATAAGAGATGCTTAAATTTACCTCAGTTAAATCGTCTGGTACTAGAAACCGTAATTGAACATCATTGATTGAACACAGAGGAACGTGGTCATTATCAATACGTCCAATATCAATGGGTTCTGCTGACGACGGCATATCGTTATATTTGCTTTTTGTTGTATCATATCTAACATTTTAAAGACAAAGTATAAATTTATTATTAAACAAAAACAATATCCTTGGTTGCTTCGTTGAAGATCTTAAAGGAGCAGTATTAATTATCTATAAATGATATTATTTTGTGTTCTTTAAAATAAATTTTAATAAACTATTCTATCAATAAAATAATAACAACTAAGAATCCCTTCTTTTACATTTGCTTTTAAATAAATTTTAATAAGCTATTGTATCAATAAAATAATAATAACTAAAAGAATCCCTTCTTTTACTATTGCATTAAAATTACTATTCGGTTAAAAATAAGTCCAAGAATTTTTAACTTGTTAACGTTTTGTATATCAAAGCCCGTAGTATGAATTATGTGATTATCAGAGTCACAATTATGTTTTCTGCAAATATGCATTTTTTTTGTTTTTTGTAGTGAAATTTTGGCCCCGGAGTACTCAGTCCAGTTAATTATTTTATTTAAGGATTCTTCTAAAATCTGTGTTGTTTCGTTGTTGTTGTTTCTCTTACATAAAATATATAAATCGTCTGCGTATAAACAGTGGTCGAGGGTGGGCGTGCTGTTTAAAATTTTGCTCACTTCATTAAATGCTATTTGAAACAAGACTACTGAAAGCGGCGATCCCTGTGGGATACCGTTTCTCAGAGGAAATGTTTTTGAGAATTGTCCATTTACTCGCACCTTAAAACGCCTATTAGACAGGAAGGATTTTACGAATGAATACATTTTAGGACCAACGGACCATGATTTTAGAGTGTTTAAAATTACGTGGGATCCTATTCTGTCAAACGCTTTTTCAAAATCGATAGAAAGTACTGTGACATGATTTCTGGCTGAGAGCGATTTGGTAATGTAATTATCTAAGTGAAGAAGTGCGTCGTCGCATCCCTTGTTAACTTTAAAGGCCACTTGTTCTTTGGCTATTAGTTTCTTTTTTTCCATGAACCATGTTAATCTTGAAGCAATTATTCGTTCAATTATTTTTGAGATGCACGGTAACAGCGAAATAGGGCGAAATGATGCTACAGACGAAGAGTTATTAGTTTTAGGTATTGGAATTACTATGGCAAGTTTCACTGGAAAGACCACTGCACTCAACTCAAGAATTCCCTCTTAGCAAGAGCTAATATAATACGTTATTTATCAAGTAAAAGTTTTGTTCATATCAACACGCTTACTTACCTAACCAAAACATTGGTATTGAGCAAAATAGACTATGGCTTGTCTCTTTATGGTAACAGCTGTAAATCCACATTAAACATTATAAAACCACCATATCATAAAGCCGCCAGAGCCTCCGTCTACGCTTACAGAACAACCCCCATAATCAACATACTCAATGAATCCGGTCTTCCGTCAATAGAAAATAGAATTTATGAATCAAAAGGAAGATTATTACCAAAGCTACTAACTAGCACCAATTCTATTATCGATAAAGACATCTCATCAAGCATTGCAGCTAGAAGACCTAAGCGTATCAAGTCTGCAATAGCCAACGCCATAGAGGTTGCCCCGGACATGTGCATCCCTCTCTCAATTCATAAAAAGACTATAAACAAGCCACCATGGAAATTCAACAAAATCTCAATAGACCTCACGTTATCCAAACTTAAAAAAAGCGAAACACCAAGAAATCAATTCTTAAGCCTTCTGGCTGAAAAGAAAACTATGTTACAAAATAATGGCTGGCGCTTTATATACACAGACGGTACAAAACCACGGTCCTCTCTCCCGGCCTACGCTGCAGTAGATGACGGCGGGAACCACTTGTTTCTCAACGTTTTAAACCAATACTCATCAGTTTTTACAGCTGAAGCACGAGCTATATACCGAGCTGTCCGTATTGCAATTAGCAGTAAGAAGAAAACTATAATCTTCACAGATAGTCTCTCCGTTCTCAAAGCTATATCCAACCCTTTTAACAACAACTGGAATACAGTAATAAAAATCAGAGATGCTCTCATCGATAACGAAGATATAATCCAAATACATTGGATCCCTAGTCACATTGGCATTTTGGGCAACGAAATGGCAGACATTGCAGCAAAACATGCTTCCTATGCACCGATCCTTCTTGACCCTACACTTGAAAAATTAGATATCCGTCGCCATATTAAAAACTTCATAAAAACCAAAACAAAAGAAAATCAACCACATCACCACCACTATTACAATATTAACCCTAACTTAGAAACCCCCATATATCCGGCTACAATCGACAAAATCAAAATAAGAACTTTTTCAAGACTTCGGCTCGGTCATACTATTTTCTCTCATGAGTACAGGATTAAGAAAACCAACAATCCAACATGCCCTAGGTGCAACGGTAATCTCACCGTCAAACACACTCTCATCGACTGTCCATCGCTCAGTGCCCTAAGAAGAAAGTTTTTTGGTCACGAGTCGGCCTATAACATCCTCCAAGATCCATCCACTTCAAATATCAACAAAATTTACTACTATATAAAACAAATCAAGCTTGAAACATGATCATATACACATTTAAAGCTACGCTAAAAATTTCTGTATATTTTATTATATATATGTATATTAACTTTAGAGCCGATAGCCCTGGCAGCTAGCGCTCCTTAAACCTTTAGCCTTAGAATTAATTCGTAAGACTAAGTCAAATAAATAAATAAATAAATAAATAATAAAATTACTATTTGTACACTAAACTAAGTGAATAATTAATTGTTTTTGGTCGTGGTAAATCTAAGATTTATATTATCAAAAATAAAAGTACACCATCTTTATCTCGAGTACACATGAGGCATACATGTGCCAAAGAAAGCGTAACCACTAATTGCTAATGAAAATCTGTTTGATTCAGACATGTATTTATTGATTTAAACAGTTTTTAATAATGTTGAATTCGATAAAATAGTCTATTAGTTATATATGAAACTATTTAAACTAAAAACAAGTTTTCATATTTTATTGTTGTTTTCAATATAAATTGTAAGTGGAAAGTTTTCTTTCGCAGTTGGGAAATAGGCCATTAATAAATACGTATCTGAATCAAACAGTTTTTCATTAGCAATTAGTGGTTACGCTTTAATTGGACACATGTGTTCAGGATGTGTTACTCGGCATTAGTTTCCGAGTTATGTTCATCCAGCTTAGATGAGCATATGATATGTTTTTCATCTAATACAGTCAATATTGGTGTGATTTAAATACTTTTAAGATCTTTAAGGATTTATTGAAATTAAAAAAAATCATGAAGCCATATTCTCCAACGGTTTTTCCCAACATGGGGCTTCGGCCGAACTACGGATTTCCTCCGCCGTGATTTTTCCCAAAACAATGGTTTTTATTAAAGATTCCTTATAAATCCGCAATAAATTTCAATTAAAATAAACTTATGACAATATGTGAAAGAATACATTTCTTAAATTTTATTTAAGTTTTCTATCGGATTGTGTATTAATTAAACCCGATTTAAATCGAAAATGCAAATATTTGAAATTATAAAGAAAATTTATTCACGTATTTTTTAATGTTTTCGAAAAGCGCATAAGATCACAAAATTGATAGCTAAAAAATTCGAAATATAGTGATTTTAGTTTAAAAAAATTAATATAAAAATTAAAAAAATTGATTTAAGCGCATATTCTTTATTGACACAAAAATTAGTCAACACTATAGTCAGCGTTGTCAACTCGGTGCTTTTCGCACCGTTTTTAGTGCTTTTTGAAATTTTCGACGCGAAAAATTTTGAAGTTAGTGCTCGGTGCTTTTTTAATTAATTTTTGGTACTTTTTGCTTCGTAACGGTGGCACTCAACCCAAAATTCATAAAGAAATTTCCTTATCTATTTTTTTCTCGAGCAAGTCTTTCATTTAAAAAACATAAGCTCTGAAGTTTAATAGCGGATTTTTTTTTTTTTTTTAATTTTTATTAATTAAGAATCAAGCCGTTAAGGCCAAATACGATTCATATTCTACTCACAAAATAATAAATAATGATTTGATTATAAGAAAATAATAAAATAACAGGAAACAAAATTATTTACATAGTGCCGTATTTAAATTTCAATATAGGTAATATAATTATAAACAAAAGAGAAACATTGTATATGTAGCCATATGTATGTAATTATATGTTTTATATATTATACAAATTTACTTATAAAAACAGATAACAGCAAAAGAAGATATTAATTGCAGCGGTCATAGTGTTGAAGCAGAGAAAAAAATTTTTAACTTATTTTTAAAGGTAGCATTTGAGAACGAAAACAATTTTAGATATATGGGAAGGGGATTCCAAGCTCTAGTAATTCTCACATGCAGCGATCTTTCATATATTGAGGAAGTTATGCGGCGACATACTATCTGCGGATTTCTACTTGATCTTGAAAATGTAAAACTATCCACCAAGTATCTAGGACAATTCATCATTATGGTCTTTCGAAACAGACATAATATTCTTAACTTAATGAAATTTTCAAATGAAAAGCCAATAAAGTCTATAACATAAGCAGAGACATGAGTTAATTTATATACAAATCTAATAATACGATTAAAAATCAAATGAATTTTTCTTAAGATAGTGCTGTTGGTACCCGAAAACACTTCTAAGGCGTAGAGCACTTGGGACATTAAAAGTGCATTTGCACTTAAATAATTCGAATTAGATTGTACTAGGCTTGGTTGAAGAAATACACGAAATATTATTTATTTTTATTTATTTATTTATTTATTTTCAATACAGAGAAAGCCCGCATGGCCAATTATATATGTTAATCTCAAAGTTTAATATTTTAAGCATAATTAATGTAAACAGTGTTTTGCTACACGACAAAGACAGTGATGGATTTATGTATAGGCCCGGGCGTAGGGTGGCATGTTTTTTAGTGGCGACAAAATTTTCAGAACCCTAACAATTAACCTTTTAAATAATTTGAAATTGATATTTGTGAATTACTTTTGCTTTATATCAATGAAAAATTTAGAATATAATTCTGACCTTAGCCGTGAATTTATCGGTGCAATGTAAGTTTTTTTAAATTTATATGATAGTATTCTAACGACCCTTTTCATAATGTACAATTAAATGCTAACAGCAACTTTAACGGCAAATTTGTATGAAGAACTTGCAGTTAAAGTTCATGTTAACTCCTAATCATACATTGTGAAAAGGGACGTAACGCACTTGAGTAGACTATTGTGCATTGTTGAGATTTAACGACAGTTCGGGTAAGTGTTTTTTACATGTTTATTTACGAAACCAGAGCAGTGTTTAAAACCTTCTGAGATGTTTAATAGTTTCTGCTTACGCTTTGGTTCTGAAAATATAAGCAGTCGCAGTCAAAGCGAACGCATGAAACGAAAAGTTTTACACTACGGACAATTTCAGCAGTCGACATGTTTGAAAAGTTGTCGATTTGACTGACTGCTCCTTTAAATAAATTCGGATGATAAACTTTCGTTTTTTTTGTTTTGAAAAAAGCATTACTAAACTAAACAAAAGAGTGTGCATTAATTATATGATTTTCGAAAAAAATCTAAAGTTGAAAAATTGTAAAAAACTACCATTTTTGAGTTAAAAAGTGGTCTGTATGACCTATTAGATTATGACACGTTCAGATTATATTGCCAAATATTGTTAACAAAAAATTAGGAGTCTAGGAGTTAGTTATTCCAAAAGAATTAGCTTTTGGCCAAAAAATTATAACACCATTTTTTGAGGGCGCAGTGATTTTCGAAATCGTTGGAGGTTCATATTAATTAATTAATTGGTCACCAAAATCGCCAAACTCAGTATAGGGGTTTACTTCCCTTTGGTAATACTATCAAACCCATACTGTCAAGAAAGTGAGGAGTTTTTACTGTTGCACATTGTAATTTAGTTATTTATAAATTGCATGTTTAATTTTAAAAAGTTTTCTTCATTTAGCAAAAAAGGCGGCATATCTCACGGGGCCTAGTGCGACATCAAACATAAATCCGCCACTGGACAAAGAAGAGATAATGCAAGTATATTGTAATAGTGAAATTTAGTCTAGTATATACAATGGCTGGAGAATGAATCCCTTAATGCAATGGAGAAACTTTGAGTTCACTATGGTGTTTTGGACTGAACTAAAATTTAATAACGATTCAGTTTATATAAGCTCGTTTGAGGTATTATCAAAATTGCATTCCCATCTAACTTCTATCACTACCATGACTATATTTAACTCTAAAATACGTAACAGATACGTAGAGTTAAATTTTTTTTTGATATACGGGCCTGTTCTGAAAATCACGGTGATTTGAAATCAAGTGATTTCAAAAGTAAAATACTAATAGCTGACTTGATAGTGGGTTCTTATTATATTTTAAGTTTTTGTCATTTATAATAGAATATTTTCTTCCAACTTCCAACGCTATAAATCGTGCACTTTACAAAAGCAATGATTTAGCTTTCATTAATTTTTTTAAATCACCGTGATTTGACATGTCGTGATTTGCAGAACAGGCACTATAATAAAGACATTTAAATTTAGTGCTTTTTTATTTAAATTACGCGTTTTTTTCTTGGTTTCAGTGCTTTTTGAAATTTAAAAGTTGACAGCACTGACTATAGATTTAAAACGAAATAGTATATCGTCAGCTCAAATGCAAAAAGGCGTAACTAACAGAAAATTCAAAATAGAGTTTTTATTATTATGAATGACATTAAACTACATGTCTTGACAAAATATTACACTTCTGCGATCAAAAATGACGCTTTTATTAACAAATAACAAGGGGACTTAACTACCTACACGTTTCTTCAGGGGGTCTACTCTGTGTTTGGAAACAAAAGAAAATGCTTTCGTATTTGTATGCTATTAACATTGCATTTCCAAAGCATTTGCTTTCGTTTCGAAATACAGAGTAGACCTCCTGTTTTTTGTTTCTCCTGTAAAATTATATTTTTGTTAGTTACGAATTTTTGCATTTTAGCTAACGATATGTATTATAATATAATATGTAACATATGTATGTAATTATTTTGTGGATTTCTTTTTTAAGAAAACCTCATCAGAACCTCAAAAGCAAGGAATCAAACATTGGTGATATATGGCATATAAATATATACATATATGTACATATATACATAAGTATATATGTACATAAGTATCAGGGGTGTTCTGTAAACCGCGCGTTTTGAAATCGTACGATTTCCAAAATCGAAAACAGTGTTTTGCTGATCGGACAATTTAGTGCATTCGAAGTTAAGTTCGTATAAAATGTCGTAAGCATCTAAAACATTAAAACCAATTAAAATTTTGCAATAAGCCACCTTTTCAATTGAGCTCTTTTCTGGAAATTAGGCGATTTCAAATAGCGCGATTTACAGAACACCCTTGTATATATATAGGTATTTAAGTTACTGTTATATAGAAAAATAGTATGTAATAAAACCACTTACATATTAAATTGTGCCATATTCCAAGTGTATTAGCTATGCAGGATACAACAGACATTGAATTATATATTGTAAGTTTCACCAAAAATTTTCTCCGTTTTTATCTTTCGATATGGTTTCTGGCAGTCAAAAGAACTTACACAAATATCCACTTAAAAAGGAGTCAATTGGATATTAATAGACCTCAAGCAGTATTGATTCGTTCGCCTTTTTTCGTTTTAAACATTCAAGCTCTATAAATAATATAACAATGGCACCAATAGGTGAAGTTAAATTTGCTTATTTGTGTACATGTATGTCAAATGATAGTTAAAGCTCTCATGTAGTCGAGTCACCAGTTAGCCTATTGAACTGATCAATTAGAATGGCTATAATACCACTGCTAACAAAAACTTTCTATAAACATAATGTGCCTATTCAATCCAGCTGGTTCAATTTACTGCTTAACGTTTAGGAATCAATTTTACTGATATAGGAACTTCAAACAACAGTAATATGTACATTTGTGTGCATATACATAAGTACATACATATCTATGTATATTCAAAGCAACTGTAGATTTGTATGTAGCTCCAATAACAATTTCGTTCGTTCTATACACATGTTCATAGCATTGCTATTGTACTTTTTTATGTCTTTTTCAAAATAAATCAGTGATTTATTAAATTTAATTTAATTAAGTTGTGTGAGACCCAATGCAATGCATACATTTTTTTTATTAAACGTACCACCATTACAAATGTAAAAAAGCGAGAAAAATTTCTGTTTTAATAAGAAAAATGAATACACTACAAAAAACAAATCTTGTATCATGACACTAGCTGTCAAGAAGCAGTGATTTCACAACTGTTGCAATTTTTTGGCTGTTCATCGAGGTGCCATATCGCTGGCAAATACTTTAAAAACGCTTGAAAAGCAAAATAAAATAGTTGGCATTGCAGCCATAACGTCGGTTGGTTTCGGGTTTGCGGCATGGTCTATTCAAAATACACTGTCTGCAGCAAACCAGAAACCAACCGACGATAAATCAACAGGTAAGTTCAAATTTTCTTCAAATATTTCTTTTTACGTATTTGAGATCAATTAATCTAAAAATTTAATATAATTAAAAAATATGTAATAGCCCAAGAAATTTGCAAACTAACCTATGTATGTATGTAAGGATCCTTTACTAAAACGTCATAATTCAAAAAAACTAGTTTGCCAGAAAAAGTTTCCAACTTACAAATTAATGGAAAAAGAAAATTTAATTTATCATGAGTTGAGTGTACAAGATATTGTTTAAAATTTTTACACAATATGAGGAATAATTCTGCATTATTAACTCAATAATCCCATTTTTTTTAGTTATGACGTTTTAGTATTTGATGGAAATGGAATGATTTTAAAACGTTTTGAAAAGGTCTAAAAGCTTTAATCAGAAATTAATCCAAAAGTTAAAATACAACAAACATAAAACACTTTTGAAAATTTTCTGAAAAGGTGATATAAAATCACTATAAAATTTATAGGAAACACATGGTAATAAAACGATCAGCATAAATAGCAAGAACAACGATTTATTGTTTATTGTTGCTCATTATTTGTTATTTAAAAAATCTTTATACTTTATAACGTGAATTTGTAAAATATGGAAACAGAAGCGTGGTTAACAGCGAAATTCCACCGAAAGAAGCGCAGAAGAGAGACGCAAAACTCACCGAATCTAAACAGCAAACACAGTTATTTAGCATAGGGCTGGATTATGACTGTTATTATTTATATTTCAACGTTTTTACGGACACCACAATTATTGTTATATTTTTTTTTAAGTTCGCTCCTTCATTGGTTGGCTTCTCCAGAAAATATGCTGGAATGGATTTCATTTCTCAGATATTCTTCTGATATTTTTCTCATTCATGAGAAATTAAGAAAACAAAAATAGCATTAAAATACCTGATATCAAATAGTAGTAAAGTTTTAATATGAAAAAGTTATACACTTATGTATATATGTACATATATGTACATACATACATGCATACTATGTACATATGCATGTATTTTAGGAATATCTTATTTTTTAACTTATAGCTAAAATTGTTTTATTTTGTTATATCTATATTGTTATTATTCATATTTTCAATGTTATTTAAAGAAGCAAGTTTTAAATCCTGGCAATGATTCCAAAATTTTAACAGGCGATTATCGTTATTCGAACAAAACTCACGGAAATCTTTAAGCATTTTTAACTGAAACAGTTCACCTTCAGATGAATTATTAATAAGGAGAGATTTCCACTTTTTATTAGGTATCATATGATTCCAAGCCCATAAAAACCCAATCTGAAAAAGAAATTATTTATGCAAATTAAATTTTTGTAACTCAGACTGAATTTAAATATGTAATGAATTTTTTTACGAAATTAGTTTAATGAATTATTTTTTATTGAATAGATGGTGTGGAGAAGCAATCTGAGCAAAAATGCTACGCATTTTTTTAATGTAGGTACATAATTTTCTACTCCAGTGTTGCTATTAGCAGGTAGAAAAAGTTTCGTGGAAAAAATTTCATGAAATGTTAACTCTCACCTTTTTTGGAACGTTGGTGTTATTTGTATGACCGTATACACACCGAGTAACATTGGCTTCTTGTCGACTTGGTGAATCCATTTGATAATTAGTGTTTTTGGAACAGCTAAATAAGTGTTTAGAATTTGAATTTTAATTATTTCTTATAAAATATTAATTTTTACCGTATCAGAGCAAACATATTTCCAGAACAATGCACATATTGATATTCCTTTGGTACCTTTATGAGGATGGAAAAATAATAAATAACATGCATACAAGTATTTTTACGTATTTTTATTTAAATAGAGCTATGGGATGGAAATCAATTGTTGTTAATTTCAAATTCGATGTGGATGGTCATATTGTATTTATATATGTACATATGTATATATACTTACATCTTTGTTGAAACTAAATTTCTTTTCCACAACGCATGGTAAAAATCCGAAACGTGCTAATATGGCTTCTTGAAATAACAACATACGATCGGCTTTAGTTTCCTCAGAAAATTCTAAAATACAGTGAATAATTTAATAAGTGTATGTACATTAAAGCGAGCGTACCAGATATGAAGTACTTTTGCTGAACGTAGGGGATTGCTCTTTTAAGTTTTCTTATATCTTTGACATAAACATTCGGATCTTAAAGTATGATATATAGATATTTTTGTATCGAGGGGAACTATGTTTTGCCCTGTGGGCAAGCATACCGTTCTAGTATTAATCCACCAGATCTTAGTTCATACCACGCTAATATGTTCTATCTTCTACATATACATATAAAACAGGATGTGTGTATGTATGTAACGTATGGAGTCCAAAACGGCTGGGCCGATTTTGATGAAATTTTCAGGGAATCTTTAGAATATTCAGGCGGGTGACACTGTGAAGTCTGATTTTTGATTTTCGGTCTGCGGGCGGAGGGACGTGGCAAAATCCAATTTTCATATTGCATCACCAATGCCATATATACATACATACATATGTATATATTTATTTTTTTGCTTTCTTTTTATTTTATTTTTTATTTTTTGACCCGGTTTGCATTGATAGCTTAGGGCCAGCAACGCGGACCGGGTCAGCTACTTATGCATATATAAACGTCATGCATGTAGTACATACACACATAAGTTGTGTGTATGTTCTTTTATTTTAGCACGAACCACAAAATCCCAGGAGTTTCGCGGCACTTCCCCGGAAAATTACGGCAACACTAGAAATCTAAAAAATCAGCAGTGTCAGTACCATCATATTATGTAATTGTTACCAGTATTTGTAACCAGGTGAAGACACTACTTCTTCTTGTGGTATTTGGAGAGTTTGTTACGAACAAGAAGAAGTCGCGACATCATTTGAATACAATCATATACATGAACATCACTACATCCATGTTGTGATTGTTGGTTTAATAATAATACATGCCACGACAATACATTTAAAAAGCGACACGCATTTACTTTTCAAGAATGTTTACGCATGCCGCTAGTATCTACCCTTCATATGTCAACTTATACAACGAAATTTATAAAAATTAGGTCGGTAAAAAGCAATTTTTTTGAAATTGTCTTGCAAATATACTTTATATTCGAAGGTGTACGGCTCACTCTTTTTTTGGAATAAGTTCTAATGCACATACATATGTACATACATATCGCTCATTCACTCCAAAAAAAATTTTTATTTTTCTCTCAAGAGTTGAGTAAACAAAATATTTGTATGAAATTTTTACACGATATGAGGATAAATTCTGCATCATTAACTCAACAATTAAATTTGTTGGGTCATGACGTTCTTTGAGTAAATGAGCGATATGTATGAATGTATGTGTAAAAATCGTTGAGACTAACCTTCAAACAAATTGTATCCATTATTTAATTGTTGAGTAGCCAGTGGTATAAATATGGGACCCCTAAGTGGGTCAGATTTTTCTGTAAATGGTTCCGCCATTGGATCAGCTGGCACTGGCACTAACTGATAATTACACTGGTTTGCTTTACGTATCCATCCATTAATCTTTACATTAAACGAACAAAATATAAATAAAAATGTTTTTACTCTATTAAGTGAACTTACTAAATCCCAAACTATTGGTCCTGATGATGTGACCCATTGTACTACAATCTCAAATGCAAAACCTGCTTGCATAACAGTGTGATATTTGACATGACCCCATTCCATACGTTCACTCTTTTGATTAACATCAATTTCTAAATGCGAATGGCGATAAATTTTTTCTAAAATTTTACAAAAAAAAAAAAGAAACCCATAGACATAATTGGCCACTTCACAAGGCGTTATATTAAGTTATGTATATGCGCCCTTATTCCAGTTGTCGACATCCAAAAAATTTTGGCTTGTGTACCCGTTGTCGAAAACAACTGACTCCTGTTGGCAGGATTATGCTATTTTCTAGACCTTAGGGAATGGAAATAGATTGTCAGTAGCACAAAATTGTTCTCGTGAGCTAGTAAGCAAGCGCCAATTATTTTGGTATCATATTAAAGTGGCGTCGATGGTGACAACTGGAATAAGGGTGATTGTCATAATTTACAAAAGTTTTTACTTGAAAGAATAAAAAAAATATATTGAAATGATTTAAAAGATTATAACATAATACGAATAGAACACATTTTGAATTGTACAGTTATATGTATGTGCTAAGTATTATATGTACGTTTTATAAAATAAAAAAAAATTAAAAATTTTAAAAACCCCCTATATATCTAGAAAAGATGTGACATCTTCTAAACGGCTGGACCGATTTTCTTCAAACATAGTTAAGAACTATCTCGATCAAGTCACCTTTCAAACAGAGAAAACTAAATCAAAATCGGTCCAGCCGTTTGGGCTGTACGTGGACACGGACAGACACACAGATACACAGACACACACTGCAAACTTATAACACCCCTTTTTTTGGTCAGGGGTTAAAAATATGTTTTATAAATGAAATATAACCAAAAACCATTTTATTTACTTAACTTTAGGTTTATTTAAATAGTTTTATCAAATTTTCTTACGATTTTTACAACAGTTAGTCCAGGATTGTGGTGGTGGAATTTCTTTCAGAAAATTTGGTATATATGGTAGTTGGGATTCGTCACTCCACAAACTGCTACATCCCAATAATTCAATTTCCATCCATTCATTCTCAAAGGCACTTAAATCATTAAGTGGACACGTGTAGTCTAAAAGAGCATTGACAATATTAAAAAAAACTAGTTTTGGTGAGGTATGGGACATTTGCAATATTATTGCCCAAAATTTATATTGTGCAATAAAATTGCCTGTGTGTATTACATATAGATATTAGAAGGTGGCGTTGATAACATTGTACAATAATGTACTACTCATGTCACTCAGGTATGTGATGGAAAACGATCGTTTTGAAAACGATGATTTTGAAAAGGTGTCATGATGAAATCCGATCGATTTTGAGAAACGTTTTTAAGTCAATCTCAACTACTGACAATTCAAGACAGAAGATGAAATATGAACAATAAGGTTCCTCGTGACAACGTTCAAAAGTCTCGCAAACTGTGCAATTGTGCATTTTTACATTCTCGTAAATAAACTGTCAAACATTTTATGGAAATTTATTTACCCAAATACAAATCTATTAAGTTTGCCCAACAATTTTTACTGGTAAATTTATTAAGCTGTGCCATTGTGCATTTTATAAACAACAACTTCAGTCGTTAAGCAGCTCTGGGTCGAAGAACATCATTATTTCTTAAGTGCGGTCAGGCTTAGTTCTGTTGTTAGGCCTTCGAGAGTTTTTCGTCTCGCTCGCACTGGTTGACTGATCTGCCACGGATAACCGTATAATCTTGCGGTTTTTTTTTTGTGGAATTTCTTTAACAACCACGTTGCTACTTCCTATGTGAAGGCATAGGTCGTACAGTCAGTCACGGAACTTTTTTGGAAATACTGTTAATAACATCTTGGGCATATGGTCTAGTTACTCCGCCCATATTCGTGCAACACCATACTATGCAAATTTACTTTGTATAGTATTGTTGAATAAATAAATAAATAAAATAAACAACAACTTCTTTGAACAATCCGAGCAATTTATTTGTTTGGCTTTCTCTATGCATTTTTAGACACAAATTTGATTCACCCCTATCGTGAACAGTCTTTCCCTTAAAATATTTTCCCTTTTCCCCAAATTGCAATCGTGAATAATTTTTCCCCAGAAATCTGTTCACTTTTTGATTCCCCTTATCGTGAATAATATTTTTCACATCGATTTTTTCACTTTCCCTTGGTTTTGTTCATTTTATTTTTGCAGGCGAACTGAATCAACACATCGCGTAATATTAAAGTTATTGACAAAACGACTATAGCAAACACATAACACCTTTTATCGTTTTCAAATCTCGAAATCGTTCATCACATACCTGGCTCTATTATTAAAATATTTATAGCCTGGCCCACTATGTCGTAAAGAAATTTTCGATCGACAACTTGTATTGAAAACAACAATAAAATACGAAAATTTTTTGTTTGTTTCCCGGTCCAGACTTGCAATTTTTGTTGCAGCAATTCTTGCATATGTGCGAGTTTTGAAATAGAAATATATACTTTTTGTATTACTAAAAAACTATTCTTGAATATGTGTGAGAACGTTGAAATAGAAATATATACTTTTTGTTTTCCTCTCTCGCTCTTTTGCACAAAAAAATAAAAATTTGCTGCAACAAAAATTGCAAGTCTGGACTGGGACTAAGCGGTAGTAAGTTTCTTGTTGACTTCATGCACCAGAACGTTAATTTGTTGGAAAAACATCACACATACAGGGATTTTTTATGATGTTATTAAAATTTTTATTTAGATTCGCAAGAATCTGAAAAATTTTCAGGTAATTTGTCTCGAAAGTTAAAATATATTTTTGAATTATTTGTTAAATGGGGGGGGGGAGGTTTGTATTTTGAGTGAAGAAAAAAACAAAGTTAAAAATATACCTTTGGCGTTTTTATCTTGTTGAGCAATAAAATAAAAATAAAAGCCCGCTATAACCGGTTTATTAAAATCACCCGATGCATGACAAATTAATTTATCTTTGCGCATAGTTTCCAAAATGTCCAAGGGATTTTGAGAGCTGTCCAAATTATTTTTTAACCACACTAAAGCATCAAATGATACAAATGTATATGAAGGCAAACTTTGGGTTTGTGAAATAAATGCAACCCCATTAACTGGATGTTTCATAGCTTCAAAAATGTCACTGATGGTTGCATTTGGGCGCAGCTTAATTTCACTCGTTGATCTTAAAAATGAATGGTCATATTTAAACAAATTATATTTTACGCATAAGATTCGATTTTCTTACCCTTCATCGTAATCGTCATGTTGATTAAGTTCTGAATTCAAGGCAACAGCAGCAGCATCTGCAGCTGGATGTATCATGCGGCCACCACTTCGTTCGGTTTTCAAAACAGTTGATCGAGATATATAGCTACATATATACATATATATGTATATGTTTAAAAAACAATTTTTATTTTCTATGCACTAATAACATAACAATAAGATCTATTACATTTAGAACAGAAATCTGCAAAAGTTTTAGATATTACGAATTCGAAATTGCATTTACATATTTTGATGAATGTTTTTTTATATACATACATTAAGATGAGCTATTTTTACTCTTTCTGGTTTTCTAACGAATTATTTCTAAGTGGAATTTACAAGAGCATTTACAAAATGTAACAAACCTTTGCTGTGATGAGTTAAAAATAATATGATGTTTTTCAGAGAATCTAGTTGCAACATGCTGTAAGCCAAAAACCATAAAATTAAAAAAGATAAAAAAATAAAAAATTAAAGCAAAGTGTATCAAAATGTTGCAAAATAAAAAATATGAAAGCAGACAATTATTTAATATACATATGCATTTATGTACTATATACATATATATATACATATATGTATTGTAACTCTACCTACATACATATGTACATACATACATAAACTAAGATACGAACTAATATAGAAATTGAGAACAAAAGTTTCTATGTCCGATTTGCTGCTCGTATCTATAAAACGAAAGAGAGAATTTTCGTTCGACATTTTGCATTGATAACAAAAACAAATTTTTCGATATTTAATGACTTCAGTTCACATTTTTAAACGATTGTAAAATGTAATTGTAAATTTTTTACTTATTATCACCATCATGGTGTGAGCGCAACTTTCTTCACTGGCATCAAAAATATTCAACTGATAGTTAATTATTTTTAAGCACATACAACATACGAGTATATCGTTACCTTAATATGGACACGACATAGCTCATTATTTTTTTCAAATCCGATTTTTTGTCCCGTTATTATGCCCTTAATTTCTAAAAATATCGGATGATTTTTTGATTTGTGTTTCTATCGAAAAATTGTCTTCACCGAAGAAGCTACATACATATATAAGTCCTAGTATACACAATGCAAGCCTTATTGCTAAGCTGATTATTTTGTAGGAGAGAGACGAGGGGAAAAGAAACTGAAATAAGAAGCTGAAAAATAAAGACTTGAATTGTGTGGACGCCAATGAAAGTTCAAAGAAGAAAAAGTGATGAGCTATAAGACTTGACTAGTGTGAACTGGGACTAAGTATATTTATACTCAGGCTATGGATATTTAATCGGACAAAAAAAAAATACGCATGATACTCGGGATATTTATTCATCATTCGCCACCGTATAAATACATTTGTGTATATAAAATAGAATGGAATATGTGGTTGTGTGAGTGGCTCTACATGTGTTTCTAAACAAAATAGCCCTGCATATACGTATGTGTGACCGATTAATAGTCGGAGCTCACACAGTCTATAAATTTTAGTTATAGATGTTCGTGCTGTATAAACATAGTTGTTGGATGTTTATATTTATACGTATTCGATTTAAATTAATGCATGTTTTTACTTTTAGCTGTACGCATTGACTGCCAATAATACTCAGGTGTACTTAAAATGATACTTTTGTCATTATCTAATTGGCACGTGATTTCAACAAGGTGGTGCCACACGGCACACGATACCATTATCCTATTCACAGGCGTATTTAGTGAGCAATTAATCTCACGTTTTGCAGCAGTCCATTGACCGCCAATATCATCCGATGTGGGGACGCGCGAAGTCTATCGAGTACAGGGACAAGTCAGCTACAATTCCAGCCCTGGAAGACAACATTACAGTTGCCATTGGTGAGATACCGGCAAAATGCTAGAAAAGGTATGCCAAAATTGGATAGACCACCTACGATGTTTACATGAAATAATCTTTAAAAGGTAATGGGAGGCATTCATTTATCCCTCCAAATTTCATTAATTTTTTAAAATTTTCAATTTTAAAAGCCAAACGGTTAATAAATCACCCATTAAATATATGTATATTAATGTGTAAGTCAAATTTTACAAGTCATCGAGTTTGACTTAATAATAAAATATAATAAACTGTTAATTAAACTTTTTTTAATTTCAATTATTACTGTTCGAACTTCATTTATTTCTATATTTATAATTTGATCAGGCTAAAGTTCGTAGTAACAAACCAAAAAAGTTTGTCTTAATTAGAACAAAAATAATCAAATTAACTAACATGTGCACAATTAGTAAAGAAGAAACGACAATGGCAAGAATATTGTAAGTTTAGAAATGGTAAAATTGAACTTTCATTACAAAAAAACTTTCAGCAAATTGTATACGATGAACCAAAACAATTCACATATTCCATTTGCAGTAATGGCTGAGTATATAAAGCAGAAATCTGCATCAACTGACACCACACACAGTGGACCAAACACAAAGAACGCTGATGATGAAGGTGTAGTGGCCTTCGAAAAGACCTAGTTGTTCCGTTCAACTATGTGTTTGTTAGAATATCTACAACTAACTTTGGTGTTATTTTTTCATTAATAATTATCAAATGTAATTTGGCTTAAAGAGCGATATAAACTTTTTTTAATTTAGTTTAATATTTGTATGCTTCAGTAATACACACAAAAAGTTGCTTTGCATAAATTTTGATTTTGCAAGAGAGATGATAAAGAAATATATACAAGTATATATCGTTTGTAAAGCTCTCTTAAAAAAAAAAAAACTTATGCAAGAAAACTGTTTCGTGTGTGAACCATGAATATATTAATTGTATATATTAATTTTAGTTAAAGATTTTTGTTCTAAAAAAACAGTGGTAATGCAAATAAAGTGCACTGTCTCGAACTCTGATACGTACATATGTATGAATACCGACGAATACGAGAAGTCACAGAACAAAATGTACTTTTTCTAATTTTTGTATTACCCTGAAATTTATCTGATTTTATTAATCTTGGGAGAGCCGAAATACTTGGTAGTCTTTCCAGCCCCCTTATCCTGTAATTCGCTAAAACAAAAGCTAAATTTACAAAATTAAAAATAAAATACTACAATTTCGGGGGATTAAATGCTTAAGCCATTGCCTGATTTACAAGTATACTTATGTACATACATATTCGTAAGTACTTACATTTAAAAATTGCATTCGTAGCCGAAAATCGATAAATCGGCTTTTCCAATTAATATTGCAGAAAAATTCGTTATACAATCATATTTAATCATGTGAAAAAATTTAATATAAAACGCTTGTGCACTCACGATTTGAAAAAAGAACATTTTGTTATATCTTCATTGAGTTGTATGCAAATTGAAAATGTTAACTTATTATCTACAAAACTAGCTTTTTTGAGTTATGCCTATGTTGAAATAAAAGAGCGATATATGAAAACAAAATGATTAAAATAGTGTTATAAAATATGAATAACATATATACATACATACATATACATACATATATCTGCAATAATTTTAAATACACATACATACATATGTATACACCTTAGTGCAACTAACTAAGGTTCCTTGGAATTAATTTGCCTTTTACTAGTCCTAGTTTACACTATACAAGTCTTATTGCTAAGCTAATTAGTTTGTAGAAGAGAGAGACGAGGGGAAAATAAACGAGTACTCAGCTTCATGTACTTTCAATACGTTTTGCTTTCTCATTCGTAATGTTAACTAAAAATATGAGATGACAAATAAGACTTGCATTATGTGAACGCCAATGGAAGTTCAAAGAAGAAATAGTGATAAGCTTAGCAATAAGACTTGACTAGTGTGAACTGGGACCTAGTGATTGTATGATAACGAACAAATCAATTTTTTTCTATAAGGCAACATTGGACTACGCCATTGACCAAATATAATTTGTTGTCTCAATTTGGAGAAATCAATTCACGCTTCAGAGTGTCCCTAATTAGTTGCAGGGAACTGTGTATAAATATACACGTAAGTGAAAATTATCCTTTTTATAATTTTAAGCAATTTTAAAGAACTCTGTAAATAAATAATAGAAATTGTATAAATATTTACTCAATTCACAACCTATTGTAGTAGTTGTAATTCGTCATTGTTATAAATATACAGGAATATTGGGAATATTTTCTATATGTAGTTCCATACAACTTCTTCTTATTGGGTGAGGTATGTATGTATAAACGAATGGAAAAGTTGATTCAATCTACCTTTTTTTAAACATACATACATATACATATACATATACATATACATATACATATACATATACATATACATATACATATACATATACATATACATATACATATACATATACATATACATATACATATACATATACATATACATATACATATACATATACATATACATATACATATACATATACATATACATATACATATACATATACATATACATATACATATACATATACATATACATATACATATACATATACATATACATATACATATACATATACATATACATATACATATACATATACATATACATATACATATAAAGAGAAAAAAATTGAGACAAAAGAAATCCTACAAATTATTACAAGTAAAATTTTTATAGAAAAAATTATCCAACCACTTGTGTTTTGTTGTCAAATTAATTATTTAAAAATATCGGAAAAGGGAAAACTGAAAAATATGGCATTTCATTGTTAAAAATAACATGTATACGTATGTATGTAAAAAGAAAGCATGTTTTCTTAATTTATTGTTTTTCTTTCATTAAGCCACATAAATTCAATTTTAATGGTAAATAGTTTTGTTTGTTTCTCATACATGATCAGAGATGGAAAGTGGCAATTTTGTATTTGTTAATTAATAAAATTAAAAAACTATAAAAATGCATAAAAATAGTGAAAATACATGAAATTGTGTAAAGAATTTCATATTAAATGTCAGTTTCAAAAAAATTGCAATTTAAAATATTATCAAACAAAATACATCGGAAAAAGTACAATTGTATCATGATTTCCATCCATGGTTCTGATATGAATAAAAGTTTCTTGCAAGTTTTTACAAGTAATGCTAGGAACACAATTGGGACGAACGACGAATTTAGTTCACGTTGACGAATTCGTCGATAAGAATTCGCTGAGTAAATTCGTCGTATGAAGCACAATAACGACGAATTTACTCACAGAATTCTGCTCTCATAATTTATAAATTTGGTTATTGTGTATGCAAAGAGAGAGAAAATTGTTTTTTCGTCGTTCGTCGGCGTACAGAATAGAAATAAACCTATCTCAGAGTTCGTCACACACGACGAATTTTGTTCTACGCGGGTGTTGTGTTCATTTTCATATGCACAAATGTGTTTTATTATTTATAACGAAAGTTCGCACCGAAATATTTGTCATTCGTCCCAATTGTGTTTATAGCATAAAGCGTTCATTTACTTTTTCATATTTAGGAGAGTAATTTTGTAAATTTCTGCCTTACTCTCTCGTTGCTAGTTTCTGCTGGGAAAGTAAATTAACACCCCTTATGTCTCTTCCTTTTGAAAGTTTAATCTTTTAGAATTTTAACAATGCAATGTTCATAATCACCCTACCTACCTAAATTTCTAACGACATACAATGTACAATATGTTGTGAATTGAATATTAAAATACAAACTTGCGTTAAAATTTTATTTATTACCGGACTGTTTTCATAAAAACACACGCAATACTTGTTCATTATTTCTGTTTCAATTATAAATTGCCAAAAAAAACTTTCAATTTATTGAATTTACATAAAACCAGGCATTTAACGGCCAAAACAATATAAAACTCATATAATAAGCCAATTATATATGTATGTATTAAGTTTAAAATTATAAATTAAGAAGGAATAAACTGTACATATGTATTGGTTGCTAAATAATTATTGAACAAACACCAATCTTAAAAAATTATAAAATGTTAAAATAGAAGAAAAAAAAAACAACAAAACCAAACCATAAGAAGCTCGAAAAGTTATGTGCAACTAATTAAATTTATAAAAACCTTGGTCGTTTTTCAGGTAAACGATTGCTGCCAACACGTTCACGAAACGGCGAATTCGTTAGTCCCTAAATATTGAAAAAAAAAATTACAAATTTAATTTACATTATTCTCTTTTCACAAAATCAGTCGTTTTTTATGCAATTAAGAATATATGTAAGTAAAAAATATTGTAACAAATTTAAAAATAATTTTGGATTTAAAAAGGACAAGGAACACATTTTCAAAATAGTTATTGGGTTTAACGGAAAGAATCGGAAACAAAAAACGGCTTTTTAGTAAATACAGTTAAAAGATAGAAAAGTTTAAGATAGAGAACCTGATTAGGTGGAGGTCTGGATATTATGCTGGTACTGTGGCGCCTTCTTGTTAGATGACTTTGTGCAGTAGGACTATCCTGTAAACGATTCCAACTCAAACACATAAGGCAAAAGCAACAATAGTAAGTTTTTTTTTTGGGAAAGAATTAAAATTGCTGTCGCATTGTTGTAAACTTTTTAAATAACTAATTACATATGTTAAATTTCTTAATATACATACATACATATATACGAGTAAAGAAGTAAAAAAATATTTTTCATATACATATGCAAATGTTTTTTTGAAAAATATACACTTAATAAAGTCATAACAAATTATAAAATAAAAAGTTTTAATAAATTAACTCTTGCAAATGAAGCAGTAAGAAACTAAATAAAAAGCATAAAGAAACATAATTATTTCAACTAATTGCCATACATAACGAAAAATTGAATAAATAAAAATAATTTTATAAATGCTTACGCGTGATTTACGTCTTTTCAACTTATTCAAATGCAATTCAACAAAACGCATAAAATCATCGATCTGTTGTTTAGTATTGTCCACAAAGTTCTCGTTGAAAACATCGCAATATTGACTGCCATGTTCAATTATTTTATTCATAGCCTTATTTTCCTTTGGCAATAAATACATACGGAAGCGCCAAAACTTTAAACTCTGAAAAAATAAATTTGTATCAGTTAAATAAATAACAAAAATATATTTCAATAATAAACCAATAAAAAAATTAATAACAATTGAGATTTAGTTAAAAAAAAAAAAAAACATTTTTATATGTGTTACCCATAGTGCTGTTTGAAGTCGGTCCGAAGCAGCAAGTTAGTAAATTCTACATGTAACTAACTATGTACATATTTATACGTTAAATTTCCAATATTTTTGTCATATAAACATTTTCTTTTTAACTAGAGTTTTTTCCCGCACGTTTTTATTTCCCGGCAAAGCGGGTTTTTTTTAATATCCCGGAATCCCGCTCCATACAAATAATAAAAATTAAATTTGCTAGGGATTAATACAAATTTGATTAGGAAACAAAATTTTCATATTCTATTGCTGATTTGTTTTTCATTTTATTTTCATTTAATTATTCATTATGTATACCTAGTAGCCTATGGGCCATAGCCGGTCACATCATACTATTTACTCAAAAACTATCTACATATAAATAATATAAACTTTGAGTCAAAAGTTTTCTTTCGATATTATAAAACAGGCCATTAGTTTCAATAAATTTAGACAGTTTTTTGTCCCTTCTGAAAAGTTAGAAAAAAGGACTAAGCCAATGATATACATATATACATATATATACATATTTTTTGTTCAATGAAAAATTACTTTGATATTTAAATAAATCTTCGAAAAATTCCTCAAACCTCAAACCAATTTTTTTTTTCATATGTAACTCTAATTGATAACACTGCTCCCAAGTAAGCTTTACTCCTAGCTTTTCCTTTATCCTTGTCAACGGCACGCCAACCTAACCTAATATTTCCGTATTAAGTCCTACGATAAGGTGAAAAAATAATTTGTTTCGCATTTTATTGCTCACTGCCTAAACGTTTGAATTTTGGAAGCCCATTTATAAAGTAAATTTGTTCCAATATTTGTAAATTACAAATTCAGTGCAATTTATTTTATTGTCGGACTATACTTACTTCCATTAATGGATAATCTGTGTCGCCCCTAGTACATATATAGTGATCCATATAGTTCCAATTGAAATTTTCTAATTTTTCTGTAGTAAAATTAACACCCGAAATCTCGTATGTTTCATGCTGTGGGGCATGAAAGCGATAACGATAATCCACATTAATTGGAGGATAAGGATGCCTAGATGCCATAGAAATAATAATAATGAGAATAATGTTACGTTTAAGTCTTAACAAATGATTTTACCTTGGCCTATAGCCTGTTACGGTAATAACCGAGCCATTTAATGTTATTTTATGAAAAATTCGTCCAATAGACAACAAGTATTCCTTTGTAACTTCTGTTAGTGGTTTCATATGCAGTACAGATGTAGGCTTTTGCTGTTTAAGACCTCCACAACATGGCGCTTGGGCTGGTGGGCAATTGCTTTTCTCTTCTAAAACAATTAATTGAAAACCTTGAGCTAAACGCTGCGATACAATTTCTGTACAAACTTCTTCAGTTGTAAGTGGTTTTCGGTAAATGGCTCGACTATTTGCATAATCTAAATTTACATCATCCGGCAGTAGAGTATAATCGGATATGACATAATCATTATGCAATGAACGCTTATCAGGAAAGTAGTCAGTAGTTATGGGTAAGCAGGCTGGTATTGTAAGGGATTTCCAGTCCACTCCTATAATTTTTGTTTTTATTTACGATAAATTAAAAAGGGAAATAGTTAATTTTACATTTTTATTACATTAAAATTACACAACACTTTCGAATTTTAACAGATTTAGATTTTTTTTTTAGAAGTTACATATAATCAAGTGAAATAGTAATAATAATACATGTGTATTTTAAAATAAAATTCCACTCCAGTAAATTAAGCATTTTATTTGGTAAACCTTATAAGTTGATGTGATGTTAAATATTGAAAGCTGAGAAACTACTAAAAGCAATAAAGGCATACATTTAAATAAACATATTAAATAGAAATAAGAATATTTTGCAATTATGTACGTGTTGAAATTAGATACATGTTTTTATTTAAATAATTTTTATTGCATTTTTTTTAAATATAGTGGCCCAAAGGTAGACCAACGAAAGAGAGACAGAGAAAGATTTTTAATATTTTGAAAGAACAAAAAATCACAATAAGTCCATTTATTCAATAGTTAGTGAAACAAAATGGGCATGTACTCACCTTAATTCCGATGAAATATTTTTTTTTACTTAAATAAGAATTTGCAAAGTAATTTTTGTCGAGTTCGATTTTAGAGCTGCTGATTTCAAAACTTTTTCAAATATAACAACATTTGTGAATGTGGTCAGTGCAGCGACAGATTTAGATTTTCTTAATATCTTGGGTCTCAAGCTAAAAAACCGACGAAGACGTGTAATATGTATGTACATAGTTTACATTACTTTCAACATGAAGGCTTAGTACAAATTATAAAGTCCTTCACAAGACCATTTATAAGAACTTTCAAGACATGAGATATTTTTCAAATGCTTTACTACAGCGAAATATTCTAAAACACACGCTAAACAACAATGTTGGCAAGACAAACAACTGAAATAAATGTCTTGCCAACAGTGTTGTTTAGTAAAGCATTTGAAAAATCTCTCATGTCTTGAAAGTTCTTATAAATGGTATAGTGCAGGACTTTAGTACGAATGTACATATCGATGACTTAGTATAAGAAAGGCGAAATTCGAATTTTCAATATTTTATAGGAGAAGCAAAAGACTGAAGAAAAACTAAAACATTTACATGCAGAAATAATTTTTTAAGTTGCCATAAGTCCTTGATTTTGAACTGTAACCTACTAAGATCTTCAAGGAGGATGCATTATACGTTGTCTCCCAAGAAACGTTAAAAACGCGATTTCGAAAAAAAAATTCAGATACGACAGTAGTAACTTTGAGAGAAAAATAGGGTAACTTAAAAAGTTGACGAGTTGATTTTATTTTTATTCAGAGGCCAAAAGATTTCCAAAAGCATACCATATACATACATACATATGTATCTAAGACAACGAAAGGGCCTTCCCGAGTGTATTTTTTTATTAATTTCTAAAACTAACAGCCTTTATCACAATGCCGAACGTTTGCGTTCGCTATCTTTTTAGACGACAACCAATCCATTTTGCATCCCACTAACAAGTTTTTTTTATTTCTATCATGAAAGCAGTTTATCGGGCCTGTTCTGAAAATCACGGTGATTTCAAAAAGAAACTATTAATAGCTGACTTGTTAGTGAATTTTTTTTTTTGTATTTTAAGTTTTTAACATGTATAATAGAATATTTTATTCCAACTTCCATCGCTATAAGTCGTGAATTTCACAAAAGAAATGATTTAGCTTTTATTAATTTTTTGAAATCATCATGATTTGACATGTGATTTGCATAACAGGCCCGTATATTAAAACAAATATTGCAGCGAATACAGACCATTTTTTATAAATTATCAAACAAAGAATCAGCTGGGTAATTGGTGTATAATTAAATTTGAAAAGACTTCAGTTCGAATCCATATGTTATTAACCAATATATGACTATTCATATATTCGCTCTGTATGTGTGTTGACTTCTAAGGGATATTAAGATTGCCAGCAGCGAAAACAGTTGAGCAGTTGAGATCACCTGATATGGATTCGCCTTATTAATAACATTACGATTCGAAAAGATTTCCATTCGAATTACATAATAATCTACTATTTAAATTAAGGCCCTTATTTTGCGTTGCATTCGATCTTCGCTGGCTATCGAACATTGAAAATCGAATGTTCAATTCATATTATGAGGATAGAAAATTTCGTTGAGCAACGAACTGTCTATCTAACTAGGTAAAGTTGTTACAAAATTTAAGAAACCACCTTGAGTGATATTTACAGTAAGGACATTTTAATGCAGTCGAATGCTCGCCATAATACCAAAATGAAAATGTGTTTGAGCAGTACTTTCCAAAACAGTCGAAGATCGAAAGTTGCTCATAATAAGGTTCAAGCATTCATCTAAAATATATATTTACGTATATACATACATACATGTATGCACTCGCAGATGATGTTATTATTATTTATATTATTTGTAACGAAAGGAATACACTTTACTTTCGTTTTAAAGCAGATATATCAAAATGTTGCCAATTTTAAACAATCAGGACTAATGCAAAATTCTAAATTAAAATACATATAATGTAATATAGAAATGTCTTCTATTCAAATGTAATTCATTAAATATGTATGTATATTGAAATAAAAATATATGACTTAAGCAATTTCATAATTATAGGCACAATTCCACAAAATCATTCAGAAATATATGGAACTAAATTAAACATGAAACAAATCTCTACCATATATATATTTATGTCTATGTACATATGAAATAAATGAAAAGTGTAATTTGAATGATAAAATATATCTACACATACATATAAAAACATCATCTCAATATACTATTGGTTTGTCATGAAGTTGTATATTTTAAAATAAATATACGTCTACAATATAGATAAAATGTATCAAAAATAAAAACAATAAATAAATCAATATCAAATTATGTTCGCCTGTCTAGCCTGCTAGTCTGTCATTCCAAAGGGCGTGGGTTCGATTGCCGCTCTAGACCCTGGGTGTTTTCAGTTACCAGGGCCCGAAATAGCAAAGGTTTCTTAATATATGTATATCAGTGATTCTCAATTTGTTTGCAGCGGCACTTTTGTGTGAGCGAAATTCTAGAAGTGTGCCGCTATATTTTAGATATATTATTATGTTCATATTGTTATAAAACTGTGCACGAACAATTAATCAATTTATTCATTTTGGATTAACATTACATAATCCCAATGATATCCAAAAAAAAGCTTTAAACATATTCACCTCTATCGTGAATGAAATGTGAAAATTTTGTTTCCATGAAATTTTTATTACCCATGAAAGGAAAGAAGATTTGTAAATATTAAAAATGAATTTAAAATCAGACAAATTTAAGTTTGATAGTAAGAAACTCACACATTTTTGTGTTGCAAATGAAATGTTTTAAAGTGTAAAGTTGTATGGAAAAAATTCTTTATAATACCCCAACCATAAAATTTACTGCAAAGAGATTTATGTTCAATGAAAAAAGGTGTTGCAAGGAATTCTTGTTATTGATCGTGGACATTATTTACTGATCTTGTCCTAAAAATAATAATTTTTTTTTTAATATTTAATTGGAAGTATTGATTGGATGTATTGATTCAGTTCACCTACAAAAATAAAGTGAACAAAAATTAAGGGGAAAGTGAAAAAATTCATGGGAATAATATTATTCATGATAAGGGGAATCAAAAAAGGGAATACATTTCTAGGGAAAAATTATCCACGATTGCAATTTGGGGAAAAGGGAAAATATTGATCACAATAGGTGTGAGTTGAAGTCGCAAATGTCCAACGCAATCGCTGTTGTTTGAGAAATATTTTACTATCAAAATAGGTAAGACATTTTTGAATAAATACAGCTATCTGTATTCAGCAAGAGTATCCAGAGAAGAAAACTAAAGAAAAAAGAGAACAAATATCAGCGAAATGCTTTTATTGTGACAAAGTGTTGACTGGAACATTTAGAAATATTTAGAAAAATACATCGAGTACGAAGAGCTGAAGCAAGAAACGAATAAGTCCAACCAAACAAGCCCACTTTGACCATCTTGTGCTGACATTCATAAAAAAGATGTGCAACCGGTGTCTATAGTGGAGTCTAATTAATTTAAAACACTGTTGAACTTTGTAACACTTTCTTAATTTATGATTTTTATCCTAATTAAAACAGTGAATTAAAAAATTACTTACAATTCCTTTCCTTTAGATTATCAATGAATTCATTCAAACTTTAATTAAATTCTTTTTCGTGGATAACATGAAAGAATTTTGTTTCATGATGAATTCATTGACACTATAATTCAATTAATATTTTTAACTATAAGAATGCATTAAAAACCAAATATGAATCATTCATTTACAGCTCTGCTATCCAGAGTATATTATTCGTCATTTGAAACCTTGTTTATTCGTTTATTATTTTATAATTATTTGGTCATCAATTTGGAAAAACTGTTGGTTGGGTATTTTTTGTTAAAATAAATGCATTTTTTGAAGCATGCAGATTTGAGGTTTTGGTTAATAATAGCATATGTGCAAAAATCAATTTTTTTCAGTAGAGCCAAAAAAAAGTTATTTTTCAAGTTGATAAGCTTAAATATATTTAAAAAAATTTGTTTTGTTGATTTAGAAAACAATGATGTACATGCGTTCATATTTTAAAAAAATTTCTTAGAACTTTCTAAAAAGCATTTAAAATATAACAATTTGATACCATAAACTCGAAATGAGAAATATACATACGTTGTTATTAATGAAAACCACAGAAATATCTTCTAAGTATATGCAAAGCAAAAAATCGTCTTTTCATAAATCTTTAAGAAATGTTAAAAAAAGTTACACTCTATTTTTGAAAAAAAAAAAATCTTTTTTTATTTTTAGGCATTTTATTTCAAATATTGATGATAATTATACAAATTAAGCTTCGGATGTTCTTAAAAATCAAAAAATATACTTCCTAAAAGTCATCGTGTGAATCCTGTCTAAGAGATAGATAAAATATGAGTAAATTTGAAAATTTTTTTTTTCAAAAACAAAACAATTTTAAAATTGGTCGATATTTGTGAGGGTTAAGAGCTTTGAAATGCTTTCATAACTCGGGGTGGTCACCAACAGGGTATCCAAAGAGGATTGTTTCTGAAAATTTAGGTGTTCCTCTTTTTCTTTACTATACAACCGAATCATTACATCAGGGGTCTAATCGTCGCTTTCGATAACGAGCTGATTCGATCACGTTTTTTCAGTTTGAGATTATGACAGTTTGAGAATAACATAATCTCAAACGGAAAAACTTGATCTAATCAGCTCGTTATCGAAAGCGACGATTAGACCCCATACTTTTTTACTTATGATATACTTAGTAGGTGGATGCGCTATTTCTGAGTCCATTACAATTGTGTGTTCATATGTAAATTCGTTCATATTTTGAAAAATAAATAATGTTAGTGTTTTAAAAATCATGCATTTGTAATAAAACATGCACTCTTTAAGAATTCTACCAAATATGTTAAAGTTTAAAGCGTTACGACCAATATCATGAATGATACAGTGTTGAGAAAAATTAATTAGTTAATATATGTATGTATGTATGTACATACTGTGTACTTATTTATGTACATATATATTAAAATAGTGTGTGTGCCGTATTATTTAACACCACTAATAAACTATCTACAGAGTGCTTAAAGTTATAATCAATTCGCAATCAAGTGTTCATGTTTTTAGAAAATAAATATTTTCAAAACATTCTGATGTATATATTATACATATGTATGTAAAGAAAATTATAGGTGCTTGCATCTTGTATAATTATAAAATAGAGATTATTTAACTACAAAAACAAATATTTTATATTTTATATTTTATATACAATATACATATTTGCTAACCTATGATTATTTTTCCTTTGCTATCTGCTTCTGTCTCGTACGCATGTTCCATTGCGGTTTCTGTTTCAACTATTGGTATTAAATGTTTACGCGCATTACCATTCACTGTGGGTATGTTAAATGAATTATTTTCCAAACAAAAATGTTTATTAGTTTATTAGTTATTTTTATAGTTGTCGCAAAAGATTTGATTGGATGTTGATGGGATAGGAAAAAAAAACAAAACAATTCACTACTTGTAAATGATTTAATATGAATATTTATTTTAAAACTTCGCTAATGAATAAATGCAAATGAAATATTTTCTAATAAACTTAAGATGACTGAATTCAAATCCCTTAAAATTTTAATCCTTTAAATGATTTAACAAACTAGTAATCACATGAATTGCTAATTGACCACTTGATCCATGAGAACTAAATAAAAAATAATAATAAAATAAAAATTATTTTCGCTATATTTTGCGAAGCTGATTAGCTACGATTTTGGGGTTCGCATGTTTTTTTTTACCCCCGAAAACCGATTTTACCAACATGTTCATAATACCAATTGACTGTTCAAAACAACTGTGTGTATTATTTTGGATTCGTCATATGTAATTTTATTAGAAATTATGTATATTTTAAAATTAACGAATAGTGTATGTATGGATATGTAATATGGAAATGTTGCATGCTACAGTGGTGGTAAAAACATTAAACTCTGCGATCGCATATACATACATACATTTATTATCTTACATATTTTATTCATAACATAATTTTTACCCCAAAATTAGGGCCTTACGTATAAAATATCACCTTCAGTGAAAATTATATGGGAAAACAAAAACAATCGTGTCTCTCATGAGTTTCGAACGTTTTCAATTCGAATGAAAACTTCCGAATCGCAATCCACATAATTTTTAACTTTTTCGAAAGGCAATTTAGAAACGATTATGTAAGAATGCAGTAGATACATACATAAGATAAATGTCAGACTCAATATATAAAGTTATTTTGTTTCTTTTTTCCGAATATTTTTGCAAAATTGGTTGCTAATGTGGGAATGTTTTTCATATCTCATTTTCTTTGTATTAAAACCAAACATATATGTATATATATATATTGTTTTTAATCTCCGAATTAGGTAGATAAGATGTGGAACCTAAGTCCAAAAGAAATTTTTTTTAATTAAATTTTTTTATTGCGCAAAAAAGATTATATTTTACTTCACACTGCTTGGTGCAGTCGAAAGTAAAACGAAAAAATTATTCGGTGAAGTGAATGTCAGGACACCAAAATATGCGGAAAAGATTCACTTTCACACGGATGTGAAACACAGCCAGACACGAAAGTAAAACGAAAAAATTATTCGGTGAAGTGAATGTCAGGACACCAAAATATGCGGAAAAGATTCACTTTCACACGGATGTGAAACACAGCCAGACACGAATATTTTGTTTCGCTTTTTATACTTTTTGAAATTCGCAAAAAATATGTACCACCACGACACTGTAATTATACTTAAAATTCACTTTGGAGAAATTGAAATGTTTTATACAAATTATATGCACCTGACAATAGTTCACAACAACGTCCAAGGGCAAGATAGATAGAGCGCGATATAGTGACAGTTGGCACTTCGAAAACCATTCTTTTACATTTTAACTTTCCAAACCCTGCGGAAAAATTACAATACTTTTTTTTCACTTTGCAACCGATTATTTCAATTCATTTAATAAGTGCATATGTACTTTCTAAATTTTTTTTTTACATATCTAGTTGTTGTTTGGCTAAAGGTGAAAAGCGCGTATGATCTAGCTAAACCATCCATAATCAATTTCAATGTATTTAAAAAAACAATTAATATTTTATTTAATATTAATTTTGCGATTAAACGCGATAAAAATATTAAAACTTAATGATTAAACAGAATAAGTCCGCAACTTCAGGAAAAATCGCTCTCAAATTATCAAAGCCCATAATAAAATCTACGGCAGTAACTTCAAATGCTCTCTAATTTTTGTTTCATTTTCTTTTGTGCTTATTTTTCTTTGTAGTTTTGTTCACAAAATATATTTATTTATTGAAAGTATGGTAACATGTTTGAGAGAATAAGTTTTTATATGTGAGAGCATAAGAAAAAACGTTGTCAAAATAAAATAAATTCTATCTATCGACTGCTTTCTGGGGCTGATTTTTTGTGTCAATTTGTATGGAAAATGTGTTTATGCCGCAATTCTGTTTGATCATTTAATTAAAAAATATATACGTGTTTTTAAAAATAATTGTCAAAATTTCTATTTTAATACACCTAGACTCGAAACTCGATGTTCAACATTAGCAACTAAATGTTTCCTTATTGTATTTTACATAACTAATTATTTATTTATTTTTTTCTAAATTAATTAAATTAAATTAAAATTACATAGTATGTATTTAGATTAATAATTTTGCATTAATGATTTCATTGCAAATGTGTTCACCACCACTGTATATGTATGTATACCTATCAGAAAAATCAAAATATTCAAAATTGTAACATAAACTTTACAGTCATTTTGGTTTTGGAAAACAATACGATCATCGTCTGAGGAGCATTTTTGTTAAGTGAAATAATTAAAAAAAAATTCGATCATAGTTAAAAGTTTATGGTGTGCAATTTAGAAAGTATTTACATAAGTTCTAATTTTGTGTAAATTCGAAATAAAAAAGTTAATTTACACGATTGAAATTTTCTTCAAAATTGCTCTTTAAAATGCTTTAAACTCGTGTAAACAGCAAAATTTTTAAGCAAAATGATTAATAAGTGATTAAGCAATTTTGCTGTTTACACGAATTTAAAGCATTTTAAAGAGCAATTTTGAAGAAAATTTCAATCGTGTAAATTTAGCTTTATGATTTGAAAAATAAAATTTTAATAATAAAAAAAAAAAATAGCTCATTCATACGTACATATGTATATTTCAATGTTTTTCTTTTTTTAAAAGGGCTATTAGACAGGAATACTTGTCGTGTCTTTTACGATGGCATACTTTGAGTTTGTGCGACAGACATCAGAAAGTCAAAATTTTTTGAAAACCAACATACAAGTCTAACGTACTCGTATACATGCTATTAGACAATGAGACTTGGTATGCCATCGTACATGTCTTAAGACAAGTATGCCTGTCTAATAGCCCTTTTATATATTTAAATAATTTTTTTTTTTTTTGTATTTTTAATATTTCTGATTTTTTCAATTTTAAAGTTAATAATAAAATAAAAACTAGAAACCTATTTGTTAAAATTTTTCAACCATAGCATTTTAATTTTGTAAATAATCGTACATATATGTATAAATGTATACATTTATTCCATGAATACATACATATGTTGTATACATTCGCATGTAATTATATATTAATTATTTTTTCATCACAGTTGCCCAATTTGTTAAAAAAAGAACAGTTTCCAATATTAATTTAGTCTTTAACAAACATAAAGTAAAAGATTAAATTAATATAAACAAACTGTTGTTATAAGAACCACTCAACATAAATTATATGTAAATAATGTCGAAGAAAACAATTCCCTTTTTGAAAATCACAAAACGAATTCACAAAAAAACACGAATATTGAACATACCTGTGGTAATAGCAGGAGTCCATTCCTGCTCTCCTGTAGCTCCCCAAAGAAAACTCTTAGTTGGTACTGTTGCAATAGAACTGTTCGTTACTAATCCCGAAGTATTTAGCAAAGAATTGTTACGTTTCTTTGAAACTATAAAGTTAACAGAAATAATTTAAGTTAATATTTGTATATTGCAAAGAAGTTGGATAATGAAGCATACTTTCTAGTTTATCCGTATCACAATTGTTGAAACTGTTTGAAATATATTTACTAATAGTCGAACAATTAGATGTGTGATCATACTCCATGGAATTGTAACAAGATGAATAGTCACTATCATTATTATTATTTATTTGAGTGCAACTTTGTTTAGCTGGCACCGCCTGATAATGATGCTGTTGTATAAGAACTCCTGTCGGACCCTTAAACATGAATAATAATGTTGCAAATCAAATCCATGGTACGTGCAGATAGATGGTGGAATGGTTTGGAAGTTTGTTAAGCTCAATTCCCATTTAACTTACCTTTGGAAATATATGAGTCCACCGACGTCGATTTGATGTTAATTTTATTGTTACATGAGATGGATCAAAAGGATTAATAAGTGATCTTCCTGGTCTTACAATTGGAGCAATGGAAACAATTGATCGGCTGGCATTTTTATCAGATGCTAATGACTCTGAAAGATTGGTGACATCGCTCTGACAGGAAAAGGAAAATAAAATAAAGTTTCTCTTGACTGGAAAAACTAATAAAATGAAATAATTTACAAACCATGGTCGCCAATATGCCCGAGGTACCGTGATGAATATCCGGATCAGACATTTTGCGCCTTAAACTGGGCACTTTTGTAGGCGAAAAGTTTTCCCAATCATTATTTTTGAAAGCGTATGTTTCTAAGCTTGGTACTGATGTCTTTTTCGCTCTAACAACTCGCTGCAAAGAACTACAACGAAACAAAATACATATGTATACTATATTAAATTTACACAAATATTGAATTAGAATTTTATCGCTCATGAGCTGACAAGAAAAATTGAGATACATATTCTGTCAGAAATGTGTTCAATGCAGTTCAATGGAAACTACACCAAGCAATTCTAATTTTAAAAGTTAACGAATTGTCAACTAAGCAAGTTCGCTTATGAGCGACATAATTCTAACAACAATAACATAACTTTACCAAGTGCCTTGAGCAGGAAGTGCTTGAAATATTTGATCATCGTAGGCTTCGTAATCAAACAACGAGTTGTGTATGTATTCAGATTGATTGCAACTAAGAAAATTTTTTTCATTGTCCTAAACATTAATGTATTTGAGTATTTTGTTTTAAGTATATTTTTTATTATTATCTAACTTACACTGTTGGCATCCATTTTAATAGGTGCATTTGCTATCATAGGAGGCAATTTTATGCGCGGTATAAAGTTTGAATATGCAATTTTTTTATTAGTAGAATAAAAACTCAAATTAATCCAGTGGGGCAAAGAATAATCGTCCGCTGCGGTCAAAGAAGTATCTTTATTGTGGAATTTCAGCAATGGTACAGCATGTAACGGCTGCTCACCCACACATACAAGGTCGCTACCAACACCATTATCAATAATCTAAGAACAACGAAAAGCAATACATACTTTTTTTATACTCATTGTAGTGATTAATAGGAATTGCTTTACTCACTCGCTGTTTGGTTATATTTGTAAGTTCCCGATCAACTTCAAATACTCCTACGCCTGGTGTTATAACTACAGACAATTGTCCGGTACGATCAAAAGTACGATCTAAATAATGTTTTTCGAAAGTATTCAATGATATGTTTAGGACCTCCAAAAAATTGCCTTGAGCGGCTGTGGAGTTATAAGCTGCTGGTATTTTTACGCCTTCCCTAGAATGATAATTTAAGACAGTTTTCTGATAGGAAGTAAACAATTTTCTCAATTGTCCCAAAACTGTACACCAATCGTCGTTACGTTCATTTTGTATAGCAACACGATAAAAATCCTCGTAAAATCTTCCTTTATAATCCATTTGCAAACATTCGCGCATATGTGCTGGAAACTCATCTAGAGTTTTGGTTGCATAAAATGTTCGTGAAAACAAAACAATAGTAACTTCATGGTTACAACCCAATTTTTTCCATTTATGGAACAGTTCAGTAAGAAAACCATTCACCGCCTTCTCGAAATACAAATCACCGTGTATATCAAAGTCCCACATTTCTGAAGACATCTGTATGAACAAATATACCATAGAGGTACTACTGCGAAAAACTATTTTTGTGTCTTCTGTAATAACACCACAAGAGACACGTTCACCTTGAGACCACATCTCGTATACTTGACATCGTATTTGCATATCATTATAATCAATTTTTTTGTTGATGTACACGCAGGTGTTAGTCTATTAAAAATGTTAAAAATACGTTATATTATTAACAAAAGTAGCATTTTAAAATTATGTTTTGACAAGTATGTCGGTTACTAGAGTTAGTTATGTATATGCTCGCTCTATCTTTATGTGGCATTTAAACTATTGTATCGAAGTCTACTCTGGTACACTTGGATATAATATGCAAAATAGGACACTAACAAAACCTTCGAGCAAGAAATTCGTTGTTTTTTCACAAAGTTATGAAACATGGAACTAAGAATTATCGCTACAATAAGTTTTCATTTACGAGATCTGTAGGAAATCCCCAAATTATTATTTCGTTAATAACTAATTCCATTTTTGAACGCTCATTTTTTTGTAAGGACCCTCCTCTTCGCCCTTACACATTCTGCAGAAGTCATTAAAATAAAACAACTTACTAAATACTTCTTTAAGCGCCACATTTCTGAGCGTCCCATATACTGATCCTTGAAAGTTATTTCTATCGAATCTAACGCAACCTCAGATATATCAATGACTCGCATTACTACATCACTGAAAGTGCGCAGCTTAAATTGATTTGCCACACCGCTTTCTATACTAATAACATCACGATTCTTTAGATCTGTAAATGTAGTTATTTGAAGGAGCAATCTGGTATTTTCTTCATCATCACGATGGAAAACCTCCACTATATCGCCAGCTTTGGCATCAGGATGTTCCTTGTTATTGATTAACAGATCGGCATCTGCAATATAATAGTTAATTTTAATGTTAATGTTGTTAACATTTTGCTAGTTAGTTACCATTGTAAGATTTAGTATGTGTGTATAACTTATATAACTTCATTATTTTTAATTGGTTTTACAATAAAGTTGTATTCCACCGCCACAGAATATAAAGTAGTCTATGCCACCGCTGTTTTGTTTGTTTTTATTAAGTCCTCTGTGGTTTTTATGCATACGTACATATGTACATACATATGTATATTTATGTATACATATCGCTCATTTACTCAAAGAACGTCGAGGTTTGAAAAGCAATATTATTAAGTTATAAATTCTTAAATTCACTTTTTATCACAAAGAATACTTTTTAGCACTTGAACGTATCATCACAAAACACACATATTACTTGTGTCACAAAATTTCTAGCACAAATTTCTAGTATAGTATTTATTTACTGAAAACCACAGCTGATAACAAATATCTTAGTGGCAATGACGGTCGGAGAGACGCCGTTATTGAATGAAGGACAGCGGCGTATAACATGACTTAAAGGGTTTTCTAATAGGGACTAACATTCCAGAAGATAGCTGCAATGTTGTTAGTCACGGCAAATTCAGTATCAGGTGACCTCTTCCCTACAACAAATTTTACAAACACCAAAAACAACATGTAGTTTGCTGTGCTACAAAACCAATTTGTCAGAAGATGTCCCAGCAAATTTTGACATTTCGGTTCAAATTGCTCAATTTGGCATCAACAGCTGATAATCACCCGGACGGAAAAATGACTTCTTGGATTTTGTACCAACTGTGAAAACAAAATGTAAAGAAGTAAACAATAAAAAACAGAAACTTAACAAAAATGTGTATAAAAATTCAGTATAAAAAATTAAAAATAACATAAAAAAATAATAAATATTACATTCATAGAGATCGGTTATCCTAAATAAGACACACACAAAAAAATTAAAGACAACATAGGCAAAATTAATTAATTAACCCTCCTCCAACGCCCATGGCACGGGTTGGTTGTAGACAATTTGCCTAGTCCGCGCACGCCGTCACTGCGCGGATGGTCCTCTCATTTACTGGCCTACTCGTGGGAATCAAAATAGACACTTCAAATCAAAAAATTCTTAAGGACGATGACGTGGACTTCACGGACGATACGTCGGGGGGAGACGAGTTGCTGACTCTCGTGCATGAAAATTTGCTCACGCAGGAGAGTCAGTTACTCAAAGAAATGGAGGAGGTTGATGAACTCAATGCTCCATCGGGTAACTCAGCTGCAGGGGTCAGTGAGAAGCTGGGGGATCTGTCACTGGGGTCGGAGGACGAAAGGGAAATCACACTGATTTCAACTAGCCGTCCGACTTCAGGGGCAGACCTCTTGGAATCTGGACCTAAGCAGATGAGTGGCTCAGTGGGTAAGGAGGGTCATTCATCTTCCTCAAACAAAATTGTCCGACAGGACGCCTTGCCAGGATATATGGGTAAGGAGGGTCGGACAAAATTGGATAAGGCCAAAAGCGGTACTAGGAAATCTCTGGACTATCTGGATAAGATGGCCAAGAGAGATCCGGGACTGTACACGGCAAAGGAGAGACATCTGGTCAGGAAGCACAGGCAGGACGTTAAGAAGTTCGAAAGAATTTATGGCCCTGTCAGTGTTCTCCTGGGCAGATCATCTCCTTTGGAGAACGATGTGAGTGTGGATGGAGTCCAGGCTACAACTCGCAAGGGTGTAGAGGCAATATCGACGGGCACATCCAGCTCCAAAAACAAAATAAAGAACAAGGAGTCTGGCAGTGCATTGTTTGCCAAGGCCATCAGGTCCTCGATGGCTGAGGCTGACAAGGCACAGCCAGGTAGTAAGGGGAGGGATGTCAAACCAGCTGTCTCTCTCAGGGACCCCCGAAAGGAGTCATCGAAGAGAGTCAGATCTGGCGATGACATACCCTCCACTTCAAAGAAAGTGAAGAAGTCGACGAGCCAGGAAGGTGACCTTCGGGTGGCTGTCATAGATAGGAATGATCCGGATGGTAGGATTAATCCTGAACTGTGGCAGCTGGTGGAAGGTAGGCTCATCGATGAAATCGGCCTAGCAGGGGTAGAAAAAGAGGAGGAATTACAATTCCGTGGCGCGGACTGGGAGAGGGGTGTCAAGCTTGTTAACTGCGGCAATAGGAAATCATTTGATTTCCTTAAAACCGTCGTTGGCGACGCTGGAGGTAATTTTAGCCTCAGATCTGCCTCTCCGGGCAGTGGTGACAGCGTGGTTTCCACCACCCGTTAGATCGATGGAAACCATTTTGTCGGTACTGGAGGCTCAGAATTCGCCTCTCAGGACAAACCAATGGAAGCCTTTGGCTTCAATGGCTTGTAAAGAGAACGCGGGTAAAGATCTTCGGTTTGCCGTGGATCAGGAGTCTCTAAAGAGACTACAGTTGTTGGGGGGTGTTGTGAGGTTCGGCTTGGGGACTGTCAGATTTAGATTTACTAAATCAGATGGTCTCAAGAAGGCTGCGGGTGGTGCAGATAAACCTGCACCACAGTGAGGCAGCCTCGGCCGAGCTAGTAGTGCACCTCAACAAGTCGCGAGTAGACGTGGCTCTTATCCAAGAACCCTGGATTAATAAAAATAGGGTTTGCGGCTTAGGAGTCACAGGCTACACATTATATGTCCCTGTCACAGAGGATAAGGTAAGAACTTGCATTTTAGCAAGGGATGGGCAAGGATTAACTTTACTTAATTCTTTCAGTAAAGGAGACCTTACGGTCGTTAATGGAGGAGCCAGGGGTAAGCAGGGGATTGTGCTTGCATCAGTCTATATGCCCTATGATGCTGTTGATCCACCGGGGGCAGGTGTGCGGGAGCTGACCGAGTATGCAAGATCGAGAAGGCTTGCATTGGTACTCGGCTGTGACGCTAATGCGCACCATAGTCAGTGGGGGAGCCGCAACATTAACAAAAGAGGTGAGTTGGTGTTTGATTTTATAACTTCTAGCAATATGTTTATTTGCAACAGGGGTAACGTACCCACGTTCAGGAATAGGGATAGGGCAGAGGTTATAGACATAACACTAACTAATAGAGGTAGGAACCTGGTAGAGGACTGGATGGTAGATAAGGACTGTACGTTTTCGGACCACAGTAGGATATCATTCAGTCTAAATTTTTCAGGGGAAAGGCGTGAGCCATATAGGAATCCAAGAAGGACTGACTGGGATACCTATAGGGCCACTGTTGATATTAGGGCAAGGGAAGCTCCGCAGGGTGTGGATACACAAAGAGGAGTGGAAGAGGAGGTGGAATATTTCACTAATACTTGTAGGGATTGCTTTGAACAGTCATGTCCAGTGGTTTTCCCGGGTAAAAGAAAGCAGCCTTCGTGGTGGACCAATGATCTAAAAGATCTGAGGTACTCGGTTAGAAGATTGTTTAATAGGGCGAAGCTCACAGGAAGGAGTGAGGACTGGGACAATCATAAGGTATTGTATAATAAGTACAAGGGTGATCTCAAAAGGGCGAAGAGGGCCTCATGGAGGAAATACTGTGAGGAGATTGATTCCGTTAATGAGTTATCGAGGTTTCGGCGAGTATTGTCAAAGGACCCTAGGGCTCCTGGGAATATTCAAAGATTGGATGGCACATGGACGGAATCCAGCTCTGAGACACTTTCTGTTTTGATGGACACTCACTTTCCAGGCTGTAGGGAAGTAGGAGAAGAGACAATGACGGAGGCTAACTTTAACTACTGGTCGGAACCGGGATTAGAAGGAGCAGTGGACGAAATAGTGACGTTGGAAAAAGCAATATGGGCAATAAATACATTTGAACCGTATAAATCACCGGGCCCAGATGGTATTTTTCCGGCCATGTTGCAGAACGTCCCAGAGCGCGTACAACTGTTTCTGGTGCATATCTTTAAGATCTGCTTAAGCAGGAGGTTTATACCGAAAGGCTGGAGAGAGGTTAGGGTCATCTTCATACCCAAAGCGGGTAAGGCAAGCCACTCAAAGCCGAAGGATTTCAGGCCAATCAGTCTTTCGTCGTTTCTTTTGAAAACATTAGAAAGACTGATTGATCTGCATCTAAGGAACACAATTGACACTCACGTTATAAGTGGCGCTCAACATGCCTATCGTAAAGGCAGATCTGTTGAGAGTGCGCTTCATGACGTGGTTGGTGTTATAGAGAAAGGACTGCAGCACAAGGAATACACACTGGCTGCATTCTTAGATATTGAGGGAGCCTTTAACAACATAAGTATACAGGCTATTAGGGAGTCACTGGAAACCCTTAGGGTTCACGGATTTCTAGTGGAGTGGATAATTATCATGCTTAAAAACAGAATTATCAACTCAGGTATGGGAAGAGAACGTCTGAGGAGATTAGTGACAAGAGGTACACCACAGGGAGGAGTTTTGTCACCTCTATTGTGGTTGTTGGCGATGAACGCAATTCTTATACGTTTTGATAGGAGCGGACGGAAGATAGTTGCATATGCGGATGACGTGGTTTTACTGGTAACGGGAAAGTTTCTGCCCGTTATCAGTGAAATCATGCAGTCGGCGTTGGGCGATCTGTCCTCCTGGGCTAGCAGTAAAGGACTAGGGGTCAACCCAGAGAAAACTGAGCTAGTCCTCTTTACCAGGAGATACAAAATAGAAAGTTTTGTATTACCCAGGATGGGAGGGGTGGAGCTGAGACTAGCAGAGGGGGCTAAATACCTGGGTGTTTACCTAGATAGCAAGCTTTCTTGGAAAATGAACACGCAGGAAAGGCTAAGGAAAGGACTCAATGCCTACTATGCATGCAGGAACTCCATAGGAAGGAACTGGGGTCTGCAACCGAAGGTGGTAAATTGGATTTACACATCGGTTGTCAGGCCGGTTATCTCTTATGGTTGTTTGGTATGGTGGGAGGCATTGAAGAAGGAAAGTCACAGGAGATTGTTAGCTAAGGTTCAGAGATGTGCCTCGATGGGCATCACAGGTGCTCAGAGGAGCACACCTCAGGCTGCCTTGGACGTCATTCTTCATCTACTTCCTATAGAGGACTTTCTGGTGGGGACGGCGACTAGAAGTCTCCTTAGACTTGTAGAAACAGGTTTGGTGAGGACAGGAATATCAGGTCACACATCGATCTTAAATAGGATAGGTTTTGGTGATCAGGAATCCGTAACCCCAGGGTTTACGGACTATAAGGTCGCTGAGATCGATTTTGGTAAGACACCCTTAATGGTAATTCCGGATAGGGACCATTGGGTCAATTCCGATAGGCTGTATGAGGGTAGGGCAGTCTTTACAGACGGGTCAAAAATGGGGGAAGGCACAGGCGCTGGTGTCTATATCCTGGGAACGAACATTCGTAGTTCTTTTAGACTGCCGAATGAATGCAGTGTTTTCCAGGCTGAGATCTTGGCGATCCTCAGGGCCACGGAGCTGGTGGCCGGAAATGTGGCTGAAGGTGAAAAGGTAACCTTCTACGTCGACAGCCAGGCAGCGCTAAAAGCTTTGAAAGGACACAATGTCAAATCGAAGCTTGTTAGTGACTGTAGGAAAGCCCTCAACTTGCTTATGGATAACTATAGTGTCAGACTATGTTGGGTTCCTGGTCACAGCAGTGTTGAGGGGAATGAAATTGCCGATGAGCTGGCAAGAATAGGATCAGCGTTAGACGAGGGAATGTCTGACAGATCGGTGAAATTACCGATAGGTCATTACTATAAGGAACTCAGTAATTGGGTGGAAAGCAGGACCAACAGTTCATGGCGTAGTAGGGAGGATTGTAGGGTCTCGAGGGGTTTTTGGCCAAAACTAGACTCAGGAAGATCTAAACTACTACTGGACATGGATAGGAAGGCGATGCGAACTATGATAGGCGCGTTGACAGGTCACTGCTCGGTTAGAGCAAGAACCAGCATGTGGGAAATTGGTACTCCGGATTTTTGTAGGATGTGCGGGGATGAAGAGGAACCAGAAACCATTGAACATATTATCTGTCACTGCCCGAAGCTGCAACGTCATAGGCTTAGATGGCTGAGCAGACGTTTCCATGAAAGCATCACCGATGTCGGGAAGTGTAAACTAGAGGACATCAGGGGCTTCATCATGGGGATTCGGTGGCTTAATGACGGATAATAGGGTTTCTTCTGGCTAAAAATGGGAGGGGTAAATATTACCAGTAATGGGCAATAGAAGGGAATCACAATGGACCCAGTTGGGTCTCCGAGTGGAGGTGCGGTAGGCACCACCCTTCCTAACCTAACCTAACCTAGGCAAAATTAATGTTACCATATGATCGGTTGGTTTCTGGTTTGCTGCAGGCATAATGTATTTTTTATATAATGTGCCGCAATCCAGAAACAAACCGAAGATATAGTAAAACATTGGCATTTTTAAATTGTACCAAGTAACTCGCCGTAGTACCACGGTACCAACGAGGTCAAAAATGTACCATAAAAAGTACAATTGTACCATGATTTCCATCCGTGAGGTCACCTCATACCGAATTCGCCTTGTTGTTAGTCTATTTTCCCAAAGCATCATTAATGGTAGGTAGCAAGGCAGATTCATTTCCAGGTAGTATCAGGATTACAAAAACAATGAAAAAATACAACAATGAAAAAAACAACATGGGTTGTAGTTCATCAAAAACTTCAAAAATAGAATTTGTTTAACATAACAATAATAAAAATTATTCACATAACTTTGAAAATATTTCTCCGCGGCAGCTACCACTAACAACATTTGCAACGTTTAGCACTTCTCACAATTTTTTAATAGTTTTTTCATATTTATAAATTTGTTTTCACAGAATTTTTTTTAATAAAATATTTTTCATATTGAATTTTTTTAACATTTTCTTTTAATTTCTCTTTCGTAAAAAATTTTTGAAGTTTCCGATGAACTTTAATTTGAAAAAAAAAATAGCTCAGCTGAATTTCCGCTACTACCTTGTGAATGTGCCTTGGTAGGTAGGAATATGCAAGGCGAATTCATCCTGATGACGCGAAATAATGTTCTTCGACCCAGAGCTGCTTAACGATTGATATAAACTACTATTCCGACCAAATCGTCGGTTGGTTTTTGATTTGCTGCAAACATAATGTATTTTGAACCTACTTTGCCGTAAACCAGCAACCAACCGACGAAATGTCAAACTTCATATACATACATACATATGGTCGGTTGGTTTCTGGTTTGCGGCACAGTATATTTATATATGTATGGGGAGTACCGCATACGCTAAACCGAACGGTTTGAAACAGTGATGCAAAATGTGGCACAATTGGGCCATTTGTGGCACTTTTGGTTGTTTGATGGCCCTGTGGTACTCTCTAGGCTATTTTGGCCCTTTCAACTCAAAATTCAACTAATTCCTTCAAACCTTTGAGTACACTTTTTAATTAAGTTTTTTCCGTTTTAAAAACTACTTTTATTTTTTGAAAATTTTTATTTTAACTGGCTTCAGTTAAACTTTTTCAAAAGGAAACAGAACAAGTAAATAACGAACATACGGCAGTATCGCAAGTTCCAGAATTTAAAAACCTCAAAGATTTAAGTAGAAGTAAGGCCCCTATTATGAACAACTTTCGATCTTCGACTGTAGTCGAAAGTACTGATCGAACGAATTGTCATTTGGTATTATGACGAGCATTCGACAAAAAATGTGAATAAAATGGACAAAAAATAGATTATAATTCTTGTTTGTGTACTTAAAAATTAAACTTGTTTAACATTTAGATTTTTAAACAAAATTTCTCATTAAAAAAATCATCGAAAGCTAAATTCTGTTCGATAGAAAATTCGTTGCTCAACGAAATTTTCGATGCTCATAATATGAATTTATTCGATGTTCGATACCAAGCGAAGATCGAAAATAGAATGCAACTCATAATAGGGCCTTAAATTTTGAAAAACTATTTCTACCATTAAAAATCGTTTAGGTAAACCTTTGCATAGAAATGTATACAGAATTATTCAAGCAACTCTTTCTATCCCCATTCCTCAGCATGTGTGGAAAGTATCTTTTCTTTCGGCTGAAAATTTATATTGAAATCAACAATAAAATATGAAAATTCTCTTTTTTTCAATATAAATTTTTAGTCGATAGTTTTCTTTCGATATATTCAAGCAGGCCATAAAAAAAATAAAAGATTTAATGAAATCTAATTCTAATAATTGTTATGATGAAGATATTTTCAAACTTAACACAAAAAATGCTTCTAAACAGGAGTAAATTGAGGAACTATTGAACTAATAATTTAGAGATTATGTATAATAAAATTAGAATTACATATAGAATGTTTTTAAACTAAAATTTAATTTTTTAAGCAACATACATACATACATACATACATATAAAATATGTAGTTACTTTAATTTAACAAAAAAATACTTTAAAAAATTTTAATTTATGTCGCTAATTTCTGTTTTTGCTCTAAACAAAATAAATCACATGTATTATATTATTAATACATACTTTTGTTTTTATTTAAATTAAAATATTATAGTCAAGTACATTGAAAAACTTTTTTGGCCCTATCAAAGGTATTTTGGCCCTTTTAAATCGTTCATTTGGCCCTAAAACAAAAAACTCAAAATGCATCACTGGTTTGAAATATTTTTTGTTTCTATTTCCTCAATTTTGTTACATATTTTTTAGCGCTCTGATCAGTTTGGGAATCTTTTGATTACTCCTTGAAAATATATTAAAATTTCTAAATGCACTTAAATAACTGTGTACACTATTTCGAAAAATTTGTTTTATAAGCCGTCGCTTATATTTTCTAACATATTTATTGTAACTAGCAAATGCAAAAACATACATACTAATAAATTTCGTAAATACCTCTGTTTCATATAATTAATTATATAAAACAATTTTAAATACAAAGAAAACAAATTAAGAAAAAATTGTATGCAGTGTTTTTCTTTCCCATCGTCAGAAAAAAGTAAAGTATAAATTTTGTTAAAAAATCTATAAAAACAAGTGGGATTTGTTAATAATTGTTTGTATAAATGGCTTTGGTTTTAATGTTGTAGCTTATGGTTTATGTTTGCTAATTCTATAATTTTAAAGGTTCCATTCATGTGTATGTTCTTATTCCTTCTTTAAATAGGCTGCTAATGAATCACGATCTCTCTTTAACCAGGCCGTATTAAGACGAATAGTTTCCACAGCTTGTGATACAGTTCGTTCGGTACCAGGAAACTGTTTGCTTTTGAAAAATTCTTCAACTTCCACAGCACGTTCTTCCGAAGCAAAATTCTCGATTAAATATTTAATTAAACGAGCCAATAGAAAACCGCCCTATAAAAAACGAATAACATAATCAATATTTGCTTTGCTTCTTTATCCTGGACTAACAATTCATGAATTGTTTATACACAGTGATACCTGATACTGTTCTAAAAGTTTTTGATTATTGTCCTTGAAAAATTGCCAAGCCATATCACGACCTCTTGGATTAACAGCAACCGCAACAATAACAAACACAGAATCTTGGGCTCGAACTTCTCCCTAATGAAATAATTGTAAAAACCACAAATAGCACATTAAGCTATCCTCATTTTGACGCCAACTTACCGACATTGCAAATTCTATAACTTTTCTCAATATATCCACATTCCCAATGCAACCTAAAGCACGTGATATTCGATCTTGTTCTTCGTGTAAATCAGTGGCACGATATAAATAAAGCATTTCTTCGAAAATAGCCTCATCACCATCTTGTAAAACTGCTTTATAACAAGTGGAACGTAAGTCAGCGGGAATAGAACAAACTTTATTTGCATGATCGCGGAAGCTGTTTTAATTTATAATAATTTTTAATATTTAAATGAAATCAAAAAATTAAAATAGCTTTATTATTAAGTTTTAAATATGTACCGTTTTTGTCCTTCGGCAATAATATCCTTGCATCGAAAAGACACCAAACGTGAGAGTACAAGACTACGCAACAAAGTATCTAAATGATTTTCACCTTCTCGAGCTTCCCAGCTCAAACGATCGGCTATTGGACGATATAATTTTTCACCATACTTATTGAAGTGATCCATAAGATCAGTGTGTGATATTAAAATGTGTAGATTTGATAAGGAATTTGTGATGGCAGTCCAAACAGTATAATTGGTTTCATTGCGATAGGAATCAATAAGCTGAAGAACTTCTGCAGTACTAGCTTGGCCAGCTTGTACCATAGCGAACAAATCATCAATTAAGCCTAAGCGATCTAATGGTGGCAATTCCATGTTGCGCACTGCAGGCATTAACTTTTCCAACATTTTTTTCGAATACCGAGTTCTATAATATCCTACAGTGCCGGGATTTACCTTAATCCAATCGTCAGGATTTACATCTTCCAACACTACTTCCATTGATTTTTGATCCAATAAGAAAGTTTTTGCAATACTGTTTGGATTCTTCGAGGTAGAAATGGTAACTGGTATTACCCATGTGTAATCACTTTCCGGCTTCGAACCGTCGGCTGTAAATTTATTTTGTTTCAAGCGCAACAAAATTTTGTTACCTTCCAAATTCTCACTCTCTACACTTACAACTGGGAAACCTTTCAATTTAATCCATGAACTCATTACATTTGCAACTGGCTTCGAGCTAGCTTCTTCTAAGGCAGCCCAAAGATCTTCGGTGCATGTATTTTTGTACTGATGTCTAGTTAAATAAACATTCATTCCTTTGCGGAAGTCATCTTCTCCAATATAATCATGCAACATACGTATTACGGAAGCACCCTTGTTATAACTGATCTCATCGAAAATTTCATCAATTTCGCAAGGATGACCAACAGGCACTTCAATGGGGTGAGAATTTTTTAACGAATCTAGTTCTAGAGCACGTGTGTACATATCTGTAACGAATTGAGTCCAGATATCATATTCAGGAAATATATGATGAACACATAAAAATTCAACAAACGAAGCATATCCTTCATTTAGCCATAAATGCGTCCACCATTCCATAGTAACCAAATTGCCTTAAAAAGGTAAAAAAATAAGATTGAGTTATTTTCCTTTTCAACTATTCTTTTTACTTACCAAACCATTGATGAGCAATTTCATGGCCAACTGTCAAAGCTATGGATTGTTTACGCATTAGAGAAGTATTTTTTGGATCAACCAAAACAAAGGTTTCCCGATACGTAACCAAGCCCCAGTTTTCCATAGCGCCAGCAGAAAAATCTGAAATAGCTATTAAGTCCATTTTTGGCAAAGGATAGGCAATATTGAAATAACTCTTGTAATACGGCAGAACTTTCGTAGCTACTTCCAAGGCAAATAGACCTTGTTCCTTCTTTCCAACCGGAGTATAGACACGAACCAAAACACCATCTTCAGATTTTCCCTCAACATAGTCGTATTCACCCACAACTACGGCTACCAAGTAAGTAGACATTATTGGTGTACGATCAAATCTTACACGTCGCAGATCATTATCAATATTTTCTTCACTCATTACCGGCATATTGGACAGTGCCACACGATCTACTGGCACCACCAAGGAAACATCAAATGTAGATTTAATTGCTGGCTCATCCCAACAAGGAAAACAACGACGGGCATCAGTAGCCTCAAATTGCGTTACGCCAGCATAGCGTTCTTCTCCGCTTTGTGTAAAATATTTGCTACGATAGAAACCTTTCATTTTATCATTTAGCTCACCCGTAAATGCCATATTCAATTTACAAACAACACCAGTAGGAAGTTCTTTCTCAAACAATAAAGTTATTGTTTCGTTTTCGGTTGAGTAGCTTACTTTAAGCGGTTTCAATATTTCATCATTCACGTCTATTTCACTGCTTTTAATTGCAATGTCTAAAGCATTTAAAGTAATGGCATTTGTCGCCGAAGTTATCTGAAATTATGTTTAAAATTATAGAATTATTTAGAGTGAGTTATGTATAATCATATTATGAGGCTATTAGCGCAAAAGTGTAATATTGAAGAGTTTGAAAAGAAGCACTTGTTGTGAAAACAAGTTGTTTGACACCAAGAAAATCGAGTAGTATGTGTTGCGTTTTGTTGCATCGAATTGATATTAAAATAAATAAAATATGGGGTCCTACCAGATCAGTATCTTCTTACATTAATTTAGATTTACACTTGTTGATTTTCAGGAATAATATTAAAATAGATAATTACAGGTCACTTGTATTATTCTAAGGGGCAAAAGTAATTCTTTCGAGGGCAATGCCTCGTTTGCATTTAAGGTGACGATATGTAATTACATATGTACATTCATATGTAAATATGTCGTGTGATTTGTTGCTAATTTTATTTTAATCTTCAATACTAGGGTGCTCGATTATTCGACTTTATGCAGAAACCAGTTTTCGAATAGTACGAATATATGAAATTATGAAAAATCTCGTTTCGGTTTTTACAATTCAGGAAAAACCGGTCACCCGGTTTTTTAAGTAAGAAAATTATTATACAAAAGTTTGTATTTTAATAAAAAGAAAGAGTTAACAGTTCATTAGTAAACACTATAATATAAAACAATACAAAAATGAAAGGAAAAACTTACAAATTAACTGCATATACTTATCTATAGTACATATGTGTATATACATATGTACTATATATTATCATATATTATATATGCGGGAATTCCCGGGAATTTAATTCGTTAAAATATCACATGCAAATAAACTTATATACATACATATGTATGTAAGAGTAAGTATAGATAATAATTAATAATAAGTTACAAAATGTTAGGCAATCAACCCATTCGTACTTGTTCAACATTTCATGTTAAATGCTGTCAAAATATATATTAATAAAACTTGGAATGAATATTTCCTGAAAAAATCTTTCAGAAGTAGTACTCTGTTCATCTTGGGAAAAACAAGAATTTCAACAATTTAAGGTTTCATTAGAAATAATATGAGTGTCACTTGTTTCGCGTGAATTTACAACAAACAAGGGCTAGTTAATATTGTTTGGATTTTAAATTTATTGTACGAAGTAACGAATGGTGCTCTACATTTTTTCAAAAATTTGAACAGACTAGCTTTTAGCAAAAATTGGAAATTGGTTCCATTATGATACTTACGAGAAATTATTTATAGAATAGTTTTCCGCTAAAATTTTAGAATGCTTTAATTGTAAGTTTATGTATGTTTTTTATCTTGGCTTAAAATAGTTTTCGTATTTTTTACGTTTGTTAATCGCAAACTATTTTCATAAAAAAAATAAAATTTTATTTTGTCTCTAGTATTCGCTTTAAATATTCGCATATATTTTAGTGAATGCAAATAGCAAAAGCGAATATTTTGCGAATGCGAACATTCGTTACTCCCCTAATGTTGAGTATTTATTTGTTTTTAGAAAATTCCGCAGCAATAACGTTTAAATTATTCGGGTAAATACACCAAATTCATAATTTTTTGCAAATAATTTATAGAACTATTTTGAAAAGAAAGGCCAGATCCTGCAGTTTGCTCGTTGTATTCCAAAACAATTACTTACAAAGGAAGGAGTACAAGTGGTCTAATTCGACATTTAAAGGGAATACATAACAATAAGCAATCAAAAGGTGTTGAACCCAATGAAAAACCTCTCGAAAAAGTACGGAAAGCTTAAACGACAATTTTACAATGCTCTCAAAAAAAGAAGATACAAATGAAATTAGTTGTTTCTAAACTAGAAACTGTTGATGGCTTTTCCATCAGATCTATAACAAAAAGTTTATTTATAATAGAATTTATTTTACTCAAAGATTTTCATCTACCAAAAACTGAGCGCTATGTGCGAAAACCTTTATAAAGTCATAAATGAAATCACACAAAATATCGACTTCCAGTTAAAAAATTTATGAATGGACTAGCATAAAAAATGGGAATTAATTGTATGCATGGAAAAGTCGACTGATGACTGATAAATAAATTAATACACTGTCGTTTTTTTTTCAAAATATCAATATGTGTGTATTTTTGACTTTTCAGGAATCGAATATTAACAACATCCAGATAATTAATTAAGAATCTACATATCTGTGTCAATAAATAATAATGGCTTAAGTCGAAATTTCATGTTTTGTCTAAAATAAATAGTTTTTGGTTTTTATATAAAATCTTTAGCCTCCGAAAAATATAAAAATCGTTGTTTTTTAGTTAAGATGTTATGAAAAAATCCATTGCTAGAAAAATAAAAACTAAAGTGAACTTAAGCTATTATATTGAAAGGCAAAATAATTTTTATTGATGGTAAGTCGAGATAAGTGATTTAGGTTAAATTGAAAAATGCGGAAAGCCTGAGATAAGATAATTTTTTAAAAGCTTAGTTAAATATACATAAGTTTTTTTTAATGAAGAATAATTTGAATGGGCTGTTAGTTATTGAACTTAAGTGTATATAAGTTTTTATGCTCAAATATTTTAATATTGATGTAGCTACCTTAAAAATAATTAAGTTCAGTTAAGATGTTATGGCTTACGTATTATTTTCCAAGAACACTTCAGTTAAAATATAAATGCGTACATTTTTATTAATAATGACATTTTTTAATTGAAATTTAGCTGAGTGATAGATCTTGAAGAAGAGAATATGAATATGTAATAAAATGAAAAAGCACTTATGTATGTCAACTTAAGCCATTATTATTTATTGCCACAGATATGTATTTAACTTATGCAAAATTGGAGATCATTTGTAGTTTTCGCAAGTACTTCGACGTCTTGATTTAAAAAATTTATTAAAATTTATTTAAAAGAAATTTAGGAAAAGAAAAAAACACGAGAAATCAGGGGGGTTACTCTCTATTACGATGCGAAAGAAAAATGGTACGAAATCTAACGATCTAATGCGTTTGCGCATTTACCTTTCGCATCTATTATTTTCCGTTTCGAAAGTCTGGTATCACCGTACTCTACAATGCGAAAGCGCCTGTCAAAATCGCTCGATAAGCGCAAATATCTTGCGTTAGCTAAATACCAACCGCAAAGTGAGAAAAACATGTAAGTACGTTGAAAAAAATTTTTATATATTGACTGTCTTATTCATAAAAAATATTTTTGTTTTATTTCCATAGAAAATTTGTTTAATAAACCTTTTAGGGTAAAAGCCAAAAAATTACAAACAAAATAAAAACAGTTTGAAATTTTAGTGGATTGCATGTGAGCAAATAAGCCGCAAATAATTTGTGGACAAAATTGACAGACGACCTAAATTCTAATGGACCTCCTGTAAGGGATATAGCTGGTTGTTTATAATGAAATGTGACACTAATAGTACTTATAATATTACACATGTATGTTTGTATGTACATATGTATTCATATTTGATTTAAAAAATCACACCAAGTGAAAATGCGTAAAAGTAAATTAAGCATTTCCAGCACAGGTGATGGTCTCTCTCAGTTTTGTATTTTCTCAATCGCTACGTAGAGCTCTTTTAAGCGACGGGACATTGACTGCTGCTATATTCCTAAGGTATGGTCCTGGCCAATTTGATGTTGGTATCCACCTTGGCCAAGTAATTTTAAGGCAGCGGCTAGTTTTATAAACTTTCAGCTAGTGTTGAACAGCGTTTAGAACATACAGAAACGCAAATTTTGTACAAAGTTAAAATAAAGCAATATGTATTTAATAACATACCGCTACAGATTTTTTCTTACCTGCGGTCATTTAAGGAAAGTATACCGGAACTATCTCTTAAGCTTAAATTAAATGACATACCCATAATGCCATAGCCAAACCAAAATTCAATTGGTTTCTATGGTGAGAGTTATGGCGTTAAGGTTGTTTTCTATGGCTATGGTTATGTAACGTCTAATTGAACCTTTAAGACTCGTTTTGCAACTCGTTATACATGGACGTTTTCTTCATAAAACCATAATGCTAAAGAATCCATCACTTTATTTTCAATTAAAATCTGTTACACTTCACTTTTTCTTAAATTTTGATTTTAACTGTCGTTTTTTTATACATATTTTGACATTTCAGTACTGCCAACCTTTGCCATATTTTCTTTTGCAATGTCCGTGTTGCCACTTTTTCAAGCAATTTTGCGAAAGGTTTTGCGAAAGTAATAGAGAGTACCAAATTTGCATATCAACGCATTTAGCTTTCGCATCGTAATTGCTTTCGCATCGCAATAGAGAGTAACCCCCCTAGATTTACTCCACATTATGAACATGACTTCAGATCATGGATCAAAAAGGAGAACTTCTTGCAATTATTCACCATTATTCTAGTTGTCGACGTCACTTTAACACAATACCAAAAAATTGGAGCTTATGTACCCGTTAGCGAAAACAACTGACTCCTGTTGGCAGGTTTATGCTATTTTCTAGAACGTAGGGAACGGAAATACATATACATATTATCGTTAGCACAAAATTGTTACCGAGAGCGAGTAAACTAGCCCAAATTTTTTGGTATTGTGTTAAAGTGACGTCGATGTCGACAAATGGAATAAGGGTAATTGTTTCCACTGAGAGCTTTTTTTACAGGGCTTTAGGTAGTCTAACTCCAAGGAAACACCCACATCAATCACTTTACAATAAAAATGCAACTTCAAAATAGATATGTAGCAGAAGATAATGTACACACATTTATTTTTACGAGCCTCATAATAAGTGCATTCGTACTATTAAGCTCACTTATGCATGTACGTAAGTATGTACATATGATGTAAATGTTAAAAATTACTATAGTATACATACATTCATACATATGTATATAAACACAAATGTGCAACAATAAATAATACTAAAGTTTTTTCTGATATTTTCTTGGCTTAGAAATTTTCTTATCATTGTGTTCCTATTATTAATATACAATACACATGAACATTTATTTATGACTATACATATTTACATATAGTACATACATATGGTATTTTATAAAAGTGAAAGCGGAAGAAAGGCCGAAAGAAAACTGAATAATTTTTTGTACCTACTATATGATCCATAATTCATACATGCATAGATACACATCTGCATGCTTACATACATACATACAAATGTATGGATGTACACGAATAAGTATGTAAATATGTATTATGCATGCAGCTGCGTACATGCATACTACACAGGCATACATACGAATATTTAATTTGAGACAATTGCTAGTTTGTTGTAAAAAAGCAACAAATATGTATGTATGTACTTACATTCAAGTGAACACTGGTTTTGCCCTCAAAAGTGAAAGCCTCCAGGTTGGGTTTCAATTCTAGTACATAGTGTGTTGGCACTACATTGGTTGGTAAACGCTGGAACTCCTTTTCTTCATAAGCTGCCATATTTATTTTGCCTGCTGTCGTCGATGTTGCTTTCGCTGATGAGTCCTCCTTAATTACTCTTTCAAATTGCGATGTTAAATCAGCAGATGTGCGACTTATAATACCTCGATATTTTTCACAAAGATCACCTAACAGTGGTGCTTCACTGGTTTTTAACGGTGCACCCAAAGATATAGATGAATAATCGCGATAAAACTGTTTTTGTACTTTAACTAATGGCTTGCCAGTGATAAGCGTGTTGAGATGGCAATTTTCTAATGATAAGAATTTTTTATTTATCAAAAATTAAAAAGTTTGCAAATAGAGCGATGTATGGGTTAAAACACGTCACAGAAAGAGTGAACGAGGTTTCAGTTTGTTAGCAACTATAATAGCACAAGCGGTAGTATTGTCGGAGATGTTAGTAGTATTAGTAGCAATTTTAGAAGTGGAGAGACTACAAATAAGTAGTTTTAAAATTAACAACCGCGTTCCAACCACGATGATTATTTCTGTGCAAATGCCGAATGTGAATTGAGAGAGTTGTCAGCTGCAAGTTGTAAAAACTTCAATTTGGGATGATGGGGATTTGTTAAGTGATTGTAAGTTTACAAAGTGTTGTTGTTTTGGGTTATTAAATTGTTGTTGCTGCAGTTTTGTTTTTGGATTTATTGGGTTAACGGGACAGCTGCTATTATCAACTGCAAAATTTTATTTGTTGTATATGTAGGCATGTATTACGTACGCATATGTACATATGTACATATGGAATTGCGAACAAAAAAGTTTATAACTTTAATCAAGACAAAGTAGGATAGCAGGATTATATAGGAATAACCAAAACATAATGGATACACCCAATCCGTTTTTGTATTTGAATCTTTATTACCTTTACATAAATGCTGCTCAAATTCTGTATTCACTAAATCTAAACACAATTTATTCAAATCTGCAAATATTTTAAGAAGACTGATCTTGATCACAAAGTATAATTATATTTTTCACAAAGTAAAATGTCATTTTACAATTAAAAAGCACTAGAAATGACTTTGTTATTTTTTCAAGTTTTCTTTTGCTGTCGTCTGGCCGGAAAATGTCATTTAAGTTTTCTAGAGCTGCCAACTGCTCTCAAATCGCTTAAAAAATATTTATTTATAGCAAGTGCGGTCTACACGTAGGAAATTTCATGGACGCAATCAAATTTGACAACTGTCGCATAGATATTGCTATCTAGATTTATAGTGTGTTGAAAAGTAACTACATATATATAGAAATGTTTATATGTAGTAAAACTATTTGATTACTGGCGATTTATACAGTGCTTAAGGTACGGTCACACTTGACAAACATTTGCCCAAAAAAGCGTAACCAGCAAATACTAATTAGAAATCTTTTGATTCAGACGCGTGTTTATTAAGTTCAATAGTTTCCAATAGGGATGGGCAAAAAATATCGATATATCGAAATATCGATATTTGAGAAAATAAATATCGATATATATCGCCGATATTTCAAAAACCTATATATCGATACATCGATTCTTATTTACGAGTATCGGGTTTCGATACTTTTAAGAGCTATAGCCGTTTTTTAACTGTGACCCAACTAAGTCAGGTGACATTTTGGATTGTGTGGGTATAAACCTAAAGGCAGAATTTGTTTTTACTTTCAGTTCTGTTACGAATCAGCTGACTCTTTTTGGTTTATAAAAATCATATACATATAAGCCATTAGTTTTTCTCTCCTTAATTCTGTTATGTTGCGTACACATTCCTCGATGCATGTCGGTATTCACTTTATGAATGCGATGGTAGAACTATAGCTAAAACTTTACAATAATTACGCCCGGGAACTGAAATTGTATTATATTTTTGACATATGTTTATAAACGTTAAAAACCGAAAAGTTGTTCCCAGTTTCCCAGGAAATGAAAAAGTCTGGGAAAAGAAAAAATCTAATAACAATGGACGATGCAAAACTTTAGTGGAAAACTGAGACCATTCTGGTCCGAAACAGCTGATAATTTATTACAGAAAGAGTAACTATTAAAATTTATTAACAGAATAGCACAGCACAGAGCAGCAAATGTAAAGACTAATGAAGTCTTAAGGAGCTACAGTAGGTTACGTATAACTTAACATAAATAGTTCTTTTGTATTAAATTTCTTAAAGTAATTGTACATTCGAAATTAATGCAGCAAAAAATATCGATATATCGAAATATCGATGTTTTCAAAAAATATATATCGATACAGTTCAAAAACATCGATACGATATATATCGATACATTTTCTTCATTTGCCCATCCCTAGTTTCCAATAATACTTTATTCTTTAACTTTGCCTATTTGTTAAATACGAAACTAATTAACTTTATAAACACGTGTTTGAAGCAAAATATTTCTCATTAGTATTTGCTGGTTACGCTTTTTTGGGCAAATGTTTGTCAAGTGTGACCGTACCTTTACTCTATTTTATCTTATTATACTTTGTAGTACGTAAATCAAATTTTTTTTATTTTCTTATCGAAAGTCCTAGTTTACACAATGCAAGTCTTATTGCTAAGCTGATTAGTTTGTGGGAAAGAGAGACGAGGGAAAAAGAAACGAATACTCAATTTCATGTACTGTCAATACGTTTTGCTTTCCCATTCGTAATGTTAAAAAAGCACACACACGCATACACAAAACTACATAAGAAATATGATCTAAAATATAAGACTTGTGTGGACGCCGATGAAAGTTCAAAGAAGAAAAAGTGATAAGCTTAGCAATACGACTTGACTAGTGTGAACTGGGACTAATTACAACAAATAAACAGCAAAGTTTGTTTTCCGAACAGCTGATTTTTTCTGTGACTTCTTTAAAATTCACTTCATGTATGAAAAAGAAAACATTATTTTAATCATTCTCTACATCATGCCCTTTCATTTTTGCTTTCTTTTTTATTCTTTTCAACTGCACTTCATTTATGATTAATAAAGCCTCCAAATCATTCACTTATCCACTTGAGTATTGCCGTTGAAATTCTTTCAAATTAATTAGTACGATTTGTAATAACGTGTATCTCAAATCAGTATTACAACTCAGGATAAAGAAAAAATTAAGCAACGTGTATATCCTGCATTACAGACATTTTTGAAATACCCGAGGCCGTCACAAAACACAAAATTCGATTACCCTACTCAATATTGCAACTAATTATGACCATATAATTTGTAATTTGTAACAAAATTTTTACCGGTTGTTGATTTCCATGCACTTAAGGCGGTTCTGGAACCACATTTTAGAACATGTTTATACATATTCTCAAATTTTAAACACAACTTTGTTTCCAGTATAATGCGAATGGTATATAATGCACAGATATTTATTAAGCAGAATCACACGCCGATGTTGCCCAACTTGTTATTCAGTATTTCCTTGCATATACTTACATATATGTACATACACACACAGAAGTTTATATTCAGTCTTAAAATATGTGTATGACAAAAATATAAATGATGCAAAATAAATTAATATCTGAAGTATACATATGTATGTCTCTATAAAGACATGCACATTTTAAGAATACTTTCCGATATGTGTTTTGTGAGAATCAAAATTTGGTTGAGATTTTATAGTAGATTGACTCCATATACATATATACATGTAAATTTAAATTTCATAGGATTGAGAAAAAACTAAACAAAAATGTTCAAGCGACTGGAAGTAAAGTTTCTCTATTTTCATTTTTAACACGGCTGATTGCTATGGTAATGTTTTGAACATTTATAGGGACATGTGTTTCGATGTAATACTCAATAATTAATTTAAATTTTAAAATGTGATTTTGAATTGTTATTTACTTACATACGTTGTTTTGCAATACAGCTGACGATATGTATGTATATATATATATATATATATATATAGGATGTGCGAATTATGTGTTGTGTTCTAAAATCCCCTTGATATTTATAATTTTTTGTCAATTGAACATTTTTAAAAACTAAAGTATGGCACCTCTAAAACATAATGTGTGCAGCTTGACCGTTTGACCGACTAAAGTGGCAAGTTGCCAGTTTTTCGACTGTCTTTCCACTTTTTGGACTGCTTTGCCACTTTTTTTCTCCTTTTTTAGGGTAAGTTATAAAAACATACATTAAAAATAAAAAGCTTACCCGAAGTTTTTAACTTAATAATTAAGTACGTAATTAGCTAATTTTTATTTAAAATTAAGTTGTAATTAAATACGATTTCATTTTTTCAGTGGTTAATTAAAATTCTTATTAAATTACGTTGAAAGTACGGCACCACTGCAAAACTTCGAAAGAACAGCTGTTAAGCATAAACAAAAAAGTTAGGTTATAAACATGTAGAAAATTAAAACTGCATAAAAACTCATTTTATGAAATCAATCGAACATTATAATACATTTTTCTATTACTTTATTCCATAATATGCAACTTTGTATTGTATATGTTATATATTTATGAAATTTAAACGAAATTCTTCTTAACCCGACCACATGATGTTTTCAACCCGACCACATGATGTCATGTGTATGTTTTCAATAAACACATACACGCATAAAAACATATGGTACGTTCATAAAACTTAAGTAGTATTTAATTACACAAGGTTGGGTGTTTAATTATTATTTAATTATGCACTCAAAACACAATTTCGTATTTAATTAGAACTTAAAAATAATTACAGTTTGATTAGCCAGTCAAAAACTGGGGGTTAGTGTAGTTTTCTCGTTTTTTTTTTAACTTTGCCGCTTTTTTTTTATAAAGCCCCTATTTAGTGCCACTTTTTGAAAAATGTCATCGGTCACCCTGCACGTGTGCACAAATCCAACAAGAAAAAATTGTGATTTGTAGCAAGGCGAATTCAGTCAGTATCAGGTGAACTCTTCCCTACAACAATTTAACAACACAAAAAACAACATGTAGTTTGCTGTCAAGGCGAATTCACATAAGGTGGTCTTAATTCACCAGCTGACATAGCTTCTCTGTTGTCAAATCAACCAAAACGTTAGGAAATATTTTGACAACAGGAAATTTTACACTAACAAATATACAAGGCGAATACGCAGAGTTGCAAATTAAGACCACCTTGTGTCAATTCGCCTTGTTTGCTGTCAAGGCGAATTCACATAAGGTGGTCTTAATTCACCAGCTGACATAGCTTCTCTGTTGTCAAATCAACCAAAACGTTAGGAAATATTTTGACAACAGGAAATTTTACACTAACAAATATACAAGGCGAATACGCAGAGTTGCAAATTAAGACCACCTTGTGTCAATTCGCCTTGTTTGCTGTGCTACAAAACCAATCTGTCAGAAGATTTCCAAGGCGAATTCAGTATCAGGTGAACTCTTCCCTACAACCAAAGACAATAAATTTATAGTCTTTGCTACAACAATTTTACAATTTTTGGTTAAAATTGCTCAATTTAGCATCAACAGCTGATAATCAGCCGGGTGGAAAAGGTCTCCTGATACTGAATTCGCCTTGAAGATTTCTAAGCAAATTTTGATATTTTGGTTCAAATTGCTCAATTTGGCATCAAGAGCTGATAATCAGCCGGGCGGAAAAGGTCACCTGATACTGAATTCGCCTTGATTTGTAGCAAGACAAAATGTCTATTGTGAAAAGTTGTCATTTGTATAAATAGAACGCGAAGTACATCATACAGGTAGCTTTTTAACAAAAAGTCTCCTAATAAAAAGTTTAATAACTCACGTCAACTTCTAGGGAATTTTTAAAACAAACCTGAGACTTACTCTTAAGCAATTATGCTTTATAAATAAAGCTATAAAAAGTATGGTTCCAGTACAAAAGTACTGCCTAAGAACGAGTCCAAAGTAGAAAAGTGTCGAAAAAAATCGAAAAAATTATATTTGGTGAAAAAATACAGACATACATATATCTGAAATTCACTGAAACAAGATATATATGGTTCCGTTATTTGCATATGTAAATAATTTATCATCAATTTATTCATTAATTTATCTTGTATATATGTATATGTACAAATATAAAATCGTCGCGTGTGTGTGTTTGTTACCCTTTCGGATTTTTATTGGCTAGTTCAAAATATAGGTGACTTTTTGCTAACTCATTTACAACTAGCTTCTGAACTAACTCATAAATGATACAGATGTTAGCTACTTGTTTTTTGTTCAACTGTCTTCTTCCCGATAAGAATTGAACTAACTTTAAGCTAACTCAAAACTGATGCTGCGATTAGTGAGTTGTTTTTGTACAACTAACATCTCGATAAGTTTTGAACTAACTTTTAGCTAACTCAAAGCTAATGCAGGGATGAGTCAATAATTATCGAGAAGATGTCAGCATAAAATTCATGTTTATGTTAACTCTGTGCTGTCTTTATTTTATATGGCGCAATAGCAAAGTGTTAGGTATGATGGCTGATAAGCAAAGTGATCAAGGTTCGACACCCATTCTCGTCTCTAAAAAAATATTGTTTCAAATTTAAGTTGACTAAAAATGTTAATCATTAGTAAGTTAAAAATAATGGTTAGCTAAGGAAAGACACTTTTTTCTTCTTTTTTGATGCGCCACAAAGTAAGTCATAATGGGCCAACCATTAGTTAGTCAGTTCACAGCTAACTAATAGTGCACTTGCATTCTATCAGCCAAAAACTCACTCGAAATGAGCTAATTTATGGTTATTTGAAACTTATGCAGCGTGAGTGAGTACTGACTTGTTCTGAGGACATTACGTTGAAAAACTGAATAGCGTTCAACATGTAAAATGAGTTAGCTTTTGAGTCATCTAATGCCGACCCTATTTTTGCCAGCTCATCGGCAGTTTCATTTCCCTCAACACTGCTGTGGCCAGGAACCCAACATAGTCTGACACTATATTTATCCATAATCAAGCTGAGGACTTTCCTACAGTCACTAACAAGTTTCTATTTGGCATTGTGTCCCTTCAAAGCTTTTAGCGCTGCCTGGCTGTTGACATAGAATGTTACCTTCTCACCTTCAGCTACATTCCTGGCCACCAGCTCCGTGGCCCTGAGGACCGCCAAGATCTCAGCCTGGAAAACACTGCATTCATTCGGCAGTCTGAAAGAACTACGAATGTTCGTTCCCAAGATATGTATATACACCAGCCCCTGTGCCTTCCCCCATTTTTGATCCTTCTGTAAAAACTGCACTACCCTCATATAGCCTATCGGATTTGACCCAATAGTCCCTATCCGGAATTACCATTAAGGGTGTTCTACTAAAATCGATTTCAGCGACCTTATAGTCCGTGAACCCACGGGTTACGGATACCTGATCACCAAAACCGATCTCATTTAAGATTAATGTGTGACCTGTTGTTCCTGCCCTCGCCAAACCTGTTTCTACGAGTCTAAGGAGACTTCTAGTCGCCGTTCCCACCACAAAGTCCTCTATAGGAAGTAGATGAAGAATGACGTCCAAGGCAGCCTGAGGTGTGCTCTCCTGAGCACCTGTGATGCCCATCGAGGCACATCTCTGAACCTTAGCTAGTAGTCTCCTGTGACTTTCCTCCCTCAATGCCTCCCACCATACCACACAGCCATAGGAAATAACCGGCCTGACAAACGATGTGTAAATCCAGTTTACTACCTTCGGTTGCAGACCACAGCTCCTTCCAATGGAGTTCCTGCATGCGTAGTAGGTATTGAGCCCTTTCTTTAGCCTTTCCTGTGTATTATTTTTCCAAGAAAGCTTGCTATCTAGGAAAACACCCAGGTATTTACCTTCCTCAGCTCCACCCGTCCCATCCTGGGCAGTACAAAGCTAGCTAATTCACACAGGGTATACCAGAGATGACACGAGACGGAAGATAATTTATGTTTTCGGATTTCTCGCTCACTCTGTCACTGTGTCTTCTTTAACCTTCTTTCGTGGTGGAATTTCGTAGCTTAATTCAATTTATACTTTATAACCTCATTCGCTTGACGATTTTTGTAAATAAATGATAAAAATTAATATTTTTTTAATGAAAATGCTTCAAATTAAATCTGCAATCATCTTAAAACAATTTCAATTGCCTTTTTAATAGTTATAAGCTATTTCGCACTTTGTTTCTTAATTCAACACAACAACTTCTTTCATCTAATTTTGTAAAATTGTTTACTTGTTGAAATGATTTTCGTTTAACACTTATTCACTGAGTAATTTTTGTAAATAAAAGGTAATAATTAAAAATTTTCAATGAAAATGATTAAAGTTAAATCAGGAATCACTTGCAAACAAATTTTAATAACTTTTTAATACAAATAATCTTTTCACATTCGGGTTTTTTAATTAAATGCAACAAATTCTTCAATTTAATTTTATTAATGGGTATGTACGTATGTATGTATGTATGTACACGTGTTTATTTCACGAAGTACACATTTTCTCTTGTTTGTTTTGATTTTTTTGGTAAAATTTTAATAATAAATATACTGCAGTTGTTGATAAAATATCACTTCATTGAAAATGCGATTCTGATTTTAGTTTTTATGAGAACTACCTGTCAAGTGAAGTGAATATGATAAATTTTTTATCACTTCATTTTTATCATAAATTCAGAATCGACCCCCTGGTCTACTTTGTGCTAATTCAGCTGTAAGAAAAACAGAGATATTTATATTTCCGCCTCTTCTTTCTTACAGCTGAATTACGAGTTAAGCAACAAAGTTTAAGCGTGTGAACCGTGACTTATATACCAAAAGTGCCGATTTTTCAGCAAAATCTTCTGGCAGCACTGATTGTGAATAGTTGTCATTATATTTTGTGGTTGTCATTTTTACTGCAGCGATTTGGGAGAGAGGCAAATATCGATTTCCTTGTGAACTAAAATAATAAAATTATTAATTTCACACAAAAATGATTTCAAGGGCCTTAATTCGTTCTGGTAAATAAATTAAAGCTGAACTAATATATCTCCAAATAGTTAGATATGTTTTAGAAGTGTAAAAACTTCACTTTTATCAATTAGAAAAGTGAAGATCTTTTTAGTTTATGTAATCACTTTTGGTCTCGTAAGGCAGCTGTCAAAAGTATAGAAAACGCAAAGTGCACGAAATGTGCTTACAAAACTTTAAAAAGAAAGGATTATAAAAATTTACATATATTATTCTAATTTATAGTTCAACGTCCATTGGGCACTTTAGCTGTCAGAACATCATCTTCTGCTGCTGCAACTGGTGACCGCCCTGTTCGTCCGGAATACCCTGGAAAGGTGCGCTTAGGTTTCATTCCCGAAGAATGGTTCCAATTTTTTTATAACAAAACTGGAGTAACCGGTCCATACACTTTTGGTGTTGGCTTAATAACATATTTGTGCTCGAAGGAAATATATGTTATGGAACATGAGTACTATAGTGGTATTTCGTTAGCCATCATGGCTGTAATTGCTGTTAAGAAGCTGGGACCAGCTGCAGCCAACTGGGCTGATAAGGAAATCGATAGAATAGAAGCGGAATGGAAGCAAGGTCGCGAGGATCAATTGAAGGCACTTCAAGAATCAATTGAAGATGAGAAAAAAGAACAATGGCGCGCTGAAGGTGCCTTAATGCTCATGGATGCTAAAAAAGAAAACGTTGCCCTTCAATTGGAGGCCGCTTTCCGTGAACGTGCTATGAACGTTTACAATGAAGTATGTGTACATATGTATATTATATGTGTTTCATCTATAGTAAAAATAAATTATTTTATTTAAGGTGAAACGTCGTTTGGACTACCAAGTTGAGTGTCGTCACATAGAACGCCGTCTTAGCCAAAAACATATGGTTGATTGGATTGTCAAAAATGTTTTGGGGTCGATTACGCCCCAACAAGAAAAAGAAACTCTAAACAAATGTATTGCGGACTTATCTGCTTTGGCTGGCCGCACCAAGTAAACAATTTAATGCATTGCAACTTATCTAGTACGAAATCATGATAAATGAAAACCTTAATATTTATGTATATACATATGTACATACATACATACATACATACATACATATATATATATATATATATATATATATATATATATATATGTAAATATGTATATGTTTTGAAATAAATAATATTCAGTGATAACAATACGCTTTATGTAGTATATTAAATTATTTTTTAGTTATATCGCTCTTTATCTGCAACAACAATATATCAAAAAAATTATTCTTTTGTAGTTAGTGATGCAGAAAAAATCGTTATATCATATTTAACCTGGTGTAAAAATTTCATATAAAAGTCTTGTACACGCACCTCTTGAGGAAAGAAAATATTTTCAATGGCCTGTTTCACAATAACGAAAGAAAACTTTCAACTTGAAATTTATATTGAAAGCAAAAACAAATTTTTATATTTTAGTGTTGTTTTCAATATAAATTTTCAGTCGAAAGTTTTCTTTCGTTATTGTGAAACAGGCCAATATTTTATTGATCTGTATAGGTACAATATACATATACATATGTACATTGGAAACTTATAACTTATTATTTTATGCAAAGCTGTCTGTTACAATAAAGGAGCGAAATATACACATTAAGCAAATGCAAATCATTAAACTCTGTCAAAATCACTTGTTTCGTTAGAATATTGTTAATAGATTTTGCCTTTGCGTTGGTAAAAATACAAAACAAAACATATACATACTACTTCTTTTCTTGTCAGTTCTCAAAGAGAATGTGTGCCTTTTCTTTTATGAGAAGGAGTCGAGGCATTCTATAAAGCATTTTTTAGCAGTTAGATAAGAATGTACTCGAATCAAAAAATCATAGGTAAACCTTTAATAAGGCCTGAAGCGAAAAGGTCTGAGTTTTCCCGCTGGGTGTGGAGTATAATTATGTATGTACTAGGGATGCCAAATGGAAATCCCGGGTTTTGTAAAATGAAATTCCGGGATTTCTTGCAACATTTATATAGAAAACAGTTTTTAAGTATTTGGTCTAAAAAATTTATGTTTTTTACATTGCAGTTCAACAGTAGAAGGCTAGCACACTAATAAACTCTACTCCCATTAGCGAATGTAGGAATACATATCTGTCGAACTTGTAGAAAACAACTTATGCATGTACGTATGATTTTCAGTAGAGCAAAAATACTGTTCTAGTGGTCAAGCAAACTTTGTATGTACATACATACATATGTATGTGCCTATATAAATGTGGTAATTAGACGTAATTAATTGAATTTTATTAGAATTGCTCACATTTGTTTTAATTTTTCGATATGCTCAGCCTAATCTGTAGCTTAATTGCGGTTGTCGTAGTCGTAGCGAAATATATAAAAAAGGACAATGCTTGGTATATGTAACAACCGAAAAGGCCACTGGTTGTTGAGAGAATTGCCGAGCACATGAAACTGTGTACCCCCACCCCCAATCTTCCCACCCCTCTCACCAATAAACTAAAGAATTGCTGCAACAATAATTGCAAGTCTGGACGAGGACTTAGGTCCGGTCCAGACTTGCAATTTTTGTTGCAGCAATTCTTGAATATGTGTGAGAGTATTGAAATAGAAATATGTATATACTTTTTGTATTCCTCTCTCGCTCTTTTGCACTAAAAAATAAAAAGTTGCTGCAACAAAAATTGCAAGTCTGGACTGGGACTTACTGTATTTTAAAAAATTACATACTAACATGATATCATTTTCTTTACAATATTAATTAAATATGAAATAAAAATGTGATGTTAAGAAATGTTAAACGTTAAATATGGATTTTCGGAGTAATCTCAAAGCAATAAAAAAAAAAAATATGGATTTTCACAAGGCGAATTCATAACAGGTGGCCCAAGGCTAGGCTTGCCAGATATTAAATCCTCAAAAAAAGTACATTAAGAAAAAAAAGGCAGTACATTTAAAGAAAAAAAAGTACACTGTGTTTATTTTATTAAGTTCAAATTCAATACATAAAATAAACAATTTATTTAATAAAAACTCAAAACATAAAGTTCACTGCATAACAATAACAGTTTATAAAGTAAGGAACACAAAATAAGAGATCATAAATACTATTTATTCATAATATTATATAAACTAAAGAATAGTCAAACAAATTTTTGAATTAAAAACCAGACTGTTCTACTAAATCATAACAAATATTTATCATTTTTTTGTACTTCATTAACAATGGCATTTTTACCTCTTTCGGTTTTTAAAAAATTAAAAAACTCGTTACATGTGTAATCAAAATTAGTTTTTATTATTAATTCACTTTCTAAAAAAAAGCTTTAGAATTGATAATTCGCAAAAAATGCAAAAAACCGCCACATTAATCTACATAGTTGCAGATGTTTAATAAAGCAGAAGTATAAATATCACAACAGGGTGCCCTTGCGTTTGTTTGGTAAAGCGTATATAAGATTCGACACAGCCGCCAAATATAGCACTCTTACTTGTTTGTACTATACATATGCATAGACATTTGTTTTATTTGTTTGCAAAAAAAAAAGTACAAAAGAAGTACAAGAACTAAAAAAAAGTACTTTTGCGTACTTCTTTAGTAGTTATGCAGACAGCAGTACAATTATTTAAAAGAAGTACGCGTACTGCTGAAAACAGTACGTCTGGCAAGCCTACCCAAGGCCTACAGGCCTTGAGGTGGCCTTATCGCTACAAAAATACAACAATAATAAAAACAACATGAAATTCGTCTGGCTTCACAAAACCCCATCTGTCAAAAACAGTTGACTCAAATACCAATACATTCACATTTATAAAAACATATTTTACTATCCATGTGCATCTATCATCAACAACACAGAAACAATATTTGTAAAATAAATGTAATTAAAATGTTGAAAGACGGTTCAGGTTAGATGATCTTGATATTTTTGGAGAACGTAAAGAAACCTTACTTGCTGCCTTATTGCAGTCCCTCCGATGGTTTTTTGGACGCGAAATCAGTGGTATAAAATGTGTTTTACTGGCTCATCATGGCCGTAAACACAATATTATGCTTAAATGCATGAAATTGTTCACAAAAAAGGACAAAGTTACTTAAAAGTGTACAAAAAATAAACGTGCGTCTTATTTACACATACATATATATATAAGAAGTCAGCTAGTACTAGCTGGGCCCGGCAAAAGTTGTCTTAACCCCACAATTAAGAATTCGCATTGTGTTGAGTTGATACATGAAGAAATGCAGCGCATTGTGGCAATTAAATGCAATAGGAAATGTTAAGGTATGCTTGAATATTTATTTCCCAAATTGCACGTAAAAATTGTTGATGTGGTGACAACGCTATTGCATCGTCGTTTACCAGCCACCAATTTCATGGTTGAGAATTTGGAAGCCATTGAATTGGGCTTTGCATATAAATACTACACATCCAGATTTTCATAAACATGTCTAGTCAACTAAAAGCTGACATGATGGAACGAGCAAATACTCTCTGCCTCAAGTAATGCAGAACGTTTGATAAAATCTTATTTCTATTTTGTGCGAAAATCCGTGCAAGATTCTGTACCAAAGACTATCATGCATTATAGGCGAGACACATTGGTAGAAATATTTTGTATTAGATACAATTTTTTTAAAATCATCAATAAACTAATGCAATTAATCATTTTGCAAGAGTTAATTGAGAATGCATAGGTTAAGAAGGGTGGTGCTATACCGCACCCCCACTCGGAGATCCAATTGGTTCCATTGTGATAAGTATTCATACAATATAATTCTTTTTACTTTAAAATATATTTTTTAAACATAAAGAACGATATAATTTGTTTCACTTTAAATGTAAACAAACATTAGATAGAAGAAGAGATTTTGACAGTTGGGGCTTAAGCAGTCTTCGAACACCTGATAATCATCAGAACTGTTAGGGTCGCCTTGGATTTTCACACCTTTTTCAACATGTATATTTTTGCAAAAAAATTTTTCTTTTTAGAAACTAAGATGTTACTTGCGAAACAGCTGATAATCAGGCGGGCGGAAGAGGTCACATGATACAGAATTCGCCTTGCTCTTTTTCTTATCTCTTCACCAAGGCGAATTCGCATAAGGTGATCTTAATTCACCAGCTGACATAACTTTTCTACTGTCAAATCAATCAAAACGTGTTAGGAAATTTTACACTAACAGATATACAAGGCGACGCTGAGTTGCAAATCGAGACCTTGTATCAATTCGCCTTGCCTGGGACCGTGTTTGTGCAAACACGGCGAAAAAATAAAAAAATTTAGATATTCACTCTTATTCCAGTTGTCAACATCGGCATCACGTCTATAAAATACCAAGTAATTGGGCCTCCTCTACAACTGACTGATATTGACAGGCTCATGCTATTTTCTAGACCTTAGGGAACAGAAATAAACCATCAATAACACAAAATTGTTCTCGAGAGAGATTATACAAGTCCCAATGTTTTGGTATGGTATTGACGTGACGACTGTGTTGACAACTGGAATAAGCGTGATTTTCTTGTTGCTGTAAATGTTTGAATTACAACAAGAGAGTGAAGCATATAGTGAATTCGCCTTGAGGAGAAGAGAATATTTATTGTTGAATCCGCCGCAAGCAGGGCTGCCAAAGGTGCCGATTGTTTCATTGGCCTTTCACACACGAGAACAATTGTGCTGGCATAACATGCCAGTTTGTGTGCGAGAGAGGCAAAGAGAGGGGTTTCGTGTTTGGCATAATTTTTCAACCAGCTACAACCACGCATCACCAGCACAAAACCAATACACACATAACTTAGAAAAACAGCAAATATCAAATGCATATAAAAAACACTAACCCACACAAAGCTATGTGTGTTCTTAAAAGAACAAAAATTTCGCGGCATAAAAATTAGTCTAGTGTGTGATAGGCCATTAAAAACAAACAAAATTTGGTGCAGTGGACTGCATGTCCGGCATTAGATATTTGCTCAAGTTTGAAGACTGTACAGTGAACTTGTGTAGTGTATGTTGCAAACGCTCAGTTGTTTCGTGATTTTTTAAGAGTTAACAACAAGAAATGAGCGCATAACAAATATTCTGGACAGAGTTCCTAGAATTATACAAATAATCACTAGCATTTTACTTGTATAGTGTGTGTCACAAGCTTAGTTTACGCAGTGCCAGACTTGACCACTGAACTTGGATAGTGTATGGCCGGCATTAATAAAAATTAATGAAAAACTCATGCCGATTTTCTTGACGATTCTCGAAATTAAAATGCCATGATTTTTCAAAAAAGTGCACATTTTTCAGCAGAATATTCTGGCAGCCCTGATTATACGTGTCAATTTGGCTTTACGCACAGTTTTACGTCACAGAATACACAGAAGTGAAGAAAGTGACAGGTCAAAAAAGCTAGGATCAGGTTTTTAAAATTCGTGGGAAAAAGAGACAACAATAGTGCTATTGTTATTAAGAAAGTATGAAAATAAACAAACTGAAAACGAAAATTATAAGAATGTGAAAAAGCAAAAATGATTAGAAAAGTTTTATAAAATTTAAATTTAATCATTTTTATGTGTTTTAAGCAAAAAAAAAGTGAAATAAAAGGTTGCGAGTGTTCATTAAGTGTTTCCGGCATCTTTCAATGGCAATATTGCTGGATATAGTGCAGAAAACTTCATCTGGGTGAGAACGAGGAGTCTGTATTGGCCATTAAGGAATTCGCTCAACATGCCGGAGTTACATTTGTTCCATATATTGGGGAGTCTTACAATATTGTCTACAATTGATTGATTATCCTCAGGAAGATGTTTGTAAAGTTTATATCGATGCCTTGTCGACATTCATCAGTGCCACAAAACATTCATTGCTTTGTACAAGCAGAATGGCATACAAGCACATATATACATATGTACAAGGTGTTGGAAATGCCATTACCATACTAATTCCTAAATTGAATCAAATTGTGCGTGACGATAAAAAGGTTTCCCTTGTGCTTGCTGCACTTGAAAGTTTCTCCTATATTTTGAAACACAATTCTCTGCCGGGTGAAAATTGATTGATTGCAATTTTGATGAGCCTGCTGGCGGCAATGACGACGAAAGTGAATACGAAGGTGGTGGTAATTTGCAGCCATTATTGGGTCAGGCTATGGAGGCCGCAAAATTCTCCATGTAAATTGTCGCATCTACTTTGGTAAGTAAGCAAAAATTCATGTAAATTTATAGTTTATAATAATTAGCATTTGCCGTTTTTAAATATATTTGTAGCAAAAAGCTAAGGATGAGAAACTGGATTCACAAAGGGCCTTTGTACATAGAGCTTTGGCCGAATGTTTTGGTGCTTTGAAAAACTGCACCGGAAACTATTTCGATACATTCTGCTCGTCAAAATACTGTTTTCTTATTGGGTGAATTGGTTTTTTGTTCCGAGGGAAAATCATTCGAGTAAGTGTTAATTTTTTTTATTAAATAAATTTACACACAATAACTTAAATGTATATTTTTCAATTGCAGAGCATATATGTATATTTTGATGGCATTGTCTCAGGACATTGCCAACGAAAAGGAACCTGCCGCTCTCGATAATATATGTGGAGCAATTGCCCGCCTTACAAACTGTAACTTAATGGAACAAGTATTGCCAGTTTTGCTACAACACTTGCCATTACATGAACATTTTGATAAAAACTCTTTAATCTTTAAATGCTTCAAAGTCTTCGTGCAAATTATCCCGACAAATTCTGTGTAGTGGCTAATTAGAATCCATAAATAAAAGTTTTACTTGTAGTTATTATTAGCAATTCCTATCCTTACTATATGTACTATTATTTAAACACATTTGTTGCATTTATGTACTATAGATGTATATTTGACACAACACAAATGAAAAATTAATAAACCCCTCTATAATTTTTGTATTGTATAATCAAATTTGCTTTAATTATTGTTATTTTCAATAAAAAATTAAATAATCATTAATTGTTAATTAAGTAGATTTTGTCAAGTTTAATAATTTTAAAATGCGCTAAGTGTTGTTTGTAATAGAGGGAAAACAACCCCAATTTTATATTAACAAAATTTGAAGTTGGGACAAAAATAAAAAAACAAATCGATTATTTAAAACGAATTTAACAAAATCTTTAATTTACTAATAACGTGTGGTTACAATAATTTGTTTTGCACTTTCTATCGGTGTCAATAGACGCTTTGCTGTATCTTACGTCACTAGTTCCGGACAATTGACCAAGAAACTTTGCATTACTGATAAAGCTCCTGGGGCCAGATTCCGCAACGATGAGTTTTGAAATGTTCACCAATTTCAGTGTTCACAATTCAGCACACTTTTTCCAGTGATAAATTTTGACGCTAGTGTTCACTATAACTATCAAAATTATTCATTCTCACCGTTGAGGATGCACAAAGCAACAAGTGTATACTGGAATTGGTGAACACTTCAAAATTCATCGTTGTGGAATCCGGTCCATGCTCGGCATTCGAGTGTAACTTGCCATGTAAATGAGTCGCCGTGAGCCTTTTCTGACTCCAATTCTTTGCTGGAACTAGGAAAAGAGTGGCGCCACAACAGCAACAATTTGGATAATAGTCCCTTCACTTATGGGAGATCCCAGTCATTATGGATCCAATTAACAACCAACCGGCTTGGGTACGATTTAGCGACATGCTACTCGTGTCGCATTAAATACAATTTTACCCTTGATATGTTGCCGCCAAAGCGCAACTGTAACCTGATATGGACTCCGGTGAAGACCCCATTTTCTCGAGGGTATCAACAAAGCTATCGATAAGTGGTGTTATTAGACTTGGCACAGTCTTGGGCTGCTGCACTTGGATTCACCAATACAGCACAAGTCGTATCAATGGCATGCAGAGATTGATCAGCCAGAAGGTTTTGAGGTGTTGTGCCTAATCCTAATACCATAGAGCCCAGTTCTTGCAACGCACACACTAAGAAGTGTTGACTGAACAGTGTTTCCTGATTCGAGTCCTTGGCATTTTCGGGATTGAAATCAGAAAAGTTTGACAATTTCCCAGAAAAAAGTTTGCCAAATTTCTGAAAGCAAAATATTAATTAATACATATATTTCTTGTAATTTTCCAATTGAGAATTATACTTACATTAAATATTAAGCCAAAGAATGGTTTCCTGAAAATAAACTGAAAATATATCCAACCACAGACACAGAACATCCAACATTAAACACAAATTCATAAAATTAAAAAATTTTTCACCCTTTTACTTACCAATTAACACATGAATAAAAGCACAAAGCATAATCACAAAACAAGCTAAAATTTTGTTGCGCTAGAAGCAAAATCAAAGCAAAATCAACGCCAAAATTCCGGGGAGAGCGAGATAGGTATAAGAACACAAAAATCTTCCGTCTCGTGTCACTTCTGTATGTTTTGTGATTATGCTTTGTGCTTTTATTCATGTGTTAATTGGTAAGTAAAAGGGTGAAAAATTTTTTAATTTTATGAATTTGTGTTTAATGTTGGATGTTCTGTGTCTGTGGTTGGATATATTTTCAGTTTATTTTCAGGAAACCATTCTTTGGCTTAATATTTAATGTAAGTATAATTCTCAATTGGAAAATTACAAGAAATATATGTATTAATTAATATTTTGCTTTCAGAAATTTGGCAAACTTTTTTCTGGGAAATTGTCAAACTTTTCTGATTTCAATCCCGAAAATGCCAAGGACTCGAATCAGGAAACACTGTTCAGTCAACACTTCTTAGTGTGTGCGTTGCAAGAACTGGGCTCTATGGTATTAGGATTAGGCACAACACCTCAAAACCTTCTGGCTGATCAATCTCTGCATGCCATTGATACGACTTGTGCTGTATTGGTGAATCCAAGTGCAGCAGCCCAAGACTGTGCCAAGTCTAATAACACCACTTATCGATAGCTTTGTTGATACCCTCGAGAAAATGGGGTCTTCACCGGAGTCCATATCAGGTTACAGTTGCGCTTTGGCGGCAACATATCAAGGGTAAAATTGTATTTAATGCGACACGAGTAGCATGTCGCTAAATCGTACCCAAGCCGGTTGGTTGTTAATTGGATCCATAATGACTGGGATCTCCCATAAGTGAAGGGACTATTATCCAAATTGTTGCTGTTGTGGCGCCACTCTTTTCCTAGTTCCAGCAAAGAATTGGAGTCAGAAAAGGCTCACGGCGACTCATTTACATGGCAAGTTACACTCGAATGCCGAGCATGGACCGGATTCCACAACGATGAATTTTGAAGTGTTCACCAATTCCAGTATACACTTGTTGCTTTGTGCATCCTCAACGGTGAGAATGAATAATTTTGATAGTTATAGTGAACACTAGCGTCAAAATTTATCACTGGAAAAAGTGTGCTGAATTGTGAACACTGAAATTGGTGAACATTTCAAAACTCATCGTTGCGGAATCTGGCCCCAGGAGCTTTATCAGTAATGCAAAGTTTCTTGGTCAATTGTCCGGAACTAGTGACGTAAGATACAGCAAAGCGTCTATTGACACCGATAGAAAGTGCAAAACAAATTATTGTAACCACACGTTATTAGTAAATTAAAGATTTTGTTAAATTCGTTTTAAATAATCGATTTGTTTTTTTATTTTTGTCCCAACTTCAAATTTTGTTAATATAAAATTGGGGTTGTTTTCCCTCTATTACAAACAACACTTAGCGCATTTTAAAATTATTAAACTTGACAAAATCTACTTAATTAACAATTAATGATTATTTAATTTTTTATTGAAAATAACAATAATTAAAGCAAATTTGATTATACAATACAAAAATTATAGAGGGGTTTATTAATTTTTCATTTGTGTTGTGTCAAATATACATCTATAGTACATAAATGCAACAAATGTGTTTAAATAATAGTACATATAGTAAGGATAGGAATTGCTAATAATAACTACAAGTAAAACTTTTATTTATGGATTCTAATTAGCCACTACACAGAATTTGTCGGGATAATTTGCACGAAGACTTTGAAGCATTTAAAGATTAAAGAGTTTTTATCAAAATGTTCATGTAATGGCAAGTGTTGTAGCAAAACTGGCAATACTTGTTCCATTAAGTTACAGTTTGTAAGGCGGGCAATTGCTCCACATATATTATCGAGAGCGGCAGGTTCCTTTTCGTTGGCAATGTCCTGAGACAATGCCATCAAAATATACATATATGCTCTGCAATTGAAAAATATACATTTAAGTTATTGTGTGTAAATTTATTTAATAAAAAAAATTAACACTTACTCGAATGATTTTCCCTCGGAACAAAAAACCAATTCACCCAATAAGAAAACAGTATTTTGACGAGCAGAATGTATCGAAATAGTTTCCGGTGCAGTTTTTCAAAGCACCAAAACATTCGGCCAAAGCTCTATGTACAAAGGCCCTTTGTGAATCCAGTTTCTCATCCTTAGCTTTTTGCTACAAATATATTTAAAAACGGCAAATGCTAATTATTATAAACTATAAATTTACATGAATTTTTGCTTACTTACCAAAGTAGATGCGACAATTTACATGGAGAATTTTGCGGCCTCCATAGCCTGACCCAATAATGGCTGCAAATTACCACCACCTTCGTATTCACTTTCGTCGTCATTGCCGCCAGCAGGCTCATCAAAATTGCAATCAATCAATTTTCACCCGGCAGAGAATTGTGTTTCAAAATATAGGAGAAACTTTCAAGTGCAGCAAGCACAAGGGAAACCTTTTTATCGTCACGCACAATTTGATTCAATTTAGGAATTAGTATGGTAATGGCATTTCCAACACCTTGTACATATGTATATATGTGCTTGTATGCCATTCTGCTTGTACAAAGCAATGAATGTTTTGTGGCACTGATGAATGTCGACAAGGCATCGATATAAACTTTACAAACATCTTCCTGAGGATAATCAATCAATTGTAGACAATATTGTAAGACTCCCCAATATATGGAACAAATGTAACTCCGGCATGTTGAGCGAATTCCTTAATGGCCAATACAGACTCCTCGTTCTCACCCAGATGAAGTTTTCTGCACTATATCCAGCAATATTGCCATTGAAAGATGCCGGAAACACTTAATGAACACTCGCAACCTTTTATTTCACTTTTTTTTTGCTTAAAACACATAAAAATGATTAAATTTAAATTTTATAAAACTTTTCTAATCATTTTTGCTTTTTCACATTCTTATAATTTTCGTTTTCAGTTTGTTTATTTTCATACTTTCTTAATAACAATAGCACTATTGTTGTCTCTTTTTCCCACGAATTTTAAAAACCTGATCCTAGCTTTTTTGACCTGTCACTTTCTTCACTTCTGTGTATTCTGTGGCATAATCACAAAACAAGCTAAAATTTTGTTGCGCTAGAAGCAAAATCAAAGCAAAATCAACGCCAAAATTCCGGGGAGAGCGAGATAGGTATAAGAACACAAAAATCTTCCGTCTCGTGTCACTTCTGTATGTTTTGTGTTTACGTGTCATTTTATTTACGAACAAGGGGAGGTGCGAGCGTTTTTTTTTTGGAAAAGTACTGTAATACATTTTTAATAAATTTGTTATTTTAAAGACAAATCGAATAAAATAAAAGTGAATTCAAGCAATATAAATGAACTGATATTAATACCTTGTTTTGAAACTTGTAAACTTAATTGAGTATATTCTTGGATATTTTGCAGCCTTCAACAAATCCATTTACAACAACGAAGTAAAAATGGCCCCACCACAGAGAATGCGCGTTGCTAATGAAAAAGCCAGTAAATATATCACAATGCGTGGCAATGTGCCAAAATCTTCCGTAAGTTAAAAAAAATTAAGACATTAAATGTTAAAATTTTATTATCTACTCGTATTTTATATGTATGTAAATACATACATATATGTACATATGCATATTCGATCGCAGAGAAACAAGCCGCCTTAAAAAGTCGGCGGCGGCGGCTTACTAAAAAATAGTCGGCGGCGGCTCATAAGTCTGCTTGCGCCGGATGACATTGACATCCGCTGGTTGGTTTTGATATTGATAAGATTTTTAAACATATTTTTATAAAAAAAAATCATAATTTGTAAGATTTGGAAAAATTTGCCACTACAAAAACAATTAGCCGACTGCAATATTGAGCCGAGGCTAGCCGCAAGCATCGGCGGCGGCTCCTGAGCCGGCTGTGAGCCGATCGGCTTGTTTCTCTGTTCGATCGTTGTGTACTTTCAAAATATATGTACATATGCGTTTATATTATTACGAAAGTGCCACGCCGACATGTTCACATACATACAGTACTGTGCAAAACAAAAGCAACAAACTCGGCAAAAATAAATGGAGATGATTATTTCAGAATATACATCATATGCAACAAAAATTCTGAGCATAATTTATTTGTATTTATATGCCTTATGTATCGTGTTGAATAAAATCTTTCTTAAAAAAACTGGGGTTTCGAAAGTTATAGAAAATAGTCCAGACTTTGATATGAAGCTGTGCATAACAAAAGCAACAAATTAATCCTTTTTGTATAATCTTTAGTTTTTTCATAATACGTGGATATCAACGTGGATAAATTCTCAAATATTATTTATTATGCATTAAGGAATACATTTTGGCTAAGTTAATGGAATTTTGAAGTTTTCGTTGCAATTTAGGATCCATTTTTCGAAAACACTCCTTCGGATTCTTGCAAAGAGGTTTGCAATGGCGATCGAGAAAGCTGCGTTTGTCGTAAAGCGAGGATTGGAATTATATTAATGTTCCTGACTTTTTTTCCAACCTCCAAGTATGTTATGGAATACTACCGCATTGAAACACCCATAAAAGAGTCATATTCCACTCGAAATGCCAAATAATTTTTATTTCAAGGATATTTTTTTTTTACAAATTTTTGGGAATGGTCTAACTTTATACGTCGGAAAATAAGACATCAAAATCACCTAACCGCTTTTATGCTTAAAAATCATTTTAACATTTCGTGGCGAAAACGGTTTGCTAGGCAAGCGCCGCATTGAAGAGATGATATACCAATTCCATATATGGAACTTGAATTCTTCAATAAAAACATCGGTTTCCCATTTTATTAGGATTCAATTACGGTGTGTACTACTGAACTCCGTTTTAAGCAAAAAAACAATAAAATTGTATGAACTAAATACAAGATTTACCTGGATTTTTTTTTTTAAGTATCTATCTCTTGGTCAACTATAGTATTTTCTTAGTATGTAACTTTTTCAATTGCCTTCCCTGTCGCGGTTTCGAGTTGTACAATAATGCACACTCTAATTTCGAGATATTATAACCTCACTACTAGAAACAGTAAACGAGATTTTGGATTATTTGAAATGCATTTTTCTATGATAACCTGCGGACGTTTTTCGTGGTGGTACCCAAAACTGCTCAATACGTAATTATTATGCCGACCTATCCATCAGGAAACTAGAAATATATTTTTATTACACTTTTAAATAAGTAACAGACGCTTATCTAATGTTTTTAGACTAATTTTTTAAATATTAGAAAGTTCAGCAATACCTACTCTTCCCCATTCTTGCTAAATCAAGCAGCACCAATAACATTGAGAAATGCATTTTAATATTTAATATAAGGACTAATAAGTACTGTTAAGCCTGTTGGACTTTGGAATTATAGGGATATATCAAAGAGTTTTTTGGTAATTATGACATTTTCCATTTTGTTGCTATTGTTCTGCACAATCTCGATACATGGGTTTGAGAATATTAGTTATTTTATTTTTCAGGAAATATCAATATTAAAAAATTAAAATACGAATTCGTTTTCTAGTATGAATGCCTACAAAAGTTTGTGAAAAGAGCTGCTTGAAATAATCAAATGTCTGATTATTTAAATTTTAAGTCAAATAGGGTTTTTGTTGCTTTTGTTCTGCACAGTACTGTAAATACATAAGCCTTGAATTTTGTTTGTTTATTTCCTAGTATGCTTAGTATATACTTAAGTACCCAGTGTACCAAATGCCTTGAGAAAAATATTATAACAATACCCCTTTTAGACACGGAAACTTTAGTTTGCAAAGTCTCAATTCAGCTGTGTGAAAGACAGATGAAGGAATGCTATCTCTTTTGGCAAGTTCATCCTACGTGGTAGTTGACGACTTCGACGACGACGATTTTGTGCTACAATGGCCCTTATTACAAGTGTCGTATTTCGACTACGACTACGAGTTTGTACTAGATTAAAGAAAAATATAGCAATGTTTAGTGTGGTACAAAATCGTCGAAGTCGAAATAAGACACTCGTAATTAGGTCCAATGGTTAACTTTTTATCCGTCCGACAAAAGATTACCTTTAACTAATGCTAATTAATACCCCTTTTATACACAGAAAGTTTACTTTGCAAAGTCTTAATTCAGCAGGGTGAAAGACAGAAACAGATAGTATTGTTCCGTCTTTCACACAGCTGAATTGAGACTTTGCAAAGTAAAGTTTCCGTGTCTAAAAGGGGTATAACATGAGAAGAGATTACAGAATCACATTATCGCTGGCCATTATTGCAACTTATTGTAGCACAAAATCGTCGTCGTCGAAGTCGTCAACTACCACGTAGGATGAACTTGCCTTTAACTTACCGCTTAGTTTAGGTTAAAGTGAAATTGTAATAACGACAAAATTTTTATACGTCTTATAAAATCCTGGGGTTTAATGGTCGCTTTAGATAACGACCTGATTAGATCATGTGTTTTAGTTTGAGATTATGGCATACGTTATCGAACAATGTAATAATATGGTTCGATATCGAATGCCATAATCTCAAAATGAAAAAACGTGATCGAATCAGCTCGTTATTGAAAGCGATGATTAGAGCCCTGGTTTTAGCTTCAGACGACTTAAAAACAACGTGTAGCTGTGGATGTTTTTTTAGATTTACTCGTAGTTTAAATTGCATACTTCTTACAGCTGGGATTTAACTGAAATAAAGTCCGTCTACATAGGTACTTATGTATGTAGTAATGGTAAAGTTAGAAAGTAAATAACATGTTCTTGTTTCATCTATTTGTTTAAATGAAAGACGGGCTGAAACTAGTAATAATAATAATAATAATAAGTTTCAATGTTTTTTAAGAAACAAATGATTTTCTGAACTGGCAAAATATTTATTTCAACTAGGATCGCCCGGAGGTCTAAATTAGACCACTTGACACAGAGTATGTCTTTTTTTTACTATAGATAAGCACATGCGTACAAAGCAAAAACAAAAAAAGCCAAGAAATTTTCAAAAATATTTACATTGCGCATATCCACACAAAAATCTCTTTCAAACCATATATGTTTCACCAATATTGGTGGACGATAAGATACTTAAAAGTGTACGAGAAAAAAATGTGTGCCGTATTTATACCTATGTATATAAGATATTTTATTTTCAATTTTGAAAGTGAAAAAAAATTAATTTATATTTCATACAATATTTTTTTCCAACAGAAATCTAAGGAAGGACAATACTCTGTCGGACCATGGCTGTTGGCACTATTCGTTTTTGTAATTTGTGGATCAGCAATTTTCCAAATTATACAGTCCATTCGTGCAGCGTAAACTTTTAATTAAAAAACATATCCTGCGAATAAATTTTGCATAGACTACATCCATATTACACTAACCACTCACACATCCAGCTCACAGAAAGAAATTGAACTTCCATGCTACAAAAACTAATACAAAGCAAATAACTATAAATAGTCAATCCATCTATAGAAAAATGAAGTATAAAAAATGCTAAGCTAATTAACTAATTGTCCACAAAATATTATAGATCGACCTTAACGTTTATTAAATACAAAGTTGCTTAATATCTTTTTATCTTGTTGCTGCAATATGTTTTAGGTTTTCTATATTTTAAAGTCATTCCTTTCTTTGTGGAAAAACGTTTTTCTATAACCTTTTTATAAGTTATATTTTCCGTTCATTAAGTGCTAAGTGCTAGAGTAACAAAAAAATTTGTATATGTATAATCAATTTAAAATATATTTACATACTTTTTCTTTTGTACAAAGTTATATGTATATGATATGAATTCATAAATATAAAATACATACTATATAAATATGTATATTAAATTTTTTACTCAATAAACTATTTGGAAACATGAAAAAATAACTATTTTAATGCACGTAGGTACTGGAAATTCTTATTTTCATTGAGAAACAATAATACTTTTTTTGTAGTTAACTTTAGTGATGTAGTACGTAGTATACATATCATATTTCTGAGCGCGTAAATTTTATATTAATTTTTTCCATATTATGAAGGCGAATTTAGTATTCAGGGGGGTTATATGTATTATGCCTTATCGTGATTGGCGTATTTCAAATACGACTACGACTGTTTGGTAATAGATTAAAGAAAAACTGTTGAAGTCTTCTTTAATCTATTACCAAACAGTCGTAGTCGTATTTGAAATACGCCAACCACGACAAGGCAGATTATGTAATCCGAATCGAACGGAAATGTGTTCGAATTGCAATGTTAATAACATACAAATTCGAACAGTTTTCGTTTCGAATCGAATTACATAATAACCCCCGGAGCTCTTTATGCCAATTTGAACCAAAAATTGGTTTTCAGCGAACTACATACTGGGTGGTATTATTGATTCCGCACGGAAAGGAAAATTCGACGGAAAGAACTATCGATCGATATGGAAATTACAATTATTCATTCCTGCGGTATGCGCATTCCGTGAAATTGATTTAACATCCCTGTTTTTATTAATTCTGACGTGATGTAGTGTCGGCTGTTGTTAAAAAACACTTTAAAATATAAACATACATACATACACGCATATGTTAATACATACACATGTATGAACACATTAAATTTGAAACGTAAAAACAACAAAATATAGAAAGAAGAGTTACAGATTAATCATAGAGAGTAAGTTGGAATAAAGAAATTTTATTATAAGTTAAATTAAATTAACAGTTAATTTTTTATATTTTTATGAAAATAAAATAAACAAATTAAATTGAAATAAGCTTTAATTTTGCAAATTTGTATATTTTCTTTACAATTTTGTTCTTTCCGTACGCTTTCCGTCATAAAATTTAAGCGTAAGCAAAATAGAGAAAAATACCGCAGCAACGGAATGAATAATTAGACCCACTGTTTTTTGTGTTTTTAAATTGTTGTAGGGAAGAGGTCACCTGGGAATCTACTGTGTAATTCGAATCGAAAGAAAAAGCTTTCGAATTTGTATGTTTATAACATGTAAATTCGAAAGCATTTTCTCTCGAATCGAATTACAGACTAGACCCCCTGACATTGCATTCGTCCCGATTAAGAACTTGTGGTTTTCACTAGAAAAAATTTTGTTGAACAAAAGCTAATAATTTTCGAGGAAACCCACTTTTAACGTACAAACGATTTGTTTTAATAAAACTGGAAATTAAATTAATTTTGTCGTAAAGATTACTGTATTGAGGAATGCACCCAAGATTTTATAAAAATGTAGGTTTTAGAATAATTTTTCACTTGTTACAAATTTTATTGGATTATTTTTAATACATATCGTCGGTTGGTTTCTGGTTTGCGGTACAGTATATTCAAAATACATTATGTCTGCAGTAAACCAGAAACCAACCGATGATATGTAGGACAATATTGTTTTGTTTATATCTTTATAATAAACTGCGTTAGAGGCATGCGGACTTCGCGTAAATATGAAGTTTTGTAGTAAGTAATAACTCGCTTTTACCTTAAGTCGACTTATGCTGTTTACGCTTTTAATCACAAGCCAATGTTCGCTGATTCTACTGTCATCAAAGAGATTATGAAAAAAGAAATAATGCAGAGTATAGACGTTACTAAAAATCGTACTAATGGCCATTATTACCACAGATATATTATTACAACTTGGTAGGATTTTATAGTATACGTTTTTTTATTGTATAAGTTTTTTTTTAACACAATGTCGCATTACCCTTTTTTTTTGACAACCGGTAACTAGCCTATTAATTTCCCAACTAGCTCAATTTTACCCCTTTTAGACACGGAAAGTTTACTTTGCAAAGTCTTAGTTCAGCTGGGAGAAAGACAGAAAGAGATAGTATTCCTCCCTCTGTTTTTTACACAGCTGAATTAAGACTTTTCAAAGTAAACTTTGCGTGTCTAAAAGGGGTAAAAGTCTTAATTCAGCTCTGTGAAAGACAGAGGGAGGAATATTATCTCTTTCTGTCTGTCTCCCAGCTGAATTAAGACTTTGCAAAGTAAACTTTTCGTGTCTAAAAGGGGTATTTCGTCAGAGAGGACATGACCCGCGTCTTCCGGTGTAGGGATGGACAATCAAATGTATGCAGAAAAGAACCAAAATAAAATAAGAAAAAATTATTGGACGGAATGATAATTAATTTCGGACAGACAGACATGCATACATATTTATTTACTTTTACCCTTTTTCCACACGTAAAGTTTACTTAGCAAAGTCTTAATTCAGCTGTGTGAAAGACAGAGGTAGTAGTACAGTCTATTTCTGTATTTTTACCAGCTGAATTAAGACTTTGCAAAGCAAACTTTCCGTGTCTAAAAGGGGTAGTATAGAAGGGCCCGCTCTAATTATTTTTTGGATTACGAGTATTACCCCTTTTAGACACGGAAAGTTTACTTTGCAGTCTCAATTCAGGTGTGTGAAAGACAGATGAAGGAATACTATTACACCTTTTCCGCAAAGTTTACTTTGGAAAGTCTTAATTCAGCTGGGAGTAAGACAGAAAGAGACTACCTCTGTCTTTCACACAGCTGAATTAAGACTTTGCAAAATAAACTTTCCGCGTGGAAATGGGGTACTAGCCTATTAATTTCCAAACTAGCTCAATTTCGTCAGGGAAGACATGACCCGCGGCTTCCGGTGTAGGGATGACAATCAAATGTATGCAGAAAAGAACCAAAATAAAAAAATAAAATTATTGGACGGAATGATAAATTCAAAACATTATGAGTTTGGGTCTTTCTACATTAAGGCAACGATATGTAAATATACATGTTATCAGTCCTCAGCGAATTGTTAATGCTTCAATATTTCTTAAAACTACAAACTAAATTAATATTGTAATAATAATACACAAATCATTACTCTTGATATGTTATTAAATTGTTCAGCTCAACCCGTTGTATTAACTGACTCCAAAAAATATTGCAATTTTGAGGAATTAAAGGTTTGTTTGTTTTAAGTGTTGTATTTATGTACGTACTTACGTACATATGTAAGTATGTACAGTGAACAAAGAAAAAACTTGTACAGCAAACGCTCCACTCTTCTAATCAAAATATCTCTGTTGCTTTGTAAGATTTTAAGATAAAACCAAAAGCAGTTTCAAGACAAATTAATAAGCTTTCTATAGAAATCTTTAATTTTATTAAGAAATTTATTTTAATACTAAAAAAATAACCTAACATAAAATAACACTATTTTCAAGAACCAAAAAAAAACTTGTACACTAACTCTTCTTTCAGGAAGGAGCTATGAAATAAGGAATACACTAAAAATTAGTACTAAATGTGGCCACGTCTAGCATCTAATAGATTATTTTCATAGAATGAATTGGGTTTTTGGTAATTTTGGGAGCTATATGGTCCAATATGCCCTGGAGAGCACTTTTGAGTTAATTCTTACACATAATCTACAGCTCGCGTAATTTTTTGTTCACATACGCCCACAGAATTTCATTTGTACTAAAGCCAAGGATCTAGAAAGGATGTGCCTGCAATTTTTTTTCCATTGAATGGAAGCCATTCTCTTATTATTGAAGACGAATGTTTCGGGTATTTAACTCTAACTAATCACTAGTCTCCACTTACATTTAATTTGGCAGCTAACTGTGCTAAATTATCTCTTAGTATTTTTAAATAATTCATTTTATTTATTGTACGTTCTATAAAAAGCGGATTTCATACACCACTCGATCCCATTGGGCCCCATACCATCATATTACACCCCCCATGCTTCACCGTGTTATTCAGGTTTTTATCACTAATGCTGGAATTCCTCTTCGCAACAAAAATCTACAACGATAACATCCAAATATATTAAATTTGGATTCAGCAGTGTCCCAAAAGTCATCATAGTGATTAATATAATCTTTCTTTGCGTGGCAAAGAAAAGCTCCAGCCTTAACGATAATAACCTGAATAACACGGTGAAGCATGGCGGGTGTAATATGATGGTATGGGGCTCAATGGGATCGAGTGGTGTATGAAATCCGGTTTTTATAGAACGTACAATAAATAAAATGAATTATTTAAAAATACTAAGAGATAATTTAGCACAGTTAGCTGCCAAATTAAATGTAAGTGGAGACTAGTGATTAGTTAGAGTTAAATACCCGAAACATTCGTCTTCAATAATAAGAGAATGGCTTCCATTCAATGGAAAAAAAATTGCAGGCACATCCTCCCTAGATCCTTGGCCTTAGTACAAATGAAATTCTGTGGGCGTATGTGAACAAAAAATTACGCAAGCTGTAGATTATGTGTAAAAATTAATTCAAAAGTGCTCTCCAGGGCATATTGGACCATATAGCTCCCAAAATTACCAAAAACCCAGTTCATTCTATGAAAATAATCTATTAGATGCTAGACGTGGCCACATTTAGTACTAATTTTTAGTGTATTCCTTATTTCATAGCTCCTTCCTGAAAGAAGAGTTAGTGTACAAGTTTTTTTTTTGGCTCTTGAAAATAGTGTTATTTTATGTTAAGTTATTTTTTTAGTATTAAAATAAATTTCTTAATAAAATTAAAGATTTCTATAGAAAGCTTATTAATTTGTCTTGAAACTGCTTTTGGTTTTATCTTAAAATCTTACAAAGCAACAGAGATATTTTGATTAGAAGAGCGGAGCGTTTGCTGTACAAGTTTTTTCTTTGTTCACTGTATGTACGTTGTGTGGAGATGCTGATTTTAAATACTATGGTACAATCTTGTAATGCCGTATAGCAAGCTCCGCTATTATTATGCCATAAAAATAGCATGGAAGGCAAGCTTTTGCCTACAGACTGGTCGGGAAAAATGCACGCAATGGATGAAGTGTTGCGTGAAGTAGAAAGCATGGCGTACACGGTACATATGTACATAAATATTTATTCGACTTAAAAAATTAAATGCTTCTCAATTATAATATGTATGTATGTATGTACATATATATGTATATTTTAGCTAAAAGCACCTTCTACCCAGATACTTCGACCAAATGAAGTTTTTAATATCAATATGATCAATGATGAAGTTGTATATAAATCCAAGAACATTGAAATAATAGCTATACCCTGGGATGAAGAGTATACTATATTTTTGATAAAAGGTAAGTTTTGATTGACAATTATTCAGGAAATTAATCAAATATTTGCTTCACTCCATGTGAAGTTAATTAGTTCTGTTTATTATGAGTACATTTTCTTTAAGTCCTAATAACTTTTCATGTTGGATGTAAAGAGTTTATCAACTTTAAGTTTGAATAAAAAACATATGTATCTATTACTTTTATTATTAAACAAAATATTCTATCGTGTATTTTTATAAAACTAATGAACTAAGCGTTCTTCATCGATTTTCTCGAAAACACATTTTTGTTCCACACATCAAAGCAGAAACAAACCGACGATTAAATGCCCTCAAATGAACATTTTATTACTTGCTATAGCAAGTAACGGAAAACAAAAAATTTAATTTTAAAAGGGAGAAATTTCTTGTGGAAATTTATTTATAATTGCCTTGCATATTGATATAAGGAAATAAATCCTATAATCGAGTTTAAATATGTAACTGTGTAGTTTTGCGAATACTGTTAATAATTTGGGAATATGGTCACCCGTCCATTTTTGTGCATCCATATTTTTCAAATTTACTTGTAAAATATTTTTTTAAACGCTCCTTTAGGAGAAGACATAATTCCAAAAACTACTTTTCTAAAAAATAAGTTTAAAGTTTTCAACTTACTTATATGTATGTATGTACAACTTCTAAATGAAATTAAAAAATATTTCATTTTCTCACAATTTGAGTGCACAATGCTTATATGACATTTTTTACAATATTAAATACCTATCACAACGAATTTTTCTGCATTAATTCCAAAAAAGGTGCAATAAAGGACCATTCCCGTAATTTCGTTTGCACACAGAAAGAAACTGAAATTAGGTCGTGTATAGTTACTAACAAAAACATTAAAAATAAAACGGTTAATAATATCATGGGCAAATGGTCCAGTTACTCCGCCCATTTTTATACAACAATATTTTATAATTTACTTCGTAAAGTATTTATGAAATAAATAAATGTTCTATACATACATACATATCAATGGTAAAAAGTAGAAAGGCCCCAAATTCGTATTTTCACGAATTTGAGTTACTAAAATACACCTCATTAAAATTTAATGCAGTATTGCATAAAATAACGCTTTTATAAGCAGTTGTACAAGCAGTCGTACTTTTTATTGTTATGTTTTTAGCTTCTAATATAAAGTTACAGTTATTTGAGTTAGGGACTTCCTACTTGTGACCAACGATATATACTCACATCCTTATTAAAATTCCAAGTAAAGCAAGGTCAACCAGTATTGTTTTATAATAATGCCACAGAACCTGAATTTTATGTGAATTTTTAACTTAACTGAGTTTGTATACTTTTTAAAAAAAATTTCAGATGATAATGTTCTCAATCTACTAACTGATATGATCACTGAGGATATGACAGTCTTTGTGCGGAATAAAATTTTACGCAACAGTATTAAAAATGGAATTGATGTTTTATACGTTAATGATGGTATTTATCACGAGTCAACAGAATTAAATATATTTCCTTCGGAATGTTTGCTGGGAGCATTAGTTACACTCGTGCAGCCACGTTTTGTCAAAGGTTTTTTAACTGAAGAACATTTGCCGCAACACATTGTTGATTGTTGCCAAAGTCTCTGCGATGGATAAAAAATTGACTTTAAACAAAATTTTATATATTTTTTTTTATTGTGTACCCATATATAAAGTAGTATTTACTTAAATAAACCGCAAAATTTCATCTTCGTTCTGTCTTAATATTACTTGCTCTTGTTAAATTTGTGCGTCCACCTCTATTTGTTTTTGACTGTGTCTGGGTAGTGGTAACATTAGTGGGCGGAGGTACAGTAGCACCTATTGCATTAGGCTTAGTTGTGGTACCGTTCCCAACTATACCAATTTGTTGGATGCCCGCTACTGTTTTAGGTGGAACTTGCAGGTTAACGCCACCGGCACCAACAACTCCTGGTACCACCGGCACACCAAGGACCTGGGAAGGCATTCTCTGTACACCTGGTGTTGCGCTGCCGTTACCACCAACACCGGCTGATAATTGCTGCGTTTGATTGTTTACAACTACATTTGGGGCTGCGCTTCCACCACCGACTGCACCCGTTGACATTTGTGCTGGGCTCAACACTACTCCGCCACTTACACTAGCTTGTGTTATCGGCCCAGTTACACCACCCACTTGCTGTTGTTCCGGTCTTTTGGGTTCACTCATGTTAATCGTCTCGTTGAAAGTCATACAAAATTCTCCTATTTTATACACTTCACCATTTTTACCGGAATACAAAGTTAAACAATGGCGCCATATTGATGCATAGCCTTTGGTTAATTTAATTATATCCCCTGGAGCTATTAATTTACCAGGTTCGTCCCATATACTAACATTAATACAAGCCGTATGATCACCAACTTTAAAGTTTCGAACTTCTCGGTTTTCTTTGGTGACAGTAGCTGTACCTATTTCCAGTACAATAAATATGACATTAATATTCTTAAGACCAGGTTTTATATCTTTAATTGCTATACATTCGCCGTTATACATTATGCTATATACATGTACTAAAGTGTAAAATAATAAATGAATGTTTTTATTTAATAATTCCTCTGATCCGGTTAGATGTATATAATCACTAAAAATTATTCATTCACAATAAGGAGGTAGTTTACACCAAGGCCTATGTAAATACATGTATATATTTACACCAAGACGGAGAAGGTTGGCACATGAGTACTTTATTAACGGAAGCATTTGAACAGCTTCTATAGGTCGATTCACCATTTTATTTATTAAATTCAACTTTTTGTATTTATTTCGCTTATTCTTTTGTTTAATATAATTTTTACTGCCACAAAACACAAAAATCTAAATCAGAACATACCAAAAAACCAACCAATATCTGTAAAACTATTCAACGTACGCAAAAAGTTAAAGTTTACCAAATTTAATACTTTGCGTTGACGGACACGTACTGAATGTAAATGACCTCATAAGAAACCATGTATTTCAACTTAGCTGTCAGTTGAAAAGGGCGAAGTTTAAGGCATGACGGATTCATTGTGCCCCGGCCTTTAGATTCAATTAAAAAAATGTATAGTCCTGGTAACTTTGGTAACCAAATTAACACGTCACACACACACTCACATGTATGCCTAAACATATGCTAAATATACAAATTGTGATACAAAACAATACAAAATTTAATGTCCAGGAAAAATAATTATTTGCATCCAAGGCCTATTTATCAGGTCAATGCAATCGTCCTGATGATATTCTGTGTTTTCGTGTTTAAGCTGTCAAAAGTTGTTTGCACCATATAGTTTAGTTCATGTTTGTGTGTGTTTTTGACAACTTAAACATAAACAAGGCCTATTTATCAGGTCAATGCAATCGTCCTGATGATATTCTGTGTTTTCGAGTTTAAGCTGTCAAAAGTTGTTTGCACCATATACTTTAGTTCATGTTTCTGACAACTTAAACATAAAGTTGTTTTTTGTATTGCTGTGTTTTTGTAGAGTTGCATTGACCTGATAAATAGGCCTTGTTTGCATGCATGTACTTTGTGATAAATAATATACTACAACATATAAAAAAACGATATATAAATATATACTTTGGTACCCATGAGATATGATAGTACCTGGACGTACTTACATAAGTATATAACTAAATACATGTGAATGTACGTACTAATTTGTGAATGCAAAAATTTGTTTTGTGGAAAAGAAATTTTCAAGCTGCTGCCCACACAATGTCGAAAAGTAAAAACAAAAAATCCAGCCAGACATCTACAGTGCAGAGCACAGCTACTAAGAGTGCCCATGAGGAGCCCATACAGTTAGACAAAAGCGGAAATATAGTTATACGAATCTTAGCAAAACCTGGTGCGAAACACAATGGCATAACAGATATTTCCAGTGAAGGCGTTGGAGTACAAATTGCCGCACCTCCCTCTGAAGGCGAAGCAAATGCGGAATTGGTCAAGTATCTTTCAAAGATTTTAAATCTCAGAAAAAGTGACGTTTCTTTAGAGAAGGGGTCCAGATCACGTCACAAGATTGTCTTAGTTAGTAAAGGAATCTCAACACCGGCAGCAATTGAGGAATATATACGAAAGGAAATTGACTCGTAGTTATATAATATATTTAAATAAATAAACCTAGCTAGAATTTTGCATCATAATCTAATGTTTTCAGAATCAGCTTGTTGTTCCTCTATTTTCAGGAAATCAATATTTGATCATATAGATGAATCATAAGTCAATCCTTTTTCAATCACCCAAATGATACATAAATTTTTAATCATCAAAATTGATCTGAGGAGAATTATGAGATTTCTGCAAAAATGATCACCCAAATGCTATGCTGAAGAAAATATGCCGCTTCGATGGATCCTTCAGCAGGATAATGACCGGAAGCACGCATCACTCTATTTGAAGGATTGGTTTCAAGCCAATTGTGTTAACCTTCTGGACTTGCAACTTCAATCCCCGAACATAAACCCTATTGAAAACCCTTGGGGACAGCTAAAGCAAAGAGTTTCAAAGCATACTTTTCAAAAAAAAGAAAATCTGGAGTTTTTATTCAAATCACTTGGTATGAAATCCCATTAGACCCTTGCCCCAAATATTTTGACAGTATTCCAAGACGAATAGAAAAAATTGCGCAATGCCGAACTGAACTTTTTAGTCAAAATTGCAAAAGGTCTGCTCTGCATCATAAGACGAAACTTTAATTTAAAAAAAAACTTAAGTTTGCTGATAATTTTTTTAGTAGTATCCACGTTTGTACCCCATATTTAACATTTATGTATTTGTAACATACATAATTGCTTATGTAACATAATGAGAAAAGATTATCTTAGCATCATAAAAGAGAATGTACATGATTTTGCGGAACAAAGTGGTTACATAGCGGAAGAAGCCGCCAAAATCGTTAAGAATTGGTTATCAAAGCAAAAATTTCAAACAATGCAATCAACGCCTATTGAACTCAAATCCATTGAAAATGTACGGCCTTTCTTTGAAAAAAAAAAAGATCTTGGGCAGAACGCCAACAACATTTAATGAATTTTGGCTCCAAGTACATACGAAATGGAAAAATATTCCATGTCTTACCTCAGTGACTTTGATCAAAAGTATGCCTAGGTTCATTAAAAGCGTAATTAAACCAAAGAACCGTTAGAAAAAGAAGTAATATGCAGGGCAATTATGTAAAAAATTCCGCAGGAAATTTCTCCCAGGAAACAATTCCAACTAATAGCAAATGAGAGGGAAAACCAAAAAATTCTAATTGGAAAAGGGAGAAATTTCCTGCGGAATTTTTTAACATAATTGCCCTGATTAATTTGAGTTTATTAATAAAACAAACAAAAAACACAATAATTCTTAAACTAATAATTAGTTCGTACTAGTTTGTACAGGAAATAAAAAAAATTACTCTCATTCGCTCTCAAAATTGCACAAAAATTGCTATCTGGAACGCTTTTGGATAAGTTTGTACAAGTTTGGACTGTTTTGTTATGCATCTGGAACAGACCTATAGTTTAAAGAGATCTTCTAACACAATTTTTCAGAAAAATGATTTGGTTTAAATGTTTAGGACATAAGCGATTCTCCTCTTAAGTTTTGGTAAAACCTGACTTGGAAAAATTCTTTTGCTTATCTTAGAAGTTGAGGAAATCGAATGCAATCCATAATGCAGAATATCTACATACATACTTTTTCAGTCTTCTACCTGGATTTCTGAACACATATAAAATCATCCATAATGCCACTGAGTCCTGTTTTATTGATTTTTGTAACTTTTCTTTGACCTTTTATTATTATGAATCAACTATTTTATTTATTTTTTTTTCAAATTCTTAGCACTTATAATTGTTTTAGTTAATTTTGTTGGAACATTTCTTGTATTACTATCGATAGTTCCTTCTATTGGCAGGTCATCATTTGACTCATACTCGCAGAGCTCAGCGACAAATGTTCTGCAAACAAATTCAGTTTTTGCACTGTATTTTTTGCTACAAGAAAATATTTCAGAGTGTAGGTATAAAATAGTTGAATTCGTCTATAATTAAATCTTTGACAACTACTATTGGCTTTTATTAAATTATTAAACAAAAACTTATAAAATTCCCCTAGTTACAGTACCAGAGTCGTTGCTAAACTCTTATAGCCATGTCCAAGATTTTGAACATACTTGTTTGTTTGTATGAAAAGTAATTTCTAAACACTAACCTTTTGTAAATGCGACGAAACAAATTGTTATTTACACAAATACGAAAAATTAAAAATTTTAAAAATCCCCGATATATCTAGAGATGTTATATCTGCTAACCGGCTGGACCGATTTTCTTCAAACATACCTAAGAACCATCTCGATCGTCACCTTTCAAACTGAAAAAAAAATAAATCAAAATCGGCCCAGCTGTTTGGTATGTACGTGGACACGGACAGACACACAGATACACCGACACAGTACAAACTTATAACACCCCTTTTTTTGGTCGGGGGTTAAAAATAAGTTTTAAAATTCGTTATGTCGGTTAATCGACTGCAATTAACCGGTTTAACCGTTAATAGAAAAAAAGCCAATTTTAAATTACCCGATCAGATAATCGGGTAGTAATTAACCGGTTAACCGATTGAATACCCTAATAGGCACGAATTTGGAAAGAGAAACAAACCGACGATTTATGCTAATTTCTCATTATACATATGGCTGAGAATTTTGTGTGACATACTTTTTCACAAACTTGACTCTTGATATTCATTAATTTAATTTTTTCTTTAATTATTCACTCTTATTCCAGTTGTCGACATCAATGTTACTTTAACACAATACCAAAAAATTGGCGCTTGTTCACTCGCTCATTTTTGTGCTACTGTCTAGAAAATATCCAGGGCAATTATGAATAAAATTCCGCGATAAATTTCCCCCTTTTCCAATTAGAATTTTTTGTTTTCCCTAAAACTTGCTATTGGGCCTTATTACGTGTTTCGAATTTTTCTATTCGACTTCGAGAGTTTGTACCAGATTAAAGAAAAATGTTGTGTTTCTTTAATCTAGTACAGCAAGTTGAAGTCGAATCTAAAAATTCGAGAACCGTAATAGGACCCATTAGTTCGAATTATTCCCCGGGAAAATTTCTCGCGGAATTTTATTCATAATTACCCTCATAATAAACCTGCCAAACAGAGTCAGTTACTTTCGACGTGTAATCAAGCCCCAAATTTGGCATTGTGTTAAAGTGACGTCGATGTCTACAAGAGACAGCCAGGCGAGGGTATAAAAACTGCGAAAAATGGTGTATCAGGATTCCAATTTAGTGATTTTGAAAAAAAAACCAAAAATTTAGAGTTGGACAAACATCTTTATTTTTTTTTTACTTTTTTCAGTTCTATTGGTAACAAATTAGACCATTAATTAATTCTATCAATACATTTGTTCTTTTATACATTATTATATAAATAAGATAGAAAAATGGAATACTCAGCACAATTATAAAATTAAAAATATGCACTATGCAGAACTCATTTAAAATTAGAGAATAAAAAAAAATAATTCATAAAATTAGTCCACGACTGGAACATTGGAATTTTCATTTTAAGCTAATCTTAGTTTCGTAAAAAAATTTACAAAAAGAAAATATTTTTAAATTTAATGAGTCATGAATTGTTTACCGCTTAGAACGCGACAAACGTGTTGAGAAGTTAAAACATCCTCCACTCTTTAAATAATTTAGGAATAAAATTAGTTTTTCCGTGCGGTGGTGATAATATGTTGTGTATCAAACTAAAACCTACTTAAAAAGCTAACTGTTGTTATTGGTAATGTTTAATCAACTTCTTCCATGTGGGAAGCATCTTCAGTATCATCTACCAATGGAGGAGCATCGCCAGCACTTTGAGCGTCTTCGGTGGTCATAGGCTCATCTTCATCAATACCGAGACCAAGTTTGATCATGCGGTAAATTCGGCAAGCATGTGTTTGTGGACTTTGCAAAGAAAATCCAGATGACAATAGAGAGGTCTCAAACAACAAAATTACCAAATCTTTGACGGCCTTATCGTTTTTATCTACGTCGGCCTTCTGACGCAAAGTCTCGATAATTGGGTGGTCAGGATTAATTTCTAAATGTTTCTTACCAGCCATGTAACCCATTGTAGAGGTATCGCGCAAAGCTTGAGCTTTCATGATACGTTCCATGTTGGCGGACCAACCGTATTGAGATGTGACAATACAGCAGGGAGATTCAACCAAGCGATTAGATACAACGACTTTATCGACCTTACTGTCCAAAATAGACTTCATCAGTTTGCAAAGATTTTCAAATTTGGCCTTGTCTTCTTCAAACTTCTTCTTTTCGTCTTCATTTTCAGGCAATTCCAAACCTTCCTTGGTCACAGAAACCAACTGTTTGCCCTTGTATTCCTTCAAGTGTTGAATAACGTATTCATCAATGGGTTCAGTCATATAAACAACCTCAAAACCGCGTGCTTTAACACGTTCAACGAAAGCAGAGTTTGCAACTTGATCTGTAGATTCACCAGTGATGAAGTAGATATGTTTCTGGTTTTCCTTCATGCGGGATACATAGTCGGCCAAGGAACAGGCATCATCTCCTGAAGCAGAGGTGTGGAAACGCAAGAAATCAGCCAATTTAGCACGATTATTGCTGTCTTCGTGAACGCCCAATTTCAAATTCTTGCTGAATTGATCATAGAATTTCTTGTACATTTCCTTGTCTTCAGTAAGTTCTTCGATCAGTTCCATTGTTTTCTTGACCAAATTCTTGCGGATGACTTTCAAGACTTTGTTTTGTTGCAACATCTCACGAGAAATATTTAATGGCAAATCTTCAGAGTCGACTACACCTTTAATGAAGTTCAAGTACTCAGGAATAAGATCTTCGCAGTTGTCCATGATGAAGACACGTCTAACGTAGAGCTTAATGTTGTTGCGTTTCTTTTGATTTTCGAACAGGTCGAATGGAGTGCGACGTGGGATGAAGAGAAGAGCGCGGAACTCAAGTTGACCCTCAACAGAGAAGTGTTTGACAGCCAAATGATCCTTCTATTGGCAGGTCATCATTTGACTCATACTCGCAGAGCTCAGCGACAAATGTTCTGCAAACAAATTCAGTTTTTGCACTGTATTTTTTGCTACAAGAAAATATTTCAGAGTGTAGGTATAAAATAGTTGAATTCGTCTATAATTAAATCTTTGACAACTACTATTGGCTTTTATTAAATTATTAAACAAAAACTTATAAAATTCCCCTAGTTACAGTACCAGAGTCGTTGCTAAACTCTTATAGCCATGTCCAAGATTTTGAACATACTTGTTTGTTTGTATGAAAAGTAATTTCTAAACACTAACCTTTTGTAAATGCGACGAAACAAATTGTTATTTACACAAATACGAAAAATTAAAAATTTTAAAAATCCCCGATATATCTAGAGATGTTATATCTGCTAACCGGCTGGACCGATTTTCTTCAAACATACCTAAGAACCATCTCGATCGTCACCTTTCAAACTGAAAAAAAAATAAATCAAAATCGGCCCAGCTGTTTGGTATGTACGTGGACACGGACAGACACACAGATACACCGACACAGTACAAACTTATAACACCCCTTTTTTTGGTCGGGGGTTAAAAATAAGTTTTAAAATTCGTTATGTCGGTTAATCGACTGCAATTAACCGGTTTAACCGTTAATAGAAAAAAAGCCAATTTTAAATTACCCGATCAGATAATCGGGTAGTAATTAACCGGTTAACCGATTGAATACCCTAATAGGCACGAATTTGGAAAGAGAAACAAACCGACGATTTATGCTAATTTCTCATTATACATATGGCTGAGAATTTTGTGTGACATACTTTTTCACAAACTTGACTCTTGATATTCATTAATTTAATTTTTTCTTTAATTATTCACTCTTATTCCAGTTGTCGACATCAATGTTACTTTAACACAATACCAAAAAATTGGCGCTTGTTCACTCGCTCATTTTTGTGCTACTGTCTAGAAAATATCCAGGGCAATTATGAATAAAATTCCGCGATAAATTTCCCCCTTTTCCAATTAGAATTTTTTGTTTTCCCTAAAACTTGCTATTGGGCCTTATTACGTGTTTCGAATTTTTCTATTCGACTTCGAGAGTTTGTACCAGATTAAAGAAAAATGTTGTGTTTCTTTAATCTAGTACAGCAAGTTGAAGTCGAATCTAAAAATTCGAGAACCGTAATAGGACCCATTAGTTCGAATTATTCCCCGGGAAAATTTCTCGCGGAATTTTATTCATAATTACCCTCATAATAAACCTGCCAAACAGAGTCAGTTACTTTCGACGTGTAATCAAGCCCCAAATTTGGCATTGTGTTAAAGTGACGTCGATGTCTACAAGAGACAGCCAGGCGAGGGTATAAAAACTGCGAAAAATGGTGTATCAGGATTCCAATTTAGTGATTTTGAAAAAAAAGCCAAAAATTTAGAGTTGGACAAACATCTTTATTTTTTTTTTACTTTTTTCAGTTCTATTGGTAACAAATTAGACCATTAATTAATTCTATCAATACATTTGTTCTTTTATACATTATTATATAAATAAGATAGAAAAATGGAATACTCAGCACAATTATAAAATTAAAAATATGCACTATGCAGAACTCATTTAAAATTAGAGAATAAAAAAAAATAATTCATAAAATTAGTCCACGACTGGAACATTGGAATTTTCATTTTAAGCTAATCTTAGTTTCGTAAAAAAATTTACAAAAAGAAAATATTTTTAAATTTAATGAGTCATGAATTGTTTACCGCTTAGAACGCGACAAACGTGTTGAGAAGTTAAAACATCCTCCACTCTTTAAATAATTTAGGAATAAAATTAGTTTTTCCGTGCGGTGGTGATAATATGTTGTGTATCAAACTAAAACCTACTTAAAAAGCTAACTGTTGTTATTGGTAATGTTTAATCAACTTCTTCCATGTGGGAAGCATCTTCAGTATCATCTACCAATGGAGGAGCATCGCCAGCACTTTGAGCGTCTTCGGTGGTCATAGGCTCATCTTCATCAATACCGAGACCAAGTTTGATCATGCGGTAAATTCGGCAAGCATGTGTTTGTGGACTTTGCAAAGAAAATCCAGATGACAATAGAGAGGTCTCAAACAACAAAATTACCAAATCTTTGACTGCCTTATCGTTTTTATCTACGTCGGCCTTCTGACGCAAAGTCTCGATAATTGGGTGGTCAGGATTAATTTCTAAATGTTTCTTACCAGCCATGTAACCCATTGTAGAGGTATCGCGCAAAGCTTGAGCTTTCATGATACGTTCCATGTTGGCGGACCAACCGTATTGAGATGTGACAATACAGCAGGGAGATTCAACCAAGCGATTAGATACAACGACTTTATCGACCTTACTGTCCAAAATAGACTTCATCAGTTTGCAAAGATTTTCAAATTTGGCCTTGTCTTCTTCAAACTTCTTCTTTTCGTCTTCATTTTCAGGCAATTCCAAACCTTCCTTGGTCACAGAAACCAACTGTTTGCCCTTGTATTCCTTCAAGTGTTGAATAACGTATTCATCAATGGGTTCAGTCATATAAACAACCTCAAAACCGCGTGCTTTAACACGTTCAACGAAAGCAGAGTTTGCAACTTGATCTGTAGATTCACCAGTGATGAAGTAGATATGTTTCTGGTTTTCCTTCATGCGGGATACATAGTCGGCCAAGGAACAGGCATCATCTCCTGAAGCAGAGGTGTGGAAACGCAAGAAATCAGCCAATTTAGCACGATTATTGCTGTCTTCGTGAACGCCCAATTTCAAATTCTTGCTGAATTGATCATAGAATTTCTTGTACATTTCCTTGTCTTCAGTAAGTTCTTCGATCAGTTCCATTGTTTTCTTGACCAAATTCTTGCGGATGACTTTCAAGACTTTGTTTTGTTGCAACATCTCACGAGAAATATTTAATGGCAAATCTTCAGAGTCGACTACACCTTTAATGAAGTTCAAGTACTCAGGAATAAGATCTTCGCAGTTGTCCATGATGAAGACACGTCTAACGTAGAGCTTAATGTTGTTGCGTTTCTTTTGATTTTCGAACAGGTCGAATGGAGTGCGACGTGGGATGAAGAGAAGAGCGCGGAACTCAAGTTGACCCTCAACAGAGAAGTGTTTGACAGCCAAATGATCTTCCCAATCATTTGTAAGTGATTTGTAGAACTCACCATATTCGGCTTGGGAAATATCATCCGGATTGCGGGTCCAGATTGGCTTAGTTTTGTTCAATTCTTCATCTTCAGTATAAGATACCTTGATAGTCTTCTTCTTTTTGCCATCTTTGTCTTTCTTGTCAGCATCCTCATCCTCACCGACATCTTCAATTTTAGGCTCGTCGGTATCCATATCTTTCTTCTCTTCCTTCTTTTCATCCTCGGCCTCGTCGTCACTAACCTCCTGGTCACGCTCCTTTTGTACCAGCAATTTAATGGGGTAACCAATAAATTGAGAGTGTTTGTTCACAATCTCCTTAATCTTGGACTCTTCCAAGTAGTCAGTCTGATCTTCTTTAATGTACAAAACGATCTTAGTACCGCGACCCAAAGGCTCACTACTGTCTGGCTTGACAGTGAATGAGCCACCAGCCGAAGATTCCCAAATGTATTGCTCATCATCGTTGTGTTTGGACGTAACGGTAACCTTATCAGCGACCAAGTAAGCTGAATAGAAACCAACACCAAATTGACCAATCATAGAAATGTCAGCGCCGGCCTGCAACGCTTCCATGAAAGCCTTTGTGCCAGACTTGGCAATAGTACCCAAATTATTGACCAAATCTGATTTAGTCATACCAATACCAGTGTCAATGATAGTCAATGTACCGGCCTCTTTGTTGGGGATCAATTTGATATAGAGCTCTTTGCCAGAGTCTAATTTGGTTGGATCTGTCAATGATTCATAACGAATTTTATCCAATGCATCAGAAGCATTGGAGATCAATTCACGCAAAAAAATTTCTTTGTTGGAGTAGAATGTGTTAATGATCAGTGACATAAGCTGAGCAATTTCAGCTTGGAAAGCAAAAGTTTCAACTTCTTCGGGCATCTGAAATAAAAAAGAAATGAACTCGTTATGGATATTTCAGTAAGATGAAACATATGGTCAGCTGATATGTAAAACCACTTAACTAAAAAATTAAAAACCAGTTTTAATTTTAATTATTGGGTATTGCAGCGACACATGTGATTTTGCATTCCAGCTAACGACATTGCATTTTAGCATTTACAACTTATGCAATAAAAAGCTAAAATTTTAATGATAAAAAAGGAAATGACAAATATAGGGTCGAACAATACGAACACCCAGTTTTCTCGATTTAGGGGAAACGTTAATGGTTTTTACATTAGAGTATCATTGGAGATAATGTATTTGTGCCCTAATTTAAATGCGTAATAGGGCCCTATGTATAAGAAAAAACTGGCATGAAGTTAGCATAAGTGGCAAAATTGAACATACTGGTATGTGATGGAAATCGATCGATTTCGTATAACTAATAATAGCTAAATATGTGTTATGTTAATTGCACGCTACAGTGAAACCGAATTTAAGGTCAAATTAACCATTCTAAGCTCCTAAAACAATAAAAACATCAAGTCATCTTTCAGATTTTGTTTTTTTAAATCGATGCGATTTCCATCACATACCAGATAATCTTGAAAGAGTTTTGCCATAAAACTGTAATTATAAATCACGCTAGGACTTAGTAGTGGGTTAAAACTACGTAATGCACCAATTTTTAATATCAAATTGTATGGAGAACACCTAATTTAAGTTCGTCGCTTATGCCTAACTTCATGTCAATTTTTTCCTATACATAGGACCGATAGTATAGTACTCTTCACTACAATGAATGCATTTAACCAATTCACAACTCTTGATTCAAACTTTTTTCATGGATTAAATATTTTTTGCAAATCGGACGTTAATTTTCATCATTTCAATAAAGACGATAATTCACTTCTTGGTAAGGCTTCTATCGACACTTCGAACTTTTTTTTGTTGCTGTAAATGAATTGGCACAAACATTCAAGTAATTGTAAATCATAAATTTTAAATGTCATGGCTACATGTAGTGGTTTTTCTCGAAGAATCAATATCCATATTGTATTACGTACAGTCACCACATTATGAAATATTTCTTCATCAGATAAATTTTTCCAAGTAATGAACTTGTAAAATATTATTACGCTACACTTTTACAATTACATCATGTTATGTAAACTTACTTTGAAATTATCTTCTTTTAATTAAATAAATTCAAAAAAAATTCCTTTATTTTTCAATTTAAATTTAGCACAATTTTAAATCAAGCACTTCACTTTCTTCCGTTCGGATATCTTGGTATTTTTTGTACAATTTTTCTTTAAAGACTGATGCCGGTTGGCAAGCATGCACTGAATTTATACTGTGAATAAAAAAAAGAAAAAACTAGAATGTTCGAGAGCAAACTATCCATACTTCCGTAGGCCTTAAACCACATCATGTTGTTGTGTACAGGTAAATAAGTAGTGAAAACACAAAATATACATCGAAATACTGGATAAATTTTAGCTCGTTTAAAATTTCAAAGCTTTTAATTATAACTTTTTGTTACCAGTAGAAATATATTTTTATAAATAACAAAAAATTATTGTTTATTTGCACATGATTAATGCCTACACATGGTTGTATTTTAACAGTAGTGGCTTTAAAACTGTGAACACAATTTCTTTTCATGAATAGTGGAGCAGCCTTGGTGGAGCATATTGTTTCGTAAATACATACGTATGTACATAGTAATATGTTTTGTGATAGTAATAAATAAAGAATATGTTCTTTTCTTGTAACCAAGGAAATTTACAAATAATTTGTCTAATATTTAATAGACATAATGCTCTTTTTTTCAAGATACATGCTAAGGGGGCATTGTTCATTGATTTTACAACCTTGCAATGCAGCAGATGTTTATCAAATAAAAGAGCTGCCAGGACGCTCTGGGCTAAATTTAAAATTGGGAAAATGGTATTTGTATATAATTAACGGTATTACAGCTCCCATAAAAATTGTATTAAGCGCATTATTCACGGTGAAAATGCATGACCTGCATTATAATAATATTAATGAAATTTTGTTTGTATGAGTCACACCGACGATGCTTGAAGCAAAATCTAAATTTTTTTTGATTTTTGCACGTGCATGTATGCAACATAAACATAACAAGATAAACTACTCAAAGCAGTGGGTTATACAAAGACCCGTCAAATTCTATTCGTAAAAAGTTTTGTTATGTAGTTTGACAATTGCCTTTCAATTAGCTTGTAACAAGAATGACGGTTGGAGTGTTAAGCATAATCGATAGTGTGGTCTAGTCTTGTTTAGTTCATGACCGAACTAGTTCATATGAACGATTCAGTACTTTGGACTAAGTGAACTAGTTCAATTGTTTTACGATCACTAGTTCAATTTTTTAAATAGTTCAAGAACTAAGACACAAAATGAACTAACACAGGCTATGAACTAAATGTTTTCAACGTTTTGCTTTACTTTTTTACTCTTTGTGTGCTTTGCTTCTACACTCATCCATATGTATGTATGTATATTTACCCTGGAAATAATGTTGGACTACGTTGTCCAATCTAGATGAAACATATTAGTTACATCATGGTACCTTGTAATGCAGCCATGGATCATGTCGTTATCACACAAGCATTTAATGCAGTACGATATGTGTTCGTGTTTAAACGATTATGATAGTTCTTCTTACGCGCTTACAAATTGTATGCGAGTAGTCTATAACTACTCTTATAACTATATTTTTAATACTGTCAAAGACCACAACATATCTACACACATACATGCATATATATGCATGTAGATGTACATAAAATCATTGAACTAAAAGGACCTATGTAGTTCATTGAATTAAAAAGAGCAATTGAACTAAATGAACGAACTAGTTAATTTATAAATAATGAACTAAATGGCACAAGTCCAGTGTGGTTAGTCAAACTTTACTTCAAAAATGATGATTTTTTGCTGTCAGACATGTTCGATAATGTGCTCTTGATTTTAGCCAACACTTAATAAGTCCTTAGTTTGTTTATTTATTTATTCATTAATCTCTGTAATTATGTTAAGAATCTTATTCATTATTAATGGTAGCTGAAGGAATTCGTAATTTTTATTTGAATTATTTATGGTTCTGCTATCACTGTGGCACTTTTGGCGATAGGGATTACCACCTGGGGATCATTACGTTGGCAGCGTAGTAACCCTGTTAAAGCCAGCTGTCTTTTTGTTTACCACACGTTTTTATTTTGCGGTGCTTGCTCGAAATTTCTTGAAATTTAGTAGTTTTTGGCGGAATAGTTCTATTTTTCTAGTTAATTTTTATCGTGGATTATGTTAAAATAAATATTTTATGATCATGGTTTCTACTCGTGGTCCCAAATCGCGTTATTTTGAGAAGGGCGAAAAAGTTTTGTGTTATGAACCAGATCCATCGAAAGCAAAAGTTCTTTATGATTCCAAGGTAAAGTATATGTACATACATATGTAATTTTATAGTGTTTTGCACATGCACACATACATATATGTATGCATGCATGTATGTATGTATTAATATGTATATGTACAGATGCGTCATGTCCCATCTAGCTTTTGGAAGATACTTTTTTGAAAAATCACCTTGCTGAGTCTTTTTAGAGTACTTTGGTGATCGAAAACTGATTAATCACTTACACGAGCAAAAAAGGACTCGAAAATGATTCGCGCTAATGGGTAAAAATAGTTCGATTTAAAATACAATAACAAATTGTATAGCAATCGCATATTAATAATCCAGACGTGTAAAATGTGAATATTATTTCCGTTAGTTATTATCGTATTTTGCTCATCTGGAAGATTGAAAAATGCTTAATCACAAACAAATCACGCAGGTATTTGAAAAGTGATTATAATTATGTATTTTATGATCATAAATTACGCAGATAGATGATTAAACACTACTTGATATGTTGTTTTAAGTATAACGATTAGAAACATGACTGAAAGACAATTCGAAAAAGAGTCACAAATGAAGTGAAATAAGACTAATAAATGATCAGAAAACGATTCGAAAAAGACTAAATACTAATAGGAAACGGGTCGAAAATGACTCTAAAATAATATAGAATCAATATCTGAGCTTTCATACATATGTACATACTTACTTACATATCTATGTAAATATGAATTTATATAAGTAGGTTAGGAACACAGGCTGCTGGTGAAGAATGAAATTTAGAGGTCCAGCTCATTTGCGTCCAATACGATGATACCTTTGTGCTAAGTATGTACAGGGTGACCGATGACATTTTTCAAAAAGTGGCAACAGCTGAGCTATTTTTTTCAAATTAAAGTTCATCAGAAACTTCAGAAAATTTTTACGAAAGAGAAATTAAAAGAAAATGTTAAAAAATTTCAGTATGAAAAATATTTTATTAAAATAAATTCTGTGAAAACAAATTTAAAAATATGAAAAAAACTATTAAAAAATTGTGAGAAGTGCTAAACGTTGCAAATTTTGTTAGTGGTAGCTGCCGTGGAGAAATATTTTCAAATTTATGTGAATCAGTTTTATTATTATTGTGTTAAACAAATTCTATTTTTGAAGTTTTGGATGAACTAAAACCCATGTTGTTTTTTCATTGTTGTATTTTTTCATTGTTTTTGTAATCCAGATATTACCTGAAAATGAATTTGCCTTGAATGTACCCGTATGAATGTAATATTTAAAATTTTTTATGTTATTTTTTACATTCAATTTTTATACACATTTTTGCCAAGTTTCTGTTTTTTATTGTTTACATCTAAATTTTAAAATTTTTTTTTTACGTTACCGTTCTTATTAATAAATATTTAAAAAAATGGTACACTCATGGTTCAAAAAGTACATTTCATTTTTATAGTTGGTACAAAATCGAAGAAGCCATTTTCCTTCCCTCATCTATAGTGCTGCCAGTTTTTTTTCTAGATTGGGGATAATTTTGAATTTGTCATCCCAAAAAAAAATTTCCAAATTGAGTTTTTTTATTCATATTTTTTCTTTTGTGAAAAAATAAAATTTCTTAATTTTATTTAAAAAATAATGACAAAAATAACATATCATTCAGGCACTAGTACTTGGTGTGTAAAGAAGTGTTCTTGATTACAAGCCGTTTATTGTTTAAATAAACAGTTAACTTTTCGCATTGTTTCAAAGAACAACAGTTTTGTATAAAATAAATAAAAGAGCGCGTAGTGATGATGATGTTATACTATATTTAGACGGTACGTGCTTCGCTCTCTATTCATGCTTCACGCCCCAATCATGACCGAATCCACTTGCTTCGCCATACAAAATTATGCGAGCGAATCAAGTAGATTCAATATGAATCTACTTGCGAAGCACGTAAAATTGGTATCTTCTCTAACTTTTATCGCAGTTAATCGCCACTTTATCTGAACTAGCTATCAAAACAAAATAGGTATATGTGTATGTGTGTGTTTGTAAAGAAATAAAAACAAACCAAAAAACATAGATGTGAGTTTAATATAAATAAATTTAATTAAGTTATGAATAATATAAAAAGGAAAAATAAAATATGTAAAGTATATACATATGCTTATGTGTATGCATGTATATATGTACGTGCGTATGATACGTATGTTGTGTGAATATACATAAAAAAATGCCACGCGAACAGTGATGCCAACTTTTTCAGAGCAAAAACCACTGTGTTCATAAAAAAGCTCTAAATGAAATAAGTACTCGTATATATGTATGTACATATGTAAATATATTTTTATTTATTTTTTTATATTTATCTATTTATTTGCAATACAGAGAAAGCCCATATGGCTAATTATAAATGTATTGAATTAGTAAAAATTAAAAATTTAAGTTAACTACAATTTTAAATTTACTACATTTCATAGGTTTTTGTAATAATTTCAATTATATCGAGCCATATTTCGATTTTGCTTATAAGTAGAATATGAGTAGAAAAATAATTGAAGTTCATTTGGGAAGACACTCCAATTATGGTGTACTATTTTAACAAAAGATGATCAACGAGAATTATACTCCTCGTTTCAAGAAATGCAGTTTCATCTTTTTCCTCTGGCCATAAAACTGTTTTAATAAAACAATTAGATTTTTAGGTGTTTCGTCTGAATTAATTTTTACATGAACATGGTTCAGTATGTTACATTCTGAACAACATAAGCCTTTTCTTTTTAGACCGTATTTTATATGAATGAAACAATTTGATTTATAAAATCATTATTGTATTTCTAACTTACTTTTAAAATATTTATAAGCGCTAAAAGTCATTTCTACTACAACATTTGAACATGGTAATGTTAATAGTCTTAGAGAAAATATTGACAGTATTAGAAATGGATTATGATTAGTTGAATTTCTATAATTATAAATTTCAATCCAAAATTGATCAGTTTTGAGCAAATTTTTCCATTTATGTATCCTTAAATTTCTGATACTTCGTTCTATTTCTTCAATTTCACCATCCCAGCAAAAATTACCGCTTCCCAGAAGAATTTTTGTAAGTCAGCTAGAAGCAATGCATTCAGTTTCCAAAAAGCCGTTCATTTTTTGCTTTAATAATTCGTTTTACAGAAGCAATAATGTGTAGTTTTTGTGTACTCAGATGCAAAAGTTACTGGTGTACATTTTTTTACTTTTGTCCACTTTGTTAGAGAGCCTTACGTTAGTACTTTTCAGAAGCATTTTTGAAAGCTTTCGTTATCAAGAAAGCAATACATTGCTTCCCTCAGTGGTTAGTAATTAGATTATTGTAATTAAGTTATTTTATAACGTGTATGGTATCCTCTGTAATTGCTAGAAATATATTATTTTTTCTCACTATGAAAGATAAAGCTTTTCTTCCTTCATATTTCACCAAGCTGAATTAACATTCTGCAAAGGAAACTTTGCATGTCTAAAAGGGGTGAAAGCAGATAGTTTTTTAAAGTGAAAATAAAGCCACCACACTTTAACAAATTAATATTTAGTAGATTTGTAAAACGCACTAAAATCAAAGGTAAAAAGCACCAAAAAAAGGCACTAATTTCTTTTTAAAGCAACAATGTGAAAAATTCCGCACTGTTATGAATTAAAAAACTCTAAATCTAGTACGAAAAGCACTAAATTGGCACGATGCACACGAAGCACGAATGCGTAGTCTAAACAGCATGATTCATAAAAATGATTCAGAGAGCGAAGCAGGTGATTCAACTCGTCGTCTAAACATAGCATTACTGCCGACCACGGATGGAAATCATGGTACAATTGTACTTTTTATGGTACATTTTTGACCTCGTTGGTACCGTGGTACTACCGCGAGTTACTTGGTACAATTTAAAAATGCCAATGTTTCACTATATGGTAACATAAATTTTGCCTATGTTGCCTTTAATTTTTTTGTGTGTTTTATTTAGAATAACCGATCTCTAACAAGTCTAATCTAAGAATGTACCATTATGAATGTAATATTTAATATTTTTCTATGTTATTTTTAATTTTTTATACTGAATTTTTATAAAAATTTTTTTTAAGTTTCTGATTTTTATTGTTAAGTTCTGAATTATTACAAATTTTTGTATGTTTCCGCTCTTATTAATGAATATTAAAAAAATGGTACCGTCATGGTCCAAAAAGTACATTTTGTTTTCACAGTTGGTACAAAATCCAAGAAGTCATTTTCCTTCCCTGCTGCCGACTCAAGGCATAATAAAATAAGTCATGTTTTACACTCGGCAGTTTTACTTGAAGCAAGTCTGAGTTTATAGGAGAGAAAGGAAAGAAGAAAGAAGAGGGGTACTGACTTGCCTGTACAGAAAAGTTACTTCAATTCTGTTTTGTTATTTCATTCGCTGCATTAAAACAATACGAAAATTGAACAAGAAACCGTCTGAGTGTAAACAAATGGGCAGTTTTAAAAGAGAATTGAAGAGAACTGCTTCAAGAAAAACTGCCAAGTGTAAAACATGACTAAGCAAAAAAAATAATCCTACCTCCTCTCAGAGAGCGAAAAATGAAAATTATTATGCTCCTCTTCAAACTATCGATAACGATGACGACGATGAAATTATTATTGATGACATTGCCAAAGAAAATGTACCGCCGTTAACAATATTAAAGTGTAAAACAGAACAAATACACGAAATGATGAGAATACTGAAAATAATAGAAAAATGTCTATTGGTCTTAAACTTTTCTGTGCAAAGAAGAGCGATTATGATATCGTGATTAAAGCGTTAGAAAGAAACTATGATTATGAATATTTTACGTATGCGTGCAAAAATGATAAACCATTTAAAGCTGTCCTTTTAGGACTCGATAAATGTGACCCAACAAAAATAAAAAATATCCTTATATCTAAAGGTTTAAAATGTATTGATGTTAAAATAGTAACCAGAAATAGGACGGGTAGGAGTGAGCTGGTCATATTCATCGTACGTACACTTTGAAAAGAAGTCCATTTCTCTGAAAGCATTGAGACAAAACTACCCGTCAATTAAATACATTAAGGTAAGATGGGAATATCAGAAACCTAGGAGATCAAAAGTGACTCAATGCTACAACTGCCAGATGTTCGGACATGGGTCTAGCAGATGCAATGTCAAAACATACTGCAAAAACTGTGCTGGCAATCAAAAAACCTCAGAATGCAGCACAAATTTTATTAAATGCGTCAATTGTCAGGGTTCTCATAAAGCTATGTCTCCCGATTGTCCAAATAGGACAACATATATTGAAGTCAAGCAAAGAGTACGGAATAAAGGAAATCGTATGCCAACCAAAAATTATTTAAACAATAGAAGTGCAAATTACACTTCACATTTTCCGAACACTTTAAACCAGAAATCAATACCATCTGCAAATGCCTGGGGAAACTTGCATCAGGCAAATCCAAATAATAATGAAAACCTCTTCACACTAGAGGAACTAAAAACTTTGACTGTTGAGCTCATAACAAATCTGAGTAAATGTAAGTCGCGGACTGACCAATTTGACGTCATAACAAACATCGCGTTCAAGTTTCTTTCACGATGAATAATAGTGTATTAAAAATGGCTTTGTTGAATGCACGTGGTATACGAATCAAAAAAGAAGAACTTTTTCAGTTTATAAACATTAACAAAATTGACATCTGCCTTATATGTGAAACGTGGTTAAATGATAAAATATCTATAAGCCTGAATAATTTCAAGTGCTACAGATACGACCGTCAACAAAGTAGAGGAGGAGGTGTAGCTGTGCTAATTCGCAAAGCTATTGCACACGAATTACTCCCACTAAAAAACACAAAGATTATAGAACATATCGGCGTTAAAATTAAAATTGGGAATAATTCTTTACATCTTTACTGCTGTTATTTCCCAGGAGGATCAAGTGCAAACTCAAATCGAAAACAAAATTTTATTTCAGATCTCCGTATGTTGTCAAATCCAAACAATTTCATTTTAGCTGGTGATTTTAATTGTAGAAACTGCTTCTGGGGATGCCAGAGAAATAACTCCTGGGGCAATATTCTCTATGAGAGACTTCAACCAAAGCAGTTGGAAATAGTATATCCCTCAGAACCTACCTACATGCCAACACATCCAAACAGACAACCTTCCACGTTAGACATATTTTTAACAAACAATCAACAGATAATATCATCAATTAAAGCTATAAATGACTTAAGCTCAGATCATCTCCGTGGCATAGGAAATATAAATATAAATTACAACCAAGTTGAGAGCAAAACATACAATTTTGTTAAAGCACAATGGCCTAAGTATGCTCAATTTATAAACAGAAATATTACTGTACAGCAGAATTATACTGAAATAACTGATAAATCACAAATTGACGAAATGATTTCCTCCCTTATCAGCACAATCAAAGCGGCAATAGAATTCAGTGTACCCAAAAGCAAGCAAAACTGTTATAAAAAACAGCTCCCACATCACATAAAAATATTAATACAATTTCGAAATATATATAGAAGAAATTGGATAAGATTTAGAGACATAAATGATCATCAGGCAATGATTCGATTGAATAAATCTATAACAAATCAAATTGTTAAACATAAAAACAACTTGTGGAACAATACCCTACGTTCGTTGGACAAATGCTCACCGCCCTTTTGGAACCTAACTAAAATATTGAAAAGAAAACACAAAAATATTCCTATATTAAACAGCAGCAGCGCAAATTATAGCACACCTGAAGAAAAATGTAATATATTGGCAGACACTTTTGATAATAATAATAATAATATCTCAAATCATCTTAGTGACGACTCTACTGTACACGAAGTTAACAGAGTCGTAAATAGTTTCAACGATGCTGAAATGAACACAATTGACCAAGATTATTATATTTCTGTTCCGTACACGTTGTCTTATTAAAATGCTAAAAAACAAGAAATCACCGGGCGTAGATGGGACTAATAATGTATGTGTAGCGTGTTCTAACTATCACTACTATCAAGATTGTATAGTAAACATTTAAAGTCAACTTGACCGCAGTATACATAACATCCAATGGCATTGAAATTATTTTTGCACTAGACATTTGACACTCATGCAAATGCATTATTCGACAGACTGCAACGTAAATATGTATTTTGTACAAATGTTATTTGACACTCACCATTCTGATCGAAGGCCGCAGCATAATGCATTTGGATGAATCATAATTAAAAACCACATGTGTTTATATAATAAATATAAACAATACTGAATCCATGTTTTCCTAATTTCTTATGAGACACACGCCGCACGCCTACCGTGGGAAACTAAAAGGAACAATTTGCTTATTAAGCATATACCTTTTCTTTTCCCTCTTATGTTAAGATAGGTTAAGCTTTATTCTCATAACTAGTATATAAGACAATGTATTTTTATTTTAAAATTAATTATTAAACAACATTCCTAGAGCTCCTAGCTGTGCTCAGGAAATTATCTTTTATTTAAAATAAAATAAATAAATAAATAAAATAAAACAAATAAAATATTTATTTAAATAATACTTTTATTACATATGTATGTCTAAAAAAACTTCCAAAAAGAGCTATAAACTATTTAACAAATATATTCAATGCTTGTCTTAAACTCTGTTACTTCCCAAATAAATGGAAAATATCAAAAACTATAGCTATACTCAAACGAAATAAACCTGCCAAATCTCCACAATCATATCGACCTATCAGTCTATTGCCATCAATTAGTAAACTTTTTGAAAAAGTCATTAAAGAAAAAATACTTCGTTACACTGAATCTAAAGAAATTCTTCCACCGTATAAGTATGGTTTCAGAACACAGCACAACACAACCCACCCACTCCTTAAAATCAGGAAACTAGTTAAAAATCATTTCGAAGAAGGAAAATCAACTGGAATGGTTCTACTCGACATAAAATAAGGGGGTTACTCTCTATTACGATGCGAAAGAAAAATGGTACGAAATCGAACGATTGGTACTCTCTAATGCGTTTGCGCATTTACCTTTCGCATCTTTTATTTTCCGTTTCGCAAGTCTGGTATCCACCGTACTCTACAATGCGAAAGCGCCTGTCAAAATCGCTCGATAAGCGCAAATATCTTGCGTTAGCTAAATACCAAACGCAAAGTGAGAAAAACATGTAAGTACGTTGAAAAAAACATTTATATATTGACTGTCTTATTCATAAAAAAGAATTTTGTTTTATAAGAGGTTTATTAAACAAAGTTTCTATGGAAATTTGATTTATTAAACAAATTTTCTATGGAAATTTGATTTATTAAACAAATTTTTCTATGGAAATTTGATTAATAAACCTTTTATAAAACCAAAATATTTATATTTAAATCGTAGTTTTTAGGGAAAAAGCCAAAAAATTACAAACAAAACAACGGTAGTTTGAAATTTTAGTGGATTGCATGTGAGCAAATGGCAAATAGGACGCAAATAATTTGTGGACAAAATTGACAGACGACCTAAATTCTAATGGACCTCCTGTAAGGGATAGAGCTGGTTGTTTATAATGAAATGTGACACTAATAGTACTTATAATATTACACATGTATGTTTGTATGTATGTATTCATATTTGATTTAAAAAATCACACCAAGTGAAAATGCGTAAAAATAAATTAAGCATTTCCAGCACAGGTGATGGTCCCTCTCAGTTTTGTATTTGCTCAATCGCTACGTAGAGCTCTTTTAAGGGACGGACATTGACTGCTGCTATATTCCTAAGGTATGGTCCTGACCAATTTGATGTTGGTATCCAGCTTGGCCAAGTAATTTTAAGGTAGCGGCTAGTTTTATAAACTTTTAGCTGGTGTTGAACAGCGTTTAGAACATACAGAAACGCAACATTTGTACAAAGTTAAAATAGAGCAATATGTATTTAATAACATATTCCGCTAGATCTTTTCTTACCTGCGGTCATTTAAGGAAAGTATGCCGGAACTATCTCTTAAGCTTAAATTAGAAGTGACATACCCATAATTATATCTGTGCTAAAGAATCCATCACTTTATTTTCAATTAAAAGCTGTTACACTTCACTTTTTCTTAAATTTTGATTTTAACTGTCGTTTTTTTATACATATTTTGACATTTCAGTACTGCCAACCTTTGCCATATTTTCTTTTGCAATGTCCGAGTTGCCACTTTTTCAAACAATTTTGCGAAAGGTTTTGCGAAAGTAATAGAGAGTACCAAACTTGCATATCAACGCATTTAGCTTTCGCATCGTAATTGCTTTCGCATCGCAATAGAGAGTAACCCCCCAGCATTCGACACTGTCTGGCATAAAGGACTTATTTATAAGTTAATAAAATTTAATTTTCCTGCGGAGATTATTAAAATCATTCAAAGTTTCCTTAGTGAAAGATCGTTCAACGTTTTTATTGGACAAACTAAATCTCGTGAAGTTAAAATAACGGCAGGATGTCCGCAAGGTGCTTGTCTGTCTCCAATCCTATACAACATATACATCGCTGATATCCCACCACTCCTTCAATATTTGCTGATGATACTGCTATACTAAGCTCGGATTTGTATTCTAATAATATAATAAATAATTTGGAATCTGCATTAGTCGACCTTGACAAATATTTTATGAAATGGAAAATAATGATAAACCCTGAAAAAATAAAAGCTATTTTTTCAGAATGAAACGTAAATCCTGCTACATACCACAAAATCCTCTAAAATTTAATAACATCGATATTAGCTGGCAAGAAAGTGTTAAGTATTTAGGCGTTATTCTTGATCAAAAATTAAGTTATAAAAATCATATTTCATATATTGTCAACAAAATTAATAAAACTACACAAATCCTATACCCCTTCATAAACAGAAAATCGGATCTTTCAATAGAAAAAAAAAAATTTAATCAAATCTATTTTCCATCCAGTGATCTTCTACTGTACCCCTGTATGGTACACGTCTGCAACTTGTCATAGGAAAAAACTACAGGTGGCTCAGAATAAGCTTTTAAAAATGATTTTTAAGCTTCCTTGGCATTATTCAACGCAAAGACTCTTGCTGAATTTACCACTGTTAACGCAAAAATAATTACTCTGAACGAAAACTACTTGAGAAAATGTCAAAATTCTCAATATAAAGTGCGTTCGAGAACTCAAAAATTTGTACAAATTTGTACTATTTTTTACTGGATTGCGTTCGCGTACACAAAATCCAGTAAATGAGAGGCGAATTGAGAGCGAAAAATGACATTTAATTTACTGAGTAAATGCAAATTTTTACTGGACAAATTTTTGCCAGTAAAATCCAGTAAAATGAAACCATATGTTTTTAAATATAAACAAACAAAAGCAAAAGGAAACAAAATTTTTTGTTTATTGATGAAATTTTAAAAATAACAAAAAACAAGTGTATTAAGTTATAAACAATGTTACGTTTATTTAAGTTTGATGCCAGAAAAGTATTAGGGGATGTTATGTATTCTACGCGAAATTAAAACGTGCGGAATTTTCATACAATTGTTGGAAATATGTATGTATGTATGTATTCATAACAACAATTTCCGAAAGATGGTTTTAAACGTGAATAAAGTTAATAGATTTTTATAGTTAAATTTTTGTTTATACATATCGTCGGACGGTTACTGGTTCCCCGCATGGAACATTTAAAAAAATTTACTTATTGATCGATTATATGTACATATGATTAATGTGTGTGTAGTTTTCTTAAATTTGTTTTCAGTTTTTCGATATATGTATATTATTTATTTAAGCAGCTCTAGGGCGAAGAACAGCATTTCGCGTCATCGTAATTATTTCTTAAGTGCGGTCAGGCTTAGTTCTGTTGTTAGGCCTTCGAGAGTTTTCGTCTCGCTCCCACTGGTTGACTGATCTGCCACGGATAACCGTATAATCTTGCGGTTTTTTGTGGAATTTCTTTAAAAACCACGTTGCTACTTCCTATGTGAAGGCATAGGTGGTATAGTCAGTCACACATCTTGGGCATATGGTCTAGTTACTCCGCCCATATTCATGCAACACCATACTATGCAAATTTACTTTGTATAGTATGTTTAATAAATAAAAAAATATATCAGGATATATAAAGTTATTTTCCCATTTTATATTTTTTTTTTTTTTTTTTTTATAAAGAGAAGTAACACTCAGGCAATTAATGCCTACTGCTAATACTAGGTGTTACCTTCTTTAGGAAAGGGATAGTGAGAGAGAAGACAGGTGGTGAAAGAAGAGATAGAGGAAAGCTTCACTCTTTTACAACTCTGCTTTTCGTACGTTTTTAATAATGCAGTGTTGCAGCGCCTCTGATGTTAAATGGGGCGTATTAATTTTTTGAAGCTGTGTCTTGTAGCCATTTTATTGATTATTTTACTTCGCCGATGATTTTGCTACACAACGAAGGAGGGCGCTCTGATGTTACATTAGTATCTGCTGAAGTAGGTATAGTTCAGTGACCAGTGACTATGCCTTCATCAGTTGAACTCATTGGACCTACTTGAAAGGAAGTGAACAATATTGTTGTCGTGATTGCTTTAAGCGGCAACAAACATTTTTGTCTTATTCTGTACATCCTAATCACTTTTCACGTTGAGCGTAAAAAGCATAGAAACTTTAACGGCCTGACCCGCGATGTCGACAAGAAAAATTTCCAATCCAGTAACTTTTGCATCTGAATACACAAAAACTATACAATATTATTGCTTCTGTGAAGCACTTTGGTAAGGCAAAATGATGGCTTTTTGGAAGTTGAATGTATTGCTTCTAGCTGACTCATCTCGCACAAAAAAAAAACTCCTTATTCATGCGCAACAGCAATTGATTCTCTAACATTGTCTCCCTTACGAAAACGCTTCTAGGAAGCAGTAATTTTAGCTGGGTACCCGACGATATGTATATATATGCATATGTATGTATAGTTTGGTATATTCCCTGCAGATAATGTGACTAGTCCATACATGTATGTAAATACTCCAAAACTACTCCAAATATGTGAAAAAAGGAGGTTGATGTCCTAGGGTTGGACTAAATGATCCAACTTTGCATTACATCGGACTAACCCCAAAACTGCTCCATATAGAAAAGTTATAGACTACGATCATAATCGTTTAAACACTAACACTTATCGTGCAGCATTGAACGCTTGTGTGAAAACAATATGACCCATGACTGCATTACATGGGACCATGATGTAACTAGTCTGTTTCATCTAGATTGCACCACGTATTCCAATATATGCAGCGTTTTTTTTGCATATACATACATACATATGTATAATTTTTTTAGCGCCAAAATTGTCAATCAGCTGTTGTATAAATTTTACTGGATTTTACAATTTTTGCGTTCGCGTACTTTTATATGCGAACTTTTTTATTGAGAGTAGTTTCTTTAAATTACTCAGTATTTACTCAGTTACTGGATTTTACTGGAAAAGTACTCAAACGCACCTATAATCATATAAATGAACTTTGCTTTTCATAAATTTTTTAACCCTTAGCTTTAGTTTTTCTTTTTATATAAACCCAAAAAAAAAGATTCAAAAAGGTTTTTGATTTCTAATTTTTCCTTCAAACTATATAATAATTTAAAATATTTTAAAACTATCATAATAAAATCAAAATGTCGAAGTAGAAAAGGATAATATATTGCTTACCTCTTTAAACAAATAAGCCAAATGTAAACAACAATTAATTTTATTGAAATACAAATAAATAAATAAATAAATTAATAAATAAATAAATAAATAAAATAACATATTTATTCAATAAAATTCATTTATATCCATAGCTATATTTACATTCATATACATACATTTAATTTGTACTTATAGAACTTGTAAAGAAAAAATTACACATAAATGGTATTCATTTCAGTTTTTTTTCTGTTGGAAAAATGGAAAAATGTAATTTTTTTACAACAAACAGAGGAAAAAAAATTACATTTTTCCATTTTTCCAACCAAAAAAACTGAAATGAATACCTTTGTACAAGGTGTATTTAAACAGGTGGCAGCGTTACTTCAGCTGATAATTTTTTGCTCTATGTGCTTTGTAGCTAACGAATGTCAAAAACTTCGTTTTGTTTTGGTTTTGGTACAATTATTTTTGTGCTTTTGACATTCTTCGGTTCTTTACACAGCTGTGGTTGCCGTATTTTTGTATAACAAATCCTTACGCAGTCACCTGTATAATTACACCATGCCTTTATAGTTTAATATAAACAAGTATAAAAAATTTTTAACCAAAGTTTACCATTTCAAAAACTTCAGAATCGAAATCTTCTGATTCATCACAATCATTATTTCTTGAGTTTTATTTATTCTTCAGAAAATAAAAGTTATTTTGTGAGTTTTATTTTTTTCTTCGATCGTTCGATCGAATATCGAATGTATGTATATTGAAAACATCAAAAAATTTTCTAATGTTATTGTTGTTTGTAATACAAGTTGTCTATGTAACGATTTATGGTGACATCGTGGGACAGGCCGTAAACAAAATTATTCAAGTGACTGAATTAAATTTTCGTTATTTTCCCCATAAATTCGATTGATTATTACGATAAAAGTTTTAAAATTTTGTAGGGCCAAAGGGCAATTTAGAATTTTGTGTTAAATACGTAATTTTGCATTTCAGCTGACGATTGGAGGAATTGATAATTACCTCCTACTTTTTTGAAGTAGGCTAAAAAATAATAGATTTCAGTGAGACATTTTTAGATTTAATTGAACTGTAGTGAATTTTAATCAGAAATAATTTCTTAATCGGGCTTGAGTTCAGTAAAATATACTTCGTGCTAACCTAAATAGAAACTAACAAAAATTAAAAATTTAAAAAACCCCGACTATATCTAGAGAAGATGTGATATCTTCTAAACGGCTGGACCGATTTTCTTGAAACATCGCTAAGAACCATCTCGATCAAGTCACCTTTCAAACAGAAAAAAAAAAATAAATCGAAATCGGTCCAGCCGTTTGGTCTGTACGTGGACACCGACAGACACACAGATGCACAGACACCCACTACAAACTTATAACACCCCTTTTTAGTCGAGGGGTTAATGAAAACGGAAAAAACAGAAAAATTAATAGTGATACTTACAAAGGTATTTACCAAAGGTAAATCAATAATTGTATACACAATAATCATTTCTCGTATTCCATTTCATTGAAAATTTGCGTTAAATAGCTGATGTTAATAACAATCTCTACCCCAGTAGATAGACAAGGATGCTGATGAAGTGCGTGGCTGCACAGAAATACGAGTATATTGGTATTTCCCCCAGCTAATAAAGTCTAGTTCAATTTTTCTTCCCTTTTTTAGAAACTCACATTAATTAATAAAAATATTTCATTCAATAAGAATTTAAATTACTGAACTCAATCCCGATTAAGAAATTATTTCTGATTAATAATAGATTTCATTAAAAAATTACAAAATAAAATCATGCTTTATATATCGCGATATATATAAAGTAAAATGGTTTTTTATATCAAGAAACGATCTCAGAAATTTTGTTACTTCGCGATCACTCGCTTTTTTTTTTTGCATAATTCCATTCATTCGAGTGAAGAGAAAAGCTATTAACGTCATACATATTTCTAATTTACCTATGCAAAACTTGAATAATATGAAACATTTATAGAATTCACAAGACTTGTTGTATTTGAAAATAAAATTTCAAAAATAACTCTAAACAAATAACAAGATGAATTCAGGCTTTCAAAGTCATTAAATTTCATTAAAATGTAAATAAAAGATGTTTTTGATTTCGCTTTTAATGTATCCGACGTTTCGTTGAGATTTTCCAACATCTTTAATAATTATTTTTATTGAAATATATTTTATGTTCTATTCCAATTTACTAAAGCCAAGATATGTATCTATTTGTAAAATGTTTTTGTTTTGCGAGATTGTGTTTTAAATTGTCTTTTTCAAAAATAACTTTAAATATGTTTAATTTTCTTTTAGATATTAGGAACTTATGAAAGTAAGGATAAGAGAGGTCGTAAAATTATACAATACAAAATACATTTCCAAGGTTGGAGCAGTTCTTGGGATCGGAAAGTAAGCGCTGATTTTGTACTTAAAGACACTGATGAAAATAGACAACTGCAGCGCGACTTGGCCGAAAAAGCTCAATTACAATTGTAAGTAAAGGAAATATGTATTTAAAATTCAAATGAAACTAAAATTAATATCATACATATTTAAATATTCTAGAGGAGCATATTTATATCGTAAAGAGCACTCTAAAAATAAGAAACGATCTCGCAAATCAGCAATAATTAATTCGGAAGACTCCGCAGACGCTAGCAATTCGCCATCGAAATTGCGACCTCGAGGTTTGTCCGAAGATAACTTTAGTAGTTCGGGCAGTACCTTTGAAAAAAACGAAAACTGTTCCTTAAAAGATGGTAAGTAATGCACATACGAGTACATATTATGTAATAATGAATAGCGCCATAACCAGCGCGGAAACTAAAATTTGTGTTTGTTTTGTATAAAATTTACAATTGTCGTGTGCAAATAAGAAAGCATAAAACAAAAGGGCGGGTGTGCGTTTTTTTAATTCTTTATATTCATTATATAGGGTGTTTTTTTTAGAGGTATAGAACTTCGAATTGAAATAAAACACAAGAAAATCGTTTTAATGTCCATCAATTTGGCTTTATTGGAAGGATAATTTTATGCCATTAATGTTTAAATATGATTTCGGGCATGTGGCCGCCGCGGCTGGCTCGAATAAAGCCAATTCTACAGGTCCAATTTTCAACCACTTTTTCGAGCATATGGGGCCGTATGTTGGCAATAACGCCACGAATGTTGGCTTCCAAGTCCCCTAACGTTTCTGGTTTGTTGGCGTAGACGAGCGACTTCACATATCCCCAAAGAAAATAATCCAATGGTGTCAAATCACACGATCTTGGTGGCCAATTGACAGGTCCATTCCGCGAAATTATGCGCTCATCGAATGTTTCCTTCAATAAATCGATTGTGACGTGCGCTGTGTGGCATGTAGCGCCGTCTTGTTGGAACCACAACTCATCCACATTCAAAATCTTCAAAATCTTCCATAAAGTTGATGGACAAAGCTCCAATTGCTGTGCACGGTGGCGAATCGATTCATTCGGGTCCTCTTCAACACTTTGCTCTACAGCGGCAATTGTTTCTTCGGTGCGCACTGTTCGACGTCTCTGCGGATGCGTATTATCACATAGAGTAAACGTAGTGCGAAAACGATCCATGGTTAACCGAATTAATTGCTCTGATGGACGATTATGTCGACCATAAAATGGACGGAGCTTGCGGTAAACTTCGCGAACTGAACCATTATTTTCGAAATAAATTTGCACGATTTGCAAGCGTTGTTCTTTTGTCAACCTGTTCATGATGAAATGGCAAACCAAACTAAATATTAATCACTTGACAGCTGACAAAATGGCCGCCAGTTAAAAAAGTGATGCCAACTTAAAGTTCTATACCTCAATAAAAAACACCCTTTACATGTACATATGTACAATGTACAATGTACATACATATGTATGTATGCATATGCATTTATTGTTGTTATCAAAACATACACATTCATAGATATGCAGTGCAATGAACTTTTTCATATCCTCCTGTAAATGTATTCGGTAAATCTAGGTCAATGTGCGCACAAATACATATCTAAAAAAAAAAAGCAAAGTAATATAAAATTGCTCTCAACTCCAAATTGTATCTGTGTCACCCTCACAAACAACATTACAAACTACATACATACATGTGACTGTAGCAGATATTGTATTTACATACCTACATACATATGTATGTATGTATGTATTGCATGCATCATGCGGTAACAATATTATTGCAGTTTAGTACAAACCGTGGCAACGGTCTAATGTATTTGTTGCGATTACCATTTATTTTTGCTGAAACACACTTATTTACATCAAATGCCTAAAAGTATATTTTTAAAATGTTGTCTTCTGGTTTACGAAAAATTTTGTAAATTATTTATAACACTTTTACATTTAGATTGCGAAACCGATTCATGCTGCAGTTCAGTGGAAAGTTTTCATGATGAAGATCGTGTTATGTTGCGTATTAGCGAACGCTTACGACAATATCTGGAATACGATCATGATATGATTGTTAAATATGGTAAACAGCACGCATTACCTTCACGATTTCCAATTGTCGGTATTTTGGAGAATTTCGTTAAACAGACTGCTTTAAAGATGGTTTTTTCCAATAATCAAACGGAAAGTACAACAACAAGACGGCGCACAACACAACAGCGCTCGACTGAAAAAAAGGAAAAGGATGTTGATAAAATTATAAACACGTAAGTAAGTTGGATGTTTAAGTTTACTTGTGTATGTATGCATGTACTTAAGTATGTATATCGTAAGATATTGCAGTTTGAAATGAGAAAACATATCAGGGATAAAAATAATTTAAATGAAAAAAAAGAGAAAACATTATAAATTAAAAATTTTTTTGTGGTTTCTATGCACCCAAGGTGTATTTAAACAGGTGGCAGCGTTACTTCAGCTGATAATTTTTTGCTCTATGTACTTTGTAGCTAACGAATGTCAAAAACTTCGTTTTGTTTTGGTTTTGGTACAATTATTTTTGTGCTTTTGACATTCTTCGGCTCTTTACACAGCTAGGGCTGCCGTATTTTTGTATAACAAATCCTTACGCAGTCACCTGTATAATTACACCATGTATGCACCTATTACAAAAACCAAATAAACAATAATTTCACGCGCGTTAATTTTTCTCTCGTAAATGGTATATTTTGCGTGAGAAACAGAAACAGATTTGAAAATTTTGTTTCAGTTTTGCCTGTAAACGATCACACGATCACGATCAGAATAAATAAATAAAACATTACTGAATATATAAATAATAATAAAGGTATTAATTTCAGTTTTTTTTTGGTTGGAAAAAACTGAAATGAATACCTTTAATATAAAAAAACGAAAAAAATTTTCTAGATAAATTAAAATATGCAGATACAATAAAATATGTCGATAAATTAAAATATGTAAATACCCACCAAAAAAGTTTGCCTACTAGAATGCAAAAAAGTGTATGTATTCTCCAGTCGTAAGTACTTACAATTTGACTGAATAACCCATTATTTTTGTTTGAGAAGTTCAAAAAGTATGCGCTACCCTATACTTTTTGCCTACAAATAACCAAAAAATGAATAGATTACTGATTGCCTAAAAGTATTCAAAATTTAATGGGTTATTTTTTGCTTACATATATGCAAAATTTGGTAGATTACTTTTAGCCTAATTTTTTTAAATAAAAATACACAGATTTTTGTAACATAAATGTAAAACTTGTACCTTTTCTTTAATTTTACAAAGAAAGTATATGAATATGTATATTCGAATATGCGAAAATTTTTCTCCAGATATATTTCATTATTAACTGGAAAGTACTACAATAAGTACTTTCACGTAATGATATAAATAAGTTGTTATTTTATTCATTAAAGGACAGTCATTATTACACACATTAAATAATTAGATAAATAAGTACCACACATTACTTTGTAAGCCATTAAAAGAGTACTACCCATTACAAAATCTTGAAAATTTTTTGCTGGGTAACTATCAAACATAAAATATATCGAATATAAAGTGCGTTCGCGTAAACAAAAGTTTTTACAAATTTTTACTGAATTTTACTGCAGTAAATGAGAACACAAATTGAGAGAGTAAAGTGACAGTTCTTGACTGAGTGTTTTGCAAATTTTTACTGCAGAAATTTGTCGTAGTAAAGTTTAGTTAGATAAAAACATATGATTCAAAATGTAAACAAATGAAAAATAAGCAAACGAAAAGTGTAAACATTTGAGAAAAGGTTAAATAAAAATTGCGAAAGTCATTAAAAAACAATTCATTTATGAAGAATAATATTAAAAGCTGTTAATATTCATATTTTGTTATTAATTTTATTAATCCTTTTGTTTTGCAAATTATTCTAATTACTCAGAGTTGTAAAACTGTAAAGTATCTGGTTACTTAGTATTGCACTTGCTTTTAAGGTAATCAGTAACATTAACAAATAGTCATGTAATTTTTATTAATTTAACCAATAACAAAACAAGGAAATCAAAAAGAAATTAATTACAAATATTACTTGAAACAAATTACAAAATATATTCTTAGATTGTTCGTGTTATAGAAATATTGTATCGAGTACCAATAATTAAAAGAGTTGAATAGTCAAAAGTTTATATATTTTTCAACACTATGCGGAGTTGGTGTCAGCTGTTTCTTTAATATTACTAATTTTTACTATTTTTCTGTTCGCGTACTTTTTTTGTCAACAGCTCTTTTTGAGAGTAAATTTTAAAATTTTCGCAGTAACTACTCATTTACTGCATTTTACTGCAAAAGTAAAAAAACACACCTATAGTCTTATATATAAATACGGCACAAATTTTGTTGTCGTACACTTTTAAGTATCTTATCGTCTACCAATATTGTTGAAACATATATGATTTAAAAGGAATATTTCTGTATTTTTTAGACACGGAAAGTTTACTTTGCAAAGTCTTCATTCAGCTGTGTGAGAGCTAGAAGGAGAAATACTATCTCTTTCTGTCATTCTCCCAGCTGAATTAAGACTGCAAAGTAACCCAGTAAAAAAAATTGGAAGTCATTCTAAAGGAAGTACATTTTCATTGCTTCCAAAAATTGATATTTTTAATTTGCCAATAGTTAGCAGAAAACCAAGTAGAAGTTTATTTTAGTCATACAAAACCTTGTAATTCCTCTCTAGTTTTAGAAATTACTCACCAGAATTTTTAAAAAATCGATTTTTTTGAAGAAACTTATGAACTAATTTTGGTCTAAAATTTTAAAGTTATTTGCTTAAATTTACATTAAATTACTGTTTCGCGTTTAAATTCCTATAAAAAGAAACTAATTGTTAAAATAGGTAACTATTAGCCATTTTTCCTAGATGAAAATATTATCATAGAACACAAAAAGTACATTTTTCTTAAAATCGCTTCCAATTCGGTGACCAGGCGGCGAAAAAGAGAACTTCTTGCAATGACAACCCCATGTAAAAATCATTAGATCGGATCGAAATTTGCACTACTTCCAGATCGCAAACTCTACATTTTCATGACTTTTTTGGAGTGTCTTTTTTTACTGGGAAACTTTCCGTGTCTAAAAGGGGTACAACTAAATTGAATTTATTTTGTTTCTGCTGTCCACCTAGTTAATATTTTCTTTACTTATACCCTTGTTATACCCCTTTTAGACACGGAAAGTTTACTTTGCAAAGTCTTAATTCAGCTGGGACAAAGACAGAGAGAGATAGTATCCTCCCTCTATCTCTCACACAGCTGAATTAAGACTTTGCAAAGTAAACTTTCCGTGTCTAAAAGGGATACTATTTCTCCACGCCATGCTTAAATAATACAATGGCGCATATTCATAAATCGTAACTAAAGTCGAAATTTATTAAACAGATACTAAAAAATAGTTAACAGATAGTTACAGGTTCTATTCACAAATCTAAACTAACGAAGTAACGACTCCCAGCTGATAAAAGAAATAAGAAAATAAAATGTCGATAATACTATGATCGATATAAATTGCAATCAAATAAAAAACTATTCAAACTATCAAAAACCAATTTTTGACATGTAAAGTATAAGTATAACATGTATAAGTTAGTTAACATTTAGTTACAGCTTCACTCATAATTAAGTCTAAACTTTCGTAGCCGTCTGTGAATAACTTAAATAGGTATTTAAAAAAGTTAGCACCTAGTAATGATTTCTGAATATGCGCCAATATATTTATAAATGTACATATGTAAATATCTATATATGTGTCTTTCATATTTCAGGATCAGTTTGCTTAAGGAGGTTGCTGATGGTTTAAGAATTTATTTCGATTTTACAATAACCGACTATCTTCTGTACAAAGAAGAAGAGGAATATGCTTTGTCATACCTTTCCCAAGAGAATTTAAAAACATTCACATATGTAGCAACGCCAGCATTTAGTATGGAATGGTTTACCACTAAAACGGATGTTGTGGAAACAAATACTACTTCTGCAGCAACATCCGAAATGGCATCAGAAACTGGCAATACTACGTCAGTCACTAATATTAATAATTTAGCTGAAAGCACTGCAGGTGTGGTTAGTGCGCCAACAACAGCAAATAGCACGAATCTAGCAACCACCGTGCAAGACGATCAGCCACAACGTAGAAAGTTACGTTCACATCGAAGCGACGATTGCGATCTCACATTAGAAAATTGCTTATCTAGTATTGCCAGCACAAGTTCGGGAGCATCTACTCCATTACATTCTAATATACCCGTATCGCATTTGAATTACCTGAAATCACTGCCACCTATTTCTACACAAGTTCGTGATTTCTTGCAGAATGTTTTATCATGGCGTTTATTGCCTACAAATGCTATACCAGCAGCAGCCATGATATTTGGTGCTCCTCATCTAGCGAGATTATTAGGTAATTTTTAAACGAAATATTTAATATTATTTTTTAAATTAATGTTTTTTGTGTGTGTGTGTGTGTTTTTTTTTAGTTAAGTTGCCGGAATTTTTGAATGCATCTTCAATGAGTGATGAAAAATTAAAAGTTCTTTTGCAGCATTTAGACACCTTTACCAAGTATGTATTTTGCATGTCCTTCTTTAATTTATATGTATGCTTTTCGCTTTCATTAACTAAGTTACTGTTTTTTTTTAACACGGGTAGCTATTGTGTATTTCGATGCGCAAAGAACTTCAATTTAATTGGCATAACTTTTATCTTGTATTTCGAAAACGTTTCTTATTCAAATCGAAATATGTATGTACATATATACACACTGGGTAAAGTCTCTCAAATACTTTCGTTTTTTTAATATTGGTGGCTATTCTGGAATACGCGTCGACTTGGTGAAATTTACATGTAGAACAAAAACAAAATTTCACAAATGTTAAAAATTTGTTTTTGTTTATCATACAAAATTTACCGTTTTTAAAAAAGAGAGCAACGCGTTCAAATTCTCACGTTTATTTCATTTTAGAATTGTATGGGAAACAAAAACAATTTTTGAAACTTTGTTTTTGCTTTAATGTAAAGTTTCACTTCTTCGACGCGTTTTCCCGAATAAGCCACCATTATTTTATTTTTCAAATAATTTTTGTATGTTCTACTTCTTCTTTTTGTGTTTCAAAAATAATGTTTTTGAAGATGTTTGAAAAAATATTAATTTAAAAAAAAATTTCAAACTATGTACATAATTTGTTAAGCTTTGCACGAAAATATTTATTTAGATTTAATTATTATGTAACTGAGTATACCATACATAATTCATTTAAATTGTCAATAATTTTTATATGAAGATATATCACGAGCGAGAACATATTTGGTTAATGATTTCTTTTCACGCGATAACTTGTCAAATGATTCAGAAAGTTGTATCCTGAAGCCTTGTGAACATTAGTTGCTTGTCCACCATGGTAGTCCCGCTTTTCATTACGTCTTGAAAAAAAAAACAAGTCAGCTGGTTGTAGAATAGTGGATTATACGTCAGTTGGTCACATGATATGAATATTTTCAGTATGATGGATCAATTAATCTGTATATATAAAAATTAATCCTTTTTTTTTTTGTTGTTATTGTCTGGAGAACAAGAATATTAAGAAATTAAGAAAGTTGCGCGGAACAGGATAAAACGGGAAAAATTTAAGCTATTGGTATTTTTTCTGTTTTTGATAAGATTGGTATAAATACAGTTTAAAGACTACTGAGTTACATTCTGGTTGTGAACGAAGTTGTGGGAAAATGCATATGAATAAAATGAAGGGTAGTGCACCGATTGTAATGAAACATGGTTCGCTTTATTTGGAACTTATTCAACTATAGCGTACAAAAACATTATTGCAAATTTTTAACTTTGTTAACTTATTTATTCAATATTGTCGACCTTTTATTTATAACAATTTGGTGTGTAAATGTTCGGCTTGAGGTCCGTTTTAATAAAGAAAATCATATTAACAGTTGAATTGAAACGGGAATAGATCTAAAGCTAAGATCAGAAATTTTTATAAAAAGAGTAATTATAATTTATAATGATACTAGCTGAAACCGGCAAACGTTATCTTACCATCACTTATAATTTTTTTTAACTACAAATTACTCCACACAGTGGTCACTTGTGGGGTCAAAAACAAAACAAAAACCTACCGGGCGTTGAGCCGAACCACACTAGGATTTTATATACATATATAGATATACACTCAAAAATATGGGTTAATTATATTAAATCATTATTGTTTTGTAGTTTAAGCATACCCTGCAGATGGCCAACCAAGTTGGTCGAAGTATCGTAAAATAATTAAATAAAAATTAATATAAAAATAATTTAATTTATTTATTAAAACGGATCTCAAGTCGAACATATACACAGCAAATTCTTATTTATTCAGTTCACAATTCTTGTTGTATTGCTTAAAGTTGTATTTAAAAAGACAATTTAAATCAAAATGTCTCTTAACAATTTTTCAGACTTTTTAATTTTTCTATTATATGAAGCCTTAAGTATCATCTCTGAAAGAAAATTAGCGCATATGATTTTAAACATGTCAGCGGGATTATTAATTTTGGAAATCGTACGATATCAAATCGATTTGGTATGTATTTGGAAAAATTTTTTGAGAGATTTTGTTTGAAATTCCATTTTCAAACACAACGTTTAACGATACAATAAGGCTTGTCAATTAATTGAGAGCAGTTATATAAATATATGAATTTTTTTTAGCTCTTTTTAAAGAATTTTTGGTTGAAGTCTGCTGATGAGCTTTTTAGGCAGAAGCGAAACCAACAACAATTTGATCATAGATTAAAGAAAAACGTGTAAAGTGTGATTTAATCTATTACAGGGGGATTACATTTTATGAAAATTTAAATTTGTATATTATAATATTTATACCTTAACAATTTTGCATTTGGGCTTTCAGAACCAACAATATTTTTATACTATAGATATGCTGAAGATAAATTTTAGAAATTTTTTTATCTTCATTAAAAAATTTAATTTTTTCTCTAAACCTTAGTGCCTGTAACTCAATTAATTGTGATCTGATAGACAGTCAGATGAATTTGGGCGATAGCTAAAAAAATTGTAAAAGAAAAGCAAATTTTCATGTCAGAAACGTTCTTTTGAAAAAAATCAATTAATGTGATTTACACTTAAAAAACTGCATTTTTTGAGATTATGGAAAAACAGTTTAACATTTTAAACAGTAGTATTATTTATAAATTTTTATATTTGAAAAAACGTTCCATCATTTTTTTTGTCACAACTTGAGACAAAATAAGCACGATAAAAAGCAATGCAAATTAGTACTATGGAATTTTAATAAAATAAGTTCTTATGGCCTGTTTCACAATAACGAAAGAAAACTTTGGACTTACAATTTATATTGAAAACAAAAAAAAAATTTAAAATAATAAATAAAACAATTGTTGTTTTCAATATAAATTTTCAATCGAAAGTTTTCTTTCGTTATTGTGAAACAGGTCATTAATTCTTAAATTCCTATGCTACAATAGTTAATATAAATGTCTTATAAATTTAAGATACATATGTATGTGTATGTATTTCGAAAACTAAAACCAATAAAAAACCTAGATTTGATTTAAGAACACAACACTTAGTTTCTTTAGTTTAAAACCTAGTATATTGTAGCATAAAAGTTTAGTTTAGTTGCCCAAAGTTTTATTCAGGATTTTTTAAAGCTCTCTTCAAACCATAATTACTGCAACATTATTGTCTCAAATTTGAATTATAGTTGTTAAATGTCTCAGTAAACATATCTTCTTATATAAAAATAGCAAAACCCGAAACATTCATTTTTTTAAATTTATTATAATTTATACTTATAATAATTGTTTTCAAATTAACTCATACCAAATTTGAAGGCTCTTGGTATTATAACTTTCAAGATACAAGATTTTTATAACTACTTTGTATGAGGTAATATTCTACCAATATTTTGAATTACTTCGCACCTCGCTCACAAAAGAGTTCATACTAAATTTGAAGACTCTTGCTTTTACGATATACGGTTATTATTAATTACTTTATATTTTTTTGGGGGGTGTCATTACACCCGGTACAATATCTTTTATATCTTTTATTACTTTGCACCTCGCTCTAAAAAGAGCAAAGACCAAATTTAAAGAATCTTGCTATTATAGCTTTCAAGCTATAAGATTATTATTAATTACTTTGTAGGCGAGTAGCCCCTTCCCACGGTTCTGATTTTACCAATACTGTGAATTTTTTCGCACCTTGTCAATACCAAATTTGAATACCCTGACTCCTATAGCTGTCAAGATATAAGATATTTCGTTTGTGTGGGCGTGGCGCAGCCCACTTAGGAGTATGAAAAATACATAAAAAATTTCATACAAATTACAGACACCATGACAGGAAAATGTTATATATGTATGTATATAAAAGGTATTCATTTCAGTTTTTTTTGGTTGGAAAAATGGAAAAATGTAATTTTTTTACAACAAACACAGGAAAACAAATTCTCTAAAAGTTGAAATTTTAAATTCAACTTTTGGTGGAATTTTTTTTTCTGTGTTTGTTGTAAAAAAAATAAAATTTTTAAATTTTTTCAGCAAAAAAAAACTGAAATGAATACCTTTATAGATTTATTATTTCTTTAGTAATTTAAATCGCTTTTACAAAAACTTAAAATATAAATTAGTTTAAAATAAAATTTAGGAAATTTATTATTCGACATTTTCACCCGTATTGTGTATGTCGAGTCGAATATTCGTCTGCGAGAGTTTTGTCCTAGATTAAAGAAAACTTGTTCACGTTTCCTTTAATCTAGAACAAAATTCTCGTAGACGAATATTCGACTCGACATACGCAATACAGGTGATTGTCATAAGTTTATTTAAATTGAAATTTATTTGCTGGTGGTTAAGCATTGTCTATATATCTCATTGGTGGTTAGCCACACCATCAGTAGACTTCTACCACATATTTTGAACAGTCACAAACCTATATTATCTTATGCACAGAGTATTGTAAATGTTCAAAATATGTCGTTGAAGTCTACTGATGATTTGGCTAAGCACCAATGAGATATATAGACAATGCTTAACCACCAGCAAATAAATTTCAATTTAAATAAACTTATGCATAGAGGTTTGTGACTGTTCCAAATATGTGTTTGAAGTCTACTGATGATTTGGCTAAGCACCAATGAAATATGTATATAGACAATGCTTAACCACCAGCAAATAAATTTCAATTTAAAATAAAATATTTAAATATACCGAAACATAAATACTACATTATGTAGGTATAAATCGTTAATTCAATATTAAGCATTCAATTCAATTTCTCACTTTTACAACAAGAAATTATGAGGAATTTTTACGAAAGACATCGAATTTCTCTCTAGATATCATTCATATAAACTATTTGATAATTTGCTGTGAAAATATTCTCTTTTTTTAGTTATTTTTCTTTTAATTATAATTTATATATTGCACTAATTTTATTTGTATATAAAACTCACTTTTATCTCACAAAATATGTATGTACTATGTTTCATGCTATTACGTAAATATTTGTATTATTTTATGGTAAACTGCATAAATTAATTTGCGAGAACCACACACATAAAGCACGCTTTTTAAATTAATTCTTATTACTTTACAAATAACTATTATTATTTCAAATTTTTGATTTGGTAATGTAAATGTTTTTTTTTTTGGTTTCCTTAAAACTACTTTTTGGGTGTTTTTTTTGTGTTTAAGTGTTTTGTGTTTAAAAATTAATGTGAAAATGCATAAGAATAAACATATTCATTTCATTTCATTACTCCCAACCGAAGTAATTTTTCAAATAACCAACCTCCAACTAACAAGCAACTTTCTCAATTTAAATTTCCTCAAAACTATTATTGTTGGCGTAATTATGCATTTTAGTTATTTGGAGTCTCATAAGGAATGGTTCAACGAAGATAACTATGTGCGAGGAAGTGTCAATATAAAAACTGCTGCTACTGTATCCATAGATGCTAAAAAATCGGAAGAAAGCGAACAACAGCTTGATACATCTAAAACAACACAGGATGAAACCACAGAACAGCAAGAAGCATTAAAGGAAATTCCAAATACAGCAGCTATAGCCCAAAGAGCGATGGCTTCGCCGGTAGAGAGTGTGGCTTCATAGCCCGCTCACTGTGACGATGGTTTAATTAAAGCGAACTTTTTTATTTTATATTACAGTATTATAATTTTAATATCAAATACATAATTATTAACTGAAATATATATTACATACATACATATATATGTATATGTAGATAATTTTAATACAAATACTTTTTAATAAAAATATACATACATATCGCTCCTTTATTGCAACTGAGTCATAACTCGAAAAAGCTAGTTTTGTAGAACAACTCAATGAAGATAACTATAAAAAGTTTTTCTTTTTTAAAGCCTTTTATATGACATTTTTACACAAGTTTAAATGTGATATAATGGATTTTTTCTGCGTTATTAATTCAATTTCTTGATGTATGTCTATGTTGCAATAAACCAGCGATATATTTATATGCAATAAGTTAAAGCAAAAGCTACTTTTATAAAGGGTGTTTTATAATCAATCTGAAATCGGAATTTACCTGCATTTATGCAATAAAGTATTGCTAAAAAATAAAAATAAAAACTTGGAAAATTTATTTGTTGTTGGTTTAACATGTCAGTAGACTTCAACCACAATTCAAAAAAGCTTACCAAACCATAGTGGCGTCTTCTGCAGTGTCCAGTGATGCCAACTTTTTTCTCAAAAAGCACATCAAACTTTAAAAAAGCACTACAAAGCGTAATTTTGAGATCTAAAAGGCGTAAAACACACTAACGTGTAAAAAGAGTTGAAATCCAAGCGAGTGAAGCTTGGTAATATTTAAGGCCGTTTCACACTATAATACAAGTATTAATACTTTTCACAAAAATGCATCCCTAATCTAATTTCTGTTTCAAAAATTTCAAAAGACAATAACAACTCAACATGTCAGAGATGCATTTTCCACAAAAGTATTAATACTTGTATTATAGTGTGAAACGGCCTTTAATAATATTTAATATTTTCTAAACTATTCTCTATTCAATGAAATATATCAGACTAAAAGGTGTGCTTTAGACTAAAAAATGAATACACCAAGTTTTTTTGAGTCTTCAAAAAGCACTAAAACTATTTTTTGAAAGAGTTTCTTGGCCTACTATATGTATTTGTAGTTTTGTAATTCTCAATAATTTATTAGGAGGTTTTCTATAAGCTTTGGGCTTTTGTAAGCTTTTTTGAATTCATGTAGCCAATATGTATTTGTTTTTAACAAAGCGTCGCCACATGCCATGAAACTGTTAAATCCGTATACATATTCTGTTTTCTTAATCAAAGTACAGTTCGATATATAAAAATTAAAAACTTCAAATCTATTTTATTTAAGGAAAAAATCTAGAATACTAAAATCAGAGTTTCCATCAAAAGAATATAAAATAAGTAGTGTCAATACTATTAATACATAACAATTCTTCTCCTTCATGCGGAGAACAAAATCCTTGGTTTGCGAATCTTTGACGACCGTCGTAAATCACACTTCTGCTCCACGATTGTTGCATTCGGTGTGGATGCTGCAAAACCCTGATTTCCGAAAAACCTTTATAACCACTTGAAGCTCATGGTGTTCCAAATACCTCACTATTATTTTGTGATGATTTCGATTCGGTCGTTGTGTTACATTCATCACTGTTAGTTGGTGAAATTTCTTGTCTTGAATTGCTCTGAAACATAGGCCTTTTCTGTCGACATACTATGCTACCAGATGACGATTTATTTACAACACAACCATGAGGCCTTGTACGCTTCTGTTCATCCAAGCCGATATTTCAAATCTGGTCTACGTGCCGATTGTATAATTTACCGTTGAAGATAATGTCATAATGAATATCTCCCAGCCGTTTGTTGTTTTTCCTTTAAGCCATTTATCTATTCGAGGATTCCCCAAAAAAAAAGTAAACTGTTTGCTTGTCTTCAAACTGCCGAAGTTTCTCATTGGGCGAAATTAAATATTGGTGGGAAGAAACTTTACTGTCAACTTCCTCTGGCCTTAACAGATCTAAACGTGTACGCAGTTGAAGTCCTAAAGACAGTTGTACAGGTGACTGACCCGTCGTTTAATGTGGCGCATTCCTGTATTGCCTTAAAACTCATTTAGATTTGATCGAAAAGTTTCCTTGGTTGTGCACATTGCCTTATCCGCATTTTTCACAGCCTGAACGTTACGTTAAGCCTGTCCATTCGTGGCGGGGTGATATGGGGCCGTATATTTATGGTATTTTAAGCCAATGTTCTTTAAGAAATTGCTAAATTCCACTGATGTAGAATTTCTTCCATTATCAGACACTATCATTAGCGGTACCCCATAGGTTCCCAAAAACTTCGTTCTAAAGCGCAATGGTCTCACCAGCCGTAATAGACTTAGGTTCAAACTCACAGTCTTTAGTTAACTAATAAAGGTGGCTTAACCAATGAAATTGATAAATGGGAAGACTGTTGTAAATTTAGAGATGGTAAAATTAAGCTTTCTTTACAAAAAACCTTTCAGCAAATAGAAATGAGATGAATCAAAATAATTCACATATTCCACTTGCAATAATAGCTGAGTATATAAAGCAAAAATTTACATCCACCCACATCAACACCACACAAAGTGGACCAAACACAAAAGAACGCTGATGATGAATGTTTAGTGGCCTTCGAAAACAGCTAGTTGTTCCGTTCAACTATGTGTTTGTCAGAATATTTACAAATAACTTTGGTGTTATTTGTTCATTAATAATTATCACATGTAATTTGGCTTACAAAGCGATACGAACTTTACCCTGATTAAATTATAAAATATAGATAAGAAAAACTGTTAGTTAGTTAACTGAAGACTGTTAATTTGGACCTTAGTGGTCCGGATCATCATGCCCTCAATTGGTCCGGTATAGTCAATGTGTATGCGCTCCCAAAACGATTTTGTGTACTCCCAGTGCTGGTTTCTTAGCATTTCTTGTACATTGATCACACTCTCTTGCAATGCTCTCTATATCTTTATCCAATACTGGATAATACACAAACGAACGGGCTATACCTTTCATCCTTACTACGCCCAAATGAAAACCATAAAGTTCCTCTAATACCGATGTTCGAAAGTAAGACAGCCATGTGATAATTTATAGTTAGCTTCTCGAGATTTATAACCATGTCCAGTTAAGCACTTTCCCCTTTGTAGAAGTTGAAAACTTTTTCCAAGATTGTTATCTGTTTTAATTTCCTGGCTTAGACGCATTGCAGTTGTAGGAAGTTAAAAAGTATTTCAAAAAAAATTTTTCATACAACATTTAAATATGAACTGATATTTAAATAGAGTTAGAGAAATTGGCCCTTATCCTTTGGACAGTACTCTTGCCTGCTGTTTTGTATGTCATTTGCTTTAGTAGTTTTGTGGATGACCTGGAAGTTAAAATTAGATAAGGAATCTGAATAATTCGCCATTCGCGATATACACAATTCAGGAAGCGATTTGTCAGGTCATAGTATATGTGCGAATGGTTTGTGGTCTGTTATGAGCGTCCAGTGCCGTGCGTATAGGTGCATGAACACAATTGCTAATGCCTCCTTAGTCCCAGTTCGCACTAGTCAAGTCTTATTGCTATAGCTTATAAGCTTATCACTTTTTCTTCTTTGAACTTTCATCGGCGTTCACACAATGCAAGTCTTATTTTTCAGCTCATATTCCTTATGCATAGTTTTGTGTATGCATGTGTGCTTTTTTTAACATTACGAATGAGAAAGCAAAACGTATTGACAGTACATAAAGCTGAGTACTCGTTTCTTCTCGCCTCGTCTTTCTCTCCTACAAACTAATCAGCTTAGAAATAAGAATTGCATTGTGTAAACTAGGACTTATCTATCTGCCGATAGTGTTTTTCAGTCATAATCATCGTACGTCTTTCCTGGTGGTTAGGTTACCGATGTGAAAGTACGACCCCAAGTTCCGTTTTGCTGGCGTCCGTTTGTAGTATCAATGGTAGATTAGGGTCTTATGGAATCAATACTTGAGGTGAAGTCAGAATCTGTTTGACCTTGTAGTACGATTGCTCTGCCTTCTTAGACCAACTGAATTTTCTTGTCTTAAGTATATCGCGCAATGGCCGTTCCAGAGTTGACAAATTTGGTATAAAGTTTGAATAGTAGGCAGCTTTGCCTAAAAACAACTGAATATCTTCTATAGAAGCCGGTCTATTGCTGTGTAAATTTGCATCAATATGTTTAGTGGGGTATTGAGATCATCTAGATAAAAGATATACCGGAAATAGGGAAAGGGCAAGTGTTTCAGATATTATTAGATTTTATTCTCCAAGAGTTGTTTTATATTATTTTTAATGTTGATTTAAGCGCGAAAGTTTGGCTGCTGAACTGGTGAAGATTTTAATGGCGAAATAGCTTTTAATTGATTTTGTAAGCGATTTATGAAGCTTTTGGATGCATATTTCTTCGAACTTGTTCGTTCCGAAATATTTGCCGTATCCTCAAGTGCAATAGAGTTTTCTTCTTTTGAAGTTTTATTAACATTTGTAGAGCAACTATTTATTTTATTTAAATCATTAGCTTTAGTTGTAGGTCTTTCATCATAAGCATGGCTGCTGGTTGTTGCTTGTATGGGATGTGTTGGAGCTAATGCTCTTAATTTATTTTGTAATTTGTTTACCAAACGCTGGGAAAAGTTTGATCTTGGTTTATCAATCAGTTTCGCTTTAACATCATCAGGCGGTGTAACCATTTCGGAAATTTCTCTACTACCTAACTTGTCATTTATTAAGGAAGTTTCTTTATTGTTTGCCAAACTGATGGTTTCTGTTGCACTTTTCAATTTAATTTTTTTCTCTGTATCAAAAGCTTTGGGTTGTTGCTCTAATACATCTTCTTTATTTTGCATAACAACATGATTTGTTAATACAAATTTGGAGCATGTATCTAGAGGTTCCTGTGATACAGCCTGATTGTCTTTAACATTTTCGTATGTCTCTTGTTTGGGTTTCTCCTCATCGACAGTGCTTAACGTTTTTGGGCTTTGAGCACAATTCCAATCATTAGGATCTTTAATTGTTGTCTGTAAGTCTTCTTCGTTTGTGGAACTGTAACGGCAATCGAGTTCTACAATACTGGGCATAGTTTTTAAAGTCACTCTTGGTTTAGATCTCAGTTCCACTGGAGGCCTATTGGCCGAAAGACTTGAACAGTTATCTATTTCACCTGGAATTTCTTTACTCTTAAAAACTTCCAAACCCATTGGACTTTTGACTGTACGTTTATTGCAGCTTATTTCATTTAAAACTTCTTTTTTCACAGCAATACTGGTGCGCTTTTCCAGAATTTCCATCGAATCCCTTTTACCCTGTTTCTTTGTTTCATGACTAACTTCTTCCTCATCGCCATTGCTCAAAACTCTTGCTTTTTGATTCCTATTACAATCAGCACTCTTAGGCGTAGTGTGACTAAAGGCCAACGAACTTTTCGGTGGCAATTCGCGTAAAGGACTAAAACAAAATTGCGTTTTTTCCAAAGTTGGTGTACGTAGTTTCCTAATTGTTGTCTTAAGGTCTTCTTCGTTTATGGAACTGTAACGACAACCGATCTCTACAATACTAGCCATAGTTTTTAAGGTCAACATAGGTCTGGGTCTCATTGCCATGGAAGCTTCTTTAGACAATGCTATTGTATCAGTATCTTCTATTTGAATTGGATGTTCTTTGGAAATTTCTAAATGGGATAGACTTTTTGCTGATGGGTTGTTCAAACTTATTTCATTTGTCTCTTCGGTTGCGTTACTTTTAGTCGCTGCTTGATAAGCTTGAACTTCGCTTTCGGAGAAATCAAATACTCTGTCAGTTTTTCTCAGAGGCGTTTTAACAATTTTAACTATGGAAGCTTTATTATTCAGCTGACCTGATTTACTGTCCACAAGAGAATTCGAACGTACAAGTGTTTGTAGACTTTCTCGTATTGGTTTAACATCTGGCGTTAAACATTTCTCTCGCCGCTGGGAAGCTGAAATTGAAATATAGCTTAAATTAGAACGACTAGAAACATAAAATAGATTCGAAATTTGAAATTATGTAAAAAGTAATTTTAATTTCTGAAAAAGATTTGCACAGTTCATTTGCTTTAGGAAATTAATATGAAAACCACCATTCAGCTTCTTTTGGAAAAGTTCATACTTATATCCCCTTCCAAACGATGAAAGATTTGCTGCGAAACATTTTTAAATTCTAGTTTGAAACTGTATTCCTGTTCACACAGTGAAGTTTTTGTTTGCAGCTTAAAATATTTTCTCTTATTCTCATGAAAATGAGATACTCAATAAAACAACAAATACTTTTCCATTCCTTTTTCCCCTTTCATCAAAAGTTTCGCAGTAAATGTTTCATCGTATGAACGGTGGGCGATTATAGAAATATTTTAGACGATTAACTTATACCTTCGTGAGGCATCGGGTGCATTAATTTTTTTTTCTGTTTTAAAATACGAGGGTGAGTCATTAACTTAGTGTATTTTTGAATTTACCGCCTTTTAGGTAAAATGACAACACTGCTCCTGTCAACAGGCAACTGTCAGCTGACTCCTGTGTAAATTTGAACAAGCTGCGTCATTTAGTTTGTGTTTGCCGCGTTTTGAGAAGAAAATGGAAAAAAGTGAATTTCGTGTTCTCTTTTGCGAAATAAAACCATCACTCAAACCAAGGCTAAGCTTGATAAATACTATGGACACTATTCACCATCCATTTCAATGGTAAAAAAGTGGTTTACTGAATTTCGTTGTGGCCGTACAAGACGCCCATTTGGGGTCTTTACATCCGAAACAATTAAAAAAATTCACGATATGGGTTTAGCCGATCGAAGAGAGAGATTATGTAAGATAACAGAGACAGGAGAGAGAGATTATGGAAGCCATAGGCATCTCACATGTTTTCAATTTTGAATGATCAATTGAGTATGAGAAAGCTTTCCGGAAGATGGGTGTCGCGTTTACTCATAATCGACCATAAAAGCATGTGCAGTTTTCATAGCAAAAGTCCATGAATTGGGCTATGAATTGCTCCCTCATCCGCCCTAGTCTTCAGATTTAGCCCCGAATGACTATTTCCTGTTGCCAAACTTGAAGAAATGGCTCGGTGGAAAGAGATTTGACTCCAACGACGAATAATCTCGCAAACAAATGCCTATTTTGATGACTTCGACAAATCAGGTCCCTTATACGTATTTCGACTTCGACTACGACAATTTGGTCCTAGATAAAAGAAAAAATGTTGCAGTCTTCTTTAATCTATCCTAGTCGAAGTCATAATACGCCATCCACGATCAGGTGGTATATTTTTCGGAAAGAATAACAAATTGGAGAAACGTTGGTTCAAGTGTATATAACTCAAAGAAAAAATAAGAAAAACTTTTTATATAAAAACCTGTCTGTCTTCCAAAAGTCACCGAGTTAATGACCCATCCTCGTACATTGAACAAAAATTGAAATACACACCCTTATAACTTTGCATTAAACGCTTCCAAGATTTTTGCACAATATCTGTTTCCCTTTGGTTATCTAAACACTCAGTTTTTTCAATATTTTCATGCTTTTTAGAAAGTAAATTTTCATCATAATTTTCCAACAAGACTGGAGAAGCTTGGCCTCTTTCACGTTCAAAGTTAAACTTAAGTAAATCCGGCCTTTTATCTAAACGCGGCTTCTGAATATATTCTGAAAACAAAATTTATTATTTTATTTTATTGGAAAAAATAACAATAACAGACAGTAAGCTTACCTTTGCCGCGAATGCGCTTTGAGCTTTGTAAAAATGTCATTAGATCATCCTCATTCTTTTTGGAATTTATATCGAAATTTATACTGTTAATTTCAATGCATCCTTTAGATGAGCGCAGACGTTTTCGAGCCAATAGAGAAGTGTACTTGGCTTCTTTTGATGGTGCTTTTTGGAAAGAATTTTATGTATTTTGGGCATTAGTATTTTTCTTTCGAACTAATCAATTGCTTTTATTCCAGTTGCCAACATCGACGTCACCTTAATACAATACCTACAAACTGGAGCTTGTCTACTCGCTTTCGAGAACAATTGAATGCTATTGACAGTTTATTTCTGTTCCCTAAGGAACAGGCAACGGATAGGAAAACTTGAATTTTTTGGTATTGCATTGAAGTGACATCGATGTTGACAACTCTGGAATAAGTTTCTGCTTATCCACAACTAAAAGTTAATTTCCAAGATAGCTCGGCGCGTTGAACTTATCTTAAATTGTGGCGCAAACACTTTCTTAAAAAATATATCAGCCCGGCTCACGGAGTCGAACGAAAACGTTATTTCGCTGCAATAAACAACTTTAATTTAAAATAAAACCAGAAATTAATTAAAAATGTAATTGAGTCAATTAAACTTTGTAATTAGTTAAAATTATTAGACAAAAGCTTAATAGACTTAAATACATTTTTAATTATTGATTTTTGGTTTTATTTTCAATTAAAGTTGTTTATTTCAGGAATATTTTTTTCTGTGTAAGTCTATTGAAACCATTCATAATATGTGAAAAGTTTTATATTTATAAATTGAATATGAATAACACCAAAGTTAATTGTAAATATTCTAACAAACAATAGCAGAACGGAACAACTAGCTGTTTTCGAAGGTCGCTGTAACTTCATCATCAGCGTTATTTGTGTTTGGTCCACTGTGTGTGGTGTCAGTTGATGTGTATAGATTTCTGCTTTATACTCGTATACTCAGCTTTTATTGCAAATGGAATGTGTGAATTGTTTTGATTCATCGTATTACAATTTCCTGAAAGTTTGTATTAAGTAGAACAAAAATAAACAAATTAACTAACATATGTGCGTAATTAGTAAAGAATAAACGACAATGGCAAGACTTTTGTAAATTTAGAAATGGTAAGATTGAGCTTTCACTACAAAAAAAAAAACTTTCAGCAAATTGTAATACGATGAATCAAAATAATTCACATATTCCATTTCCACTGAAAACTGAGTATATAAAGCAGAAATCTACATCAACTGACACGACTCACAGTGGATCAGACCACAAACAACGCTGAAGATGAAGGTGCAGCGACCTTCGAAAACAGTTAGTTGTTCCGTTGTACTAGTGTTTGTATAAAACAAAATAAATATGCTTTCACAGCTGTCAATTTAAATACATAAATCCTTACCTTTCAATGACGTCTGCAATAATTGTTCTTCTTTTCGCTTTTGCCTCATTTTAGCCTGCACTTCCAGCTGTTGACGTTTTTCATTTTCTTTCAAGGCCTGCTTAAATTGCTGACAGAACTTGTAAAATATTTCAAAACATTCGTCTACTTTAAAAGTAGTCACCTCTTCACAAAAGAAATCGGCCATTATTATTCGTAGTGATTTCAATTCTTCTACCCTTTTATTTAAGATGTTGCACTTTTCTTCTGCTTTCCTGATAAACTCAGTCATTTGCTGTCTAATATCTTCCTCGGTTGAGGGTAAATAAATTTGTTTTTTAATAATATCCAAAGTGAATTCCATATCCTTAATATCCTTTTCAATTTGCTCATTATTAAGCCTGAAAACATGTACATATGTACATGTGTTATGTTTGTATTTTATTGTGGTTGTTAATTTCTTTTCAAAATATTAATATTTACTTGGAAACATTTTCTAAAAAGCTTAACTCATTGCTTAAATCCAATAAATCGGGATTATATCTTTTCACTTCCATTGCTATTAAGTGCAGCAAGTGCATGCCGGTTTTGTTGGCTTTAATGTCGGTTAGTTTTGTTAGCGATGATAGTTTGATGCCAGCCGCATTACCAGCGTAGCCACCGGAATTGAGAAAATTCCCAATAATGATAATAACACCCAAAATCTCTTGCAGCGTTTTATTTTTCATGAGATCTGAAGTGTTAAAAAAAATATATGTAGTTTTTAATTTTGATCACATTCATAAATTTTTTGATAAAATCTAAATTAAGGACAACATTCGACTTGTCGCACACTCACATTCAAAGCAAAATCAAATTTTAAATTTTGTTGTTAGTTTTATGAAAATGTAGTTTCTTATTATAAATTTTATTGGACTTTTTTTAAAAAACTTTCGAATAAACTTCGTTAGGGAGACATGGGGATTTCACGCTTCTTTTCTAGAATTTTGTGGCATACATATATAACTAGATTTTATCATAAGTCGACTCATGCTGTTATCGCTTTTAAGCACATATTTATATATGGACAGGGATAATACTCCCTGTCGGAGAATGTGTGGTTGACTACAAAAATAGATAACTTATAGTTAGCTTTTCTTAGACTGACTAAAAGCTAGCTGCAAAGTCATCCAGAACAAACCCAAAATTAATTCTTAAGTTGAGTACGTAATCGAATTTGATGAGAGCCAACAAATTTATTCTCAGCTAGTTTAATTAAAACTCATTACAGTTTTATATTAACATTTTGCTGTTGTTATTTTAGATGGCAGCTTAGCCGAGTGGTAGCGCGTTGAGTACAGAATGTGTGATGTTACATGTTCGAACCCCAGAAAATTTTTTTTAATTTACTGACTACCAAGTGATTTAAAAAAGTCAACTTTAAGTTAGCTGAAAGTAGTGCAGAGTGAGGACATCGCAATGTTAAAATAGTCAGTTGATTACATTGCAAAGTAATCCAAGTGTCAGTCAGTACTACTTGCGAAATAGTTAGCTTAAAATTAGTTTAAAGTTAGCCAAATTTCCGATAGGGATATTATCTATCCAATTATTTGACTTTTGGTTTTGTTCAAATAAAAAATTAAAAGATTTTGTAGTTTTAACCAGGGCTGTCAGATAAGGCGAATTTTTTGATTTCGCGACATCGCGATTTTTCTAGCAACAAATAAATATGTTGGCGTTTTTATAGTTATTTTTTTTTTAATTGAACATACAAATTTTTATAATTCAGGACAATTACTTTGTTGAAAGAGTATTTTAAAAAATAAGTAATTAATTAAAACAATGCGATTTTGATAATTTTTCTTATATTACTTGAGGAGCTGCCGAACAACATAGGCATGTCCTCAGAGTAAATAATTTTTTTTTTGGGCTCCAAGTACACATCTATGAAGTCATGAAATATTTTCATTCACAACCAGTTCGATCCTGCCTTAAAAAATAATGAAAACTGACTCTTCCTTGCTAGTCTCTATCTAGGTAGTTCTGTTATTTGCCTGTCCTGTAAAAAACAGTTAACGGGACTAATCTGGGGCCTAATCGTCGCTTTCGATAACGTGCTGATTCGATCTCTTTTTTCAGTTTGAGATTATGGCATTCGCTATCGAGCAATGTAATAATATGGTTCGATATGGAATGCCATAATCTCAAACTGAAAAAACGTGATCGAATCAGCTCGTTATCGAAAGCGACGATTAGACCCCTGGTTTTGAGCGCCAGCTCCTCAATTATAGCCATTAAAGTATTTTGAATTTGGATGAGAAAAATTTAAAAGAAATAATGTTTGGCGATTTCCTGCTAAACTTTTTTTACTATTACTCTATAAAAATTTATATTGAAAAAACTATCAAATATATATTAAGAAAATCTATCCCAGTTGGCCACGTCTTTAAGACATCTTTGACGACGGGTACAAGACAATGGAAAGTCGTAGAAGACATATTAAAGACAGCCCCATACAAATCGTCGACGAAATTTTCATACAAATGGCGGAGAGGTCACACAAGACGGTATGGGCGACAATGTCGCTCAGATTGTCGTCAACACCGCTTTATTGAAGACAAAGCTTATAACACTGTCGCTCAAATTGTCCTCAACAAAGTCTTATTGAAGACAAAACCTGTGAAACTATCGTTCAGATTGTCTTCAACACGGCTTTTATTGAAAACAAAACGAGGGATATTGTCGCTCAGATTGTCCTCAACAAAGTCTTATTGAAGACAAAACCTGTGAAACTGTCGTTCAGATTGTCTTCAACACGGCTTTTATTGAAAACAAAACGAGGGATATTGTCGCTCAGATTGTCCTCAACAAAGTCTTATTGAAGACAAAACGTATGACAATGTCGCTCAGATTGTCGATTAGAAAACCTAATCGACAATCTGACGATTAATGTACGAGATGTCGCCTCTCGTACATTAATCGTCGAAGACAATGTCGTCTGCGACGATTTGGCCAACTGGGATATAACATCGACTTTGTCTAGTTATACATAAAACACACACACACAAACATTTGTCTGATACCTGTGCCAATACACTAGAGATCGACCGAAGGCGTTTTTTTTGGCCGAAGCCGAAGCCGAAGCCGAACTTAGGCTAAAATCCTAAACTTCGGCCAAAACCGAAGCCGAAGCCGAATGTTTTAAATTTTAAAAATGATACTTGTTTTATATGAATTAAGAAAAAAGTTTGCTTTTTTGAGATCACTGAAATAGCTGTAATATCTATTGGATACATAACAAGACAAATAAAAATATTTTGCAATTTCTAGATTGCTTTTTCATATGATCACTCACAAGAACGTCCAAGTAAAAGAAAATAGAAAACAACAGGGTTGTATTTCAAAGCAACCCTTTCAAAACGTTAAACACAATAGAAACTGTCGGCGAGTAACGACCAAACATAATTTTATTTTTCAAGTTTGGAATAAAAAATATTCGGCTTCGGCTAATCGGCCGATTTTTGCCGTAGGCCGAATGTTGGCCGATTACCAATTTTTGGCCGAAGGCCGAAGCCGAAGCCGATTAATCGGTCGAACTCTACAATACACACAATAACGTAAGTTAAATAACACTGTGCAACAGTGAAAAATCCACACGGTCCTGACAATATAGGTTCGATAGTATTACCAAAGGGTAGTAAAAGCCTATACCCAGTTTGGCGACTTTGGTGACCAATTTTTTTTATGGGCTTCCAAAGATTTCGAAAATCAGTGCACCCTCAAAAAATTGTGTCATCAGTTTTTGACCAACAGCTAATTCAGATAGCGCTTAGCTATATATAGCAATAATGTAACTAAGAGTCTATAGAACAAATCTCGCTAACATCTTATGCCAAAAAAATTATTTCTTCATGCACTTTTTGGTTGCAAAAATTAAAGAAACAATTTTTGTTCACTTTTTTTTAGAATAACTTCCAGGGACTCCTGATTTTTTGCTAACACTATTTTGCAAAGTTGAAGCTACGGTAAAGCTAAACAACTTTTGTGAACACAACAATAAAATTTGAACGTGTCTAGGCACCCTAATAGCTCATATACCATTTTTATCTCAAAAATTTTATTTTTCACAATTTTTCGACACACTAAATTTTTTTTTTTGAAAATCATATAACCAAATGCACATTTTTCTGCTGAGTTTTAGTAACGCTTTGTGCACTAAGAATATTTTGTAAAGCAACAAGAAAACCTTAAAATAGTAAATACTAAAAATTGCAACACAAGAAATACAACAATAAATGCAAAAAATATAGTCTAACTAGTAAAAAAATTAATATTTTTAAGCTACAAAGTCCATCTTCTCCTCCACCGTCACCAAAATTTCCAAACTGGGTATATGGTTTTACTACCCTTTAGTAGTACTATCGAACCTATACTGTCAGGACGGTGTGTTTTTCCACAAGTCTCAATTTGTTGCATAGTGTAATTAATGAAATACAATGACTACTCGTACATTAAATTCATGTTGAAATAACTGTGATTCAACATTGCTCGTCGTGTTATTTCATTATCGAATTTACGTTGTTACAACTTGAAATAACTTTGAGTTAACATGATATTAAATCAACACGAAATAAATTTATTTCAAAAGGAAACATTTTCCTTAAAGAAAAGAAAAATGTCAAATTAACCTTGTTGACGTAGATTTTAATGAGAAATTTTTCTGTGTGTAGGTATTGTATCAAAATATGTAGGTATTTAGTCTCAGTGCTTGGCGTTTTTTTCACATTTATTGTTTTGTGATAATTTTCCTTACCATTTCCAGCTTTTATAATGGCATCCAAACAGGGCTCCAAATATGCTACATTCAGCTCAAATTCTTCCTTTAATATCATGCTCTCTAAGCGCAATTTAAAGCTGAAAGCATTATGTAGTTACTGTTTTTTTTCTACCTCCAAAATGAATTACTATTGTACTATAAAACGTTTCCTATTTACCCACTTGCTTACTTACTTTGACACGTCCAGCATAGAAATTAAAAATTTTTCAGCACTTGCCAGACGCTGACGATCTCCAACGAAGCCTTTCAATAACATAATTTCTTCGTCCTTTTGGAAAAATTTTATTAAGTCTTTCAGTTTTTCTAGATTCATAATTTTATTGTCTCCATTGCGAATTAGTTGAACAATGTCTTCTGAATTGTAGCTAAAATTAGAAGACACATAAGATAAATTTTTTCTTATATACTCATATATCTTTTGCAATGCTTTTAACTTTACCCTTTGAATTGGCTGAGAAAAATGTTAACTTTAAGACTACGTTGGGCATCTAGTAGGTGTATGCGCTTAGTTTCCTTTTCGATTTTACCTCTGGCCTCCGCACCATCTACCATATCTATTGCACTATTATTATCAGTTTTGTTTGTAGCTTTTAAACAGAACAAACCCTCGATACATTTAAAATCTATAAGTTCTACACATTTATATTGGCGATCGTTGGCCATAATGGTCCATATGTTTAATTTGTTCATAATCTTGTGTGGCGGAATTTTTGTCCAATTAAAAGTTTTAAGTTTTATACTGGATTTTGGAGCGCATTGTTGAGGTAATAACAAATTGTTTGCCTGCGACGCTTCATTTGGTGGAGGTAATGGTGGCGCCATTCCTAATGGTTGGGGTGGAGGGGGAGCACCAGGCGGTGGTGGAGCAGGAGGTACTGGTGGAGCAGGAGGCGGTGGTGGCGGAGGGTTTACTGCAAGTGGCATAGGTGGAGGTGGGGGTGGAGGTGGAGGTAGATTAATGAAAGATGCTGCTGCAGATGGTGTCGAGGGTGGAATTTGTAAGTCAGGCGCTGTTAGATTTTGGGAAACTGGTTCATAAGGTGGTGCAAATAATTCTGCTTTATTCTCACTTTTTACATGCTTAGCTTCAACACGACAATTTTGACATGAAAATGTATGAAGATGTGAAGAAGATGAGTTTAGTAGACGATCAGCCTCTTCAGAATTTAATAATTGTGTTGATCGGTGGACCAACTTTTCTACAACTTTCCACATGACATCACTTAATGGTTCATTTGGATCGATGCGCAGCAGATGTTGCAAGACGATTAGAAATGTCATTTCGTGAGAAATCTTAGTAACCTATGAGTTTAAAATATTTTTGTAAGATAGACTTTAGGATATAAATTTAGAAAGGCTCTTTTTCATAGACGATTGTTAAAGTAAGTTTAAAGAACGAATATTGTGCGGAAAAGTTGGTTTCAAATAGACCTTATAATAATAGTAATAATTACTATTCATATGAAAATGGGTAAAATTATTTACCTGCTGCATTATGGCTTGAAAAACTTCCAAATGCGAATTCAAATTTATACTATTCGTGCTAGATGGCCTCGTTACATTACCGGACTCATTCTGTTCATTAAATACATCCAGTTGTACAACAATGTCGCCGATGCCTGGAGACACTTTTCTGTAAAATTTTTTTTCAAAAATATGTAATAATTTTTAATAAATTTAATAAAAAATGTTATCCAAAAGCCGTCAACGGCTAACTAATTAACTAAACTAATCTCTAGTTGGTGTCGTAAAGCTGCAAGTCCATGGCATGCGTCGTCCTACGCTTTCTTGCAACTTCCAAAGTCTGTCAAAAAAGTAATTTGAATGGCGATATTCGGTGTTTGATGCAAATGTTCTTGCGTATTGTATTTGTTATTGGATTTTCAAGAAAAGCTATGGTATTTTGCATTTACTCTTACGCAAGACCATTTGCATTAAACACCGAATACCGCCAATGTATTTGTATGCAGCAAGTTATAAAGCATAAACTGTAGCATACCATGCCGCGTAGAATGCGAAAAATAGGTTTAATTTCTGCTTTTGTGCGCGTTGTATGCAGTGTACATACACACAGAAAAATATAACAATGTAAAATCACCATGCAATTCATATTACATTTACAAGAAATAATATGTTGTTTAAGTGTGTTGGTATTTGTACGCTGCAATACCCTTTGGCTCAGTTGTGTGACTTGTTCTTGTTTTGTTGTGTTGTGTATTTTTATGTTCGTAAATAGCCGACAAACTTCGCATTACCAGCGAAAACTTCCTGCTGCTGGCCAGTAGACAGTGCACTTCTGTTGTAGTCGGAGAGTCGCAGGTTCGAATTCTGGAGATAAGTAAAAGTAGCTTCGCAGTTTGTATTTTTTTTAACTATAACTTTTTAAATAAATTGTATGTTAAATTATCAATTAAATAGTGTTGAATTAAAATTTTGTTCATGATGGTATATACATATATAAAATGTGTCCAAAGAATATTTAAGCTTGTTGTGGCTGCAGCGGTAAACGCGATGAGTTTCGAGCTCAAATCTTGGCCGGGGAACCCAATTATATACATACAAATATTTTTGTGATGCCTGTGCCAATATACACACATAAATTTAATATTTAATAAAATACAATGACTGCATTAAATTAAATTCATGTTGTTTAAACTTGAAATAACTTTGATTCAACATGATTCTTCATTTTGAATTAACAGTACGAGAATGTTAAATCAGCATGAAATAAATTTATTTCAAAAGGAACAATTTTCTTTGAAGATTACTTTAAATCATGTTAGAGATTAACATGAAACACATATGAAGCAAAATGATTGCCGAAAAAGGTTAAATTAATTTTGTTTAGACGTAAAGTGTAAGTTGAAATTTTTCTCTGTGTACAAGTCAGCTGGTTCTTTTACTCAGTGATGCCAAGTTTTCTTTTATCTTCAATGGAATCGATGCTAATAGTGTTTTCACACCAAAATTTACAACCTAGTTCTAACGTGGTTAAAACCATAAACAGCTAATTTTGCAAGTTTGATAACATCAGGTATTGATTCGTAAAGCAGCTCTGGGCGAGTCAACATCACGCGTCGTTGGCAATTATTTCTTAAATGCAACCAGGCCACTGTTGTTTATTAGCCTTCGAGAGTTTTGCGTCTCGCCGCATGTGATTAATGTTTGGCGTCGGTTAACGGTATCACCGCGATATCCCGTTGGTTTCCATTAACCACATGCAAAAACAAAAACAACTATAATAAAAACAACCACCACAAGGGAGTGGATCTTGGAAACTCCTACTTCCTATATGAAGGTATAGGTCGTTCGCAGCAACCGAAGGAAGCTCCTACACAACAAAACAAAATTATCACCACAAAGGTGGCACCATGGATTAAGTGTCCGAAGCCACCTTTTTTGACATACATAGTATGTCAGCACAGGAAGAAGAAGAAGAACATCAGGTATTAAACCACAGGTTGTCTAATAAATTTGCTCAAAATAAAATTTTATCGTGATTAGCGACATTTGCACATCTCTACTGCTAGTTTAATTTTTATGTAATACTATGTTTAGATGGTACGTGCTTCGCTCTCTATTCATGCTTCACGCCCCAATCATGACCGAATCCACTTGTTTCGCCATACAAAATTATGAGAGCGAATCAAGTAGATTCAATATGAATCTACTTGCGAAGCACGTAAAATTGGTATCTTCTCTAACTTTTATCGCAGTTAATCGCCACTTTATCTGAACTAGCTATCAAAACAAAATAGGTATATGTGTATGTGTGTGTTTGTAAACAAATAAAAACAAACCAAAAAAACATAGATGTGAGTTTAATATAAATAAATTTAATTAAGTTATGAATAATATAAAAAGGAAAAATAAGAAGAAAATATAGAGATGCCTTCAAAAACAAGATTTCGCATGAGTGGAATTTATGTAAAGTATGTATGCTTATGTGTATGCATGTATATACGTGCGTATGTTTGTGTGAATATACATAAAAAAAATGCCACGCGAACAGTGATGCCAACTTTTTCAGAGCAAAAACCACTGTGTGTTCAGAAAAAAGCACTAAATGAAATAAGTACTCGTATATATGTACATATGTATGTATGTACATAAATATATTTTTATTTATTTTTTTATATTTATCTATTTATTTGTAATACAGAGAAAGCCCATGTGGCTAATTATAACTGTATTGAATTAGTAAAAATTAAAAATTTAAGTTAACTACAATTTTAAATTTACTACATTTCATAGGTTTTTGTAATAATTTCAATTATATCGAGCCATATTTCGATTTTGATTATAAGTAGAATAAGAGTAGTAAAATAATTGAAGTTCATTTGGGAAGACACTCCAATTATGGTGTACTATTTTAACAAAAGATGATCAACGAGAATTATACTCCTCGTTTCAAGAAATGCAGTTTCATCTTTTTCCTCTGGCCATAAAACTGTTTTAATAAAACACATAAATTTTTAGGTGTTTCGTCTGAATTAATTTTTACATTAACATGGTTCAGTATGTTACATTCTGAACAACATAAGCTTTTTCTTTTTAGACCGTATTTTATATGAATGAAACAATTTGATTTATAAAATCATTATTGAATTTCTAATTTACTATTAAAATATTTATAAGCGCTAAAAGTCATTTCTACTACAACATTTCAACATGGTAATGTTAATAGTCTTAGAGAAAATATTGACAGTATTAGAAATGGATTATGATTAGTTGAATTTCTATAATTATAAACTTCAATCCAAAATTGACCAGTTTTGAGCAAATTTTTCCATTTATGTATCCTTAAATTTCTGATACTTCGTTCTATTTCTTCAATTTCACCATCCCAGCAAAAATTACCGCTTCCCAGAAGAGTTTTTGTAAGCCAGCTAGAAGCAATGCATTCAGTTTCCAAAAAGCCGTTCATTTTTTGCTTTACTAATTCGTTTTACAGAAGCAATAATGTATAGTTTTTGTGTACTCAGATGCAAAAGTTACTGGTGTACATTTTTTTACTTTTGTCCACTTTGTTAGAGAGCCGTACGTTAGTACTTTTCAGAAGCATTTTTGAAAGCTTTCGTTATCAAGAAAGCAATACATTGCTTCCCTCAGTGGTTAGTAATTAGATTATTGTAATTAAGTTATTTTATAACGTGTATGGTATCCTCTGTAATTGCTAGAAATATATTATTTTTTCTCACTATGAAATATAAAGTTTTTCTTCCTTCATATTTCACCAAACTGAATTAACATTCTGCAAAGGAAACTTTGCATGTCTAAAAGGGGTGAAAGCAGATAGTTTTTGAAAGTGAAAATAAAGCCACCACACTTTAACAAATTAATATTTAGTAGATTTGTAAAACGCACTAAAATCAAAGGTGAAAACCCCAAAAAAGGCACTAATTTCTTTTTAAAGCAACAATTTGAAAAATTCCGCACTGTTATGAATTGAAAAACTCTAAATCTAGTACGAAAAGCACTAAATTGGCACGATGCACACGAAGCACGAATGCGTAGTCTAAACAGCATGATTCATAAAAATGATTCAGAGAGCGAAGCAGGTGATTCAACTCGTCGTCTAAACATAGCATAACAGTCACTACTTCTCGTGTGACTACTTAAAATATTTGTGGCAATAAGGAAAAAGTGCTTAGGTCATATTTGTAGGAAAGCACTTTTAAACTTTTTTTTTTTTTTTCCCTTCTATTCCGTTACTCCAACTGTTTTTCACAATCGGAGAATAATTTGGCCAGTTCGAAGAACTATTACGCCATCACCAATTCACACGATATGTCGTGCTACAATTTAGGAGACTCCTCCAAGAATCACGCGTCGATCTTCACCGTTGTGCAGAAAGCCGGAATCCTCAAAATCCTCTCCCGTCTCAATGAGTTTTATTTGGTACTCCACCACGATTTCAAAGTATGCTTTCTTAAAAAGCTAGGTTATTTGCATGCGGTCAGCAATCGACGCCACGAAACAGTAACTCGGTACAGTTAACTGACGCCAACCACTAATCACATGCGGGGGTTGAGACGCAAAACCCTCGAAGACCAGTAAACGAACAGTGGCCTGGTTGCATTTACGAAGTAATTGCCAACGACGCTTGATGTTAACTCGCCCAGAGCTGTTTTACGAATGACTTTTAAACTTTCATTTGGATTTTTAAAATTTATTTTCTTTTGCAGTTAAAATGGGTGTTCACTTTTATTTTTTTTTAGGAAAATATTTGATTAAGAAAACATTTGAAGCGAGGATTATAGTAGTGACATTATCTAACTCAAAATTGCCTTATCTCGACTTAAGCACTTTTTCCTTTTTGCCACAGATATACATACATATAAGTATATATCTTTTAATTTTAAATGCTATTAATAAATATGTATAATTTATTGTTTACTGAAATGTGTGTGTGTGATTCCCTCATTCTATTAGTCATTGAAAAGAACTTCTTGTGTAAATTTTATTAAATTTTGCAAAATATAAAATAAAAGATACAATGAATGAATGATTATACAATTTTATTCGTTGTCCTAAAAATTTTCATAAAAAATTTTTTTGTCGCTTTCCAGTCTTTCGAAATTTGAAATGTTGAAAATTCAACTTATAAAATATTGTAATTTCAACAGAAAAGGAGTTAAGGATTTCGGAAAAGTGTTCGTCCGTTCTCTACCTCAGGTGTGCAAGACTTTTCATCAAGTTTTTTGAATTTCGCAAATTAGATTTTTGGTTCTAGAAAATTTTATTAAAAAAAGTTTTGCTTAGAAGGTCTAGGAGTATTATATTTAAAGTCATTTCGCAAACGCAGGAGAAAATGTACAACTTATTAGAATTAGTTGTGCATCGTCTACTGAAATTAGAATATGAGAAATATGAATTTCCTAAAAAATTTTCGTTTGAAATATTTTTCCTTGTCATTTTTCAAAGCAGCTCTGTGCTGAAGAGTAAGTAGCTCTTCGCGTCACCGTCATTATTTTGCAAGTGCGGTCAAGCATTTGCGTCTCACTCGTACTGTTTAAATGGTTTTACTCAAATAATTATGTAAATATATCTGTGGCAAAAAGGAAAAAGTGCTTAAGTCGAGATAAGCAGATTTTGAGTTAATGGTACCGCCATAATCTGCATATTTGAAAGTACCCCTGGACAAGACTTCAGTTTATTTGTGCGATTTTTCAAGAAGTTAGATTTCTTATCTGATTTGGAATAATAGCTTAATTTATGGTAGACTTTAGTATATTCCAAATTGAATGCATTATTTACAGTGCGTAGAACGATGTTTGCTTAAAAACTAAAGGTTAACAGAGAATTTCCCAATTTAACTGAAAAAGAAATAAATTTCTGAAAATCGACTTGAACGCTTAAAAGTGCTCTTCTGCAAAACCGTCAAATATGACTTAAGCACTTTTTCCTTATTGCCACAGATATAGTTTTGCGGTTCTTTTGTGGAATTTCGTTGTCAACCGCGCTGCTGCTTCCATAGGATGCGAGGGCATAGGTCGTTCATAGTTAGTCACTTATCGCTCGTTTACTAAAACAACGATGTTTTGATAAAAAAAAGTGAAAACCTAATTTCCCAAACTAAATGTAAAAGAAAAAATTTATGAAAACCGACTTGAATGTTTAAAAGTGCTCTCATCAAAATCTGCAAAATATGACTTAAGCACTTTTTCCTTATTGCCACAAGGATATTGGATTATATGAGCACGTCTCTGAAACAAAAGGTTTTTACTTAGAATTTAGTGGTTACTCCTTTTTGAGCAAATATTTGCCAAGTGTGACCGTACCTTTAGTCACACCGCCTATTTTTATGCGGCCATATTTTGTAAATTCACTTTGCAAAGTACTTATGTTTTAAATAAACAAACAAAATATTTTTCTTTGTGCCATAAAAGCTTATTAAGTACATTTCCCTTTTGGATTATACTCTATAAGTTATCCTTACTATTTTTTATCCGATTCGGAAACGGTTTTTTTATTTTTAGCACGGATTCTCAAACCGTTAAACCGATTTTTAAAATCCTTTCACAAATAGAACGCTACATTACCAGCATCAAATATCGCCTATTTTTTTTATCCGGTTCCGAAGCGGTTCTTCCAATTGGATTTTGAAAATTCGTTCAGCAATGGAAAGCTACATTACCAGCGGAAAACATCGCCTATTTTTTATCCCATTCGGAACCGTTTTTTTTATACTTAGTTCTGATTTTTCCGAAAAACTAATTTTTGGCCTGGTTAGGGCAAATTTCGTTTCGGGTTTGATTGTTTAAACAGATTTAAAACCGGTTTTATTCTGTATTTTAACTTTTTTATCGCCTTTTCGTCAGTTTTTTTTTTATAATTTTTTTAACATTATCAGTGAACAACAAATAATAAAACATTAAGTATAGTTTCCAAAATATCAGATCAACGCGAGAGCGGAGCCGCAGGTAAAATACATAGATAAAATAATAACTTTGATTAGGTATATGATAATTTTCTTTTTTAAATGATAAATTTAAACACATACGCACATATTTAAGAGTTCTGTATTTGTGCCCGTGGCATTTGATAAGATTTGTAAAGTCTGTTCTGTATTATCCATGATTTATTTATTTATTTCTTATATTCAATAAGAAGAACCGTGCATTTTAAAGTAAAAAGTTGGACTAATTAGAAACTGCCAAGATCAAAAGATGTAAAATGTAATTATAGGTATTATGAGTGCGTTTTAAATAATTTATCCTACTTGTGGTTTTTATTCGCATGAGCGATAGTTTTAATAAAAACAAATGGCTTAATTATATCAAAGATTTACTTGTAATAAAATTTGCTAGAAATAATATTTACATACATACATACAAGTATATATATGTATATGTATATATGTACCCTGCAGTCAGACTGGGGCCAAATGTCCCTATGTCAACACTAAAATTCTAGTAGTATGTACATTGTCTACAATTTCTCTTCTATTCGTCAGTACAAAAGAACGAGAGAAAACAGATGTGGTGCATTTGTGGTGGGTTTTGCAACAACTTGTCAATATTCCTATAATTGTATGTACGTAAGGTATAGAAATGTACCACTAAATGTCTGGTTGGTCAGTCGCCATGTTCCCATAAGAACTATGTAGTCACTATCTAGTCAACTGTTTAAGTGTTACTAGTAGATTTTCAATGACAAGCACATGCTAAATGTCTATAGCACAAAGTATTGTATGGGGAATAATTAGAGAGTACTACTGGTGACAAAGTCAAAAGCGACTCAGTACATTTTCAGCATCGATATTTCCTTCAGGGTATATCCTCGTTGTACCTTCATAGTGAACAGACGTAATAGCGGAATTTTTCTTACATACAAACTAAACAAAAACAAGTAAGAGTGCTATATTCGGCTGTGTCGAATCTTATATACCCTTTACCAACGTATATATATGTATGTAGTATACAGATACACACATTAGTACATACATACATACATACACAGAGAAAACAGATTCGTTGAGACAACCGAATTTGTTGCCAATCGAGTTTTGTTGGTTGCACCAACTATATAGAATTCTGGGGTCTAATCGTCGCTTTCGATAACGAGCTGATTTGATCACGTTTTTTCAGTTTGAGATTATGGCATTCCATATCGAGCCATATTATTACATTGCTCGATAGCGAATGCCATAATCTCAAACTGAAAAACGAGATCGAATCAGCACGTTATCGAAAGCGACGATTAGGCCCCTGGTATAACGACTGCAATTTTCTTGTGGTACCACTATATTTTAATTATAACCCTTAAACAAATAGTTGCAGCAACAGAAAAAATTGGTTAACAGTATGGAATTTGAAAAAAAGTTATTCTTGCTACCGAAAATGTTGTTAGTACAACTGAAACAATATCATAATTGGTACCTGTGAAAGAAAAATTGGCCTTCCTTGCTGAAATAAAATAAGCAATAAACGCAAATAAAAATATACAATTTAAGAAATTTATTATTTAACATATTGTCATAAGTTATTTTTAATTGAAATTTATTTATTTCGACCACACATTTTGAACAGCCACAAACCTGTTATCTTATGCACAGACTTTCAAAAACCATTTGAGAATTCATAAATCATAATATCTTTGAAAGTCACAAAAGTTAATTTTGAATTTGCTGCAACGAGTATAAACTATGATAGTAAGCTCAACCTGTAGTTAGTTGCAGCAACTGATAGAAAGTGTTTATTTTAACATTAATATAGAACGACAATTTTTTAGTTGCCAATACCAAAAGTTGGTAGTAACATCCAATTCATAATATTTTATGAATTCAAAATGTGTGGTTGAAGTCTACTGACGATTTGTTACAGCAACAATGAAATGCATATAGACATCGCTGAACCACCAGCAAATAAATTTAAAATTAAAATAAACTTATGACAATATGTCGAATAATAAATTTCTTAAAATTTAGAATGAAGTAAATTTGTACTCGTATTAAAACCAGAAAAATTTTAATTATTCCAGGGTTGGAAGTGGAAAAAAATTGGCTAAAAAATAACCAAAAATATTTTTTTTTAGTTAAAAATATTTCATGTTTTAGGAAGATCTTTACTCAAGCAAATTCTTTAGTCGAAAAAAAACCGAGACGTCACTTACTAAAAATTACAATATAACAAAAAGTTATAAATTTTATCAGAAAACAAATACACCCAGAAAACAGATTGGTTGGAAAATGGTTAGTCCAACAAAATATCATTTGCATAAACTATATTTCAGTTCACGCAATCAATTTTCTGTTAGTCCAAAAAAAAATCAATGTTTGTTGCCATAAGGGCATAATTGTAATAAAGATATGATTCTGACAATTCTTAAATTGATTGCATCAACCGAGCGTATGCTTTTGCCATGACTAATTCATTGATTGGTTAACACAACCGAATAAAATATTATGAATTGGATGTTACTACCAACTTTTGGTATTGGCAACTAAAAAATTGTCGTTCTATATTAATGTTAAAATAAACACTTTCTATCAGTTGCTGCAACTAACTACAGGTTGAGCTTACTATCATAGTTTATACTCGTTGCAGCAAATTAAAAATTAACTTCTGTGACTTTCAAAGATATTATGATTTATGAATTCTCAAATGGTTTTTGAAAGTCTGTGCATAAGATAACAGGTTTGTGGCTGTTCAAAATGTGTGGTTGAAATAAATAAATTTCAATTAAAAATAACTTATGACAATATGTTAAATAATAAATTTCTTAAATTGTATATTTTTATTTGCGTTTATTGCTTATTTTATTTCAGCAAGGAAGGCCAATTTTTCTTTCACAGGTACCAATTATGATATTGTTTCAGTTGTACTAACAACATTTTCGGTAGCAAGAATAACTTTTTTTTCAAATTCCATACTGTTAACCAATTTTTTCTGTTGCTGCAACTATTTGTTTAAGGGTTATAATTAAAATATAGTGGTACCACAAGAAAATTGCAGTCGTTATACCAGGGGCCTAATCGTCGCTTGCGATAACGTGCTGATTCGATCTCGTTTTTCAGTTTGAGATTATGGCATTCGCTATCGAGCAATGTAATAATATGGCTCGATATGGAATGCCATAATCTCAAACTGAAAAAACGTGATCGAATCAGCTCGTTATCGAAAGCGACGATTAGACCCCAGAACTCTATATAGTTGGTGCAACCACCAAAACTCGATTGGCAACAAATTCGGTTGTCTCAACGAATCTGTTTTCTCTGTGTATGTATGTATGTACTAATGTGTGTATCTGTATACTACATACATATATATACGTTGGTAAAGGGTATATAAGATTCGACACAGCCGAATATATGTAGCACTCTTACTTGTTATATGTATGTATGTATATCATGAACACGTGCATTCTTTAATACAATACTTTATTAGTATATGCATACATTCATATGTAGGTATGTATGTACATACATATGTACATATATAAAATAATTATCAGTTTTTACAACAAAAAACTGAATATTATTCTTTCAATACAATTGGTAGCATATTGTTGTTGTTGTAGTTGTTCAATTCAACACAGAATACAAAAACTCCCTCCAGCCAGCCTAGTGCCATATGTCTCGTATGTCAACACTCTTTTCTCTAGCGACAATTGCACTAGTTGAAATGTCGACAATTTTCCTTTTATGCGCTAGTAGAGATACGTTAGAGACAACAGTTCTAATGTATTTCTGTTGATATTGCCAATGAACGCGTCAATAGTTTGTTTTTCTTTTTTATTATGCTATGCAATAATGTTAAAAACTTACGTACATACATATGTATGTAGGTATGTATGTATGTAAAAATCATACAAAAACTATTCGTAGTACATATTAACTTTGATAAATAAGCCTTTTTTTTGCTTTGATAATATTTTTACATATAGAAATAACAAAAACAAAAAAACGTAAACAAAAAAACATACAAAGTACCCTTGAGGAATACTCTATATGAGTACCCCAAAGGAAAAAAATAGTGAAGTGAGTTCAAACGGCAGAAATGCCTATTTTACTGTGAGTTTTGATGCTCATAATGATAACAGTAAAAATAAAAAATCTGATAATAGACTTGCTGTGAGTTCTGAAGCTCTTAATAAAAATCAAAAATCTGATAACCCAGCTAAAAAAAATAATGTATGGTCCATATATGTTTCATATATGAATGTATATAAATATATGTATGTATATGAATATGTATGAATTCATTTATGGAAATGTATAGGATTATACATTGCAAAAGTATTATATATGAATTGATATATGGACTAATATATGAAATATATTATAATATATGAGTTCATATATGGAAGTTTAATTATGAAGCTCTTCAGATGTGGATCTATATATAGAACTAAGATGTAATATATGGAGCCATATAAAAATTTACGCATACATGATAGCACATAAGATCGTGTTTTTAATAAAAAAAAAACTTGCATTTTATTAGCTGGATCTTTTTCTCTCTTTTTTTATCAATGGTGAATTGCAAATCTAGGCTTAAATTAAGTTTAGTGACATAACTCCAAAATTAATAAAAAATTGGTATCCGATAGAAAATTAAAAAATAAAAAGAAAAACTTAAATAAAAAAATTGGCGGCGAGCCTTAGTTTCCGAGTTATGGACCTTTGAAGTTCTATTATGAAATTGTGATTATACGTAATATTTTCCCCAACGAATGTCTTCAATAGTAGTATCATTTAAAAGCTTTGGATAATATCTTTCAGAAGAAAATCTTTATTAGGCTGCGCCGTGTCGGGAAACATCATGGTAGAAAAAATCCTTAAGCCCGGCCGAAAGCCGGCAGTGCAGAAAATCGTTATTAGACAGGAAAACTTTGCCAGGCAGAAAATCTTTATTAGGCTGCGCCATATAGGGAAACACCATGGTGGAAAAAATCGTTAAGCCCGGCCAAACGCCGGCAGTGCAGAAAATCGTTATTAAACAGGAAAACATTGCCATGTAGAAAATCTTTATTAGGCTGCGCCATATAGGGAAACACCATTGTGGAGAAAATCGTTAAGCCCGTCCGAACGCCGGCAGTGCAAAAAATCGTTATTAGACAGGAAAACTTTGCCAGGCAGAAAATCTTTATTAGGCTGCGGCGCGTAAGGAAAATGTATTATAATGTAAGAGGTAATATTTAAAAATTTAAAGGGACCTAAGGGTAAAAAAAAATCAATTTTCACTTTTTTTTGTGGACAACATCTGAGCATCGAATGAGACCGATCCCATGCCCCAAAAGTGTTCCGTCCCAGAGATATGCGCGTTTTATGAAATTGATGGTACACCAATGATACACGTATTTAAATCTTTAAATGGCTCTCCTGAACAAAACCGGTTTTTACCCTTAGGTCCCATTCTATTTTGCGAACACATATATAAATGAGATGTAATTTATGGAGCCATATAAAAATGTATGCATAAATGATATCTCACGTAAGATTTTGCAATCAAAAAAGCTTGCATTTTATTAACTCGATCTTTTTCTCTCTTTTTTTATCACTGGTAAATTGCAAATCTACTAGAAAATACAAACGGGTTGCAAAGTTTATATTTGTACAGCCTCAGCGTTTTTAAAATAAACTCAATTCTTGTACGATTTTTTTACATTGCGGCCCTATTAAATGAATGAAATAATCAAAAAGATATTTCAGTCATTAATTTTATAGAAAATACTACCCAGCTAAAAAAATATGTATGGAGCATATATGATATCCCATATATGGTTCGGATCCGAAAAATGAGGGTATATGACCATATATGATAATATATATTCATACTAGGGATGGGCAAAAAATATCGATATATCGAAATATCGATATTTGAGAAAATAAATATCGATATATATCGCCGATATTTCAAAATCCGATATATCGATACATCGATTCTAATTTGCGAGTATCGGGTTTCGATACTTTTAAGAGCTATAGCCGTTTTTTCACTGTACGATATTGACATCACTACTAGTGATGCGAAGAAAAAAAGAGAAATTTCATAATAGCATCCCAGCCGAATTTATAAGGTGACCCAACTAAGGCAGGTGACTTTTTGGATTGTGTGGGTATAAGCCTAAAGGCAGAATTTGTTTTTATTTTATGTACTGCTGCGAATCAGCTGACTCTTTTGGTTTATAGAAATCATATACAAGCCGTTAGTTTTTCTTTTTCATTCTGTTATGTTTCGGTTCAACCTGTGAAAATAAAAAAAACTGTTAACTAATTGTAAGTGGCAGCATAAACAAAATAAAAACATTTCGAAATAAACTGTCATTGTGCTTTAAGAATTTAAAAAAAATTAATTTTTACCAGAAAAACATAAAATTATATTGAAACATAACAATTCGTGTTTTTCATACGGGATTTCCCGGGATCCCGCACATTTTCCTGGAAAGAAATCCCGGGAAATTTGTGCGGGCAACTTTAGTTGGTACAAATGTACACATTCCTCGATGAATGTCGTTATTCACTTTATGAATGCGATGGTACAATAATAAGGTGATGGCAGTAGAACTATAGCTAAAACTTTACAACAATTACGGACGGGAACTGAATTTGTATTATTTTTTTGACTAATGCGTTTATAAAATTTTATTTCCCGGGAAATGAAAAAGTCCGGGAAAAGAAAAACTCTAATAAGAATGGACGATGCAAACCTCATCACTTTAGTGGAATACTGTGACCGTTGTGGTCCGAAACAGCAACAGAAAGTAAAGACTAATGAAGTCTTAAGGAGCTACAGTAGGTTACGTATAACTTAACATAAATAGTTTTTTTGTATTAAATTTCTTAGTGACTAATTGTGCATTCGAAATTAATGCAGCAAAAAATATAGATATATCGAAATATTGATGTTTTCAAAAAATATATATCGATACTGTTCAAAAATATCGATACGATATATATCGATACATTTTTTTCATTTGCCCATCCCTAATTCATACATTTTCATACATACATTTTCGTACATACATACATATGTATGTGTAAATTCATATTCGTATTTATTAAAATTACTTTTTTAAGATTTTAAACATCGAAGTTGTATTTGATGAAACATTTGATTGGTGGATAAATAATTAAAAACGAACTTAAGGACATTTTTCATAATTTTAATAGAAAAGGTGCATCGATTACTTAAAAAAAACACATAACTTATCTGCGTATTAAAAAAAAAATATATGTATATATGCATATTTATGATGGAATATTTAAAATGTTATTTCATAATAATGATGTTTTATAGAATAACTAGCTGACCCCGGTCCGCGTTGCTGGCCCTAAGCAAACATTAGTGTTGTATATGGCATTGGTGGTACAATATGAAAATTGGATTTTGCCCACGAATAAACTAAATATTGCGCCATCTGCTGAACGAACTTCAAACTACACAGAAACGCTCCTCACGCGCTAACATGATTTATAGTAATTGCCAAAGAAAAATTTTCATTTTGAAATAACTTTATTTCACGTTGATTTAACATTTATGTACTATTAAAATCAAAATGAAGAATCATGTTGAATCAAAGTTATTTCAAGTTGGAACAACATGAATTTAATTAATGTAGTAATTGTATTATATTAATTATTTAACTTACGTGTGGTTGACATAGACATCAGAAAAATGTTTGTATTTAAATTGGCTTCCCCGGACAAGATTTAAACTCGGAACTCATCGCGTGGTAGTCAGTATGCTTACCCCTGCAGCCACAACAACTTTAAATATTCTTAAGATACACACTAATATGTACAACCTGAATTATATTTTAATTTAACATTATTTCATTGATCATTTAACATAAAATTTTTATGAAAAGTTTTAGTTTTAGTTAAAAAAAAATGCTTTCACTTGAAAGGTTTTAGTTAAAAAAAGTGTATTGCAGCTATAAACAAAGTAAATAAACACACACTCAAACAACATATTATTTCTTGTAAGTTTAATGTGATTTGAATGAATTTGTATCAAACTTTTTGCATGTTGATTTTACATTGCTATTTTTTTCTGTGTGTAGTTTAAATTAGGTTAGGTTAAGTAAGGTTAGTCTACAGCAGGAACGATTGAAATTATTTTTTCGAATCAAACTTCGAAAGCCTCTCTCCTTAAAGTTAAATCCTGCGAAGAAATTTTTTTATCATTCACGCGTGACAACTTTTAACTAATATTAATAATACACTCACCTTCGATAATGTTTTAATTTTTTTTTTTAAATTTCAAAAGCTCAAAATTTTCATTATGAAATCAATCGTTATTTTTAGATCACACACAAAATACTTGATAAAGTGACAGTAAATCAGTGTTTTCTTTATTCTTTTTATATATTAGGTTTCCACTCACGCGTGACAAATTTTAAATACTCCTTTCTGAAACCTTTTAAATTTGGTCTAAACGTTTTTTTTTTAACTGGATTTAAGAAAAATTGATTTTCGATTTCTTTTCCGTACAATAAATGTTTCGTTTTAGTTACCTAGAAAGGTTAAGGTTTTTAAAAAATTTTAAATATTTGCAGCTGAAAGTTCAGAAGATAATCGATTGTCGTAGAGAACTGTGATAGTGTTATTGCTATCATTGCACACGTATTCACCAAAATTTTGTTATACACAAAAAAAAACTACTCACTTTCGACATTATCTTGCAATTATTAAATTTTAGAATTTATAAACCCTTATTGCTGAAACTTTCATCTGAAATTTGCAATATATTCACTGCATACAGTCCCTACCCTGCAGAAAATTTGGTGAACATGTTCGATGTGGTTGAATCCAGGACCTATCAAATAATGTAAATATAATCGTTAATTGTTCGCTCCCATGTGACTCTGGAACCAGTCCCGTAACTATACTTAGATATTATCCTAACCCTGCAGGAAATGGAACTGACACAAGACTAGCCACGTGACCGATCCCCAAGTGATAGGGACCAGTCCGAGTTCTAACACTTTCTATGAAGTGGACCAGTCACTTTCCCATGGGTATGGTCTAGGATGGGGCTAATTGATACTTTGTATGCACCTTGTGACTTATCACTTAACTATCTTATAGGGAACTATTCCGTGTAGAATATGAATTATATATAAATGTCATTCCGACATTTATGTAACTGTAACAACGCAAACTTGAACTTTTTTTATTTTTATTTTTCAATAAAAAAAAATTTTATATTCAAACTATCAACTAGGGATGGGCAAAAAATATCGATATATCGATATTTGCGAAAATAAATATCGATATATATCGCCGATATTTCAAAAACCTATATATCGATACATCGATTCTTATTTACGAGTATCGGGTTTCGATACTTTTAAGAGCTATAGCCGTTTTTTAACTGTGACCCAACTAAGGCAGGTGACTTTTTGGATTGTGTGGGTATAAGCAGAACTTGTTTTTACTTTATGTTCTGTTACGAATCAGCTGACTCTTTTTGGGTTATAAAAATCATATACATATAAGCCATTAGTTTTTCTCTCCTTAATTCTGTTATGTTGCGTACACATTCCTCGATGCATGTCGTTATTCACTTTATGAATGCGATGGTAGAACTATAGCTAAAACTTTACAACAATTACGACCGGGAACTGAAATTGTATTATTTTTTTGACATGTGTTTATAAACGTTAAAAACCGAAAAGTTGTTCCCACTTTCCCAGGAAATGAAAAAGTCCGGGAAAAGAAAAAACCTAATAACAATGGACGATGCAAAACTCATCACTTTAGTGGAAAACTGACACCATTCTGGTCCGAAACAGCTGATAATTTATTACAGAAAGAGTAACTATTAAAATTTAGAAACAGAATAGCACAGCACAGAGTAGCAACAGAAAGTAAAGACTAATGAAGTCTTAAGGAGCTACAGTAGGTTACGTATTACTTAACATAAATAGTTCTTTTGTATTAAATTTCTTAAAGTAAAAAATTGTGCATTCGAAATTAATGCAGCAAAAAATATCGATATATCGAAATATCGATGTTTTCCAAAAATATATATCGATACATTTTCTTCACTTGCCCATCCCTACTATCAACATACGGCATGGCAGGCTAGCACACTACCTAACCGATAATAGGGGCACTCATATTTCAAAAATATAAATACGTACCAGTTAAGCTTAGTTACGGGACTTGTTCCAGAGTGACTTGGCAGTCTATTTATATTGATTCATTTTGTTTGACCTTCATAGTGAACAGATGTCCCAGCGAAGTATTTTTTATATACTCAACCAACAAAAAAATATATATTCGTAATACATAATTCATGCCCCAGCGGAGTGTTTCTTATATAGGCAAACTAAACAAAAAAAATATTCGTAGTACATATAATATATAATATTCGTAGTAGTATCCCATTGAACTATGGATGAAGTAATGGAAGTGAACGAACAAAACTGTGTTCAGGCAACATTTACTCTATGAAGAGAGATAGAGAGAGAGAGAGAGGGAGAGAGAGAGAGAGAGAGAGAGAGAGTTGTACCTCAACATTCACAAGTGAAATACCTTAGTATACAACTTGATCGAGTTCTTACATGGAAACATGACTCTAAGCTAACACAAATGAAACTCAAATTAACTCAGATAAAACATTGGCTGATTGGATGAAATTAAATCCTCAGTAGATGGTAAACTTTTAAAGTAATTTTACAACCTTTATGGTACCTACGAAATTCAGCTACGGGTAGGTAACCCGACCAGACATCCCGCTTTTGAAATTTCCAATCTCTTATTAGATTTTTATTCAAATGTAAGTTATAGAAAATCAATTCAAATATTTTATAAGTGTAGTTATTGCTTAACTATCCAAATCTCTGTGTGCTTAGTTACACCCGTTTTGAGATGAAGTATCACGCTTATAGTGCAGCTAATTTGTAGAATACAATTCTCATTATTAACATTTCAAAATTATCACTGCATTATTTTCCGTCGGAATCGTTGGAATTTCAAGTTTGTGCTTGTATAGATTTATATCTCTTGACACAAACCTTGCACTTTAACAGAGCTCTATTAGTGTCCTAACAGAGCTCTGTTAAGCTCGAAAGCACTTTTGCAATAAATGAGGCAACCGAGACGGAAAAAAATAATGCAAATTTGACAAGGTGCTCCTCCTGCTTTATTATTGCCCATGAATCTATTTCGTTCTGTAAAACGATCGATTTGAAACCGCACGATTTTAAAAAACTAACTCCGACAATAAAAATATTTTATTAGATATTTTTATTATATAAATTCCCAAATATCATAGTGGAAAGAAAATTATTGTGTATGATTTTGAACACGTCTGCAGGACCATTATTAATTTTTCGAAAACGAGAAATTTACTCGGATTCGGTTTACAGAACAGGGCAGATTGCCAAGTTTTTAAGGATACGCAGATAATATTGGTCATAGATTCATGCCCAATTGGTCCTCAGTGCATACTCAGAATTTCTTAAAGTTCGAGTTTTCAGGAGTTCTTCAAAAAACTTTAAATTTGCCCTTCCTACATATATTATATTAACATTTTCTCATGTTAGAAACTGTGAAAACTGTGTATCTTAAGTACATACCGCTTTTTCATATTTCTTTTTATATCAAGCTTTTTGAGGATATATTCTCCAAAATCCCGCTCTTTGATGGGTCATGTGCCTATGAGGCACTGCTTCAGCTTCCAATGTAGAGAAAATCCAAGGAAAAAAAGATATATTTATACTATTTGATAGGTCCTGGATTCAGCCACATCAAACATATTCAGTGCCGTTTACTTCAATACTAGAACGAGTCCCAATTCAAGAAAAAGGTGAATATGTAACCATTTAAGCGATATGTCTTCTTTCCACCATAAACTACTCCCTAACTCCCATTTTCTCAACTCATATCATGAGTACGCTTGGTTCAATTGTCACCGAATTTTCTGCAGTGAAGCTTAACTGGTGTTTATACTTTTGAAATATGAGTGGCCCTGTGGTCGAGTGGGTAGTGTGCAAATCTGTCAGGCAGCAAGTTGTCAGTTTGAATCTGAAAAAAATTTCAGATTAAAAATAAAATATCATTGCATTTGTTGTAGCAATAAAAAAATTTATAAGTTTCCATACAACCCGCATGGAAAACATATCACAACGTAACGGTAAAAGCAACGTGGCGGAAAAAATATAAACAGAGACGTTTAATGTGTTATGTTTTAGATATACGAGGGTGGGTCATTCACTCAGCGACTTTTTGAAGAAACACAGGCACACCTAGCGTGAACAGTTTTTATTTCGATATATTTTCCCTTTTAGACAAATTACAATCGTAAATAATTTTTCCCTAGAAATCTGTTCCCTTTTTTGATTTCCTTCATCATGAATAATATTTTTCACTTTTCCCTTTCACTTTATTTTTGCAGGCGAACTGAATTAATACATTACGTAATTCCAATATTATACTTCCAATTATATATTAAAAGCTATAAATAAGTTATTTTAGAATAAGATCAGTAAATAATGGTCACGTTTAGGAACAATAATTCCCTACAACACCTTTTTGCATTGAATATGAATCTCTTTGGTCCACAAGCAGTAAATTTTATGGCGATGGCATACTGAAGAATTTTTTTTTTCACGGCACACATATTTTAAAAATACAACTTTACACTTAAAACATTTCATTTGGAACCCCAAATTTGTACATATATCGTACTATTAAACTTAAATTTGTCAGATTTTCAATTAATTTTTAAGATTTACAAGTATTCTACCCGTCTTTTACATTCACTACGCATTGATAGCGGGGTAACAAATTTCCCTTCACAGGGAATGAAAATTTCATGGGAATGAAAATTTCATGGGAACAAAAATTTTAAAATGTAAAATTACGATAGGGGTGATGTTTTTATATAAAAGTTTATTTTATTTTTCAACGTAGTCTCTTTTGAGTTCTATACACTTAGTCCAAATTTTCTGCAATTTTTTTTACCCCTTTCGAAAAATATGATTTGTCGAGTTCATCAAAATAAATGGACCTTTGCCACGGAAACTGCACACTCGTTTGTGGCCGATTATGAGTAAATGCGGTAGCCATATTGCGGAGAGGTTTTTCATACCCAAGTGGTCATTCAAAATTGAAATCACTGAGCCATGTGAGATGCCTATGGCTTCCACAGTCTATGTTTCACTCTCAATCTCCGATTAGCTAAAACCATATTGTAAATTTTTTCCAATTGTTTCGGAGGTAGAGACGTCGATTGGCCTTCCAGAACGTTCGGCTTATACGGCCACAACGAAATTCAGTAAACCCCTTTTTTACCATTGGAATTGATGGTGAAGGGTCCCCATAGTATTTATCAACCTTAGCCTTTTTTTTTTTTTTTTTACAAGGTGTTACCTTCTTTTAGGAAAGTGATAGTGAGAGAGAAGACAGGTGGTGAAGGGAGAGATAGAGGAAAGCTTCATTCTTTTACAACTCTGCTTTTTTGCACGTTTTTTGATAATGCAGTGTTGCAGCGCCATCTGGTTCTTAAATGGGGCGTATTAAATTTTTGAAGCTGTGTTTTGTAGCCATTTTATTGATTATTTTACTTCGCCGATGATTTTGCTACACAACGAAGGAGGGCGCTCCGATGTTACATTAGGACTAGTATCTTCTGAAGTCGGTATAGATAAGTGACCAGTGACTATGCCTTCATCACTTGAACTTTCCTACAACAACTGACACAAAGGGACACTAATGCACATCAGAAAAATGCGTGGTGTTGTTATTCAATGACTGTTGGATACAGGGCTTGAACCCAGGACCTTCGATTTTGTAGTCAACGTGCTAACTACTTCAGCCAACGCCACCCTCAAATTAAGATTAATGATCTAAGATTTTCTACTACATTGAAGTTTAAAATATGATTCGTATGGAACCTTAGCCTTGGTATGAGTGATGGTGTTTTTCTGCAAAAATAATGCTTAATGAGCATTTCGTACTTTTTTAGGGTTCCGTACACCAAAGGTGAAAAGGTACCCTATTGTTTTCGCTACGCTGTCCGTCTGTCCGTCCGTGTGATTTTGACAAATTGCTGTATCTTGGAAACCGTAAGAGCTAAACTCTTGAAATTTTCAAAAACGGTAAAACAAAAAAATCCCAAAATTATAAAATCGCCAAACCAAAAAAAAATTGACAAAAACAAAAACAAATCGCCAAAACGAAAAAAATCGCCAAATTATAAAGAATTTCTAAAACGAAATTAAATCGCCAAAATGAAAAAAAATCGCGAAAATGAAAAAATCACCAAAATGAAAAAAATCGCCAAAATGAAAAAAATCGCCAAAATGGAAAAAACGCCAAAAAATGAAAAAATCGCCAAAACGACAAAAAAAATCATTTCAGCTGAAAAACGTCAAAAATGCAAAAAAAAAACGCCATATTAAAAAAATGCTCAAAGTCCAACGTACGGAACCCTTCGTGCGCGAGTCAAAGTCGCACTTTACTGAATTTATTTCATTTTCTTCTCAAAACTCGATAAACACAAACTACTCGTAAATGATGCAGCTTGTTCAAATTTAGACGGGAGTCAGCTGACAGTTGCCTGTTGACAGTAGCAGTGTTGCCATTTTACTTAATAAGCGGGAAATTCTGAAAAAACCCTGAGTTAATGATCCACCCTCGTATTAGCGCAAAAATAATTGCGATTAATTTGTTTAGTTTTGACAAAAAAAAAAGGAGGAAATTTGCCATAGTGGGAGCTTTCTTTAACATAAAATAAAAATAAAATAAAAAGCAATCATAGTATTTTTAATTTCTTAGAATTTTATTTAATAATTTTTGCTCATATTTTGTTTAATTATTTCTAATGTCCTAAATTTTTAAAATTATTTTGAAGTTGACAAATTTATATTTTTCTTTTAATTTTTTTATAATAAAAGAAAAAAAAACGTATAAAAACAATATATCAATATATTTTTGTTGTTGTTGTTGTTCTCAGTTTTATTGTTTAAATAATAACATTTACTATTATTTATTGTAATGTAAATTTAAAATTTACTTACATAGCAACTAAATATGAAAATTAATTGTGTGTTTTAATTATTTGTTATTTTCTTAACTATTATTAAAATAATATAAAAAACTTATTTATTAAAACTTAAAGTCATAAAGAAGTATGTATGGATGTATGTGTGTATTTAGTTATAAATTAGTATTAAAATTAAATATTCTTGTGTACATACATTTTTAAATTTTAGTTGTAGTTAAGTAATTTTTCTTTCTTAAGTTTTTAAGTTAAATCTAGAAAATAATTTCTATTTAGTATTTTCTTTCATAGAAAAAAAGGACAGAGAGAGAGAGAGAGAGAGAGAGAGGGAGAGAGAGTTAATATGATTTAATAATTTGCCTTTTTAAGTTAGGTGCAATTCAAATGAAAAGATCCATTAATTCATCAATTAATTTCCTTTTTGATTTCGTTACACTGTCTGTAATTTAATATTAATTCTATTAATGGTTTAAAAATTTGTGACTCAAGAGGGGCACCACTTTTATTTTTCTCTTAATCATTATTAGTTACTTAAATTGCTAAAAACGTTTTTTGGGTAATATTTTAAATTCTACTTTTCTTTTTTTAAGGGCCAATAAAAAAAAAACGAAACTCACACAATATTGCTCCAAATTCTTAAACAGCTTTTGAAAAATAAAATCTATATATTCGGTATACGTTTTTTGGTTTTAAAAACCCTGTCCTGTTATAAGTTTCATATTAAAATTTTGTTTCTTTTGGAATTGTTTTGTAAGGTATTAACTTTCAAAACAATTTCTTTTGAGGTCTAATTTTATACTCTCTATAAAAAAAATATATTAAACAACTATTCCTTTAAGAGATTGAAAGGGGTGGAAGGGGGAGGGGAGATTTACTTTTTATGATTCTCTTAAAATTTTTAGGGGTTTTCAAAAAATATGTTTTTACTTGTATTAATTTTATTAGAACTTGGACGGTTTTTTTTTATTTATTTTAAAGTTTAAATTTAAAGGACGTTTTTTGTTGTGTTTAATTTTTAAGGTATTTTTTTTTGATTCTTTGCTTTTAAATTCTCTGTTATTTCCTATTAAATTCAACTTGGAAAAACCATTTACTTTACTTATTGATTTGGTATTGGATTGCTAGATTTCGTTATTTATTTTGTAGATTTCTGTAAGATGTATGAAAAATTTTCATTTGTTATTGGCTAAGCATCACCTATATCGTGCTATAACCTGAAAAAAAAGCTCCATTATCTCAATAACTTAGTGCTTCTCATTAAAGTTTCTTTGTGTGAGACACAAAACTATATTTTCTGTGTGTTGAGAGAAGTTACGAATAAAATTTTGTAAAAGAAAGAATGTGAAAAGCTTAACTTGCTGCGAGTAAAGCTTAATGCTCTAAACATATAGACCACAGCAGGCTACATAACTACACGACTACAAGTGGCGTTGGCAACAAATGTTTCCTGGTAGCCAGCTACATACATATATATTTCAGTGCTGCCGCTTTCGAATATTTCACATTTATAAAAATAAAATAATTTAATCAAAAATATAAAAACAAATCAGTTTATTTCTTTATAATTTTTTTTGCGAATTTTTCTTCAATACATTTAGCAATTCTTCGCTAACTTCCGATTTTTTTTTCGCATTTTTCCAAACTTTTTATATATTTAATGGCTTTCGCGACTTCTAATCAATTTTAAGTCTTGCTTCCGACTTTGCAACTTCTCGCGATTTTTTGTAGAGTTCGCTATAAAAGCGACTTTTTTCATGCTGGCAAGTCGCAAGCAAAACGTGTAGAAACATGAGATTTGAAAATCATGCGAGTGTCAGAACATGCCTGAACATTATAATTTTGTAAATTTCTTTTCTATTTTGCAATAAAATTTATTTCTTGGCAATAATTTGATTTACATATTTTGCTATATTGTTAATACTGTTTTTGTTTTGTAGCCATCAAAAATATAAATTATTTTAAAATTTAATCGTATCGCTCTGTAATCTAAATAACATGTTAATGAACAAAACAAACAAAACAAAGTTAATTGTAAATATTCTGACAAACACTAGCAGAACGGAACAACTAGCTGTTTTCGAAAGTCGCTGCTCCCTTATGATCAGCGTTCTTTGTATTTGGTCCACTGTGTGTGGTGTCATTTGATTCCATTTGCACTGTAAAGCGAGTATATGAAGCAGAAATATACATCAACTTGACACCACACAAAGTGGACCAAACACAAAGGACGCTGATGAGGAAGCTGCAGCGACCTTAGAAAACAGCTAGTTGTTCCGTTGTACTATTTTTTGCGAGAATATTTACAATTAACTTTAATATTATTTGTTTATTAATAATTATCACATGTAATTTGGCTTACAGAGCGATACGAACTTTATCCTAATCAAATCATAAATAAAGAAGCAAATAAAGTTGGAACAATAATAACTAAAACTAAAATAAATTTAGTTTAATTTGACTACAATGCCAAAATATAGCACGGACAACAACCTAATGCCCTGTTGCCTTGTTGCCATCAAAATAATCATTCTCATATAAACAAGTGTATTGTAACCTTGACATTTTGTAGTCGGTAGCTTGCTGTGGTGAATGTGTTTAATGCATAAGAAGCTGTAGTAGTTTTTAGTGCAACCTACAACAATTACTGAATTTAAATAAAAATTTGATAACAAAATGAAAGCTTATATAACCAGCATAATATTCATAAAAAATGAGATGTATTTGAAATCTATTTTGAGAAAAATTGGTATGAAAAATTTTAAATAAAATAGAATTCAAACTCATTTTAAATTTTATGAATATGGGTTTAAAATTTTAGTCGTTTCGATTTCAGATTTTAGTTTCGTTGAAATAATGACTTTCTATCGTAACTAAAAAAGCTTTTCATCCAACTACAAAATCAAACTTTTCCTTATAAATTATATTCATAATGTTTCCTAATATCTAATACATATTTAGATTAAAGCTTTTAAAAAATCAATTTTTGAATAAAGTTTCTTTAAAACAAGGCAACATAAAACTTAAATGGTTTTGCAAAGCTTTTTTTTAAATTATAATTCCTATACATTCATTTCGTCGGTTAGTTATTGGTTTGCGGAACAGTATATTCAAAATACATTATGTCTGCAGCAAACCAATAACCAACCAACGATTTATCTATTTTCAAAAGTTCTTTTAAACTCAACAAAAAAACTATTTATGTGTGCGTATACATCTAGTTATGTGTAAAATCTAATTATGTATAATTTTTCATAACTCCACTATTTCAAATCTCATTTGGAATTTTTGGAATGTTTTTGAACATTAGATTTCTTCTCCGCCGCCAGCATGCATCATTATCTATCCTATTTATTGCGTTTTGTGCTACTGGCTGCTGTAGGTCTCATGAAACTGCTTACACCTCTCGTACTGGAACTACTACGTGCAGCGGTAACGGTTCGGGTGGTATTTTGGGGATTCGTTATATTCGCTTTGACTATAATGGCACCCCGAGCTGATTGTGGCCTTGATGAGCCTATGTTGGTTTGATTTTCCTTAAAGCTAGTACTGCCCAAGTTTGAGCTGGATATATGGCGTTGTTGGGCGTTTGGGGTTGACGAGTTGAGGCGGCGTACCACAACAATACTGGGACCAACACTGGAACTACTAGAGCTAGAGCGACTTGCTGGTACTCCACCCAAACCAGTTAAACGATTAGGGTTGGTGCGCTGATTTTGTGTGGTTAAGGGACGTTTACTGGGTGAGGAATCGACGGATACAGTTTGTAGAGGAGATTTATTTAAACTACTATTTGCCATGGGCATACGTTTAACGGTTTGAGTGGAGACACCGCTGTTGATGGAAGAACGAGAAGAACGCAAGCTATTGCGTGAGCTGCTGCGTTCAACATCACGTTTGGCCGAGCCGGAAGAGGAGGATGCAGCCTCTGAATTGTTGACAGTCTTGCGCATGGTGGCAGCTCTTCTGATAGCATTATTGGTGAAATTACTCATATGGGCGGCTGCTGTAGAGGTTGCTGGGCCGCTTACAACTTGGCCGTTGGATGACATGCGTGACGTTCGAGAGCGATCTACGGATGAGGCTGTTCTGCGTGGTGAGTTGGTGTTCGAAGCAGGTTGTGACTTGGAAGATGAAGAGGATGAACGAAGTCTTGATAATTGTAATCTATCTGCCAAACGGCTGGATATCTTTTGTATGGGAGTGGTTTTTTGTGACATGATTTTTTGCGCCAACTTGGGCAACTCATTTACCTCATTGCAAGATGAGTTTGTGCTTTCCTTGCCATGGGATGGCGTATCTGAGACTAGACTTTGTGTTTCCTCGAAACCTTCATCATTAAGTTCGTGATTGGATATTTTTATTAAGGTGGTACCATTAGCCGTTGTGGTAGTGTTATTGCAGGCTGTTGCTCTGGGCGACATTATCTCTCGTGAGGGACTCCATAAACGCTCTGGGCAGTCTGTGGGTGATTTGAGATTTCTTAAAGCTTCTTGTACATCCTCCTGATTAATTGAACTTATATGGCGACCCACTTTCTCCAGCTTGGTTATGGTTTTAGCTGAGATATTTGTACGTTTGATTTTGCTGTCGGGTGCACTAGGTGCCACATTGTTCGCCAATATGGTGGAAACTAATGGTTTATTATCGGTTTTGTTTGGTGATTTTTGGATTTCTGCATTCTTTGCCAATTGTGAGATGGAATTTTCTTCGCTAGAATCTTTGGTAGATGTTAACTCCTCGTTACCACTGCTGTAGTCAGTAGGGCGCTTATAACGTCTGGTGCGTCTAGCCATTGAATAGCGATCAAAATGTCCCGGTATTTCGGCAGTCTCCAAGTCCTTATTACGTTCCTGCTCTTCTTTACATTGATTAGTATTTGTTGCAGCTGGTTCAGGTCTATTAACTGTGACCAAGGTGCTGGTAGGACTAGATATGATTCTTCTCGATACTGGCGGTGTTTCAATATTATCGGCATCAATTTCTTTACGATTTGTGCTTGTAGGTTTGTGACTTGCCCTATTGTGTGCACTTGAGGTAATGGTTTCCAATTTACTGACTCCACTTTGTACTTCTTCAAAGTTAAATTTGTTTTGACTATTCGGTATACGATTTTTGGATATAGGAGACTTAACATGATTTTCGGCATTTACTTTGGTAATCCTAGCTGTTTCGGTATCTGCACCAGTTTGACGTTGCTTGTTTGGGCTTTGGTCCTTATCCACGTTGGAAGGGGAACGTATAAAGATTTTTAAACGGTCGCTAACTTCCCGTTCGCCTAATTGCTGTATGAGAGATTTGCGGCGATCTTCTTCTGCTATAGACTCCAACTGAGAAATATTATTCTCTATAGAACGCTGTCTTCTATAAACAACATCATCGGATTTCGCAGCATCTACATCCGATTCCATTACGCTGGGCTTCTCGTTTTGTTTGCAGGAATTTTCACAAGCGTTATTAACATCTAAAACAGAGATTTTATAGCCTTATATTACACAGAGAGAAAAACTGTATGCGAAATACCTGCTAGAGCTTGTAGGGTACCGACAACGTCAGTGTCTAACGTTTTTGAAGGTTTCCAATCAGTGTAAACCCGCTTATAGGCCTCCTTTGTTTGGCTATCGTTGGAGTTAGTGTTGTTAGCATTGTTAGTACAGGGATTCGGTGTGGTTGGTACAAACTTCTCTTCGGGCAATGTATCCAACTTTCGTTCGCTTTCTGCAAATAATAATGCGTTAATTAAATTTGATACAAAACTTTTTGGAAAAAAATAGTAAAAAACCAACCCGATTCGTTTTCAAGCGAACGTCTATTGATGTTAACCAAACGTCGCTTACGTTTGTACTCCTCATCTTGTTTTTCATCGTTTTCGTTCGATTGTAACCAGGTTTCGATCTTTTGGCGCCATTCACGAGATATTCTACAAATAATGTTAAGTTTTAGGTAAATATAAAAATCTTTATGAGAATTTGTATGCATGGCTGAAATGTCACCTTGGTTTTGTTTCATCTTGTACTGCTGGTGGTACGGCATCGCCATTATTGGGCGATATAGGAGAAGCCTTCTCTGGCACATTGATTGGTAGGGGAGAAGCTGCTCTTTCTCTATCAGCTCCAAAGTCAATATTTAATAGTTCGGGACGTTTACGACTTGAACTACCTGAACGAGCGCGACGAGCCCATGAGCGATCTATATAAGCAAAGTAATGAAGTTTTATTTAAAATGTAGAAAACAATTAAAAAATTTGCTCTTACCCAAACTTCCATAAGCTGCTTTCCGCTCTCGACTGTTGCGCTCATGACCAGAAGTACGCAGAAACTCCATTAGGTCGTCCTCTTCGGCCATTACACGACTTCTGCGTCGTCTCATACTTCCGTTTGGCGTAATATCTGGAGACATTCCTTCGCAACTACCAGTTGAAGTCTCCAGGCGTATAAAACTATTATTAATGTCCAAGGTGCCGTTGTTGAAAGAACCAAAACGCTTGCGCGATAAAGCAGGACTGGCCCGTGGATCAAAAGAGGAATCAAACGAATATTGATTTTCATACTCGGATACCGCAGTACCATTTTGTTGGGCTAAAATTACAAATCTCGTTAACTCAAATACTAATAATAAGTCTTTTAAAAAAGCCAGGTATACCATATTTCGCTCTTCTGGCCAATTGTTCCTCTCTTTGCTTTTGCCTTAAAGTGGCCTGCTCTTCCAACTGTTGGCGCCGCTCATTCTCCTTAACGGCCTGCTTAAATTTATCACAGAAAGTTTGAAAGATCTTAAAGCATTCCTCTAGTCTAAAAGTGGCCGGATCTTCACAGAAGAAATCGGCCAGTTTCAAACGCATCGATTCCACAGCTTCTATGCCCGACTTAAGAACCGCTATTTCACTCTCGGCACTTTGCAAAAAATCCATCATTTGCTCCCTTATATCCTCGTCGGTATTGGGTAGTTCAATTTGTTTTTTAATCTTTTGCAATTGCGTATCTAAATTCTTTATATCAATACTGATTTGTTCGATATTTGTTCTGGAAAATTTAAGAAAACCTTAGAATAGTGCTAAAGTCAATTAATCTACTTATAATCAACATACTTGGAAGCATTTTCTAAATTACTGAGCTCATTGGTAAAGTTTAATAAGGCGGGATTGCGTTTTTCCGCTTGTATAGCCACAAAGTGTATGAGATTCATACCCGGTTTGTTTGCACGTATATCGGTCAGTTTGGTTAATGATGAAAGCTTCACACCGGCAGCATTGCCAGCATAACCGCCCGAATTAAGGAAGTTACCAGCTACTACGACTATGTACAGAACCTCTTGTAAAGTTTTATTATTTATAAGATCTATTTTGAGAAGATTATTCAAATTTATATTGAGTTCTGCTACAAGTATTTTTTTTTAAAGTCCAAACTTACCATCACCCGCCTCAATCATGGCATTTATGCAAGGGTCAAGATATGTAATGTTTGCAGCGAATTCTTCCTTGAGCAACATGCTCTCAATACGTAATTTGTAACTGAAGCAAAATAAGAGATAAAGATAAGAAGAAGAAAATTATGAAAATGGCGCTCACTTGCAATAAACTAAAGGATATTCCAAAATTTGTGTAATATTGAATTTCATGTGCTATAAACTTCTAACCGAATTAAAAAAAGGTGTGGAGGTGCTCAATTTGGAGCTATTTTTAAAAGCTAGGACTAACTATCCTACACAATCGTGCGATTTTTGAAAAAATACAACCCTGCTATGATAGAGTCTATGAAAAAACAATAACAATTCATCAAAGCCGGGTTGTATCTTTTCGTAAGTCGTGCGATTGGGTAGGATAGTGGAGTCATGGTCTTAACTGAATTAAAAAAAGGAGCAGGTTTTCAATTCGTTTGTATTTTTGTTTTGCTTATGTTTGTTACTTCGTATTGCAAGGCGACTTCCGGATCACTGCAGTGTCCTTCAGGCAGAGATCCTTGCTATAAGAGAAGTTGAGAATTGGTTGAGAGTGAATGTCACTTCAACGACTTTGATTAACATTTACACCGATAGTCGAGCAGATATTATGGCCCTAGAATCCCCGCTTCTAAGAACAACAACAGCCCTCGACTGCCGATCATCTCTAAATGAGATGGCAGAGCAGTTTGATATTAGGATCATCTGGATCCCGGGGCATAGAGGCTTCCAGGGGAACTCTAGGGCTGACGAGCTTGCTAGAATTGGGACAACCTTACAGGTTCCACCGGATTTGGAATGTGTAGGTCTACCCCTACTCTCTTGCAAACTCAGAATTAGGCGCAAGACAGAGGACGAATAGAAGGTGGGTCACTAAAAATGACTGCGTGATCACAAGGCAGTTATGGACTCACCTAAATAGAGAAGGTGCGGATTACCTAATTTCGAAGAATAGGAAACAAATTTCGGTTCTAGTATCCGAGTACCGGACACTGTCTCATAAGTAGGCATGCACAACGGCTTAGGGTTGAACACAACGACTTTTGCCGTAGCTGCCAAGACATCGATGAAGAGGAAAGCATAGAACATTTTTGTCACTGCCCTGGACTTGCAGGAAAGAGAATGGCCACAATGGGCGCTCTTGAATTCAGGGCACTTTCTGACGTTGCTAGTGTTGAACTTCAACGTATTAGTAGCTTTATACTGAGCTCTGGATGGTTCGACGGTGGGGACTCCGCATAAGCAGAGTCTCCGTGGCATCACAATGGACCAAAACGGTCTAAGTGAGTCCGGCTTTCTGACTGCCACCTCTACCTAACCTAACCTAACCTATGTTTGTTACTTCATAACCCATTTTTAGATTTCGATTTATTTCTTGTTATCCATAGAAGGGTGTACCTTCCAAAGATGAATTTTTTAAATTGACATGAAATTTACTTTATTCGAATCGTATTGCAAAGCGACTTCCGGATCAATGTAGTGTCTTCCAGGCAGAGATCCTTGCTATGAAGAAAGTTGCGGACTGTTTGAAAGTGAATGTCACTTCGACATTGGCGACTTTGATTAACATATACACTGATAGTCGAGCAGCTATTATGGTCCTTGAATCCCCGCATCTAAGAACAACAACAGCTCTCGACTTTCGATCATCTCTAAATGAGATGTTAGGATCATCTGGATACCGGGATATAGAGGCTTTCAGGGGTACTCTAAAGCTCATGAGCTTGCTAAACCTTGCTAAATCTCTTCCAAACTCAGATTTAGGCGCAAGACAGAAGATGGGTCACAAGAAATGATTACGTGATCACAAGGCAGTTATGGACTCATTTAAATAGGAAAAAAGCAGCCTTTTTCATTTTACGAAACAGGAAACAAATCTCGATTCTAGTATCCGTGCTAAGCGGACACTGTATAACAGGTAGCCATGCACAAAAGTTGAAATGTCGAACATAGTGATTTTTATCCGCTGCCAGGATATCGATGAAGAGGAAAGTGTAGAATATTTCCTTTATCACTGTCCTGGACTTACAAGAAAGATAATGGCCACAATGAGCGCTCTTGAGTTCAGGGAACTTTCTGACGTTGTTAGTGTTGAACTGCAACGTACCAGTCAGTAGCTTTATATTGAGCTCTGGTTGGTGCGACGGTGGGGACTGCGCTTAAGTAGAGTCTCCGTGGTATCACAATATACCAAAACGGTCTACGTGAGTCCGGGATTCTGACCTAACCTACTTTATTTGAAAGATACTCTTCTGGAATTATGACTTAAATATGCATATGATCGCTACGGCTGGGTCGGACGTAGCGTAATCTGGAGGTCCAATTTTCGACGACTTTTTCCAACATTTGTGGCCGTACATTGGCAATAATGCGGCGAATGTTGTCCTCCAAGTGATCAGTCGTTTCGGACCTATCGGGGTACACTATCTACTTCACATATCCCCACAGAAAATAGTCTAGCGGCGTTAAATCGCACGATCTTGGAGGCCAATTCACGGATCCGAAACATGAAACTATGCGGTTACCAAAAGTTTTCCTCAATAAATCAATTCTGGCACGAGCTGTGTGACATGTTGTACCGTCTTGTTGAAACCACAGCTCCTGCATATCATGGTTGTTCAATTGATGAAGGAATAAGTCAGTAATCATGGCTATATAGCGGTCACCGTTGTCAGGCAGACTAATTCTGGTCTTCCTCTACGCTACGCTGTACAGCAGCAATGACTTCTTCTGTACGTATTATATGCCGTCTCTGCGGATGTGTATTATCATTTAGAGTAAATGTGGTGCAAAAACGTTCCATAGTTAATCGAATTAATTGCTCTGTTGGGCGATTATGTTGATCGTAAAATGCGCAATACGTATTTCGAACAGAAACGTGATCTCAAAATAAATTTGCACAATTTGGAAGCGTTGTTCAAGCGTCAGTCTATTCATCTTGAAATGCCAAAAAAAAAAAAAACTAAACACAAATCACTTGACAGCTGACAAAATGGCCCCACTTAAAATTTTATACATCTATAAAAAACACTCTTTATTGCACGTGCTTCTACTAAATTGATTCTTATGAAACACAATGAGATTCAACAATGACACGATATTGCATTAAAAAATGGGCTGGTATACGCCCATTAAAGTTTAGTATTAAATTGTATGTACTTCTATTTTTACGATTCTCACAATACTTGGCAGACAGTTTGGTTTTTTGGAATAACATGATGTTGTGCTCAAAAAAGGGGGCGTTGTCATGCCCATTAAAACCTAATATTATATTTCACGTCTTTCTACTGGACCGATTCTTACGAAACTTATTAAGCTCCAAAGGTGACGATATCTTGCATTTATAAAAGTGTGTGGGACTACTAATATTTGCTGAAAACTTAACATTGACACTAAAAAAGTTAAAATTAGAGTTTAAAAAATTAAACCGGCTTCAAAAAAAAAAATTACTAAAAAGTTAAAAATAATTTAGTTTCAGTTAAATAAAACATTTTTGTATGCGTTACCATTTAGGGCAATTTGAAATTCTCAAAATACTTACTTTGGCACCTCCATTAAAAGCAGCAAAAACTTCTCGGCCCGCCCCAAACGCTGTCGATCTCCATTAAATGTTTTCAACATATCTATTTCATCAACTTCGGGTAGTATTTTCAAAAGGCCTCTTAGTTTTTCAGCTCCTATAATCTCATGATTACCATCATGTATCAAATGTACAATGTCTTCATTGGAGTTGTATCTAAAAAAAATTTAAAGCATTATAAATATGATAATTTTAATCCATTTAATTTCATAATAATATATAATTGAAATACAATTCCATTTTGTTAGCTTCACGTACCCCTTAAACTGTTTGAGGAATATATTTACATTCAGGCTTCGTTTGCCATCCAGGAGATTAATCTCTGTGCTCTCTTTTTTCGATTTGCGATCCAAAGTATCGTAACCGCCACTGTTGCCATTGCCACTATCGGCTCGGCCCAATTTTGGCGATCCCTGGGCACTGGTCGATTGTAAACAGAATAAACCTTCCATTTCATTCCAATCCAAGTCTTCCATGGAACTGTCTTGATGATTATTCGCCACTATGGTCCACAGGTTTTGTTTGCCTAAGACTTTGTGGGGCGGTATTTTACCCCAATTTAAGGTTTTCATTTTCGCCTTGGGCGCCGGAGTGTCTTGTTGTGGCAACAGAATATCATTAACGCGGGGTTCGGGTGTGAGAGAACGCGCTGGCATAGAGTTTTTAACGCTTAATAGTTTACCGGCAGGCGGTGGAGCTGGTGGGGCTCCGGGTATGGGTGGAGGTGCGGGTGGTCCGTTACACATTTTCATTGGTGGTGGAGGCGGTGGTGGGGCTCCTTTACCGCAATCAACGGTGCTTATTGATGGTGCTAAAGCAGGTGGTGGTGGCGGGGGTGGAGCTATGGGAACGTTAGATTTGCGTGTAGGGCTCGTGGCATCACTGCGGCAATTTGGACAAGTGAATTTCTGAGCTGTAGTTGTGCGCAATAAACGCACAGAGTCTTCATGATTTTCAAGCAGCGTAGCACGGTGAACTAGTTTTTCGGTTGTGTCCCAAATTACATCACTAACCGGCTCTTTGGGATCAATACGCAGCAAATGCTGAAGTATACTAAGGAATGGCACTTCCTGTGGTGTATCGGCCACCTGAAGGAAACAAAAAAAAAAAAAAAAAAAATTAATGAACATTTATAAAGAAATAAATTTGCATTATCTGTGAATTTAAAGTTGTTTTATTCAAGTACTATTTCATTTTAATTCTATACATATTTACAGGTGTTAACCTGTTTAGGTGACAATTCTTAAAACTAATAAGAATTAAGGTATAAACACGATCTCTCCACACAAATTGAGACACGCAAACTAAAGTGTTGTGGTATAATGTTTCTCATAAATTAGTTGCATATGTGCGAATAAGTGGTATGAAAAAATACCATGCTGTACAAAAGTATGCGCACACTGTGGAATAGATTATGGAAAAAAGCTAAATGGGTATCTATTGAGACATTGAGAAATGGGATTTAATAAGATTGTCGTGCATATATTCTGAAACAATTTGGAAATAAGAAACATTTTGTCAAACTTCATTGTTGTGTCCAATGTAAGTTCTCAGTCAAACGATTTCTTTCTAACTTGTGGAATAGACACTAACTGCCAGTTTATAGAATCCAAGAAACAAAAACAAATTTTGAGTGCTTTGCTTTGCTTTTTTTGCTTTCAATATAAATAGGCAGACGAGAATTTTTACATGGTTTCTGTAAACTGGCAGTAAGTTTTTTTTTGACATCAAGAGTAAAGCTCAAACAGTAAAAATTAAATTTGATTATAACTGCCGAATATTTTAATTCTTTTTGAAAACCTCACAGCTTTTGGCTGTACCTACATTAAGTCTTAAGTCTTTCTCATAATTTCTTATGTGTAGTACGAGTATATTGACCACAATGTCCCATATTCCTAGATTGTTCTTACGGAGTGACTTTGCTTCTTGGGATCTGCACTGGTAACACCTAGTAAATAGTTTCGATTGTTAAATACCAGGTAGTACTGCAGCATAGTTAACAAAATTGTTTTTGACTAAGTGTACCAGAGAAACGTTTTATATTTATGAGAAACTGGGGATTAGAAACGATCAGTGTCTTGGCGCCATGCAACACCGTGGACAACAACAAAAATTCGATGCATGTAAAAATTTAATGATAGAAATTGTGCATACTAAGAATTTTTTACTTTTTACTTTGAAATATATTTCGTTTAAAGGCTCAGTTACCCGAATGTAAGGTAAAGTAACTGTAACGTAGGAAACAGCTGATCGATACTTTTATATGAAAAGTAGGTTATGTTACATTACATCTCTATAACCATTTGCATTACTTTTCACATAACAATATCGATCAGCTGTTTCCTACTGTTGCAGTTACTTTACATTATAGTCGGGTAACTGAGCCTTCAGCCATGTCTGACGGTTAATGAAATTGTCGTATTTTTCTTTTCTTTATTTTATTTAAATCAAGTACTTTAACCGCCGTCTATTTTCAAAAGCCAGCACAACCACAGCTTGCATGAAACTGCTCTGCCACCGGAAGTCAACGATTAATGTAGACATGTTCTTCAACAGCTGTTTTTAATGTAATTTGAGGTGTGATGGTGTAAACACAAAATATCACTTTGCGTTACATAGTGTCCAGACCTGATGCATTTATATTATGATGAATGTCAAGTTGATATCATGATGAAAATGCATCACATATAGACTCAATTAAATTATGTCAGCGTTATGATATAATCATCAGAGCTCACGGCCTGATAAATTCATCTTGATATCAAATGTCATTTTATGTGCTTACCGTGTATTTAAAGTTTATTTATTAAACAATTTTCGTTTAAAAAAGATGACACAACAATTATTTGTGACCAAAAACTTCAAACAAAACGCTAATTACTCGTAGATATTTTTGGCAAGTATTTTTTAAATAGTTGTTTGATTCATCATGATATAAAATCATCAACGTCTACCACTTTGTGCTGATATTAATGACAAAATGACAGTTGCTCTGTCGGTGTTATCTTACGAGTTATAATATAAAATCATCAGGTGTGGACGCTATGTTAGATTTTTTGACAGTCGAAACAAATGTCTTTAGATTTCTCTCTCGTAAAATGTGATGATAGTCTTTATACATGTATACTCAAGTACTGTAATATCTTAGCACACGATCTTTTTAATATTTTTTTTCTGTCAAAAACTTATAACGCTCACTGTAGGGCTTATTCATTTATTTTTCCACACATCTGAGTTTTATTATTGTCATGGTTGTTATTGTTTTAGAATAAAAAGTTTCGTTATAAACAACCTTGACAAATTATGTACTAATATGGTAAATAAATTACAAACTGCTTAATAATACTCACAATATTGTTTGCCATTTTCAATATAAATGTATTTCTGTTACATTTGTTTTTAATATTAACAATTAAACAAATAATTTCTTACGCAAACTAGAACTGCTGTAAATTACAGCTGTTTTGTGCCAAGTGAATTAGTAGACTTTTGTTTTAATTTGATAAACAGCAAAATGGAGATACGAGTGCAGGAATGTACGAAGTAACTTAAAAAAAGCCATGCCCACGGGGCAAATATGATACGATTTTCGAGAGGGAGGTCTATGTCATATTTGTCTATACTATCGTAACTAATTGATGTCAAATAACCAGGCAGTACTAAAGGCCTTATGAGATAAGGTTGTCATGGATTGTGTTTAGAATTTTTCTTTTCCCGAACTTTCTCATTTCACGGAACGAAATAATATTTAGTTTAATTTATAAAAAAAAAACAAATAATAATTCATGAGATCCTTACAACCTTACTGAAAGTTTGTTTGTTTATTTGTTTATTTGTTTGCTACAAATATAGGATATCTTTTAACCGGTTCGAAACCGGTTCGAAACCGGTTTTTTTTTACATTTGGTACGGATTTTTCCCGAGAAACGCATTTTTGAGCCGGGTTTGATTGTTTAACAAGTTGTAAAACTATATCGTTATCGAAATAATTAATTTAAAATGAGATTTTGAATTTGTTCTTAGTTACTTGAGTTTCTATTTTAGCTGACAGTATATTAAAGGTAAATGCAAAGCCAATGGTATTGATGTCACTCAAAAAATTAAAATAAGAGGCAAATTATATTATATAAAAGGAAAATTTAAAAATATTACTTTGAAAATAGGGCTTTAGAACAAAATAAGTATTAATAGAATCGTTTGACAGCCTGGTTCTAATTTTATTTAAATAAATTCAGTAAAGTGCAACTTTGACTCACACATGAAGGGTTCCGTATACGGACACTACATATCGTTCATAACTCAAAAATTCGTATCGTTCTCCATATTGTGTAAAAATTTCATACAAATATCTTGTTAAATCAACTTGTGAGCAAATTTTATTTTTCCATTAAATTGAAAACTTCACACTCGATTTCTGATTTCTGGGGGTTTTTTTGAGTTATGATGTTGTTTGAGTGAATGAGCGATATCTAATACTCTACGAACTTAAGCTTATATACTCGAGTTTATTACCTGATGTAGACATTTAATTTTTGTTTGTTTTGGCGTTTCTTTTAATTTTAGCGCTTTTTTCTTTGTACCGATTTCTGTTTGGGTTTTTGGCGATTTTTTAAGTTTTAGCGATTTTTTTTTAGTTTTGGCGCTTTTTTTTTCTTTGGCGATTTTTTCGGTTTTTGGCGATTTTTTGTTTAGTTTTTTTTTGGCCTCTTTTTTACTTGTGATTTTTTTTATGCATTTTACCGATTTATGTTATTTTTGATGATCTTTTTCATTCAAACGGTGTTTTCATTTCGGCGATTTTTCGCTTCGGCATTTTTTTTATTTTGGTATTTTTTAGTTTTAGCCATTTACGGTTTCCAAAACACAGCAATTTGTCAAAATTACATAGTCGAAATTATACGAGTATTAACTGATAGAATACCATTTGATTTTGATTATTTTAAATTTTAATGTTAATTGGTGTAGTCTGAATAAAAATACACTAACTTTGAAGATTTCAAGTGTCTTTATAAAATTGTTTCTATATTACATTTGGATTTCAACATGTTTCGTTGCTCGCTTTAGAATATTCTATAATTTTTAACTGTCCTATACATATTAGAGCTATGCTCATTATGTCACGACACAGGAGCTAGGACTTGATTTTTGTAAGAAAAATAATCAACATCTATTACAGTTATACATTTATTTTTATTTTGATTTCTTTGTACTTAAAAGCAGAGTACGAAAATAAACGAAACAAAATTTTTGAAATTGTTTTGTCTCGTTCTTTGAAGTTAGTGAAGCAAAAACAAAACAATACATTAACTTAATCGCACGCAGCTAAAAAAGAAAATAATGGGAAATAAATGAAAATGTTTTGAAATATTTGCCACGAATTTGTCATCATCATATAATATAATTTTGTTGCATTGTTATTTAACACATACAATTTGTTTTATATAGATAAGCAGCATAGCTCTAAGATACCGCTCTTTTCTTTCATTGTTGTAGTACCGGCTAAAGTTTTACTTAGAATCACTAGCAGTTCTTCTCGAAACGCACTTAAATGCGTAATTAGGAGTAAACTATATTCCTTCATTCAGTTGGTCACTAGGTATAAGGGAAGCTCCGTGAATACATCTATGTCACTTTTACAGCAGCCTGATAGAAATCCAAAAAAAGGTTTCCTTTACAATTGACTGTTAAAAATTTAGACAAGTGCTGATTTAAGTTTTCTTGCGCATAGTGAATACTAGTTCTTATGACTAATATTTTTACACTCACGTTTACTTGTACGTGAGCGAGCTAGCATAGCTATGCATGCCTCAATGCATATGTAAGTCTTAAATTACATGTTATTGTCACACCTTGTCCTTAGTGTTTATTTAAATCTTTGATTTCAAAACTCAAAATACAAATCTTTGTAAAATTACGTACTAATTAAAATCAATAGTATTTAGTTGTTAAATAAAATCGTTGTATGTAATGGAAAAATTTTAATGTGTGTGCATACCTGTCGTAATATCGCATAGAAGACGTCAAGATGTGAGTTTAGGTTGATGCCATTTGGGCCCTGTAGGCTTTGTGCTTCGTCGCATTCTCTTTGTTCGTCGAATACGTCCAATTGTACAATAATATCTCCTACACTTTGTGCAACTTTTCTAAAAAATGCAAATGAAAAGTATAAAACAAACAACAATTTAATAACATTAACATTAAATAAATAGTTATTTAATAAATATAATAAGCGAATAAATTATTTAAAGTGTTAATAATATTTTTTTTATGGGCGAATAAGTAAGTGTTTTCTTAATAAAATCAATACACTAGTTATTTGCATTTAATGGTTTGCATTAGATTGAAAAAAAAAATTATTCTATTTTTTTCAATTGAATTTTATAACTCGCAATTGGCCATAAGTTATTAAATACCACTTTTGATTGTCATGAAAGTAATACTTTGTGAATTAAAATCTAAGTTATGGCTTTTATGCGCTTAAGCCATGGAAATAAAGAACTTAAATTGTTTAATTTAAATTTTTAATAGGCGATTGAACGATACAAAGGAACTGTTATGGCCAAGTCAGAAATAAGATAGCGAAAATTTTGTATTAGAAATATTTCTTTACTAAAGGGTCTAACACTGAAATGATCATAATATGGCTAAGAGTTTATTATATAATGCGATACAAAAAGAAATTTTTTTTTCGAATTTGTATGTTATTTGCCTTGTAATTCGAAAAAAATTACTTTCGACTCGATTTATATAATAAACCCGCTGTATTTTATGAACTATTGATTTGAGCATAAAATTAAAAACTTAAAACAGGATTTCAACTGAGAAAAACATTTTACATTACTTTGGCAACCCAGGTACAATACAAGATAAACTAAAGACTGTCTTAAGTAGAGATGCCAAACGGGCATCTAAAATCCCGGAGCACGGAATTTTTTGATATAAAATCCCGAGATTTTCATAAGTCCTAATTTACACTAAGCAAGTCTTATTGCTAAGCTGATTAGTTTCTTAGGAGAGAGAGAGACGAGGGGAAAAAACGTTTCTATTCCCCTCTCTCCTTCAAACTAATCAGCTTAGCAATAAGACTTGCTTAGTGTAAACTAGGACTAAATAATGAACTTTTCAGTGTCATGGTGTAAACTTCCTATTATATGATTTGATTCATTAGCGAATTTTAAATTAAACCCTATATGTTTGTACATATAAAATTAACTTTGAGGAGCACAAAACAAGAAAACAAAGACAAATATTTGATTTGGGGTTGGGTTCGCCGTGTCCAAGTGCAAACTGTGACACAACATTCTGAAAACAAATGGCCCCTTAGGTCATCTGTGGTGCGTTTCAGTAACTTTTAACGATCCGACAATCGTAATTTTTGTCTATACATTTTGTCGCTTGCAATAACGATTGTGTGATTCTGTAATTTCTTTCTAACGATAGTACGCAGCTGGGGGAAAATTACGGCACTCCTTATCGAATGAAATTACGAAATATTTCAATAGAGTTTATATGCAAATATTTTTAAATTTCGAAACGTATCGAATGCCGTAATTTGTCCCCTGATATATTCTATTGATGATTTGTACAGACTATTTTTGATGTGAAAGTAATAGCCATGGGCATAATTTTTTTCTTTGGACTAGTAAGCTGTTAGACAAAAGTGTCTATATAAATTACATTGACTCACCTCCTGGCTTAAATCGTTAACCAGTATGCTTGTTTGCAATGCTGGTTTTACTATCCTTCTTCTTTTAGTACATACATACATATATATTTTTCAAAATAATTTGGAGAGTATAAAAATTATATTTGGGCATATTTAAATATTAAATGCACACATCCTTTAAAAGCGAATATTATAACAATAAAAAAAGCTGTCAATTATAAAAAAATCGTATCTATTTTCTCATAGATACTATTGAATTTTCTATATTTATGATTTGTACGAATTTTCTATTGCTAAACTATTTGAAAATATGCTTTTTACCGCAAACATGTCGAGGGTGGTTTGAATTAATACATGTTGGTGCGCGCGTATGTTCCTTTCGTTTATGGACTTGTTTACACTAAATCTATAGTATAAATCTGGTACATAACTAGATAGAAACAGTGTGTACTTGAACTATGTGAACTCTTTTTTTTTTATTGTTATTATTGTTGATAAAATAAAAATCGCTGTAATAAAAATAAATGCCTGGTGACTGGTAAGGGAAGTTGGAATAAAAAAAAAACTTGCATTTATAAATGCCAAAAATAAACTTGTGTAAAAAATGTCAGAAGTATAAAAATGACACCAAATTATCTATAGATATGAGAAATAATTTTCTCAGGATTGCTTCTCTTCAGTTAAAAATAGTTTATGTCTAGCCATAAAGCCAAAGACATGTGTGTATAATAATTTGGAGGAATACCAACAATATTTCACATGTTATATATGGAAGCAAGAAGACGAGGCCGGTTTCATAAGTACTCAAACAGACCTGAGATTAAATTTATACCTGCGTAAACTCTTTATTGTAAAAGTTTTCTATATCGCCCGAAGAAAATAATTAAAACACTATACTTTTTACTGTATAGTGGAACACGGTTATAACTATTTTGAAGGGAAAATCTATTATATAGCGTGTTTTTTTATATTGTTACAACTTTGAGTTGGCATCACTGCTTTATTTCAGCACCCATTCAACAGCTGATAGTTGCTTTGAAATTTCATTATGAATCGTCTTGCACCAGAGCAACGCGTGCAAATTACTGAAATTTTTAATCAAAATTTTCCGATGAAGCGCATTTCTGCTTGACCCATTCAAGCAGAATAAGCAGAATTGTCGCATTTGGAGTGAGGAGAATCCCAAAGCTTTTGTCGAAACACCATTACATCCACAGAAAACTACTGTTTGGTGCGCTTTATGGGCTGGCGGAGTAATTGGCCCATATGATGGTCAGAATGTGATTGTCAATGGTCAACGGTATAGGAACAGGCTTCGAAAGTTTTTCGTATCTGGCTGGTATTTGCTTGCAACAGGAAGGAGCCATATGCCTCACAGCGGGCGCTATCATTGATTTACTCAAAGAAACTTTTAATGAAAAAATAATTTCACTTAATGACCCAATTGGCCACCAAGATCGTGTGATTTAACCCCATTGGATTATTTTCTTTGGGGTTATGTTATAACACTTGTCTACGTCGATAATCCACAAGCAATTGAACACCTGGAAATCAATATTCGAAGAGTTATGGGCGCAATACGGCCGAAAATGCTGCGAAAGGTTGTTGAAAATTGATGTTCCAGATTGCGCTTCCTACGTGCCAGCAGTGGCGGCCACAAGGCACAAATCATATTTAAACATTAATTTCATGAAATGTTCTTTCCAATAAAGCCCGTTTCATTCATATTAAAAATATATATCCTTGTTTTACTGTGACTTAAACTTGTGTCACTCTATAAAAACACCCTTTATAAGGAAGCAAGAAGACGAGTTCGGTTTCAGAAATACTCAAAGAGACCTGAGATTAAATTTACACCTGCGTAAACTCTTTATTATAAAAGTTTTCCATATCGCACGAAGAAAAAAATTAAAACAGTATACTTTACACTGTATAGTGGAACACGGTTATAACGATTTTGAAGGGAGCATCTATTATATTTCGTTATAAACGTGGATAAAATTTAAAATTTTGAGTATTAAATTTGTTATTATAATTTTTTTGTACTTGAATAAACAATCCGACTGCTGCTTAACACTTTGTACTGGATGTTTTTTTTATAGAGTCAGACGGACTCTTTACTACAGCTCTATTTTCAGTTTAGTTTGAAGAAGAACGCAACTTATTTTGTGAAAAATAGCAATTCTATAGAACTATATATTAATTACAATTGTGATGTGATACTTTGATCTTCTTTTATGTCACCTAATCAATTTAAATTTTTTTTTGTATGAATTCTTCATAAAAATATGTAAGTTTTTCATTACCTGAATAAATATTGTTTCTCAACATTTTAATGATAATAGGAAATGTAAAATATTAAGCATTAGGAAGGTTTCATTCCATTAATGAAATTTGCATCAATATAATATAATGTTTCATTTTATAAATGAAATTTGTCATTGTATTAATAATGGTTTCAGAAGTGTTTTTCTTTCAGTGTATTTTCTTCCCACATTTCTTAGTTCTAATACAATGCACTATATGAGTGCTGGTCATATTTAATAAAAAAAGCAATTCTGAAGTTAATGCTATATAAATACTGCTAGTGACGCCTTTACATATAGGGCCGTATGCAAAAAAATATTTTACTTGAGCTTTAAAGTTCATAGTAGCTAACAAGCACTTTAAGGCTAACATTGCTTTGTTAAGAAATTGTATGCAAAAAACAACTTTAATTATTTTGTAATTTAATAATAAATACTGGTAACACCACCGTGTTCAACAACCACTTCACGGCTTATGATGTACAACACCGAATACAAATTAATTCGAGTATTCAAATAATTTTTTATTTTATTAAATAAATTTGTATTATCTTGAAGTAAAGCAACCTAATTTAAAAAACATGAGCTTCTGACATGGAAGGAAAGCAGATAAACATTTTTATGAAGTAAAAGTAAAAATAATATGATGAACAAAGAAAAATTATGGCAATATATTTTATTCGAATGAAATGAGTATTTGAATATCCAGATTTTTTTCCATTCGTTTTGACTGTATGTACATCACTAAAACATTTTTGTATAATTGAATTTATTTTAATATTTTTTTATGGATTTTGCTATCTATTTCGAATCAGTTGGATAATTTGGTGATGTTTTCCATAACATGACAGAAATAATAAATTTAAGATAAGAGCTAACACTTCTAGCTTCAGTTTGAGATGTATCATGAATCAATATGTGCTATATTAACAAAAATATTTGAAGAACAAAATACACATTTTGAAAATATCAACTTAAAGGACCCTTAACAAACGTAGGTACCTACTTTAGAATTTTGATATAATAATTTTTTTAGAATACAACTTTACTTAACATTGCTTGGCAAAGCTTTGTTAACTTTTTTTGCATACGACCCATAATCTTCAACCCAAAATTGACTTCATCCATTCTAAGTTGCAGCGTACCACTGTCAAAAAAGTTTCGTTATTCCAACTCAAAGATTTTCCAAAGTCCGAATTTTATGTGTATTAAGAGGACTGATGTACATATTTTTTAATCTCAAAGCTTCTTGCAACTTTAATACGAGTACATTTCTAAAGTCTCGTTGTACATGTATACGACACGTTGCCCAATTCTGGTATGATCGACCCTCGTTATTAATTATATAAATAATGTCTTGTTTATATAAACTGGAAGTGTATACACACATACATATATACAATAATATATGTACTTATGTATGACTATGTACATGTGTAAGAATATAAAAACAAAATAGATATCAAAACTTACTTTAGATTTGCCAATAAACTAAAAGAATCTCCAGCTAAATTGTATTTGGATAAAGAGCAACAAAACGCGGCACAGCCGAGACGTTGTAACGTTGATGGCTCCACGGCTCCTCAGCCTTTGCAATAAGTTTAAAGGGCGGAAATACTATACGTATGCAGGAGCCTTGGCAATATATATGTACCACCAAAAATTCTATATTATTGAACCGAAATTAAATGACGCCAACAAAAACAACAACAGCAGCTTCGCAGCACGCACACACACTCACATATTTAAATAAAAGAAAACACACAAACTAACCCATACATATAGCAAAAGCAAAAAAAAAAAAAAAAAATATAAGTGTGTATGTGTTTATAGGTGGCAAAATTTTAAATAATATTTATTTACAAACTTTTTTATGGCACATGATTTTCACAAAAATTTTCCCTTTATTTTTCACTTTATTTCAATAAAATTTTCTTTGTTGCAAAATTTTTCATTTATTTAATAATTAAAATTAACTCTTAAATGGTTTTAATTAATTTCCTTTGTTCAAACTTAATTCAATATTTTGTTGTTGTTGTTGAAATTTTCTTTTTAATTTTATTTCTTCCGTGCAATAATTGTCGGTTTTTATTTAACATAACGAACTTGTGTATACATTTCTGCGCCCTTTCCACTAGAGACTGACTGTGAACTACTCGAATTTCTTTTCATCTGCTTTTGGCCGTATACTATAGACGATATGAATTTAAATACATATGTACGGAGGAGCCTGTCGACATCAATTCATACACTATATACGAAGTATGCGAGCAAATACACGGAGAAAATTTCGCAATATTTCGCTTTAGGTATGTCAGCGATAGATACATTTAGTTAACTAGGAAAATTGTAGAAAAATATAAATACTTAAGAAAAATCCATAAAACAATTATCGCATTAAAGCACTCAGTTCACATGAGTTTGCCTTTTAGGAATGCCGCATTGAGCTAAATAAGCTATGAAGCATGAATTAGGTCACATCCTGTACGTCGGAGTGGAAGGAAACAAAAATGCAGACAGACTAGCAAGGGGGAGGGTACAACATTGTTTGGATCAGAACAGTTTTGGGAACTTGGATTGTATAAAATCCCGGATGATATATGTATCGTTGAACATTCGGAATAGCAGGGAACAACTCTGGTTCAATCTCCCTGGATTAAGGCATGTAAAGCAAATGTTCTCAAAGAAAAATACATAATCTCAGCATGCTCACAGGCTTCCTTAGAGGCCCTTGCAGACTGAGAAAACACCTCAACAAACTTGGCATTGAGATTAACAGCCGGTGCAGATTCTATAGGGACAACCTTAATAGTTGAATATACATATATGACAAATATGTTAAGAGTAAATCTTCGTATTGAAAAAATAATTAGGGTCGATCATACATTTGACTTCGAAAGGTACACCCTAGGGGCAGTTAGAGGCCTGCGAGTAAATTTTATAAAAATCTCAGCATGCTCACAGGCTTCCTCAGAGGCCCTTGCAGACTGAGAAAACACCTCAACAAACTTGGCATTGAGATTAACAGCCGGTGCAGATTCTATGGGGACAACCTTAATAGTTGAATATACATATATGACAAATATGTTAAGAGTATTGAAAAAATATTTAGGGTCGATCATACATTTGACTTCGATAGGTACACCCTAGGGGCAGTTAGAGGCCTGCGAGTAAATTTTATAAAAATTTCCCCTTTATATGGGAGCCCCCTTAAGGAGTCGAGATAGGGCATATGTATGTTTGGAGTAAATATTGGGAATGAAAAATTACTGTGGGTGGGCCCTACATTTTACCCCGCTGGGAGGCACCATAAAAGCGAATCAAGCGGCTTTCATAAAAAAAAATATTAAAAAAACTATTTTTTGTAAGGCGACAACGTTAATGGTTGAAGATAGACGGATAAGTATATGGAAAGAAAATCTTTGTATTGAAAAAATATTGGAGGTTGGTCATACATTTGACTTCGATAGCTACGTCTTAGGGGAAGTTAGAGCTCTGCGAGTAAATTTTGTAAAAAAAACCCCTTAAGGAGAGGAGTTAGGTGGTCGGTGTGCTTAAAAAAGATGTTGGGCGGGGGTCATACATTTGACCCTAGTAGCGGTGACCCCGGGAAAGTTATATGATTTTTTTATTTTTTATTTTACCCTCAACTTTGAGCACGAAGAGGCGACCTTTGCCCCCATCTGACCGCCACCTTTTTTTGGCTCAAATATTTTTTTTCTAAACCTCACAACATGAGGGGTTCTTGCAAATCGAAATCTCGTTGCTAAGAATTCTCATATAACATAGCTAATGTACATATAAAAAATAGTTCAAATTTTCCAACCCTGGAATTATTCTTTTAAAATTTTCTGATTTCTTACACGAATCTTTTTCCTTGCAAAACTAAAAAAATATTTTTACTAGGTGACTTTTATATACCAACAAATTTTGAATTTTCCAACCCTGGAATTATATTTTTGATGTTTCTGATTTTTAAGGCTCATTTATATCTTTCTAAAATATAAAATATATTTGAATAACAAAGAAAAAAATTAGGTTTATTTAGCTACTTTTATATAACAAAAAAAAAAAATTTAAATTTCCAGCTCTGTTTTTTATTTTTCTGATTTTTACTACCTATCTATTTCTTTCTAAGATATAAAATATATTTAACTTATAAAGAAAATTAAAAAAATAATTTAACCTAGTTACTTTTATAAGAAACTTTTAAAAATTTCCAACCCTGGAATCATTTTTAAAAATTTTTCTGATTTCTTACACCAATCAATTTGACTATAAAATATGTTTGATTTATAGTGAAAAAGAAAAAATTATTTCTAGTAGGTTATTTTTTTATTATACCAAGAAAATTATAAAAATTTCCAACCCTGTAATCGTCTTTTTTATTTTTTATTTATTTTTATTTATAACATGGGTTTTGAATATAAAATATGTTTAATTAACAAAAAACAAAAATTTGTTTCAGCTACTTACTTTTATATAACAAAACAAAGTTTAAATTTTCCAGCTCTGGAGCTGTGTTTTAAATTTCTCTAACTTTTACTACCAATCTATTTCTTTTAAAAATATAAAATATGTATAATTGGTAAAGAAAAAGAAAAAATAATATAAAAAAAAAATTTCCCAACCCTGGAATGGTCTTTTTGATTTTTTTTTGGTTTCTAATACCAATTTAATTCTTACTGGAATATAAAATTGGTTAAATTTAACAAAAAACAACAATTTATTTTAGCTAGTTACTGTTTTATATAAAAAATAAATTTAAAATTTCCAGCTCTGAAACCGTATTTTTGATTTTGCTGATTTACAATAACAATTTATTTTGAACTATGTCTGATACAGCAGTCCAAGGCGGAAGTCTTTAGCTTTTCTAGGATCGCTTACTCGACTTTCTTATGCATAAGGACCCAGAATGTATATACTTTATGGGTCGCATATTACTATTGTGGAAACTACACCGCAATGAAAAACCTATACATGCCTTTCATCTTTTTTTTGGTCAAGGCTATAAAAATGTGCCTTAACCATTTCCAATCCAAAAAAACTTTTAATTTCCCTCAGTGCAATAACAGCTGGTGAGCATAATAATTTTTGACCCATTGCCAAATCTCAGCGCTGTCTATACGAATCGTACATACAACGTACAGTAGTTTTTTAATATCAAACATCAACTTTATTTATTTTTCTCCTTCTGGTGCTCCTCAGTTGGGTAAACATTTCCTCGGTTGCATGGCATTTTGGAATGTGTTTGTTTTTGTTTTAGTCTTCAGACTCCACGTGGTGCGCGCGCAATATTTCTTGTTGTTGTTTCGATTTTAAACTTTAAACGAATTTGTGTATGAGAATTTTTGTTGATATGTTGTTATGAGTTGCGGACGCGAATGCAGTGCTCAATCATCATTGTATCATTACAGGCTTTCGTTGCTGGTTATAAGAGACCATGTGACATTATGCAAAGCTCCTTGCATTATATTCTTATAATTTCAAAAAGGATATTGAAATAAATTTTGTTCCATTACACTTTTCGGCTTTTTTCGGCATTATAAATGATTTATATGTAGACTTGGTTGCACATACTTATGCATGCAGCACTTATACTACTAAATATGACAATGAGGAAGGACATTGAATGAGAAGGGTAATAATGTCATATTTTCGCCTGCAGTTTAGGGTAAATAGTACTCGTATTCGAGAGAAATTGTTGTGTATATTTTTGGGGGTTGTATTTTTTTTTACAAAACTGTTAAATTGTACATGATATGTAAGTGAAAAGTAATTAAAAAGAAAAATATAATTGCAAGTATTTTTTTTGGCAATAATGTGAATAAACATTTGCATACACTTGCATGGCATGTCTCTGCAGGCAGGTCCTTTGTAAATAGTCTGTTACTTTAGTAATGCAAAATGTATTGCCTGCTTTAAGGAGCTTTATAAGTGGCAATTGTAGTCAGTCTTACAAAATGCATAATAAGAAAAAAATATTTTTAAAGCACAGTGGGATGGCTTCATAAATTTTTGTGCAAAAACTATAAGGAGTCCTTCTAAATCATTGAAAATTGGAACAGAGCATCATTACATTGACTAATACATACTTAATATGAATATGAATATGAATAATAATATTAATATTATGCATTTTTTTAAATGAAATTTGTTTCATAAAACTTTCTCTATATAAAAAATAAGCATTTTTGGCAACTTTTTTGAAAAGTTTTTCATAAAACTAATTTTATGAAAAAAAATTCTTAATGTAAATTAGCTATAAATAAAAAAATAGTTCCATCATATTCTGTTACGCCCACCACCCACCTCCCATGCAATCCAAATCGATTTTGTCGAATAAAATCTTTTCTATACAAGCAGAAATGTTGAAATTTGGTACATACATTTTCTATAATAAAAAAACACCTGCCAAGTTTCATAAAAGTTTGCCCATGAAACCCATATAAAATATGAATAAAATTTGTTTTTAGTATTTTGTTCATCATCCCAGTAAAAAAAGACACTCCAAATTCGGATAATTTCTAAAGATTTTCACATAGGGTTATCACTGCAAGACACTTTTTATAGCTAAGCTATTTATTGCGCGATACAGTAGTTAGGATGTGATTTTCGTAACAAAAATAATCGACACTATTAGAGTTATAATGTTATATTTGTTTTGATTTCTTTGTACTTAAAACCAAAGTACGAAAATAAACGAAACTAATTGCTTGATTTAGTTTTGCTTCGTTCTTTGAAGTGAGTTAAACAAAAACACAAAACAAAAACAAAGAGCACGATTGCTCAATTTGTTTTTGTTTTGTTTTTGCACATAACCACAAATCAGAGAACACAGCCGATTGGCTGTAAGCCGCTACCGGCCATAAACAATATATCAATTTAATCGTATGCCGCTAGAAAAGTAAATAATGGGGGAATTAAATAGAAACGTTTTGAAATATTTGCATAGAATTTGACATCATCATATAATATAATTTCATTGCATTGTTACATGAAATTTGTTTTGACTAAGCAGCATAGCAATAACCGGGTTTCATAAGAGACCTCTTTTCTGTTTTTTCGATTCCTAATCACCGAAGTGGAAGCGATGTTAAGAAAAATTTCTTTTTTGTCGTTGTGTCATAATATTTTTCTCTAGGAAAAAGGGCAAAGTTACCAATTTTCGCAATTCGTTTCATGTAAATTTCAGTAAATAACTATAAAAAGCAAACAGCTGTTCAGAATAAACATGCCGACATTAATTGTTGGCTTGTTGCGGCAGAGCAGTTTCATGCAGGTAGTAGCCATGCAGGCCTTTAAAAATATAATAAAAATATATAAAAATAAAAAGTCCGTCTTACATAAAATATATTCCAATACGATAAACAAATTAAAAATTTAGAGCCAACTAAAAACGAAGAAAAATACCAAAAGCAATGGCGTGATATCGGCGTCGAAACAGACGACTTGTTAATTTGTTTATTAATTGACTTTTTAAAATTATTTAGTTTTGAAAAATTATCAAGTCTTATGGAATGTCAAATTATTACATGTATTAATACAAAGTATAATAAATAGTGCTTTATCTGCATATTAAAAATATCGATTCTTTGAAAGCAATGAAAACGTAGTTCATTAAAAATAACTTTAAATTTTTTTTCTACAGGGATTCGATAAAAAATTTTGTTAACTTTATTTTATTAAAATAAAAGTTTAGGTGAAAGTTGGCATACATAATTTTTTCCACTGAAAATCTAAAATCAGTTATGGTTCGATTATAGATGGCTACATCACATTAGTTGCGTTGCCACTTGCCACTTGTGTAACGGATGCTCACTGGCAACTAACAGCTGTCTATCTGTCAACCACAAATTTTTAGTAGCTGCATAGTTTTTAAAGCAAAAATGTGGTTAAATAAAATAAATTAAAATTAAATTAAATTAATGAACTTCCTTCTATGGGAAGCAAAAAATATGTTTTTAAAAATCATATCTATAATAAAATTGTAAATTGAAATTATTTTAAGTAAGAGGAGGTACTTCTAAAGGATTTTAATTCTCCCTTAAAGGACATCTAATAGATGCCACATTTTGTACTTCTTTCTCTTCATGGAAAACTAATTCCACTGAAATAATCATCTTTATGATAAGTAATTTTTGAAGCACTTTTACTCAGCATTTTTTTTTATCAGTTAGTCAGTGTTCAGACGAAGAGATTCTTATTTTTAAGTTAGCTACTTTATAGGCTAGAGAGACGAGGGGAAAAGAAACGAGTACTAAGCTTCATGTATTGTCGATACGTTTTGCTTTCTCATTCGTAATTTTAAAAAAAGCATACATGCATACACAATATTATGCATAAAAAATATGTGCCTAAAAATAAGACTCGCATTGTGTGAACACCGAAGATAGTTCAAAGAAGAAAAAGTGATAAGTTTATCAATGGTGTGAACTGGGACTTATACATTTTTCTTATATTTTCAATTGTAAACAATATTTTGCGTTGCCAATCTATCATAATAATATTTTCGATAACTTTTATTTTACTGTTAATAATTTATATTTCCTGTTGCCAATCTGTGATACGAGTACTCGTATTTTCAAAAAGTTTTAGGCAAGTGTAGGAAGTTGCCATACATAACACTAATTTTAATTTCAGCTGCATTGCCAGTTGACTAGGCAACTGAAGTTCAGTTTGCCTTCCATAATCGAACCATTAAATATTAGAGTCTTATAGATTTGAGCCTTATGACATTGCCACAATTTGTGTTTAATTTTTGAAGAATGCTGTGTTTTTTGAAATCTATTAAGCTCAAATGGTATTATCTAGAAAATTATACATGTTTAGAATTTACTTAAAATTTTCAAGAATTAAATACAACTTTTCTAAAGCCCAGAAATGCACATTTTGTAACTAAACATTTCTCTACAAAATTGCATTAGACTATTTTTGAAATGGAGCGATTCTAAATCATGGTTTTTGACACCAAAAACCCCACTGTGTGACGTTATGCTTTAATTTTCTAAAAACAGGCAGTAGCATTACAGTGTCCTAGCAGCTTTAACCACAAATATTTTTATCGAAAGTGCCAGAAATGTTCGCTTTTTATCGCTCATTTTTTCCTGCTAATTTAATTCTAAAATCCGCAGTTATTTAGAGCAACGCAAGAAAATAATAAATCTGTTATTAGCTATTGAACATATTTTTAATTCGCTAATTAATAATCGTTTTGTTAATATAATCTGTTAAATATTTTAAAAAGCTTGATTTATATTGAGACGCATTTTTTTTAATTCTTATAATGCGGGTACCAACACTCAAGTTGTAATCAAACATAAATTTAAAAATTTGTCTTAAAAAAAATAAAAGAAATAAATAAAGAAAGAAGCACCTGTCGCCGTGTTATAAACAAAATGTCATCAACAGGTTTAAGTCGTAAAATCATTTATCATGCATTTGAAAAGCGAAACAATGTTTAAAATGATCAATCTATTAAAAATTAATTAAACAAATGTGACGCGTCATTAATTTGAAACATTTGAAATCATTCAAGCATTCAAATCTCCTCAGTGTTGCCGCTTTCTAAAACAAAAAAAAATATTTAGTTAGTAGTTAAAAAAAAAAATATTACTTATACCTTTATTGCAGTGATCCGACGAAAATTGGTACATTGTGCCGATCATGTGATCCAGGCTTTAGATGGCGACTGGGCATTTGTAATATGAAAGTAGGTATTTGTGTTTTTTTTACATGGCAACACTGTCTCTCACTAAACAGCTTTAAATCAGTATCAATCATTATGTTTACGTATACATAAATTTTTTTTTAATATCAATTAATTAGTATACAAAATTGATTGTAAATACAACATAATTTAACTCTTTGCACAATGGGAGGTCTCAGTTTTATATGTAGGTATGTATGTTTTTATTTCTTTGTTCGGCAACTATAGCCAACACTAAGTATAAATCTAATTAATTGTACTTATGATGAACTTAAAGTTTCTCACTGAAAAAGAAATAAAAACTCAAACAAAGGTACGAAATGTCACTGGGAGTGTTTGTTAGCCCTTGAAATTGAACTTCCACGTGGAAATACAATTTTGATTGAATTTGTTTTCCTATTGATTTTAAGGTTTACTAGTTTATTTATTTGACAGTTAGACAAGTTAATAAGTTTATTATATGAACTTTTGGTTGCTCTTATTCATTAATTATAATTATCACTTATTTGGGTAGACTATTTAAAATATTAAAATATTATCCGTTTCCATGCATACGTATGTAAAAATACGCAATGTGCTATGGGTAATTAATAATTATTTTGTTAAACATGCACATCAACAATTTAGCATTAAAAGTTTTTCAAAAACGTTTAAATTTCACAGACACTATTTGTAAAATAATTTTGCTCTATATTGATTTACTTTTTTTTAAATTTATTTGAAAAATACACTTTTACAAGGTTGTTGTAAAACTCATATAGTGCTAAAAGTATTAAGGTGTGTTTGCATGGAGTTTAAATGTAAGATTTTTATCGAAGTGTAACAATTTCAATTGTACAACTGGTAACAAAATACAAAATTGTTCTAATGCATTTTTTTTTATTTAACCAAAAACTTAGCAACATTACAATTGGCAAAATGATTCACATAATTTTAGATAGAAAGTAATTGGCACCCTCTAGATTTTTAACCGATTTCAAAAAAGGAGGAGTTTAAAAAATTCGTCTCTATTATAGCTATGCTATTTATTGCGCGATACAGAAGTTAGGACGTGATTTTCGTAACAAAAATAATCGACACTATTACAGTTATAAATTTATTTTTGTTTTGATATCTTTGTACTTAAAAGCAGAGTACAAAAATAAAGGAAACAAATTGTTTGATTTTGTTTTGTTTCGTTCTTTGAAGTGGGTGAAAGAAAAACAAAACAGAAACAATGAAAAGGATTACTCAATTTGTTTTTGTATTGTTTTTGCACATGAACACAAATCAGAGAACAAAGCCGATGCGCTGTAAGCTGGCTAACAGCCGCCGCCGGCCATAAACAATACATTAATTTAATCGTAGGCCGCTGGGAAAGAAAATAATGGGAAATAAATGGAAACGTTTTGAAATATTTGCAGAGAATTTGACATCGTCATATAACATAATTGTATTACATTGTCATTTCACAGATGAAATTTGTTTTATATAACTAAACAGCATAGCTATAACCGGGTGTCTTAAGACAGCTCTCTTCTTTTTTTTTAGGTGTGTTACTTCATAACTCGGTACATTTTAGACCGATTGCAAAAACTTTTTTGTTGTCTGAGAGGGTATAGCTTCGCATTGGTCCCATTGTTAAAAAAGTGGGCTGGGACACGCCCACAAACTTTTATATGTTTATGATATTCTGCTTATTTGATTGCTGCGAAACCTGTAAAACACCTTTGGTTCTTGTAATTACACAATTTGAAAGTTAAAACAATGGGCGGAGTTGCGCCCACTAAAATTTATTATAATATTTCATGTGGTTCTACTTAACCGATTTTTACGAATCTTACCACACAAATTAAGCTCTAAAATAGACAAAATCTTTTATTTAAAAAATGGGCGGAGTCACGCCCATTAAAATTTAATATTTTATTTTACGTGGTTCTACCTAACGATTTTTACAAAACTTAACACACACCCTAAGCCCTGAAAAACATTCAACCTTACATTTAGGAAATGGCCGGAGGCACGCCCATTAAAATTAAATTTTATATTTCACGTACTTCTTATCTTCTTCTATCAGATCTTTCTATTGAAGTCAGTTTTTTTTTGGCTGAAAGAATTATATACCATGTATTCGTAATAAATTCCTTATACAAACGTATATACAGAAGTGTTTCTAATATTAATTATTCTTCTTCTTTTTTTCAGCGTAACCATTTTTATAAGAGCGAGAGAATTCGGTAAGTGAATTGAACATTTTACATTAATTTTTTTACTCAATTAGGAAAATATTATAATTAATACGAAACTAAACTAAATCGCTTGAAAAAAAAATTAAAACCGAAAAAAGTAAAAAATTTATATTTAGAAATGCTGGTTCACTAGAAAAGAAGTTAAAAATTAATTAGAAAAAAAAATTTATTATTTATCATTATAAAGTAAATTTTAATTATTGGGTCCGTTCCGCGATTGCGGAAAACTTTTTTTTGCGGAAACAAAATTTTCAATTATTCATTCCGTTGCTGCGATATTTTTCTGTATTTTGCTTACGCTCAAATTTTATGACGGAAAGCGTACGGAAAGTGCAAAATTGTAAGGAAAATAAACAACTTTGCGCAATTAAAGCTTATTTTAATTTAATTTGTTTGTTTTATTTTAATAAGAATATAAAAAAATTAAATAGAACCAATTGTTAATTTAATTTAACTTGTATTAAAATTTCTTTATTCCAACTTAAGCGTCAATAAAGGCTCAGTTATCCGACTGTAAAGTAATGTAACTGCAACGTTGGAAACAGCTGATCGATATTTTTATATGAAAAGTAGGTTACGTTAGATTACATCTCTATAACCATTTTCATTACTTTTCACATAACAATACCGATCAGCTGTTCCCTACTGTGGCATTTACTTTACATTACAGTAGGTATGCATATCTTTTAAAATGCTGTTTTAACAACAGCCGACAATACACTACTAGTGCGATTCACTAACTTTTTTTTAACGATAATCGCATCGTTAAAATAATTATAACGAAAATTCACACAATCGTTATTGTAAGCGACAAAATGTATAGACAAAAATTACGATAGTCGGATCGTTAAAAGTTACTGAATCGCACTACACGTCGGAATTAATAAAAGCAGGGACGTTAAATAAATTTCACGGAAAGCGTATACCGCAGGAATGAATAATTACAATTTGCATATTGATCCATAGTTCTTTCTGTCATATTTTCCTTTCCGTCCTTTTTTCAGTAAGGTATCTTTCAAATAAATATCATTTTCAGAACATTTTCCAGAAAAGTTTATTTAAAGATAAGTACCTTTTTAGAATTTTTTTTTTGCAGAAAAATACTTTAAAAAAGAATTTGATTGCATATGCTTATTTGTTTTAAGTTTCTTTCTCCTTCGGAATTGCAAAAAGTTACTCTTCATATTAAAAAACGATCTTAAATAAGTCTCGGTTAACACTATGAAAGTTTTCTCCTTTTCAATTCTCTAAACATTTCTTTTCTCTACATCAAATTCTTTCTCAAGCCTACGTACATACTTTTAAATCATATTTTTTGAGAAGATACATATTGTTACCTTAATATAGAAAGGGCTTAACTCATTCCCTCTTATTGTGAATGGCGTCGTCGACGTCACATCAAGACGACAGTAAGCATTGTCATTTGTCTGCTCTTTGTAACATGCTCCATTAATTTACAATGCCTTAGAGATTAGTAAGAGATTGTCAATAAGATCCAATTGTTGCCGATAAAGAGTATACAAGTGACAAAATTTACGGTCGTCTTGATGCGACGTCGACGACGCCATTCACAATAAGGGGGATTATTTTTTTGAAATCGGAATTTTTGTGTATTTCGCATCTAATGTATCGAAAAATGCAAAAATCTCGATTTAAAAAAAAATGAGTTAGGGCCTATCTATATTAAGGTAACGATATCTACTTTTGAAGGCCCGTAAAGAAAGGTTCATACACATTCTAAGCTTTCCTTTTTCTTTAGTAATCATGCTTATTTAAAGGCAACTCTTCTCGCTGTATTAAATTTCAAATTATGAACTTTGAACGAACTATTCTAAAATTATGTATACACATACAAACATACTCGTATGCATGTGCCCTTAATTATGAAAGTGGTCTAAGTCATATACATATTTCTTTGGTCGAGATATTTAGCAGGTTATATTTGAACAAATTAAAAAATATTTTTATACCATGCAAATTTATATAAATTTATTTAATGCTTATGAAAAATATTTTTTGAATTTTTTGTTGTTGTTTAATATTGAGCCTTATGTTCGATTTTATCGTAAGCGACAAAAATTTAAGTTTTCAAGAGAAGGTTTTTTAGGGTTCCGTACACCAAAGGTGAAAATGGAACCCTATTGTTTTCGCTACGCTGTCCGTCTGTCCGTCTGTCCGTCTGTCCGTCTGTCCGTCCGTCCGTCTGTCCCTCACAGGGTATTTTCTCGAGAACCGTAAGAGCTACGGACCTGAAATTTGGACACAGTGTGTAGACCCTTGGCCGCTACAACAACAAATACATGAGAGTTGGAAATTAAAGGGTGTGCCAAAACGAGCAATGAAAAATGTTAAAATCCCATGTAATATACATACAATTGTATGTAAGTATGTATATTACATGGGACCCTTGGCCGCTACAACAACAAATACATGAGAGTTGGAAATTAAAGGGTGTGCCAAAACGAACAACGAAAAATTTTAAAATCCCATGTAATATACATACAATTGTATGTATGTATATTACATGGGACCCTTGGCCGCTGCAACAACAAATACATGAGAGTTGGAAATTAAAGGGTGTGCCAAAACGAGCAACGAAAAATTTTAAAATCCCATGTAATATACATACAATTGTATGTATGTATGTATATTACATGGGACCCTTGGCCGCTACAACAACAAATACATGAGAGTTGGAAATTAAAGGGTGTGCCAAAACGAGCAACGAAAAATGTTAAAATCCCATGTAATATACATACAATTGTATGTATATGCACTTGAAATTTGTAAAGTTAGTGTATTTTTATACAGACTACAACAATTAACACTAAAATTTAAAAAATTTTAATTAGAGGGTGTACCATCAGTTAATGTAATTTTGACTATGTAATTTTGATAACTTGCTGTATCTTGGAAACCGTAAGAGCAAACTTCTTGAAATTTTCAAAACCGGTAAAACAAAAAAATCTCAAAATTATAAAATCGCCAAACCGAAAAAAAATCGCCAAAATCAAAAAAAAAATCGCCAAAACGAAAAAAAGCACCAAATTAAAAAAAATTTCTAAATCGAAAATAAATCGCGGAAAACCGGAAAAATCGCCAAAATAAAAAAATCGCCAAAATGAAAAAAATCGCCAAAATGAAAAAATCGCCAAAATAAAAAAAATCGCCAAAATGAAGAAAATTGCCAAAATGAAAAAAATCGCCAAAATGAAAAAATCGCCAAAATGAAAAAAATCGCCAAAATGAAGAAAATTGCCAAAATGAAAAAAATCGCCAAAATGAAAAAATCGCCAAAATGAAAAAAATCGCCAAAATGAAAAAAATCGCCAAAATTTAAAAAATCGCCAAAACGAGAAAAAAGCGAAAAATGGTAAAAAAAAAATTATTTCAGCTGAAAAAACGTAAAACACTGTATTAAAAAAATGCTCAAAGCCCAACGTACGGAACCCTTCGTGCGCGAGTCAAAGTCGCACTTTACTGAATTTATTATAATATTCAAATTTATTTTACATACGTAAACTGTCGCTTACGATAAAAAAAGTTATCAACAATTTTGGCATTTTTATAATTCTAAACTATGGGTAGGCCCATGAAATTTTAATTTCAATAAAAAAGTATATTTTCGATAACATGTTGCTTACGATAAAATCGAAAAAAGGCTCGATATGACTTGAATTAAATTTATTTTCATACACATTTTTTTCATTTTCTATTTTTAAAATTTTCAAGCCTTATCCGGTTTCTGTTAATTAACAATTTACAAAAGGGGGGGGGGATAATCCTACTTTTTGTGTTTATCCAAATTTATTCATTATTCGGCTTAAAATATTTTTAAGCTCGTCAATCATCAGTATATTTAAACAAAAATCCCAGAATTATTTTTAACTGAAACAAAATGCATAAGTATGTATGTAAGTACATACATATGTATGTATATAATTGTTAATAATCTTTTGCAAAACAATCGGACACACCCACAAAATAATCGTTAAAAAAAAATAGAGGAGGGAGGAGGCAGACAATTATCGATATCTCTCCTTTAGATAAATTCGAAAAAAAGCGTTCATGTATGAATGTAAAAATTATAAATGATTTGTGTATGAAACGAATTATTAATTTTGTTGTATTTAATTATTACAAAAACAATAAAAAAGCAAACATGATTTTAATCTGTAAAAAAAGATTTGCATGCGAAATTTACAAACGAAGCAATCATGTATGCAATAATAAATATCGAATCAATTTCATAAAGTTTTCAAAATGCCTTAAAGGTACATATTTTTAGCGGATTTTTAGATGCATGTACATATATGCATGCATACATACATACATACATATATACACATGTATGTGTGTATGTATGTATGTACCCTCTAGTCAGCCTAGAACCATATGTCTCTATTTTAACACTCTTTTCTCTAGCGACAATTTCACTAGTTAAAATGTCGACAACATTCCTTTATGCGCGAGTATAGATACGTTAAAGACAACAGTTCTAGTATATTTCTGGTGACATTGTCAACGGACGCGTCAATAGTTTATTTTCTTTTTTTATTATAATGTGCAGTCAATACCAGACTTGCAAGCCGATCGTCGGCTAGCCGCTGCCACTTTTGATTGGCTGTATCAATTTTAAACAAATGTTTTTAGTTGCATAATATAATTTTGTTTAGACCCACATTGAATTTTTGGTTCAAATGTCTCTATATTGCCATAACAGAACTACCTCGTCAATAGTGATAAAGTCTACTGGTGGATTTTTAATGACAACCCTATGTTATATGTCAATAGGCGATTACATTGGCTGGGGTACACCTGGTCAGTAGTACTATTGACAATGTCACTAGTAAATCTCTACAATTTTACTATTGACATCGAGCGAGGAAATATCGATATTGTAGACTAGAGCCCCTAAAATTTACTCGTGAATCTTTGGTGACAATGTCGCCATGTGGTCCCAAAATAATTAATTAGTCAGTAGGGCTACAGTCTACTGGTGGATTTTCAATGACAAGCTAATGTTAAATGTCAATAGGTGATTACATTGGCTGGGGTACACCTGGTCAGTAGTACTACTGACAATGTCACTAGTATATCACTACAATTTCACTATTTGCAATTCCTGCAGGCTATGTATGTATGTATGTATGTGTGCATGCAGTTTTTTGTTTCATTTTGTCTTGCTAACATGCTTAAGACGCTTCTTAAGGCTCAAGCTAAGCAAATCTATTATTGTTAATTAATTTATGTTGAGCTTTTTATTTCTTGTAGCTCCTTGGTCTACTCCTATATATGGGAGTGTTGTTATTGTGGCGCTTTGGCTAAAAGTTATTTCCTCTCTTTGGTTAATGAAAATGTTTTACGGTATAAGACCAGCCATAAATACATAGATGCATATGTACTTACCCAGTTGGCCAAATCGTCGCAGACGACACTGTCTTCGACAATTAATGTACGAGATGTCGCCTGTCGATCAGGTTTTCAAATCGACAATTTCAAGGAAATCGTCGTTCATGTCTATCTGAGCTACAATGTCACACGTTTTATCTTCAATAAAACTTTGTTGAGGACAGTCTGAGAGACAGTGTCGTCATACGTTATGTCTTCTATAAAACTTTGTTGAGGACAATCTGAGAGAAAGTTTCATAAGTTTTGTCTTCAATAAAGCAGGGTTGACGATAATCTGAGCGACATTATCGCTCATCTCGTCTTGTGTGACCTCTCCGCCATTTGTATGAAAATTTCGTCGACGATTTGTATGGAGCTGTTTTCAATATGTCTTCTAGGACTTAGCATTGTCTTGTAACCGCCGTCAAAGATGTCTTAAAGACGTGGCCAACTGGGTATATGTGTGCTGCTTGAAATAAATTTTGAATTTATGATTTTTCGTTGAGTTGATTTTCAGCACGTTTACATGATTTCGTTTTCATAAATATCAATCATTTTGTTGTTTTTTTTTTAATTTAAAATAACATTTTGCATGTGAAAATTTTTAATGAGCTTGCGGTTTTTATGAATAAACGCTTAACTTAATTTTTGTCCATTTCGAATTGTTGATGAGAAAATACATACGTACATATGTATTCTTTATGTGGGTTGACCAAATTTAATTTTCTTAGCTAAAAACAACGCAGTTTATAAATAATAGATTTTTTTGGTAATTTTCTAAGCTTTTGATTTTTTTTTAAACACAAGAGCACATCACAGCAACAAGTCGAAGCAAAATTGTCTGCGGTGGCACACAGTGGGGCCAAAGGCCCCTTTTTTGGGGATCAATTCATATCTCCACAACTACAATAGTGAGGGTCACTAAATTTTATATGGATAGCTCTTAGAACAAACTGCATATCCTAACAAAATCTTGGCGGTATAGGTGGGTGTAGACAGGTACCCCCCATACAAAGTAATTCTTAATTAATTAATGAACATAACATCTTCTATATATCTGTGGCAATAAGGAAAAAGTGCTTAAGTTATATTTATTTCTTTCACAGCCAAATTGGGTAATTTTCTCTGTTAATCTTTATTTTTTTAAGCAAACATCGTTCTACAGACTATAAATAATACATTCAAGTTAAAATATACCAAAGTATAACGTAAAATAAACTATTATTGCAAATGAGATTGGAAGTCTAAAAAACATAAGCTGCAAGTAATTTTGCTAAAACTTCTTGAAAAATCGCACCAATTAATTGAGATTTTGCCTAGGGATACTTTTAGACATGCAGATTACGGAGGTACCATTAACTCAAAATCAGCTTGTCTCGACTTAAGCACTTTTTCCTTTTTGCCACAGATATATAAAACGGAACGTGTGTTTGTTTATTTGTTTGTTTGGTTGTATCTTATAGCAGACCAGACCTCTGGGCCGATCTTCCTGACACTTCCACCACATTTAACTGGGACTATAGAATGAATTATAGTCTAATTTTTTCAACCACGCCCACTTTTTTAAATTATGTTACTCCTTCTACATAGTTTTTAACAGATTTTAAAATGTTAACGAGCATAACTTCGCGCCATTTGTTGATAAATTTTCAAAATTCTATTTGCGTATGAAAAGGTCAACTAATTTTTTTTTTAATTTAGGAAGGGGGGGGGGTTACAAAATTGCCCGCCCCAATAATTAACTATCAAATAACTTCGTCATTTGTCAAACAATATTCAAATGCATTTTGCAAATGGAAGAGGTCCAAAAATTTTTTTAATGGGGAGAGTGGCGAAATATGCCTACAAAAAAATGGATTATCACATTACTTTATCATTTGTGAAATGATTTTCAAAATTTTTTTATGCCGAAGCCTCAAAACTTGATTATCAAATAACTTTGTCATTGAATGACTTCGGATAAGAATTATCCAAAAATATATTTTTTTAACAAGCTTAACAGAGTTAGCTAAAATGCCACGTTATTTTTTAAAATCATTATTATATATAAATATACCCACGATAACGCGTAACTTGCACGTGACTCACACGTGACACATGCGTGACTTATGCGCGACTCACGCGTAACAAATCCTTACATATGCAGATTTGTAATGAAAGCACATAAAACAAGGACAAATAAAACGACAACAATAAAAGTGTTAGCGGAAAGTCGTTAACCGCTTATTATTGATTAAAGAAAACGCGTGAGGGTATTACTAAACCGTACATACATAACTTCCAAAGCGCAACGATGCGCAGCGTAAATTTTTCTAAAATAAAACTAATTTGTTCAGCCTTTAAAATAAAAATAAAATCTCTGCTTAATTGAGCCCCAAAATCAGTTTCAGCTTTCTCTCACAATGTTCAATTTTATCGCGTCATTACAAAAGTATGATTACCTATTTCAGATTTATTTTTTGACCAGTGTTGTAGAATTGTATGAACTTTATTTTTTTGAATTAATCCGTGAAATGACCGCCTTTGGCCCCTCAGTGTGACGTTCTATCATTTGACGTTTGCCATTTCTACGGTCTATAATTTAAACTGAAAATGTGATTGCGTTCCTGTTTTAGAAACAACCAAAAACTAAATAGATCGCTTTAGTTTCCCTGCAATGCCATCAGCCCCTTAAAACTTACACAAGTGATGATTTTTTTGGCAGTTTTTATCATAACACCAGTACCTGGATTCAGTAACTTTTATTTTAAATAAATATATATCGAAAATTGATCGACTTCGCTATTCAGTAACACATTTTAACGATATTGGCTGTCGGTTGAAGTAAAAATAAATAAAGTCACAAGCTCAAATTCACTGAGTTTTTCTTTATTATTCTTTGTGCTTTTCGCTTATTTTGAAATTTTCTGTACAGAGATACCACATGATATTGAATTTAATGGCGATTTAAATATACCTGGAGACTATCGTAAAAAATAAACTACGGAATCACATTATCGTTACCGCAAACGAATAAAAATGACGATAAATATTACGATTTTCGGTTCGCAAAAAGTTACAGCATCCAGTGGAGCGATTCAGTAATTTTTGTCTATACATTTTGTCGCTTGCAATAACGATTGTGTGATTATGTAACTTCTTTTTAACGATTGTACGCAGCTGATATTTATCGATAAAATTAATCACACATAAATTATTGTCGCTTAAATAGCGACACAGCTGAATATCGTTAAAAATTTTACTGAGCAGCAAATTCGATAAATTTTCGTTATAATTATTTTAGCCATGCGATAATCGTTAAACGAAGTTAGTGAATCGCACTGCAGGTACAGGTTCATTGAACAAAATTACATTAAAGTTGGTCATACAAAAAAATACATACATACATCATTACAATTATCTATGTACACGTTTCTATCACATAAGAATGTTCTAAACAACAACAAACAATCGAGAGTCTACTGTATATGCTTTTAAAGGTACTTTGGAAGCAATTAAAAAATAGCATTCAGTAATGGGTTAATTTACAAATCATTCGTTTAAATTGCATTTCCTTTAAAACTATTCTTCTGCAGTTTAAGAATATTTAAAATAAATAAATAAAAAAATATATTTGTGCCTTTACTTACCTTAAATTATTTAATAGAGGAAGTACTTTTAAACCTAAAACGACAAACGAAAAAAAAATAAATTGAATTAAAAAAAATAATAAAAATAAATAAGTAAATAAAATGAAATGTGTTTAAAAAATTCATATCCGGGTTATTGGCTTAAACTTTTTCTAAAACACCCACATTTTGTTTTCTAGACATAAGTATATTTTTTTTTTTGAATTAAAAATTAAATTTATGAAATAACCACTCATCAACTAGAGAACTTATTTTCCCATAGAAACTCTTATTTCCAATATTAATTTATATATATAAAAAAACTGACATGTGGCACAGATTAATAATTATGCTGCCGAAAAACTTAGATAAAAGTATGCCCCATAATAAATGTCTCCGACAGACATACAAAACAACTAGTTACAACAGAGCTTAATTTGAGTTCATGAACTTTGTATTGGAACACTGGAGGCAGCGAGAAAAAAAAGAATGCAGCAGAACTTTAAATAAAAATTCAGTAAAGTGCGACTTTGACTCGCGCACGAAGGGTTCCGTACGTTGGCTTTGAGCATTTTTTTTAATACAGTGTTTGTTTACGTTTTTTCAGCTGAAATAATTTTTTTTTTGATTATTTTTCGCTTTTTTCTCGTTTTGGCGATTTTTTTAATTTTGGCGATTTTTTTTTTAATATTGGCGATTTTTTTCATTTTGGCGATTTTTTTCATTTTGGCGATATTTTTTTTATTTTGGCAATTTTTTTAATTTTGGCGATTTTTTAATTTTGGCGATTTTTTCCTTTTGGCGATTTTTTTTTTTTCATTTTGATGATTATTTCATTTTGGCGATTTTTCCGGTTTTCCGCGATTTATTTTCGATTTAGAAATTTTTTTTAATTTGGTGCTTTTTTTCGTTTTGGCGATTTTTTTTCAGTTTGGCGATTTTATAATTTTGAGATTTTTTTGTTTTACCGTTTTTAAAAATTTCAAGAAGTTTGCTCTTACGGTTTCCAAGATACAGCAAGTTATCAAAATTACATAGTCAAAATTACATTAACTGATGGTACACCCTCTAATTAAAATTTTTGAAATTTTAGTGTTAATTGTTGTAGTCTGTATAAAAATACACTAACTTTACAAATTTCAAGTGCATATACATACAATTGTATGTATATTACATGGGATTTTAAAATTTTTCGTTGCTCGTTTTGGCACACCCTTTAATTTCCAACTCTCATGTATTTGTTGTTGTAGCGGCCAAGGGTCTACACACTCTGTCCAAATTTCAGGTCCGTAGCTCTTACGGTTCTCGAGAAAATACCCTGTGACGGACAGACGGACAGACGGACAGACGGACAGCGTAGCGAAAACAATAGGGTTCCTTTTTCACCTTTGGTGTACGGAACCCTAAAAACATAAAGGGACGTTTTCTTCATCATGCATCATTTAACCAAACACTAATGATGGAGTAGTACTCGTAGTTGCGTTAAATGAATGAAAGCAAGAAGATAAATGAGTAAATGAATGATTGTCATTTAAGTTTGATTTGACTTTCTTACTTGCAACATGTATCATATGCATTTACAATTGCACATAAATATGCAACAAAAGTACTCGGCACTACTTAAACTTCCAGTTAAAGAAGAAACAAAAAAACATTTAATCAAAGTATTAAAACTAAATATTTATTCATTGTTTTCAATTAAAATAAATTAACTTGCGCTTCATTAGAAAAAAAAAATACATAATTCTTTCAAAATGTTCTGGTTCTTTCTCTTAAAGTTTTTCCTCTTAATACAATTTAAATACCAACAATGCAGTGCAATACAATTCCTTTGTGTTTGTGTCAGGGATGGAAAATTAAATTATTTTTATTTTTATTTTAAAACAAAATTATTTGGGTGTAAAGTGTCTGTTAAAACAAAATTTCCATAAATATTTTGATCAAGCCACACTTGAAATATAAATTAATATTCGTGTCAGGGATGGAAAATGAAATAATTAGAGCTGTGCTCTTTGTGGCAGACACTAGCTAGGACGTGATTTCTTTGAACTTAAAACCAGAGTACTAAAATAAACGTTTGATTTTGTTTTCTTTCGTTCTTTGAAGTGAGTGAAACAAAAACACATTGCATTGATATCTAACAAATGAAATTTGTTTTATATAGCTAAGCAGCATAGCTCTAACACACCTCTCTCCTTTTTTTTATAAAAAAAACTTATTTGGGTTTATCCAAATTTCAATATAAATTTATTTATATAAAATATAAAATATAAATACATTTTTTTTAGAATACGGCCTTTTTATTTTTTTGTGCCCTCATTATATAAAAAAAATAAAGAAACTTTCTTTTTCTTAAAAAAAATGAAGGATGCAAGATACAATATTCAACAAGTGTCTTCTAACATTTGATCTCGCACTATGGTCTAAAATGCTAAATTTTTTCGTGACCAAATTTTTTTTTTGCAAAAACTATGTGCAAAATCAAACTTTTTTCCAAAATAAAAGGACTTTAATGACTGATACTGGCAGGGGACACAAAAAAAAAAACGTACAAGTGTATCTGGGTTTTACTTAACGTGTATCTGAATTTCGTTCCTCCCTTTTGCAGATTGTTGCGATAAATCATCATGATATTTTCACTATTTTTATGTAAAATTTTACGAAAAATATTTTCATGGAACACTTTAACCTTCTAACTCTACTCTCCCTTTCGAAAAAGTACCCTTAAGTTGGGACATGACGACCTAAAGTGCTCTACAAAAGTATTCGCCTTAAAATTCTACTATAATACCAGTATTCATAAATGATTGCTAAAGCCAAAGCGTTCTTGAAATCGGTTTTCTTTTACAAAATTCGTACGTTAAATCTACATTAACTTTAATCACTGATTATGAACACCGATACAAGTCTCCAAGTATTTACAACAAAACTTGAAATAAAAACTAAACTTAAATACAAATTTAGATATTTTTTGCTAAAATGCAAAAAGGCGTAACTACCAAAAATATAATTTTACATGAGAAGCAAAAAACTAAAAAAAAAACTAAACAAACTTGTATTTAATCCTCTTGCTTTTTGTCAATAAAAGCGTAATTTTTGATCGCAGAATTGCAAAGTTTTGTCAAGTTTAAAGGCATTCATAATAATCAATCAAAAACTTGATTTTGAATTTTTTGTTAGTTACACCGTTTTGCACTTCAGCTAACGATATATTTCTTTGTGGCTGACACAAAATCGTATAAATTTGCTTATTAGATTGCAATAATAAATTTTTTTTAATGTTTTTATGTAAATGCTGCCATTTTAATCCTTTCTTAGAATCAATAAAAACCATATTGAAACATTAACGAAAGTTTAGTAATCTTAAAATTTCTTATTTGAATATGAAAAATATTAGTTTACTGTATTAATTTTATTTATTTTTAAGTATTTCAATATACATTTTCTATTATATTGAAAATTATAGAATTAATATGTGGTGCTCTGATTTTTAAGTTGCCACTTTTCCCTGAGTCTAGACTAAAATTTCCCCGTTTTTTCTTTCAGTCTCGAAACTTTTGTTTTAACCTCATGACCTTGTTTTAGATTAAAATTAGATAAAATTTTTATTTTAGCTTCTAAATGGTTTATTAATATACAAAAAAAAAGCCTGGACTCACACACAGCGAGTTTCATTCCGCAACTTTTGAGTGCATAGGAAAGAGAGAGAGGAAGAGCTGAAGACAATGTGCAAGTGAGCCTTACCATTTCCCTCTCTCTCTCTCTCACCCACATAAACTCAAAAGCTACTCAATACGAAAGCGGGTCAACAAGTCCGTGACTTTTTGAATGCAACATGTTTTTGGATATTTTTCCATTTTTTTTAACCCTTCCAGAACAAATTCGCCGAGGTCATCAGAATAGGTATTTGTTTGTGAGATAATTTCCTCCTTGAAGTCAAACCTCTTCCCGCAGCGCTATTTCTTCAGGTTTGGAAGCAAGAAATAATCACTCGGTGCTAAATCTGGAGAATTGGGGTGAGGGAACAACTCGCAACCCAATGCATGGGTCTTTTGCCATGCAACTGCCGTTGTTCTGTTTTTCAAATCCTAAATCATTAAATGGACTCAAAAATTTGGCTAGTATTCGCCTCTAATTGTTTTACTCTTTTGAAGGTAGTCAATGTTGATTATACCGAGTGCATGGAAAAAACAGCCTTTGGGCCAATTAGTTTGGAACTCTTTAATTGTTTGGAACTGCTTAAGGACGTTGAGGGAAGTCTAAGGCTATCTAAAATCAGTGGGTGTTTTTAGTTTTACGTATTGGCCTTTATTTGGCGACACTTTTTCCGAGCATTTTTCTATGTAGAAAAAATCTCAATTTAAAAAAAAAAAACTTTTTCGTGCTTTATGATTTTTTTCAGGGCTCACCAATCTCTACTTCTAAATAAAAACGTAAGTGGAAGCAGCAATTTATAATCTGCCCTTCACTAGAACATTTTATCTGTGGTCACTTTTTTTTTTTTTGATATTTAAATGCCCATTAGGCAGCAATGGGTTAATGAGCGCATGAAATTCAGTTTTTCCATATTCTTCGCAAGACACGCAGTAGTCTGTTTTTTTAAAAGCGTCGCACACTGTCGCTAACCACGGCCAAAAATTAAAAAAAATTAGTTTTGAATTAAAAAAGCATGTGCAATATTCCAATTAAGTGAAATAAAAAAGAATTTTTTAAAAAAGGTTTATTTTTTAAAGAGTTTTGATGATTCAAAGTCAACAGATAGTATGCAACTATTTGAAAATGTGGTACGGACACATGCAAACTTTAATAGGTTAATTAAATTTTTTTTAGATATTGCACTACAACTTCCAATAAAACATAAGGGGAATAATATGGTTACAATATATTTTTTCTATATTTTGTAACTCATATGCTATGTGCCGTTGCTTATAATGTAAATGAAAAGAAAAACATATGTGAATGAAAAAAGTAAGAGTTAAGTGGTCTATAGAAAAAAAATATATAAAAATATATTTTTCATACTTTCACATTAGCCCAATTCACAAACTTGTGCAAATGGTCTTGCATCGTAGCATGTGCAAAATGGTGGTGTATATTGATAGTCACCATTTAACAATTCCTAGTGGTGAGTATCAATATACTATACCATTTTGCACATGCTGCGATGCAATACCATTTGCACAAGACTGTGAATTGGGCTATTATATTTCTACAAGTAACTAGATTGCAAATTTTTTATATTCTTGTACACCTTTTCCCCCCTTACAATTTATTTTTACAATATTTTTCAAGTTATAATTTGTATATTTTCAGTATATTATTTACTTCCAGGACATTTGGGAAGGACATTAGTCCTTTAAATTTAAATGGCCAAATTGTAGGTGTCGTCTATTGTCTATATTGCATCTAGTCAAACATTTAACTCACGATAAGTGTAGACAATTTTTTTTTGTTTCACATTTTTGAAAAAGGACACTTTTGAGGTGTGCGTGCGTATCCTTTCTCTGAATCGATCGAAATTTTTACGAAGCATTAAATATGTTAAAATTAGTGTCTTTATACAATTTCATTGAGTTACAATTCATTTTCTCTCTGTTATGGTAATTTTTCATTTCAGGATATATGGGAAGGACACGAATCCTTGGAAATTAAATGGCCACATTTTATGTGTGATTATACAGGGTGTTTTTTTAGAGGTATAGAACTTCGAATTGAAATAAAACACAAGAAAATCGTTTTAATGTCCATCAATTTGCCTTTATTGGAAGGATAATTTTATGCCATTAATGTTTAAATATGATTTCGGGCATGTGGCCGCCGCGGCTGGCTCGAATAAAGCCAATTCTACAGGTCCAATTTTCAACCACTTTTTCGAGCATATGGGGCCGTATGTTGGCAATAACGCCACGAATGTTGGCTTCCAAGTCCCCTATCGTTTCTGGTTTGTTGGCGTAGACGAGCGACTTCACATATCCCCAAAGAAAATAATCCAATGGTGTCAAATCACACGATCTTGGTGGCCAATTGACAGGTCCATTCCGCGAAATTATGCGCTCATCGAATGTTTCCTTCAATAAATCGATTGTGACGTGCGCTGTGTGGCATGTAGCGCCGTCTTGTTGGAACCACAACTCATCCACATTCAAAATCTTCAAAATATTCCATAAAGTTGATGGACAAAGCTCCAATTGCTGTGCACGGTGGGGAATCGATTCATTCGGGTCCTCTTCAACACTTTGCTCTACAGCGGCATCTGCGGATGCGTATTATCACATAGAGTAAACGTAGTGCGAAAACGATCCATGGTTAACCGAATTAATTGCTCTGATGGACGATTATGTCGACCATAAAATGGACGGAGCTTGCGGTAAACTTCGGAAACTGAACCATTATTTTCGAAATAAATTTGCACGATTTGCAAGCGTTGTTCTTTTGTCAACCTGTTCATGATGAAATGGCAAACCAAACTAAATATTAATCACTTGACAGCTGACAAAATGGCCGCCAGTTAAAAAAGTGATGCCAACTTAAAGTTCTATACCTCAATAAAAAACACCCATTATTTTACCAATTAAAACATGTGTGCCAAATTTCATTTCTTTACGATAAATACTTCTATTTTTGGCCGCTCGTTATATGAACTCGTGACACTGTGCGTCGCATCTTGATTGTCCATTCAAAACGTATAACGTGAAATAGCGAAAAAATATTTAAATAACACAAAACAAAATGTGTTAATAAATATCTCGTTACTATTGTTTATGTATTATGACAAAGTGTAAATGTATCAACGTTTCCATCCCTGGTGCCAGCCCATTTTGCATATATGTACATACATGCATATGTATGTAATGTTGATAACAGTTTGTGACAAATGTTGGACATTTTTCCAAACGCAATGAAATGTTTAACCTCTTCTTCTTCTTACATGATATTTTTTAATCCTAAGTCTATTAAATTTCCTATTTCGTAGGTATAAAATTCGAATACCATAAATATTCACAGCACACTTTCTTAACAACCGTTTCAAGTTGACGGCACGAATGTGCACAACAAGCTTATTTATTTTTATTAATTCGGCATATGATCGCAAACTTAAACACTGGGTTAATTTTTTTTTATTCTTTTCCACGTCTTGTTAGTTTTAGCTGATAATTAATTACAATCAGATACATATTAATGTAATAAATAATTTTTTTTATTAATAACAATTTTCATTTTACCGGAAGGCAAAAACTTTATCTAATGCGCTAAATACCATGATGCATAGATTGAAATTATAACAACATTCAGAATTGTTATAAAATCTATTCATAAATATAAAACTTTTATTAATTATTTAATAATATATTACTATAACCAAAGGCAAGCAATTGATTATCTGAAACTTTCATTTGCATATGAATAATGTTCGCAAAACTGAACATTTATTATGCCAGTAATTTTTGCTTTAGTAATAATTGGTGGTAATTTTATAGAATAAATTTCTATCTATTTAAAAGGCGTGGTTGTGGTACTTTCGTGAAATGGTGTTTTATACAAAAAAAATTAATTTGCTTTTATAAATTAATTATGCGTTGAATACTGGGGGCAAATTACGGCATTCGATACGATTCGAAATTTAAAAATATTTCCATATAAACTCTATTGAAATATTTCATAATTTCGTTCGATAACGAGTGCGGTAATTTGCCTCCTGCTCTCTGTACGGGATTTCCTAAATCTACACTCATTCCACATTTATAAATTTTTATTTGGAATTTTCGCTTGTCTTTTTTTTTTTTGGTTAAGCAAGGTCTTTATGCATTTCATGCCTGCTCGTGGAACTCATCAGTAAACGTCAACCCAAAAAATTCCCAATAAAAATAAAATCTTTTTATATCAAATAAATATACTTCGGTAGTTCTTATCCATTTTTACTGTTCCGTACACCAAAAGTGAAAAATAACCCTATTGATTTCGCTACGCTGTGTGTATGGCTGTGACGTGCTGTTTTCTCGAGAACCGTAAGAGCTAGGGTGGTCTAATACGCGAAACGAAAAATTTTAAAATCGAATTTAATATACATACAATTATATATAGACTCTTGAAATTGCAAAGTTAGTGTATTTTATAAAGACCTCAACAATTAACACTTACATAAATTAAAAAAAAAAAAAATCAAAATTAAAGGGTATTCTATCAGTGATGTAATTTTGACAACTTGCTGTATCTTGGAAGCCGTAAAAAGCTCCAAACGCAAGAAAATTCGCCAAAACTGGAAAAATCGCCAAAACGAAAGCGCAAAAATTTTATTTTTTTAAATGTCTACTTCAGGTAAGATATTTGATTGTATAGGTTGAAGTTCGTATAGTATTACATATCTAGTGTCCGTATGGAACCCGGGTGCTAGTCATAGTCGCACTTTGCTGAATTTATTCTTATTATTTATTCCTCTTCTAAATTCTGTAACATATTTGGGGTATTCACACCAGTGTCTTAAGTGTCCCAAGTGTCATAATGTCTTAACATTTTAACATAGTTTAAAAAAATTGTTGTTGTGGCTCAGACAAAAAGGTCATAAGGTAATAAGACTTTCTCAGCTATGTTTATAATTGTAAATTATTTCACTGCTGTGAACAACTTTAAAACGTATTAATTTATGAGTACCATTTGAATACCCCAATTATGTAGGCGAAGCCAATAAAATGTTTCATAATATAAACATTTTATTAAATTAATTGAATTATTTAACACAAACTAATAAAACATTATACGAGTAGATAGTTTAATTTGCTGTTCGCGGACTATTAATATTTTTCTATTTTTCTATACTCGCAAGTGTTTTTGTATTTAAGTTTTCTTCGTCTTCATTGTTGTATTTGAATACAATGGAAGTTAAATACATGAGAGATGAATTCTAAATTGTTCTGTCACTTTTTCCATAAATCAAAGTTCACTTTCAAAAGTGACAAATACGTTTGCAAGTTAATTATTTGTAAACAGTAGATTTATAACAATTAAGGTTTGTTTCTTGTTAACTGAAAGCATTACAAGTGAAAATTAATTGATTGACAAATGTTCTTTGGCACAAAACACATTAAATAAAACATTTAGCAATTTCTCATAATTGCTTAGACACACCTCGTAATTAAGGGATAGTGATACCAGGCATTCTAAAATGTGCAAATAATTAAAAATGCTCTTGTTTTAATAATGAAATTGTGAAAACTTAATCGCACACATTAATTACACACCTTATTATGTTCTTTCATTTAGTGGGCAATGTGACAGCAACGCAAGAGCATGCGGCAGATGCTTATATGAATGCTATCGAAAATACTATCCAGCATGCAAAAAAAGCATTACAATAGAAGATTCTATAAAGGAGTTATATTCACAACACTATAAAATAAATTCTTGGAATTATTCTTAGTATTTACGTTATCACTCTTAAGGATATATGTATAATCCAGCTTGATATTTCGAACATATGAATTTGTGTTTGCTGGGTAACTCTTTCACCTCACTGATACTAATATGCCTTATCACATTTACGTCCCTTTTCACAATGTATGATTAACAGTTAACGTAAACTTTAACTGACAGTTCTTTCTACAAAAGTTGCCGTTAAATTCCCTTTTAGCTTTTAATTGTACATTGTGAGAAGGGCCGTTACAGTTAAAGTATTGCGCATTCATGTTGTTTTTGTTTCAAGTGGAACGATGTCTAAATTATCAAACCGGCCCTAATAGTCTTTCTATAAAGATATGAAGTTTTTCGGTTGATTTTAAACATTTTGTGATGAACTCTACTGAAGAGTTTCTTAAGCACGAACGAAATGCATATAGACCGTGCTTAACCTACAAAACAAAAAGAAATCCTAAAATACTGAAGACTGCTTGTAAAATAAGTATTAACAAGTAATATGAAAAATCATAAAAGAAACCTAAAAATAATTTTTAAATACCTGTTGAATGATACCCATTTTGATATAGTTCGCCGATTTGTATTGTGCCGCAAAGGAACACACATACATACATACATACATATCTACATCCAGGCTGCCCAGAGAAGCGCCAGAGTGCCGAACATCAATCGGGTTTTTATACAAATGAATACACATACGCTTATACATTACTCTCTTTACTTTTTTTTTGTTTCTCTCGGTGGCTAGCTCTGATATACATACAAACATACACTCCTTTTCCACACGGAAAGTGTACTTAGCAAAGTCTTAATTCAGCTGCGAGAAAGACAGAAAGAGACTGTACTACTACCTCTGTCTTTCACACAGCTGAATTAAGACTTTGCAAAGTAAACTTTGCGTGTGGAAAAGGGGTAATACATAGACCATATCTGCTCACAGTAGCACCAGAGTGCCGAACATAAATCTTCTGCTTATACAAATGAATACACATACGCGAATACAGTTCTCTCGTGTTTCTCTCAGTGGCCAGCTCTGACATAGACTGATAAACACAATACCCTTCTTTTCGTTGCGCAGTCGGGTAATAAACGAGGAGCTGGCGAGCAAAACCAGACCAGTCCCGTTAACTGTTCTTTACAGGACAGGCAAATTACTGAACTACCTAAATCAGTGGTGGGCGCTGTGAATGTATTGATGAACTGTCAGTGTATTGAGGTTACGAGCTACACAGCAAACACAAAGCCACACAGTTAAAATATTAATTGAAAATAAAACATTTTCTAAGTACGACTAAACAGTCAATTGACAAAAAAACTTTTTCAAACTTTACTTTGGTATGGCCCCTGATAGCAACCATTTTTTTTTTCCAAATAAATTAATTTTTTATTTTAATTTTAAATGTTTTCTCTCTCCCTACCATTAAACTAGTGAATACCGCTATAAAAAGCATCATAATGTATTCTAATGACATATATCCATTTTTTCTTTATAATAAAATATTTTTCGCATACACAGAGAAAAAACTGCCTCACAGAATCAATAAGATTTCCTCTATGAAACGTTTTTAGGCTAAGGGTTATCCCAGCAGAAAGAAGCGAAGATTTTTTCATAGAGATGCCTTATTGTTTTTATGTGGTAAATCTAATTAATTTTATCAAGAAGAGAACCACATAAAATCAAGAAGAAATCTTATTATTCACAACTTTTTTTTACGCAATTTTCGTTATTTTTGGCACCAAAAAAAAAACAATCCATAGAGCAAAACTTCTTGATTCTATTAGGTTTTCTTATAAATTGTAAACTATAGGGATTTCTTATTGATTTTATTAGGTTGCCTTCTTGATTTTTTTAAAAAGGTTTTCCTCTTGATTTTATTAGGTTGCCTTATTGATTTTTTCAATAAGGTTTTCTTCTTGATTTTAGTAGGTTCCTAAAAGCATCTTATTGATTTTTTTAATGAGGAAATCTTCTTGATTTTATGAGGTGTCTTGTTATTTCGTTTCTATAAATAGACATAGCGACAATTTTTTTCATAACGTTTTTCATTTTTGTATAAGAATGTATGCACAATAATTTCAATGGTTATTCAGGGTGCTTGTTAGCATATTGGTTAGAGTGCTTGTCTATCAGGTAGAAGTTTGCTGGTTCAATACTTGGTGAGTAAGTTAGTTAAGAATATAAGATAATGTTTATGTATAAATAAATAACATCTACAATATACTACATACATACATACATATGTATGTATATGGTATAGAATTTAAATGAAAATACATCAGTACAGAGAATAAAGACGCATTTTTTTTATTTTTTTATTAAAAAAATCAATAAGATAACCTCATAAAAACTACAAGATTTCTTCTTGATTTTTTTAAAAAGGTTTTCTCTATGAAATTAATAGGATTTCCTTATTGAAAAAAAACCATAGAGATTTCTTATTCATTTTGTTCTATTTTATGAGGTATTTAGTAGGCACTGTTTTTTCTGTGTATCACCAATTTAAAATGAAACACGTGTGTTTGCTGGATAAATATTCTGGAAAGAATATGTAAGCATCCGCATCATTTGCACTCGTCGCTGTCTCCTCTACGACTAAATGAAAGAGAATAAGAATACGGTTGATTGTACTCAACAAAATTGTGCAAAGAAACGCGCCCATCAGTGACCTAGTTTCTAGGTCATTGAAGTACTTGAAAGTGGCACCACTGAAATAAGTGTATATGTTTCAATATCAGATGCTTACGATGTCTTGGTCCCGCTTTCAAATAATTAAGCTGCGAACTTCATGGCTACAATTGTTGCTAGCAGCCTGCTGGAAAAAATATGTTTAATATATTACTTAGATTAATGAAAATGTTAAAATTTCTCAATTTCACCTTTTTACCGAAAGAAGATATGATGCCATATGTGTACAATGTTGCCACTCTTTATAACTGTCACTTTTTGCATCCGTTGCGGGAGTATCTTTATATTTACTAATGTTGAATAAAACGCCTACTGGTTCCTAATTTTAGATATTTCGATGCCACTGTATTCTATAATGATTCTATATAATATTTAACTTTACTTTACGTCAAGCATTTATAAAATACTATGTATGTATCTATGTATAATGTTTTATGTTTTTTTTCTAAATTTTTTTTTCATTCCCAATGTTTCCTTCCCTATTATGCATTTTAATATTTTTTCATACAAAAATCTCATAGAAAAAAAAATTCAATGAACAACGTCTATTGTATTTAATTAAAAAGCTGTGCAACCAAATTTGGCACATTTAATTGTTGAAATAAATTGGGAACACAACGAAACACTCATAACAAGTTTCTACGTCAAATAAGCCCAAAAAGGAAGAGTTTCTTATTGAGGAAAAAAAAGTTTGCTAAAAAATTTATATTAAAAAAAAGTAGTTAAAATTACTTTTGTTAACAAAATGTAAGAATATAAAAATTCAATAAAATTATCTTTATATCTGTTAAGGAATAACCGGAAGCTGCATAAAATACTCGTAATAAATAAAGAAAAAATATTTAAGTTTAATTTAAAAATTTCCATTTTACAAATGTTTTCGATGCACAGATTGATTTCATAATTGCTGTGGCTATTGGAAGTCTTAATTTTACAAAATGGTAATTTTAATCATCATCATTAAATCATTTACACTTGCTAACGAATCTGTAACCTATAAACAGAAGCCAGGCCGAGCGAGGAGTTTTTTAAACTTTTAACCGGTTTTCAAGTTAACGACTGTTTTTTGATTTTGTACTCCAAGCTGGAGCTGGAGGTCTTTTGTAATTAAATGTGAAGCTAATAACTCATAGTTATCATCAATTTTGCCTTCATCAAGGTTACAACGCAAAATGCTACTTACAGTCTTATAACTCTCCGCCACAAAATATTGATAAAGTGTTACGAGTAATAAACAAGATGTTTTTGACTGTATTTATTAAGTGTTAACCCTTAAAGGGATACAATTTTTACGATTATTATCAGTAGTTTATGAAACGAACTTTCATTAAATGTGGAAATGTATTAAATTCTTACATATAGATTTTATGGCCGTGTTTAAATTACATTGCTTTCGTTTGAATGAAGCTGAAATGTTATTCTAGCAGATTGCAGCAAGTCTACAAGTCTAAAGCTTAAATTAGATGTGACATAGCCATAACGCCATAGCCATAACCAAACCAAAATTCAATTGGTTTCTATGGTGAGAGTTATGGCATTATGGCAAGACACGTATAATCTCATACAGTGTTGCCCATTAGTTTGGTTCGAACGGCTGTTTTCTATGGCTATGGTTATGTCACGTCTGATTGAGCCTTAAGTTCCAGACTTTTAGCTCAGATTTGACGTCGCACATTTTTATGTTCACAATAAAAAGTCACTAATTTTCAACAATCTTGTGCCAAAATTTGTTACCCTGTTGCGAGAGGGGTTAGAGAAATAGCGAGGTATGCACATATTCATGTTCTCGAAACTCGTTTTGTTTTCTCGTTCGTTATTTAAACCCAGGTACTCGTATACATAGCGGCATTTCTCTCAGAAATTCCACTTTTTTGTCGCGTGCGACAGTAAGCAATTAATCTTGTATTTCTGAACAACGTGACTCGAGTTTTCTTAAAACTTTACCTGCTGTTTACACGGCCTATACAAAAATATATACAGAAGTAAAAAAAAAGTTTCGCTTTCCTTGAAAAAAAAAAAAAACAAGCATATTTGCTTGGTGTCGCACGCTACAAAAAATTGACATTCCTGTGGAAATGCTCATATGCAAAATTTCTGCTGGAAATATTTCTTCTTGTAAACGTTAAGAATAAAATAAAAAATTGCTGCAAGAAATTTTTCCTAATGCAAACTGGGACTAAGCTAGTCTATTTGGTTAAAACCACGAATGATTATCCGTGCGATTAGCCACTTGAAACATAAGCTGAGTGAACTCAAATCCTAATTAATTTGGTGTTTTTGGCAATGCAAAGCATTGTGGAACGTATTAAAGAAGCATTTGTAGTGTTTTTTTTTATATTCACCCTTATAGTGAATATTTTCCAGTGGAAATATTTCCCTGTTCTCTACTGTTTCAACAGTAAATAGTTCCCGTATATTTTTTGTTGTGAGAAAAAAATTCCTTATCATAAATATTCACCTATATCGTGAATTACAAGTGAAATTTTACTTCCCTTCAACTTTTTATTCCCCTGGAAAGGCAAAATACTATCGTAAATCTCCCGTAAATTTTTTCCAGCTGTCAGTTCCCAGCAAAAAACTTTGCCTACTAGAATGCAAAAAAGTGTATGTACTCCTCAGTCGTAAGTACTTACAATTTGACTGAATAACCCATTATTTTTGTTTAAGAAGTTCAAAAAGTATGCGGTACCCTATACTTTTTGCCTACAAACATGCAAAAGTTAATATATTACTGATTGCCTAAAAGTACTCAAAATTTAATGGGTTATTTTTTGCTTACAAATATGCAAAATTTTATATATTAATTTTTGCTTAAACTTATTCTAAATTAATTTGCTAATTTTTCTAATTTTTTTATTTTAAATGAATAAAATTTTGTAACAAATTTCTCTAGATATACATATTTCCTTATTAACTGGAAAGTACTACAATAAGTACTTTCACGTAGTGATATAAATAAGTTCTTATTTTATTCATTACATGACAGTCATTATTATGCAAATAAAATAATTAGATATATAAGTACCACTCATTACTTTGTAAGCCATTAAAAGAGTACTACCCATTACAAAATTTCGAAAATTTTTTGCTGGGTTCTTAGTGAATGTAAAATAAATTTAGTAAAGTGTGACTTTGATTCGCACACGAAGGTTTCCGTACGGCGCTTGTTTCTTTTTGGCAATTTTTTCGGTTTTCAGCAATTTTTTTTTGATTTTGGCGGTTTTTTTAATGTTGAAAATTTTTTAGTTTTGGGGTTTTTTTTTGTTTTGGAGATTTTTTGTTTTTTTTTCAAGATTTTTGTGTTTTTATTTTTTACAAAATACTCGTCCATATTTTTAGTTGTAGCGATTTTGTAGTTGTGGCGCTTTTTAGGTTTTTTTAGTTTTGGCGATTTTCTGTTCGGCTCTTGGCGATTTTCTTAGTTTTTTTGAATTTCTTACTTTTGGTGATTTTTTTTTTTGCATTTTAGCGATTTATTTTAATTTTGGTTATATTTAAGTGATTTTTTGATTTTGGCGCATTTTCGTTTAGGCATTTTTTTTTTTAATTTTGAAATTAAGGGTGGCGTTGTCTGAAGTAGCTAGCACGTTTACTACAAAACCGAAGGTTCTGGGTTCCAGCCTGGCATCTAAATAACAACGCAACGCATTTTTCTGATGTATTACTTGTTGTAGGAAAGTTCAAGTGATGAAAGCATAGTCACTGGTCACTGAACTATACCAACTTCAACAGATACTAGTCCTAATGTAACATCACAGCGCCCCTCGTTGTGTAGCATAATCAGCGGCAAAGTAAAATAACCAATAAAATGGCTACTAAGCACAGCTTAAAAAAAATCAATACGCCTCATTTAACACCAGAGGCGCTGCAAACTGCATTATTAAAAAAACTCGCAAATATAGCAGAGTTGTAAAAGAATGATGCTTTCCTCTATCTCTTCCTTCACCACCTGTCTTCTCTACCACTATCCCTTTCCTAAAGAAGGTAACATCTAGTAATAGTGGTAGGCTTTCATTGCCTGAGTGTTACTTTTCTTTAAAAAAAATAGTTTTGGCATATTTGAAAATTTCAAGAATTTGCGTTTTACGGTTTCAAGTTGTCAAAATTTTTGATATTTTAATTTTAGTCTTAATTGTAGTCTACATAAAAATACACTGCGACTTTTTTTAACTGTCATATATCTGTTGTTGTAGCGGCCAACGTTTTACATATTCTGTGAAAATTTCAGGTCCATAGCTCTCTTACGGTTCTTGAGAAAACAGCCTGTGACAGACAGACAGACATACAGATGAATATGAACCTTTTTGGTTTACATGCAGTAAATTTTATGGCAATGGTATAGTTTTCCACGGTATCTAAAATATTTAAAAACATTTATATAATTTTAAATCCAAAATTTGTGTATTTCTTACTATCAAACGTAAAATTTGTCTAAATTTCAGATAATTTTTATGCTTTACAAATCTTTTACCCGTTTTTTTTTTCATTCACTACGCATTGATAGCGGGAACAAAGGTTTCCATGAAATTCACGATAGCAAATTTCCCTTCATTGGTAATTAACATTTGTTGGGAACAAAAATTTCACAATTTTATTCACAATAGGGGTCGTGATATAACTTTAATATTTTCTTTCCAATTAAATACGAAACTTTTTAAGTAATTATTTGTTTTTGAGATAAGGCCAATAAATATTGTTCATTATTTATATTAATTCCCTTTATCGTGGTGGGCGTTTTTGGACATCGAAATTTTTTTTAATCTATAACGACAACGCCCTCGTTGCACAGGGCATAGGACTTATGCACATTCACTAAGTTTTCTAGACCAAAGCGTGGCCAAATATAAAAAAAAAATCCGCAGCAAAGTCTGCTAAAAAATAATGTTAAAACTTAACCCTTTGTGGCGCAACATCGGGAAAATATTTTTTTCTAAAAATTCTCGGAGCTCGTAGCACAAACAAAAAATTTTGTTCATTTTGCTTTTTAGGGTAGGACACAGTGTGTAGACCTTTGGCCGCTACAACAACAAATACATGAGAGTTATAAATTAAAGGGTGTTCCAAAACAAGCAACGAAAAATGTTAAAATCCCATGTAATATGTGTACATACAATTGTATGTACATATATACATACACTTGAAATTTGTAAGGTATTTTTATACACACTACAACAATTAACACTAAAATTTCAAAAAATTTAAATTAAAAAAGGGTGCTCCATCAGTTAATGCAATTTTGACTATGTAATTTTGACAACTTGCTGTATCTTGGAAACCGTAAGAGCTGAACTCTTGAAATTTTCCAAACCGGTAAAACAAAAAAATCCCAAGATTATAAAATCGCCAAACCGAAAAAAAGTCGCTAAAAACAAAAAAAGTCGCCAAAACGAAAAAAATTGCCAAATTAAAAAAAATTTCTAAAACGAAAATAAATCGCAAAAAACCGAAAAATCGCCAAAATTAAAAAAATCGCCAAAATTAAAAAAATGGCCAAAACGAAAAAATCGCCAAAATGAAAAAATGCCAAAAACTGAAAAAGATCGCCAAAATGAAAAAAATCGCCAAAACGAGAAAAAAGCGATAAAAACAAATAAATAATTTTAGCTGAAAAAACGTCAAAAAACGCAAAAAAAAAAACGCCATATTAAAAAAATGCTCTAAAGGTGAAGTTACATAACACGCGTTAGTGCGCGTGTGAACTGTAGGCATCTGTCAAAAAAAGTTGAAATAGTGTTTTTGAATACGACAAGTTACATACCTAACTCTTTGACGCGCTTGCCGCAGAAAGTTGGTTAACTTTCAACTTTTTAACGCGTTGTGTTGTTTTGACAACTAATCAGCCGACAATAAAAAAGAAAAAATTTAAAAAAATTAGAATCATGAAGGAAATCTTAATAAAGAGTTTGAGAACTATACAGTATTGCACAAAAAAGGAATTAAAAATGTTCCAAGATAATTTTTGAATGTAAAAATAAATAAAAAAGCTGAAAGAAAAGGCGTTTGTAACGCGTGTTGTGTAACTTGCCATTTTTCATGCGGTAAAGTTTTCATGCGCACGATATTCGTCGACGAACAAACGCGTGTTATGTATTTCTACCTTAAAGCTCAACGTACGGAACCCTTCGTGCGCGAGTCAAAGTCGCACTTTACTGAATTTATTTGAAATCTTATTTATAGTGAAAAAGGGTAAATAATTAAGAGGAAAGAAAGTCAGATATCTTGGCAATAAAAGTTCCAAATTAGAAATAATTTTACAGATAATATTCCAACAATAAAAGCAATAATTGACTTGCACATTCACAAAAATTTATTGAATTAAAACAAAACGGCAAAATGAGTTTTTAAAAAATTGCACTAGCGTAACATTGATGTAATAAAATCGGAGAGTTATTTTAAATCTGTTGTGATGTAAGAGATACAATTTTGTATTAAGAATTTTTTTTTTAAATAAAATTAACAATTTTCTGTACTTAATGGTTTATATGATGATTGAATGTTTTGTTGTATATCTCCAACATATCGTCATAACGGGTTAAGACAGTGGTAATGGATAAACAAATTTTTAATTAAAAACATTTCATGCAAATCTAAAAAAAATTTAGATTTCCTTATTGTTTGATTTTTATTCCTTGCTTAGGCGCTTACGTTCTTTTTTTACATTCACTGAGAACTGATGGCAGGGAAAATTTCAAACGAACTTTATCGCACTAATTTTCCCTTCGGGGACAATGAAAATTTCTTAGGAATAAATATCTAACTTCTTATTCACAATAGATAAAGTATTTTTTCCTCTTTTTTTATCGTTTTATCAGAAATTATATATAGCGACACCTCAAGTGTCCAGCTGTGCAACGGTTTATTTGAATTTAATTAAAAAATTTTATTTAAATTATCACCAAATACCGTACGAACAACCCATTTCCCTTATAGGGTTAAGTTGCCTTTTAAATTTGGCAGTGTGCAGTGCTTATTTTGCTTATAAATTGAATAAATTCGCATAAAAAGGCATTTGATTAAAGAAGAAAAAGTAAAAAAAAAAATAATATTAAAAGGCAATAGATTTTTAATACATATGTGTGTAAAATCGTGTACTCACGCTTGATATTTATGGTTTGTTTTCGTACGTATAGAGCGCTTATTGTATTTCAAGTCATTGTTTTCAAATACGGACTCAAGTTAAAGACGAGAAGTTGTTGACCATTTATTCACCCGCATAAGGTGAAGGTGTTTACACTTGAATTTGAGTTTATGATCAACAAAAGTAATAAACAATTAGATGGTCAGTCGACGCTGGTCTTTATTAAGTACGAGTATAATTTGCATGTATTTCTTTGGTCTTCAATTCCTTAATGATGTTGTTTATAAGGAAGCATATAATGTTTTGTTTGCAAAAAAAAAAATTTTTTTCAATAGAATTATTGAATTATTTTGCATTGCAATTGTTGGTTTAATTTATTAATTAGACATGATAATATTCGTTAATTGGGATGTCATTATCAAATAAGGTTTTTGAACTGCTGGTTATTTGAATTAATTTTTTTAAAAGTTCTTTTAAAGTTCTTTTAAATTGCTCACTTGCGACTTTTATGCACTTACCTATAAATTCATTTCGTATTCTGATGCGATCTTGTAGCGTGGCTGCCGAAATGATCACACAATTTATAAATGCCAAAAGGGCAACTTGATATTCAATCGTTGTGGTATTTTCCAATTCATTGATAACAATTTTAAAACGATATCGTTCATTTTTGAGATTCTGAAAGAAGAGCATAAATTAAAGAATGAAATAAATAATTTACCAAAAGAATTTGCTGCAAAAAGAAAAGTTAAACAAATAAAAATTAAAAAGAAAGAAATAAATCAAAGTTTTTCTTTCACTTTTCTTTCACCTCTTTTGAAATTTGGTTGAAATACATAAACGTAAAATTTAATATCTATTAAAAGTACTCAGTGCTAATAATAGGCGATTTCCTCTTCTATTTGGAATTTATGGATTTTAAATATAATTTTATAGAAATAGAAGCAATGCTATAAAACGCTATATAACACCCCTATATGTATTTATTTTCTGCCTTATTCATAAAAAATATTTCTTTTTTAAAAAGGGTTTGTAAACAAATTTTGTATGTCTTTATAAACCTTTCATAAAATAATTTTTTTTTGAATAAGGCCTTTTATTTATAAAAGAAAAAAATTGTACAAAACAAAAACATCTGAAAAACGGGTATTTAATAAAGTTTCGGGTACCTACAAAGAAAAAAAGCACCAAAAAATACCAGAAAAGCACCAAAATGGCAACGCTGGTGTGTGGTGACAACAATTTAAAGCAAGATGTTATGTCAGATGTAACATAGGGTTTACACGTGCAGGTGCAAGTTCGAAAAACTCAATACACTCAAACTCTTTTACTAACACATCTACACTTTCGGCACTTGCAGTCTACTTCCAACTCAACTGCCAAGGAATTTTGGTGAACTTGTAGCAAGTAAATGGAAAGTTAGCTAACAGAGTTGCCCTATTAATACTTTAGCACAAATTAAATGGATTTCAGTGTAATTTATATAAAAGTTTTACCTCATTTTAAATACATTTAAAAGCTAATTTAATAATTTTTTTTTTAAATATTCATAAATCAAGCAGTTAATTAATTTTTTAGACATAAATAACATTGAAACAATATGAATTAAGTTCAATACTATCTGGTTCCCTTAAAATTAAACTTTTTTATGTTATGGACAACTCTGCACTAAAAGGTAAACATGCAAGTTGCAAGACAGTCGGCCATTTGTGCGAAATTTTCGTTGATAATACGTACACAGACCTTGCATGCAGGGTACTTGCATGTGTAAACGCAGGGTATCTAAACATGCACGATTGGAAGCAAAAATTATAAGTTGTCTGTAAATAAGTTATTTTGACAGACATTCGAAGTTACCCAGCTAACCTTTGCAATCGCAGAAGGAGTCAGTCAGTCTATTGTGAATTGTATGCAGAGCATTTTTAAACGCAGACGAGCACGTATTTGAATCGTGGAAGATGCTTCGCACCGGAGAAACTGTTACCGAAGACAGTTCGTGTACAAGAGCCGCAGAAGGCGCTTTTATTAGTCGCAGATGCAATCATTTGAGATTTATCTAGAGAAGAACATTGAGTATCGTATGAGGCTCTTCAAAGTTAATCTTATATGAGCCATTGGCAGAGTTGTAAAAGAATCATTCGGTAATGATTTGGGGAATCGTACAATATTCAGTATGCTTTTGATTTGGCGAGTTAAATATGAAAAAAAAAAAACAAATTAAATGTTTTTAGTACTTATTAATAAAAAACTTTTCTTCATTAATTGATTAAATACTATTTTATGTACATAAGTATGTATGTAGACGCAACCAGTCCTTATACATAGAAAATTTGTGATTACTATGCTGAATTTAGCTTTTTTAATCGAGCACAAGATGGTGCTGCAAGAACTTTGAATGGCAAAGTTCTATAAAAAAATTCAATTAATCAAAAGAATTAGATTATTTTAAAAGATTTTTACGTACCTCCAATAATTTAATAAATATTTGATGTAAAATACCAAACACATTAAATTAATATAAACTTCACTCTAACATATCTTTAATTATTATAAAAAATAAAAACGCACTTGAAACAACCGACGATATTCTTAGTCAAAACTCAAATGAAAGCATCAGCGAAAAATTGAAGAAAAAATAACAGTAAATATGAAAATAAAAAAGAACAAACATATTTTAGATAAATGTATCGTCCATTAAACATTGCAAATTTTATAAGATAGGGTTAAACAGAAATGCATATAATCAAGAGAAGATTCGTTTAGAAGTTGTATATTAAAGACCATCGCCTATTAAACAGCTCTTGGCTAGCTGGGTACATATGAATCGCATAGGTGGCAAGACAAATGTAAAATACATGTCCAGTCGTAAAGCAGCTCTGGGCGAGTCAACATCAAGCGTCGTAGGCAATAATTTCTTAAGTGCAACCAGGCCACTGTTGTTTATTGGCCTTCGAGAGTTTTGCGTCTCACCGCATGTGATTGGTGGTTGGCGTCGGTTAACGGTATCCACCGCGATATCCCGTTGGTTTCCATTAACCACATCCAAAAACAATTATAAGGAAAAATATATATTGAATATTGGTTGGAGAACCAAACAAAAACTCATTTTTGGAGAAAATAAATAAGGAGAGGAATTTGGAAGTTTCAGCTTCGTATGCGACGGTATATGTCGTTTGGAATCTTTTCGGAGGAGGCTCCTTAACACAGAAATTTTTGATGGCGGTATAACCTTTGTGTTCAGCCAAGTAAATCTCCCATCCCTTGTATGAACAAGGGGGCACGGAGTAATTTCAAACAAACAAACAAACAAACAAAATACATGTCGTGTGTAACCAGCTTTAACAGAGTCATGATACATTTACAATTTCCTCTCTTTCGCCTTCTTGCCATTTTGTGTATTACAGGTGTTGCCAATTTGTTTACTTTTCCTATTAAATCTGAGAAATTATTGAACGGTTATTTACCCCTGTAATATATTTTTGAGATTAATGCCGTTTTCTTTTCCAGAAAAAGTGCAACAATTTTTAAGTTTTTATTAAGAATAATTAAATTTATCGTTCATTTAAAAATAAAAATTTACGCCCGTAAAAGGTAATACAATAATTTTTAATAAAACCCTTATTTCTATTTCATTGAAAAGTGCAATAAATGTAAAATTTTTTCTTAGAAAAGAAAGCACCATAAAGGGCCACTCAGACTATTATACATGTATAAAGACTTTCATCACACTTTACGAAAAAGAAATCTAAACACATTTGTTTCGACTATCAAAAAATCTAACGTAAATTGACATTTTATGTTCACACCATCACACCTCATATTACATTACAAACACAAGTATAAAGCAAACAGCTGTTGAGGATTAACATGCCTACATTAATCGTTGACTTCCGGCGGCAGAGCAATTTCATACACGCTGTGGTCGTGCCGGCCTTTGAAAATAGACGGCGGTTAAAGTAGTTGATTCTAATAAGATAAATAAAAAGAAAGTACGATAGTTTCGTTAACTTTCAGACATGTTTGGATTTTTTAATAATGCAACCCTGATCAGATGAAAAGTATTATCGTTTAGAAAATTTTCAAAAAATGGTCAAGTATTATGGGATGTCAAATTTTTATCGTATTATTTACCATTCGTTATGACATTTTGCATTCACAATATCGCACTTACACGTATTATTTGAATTTTTGACATGTATTAATACAAAGTATAATAGTCTGAGTGGCCCTTAAATGACATTGCTAGAAGAAAACACACGCAGTGTTCCAGGTTTTTCGAATGGACTTAAGAAAAAGACAATAATTGTAGCAGGGGCGGGAAAAACGTTTTAAGTTTTCATTAAAAATTTAAATATAATAAAGAAACCGTTAAGTCATTATTACATTCTATGTATATTACTTAATTTACCTTCAAACAGAAAAAAAAAATTACATATATTGTGTGTTTGTACATGCATCCATACATACCTTATAATATTCTAATGTTTCTATGGCACGAGCATAACCATCTGCATTGTACGCACATAAAGCTGACAGTAATTCGAAGACTTGCTTCTTAACCACAACATTGTTCGTGTCCAATGCAGTGCCTAATTTCGAAATATAATCACGATTTTCGACAATGTAATCCAGGCCAATGCGTGAGTCCATTGTGAATAATTTTTGTATGTCTAAAATAAGCAGTTATTGTCTTTATTTGTAAGTGGTTGTAGGGCCAGTGTCGCCACACTGACATCGAAAAAAATAAAAAGAAAAAATGCAGCCCTTTTATGGATTTCCGCTTCGTGTTGAGGTTTCCCAAAAAAGTAGGAAAACTTAGTTGGTGTTTTGTTTGCAACAAAATGTGACTTTCAAAATTTATTATCTTATATTCTTCTTTGTATTTTTATGGCTTTTTAATGTTGTATAATTTGTTTATATTTTTATATGTATGTATATATTTTTTAAAGTTGCTGCTTGCTTCTTTGTTGCATAAGCCAGCTCAGGAAAAAAACAGAAGAAGAAGATAATGAAGATTATGTTGTCACTTAATGACGACTTGCTTAGAATTGTCAATTAGTTGAACTGCAATCGTTGCATTCATTAACATGGCTGATGTTTGTTGTGATTACGTTCTTGTAGTTCACGATTGTGTGATGGACACATGTTATTTTGTTTTTGGGGAAAAATCTGTAAGAAAAATAAAGAAGTATTTAATTATTGTAAGTAATTTAATGTTGATTTTATGTACAATTTCAATAAATCTATTTTATAACGGTCTCTATTTGTTTCCAGAGACTTTAGGTCAAATCGCAGAACGTTTCTTTGTTCTTCTGAGTAAAAAAGTATTATGGCATACCATAAGAAAGCTTGTATACCTTGGAAACCGGAAGAAGTAAACTCTTGAAATTTAAAAAAATGCTGAAACTAAAAAAATTCCTAAAATTAAACAAATCACCAAAATGAAAAATCAACAAAAACCCAAAAAAAATTGGCAAAACGAAAAGCCACCAAAACTAAAAAAACGCTACTAAAATAAATCGCTAAAAACTGAAAAAATCGCCAAAACGAAAAAAAAACTCCAAAACTAAAAAAGAGCGCCAAAAACCGAAAACATCCCAAAAAGGGATATAAATTCAGTAAAGTGCGACTTTGACTCACGCGTTTTTTTGCGTTTTTGACGTTTTTTCAGCTGACATGATTTTTTTGTTTTTTCTCTTTTTTCTCGTTTTGGCGATTTTTTTAATTTTGGCGATTTTTTTTTTGTAATTTGGTGATTTTCCGTTTTTTTACGATTTATTTTCGTTTAGAATTTTTTTTAATTTGACGACTTTTTTCGTTTTGGCGTTTTTTTTTTTGGTTTTTGGCGATTTTTTGTTAGTTTGGCGATTTTATAATTTTGGGATTTTTTTGTTTTACCGTTTTTGAAAATTTCGACAGTTTAGCTCTTACGGTTTCCAAGATACAACAAGTTGTCAAAATTACATCGTCAGAAAGAATTGCATTAATTGATGGAAAACCCTTTAATTTAAATTTTTTGAAATTTTAGTGTTAATTATTGTAGTCTGTATAAAAATACACTAACCTTACAAATTTCAAGTGCATATTACATGGGATTTTAAAATTTTTCGTTGCTCGCTTTGGAACACCCGCTAATTTTTATCTCTCATGTATTGCACGAAGAAATAACTTTTTTGGCATAAAATGTGAATAATATTTATTTAGTGAACTCTTAGCTACATTATTTTCATATTTAGTTAAGCTGTATCACCAAGTGTGAATCAGCTGTTGAGGACATTGTCAAGAAAGTGTGTATTTCTCACTGGTGCACACAGTGTGTTATCAATAATTTTTCAAAGCTGTCTTTTCTCAAGTCATAAAATATACAGTGAGTGTATAAAGTAGCTGTTTTCAAAATTGAAATTTTATCACTGTGCCTTCCTCTATTATTTTTTTGACTCTAATTAATTTATTGTTTTTAAACATGTTTAAAAATCTGATATTTGACCGAGCGACCGACCGTCCGACCGACTGATCAAACGCACGCACACATACAGTCGCTCACACTGCACTGTCTTTTGCTTTGTCTGATGATAGTTTTGGAATTTACACAGTCTAGTCGGTCGTGTTTTATTATTTAAGTCAGATTTGATTTTTATTTGATTTACTGATACGGTCTTGATACGGCTTGCATTATTGGTTGTGCTCTTCGTAGGGAAATTATGAGAAAAAAACAAATAACAAGAATTAAACGAGATTTCGTGATCGTCATAAATTAATTGTTTTAATAAAATATTGTGTTTGTATTTGAACTTTGTTTGCTTCGTCAATAAAATCAATTTCAATAATTTAGTTTGACCAATATATGAAAGAGAGTATAATTTATATTCATAAAATTATTGGTTTTCTTGTCTCGTTCTTTTTGTTTTTTTTTTTTTTTTTTTTGATAAATTGTTGATAATTTTAAATTGATTAACAAATATCTCGAAGCAGTTTCAATAAACGAATTTTGTTGCAGAAAATTTAAATTGTAAGAATAACTTTAGTAATTTACCCTCATATTTAAAAAAAAATAAAATGTGTTTCAAATTCATTTAAAGAAAATTTTGTATGAAAAATTTGAAATAAAATACATTTCATCATCATTTTAAATTTTGTGAATATGGGGGTTAATATACATATATATTTCTTTAATTTGTTAAAACAAACTGTTTTTGTTAAGTTTGGGGCTACATAATAAATGGACCAGCACTCTTTCAGAACCAAAATGTCTTAGCGTTCTAATTTCTAAATCAGCGTCATATAAGGCCTTCGGGTCGTATACAGCAGAGAACTGGATGAGTTGATTCACCTTTTCTGTCCACTCACATTTCCAATGCTTTTAATTTGTTTTTTATCATCATTATATACTAATGATGTTGCTTGCAGTATTAACTCCCTGAAAACGGACTTCATTAACTAATGCCGGCCATACACTACACAAGTTCAGTGCTCAAGTCTGGCACTGCGTAAACTGAGCTTGTGACACACACTATACAAGTAAACTGTGCATTTTTTATTTTAATTCGCCATAATGCTAGTGACTTTTTTTTTTTGTATAATTCTAGGAACTCTGGTCCAGAATTTTTGTTCTGCGCTCATTTCTTGTTGTGAGCTCTTAAAAAATCACTACACAACTGAGCGTTTGCAACATACACTACACAAGTTTACTGTACAGTTTTCAAACTTGAGTAAATATCAAAATCATTATGATATTTACTCAGTTCACTGCGTAAATGCACAACCATCCCCATGCACTACACAAACGCGCTGTACAGTGCCAGCCTTATGCAGTGAACTTGTTTAGTGTATGGCAGGTGTAACTCTTGTTTTTTAAGTACTGTTTGCAAAAGTAAATAAAAACTTCTTACTGTTTGTATAGTAATCAAATTACTCACAAAAGCTCGTTGCACAGATGAAGTCTTAAAGTTAATAAAACAATGCGTATATGTTTTCATACTTTTTTAAAATAAATTTGAAGAACTTGTGAAGAGTGTTTTAAGAAAATTTAAAATAATGGATTCAGAAATAATAAGAATAAGGTTTTTCAAAAAGTATTCAAAACAATCCTACTGATTCACTGCTTTTGTGAATCATATGAATAAACAGAATTTGAAAGCAATGGCATGCATTTATTAACAATAGTCTTGTGAATATGATAAAGATTAATTTGTCAAGAAGGCAAAATTATGCCGTTTGATTCGTAATCATGCAGATCTCTGATGTACATACTTGCATTATATGACAATACATTGATGGTGATGATAAAACGGTACTAGAGTAACACGGTGCCTTTTCATTTAAGCGATTTAAAACATTTCGTGTATTTAATATAATTATTCATTGAATTAATGAAAACCTGCATTAAAATAATTGAATGGACATTTTAATGAAATCGTTTCATTATGCGCATGAATGATTTTGCATTCAGAATGGTCTGATACCCTTTTTACTAGTTTAAGGAGTTCATTGTCTGGTGTAAATACCATTAAAAATAAAATTTTTATTTCATTATTTTTTTTTATATTTTTATTCCAAACGTTAGCAAGAAATAAAGTAAAAAAAATAGTTGCGCTCTCGCCGACAATCGGTGCAAGTTATAGTCGCATTCGGTTTCACCATTATTAATGCAAATTTAATTAATTGCTTAATTGTTATTTCTAAAGTGTATACTTACTGTACGCTTAAAAAGATTAATAACAATTTGTTTAAAATATATTTAAGAATATTATCTACGTATTATTTATTAATCGAGGGTGGTCCCAGAATTATTTGATCTAATAGAAAATTTTAAAATAACATATGGTGTTTTTTAACCCCGATATAACGTTAAATTGGAAAACATAAAACAAAAAATTAAATTTTAATTTAAACAGCGGGAATATGGGTACCGTATAGCGCATTCTAGACGTCCAATTCTGTACCATTTTTCAAGAGCTGCTGGCCGTATGTCACAAATAACATGAACAATATTGTATTCAAATAGTTGTCGCTGGTTTATCAGCACACACAGGAAATATTCGGCCTTAAAGGCCAATTGGCAGGTAAATTTCTCGAAATCAACGTATTGCCAAATTTTGTTTTGAATAACTCGATAGCTGCGGTCGCTGTATGGCATGTAGCGCCATCCTGTTGAAACTACATATTGCCCGGATGATTGTCATCCATATTTTCAAACAAAAATATCTTTGATAATGACTCGTTAACGATCTCTATTGATTTTATTAATTGACACACAACGTAATGAAAAGAAAATTATATATATTTTTCTCTCAAGAGTTGAATATACAAGATATTTGACAATATGAATAAGTTTTTTCTTTCCGTTGCCGTTCTCTGCCGTTCTTTTCCATATCAAATATTTTGCAATTACTTTTTCTGTGAAAAGAATCAGCTGACAATCTATACAATTGATTACACTTGTATACAAAATATCACAATAAACTAATACATACATACTTTTGGCTGTCACTTAAGGTGAATTCACCCATTGTTTCGGAACAAAATTTTTGTCTGGAGGAAATTTTTTTTACTGAGATTGTTTTGCAAGACGATTCATCCATTTCGAACATTTTGTCTGGAAAATTAAAGCTACCATATGAAATTCGTATGCAATTTTACAAGTGGCAGTACAGTGGCAAATTATTAAAATTTGCTGTGTCACACACATCTTTTTAATTGTTTAATGCAATTCTTTCGTTCAACTCCATATGTATATGTTTTATTTTTCAATTTTCCTTTATATCTATCTATTCTAATAAATACAAGTATATTCTGAGTTTTTATTATTCATATAACATGAACAACTTTGGCTGAAAAATTAAAATAGTTGGCAACTCAGTTCGATTTTGTCCGGACCAAATCTAAAATTAAACCAATTCAAGCAGAAAATGTTCCGAACAAAATTTGTTGTCAATTTTCGATTTGCCATCCCCAAAAATCCCCAAATTGAGTTTTTTTTATTCAAATTTTTTCTTTTGTGAAAAAAAATAAAGTTTTTGCAGTTTTATTTGAAAAATAATGTCAAAAATAACATATTTATCCAATAAAATTCATTTATATCGATAGCTATATTTACATTCACATAAATTTAATTTGTACTTATAAAACTTGTAAAGAAAAAATTGCACATAGTTTAATATACAAAAGTATAAAAAAAAATGTTTAACAAAGTTTTCCATTTCAAAAACTTCAGAATCGAAATCTTCTAATTCATCAGCATCAGAAACTTTATTGTAAATAGTACTTGTATTAAAAAGCTCTAGCATTTCAGCAGAAGGATTAAATTTGTCACAACAAATTTAATTATTTTTAGAGTGTGTTAATTCTAAAAAGTGCTTCCAACAAGTCGTATTGCATTTTGTTGCGTATTTTTGTTTTGGTAGTGTTCATTATTGGTTAATCTGCCTTGATACTTCTTCTTTATTAGAAACCACTCACTATGAACAGTAACACATATTTTTAGACTTGCCAGACGCATATTTCTTAGTTCGAAAATCATTCTTGTTACTATTAGTTATAAAAAAAATCCCCAACAAATGCCTTCAAATTTGGTTATCACCCCCAACAAATCCCCAGATCCCCAATCGCGAAAAAAATCCCCAATTTGGGGACAAATTCCCTAAACTGACAACACTGACGTTAAACTCCATATAAAAAAATTTCTCCGGACCAAAATTTTGTTCCGAAACAATGGGTGAATCTACCTTTAAGGTTGAATTCTATTTTCTACAGATTTGTCTGCAACAGAATAGAACGATTAGGAAAAACAAACCACACATACGGACTTTCAATTCAACAGAAACAAAACAGCTGATTCAGAACAGAGCAGCACTACAAACTAATTCTGCATTATTGACTCAAAAGTCGAATTTTTGAGTTATGACTTTGTTCAATTAAATGACCTATATATATATATATATATATATATATATATATATATATATATATATATATATAAGTATATATTAATTTTTCTGATGATAGTTTAAAGATTTGCTTTGACACTAATAAAGAGTTTTACTTGCAAATATGAGCTGAGGTAGTTTCTTCTTCTTCTCAAAAAAAATCATACTGAATTGATGACATTCGCAAAGAAAATGTTGCCAGAAAGAAGTTTACACCAATAACTAAAATCAAAAACAAGTAAAAGTTTAATGCCGTTTTCTTTTCTAGAAAAAGTGCAACTTTTTTTAATTGTTTATTGAAAAAAATTAAATTTAAAGTAAAAATTTACACTCGTAAGAGGTGATGCAATATTTTCTAATAAAATATATATTTGAAAAACCAATTTACGGCGAATTTTAAATGAAAAGTGCAATAAATGAAAATTTTTTTCCCTATAAAAGAAAGCGTCAAAAATGAGCTAATTAGAGAATAAAGATTAGTTGAATATCGAATCCAAAAAATGCTTCTAATTGGAGGAATTGATGACATGAGAAGAGAAAATGTTGCCACTATTTTATTTTTCAGTATGGCAATACTAAATTTTAGTTTAACATTAATTTTTGGATTAGTTAATGAGGATTAGGTGAATATCAAACCCTCTAGAAAATATAACCATTTTGGAGGAAATACTTAATTTTTTATGTATCTGAGAACATGTGAGATAATTTTGAATCATCCTCGTATAAAAGTTTAACTCAACAAGTTATTAATGAAATCCATTTAGAAAACTGCTCAACAATCTTGTTAATTTGTTTACATATTAATAAATAACACTAAGTTTGTTTATTTCTAGTCGCTTTGTTTAAAATAAAAAAATCTGATTTTTTTCAAACAATAACCAAAACGAAAACTTTTGCCCGATATATCAAATGTCTAAAGTAAATAACTTATTTTTGTAATACAATAACTAAATCTTAAACCTGAACTGATCTCTCAGCGCGATTGCAAAAGGGAGAATATTAATGATTGAGATGTTTTATCTTTATAATTAAATTTAAAAAAAAAAAAATTAAAAATACTCCCAGTTTTTATCAAGATACCGAACGAACGCTGCTAACAAAATCTTGTTGTTGTTTCAAAATTTATTTTTAACATTCTAGCGCAGTTTGAATTTTGAGTCGCTTATTTATTTTACTCTCTTCTTTATTAATATTTATGAACTTGGCTATTATTTTATTTGGCTTTGTTTATACATATTTTAAGTTATGTTAAATAAAACAACGAACGGCAGGTAGTCTTGGAGAATGATGGGCAGGCGCCATCTTTCAATACCTTTCAATACTTTCAGAAAATAAATGCTTGTTGACAAAAGCGTTAAACAAATGCAATCGACAATTATTAATCTAAATAAATAAATTATAGGCTGTCAATACATTAGGTCCGTTTTGGCACCTGAAGTGCATTTTATATAAGTAGTAAGATTTTGATTGCAAAATATGCAGCCAGAGTAAAAGGAAAGGAAAATATTTTTTTTTATAATTTTGCACATAAAATTTGTGTTTTATAGAATTTATTACTGACTTGATAAAAAATCGTGTTTGTAAAGCTTTTTTACATTAATAGACAGACGTCTAGTTGTGATCGCTACATCGTCCGTCGTTTCAAAAAAACAAGAGCTGCTGGCAACTTTCCGGAGTTATTTGCATAAGTTGTTAAAATTGCCTGCCTTTGCTTCTTGTTTTGTTTCTCTCTTAAAAATTAAATATTTTCGAAGGGTAAAAAGTTACTAATATTTTTCTTACACAAATTTTAAATTTTTTGAGGGTGGCGTTGGCTGAAGTAGTTAGCACGTTGACTACAAAATCGAAGGTCCTGGGTTCAACAACACCACGCATTTTTCTGATGTGCATTAGTGTCCCTTTGTGTCAGTTGTTGTAGGAAAGTTCAAGTGATGAAGGCATAGTCACTGGTCACTGAACTATACCGACTTCAGCAGATACTAATCCTAATGTAACATCAGAGCGCCCTCCTTCGTTGTGTAGCAAAATCATCGGCGAAGTAAAATAGTCAATAAAATGGCTACAAGACACAGCTTCTTAATACGCCTCATTTAACATCAGAGAGGCGCTGCAACACTGCATTATCAAAAAACGTGCGAAAAGCAGAGTTGTAAAAGAATGAAGCTTTCCTCTATCTCTTCCTTCACCACCTGTCTTCTCTCTCACTATCCCTTTCCTAAAGAAGGTAACACCTAGTAATAGTAGTAGGCATTAATTGCCTGAGTGTTACTTCTTCTTCTAAAAAAAAAACCATAAACAGCTGATTTTGTATTCACACCGCAAGTTTGTTAAACTCAGGTTTTAACTCACAGACTGTCTAATAAGTTTGCTCAAAATAAAATTAATCTCCTGCACAAATGCGTGTGTTTGTTGTTGTATTTTTTTCAGCATTTTATAACACTTATTTGACAAACTGTACAACAACTATTTTGTAAATAAATATTTTAAAATCAAGTTATTGTATATAAAAAATGCACAAATACATCACAAAATAAAACTTTTTTATCGGCGGATCGATGCAGCCATATCGTCTATTTTCATTTCCCAGAGGCCAATGAAAATATTTTCGTTGTTTTCCTTCCAAAAAGCAATTTTTTCGATAATTTTTTGATTATTGTTGCTGCTGCATCCATTTTTATATTAAAAATCTTTCAAGCGACATCTATTATTATTCACTGGCATAAACATTATCAGCTGCCTCCGGTCATTTAACTTGGCAGCACTGAATTCAGCACAGCGATAAGAAGGTTGCATTTCATAAAATCAACTTAAAACCAATTCTAAAATGGTTTTAAGTTTGTTTTAACTAAAAAACAATTTGTATGGTAAAACCAGGTTTTAACAGTTGGTTTTAACGTTAAAAACAACTTTTATTAAAACCATGTCAGTGTGAAAACACTATTAATTTAGATGGGAGAAAGGCAGAAAGGAAAAGTATTCTTACCTCTGTCTTACACCCAGCTGAATTAAGACTTTGCAAAGTACACTTTAAGTGTCTAAAAGGGGTATTAATTCATCAACATTTTCAGTGTGTTTTGATGTTTATTGCACTGAACTTTCACACGATAGATTTTTTTATTTTTATTTGGTTTGTTTTTTATAGTATAAATTTTCAGTATTCTAAAAGCCAGTCAACATCTATCTTTTATTCCTTCTAAACGATTCACCTTTAACAGACACACACACACACACACACACATTACAAATAAAACTTTAGCTGCAATTGTCATTAAGGTAAATTCTTTTGTAAGTGTTTTTATAAAAAAATAAATTTTCTTGTCTAGTAATTGTCAACTTTTAAACGCGATATCATCAATTTGAAATCCCAGCTGCAGTACACTGTACTACGAGTATAATGAAATACATATATTTATATCAGTGATCGGCAATGAATATCTTTTTCGCTATTCATGCAAAGGGTGCTCCTTATGACTGAGTGGTAGCGATGCTAGCTTCTCAGTCCAGAGGTCGTGGGTTCGATTCCCGCCATAGACCCTGGATGTTTTCCGCAGAGAAGCTAATCGATCGCTTCGTGGGTTGTGTTGTGTTAAAAAAATCCCCAGTAAAGAAAGACACTCCAAAGCAGTCATGAGAATGTAGAGTTTGCGATCTGGAAGTAGTGCAAATTTCGATCTTTTCTAATGATTTTTATATAGGGTTGTCATTGCAAGAAGTTCTCTTTTTCGATGCCTGAACACCGAATTGGAAGCGATTTTAAGAAAATTTTTTCTTTTTTGTGTTTTATGATAATATTTTCATCTAGGAAAAATTGTAAATAGCTACCTATTTTAACAATTCGTTTATTTTTAAATTTAAGTAAATAACTTTTAAATTAGTTCATAAATTACTTTAAAAAAATCGATTTTTTAAAATTTCTGGAGAGTATTTTCTAAAACTATGGATGGTTTACAATAATCTTATACTCGGTTTTCTGCTAACTATCGGCAAATTAAAAATAGCAATGAAAGTGTAGTTCCTTTAGAATGACTTCCAATTTTTTTTACTGGGGACTTATGAAATTTAAAAATATAAGTGAGCAGGCATCATTTAAACTCAACTACTCTGATTTACGCAAACTTACGCTGACATTTATTTAGAAGTTTAGGTTGAAATAAATATGAATGCGATGTCGTACACACTCATAAATCACCTCAGTTTGATTTCTAATTTCAGAAAAATACTTATACTACTCATATTGATTCAGCTCACTCAACTCATGCATGTATGTATATTTAAACAGGTTGCAACTGAGCAAACACATAACCTCATAATGAGTATTTTAATGTTCGTATATGAAGTTCGTACTGTGGATATGATTCATAGACAACATTGCAATAAGTATGAGTGCGCATAAGTACAAGAAATTATACACGTAAGTCATGATTTAACTCTACTCACTTTTTCACTACTCATTGCTGATCTATGATTTATATAAACAGTTTTTTCTTTCTTAAAAGCATAACCAAGATAATTGCAAAAATTACTTAACAGAATAATTAATATTAACATTAAATTTAAATAAATTAAGACGTTATCTAAATGCACTTGAGTCAAATTTCACAAGGGGTTGTCGAATGATGAGGAGACAACAATTTTTAGGGCTCCCTACACTAACGTTGAAACTAAATACCCCAAATAAAAAAAATTGCCAAAACGAAAGAATCGCCAAACAAGAAAAAGCTCCGAAATTAAAAAAAATCGGTAAACTAAAATAAATAAAATCTTCAAAAACCGCCAAAACTAAAAAACGCCAAAAACAAGAAAAAGTGCCTGAACTAAGAAAAAGCGCCTGAACTAAGAAAAAGCGCCAAGTAATATTTGCGTGCGGATAAAAAAAGTTCAAATATACACATACACAAAATTATTTTATTTGAATCAGTACGTATACGAAACAAATTTAAGTGAAGCGTCAATCGTATAATCTGAATGGGATTTCAGTACGTTCACGTATGTCATAATCCGAAAATAGTGTTTTTACTTGACTTACTCGTAATAATAATAATAATAATAAAAATATTATGTATTCTATGCAGGGAAATATGTTCTGTTTGCATTAAAATAATTTTTATTTTATATATTACAAAATATTATTATTAATATTCACAAGATTTGTATGTGATCCATTGCTGGATTGCGATTTGTGGGTGTCATAAATGTAATTAAAAGAACACGCCTCTTACGAATTTAAATACATAAATAAACAGCACGCGATTAATTATTTATGAATTAATTTAAAATAATAGAAATAAATAGAATCGTAATAGGTAAAAATATAAAAATCATAAATAACATTTCCATTTGAAATACATAAAATAAATACTTGTTTGTTTTAATGAAAATTGATTTATTTTGCAAGTAAAAGATTATCAGTTTATTTTTTCTTCTTAAATTTTTTTTAAATATTATCTACCAATAAGTGAAGACTATGAACAGCAATAAAAGTAAATAGTATCATATATTAATTAAAGTACATGCGAGGGTTGTTCGAAAATTATGTTTGTAAGAGAACCAAACAGCGGGGCTGCTGTAGTTAGTGCGTAGACTACAAAGCAGATGAGAGTGTTCGATAGCCTGAGTTCAATCTTTCAAAACTTCACTCATATCAGCATCATAGCTTTTTTCTGTTGATATGGCATTAGTGTCTATGCTACGTCGATAATTACAGCAATAAATCCTTGGGGAACTACACTAACGCATTAACTAATTGGCTTTACTGCTTAAAATAATTAATAAAATTCTTTTTCGATTCTTCTACGCGCTTAAAATAATCATTTATGCGCTCGTTTTTGAGTAGAAAATTACTGTTCTTTCGGGGACAGCCGCAAATCTTTGACCGACTAAAGTGGCAAATTGCCACTTTTTCGATATATCGATTCCACTTTTCCACTTTTTCGACTTCCTCTCCACTTTTTTCCTCCTTTTTTTAAGGTGAGTTATATAAAAATACATTAAAAATAAAAAGTTTAGTGAAGTTCCCTCGTTTTTTTTTGCTAAATGAAATTTTTACACAAAATAAATTACGAAATGCCGCATCAATTTTTCAGTTATGACACTATTGAAGTAAATGAGCGATATGTTTTCCTGTCTAAACGCCGATATGTTTTCCTGTCTACACGCCGACTAACGGGCCTGCCCCATGATTTCACCAGAAATCGTTCGATCGACAACTTGTTTGGCAAACAACAATAACATTAGGAAATTTGTTGTTGTTTTCAATATAAGTATTCGATCGAACGATTTCTGGTGACATCGTGGGACAGGCTGTAAGTATTTTTTTTGTGTGGAACAAAGTTGCCAATTTAAGTTTCTTACCACTTAATAATGCTACCACTGCCCTCGTAGTGCTGTTTACACATTTATATATGTATGTATATTTGTTGTTGCAACACTAACTATTTAGTTGTTGTTCATTGTTGTTTGATTTAAGACACGTTGCGTTACAAATGCACATTAACAGACTGCGACGACTTTGGCAGTGGAGCGCAATAAGCGCAAAGTTGCCAATTTAAGTTTCTTACCACTTAATAATGCTACCACTGCCCTCGTAGTGCTGTTTACACATTTATATATGTATGTATATTTGTTGTTGCAACACTAACTATTTAGTTGTTGTTCATTGTTGTTTGATTTAAGACACGTTGCGTTACAAATGCACATTAACAGACTGCGACGACTTTGGCAGTGGAGCGCAATAAGCGCAAGGTCGTTACTGAGTTGTTGTCTGTAGTTGCTGGTGGTACTCGTATTCGTTTGGAACACATAAAATCAGTTGGTTTTTTTTGCTCCTTGTCTGTTTTGGCTTTAATCTTGTTAACAACGGCAGCAGCACAAACACTGAAACACTTTTGTAAAAATACTCGTAACTTAATGACAAAAAAAATTTTTTTTTTGGATTCATAGAGCCTTTTTATTTTAAAAACATAAACAGACAACATTATTTTAAAGACAACAACACTATGAGTGAATGAATGAACGAATGAATGAATGAACATATGTTTGTATGTATGTAATCGACTTCTTTAATTAACATGCTTTTGCTATAAGGGTTTCTCATTAAGAGCATGCCTAAATTTAATTAAAACATGTCGTCGGTTGGTTTCTGGTTTGCTGCAGACATAATGTATTTTTAATATACTGTGCCCCAAACCAGAAACCAACCGACGATGTGTTAAAATATTTCGTTTATTACGAATAAAAGCTGAAAAGCCCACCCAAATAAATTAATTAATTTTTACACTTGATCACATTTGCCTGAGTAAATGTCTTTGCAAAAGAGCTGTAGGGGGTTTTGAACAAAAATGCTTTATTTAGCTGGAACTGCTCCCCTAAATGTTGTTTAAAGTTGTTTTATTTTATTTTTTTTGCATTAAACCAAAAGCGGCAAAACATCAATTACAAACTAAACAATTTATTTTGCATATCTAATGGATTTTATAGAAAATATTATTATATTTATTTCATTTTATTCACGGCATCTAATCGGCATTAATAATATGACAACGCACATAAATTAATTGCACATGTTAGAACAAATGCCAGAGCAGAGTTTTGCGCAAAAAAAGAAAAGTAACATTACAAAAATTCTAAACAAAGAAATATAAATTTTATTTAGTAAATCGGAAAAGTTTTAAAGCAATAAATTAAAGGCTCACCTGCAACAGCAATTAGCGCAACATGTTGCTGCATGCATATTAATTTTTTTGTTTTGTTTAATTGATTGCTTTCATCATCTACAAAAATTCAGATCTGTATGCTGAACACAAACTGCTCTGCGCTGAGCATAAGTTTGTCTATAGTGTAACTCCAGCTCCTTTGTTCAGTAACTCGCTAAAGTTAAACCGATAAAATCGATTTATCGATTTTCGGCTATTACTAAATCAGTAGTGCGATTCAGTAACTTTTAACGATCCGACAATCGTAATTTTTGTCTATACATTTTGTCGCTTGTAATAACGATTGTGTGATGTACGCTGCTGATATTTTCTCTTGATTTTTGTCGATAAAACTAACAGCTTAAATAACGACACAGCTGACATTAACCTACAGCAAATATCGTTAAAATGTTACTGAATAGCAAATGCGACAAATTTTCGTTATAATTATTTAAACGGTGCGATTATCGTTAAAAAAGAGTTAGTGAATCGCACTACAGGCATTGCAGCATTTAGGCAAATGTGCAAAAATGTTTTAGTTTAATAAACTTCAGTAAAATCTAGACAAAAATATTTCAATTCAATTGAGGCTTCCTTCTAAGTAATATTGTAAATGAAATAATTGCTTAGTTCACAAAACGTCTTGTATTTTTGTATCGATTGTATTATCATATTAACACAAGGACTAAATGGGACTTATATAAGATCTTATTTAGCAGATACAAGGCCTGCTAGTTCCAGTTCGTAGCCATTTCCTTTTTACACGCGATGTCATTAGCGACCAAAGCCTTCCACGCTTCCTTACTCAAGAGGCCTGATTGAAGTCCTACTTTACGGCCTTAACGCAGTTTAGCAATTGTTGCTATGATCATAAATTATAAAAGAAACAACTTCAGTACTCCTCCCAAAAGAAGAGAATGGAGAATGTGTATCGAATATTTTAGAAGAGAGTATGGAGGCCTTATAGAAGGCCTTCCTTAAAAGGCAGGGAAGAATGGGTATCGAATCTTAAAGAAGGTCTAAGAAGACCTTCAGAAAGGCCTGTTTAATGCAGTCCTCGTGAATTTTACCTCTGGGAATAGTGTAAAATTTGTTGTTGGTTGTCAGTGTTGCCAGTTTTTTTCTAGAGCTTATCCCCAATTTTTGATTTGTCATCCCCAAAAATCCCCAAATTGAGTTTTTTTTTTACTCAAATTTTTTCTTTTGTGAAAAAAATAAAAATTAACTTAATCTTATTTAAAAAATAATGAGAAAAATAACACATTTATTCAATAAAATTAATTTATATCGATAGCTATAAGTATTAAGGAATCAGATGCTTTTGATGTTCTTGGAATGAAACATGAACAGTGTGATGTTTGATGGACTGAACACATTTTTAAAATTTTCAAAAGAAGCATTCAAGTGCTTCGGCTTTTTGAAACGGTGCAAACGATATTTCACCCCATCTGATCTCCTTACTATTTATGCCACTTATATCCGACCGAAAATGGAATACAGCTCTCATGTATGGGCCTGCGCTTCAAATCTATTTTGGGGCTGCTCCACCGCGTACAGGAGAGGGCGAAGGAGCTCATCGGTGACAGTAGGGTATCCAACTCTATTGATTCATTGGAGCATCGACGCAATGTGGGGTACATTTCATTGTTCTATCGTTATTACAAACGGAATGTGTTCTAACGAAATTAGGGAACTTGTTCCTGAAACCTGCACATTTATAAGTACAACACGTGCCTCATTCAGAGCACATCCCTTTGTGGTCGATTGGCCAAAGAATCGCACTACGCATTACAGAGAGAATTCCTTTTTTTAGCCGAACTGTACGTATGTGGAATCAACTACCTGCGGAGGTATTTCCTGTCACTACCAGCGTGAGAAAGTTTAAATTAAATGTTCACAGACACTACTCCCTCTATCCTCCTTCCCTATAACCTATCTTCCTTATTCTAGCACAATGCATTGCATGAGTAGGGGTTATCTCCTGAGTGCTGGTCCTATAAAAAAATTTGTACTTATAAAACTTGTAAAGAAATAACAAAAATTAAAAATTTTAAAAACCCCCGATATATCTAGAAAAGATGTAATATCTTCTTAACGGCTGGACCGATTTTCTTCAAACATAAGAACCTTCTCGCTCAAGTCACCTTTCAAACAGAAAAAAACTAAATCAAAATCAGTCCAGCCCGTTGGTCTGTACAGACACACATACACACACTACAAACTTATAACTCCCCTTTTTTTGGTCGGGGGTTAAAAATTACACATAGTTTAATATAAACAAATTTTTAACCAAAGTTTACCATTTCAAAAACTTCAGAATCGAAATCTTCTGATTCCTCAAAATAATTCTTGTTACCATCAGTTATAGAAAAAATCCACAAAAAATCCCCTCAAATGTTATCATCCCCAAGAAATCGCCAGATTCCCAATACGAAATCTTCATCCCCAATCGCAAGAAAAAAATCCCCAGTTAGGGGACAAATCCCCTAAACTGGCAACACTGTTAGTTACTATCATATAAAAATGAAATACACTTTTATTTCCTATGTTTTTAAAATGTTTTTAATATTTTTAGAGAGAGAGAGAGGGAGATTCTCTGAGAGAATTTGTATATAGCTTGTTCTTCTTTTGTCATTAAAAATACAAAATGAATTAATACACTATGCGTGTAGTGTTCACAATTAAAAACCACAAAGTGTATTTGATACAATATACAACGATATAAATTGTTGTGAATTAAGCAAATATGTATACATATTTTTGTTTTAATTAAAATTCAACTGTTCCTGCGTAGTAAACAATTTATAATATAACGACGACTTAATCACACCTTTTTTTTTAAATCACATGAAAGGTTTGCACAGAATTATTGATACAATTGAATTTCGTTTGAAATCTTTTGAAAATTACCGATTCAACAATACAAATACCTGTCAGCTGTCCCACGATATCAATTTTGATATTTTTATTTTTCTTTTATTTTGTTGCATTAAATCGTTGTAATTTTTGAAATATTTTGTTGTAAAACACAAAAGAAATCACTATTTCTAAGTAAAATATTTAAGTGCTCTGAATAAATAAATATTAAAAGCAAATCGTTAAGAAAATGAAATTAAATCACTAATACGACAATGTTTAAGAACACCTTGTGAGCAGGGGCCTAATCAATAATTTATAAATCTACTTTTTTTTAAATTACTTTATAAATCATTTATGTATTTTATATGCGTACTAAATCTATGTAATTTACCACATGAAATTATTATATCAGAGGCTTGCATTATATTTTAAATTTTATGGAAATATTTGAGCAAGATAATTGATTTTTTTTTTGCTTAGCCTCCAAACTTCTCAGCAGGTGAACTGCATACAATTACTTGAAAAAAAAAAGAAAAACTAAAAGAGACACGTCACTCTGCTTACTATTTTGTGTAACAGTGGCCTTAATTAAATTGAAATTAATAAAATAATTTAAATAAAATATTTTAAAGACTATTTTCTAATGGCAAATTTGATAAATAATTTCAATACTGTTTAGGTTTTTATGCGTTTGTGTTTTAAAGTCAAATTTATTTCGTTTTGCAATAATACACAGAGAAAAAATTTTCTACAATAAATACGTTTAATTGAAAAAACAACAAAAAATTAATTCAAAATTTAATTTAATTAAAAGTTTAATTGACTCAAAAAAGTTTGTAATTGATTTTTGGTTTTTTTTCCAGCTGAAAAAACGTCAAAAAAATGCTCAAAGCCCAACGTACGGAACCCTTCGTGCGCGAGTCAAAGTCGCACTTTATGCTAGGAACACAATTGGGACGAACGACGAATTTCGTTCACGTTGACGAATTCGTCGATAAGAATTCGCTGAGTAAATTCGTCGTATGAAGCACAATAACGACGAATTTACTCACCGAATTCTGCTCTCAAAATGTATAAATTTTGTTATTGTGTATGCAAAGAGAGAGAGAGAGAAAATTGTTTTTTCGTCGTTCGTCGGCGTACAAAATAGAAATAAACCTACCTCAGAGTTCGTCACATACGACGAATTTCGTTCTACGGGGGTGTTGTGTTCATTTTCATATGCACAAATGTGTTTAATTTTTATGACGAAAGTTCGCACCGAAATATTAGTTTTACGTCCCAATTGTGTTTATAGCATTACTGAATTTTTTTATATTGCTATCTGTGCAAATTGATATTCTTAAGAATACATAAATGTTAAACAAGCCAAGTGCGTATAAAAAATTTCGGCCATGAAAGTACTGAGGCCAATACTTGGACATAACTTGGCAATATTGTTCATAATTTTGCCAGTGAGAGGAAAAGACTAATAAAGGGTTGAAAGAGGACAATGGCTTAAATTCCCAATAAACATATAAAATAAAACATGTATACATTAGGGGGGGTAATTTTTTTTTTTTTGCAAAAATCGTATATCATATATGTAATCTACACGAAAGTCTGAGAAAATTCTCCGATGAAACTACGTGTCTAAAAGCAATGAAATGTATTTCCTCTCTTTTAGAAAAACTATTTTTTTTAAATTATAATTTTTTGAAATAGAAAAATGTATGTCCTGAATTAAATGCTACTAAATTCGAATCATTCAGGGCTATCATGAATAAAATTCCACGTGAAATTTTTCCCAGCAAAAAATTCCAACTAATGGCAAATAATAGGGAAAACAAAAAATTCTAATTGGAAAAGGCAGAAATTTCACGCGGAATTTTGTTTTCATGATAGCCCGAATTTTTCTTCCTCCCACGTGCATACTCCCTGATTTTAATTTTTTTGCGAGCTACCTTAGATTTATCCATAATATTTGGTTCCCCATTTTCATCCTTAAAGTCAGTGGGTCTAATGCATAAAACCTGAGCATTTGCTTCGACTCAAAAATTTAGATTAAAAGTTACATTTTGTATGCATACTGTAGCTTGTACTCAGTGCTTGAGTTCGTACTCAGCAGACTTAACTTAAGTTAAACCCAAGTTTTTATGCATTTGACCCAATGTCTTTAAATAAGGCCAGACAAACAAGCAGCTCAGGAAAAGGAAATAAATGTTCATGTCGAGAGGGCAGCAAAGGTTTTAATTTTCTTAGAATTATATGTAGATATCGTTTTTATTATACGATTTTTAATTTCTTTTCATCCATACAAATTGAACCGGCCTAGTATACACGTTAAAAAATTAATTTTGATTTGTCCGATTTTTCTGACGATTTTCCGAGTATAAAATGACGATTATTTTATAGTTTATCGGGATTTCTACGAGTTTTCGTTAATTTTATCTGGCAGCCCTGCTTATGAGTCGCAATTTTGGTGAAGGGTGCAAAAAAGTCTTCAATAGTTCTCTTCATGTCAGTAAACCTGTACACAGAGAAAACAGTGCCAACTAAATACCTCATAAAATAGAACAAAATTAATAAGAAATCTCTATGGTTTTTTTCCAATAAGGACATTTTATTAATTTCATAGAGAAAACCTTTTTGAAAAAATCAAGAAGAAATCTTGTAGTTTTTATGAGGTTATTTTATTGATTATAATAAAAAAATAAAAAAAATTGCGTCTTTATTCTCTGTACTTATGTATTTTCATTTAAATTCTATACCATATACCCAGCTAGCATTTCGCTGATCATTTTTTGCATAAATCTCTTTTTGATTCTCCTGAGATCACTTTTAATGATTAAAAACTGATTTATCACTTAGGTGATTGAAAAAGGATTAACTTATGATTCATCTATATGATCAAACAATGATTTCTTGAAAATAGAGGAACAAAATGGAAAGAAACCGCCAAAAAGTCATTTCATGATTTAATACTACCAGAAAATCGCTCAAAAATTAATCAGCAAATCGTATCATAAATGATTCTTTAGTGTGATTCATCTGTAGAGTACCATTTTCTCACAAAGGGAGTATCACTTATGATCGAAAAATGAGCTCATATCCGGTTATTTTTCCCTTCAAGCTGATTTGGAAAAGTTTCGAGGGAAGCAGCCTGAATAAACATTGAAATTATTGTGCATACATTCTTATACAAAAATGAAAAAGATCATGAAAAAATTGCCTCTATGTCTATTTATAGAAACGAAATAGCAAGACACCTCATAAAATCAAGAAGATTTTCTTATTAAAAAAATCAATAAGATGCTTTACACATAATCATATAGAAACCTACTAAAATCAATAACCTTATTGAAAAAATCAATAAGGCAACCTAATAAAATCAAGAAGAAAAACTTTTTAAAAAAATCAAGAAGGCAACCTAATAAAATCAATAAGAAATCCCTATAGTTTACAATTTATAAGAAAACCTAATAGAATCAAGAAGTTTTGCTCTATGGATTGTTTTTTTTTGTGACAAAAATAACGGAAATTGAGTAAAAAAAGTTGTGAATAATAATATTTCTTTTTGATTTTATGTGGTTTTCTTCTTGATAAAATTAATAAGATTTACCACATAAAATTAATAAGGTATCTATATGAAAAAATCTTCGTTTCTTCCTGCTGGGATACCCCTTAGCCTAAAAACGGTTCATAGAGAAAATCTTATTGATTCTATGAGGCAGTTTTTTCTCTGTGTACAACAGTTTTCAGCTGTTGTTCAAAAATCAGGGGTTTTGAGTTATGCTCTATTGCAATAAAAGCTCGATATGTGCATATACTCGTATCTACAGTTGTTATATGAAAACCACGCTTGTGAGAAAAATTTTCTTGAAATTTTATGATTTTCTATTATCCTTTATTTACTGTATGTGATAGACATATAGAAGTGTAAAATCGGTTTATAATATTATCATGTAACGATTTTATGTGGAAAGTGATATTGTTAACAAAACCATGCATATCAAATCGCAAACATACATCTTCATTTGATAATTTGAATCTAATTTGATATATTGCTCTTCTCCTTAAAAAATTTAAATTGCATTTGAAAACTTCACTAACGCGTTTTATGATCATTTTCAAAATTAATTTGAATTTAAAACTCTAAATAAGGCAAACGAATTTTCACTCTTATCAAAAATAAACAATCTGTTAAATAAAATACAAAAAAAAAGAAGAAATAAATTAAACATGCAGAGAGCAGACAACAAAATATAACAACAAAACAATGACAGTGTTTGTATTCACACTTAAAAAAAAAAAAAAACTTTGTGAATAATCTTTAAAAAATATTTATATATGTACATTTACATATATATTTTTTCGTTCTATGTTTGAATGTAACACAGCGAATTTGTGAAGTTGTAAACGAGACAGACTAGCACTGCTCAACGTTGTATTCTCATACATGTCAGAGTCGTACATTGAAAAGAAAAATTTTCAACTGACTGTATGCAACAACATGAACTGCAACGAAAAAAAATATATAAACATTTTTTTTGTTGCACACCATCTTTAAGTATAAGTTTTAAGCTGATTTTGATTGCCTTGCAACTAAAGCACACACTTACGAACACACACACAATCGCTTATTGCACATACACACATACATGCACAAGGAGATGTACAGCAGCAACATCAAAACTTTACAAACAAAATGAAAAAATATCAGCAACAACATTGACCTCAAGTTGACTAAAAATGGGTAAAAACCTCTTTTTTCATAATTCAAACTTTAGACTTTGGCACAAAATTATTGCCATGCATTTGCCATGAGAGAGCGGCATCTAAAAGGACAGACGAACACAAGCAGGCTGCATGACTAAGTGACTGACAGTTTGTCTTCCATATACTACATACATACATACATACATATGTACATACATATTTATATGCGTTTAATATTTTCTGTCATTTTATATGTGAAATATTCTTAATTTTATTTTATTTTATTTTTGGATCACAGACAATGCTTTTGTGTAGATCATATTCATTGTTGCTGTTGCTATTTATTTAAATTAAGGATACTTAAATTTTCTTGCTGTTTGTTAAATGCATCCCAATAAAATATAAATTCATTCAAGTTTATTATTGCAACAACAACACAAAAAAAAAGAAGAAGAATACACATATGGATGAAAATGTCGAGGTTGCCGCTACTGTTGCACGATTATTTATTTATTCAAGTTGAACATTGATTATATTGCGCCTGCTCATTTTGTGCATATAAAATGTGTCATCGTCATATCAAGCATGTCATTGGGATGGTCGTCTTAGGTTCCCCTGTGCATTTCATTTTATTTCAAACATATGCACATACATATAATGTGTTAAAATATTACACTTAATCATAATTTATATGTTTATTTAAGATTTATTTTCATTTAATACGTTCGTTGCTTTACTTTTCTTAATGTTTTAAGTGACTCAACAAATGTTGCCAACATGTTTAGCGATAATGTTGCTGGGCTGTTTTTGAAGCTGAAATTGGGAAAGTTATAATTTTTTAATTTTATTTCCAAAAGGAAAGGGTAGCGTTGACTGAAGTAGTTATCACGTTGACTTTAAAAGCAAAGAAAGGTCCTGGGTTTGATCCCGCTATCCGAGAGTCATTAAATAACAACACCAAGCATTTTTCTGATGTGTATTAGTGTCCCTTTGTTTCACTTGTTATAGGAAAAGCTCTAAAGATGCAGGCATAAGACACTGGTCACTAAACTACACCGACTTCAGTGGATGCTTCGTCGGTACTGCGCAGCAAAATAATAGGCGAAGTAAAATAACAAGTAAAATGGCTACTAAAAACACAGCTTATAAAAGTTAATACGAGGGCGGTTCGGAAACTTCTTAGCCTATCAATGAAAGAGAATAGTTAGTTTTTCAAATATATTTTTATTTTTCAATATAATCTCCTGAAACTTCAATACACTTAGTCCAACGCTTTTTTTGGAATTCTATCCCTTGATTAAAATAGTTTTCCTCAAGGTCTTCAAAATATTGGTTTACAACTGTAATTGCATCTTCATTTGAGGTAAAACGCTTGCCAGCAAGGAATTTTTTTAGATTTGGAAACAGGTAAAAGTCACTGGGAGCCAAATCAGGAGAATAAGATGGGTGGTCAAGCAACTCGTACTTTAATTCGTTGATTTTAACCATTTTTAAAACACTTGTGCGCTGGTGCGTTGTCTTGATGAAAAATTATTTTTTTGTGTTGTAAGCCAGGACGTTTTTCTCGAATTTGTTCATTTAATTGATCCAAAAGGTTGCAATAGTACTCTGAATTTATTGTTTTACCATTTTGCAGATAGTCAATCAATAAAATACCTTTGAAGTCCCAAAAAACCGTTTCCATAACCTTACCAGCCGATTGAATTGTTTTTGCCTTCTTTGGGGCACTTCCTCCAGCTTCAGTCCATTGTTTGGATTGTTCTTTTGTCTCTGGAGTATAGTGGTGGGTCCATGTCTCATCAACAGTTATGAAACGACGCTTAAAATCCATTTTATTTCGCTTAAAACGATCCAAACAAGCTTGAGAAATGTTCATTCTTATGCGTTTTTGGTCGACTGTTAACAAATGCGGCACCCATCTTGCAGAAAGCTTTTTCATCTGTAGTTCTTCATGCAAAATTAAATGGACTCGATCATTTGAGATGCCCATGATATTAGCTATTTCACGCACTTTTACTCGTCGATCATTTAATACCATATCATGCACTTTGGCTACAATTTCTGTTGTTGTTGCTGTTTTTGGACGTCCACTACGTGGCTCATCTTCAATGCTTGTACGACCACGTTTAAATTCAGCAACCCAATTTTTTACTGTTGCACAGAGAAAACAGATTCGTTGAGACAACCGAATTTGTTGCCAATCGAATTTTGGTGGTTGCACCAACTATATAGAATTCTGGTATAACGACTGCAATTTTCTTGTGGTACCACTATATTTTAATTATAACCCTTAAACAAATAGTTGCAGCAACAGAAAAAATTGGTTAACAGTATGGAATTTGAAAAAAAAGGTATTCTTGCTACCAAAAATGTTGTTAGTATAGCTGAAACAATATCATAATTGGTATCTGTGAAAGAAAAATTGGCCTTCCTTGCTGAAATAAAATAAGCAATAAACGCAAATAAAAATATACAATTTAAGAAATTTATTATTTAACATATTGTAATAAGTTATTTTTAATTGAAATTTATTTATTTCGACCACACATTTTGAACAGCCACAAACCTGTTATCTTATGCACAGACTTTCAAAAACCATTTGAGAATTCATAAATCATAATATCTTTGAAAGTCACAAAAGTTAATTTTTAATTTTCTGCAACGAGTATAAACTATGATAGTAAGCTCAACCTATAGTTAGTTGCAGCAACTGATAGAAAGTGTTTATTTTAACATTAATATAGAACGACAATTTTTTAGTTGCCAATACCAAAAGTTGGTAGTAACATCCAATTCATAATATTTTATTCGGTTGTGTTAACCAATCAATGAATTAGTCATGGCAAAAGCATACGCTCGGTTGATGCAATCAATTTAAGAATTGTCAGAATCATATCTTTATTACAATTATGCCCTTATGGCAATAAACATGGATTGTTTTTTGGATTAACAGAAAATTGATTGTGTGAACTGAAATATAGTTTATGCAAATGATATTTTGTTGACCTAACCATTTTCCAACCAATCTTTTTTCTGGGTGTGCATATCATGGAGCACTTTCACCTAACACATTCACCATATCATTATGAATTTCTTTTCCCGATAAACCTTTTTTATGTAAATATTTAATGACACCACGAATTTCTAATTTTTCCATTGTTAAAAAATCGCGGATACGTCTTTTGTGAACACCTGTTTCTATATGAAGGAGTTGCCAGATCGAACAAAATTTAACATGTGTTCATAGCAGAGATGGAAGTTTCCAAAACACTTAACTTTTTTCTGTTTTTACCGCGCTTTTTGTGCTAGGCTAAGAAGTTTCCGAACCGCCCTCGTATGCCTCATTGACACCAGAGGCGCTGCAACTCTGCATTATTAAAAAAAACACATGCAAAGCAAAAAGCAGAGTTTTAAAAAAATGAAGCTTTCCTCTATCTCTTCCTTCACCACCTGTCTTCTCTAACACTATCTATCCCTTTCCTAAAGAAGGTAACACCTATTAGTAGTAGTAGGCATTCAACACTCAGGTTACTTTTCTTTAAAAAATAGAAGCAATGTCAGTCCGATCACAGGGGAGATGTGTAAACATCTAGTAATGAAAATTTTTTTTTTAATATTGGCTTATGGCAACTAAAATAAGATATCTAAATTTTTGACTCTAGTGTAAATCTATGGAAAACTGCATCCATAGTAGTGGAATTATTAGTTGTGGGGGCTTGTGGAGAAATGCTCATATGCAAGTGGAAAACGTCAAATAAAATTTTCGATAAAGCTTGCGACTGTGGGTTTGCAAAATTTATATTAAAATCTCCACCCATAATAATTGGCATGAGATGGATATTGTTACCAAATTGTCGTGCACCAGCTTCAGTGTAAGGCAACAGTACGTAATGAAGATATGTTATAATATAATATTATAAATTCTTTATAAAGTCTGCTATATATCTTTTAAACTAATATTTGACATTTAAAACGCTCTTTTATTCAAAAGTTTATATTTATTTTATATTTTTCAACTTTTTAACAAAATTATCCCCACTGGCAACACTATTACACTTCATAAGCAATTTCTATTAAATTAAAATTAACGGCCTGTCCCACAATGTCACCAGAATTCGTTCGATCGACAACTTGTATTGCAAACAACAAAAAATTTTCTAATGTTATTGTTGTTTGCAATACAAGTTGTCGATCGAACGAATTCTGGTGACATCGTGGGACAGGCCGTAAATTAAATATTAAATTAAATAAAATTAACATTGCTCCTGAAGGTATGCTTTAAAATTCGGTTGAGTGTATTTCTATGCAGCTGTTAAATTTCTCTGTACTTCTTGTTTTCCGTGTGATTACACTAGTACACTCATACATAGCTCACACCAATTTGATAACGCTTTACGATTGGTTAACAATTGCATGGCACATCTTACTCAAAATTTGTGATTGTATTGTGAAAAAGATTTTCACCCCCTAGCGTATAGATGTTTACACATCAAAAATTATTTCGAAAAGCTTTGACTTCCCAGAAAAAGAAATTTTGAAATTTAGCGGTATTCAAAATTGATCCCAGCAAGCCATCAGTAATAATTAAATGGAGGCTGTTGAGTTTGTTTCACTTGTATATGTATATATATTAATAAAGATTTATTATTTAGAAATGATCAGTATACTAATCATGTATAATGGAATTATCAGTCAATATTGGTTAGTTGATTGGTATATCTTTCAAGTATGCTTAGTCAAACGTGACTAATATTTATACCATCACTGTAATCAGTAAAAAGCAGTAGAGTGAGCTGTTCGAATATATGTATGTTCTACAGTCGATGGAATACACTTTTTAAAGAAAGATTTCAAATCTTTATAAACTTTGTTCTATGCAGTGATGAATATATCTGTCATCACTACAAATAAAATGACCGGTCAATTGTTCGGTCAACTTCGATGGGTATATGTATATTAGTAAAGATTTATTATTTAGAAATTATCAGTATGAGGGATTTATTAGTCAATATTGATTAGATGATTGGCATATCCCTTAAGTCTGCTTAATATTATAATTATAAGGGCAGTAGAGTGAACAGTTTGAATATATGTTCTATAGTCAATGGAATCCACTTTTTAGAGAAGGATTTCAAATCACATGTATACAAAAGTTTCCATCACATCCTTGTCCTTAATAAAGTGATAGAAACTTTGTTCTACTCAATGTTAAACATATCCTTCATCACTACCAATCAAATGACCGGTGAATTGTTTGGTCAGCTGCGGTGGATATATTAGTCAATATTGTTTATTTAGAAATGATCAGTATATTAATTATGTATAAGGAAGTTATTGGTCAATACTGATTAGGTGATTATTATATCGAACAAGTATGATTACAAAAATATTACTAATGTTTATACACTATCATTGAAAAAAGTTAAAAACTGTAGAGTGAGCTGTTCGAATGTGTGTATGTTCTGTAGTCGATGGAATCCACTTTTTAGAGAAAGCTTTCAAATAAGACGTACACAAAAGTTTGCAGCACATTTTGCCCTTTTATAAAGTGATGAAAACTTTGTTCAACGTAGTGACAAATATATCCTTCATCATTACCAATCAATTGACTGTGACAACAGCGAAAAATCCACACGGTTGAAATTATAGGTTTATATAGTATGTACTACCAAAAGGTAGTAAAACTCTATACGATTTTGGTGACTAAATTGTTTTTATAGGTCTCCAAAGATTTCGGAAATCAGTGGGGCCTCAAAAAATGGTGTCAACAGTTTTTGGCCAACAGCTAATTCAGACTTGGTGACATAGCTCTAAACCATAGCTGTTAAGTTATGATTACTAATCGTAATGATTACTAATTTGATTACTTTTTTCCTTAAAGGTGAAGTAATGATTAAATGACGATTACATTCAGTTTTGCACGATTACTAATTCATTACGATTATTAATAATGGAAAAGTAATCTGAATTACCAAAAATTACTGAAAATAATCAAAAAGAATCAAAAATAATCAAAAAATAATCCCATTACTTCCAAGGATTACTTTTGATTCTTTTTGATTATTTATTAAGTATCAAAAGTAATCTTTGAAAGTAGTCGGATTACTTTTTGATTACTTTTGATTCTTTTTGATTATTTGTAGTAATATTAAGTAATTCAGATTACTTTTCGATTATTAGTAATTGTAATCAATTATTTATCAGCAATTCTTTTGAAGGCAATTATATAATCATTACAATTGTTTTTAAAACGTAATCTAATTGATTACTAATTGTAATCGAAATTTAACAGCTCTGCTCTAAACTATATATATATAGCTACGAGTCTACAAAAAAATCTTAGTTGTTCTAATCATCTGATCGGGAATGTATATTGAAGTACAATATTGTCAGCTACATGTTGCACCAAACTAATCCGCAACATAATAATAAACATGAAGCCAGTTCTTCTATTTTGTATATATGAATATGACTCTTACAGTAAACGATGTTTATTGAGGCAATACGAGTATAGTGTTTTTGTATGACACAAACTTGTTTTCGAAAAAATAACAATTAAACCTGCTGACTGCAATTGAGAAAGGACTCGCCAAAAACAAAAAATTATTCACATTTTTTCGCTTGCTCACAAACACAAGTCATAATTGAATCATTATTTTTATTTTATTTTAGTGAACAAGTTCTCTGGTCTAAACAATGAATCTTGTAGTTTATTTATGGTACAAAAACGCCACAACATATTCAATTATAGTAAACATACATACATACCGATCTACGTACATCTACATATAAATTTTTTTTAAATTTGTTGCCAAATTGGTAAAAGTGGCGTCAAGTTTATTCGGGTAAGGTTGACAAGTTAGCTGGTTTGTAGCTGCTTGTTGATCGTTTTATTATTTCACTTTTTTTTGTTAAAGCAAGTCGTTATTGTTTAATGTTTTTGAAATTTTATTTTTATGAAATTTATTTTTTTTTGTAATGAAATAAATAACCTTCCGCCACAGCCTGTTGAGAAACGTTTTTATACGTTAATAAATGTTTTTGTGTGCTATTTTAAAATAAAATAACTTAATTAGTTGTAAGTTCAAAAACAAAATTATTCAATTATAAAATACTTAATACTCGTACGTTTAAAACGAATATAAAGATCAAGGGTGGCAAAATTTCAACCTTGATTATATTGTTTTTTTTTTGTTGCAAATTTTGCTAAAAAAAAGACACATATGTTTTTGGAATTTCACCCAATTAATACTTTATTAATTTTTTAAACATAAATTTTACTCTCTTCGTGAATTGCTACCCGCTTAACCGAAATTCGTGATATAGGAAAAATGTATTCCAAAAAATCTACCTTGAAAAAAAAAAAAAATGGTGACAACGATATTTAAATAAGTTCTGCTATACTTAGGCAATGTCTAGAAATTAAAAAATATGCGAATAAATTTAATCGAATAAAATTATTCGAATAAAATCTTGTCAAATAATAAAATTACAATGTTAATTTGCAGATAATATTTTAACCAAAAAGTTTTATTTTTATTTTTAAGAGGGGTTAAATGTGCTATGAAATTCTGCGAATAAAAAGAATTCGAATAAAATAGTTTTTATGAAATATATAAAAATAAAATTTTTCAAATTAAGTTTATTCAAATAAGTAGCAGTTACATATATTTTTTTTGGCAATAAACTTAATCGAATAAAATTATTCGAATAAAAAAATTATGGAAAATCATTATTATTATCTTTTTCCAATGAAATTATGTTGCTTACATTATTATAGTTTGAAAAGTTTTGTTTAGATTTCAAAGGATTTAAAAAGGATTTTTAGGAAATTGTACTAATAAAGAGTTCGAACAAAACTATTTCAAATAAGTAATACATGGCTATACATATTTTTTGGGAATAAATTTAGTCGAAAAAAAAATTAAGGAAAATAATTATTGGAATGTCTTTCCAATAAAATTATATTGCTTATAATATTATAGTTTTGTTTATTTTTTCAAAGGGCTTAAAAAGTGTTTTTTTTTTTTGGAAATTGTACGAATAAAAAGAGTTCGAATAAAATAATTTCCATGAAAAATATAAAAATAAAATGTTCAAATTAATAGGCAGATTTTGTAAAAAAATTCGTTTCTAAACGTTTTATATTTATATGAAAAGTAACGAAAATTCGTTTCAGAAAATATTTTTTCCATACAAATTTCAAAACGTAAAAAGCGTTTGTATTTACAAAATCTAGCCTTAAGTTTATTCAAATACGTAAAAATAATAAATATTTTTGTTTGAATAAATTAAATCGAATAAAATTATTCGAATAAAATGTAAAAAAAATAATTATTAGAATTTCGTACAATAATAAAATTACATTGCTAATAATATATTAGCTCCAAATTTTTTATTTTTAAATTTGTTTTTATGAAATTGTTCGAATAAAAATAATTCGAATAGGATTATTTTTATGAAAAATATACAAAAAAAAATTTTCAAATTAAGTTTATTTAAATAAATAATAGTTGTAAAAAATTACGCGAATAAATTTAATCGAATAATATTATTCGAATACGAAAAAAGAAGCGAGTTGTCTTAGGATACCCGGTTAGAGCTATGCTGCTTAGCTATATAAAATATAAATTTCATGTGTTAAATAACTTCGACTTACGGAGACTTCGAGTTACAGAATTGTATGTGATTTGTTCTTTCAACGCTACTGCCAACCAAACTAGTTCGAGTTACAGAAAATTCGAGTTAGAGAAGTTCGAGTTATGGAAGTTCGACTGTATTTTCTTTTCCAGCTGCGTACGATTAGATTAATGTATTGTTTGTGCTCATGTGCAAAAACAATACAAAAACAAATTAAGTAATCGTTCTCACTTCAAAGAATGAAACAAAACCAAATCAAACATTTTGTTTCTGGTTTTAAGTACAAAGAAATCAAAACAAAAATAAATTTATAACTTTAATAATTTTACGAAAATCACGTTTTAGCTCCTGTGTCGTGGCACAAAGAGCATAGCTCCAAAAATTTAAAAAGTATAATACAACTTCCTGCCATTTCCCCGATAATATAATATCTGTTGCTAGAAGGCTAACCAACAAAGTTTTAAAGAATTTCTGAATTATTATCAAAATAATTTGCTCTCAATGAGAAACATGAGTTTCTGCAACATGTTGCATGAAAAATACACCTGACATTCAGGGAAATCATCAATAAAATTCCACGTGAAATTTTTCCCAGGGAAAAATTCCAACTAATAGCAAATAATAGGGAAAACAAAAAATTATAATTGGAAAATGGAGAAATTTCACTCGGAATTTTATTCATGATAGCCCTGATTATGTATATACATTTCGGAGAATGTGTGGTTGACTACAAAAATTATTAACTTATAGTTAACTTTTCTTACACTGACTAAAAGCTAACTGCAATGTCATTCTTAAATTGAGTACGTAATCGAATTTGGTGAGAGCCAACAAAATTTATTCTCAGCTACTTGAAACTCATTTTAGTTTTATATTAACATTTTGCTGTTATTATTTTAGATGGCACCTTAGCTGGATAGTAGGGCGTTGAGTACACAACGTGTGATGATACATGTTCGAACACCAGAAAAGTTTTTAAAATTTACTGACTACCAGGTGATTTAAAAAAAATCAATTTTAAGTTAGTTGAAATGTAATGCAGAGTGAGACAGACAATTGACTACCGGCTAGCACATCGCAATGTTAAACTACCCACTTGATTACATTGAAAAGTAATCTAAGTGCCAGTGAGTAGTAGTTGCAAAATAGTTAGCTTAAAGTTAGTTTAAAGTTAACGAAATTTCCGACAGGGTACATAGACATATCTTAATTTTAAATAAAATTCACTATTTCGTTCAGACACATTAACAGTTAAGCGAGCAACAAGTTTGCAATTGCCTTATTTTATCACTCAAGTATTTCAGTGTTCATTTATTGCATACATTTCTATTATTTGAGTGTGAATTGTTTTCATTAACAAAAAAAAAAAGTCTAAACAATAATAAAGGCAAATGTGTTAAAAAGTGAAATTTCACAAACAATTTGAAACTAATGATGCGTGTAACAAAGTAATTTTTGTTTCAACAATTAATATTGTGGGAACTTGAGCCTTTTCGCTTTTTAATAACAATGCAGCACAGAAAAATGTTTGTTTATTCGCTTTCGAGTGTTCGAATAACATGATTTTGAAGCAAAAAAAAAATCCAAATAAACTTATGGAAAACTGTTGCCAACTTGTTTTGTTTTTAATCATGATGCAGCTTTTTGAAAATGTTGTTTTAAGAAATGCAATTATTTGTTATAAAAAAAAAATAATCCCATAATCGAAGTTGAAGTCGAACTACGCCAACCATGGATGAAATACTTTATTAATTAATTGATATTTTAAAAGTGTATTTGAACACCACTTTATTGTATTTACTTAGTTTTTTTTAATATTTACTTTCTTATTTAAAAAGCAGTCGAGAGTGTAATTTGTCAATATATAGTGAATAATATTTATTTTAATTAAATATTACGTGTAATTATCTTGCTGAGACACAGTAAACATATATCTATAAGAAGCAAAGTGTGCTACTACACAGTACAACTTTCTATACGAAAAGTGTGCTGTGACACAGTACAATTTTCTATAAGAAAAGTGTGCTGTGACACAGTACAATTTTCTATAAGAAAAGTGTGCTGTGACACAGTACAATTTTCTATAAGAAAAGTGTGCTGTGACACAGTACAATTTTCTATAAGAAAAGTGTGCTGTGACACAGTACAATTTTCTATAAGAAAAGTGTGCTGTGACACAGTACAATTTTCTATAAGAAAAGTGTGCTGTGACACAGTACAATTTTCTATAAGAAAAGTGTGCTGTGACACAGTACAATTTTCTATAAGAAAAGTGTGCTGTGACACAGTACAATTTTCTATAAGAAAAGTGTGCTGTGACACAGTACAATTTTCTATAAGAAAAGTGTGCTGTGACACAGTACAATTTTCTATAAGAAAAGTGTGCTGTGACACAGTACAATTTTCTATAAGAAAAGTGTGCTGTGACACAGTACAATTTTCTATAAGAAAAGTGTGCTGTGACACAGTACAATTTTCTATAAGAAAAGTGTGCTGTGACACAGTACAATTTTCTATAAGAAAAGTGTGCTGTGACACAGTACAATTTTCTATGAGAAAAGTGTGCTGTGACACAGTACAATTTTCTATAAGAAAAGTGTGCTGTGACACAGTACAATTTTCTATAAGAAAAGTGTGCTGTGACACAGTACAATTTTCTATAAGAAAAGTGTGCTGTGACACAGTACAATTTTCTATAAGAAAAGTGTGCTGTGACACAGTACAATTTTATATAAGAAAAGTGTGCTGTGACACAGTACAATTTTATATAAGAAAAGTGTGCTGTGACACAGTACAATTTTCTGTAAGAAAAGTGTGCTGCGACACAGTACAATTTTCTATAAGAAAAGTGTGCGGTGACACAGTACAATTTTCTATAAGAAAAGTGTGCTGTGACACAGTACAATTTTCTATAAGAAAAGTGTGCTGTGACACAGTACAATTTTCTGTAAGAAAAGTGTGCTGTGACACAGTACAATTTTCTGTAAGAAAAGTGTGCTGCGACACAGTACAATTTTCTATAAGAAAAGTGTGCTGTGACACAGTACAATTTTCTATAAGAAAAGTGTGCTGTGACACAGTACAATTTTCTATAAGAAAAGTGTGCTGTGACACAGTACAATTTTCTATAAGAAAAGTGTGCTGTGACACAGTACAATTTTCTATAAGAAAAGTGTGCTGTGACACAATCGACTTCTTACACACACACATATGTGTATCCACACACAGGGACCCTTGATATTTTTTATCTTTTTTTTTCATTATTTTTATAGATTTTATACGTTTTCTTCAACAATTCTTTTGTGTTTATACAACACAAAAGCTTTTGACGTTTTCAATTTTCTAATGTTGCTTTACAATTTATTTAATATTTTTTTCCAAGTGAACCTTTATTAAATTGCATATAAGTATGTATGTAAGTACAATTATTGGATTGCTTTGAAAATAGACTCTAAACTATTAAATTACAAAGTACAAATATTCAAAGAAACTAATTACATGTTACGACATTACTAATGAAATAATAATTAATAAAGTAAAACACATTTCAATTTGTTGCTTTTTGTTGTTGTTGTTAATATTATATTTTACGGAAGTTCAATTACTTTTAATTTCTAAGCAAAACGAAATTTAATTGAATTGAATAGAGAATAGAAATAAAAAAATCGAGACACATACAGCAAACTAAGACATTGAAGAATGCTCAACGGCTATAGCCGTTACAGTTAACAGTGGAACAAAAAGCTTGTTGTACATAAGTATATGGAATATATCTGTTATACATTGTTTATAAACATTTATACTTAAGTACACATACATATGTTTCTTTGCTGTATGTATTCTTTTGAGAGTTAGAATTAAAAAAAAAACTTAAATGAGGAAGTGAAGTTTTCAAAACTTTAAAGCCGCGTTCAGACTATGTATTATACTTTGTATTTATACTTGTCAAAAATTCAAATAATACGTGCAAGTGTGATAGTCTGAACGCAAAATGTCATCAAAATGGCAAATAATACGATAAAAATGTTGACATCCCATAAGACTTTTTTTTTAGATCAGGGTTGCATTTTCACACAAACCAAATTGCCAAGTCGTCTGTTTCGCCGCCGATAGCGTGTCGTCATTGATGTAATGTTTTGTCATGTATATCGGCTCAAAATTTTTAATAAGTGAATCGTATGGAAGTATATTTCGTTGACGTAATTTTTTAATTTACATAGAATATTTTTAACTGCTAAATGTTTTCAAGTGCCGGCACGTCCCCGCCTACATGAAACCGCTTTGCCGCCGCTAGTCAATGAATATCACAGACATTTTCATTGAACAGCTGTTTTGTTTTCTGCTTGTATTATACATTTTATTTGATGTGTGATAGTCCGAACACAATACTCGTATATGATTTTACGTTAGATTTTTTGACAATCGCAACGAATGTATTTAGATTTCTGTATCGTAAAATGTGATGAAAGTATTAATACTTGTATAATAGTCTGAACGGGGCTTAAGCGAATATTTGCAAACTTACTGTGTTATTCATAAAAAATATTTTTCGTTTGATATAAGGTTTATAGAAAATATTTTTTATGCAAATCTGTTTTATAAACATTTTATAATTTAAATATTTTATATGAATACAATTCTAAACTTTTAATGGTACAATTAGAATAATTTTTTTTTTACAATTCATTAAGTTCCAAAATTATTTCAGATATGCCTATACATCTGTTCCTTAAAGGTCTGTACCTGAAGCGTCTCTTCTTTTTAGTGGAATACCTGTATACATCAAAATTTTTCCATTATATAAGAAAATACTTTATTTATTAATTAATTTATTTTTTTTAATAAATCCCATTTGTAGAAATTCATAAAAGAGCGTTTACATTTGAGCAAAATCTAGTACTTGCGAGAGTTCCGTCAAAATCTTTCGCTTTGTATGCGAAATCTACTTTATCGGTAGATATTATCAAAATCTACATTTTATCTACTAGAATTTTAATAGCTATGCTATTTATTGCGCGCTACAGGACACTAACTGTTACAGTTATAAATTTATTTATGTTTTCATTTCTTTCTACTTAAAAGCAGACTACGAAAATAAACGAAACAAATTGTTTGATTTTGTTTTGTTACTATCTTCGAAGTGAGGGAAACGAAAACAAAACAAAAACAATGGGAACGATTGCTCAATTTGTTTTTGTATTGTATTTGCACATGAACACAAACCAGACAACACAGCCTATCGGGTGTAATCCGGCTAAAAGCCGCCACCGGTCACAAACAATACATTACTTTAATCGTACGCCGCTAGAAAAAAATAATGGGAAAATTTGACATCATCATATAATATAATTGTATTGCTTTATTTTATACAGTAAAGCAGCATAGCTATAACCGGGGGTCCTAAGACACCTCTGTTCTTTTTTGATACAATTATGGTTTTTTTCCCTTCAAAACTTGCACCAAAAAGTCGGCCTGTTTTCTTAAAAAGGTGTGTGAATGGTTGTAGTTTTGGAAAAATTTCAGTTAATAAATTTGGTTTTGAATAAAAAATATTGAAAAATTTAAAAAAATATGGAGTAAACGATAAAGATTTTCATTGAAATCTGTTAAATTTTCTGCAACTGCAAATACCATATTAATTGTATTGTGGACTATATGTTCCATTAAATGATTGGTATGGAACTATTGCCCATTCCTAGATCTCGCCTACGAAATAATGGGCCTAATTTTGAGTGTCCTATTTCGACTACGACGATTTTTTTTAAACTAACACAACGCAGCCCGCAAAGCGATTAGCTTGTCTGCTGAAAACACTCAGGGTCTATGGCGGGAATTGAACCCACGACCTCTGGACTGAGAGGCTAGCATCGCTACCACTCAGCCACAGGGGCACCCTGTACTAGATTAAAGAAAAAATTTTGCTATGTTTTTTAGTCTTTTACACAATTGTAGTAGTCGAAGTCGTAATACGACACTCTTAATAAGGACCATTATTCATAAATTTTACTGTGACTGTTAAATTGTTAACAGTGTCCTGTTGACTGCAAAATAGGTAATGCTAAAGATTGTGGTTTTGGTCTTTGCTAGTTAAATTTTAATTTTACAGATTCCGAAAAATCGGCGTTAGATTACTTGATTGGCATAAACCCAAACTTACAGAATTTCGGGTTAAAACAGACTGCAAAGAAAAAAGATTGAACCTGTTTAAGAATTGAAGAAGTGCACTGCAGATTCAACTTGGAATATTGAAAAAATTCAGTGCTTTAATATAAACTTATATGCTGAAAAAATATGTAGTTGGCCTTGTTCAAAAAATACCAGTCAATATACTAGAACAATTCCCCAGAAGCAAGTAACAGGTAACAGCTATGACGTTATAGCGTTATAGCGTTATGGCGTTATGGCGAGTCGCCTAGAATCAAATACAGGGTTGCCCATAAGGTTGGTTCGAACAGCTGTTTTCTAAGTTTTGGTTAGGATCCCTCTGATTGTTAATAGTAAATTTGCCAATTACAAAAAACAAGTAATATTATTTTAAATAATGGCAAAAGTGGTTAGCAAAAATTGTTTTTTAAAGTTGTATATTTCGGTAAAAAAAATTTAAAAGTTAAAAAAGCTTTTACATTTATAAAGTGAGACCTTTCAGTTTATGATTAAATAAAATAAAATAAAATTTTTTTGTTGATCTTTTTCTTGAATTACTCATATTTAGATTGCTCCGTATCTTGTGTAATTTATTTTTTTAACATTTTGTTTTTTTATTTTTGAGTAATCAATAAACAGCTTAACTTTTTACCAGTAGAATTACATTTTTCTAAAAAAAATGTAAAGACGGGTTTTTTGATTCTTTTTGTAAAATTGAAATTCTCACATACAAACAAGTGCACCCACTAAAAAAAAGGAATAAAACTTGTAAAATAAAATTGATTTAAACTTGTCTTTCAGATTTTAATATCAAATAAAAAAAAAGATTGAGGTACAAAAATCTAGTGACTAATGAATTAAATTTTTAACTAAATTTAAAAAAGTTCTACGATTTTGCAAAAATTTTATCAGCGTTGGCTGAAGTAGTTAGCACGTTGACTACAAAACCGAAGGTCCTGGGTTCAATCCCGATATCCGACAGTCATTAAATAACAACACCACGCATTTTTCTAATGTGCATTAGTGTCCCTTTGTGTCAGTTGTTGTAGGAAAGTTCAACTGATGAAGGCATAGTCACTGGTCACTGAACTATACCGACTTCAGCAGATACTAGTCCTAATGTAACATCAGAGCGCCCTCCTTCGTTGTGTAGCAAAATCATCGGCGAAGTAAAATAATCAATAAAATGGCTACAAGACACAGCTTCAAAAAATTAACGCCCCATTTAACATCAGAGAGGCGCTGCAACACTGCATTATTAAAAACGTGCGAAAAGCAGAGTTGTAAAAGAATGAAGCTTTCCTCTATCTCTTCTTTCACCACCTGTCTTCTCTCTCACTATCCCTTTCCTAAAGAAGGTAACACCTAGTATTAGCAGTAGGCATTAATTGCCTGAGTGTTACTTCTCTTTAAAAAAAAAAAAAAAAAAAAAAAAAAAAAAAAAAAAAGAGATGAGCTAATGAGTAACGTTTAAGTCACGAATATATATACTCTCACTCATACCCATTTAAATGCTGATGTGACCATGGAAAATTAGGCACTACATAATATATTTTTTAATTCACGTCACCAAAGTAATATTTATATGAAAACAAAAATAATAGTTGTAAAAATTTGTTTTTGTTTTAGCAAAGCCTGATTTTTTTAACATTTCTCCAGTGAAAAATTTGTATGAAAAACAAGAAAAAATTAAAATTGTTTTGTTTTGTTTTTAAATTGCTTACATACAGGCATTTCTATAGGAATGTCAACTTTTTGTCGCGTTCGACACCAAACAAATATGCTTGTTTTTCAAAGAAAACTAAAGTTTTTTTTTTTTACTTTTTTACATATTTGTGTATACCGTCAGCAGTTCTATATTGGGTAAAATTTCAAGAAGACTCGAAGCATATTGTTTTGAAATATAAGCTTAATTGCTTACTGTCGCATGCGACATAAAAGTGGACTTTCCCTTGTAAGTGCTCATATCACTTTCATTTAGGCAATTGGGGCCTCAAAGTCACAAAGGTTTTTTTCATGGAAATATTTTTCTGCTAACCAAAATTATAGAAATTCTTATTTAGTTTGTATCCGTTATAGTTGTCTCATGATCTTATAAATAAATTATATATAAAAATAAGTGCGTTACTTATTCATTCCGGGGAAGCCATTATTATATATATATAAAATAGTTACATAAATAACTACCACTCATTACATTGTAAGCCACTAAAAGAGAACTTATTATCCTATTGAAAAATCTGTAAAAGATTTTGTTTTGTACCCACCACTAGGTGAGTGGTGTGACCAGCCCTGGTGGAAGCATCAAACAACAGCAAAAATAAAAAGACATTTTAATGACAAACTAAATACAACAAACAAATAGACAGCCGATCAGTTTGATATGCACAAGCACTTACCAAACAAAAACAAAAGCAAAAGCAAAACAAAAAAAAAAAAGTGGATGGCAAATATTTGTTGTGTTGCCATTTGGTTGGTTGTGTACATGATGAATGTGCCCACACACACAAAAATGGCAAAAACTATACATAAAAGCCATCAGATCAATGTCAAATTGTTGACGAATGTGCCACCATCACATCACATCACTATACTGTCGTTTCGTTTCGTATCTCATCTAACCATCTAATGTTATCTGATGGATACATGTTTCTAATACCGTAAACAAAACACAAAAAAAAGTGTATTAACCAAACAATAGACATGTTGTCGAACCTCCAAAAAAAAAAAAAAAAAACAGAATATAAAACCAACACACTTTATTGTTGACAGTGTGTTTTAAATATTTGGTTAACAAAATAACAAATAAAATCAATAATAATAAAATTAAAGAAGCAAAATTAGAATAACAGGTAATAAACGATCGAGTTCTAGTCAACAAATTTATGCTATTCAAATGGCTTGAGCTTGAACTTATACAAAAAAAAAGAACAAGTTAATATCAGTTTAATTTGAATTGTTCAATATAAGCAGTATCAAAAGTTTATTAATGCACTCATTCAGTAAGAAGATTTAGGACGTTTTTGTTTGAAAATACTTTTGAGTTCTTGTTTTTCAACTCTCTAAATTAGTTTCTTCAAAAATGGTTGCTGTCTTTGATAATGAAAAATAAAAATATTATTGCCATGTTTTAAAACTTAAAAAATAATTCCCTAATTCGGTTCGACGATTGTATCGTCTTGTCTATGGACGAAAAAAAAATGCCGCTGTTGATGATGATGCTTTAAAACAATTATTATTTATTGTCTCTGCTAGAAGGTTCGTGTATTTGCTTTTTAATTTTGTTCCAAACATATATTTGTTCATAACATATATTTTTCAAACTATTCTAAAATGCTTTAATTTAATTATTATGTTTTAAAAACATTGCAATAATATTTTTATTTTTCACTATCAAAGACAACAACCATTTTTGAAGAAAATAATTTCATGAATTCAAAAACAAGAACTAAAAAATTAAAATTAAAGTGTTATGCAAAAGTTTGAAAAATATATGAAAAAATATGTGTTGAATATAATGTTTGGAACGAAATCATGAAGCAAATACACGAACCTTCTAGCAGAGACAATAAATAATAATTGTTTTAAAGCATCATAACAGCGGCTTTTTTTCGTCCATAGACAAGGCGATATAGTCGTCGAACAGAATTAGGACATAAGTTATTAAAGTTAACAAAATCGGCATTTAGATATACATATATTTATCTACGAGTACAAAACCGGAAATGATCAATTCACATTTATATTTTTTTAACGTTCAGCCCTTGTTTTTGCTAAACTTTTTTAATTGAAATTAGCCTAAAATGTTATTATTATAATGTAAAATTTTCATAACGATATCTGTATAACTTTAAGAGTTATGCATATAACCTTACGCGCATACCGTACTACAAAACTGGAAATTATCTATTCATATTAATATTTTTCTAACTTTAACCCCTTGTTTTTGCTATTTTTTTTTAATTGAAATTAGCCTAAAATGTTATTATTATGCTGTGAAATTTTCATAATGATATCTTTATAACTTTAAAAGTTATGCATATAACTTTACGCGCATATCGTACTACAAAAGCGGAAATGACTAATTCACATTAAAATTTGTCTAACTTTGACCCGTTATTTTTGTCAAATTTTTCCAACTAAAATTAGCCTAAAATGTTATTATTATACTGAGAAATTTTCATAATGATATCTTTAAAACTTTAAGAGTTATTCATATAACTTTACGCGCATAGCGTACTACAAAACTGGAAATGATCAATTCACATTAAAATTTTTCTAACTTTGACTACTTCTTTTTGCAATTTTTTTTAAAATTGAAATTAGCCTAAAAAGTTATTATTATGCTGTGAAATTTTCATAATAATATCTATAACTTTAAGAGTTATGCATATAACTTTACGCGCATACCGTACTACAAAACCGGAAATGATCATTTCATATTAACAATTTTCTAACTTTGACCCCTTATTTTTGCTAATTTTTTTTAAACTGAAGTTAAAATAAAATGTTATTATTATGCTGTGAAATTTTCATAATGATATCTTTATAACTTTAAAAGTTATGCATATAACTTTACGCGCATATCGTACTACAAAAGCGGAAATGACTAATTCACATTAAAATTTTTCTAACTTTGACCCGTTATTTTTGTTAAATTTTTTCAACTAAAATTAGCCTAAAATATTATTATTATACTGAGAAATTTTCATAATGATATCTTTATAACTTTAAAAGTTATGCATATAACTTTACGCGCATAGCGTACTACTAAACTGGAAATGATCAATTCACATTAAAATTTTTCTAACTTTGACTACTCCTTTTTGCAAATTTTTTTTAAACTGAAATTATCCTAAAATGTTATTATCATACTGTAAAATTTTCATAACGATATCTTTATAACTTTAAAGAGTTATGCATATAACCTTACGCGCATACCGTACTACAAAACCGGAAATGATCAATTCATATTAAAATTTTTCTAACTTTAACCCCTTGTTTTTGCTATTTTTTTTTTAAATTGAAATTAGCCTAAAATATTATTATTATGCTGTGAAATTTTCATAATGATATCTTTATAACTTTAAAAGTTATGCATATAACTTTACGCGCATAACGTGCTACAAAACCGGAAATCACATTAAAATTTTTCCAAATTTGACCCCTTATTATTGGTAATTTTTTTTTAATTGAAATTAGCCTAAAATGTTATTATTATGCTGTGAAATTTTCACAATGAAATCTTTATAACTTTAAGACTTATGCATATAACTTTACGCGCATAGCGTACTACAAAACCCGAAATGATCAATTCACATTAAAATTTTTCTAACTTTGACCTGTTGTTTTTGTTAAATTTTTTTTATTGAAATTAGTTTAAGAGATTCTTATTGTACTGCAAAAGTCTGAAGACTGGATCTACAAAACTCTACGAAATATGCAAATTTCTTTACTGAGGTTTTTTTTTTTCAAATATTATTAAGCCCCATGGTGCAAAACAATTTTTTTATAATGAATTTACTGCGGTTAGTAAAATTACTTATCTTTTGTGTAGCCAACAACAACAATTTAATTTTCAGCACTTTAGTTTAATGACAAATATATGTAGTTTCAATACATTGCGGTTAAGTTTCATTATTTCAATATTTTAGTAATTATTTTTTTTCTAGCTCAATTTCGTTTAAAAAACAAGTCATCGTAAATTTTATTAAAATTTTTATTAATCATAAATAATTGTTTTTTTTTTTTGTTGGTTGGCTGTAATTATTTATTTAGTTTCTGTTATCTCTACTCTATCCAACTTACAACTTAAAAAAAAAAACAAATAAATAATAAAAAAAAATCTCCTAAATTTGTTTGTGTGCATGGCAATTTATTAAACCTTAAAGTTTTTGACAGTTCAAAGTTAAGGTCATCATTGTGGGGACTTGAACCGTCGTTTCAATAGTTACACTAAAAAAAAAACGCATAAACTTAAAATATTGAAAACAAAAACTATTCGAATACAAACAACTTTAATGTGGTTGCGATTAATGAAGCCAATGAACTTTTATATTATTTATTTATTATTAATGGCTTGTCTGTTTTTATTATTTTGTGTGATGCTTTTTAAATACAATTTTTTTATGATAATAAAACTAATTAATTAATTATTTGGAAGTAATATGATAACACTTACCCTGAGTGCATGGATGCATGTGTTTTGTGGCTGTAAAAGAAAACAGAAACAATTTTAAAAAAATATATATAGAATTTGAATATAAAAATATTATGGGAGTAGTTTATATAATTTTTGTTTGTTGTTGGATAAGCAACGTCTGTATGAAATTCATTGTCTGCTTAAAGAACTTATCACTAGACTTCAAGCAAAAAAATTATTTTGAGAAAAGCTAAAAAAGCTTCGTGTGTTTATAGGAAAACTCTTAAAATGTTATTGAGAATTATGTACGCAAACATAATAAGTTAAAAAAACAAAACATCTTTATCCTAACTAGTGCACCCAATTCTCACTAATATTTTAAGATTTTTTCTATAAACAAAAGAAGCTTTTAAGTTTTTCTCAATATATGTTTTGTTGACGTCTACTGATGAGTTTCTTAAGTTTATAGATATATAAATTAAGAAATTAATTGTTTTGTATTACGCGAAGCTTTTAAGTTAAATAAGACAATTATTTAAAACTTAAATTATTTAATTACTGAAAAATAAAATTTAAATAAATCTGCCAAAAACCCGACTTGAATGCAAAGATTTGAGAGAACATTTTGGAAAAAAAATTTATGGGACCAAACTGGAAGTAAACTCTTTAAATAAAAAATTTTTTTTCTAAATAATACTTGAAATGTAAAATTAAATTTTAACGGGCGTGCTTCCGCCCATTTTTCAAATGGAAGATTGTGTGTTTTTCAGAGTTCAGGGTGTGTGCTAATTTTTTGTAAAATTCAGTAAAGCAGAACCATTTAAAATACAATATATAATTTTAGTGGGCGTGACTCCGGCCATTTTTTTAAATGGAAAATTGTGTCTATCTTAGAGCTCCAGCTGTGTGGGAAGTTTCGCAAAAATCGGTTAAGCAGAACCATGTGAAATATAATAATCAATTGAAATGGGCGTAACCCTGCCCATTTTTTTTACTTTCAAATTGTATAATTACAAGAACCAAACGTGTTTTTTAGGTTTCGCAGCAATCAAATAAGTAGAATATCATAAAATTAAATAAAAAAATGTGAGGGCGTTCCCCGCCCATTTTTTTTTTGCAATAGGACCAATGGGAAGCTATACGTTCTCAGACAATAAAAAAATGTTTAGAATAGGTCCAATATGAACCGAGTTATGAAGTAACACAGGAAAAAACAAAAAGAAAATACGAGTCGAATTAATAACTTCCTCCTTTATTTAGAATCCGGGTAAAAAAATAATGTGTTAGGGCCTTTATATATTAAGGTAACGATATACATATATACATAGAAGAATAATAATTCAACGCATAAATAACTAAATTCAAATAGCATTATAGATTATGTTTTTTTAAACTGCATCTAAAGCCCTAATTCAGTAAGAAGATCTAGGACGTTTTTGTTTGAAAATATTTTTGAGTGTTTGTTTTTGAATTCTCTAGATCATTTCCTTCAAAAATGGTTGTTGTCTTTGATAATGAAAAGTAAAAATATTATTATGTACCATGTTTTTAAAACATAAAAATTAAATTAAAGTATTATACAATAGTTTGAAAAATATATGAAAAAATATGTGTTTTGTATAATGTTTGGATTAAAATCATAAAGCAAATACACGAACCTTCTAGCAGAGACAATAAATAATAATTGTTTTAAAGCATTACAACTGCGGCTTTTTTGCGTCCATAGACAAAACGACACAATTCTCGAACAGAATTAGGGCATAAATTATTTTTAACTTTTTAGTGCTTATTTTTAAAGTCGGTTTAATTTTTTTTGTTAATTTTATTGGTGCTTATTTTTGAGTTTTATATTTTTTTTAGAAAATTTTATGTTGCTAAAATTATTTATTTTGTTGTAAAAATAAGACTATTGGTTAATTTAAAAATCAAAACTATTATGAATTAAAAAAAACTCATATTTTTAAATAAAAACTTATTGCCTGTAGAAATATCAAGTTTCAACAATTTTAAAAAATATGTAACTTTATACTCAGCTGTTTATGAAAAAATAATAATAAAAAAAATTTAAACAAAAAATATGTCACAAATAAAATATGATGACAATAAAACATATTAATGAAGTCGTTTCTTAATTCCTGATAAATATTCATTGCGGTCATCTATGGCAAAGCCTACGCTCTTTTTTTCTCAAGATTTGACTTGAAACTAAAACTAAAATTTTTGTAATGCATAAACCAGAAAACACAGCTCCGACCAATATACAATTTATGTATGTTGTGGAACCAATATGAACACACTTCGCATTTGTCGCATGGCTTTTCAAACTTAAATGAATGAAAATGTTGATACAAACAAAGAAAAGAAAAAGAAAAAACAATCAATTGGAAGTAGAGTTCTTGTGAATTAACAAACTTGTTTAATTTTATAATTATTTTTTTTTTTTGCTTTTTATTCGTTTCGTTTTCAAACTAAAATGAGTAAAGTTGTGTAAATAAATGTTTGTTATAAAAGATGATGATTTTCTTAAACTCGTGTGTTAAATAACACCTACACACATATTAAATGAATTAAATTTAAAAAATATATATTCATATGCAAAAAAATATATGTATGAATGAATTCATAAGTATGTTTTAAAACAAATCGTTATGCCACCACGACTACAGTCAAAGATTTATATAAAAAATAATGCAATTAAAAGTTGTCATCAAATTTAATAAGCATACGTCATTGTTTTAATTACGAGTATTATTATTATTTAATAAAAAAAAAAAATATAAACTACACATAAATTATAATTAATGCTTATTCATAAAAGCGGTTTTAAAATTAGCAACGCTGCAGTAAAAATGGATGGAGTGCCACTGTGATTGTTGCCACATACAAGTTACGTTTAGCAACAAGTTGCTGATGAAAACCTAATATTTTGACAGTTAACACTATTATCATATTTAATTAGTTTTTATACATAAAAATACGCAATATCATAAAAAAAATATGAAATATAAAAATTAAACATATTACAACGGCCTGTGCCACGATGACGACAGAAAACGTTCGATCGGCAACTTGTATTGAAAACAATAATGAAATGAAACAATTGGTTTTTATTTTCAATATATACATATGCATACATATACATATGTAACGAAAGTTTTCAGTTGACGTTGTTGTAAAAAATATGAAAATTGACTTGTGACAACAATTACAAAATTTCAAAAATTAAATTTATAAATGTTATCGGCGATTTAAAAAGTTTCAAAATAGAAGTTATATAAATTTTAATATTATCACAAATATGTGTAATACAAATAAAATAAAAATTTAAACCAACAGTATGAACACACAGTGGCTGGTTAAAATACTATAAAAATATATATGTCCATATATGTGCCCTTAATTATGAAAGTGGTCTAAGTCATATATTTCTTTGGTCGCAATATTTAGTATATAGCATTTTTTTTTTTTTTTATATAAAGAGAAGTAACACTCAGGCAATTAATGCCTACTGCTAATACTAGGTGTTACCTTCTTTAGGAAAGGGATAGTGAGAGAGAAGACAGGTGGTGAAAGAAGAGATAGAGGAAAGCTTCATTCTTTTACAACTCTGCTTTTCGCACGTTTTTAATAATGCAGTGTTGCAGCGCCTCTCTGATGCTAAATGGGGCTTATTAATTTTTTTAAGCTGTGCCTTGTAGCCATTTTATTGATTATTTTACTTCGCCGATGATTTTGCTACACAACGAAGGAGGGCGCTCTGATGTTACATTAGGACTAGTATCTGCTGAAGTCGGTATAGTTCAGTGACCAGTGACTATGCCTTCATCACTTGAACTTTCCTACAACAACTGATACAAAGGGACACTAATGCACATCAGAAAAATGCGTGGTGTTGTTATTCAATGACTGTTGGATACAGGGATTGAACCCAGGACCTTCGGTTTTGTAGTCAACGTGCTAACTACTTCAGCCAACGCCAAAATAATAAAACAAAATATATTTTAATATAATGCAACAATTTAATTTAGCCTTGTATTAGTCTCTATAAATATAAATTTATTTAATATTTCTAAAAAATATTTATTGAAGTTTTTTTTTAGGATTTATTTAATACTTCGAGGCAAAAATGCATATGACTTAGACCACTTTTTAATAATTAAGGGCACATATATTTAAATAAAACAAATCAAATAACCTTGTGCTAAGTAAAAAATAGTATAAATAGTAATGAAGAGTACTATTGTAAACAATCATGGTAAATTTGAGAGCTATTTGCAAAAAGCTAAATCAGAACAATTCTCGTATTCTATTTCATTTTGAAAATTGTCTGTGCATGTAAATAAAACTACGCCAGTAATAAACATGGAATAGTAAACGCTTGAGCAACGCATTGAAATTATTAAAATTCACTATAAAAGATTGGAAATTTTAGCGTTTACCTTTCGCAAAACTAAAACATTTTCAAGTCGTCCTGAATCACCTTTTCGGCCAGCAATTGTGAAACTAAAGAATTGAACCGAGGCTGGACCAATTTTTTTGAAACATAGCTAAGGAACATCTCGATAAAATCACCTTTCAAACAGAAAACACTAAATCGAAATCGGTCCAGCCGTTTGGTCTGTAAGTGGACACGGACAGACACACAGATGCACAGATACACAGATACACAGACACACACTACAAACTTATAACACCCCTTTTTTTTTTGTCGGGGTTTAAAAATGAATTATCACAATAATTAACATTATTTAATTATAAAAATATATTTTTATATTCCTAATAAAACATTATTTAGAAATTAAACAGTTTTGTCTGGGGATTACCCTAATGATTGGAGATCGCGGCCAGGTGTATTCTAAACATATCTTAGCGCAATACAAATATTGGGGTTCGGTCATATAATTGACTCTCCTAGGAGCACTCTGGAGCTACTTAGAACGATTGGGGGAGGGGGGGGGGGAGCAATTGTGTAAAAAATAATATTTTGTATGGCAGCCCCTTAAGTAGCGCACATAGGGGGTTTGGTCATAAAAAATGTAAAGGGATAAATATTACTTGTACGCTTCTAGGAGCAATTCAAGGCCAGTTGTTTTTATATTCCTAATAAAACATTTTTTTTAGAAATTAAGAATTTTTGTATGGCGACCTCCCTAATGTTGGAAAATGGTGGCTAGGTGAGTTCTGAACAAATGTTGGGGCAGCAAAAATATTGGGAGTCGCTCTAGGAGCTCTAGGGGCAATGGTATAAACAAATAATTTTTTATGGGTTTCCCCTTAAGTAGTGCAGTCAGGGGTTAGTGTGTTCATATAAAATTAAAGGGGGGAATATATTAGTGCGGTCGGTCTTATGTTTTACCCATCTAGGAGAAACTTGGGAATAGTTGTGAAGCTTTTTGTCCTAGTTTTGACTCCGATGAGGACCAATTTACCCCCATTACACCCCCATATTCTTTGGCTCATGCATTTTTTCCAAACTTTACAAAATTAGGGGTGCTAGCGTATGCAAATACTGTTGCTAAGGATTTCCATATAACACCATTCAACCCCTAATGTACATACATATGTCTCAGCCATACCCTTGAAAATGTTATTCTTGTACGTTCGAAGATTTGCAATTAAAAGAAAATGTAACAAGAGTGCAATTCTTATCAAAAGAGATACTTTATTTACTCAATTAAGACATTGAGATTTTTTGTAACACACAATGTTAAATAACTCACTGCTGATATACCACGATGTTACCTTTTGCAATGTTTTGCACAAGACTCAACTGATTATTTAGCTTTTTTTATGCTTAACATAAAGCTTCCAGAAAAATGTTAGTAACATCCAAAAAGTCATAGCATATTTAATAGTCTCTCAGTACAAGATTTCGTTCACGTAATTTTTTCGTGTTACAAGGCGTTCTGTAGGTTTGTGTATATGTACATTTACAATAATAGAGCCCAGCGTAAACGTTCAGAGGCTTACATTTACAAGACCTTCCGTAAGAGCTTCCTAGAACTTTTTGTAGATCCAATACTCATGCTCGCTTGCCTTCTCAGGAAGGCGTACCTACTCTCATCTACATGGGTTGTTTTTATAATGTGTTTGTATACATTCACATTTTGAGAAAAATCTCATTCCAAAGACTTAATAACAAATACAAAACATATTTAAATAAAAATGCAAAAAGTGAAAAGAAAAAAAGAAGTTAACTTAAAAAAGTTTTGCTTAAATGCTCTGACAAAGCGGCCTGCTGAAAAAGGCCTCATCCTAACAGGACTGTTGAGGAAGGGAATGCAGAAAGCCTTGGCTGGCTAGGACATCCTGTGTAAAAGATTTATGAGTATGTAATGGTGTAATGAGGCCTTGTCTCTGATAAATAAGGGCCTGCTGAATACTTCTTTTCGCCACTGCTAGCATGAGTGCATGTTGAAGCATTATAGTTGTTGTTGTTTTTGTCTGACGTCTGCTTTGGCTTATGCGTTTGTGTGGTTGTATATTTCCTACTAATTTTATGCTTCGAATAACTCCAACACTGTCTTCTATAATTGTGTTTATTATTTTTTTCGCTAACAATATCTGGCCTATACTTTTTGCTTACAATTATTTTTAAGAAAAAGATTTTTATTAGGTCAGTTCACATATATTTTCAAAACAATATTACTTTACTAATAAGTTGTTAGTAAATTTAAAACTTTAAATTCGTTTTATGTAACACAAGTTTATTTGGATTATGACTTTGTTTGCTGCAAACTCTCGGCATGTATTGTATCCTCTCATCATTATGTTACTTGAATAATTAAATATAATCTGAGTCAAATGAGCTCTTAGTGGTCTCACGTTAATGTAATAACCAGGGATCGCAAATAACGATTATTTTCCAAATTTAAAGTAAAAAAATCACAATAATAGAGAAGTGCTACGTGCACAAGGAATATACCAAGATACTCCATGTTACATGGACTACCGGTAGATGCAATGATTTTTATTTTTTTGATTTTTATTTATTCCTCACAAAATAACTCTTATTTTGTGACTTTTATTTATTCCTCAGAAAATAACAGTTATTTCTTGATTTTTATTTATCCCTCACAAAATAAGAGTTATTTTGTGACTTTTATTTATTCCTCACAAAATAACAGTTACTTTCTGATTTTTATTTTTTTGCTCAAAAAAATTTTAACTTTTAAAATTAAAAAATAATAAAAAAGTAAATTTAATTTAACATATAAGAGTTTTTTTTAAAGACTCTGGCGATAAATTCAATTTTAAATCGGTTAATATTCATTTTAACGCAAAAATTACGCTTTCTACATTTTAAAAGTTAAGCAAAAAAATAAAAATCAAACAGTAACTGTTATTTTGTGAGGAATAAATAAAAGTCACAAAATAACTCTTATTTTGTGAGGGATAAATAAAAATCAAGAAATAACTGTTATTTTCTGAGGAATAAATAAAAGTCACAAAATAAGAGTTATTTTGTGAGGGATAAATAAAAATCAAGAAATAATGATTAAAAAGTGATTTTTAAAATAAAAATTATAACCGTTACGGTCCCTGGTAATAACCTAACCTTAAACTAGCCCACTAAAATATAATCTTCATAAATTTTTAAAATATACATCTGATTTATATAATCAAAACAAAATTTTTTTTTATCACATTTAAAAAATCTTGATTAATATCTCGTGCCACAACTATACTCCCTGATCTTAGAAGATTTGATGTTTAGTGTGTTATTTATTGTTCAATGTTCAATTGCAAGTTTTTTTTTAATATAACAATTAAACCACAACATAATTAAGTTATAAACACCATTTATTATGAAAAAGCAACTAATACAAACTTGCTGTATTAAATTAAATTTTGCAGGTAAATACTAAAAATAAAAAAACAACAGATAAACAAACACATTTACAAAATATTCAATACCCTTTAGTAAATAAAATAATTGGTTGACAAAAAACACTAGCTATAAATTAATTATTTTGCAAGTGACTACAAATTGGTTTAAATCTCATGCAGATACCAACCAAACATATTGCATAGAAGCACACGTAAGAAACAAATAGAAGTGAAATAAGTAAATGAAAAGAAAATAAAAAAACAAAGGAAGCAAGCCATGAAGTCAGATGTCAATGCTTGTGTTGAAAAAATAATAAAATAATTTCAATACTAATATGTATAATAGTTTCTATGAGGAGGACAAACTTTCGTATAAATGTATGTATGTATTTTTGTTTTAAATATAAAAATATAATACATATAAATATAAATACATTATATATAGTAGATATGTATATAATATACAAATGTATATGTTCATATACATACATATGTATGTATATGTATATATTTATTTAATTATAATATTGACTTCAAAGTGGTTGAAAAATAAGTAGTTAGTAGTCAATTTAAAAGTCATACAGAGATAGACAATTGACTACAGCCTATGACATGCCTATGTTAAAATAGTGAGTCGGCGACAAGGACTTAAAGTAACTTAATCGACTAGATGTGGTTATTAAAAACCCAGTTTGAAGTTACTTATAAATGGGTTGGAGTTCCTATAGGGTAGATACAACTGAAAACCAAACGCTATTCAAATAGACGACCCGTTCACATTTGCATTTTCTATCAATATTTATGGGCTGCAAAAACTGCCACTGACCACTCACCACACACCACACCATTTTTGTGTTTCATTTTGCAAATATTGACAGTTAATACACTATTGTATAAATAATTAAATGTTTAGAATAATTTCATCAAAAGGTTTGCTAAATTTGGTTTTTCTCCTATTTTGAGCGCAAAACTCAAAAAATCATCGAGCTGTTTGGTTTTATAGTGACACCCTGTCATAGAGTTTTTTTTTCTTTAAATTATTAATTTACTTTAAAATTGAAAAAAAAGAAATAGAAACATGATGAATGCCAGATATCTGCTCTGTTGCATCTACAACCGCAGCTTAATGTGTGCAATTAATTCAAAACTAAATACACGAGCGAACACCAAAGATTAAATTCAGATTTTGTAGTTGTGTTTTTAATTTTTTGTTTCTTTTAGATTTCCAGCAGAGCTTTTAAGCTGTTGATAAAACCAGATTTTAAGTGTTAATTTACAAGTGCGCTGCTTTGGGTGGTTGCTAAAGGCAGAGCTGTAAAGGAATGGAATGCTTAAATACTCAAAACACATTAATAGGGCAAATGCAAGCCGAATTTAGTACAACAAGCCAACTTTTTTTGGGGTAACTATTTCTCAAAAAAATTTATGGAATATTTACTCATACCCAAATAGACATACATAAAGAAATATTTTGACACAAGTGTCTAAGATTAAAGTGAGTAGCTGGCATGAAGACCTAATCTCACGGTGCTCTTAACGGCAGGTGAACTAAAACGTTTCCAGACGACCCTTGTTTACCAAGGAAGCACTATAAGACTTCCAAGGTTTAAATCTTTGAACACAGTTATCCCTTGCTAAGATCTTCCGAGCTTTTTAATCGCGAAGTGATTACTAGGCTTTTGAGAAACAGCCCTACTATGTGAGATTAATTGATAAATTCAGTAAAGTGCACCTTTGACTTGCGTACAAAGGGTCCCATATGGAAGCTACATATCGCTCATTTACTAAAACAACGTCATAACTAAACAAGCTAGTTTGCCAGAAAACGAGTTTAAAGTTTTGAATTTGCACACAACTTAATGGAAATAGAAAATTAAATTGTTCTCTCATGAGGTGAGTAAACAAGATATTTGTATGACATTTTTACACAACATAAACAACAGTATGAGGATTAATTCTGCATGATTAACTCAAAATTTCCGTTTTTCGAGTTATGACGTTGTTTGAGTAAATGAGCGATATGTAAAACTATACGAAGATTACTTAGCCGATGTAATCGAATCCCAACTGATGTAGACATTTAAAAAAATTTTATTTATCTCGTTTTGCCGATTTTTTTAGTTTTAGCGATTTTTGTTAGTCTTGGGGCTTTTTTCGTTTAGGCTTCGTCGTTTTTTAGTTTTGGCTTAGGCGTTTTTTAATTTTAGCGATTTTTTAGTTCTAGCGATTTTTTAAGTCTTGGTATTTTTTCGTTTAGTCGATATTTTTTGGTTTTTCGCGAATTTTTTAAGTTTTATGTTAGTTTAGCCGATTTTTCTTAGTTTTCCCGATTTTTTTCGTTTAGGCTTTTTTTTCGGTTTTTGGCGATTGTTTTGGTTATTTTTTAGTCTAAGCATTTTTTTTAGTTTTGCCGAACTTTTGTTCGTTTTGGCTATTTTTTTACTTTAGCGATATATTCGGTTTTTTGCGTTTTTTTAGTATTAGCGATTTTAGTTAGTCTTGGCGCTTTTTAGTTTAGGTTTAGTCGTTTTTAAATTTTTTCGATTTTTTTGTTTTAGCGATTTTTTAAGTTTTGGAATTTTTTTCGGTTAGTTGATTTTTTTGGGGTCTTGGTTATTTTTTTTAGTTTTAGAGATTTCTGTTAGTTTTGGCGCTATTTTTAGTTCGGGCTGTTTTTTTCGGTTCTTGGCGATTGTTTGGATTGGTTTTTAGTTTTAGTAATCTTTTTCTTTTTGACGAATATTTTTTGTCATGGCAATTTTTTTTCGTTTACGCGAATTTTTCGCTTTGTGGCGATGTTTTTAGTTTTAGTGATTTTTGTTAGTTTAGACGTTTTTTTCTTTCGTTTAGGTGATTTTTTCGGTTTTTGGCTATTGTTTTGGTTGTTTTTTTGTTTAAACGATTTCTTTAGACTTGGCGATTTTTTTTTTCGTTTTGACGATTTTTATACGTTTGGTGATTTGTTTCGGTTTCGACGATTTTTTTTTGCTTTTTTGGTAGATTTTTTGGTTTTTTTCATTTTAGCATTTTTTTCGGCTGTTGGTTGTTTTATTTTTGGTTTAGCGATTTTTGTATAGTTCTGGCGATTTTTGTTCGTGTAAGAGACTTTTTCGGTTTTTGGCTATTGTTTTGGTCGTTTTTGTTGCTATAACGATTTATTAAGTTTTGGCGATTTTTTTTCGTTTTGACGATTTTTTTTCGTTTTAGCGATTTTTTATGGGTTTTAGCGATTTTTTTTAGTCTAAGTGATTTTTTAGTTTTGGCGTTTAATTTTGTTTCGACGATTTTTTTGCGTTTTGGTCGATTTTTTGGTTTTTTTTGGCATTTCTTTGCTGTTGTTGGTTGTTTTTTGTTTTAGCGGTTTTTGTTTAGTTTTGGCGATTTTTGTTCTTTTTGGCGATTTTTAGTTTTAGTGATTTTGGCGTTTATTTTTGTTTCGACTTTTTTTTTGTTGCTATTTGGTAGATTTTTTTGGTTTTTGGCAATTTTTTTAATTTTTTCTTGGCGCCCTTTTAATTATTGGTATTTTTGTTTTGTATTTTAGCGATTTATTTTATTTTTGGTGATATTTTTCGCAAGTAGTCAAAATAACATTAACTGAGAGAATACCCTCTAATATTAATTTTATTTTTAAATTTCAGTATTTATTCTCGTAGTCTAACTTTGAACATTTCAAGTGTCTGTTTATAATTGTCTGTATATTGCATTAGGACTTCAACATGTTTCCTTGCTCGCTTTAGAACACCCTTTAATTTTTAATTGTCATATATTTGTTGTTGTAGCGGCCAAAGTTTTACATATTCGGTGAAAATTTCAGGTCTGTAGCTTTTTCTGTTCTCAAGATTCTTTGCCTGTGTCAGACACACAGAAAGACGGACAAACAGACGAACAGCATAGCGAAAACAATAGGGTTGCTTTTCATCTTTGGTGCATGGAACCCAAATAATAAACAATTGATTTGAAAGCCGGGCCCTTCCCTCGTTAAAATACATTTTGGTTTTGAAATATCTTATTGACTTTTTTTCTCATTTATTTATGATGATTTCATTCTTTTAAACAACTAATAATTACAAGTAATACTGTACCCACTGTGAGTGATAATAATGCTGAAAGTTGCTGGTGGCTTGGGCTGTTGGTAGTTGGTTGTTGGACTGTTCGCTTGGTTGGATGACTGTCAGTCAGAGACTGGGTGCTGGCTGGCTGGCTGGCTGGCTGGCTGGCTGGCTGGCTGACATGATTGTTTTGGTTTGTTTGTTGGCTGTTATAAATTTAGGTAAATAGAATTAAGCTGTGTGGCACATAAACACACAAATATGCAACGAGCCCAACAAGTATTAATTTACAAAAAAAGCGAAGAAAAAATAATGCTTTACAATATAAAAGATACAAATATGACAAGAGAAGTGGAAAAAAAGAAATAACACAAGATACAAGTTCATGTGTGTAGTTTTGGAGCTAAAAAGAAACTGAATTTTCAAATACTTTGCGCAGATTATTAACGCCCTAAAAATTCTTTAAAAAAATGTCTTAAATACTCAAAGCAATTGCTTAAGGGAATAGGGCGATACAATAAAAAAATTTAATAAACGTTTCTAAGAATATTAACTGCCTGATTCTTTGAAAATATAAACAAATTTTTATATAAAATATAAATTTGTTGGAGGGAAATTATGTTACATTTTCAAACTTCAGTCAGTTAGTTTAGTTTTTACAGGGCTTTACAGGCAAATATTTTGTCTGTCCCCAGCAGAGTGTTAAAGTGTTTTAAAGGGATTTCTTAAAGGTTGGAATTACTAGTGAAGATTTTGAGTCCAGAAATCCCTGTCAATTGGCCGTTAAATTTGCAGCATATTTTAATTATAATTTTGAGTATAAATTTTGTTTTTTTTTATTTTGACTGGACATCATTCTGTACCTTCAAAACATTTGAAAGCTTGCTACACAATTTTTGAAATTTATTCTAAATTTTTTAAACCTTTAACGATGTCACCAGAAATACTTCGATCGACAACTTGTACTGCAAACAACAATAACATTAGAAAATTGTGTTTGTTGTGTTCAATATAAGTATTCGATCGAACGATTTCTGGTGACATCGTGGGACAGGCCGTTAATGATAATGATAATGGTTAAACAAAATGAGCTGTTCTAGATTTAAAACCTTAACCCCCCTATGCAAAAAATTAACGTGTGCCTCAAGTGTACGTTAAAAACGGTTTTTGTATGGAAATTTTCTTTTAACATATACTTAAAAGTATTTAAATCAATATTCCTTACAAAATTTCCATATTTCTCGTTTTTTTTTAATGAAACCTGAGCGTTGTTTATATCTTGTTTTATTTTTTATTTTTAAAGTTGTTGCATTCACTCTGCCATGCCATGTCACCCATTTGTAACAGTCACGTGTACTCTTAGAATTAATCGAGCTGTAGATTTTAGTCTTATTATTAATTGTGTTGTGTGTTTTTGAAACAACAACTATTATGAAATTTGATATTTCATAAAAAAATAAAAAAATGAAAAATATGCTGGTCTTAATAAAAATAAGAAAAAAAAAAGAAAAAGCGAAACCATCTCTTTATAATGTTTCATACAATTAAAAAAAATTAACAGCAAATTACAAATATTGTTGCTTTTTTTAAGTTTTTTTTCGCTTTTCTTCAACTTCGTTCCAGAACGTGTAAAAAGATGTAAAATGTTCCAAACAATTAAAGCGTAGAAAATTTCAATGCCAAATAATTTTGTGTAAAATATGGAGGAGGTATTATTGCAACATAAATGAACGATTAATTTGAAAAAAAAAAAAATATTTTAAATTGGACATAGCCGTAGCAGCCAAATTACTTAAGTGCAAAATGTTTAGAGCTATGCTCTTTATGGCACGACATAGGAGCTAGGACGTGACAAAAATAATCTTCACTATTACAGTTATAAATTTATTTTTGTTTACTTAACAGCAGAGTACTAAAACAAAATAAACAAATGACCACAAACAATACATTAACTTAATCGTACGAAGGTAGAAAAGAAAATAATGGGAAGTAAATGGAAATGTTTTGAAATATTTGCGTGGAATTTGACATAAATATGAATATGATTATTTATAATATAATTTAATTGCATTGTTATTTAACACATGAAATTTGTTTTATATAGCTAAGTAGCATAGCTCTAACCAGGTATCCTAAGACACCTCTCTTCTTTGTTTTTAAAAATTTTTAACCGACGTTTCCCATTTTAGTTGCTTATTTTGTTATTGTTATAGTTCAAAACTGGGTAATTTTTTTTTACGATTTGGGAGTAATTTTTGTCTGCAATGCCCAAAAGGCATGCAAATTCTTTTAATACATATCGCTCATTTACTCAAAGAACGTCCTAACTAAAAAAAAACAAGTTTGCCAGAGAACGCGTTTTAAGCTTTCAATATACACACAACTTAATGGAAAAATGAAAATTTTATTTTTCTTCCAAGAAGTGAGTAAACAAGATAGATGTGTGAAATTTTTAAACAGTATGAAGAACGATATGAGGATTAATTCTGCATCATTAACTTAAAAAATAAATATTTTAAGTTATGACGTTCTTTGAGTAAATGAACGATATATATGTACATAAGCAAAATGAGCCGATGGGTAGCAGCCATCGAACTTCAGTTCGGTTGCCATTCAGCTAATAAAAATTCTCGATTAGCAGAAAATAAAAAAAAATTCGATAAAAAATTATATAACAGGCTGTCAAACAAAATCTCTTGTAAGAGTTCTGTCGCTAATCAACGAACTGGTGGAATTGAACAATTTATTATTCGTCCGAGAAACAAGCCTTCTTAAAAAGTCGGTGGCTGACTCGGGTTGTTTCTGCAAACCATACAAATTAGTTTTACGGCTTGTGTTTGTTTATTAAAAAAAATATTAATAATTACAGCAATTAAAAATGTCATGGATTCAATTAAATTCTTAGCAGAGCTCTGCATCACTGGAGCTTTAAAAAGCACACCTACTGCAGCTTTAGACGTTATATTGGACCTTAAACCAATAAAACTAAGTGCAGTGAATGCGGCATGCAAATCCGTTATCCGACTCAGGACAACAGGACCGATGTCGTACAGATCATATTTGGTCACAGTAAATTGCTAAAAGACATGGAATGTAGCTCGGACTACATCATTCCAGTGATGGACTTTTTTCCCAAACCACAGATTACTATAAGTGAAGAAGGCTATCTGGAAAGTCTTAACCATAGTGGTTCTGGTTTCAACTTTTTCACTGATGGTTCAAAGATGGATGGAGGGGTGGGAGCTGCGGTTTACTGTCAAGAGCTCGGTATAAACTTCCTGATCACTGTAGCAGTCAAAATGACAGCAGAGTTAGCCTTCACCCCTTTAACTATGAATGCGCTTGTAAATTTGTATATAGACAGTCAAGCAGGTATTAAAGCAATTTCAGCTGACTGCAATTACTCCTCGGTGCTCATGTGTAGGAAGTCCCTAAATATGTTACGTGGTGGTAGACAAATACATATATTCTGGGTCCGGGTACACATGGGAATTGAGGGAAATGAAATGGCCGATACACTTGCTAAAAGGAAATTCAATAACTGTCTTGAAGAAACGGTATATGTCCGAAAACCAATTCAATACCGTAGAGAGATCATAGACTCTAATAGGAGGGAAGAAGGGGAGAAATGTTGGCGTGCGACGAAAACTTGCAAAACTTCTAAAATCATATGGAGCTGCTATGATCCCAAATCGACTAAATTCCTTTTATCATTAACTAGAAGCAACTGTAAACTTCTAGTGGGGGTATTAACTGGACACTGCTGGACGGCTTCGTATATTGTCAAAATAGGACGAATACTTGAGGGTACCTGCAGGAAATATAAGAAACCCGGCTAAATTGAAACAATGGAACATCTACTGTGTCACTGTCCGGCTCTAAGCCACACTTGATATAACTTTCTTGGTGCTCACACTTTTCGTAGTCTTGAACTTGTATCGAGAGTAGAAATGTGTTAAATCTCTGTGGCAGTCATTCGATACAGGCACCACGAACTAGGCTGCCATACTTACAGGTTCTCTTCTCATCTGCTGGTATCGCTAAGGATCAATCCCGGTCTATGCGAAGTCTTCGCACCACCCAGATTAACCTAACCTCAACTCTTAATTGAAAATATTAATTGGTGAATACTGTTGCAGGCCAGAGTAATGAATGAAAAAAGAGTGAAGATTGGCAATACACTTTTGGATAAAATATCATAAAAATTTTGTATATGCTCCTTCAGGACCTCTTAATCCTTTTACACAGAAAAAAGTAATTAAAAAAAATTGTAATATGAATAGAAATTTTCTAACATCAATTAAAAACATTAATAAAATTTTTAGCAATAACAATTTTGATAATAATATCAATTAAATTTGTCCATACGAATTAAATGAATTTAATTGAATCGAGTAATTGGATGAATTAAAAATTTCATTGAATTAATTAATTTTTTAATTGAAAATATTAATTGATGAACCATTTGCATTAATTTTACTACTAATTTAATAAGAAACTAATTTTTATAGAAATTGCCCAAAATGTGTGCAATAACCGCTGATTACTCTTTCATCATACCTGCTTTGATATTCTTTTTTTTATTAACTAAAACACTAACCCAAGTTAATAGCAAAATTGTGTGTTTGTCTTTAAACTCCCCCGAAGCAAGTTGTATGTATATTTATATTTTTTTGTGGCAATTTTCATGCAAATGAGTACATCAAAATCAAAAATTCCCAAAAATTTAAAAAAAATTGATACTTCTGCAATTATGAAGAATGCAGAAAACCAGTTAAATAAAATCCATGCACATGAATTAAGATGCAACAACAATTGACCCCCAACTATCATATAAAACCAAAAAATGAATTATAAATTTATTTCATAATTTGGTTAACAAAATCATCAGTTTTGCAAACATTAATGAGCCAGACGCCTTCAGCGGCAAATTGAGACAAATGCAGCAGGCAATCTTTCAAAAGAATCTCATGACCACCTTTAAATCATAATGATTGTTACTTGTGTTCCCAGTGCAGTGCAGTGCAGTGCAGCATGCACTGAATGACTGAATGACTGAAGAATGGTTTCATATGAGCAACTGAAAGGTATTGATTGATTGGTAACATAAAACAGCATAACCATTAAATCACTAACGATCTATGTGATTAAATTACATTTGATATTTTTTTCTCTCTCTCTCTCTCTACTTCTTTTCTGTGATAAAATGGCTTAAGGTTACAGTAATTGCAATTAAATGTTAAACATTAATAAAGTAAGAAATCGTGCAGTTTGAAAAAAAAACTGTTCAATCATCATGTGGCAAGAACTGCTTTAAAGTTTGGTGATCTTAAATTGTGGTGCGAAATATCAGTTCATATTTTAAATTTAATGATTTTTAAATATTCATATCTTGGAGGGGAGTAATTTTGTAAAATTAATTGTAATTTTGTGGTTCGATTTTATAATTTCGATGATTTGAAATGTCAAGAGAGCAATTTCAATATTAGTTTGTTTGAGTAATTTCATAAAAGCTTCTAGGGGAGAAAAAAAAGCTGGGAAAGCATTCCTGCTACCTTCCGATTACTAGACTAGTATCAGTGGTGGATTTAGGTTTGATGTCGCCCTAGGCGCCGTGAGAAGAAAAGCTTTTTAATATTAAATATGAAATTTATAAATATTTGAATTACACTGTGCATTAAACGTGCAAATCCGCACGGTGCTGACAGTATAGTTTCGATAGTATTACCAAAGGGAAGTAAACCCCTATACTCAGTTTGGCGTTTTTGGTGACCAACTTTTTTTATGGATCTCCAAAGTTTTCGAAAATCAGTATGTCCTCAAAATATGGTGTCATGCGCTTTTGGCCAACGGCTAATTCAGACTTAGTGATAGCGCTGAGTCCACTAAATAAATCTCATTAATATTTTACGTCGAAAAAATTATTTCTTCATGCACTTTTTTTTTGCGAAAGTAAAGCAAAAACTTGTTTTCATTTCTTTCAGAATAACTAACAGGGACTCCTAATTTTTTGCTAAGAATATTTACAAATATAAACTGAACGTGTCTAGCCACCCTAATAGGTCATACAGGCCTCTTTTTAACTAAAAAAATTTCGTTTTTCACAATATTTTTTTTGGAAATTCATATAATTAATGTAAACTTCTCTGTTGAGTTTCAGTAACCGTTTTTGCAAAAAAAAGTATAGTCTAGTAAAAAACGAAAATTTTACATCCGAATTTATTTCAAGGACAACCGACAACTATTCGAACATGTCGACTGCTGAAATTCTCCGTTGTGTATAATTTTTCGTTTCATGCGTTCGCTTTGACTGCGACTGTTTACATTTTCAGAAGCAGAAGCAGAAGCATAAGCAGAAAACCATGCTGCTCTAGGCCCGGTCCTCACGGGCCTATACGTAAATCCAGCACTGACTAGTATGCTGCCTATTAGCCGAGAGGCCTAAAGCCACATTCCATATTTCAAGTGGAAAAATTTAATTGATATTATTAAATTGTTTTGTAATGAAAACTTAATTAATTTTTTAATTGATATTACAAAATTTTTCCTGTTAATTTTTTCTGTGAAAGTCTTAAAACTAATTTAATTTTTACTTTATACAAAAATATCTAAAAATCAAACGAAAGTGAGTCATTTTTAAGGTCAAGCGGTCAATAGCCAAATTGAGAAAAAGGAGATTTTTTTTAAATAAAAGTCATTATCAAAAGCTTTCCAATAAATTTTTTTTACAAAAATCTCAATTGAATTGCTTGCTCATATTGGCAGGCATTTAATGAATTTATGTTTTATTTATTTTTCAAAAATTTTTTATTATTAATTTATTAATATTTTATATGGTGCGTATGGGAAATTCGGTCACCTTAACTTTGAATTTAAATTGATTTTAATTGAATTGATTTATTTTGGGAGAAAAAAAAACTTTTATAAATATTTAAAATATTTTTTAAATATTTATTGGGTTTAATGAATTGTTGGAATTAAGGAAAAAAAAGTGAAGAATTCAAAACTTCAGCAGAGACTTATGGCATTTAGTCATAATTTTTAATAAGAATTGTGCGAGTTTGACTGGTATGTTATTTTTTTTCTTCTCTCTTGTGGAGACCATTTATTAATTTAAGTTGAGTACAATTTATGACTGTGGCAGTTTTACGATCATTGTGCAACAACATAGTGAACATTCAGAATAATAAAAAAAAAATTATTTAAATAAAAAATATTAAAAAAAGTTAAATCGAGCCAGGCATCTCAAATGAGGAAGAAAGAAAATTGCACACACCACACCACACCACAACACAAAATTCATATCGAGCCTTTGCTTCAAAAGAGTCATAACTCAAAAACAAAAAATTGTTCTGCAGAAAATCAGTTAGAAGTTTTGAATTTACTAAAGGGCAGTTCAGACTATTATACTTTGTATTAATACATGTCAAAAATTCAAATAATATGTGGCAAATAATACGATAAAAATTTGACATCCCCTAAGAATTGATGATTTTTTGAAAATATTCTAAACGGTAAGACTATTTGTCGGATCAGGGCCCAAAATCGTTACATCCGTGAACGTACCACTCCTCACACCTAAAAATATATTTTTCCGTTTATGACATACGAAATAAAAAAATTTGGGATTATGGCATACGTGATCGTATAACTGAACGTACGACATAACAATACCGATCAGCTGTTTCCTACCGTTGCTGTTACACTCCATTACATTCTGCTAACTGAAGCTTTAGTGGATAAATGTTGCGAAAAGAATTTTTTGAAATCTTTCGTTGTATTCGACAGTGCCAATAGATCGCTCTGATTCCTCAGTATTATTTTTACATCTTCTTCGCTACCAGTCGAACTTAAATAAAGTAATAATCCCGTTTGAATGCCCCTGTGGCTGAGTGGTAGCGATGCTAGCCTCTCAGTCCAGAGGACGTGCGTTAGTTAAAAAAATATTTACAATTTGTAAAATCCCATTATATTACTAAAGTATTTTGACAGTTTTACATCTATTGTGAATTTAATTTAATTTTTTCCAAGTGCTGTGGAACTCAAAAACTATTGTGAATTTAAAGGAAAATTACAATCCGTTTGCAATCGTATGTCATGATGCCACTACATTCATACGATTGACGTAACACGTAATTATCTTTCGCACGATTGTCGATACGATCACGGATGTGACAATTCGAGCCCAGGATTGCATTTTTGCAAAATCAAATAAGAGCCCGTTTAGACGACACGTCGCCTGCGACTCGTGTTTGTTGGGGTGAAGTGAAAAGAGCTTGCGAGATGGTAAAAGTCGTACGTAATGGGAATTGAAGTGACTATTTTATTTCTTCTCTTTTACACATCTCTTTCTGTCATATTTTTGTTATGCTATGTGCGAGCAGTGTTGCCAGTTAGACCTATTTTTTATTTTTTATTGGGAAATTAGAGATTAATTTTATTTATAAACAAATAAATTAAGAAGTGAAAATGAACTATTATATTTTGGTGGTAAATTATGTGGACTCAGTAATTCTACATTTACCAAACTAAAAATTAGTTCCTTTATGGCAACACTATTAGGAATGAAGGAATAAAAAGCATTGGTAAAATTAATATCATAAAGCCCTCTAACTATTGAGACAAAGACGAGCGTGTGATTTAAGAAGCGGCTCCAAATAAGCTCTGTCCCAGCTACGTCACCCTTCATGTAAGCGAGCTCCAATACACAAATTGACAAGTCGCCTATTTCGCCGCCGATGCCGCGCCCTTGTTTATGGTATTTTTCTTCGTCTAAATTTTTAATTTTTTTTTTTTTTTTTTTTTTTTTTTTGGAATTGAAATATATATCACGTAAACCTTGTATAAAAGTTAGCAAAATTTTTTTTATTTTTCTTTTATTTAACCACCAAATATTAAAAAAAACCGACTCGGCCCGTCCAAAGCCTGCTTGAAACTGCTCTGCCGCCGCAAGCCAACGATTAATGTAGTCATGTTAATTCTGAACAGCTGTTTGCTGTCTACTTGTGTTTTCAATTGTATTTGATTGAGGTATGAGGGTGTGAACACAAAATGTCATTTTGCGTTTGATTTTTTGACAGTTGATCTAAATGTCGTTTAGATTTCGCTCTCGCAAAATGTGATGAAAGTTTTTATATTTGTATAATAGTCTGAGTAGCCCTTAAGGTTCAATTAAACGTGCCATAACCATACCAAACAGCTGTCCGAACTAGGGATGGGCAAAAAATATCGATATATCGAAATATCGATATTTGAAAAAATAAATATCGATATATATCGTCGATATTTCAAAAACCTATATATCGATACATCGATTCTTATTTACGAGTATCGGCTTTCGATACTTTTAAGAGCTATAGCCGTTTTTTAACTGTGACCCAGCTAAGGCAGGTGACTTTTTGGATTGTGTGGGTATAAGCCTAAAGGCAGAATTTGTTTTTACTTTCTGTTCTGTTACGAATCAACTGACTCTTTTTGGTTTATAAAAATCACATACATACATATAAGCCATTCGTTTTTCTCTCCTTAATTCTGTTATGTTGCGTACACATTCCTCGATGCATGTCGTTATTCACTTTATGAATGCGATGGTAGAACTATAGCTAAAACTTTACATCAATTAAGCCCGGGAACTGAAATTGTATTATTTTTTTGACAGAGTTTATAAACGTTAAAAACCGAAAAGTTGTTCCCACTTTCCCGGGAAATGAAAAAGTCCGGGAAAAGAAAAACTCTAATAACAATGTACGATGCAAAACTCATCACTTTAGTGGAAAACTGTGACCATTCTGGTCCGAAACAGCTGATAATTTATTACAGAAAAAGTAACTAATACAATTAGAAACAGAACGGCACAGCACAGAGCAGCAACAGAAAGTAAAGACTAATGAAGTCTTAAGGATCTACAGTAGGTTACGTTTTACTTAACATAGTTCTTTTGTATTAAATTTCTTAAAGTAATTGTGCATTCGAAATTAATGCAGCAAAAAATATCGATATATCGAAATATCGATGTTTTCAAAAAATATATATCGATACTGTTCAAAAACATCGATACGATATATATCGATACATTTTCTTCATTTGCCCATCCCTAGTCCGAACCAAACTTATGGGCAACACTGTATTACAGCCGACTCGCTGTAACGCTATAGCCATAACCATAACCATAGAAACCAATTGAGTTTTCGTTTTTCGGCATAACCATAAACAGCTGTTTAATATATATTTATTGGTTCCTTTGTCTCCTTATAAGGAGCATACGGCCTGTTTAATGCTTAGACACATTTGTTGTTGCTTTTTTGAAATTCATAAACAAATGAACATATAAACAGCAGTTTATGGTTATGGCAGCACTAATAGGTGTATAAAATATATTTATTATTAAGGCAATGGTTAGGGCTATGGGAATATGGTATAGTACGTTTGATTGAACCTTTAAGAACTTAATCGAGAAAGAAAATTTTACTCTCGTTAATTTAAATTATTATTGTTCGAACTTCACTTCATTTCTTTCTATATTTATAATATTTGACTTTCTCCGAGAAAAGGGATCTAGAGTGTCAAAAAACGTGTGTGTGTCAAAACCGACAAAAATGAGAAAAAACATTAAAATTTTAAGTTTAACGTTTATTAACGCACTAATAATCCCAAATTATTATTTTATTATTATTATGTTATAAACATTCATTTAAACCAAAATTAAAATTTTGTTTTTTAAATGCGTGTTTCTCAAAACTTCATTTTCACACACTATAGGTCCCTTTTCTCGGAAAAGGTCACATATGATTAGGCTAACGTTCGTATCGCTTTGTAAGCCAAATTACAATAATATTTGTAAAGAACAAACGACAATGGCAAGACTGTTGTCAATATACAGATGTTAAAATTGAGCTTTCATTACAAAAAAGCTTTTAGCAAACAAACAATTCACATATTCCATTTGCAATACTGGCTGAGTATATAAAGCAGAAATCTACATCAACTGACACCACACACATTGCGCCAAACACAAAAGAACGCTGATGATGAAGGTGTAGTGGCCTTCGAAGACAGCTAGTTGTTCCGTTCTACTACGTGTTTGTCAGAAAATTTACAATTAACTTTGGTTTTATTTTTCATTAATAATTATCACATGTAAGCGATTCAAACTTTAGCCTGATCAAATTATAAATATAAAAATTTTATTCTTTTCTCAAGAGTTAAGAATGCAAGATATATATTTTTTAGATTTTTGAACAATATAAATAACAATAAATATTAACTCGAAAATCATATTTTTTGAGTTATAACTCTATTGCAGCAAAGGCTCGATATGTACGTTAAATGCAGGGCTAAGAGATGAACAAGTGAGAGGTGCCTATCATGCATGACTTTACATTTAAATCTGCTTTTTTTTAACAGGGCAAACGTGAGTCATTTCTAAGCAAAAAAAAAAAAAAAACAAACGAGATGCAAATTGGCGCAATCTTTCATGAACGACCGTACAACTCCGGTATTCGTCAGTTTGAACAGCCGTTAATAAGTTATTTTAAAACCAAAAAGACATTTTTAAGCATCTTTTTTATGCCACTTTTGCTCACGCGTGACAATAACTTCTGTGCATACTCGTATTATTAATAGCTGCACAAATGACTAACAAACTACTCTCGATAAGTGTGTAAAATTGTGCACTTAACAAACTAATCAAACTCCCCCACACTCTTTAATAGGCTTGCATCCATAGTACTCGTACTCTTCCTACACTTCACTTTGAATTCAGAATCAAATTGTTGGCATTATTCTTTATTTATTGTTGTTGTTGTTCCCTAAACAAGTGCCAGGTTTTAATTCCCTACGTTCGTATGTCCATATATTTGAATATGATATGGAAGCTTTTTTCCCCATTTCCATTATGCTTTTCTATGTTCGGCTTGTTGCGTTTGTTTGGGATTTATATTACATTTGTTGTATGTACATATTGTAATTGTTAGGCCTATTGTGCCTGCTGCTGTTGCTGTTGCTGCTTGTCTGTTGCTCATTAAATTGGGTGGAGAAGTTATGGCACACACACACACACACATACACACATACACATACACTTCAAATAAGTCAAGTGCATTTTGCATTTTGAATTGCTTCTTCCGGTAAACAATTTAATTTCTTTTAATAGTTTTCTCTGATTTTGTTAGGCTGTTAATCGTGTAATTTAATATTCTTTTAAATTGTTAAATATTCATTTAAATGATTGTTTATTGCAAGTAAATGATTTCTGTTTGTCTTCATTATTTGAATTTTAAAATGGTCTTATAGACAATCTTATTCGTGTTTTTCGTTACATCATTTGTTTTAAATTGTATTATTATTTCTTAGATAGAGTTTGCGGCGGAAATTAAATAAATGTAACGCATAATGAGATCTAACCCCTGTTTCTAGAACCCAGACAAACGATTAGAATATAAAATTTATATGAAAAGCTTTAGTATTTTTGAATGGTTTGCATATAAATTTTCTAGACGAATCGTTTGCCTAAGTTGTAGAAACTGTTTAATGAAAAAATTATGTAATTGCAATAATATTCAGCCCAGGCAGTCGACTAGTCTAAAAAATTTATATGAAAATGAATTAAAAAAAATTTAAGTTTTTCATATAAATTTTTACCCAAGTCTACCCTACGCGTTGTGGAAACAAGGTATTAATTTAGGCGCAATGTCATGTTTTTGTATGGGCATTTTCACGAGAAAGTCCACTTTTTTTGTCACGTGCGACAGCAAGCAATTAAGCTTGTATTTCAGAACAATGTGTCTTATTTTTTTTAAATTTTTCCTAATGTACAGCTGCTGAAGGCATACAAAAATATATAAAGAAGTAAAAAAATAGTTTTTTCTTAAAAATAAAAATAAGCATACTATTACTAGGTGTGACCTTGTGAAGAAAGAGATAGAGGAAATCTTTATTCTTTTACAACTCTGCTTTTTGCACGTTCTTAATAGCAAAGTGTTGCAGCGCCTCTGGTGTCAATTAGGCGTATTAAATTTTCAAAGCTGTGCTTATTAACCATTTTATGGGTTATTTTACTTCTACGATGCTTCTGATTTCACCAATTTACGGTCAAATTATACTTGTTCAGTCAAAAAGGTTAAGGTTCGATTTTGATTTTTTTTTTGATATAAAATTGAACTGGTTACAAAGCTGAAAACGAGTATAACTCAGGAACTATAAGAGCAAATTCAAAAAATTTTCTTTTTAAATTATTTGGAACTAACTGACCTTTTAACTTATATCATTGGTTTATTTAATTTTTATAAAATCCTTAAAAGTTATAAAGCATTATTTACATAATATATGGAAAAATTACGAAAAATTGTAATATGGGCTACCTAAAGGAGCAAATTCATTTCAAAAACTACAAGTTTTCGCATACAAAATTAATGCTTGGAAAAATGTCAAATTTTAAATTTCATTGAGCAGAAAATCGTGGTTATGGAAAATACAAAAAAAAAGCTGGCAAAGTCGATTTTTGGCAAAAATTCGACTTGTACGACCTCTAAACCTCTTCCGAAAAATCTGAAAAAAAATCTCAAAAATACTTGACCCTATAAGGTTTTAAATTATGATTGAGCCAAAAAAAAAATGTTTTTAGGACAGCCTAGTGTACAAGTATAATTACGAGTATTTTCTTAAATATTTTTTAAAAATAGGTGTAGCTGTATAATTACATACATGAACATTATACGAATATGTATATGCAATTAATACAGCTACCAGCAACAATAAAAAAAATAAAGAAGTATTAATTTTCTTACAAAAATAAATTTGTGCTAATTTTTTTTATAATTACCTGCATCTGCTTACAACTTTTAAAGACAAAGGGTCTTACAAGAAAAAATTCTCAAAATTCTCTCTAAGGTGATGCACTTAGTACACTAAAAGTAAAAACAAATAAAATTTGCTTTTGAGTTCCCGGCAATTCCCAAAAAGATTTCATAAAATTCCAAAATTGGGATTTTTGGGTATTTTTGCTGTATTTTTCTTATCTTTCGCCGGGCGCAGATAATATTGTAACATATTATGTCTTAGGGTGAAATGACAAATTTTTTTGTTCCAGCTTTGGAATTTGGCCTTACAGTTGATATTTATAAGAAAAATAGGTCTATTTCGAAACGTTCTGGCACCTTTAACAACGAAAATTTTGTTTGAAATTAATGTTTCTTATAGTAATACCTTTTGAACAAATAAAAATGTAGGGTTGGTATTCTTGCAATATTTTTTAATAATAGCGAAATAATTAACACACTTTTTTCTGCAAAAAACAACAAAAAATCGAATTTTTTCAAATATTTAATTTAAATTGCGTATAACTTTTGACTTAGTTGTGCTTTTGATACCATATGTTTTTCTAAATGTTAAACCCATAATAAGTTTCATTTTTAAAATCGAAGAAGATTTGACTTCTCCATTAGCAGAACAGTGGACCAAAGTTGGTAAAATAGCCAAAATTTAAATTTTTTTCTCGAATATTTTCTAAACTGTAACCGAAACTGCATAAATGTAGCAGACTATTTTTTAGCTCTTGGATAGAGAAAAAAAAATCTTTTTTATCTGATCATAAACATCAGCTTGGCATCGGTTTGAATTTTTGATTAACCCGTGGTTGCCCACTTTGGGGCTTTGTGGTTCCGCCCCCTTTTGAGATATAAAGTTCAAATTCCAGACTTAAGCTTGCTGATGCTGTTTACATGCTGTCTGCAATTTTATAGCAATTGGAAGGCTCGTTTAGAAACTGCAGAATTATTTCCACTTTTTTTTTCAAAATCCCCCACTGTGTGTGGAAACAGACCTCAGTATGTTTATTATTTGATTTTGTAACAATTTAACGCTGATCAGGTAAAAAGTTTTATCTATATTTATAACTTAATCAGGTTAAAGTTCGTATTACTTTGTAAGCCAAATTAATAACTAGTAAAGAACAAACGACAATGGCAAGACTGTTGTAAATTTAAAGATGGTAAAATTGAGCTTTCATTACAAAAAAGCTTTCAGCAAATTGAAATACGATGAATCAAAACAATTCGCATATTCCATTTGCAATAAAAGTTGCGTATATAATCAGAAATCTACATCAAAAAATTTCATTTAACGTTAGATTTTTTCAAAGTCAAAACAAATGTGATTAGATTTGTTTCTCGTAAAATGTATAAAAATCTGAGTAACCCTTTAACAGAGGCAATTCCGCCAGCTTCAGCCCATCAAAAAAAAACTTTCTAAGCGCTATCTTTTTTTTTTTATTAATTTATTGACTTTCAATACTTGAAATAAATTATATTAAATTAAATTATGCCAATGTTGTGTAAAACTTCAACTATCTGAAGGTTGTGTATAGTTTTTATAATTATTTTTGTTTGCTTCACTTTAAGGTTTTTTTTTTAAATAAAACATGAAAGTCAATTTTTGATGAACTTCTAATACTAAATTTAGTAGTTTACTTTTATCGCAGATTTGGCAAAAACGAAATAATTAAAAAAAAAAACAAACTATATTTTTTTTCGCACGTTATTGAATGAAGGTCGCCCGCCATGCAAACATATTTGATGCGTTTGTAAACACAACGGCCCACAAATAAATATTTCATATGAATTCAAGAAATTGTGTCTCGCGTTGTCAAATTTAAACATAAAAAATCACTTAAAGCCAAAATGCGTTTTTTTGACCGTTTCTCACACTTTTTCTTCATTGAAACGTACGCGACACGCTAAATCACTCCCTCTTTTGAACTGAAAGCAAAAAAAAAAAAAAAAAACTCCAGTTCTGTTTACAATAAGTTTACAGATAATAATTTATAAGACTGTGTGACTTTTGTTTTAGCTGTTTGTTTGTTTGTTGGGGTTTATGTTGTTTTAATAAAACGTCTGTTAAATGAAATTTATTAGTCAAATCATGTTTACGAAAAAAAAAAATTCAACTGCATGTAGACTAGATGTCAAAATAAAATAAGTCGACTAACAAAAGCCTTACAATTCTCTGAAATAATAATTGGATTGTGGGTAAGTGGCGTCGACTCTCCGACGACCAAATTAGATCGACTTACGAATGGCAATAGGGGCGTTAATATTTCAGCTGATGCTAGAAACACAACTGGGACGTACGACGAATTTTGTCCACGTCGACGAATTCGTCGATAAGAATTCGCTGTGCAAATTTGTCGTGTGAAGCACAACAACAACGATTTTACTCAGCGAATTCAGCTCTTATAATTGCTAAAGTTGGTTATTGTGTGTGAAAAGCGAGAGAGAGAGAGAGAGAGAGAGAGAGAGAGAGAAAATTATAGGCTTGACTCACGATATCGACAACATTCGACTGGTCGCATACTTACAATCAAAACAAAAACAAGTTTTAATATTTTGCTGTTGTTTCAAATGTAAGTGTGCGACAAGTCGAAAGTTGTCGACATCGTGGGTTTGGCCCTACTTTTTCTTCGCTCATTGGCGTACAAAATAGAAATAAGTCTATCGGAGAGTTCGTCACGTACAACGAATTTCGTTCGACGGCGTTGTTGTGTTTATTTTCAATGTGTTTTATTTCTGATGACGAAAGTTCGGTACGAAAAATACGTCTTTCGTCCCAATTGTGTTTCTAGCATGACACTCCATATACTGCAGCAGTTTATTTAGGTTTATTTTATTTTACGAGTACTAAAATCTCTGGATTTAATAAATATGTTTGTTACTTAGCGAGAGTCGTGATATATATTTTATCCTCGCGCTGCTACCAACCTTATGATTTATTTAATAAATTTCTGCTTGTTGTAGCGTACCCCTTGCATTCAAATTATCTACAATACCTGTTCTTTGTGTAATAAATAGACTCGAATGTGCGTGAACCTAATTCGTTTCTTCATAAATTTTTCTTAACATGTGCATGTTAAAATTTTATAAAAATATTTATGCATTATATTGAACTTTTCTAAAAGTATTATGAAATATTTGGGTTTTGGTTATTTCACAGAACTAAACCACACTTGAAGAATGAATAATTAAATGGACACACACACACACACACAAATAAATAGAAGGTGAAATAATTGATTTTAGTGTGAATATTTTGTTACAAGGAAATTCCATTTGAAATACGACTATTTTCAATGATTAATATTCGACAAATGTGTTTGGACTCGCATTCCAGGCCCCATTGTGCAAAATTTTATTACACTTCGTAATCGAAGGTGTGTTTTTTTTTTTTGAAATGTAAATGATTTTAAATTAAATTTAATCGATTTTAAAGCTAATTTGTTTGCTATAAAAAGCAAATTAAAGCAAAGGCCTAATAATGTAGATGTGAACCTGTATGTGAGTATAACATATCGCTTATTTACTAAACCAACGTCATAGCTCAAAAAATGGGATTTTTGTGTTGTCGGTATTCATATTGTCCAAAAAACTCATACAAATATCTCTTTTGCTCATTTCTTGAGAGAAAAGTTAGATTAAATTTTTTAAAATTTACGGTCTGTCCCACGATGTCAACAGATATCGTTCGATTGAATACTTTTATTGAAAACAACAACAAATTGTCTAATGTTATTGTTGTTTGCAATACAAGTTTTGTCGATCGAACGATTTCTGGTGACATCGTGGGACAGGCCGTTAGTTAGTTTTATTATTATTGTTTCGAGCTTCATTTATTTCTATATTTATGATTTGATTAGACTAAAGTTCGTTTCGATTTGTAGGCCAAGTTACATGTGATAATTATTAATGAACAAATAACACCAAAGTTAATTGTAAATATTTTGACAAACACGTAGCAGAACGGAACAACTAGCTGTTTTCGAAGGTTACTGCACCGTCATCGTCAGCGTGTTTTTGTGTGTGGAGTCAGTATATTTTTAAAATTAAATTTATACAAATGAGCAGCACAACTAATATTATAGTTGAAACAAGAACTTGCTTTTTTAGAGCTGACTTTAGTTCACCTCTAACCATGTTGCAATAAAAAAAAAATTATATTCCAAAACAACTATAAGCGGTCACTCATAAATTACGTCACATGAATTTCATAACTTTTGAAACCATTAATTAAATTATTTATATTATTTTTTACCATATTAATTCTATTTAAAACCGTTAAGAAAAACATAGAAATAAATTAAACAGAAACTGTCATTAAAATTGCACCGCTTACCAAACGCAACCGCTTGTTCGTTTGGACAACTAATAATTTAATAAGGCGCTAATGTCCAATAAAAGTTATAACATTGGCCCCATAGATATTGATGGCTGTAACTAATAAATATGAAAATACTAGCAACTATTAAAAGCTCATTAATTGTTATATGCCAAAAAAAAATTTATAATAAATATTGCAGCAAGTGCAACGAAACACTGCGCTTGCAACAGCAACAAGAACTGTGCGGATATCCGTGGACGTGTCTGAAATGGTGATGAAATGGTATGTATGTATGGATGTTAACAAATATCTACTGACTAATCATGATACCATAAGTGCAGCGTATAAATATTTAGTTTTTATTTTAATTTGCAAACAGCTGTATTCTTAAGAAAAATGTGCTGTGACACAGTCAATTTCTCTAGAAGAAAAGTGTGCTGCAACACAGTCAACTTTTCTGTAAGGAAAGTGTGCTGTGACACAGTCATCTTTTTTTTAGAAAAAGTTTGCTATGACACAGTCACATTTTCTATAAGAAAATTGTGATGTGACACAATCACATTTTCTATAAGAAAATTGTGATGTGACACAATCACATTTTCTATAAGAAAATTGTGATGTGACACAATCACATTTTCTATAAGAAAATTGTGATGTGACACAATCACATTTTCTATAAGAAAATTGTGATGTGACACAATCACATTTTCTATAAGAAAATTGTGATGTGACACAATCACATTTTCTATAAGAAAATTGTGATGTGACACAATCACATTTTCTATAAGAAAATTGTGATGTGACACAATCACATTTTCTATAAGAAAATTGTGATGTGACACAATCACATTTTCTATAAGAAAATTGTGATGTGACACAATCACATTTTCTATACGAAAATTGTGATGTGACACAATCACATTTTCTATAAGAAAATTGTGATGTGACACAATCACATTTTCTATAAGAAAATTGTGATGTGACACAATCACATTTTCTATAAGAAAATTGTGATGTGACACAATCACATTTTCTATAAGAAAATTGTGATGTGACACAATCACATTTTCTATAAGAAAATTGTGATGTGACACAATCACATTTTCTATAAGAAAATTGTGATGTGACACAATCACATTTTCTATAAGAAAATTGTGATGTGACACAATCACATTTTCTATAAGAAAATTGTGATGTGACACAATCACATTTTCTATAAGAAAATTGTGATGTGACACAATCACATTTTCTATTAGAAAATTGTGATGTGACACAATCACATTTTCTATAAGAAAATTGTGATGTGACACAATCACATTTTCTATAAGAAAATTGTGATGTGACACAATCACATTTTCTATAAGAAAATTGTGATGTGACACAATCACATTTTCTATAAGAAAATTGTGATGTGACACAATCACATTTTCTATAAGAAAATTGTGATGTGACACAATCACATTTTCTATAAGAAAATTGTGATGTGACACAATCACATTTTCTATAAGAAAATTGTGATGTGACACAATCACATTTTCTATAAGAAAATTGTACGATTTTCTATAAGAAAGTTGTGCTGTGACATAGTCACATCTTCTGTAAGAAAAGTGAGCATTGAAAATGTGACTATTTTCCATAAAAAAGGCAACTTCGGAAAATTCTTATACTTCCTAAAGTTTATGTATTTCAAATGATTTAAAAAATTTTTACGCTACCTCTTTACCTTATTTCCCTAATTTAGATCTTTTTAAATGTACTCAGCTTTTTTCTTAACCAGTTTTGTTACTTAGTGTAATTTGCGTCATTATTAAAATGACAGAAAATAATTTTTAAATACAATAAAAATACAAATATAGAAATATTTAATTACAATTTGTATAAGTACGAGTATAAGTAGATGTGTTAAGACAATAAATGCATTATTATCCGTCCATCCATCCCATATGCATATACATTCGTCGTATAAGTCCAAGTATTTCAACTTAAAAAAACTTTAAATGGTTGAGTGGACGGTTGGTTTTTCAAATTGTGGCTACAATGCAACGACAAACTTACAAACGTCATACACAAGGTTGTTTTTTTTATTATTATTACAAAAAATAACTTTATTTAATAATAATAATGTGCTTTTTTATTGTTGTTGCTGAATAAGATTCCCTCTCCCTGCATCATGATGCTTAAAGTGTAATTATTGCAAAATGTCTTAATATTCAATAGGGAAAATGGAGTTTTTTTTTTTAAATTTGTTTTAATGCTATTGACATTTCTATTAATTATATTATTATCATCTCTCTTAATCGTTTAAATAACGATTGAGTTGTTGGTGTTTTTTTTCTATTACAAATGCCTTTTCAAATGTCTATGTCAAAATGTTACTGATGTCTGTCTGTCTGTCGTTATGTGTGTATGTCTTCACATATTTATAAGATCAATAATGATTGTAATGATCGTTGAAATTGAACCCATGAGGGGGGAGTGGAGGGGAGGGTAGGAAAATGGTTGCATTTATTTGTTGCTTTAACATGTTTATTATATAATTGTTATTAGAATTTATTTTGTGGTTGTTATGATCGTGGTTGTTGTTGTAATAATTTTTCATTAATAATATTTTTTGGCAGCTGTCATCAATAATTTTCCATAATTTATATGAAATTTATTGCGAATGAGTTTTGTTTGTAAGTTATATGACGCCGAACATTTGTCGTTTGTACGAGCAAGGAATACATTTTTCCTCATTAAAAATTAGGGATAGGGCAGCGGTTGTGTGAGCAATTTTTTTGTTCTTATATGTATATATTTACATATATGAATAACGTGAGTGGGCATGAGAGGGTTTTTTATGAGTGATGTGTAGTAGAATTCGGGCTAAGAAAAAATTTTAAATTCAAAAGATCTAATAAAAGTGATAAAATTTTTGCTTTTTTTTTAAATAAAGATCTTATCTTCATGAATTTCTCCATGGCAGAAATTTTCGCTAAAGCTTTAAGTGAATAGGTTTGCTTGTGTTCTTAAATTTTCGTGAGTAATCTCAGGGTATTATGCTATAAGTTATAGGACCTGTTCGGAAATGCATCTATGCGCTGCATCTGATGCGCCTGTGTGATTATTTTGCGCAGCTGATACAAAAGAATTGATGCAGATGCGCAGACAAAAAGTTCATTTGATTACAATTTCGAACGCGAGAGCATTAAAATAATAATTAACATATTTTTTGACTTGGAAGAATGCAAAAATGAGTTGAAAGCATAATTAAAAATAATATAAAAAAAAAAAATTATAAGAAACAATAAATTAACAAAATAAAACAAATAAATAACAAATCAAATATTTACTCATCTATTGCATCAGCAATATTTGTGATTAGTTTTTGATGTTACTTTGCGCATCATATACATCACTGATGCATTTTAGAACTCACCACTTTTGAAGTGTTGCCATCTGATGGTTTTCAGAACGCACGACGCATCAGATGCAGCGCAGTGATGCATTTCCGAAAAGTTCCATATCTTGGTATACCAACTGCTATATTTATAAAAAATTTTAAAGCTTAATAAAAGGGTTTATACAACAGATTTTCGTACAAAATGTATCGTATTAAGCCTTTATAAAGCCGTTATATATTTTTATAAATAAGTAAGTAATTGAAAAAAATATGCTAAAAATTCATGTTACATAAAGACTATAAATATTTAAAGATGTTTTAATATAAAATAAAGGCAATAAACTCAAATTTCAAAAATTTTAAAATGCGAAAAAATTAATTTTTAACATTATTTTTTTTGTTTTAAGCGCTTATCTAGATTTTCGAAAATTCGAACTTATGTTCGAAAATTCGAATATGGGTTTTTAATGATTTTAGTGAATGGCTAAAAAAGCTTAATACTTTTAACGACTGTTAAAAGGTTAAAATATATATACACTCTTCTATTTTTCGAAAACAAAGAAAAGCTTTGACTTAAATCAAAATGAAATAAAAAATGCCTATTATGATAAAAATGATTTTTAACAATATTTGTTTTGTTATAAGCTTTTAAATTTTAATTCTGAAGAATTTCGAAAATTCGAAATTGTGTTCGAAAATTCGAATATGTTTTTTTTTTGTAATGAAATTAGTGAATGACTTACAAAGCTAAATACTTTTATAAACTTTTTAGCTTAAAATGTACTCTCTTCCATTTTTTGAAAATATAGAAAAGCTAAAAATGTATACTGCAGCAAAAAATTTCGAAAAAAAGAAAAATATTATTTTTAACATTATTTGTTCTGATAGAAACTTTTGAATTTATATTGTATATTCTATAGAATTTCGAAAGTTCGAACTTATGTTCGAAAATTTGACTGTTTTTTGATGATTTTAGTGAATGGCTCACAAAGTTTAATATTTTTATAGTCTGTTTAGCTTAAAATGTACACTCTTCTGTTTTTTTTTTTGGAAAATTTAGAAAAACTCTGAATTAAATATTAATATTAATATTAATTAAATATTAAAAATTCTAAAAATTTCGAAAATGTGAAAAAAATGTTTTTAAGCAATATTTGTTTTGTTATCAGCTTTTAAATTTACATATATTCTTTAGAATTTCGACAATTCGAACATATGTTAAAAAATTCGAACACGAGCTTTTTTGATGATTTTAGTGAATGGCTTACAATGTCAAATATTTTTATAGCCAGTTTAGCTTAAAATGTATACTTTACTACCCAGCAAAAAATTTTCGAAATTTTGTAATTGGTAGTACTCTTTTAATGGCTTACAAAGTAATGACTGATACTTATTTATGTAATTATTTTATGTGCATAATAATGACTGCCCTGTAATGAATAAAATAAAAACTTATTTATATCATTACGTGAAAGTACTTATTGTAGTGCTTTCCAGTTAATAAGGAAATATGTATATCTAGAGAAAAATTTATTGATCGTGAAAATTATTTTAATTAGAAAAACTAGCAAATTAATTTAGAATAAGTTTAAGCAAAATTTAATCTATAAAATTTTGCATATTTGTAAGCAAAAAATAACCCATTAAATTTTGAGTACTTTTAGGCAATCAGTAATCTATTAACTTTTGTATGTTTGTAGGCAAAAAGTATAGGGTACCGCATACTTTTTGAACTTCTCAAACAAAAATAATGGGTTATTCAGTCAAATTGTAAGTACTTACGACTGAGGAGTACATACACTTTTTTGCATTCTAGTAGGCAAAGTTTTTTGCTGGGTATTTTTCGAAAATATAGAAAAGCGCGTAACTTAAATCATAATGATATCAAAAATGTGCGCTAAAGCTACCCTGCTTACATTTTTGTGGAAACGTTATTAAATGCGATATGTATGTATCTGGGGGTTCGCTATAAACGATTTTATATATATCTTTAAAAAAAATATAAAGTTCGTAAAATGTATTTCAATAAGCATGTTAGCATAGAAAAATATAGTAAGCAATATTATTCATTCGAAAAAAAAGTAAAAATAAAAATCCTGCAAATATTTAACAAAATTTGTTTCAATCACAGCTATATAGAAACAGTGTTACCAGATCTGAAAATAATTTTGCACTAAAAAAAATGCTAAAATGGTAACACTGCATATCACAACTATTACAGAAAATATAGAAATTTTTCTTTGTTTCCTTGTCTTATATTTCGTTCAGCTTATTTTAAAAGTTTAAATTCTTTGCTACCAAATTTAAAAAAAAGAAAACTATTTTACTGAGAATCAATAACTGAAGCTATTGTAAAAATACGAGTAAGTTCTTGTTAATATTTCCTAGTTCTTCTTACATGCGAGTAAATATGAAACATTCTCGTTTTAAAATTAAAAATGAACGGAAATGCCACAAGCTGTAACAAAAATTAAAAAAAAAAAGAAAGAAATAATAATAAAATTAATTTGTTTACACACACAATCACACACGTGCGAATTTTACGAAAACAACCACGTTAAAACAAAAATGACTCTTTCAACGATTTGAAGTGATAAAAATTTATTCCAATAGATAACCGGATTTTCGAAGTTAATGTAATTTTTTTTCGAAATTTACAAACCAAATTATATTAAACCAGCTTAACACGATTTTATTGTTCTATTTTATGGTCTTTAATTCAAATGCTGTCAAAATTTAAAACTGATCTCAAATATTTGTAAAGAAAAAATATACAGTTTCGAAAATATTTGCAGGTGAAGCTTAAAAGCTTCTTCAGAAAATTTCAGTTTTCGTTTTTGGATAATGGTTAAAAAAAATGTAAAACGTCATAACATTATTACGTTGGCGTCCATGTCAATGATCACGAATTCATCAATCATTTAATATTTAAAAAAAATGCTCATAAAATATTTTAATTTATACGTAAAAAGTTTTATTATTTAAATTTAGCTCTAATGTTTTTTTTATCGCGTTTAGAAAATAATGTTTTCTTTTCCAACAAACAGTAATTGAAAAAATCAAAAAACCCGAGTCAGACCAACTTAGAACCGTTAAATGGCGTAAATGGTCATTGGAAATAAAAAATCATAAGAGAAACCTAAAGATGATTTTAAAATACCTGTCGTATGATACCCATTTTGATATAGCTGGACGACTTTTTATTTCTTTAATATTTACAAAATGGCTTCTGTTGGCCGCCATATTGAGTTTTGACTGCTATCATATCTTTAGTGACACTCCCAGGATCAAGACAAATCGATTAATGTAAGAATCATCAAAACCGATCTACGCATTCGGTTCATATATAGTGCCTCAGATGAACACACACACACATACATACTTACATGCATACATACATACATATATAGGCTGATAAACGCAATACCCTTCTTTGCGTCGCACAGTCGGGTAAAAAATAAGGGCGACATTTTTGAAACGAAGATAAATTTTCTTTAAATAATGAAGCGAAAATTGTTAAGGGGGAAGTAGACATGAATTCAAAGTTCTTGAATTTTTTAAACTAGGGAAGTTCTGGAACTTGAAAAAATATTTGCTGCTTTTTCCTTTTAGAAAAGTAAACGATCTAATACTGAATTTAGGATTCAGAAATTTACTATTAAATTAGTCCAATTGGCGGCCAGCTTGAAGTCGTCAGTAGGCCCCTAAATATCTGGGCTTTTTTTATTGGAGCTATGCTCTTTATGTCACGATACAGGAGTTAGGACGTGATTTTCCTAACAAAAATAATCAACACTATTGCAGTAATAAATAAATTTTTTTGTGTTGATTTCTTTATACTTAAAAGCAGAGTACGAAAATAAACGAAAGAAATTGTTTGATTTTATTTTGTTTCGTTCTCTGAAGTGAGTGAACAAAAACAAAACAAAAACAATGAGAAGGTTTGCTCAATTTATTTTTGTATTGTTTTTGCACATGAGCAGCAACCAGACAACGAAGACGATCGGCTGTAAACCGGCTAACAGTCGCCGCCGGCCACAAACAATACATTAATCGTATACAATTAGAAAAGAAAATAATATTTCCGTTAGAAATATTCCCAGTGAATATTTGTTGACCAAATATATAGCGACATAAAATTTGCTCCACTGCTGATATCAGTTGCAATAATTCTGGCAGTGATTTGATAAGTTGAAAGACAATCTTAAGGAATCGGCAGTGAATTTTTGAAAGCCATCATTATTATCATATTCCTATCTAACTGTTGTATTGGTCAAGAAATCTGGTCTTGGTCTTGGCTTAACCATATTTGTTCAGCATGATTGTTTCTCTATGTTTTATGGTCCTTAGATCCATCAAAGTTTCATGCCAGAAATTGTCATGGTTTAATAATTTTTTGCTTATTTTTTTATTTATTTCTTTTATTAAATTATTTTGTTTATGTCTAACTATATGGGGCGGAGATCTGTCCAGAATATTTTACTTTTAAACATGAACTTGTAATGAAATGGAATACGAGAAGTGGCTTTTTATTATATACAAGCTTATGTAGCACATAAATAATTTCTAGGGAATTTCTAGGGAAGAAAATTAGTAACTAGCTCATTATAAATGTGTGAAGATGTGGTATATGAGCGCTAGAGGCAAAGAGTGCTGTGAACGATGACAGACTATAAAAATAACCAAACATTTATTGTTTTAAATTTATTATAATTTATACTTATCTTAAGTCTTTTCAAATTAATTCATATGAAATTTGCAGACTCTTGCTATTACAGCTTTTAAGTTTTAAAATTATTATTAATTAATTTGTATGGTGAGGTGCCCCTTCCCCCGGTCCTAGTCTACCAATATTTTGATCTACTTCGCACCTCGTTTTCAAAAGAATCCATACCAAATTTGAGGACTTGCTATTATAGCTTTCAAGATATAAGATTATTATTAATTATTTTTTATGGGGCAGCCTTCCCCTGGTTTTATAGTACCAATGTTTTGAATTACTTTGCACCTTGCTCTCAAAAGAGTTCATAGCAAATTTTAAGACTCTTGCTATTATAGCTTCGAAGCTGTAGGATTATTATTAACTATTTCGTATTGGGGGGAGCTCCTTCCCACGGTTTTATCTTACTACTGTTTTGAATTACTTGGCACCTTGCTCTCAAAAGAGTCCATAGCAAATTTTAAGACTCTTGCTATAATAGCTTGGAAGCTATAATATTGTTATGAACTATTTCGCATTGTTTGGGGGGGGAGCTCCTTCCCAAGCTCCTATTCTACTAATGTTTTGAATTACTTTGCACCTTGCTCTCGGAAGAGTCCATACTAAATTTGACTCTTGCTATTATAGCTTTTTACAAACAATCACAGTCCATAAAACCACAGAAAGACGTCCGTACCTCTAACTCTGTTCCGATCACTACTGATACAAGTTTGTACCTATTTACGTTTATGTGTCACTTTGTCAAACACAGTGTTGCCATATGTTAAAAATAAATACAAATATGTAGTCTACAACAATTCTTTTAAATAAAAATCAATAATGTTGTAGTTTAAATATACTATTATTCGATAAAACAAAAAGCAATGTGAATCCGATCACAGGGGAGATAAAATAAGCTTTATAAAGTTTTGATTCTACTGTATTTAAAATCTATGGAAAACTGCATCTATAGTAGTGAAATTATTAGTTGTGGAGGTTTGTGGAGGATTGCTCTTATGTAAGTGGAAAACGTCAAATAAAAATTTTGATAAAGCTTGCGACTGTGGGTTTGCAAAATTTTTATTAAAATCTCCACCCATAATAATTACCATGAGATGGAGATGGAGAAGGTAACAGTCCGTAATGAAGATATATTATAATATAATATTATAAATTCCTTATAAATACTGCTATATATCTTTTAAACAAATAATTGATATTTAAAACGCTCTTTTATTTAAAAGTTTATATTTATTTTATTTATTTTATATTTTTCAACTTTTTAACAAAACTATCGCCGCCACTGGCAACACTATTACACTTCACAAGCAATTTCTATTAAAATTAACATTGCTCCTGAAGGTATGCTTTAAAATTTGGTTGAGTGTATTTCTATGCAGCTGTTAAGTTTCTCTGTACTTCTTGTCCGTATGATTACGCTTATACACTCATACATAGCTCACAGCGATTTGATAACGCATCGCACATCTTACTCAAAATTTGTGATTGATTGAAAAAAATTTTTACCCCCTAGCGTATAGATGTTTACACATCAAAACTCTTAAGAAACATAAAAATACAAAAAATTCAATGCATCTAATAATTTGGCCAGGGACTGTATTATCAGACCTACCGAATACAGAACTTCACAAAAATCCGACAAGCCGTTTCGGAAGAACTCAATTACAAACATCGTGAGACGAGAATTTTATAAATATAGACAGATAGAGATAGAAGATATAATTCCTTCTTTATTTTTTTTTAAACATCATATCATTTATTTTTAAATTTGCCAGTGTCAAAAAGGTGTTAGGTGTATATATCTCGATTTATATGTATTTGCACCTCTTTATTTTTAATAACTTTAAAATACACAATCAAACATTTACATCTATCTGTCTCGCTTGTTCATTTAATTAACTAAAAATGTTCATGTGTTGCATCAAGCACAACCTTTGTAAATCTTAAGGCCGAGGCGAGATTCATCAATGAACGAATGACTTACTGAAACGATAAAAAATAAAAAATAAAAAATAAAAAATAAAATAAAATAAAATAAAATAAATTAAGTAAAATTATATACAATTAATTTGTTGTATCTACAATTCAATTAAATGAATCAAAATAAAAACAGTAGGCAAAATGTAAAGAGTGCAGAATAGAGCAAAATATTCATTAAAAACAATTTAATGAAAAAAAAAATAAAATAAATTAAATTTATGTTGGTGTAAGACAGTGAAATACATTTAAAGAATTAATGAAGATTATAAATTAAAACATGTGGCCAAATAAGGTGACATGTTATTAAAAAAAAAACAAATAAGATTCGAAGGTTTATATATTAATAATAAAGATGCAACTTAGATGACTTAACGCAAGTGAAGAGCAAAACAGATTTTTTTAATTAACTTTTGAGGTAAAAAGAAAAAAAAATATAAATAAAAGTGTAAAATTTTTAACACATTTGTTTAAGATTTAATTTTTTTTTTTGCCTACACCTTGTGCTCTTGTTACGAGTAAAAGTTTGTAAAATAATGATGCTATTTTTTACGGCATTTACCACATATTTATTACCAGGGAAACCGCAAATATGCAATTGCATGTTTTTTCTTCAGTTAATGCGGAGATAAAATACTTATCCGTTTCAGAACTTTTTATGAATTTTTACATTAATTCGTTAGTGCAAATTTTTGCATATTTTACCCTTTACAGCATGTTTTTGCATATTTCAGCCTTACACGCATATTTTTGTTTTTAGAATTTTTTAGATTTTTAGAGCATATTTGACACTTTTAGGGCATATTTTGATACTTTATATGTTGGTCTAACTTTTTAATTTGATTTTTCCCCATCTAAATCTCATTTGCAATGTTCAATGCATATTGTGTATATACATATTTGTTTTTTATTTATTACGCCATACTATATAAGTTCCTTTGAATAAAACCAATCACTCCACAATTATCCAACTTTTTTACGATTCAATAAAAATTTTGGACCTTAATTTTAATAAAAATTTGGTTTTTACTATTTGCGGCGGACTTTGCCTCTTTTATATCAGTATAAGTTTAAAGAAAATATTAAAAAAAAATATATATATATACATATATATGTATATATGTATATGGCGTTGGTGGTGCAATATGAAAATTGGATTCTGCCACGCCCCTCCGCTCGCAGACCGAAAATCAAAAATCAGACTTCACGGTGTCACCCCCTTGAATATTCTGAAGATTCCCTGAACATTTAATCATAATCGGCGCAGCCGTTTTGGAGTCCATACGTTACATACATACATACATACATACATACATCCTGTTTTATATATGTGACAGCGCATAGAAAAAGGGACCTAAGGGTAAAAAAATCAATTTTAATTTTTTTTTGATGTGGACAACATCTGAGCATCTTCCCTCCCAGAGATATGCGCGTTTTATGAAATTGAAGTCGACGATTCTAAGGTTATGTGAAAAAATTTTCGTACTAACAGAGTGATATTCACGATTTAAAAGAATTATAAATTAGTATTTATTATAATTCACAATTAATAATTTCAGAAAATAAACCTGGATTCGAAGAAACGCAAGCAAAATGGATATCAAACTAATGGAAACAGCGCGTTAGGTAGAAAACAGTAAAAACCAACTACACAAAACAAGAGGTAGGGACGACATACGCGCGTTTTCAAGGTTGACCAACATGACAACCTGACGTCATGAGATGTGTCGCTTTCAAAAGAGACCAATACCAACACGCTCAGTGATGGTACACCAAAGATACACGTATTTAAATCTTTAAAATGGCTCTCCTGAACAAAACCGGTTTTCACCCTTAGGTCCCTTCCTATTTTGCGCGTCACATATATAGATAAAGATAGATAGATGTTATTGAAGTGTTGGATTAAAAATATATCAATCGATTTGTATTATTTTTAAGAGCATATTTTTTAAGGTTTGAGGCATATTTTCTAGTTTTTAGTGCATATTGAATGCGCATAAAACACTTTTTTTAGAGCATTTTTTTTTGTGGTTTCCCTGTTTATTACTTTATAATTTATTATTATTAATTTCTAATTTTAATTTATAATTTGTAATCGTTGCCTGTCACATCTAAATACAGAGATTGACAATGTTCCTTCAACGTTCTTAATAACAGCGTAGTGTAAGAAAAATTTATGCACTACATGGAACACTTTAAATGAGAGTTAGATGGAAAAAAATAAAAATAAAAATTTTGAGCAACACATAAGCTTGCAAGCATATTAAAATAAAAATTCTATAAAGTATCAAAATATGCCCTAAAAGCGTAAATTATGCTCCAAAAATTAGTAATTATGCTAAAAATATATGTGTAAGGCTGATATATGTAAAAACATGGTTTAAATTGTAAAATATGCAAAAATATGCTTTAAAGGGTAAAATATGCAAAAATATGCATTAACAAATCGATGCCAAAATTCATAAAAATTTCTTAAACGGATAAATATCTTAATCCCACATTAATGCATCACACAAGAAAAAACATGCAATTGCAAATTTGCGGTTTGCCTGATCATGAGCATTTTTTACGACAATTGCCACTTAATTATTACTTTAAATTTTTATATTGAAATCATTCTCTTATCAAATTAAAATCCAGCATTATTTAAACAAACATATTTTAATTCTTTATAGCGGTTGGTCTTAAAACGTTTACGTGTGGCATAATCGCCATCGAACACCGTTATACACGCCAAGTTGGTGTTTCCTCAATTTCTTTCCAAAAAAAATTTTAATAAACTTATTTATATATTTTATACATTTTATTTATGTTTTTTTTTGTCAAGCAATTGCATTTAATATGCAAATACAGTTCTCTCATAAGCGATTCATTTGAAAATGAAATTTATTGATTTTATACCAGCACGCACAAAAATGTGCTAAAAAATTAATGTTTAAGTATTAATTGTGTGGATAGCAATAATTTTGTATGCTAAAGGCAACATTTAAGAGGTATTTATTTTTCCTTAGCATTCTCAAAAGAGAATTAATCAAATAATATTTATATAATATAAATTTATATAAAAAAAATATGACAAACAAATTCCTAAAAATATATGACAAGTTTTAACTTAAAGCTAAGAGTGATGGATAAGCAGACGGCGGGTTCCACCTGCTAATTTTGAAGTGAACTTTAAGCCAGATATTCATAAACGATCATTAAAAATAATGCCATACTAATGCAGCAAATTTTTATAAAAAGAATTCGGTTTAAGGAATGCTTTAACTTTAACAATCAATTATGAATACCCTTAAAGGCATTTAGAGCTGCCATACATATATATTGTGCTGAAGATATGGTAACTTCAATAATAATTTCATGTATGATATAAAAGTTTAAATCATTTGAAATTTTTTCAATAAAATGTAACACAAAGCCAACAAAGTTTAACACAAAATAGCGCAAAATAATTAAAAAGAAATAACTAGGCGAAACACTACAGATTTTTCACAACTAAAAGTAGCCGGTATCCCGCGCAGTGTTCCCATGATATTTCGCATATTAAAGATCATTTACGTTTCTTTGGAAGCATAAAAAAGACGAAACGAAAAACACGATTTTTATGTAGACTTCAATAGTTGAACAGTCATACTTAAAGAAAAGCATTTAGTGTTAAATTAGCAGCAGGCTGCGTATCTACAGTATATTGTAGCTACGTACCCTGCTTGTTTGCGTATGGCTGTAAGAAAAATATTTTTGTACCCCTGCTCACGTACGCTTTTTATTTCGCATAAAATTTTTTTGTAGGATTTTATTCGAATAATCAAAAAAAATTATTCGAATAATCCAGTAATCGATGAAACATTTTTCGAATAAAATTTATTTAAATCGGTGGTTAAACATGTTTTTATAATCGAATATCATATGTTAACATAAACGAATACAGGAATAGGAGGAATATTTTGTAACCCTGCCAAAGTAACCTTTTTATATTTTATTAACTGCTACTTTTTGGTAGGATTTTATTCGAATAATCGAAAAAACTTTCGAATAAATTCGAATAATCTCACAAAATTTATTCGAATAATAATAGTAATAGCGATATTCCAAAAAATTTTTACTCGAATAAATTGTGTGCCCTACTGTGTAACTGCAGAAAGTTTATTTTAATAATCGAATAAAATTTATTCGATTAAAATTAGTTCAAGGAATCGAATGAAATTATTTATTCGATTAATCTAATTCAAAGAATCGAATACAATTAACTCGAAGAACCGATTAAAATTTATTTCATAAATCTAATAAAATTTATTCGAATAATCATACTTATGTACACATACATATGTATGTACATATGTATGTATGTATATTGAAAATAAAAAAAAAATCTCTTTTCAAATAATCGGTCGAATACAATTTTTTGGAGTATGTAATAAAAATATATTTTTCAAATCGAATAAATTTTGTACAACAAATATTAATTTTATTGCTGAGTAACTGCCGAAAATTTGTTCTGATAATCGAATAAAATTGATTCGAATAATCGAATAAAATTTATTGGAATAATCGAATAAAATTGATTCGAATAATCGAATAAAATGTATTGGAATAATCGAATAAAATGTTTTGGAATAATCGAATAAAATTTGTTCGACTATTAAAATTTAGTTTGTTCAAGTAATCGTATGAAACTTATTCATTTCGATCAATTTTTGATTTGTAAAATACATTTTTGGAACTGTACTGTCCCTAATTATGCGCGCTAATAGTTATTGTAAATGAAGCGGTAAGAATGTGTGTACGGTTATCTTATGCGTAAAAATATTGGAATGTTTCATTAGCATACAAATTTACTGCAGTATAAATTTAAAAAATAATTTTGACAAGGCTTCCTAATTTTTTGCACGTACCTGTAAGTGTATACATGTGCTTGTGATTCTATACTGTAAGTATTTTATATAAGTACATAAATCTGCTTGTATATTATACATACTGAGCTATTTATATGAAATTTTTACACAAGATAAAATACAAAATGCTGAATTATTCTGCATTATTAACTCAGTAACGCATTTTTTGAGTTATGATAGTATTGAAATAAATGAGTGATATGTATTTATATACACTTGGTATAAAAAGTCTGCGTACATAAACTTTGCCTATTAAAAAGAAACAAAATAATTATAAAAATATATATATATATTATTTCAAAAACGAATTTTATTTATTAAATACATATCAGTCTTTAGAAAATAATGTAAAACTTAAGCGAAAGTAATTCACAGTTAACAACAGGATAATAAAAACAAAAAAATTCATTGAAAAACGTACGAAAAAGTCTGCGTACGCCTTTCAAAATACGTTTTTATATATTTATAAATCGAATTTTTTAAAAGGTTTTAATAGCTGGTTTGATAGCATTTACGTCTCAGAATGTCCATTAATCTTTTTGGCATAGATTGAACTAGTTTTGTAGTTTCTTCGTATGTTATATTGCTCCATTCCCGCTGCATAACATCTTTAACTTCAAAAGCAATTATTTGATGTTGTCGGATCTTTTTCTCCAGTAAACCCCAAAGATGCTCAGTAGGATTGAGATCTAGTGATTGAGGAGGCGTTCGCAATTGCTTAGGAACATTGTACAGAAGCCATAGTTTCACTATATCAGCGGTATGCTTAGGGTCATTATCTTGCTGAAAGATAAATTGACCCTGAAGGCCCAATTTTATTGCACTTTGCTGTAAATTGCTTCTTAAGATGTCCAAATAGCCCCTTTTATCCATAGTTGTTTCAATGAATTGCAGCTGGCCAACACCGTTTGCTGCCATGCACCCCCAAACCATGACACCACCACCACCATGCTTCACTGTACTAGATAAGTGTTCTTTATTAAGAGCAGTGCCATCTTTTCTCCACACTATTTGCCTTCTCTTTATACCAAAAAGGCAAAATTTGCTCTCATCTGAAAAATTTACCTTTTCCCAGAAGTCTAGAGGCTTGTTTATATGCTCTTTAGCAAATGCTATTCTCTTTAGCCGGCTGAAATGTGAAATATATGGCTTTCTTGGTGCTATACGGCCATGGTAATCATTTTTTTAAGCAATTTTCGAACACTATCACTACTAATAACTTTTCAAAAATTAATTTCAACATCGTTTGCTACTTTTGAGGCTGTTACCTTGGGATTCTTTTTAACAGATTGAATCATAAACCTCTTTTCTCGTTCAGTAAGTTTGGATGGACGACCAGATCGCGGCTTAGATATGAATAGTTTAGATTCTTTGTAATTATTTATCAGCCTTTGAATAGAAGAATGACATCGTTCCACAGTCTCACCGATCTTTCTAAAACTTTTTTCTTTTTTTCCATAAGTTGACGATAATTTCGCGCTCTGCGGGACTTATCTCTTTTTCTTTGCGATCCATAACAACTATGCAATTAAAATGTTTGTTAAATACACCAAATACACGTAAGAACACGAATTTAAACAAAAACTATATGCAACGAATAATTACAACTTAAATAATCCCGTTAGATTATTTATGTACGCAGACTTTTTCTTAGCTAGAGATGGAACTTTTCCCAATTTAAGATCGATAAAATGAATGTTACCGAGCATTGTGAAACAGAGTTGCCATAAATAAATTAGTAAGGAGTTAGTCTGTTAAAAAAACCCTAATTTAGATTAGGTGTTTTAGTATTTAACAATAATTTGGAAAATAAAACTATTTCTAAGCATATGTACGCAGACTTTTTATGCCTAGTGTACATAAAAATAATTTCTTTTCATATAGGAAATTTAAAAAACATTATGCTCCTTTTTGTTAATCACTGTTGCGTGTGGTTACGTGTCAGAATGCTTGTTAGTTTGACAAAATTCAGATATTCAAATATGCATATGCATAGTTATTTACCTATAAAAGCTCACACTTATGTACAACACACTTGTGCCTACTTATACGCTCATGAATGTGTTAGTGCATAAATTTACATATGAATGAAACTTTTTTTTTTATTAATTTATTTTTTTTTTTGTATTTTCAATAATTCTAGTGGGTGTAAATGTATTAATACATCAGCAAAAAGCCCACATAAATAAATACATTAGATACTTGTGGCATAAACCACACAATTCTCAATACGACTGACTAATAAGAACAACAACAGCAACAACAAGAATTTGAAGTAATTGTATGAATTCGAAGAAAACAAAAACTGGACAAAAAATAAATAAAAAAATAATAGAACACATCCCATTGATTAGTCCAAACAGAAACTAGTTTCTTCAATATAGTTTTAAAAGTTCAAATATTTTGTTAATATTTAAACAATTTAATACGAGTGTAGTTTAATAATTCTGTGGCCTCTTAATTATTTAATAATCAATATTTGGACAGTGAGGTATCATTTCTTAATAGATTAGACTGTAACAGCTGATTGTTGACATTACAAAGAATTAATTTTTTTTAAGTTTCGGAGGGAAAATATTGTCCCTGCACCCCTCTTGGTTCTAGTGGTGGCAGATGTATCTATATTTTAAATTTCATCAATTCATTTCAGCCGTTTAGCCAATAAAGCGCAACAAACAAAGTCAATTTTGTATTTGGATAGGTGACGGAAAGTGGGACACACAGACAGACTGGATTGCGAGCAGCGTACTCATATTAATAGATCTCTGTTTTTATTTTGAGTATGAAACCCTAAAAAATCTTGCTTTAATATATCTCTGCTAAAATGATAATGGGGGGCTTACCGCCCCGCGATCCTCTTTAGGATTTTCCATGTTAAAGCGAACAAATAAAAACAAAATAAGTGTTCATATCGGTCAAGCCCTGTTTTGGGCTCAAACGAGACTAAGGAACCGTAATTTATTTTTATACATATATGGGAATTTCCACAGAAAAGTTCTAGCAATTAAGCTTATATTTTAGAGCTTGCTGCGCGATTTTTTTTTTATTTTTTTACTACGTATGCAAAAAAGTATATATGTATGTAGCTTAAATATAAATATAAAACAGGAACATAATGGAAGGTGTATTTTTCTGTGGAAATGCCCGTATGTGTATATGGATAGATATATGTATAGGATCTATTTCACTCAAATTGGTGATAGGTGCAAAATTATTATTTTTCTTTATAAATTTCAACATTTTTATATATTTATTTTTGGGAAATCATTTCCTTTTACTTAATTGGAAAAATATGCTTTTCCAGCTTTAGTTTCATGGTAAATTTCAGAAATCATACTCTGGAAATTATATCCTTATTATATTCATATTTTAGTTGCTTGCAATAGAGAAATTTTAAAAAGCTTTTGAGCTTTAAGCTTGGTTAAAAGTTGCTGACCCTAATTGCTTTTATTATGTTACAAAGTAAAATAATTGAATAAAAAAAAAATTAAATAAAAGAAACCCTGACAGCGGTGGGATTCGAACCCACGCCCTTTCGGACTGGTGCCTAAAACCAGCGCCTTAGACCGCTCGGCCACGCTGCCTGTTGACCCCTGCTAGGCAAGTTCTAATGTTGTGTGTTTTGTTTTTATTTATATTTTCTAAGCTGTATTAAAGTATAAAATTGTGGCAAAATGGAACTGAAACTACAAAAACAAAAGTAAATTTAATTTGAAACGCACACATGTGAACGATAATTTCAGTTGGCAACAAACAAATGGCGCTTAAAAGGCAAAAGTAAATGTTAAAAATAATATCATTCGTGTGCTAGGTTTCACATTTAGCGGCGTAGTTTTACAATTAGAATTTTTTTTTTCATGAATTTTATTGTGGCTGCAAGTTTTTTAAAACTTTGTTATTTCTTGCTAGTTTTAATGATTTTAATTTTTTTTTTAAACAAAGTAAGTTTAGAATTTAAACTTTTTTTTTGCACAACACATAAACCAATCGTTTAAGAAATAATGTCCGTGTGAATTATTTTCACTTTAAAAGGGAAATTAAACCAAACTAATAAATACTCGTACTACAGGGGCCAGTGTTCGAAGTGATGCCAACTAAATAAAGGCTGCTGTAGCAATCAAAATGCAACTGTTCACATATTACTTAACGTAACAGGAGGTTAGAAAATTTATACTGAAACTTGTGTACCAAGCGTTTGCTAGAGGGGGGGGGGGAGGGGGTACGTCTATAAAAATTCCGAAAATAGCTTCACGTTATATAAGGATAGGACCATCATAGTGTTTGTTTGAGACAAGTAGTTAGTCGAACTAGTCACTACGACACATTACGCTATGTAAGAATGGCTATAACAGAGTTGCCAACATAAAACAGCTGCCAGTCTAATTGCAAATAACAGAAACGGAACTTCCCTAATCATTCTACACTGAGAGAAAATGTATGAATTCAGCTAATGAAGTAGCATCATCAACAGGGAAACCAAAAACATGTTCTAAAAAAGTTTTTGAGTGAATGCGGATTTAATATGCACTAAAACTTAAAAATATAATAAATTGTTCATTTGTAAATGAAAATATATTTTAATTAAAAAATTCAACAACATTTTCATATAAAATAAGACAAAAAAAATATTAAACAAAAGAAGGGAAATACGAGTAATAAAAAAATTACACCGAATAACTGCCGTATTAAAAACAATAACTTGGGTTTGAAGTGCACGTTAAAACAAAATTGCCATACAAATTTTGACTAAAGCAAATAATACAAATTAATTTTTTTGTTGGATACTCGTAAAAATTTAACTTCAATTTCAAAAGATATCGTGATATCAGAATTAAAACGTTGGCACTGTATTTTGGATAAATAAGGCAAGATTTTTGTTTATAATTTTTATGGCATTAAAGAACAAAATATTGACCTGGATTTTCAATATTTTTCGTTGCCTGTCACATCTAAGTAAACTTATATACATTGACAATGTTTTTTCAACCTCTACTCGGGGCAGAGTCCGCCACAACTAGCAAACCGAATTTTTATTTAAACTAATGTCCCTAATAACTTCGTAATATAAATATAAGAAAAATGTATATAAAAATAAAAATGTTGACCAACACATAAACTTGTAAGCATATTAAAATTAAATAAAAAATGTATAGAGTATCAAAATATGCCCTAAAAGCGTAAATTATGCTCTAAAAATTAAAATATGCTAATAATATGCGTGTAATAATGATATATGCAAAAACATGCTTTAGAGGGTAAAATATGCAAAAAATATGCACTAAAAAATCGATGCCAAAATTCATAAAAAGTTCTGAAACTGATAAATATCTTGTCCCCGCATGGATACGTCACACAAGAAGAAACATGCAATTGCATATTTGCGGTTTCCCTGTACATTATTCTACACTTATTTTATTCACTTTTTTAATAAAGGATTGAAGTTATTTCTTATTTTTATTTAACGCGTGTCAAAATGAATTCCAATTTAAAAGAATGTTTGGTTAAGTACGTCTAGATGTATTTCGTTGCTGCCTAAGCAACACACCAGTAGCCTTCAACTAAAATTTATAAAAGCCTGCAAAACCCCAGACAAGCCACCAATAAATTGTTCAGAATTGTAATTCTCAATCACTTATTGGCAGTAAGCTTTTTTTTAATAAGTTGCGTAAGCAACAACGAAATACATCTAGATGTGCTTAATCAACAACAAAAACTCTTTTTCTAAATACATGTACAATTTTATAATAACGTGTTAACTTAAATAGAAAATGTAAAAACGAAAAATCAGATAATGAATAGTGATAAAAATGTATTTACCAAAAGTATATCAATAATTTAGTGACAAAAATGAAAAACTGCTTAAGTCGAGATAAGCTGTTTTTGGGTTGACGGTATCCCTGTAATCTGCATATTCGAAAGTATCCCTGGGCAAAGTTTCATTTATTTTGTAAGCTTTTTCAGCAAATTACAGCGCAATGACTTGCTACTTACCTTTGTTCGTTTTATAATCTCATCATATCGTCACCTTAAATGCCAACGGACGTAACTACACTTTTATATTTTTTACAGGAGAAACATAAATCCTTTTAAAATCAATAATAATAAAGTGTTCTGGAAAATTTTCTTCGAAATTTACTTGTAGGATGAATACTTATATGTTTTTGGCCATTTACTTCCTTTTTATATATATTTAAACTTTTATGTTAGTTACGTTCTTTGCAATAAAAAATAGATGCATTCGTAATTACATCCGCTTAAATTTCTTTAATAAAGTCGTCATTTTTGATCGCAGAGGTCTAAATATTTGCGTGAACATGTAGTTTGATAAAATGAACCATAATCAATCAAAAACTCGATTTTGAATTTTTGTGTAGTTACGTCCGTTTGCATTTAAGGTGACGATATGGAATAATAGCTTAATTTAGCTTATACTTTGGTATATTTCAACTTGAATGTATTATTTACAGTGTGTAGAACGAAATTTTCTAAAAGGAATTTAAGTGAATAGCGAATTTCCTAGTTTAACTGAGAAAGTAATAGATTTCTGAAAATCGACTTGAAAGTTTAAAAGTGCTCTACTGCAAAACAGTAAAATATGACTTAAGCACTTTTTCCTTATATCCATATCCCATTTCATAAAAAAATTCACGTTAAATAGCTGATGTTAATAACAATCCCTACCCAAATACCAAGGCGAATTCAGTATCAGGTGATCTCTTCCGCCCGGCTGATTATCAGCTGTTGATAACAAATTGAGCAATTTTAAACCAAAAATGTCAAAAGTTGCTTAGAAATCTTCTGACAGATTCTTTTTGTAGCAACAACAAACTACATGTTGTTGTTTGTGTAGTTGTATTGTTGTAGGCAAGAGGTCACCTGATACTGAATTCGCCTTGCCTTGCTGGTGAAGTGCGTGGCTGTACAGATAACTGCCTGCATTTCCCCCCAGCTAAAAAGTTTAGTTTAATTATTCTTCTCTTCTTCAGAAAATCACATTATTTAATAAAAATATTTCGTTAAATAAGAATTCATGCTGATCCTGATTAAAATGGCTAAATAACTATCAGCCATGTCACAGAGTTCAATTCCGTTCGGAATCGTAATCCAATCCGCTCCATTTTTGTAGGAGATGGTGTCTAAAAAAGTAAACTAAAATGTGGAAATTTTCAGGTGTGTCCAGACTGTGGGAGGCGGTGGTATGCTGGGGTATACTCCTCCTAGGGCTTGACATTTTGACGTTTATTCAATTTCGATTCCGAACGGAATTGAACTCTGTGACATGTGCGTATAACTTTTAAGACACTCTGTAGTTTGTTGAAAATCTCCTTAATATCATTTTTGATAAAAAAAAAACAAACTACCAGCAAACATAGAACAAGGAGACATGCCTGCCTTTTTTATTCGATGATTTATTGACACGCCAACACATCAAAAGCTGACTTCTGAGAATCAATACTTAAAATCCCAAAAAAACGAGCTCAAATTTAAGAGAATCTTTCTTAGCAAAACTAAGTTTTCTGAGAAAAAAAAAAAACATTAACAACAAATGTTTGAAAATTATTTAGTTTTTGTATGAAGTCAAACCAGCATTTCGACAATCGTTATTAGCTTAAATAAAAAAACATTTATTTTGAATTCAAAGTCAATTCATAATTAAGTTTCCTTTTGTGTTTGCTATTCATTGCTGCTAAAATAGTTAAGGCATTAGGAAAAAAAATTTGATAAAAATAGAGTTAATGGACAGATGTTTTTAAGGTGTTTTACATACTCGTACATTGAAGCCAGTAACCAGCCTTTAACTAATCACTGTTTTATTCATCTATTCATTGTGTGCATATTTGTTTGTTTTAAATAGAAGCAAGCAGCAGGTGAAGGCTTTTTTTATTGATTAAATTACAAAATCTGTGATAACCATCTAATTTAAACAATATTATTAATCAGGTCTAACAGTGTCAAAATGTTAATGAATGCCACCGAAAACAAAAAATGTTAAAAATATTAAAGTCTTATTTAAATATGAAGTTAGTTTTGAGTTTTCTACACACGTTTTTATATGAAATTTTTCACATGTTAAACAAGGTGTCTCAAAAGAGTTTTAAGAGTTTTAAAACCACTCCTTATCCAGCACAACCCAACACAAATCTTTCTACGCTAAACTTCACAATTTTCTAGAGTTCTTATACTCTTGAGTTCAACAATTATACAATGTTCCAACTGAACTTCGTCTTAAAGTAAAATTTCAACTCGATTTTAATTGCTATAATAATAATTAATAACTAATTGCATCAAATTTACAAACTGTTGACTTACTTTTTTACTTAACTGTATATTACTGCTTTTGAATAAATATCAAATAAAAACTTCATTATTTTTATACTCATTAGAATTTTTTTATCTGCGTTTGTTTGGGGCATTAGCTCCCTTTATTATTTACTTCCTTATCTCTACATAATGTTTTCTTATTTATTGTTCTTACTATACTCGTATTTTTCTAAGCTTATGAGAAAATGTGTTTTACTTTTATTAATTAATTGCATTGCTATACATATGAAATAACTTTAAATATGGCTTCAACGATTTCTTTGTGTAAATTTATAAAATAAATTTAAAAAAGCACAAACTTATGTACAACATATCGCTCATTTAATTCAATAGTGTCATAACTCAAAAAAACGTGTTTTTATTTTGTGTAAAAATTCCATATAAATAGCTTGTACCACATCACCTCCTGAGAGAAGTATATTTTTTCATGTCTTCATTGAATTGTATGCAAATTGAAAACTTAAAACGCGTTTTTTGCAAAACGGGGTTTTTCGAGTTGTGACACTATCGAAGTAAATGAGCGATATGTGTGTTTAACCATGTAAATATGTATTTAGCAAAAACTTGGCATTAATGTGAAAACTTCAATAAGTAAATTTTATCTATTCGATAATTACGAGTATCTAATAAATGGTCATAAACTTTTATAACTAAAGGCTGGTACTCACTATTCTACATTATCGCTCGACTTTGAAGAAAATGCAAACCTGATATAATGAATTGTTATTGTCTTTTAGACATTTTCAAAAACTCCATTACACCAAGGTAATTACTTAAAAAAAATATGCTAAAATAAATGTTGACCGTGTGTTACACACTCTTAACTGTTAGCTTTGTAGTTGAAATTTATGGTCCTTCGAACCAAATTATGGTGGCATGCCTTATCGTTCGAAATTTAAAATAAATTCAGCAAAGTGCGACACGAAGGGTTCCATACGGCCACTACATATGTAATACTATACGAACTTTAGCCTATATAAACGAATTTCTTACCTGATGCAGACATTTAAAAAACATTAATTACACAATAAACTTTTTTCGGCTTTTGGCGATTTTTTAGTTTTGTGCGCTTTTTTTCGGTTTTTGGCGATTTTTTCGGTTTTAAGCGATCTATTTTAGTTACAGCGCTTTTTGGTAGTTTTGGCGCTTTTTTCGTTTTGGCAATTTTTTTCGGTTTTTGGAGATTTTTCGCTTGGCGATTTTTTTAATTTTGAAATTTTTAAGTTTTAGTGCTTATCGTAAAACTTTGATTTCTACGGCAGTTGTTAAAATTATATAGTAAAAATAACATTAAATGATAGAATACCCTTTAATATTAGATTTTTTAAATTTCAGTGTTAATTGGTGTAATAATCTGCATAAAAATACACTGACTTTGTAAATTTCAAATGTCTTTATATAATTGTCTATATATGTGACAGCACATAGAGAAAGGGACCTAAGGGTAAAAAAAAATCCATTTTCACTTTTTTTGATGTGGACAACATCTGAGCGTCGGATGAGACCGATCCCATGCCCCAAAAGTGTTATACGCATTTTATGAAATTGAAGTCGACGATTCTAAGGTTATGTGAAAAAATTTTCGTACTAACAGAGTGATATTCACGATTTAAAAGAATTATAAATGAGTATTCATTATAATTCACAATTAATAATTTCAGAAAATAAACCTGGATTCGAAAAAACGCGAGCAAAATTGATATCAAACTCATGGAAACAGCGCGCTAGGTAGAAAACAGTAAAATCCAACTACACGAAACAAGAGGTAGGGACGACCTACGCGCGTTTTCAAGGTTGACCACCATAACAACCTGACGTCATGAGATGTGTCGCTTTCAAATGAGACCAATACCAACACGCTCAGTGATGGTACACCAAAGATACACGTATTTAAATCTTTAAAATGGCTCTCCTGAACAAAACCGGTTTTCACCCTTAGGTTCCTTTCTATTTTGTGCGTCATATGTATGTGTAGAATACCCTTTAATTTTTAACTGCCGTATATTTATTCTTGTAGCGGCCAAATTTCTACAAATTCTGTGAAAATTTCAGGTCCGTAGCTCTTAAGGTTCTCGAGAAAACAGTCCGTGATAAACAGATAGACAAACGGACGGACAGACATCGTATCGAAGAAAACATTAGGGTGCCCTTTTACCTTTGGCGTACGGCACCTTGAAAATTATAAAAAGCAAAACTGAATTAAAACAAATTTCTATTTTAAATTAAATTAGATTTTCTTATTCAAATTTAGTAAAGGGCTTGCTAATATATAAAATATGTTTAATTCCAACAAAAAAAAAAAAATTGTTTTATTTAGTTACTTTTATGTACCAAAAAAAAATTAAATTTTCCAACCCTGGAACTATATATATTTCTTTGAAAATTTTCTGCTTTTAAAACTATTGTCTTTCATTCTTTAATATGTATTTAATTAACAAAGAAAAACACAAAAAATTTTAAATTTTATAACCCTGGAACCATATATTTTTTTTTAAATTTTCTGCTTTTTAAAACTAATGTTTTTCTTTCTTTAATATCGATTTAATTAACGAAGTAAAAAATTGTTTTACATATTTAGTTACTTTTATGTACCAAAAAAATTTTTAGGTTTTCCAGCTCTGGAGCTAAGCTTTTTGTTTTTTAATTTTGTATACCGAAGAAAAAAAATAAATAAATTGACATAGTTACTTTTATGTACGAAAGAAAATGTAAATTTTCCAACTCTGGAACTATATATATATTTTAAATTATTCTGCTTTTCTAAACTAATGTCTTTCTTTCTTTCTTTAATATGTATTTAATTAACAAAGAAAAAAATTTGTTTTATTTAGTTACTTATAGGTACCAGAAAAAATTTTTAAGTTTTCCAGCTCTGGAGCTGTGCTTTTTGGTTTTCTAATAGCGAACTTTTCTATCCGAAACATCTATTATTTTTAATTTCTAGGGAAAAAGAAGAAAATAAATTGACCTAGTTACCTAAAAAAAATGAATTTTCCAACCCTGGAATTATTTTTTTAGTTTTTTTTCTGATTTCTTTTAGCAAAATATTTCTCTCTAAATATAAAGTGTGTTTAATCTATAGGAAGAAGAAAAAATCATTACAAAATGCACACATAATGCAGTGTGTGGCCTGTATAAGAGCGGACTTACATTGAAGGTAATTTCGAGGCGACAAAGCTTTGGCGATACTAGTTTCTTCATCTAAAAAAGCACGAAATAAAAGTTTAAGGCGGCAAGTTTGGCATTTCTTCTAACAAAAGTAAAATTTAAAACATAAAAAATAACAAAGTCAGTATCGTTAAATTCACTTAAATACTACCATTCTCTTAGATCTATTAAGAAATATACGTGCCCACAAATGATCATGCTAAACTTATAACACTATACCTATTCGTAGATTAGAAGCAATATTTTTTTTTAAATATTTATTTTTCTTATTAAGATAACAATAACAACTCTTATATTATTAAGTTAAAATGTAGTTTAAACAATTTACTGGTTGTTTTTTTTTAAACAACTTCCCCTTTGATTTGTATACATAATTTAACAAAGAGTTTTTTTATATAATTCCCTTCTTGACCCTTAAAATTTAAGAATATTTATTATGATACCCTAGTTGTGACTTCGATAACAACTGCTGCGCTATTATAACTAATAATGAATTAGTATTGTCATATCTAATTCATTTATATCAACGCTAATTAAATGTTTATTTAAAGCATTATGAAAACATTAAATAACACCTGATATCACGCTCCTCCGTATAAAACAATTTACTCAAATAGAAACAAAAGCCTGAAAAAGCAAATAAAAAAAAAAAGAAATTATAAAACAATTTCTGTATTTTTTCAGATTTTTTACTTTTAGTTTAACTTTTAAGTTAATCAGGCAATAAACAATTTAGACTTCAGTTAAATGACTACGTTTCAATCCGCTAGAGCATGAGTTCCCACTAAATTTCTGTTCAGAAAACCTTTGTAATTTTTTTTTGATCGTAGAACCCCTTTGAAGCATGGGATGTATATTGTCAGTGCAGAGTCTGTGCCACAACTTTGAGTTGGCATCACTGCCTTATTTGAGCATCCATTTAACAGCTGATAGTTGCTTTCTGTTTAGTTTAGTTTGACATTTCATTATGAATCGACTTACACCAGAGCTGCTCTGGGTGCAAATTGTTGAAATTTTTAATCAAAATAATTGTTCTATTCGTCAAACTCATCATGCACTTCTTCCACTTTCCAATGAAGTCCATTTCTGGTTCAATGGATATGTTAATAAACAGAATTGTCACATTTGGAGTGAGGAGACAACACCACTACATCCACAGAAAATTACTGTTTGATGCGCTTTATGGGCTCGCGAAGTCATTGCACCATATGTCTTCAAAAACGATGATGGTCAGAATGTTACTGTCAATGGTGAACGGTATAGGAACATGATTCGAAAAATTTTTTTTATACCTTAATTAGGTGGCATTAATCTTGCTGCTATGTGGTTCCAACAGGACGAAGCCATATGCCACACAGCGGTCGCTACAATTGATTTACTCAAAGAAACCTTTGATGAAAAAATTATTTCAAGTAATGTCCCAATTAATTGGCCACCAAGATCGTGTGATTTAGCCCCATTGAATATTTTTCTTTGTCTACGTTGATAAACCACAAACAATTGAACACCTGGAAATCAACATTCGAGAAGTTGTTAAAAATTGGTGTTCCAGATTGCGTCTTCTACGCGCCAGCCGTGGCGGCCACATGACAAAAATCATATTTAAACATTAATTTCATAACATTTTCTTACCAATAAAGCCCGTTTCATTTATATTCAAAACATATTTCCTTGTCACTCTCTAAAAAACAACCTTTACAAAAAAAAAAAAAAAAAAAAAAAAAAAACATCCCTGAAATCATCCTTTTAGTTTTTTTCAAATTTCTTTTTGCAAAATCTTTCTCTCTCAATATAAAAAATATGTTTAATTTAAAATATGTTTTATTTATTTTATATACAAAAAAAAAATAAATTTTCCAACCCTGGAATCACATTTTTTATTTATTTTTAATACAAATTTAATTCTAATTGAAATATAAATAAATAAATACAAAATAAATTACAACAAAACAAAAATTAGTTTCAGCTAGTTACTTTTATATGGGAAAAAAAGTTTGAACTTTCCAGCTCTGAAAGCGTTTTTTTTCGATTTTGCTGATATACCAGTACCAATCTATTTTGGATCATTCCTGATACACCACTTCAATACCTTTAGCTTTTCTGGGAGCTTTGGAAAACCGACTTCAGGTACAGACAGACGGACGGACTGACAGACAGACCTCGCTTATTCGTCTTCCCTGTTCATAAGGACCAGGAATATATATACTTTATGTGTCGCACATTAATATTGTAGAAATTTTACACGAATTGGCAATCACTTCACCATATTTGGTGAAGGGTATAAAAATAAAATAAAACAGAAACAAGTATGTAGAATGAAAATAAAATCTGATATTATTTTTAAAAACATTCCCCCATATTGTGAATGGCGTCGTCGACGTCACATCAAGACGAAAGTAAAACTTGTCACTTTTCTACTCTTTATCCTTAACAATTGGCTCTTATTGACAATCTCTTACTAATCTCTAAGGCATGTTAATAATAGTCAAGTGTCGTCGGCAAAGAGTAGACAATTGACAATTTTTACTGCCGTCTTGATGTGACGTCGACGACGCCAATCGCAATAAGAGGAGTTATTTTATTCGGCTCTTTACGCGGACCCCTTGGATAATTAATCAAATATCATTTCTGCAAGAAATTTATCGTGTATGATTTTTTGATTTCATTTTATAATTAAGGAATTTTGGGGATTTTTTATTTTTATTTTTTTTTGGTAACAGTGAAAAAATAGTACCTGGCAACCCCGCTTATAAGCATTATAACTGCTAAGCATATGTTTTTTATTTAATCTACTCTTATAATAGAAAGCGATGGTTGGAGAACGAAGCCGATGGCCATTTTGGACGAGTCGCAGATGCTGTCGACCTCTGCGGCTAATATTCGGCTTCGGTTTAACAGCTTTTTTAAAAATCTGTCGATACTTCGAAGTAGAGATGGTCGCGTGTCGTGTTTTTTTTCGTGACACGAACACGCACGACCCAAGTGACAAAAAATCTGATTTCGGGCGTGTTCAGGTCGTTTCGTGTTGAGCAAAATTGACACGAAAAACACAAAAGGATTTTAGATGTAAAATATGTATGAATGAATTTCCAGTTTCGTATGTGCTGAGCATCTTGGTATTCCTGTTCGTGTCGTGTCTTGTTAGAAAAATTCGACACGCGCCCATCTCTAGCATGATCATCACAATGATAATACGATTATGTGTAGCATTGTGTATTATTTTTATGGGATTTTATTTTCTAAACTTTACATGAGACTGTATCAATATCTTGTGTTAAGTGTAGCGTATTAACAGCTAGACCAGAATATTTTCTATTTGATTGAATATGTGTGTTTTTTTTCTTCTAAACGTAGATGAAGAAAAAAAATGTGTGTGGGAAATTGACACTAAATATTAGACAAAGTGACAGTCACATAAACCATAAAAACTTGTCCTTGAGTTCATTTTGAAATATACGAGTAATTTATAAATTCTGCTCTTCAATTTTGTAAATGTTAGGCTGTTTTGTTATGTAAAACTATATTTACAAATTGATATTTCCAAATCTCTCTTATTATGGGGAGTCAACGATTTTAAATATTGATGGAAGTGCGTCTGAGTGTGTGTTGTGTTTCTTTTTGGAAATCAATATTTGGTATAACACATTTTTCCTTCAAAAAAAAATTTGACGTGTTAATAACTCACACCTTTTCATAGCTTTTGTTATTTACGCAAGTATGTAATCATTTCAAAATTTGTATATTCCAATAATATTTTTTTTTTCGACAAAAGCCATTTCGCACTATAATTACAAATTACAAACATCAACGCATAACACGTTTGAGTATTTTGTTTAAATTGAATAAAATTTTTTTCAAGAGTGTCCGCTTTTGTGTTCCAAATCGTTTAATTACTCATGTTATATTTTGTTATAAAAGCTTTGGTAAGACGTCCATTTGGTGTAGGCTTATAAAAACATTTTGATTGGCAAAAAAAAAAAAAAAAAAAAAAAAAACAGTTAACAAATTTTTGCCAAAAATAGTGTGATTTTTGAAATAGAAAGAAAACCTACAATTTTATAACGATAGAAGTTTGCAAAAAAAAAAAAATCCATTAAGTTTATTATTAAATAAAGGCAAAAAAATATGCTTTAATCAGGTATTTAACAAACATATATTCGAATGAGAATGATTAACATTTATGGCCAAATTAAAATTCAAAATTATATCAAACGAATTTAGAAGTTTCGTGGCCAAACAAGGCATTAAAAGTAGTTCTAAAACTAAGGAACCCTACGCAGAAATTAAGCGAAAACCGGATTTGATAAAAACAACAATCATTGACAAAGTTGCCGCTCTGGTTTTATCGACGTTTTTTTGTTTGTTAGTCTTTTAATTTGAAATTCAAATAAAAGACTAAATGTGAAATATTTCTTATTTTCTGTTTAGGTTTTGTTTCTGCAGATTTCATATAAAGGGTGTTTTTTATAGAATGACACAAGTTTAAATCATAATAAAACAAGGAAATATATTTTTAACATAAATGAAACGGGATTTATTCGAAAGAAAATTTTATGATATTTGCCATATGCCATATGCGCGCCACGTCTGGCGCGTAGAGGGCGCAATATGGAGCACAAATTTTCAACAACTTTTCGCAGTATTTGTCGCCGTATGTCGCCCATAAGTCTTCGAATGTTGATTTCCAGTTGTTCAACTGTTTGTGTTTTATGGACGTAGACAATTGACTTAACATAACCCCAATGAAAATAATCCAATGGGGTTAAATCACTCGATCTTGGTGGCCAATTAATTGGGCCATTACGTGAAATTACTTTTTCAGTAAATCAATTGTAGCGCCCGCTGTGTGGCATATGGCTATGTACTATTGGAACCACATATCAGCAAGATTAATAACACGTAATTGATAACGAAAAAATGTCGAGGCATGTTCCTATACCATTCACCACCATCAGTAACATTCTACCCATTAAACCAGAAATGGACTTCGTCGGAAAATGGAAGAAGTGCACGATGAGTTTGACGAATAGAACAATTATTTTGATTAAAAATTTCAACAATTTGCAGCCGTTGCTCCGGTGCAACTCGATTCATAATGAAACTTCAAAGCAAACTAAACAAAATGCAACTATCAGCTGTTAAATTGGTGCTCAAATAAAGCAGTGATGCCAACTCAAAGTTGTGAAACTGTAGAAAAAACACCCTATACATACATATATAAAACAAAAATAATTTTTTATATCCACATGAAAAAAGACGAATACAGTGGAGTTCAGCTATAAGTGGCAGTATTTTTTTTTATTTATTTTTTTTATTAAATTAAACAGAAAAAAGCGCTTAAGTCGAGATAAACTAGTTTTGATTTAATGGCAGCGCTGCAATCTTCATATTCAAAAGTACCTCTAGACTAAATCTCAATTATTTTGCGTGATTTTTCAGAGCAATGACTTACTGCTTAGCTTTTTTTTAATTATAACCTCATAGGAAATAATAGATTAATTTAGCTTATAGTTTGTTATATTTAAAATTTAATGTATTATTTATAGTGTAAAGAATGATCTTCTCCTTAAAAAAAAGCAAAACAATAAAAGTGAACAGCGAATTTCTCAATTTAATTGTAAAAGAAATAAACTTTTGAAAATTGACTTGAAAGCTTAAAAAAAGTGCTCTCCTAAAAAACAGTAAAATATGACATAAATAGTTTTTTCTTATTTCCCGCGAAATATTTGCGGGCATTTTATTAGCTTCTCCAACTTTTGGCATTTCCCGACTTTCTCTCAACATTGTGGCAACACTGATTGTTGCATAAATGTAGAAAATATTAAAAATTCAACTTATCGAAAAAATCTAGTATTCAAATGAAATATTTAATGTTATTTTTAGTTAAAAATTAAATATGGTTTATTAATAACAAAAGAATATTTTCTATAAGTTGAATTAAAATATAAATTTATATTCTTAATATTTTGCAAAGATCTAGATTTGCAAAGCAAATGAAGAATTAAATATCTATTATAAAATAAATTAAAAATGTGCTTCATGAATCTATTCGTGGCAAATGAAAAGCAAATAATCATGTGTTTTATGATAATAAAATTAAATGTAAAAAAAAACAAAACATAAGAAATATGCTGAAGAAGTTAACCGAAATATCGAAAAATAAAATAAATATAAACACACGGGAAGCTTGACGTTGTAGCAGACGTTGTTGTTGTGTCCGTGCTAAAAAATGATAAAAGTATCGTTTTAAGTACTCTCTGAGTATTGGCCGGCATACAACTATAAATACGTACACTTAAAGACAAAAACCATATCCATACGCAGACATATGCATCAAGTGTAAACTGCATACGTACAACTATAAAGAACCAACGACTATGTTCATACGCTATCCTTAAATTACTCAGCAGAAAGGACTATATTTAAAGCTTGTACACTGTAGCAGCTAAAATCGTGTGCATAAGTATAAAAATACTCTGAGTATATACTTGGCTGCACATGAGTATTTTACTTACATACACTTCGAGCATGAGTGGAGCCAGGAAAGTGAATTTGTGAAACGCTTAACTAGCAAAGGTGATCAACCTATTTCTTGATAAGAATAGAAAGTGAACATTAATAATTCTCGTGTGTGTTAAAAACGTTTCTAGCTAAATGCTTACCAGAAATAAATTATAACTTTTTAAATAACAAAATATCGATTCATGTTGTTTGATGGTTATATTTATTTTAAATCAGTGATAGCCGCTGTGATGGTATTAGCATTGCAGAGGTACTCACGAAACACAAGGTCAAACTTATAATAATAACATATGATACTTATTTTTTATTAAGTTTGATAGCTCCAATTGCATTTTGTTCATTTTCAAACTCCGCTTTGGTATGGTCCACTGACAGCAACCATTCTTTTATTTTTTTTTCCAAATAAATGTTTTTATTTTTATTTAAACTGTTTTCTCTTTCCTTACTTATGCATATCGCTATGAAAAGCATCATAGTGTTTTTTTAATGACATATTCTATTTATTTTTTTCTTAAAGCGTTGATATCATAAAATGTATTATTTATAATAAACTATTTTTGGCATATCACTATCATATTTGAAATGAAACACATGTGCTTAAGTATCCGCCTCATATGCATTAATCCCCATTATTGCTCCTTGAGACGCCCTTATCGGTTTTAAATTTCACCTCCTGATTATCTGATTGATGTTTTCAAATAGCCCAAGTACAATTTCCATAACATTTCATACACACAAATGCATGCAAGGGGCGGATTATGAATGAGTACTCTGAGTATCATGAGTATATTTATTTTATCCGAATAAATATTTGTATACTGAGTATAAGCATACTTCGAGTATAAGTAGGACAGACACTCAATACGCACAATATGCATGTGTCTTGCTGTTTAATTCTTTTCGCATAAATGAAGTGGAAATATTTTTTGTGTTGGAATGTGTGAACGTACGAATTGTTTGTGCTACATTTTATTTTGAGTAATTATTGTTATGCTCTAGTCCGTAAGTGGCCTTGTCTCCTATTATTTTCACTTTATTTAATTGGTCCCTTTTAACTTTTGGGCCAATATTATTATTCTTTGAAAAGTCGATAAATGAGTTTTTATAAAAAATAATTACTTCTCCATCTATTATATTACATGCGTATGAGTTGTATGGGTTAGGCATGAAATTTAATTTATTTTTTGAACTCTTCGCAACAAGTCCTTTTATTTCATACCCATATCATGTGGTTGCTTAAAAATTAACTGGTCAGCCATCCTGGGGCATCAGTCGTATTGAATTTAAAATACAAAGTGTCCCCTAATTTTTCGAAATATTTTTAGCAAATTTAATTTACAATAAGCATTTTTATGAAATTAGTTGCATGAATATTTTTTAATTTTTCAATAGGAGGCCTATAGGAGTAACTCATATAAAAAAGTTGCCAAAAATGCATCGGAAATTCATTATAAATCCTTCTATATATAAAATTCTCTTCTATAGCGCTGCAATTAGCAAGTAGGAAAAGTTTCGTGCCAAAAATTCATCAAATTTCATGAAACAATGCTTAATGTAAATTAGGTAATAGAGTTGCATTCAGAAAATTATGTAGCGCCACCTACCGAAGCCAATTATAAATCTAAACGAGAGTTGGGCCAAATTGTTACCAGAGTGCCGAATTTCAATCCGCTTATACAAATGACTACACATACCTATCTCTCGGTGGCCAGCAGTAATATAAACCATTCACAGACACACTTAAATGTTTACACAGAATTTGATGAAAATCGGTCCTGCTTTTTTGGGGCTGGGAAAGATTTTAATCTAATACGTTATGCCTGTATTCAATTAGTCCTGGTTCACACTATGAAATTTTACTATTGAAAGTAAGATTGAGTTTGTCTGTGAGAGAGGAGGGAAGTATAGGATGGAGTACACACTTTCATGTAATTGAAAATGCTGTTCTGTGTTCTAATGCGTTGTTCCGAACATAATTTTTTTTTATTTAAGCTCTAAGTTTTTGTTAAACTTTAATATATAATTGGCCAGCTAGATGTCTTGGGCCATCTATCATCTTGGAATAAAAGTCTTCTTAGCAAACGCTTTAATTTGACACTCATATCATAGAGATGTATTGAGAAAATTGCAGCGCCACCTATCGGAGCAAAAAAAAAATTTAAACCATTCACAGACTCACTTAAATCTACATGCAGAATTTTATAGAAATCGCAATGTACTCTTCTAAAGTGTGGTCGATTATGGGTATTATGTATAACAACTCCTCAGCGACAGAAATTGTGCCAGAACATACAATTTTAAATTACTCAAAATGTTTAAGACTTGTTACTTAATTTGAGCTTCGATAAACCAGTTATTGATCTAATATTGAGATTCATTGAAACATACTTTAATTTTTTTTTTTGAACCTCCGAGTAAATTTATTCTGTTTTTTCGGAATGGGTCCTACTAATCATCTCATCTCCCTACATAGCCAGCTCTTATTATTTGCGAGAAATTTCAACATTGTTGCTTATAAAAAAAATTACCAAAAATCGGCACACTTTCCATCCCAAGGTGCAGGTTACAGTCATTTGCACAAAAAAGGCCTCCGAAAGTGTGTGTTTTTGTTTTATAACTCAATATATAAAAAGCTACCCAAAGTCAAATGCCAAATATGGTCGGCTGCTTCTACTTGAGTTACTCTCAGGTTTTTTTTTATTATAAAAAAGTGTGTGTCTGTGTGTGTGTTGCTTGTTTTGCGATTCCAAAAAGTCCTATAAAAAAGCAAAACTTTCTGCAACTGTCAATAATTTCATTATTATTATTGTTGCTTTATTGTTTTATATATATTTTGAAAAAGGAAATACGAAAATAAGTTGAAAACTTTCAAATACAACCACACAAAAAGACTATGCGCTGTATAAACGTTGTTTTTTACATGGTGCCATTGATCAGTAGTCTTAAAAGTTGGTCAAAATTAAGTTAAACAAAAAAAAATTTTGTAAAGCAGTGTATTCTGCTATTCTAAATTCTAATTGTATTTTTTTTTTAACTTCGTAAGGTGAAGATTTTGTTTGTTTATAGCAGTCACTTAGAACGAGATATTAAGGGCCTATTTGTCACCTCACCAAAGTGATATTTACATGAAAACATTTTTTTTAAATTTGTTTTTCAGAAAGTTCTAAAAATTATGAAAGTCCAAGCAAACCTAAATTTGCTTTTCTTTGTTAAAGAATTTGTATGAAAAACGAAAAACAAAAATTAGATTTGTTTTTGTTTTCATATAAATATCATTTTAGTGACGTGATTGAAGCAATTAGGGCCGTATATCTATATATTTCCAACAATCTGTTTTTAATAAAAATAAAAAACAACAAAAATTCAGGTTTATTTGGATTTTTTGGGTTTTCCTTTGGCCCTTTTTTTTGGCATAGCAAAGTTTCTTGAAATGAATCTATAGTCGCAAATTGGATACCATAGCTCTTTTTCTAAAAGTTCGGACAACTTATGGTGGTTTATATGGAAAACTAAGTCGTCTTATTTGAAGATATATACATACAAAATTCTATAGGTTAATCTAACCAATTTCAATGGCTAAGTTATAATTTCTGGTAACAAAATTTCATATGGAAAACTTAGTCTTCCAATTTCAAGAACTACACAGAAAAAATACCATAGGTTAATCTTACCAATTTCAATGGTTAAATTAACAGTCTATGCAAATTGTGTGGGAATTAAAAGTAACAAAATTTTATCTGGTTAATCTAACCAATTTAAAATTGGTATTTCATTTTTTGTGCAAATTGTTGTTGCTATTTAGATGCACAAACTGATTTTCTAGGTAAAATAACTAATTTTAAAAATTTACTGAATTGATGGTGTAAATTGTCGTTGCCAATAACAACAAACAAAACAAGTAAATTAAATTTTTTTCGCGGTTCGTCATGTATCATGACGTTGCATTTCATATAATTTTTTCTTTAATTTATTATTTCACAATTTGTCCAATTTCTTTATTTGCTGATTTGTTAATGCGAAATCCAATACATTTTACTATTTTTTAGGTTAATTTAACAGATAAACATACTTGAAATCAGTTGACAATAAAACCTTAGTAATAAGGAAAGTTTATCTAACTAAGTAGGGTTGTTTATTTTACTGTAAGCAAAAGTTCTTTATTTTTAAAGATTTATATGAAAAAACTTTTTTTTTTTGGTAAATCTAACCAATTTGAATTGTTGATTTACTGCTTTTTGTAATTCGGCTGTTCATTTTACTGTAAGCAAAACCTTTTTTTTAAGATATATGAGTATATGAAGAATTTTCACTTTGTAAATCTAACCCATTTGAATTGTTAATTTACTGTTTTTTTGAGATTGTTATTGCAGTTGGATTGATAACTAAAATACACTAAAATTTACTATTTTCCTGCTCAAATTAAAAGATATGAACCGTTGGTAAGACTAGACCCAAAAAAGTAACTAATCGTCACTTTCGAGAACGAGCTATTTCGATTACGTTTTTTCAGTTGGGGATTGTGGCATCCGATATCGAACTATATTATTACATTGTTTGATAGCGAATTCCATAATCCCAAACTGAACAACGTGATCGAATCAGCTCGTTAAAGAAAGCGACGATTAAACAGCAGGGCTAATCTAACCAATTTAGATAGTTAATTTTACTGTAAATAATTTTTTGTGTGATTTAGATAAAGAGTGAAGAGGAATCAGAAACTATTGAACATATTAACTGTCACTGGCCGATGCTGCAGCGTCATAGGCTTAGATGGCTGAGCAGACGTTTACATGAAAGCATTACTGATATCGGGAAGTGTAAACTAGAGGACATCAGGGACTTCATTATAAGTATTCGGTGGCTTAATGATGAACAATAGCGTAACTTCTGACTATAAATGGGAAGGTAAATATTACTTTTAATGGGAAATAGAAGGGAATTGCAATGGACCCAATTGGGTCTCCGAGTGGCGGTGCGGTATAGCACCACCCTTCCTAACCTAACCTAACCTAGATAAACAAACTATTTTTCTTGGTTAATCAAATTATGTTCAGTTGTTATTATTGGAATAACTAACTAAAATTGTTAATGAAAATGTCTCGTTAGTAAAATTTTCTCTTTTAATCACAATGAACCCAATTGGGTCTCCGAGTGGAGGTGCGTTCTTGGCACCACTCTTCCTAACCTAAGATTTTCTCTTTTATGTACATACACTGTGTGCTGTGGATATTTTAAGTTGCTTTGGGGCTGAGGTAGTAAAGGGGTTACTAAAATGAGTGCACTCAACTTCATTTTGATATTCATTTTCATTTTCATTTATTCATCCAAAATAGAAAAACCTAGCCTAATGGCCATAATCGGTTTCACTTATACTACTACAACGCTCGCTTGGTTGTAAAAGAAAATCCTACAACCATTTCGAACCAACTTTATTTGAATTTAAATGAATTTGATGACAGTTCCATGAGCTTTATTTAAATTTCAATGAATTATACGACAATTACTGAGTATGCTTAGACGTATAATGGCTAGTGGAGCTCCTTAAATTATATGTTAACCATTCTTATTTATTGGTAGAATTTTAACTGATAAAATTGGTTAAATTTACCTGTAATTTATTTTATATGCAGCATAGCCACAGAATTTGTACTTCGACTTTAACTGCTTCACAATAGTTAGTTTAACCAATTTCGCTAATTCATGCAATTTAACTGTAGAAATTGGTTACATTTACCTACATGTACAATTTTTTGCTTTGAATGTGCGCTACTTAAGTTGTCTTTATTCACATGAAAAAATTGTTGAGCTTTCGACAAGTTATAGAACAAAATGCAATTACAATGTGGCTGCATAAATATGCATGAAATTTCTGAGCAATTCCGACATCTATTTAGAGACAACTTTTATGCTTAGGGGCAAGAAAAGAAAATATTATGACAAGGTTGTCTTCGTTTTCTTCTATCTATACCTCTCTCTCTTTTAAGCTTAAACGTTGTTTAGCAAAACCCCTTCAAAATAATTAATATATTACAGTCCTGTTTTGTAATCTCTCTTAACCCTCCTACAGCCTCAGCATTTTTCTAAGGGCACTTAACTACATATCCTCAATTAATGTTTGAAAAATCCAGTGTTATAATCCACCTTTCATTATAATTTCATTATAATGTTAAAAATTATTACATAAACCAGACCAAGTTATGGGTGTTTTGTGTATTATAGCAAAATAAAATGTTATTAACCAACGATTATTGTTAAAAATTTTTTTTAAATATTTTAATGCGATTGAAATAAATTTTTATTTCAACAAAACACAAAATTAAACTTGTGATTTCGTATGGGGTTTCAATTTATATTTGCACTTTGCTAAATATGGTTCGATTTAACTAGAAGAAATTGTGTTAATTGTATATGAAAACATCCCACAATACATGATACGAGCACGAGCATTTAGATAAACAACACTCTTACAAAACTATACGATATAATACACTTATAGTTCGATAATATGTACACTACAGGTATAAAAGTGGCTATTGTTGTTGTTGTTATTGTTGTTGTTGTCAGTTAATATGTACTTGATTAAATTAAAGAAAGACAGGGTGCGCAAATAATTATGTTACGCCATAGTTGATGTACAGTGGTCAATGAAAAAACATTTTCAGCGCAAGAGGCAAACTATATCGATCGAAAGCAGATAACGTTAGTGTATAAAAGTCTACAAACGGGTTTCAGAACTTTTTACCTTTCCAAACAAAAGTAAATTAACCACATGTTCATTAGAAAGCGAAAATTTATCAGGAATTATTCGGTTCAAACTCATACAAATAAGCTACGAATCTCACGATTTACCAAAAACATATTTGGCTATTATTAGTTTTGTAAAATTGCGCGATTTGAAATTGATCGCTCACCACACGCAAAGAAAAGATATGGTTGTAAAATGGTTGAGAAAACAATATTATGTTCTCTGAAACAAATGTGTGGTCGTTGAAAAGTAGTTATTGTTATTTTAAACAATAATTTCGTTACGATAAACACAGTAATGTTTGAATTTAATAATTACATTATTATATTCACAGAAAGTGCGATATGGTTAAAATTTAACAATATAGTTTTGTTAAAAATTTCTGACTATAATATAATTTGTATTATTGTGTAAAAATAATATGATGTAAATAACAATATAATGTTATCCAAAACCATACTATTTAAGTTTTTAAAAAAATCTTTTTCAGAAACATCTTCTGTCAGTTCAGTGTTTCGTTTGTAAGCTATCGGTAGTGCACGCGTGGTGTTAAATAAATAAAAAAAGTATAAACAAAAGAGTAGATAAATAAAAATAATATGTACATATGAATGTATGTATATCCCTTTATACAAATATGTCTATATTTCTTGTATACACATATATGTAAGTATACATTTCTATACATACATACAACAATATTAATTTATTTTTATTTCGGATTTACAGCACAGCTGTTTTAAACAAAAGATTTGCCAATAAATATCTGATTAAAAAACAAAATATTATTATTACATAAAATAATACTGTGGTCATATTTAACAATATTATTATAATATTAGAACATGGTATGGTAAGTATCAATTATATTTTAGTCACATCTAACAATAGTGTTGTCTTTTTTACAATAATAAGATTAGGTATAACAAAGTTAATTGTTTTTGTTGATAATATTATTAGTAACTCAGAAAATAATATTATTTAGAGTCTAAACACAATGTTTGCGGTGCGGTGCGATTTCTCGTTGCGGGAGAGAAAAATAAACATAGTACAACGGAAGACGGCTACGGCAAATACTTGTCATTGTTTGTTTGAATATTTATTAATTTTTTTTTTAATACATTTTTATAAAAAAAATTTCCATTTGTGTTAAATATTTTGTAATGGCAGTAACTAAAAACAAAAAATGATTAACATTTTATACATTCGCAGAAATATTTGATATATTTCTTAAACTTTTATATTTTATGACAAAAAATCATGTTTTTTGTTGTGAACACCGCCAATTATTCAAAAACTGTGGCAACATCAGGAAGAGAAAGAGTGTCAAAAATGGAGAGAATAAGAAAGTCCGCAGAGAAAATAAAATAGATTTTAATTTTATGCCGTTCCGCACTGCGGTTTTTTACTTCAAAATCGTATGAAAAATCGCACCGCAATAAATTATCGTTGCATTGTGTTCAGACTCTTAAACTTTGCTTTTCCATTGACAATAATATGATTTGACTGCAACCATATAATTCAGTCATAGTATGTTGCTGTTTGATTATGGTTACCTCAACCATATTTTTTCTTTGCGTGCAGCACATGAAGTTTCCTTTAGAATATCTAAAATATTTTTAAATTCATGTACTTTTTATGAGCACAATTCTTTTTCAGCATATTTTTGATTTTTCCTGTTTATAAACGCTTTGCAACTGAATTATGTTAGAAGGCGTCATTTCCTTGTCTACAAATTGACGTGAGAGTGACGTTAATAATCTCCTTATGATTTAAAATTCTTGACTAACTGTTTGAAATAGTTTTTTTTTATGTTACAAAACGTTTAAGGTAACAATATATATTATAACACAAATTTCATCTAATCTTTAAGCAGAATTTTTTATTAATTTCGTAAAATAAAGTTGTTCGCAGATAAAATTAAATATTTACGGATAAAAATTAATTTTGCTTCTATGTTTTCCAATAAGCAAAACACAAGAGATAACAGCAAATGTTAAAAGACTATAAAAGGTTGTTTGGGTGTGTGTGTGTGTGTGTGTGTGTGTGCGTGTGTGTGTGTGTGTGCAGATCCACACATTCATATCCAAAGATAAGAAGAAGATATTAAACATAGACACTTTTGCCGTCTAGGTGGCCAGTGGTAAAAATTTATGTAATTCGAATATTTTTAGGCAAAACGAGATTTGTAACGTTTTTAAATTTTGTGCTTAAATTTGTAAAGTTTTCATTCGAAAAAAGATCGGGAAAGATGATAAAAGTGAGAGAAATTTTTATCTTGATTGAGTTATTGCATTAATTGAAGACTAAGAAAGAGCCTATTTCACCAATTCTATTTAAATATCAATTCATATATAAAAGTTGTTTTTATGGTACCGTACACCAAAGATGAAAAGGAGCCTTATTGATCTCGCTACGATGTCCGTCTGTCCATCTGTCTGTCATAGGCTATTTTTTTTTCGAACGTCTTTAAGAGCAACGTACCTAAAATTTTTGTAGAATATGTTACACCTTGGCCGCTACAACAAAAAAAAAAAAATATGACAGTTAAAAATTAAAGGGTGTTTTAAAGCGATCTACGAAAGATGTTGATACCTTAATGTAATATGTATACCGATAATTATGTATATATAGACACATGAGATTTCCAAAGTTAAGGTAGACTATATCAATTAATATTGAAATTAAAAAAAAAAAATCAAAATTAAAGGGTATTCTATCAGTTAATGTACTCGTAATTTTGAATATATAGTTTTGACAACTTGCTGTATCTTGGAAACCGTAAGAGGAAAACTCTTGAAATTTTCAAAAACGATAAAAGTGAAAAATCCCAAAATTAAAAAAACGCCTGAAGAAAAAATCGCCAAAATGTTAAAAGCGCTTAAATGAAAAATATCACCAAAAATAAAATAAATCACTAAAATGCAAAAGAAAGAATCACCAAAAATAAAAGGACTCAAAAAAAAACTAAAAAAAAATTTGATAAAAACCCGATAATCGCCAAAAAAAGAAGACAACAACAAAAAAAGTGCCATAACTAAAAAAGCGCTAAGAGTAAAAAACTACAAAAAAACGCCAAAACAAAAAATTCGCCTAAGCAACTTGCTGGCTGTATCTTGGAAACCGTATGAGGCAAACTCTTGAAATTTTCAAAAACGCTAAACCTGAAAAATCCCAAAATGAAAAAAACGTCGAAGCGAAAAATCGCTTAAATGAAAAATATTACCAAAAATATAATAAATCGCTAAAGGGCAACAAAGTCACCAATAGAAAAAAAGTGCCAATAATCCAAAAAAAAAATCGCCTAAACAAAAAAAAAAAAAAAAAACGCCCAAACAAAAAAAAATTGCCCGAAAAAATCGCTAAGCTTAAAAATATTTATTGCACAAAAAAATAGCTAAAAACTGCAAAAATCGCCAAATTGAAAAAACCCCTTAACTAAGAAAATCGCTAAAACTAAAAATATGTATTGTCAAAAAACAAAAGAAAATTCGCAAACACGAAAAAGCACCAAAAAATCAATGCGAAACCTTTGGTGTGCGAGTCAAAATCGCACCTTACTGAATTTTTTTTATATATTATTTCTTAACAATAAAGAAATATGTTCTAGAAATGTTTGTCAAAAATAAATATTAACTGCCATATTTATAAAAAATATTTTATATATATTAATAAACCTCTAATAAGCCTAAAATAATTTTTAGGTTTAGGAAATTACTTCTGATTAAAATAATTTTTATGAATACGACAGTAAGGATTTAATAAATACATATCTTGCTATTGTAAAACACATTTTACAATTTTTATCCCATTATTTATCTCTTGTTTTCCTTAAAAAATATCATATCATTATTTTACCGAATCAATGATTTAGAAAAAGTAGAATTCCTAACAAAATCACGATCTGGCAGCAATTTTCGAAACCAACAATATTAAAAAGCTTATATATAAATTTTGCCCTTTCCATCAAAAATCTTAAAAGTCTGCTACAGCTTAATTTGATTTTAAGAGAAATTTTTCAATTTTAATAAAGGTTTTATGAAAATTTTGTTAGCAAATACTATTGAAAAATCTCCAAAATTTATTTTACTTATTACAATATATTGTTAACAAAATCTTTTACTAACATTTTGCTTTCGGCCTAAGCATTTCGTGTTGTTGTATGATTAAAAAAAAAATTCAAGGCGTTTGTAAACTTACCACGTTATTTGCGTGCGTTGTTGCTCATGCGATCATTTGAGAAGTTGCCAAAATAAAGCGCATTAGAACAGGTGGTGGGCTGCTGGTTGATTGTTGTTATTTTGTGACAAAAAAATATAAAATAAATATAACGAGAAAAAAAGTCGCCAAACGTCTTAAGAAATTAGACTTAACCAGAATTAAAATTTTTTTAACGTTTGCTGCTTGTCTGAACACAATTTGCATTAATTTTTAGTATTTTTTACTTTTTTTAAGTCTATAAAACAAAGACTATAGACAATTGTTAAACAATTTATAAACTTTCTTTGTATTAAGTATTTTTAGCCAGAAAACTCGGTATTGAAGTTAATAGCCATTACCAACAACACTGACTTCTCTTTTCATTTCAAATATATTTTTTTAAAAATAATTTTATAGATTTACTTTTTGTTTTAACACGATTTACATGTAAGTTAAAAAAATCTATAATACAAAATAAGTTAAACTTTTTTAATATTTTTTTTCAAGTTATTCAATAATAATTTTTATACTCTTTAATAATTCGTTGTTATTAATTATTTTAGTTGTGTTTATACAATTCGTTTGAGATTAGAAGTTTTAGTAGTTTTCTCATAAATTTAAGAATATAATATATTTTTTATTTGTTTTTGAAATGAAACCGCCAAACGCGCTTGCGCACTTTCGTTTTACCCGCTAAATGAGACAAAACGTACTAAACCAAATGACCGCTCGTGAGTAACTGACTCAGAAAAAGTTGTAGGATTTTATTGTTTGGTTTTGTCAAAGCAGTTATTCTACTGCTCATTCGTGTATCTGTTAGATACATAAGTAGAAGTATGTACATATGTATGTCTTCAATGCACTGCCACAGGCGCTGCATATGAAATATTCAATTAATATTCTTCGTTAAACTTTAAAATTCTGCTCGCGTTTTAAAGTTCTCTGCAAGTAAGATAGTTTTTTTTCACTCTCCTTCTCACTCTCTCTATTATGATCAGTGTTTCAATATCAACTGATTTCATTAAGTGCGTTTGCTTAGCTTGACTTTATCTAAAGTTTTAATAATTTCATCAAGACAAAGCAAGTATCTGCAAAATGCGTGTGTTGATATTAATCTGTGTTGCCAGTTTAGGGGATTTGTCGCCAAATTGGCGATTTTTTCGCGATTGAAAATTTCGTATTGGGGATCTGGGGATTTGTTGGGGATGATAACCAAATTTGAGGGAATTTTTTGGGGATTTTTTTTATAACTGATGGTAACTAAGAAATATGCGCGTGGCAAGTCTAAAAATATGTATTACTTTCATAGTGAATGGTTTCTAATCAAGAAGAAGTATCAAGGCAGATTAACCAATAATAAACACTACTAAAAAAAAAAACAAAAATGCGTAACAAAATGTAATATGACTTGTTGGAGGCTGATGAATCAGAAGATTTCGAATCTGAAGTTTTTGAAATGGTAAACTTTGGTTAAAAGTTTTTTTATACTTTTGTATATTAAACTATGTGTAATTGTTTCTTTACAAGTCTTATAAACACAAATTAAATTAATGTGAATATAAATATAGCTATCGATATAAATGAATTTTATTGAATATATTATTTTTTTTCATTATTTTTAAAATAAAATGAAAAAAATTTAAATTTTTCACAAAAGAAAAAAATTTTAATAAAAAAAAAATTAATTTGGGAAATTTTGGGGATGCCAAATCAAAAATTGGGGATAAGCTCTAGAAAAAACTGGCAACACTGGTTTCAATTTTAATTGATTTCATTAAGTGCCTTTGCTTAGCTTAACTTTATCTAAAGTTTTACTAATTTCATTCAATACAAAGCAACTATCTGCAAAATGCGTATCTTGATATTGATGTTGTTGTTCTAAGTTAAATTTGCATTTTGTTTTCTTTGGATCTTTGAGATAAAGTTGCCGTAGTTTATTAAAAATATATTTTAAGAAGAAAATTTCCCATACAATTTTTAATTATGAAAAATATGATTGTTTTAACATTCTATGTGAAATTCGTTGTCTACCCAGTATCTATTTCATTTCATTCTTGTGGAAGTGTTTGTACAGCTGTCGGGGCACAGTGGAGTCTAATGTAAATAACCGTTGAATTTGATTTGACTGCAGAATTTGATTTTGAGTTCCCGGCAATTCCCAAATTTTTTTCGCAAAATCCCAGAATTGGGAGTTTTTCATTATTTTTGCTGTATTCAATCTTTGCTCGTTCTAAACATGTGGAAATCTTTGTGCAGCTGTTGGGGCACAGTGGCGTCTAATGTAAATAACTATTGAATTTGATTGGGCTGCATAATTTGATTTTGAGTTCCCGGCAATTCCCAAAATTTTTTCGCAAAATTCCAAATAAGGGATTTTCAGTATTTTAGTTGTATTCTGCTTATTTTTCGCCGAGCGCAGATAATATATTTGAAAATATAAAAAAATATAAATTTTTTGGTTGCAACTTTGAAATTTGAGAAAAAAAAAACCTTTAATTTTGTATTTATAACAAAAATTTGTGCATTTCGAAATGATCTGGTTTCTTCAATAAAGAAAATTTTTAATAAAAAATTTTTTTGCAATATATCTTTAATATTACCTTTTAAATAAGTATTTGCAAAATTTTTTTATAATAGCGTAATAATTCACTCACATGTTTTTTCAGCAAAAAGCTCCCAAAAATTGACTTATTTCAAAATTAAAATCTAAATTGCGTACAAAACTTTTAACTTAATTGTGCTTTTAATGCAAACTTTCTTTTTTATATATTAAATATTATTTGTTTTAAATCCATAATAAGTTTATTTTTTTCAAATCGAACTAGATTTGACTGCTTCATTAGCAGAACAGTGGACCAATGTAATACAAAATTTGTTTGATAAACGCTCTTTCAACGTCTGTGTTGAAGTGATTTTTGTTGTAGTTTTTAAAGACTAATTCAAATTACTAAACAAGTTGGCAGCACCGGCCGAAACGTGTTTGTCAAACATGTAGGAGTTTTTTTTTATACAAATATTAATTTATCTACAAGTTCTTTGTGTGTATTTCAATGTATTGACAATCTCAGAGTTTTTTTTTCTTAGTGAAAAATTGAGTTTTATGAATGAATTTCGTTTACTTTTTGCGCTCATTAAATCGATCAGTTAGAACGAGCTATTTCTTTTTTTGTATTTGTTGACCTTGGTTTCTAAAAATTTGAAATTTATCTTGTATTGTTTGGGTCGGAAGTGTAGCTCTAAAAGCTTAGATATTTAATAAACAGAAGGGGAGCGACATAGAGAGAGAGAAAGGGCTGTCAATATTTGAGAGCTAAAATACTATAAATAAATAACTAAGGTCTACCTAGAATATAAAAAAAAGGTTGTGATATTCTTCGAACTTAAAAAAAATTCATAAACTTCGAAACAGAGTGACGTTTGCCACTATCTGCCATAATGGCGGTCAATCTAAAATACGTCTGTCTTTACTTTTCCGGCACCTTCTTTACGTTAACTTTTCCTCGGGTTTCTTCCTCCGCAGTTTGATTTTCAGCCTTTTTTCGATTTAATGCGAATTTTGCGTTATGGAAGCTTTTTCCAAGCTTTAAAGATTTTTGGACATTATTTCAATATACATACATACATAATGTGAACGTTAATGTGTATAAACTTTATACTCCAAAGCATAGGTTCTCACAAGCTCTTTTTTCGGGGACCCCTTCAGAAATTTTAATAGTAGCACGGCCTACCGCAATGCGAAATATACGTTTTACATTTATTACACAAAAGCCATATTACTAAATCTTATTAATATTAACTGTTGAGGAATCATAACAATATTTGTTTAGCTCTTCGCGGACCCCTTGGAATTTTCATACGGACCTCCATTTGAGAACCGTTACTCTAAAGTGCTGCTGGCTAAAGTGTTACCAGAGTGCCGAACTACAATCGGCTTCTTATACAAATGAATACACATAGACGTATACATTACACTCGTTGGCCAGCACTGATATAGAGTAAACAACAAAAAACCTCTTATTAGCAAAATTTAAAAAAATATCAAACGTTTTTTTTTTGCGATTTTAAAAAAAATTTCGAAAATGTGGCAAGCAAGGCAGGGTGTATATTTTTTGCGTTTTTCCATTAAAATTTTTTTAATATTTTTTATATTTTAAATTGTTTAATACAAGGCAGATTCATTTCCTGAATGTGCCTTGGTTTAATAGATGTTTTTTAAGCAATTTCCTCACCATGACATTAAGCCTTCCATTTATGGAATCCATTAGTGGAACTTATTCATAGCAAATTCTGCTTAGCAAATTCAAAAACCTTGCAGTTGTATTTGTTTTAACAACCAGATGGCAAAAAGAACAGTTGACTTTCATTCAGTGCTACCGTTGAACATTTTTAAAAAGTTGCACGCACAGAAAAATTAGCACAAAGTTACCACCTTCAAATTAAATATTGTGCCATTTTCCTTAACCGCTTGCACTTTTTGCCTGCAAAAAAAAAAATTTTAACAAAAATTTCACAATAGCCCAATTCACAAACTTGTGCAAATGTTATTGCATCGCAGCATGTGCATAATGGCATAGTATATTGATACTCACCACTTAACAATTCTTAGTGGTGAGTTTCAATATACTATACCATTTTGCACATGCTACGATGCAAGAACATTTGCACATTAGCCTGTGAATTGGGCTTGTGCAAATGGTCTTGCATCGTACCATGTGCAAAGTGGTATAATATATTAGCCCAATTCACAATCTTGTGCAAATGGTCTTGCATCGTAGCATGTGCAAAATGGTAGAGTATATTGATACTCACCACTTAATAATTCTTAGTGGTGAGTATCAATAGCCCAATTCACAATCTTGTGCAAATGGTCTTGCATCGTTGCATGTGCAAAATGGTATAGTATAAGTGGTGATTATCAATATACCATACCATTTTGCACATGCTGCGATGCAAGACCATTTGCGCAAGGATTGTGAATTTAGCTAATGTAAATTCAATCTTAGTTAATTTGTTTTTGTTGTTGTTGTAGTCAATGTAAAAACAATTGTAAAACATATCGAATCGTTAGATACAAAAATTAAAGTTTTCAGGAGAAGGTTTTTTTTTATAATATTCAAATATGTTTTTATATAAAATTTTTCAGCCTGTTCTTTTAAAGTTATCAAAAATTTTGCCATTTTGATAATTTTCAACTATGGCTAAGGCTACTAAAATTTTAATTTCATTAATTTTATTAATTTGTATGTTTTTTTTTTATTTTTTATTTTTTATAGGCTTGACCGATCTACCACAAGCTTTATAACCGCCCAACTGGTGTTCGAGAAAGTAATTTATTATATTTAATGATGCGTGGGATTCACTACAAAAAGGATACCAATGGGTGCCATCCATACAAAGTAAGTATCAATTTTATTATATCCAAAGAAATGCAGCAATAAGGGTATTAAAATTTTTTAAGGATTATAAATTTTGAAGATAAAGAAAATAATCAGGTAAAAATCTAGCGGGAATAAATATATATATGGGTACAGCGACGTACACGGTTATCGAATCCCAGCATCTTAGAGATAAATTTTGAACTCTATACGAGTACTTAACCAATGAAAAATTTCATATTAAAAACAAAAACAAGTTTATTTTAAATTTTCAGCAATGATTTTGCTTCATCTGTGTTTTCATGTTAAATCAACATGAATTACAGTAATATTCAAAGAAAAATGTTTCCTTTTGAAATAAATTCAGCCTGCAGGAAATATAACTGACACAAGACTAGTCACGTGATCAGTCCCCAAATTTTAGGGAGTAGTCTGATTTCTAACACTTCCTATGAAACGGACCAGTCACTTTTACATGGGGATAGCCTAGGATGGGTTAATTGATTTTTGTTTTGTTTTGTTTTAATAAACAAGCACAACCCGCCAAACGATTAGCTTGGTGGGTAGACCCAGGGTCTATGGCGGGAATCGAACCTACGCCCTGTGGACTGAGAGGTTATGACTTGTCTTATAGGGACCTACCCCACTTCCCATTTTCTCAAGCATTTTCTCGAGTGCGTTTGGATCAATTGTCATCAATTTGACAATTAAAAAAAATAATGATATATTTTTGAAGCTATGTGTATTATTAATGAAAGACAAAAGCTGTCACGCGTAAGTGCACGTGAGCGCGAGTCATGAAAACTTTTTTTCTTTTTGAGATAAGTGATAAAAACTTATAAGGACGTCAAGAGGGAGGCTTCCGAAGTTTGATTAAAAAAAATCATTTCAATCGGTCCTGTAATTAATTGTGGCCACAAGGTGGATAAAATTTCCTATAGTGCATTCAAGTGATCTTGCCACATGTCTAGTGTTGCACAAAAGCCCCAGTTCTTCATCCAGAGCTGTATGTTTTGAATCGTTATCGTTTAAGAACAGATGCCTGTTGCAATAATGCAAGCAAAATGTTTTTAAGAGTAATTGTACTTATATTTTTTTTTTTGGCAGTTTAACTCAACAGAACTCTAGCAATTGCCCACTTTATAAATGCTGTTCTAACAGTGAAGATAAATTATTTGGTATTAATTATTAAGTTTCAAATGAAGGTCTGATTTGAGTTTTAAAAAATATACTTATGGAAAAAAGACTGCATCTTTTTCATCCATTCATGAATTTTCAAACATAAGGTTTCTTAAAGTATAAAGAATCATATGTATGCATATATACGAATATATATACAACTTAATAGATTTTAAGGCTTCCGGTTTTTCCTTCTTAAATCAAATACAATTTGGACTAGAGCAAAAAATATGTATATATGTATATTAAGAAATTAAACCAAGTAATAACCGAATATGGTGTCAGTAGCTAGAGGCGTTGTACTTTTAGTAGCACCATCTCCATCCACTTAATGACAAACGAAATAGCAACTGAAGCAAAGAACAAGTAATAGATGAAGAACAACTGTGACGGCAAAGAAATGGAATGAAACGTGTTTAACACAGCAAAATATATGTACATAAAAGGTACTTCAGAGCAAAACCCATGAACGAAAAAAAGGAGGAAAAAAAATCACAAAACCATAAACTAAAAAAGAATTTTATGAAGAAATATGAACAAGTGCAAGAATAAAACTAAAAAGAAAGAAATTTTCCTTTCGGTTAACCAAAGCACGCACAGTGGCGCCGCGCCCGTGAGTAAGTGGAAAAATTTAACAAATTAAAAACTTTAATGATTGAGTTCATCACAGTTTGTTCGACTGCCTAAACATGTCATTTGATGCATCATCTGACGGCCATTGCTGATGAGCATATACATATCAGAAGTTTCTATCATTTTGTTAAGGGCAATATGAAAAAACTGATGTAAACATTCGCGTACGTATGATTTTGTTTCTCTCTCATACTTGTGAACACCACAGTATTTTACTAATCAATAATGATGTAAACATCGTTAGAGCAGACTAATCAGTACTAATTTATAAACCAGTCATATTTGACTGTTACAACATTTCTAATTTGTTATTTTTTAATTAATTTTTTTAAATTTTTATTTCTTTTAGGGCCATTATTACAACTTAAAGTTAGTTAAAAGTAGGATTTTATCGGACGTATAAAAAGTTTTTCATCAGTACAATTTTAGCTTAACCTAAAGTAAGCGCTAAGGTAAAGGCAAATATATCCTTCCTGGTAATTTAAATTAAATTTATAATAATGAATAGCGTTTTAAACGTGCGACAAAATCCTTAATTATAATAATATAATATAATAAAATATATAATAAAATTAAGTTGTAATAATGGCCCTTAAAGTTTTTTTTTGTTTTTTTTTTCAATTTAAAATTATTTTTTCTTTAAATGTTTTTATTTTTCTTTTCTTGACTGTTAACAGGTTACACTCAAATTACCACGACAAATATTAAATTTTCAATTTGATAATTTTATTTCAGTACGCGGGGATTCCCAAAATTCTCACACTTTTTAATTTTTCGACTATATAAATCGGCGTAAAAGTTTATTAACAAAGTATTGCTTAAAAAAATCCTCACAATTCCATAATATGTGACCTTCTCCGAGAAAAGGGACCTAGTGTGTCAAAAAACGGGTGTGTGTTAAAATCGATAAAAATGAGAAAAACATTAAAATTTTATTTTTTAAATGCGTTTTTGTCAAAACTTCATTTTCACACACTATGTCCTTTTCTCGGAAAAGGTCACATATATAAAATCAAAATACATATTTGCATTGAATTTATTTAAAAAAAAAAGGACAAAAAAGTAAAACTTTTGAAAACCATATTGTGATGTTCAAATACGTATATAAAAATGATGCCTAAGACAAATTAAGTAAAAGAGAAAATTTAATAAAATGTTTATTGAAATTCGGTACGAAAAATCCCACTATGGCAACGCCGACACCAACAATTAAATACAAAATTGTTGCAAGTGTGTTATGAAATAACTTTTGTATGTGTTAGTTTCTATCAGCAATTTCTGGTAGGCTTGGTACATACATGCGCTATTTACTCGTGCATTTTGTACGCCTATAAAGTTGCGAAACATTGTAACCATGAGCTTGAACCTTGAAACCGATGCGCTGATGTACCGCCAGATATTAAAAACTGATGATGGTTTCTTTTCTACAAAAAAAAAAATAAAAAAAATGCTACTTCTCCATCTGAAAAGTGCAATTTGTTGTTCGTTTCTTCAAAAATATTTTACTCTCGAAAAGGGTAGTATGTTTTATACTAAAAAAATAATCCTCACTAGTGGTGGAAGGCATTGCACTTTAGTGCCCTGCATATTGCATTTTTATTTATAAGCCTTTCAATAAGGTGACATTTTTTATGTAGAAAAGACAAGCCCATTCATTACCTTTTTAAAGTGGAAATTTTGTTTTTGAAATTTAATCAGATCTACCCAAGCAAATAGACATGGGTGCTGATGAAGTGCGTGGCTGCACAGAAAAATGCTGGTATTTCCCGCATTAAGTTTCTTCTCTTTTTAAAAAAAACAATCACCCTTATTCCAATTGTCGACATCGACGTCACTTTAACACAATACCAAAAAATCTGGGGCTTGTGTACTCGCTCTCGAGAACAATTTTGTGCTACTGACAATCTATTTCCGGTCCCCAAGGCCTAGGAAATAGCATAAGCCTGCCAACAGGAATCATTTGATTTCGACAACGGGTACACAAGCCCTAATTTTTTGGTATTGTGTTAAGGTGTCGTCGATGTCGACAAATGGAATAAGTGTGAATAATTATTAAAACAGATTTCATTCAATAAGAATTTAAAAGACTGTACTTAAGCCCTATTAAGAAATTATTCCTGCCTAAAAAATATATTTATTCTTGACAAATAAAACTATAAAATGCATTTTATTCTATTCGGGGTGTTTTTTGCAAAAGTATAAAAAACTTTAAAATACCCATGTGCTGCACATAAAGAACTGTGCGCACATTTCTTTTGATTGAATTCTAATTACAAAATTTGATTTTTTGCAAAAATAAAAAAGGCTCCACTGTACGAAGGTGGTGACATCTTGGTCTACCTTGCAATGAAGCTATGTGCTCGTATGTACGTAAAAAGAAAAGAAATGAACGAGCTGCTACCACAAAGCCAAAAATACTAACTAGCAAATACGTGTGTACATAATTGTGTTGTGCGTTTGAGGCAACTTTATCCAAGATTTGTGTGCCTGAAAGTGGGCTGTTTGATAAGAATTAAAATATTTATGCAAGTCAGTAATCCAAACAAGCTGCATATAAGGCAGGCAGTCTAGAAATTAAAAACAATGTGAGTGTGGTAGTAAAAAAGTTTGATTGGATTGCTACTTTCTTGCAATTAGTTTCATGTGTAAATGTGAGGTTATGTATGTATGTATTTATATTCTCCATATGTACTTCGGTGAAGGGTATATAAGATTCGGCACAGCCGAAAAAATATCCAAAACTTTTTATTTTTTCCAATATTTCGCTGTCGAATATGTGGGTCTATTTACGTTCATGTAGCGTTTTAAAACGACAATTTTGCATGGAAATGATAATACGGTATTAGGGCAATACGGTATTAAGGCAATACGGTATTGGGGCAACACGGTATTAGGGCAACACGGTATCTTTCTAAGGAAAAATTTCTTGTTTTTATATGTCGTTTTAAAACGATACCTTAAGTATTTATTTCTGTTTATGTTTCAATATAAAACTACTTATGAAACGCACCACTCACATACAACACTTCAGCTTACAAAAATAGTTAAACATAAACCAACAAAAATCATTGTAAGGAAACCCACAAGTCTAATAACTTTTACAATGATGACTGTGACACTCCCACTTACGTGATGCTAAATAAATCCTGAGCAAAAGAAAAAAAAAACACAGAAACCAACAAGAACAACAAAGACATGGTTACCACTTGAAAATCTTAAAAAGCCTTATATTTATTTACAAAAGAAAAAAATTCGTATGATAATTAAGTTTTAATAGAAAAAAAGGCACCGGCTGCATAACGCTATATAAATTATGCACAAACACACGCACGCCCCACAATACAAAAACCTAGTGGAAATGCTTATGAATATAGATCAAACGCCATGGAATTTGCCACACTTAAGGATAGAGATCATTAGAAAAAGAAGTTGTGAGCGAAGCAAGCAGCATGAACAAATTTATAGGTAAATTTAAAAAATGTTTACGATTAAAATTGCCCTAACTGACGAAGTTGGTTAAACTAACTAATGTGAAGTAGTTATTTCAATATTAAATTTTTTTTTGTTGTTGTTGCCTTAGCACGTCGTTGCAGCTAAAGGACGTGATTCATTATCCTACACAATCGTACGATCTGCCTGTGTACTAAAAGTGCAACTGTGTGTTAGATTTTTTGGCAAGTCGTGCGATTTTGGAAATATTTATGAAGAATTTCATAGAATGATAGATTTCATGCGATCAGAGCTGTTTTTATTGTCAGACAGCTGAGAATGTTGCTTTTGCATCATTTTTGTATATAGTGTGGCTCCTTAAACACCATTTCGAAACGATTTTTTAAAGTCGGTGAGACTTCTGCAAGACTTTCTTGTGAATGAATCGTGTGATCGTGTAGGATAGTGAATCACGGCCTTAAGCAAATCATGCTGAATAAGATTATTTGTTGTCTTTTGAAAACTTTTTTTTAGCCTACTGTGATTGTAGTTTTGTAATTCTCAATAATCTATTAAGAGTTTGTCTATAAACACTCCGGTTTTGTCAGTTTTTTTTTTTTGAATTAAAGGCGAAATTTGTCGATGTGTTGTTTGAGTAGCAAGGAAATGCATATCGACGTGCTTAGCCAACAACAAATAAAATTTGTTTTAAATATAAAGTAGTTGAAAAAATTGAGATAGGTAAATTTCTTCCAACTGTGCATATATGTTAAATTAACCAAAAAAATATGTAAGTATATAAATTTTTTTTAATTTCACTTTGAAAATTACATAACTAAAGCAGTTGCTAACAGTTTGTTAACGTGAACTTTGATTTCCATAAAAATTTTTCGCCTTTTATTCCCAATAAGGGCCAATAATTTCTTATTATAGAATATTTTATTAATTAAAAAAAAAACACAAGTTTGAAATTGCATCATCATTCTACACGATGAACTGTAACATTATAACTTTTTTGTTTTAAACAAAAATTTTCAATTATACTCGTAATTTGCACTACCATTGCAGTAACTATTTCAAGTTGGTTATTTTAACCATATAAATAGTTTGTTCATTTAAATTGCCAGAATTAAAACAAAAACCAAGTCCAAATAGTTTAGATTAACCAGATAATATGTCGTTTTTTAATGCCAACATTAATTTAAATGAACTGTAAAGTTGACAATTAAAGTTGGTTAGATTAACCTATGAGATGTATAGAGTAGAATATTTTCGGGAGAATAAAGTCCAAATAGTTTATATTAACCAGAAAAAATTTTGTTTATTGTAATATCAACATAAGTTTACATGAACTCTAAAGTTGACAATTAAAGTTGGTTAGATTAACCTATGAGATGTATAGACTAGAATATTTTCGGGAGAACAAAGCAAAGTTAAATTTATTAATTTCGATGATTTGTTGTGTTAAAACAGTATAAATTTTTCTGGTCTTTGTCAAATCATTGATCAATGGCAAACAAAAAAAAAATCCTTTTAGTTGGAAAGTGTTATTCGTATTGTTTAAGCGCCAATCCCGCGATGTCGATAACGTTCGACTTTTCGCACACTTACACTCAAAATAAAAATTAATTTCAATGTTTTGTTTGTTGTTTCAAATGTAAGTGTGCGAAAAGCCGAAAGGCCCTAAATATCTTTTAAGATATTTATTTGGATATTGATTTTGTAGTTTATCAGTTCTATTGTTTTGAACTGTTGTAAGCAAACATTAAAATTTATAAAAATCTCCCCCTTTAGTATTAAAACTAATCTCAGTCTTTAGACACTAAAAGTAAAAAAAAAACATTGAACACATACACACACACACACACACACACATACTCACACACACACACATACTCACACACACACACAAACACACAAATGCACAGGCATACTTAGAAATGCATATTAAATGAAATTACTTTATCCGACATCCTCATCACTACTAGTGTGATCATCGTCCTTATCATAATCTCTTTAATCCTTTTTGCCAGAGAAAAAAATATGCAAAAGCAGTTGGTAACTCTTATTCGTGGTGCGATTTCTCTGTTGTCTGCTGGTATAAAGGAAACAACTTTAAGTGACTTTCTATGAATGTCTGTCTGGCCCTTCCGTCCGTCCGTCCGTCCGTCTGTCTCTTAAGTTATGTTCTTTTCCTTAGTTTTCCCTACACATAAGTGTGTATAGTTTCTTTTGTTAGACATATACAAATATTTGTAAATGTGTTAGTGTTGTTTTTTAAGTCTTGTGTTTTTGCCAGAGTGGTGGCATAGAATGTATGACAACACTTTAAATACTATTTCCTTAGCTCTAGTCACGTTCGTTGAAGCATGCAAACGGCTTTTGTCCCTTTATTTAGAAATTATGTAAAAGGCAATTAAAATGCTTGTAATACACTTGTTAGTAGTATAAGGAATCATGCCACCAAATACTACAAATCTCCATCATCATCCATCCTTTCAACTGTAGGCACTATCTTCCCTACTTGGCACACACTAAATATATATTTTTTTTAACGAACGGAAGAGGGCTTGTAACAAAGCCGGTTGGTGGGACAGCTAGCTCACTTTTTCCTTTATTTTGCTTCCATTTTTGTTTGTCTATTTGGAAACGAAAAGTGTTGTTTTTACTATAAGTTACTTTCGCTGTAGAACAAATAACCAGCTTGTTGTTTCTTCCCCCAGTTTTAATTGACTTTTTGTGAATAATTTGAATTTGATGGAATTTATAAGCAGTACATTTTAATTGAAATAGTGGAGTGAAAAGCTGGAAAAAAACCCCAGATCGTTTAATATAAATAACACTGGCAGCAACAAAGCTCATTAGGCGTTAAGGAAAATCTCGAAAACATATTAAGGAATCAAATAATTTGTTTAATAAAATCACAAAATACATATTTCACAACTGTTTTAAAGTTTCAGTTAACGCTGATTTTAGATTTAATTAAAGAAATAATCCAATGGCAAGAAAAGCTCTACATATTTTCTATGTAAATTCATTCAAAAAAACAAACAAAAAAAATCTTGGTTAGATTAACCAATGTTTATTGTCAGATTAACATTTATTGGCAAATTGTGGTTGGAGTATGAATTTTACAAATTGTGTCTTGTCAACTAATTTAGATTTTTTTTATTTAATTTTAAGAGCAGCATGTTGTTGCGGTTTAGGTAAAGAAACAATTTTGTTTGTTAAAATAACTACACAGAGAAGTACAGTGCCTACTAAATACCTCATAAAATAGAACAAAATTACTAAGAAATCTCTATGGTTTTTTTCAGTAAGGAAATCTTATTAATTTCATAGAGAAAAGATTTTTGAAAAAATCAAGAAGAAATCTTGTAGTTTTTATGAGGTTATCTTATTGATTTTTTCAATAAAAAAATAAAAATTTAAATTCTATACCATATACATATGTATGTATGTATGTATGTATGTATATATTATGTTGTAGATGTTATTTATTTATACATACATACATACATACACATTAGGTTATATTCTTAACTAACTTATTCACCAAGTATTGAACTAGCAAACTTCTACCTGATAGACAAGCACTCTACTCAATATTCTAACAAGCAGCCTGAATAACCATGGAAATTATTGTGCAAACATTCTTATACAAAAATGAAAAAGATCGTGAAAAAAAATTTCTCTATGTCTATTTATAGATATGAAATAACAAGACACCTCATAAAATCAAGAAGATTTCCTTATTAAAAAAATCAATAAGATGCTTTACACATACTCACATAGGAACCTCATAAAATCAAGAAGAAAACCTTATTAAAAAAAATCAATAAGGTAACCTAATAAAATCAAGAAGAAAACCTTTTTAAAAAAATCAAGAAGGCAACCTAATAAAATCAATAAACAATCTCTATAGTTTACAATTTATAAGAAAACCTAATAGAATTAAGAAGTTTTTCTCTATTGTTTTTTTGGTGCCAAAAATAACGGAAATTGAGCAAAAAAGTTGTGAATAATAAGATTTCTTCTTGGTTTTATGTGGTTTTCTTCTTGATAAAATTAATAAGATTTACCACATAAAAACAATAAGGAATCTCTATGAAAAAATCTTCGCTTCTTTTTGCTAGGATAACCCTTAGCCTAAAAACGGTGCATAGAGAAAATCTTCTTGATTCTATGAGGCAGTTTTTTCTCTGTATATCTTGAAATAGTTGCTGAATATAAATAGTGTTGTTAGACAACAAATTTTTTCAGCAAAACAACCAAATTAAATTAATACAATTTATCGTAAGTAAATGCGCCTTTTACATACGGAAATTTTACTTTGCAAAGTCTTAATTCAGCTGGGAGAAAGACAGAAAGAGATAATATTCCTCTCTCTGTCTTTCACACAGCTGAATTGCAAACTAAACTTTCCGTGCCTAAAAGTGGTATTTGCTTACGAATTTTTTTGCCCTACTAAATTGATTCACAGAAGTAATGCTATTTTTGTGAGAGCCCGTCTGAATTTAGTGCTTTTCAAAAGCATTTTTCGAAGCTTTTGTTATAAAGTTGTTAGAGCTTCCAAATCAGATTCTGTTTTTTTTGTCGGGAAGTTGTATGTGGATTGAAAATTTTAAACTCGTTTTCTGGCAAACTAGGTTTTTTTTCGAGTTATGGCGCTGGTTTGGTACATGAGCGATATGTTACTTTAGCAGTTTTTTTTTTAAATATTGAATGTTTTTTGACAGTGCATTAACACTGTCTCGAAATCTAGTACTTTCGAGATTTCGAGCTAAATCAAGCTGCTTTTTTTCAAAAACGAAATCAAATTTTTCAGTAGATTTGTAGGAAATCTAATAAAAATCTAATGTTTTTATTTATTCTTTACTACCCTGTACCACAAAAGGTGAGTGAATTAGCTATGGTCTGCTTAAAAAAGTGTGTGCATTGGCTACAATGCAGTTGTTTGGTTGTAGTTTTGGAAACAAATCAGTTGATGGGTTTTGTTTTGGATAAAAAAATCTTGATAAATGTCAAAAAAGCTAGTGTAAACGATATAGATTTTAATAAAGATTTTAATTAAAATATGCCAGATTTTGTGCTGATGTAAATGCCCTATTAGGAAGAAATTATAATTAATCCAGCAGTAAAAATTCTAAACTGGCAACAATGGCTGATATAATATGCAAGTCAGGAAAAACCTTAATTCAATTGTTTCGATTGGCTAGCGATTGAGTTCGGTATGAGCCCATTTAAACAGATAATGCATTATGAAATTAAATGGTTGTTTTAACAATTCTTTTGGTTTAACCTGTATTTTTATTCTCTTTAAAAAAGGTTTTCGTAGAAAATGTATTACACAATTTTTTACTGCTTATCGTCAGTTAATTTAACCAATTATGTTGGTTGGTGCAATTTTAATCTTCGAAATTGCTAAGAGTTACCTATAACTTTTAAAAGATTGAGAATATAGGGTATATTCTCAATCTCAAATGAAATAAAAAAAATTAAAAGTAATATTTCTGGTATAAAAAAAATTTTGCCTTGTATGCAAAATTCGCAGAAATTTAATTTGCTATAAAAATTGTCACAAAGTTTCGGCTTAAAGATATGTTAAAATCACTTTTCGCTTCCGCTATTTTTACCTAGTTTTATCTCTAAGTGAACCAGTTTCACTTGAGTCATTGTAAAAACCAATTAGAGATCATAAAGCTTATGACATGAAAAATATGGGCATATCTCTTTTTCCATAAAATTCAAAATTTACCAATTTTATTTAAATAAATGTAATAAGTACTCTAATACTACACACATACATACATACATATATTCATATATAACAAACATATATATTTGCTTATCTAGTGCTAGACAAAGTAGTTTTGCGCCAAGTAAGTAACGAAAAAAAAAGATTATGTAAATTCCAGTTTACTTTTCTTATTTCTGCTACACAATTGTAAACAAACCTTAAACCTGGTCATAAACTTGACTTTATAAGCTTTAAGGATTAAATGGTAAAATAATATACAATCACAAATACGTATGTATGTTTGTATGTATGTAAATGTGTGTCAGTTGGAAGGAACAAACAAATTGACTTTAAGCGCACAAGAAGTCTACATGCAGAAGGACAAATAAAGTCGCAGTGTAGATTCGTAAGGTATTCAGTAGTTTGAAAATAAAATAAGTCGAATTATGCAAAATATATCTAATAGAGGGATTTTGCGTGCATGTATGTGTGCGAAAATGGTACACGCAGGGAAAAGCTGCATCTTAAAAATAAGAACGCTTCACATTAATTCAATAATTTTCAATATAATAGCAAATGTATATTGAGATGCTTTAAAATAAATAAATTAATACTGTAAATTAATATTATTCCATATTGAAATAAGAAATTTCAAAATGACTCGACTTTCGTTAATGTTTCTTATTAACTCAATATGGTTTTTATTGATTTTAAGCTGTTTTTTCTCTGAGTGTATACACATTAGAGTTCGACCGATTAATCGGCTTCGGCTTCGGCCTTCGGCCAAAAATTGGTAATCGGCCAATATTCGGCCTATGGCAAAAATCGGCCGATTAGCCGAAGTCGAATATCTTTCATTCCAAGCTTGAAAAATAACATTATTTTTGGTTGTTGCTCGCCGACAGTTTCTATTGTGTTTAACGTTTTGAAAGGGTTGCTTTGAAATACAACCCTGTTGTTTTATATTTTCTTTTACTTGGACGTTCTTGTGAGTGATCATATGAAAAAGCAATCTAGAAATTGCAAAATAGTTTTATTTTTTTTTTTGTTATGTATCCAATAGATATTAAAGCTATTTCAGTGATCTCAAAAAAGCAAACGTTTTTCTTAATTCATATAAAACAAGTATGATTTTTAAAATTTAAAACATTCGGCTTCGGCTTCGGCTTCGGTTTTGGCCGAAGTTTAGGATTTTAGCCGAAGTTCGGATTTGGCTTCGGCTTCGGCCAAAAAAAAAACGCCTTCGGTCGATCTCTAATACACATATATCTAAAAGCGTTGCCAGACATTTTATGAGCAAAATAAATATACGACTATTTTTTTTTAAACAAAATATTTATTAAAACGGTGGTTTCCCTGGTTAAAGAAAACTAACCTCTATTCTGCATTTTGATTAAATTTCCGCCTTCAGTTAGGCAGAAATCGAAAAACGGTAATTCAACAAAAAAAAAAGCAATGTCAGTCCGATCACAGGGGAGATGTGTAAACATCTAGTAATGAAATTTTTTTTTAATATTGGCTTATGGTAACTAAAATAAGATATATACATTTTTGACTCTACTGTATGTAAAAATTTATGGGAAACTGCATCTATAGTAGTGGAATTATGAGTTGTGGTTGTTCGTGGAGAAATGCTCATATGCAAGTGGAAAACGTCAAATAAAAATTTTGATAAAGCTTGCGACTGTGGGTTTGCAGAATTTGTATGAAAATCTCCACCCATAATAATTGGCATGAGATGGAGATTGTTACCCAATTGTCGTGCACCAGCTTCAGTGTAAGGCAACAGTACGTAATGAAGATATGTTATAATACATATAATATTATAAATTCTTTATAAATACTGCTAAATATCTTTTAAACAAGTATTTGACATTCAAAACGCTCTTTTATTTAAAAGTTTATATATATTTTATTTATTTTATATTTTTCAACTTTTGAACAAAATTATCCCCACTGGCAACACTATGTCACTTCACAAGCAATTTCTATTAAAATTAACATTGCTCCTGAAGGTATGCTTTAAAATTCGGTTGAGTGTATTTATATGTATCTGTTTAGTTTCTCTGTACTTCTTGTTGTCCGTATGATTACACTAATACACTCATACATAGCTTACACTGATTTGATAACACATCGAACATCTTACTCAAAATTTGTGATTGTATTGGGAAAAAGATTTTTACCCCCAAGTGATCAAAAAAATTAATCGTAAGAAAAAGAAGAAGATACGAATATGTTTAATTTTTTTTTTATTTAACTTAGATATTACATATTACAATTAAAATTATAAAAAATCGGCAAATGCTATCTCAGTAATGGGAAATAAGATTTGCATTTGGATATAAAAAATTTTTTTTTATCCCACAAGTACCAAAAATTTTATTTTTTATTTAAATTTTATTAACAAAAAATTAAAAAAAAAAAATTATTTACAAAGAAATAAAAAAGGAACAAATAGGTATAACTTGTATTAGACTTAATACTATTGGAACAAATAGAAAATTTAAAATTTTTGACGATAACATGAAACACTTAATAATTTTCGGCGAATTACATTTTTAAGCCATTGCCTGATTTATTATTATGATTTGAAAATTGCATTCGTAGCCGAAAATCGACAAATTGATTTTATAGATTTTTAGCGATAGAGATTTAGCTTCAGCGAGTTACAGAATACAATGGCTGTTCCTTTTTTGCATGAGATTTTGGTAAAAGAAAATCCTTTGGATATTTACAGAGGAGTGAAATATGGAAACAATTCCGTAAGCTACTCTCGATTTATCAGGAAACATGTATTCATTTAATGCGTTTTTATTTTCATCCACTGTAGACCAGAAACTGCATACATACATATATGTGACAGCGCATAGAGAAAGGGACCTAAGGGTAAAAAAATCAATTTTTACTTTTTTTTTTTGATATGGACAACATCTGAGCATCGAATGAGACCGATCCCATGCCCCAAAAGTGTTCCCTCGCGATTCTAAGGTTATGTGAAAAAATTTTCGTACTAACAGAGTGATATTCACGATTTAAAAGAATTATAAATGAGTATTTATTATAATTCACAATTAATAATTTCAGAAAATAAACCTGGATTCGAAAAAACGCGAGCAAAATTGATATCAAACTCATGGAAACAGCGCGCTAGGTAGAAAACAGTGAAAACCAACTACACTAAACAAGAAGTAGGTCCGCGCGTTTTCAAGGTTGACCAACACGTTCCTGACATCATGAGATGTGTCGCTTTCAAATGAGACCAATACCAACACGCTCAGTGATGGTACACCGTACATATTTAAATCTTTAAAATGGCTCTCCAGAACAAAACCGGTTTTCACCCTTAGGTCCCTTTTTATTTTGCGCGTCACATATTCTCTGTTGTTAATGGTTTCAGTTCTGCCATATCAGCCAATGCTCTATATTGGCTGCTAATATTTTCCAAATTTTTTCTTCTCCCTGGGAATATTTTAATTAAAAGTGGTATAATGATGTTGATAAAACATTTGCAGGGGGAAACTGACTTATTTGAAATGTTGGCTTTTGAACACATAGTGCATTGGCCAAATTTAACCTGATTTATGAGCCAGAGTCATGGAAAATTGGACTCTCACTCACTCTGTAAAGCCGTACGATACTACATTCCATACATAATGGCATCAGTAGGCTTTTCGAACGTATAAATTTTTTTTTTTGTTTTATCAAAACGGAATCTCACGCTTCTACTTGATTGCTTGTAGGCAATCAGCGCGTAAAAAAAAAACACTTTAAATAACAAAAGTACTCGTAACTACATCTAACGCATTGTTAACGTCTTAACTTTCTAAATAAGAAACTCTAGTTTCAGTTTCGTTTTGCTAATAAATTCAAACAACAAAAGAATTAAATTAGAAACTCTTTAAGTAACTAACTCCACTGTCGCCTTTATACGAGTATACCGTTAATAGTTCGTTGTAGGTGGTACACATACAGACTTGTAAACATACACACATATACATATCGTGCCATAAACGCCAAAGAAGCTTAAGCGACATAATTTTCGAAATTAGTTTTTTTTTTAACCAAACTCGATCATTTGCCATCGTAAATAATAGATTTTCGTCACAAAAGCGAGTTACAAAAATATGTAGTTTAAGCTATTTTGGCTTATATGGGTTTTATGTATTAAAGACTTAATACATTTTCATTTGCTTGAGTGTTATAATAAAAATTTCACACACAATCTTAAAAACGTATAAATCAAATTAAAAAGCAAACAATCGAACGCACTAACAGATTTGTTTATCAAGCTGTTAGTACGTTTGATTGTTGTGCCTCTAATTCTAATTTTAATTCTAAATGTTGATATACATGAAACTTGTCATCATTGATTTCTTTTTATTTTTTTGTTGATAACTCAATCCCAGTCTCGTTAAATCACTTGTGTGCTCATGTTCACCAGTCACAATTTACGCTTCATTATTTCCAACAACCATTTCATTCACCTGCAACAGGCAGGCAGCTGTGAAAGTTGCCTCTACCGTTTTTAAACATTTAATTAAAAGAGCTTTTTTCCAACATTATTATTATTATTATTGGTGTGTGCGTGTGTGAGCTTGTACTCGTATGTTAAAATGAAAACTAATTTGTTGTTGTATTGGATGTTGTTGATGGTGTTTATGCTGGAGACATTTGAACAGTTGAGTTTTGTTGCCGCCGGCTTTGGTACGAGTGTTAATTTAACCGAATTTCATAGACAGCGTCAAAAACGAGGATTAATTTTTACAAATGGTGGCACATTAAAGGTAAAATACAATAAAAACAAAGGGATTTTTGATATATGTTTATTACACTGTGTTGAGGGGCCCATACACTACAACAGCATGCATGCACAATCAAGTGTTTGTGCCAGCGGTTGGGTGGTGTATGGGCATTTTGTGTGATTGTACGTTTTGCTGTAGTGATGTCAAATAGAGTTTGATATTTTGCTGATGGTATCAGCTTGCTTGTATTGTGTATGGTGAAATTAGCTCAGTTGGGTAAAGTTATCAGAAGTAAATACGCATTTAAAAATCGTAATTTGTTGAAAAATAATTTGTTACAATAGAAAAGGGAATTTGAGCACTTGAGTTATGCAAAACAAAATATCAATAAAAATTGCAGCAAAAACTGTGTCACTATTTATAACCTCCCTTCTTGAATTTTTTTAAAAAGTGAATATTGTACCAGCTTGGTGGTATGTTATGTGGTTCGAACATGATTGCTCAATAGCTTGATTGCGCGTGCATGCTGTTGTAGTGTATGGGCCGCTTTACACATTTTCTCCGGATATGGCGTGTTGTTGCTGGCATCTTAATGCTTTTGCTTAACGGGGAATGAAATATCCTTAGCTTTACGAAATTAATACTTACGACTGTTGTAATAATACTTAATTTTGTCCTCAACGGACGTAGCCTAGTCACGTCCACATTATTTAAACAGATCAATAAACCTTAAGTAATAAGATATCGATAACGTTCCTTTGCTGAGGCTAATAAAGTGTTACTTTACATATTCATGCCTTAATATATGTAAGGCGTTACTCGAATTTTATATATTTTGCTAGAGAAGAAAAAGAAAACTGGAAAAAATCTATAGCATTTGAATGCAAGAATAATTTTTTAAGTGGCCATTCCTCGGTTGTGCTCATGTTTAGGAATGCCCTGAATATATTATATGCTGATAGAAAAGTACATATGTTTTGGGTCCGTGGACTGATGGGAATTGCCGGAAACGAAACGACTGATACACTGGCCAAAAGGGAACTTCAATTACCGGCATAGGAAACGATATATGTACGGAAACCTATTCAGCAGCTAAAAGGGATCATATACTCTATCTAAGCTGAAGCAAAAAGCGGAAAAAGGTTGGCGTGCTTCTACTTCTAAAATCATGTGGAGATCCTATTATCCCAAATGGAATAAATTCCCGCGTAATTTAGACAGTAGATCATCTGCCTGTGCCACTGTCCTGCTCTAAGCCGCACTAGATACAACTATCTTGGTGACCACACTTTTCGCAATCTTGAACTTGTATCGAGAGTGGAACTGTGTAGACTGCTAAGGTTTGTTAAATCTGTGTGGGAGTCATAACATACAAGATATAATAAGATAGGCTGTCATACTTACACGTTTCTTGTCATCTGCTGGTATCGTTAAGTATCAATCTCGGTTTATGCTAGATCTTTGACCACCTAGAGTAACCTAGCCTAACCTAAGTGGCCATACATCTTTTATATTTAAGTGTTACTTACTTAATTTTTTACTAATGATGTAATTGTTCATTGACTACCAGAAATCGTTAAAAACTCAATTTCCAAAAAAAAATATTTAAATACGCCATATTTATATTAAAAAATCAATATACTCTAATGTTGGATAAAGTGTACATTATTTTAATGTAAATTATAGCCATGAGTTTATTTCATAAAAGTTGTCTCTGCTCCTGATTTAGCAAATTGTGGCTTAAGAAACAAGAGGTATGAATCATACAGTCTAGCATCTGTCCGATTTAAAACGATAGCTGTTTTCTATGCCTTGGCCTATTTCGGGAGCTTAATTGTTTTCGCGAGCTGCCATCCGCTCAATTTTTTAAGTTTGTTAGGTTTTCAATTCATATGCTAACTGGCATACGATTATTATCACCTCACCAGTGAGCTGAGTATGTAACCTAATTTGGCTTAAGTTAACCCAACCTAATTAAAACTAGTCGAATCTAACTTAATCTAAGCTAACCTAATTAAATCTATAACCTAAACTTACCTAATCTTAAAATAACCTAACTCAACTTAACCTATTTTAACTTAAACTAACCTAAAATAAGGTAACCTAATTAACTTAACCTCACTTAAACTAACCTCACTTAACCTAATCTAAACTAACCTAATTCAATCTAACATAAACTTACTCAACCTAATTTATCTTAGTAATCTAAGCATCCCCAAGATTGATCTAGAACTTAACTTAACCTAAGGTAATACAAGCTATTCTGACTGAACCTAACCTAACTTAAAATAACATAGTTTAGAGTAAAATTACTTGGCTTAATCTTACCTAACTTGACCTAATTTAACCTGACATATTCTTACTCAACCTAACTTAACCTAATCTAATGCGTATATAGACATGCTAAACCACCAGCAAATAAATTTCACTTACTTAACCTAACTAAACCTAACCTTATCTAAGCAAACCCAACTTAATGTAGAACTTAACTTAAACTAACCCCATTTAATCTAAGTTACGTTAACTTAACATAAGGTAACATAACCAAACTAACCCAACTTAACATAACTTAAACGTACCCAACTTAAGCTAACCTAAACTAAACCTTATCTGCCCCAATACATCCTAAACTAATCTAACCTAACAAAATTAAAGCTAACCCTTTCTAACATACTGCCAACTAACCTAAACTAATCTAAGCTGATCCTACTTAACCTAGCATAACTTAAACTAACTTAACCTAACTTAAGATAAACTAACTTAATTTAAACTATTTGGAATTAACCTAACTTAACCTAACCTAAATCCAGTTAACCTAACCTAAGTAAACCTAGCTTAAACTACCCTAATCTAAGCTTAACTGCTCGTAACTCAACTTACCATAATATATTATAATCTTAGTGAACCCAACTAATCCTAATCTAAACCACTTAAGCTAACCTAAACTAAACTAACTTAAACTAAGCTAATATAACCTAACCTTACCTTACAACCTAACATAACCTAACTTAATCTAACTTAACCTAAACTAAGCTAACGTTAACTATGTATCCACTAACCTAAGCTAACATAACCTAACATAACATGATCCCAACTAGTTACGAGTAGTATAAACTTAACTTAACCTCACCTAGGCCAACTCCACCTGGCCATAAGACGCTATACTTTATAAGTTATATCATTATTACCAGTTCAACACACAGATAAATTTCGTTTTTATTTTCATCGATAACTATTTCCTTTTACAATTTATTTCCTGTAAAATAGAAATTCCTATTAATTTATAATAATTTTCAAAGTTGTCCATAGGCCCATCGATTCCCGTACTCTTAGCAGATCCTTTGGCCTGGCGATCTCTTGTGTGTTCATTTAGTCTACAAGGCGGGGCCTACACAATACCCACACAACCTCTCTATCCGTGGGACAAATGGGAGGATACATTTGCCAGATCTCTTAAACAAATGCGAAGAAAATTTGATGTTTACGGTGACTATGAACAAGATGAATCTCGTGAATTCGTATACCTGGTCCTGGAAAAATATATGACGCGCAATAATATTGATGGTAGAGAGTGTCTGCTGCGGGCCATTTGTGAAAATGCCCAAATTCACGAACATGTCGACATTTTTGCCAAAGTCTTAGATGTTGTCTTAACGTAAGTTGTTGCCTCAAATTTAAGCCGCTTGTAATTGTTTGCTAATTAATTTATTTTTCCTTTCTTTTCTTTCTTATATTTTGCTATAATTTAATAGACCAGGCAAAGAACATTTGGACAGTGTATATCGCTTGGCATTTCAAGCTGGCAGACATGGCGTTGATTGTACAAAATTATATGTAGCATGTCCCAAAGGTTCTAGTCTACTGGATCAATATATTGATGAGCTCTAATAACAAAGAACCAAAAAGGAAAAAAGAAAGAGAAAACAAAGAAGAAAGTAAAACAAAATAAAAAGAAAGAAAAATATGCAACAAGCTAAATCCTTAACATAATCTTATGAATTCCTTAAACATTTGTAGGTATTTGCTGTTAAACAAACAATCATCAGCTATGATTTTGAATTTTTTGTCTTTTCTCTTGTTATTTCTTCCCTCCACCCCCCGTCTTATTTCCTGTAGCACAAATTCCACAGCACTAGTGTTTCACTACATATAAGAGGAATAGCTAAACAGGCATATTATGCAGAAGTTTAAAAGAATCTAACTTTTAATTGTAGTGGCAAAAGCAAACAGTTATTCTCAAGCTATACATTTTCAACAAACTATTTACAATTTCCTCAATAGGCTGAATTTATTAAAGCAAGAAACCAAATCTGATAAATGACGTACTTAGGGATTATGAAAAATTCACAAGCTTCCATATGTTACACGAAATTTTACAACAAAGTGGAATGTGATGCAGAACAAATGGGTGAGTACCATTTTATATTGTTACTTAAAGCATCAATCAAGAAAAAGATAATATTAAAAGGAAAATTTTGAAAGGGTATTTATACATTTGGAGCTTTAAGCTGAAAAAAGCAAAAATAAATTCTCAACATGAACTTGACTTTAATTCGAAAAACAATTCAACTGTATTTAAATATGATTTCCGGCATTTAATTACGTCGGCAATCAATCAATAGAAGACATATGGAGAGTGGTATCTTCCCACTGTATGGCTTTTAGGCGTAGGTCATAAACATCATATAGACCCACAAAGAATTTTCCAACAGTGTCAAATCGCTTGATAAATAAAATGAGTTTCATTGTTGATGAACATTTCTTGTGGTATTTGAGAGCAACAGCAGTTTTAAGCCCAAATCTTTCCAGTAAATATTCAACAAAATATATAAACATAGCTCCGATTGGTGATCATTATAACGAATATCTTTATTCCTCTAAACTACGCAATATGGCAGCACTGTCTGTGAGAATGCTTCTTCTATTGCAGAGTAAAAGTGCTGCCAAATTAATACATGGTTGCCTGCATTATAGTGTTTTCACACTAAAAGTTAAAACCTTAAACAGCTGATTTTGCATTCACGCTGTAATTTTGTTAAATTCAGGCCTTAACTCACAGATTGTCTAATAACTTTGCTCAAAATAAAATAAATCCCCTGCAGCTTTTTCTAACACTTATTTGACACACTGTACAACAACTGTTTTTGTTTGTATGGAAATTTTAGAATGTGTTGGAAAATGAATATTAATTTATATTTTGTAAATAAATATTTTTAAAATTAGGGAGCTAGTAACACGAAGTGAAAAGTGCTTGGGGAAATCAAGTTACGAGTATTGTATATAAAAAATGCACAAACACATCAAAAAATTAAAAAATAATCAAAAATGAAAAGGAGCTGATAACCTCTTTTTAATAATAAAGAAGAAATAATTATTATTTCTATTATATAATAATTATTAATTTTTCTTGTATTTAATAATAATAAAACAACTGAAAATAAAAGAACTGAATATGTCAGTCATATTGTCTATTTTCACTTCCCAGAGGTCAATGAAAATATTTTCGTTGTTTTCCTTCCTAAAAACTCTTTTTTTCCATTTTTAAGTTGAAAACCTTTCAAGCGACATCTATTGTTATTCACTGGCATAAACATTATCAGCTGCTTCCAGTAATTTTAACTTGGCAGCACTGAATTTAGCACAGCGAAAACAAGGTTGCATTTCATAAAATCAACTTAAAACCAATTCTAAAATGATTTTAAGTTTGTTTTAACCAAAAAACAATTTGTATGGTAAAACCAAGTTTTAACAGTTGGTTTTAAGGTTAAAACCAACTTTTATTAAAACAGGTCATTGTGAAAACACTATTATAGGACATTTATATCTGCACAAAAATCCAGCAGATTTTAATTAAAATCTTTATGAAAATCTCTACCGCTTGCAGTAAGTTTTTTTTTCTTTTTTTGATATTTATCAAGATTGTATCCAAAAGCAAATACCATTAAGCAAAATTTCTCCTAAACTACAACCAAACAACTGCAATACACTTATGCCTCGACTTACACGATACTTCTTTGCGATTTCACACGATTATTTTGGTTTTCGAAATACCTCGATTTACACAATTTTTTATGTGTTTTATTGAATATTTTATGAATTGCATTAATTTTGTTTTTGTTTTTATCAATAGCATTTATTTTGTTTAATGAATAAAGGTTTATTCTTATGTGTTTTGAGTAAACGCTTCTGATATTTTAAAAACTTAATAAAATCAATTTTTTACGCGATTCTGGCTTTATCTTCGATTTATACGATTTTTCATACAAAAATTTTAAATTTCGATTTACACGACTTTCGCAGGAACGTATCTATCTTGTAAATCGAGGTATAGGTGTATATCTAATTCACACACCTTTTATAATAACCAGGCTGACTTTCTAGTACAAATTAAAAAAAAAACAAAAGAAAAACCATAATTGCATCACTAAGTTCTTACAGATTTTAAGTGATTGTTAGTGATTTGTATGGGAAATCTATTAGATTTTGCCCGAAATCTTATTAGTAACTTTGGTCAATTTATATATCTTTATTTTGTTCAAATAAATATTTAAAAGCAGCATTTCTTTTTATACATATTAATCAGCTTTTTTTTATAAAACAAACTAAACCTTGCAAAATGTAAATGTATTCGATTTTATTAAAATGTAGTTGTAAAATTATCTTTAAAGCATGATACTTTCTTTCGCCTTCCCAAAGAGGGAGTAGTTTATTTAATTAAATTTAAATTTAATTTTAATTTTTTTGTAATTTTAACACCTCTTTGCCTTAAAAACTATGCATATACCATATATTTATGCTTAACAATATTATTGCAATTTGCCCACTGTAATCAACAGCTGCTGTTAGTCGCCAGTTGCCATATGTAATAACATTTTGGCATATGGCAACGCCAGTTTTTTATGGTTGCCATCCATAATAGAGCTGTACAAAAAACAAAGCATTTTCTCCTAAAATCATGTAGATTGTATTTTGATACCAACACAACCTCAATATTATTACTCTTGGATAATGATATTCGGTGCTAAAAAAGTTTCTCTTCATTTTCTCCTCTGCATAGTGGCTGATGTCAGTGTCATGTACGCGCACAAATCTATTTAAAATCTATTTAACTGCAGACAAGGATAAGCTTCATTCACAGTTTTCAATACCACTGCCATGGACGAACTTTGTCTAGTTTATCTATAAAAATTTCTACTATTTCTTTCTTTCTCAATAAATGTATAAACTTATACTAGATATATTTTTTTGGGGGGATTATGCTGGAACTTGTTGGGACGAGAAATAATTTAGTATTCTGTTTGCATTTTACCGCTATTTGTTTGCTTGTGTATGTGTGTGTGTGTATTTGAATGTGTGCATGTAATACAAAGTTGTCGATGTGCAGTGAATTTAGTTAGCAGAAATATTTGTTTGTACAGCGGTGGTATTTGCATATAATTTAATACTCGTAGTACCAACAGTCTAAAAGATTGTTCAAAAAGTTGTTGAATTAAAAGACATGTTCAGGAAACATTTTGCAGACAGCTCGAAAAAAAACTTTTGCCTATTTGATTTCCTTGTGATAGTTGAAAACATTTTTTTAGAAGTTTTAGAATTTAAAAAAATTTAATTTTTCTTATTTTCCAAAGGCTTGATTCATAAGAAAATATTTTTTGATTTGTAAAAGGTTTATAAAATAGATTTCCATATAAAATTTGTTTTATAAAACAGAATTATTTTTTATGAATAAGGCAGTAAGTATATGTATATGTACATTGTACATACGTGGTTATACTATGTAAATGTGTATGTATGTAAGCCTAAAGGTTCAGTTACCCGACTGTAATGTAAAGTAACTGCAACAGTAGGAAACAGCTGATCGATCTTGTTATGTGGAAGGCAATGAAAATGATTATAGAGATGTAATGTAACGTAACCAACTTTTCATATAAAAATATCGATCAGCTGTTTCCTACTGTTGCAGTTACTTTACATTACAGTCGGCTAACTGAGCCTTAAGGCAGTTGCACAACTAAATTTTTCCCACCTCATTTTTGGTCGTTAGTAATAATGACGAGTTCATTTTTCATTACAAATAACTTAAGCATTCCCTGAAGATGGCGAAGAAAGTTGTTCCAAATATTGGAATAGAAATAAATAGTTTTCTCTAGAACAGTAAGAGCTACGGAGCTGAAATAATGATATGTAAAACGTTGGCCGCTACAGCAACAAATACAGGGTGGGCCAAAAGTTACCATGTGGTTTAAAAGTTTAATAACTTTTTCGTTTATAACTTTTTTTTTATTTTTTTTTTCTCAGATTATATAATATACAAAATGGACAGTTTTTTACACTAAGTATGAAAATAATGCCTCTTAAATGACCACCGTTTTCTGGTTTGCACTAATGGGCTCGTTTTAGAGCATTTTCCATAACATCTTTTAAAATTTGTGGCTGTAGCGTTCGAATTTCTGCAACAATGTTCGCCTTGAGTTCAAGGATTGTCTCTGGCTTGTTCACATACACTCGCTTCTTCAAATAACCCCAATGAAAATAGTCGGGTGCTGTCAAATCTGGCGATCGCGCTGGCCAAATAATTTCCGAATTTCTGGAAATCATTCGCTCTCCAAAAATTAGACTTACAAGTGCCATTGGGTATCGGGCAGTGTGGGCAGTAGATCCGTCCTGCCGAAACCACATACCAGGTCTGTTTTCAAGAGCAGGACGTAACAAATTTTCTATTATAAATCGATACCACTCTCAAATTACGGTTACAGCACTTCCATCTTCATTCTCGAGGAAGTAAGGTAATGAAAATGAACTTCATCACTCATAATCAAATTTTCAATAAAGTTGATTCTGTTGATTCTATTATTCTGGTTCTTTGTTCAGTTATGAATCTCTCACATTATTTATTTTCCAAGTTTTATTTATATAATCTGAAAAAAAACATATATGTGTAAACGAAAAAGTTATTAAACTTTTAAACCCCATGGTAACTTTTGGCCCACACAAAAAACTAAAGGTCATTCCAAAGCGAGCAACGAAACATTTTGAAGTCCTAATGTAATTTACAGACCTCATGTATTTTATAGACACTTGAAATTATCAAAGTTAGCTTAATTTTATGCAGACTACACCAATTAACACTGAAATTAACAAAATCAAAATTAAAGGGTATTCCATTAGTTAAAGTAATTTTGACTATGAAATTTTGACAAACTTGCTGTATATTGCAAACCGTGAGAGCGAAACTCTTAAAATTTTCCAAAACGCTAAAACTAAAATATTCCAAAAATAAAAAAATAGCCAAAACAAAAAAAAAAAGCGTAAAAACTAAAAAAATCCCAAAAACTAAAATTGTAATAAAACCGGCAAAAAATTTCATAAACCAAAATAGCGCCAAACACTAAGAAAAAGCGTCAAAACTAAAAAAATCGCCAAAACGAAAAAAAACTGCAAAAACTAAAAAAAATCCCTTAAACTGAAATAATCATAAAATAAAAAAACCGACAAGACAACCGCAAAAAATCTCGTAAACAAAAAAAGCGCTAAAAACTATGGACAAGAGCCAAAAACTAAGAAGAAGTGTCAAAACTAAAAAAAAATCGCCAAAACGAAAAAAAGCCCAAAAACTAAAAAAAAAATCCCTAAAACTAAAATAATAATAAAACCGGCAAAAAATTTCATAAACAAAAAAAAAAAGCGCCAAACACTAAGAAAAAACGTCAAAACTAAAAAAAAAATCGAAAAAATGGAAAAATAAACAAAACGAAAAAAAAAAATGCAGAAATAAAAAAAATCCCTAAAACTAAAATAATAAAAAATAAAGGGTATAATGAACAACCGACAAGAAACCAAAAACAAAAAAAAAACCCATAAACGAAAAAAGCAACGAAAATCAAGAAAAAGCGTAAAACTAAAAAAATCGCCAAAAATCTCCGAAATTAAAAAAACATCAAAACACAAATAAATTCAGTAAAGTGCGACTTTGACTCGTGCACGAAGGGTTCCGTACGTTGGGCTTTGAGCATTTTTTTAATACAGTGTTTTTTACGTTTTTTCAGCTGAAATAATTTTTTTTTTACTATTTTTCGCTTTTTTCTCGTTTTGGCGATTTTTTAAATTTTGGCGATTTTTTTCATTTTGGCGATTTTTTTCATTTTGGCGATTTTTTCATTTTGGCGATTTTTTTTCATTTTGGCAATTTTCTTCATTTTGGCGATTTTTTTTTATTTTGGCGATTTTTTCATTTTGGCGATTTTTTTCATTTTGGCGATTTTTTTATTTTGGCGATTTTTCCGGTTTTCCGCGATTTATTTTCGATTTAGAAATTTTTTTTTAATTTGGTGCTTTTTTTCGTTTTGGCGATTTTTTTTTGATTTTGGCGATTTTTTTTCGGTTTGGCGATTTTATAATTTTGAGATTTTTTTGTTTTACCGGTTTTGAAAATTTCAAGAAGTTTGCTCTTACGGTTTCCAAGATACAGCAAGTTATTAAAATTACATAGTCAAAATTACATTAACTGATGGTACACCCTCTAATTAAAATTTTTTAAATTTTAGTGTTAATTGTTGTAGTCTGTATAAAAATACACTAACTTTACAAATTTCAAGTGCATATACATACAATTGTATGTATATTACATGGGATTTTAACATTTTTCGTTGCTCGTTTTGGCACACCCTTTAATTTCCAACTCTCATGTATTTGTTGTTGTAGCGGCCAAGGATCCCATGTAATATACATACGATTGTATGTATAGTACATGGGATTTTAACATTTTTCGTTGCTCGTTTTGGCACACCCTTTAATTTCCAACTCTCATGTATTTGTTGTTGTAGCGGCCAAGGGTCCCATGTAATATACATACATACATACAATTGTATGTATATTACATGGGATTTTAAAATTTTTCGTTGCTCGTTTTGGCACACCCTTTAATTTCCAACTCTCATGTATTTGTTGTTGCAGCGGCCAAGGGTCCCATGTAATATACATACATACAATTGTATGTATATTACATGGGATTTTAAAATTTTTCGTTGCTCGTTTTGGCACACCCTTTAATTTCCAACTCTCATGTATTTGTTGTTGTAGCGGCCAAGGATCCCATGTAATATACATACATACATACAATTGTATGTATATTACATGGGATTTTAAAATTTTTCGTTGCTCGTTTTGGCACACTCTTTAATTTCCAACTCTCATGTATTTGTTGTTGTAGCGGCCAAGGGTCCCATGTAATATACATACATACAATTGTATGTATATTACATGGGATTTTAACATTTTTCATTGCTCGTTTTGGCACACCCTTTAATTTCCAACTCTCATGTATTTGTTGTTGTAGCGGCCAAGGGTCTACACACTGTGTCCAAATTTCAGGTCCGTAGCTCTTACGGTTCTCGAGAAAATACCCTGTGAGGGACAGACGGACAGACGGACAGACGGACAGCGTAGCGAAAACAATAGGGTTCCATTTTCACCTTTGGTGTACGGAACCCTAAAAATAAACCGCCAAGAAACGAAAAAATCCCAAAAGCACCAAAAATAAGAAAAACCGCCAAAAATTTGAAAAATCGCCAAAAAACCGAAAAAGAGTTTACCGCATATACGGTAAGATATTTGATTATATAGGCTTAGGTCGTATAATAATACATATGGGTAATTCCAGAAAGAATTCAACCAAAAAAATATTTGTTTCGTTTTTAATAATAAAGCTGAAAGGGCTATACTTTATTTTTAATTTTTAAATTTTTACGACCGAAATATGCGACTGAAAATAAATTATTTTATTTTGCTGATCATTTTTTTTTTGAGCGATTATTTAAAGTGATTGGTATTATATATATATTTTTTTTTTAATTTATAAATTTTCTACTAAGAATAACCTTAAGCATTAGCACAAAAGAAGGAGAACTGAGTTCTAATAAGGGAAGTTTTTTGTGTTTCACTTATACCTTACAGCCTGTTTTTCGAAAACATAAGCCCTTTCGTATTTATGTTTCATTTATAAACGATAACGTTTAAAATTTGATTTTTATAAAACATTTTCTAAAGCTTTAGTTTTCACATAAAAAGGGCTTTTTAGTTATGACCAAAAATATAAACTCAAAAAATTATTACAGTGAAAGAATAAAAAAAAAAAATATATTAAAAAAATTCGATGAAAAATTTTAAATAAAATTCATTTTAAATTTATTTTAAATTTTATGAAAAAGTCATTCACATTTTCTCGTTAATTTTGTTTTTTTGTAACTTAAAGAAAAAAAATATGTAGACCGATTATTAATTAATTTTACATAAGAAATTTTATGAGTGTATAAAACTGAAAGCTCTTTTGTTGTGACTCACATGAAAATTAATAAATGCTAACAAAACGTAAACATGATTTCATTCGTTATTTTAACGAACGTATACACTTATTCATTTTCGAAAAACAGGCTGTTAATGTCGCATCCGTCGCATAAAATTAATATTTATTAACTCAATCTCAATATTAGCAAAGTTACTGCGTTTAGTTCTCTTGGAAAAAATCTATCGCGACCGTATTTGTACTTTACCAATTAAAAAAAAATTAAACAAAATTTTCATATTTCATAAATCTAAACATTAACGATATTCTTGCACACATTAACAATATTCTTTCACATTCGCAAGAAAAAAAAAATTCTTCATACAATTTCGCTGAATTATGTATATTTCTATAATTGCACAAAAATAACTTCTATTTTTGTCGCGTCCGTTTCTCGCTGACATTTGCTTATACCTGTTTACTATTTTATTGTTATTGCCCAAAAATTTTTTTTAAATATGCTACTACTCCTTCATTGCTTTAAAACACTTATGATATATATGGGATCTTTCCATTCCTTTCTTGTTTTGTAGTGATCGTACCGAAACCTTCTTGTACGTGTCAACGGCGCACATTTATTAAAACTCTTTTGTAAATAAAACTTTCCTTTAAGAATTCTCAAACTTTATTATTTTCAAGTGCTTACCCCCATATTCATAAAATTTAAAACGAATTTGAAATGTATTTTATTTAAAATTTTTCATACAAAATTTCAAAATTTTCCTAAAACGAATTTCAAATTCATTTTATTTTTTTATGAATACGGGGGTTAAAATTTTACTCTTTAAGAAAATATGTATGTACATACATGTATGTATATGATAGTGTATTATCCCTTCCAGTGAACTACAGCATATATCAGTTATTATTAAAAATAACTAATTGTTTCTATACTGCTTTTATTTTCCCTGGCTGCTAGCGGTTTTGGAAATCATCTCAATCTCAGCAAAAACCATTTTTCATTTCAAAAAGAATTTTTGTCTTTTTTGGTAAAAATTATTTTAAGACATACCCGGTTATTCACAAAATACATCAGAAATGCTTCAACCAACCCTCTTTGAAAGTCTTCAGCTCTTAATTAAATAATTTTATTTTATTAAGAAGATTGAAGTAATGTGTCTTCTCCATATTACGGGTACACATGAGTTTATTTTTCTTTTTTCAACAAATTAATTTCAGTATAGAAGAGAGAGAGAGTGTGAGATAAAGAGTTTAGGTTTCAATTTATTTAATAACACTTCTTATTACCAGCTTACTACCGCAATGTAGAGTGTGTTACCAATTTTATTTTTTTCACTCAACTTAATCATCATTCGTACGGTACGTCTTTTGGTAGTTGCGTTCTTTAACTACAGAAATAAATATGCGAATGATTGTGTGTGTGTGTGTGTTTGTTCTCATTTATAACCCAATTATGGTTTGGCTTTAAACGAAGTTGTTATAGAGATGAGCCTAGGGGTACATAGATTTTCTAAATTTTTGTGGTAAGCTGTTGAAAAATATATAAAATAGAGATGAGAAAATCTAAACTGGAAAAAGATACTTTACCGGAGATAACAAACTTTAGCCAGACCGTGGCGGAGATTTTGGTTTAGCTCCCAAACTGAAATTTTTGTGGTAAAATTAATATACATATGTACACACATATGTATGTATATACATCGGTTAAGAGTATTAAAATTAAAATTATCGAATATAAGCAGATTGCTATATATAATATATACGGCCATGTCACAGAGTTCAATTCGGTTCGGAATCGGAATTGAATAAACCTCAAAATATCAAGCCCTAGCTGGAGCATACCCCAGCGTACCACCGCCTCCCACAGTCTGGACACACCTGACAAATTTCCGTATTTTAGTTTTCTTTTTTAGATACCATCTCCTACAAAAATGGGGTGGATTGAATTCCGATTCCGAACGAAATTGAACTCTGTGACATGGCGAATAATATAAAATTATAATAATAAGTGCATTTACCAGCGCCGAATTAATAATTGCGCATACGGTGCAAGAACCAAAAACTCTCGTATTCCTTTACAGGGAAAGTTTATGTTAAATAGTTGATGTTAATAACAGAACTTTACCCAAGTAGATAGACATGAATAATAAATAAATTCAGTAAAGTGCGACTTTGACTCGCGCACGAATGGTTCCGCACGTTGGGCTTTGAGCATTTTTTTAATATGACGTTTTTTGCCGTTTTTTCAGCTGAAATGATTTTTTTTGTTTTTTCCCCCTTTTTGGCGATTTATTTCAGTTTTTGGCGTTTTTGATTTTTCCATGTTGGCGATTTTTTTTTAATTTTGGCAATTTTTTTAATTTTGGCGTTTTTTTAATTTTTGGCGATTTTTTTTTTCATTTTGGTGATTTTTTAATTTTGGCGATTTTTTAAATTTTGGCGATTTTTTTAATTTTGGCGATTTTCCGGTTTTTTGCAATTTATTTACGTTTTAGAATTTTTTTTTAATTTGGCGATTTTTTTCGTTTCGGCGATTTTTTTTGTTTTCGGCGATTTTTTTTTTGGTTTGGCGATTTTATAATTTTGGAATTTTTTTGTTTTACCGTTTTTGAACATTTCAAGAGTTTAGCTCTTACGGTTTCCAAGATACAGCAAGTTGTCAAAATTGCATTAACTGATGGAACACCCTTTAATTTAATTTTTTTTTAAATTTTAGTTTTAATTGTTGTAGTCTGTATAAAATACACTAACCTTAGAAAATTCAAGTGCATATACATACATACATGCAATTGTATATATATTACATGGGATTTTAACATTTTTCGTTGCTCGTTTTGGAACACCCTTTAATTTTCAACTCTCATGTATTTGTTGTTGTAGCGGCCAAAGGTCTACACACTCTGTCCAAATTTCAGGTCCGTAGCTATTACGGTTCAGGTGGACAGACGGACAGATGGACAGACGGACAGAGGGACAGCGTAGCGAAAACAATAGGGTTCGCTTTCACCTTTGGTGTACGGAACCCTAAAAACATTATTATTTCTAATGAAAAAATAATTGAAATTCCGAACTAGAAGCCTGAAAAGAAAACATTTTTGCAATTACAGTCAAACTTCCATAACTCGAACTTCTCTAACTCGAACTTCTCTAACTCGAACTTTCTCTAACTCGAACTAATTTGGTTAGCAGTAGCGTTAAAAGAACAATACACATACAATTCTGTAACTCGAAGTCTACGTAAGTCGAAGTTTTTTTTGGGATAATGGTGATTCGGGTTATGGAAGTTAGACTGTAATTAAAATGATAGAATTTATTATAGTCCATGTTCTGGCTTCCGAATCGTTTTCACAATTATTCTTGCGAATTCAGAGAATAAAACATCAGCACATGTTTCAGCTGAAATGAAGAAAATATGCAATAAAAGCCCGTGCTCTACCATCCGAATTGAGAAGAAAATAAATTGGGAAATTGTTGATTGAAAATTTTTTTGATTTTCCACAACCAACAGTAAAACTAACAATTGAAAGCGGTTAGATTAACATCCCTTATTATACAAAAGGTCGAAGAATTAGATAAACAATTTTTTTCTTATTATTTTGTTTTCCTAATATTTTTGGAAAGTGTATATCTGTCAAATTAACCAAGAATACAGTAAATTTTATTTGACTAGGTACTGGAAAATTAGCAAATAAATTATTTGGAAAAGTTAGTTATGTGAAGTTCGATTTTGACTATTTTAATTAAAAATAAATGCAGCATTTGACTTGCATACGAAGCGTTCCGCACAGACACTAGATATCGTTGGTCACAAGTAGAAAGGCCCTAACTCAAATAATTACAATTTTACAGATAAACAGTACAAGTGTTTGTACAGCTGTTTTATATAACTGCTTGTAAAAGCGTTATTTTTTACACTATTGCAATACATTTTTCTGACGAGGTGTATTTGTGTGAAATGTATTGGAGTTACTGAAAAACTAAATTTCGTAGAAATACGAGTTAGGCCCTTTCTACTTGTAACCATCGATATACTAATACTAAACGAATTTTAGCCTATATAATCCAATATTTTACCTGGTGTAAAAAATTTATAATTTTTTGTTTGTTTTGACGTTTTTTTTAAGTTTTTTTCGTTTTGGCGATTTTTTCCGGGTTTTGGCGTTTTTTTTTTGTTTTTAGCGATTTTTTTCGGTTTGCCGAATTTTTTTCGGCTGTTGGTGTTTTTTTTATCGGTTTTTTATTATGGGGTTTTTATTTTCGTTGTGGCAATTTTGTTCGGGATTTGGCAATTTTGTTCGGGATTTGGCGATTTTTTTTTTCGTTGTTTCGTGCGCTTTTTTTAGTTTTGGTTTTGTTTCGCCGATTTCTTTTCGGTTTTTGGGATTTTTTTTAGTTTTTTGGCGACCTTTTTTTTGTATTTTTTTTTTGCATTCTAGCGATTTATTTTATTGGGGTTATTTTTCATACAAGCGTTTTTTTATTCGGGCAATTTCTTGTTTCGAGATTTTTTTTAAATTTTTGTTAAATTCAAACCAAGCGTTTTTGAAAATTTCAAGAGATTGCCTCTTGCGGTTTCCAATAAACAGCCATTATCAAAATTACCCTTTAATTTTGATGTTTTAAATTTCAGTGTTAATTTTGGTTTAATCTGTATAAAATTACACTAACTTTGAACATTTCAAGGGTCTATATATAATTGTCTATGTTACATTAGTTGTCAACATCGTCGTCACGTCAATACAATACCAAAACATTGAGAATTCTCTACTCTCTCTCTCGAGATAAATTTTGTGTTATTTATGGTTTATTTCTGTTCGCTAAGGTCTAGAAAAGAGCATGAGGCTGTCAACACTAGTTAGTTCTTTCGTACAGCGGGTAGAGAAGGCCCAATTATTTGGTATTGTATTGACGTGACGTTGTTGTTGCCAACTGGAATAGGGGTGAATATTTTTCATTGCTCGCTTTAGCATACCCTTTAATTTTTAACTGTCATATATTTGTTGTTTTACATATTCTGTGAAAATTTCAGGTTCGTGGTTCTTACGATTCGCGAGAACCGTAAAGAATCCCAATATTAGTAAAATTTCGAAACGAAAAATCGCCAAAATAAAAAATTCGCTGGAATGAAAAATATCACCAAAACATAAAAGAAGGTCCCAAAAATTATATAAATAGCCAAATGCCGAAAAAAAGTTTTCAAAATTAAAAAAAAGCAGCAAAACTAAAAGAAGGTCATAAACTAAAAAAAATTACCAAAAACCAAAAAAATCGCCAAAACGAAAAAAAACGCCAAAAACTAAAAAAAATTGCAGGAACGAAAAAATCGCTCGTAGGGAACCCTCAAGGCTCAGTCATGAAAGATTGTTAAAGTTAAAGAAAGAAATCTTTAGCTAAAGTATGGGGTACAAAATTTTTCCCTATTGAAAAATAACATAACACATTTACTTTTAATTATATGTGTCATCTCTTCTTTCATCTTGTGGCGTGTGTTTAGATAAGAATGAATTTTAACGTGACTTTCGTTAATGGCGTTTCCCTTCTGTTCTGTTAATAATCTAGGCAAATATTAACATAAAATATTTGGAAGATTATCAAAGCGAAAAGGAAGAAATAAAAATCATATCTCCTCTACACATACATACACATATGCATGTTAATTATATAAGTCACACATACACACACACACACACACACACACACATGCTTGAATATTCATAAATATTATACGAGTAAGAAATATTATACGGCCTACAAAAGGAGTGACAAACAGTTGCCTAATTGGAAGCATTAATGGGCGCACAGTTATCAAAATATGAATTTTGTATCTCTTGGTTGCTATGAGTTTTTCTACTACAGTCTTACTATTTCCTATTTCTTCATATTCCTTTATTGCCTAATCCCTTTTTCTGTATTAAATTACATGTAATTTGTTTCTAATTAAAGAGAAGTTACTTGTGCTGCGTATTAAAGCTAATAAATAAATTAATTAGTGCAATTAAGATATTGTTGTTAACTTTGGCAGTTGTGTGCATGTACATAATACAAATCCTTGATGTCCTTGGGAAATGCCTTTCTAAACTTTTTCCTTAAAACATAATTGTTTTCTTAAGGCAACAAAGCAAACGTGATTTGATTTTTTAATTACATTAAAGGTTTTTGGTGATGGTGATTAAACACAAACACACATTTGCATATACTGAAATATTTTCGTGAGCGTACTTTTTAACCGACTTCAAAAAAAAAGGAGGAGGTTAACAATTCGTCTATATTTTTTTTCGGGTGTTACATCATAACATTTTAGATCGATTGTAAAAATCCTTTTTTTGTCTGAGAGGGTATAGCTTTCCATTGGTCCCATTGCAAAAAAGTGGGCGAGGACACGCCCACAATTCTTTAAATTTAATTTTATAATATTCCAGTTATTTGATTGCTGTGAAACCTATAAAACACCTAAGGTTCTTGTAGTTACACAATTTGAAAGTTGAAAAAATGGGCGGGGTTACGCCCATTAAAATTTATTATAATATTTTACGCAGTTACCGATTTTTACAAGACTTAACACGCATCCTGAACTCCGAGAAACACACAATCTTCCATTTAAGAAATGGAAGATTGTCAGATATCAGATTTTTGGATTTGAAGTCGTTTTTGATGTGTAAACATCTATACGCTAGGGGGTAAAAATCTTTTTCACAATACAATCACAAATTTTGAGTAAGATGTGCGATGCGTTATCAAATCGGTGTAAGCTATGTATGAGTGCATTAGTGTAATCATACGGACAAGAAGTACAGAGAAACTTAACAGCTGCATAGAAATGCACTCAACCGAATTTTAAAGCATACCTTCAGGAGCAATGTTAATTTTAATAGAAATTGCTTGTGAAGTGTAATAATGTTGCCAGTTGGGGTAATATTGTTAAAAAGTGGAAAAATATAAAATAAATATAAACTTTTAAACAAGAGTGTTTTAAATTTTACATTTAAAAGATATATAGCAGTCTTTACAAAGAATTGGGTAACAATCTCCATCTTATCTCCTTCTCATCTTATTATGGGTGGAGATTTTAATACAAATTTTGCAAACCCACACATGCAAGCTTTATCAAAATTTTTATTTGACGTTTTCCACTTGCATATGAGCAATTCTCCACAAACCCGCACAACTAATAATTCCACTACTATAGATGCAGTTTTCCATAGATTTTTAAAGACAGTAGAGTAAAAAATTTATATATATTATTTTAGTTACCATAACCCAATATTAAAAAAAAATTTAATTACTAAATGTTTAAACATCTTCCCTGTGATAGGACTAACATTGCTTTTTTGACAGAAAGAATTATTAAACCTAATTACATTTACGTGTTAAGCATCTAAGAAGCTTAAACAAATTTGGCAACCCATCAAAAAGTCTGGCAACACTGTGTTCACCTGTCAAAATTATTGTAAACATTTTAAGCCCGTGTCTCTACGGTTCTCGAGAAAATAAGCTGTGACAAGCAAACTTTTAGACAGCCAAACGAACAGACATACGGACGGACATTGCAGCGAAAACAATAGGGTTCCTTTTCATCTTTGGTGTAGGGAAAACAGCTGATCTCAAAAGTTCAAAACTATCTCTCTCTCTCTCTCAATTTATGTTTCTCGCTATTTGTTTGGAATTAGGGGTATTCATTTTAATGAAAAACTAATTCCCCGTAGATATTTGCCAGGGAATAGCTATAATTGGGTGGCTTAAGTTCCTTGAAGCAAATACCAAAAAAAAAAAATATTACGTGTACGTGAGCTAAGACAATCACGCCAGTCTTGTCCATCTCTAAACTCAGGGAAAAGCTGCAACTTAAAAATAAGAACGCGTCAAATTAATTCAATAATTTTCAATATAATAGAAAATGTATAATATTGAGATACTTCAAAATAAATAAAATGAATATATTAATACTGTAACTTAATATTTTTCCATATTGAAATAAGAAATTTCAACATGACTAGACTTTCGTTGATGTTTCTTATTAATGCCCTAATTCAGTACGAAGATTTAGGACGTTTTTGCTTGAAAATACTTTTGAGTTCTTGTTTTTGAATTCGCGAAATTATTTTCTTCCAAAATGTTGTTGTCTTTGATAATTAAAAATACAAATATTACTGCCATGTTTTTAAAACATAAAAATTAAATTAAAGTATTAGACAATAGTTTGAAATAATTATGAAAAAATATGTGTTGGATATAATGTTTGGAACAAAATCATAAAGCAAATACACGAACATTCTAGCAGAGACAATAAATAATAATTGTTTTAAAGAATCACAATTGCGGCTTTTTTCGTTCATAGACAAGACGATACAATCGTCGAACTGAATTAGGGCATGATTCAATATATTTTTTTATTGATTTCAAACTGTTTTTTCTCTGAGTGTAAGTCATTAACATTAGGATTAAGATTTTTTTTCACAAATTAGTAAGTTTTCTAAGTGAAACTCAAATAAAGACAGACAACACACATCTTGTTAAAGAGAACGTTGTGATTTTTACAGCTTTTTTAATATTCTTGTTGTTATTTTATTTTTCCTAAAATACTTTTTATTTATTTATTTCATTTAATTTTTCATTTTGATGTCTTTCGGTCAGTTGCCCTTTCGAATTGTGTTAATAACTTAATCAGTAATATTTTGTCGTCCGTATTGTCATCTGTAGTGAAGTTTTTTCAAGCAGAAAGTTTACAAAAAGTTTGAAATGATATTAAAAATATTATTTATTTGTTACTTCGTTTTGTTTGAAAGTTTATCGTGGGCATTTGCTGGTTATGGTGTTGCCAAAAATTTAACTGATTTTCTGAGACATCGTGAGAAACGTGGCTTAATATTTAATGATGGCGGCAGTGCGAAGGTATTTGTTTGAGGGAATTTAGTATGTAAAAAGGTTTGACAACATCAGTTCGAGCCTAATTTTCGATTTTATCGTAAGCGACAAAAATTAAAGTTTTCAAGAGAAGGTTTTTTTTTAAATATTTAAATATATTTTTGTACGTAAATTGCAGCCTGTATCTTAAAAGTTATCAACAATTTTGACATTTTAATAATTCTAAAAATTTTAATTTCAATAAAAAAAGTCTACTTTCGATAACATGTCGCTTACAATAAAATCGCAAATAAGGCTAGATTATTCCTTCAGCTCTGTTCTGAAATTTTTTCTTTCTTTCCTGATTTAATATCAAAATTGGTTCCAAAATTGGCTGGTAAAATGACAATTGCAAGCAAAAAACAGCTGACGACGAGAAATTCTCTCTGCCCCTCTACCATTTTATATATCTCGCCGGGTATTTCCAACAGGAAACGTTTATTCTCGGAAAATTAACTTTCTAGGAATTATTTCCGGGGCAATGTTTAGAATTGGGCTTGCTATAATTTCAGTCAGAAGATGTGCATCAGGGTTGAAGTTTTGGCAGACTAATATACATATAGTTGGGGCATTAGATCATATTTTAACGAGCAATTTTAATTTAAATTGTCCTGTTTTTCGGAATGCCAGTGACAGCGTTCTGTTCTGAGAATTATTCGCGTCAAGAAAAACCAAGCAATTATATTGGTAGTCGTGTTGTTCACACGAAATATTGAAATAATCTTAAAAGAAGCATCATCGATAAACTAAGTTTATTTACAGAAGACATTCCTCCTTATACCAGTTGTCGACAGCGATGTCACTTTATCACAACACCAAGAAATTGGGGCTTGTTTATTCGCTCTCCAGAACAAATTTTGTACTACTATCTATTTCCGCTCCCTAAGGTCTAGCATAAACCTGACAACAGGAATCAATTTTTTTGCGGTTACTTAATCCCCAATTTTTTGATATTGTGTTGAAAGTGACGTCAATGATGACAATTGGAATAAAGGTGATTAGCTCTTGCTAATCAAGCTAATTCCTCTTTATCTTACATATTGTTTTATTTCTCTGCCAAGATGCCAAAAATGCTAAATTTTTTTTAGAATTGAAATGGGTTCTAATTTATGAAATAAGCAAGAATATGTAAATAACTGACAGTCATGTGTTGACATATTCTAAAATAAAATTCTCTCCAGGCCTTTGTACGTCGCTGTAATTTCCTATCTCTGGTTTCTTAGATTTTTTTTTGCTTGCCTTTTACACATAAGAAAAAAAAAGTTAAAATGATTTCTGTTCAATTCATAAGAATATAGAAACAAATACAGTTCGAAAAATAATAATTAAATTAACTAATTTATAGTCATTGGCTTGTGGCAAAAATTAAAAAAAATAAAAATATACTTAATAGTAACAAACCAAAAAAGTTTGTCTTAAGTAGAACAAAAATAAGCAAATTAACAAACATGTGTATAGTTAGTAAGGAACAAAACGACAATGGTAAGACTGTTGTAATATATATAGAAGATGGTAATATATATAGAAGATGGTATATATATATAGATGGTAACTTGCGTATACATTACGAAACACATTGGCAAATTGAAATGCAATGAATCAAACAAATTCACATATTCCATTTGCAATAAAGTTACGTATATAAGGCAGACATCTACATCAACTGACACCACACACAGTGGACCAAAACACAGAAGAACGCTGATGAGGAAGGTTTAGTGGCCTTCGAAAACGGCTGGCTGTTCCGTTCAACTATGTGTTGTTGTCAGAATATTTACAACTAACTTTGATGTTATTTGTTCATTAATAATTATCACATGTAATTTGGCTTAAAAAGCGTTACGAACTTTAGCCTGTTCAATTCATAAGAATATAGAAACAAATACAGTTCGAAAAATAATAATTAAATTAAATGATTTCTTTTATTTCAATTTGCTTTTATAAAATGCTGAACATGTGCTTTTTATGCTAAGATATGCTTTAATATGCAAAAATATGCCTCAAAAGGTAATAGCACAATTCTTAAAAAAAACATGCTAAAATGTGCAAAAATATGCTAAAATATGCTAAAATATGCTAAAATATACTTAAATATCCAAAAATATGCTTTAAAAGCTAATAGCAAAAGTCTTAAAAGAAGCTGTTTTTATCTTGGTCTAAATAATTTTTTTTTATAAAATATTTATCATTAGTTATCTTTCCATATCCAGCTTTCTTCGATGTATTATCTAAAATTAATTAAATTGTTAAATGATTTAATAATTTGAATGATTAAAAAATCATAGATAAAGAGGTTTATTTGTCAGTCAACTTTTTGGTTATTGTTTTTAAAAATATTTAAACAAAATATTAATTGATGCAATCAATTTGATTGTAAGTCTTTTGATGCGTTGGCCTTAGAGTCATAGAATTACACTTACGAGATTTTTTTTTTGGCCAAGTTTCAATCAATCAATCAATTCAATGTAACATTTTAATTCATGAGTCAATCATCAAATTAATTGAATTACAAATTATTTTTAGTAAATTTTTTAATTTATTCAATTAAATACTTTAATTGAAATCATTTAAATTTTAAATTACATTATTTTGATACAAAATAAAATTTCTATTTTGTTTTCTTTTCCTATTTAGTAAATAAATAATTGTATATACGAGGGTAGAATAATAAGTCCGCGACTTTTCAAACTTCAATCGTAGTTATATGAAATGTGCAGTTTTCATGGCAAAAATCCATGAATTGGGCTACGAATCGCTCCCTCATCCGCTCTATTCTTCAGATTTAGGCCCAAGTTAATATTCCTTATACCCAAACTTGAAGAAATGGCTCGTAGGAAAGAGATTTGACTCCAACAACGAATCATTACACAAACAAACCCCTATTTTAAGGACTTCGAAAAAACCTTTGTTTTTTTTTTTGAAAGGGATACAAAAACTGCAGAAACGTTGGTTTAAGTGTATTGAGTTAAAAGATTATGTTGAAAAATAAATTTTTGTTTTGCAAAAAAAACTGTGTTGCATTCAAAAAGTCACGGACTTATTGATCCACCCTCGTAGTAACAGATTTATTTATAAAAATTATTAAGGCTTTATAAAGGCTTATGGAGATATGTTTTAAAAACCCTTTATAAAGCCTTAATAATTTTTATAAATACGTTTGTAATTATATAATAATTATACTTTTTATTAAATAAAATTTATTAAATTGTTCGCTATTGCGATATCAATCATTATATTGTAAATAGTAGCAAAATTCAAATTCATTGATTCAATTAATTCGATGATTAAATTAATTATTATTTAAATGTTGATGCATTTTATTCATTTGTTATTCGCAAGACAAAATTATTTTACACACTTTATAAAAAATAATTCTCCAACAACTGGAACTGGATTTAATTCGACACTTAAAAAAAATATTTTTTTTAAATAAAATACATATACACCGAAAAGTCGCTTTATAACACATTTTAGCTCGTTATTGGTCCAGTATATCCCCTCGAATTTGGCGATCCCATAGATTGGAGAAATTTTCTTTGCTTGTACAACATTCAAGTGGGAAATTACGATATACCCTCTTCCACTCTCTACCCATGGGACAATTGGGAGGATTTATATGCCCGCTCCAAGGGACGAAGATTGAACGTACAGCCAGATGAGTCTAGGGAGTTTCTCTATTTAGTTTTGGAAAATTTTATGAACTCAAAACATGGCAACGGTCGTGAATGTTTGCTGCGCGCTATTTGCGAAAATGTTCAAGTAAATCATCACATGGACTTTTTCAGTGAGATATTAAATGTTATGCTAACGTAAGTGAAATATAAAATTTAAAACTTTATTTTTATAAAAAATATATAATTTTAGGCCTGGCAAAGGTGATGTGGCTGCCATTTATGGTCATGCCTATGAGTTGGGTAAAAATGGAGCAGACTGTTTGCATTATTACCGCAAATGTCCGCTGGGTTTAAGTTTTTTAGATAAGTTTTTACTACATGATTCTTATTATTAATTAAGTAAAATAAAATTTAACTTGTTTTTAAATATCTGTACATGTCTTTTTTTCTGTTTGTTTTATTTAATAAAAAGTTTGCTTGCCAAAACTTTCAACCAACTTGAGATTTTATACTAAAAAAAAAGTATTTCTAACTAAAATTGTTTAGAGTCATGACTATTTCATTAGATATTGTTCTTTTTAAGCGTTTTTGTGTTGATTGTTGTTTTTGCTTTTATTGTCCACTGCACATTGTGTTAAACTATTATTATTCAATTTGTTTGTTAAGTTTTTCTTTACGTTTTCGTTACTCTGCCATAAAATAGTGTTGGTGCACGAAATATTAGTTAAGCAAAAACTAGTTTGGAAAACTTTTTCTTAATAATAAAATGTTGTTTGTCTAAATTATTTAACATGTGTTTTTTTATAGTTTGGTGATTAGGAAAAGGGGTTTCCAACAAGACCAGATAATAAACTCTAAAGTTTTCTTTTAAATAGGAAAATAAAAATCACTAGTACTGCACTAAAGTAACTTTGTTAGAACAAACACGAAACCGAAGTTTAATTTAATTTAATTTAAGTTAATTTTAATTATTATTGTTCGAACTTTATTTGTTTTTTATATTTATTATAATTTGATCAGCCTAAAGTTCGTATCGCTTTGTAAGCCAAATTACACGTGATAATTATTAATGAACAAATAACACCACAGTTAATTGTAAACATTCTGACAAATGCGTAGTAGAATGGAACAACTAGTTGTTTTCGAAGGCCACTACAACTTCATCATCAGCGTTCTTTGTATTTGCTCCACTGTTGTGGTGTCAGTTGATGTAGATTTCTGCTTTATATACTCAGCCATTATTGCAAATGGAATATGTGAATTGTTTTGATTCATTGTATTCAATTTACTGAACGATTTTTTTTTTTGTAATGAAAGCTCAATTTTACCATCTCTAAATTTACAACAGTCTTGCCATTGTCGTTTGCTTATTTTATTATATTATTTTATATATTTTCTTTTGTATTATTCCTATTTTTTTTTATTTTATTTTACTTTATTTAATTAAATTTGTTTTTGTTTTATTTTATTTTTTTTATTTTATTTTATTCTATTTTATTTAATTTAATTTAATTTAATTTAATTTAATTTAATTTAATTTAATTTAATTTAATTTAATTTAATTTAATTTAATTTAATTTAATTTAATTTAATTTAATTTAATTTAATTTAATTTAATTTAATTTAATTTAATTTAATTTAATTTAATTTAATTTAATTTAATTTAATTTAATTTAATTTAATTTAGTTTAAGAAATTCATTATTCGACATATTGTCAAGTTTATTTTAATCCGAAATTTATTTGCTGGTGGTTCAGCGATGTCTATATGCATTTCATTGTTGCTGTAACAAATCGTCAGTAGACTTCATTTTGCCTTATAATTACTTTTATTGTTATCCAAAGGATTTCTAATTGTATAAAGGTGTAGAAAAATAGAATGGATTCATATCGAATATAAATTATTTGCTGGGTTTTGTATAAGTTACTAAGCCTACTATGCTTATTTTTCTTTTGTGATTTTCAAAAATATTACTATTTGTGAATTCTCAAATAGTTTTTGAAAGTCTGTACATAAGATAAGAGGTTTGTGACTGTTCAAAATGTGTGGTTGAAGTCTACTGACGATTTGTTACAGCAACAATGAAATGCATATAGACATCGCTGAACCACCAGCAAATAAATTTCGGATTAATTTAGTTTAATTTAATTTAATTTAATTTAATTTTATTATGTTTTATTTTATTCTATTTTATTTAATTTAATTTTATTTTATTTTATTTTATTTTATTTTATTTTATTTATTTTTATTTTATTTTATTTTATTTTATTTTATTTTATTATATTTTATTTTATTTTATTTTATTTTATTTTATTTTATTTTATTTTATTTTATTTTATTTTATTTCACTTTATTTTATTTTATTTGACTTTATTTTATTTTATATATTTTATCTTATATTATTTTACATATTTTATTTTATTTTCTTTTACTTTATTTAATTTTATTTTATTTTATTTCGTTTTATTTTATAATATTTTATTTTATTTTTTTATTTTATTTTATTTTGTTATTTTATTTTATTTTATTTTATTTTATTTTATTTTATTTTATTTATTTTATTTTATTTTATTTTATTTTATTTTATTTCATTTTATTTTATATTATATTATTTTATTTTAATTTATTTAATTTAATTTTATTTATTTTTACTTTATTTTATCTTATTTTATTTTATATTATTTTATTTATTTTTACTTTGTTTTATTTTATCTTATTTTATTTTATTTTATTTTATTTTATTTTATTTTATTTTATTTTATTTTATTATGTATTATTTTGTTTATTTTATTTTATATATTTTATTGTCTATTATATTATTTTATTTTATTTGATATAATTTAATTTTTTTTATTTTTATTTTTATTTTATTTTATTATATATGTTTTGATTTTATTTTATTTTATTTATATATATTTTATTTTATTAAATTTTATTTTATTATATTTTAATTTTACATATTTTATTTGATTTTGTTTTACATACTTTATTTAATTTTATTAAATTTAATTTAATTTTATTCTTTTTCATTTAAGTTTATATTGTTGTATTTTGATTTGTTTCATTTTGTTTTATTTTATTTTATTTTTTTAGTTTATTTGATTTAATTTCATTTATTTGATTTTATTTTATTTTATTTTATTTGACTTTATATTATTGCAGATATTTTATCTTATAGTATTTTACATATTTTAATTTAATTTGTTTTACTTTATTTAACTTTATTTAACTTTATTTAATTTAATTTAATTTAATTTAATTTAATTTTATTTTACATATTTTATTTAATTTTTTTCTTTCTTTCCAATATATTGTACATAATGTTAAATTTTAATGGGTTGGAACCACACCACACACACATTTCTCAGTGTTACATACATTGTATCATTTTGAGACAAAGACCTTAAGCTTTATTCCTAAAAAATTCATTCCATAGATGCCAGAATTGAAAAATGCTTGACAAGCGGCTTTACGTAGTGTTAAAACTTTTATAAACTTTTTCCTATGTGATTATCTCAAATCCTAAGTTTGCGCCAATAAATCGACTTACTTTCCTAAATACAAAAACTCCTTTCATTTGCCATTATTTTATTATGTATAGCCTTAGAAAAATCACCACAAAATCATTTTATCAAATTATTTTGCCGACTTGTGAAGTAATTACTTGCCAGTGTCTTTAAATAAATATTGCCCGAATACAATAATGTTTATTTAAATATTTATGATATTCGAAAAGTTGGAGAAAAGTACTTAATATAAAGCAGAAATTATACTCAAATGAACAACTTTTTAGTACCATTTGTTGTTGGTGTTTTTCAACAAGTAAGAACTATTGACACAAACAGGGTGGTACAAAGTTAAAATAAATAAAAACACTTTAATAATTGATAAATGGAAAGTTTTAAGCAATTTTCAACTTAATTAATGTTGTGCAGATGCACATGCATACAACAGACAATTTACAAATACATACATACTCTTGTGCACTCATGTGCAACAAACAATATTATCTACACTCAAGCTCATTTATATACATGCATTCAAACACACGCATACAGCCATCCATACACATGTGTATGTATGTATGTATGTATGTATTTGCATACTCAAACGGAATCAAAGAAAATTGGATTAAGGTCAACAGGTCATGTTGTATTTATTAAATTTACCAAAAAACAACAACAGAAATAACAAAAAATTTTTTTTTTGGTAAATAACTATGCAAACGAAATATGCATACATACATATATACATACATACATAGATAAATTCATATCCCTTCTTAACCATATGGGTAGAGAGAGTGAGAGAGAGAGAGAGAGTTTAAATGTTACATAAGGATGAATATGAAATTTAAAATTCACACACATTTTAATACGAACACGAGTAAAAACACGTTTGCGAACGTGGTACTCGTATAAGTTGTTGTTTGTGTGTGTGCATATTTATGTTACAGAGTTGGATAGTTTGACACTATTGCTTTTTATTTGATTTATGAATTGTAAGAGATAAAAATATGGGAGATAAAATTCGTACTTAGAGAAACTTTCATCACAAATTTTGACTAAGTTCCACATCTCGCTCACGAGTTCATTGTTTTACAGCTCTGGAAGTGTGAGTTAAAGCATTGCGTGTTAGTAAATCAACGATATGGATTATTATTATTATTATTTTTTAAATGTGAAATGTGTACAATGCTCCACAAATTTTTTTCCGTTTCAAATAACAAGTTGATAATGTAAATGGAACCCCATACCACAAATCCGCCTTGCCAACTGCCTCTTCATTTTTAAAAATATTTCCTACTTTCTTAAGTAGTGAATATTACATCTTTTTCCATCTGATCCATAGATATTATTATTTTTTTATATACAATATATAATCTTTAAAAATTGGTAAAATTCAATTTCTTATTTATTTGTTTAATTTTGATCTTCTGCACCAAAAATCAGTCGTAATATGACCAAAATAACAATATGTAAATATTAATAAAACTAACACTGTCCAACACAAAAAAAAAAATAACTATGTTCTGATTCTTGCTTAAAAAGTTTACATCTGAAACTCATATTACGGCCTATTTAAAGTTGCACCCTTATGCAGTAAACAAATGTATATAACTAAAGATATATGTATATCTGTGGTAATAGATAATAATAGCGTAAGCTGACATAGGTGCTTTTTCATTTTATTACATATTCTTATTCTCTTCTTCAAGATCTAGCATTCAGCTAAATTTCAATTAAAAAATGTCATTATTAATAAAATTTAAGTCTTCTTGGAAAATAATACATAAGCCATAACATCTTAACTCAACTTAATTTTTTTTAAGTTAGCTACATCAATATTAAAATGTTTGAGCATTAAAACTTGTATACACTTAAGTGCAATAACTAACAGCCCATTAAAATTATTCCTCATTAAAAAAACTGATATTTAACTAAGCTTTTAAAAAAATTATCTTATCTCAGGTATTCCGCATTCTTCAATTTAACCTAAAGCACTTATGTCAACTTACGAGTATTATCAATAAAAATTATTTTGCCTTTCAATATAGTAAGCTTCAGTTCACTTTAGGTTTTATTTTTCTGCCAATGGATTTTTTCATAACATCTTAACTAAAAAACAACGAATATTAAGTAATAAAACGTTTCCTTTTTTTTTATAAAATTAGGAGTTTTGTTCTAAATAAATGTGCATCTTTTTCGGAGGCTAACAATTTTATATAAAAACCAAACACAATTTATTTTAGACAAAACCCTTAGTATCTCAAACACGAAATTTCGACTTAAGCCATTATTGTTTATAGCCACAGATATATAAGAAATAAAGATAACTAAAGCTTGTTAAAAAAGTAGGACTTTCCCGGACTCCAATTTTTTTGTGGACAGTTGGCAAAAAAAAGTGCCCGGGAAAAATAGGACCGATAACAAACGTAGTTTTAGATTTAGTATAGTTAAATTGTTGGCAGTAAAGTGTTGACAACTTAAAAAAAACAATTCGAACAATTATATAATAAATTATTTTATTTTTGCTTATTTCTGGTATTAAAGTTGAATTTTCGATTTAAGTGTGTTCTGAGACCTAAAGTAGAATTTCATGGCAAATATTTTCTCAGAAGAATTAAACTGCATCCCTGTTTTGAAGGCAATTTTTGCTTTTTTTTTAAATTAAAAAAAATCTTATTTTCACAAGACTTAACGGCAACAAAATGTTGATTGTAATGTTCGGAATAAATGTTCTTAATACACATTTTATACCTAGAACCTAAATATCACATAATTTTCTAAATATTTTTTACTACACAAGGGTGCAACTTTAAATAGGCCGTAAAATGAGTTTCAGATGTAAACTTTTAAAATGTCGATACACTTACATTTATATTTTTTTTAGTTTAGTTCTACAAATATCAGTTGGCAAAACATCGAGCCATAACCGCTAAAATAGCTTAAGCGACACATTTTTTGGCCTTCTATTTTTTTTGGCGAAAATCGACGATTTAGGATGGCAAATAAGCGATTTTTATCAAAAAAATAAGTTTGAAAATTATGTCGCTTAAGCTTTTTTGGCGTTAATGGACGATATGTTTATTATGAAAAAATTTATATTTGTTGTACATTGTAATCTTTTAATATTAATTTTATTTAAAAAACACAATTTCCCATGTTCGGTTTATAGGTACACACATGATTCTCTTACAAATCAGTGATGCTAACTTACACACTTTTGTTTGTTTAAACGGTTAAATCTGAAATTTGCTTTGCACAATTATACAACACCATGTCGACATGGCTCAGCCATTTGGTTGGAAAACTGAAAAATGTTCACATGTATTTTAAAAGCCAACGTTATTTTATTACCCTGCACTATGGCCTTGTTTGTTTTTGCGAAACGAATTATTTTATTAAGTAATTTTCTTAATTTTTCCCAGGAGTAGGTAGAGCTTTATAGTATATATTATTTTACGACCATCTTGAGTACTTGCGTTAAATTAGCAACACTGCCACTGGTAATCAAAAAATTTGGGTTATTCTCCACAGACCTCTGCTTATAGACAACAGGAGAAATGAAAAGTCAAAATACAAACATCGATAAAAAAAAGAAATAAACAAACAACAACAACAATACCAGACTATATTGCTTGATATTTTGCGTAGTTGAACACTGACATTATCATGGTATCTAGAATAAAACAACAGCAACAAACACCAAAAAGCCTATTGCCCAAATAAATTAAAAAAAGGAAAAACTGCTAACGACACTTACACTTCTCTCAATAAATTGTGTGTTATGAATGTATTCAATGTCTGAATTTATGTCTAAAGGAACTGTGTGTGGATTAATCTTGTGTTTGGAACAGGAGGTTTTTGTTTGTCATGTTTTTTATTTTGCCTGAAGGAAATAAATTTTTCTAAAACACATGCACAACTAATGTGAGTTCATAAGAGTGTGAAAAAAAGTAAACTGAATTGAAAATACATACTTAACTAGTACATACAGAAAAAAAATCCAATGTAAAATCACCATGCAAAAATTTTGATTTCAAATCCTATTAAACTTACAAGAAATAATTGGTTGTTTAAGTGTGTTGGTGTTTATTTGCTCAGTTGTATGACTTGTTGTTGTTTTTTTCTTGTTTGTTCTGACGTTCGTAGCCAACATAATTCGCTCTTAGGCGAAGCTTTGTAGTCGCAGGAACACAGATTCGAATCCTGCAAACAACCAAAAGTGGCTTTGCAGCTTGTGTTTTTTTAACCACAATTTTAATTTCAAATAAATTTCAATGAAATAATGTTGAATTAAAATTTTATTCATGATGCTATATACAGGGTGTTTTTTTAGAGGTATAGAACTTCGAATTGAAATAAAACACAAGAAAATCGTTTTAATGTCCATCAATTTGGCTTTATTGGAAGGATAATTTTATGCCATTAATGTTTAAATATGATTTCGGGCATGTGGCCGCCGCGGCTGGCTCGAATAAAGCCAATTCTACAGGTCCAATTTTCAACCACTTTTTCGAGCATATGGGGCCGTATGTTGGCAATAACGCCACGAATGTTGGCTTCCAAGTCCCCTAACGTTTCTGGTTTGTTGGCGTAGACGAGCGACTTCACATATCCGCAAAGAAAATAATCCAATGGTGTCAAATCACACGATCTTGGTGGCCAATTGACAGGTCCATTCAGCGAAATTATGCGCTCATCGAATGTTTCCTTCAATAAATCGATTGTGACGTGCGCTGTGTGGCATGTAGCGCCGTCTTGTTGGAACCACAACTCATCCACATTCATGCCATCCAATTCGGGAACAAAATAGTCGGTTATCATGGCTCTATACCGGTCTCCATTAACGGTAACTGACTCTCCAGCATTATTTCGGAAGAAGTATGGCCCAATGACTCCACCAGCCCATAGAGCACACCAAACAGTCAGTTTTTGTGGATGCAATGGCGTCTCAAGGGTCTCACGTGGATTCTCTTCACTCCAAATGCGGCAATTTTGCTTGTTGACGTAGCCATTCAACCAAAAATGAGCCTCATCACTGAACAAAATTTTGCGATGAAAATCAGCATCGAGATCAATCTCATTTTCGGCCCATACACCAAAATCACGACGCATTGCATGGTCTCGCGGCTTTAATTAATTAAGCTGGATCTTGTAAGGTCGCAAGCCAAGATCTTTGCGCAAAATCTTCCATAAAGTTGATGGACAAAGCTCCAATTGCTGTGCACGGTGGCGAATCGATTCATTCGGGTCCTCTTCAACACTTTGCTCTACAGCGGCAATTGTTTCTTCGGTGCGCACTGTTCGACGTCTCTGCGGATGCGTATTATCACATAGAGTAAACGTAGTGCGAAAACGATCCATGGTTAACCGAATTAATTGCTCTGATGGACGATTATGTCGACCATAAAATGGACGGAGCTTGCGGTAAACTTCGCGAACTGAACCATTATTTTCGAAATAAATTTGCACGATTTGCAAGCGTTGTTCTTTTGTCAACCTGTTCATGATGAAATGGCAAACCAAACTAAATATTAATCACTTGACAGCTGACAAAATGGCCGCCAGTTAAAAAAGTGATGCCAACTTAAAGTTCTATACCTCAATAAAAAACACCCATTAGTTTAAGTTTGTTCTGGTTGTAGTTTATAGCTACCTCGTGACTAGCGTGACCATGCAATTAGTTCGAGTTCAAATCTTGGCCGGGGAAGCCAATAATAAATGCAACAAACACACACACATTTTCCTGACAACTGTGCCAATGCATACACTCATGTAAGTTAAATAATTAATAAAATACACTTACTACATTAAATTAAATTGATGTTGTTTCAACTTAAAATAAGTTTGATTCAACATGGCTATTCTTGTCATTAACCGACTTCAAAAAAAGGAGGAGGTTAACAATTCGTCTCTATTTTCCTTTTTAGGTGTGTTATTTCATAATTCGGTACATTTTAGTCTGATTATAACAATTTGTTGTTGTCTGAGAGGGTTTAGCTTCCCATTGGTCCAATTGTAAAAAAAAGTGGGACACGCCCACAATTTTTTGTATATACTTTTATAATATTCTACTTATTTGATTGCTGCGAAACCTATAAAACACCTTTGCTTCTTGTAATTACACAATTTGAAAGTTAAAAAAATGGGCGGAGTTACGCCCATTAAAATTTATTATAATATCTCACACGGTTCTACTTAACCGATTTTTACGAAACTTACCACACAAATTGAGCTCTAAAATTTATTATTTAAAAAATGGACGGAGTCACGCCCTTTAAAATTTAATATTTTATTTTAAATGGTTCTACTTTACCTATTTCTACAAAACTTAACACACATCCTAAGCCCTGAAAAAGGCACAATCTTGCATTTAAAAAATGGGCGGAGGCACGTGAATAAAAATTTAATTTTTTTGCATTGAAGTCGGTTTTTTGACAGAAACAATTTTTTTAGTATTAAATTCCTGTTCTTCTGAAGTGAAATATCTTCAACATGATTCTTAATTTTGAGTTAACAGTAGTGGAATGTTAAATCAACATGAAACAACATTATATTAAAAGTTAAAATTTTCTTTGAAGGTTAATGTTAATCATGTTAAATTAACATGAAATACATACGAAGCAAAATCATTGCCGAAAAATTTTGAATTAACCTTGTTTACGCAGATTTTAATGTAAAATTTTTCTGCATGTAGTTTGCGTTTCTTGGGTAGTTTTTCCAAAGATTTAAAAAAAAACTTGGGTAACTGTCAATTATTTGAGTTAAATTACTGGAATGAAGTTAATAAAAAAAAAATTTTATTCGAGTAAATAAAACACTTTCAAGGATTTATTCGATTTTTATAATCCAGTTTAAATAATAAAATTAATATTGATCTTAGTAACATCGCAATGGAAACTAATTATGGACCCAAGTAAACTATGCTTAAAGCGGCCGCGTATTCAACTTTATAAAGCGGCTAGAACACATTGGGCATGTTGTCGAATATTTATGTTGGACCAACAGATTTTTGCAATGATAAGTTCTAAAATTTACGCTCTATAATAAAGAAATATTTATTTTGTCTATGAAGTAGATTTAAGAGTTTATTTCAGAAAAACTACTGATTATTGATTCCTTTTAACTATTCCATTTAAAGAGAACCACCAGCTCTTATACGTTCATTTACTCAAAGTTACAAATTCAGGGATAAATACATCTCAACAAGGCAATGACTTTTTGGTGCTGTTTTTACCACAATAAAAGGCATACAGACGAGCAGGAGCATTTATACAATTTTCAATACATATCGTTACCTAAAACACAAAAAGAACTAACTAACAAACATTTTAAAAACGAATAAATTTTTAGTTAATTATTATTTTTCGAACTGTATTTGTTTCTATATTCTTATGAATTGAATAGGCTAAAGTTCGTAACGCTTTTTAAGCCAAATTACATGTGATAATTATTAATGAACAAATAACATCAAAGTTAGTTGTAAATATTCTGACAACAACACATAGTTGAACGGAACAGCCGGCCGTTTTCGAAGGCCACTAAACCTTCCTCATCAGCGTTCTTCTGTGTTTTGGTCCACAGTGTGTGGTGTCAGTTGGTGTAGATGTCTGCCCTATATACATAACTTTATTGCAAATGGAATATGTGAATTGGTTTGATTCATTGCATTTTTCAATTTGCTCATATATATGTTAGGTAATGAAGGCTGAAAATTTACCATCTTCCATATATATTACAACAGTCTTACCATTGTAATTTGGCTTAAAAAGCGTTACGAACTTTAGCCTATTCAATTCATAAGAATATAGAAACAAATACAGTTCGAAAAATAATAATTAACTAAAATTAGTAGTCATTGGCTTGTGGCAAAAATCAAAAATAAAAATATACTTAATAGTAACAAACCAAAAAAGTTTGTCTTAAGTAGAACAAAAATAAGCAAATTAACAAACATGTGCATAGTTAGTAAGGAACAAACGACAATGGTAAGACTGTTGTAATATATATGGAAGATGGTAAATTTTCAGCCTTCATTACCTAACATATATATGAGCAAATTGAAAAATGCAATGAATCAAACCAATTCACATATTCCATTTGCAATAAAGTTATGTATATAGGGCAGACATCTACACCAACTGACACCACACACTGTGGACCAAAACACAGAAGAACGCTGATGAGGAAGGTTTAGTGGCCTTCGAAAACGGCTGGCTGTTCCGTTCAACTATGTGTTGTTGTCAGAATATTTACAACTAACTTTGATGTTATTTGTTCATTAATAATTATCACATGTAATTTGGCTTAAAAAGCGTTACGAACTTTAGCCTATTCAATTCATAAGAATATAGAATAAATTTTTATTTGACACTTTATTTCTATAAATATAAATATAAATATAAACGAAGAAAAATGGTGATTTTACTTATAATAATGTAATTATATTATAAGATTGCAAAAATTCCATTTAAATATCTTTATATTTTCCATTTTAATATGTTTCAGTCACATTATGAAAATGTTAGTTAGGCCGTTTTGCATTTCAGGTAACTATATACAAACACATGAATATGTAAAAGCGTATGTATATAATACTCTCATTCGCCTATGGTTATGTATCTTTGATAGTGAACAAGTTGTATTCGTGTTTGCCTGGTGACTACAACAACTAGAGAAAACAGCACGTTGATGTTGTTACAATTTATGTAGTCTGAAATTTGTAACAACAACCTCAAATAGATTTGAACGTTTTCTCTGTACTGCACACAAAAACTCATGCATTGCATACATGTGCGTATGTAATTGCAACACGTATTTAAATACTATACATTTTTAAAAATTCTTTCCTTAAGCTTTAAACACATTCACCACAGCAAGCTACCCGACTTTAATATGGCAAAAATAGAACACTTTTACTGAAACAACGCCATAACGCAAAAAACAGTTTGCCAGAAAACGAGTTTGAAGTTTTCAATATACACACAACTTAATGGAAAAAGAAAATTTTAGTTTTCCCTCAAGAGTTGAGTAAACAAGATATTTGTATGAAATATCGTGCCATAGCCGCCAAAAAAACTTAAGCGATATAATTTTCTAGCCTAAATTTTTACCAAAATCTTTTATTTTCGAGCTTAAATAGTTGATTTTCGTAAAAAAACGAAGTCTAAAAAATTTGTCGCTTAAGCTATTTTAGCAGTTATGGCTCCATATGAAGAAAGATGTGAGAATTATTCTGCATTAACTAACTCAAAAATTTAGAGTTATGACGTTCTTTGAGTAAATGAGCGAAATGTTTATTTTAGAATGAGAACACGTCGGCAGGTTGTTTTCCATGCTGATTTTGTCGTTGCACTCCAATTAAACTAATTTCTCTTTTTGTTGGCAACACTGAGCAAGTATTTATAGTGCTGCCAATATAATACAAAATGTGTATTCATTGCACACATTCATATCTTACAATTGTTTTATATTATTTAACAGAAAGAACATTCTGAAATTCTTGTAAAGACATAAATTGATTTATTTGTATAATTTTAAATACATTTGTACATTTTAAAAGAGTATTTTTTTTTAAATATGGAATATTTGAAGGTGGCACCACTGAAATATACATATATTTAAATTTGAATATCATGCTATGTTTAGACGACGAGTTGAATCACCTGCTTCGCTCTCTGAATCATGTTTATGAATCATGCTGTTTAGACTGCATTCGTGCTTCGTGTGCAGCGTGCCAATTTAGTGCTTTTCGTACTAGATTTAGAGTTTTTTATTTCATAACAGTGCGGAATTTTTCAAATTGTTGCTTACAAAAAGGCACTAAATTGGTGCTTTTCACCTTTGATTTTAGTGCGTTTTACATATCTACTAAATATTAATTTGTGAAAGTGTGGTTGCTTTATAAGAAACACCAAATAAGAAATTTTCACTTTTCAAAAACTATCTGCTTTCACCCCTTTTAGACATGCAAAGTTTCCTTTGCGGAATGTTAATTCAGCTGGGTGAAATCCGAAGGAAGAAAAACTTTATCTTTCATAGTGAGAAAAAACGAATATATTTCTAGAAATTACAGTTATAAAATAACTTAATTACAACAATAATCTAATTACTAACCACTGAGGGAAGCAATGTATTGCTTTCTTTATAACGAAAGCTTTCAAAAATGCTTCTGAAAAGTACTAACCTAAGGCTCTCTAACAAAGTGGACAAAAGTAAAAAAAATGTAAACCAGTAACTTTTGCATCTGAGTACACAAAAACTACACATTATTACTTCTGTAAAATGAATTAGTAAAGCTAAAAATTAATGGCTTTTTGGAAACTGAATGCATTGCTTCTAGCTGGCTTACAAAAATTCTTCTCGGAAGCGGTAATTTTTGCTGGGATGGTGAAATTGAAGAAATAGAACGAAGTATCAGAAATTTAAGGATACATAAATGGACAAATTTGCTCAGAACTGATTAATTTTGGATTGAAGTTTATAATTATAGAAATTCAAATAATCATAATCCATTCCTAATACTGCCCATATTTTCTCTAAGACTATTAACATTACCATGCGTTTCTCGATTTGTGAAAAAAGTGTTTCTGTATTTGAATGTGAAAACAGACAACACTGAATCTGTTTTTACTGGAATATTTCCAGTAATCGGGTGTCGAATCAAAACAAAATTCACAAAAATATTATTTCAATAACAAAAAAATAATAATTTTCAAGAAAAATAAAATTGAATAATGAACATGAATATAAAGTGAATGTAAAATGCTTGAAATATTCTAGCAACTGTCTCTATTATAGAAAATTCCACAAAAAATTCTAAATAAATATAATCATACCGAATCGTTAATAATAATTTTAGTTCAACAAATCGTTGCATATCTTTTCAACTAGTTTATTTTTCATATTTTCACACACAAATTCAAAAATTCACATGTTTTTGTACAATTTAAAATCCGAGAATTGCGAGAAACTATTCACAAAATATTGAGGCCAATTATGAATAAAATTCCACGAAAAATTTTTCCCAGGGAACAATTCCAACTAATAGCAAGTACTAGGGAAAACAAAAAATTCTAATTGGAAAAGGGAGAAATTTCTCGCTGATTTTTATTCATAATTGCCCTGATTGTTACAGAAACACTTTTTCTCACATCGTTCCAATAATTGCTGGAAATTTGTTTAAATGACAGATAGTTCTTGCAAAGTAACGATACAGAAACACTTATGTGAGAAAAGCCATTATGTGTTTCAATTTACACTGTTTCCACGATTCCCTTGTTTCATGCGGGAAATTTTACGATGCGAGAAATACAGAAACGAGCTACAGAATGTAACATACTAAACTATGTTCATGTAAAAATTAATTCAGATGAAACACCTAAAATCTAATTGTTTTTTTTAATACACCATAATTGCAGTGTCTTGCGAAATGAACTTCAATTATTTTCCTACTCATGTTCTACTTATAAGCAAAATCGAAATATAGCTCGATATAATTGAAATTATTACAAAAACCTATGAAATGTAGTAAATTTAAAATTGTAGTTAACTTAAATTTTTAATTTCTACTCATTCAATACATATATAATTAGCCATGTGGGCTTTCTCTGTATTGAAAATAAATAGATAAATATAAAATTATAAATAAAAAATATATTGCATTTAGTGCTTTTTTATGAACATATAGTGATTTTTGCTGTGAAAAAGTTGGCATCACTGTTCGCGTGGCATTTTTTTATCTATATTCACACATTCATACGTATCATACGCACGTGTATACATGCATACATACTTACATAAATTCGATTCATTCAAAATCTTGTTTTTCAAGGCATCTCTATATTTCCTTCTTATTTTTTCTTTTTATATTATTCATAACTTAATTAAATTTATTTATATTAAACTCACATCTATGTTTTTTGGCTTGTTTTCATTTGTTTACAAACACACACATACACATATAACTATTTGGTTTTGATAGCTAGTTCAGATAAAGTGGCGATTAACTGCGATAAAAGTTAGAGAAGATACCAATTTTACGTGCTTCGCAAGTAGATTCATATTGAATCTACTAGATTCGCTCTCATAATTTTGTATGGCGAAGCAAGTGGATTCGGTCATGATTGGGGCGTGAAGCATGAATAGAGAGCGAAGCACGTACCATGTAAACATACTATCAGATGATTCTGCTGCTGCTGCCATCTGCAAAATAATTAAGTAGCTGGCTACAAGACGACAAATGCAGTAGCATTTGCGGCATTTGAATGCGTGTGTTCGCGTAGCCTGCTGTGATGAATGTGTTTAATGCATGAGTCTAAACAAATGCATACCAATGTAAACTTGTATACACTGTACATCTGCAGACTATGAATGCTTGTATGAATATGTGGTTTTCTCAATTTAAGTCTGTATCAGTGAGCGGCAATGAATAGTTTTTTCGCCATTCATACTGACTCATAAGAATTTAAATATAAGTGAGTAGAGATAATTTAAACTTAACTACTCTGATTTACTTATACTCACGATGTCGTTTATTTATAAGTATAGGTTGAAATAAATATGATTGCGACGTCGACATCATAGTCATAACACACTCACACTCATAAATCACCTCAGTTTGATTTCTAATTTCAGGAAAATGCTTATACCACTCACATTGATTCAGCTCACTCAACTCATGCATGTATGTTTTTTTTAAAAGTTTAGTCATTAAACAGTTTGCAAGTAGTATACAATAGTTGTTTTTTCAATTCCTTAAAAAAACAACAGCGAAACACCTAACCTCATAATGAGAATTTTAAAGTTTTTATGCGAAGTTCGCTTTGTGAATAATACTTATTTTGCATCGTTCATAAACATTGAGTTAAGGAGCGTCGAAATCAACAAGTCATAAATGTTGTTAAGTATAAGTTCGAAGTGCACTTCAAACTTTCAATTCAACTCTGCTCACTTTTTCACTACTCATTGCTGTTCTCTGGTGTCTGTATGCAAGTTTATGTAATTATAAACCATTCATATGATAAGTCTGTGGTTTTCTTAAATAATATCTTAAGTCCTATACCTGTAAATTTTCTTTCAAATACACTTAACAGGATTTAAAATAATTTGAATCAATTATTTATTTTATAACTAGCTTCTAGCAGCGGATATTATACGTTCATCTAATATTTTGGAAACTGTTTTTAGAACTTATGAATGTTTTGTTACTCACTGAGAAGGTAAAAAAAATCATTAAAAAGCAACAAAAAGGCAATAAAAAATTAAAAAAAACGGAATAAAAAACCGGCCTTAAAACCGTTTGCACCATAAAACCCGAAACGAAAATCGCCCTAACCAGCCCAAAAATATGTTTTTCGGAAAAAATACAAAGTAACTATAAAAAACCGGTTCCGAACCGGATAAAAAATAGGCGGCGCTTGCCGTTGGTAATGTAGCTTTCTATTAGTGAAAACATTTTCAAAATTGGTTTAGAGATTTGAAAATCCGTGCTAAATATAAAAAACTGGTTTCAAACCGGATAAAAAATAAGCGATGTGTGACGCTGGTAACGTGAAAGAACTTTCAAAATTGGTTAAGCGGTTTGAAAATCCGTGCTAAATATAAAAAAACCGGTTTCGAACCGGATAAAAAATAGGCGGTGTTTGCCGTTGGTAATGCAGCTTTCTATTAGTGAAAACATTTTCAAAATTGGTTTAGAGATTTGAAAGTCCGTGCCAAATATAAAAAAAAGTTCCGAACCGGATTAAAAATAGGCTATGTTTGACGCTGGTAACGTGAAAGAATTTTCAAAATTGGTGTAGCGGTTTGAAAATCCATGCCAAATATAAAAAACCGGTTTCAAACCGGATAAAAAATAGGCTACGTGTGATGCTGGTAATGTAGCTTTCTATTGGTGAAAGAAACTTCAAAATTGGTTAAGCGGTTTGAAAATCCGTGCTAAATATAAAAAAACCGGTTTCGAACCGGATAAAAAAGAGGATATGTTTGACGATGGAAATGCAGCTTCCAATTGGTGCAAGAACTTTCAAAATCGGTTTGGTGGCTTGCGCTTGAAAGCCTAGCAAACAAACTCACTTTTACATTTATAATATTATTAAGGATTAAGGATTTGAGCTCCAAGTACAGAAAACTATGCCTCGCTCCTGTAAAGAATGTGAGAACTTTTCGAGTCGAAAAAATTGTTATCATCCTGTTGAAACATATGGTGAGTAAGGATAAAATTAAATATGGGCATTTCTCTGAGAAATTCCACTTTTTTGTCGCGTGCGACAGCAAGCAATTAACCTTGTATTTCTGAGCAAAGTGACTCGATTTTTTTTTTAATTTTACATAACGTAGAGCTGCTGACGGCCCTACACAAATATATAAAAAAATAGAAAAAAAGTTTCGTTTTCTTTGAAAAAAATAAGCATATTTGCTTGGTGTCGCACGCTACAAAAAAGTTGATATTCCTGCGGAAATACCCATGTGTTCATATTTTTTGTAAGTTAATTCAAGTTTTTATATGAATATTCCAGTGTAAAATAGGACAACTACCTGTAATTGTTTAATTTATCTCGTCTGTAATTAGTGGTTGTTTTGTATTAATATGAAGTTATATGCTTTGCTTTAAGTTAATACACTTTGTAATGTTTTTTGCTTTGCTAAACTTATCTCAGAATATGAACATAAATTGGAAATTTTTATTAAATTTCTTTCCTATCTACTCTATAATACATTTTTATTCCAAGTAGACATATGCGGTCATTACTGCCAACCACTTGCACATGAACTATTTAAAATTATTGTATTTATGTAAGCCACTATTCCTCCTGCCACACTAGATATTTGCCAATAGAACATATTTGCCAATAGAGAAAAAAAAAACAAGTTCCATAGGTGATCGGAGTGTGTATAATACAATACGAGTATACGAGTACTACGAGTATGCCCTACTTTTATGCGATTGCAAAGACACATGTTAAAATATGTTGTTGAATAATTCTTTTACATCCTCTCTACCACAGGGATTAGTGCCAACTATGTAAATATAATCGTAAATCTAATTAATGAATTAATCGAATGAGAAATTTGTTTGTGTTTAGTCAATGCTGTGCTGTTCATTGACTTGTTTTTATATTGTTTGTGTGCAGTTAATTGGAATGAAATTTTTGGGAGTGATTATACAATATCATTTGGAGGGCATGAGAAACGTGAGTGCGTTCGAGTGTTGTTAAGCTAGAAAATTTTTGGCAGACATTTGTGTGTGCGGAAAATGAGGCAGAAAATGTTTAATGATAACTATGTATGCACATATGTATGTATGTATGTATGTATGATATAAATTATATATTATGATAAGTTAAAGTAAGAAATGTAGTTAAATTAAAGTAAATTTTTTAAGGCCTTATTTAGTTTAATAGCATGGAACAAAAGATAAATGCTTTACATAAAATGCATTCAATGTTGGTCTAAAAATAAGCCTTTAAGAAGACATACCTAACAAGAATCAATAGCAACAGTAGTTGCAACCTAATCTTTGATAACATCACATTCGACTGGGATGTAGAGATGGCCAAATGAAAAATATGTATACAATATATATCGTATCGATATTTTTGAACAGTATTGATATATATTTTTTTAAAACATCGATATTTCGATGTACACATACTAATATATCGTGCCATAACCGGCAAAAAAGTTTAAGCTACATCATTTTCGGACTTAATTTCGAACTTATTTCCAAATACGTAGAATTTGTAGGAAACCCCGAAACGAAAATATTTATTTAGTTAAATATCAAGTGGTTAAGTTTTATATAGCATTGGATGTGCTGCTTCTAAAACTCTTTTCGATGATACCAATTTTTATTTATGTCGTCTTGGAGCAAAGTACAAAAAAATTCGAAAAAATGAAAAAATACCTTTTTTAAAAATGGTCCAGCTCACGGATGGTCAACGCAAGAACCAAAATATTTTGGGAGTCATCATAAAACACATAAAGCTTTATTTTGAGAGTTGAGTGGCAAAACTCCCCTGTAGTAAATAAAATAATCAATTGAGAAAAAACACTAACTTATAAATTAATTTTTTTGCAATGTGACTACAAATTGGTTTATATCTCATGCAGATATCAACCAAACATATTGAATAGAAGCACACGTAAGAAATAAATAAAAGCAAAATAAGTAAATGAAAAGAAAATAAAAAAATCAAAAGAAGCATGCCATGAAATCAAATGCCAAATGTTTGTGTTGAAAAAAAAAACTAAATAATTACAATACTTAATATGGGCATTTCCACAGGAATGTCAACTTTTTGTAGCGTGCGACATCAAGCAAATATGCTTTTTTTCAAACTTTTTTTTTTCTACTTCTTTATATATTTGTGTAGGCCGTCAGCAACTCTACGTTAGGTAAAATTAAAAAAAAATCGAGTCACTTTGCTCAGAAATACAAGATTAATTGCTTGCTGTCGCACGCGACAAAAAAGTTGAATTTCTCGGATAAATGCCCATATGTATAATATTTTCTATGAGCGGTTCGTATGTATGGATTTATTTATGTACATATATATGTATGTACGAATTTTTTTATTTTTAGTGAATATAATAATAATAAATATTTATATAGACATATATGTATTTATATATTTACATAGATATATATGAATAGATACATATATGTATATATATAATATAAATATACATACATCTTTTTTTTTAACTACAAATTGGTTGAAAAATAAGTAGTTAGTAGTCAATTTAAAAGTCATGCAGAGATGGCCAATTGACTACTGCCTATGTTAAAATAGTAAGTCGGCGACAAGGAAAAAGGTCACTTAATCAACCAGTTGTGGTTATTAAAAAACTAGTTTGAAGTTTGAGTTCCTATAGGGTCGTTAAGACCATGTTCAATTTTGCCACTTAAAAGTATCGAAACCCGATACTCGTAAATAGGAATTAATGTATCGATATATCGGTTTTTGAAATATCGGCGTATGTATCGATATTTATTTTCTCAAATATCGATATTTTGATATATCGATATTTTTTGCCCATCTCTACTGGAATGTACCATAACCAAGTAATCGAAAAATCTTTTATTATTACATTCAACAGATATTTAGCTTTAGAAAAATTATATATTTAATGGAAAGTCGTGATAAGTGATATTTGGGCGTTTTCTCCCTTAAGGAACATTATCGGAACATCATCTTTTCGTTTAATTATAGAGCAAATAATAAATTTAAATTTTTTGTTGTTACCTACGGCCTTTTAAGAAATAAAATATATGTATCGAGCCCTTTTTTGAATTTTATTTGTCGTAAACGACATGTTATCGAAAATTTACTTTTTTATTGAAATTAAAATTTTATGGGCCTACCCATACTTTAGAATTATCAAAACGCCAAAAAAATTATAACTTTTAAGATACGGGCTGTTCACTTTTATCGTAAGCGACAATTTACGTACAAAAACATATCGAGCTTTATTTTAGATTTTATCGTAAGCGACAAAAATTAAATTTTTCAGGAGAAGGTTTTTTTTAAAATATTCAAATTTGTTTTTGTACGTAAATTGTCGCTTACGATAAAATTGTACAGCCTGTATCTTAAAAGTTATCAACAATTTTGCCAGTTTGATAATTCTAAACTATGTGTAGGCCCATAAAAGTCTAATTTCAATAAAAAAGTCTATTTCCGATAACATGTCGCTTACGATAAAATCGAAAAAAGGGCTCGATATTTGAATATATTAAAAAAAACTTTTCAAAAATTTAATATGTGGCGCTTACGATTAAATCGAAAATAAGGCTCGACATAATCGAATATCTTTACTTGATGTAGGCTTTTTAAATTTTTTCTTTGTCTTGGCTTTTATTTTAGTTTTGGCGTTTTTTCATTTTTTGACGATTTTTTGGTTGTGTTTCAAGTTAAGCGTTTTTTTTAGTTTTGGCACAGTTTTTCGTTTTGCGATTTTTGCTCGATTTTTTGGTTGTGTTTCCGTTTTGGCGACTTTTTTTGTTAGTTTTGGTGCTTTTTTATTGTTATGGCTATTTTCTTTGGAAGTGTTTCCTTTTTATCGATTTTTTTGTTAGTTTTGGTGCTTTTTTTCGTTTTGTGAATTTTTTTTGTGTTTGGTGCTTTTTTAGTTTTTTTTGCGACTATTTCACTTTTGTTGATTTTTTTCGCATTTTATAGATTTATGTTATTTTCGGCGTTCTTTTTTTATCTAATTTAAGCGTTTTATTTAATTTAAGCGTTTTTTTTAGTTTTGGCGCTTTTGTCCGTTTTGGCGATTTTTGTTCGCTTTTTTAGTAGTGTTTCCGCTTTAGCGATTTTTTTTCGTTTAGCGTTTTTTTTTTGTTTTGGCGATTTTAGATTTAATTTTTGGCAATTTATTGCTTGTGTTTCCGTTTTAGAGACTTTTTGAGTTTTGGCGCTTTTTTCGTTTTGGCGATTTTTTTTTTCATTTTGGTGCTTTTTTTAGTTTTTTGGTGAATATTTCACTTATGGTGATATTTTGTGTTTTAACGATTTATGTTATTTGCAGCGTTCTTTTTCATTTTGTTGATTTTCCGTTTCGGATTTTTTTTTAATTTTTCAGTTTTAGCGTTTTTGAAATTTTCAAGAGTTTGCTTCTTACTGTTTCCAACACACAAAAAGTTCTCAAAATTAAATTAGCTGATAAAATATCCTTTAATTTTTATATTTTTAAATTTCAGTGTTAATTCATAAGCTTAAAGTTCTGAAATTAGACAGAAATGTGTGTATTTTGAATATAAAAATAGTTTTTTTGCTATTCCATTTGATTTCGTGCGTGTTGTGTAGTTTCGTGTTGGGGAAATTATTCGCGTGCGTGTCTCGTACGTGTTGAACATCTTGGTATTCATATTTGGATCGTGTCGTGTGTGAAAAATTCCTCACGCGCCCATCTCTAGTTAAAAGTCATATAAAAATAGGCGTATACTTAATATGCAATTATACCACAATTTGTGTTGCGTATACGCTGTGAATATCTGTAATAATTTTACAAGAAATTTGGAAAAAAATATATTGCGTTGCAGAAAAATCCCACACCAACAACATTGCTGAAGCGACTAAAATTTTAGTGATTTGAAAATTTCCAATTTGCAAAATTTTTGTAGACTTGAAAAAAATTACATTAATGTGTAGTTTCTACAATGAAAGTAATTGACTTGTCTAGAAAATTTGTATAGGAATCACTCAAACATTTGAGTGCTTTTCATATATTTTTCCTAGGCAAGTCGCTTGCTTGCATTGTAGACTCTACACATAATAGTTTAATTATAAGTCCCAAGCAACTGTGCACATACTTCCAACAGCTGAATAAATACGAGTATTATTCAAAATTTAGTTCTATTTCACGCAATTGTAAGCTTTCTCTTATTTATATTTTTTTAATAGCACAGCAATTTTATCTTAAGAAATTATACAGCAAATATTGACAAAGAGTTTTTAGCTTTCAGACAACGCAGCAATAAAGTGTAATCCCGCTTTTATAAAATTATATTTAATAGCCAGAATACAAGTGATAATTTTCGCTGTGAAATGTACTCCGGAGTGCTGCAAATAATAAAAAAAATTTATGTGTATTTTTCATAATTTTACCATATAACACTTTGCCATCAGTTATTCCCTTAAGTTTAATAAAAAAAATAAAATAAAATGGAGAGCAAAGAATAGGGCATATACGATAATTTATGTTTTAATATGCAAAGTTGCTAAAGTATACACACTTTTAGTTATATATTTTGCATTTGTAGGCTGGTGTTTAAGTGTTTTTCTTTCAAAGATTGTGGGAAGGTTGTTATATAAGCGAAGCACAATGCTTTGTCCACGAATAGTGAATAGACAAGAGTAATTTTAGTAAAAAAAATAAAAAGAATTAAACTAAGGCCGGGTTTACATCTGTGTGCCATGTGCAGACAAGCGTAAAAAAATCGTAACTGTTAAATTCAGACATCTATTTATTAAGTTAAATAGTTCCATACATAACTAATAGACAATTTTATAGAATCCAACATGATTGGAAACTGTTTAAATCAATAAATACATGTCTGAATCATTCATTTTCACTAGAAATTAGTTGGTTACGCTTTTTTTGGGCAAATGGCACACAAGAAATGCCAGATGTAAACTCAGCCTAAGAAAACTTTAAAAATTTAGCAAAATTTGGTGCAAGATCTTCATTTTAAATTTATTTTAATTAAAGCAACTTTGTTTTAAAAGTACCGCATATTTAAAACGAACTTTTTATAGAAGTTATTTTTATTTTTGGGCACTTGTTTTTGTTAAATGTGCTCGTTGCAGCAACACTTTCTATAAAGTTACTTTTTCTGAAAATACAGTTTTTGAAAATTGAGTTTTTTAAAGCTATTCCTTTTGAAGCTGAACTTTATTGCTAAATTATTTTTCTTAAATGTTTAAGGTTAATTTTTTTGTCAATAAGAATATGGGGTAACCAAGCAGCTGGTGTAAAAATGAGCCTGGGCATCAATTACTCTTAATTAAATATATAAAATACGATAGTATATCGGTCACATTTGCTTAAATCTGTATATTTGAGAATCATGTATGTATATGTATTTGTAGTTTGTTTGTAATATGTGTGAATTGTTTATTGTTCCGTCACCCAAAACGGCCGCCGGGAAAATATAATTGAAATATTTAATTATAATATATGGAGTATGTGGGCGCACATTTTTTCAAGCATCATGAACACGAGCACTCATACAAATAGACATAATAAAAAAATATATTTAAGCACCCCCACACATACGTCCATATGTATGTCTGAGCTGCCCAAAGCAGCACCAGAGTGCCGAACATCAATGGGCTTCTTATACAAATGAATACATATACGCGAGTATATTACTCTAGTGTTTCTCTCGGTGGCCAGCTCTGATGTATGTATATTTAAAAAAAAAACTCTTTTAAGTTTTTCGTACTCGAGTATGTGTTTGTGTTTGCTGAAGTATGCAATACTCTACTTTGTATATTGAATAAATATAATCGTAAAAATAAAATCAAAATACGATACGAAGCAAAAATATTTTCGTAGGTTAGAAAAACAATCATACATTTGTATACAAAAATACACATACACACTTCACACTACATACACACATACACATATATGTAAAATGTCGGTTATGTTTACGCGGTTTCGATAGCTCAAAATTTTATACAAATAGAGTGTGAAATAAAATGAAACAGAGTAAATGAAATATAAAAAAAAAACAAAATAAAAAAGAAGTAAATAAAGCAAAAACTTATAATCATGTGTTGAATATGCGCTTAAAATGCCGGATAGGTTAAATTAATGTGGAAATAGGAAACAAAAATAAAACACCACACCAAAGAGAAACTGAAAGCAATACATGTATTTTGTAAAATATCCACCAATACTTGTACACACTCGGCGTATGCTGTATAAAAATGCCGCAAGTGAGAAAGGGTGTTGAAATGAAGAGAGTGCATAGGCACGTACAGCGTTGCCATAATTAAAAAAAAAAAAACTGTTAATTTAGAAGAAAAAAAGCTGATTTCAGATTAGAAAAACTGCACATAAAAAAATCCTTAGATTATTTTTATATTTTGCGTTTTTTTTTGGGCGGTGGGGGATTGGCTAACACTATTTCTACACCTCATACATTTTTATCTTAACGTGATAATTTTAGCTGTTTTTTATTTTTATTTGTTTATTTGGTTAGGTAAAATATTATTTCTTAACCCTGGATCATACTATCGGCACAATGTTCCAATTTTCGTCGGCTTACTGCAATAAAGTCATAAGTAATAAGCCAAAATGCATTATTACGTCACTCGATTCGTGAATTTTTGTTGTTCTGATATACCAGCATCATCTTGTTTTTTTTTGTGGCGAATTTGTGCTGTTTTTCCTATATGTAATTTGACATTTACCATTATAAAAATATATCAGATGTAGACGTAGGGTAACGCAAAGTTAACAGGCTATGTATGTACATATTTAATAATTTTGATAAAAAAAAATTCGAAGAATCTAACTATGAAAATGGACTCCGATCACACGACTGTGTTGAATGCATGTTTATTTAAAGTTTTAGTCATTTAAGAGTTTGCAAGTAGTATACAATAGTAGTAAATAGGGTTGTTTTTCAATTAGTGCCAAAAAACAAAAAAAAAAAAAAAAAAAAGCAACAGAGAAACACATATCCTAATAATGAGAACTTTAATGTTCGTATGAGTTAGCATTGTGAATCATACTTATTTTGCATTGTCCATAGGCATTGAGTCAAGGAGAGTCGAAATCAACAACGTAATAAATCTTGCTAAGTATGAGTTCGATGCGCACTTCAAACTTTCGAGTGAATATGATTCATAGACAACATTGAAATAAGTATGAGTGCGCATAAGTACAAGAAATTATAAATCATGATTCACCTCTACAGACTTTTTTTTATTACTCATTGCGCTTCTCTGGTTTACATGCAGTAAATTTTATGGCGTGGTATACTAAAATATTTTTTCCGCGGCACCTAAATTTAAACATTTTATTTGAAAATTGTGTATTTCTTACCATCAAGCTTAAATTTATTTAATTTTTAATTAATTATTAAGCTTTACAAATCTTTTTACCGTTTTCTATAATCACTAAGCATTGATAGAGGGATCAAAAGTTCCCATGAAATTCGCGATAACTAATTATTTCTCTTCATGGGGAATGAAAATTTCATGGGATATAAAATATTTCACATTTCGTGATTAATTTAATAAAATCATAATTAAATTTAATTAAATAATTAATAAAATTTAAACTAAAATGAATTTAGATATTAAAGGAAATAAACAAATTGTCAAATCAAAGCGGCAACACTCTGCTGAACGAGAGTGTAGTTATTCTCTTTTTGTGTGTGTAAGTGCGTGTGTATCAAGTGTAATGTCACAATTATGCAGTTGTCAACACCATACACCTAACTAACACCCATGCAAACTCAGTGTAACCACATGCCCACACACACCCACACACATACACACACAAACACGCCCACACGCACTCAAACACACATTCACTTAAACATCGGCTGTTTTCACATACAATTACTGCCATAATTCATGTAAAATAAATTGAATATAAATTCATAAGTATGTATGTTTATATGTTTGTGTGTGTGTATGTAGGCATTTATGTTCGTAGGTATTTATGTGTGTCGGCATCTATACATACATACACACTTTTATTGCTGCGTATATATTTGTATGAGTGACGGAAACGGATATAAAATGACGAGTGCTTTTAATGCTTTTATTGTAATTTTCCAGCAAATGAAAATATTTAAATACTCATAAAATATATGTCGTTTTTTTTTATTTGCTCTTAAAGAATAAACAAAAATTATTATATTTTTATTGATTTATGATAAATTTATTATCAATTTGCATATTCATGATTCACATACATATTCATATACATATATTTCAATGGCAAAATATTTGCATCTACATGCATTAAAATAAAATCTCAATGCCAATACAGAATTTTTGCTAGAAAAGCGTTAAAAAAACTTTCGTTAATTTATTTTTATACTCGTACCGTTAAAATACTGAAAATAAAAAAAAATATTTAAAAAAGTATTACTGAGCTTTTGTTGCCTTCTTCATGATTCAGGAATAATTAATAATACAATTTGAAATTTATAATAAAATTTAAGTGTATAATTTATATGAAAATATAGTTGCGATATTTTTAATAAAAGTAAAAACTAGCAGAAAATTATTAAGTAAAGAGATCTATAATACGAAAATTCGGATACATGTAGCTGCAGTGATTTCAAAACTTTTTCATCAATGTCATGCACAGAGTTGATATTGACTATTTTCAATATCATAAGAGTTGGCGTAGGATATTTTTTTTTAATTTTTAAGTCGTGGGTGCTCTCCTAATAAATAAAAAAAATATTTATGACTCACGTCACAATTTCACCCACCCTATTTAAATATCAATTCGTAGTTAAACGTTGGTTTTCATTGAAAAAAAAAATATATGTATAAAACAACTTTTAAAAATGAGTAGATATATAAAAATAGTTGGTAAAATTGGCCCTAATTGTTTGTTTTAAATCAAAACTTTTCTCGATTGAGCTCAATGCACATTTGAAAATTTATACTGCTAAGAAGAGAGTTCGCCTTTATTTGGCGGTAATAAAACAAAGTTTGGTAACCTTCAAATGTAAAAGAGTGTTTCAGTGGCTACAAACTTAAAAAAATGTATCAACCTCTTAATCAGCAAACACAAATTTGCTGAAATCATTAATATAATAGAAGCCCTTCCTTAAATATCAACGATGCTCCTCAATATGAATTATTAGCTTTTAAAAATTAAATTACAAGTGAAACTCGGTAGCAGATGAGTGAATGTGAGAGAATATGAGCTCTTGATTAAATTGTTTGCTTACTTAATATTTATTTTATATTTTGTTTTCTTTCTTCTATTTCCACAACAAAAAAAGCTTCAAGAAACTTAATATTTTGACTAGAAAAAAATATTTTCCGCGCAATTAAATTGCTATATCATATTTCTCTGAAACCAGAAGGAAGGTTGAAAATTAACAGAAGCAGCATAATAATAAAAACTCAAATGAGCAGCATATCACCCGAGATTGTAGCACTTCACTAACACTTTAAGAGCATCTTGATATATTTTATTCTATCAATAGTGTTAGATCGAAGTCACTTTTTTAGGCCGCTGCTGAAGCTGTAGCTGAATTTCGGCAAATTTTTCTGCAATCGGCTTCTGCTTGAATTTCACGTTTAGAATTTCGCACAACGAAAAATCATTGTTCGGAATTATATAAAAATATATGTTTTGTTGTGCACAAATTCTTTTATATTTCTTAAGTAGAGGAGGTCACAAAATAATTTTTTTTAGTAAATTTATTAAATTTATTTTTATTAAGGGCCAATTTATGCCCCTGTGGCTGAGTGGTAGCGATGCTAGCCTCTCAGTCCCAGAGGCAGTGGGTTCAATTCCCGCCATAGACCCTGGGTGTTTTCCGCAGACAAGCTAATCGCTTCGGCGGGTTTTGTTGTGTTTGTTTACAAAAAAAGGAAAAATTTGGACACCATGTTTTCCAGGGAAGTCTAGCCCCTGATTCGCATTTTGTATCCTTGAATTGTATACCAATTAAATTCTGTAAAGACGCAGCTTTAGATTTTTTCTTGCAAAATAAGGTGTAATGACGTTGTATGCATATTAAAAAAACTTACACACTTCCGATTTGAAAGATTAGGATCGCTACGAATCGATTGATTATTGTCGCGAAATATTCCATCTTGAGTGGCCTCCCAATGCTATTATGTATGAAATATAACATCGTGCAAATGTCCAACTCGTCATCGGTGAGTGGTTCACATCACCTCCATGTAAAATAATTAGGCTCTCGATTTGGCATGAGCTGTGTGGTACGTAGCGCCATCATGTCATTGGTGTCCATATCATCCAATTCCGGCCATAGTCAGCTGTTAAACATGACGTATAGTGCACAAAAAAAATTTGTTCTTTAATCAATACCTTTAATTGAAAAAATAAAAACAAAAATCAATTAAAAAATGTATTCGATCAAATAAATTTTTAAACAATTGACTCAAATAAATTTTTTATTCAAGTTTTAATCAATTAATTGATTCAACTAAATTTTTACTTGATTCAATTAAATTTTAAATTAATTATTTGTAAAATCACAATGAATTTTATAAAAAAAAATTCAAAGTAATTTAACTAAATTTTTTAATTAAATATATTAAAAAAAGTTTTATTGACTGAATTGAATTTTTTATTTAAATTTTGGGTCAATTAATTTTCAAACAAAAGTTTAATCGATTCAAATAAAATTTTTAATTGATTCAATTAAATTTCTAATTGACTCAATCAAATTTTTAATTTTAACTGATGATTTGTATATATATATATTGAAATAAATTTTGTCAATTAAACTTTTTTATTACATAAATTTTTAACCATAAGTTTAATAGGTTCAATTAAATTTTTAATTGCTTCAAGTAAACATTTTTTTCTTGTTATTACGGTTTGCGTAATCTTAATGTTTTAAGACGAATGACTGATTAGGCCATAGCGTCCCATGCTGGTGTTGGGGCTGCCAACTATGCATCGCGGTGTGCTGCAGGTATTTACTCCGTGCTGTTTTTAGGGTTATACCGCCACCGATCGGTCCTCAGAGCGTGACAGATGAGACCAAGTCTCGGCTGCACAGTGGGTAAGGTTGACAATTGGAGAGGATTGGCTATTTAACAAATTTAACATTTGTATTCGCATCACTTTCCCACGGTCCCTATGCTCCTTGCAGAAGTAAAAGTAATAAATATATAAATAACTATTTAATTGATTTTTTTTAATATATTTTTTGTAAAATAAATTGTGTCAACTAATTTATGAATGTATGAATTTTCAAATAAAAGTTTAATTGATTCATTTAAGTTTTTTATTAAAGTTTTAATCAATTAAATCTTTGAATATAAGTTTAATAGATTCAATTATTCTTTCAAATATAAGTTTAATTAATTCAATTAATTTTTTTTGTTTTTATCTTTTGTTATTGGTTTACGCGGCTGCCCGCTTCACGCAGGCATTCATGTAAATCTAGATGATTCCTTTTTGAAAAAAAAAAAAAAATTGTTATTCAACCGTATTTTTGAACGCTCTGTTTGTTCAAGATTATTCGGCAAAATAATCTGAATAAATAACAGCAAATATTCAGCAGATATTGCTTCAACCGTCAAAGTTAAAAGTTTTCTATTGCTTTACCCCCACATATTTCTTATTTACTTTTAGTTTCATTAAAAATTTAAAAGCTTTTTTTATTAAAATTTTCTTAAATTTTGGAGATTTCGTGGAAGGACATTCTTCATTTGCCCACATCTTACTGGAAACTTTGACATTAACTATGAACTTTTGATTAAAACTTTTCTCTTTGTTTTTTTTTTCTCAAAAAATGGTTTATTTAACAAAAGCAAATAAACAAGTAATTTGAGAAATATATAATACTCATTAAATATCAACCCTATTTGTATACGCAGCACTATGCGTAGCAATAATTTTTGCCATTATATCTAAATATAAGATATGGTATGTTAACGTGTTAAAATATTCACTATTTTCATCATAATATTTGGCAATAAAAAGAACTACTTCAATATTTGCGAGAGCGTGCGTGTGTGTGTGTGTGTGTGTGCGTATGTGTTTGTCACAATTTTTATGTAAATGAATGTAATAAAATTTTATGTTAATAATATTATTACAGTAGCTTATATTATTCATTAGGGTGCAAAGGAAATGATGTTGGAATCTTCCCTTCAATAAAACAGTAAAAGTGTAGAAAATCAACGTTACTTTTAACGATTTACTTTTTTTTTTTTTTGGAAAAATAAAATAATTTTATGGTATTAAGTTGTTAAAAGTGTAAAGGATTTAAGTTTAAAGTTTTATAATAACAAAATAATATGGCTTTGTGTATATAGAGAGGCCATAGAAAATCTCTTATGGGTTGACTGAACTACGAAACTTTTTGCAATAATGACAACTTTGATTAAAAGTTTTATTTGTTTGCTTTTCAAAGCTGTCCATTAATCGAATGAATCTTTAGTAATCTGTAAATGAAAAGGTTTCCAATAGTTCTAACACCAATAATTTGGTAATTATTATAATTTATAGTATATTGCCATTGACTTGACTGCTAATCTTTATATCAAATTTATAAAAATTAACTATCAAAGGTCTTCTGCTTATTGACTCATTTGTTTATCTAAAGCTTAACCTGCTCTTTTAAATTTTGTAAATTATAAACCAAATAAACATTGAAATTATTTAAAAGTCTATTTGGAGCAACTGAGTGAGTTCACTATGAATTATCGAAAACAATATACAATTTCAAATATTCCCCATCACAAAAGACAAAATTAACATATTTTTAGAACTACTGATCGTATTATATGCAGAAAAAATAAAATGTTTCTGCTATTAACACTTTTAATTGAAATAAAAAAATGCAAATAATCAACTAAAAATTTAATAATATGAAATAATTTTTTTAATTAATTTAAATTTTTAAACAAACTTTTAATTCACTCAATAAAAAATTTCATTAAACTTTTAGTTAGTTAGATTCTTAAACAAACATTTAAAAGACTCAATTAAATGTTTAAATAAATATTTGTATTTTATTTTTCAATTAAAGGTGTGAATGTTAATCAAAAATTAATTCCATGCTGGCAAAATGTCATATAGCGGCCAAAGGCTGTCATTTCAGGGATTAATTAAAAAAAGCACTTGAAATACCGTGTAAACTGAAAATATTCGCTTAAAGTGCACAAAATTATACATCTCTAGGCAAAAACTAAATGTCAGATAGGTTAGGTAATCGGTGGTTTTATAATGACGCGTTCAAATTTAATATTCACCCTTATTCCATTTGTCAACATCGACGTCACTTTAACACAATACCAAAAAATTGTGGCTTGTTTACTCGCTCTCGAGAACAATTTTGTGCTAATGACAATATATTTCCGTTCCCTTAATTCTAGAAAATGGCATTAGCGTGCCAACAGGAGTCAGTTGTTTTCGAGAACGTGTGTACAAGCCCAAAATTTTTAGTATTGTGTTAATTTGACGTCGATGTCGACAAATGAAATTAGGGTGATTGTGAGAGAAATCTGAAAAAACAAGCAGAAAAAATATAAAAACGATTCCTAATTAAACCCTCAAATAATTAAAAAAAAAATAATAAGTAAATCTAGTTATGAAATCATCAATTTTGCTGAAATTTGTTACTAAAATTATTTGTGGAAGTGCTTCTGTTTTTAATGCTCATATTGGAAGTGCCAAAAAAATATGGATTTTCTCAGTTTAAGTGACTAACTGGGCTCGATTAAGGAGATATTTTGCTATTTTGAAAAAATTTAGGATTTGCATCGTTGTGCCTCTGAAGCTATCTCCGAATTAATAAGCGGCTCACGCGATGAGTTTATCAATAATAAGCGCTTAACGACTTCTCTAATGCTTTTTTATTGCTTTTGTTTTTGTCATTATTTTATGTGCTTTTGTTAGATATGTACAAAAGTCATGATTTGTAACGCGAGAGTTAGGCATTAGTCAAGCATGAGTCACGCGTTATAGTGTTTGTATTTGTATATAATAATGATTTAAAATAAATTCAGTAAAGTGCGACTTTGACTCGCGCACGATTTTTTTAATTTTGGCGATTTTTTTTTAACTTTGGCGATTTTTTTTCATTTTGGCGATTTTTTTCAATTTGGCGATTTTTTTTCGTTTTGGCGATTTTTTTTCATTTTGGCGATTTTTTTCATTTTGACGAATTTTCATTTTGGCGAATTTTTCATTTTGGCAATTTTAAAATTTTTGCGAATTTTCCGGTTTTTCGCAATTTATTTTCGTTTTAGAATTTTTTTTTTAATTTGGTGCTTATTTTCGTTTTGGCGATTTTTTTTTTGTTTTGGCGATTTTTCTCGGTTTAGCGATTTTATAACTTTAAGATTTTTTGTTTTACCGTTTTTGAAAATTTCAAGAAGTTTGCTCTTACGGTTTCCAAGATACAGCAAGTTGTCAAAATTACATAGCCAAAATTACATAAACTGATGGTACACCCTTAAATTAAAATTTTTTTAAATTTTAGTGTTAATTGTTGTAGTCTGTATAAAAATACAATAACCTTTCAAAATTCAAGTGTATATACATACAATTGTATACATATATGTATATTACATGGGATTTTAACATTTTTCGTTGCTCGTTTTGGAACACCCTTTAATTTTCAGCTCTCATGTATTTGTTGTTGTAGCGGCCAAAGGTCTACACACTGTGTTCGAATTTCAGGCCCGTAGCTCTTACGGTTCTCGAGAAAATAGCCTGTGACGGACAGACGGACAGACGGACAGACGGACAGCGTAGCGAAAACAATAGGGGTTCTTTTCACCTTTGGTGTACGAAACCCTAAAATTGGTTATCACCATTGGATTCAGCGTACTCGAATTAAGTTTACTCATCAGAACCCTGGCATGTTACAAAAAAAAAATCGAATTCGAGCACAGTGTAATTACGTTGCATGGGGAGCACCCGTCTCTTTCCTTCTGTACCCCCAAAATTTTATTGGAACATGCAATTTCCCTTAAGAGTTATCCACATCAAATTTAGTGTGCTTCACCATTGTAATTCTCAAGATATAGGGATAGTAATAACTACTTTGTATAAGGGATACACGTCTCCCCACTTCTACACCGTTAAGCTTTTGTTGGAACATGCAGTTTGTTATAAGAGCCGACCGTATAAAATTTTGTAACTCTCACTATTGTAGTTGAGGAAATGTGAATTGATTCGCGAAAATGGGGTCTTTGGCCCACTGTGCGCCACCGTTATAGCTGGTTATTATATAAATCGATTTGTGCAGGTACATATAGTGCGATTTCTACAATTTTCTTATAATTGTTTTCAAGTCAGATTAAATATTTTCTAATTAAATTTAATTACTTTCTTAATAAATCTTTTCGTTGATCAGCATTTTAAAATCAAATTTTCGTCTCCCGTTTTTTTTTTTGGTCTTATTAAGCAATTTGTAAGCAAAGCATATACTCAACTTTACACATACACAAACACACATGGTACTTACTGCTTATGTAAGTGTGTATTTGTGTGTGTACGTGTGACTGCAGTCATTTTGAAATTTGCCAGCTGAGTGTTGGATTAATATATACATACAAATACACAACAGTAAGTATGTGTGAGAGAGAGAGTGAGTGAGGGAGGGAGGGAGGAAGGGGGGAACAATTTACTTGTTAAAAGATTTCGTTAAGTTTTGCTGCATTTTTTTCATCTTTTGGATGTTTTTGATGTTTTCTATGGCGCAAATAAAATAAAATTAATATTTTACGTTCTCTACGTCTGTGTATTTTAAAAGCAATGACCAGCAAATGGATAAATACTCTTAAAAGTAGAAATAAAAATAATACTAAAAAAAATTAATTTGCAAAAAATAAAGGAAAAATCTTACGAGTATTTTTGATGGAAAGGGTAATTATAGAAATTATTTTCGTTATTTTTTCGTGGATTAAATGAAAAATAAATAAAAGAATTTTCGCTAAGCTAACAGAAGGCTAAGAGTGGAAAGTTGAGTTGTATACATAAGTATGTACATTTGTAAACTTTGTTTTACACATAAACCCATTGAGGAAAGAAAAATATAATGATTTTGTAATTTTTGGTTAATGGTTAGAGTAGTTATTGTTTTGAATTAATATTAGAAGGTTAATTGGTTTTATATATAAGATTGGTTCAAAATTTTACTACTTGATTCTGAGATTAATTACTGCTACAAAAAAAAATTTATTTCCAATAGTTGAATTAGTTAAAATATCCTCAAAACTTATATGACTGTATATTATAAATATTTTTTTAAAATAAAAATATACTAAAGTTAAAGAAATCCCGATTATCGTTGCGAATCGTATGAAGTAAAATTTTTAAAACATAAGAAAAAATATTTATTTTATTATATATCGATGGCTTAATATAAACAGGGCGTAAGTCAATTGTTTTCGAAATCGCGTTTTCACGTTTTCTGGGAGACAACGTATAATTGCATCCTCCTTGAAGATCTTAGCAAGTTATAGTTCAAAATCAAGGACTTACTGCAAGTTAAAAAAAAATTATTTCTGCATGTAAGTGCTTTAGTTTTCCTTCAGTTTTTTGCTTTTCCTATAAAATATCGAAAATTCGAGGTCCACCTTTCTTATATTAAGCCATCGATATTTAACTTGGATATTATTACAACTCAAGGTATAATAAATCTTTAACTATAAAGCAGTAGCGGGAAAGAGGCCAAAAAAATTTCAGTGTTTTGAAATTTTTATATGTGCACTTTTTTTCCCGCTGTGGCTTTGTCACTCTAAGGAGTACAAAGTGCAAATTCAATTGAACTGAAATATACATCTAATACAGATGCATGAAGTTTTAATAAAAACCTACTCTCCGTTTAGAAACTGCAGATTTATTTCCATTTAAACTTTCAAATCTTCCACTGGGCGACGATTCTTTATTACAAATGAGGAGCTGGCGCTGTGATAAGCGTTAGCATAGATAAACACTTCTGCATGTCAGAAAAATCCATGATGTTGATATGACTGAAATTTGCTTTGTAGTCAACTCATAAACTATTTCAAGGTTAAAAATTGTGGTTGCTTCTACAATTTTTGGTATTTTGTCTCTGTTTAAGAACATTTCTGCAATAACAAATATTTTTTTGTTTGTATTTCATAAGCTGGCGGCTCTTAAAGGGTTACTTTGACTAGTGGAAAATTACATAATAAACTATATTATATAATGTGGTATTTCTTTTTTGGAACTTGTATATTTTTTTTCTATAATTATATACACATTTTGGTGTATTTTCCTGACACATAAATTATAACTTTTCGACAAAAAATCCTATTTGAAACGCACACACAAAAAATATTTTCCTTTCAAAAATTTATTTGGGTATACAATTTTATAAATCTACTTAATTTGCTTTCATACTTTCTGCTGATGTTTCAACTAATTTTTTCTGCTTTTCTTTGTTAGTTTTTTTTTGCTTCGTAGACTTTTTTTTGTGAAAATGTTTTTATTTTTGAGAAATATTTTACTCTTAGCTTTTGCGAAAATTGCCACAAACAGAAATAGTAATAAACAGGATTAATTATTATTATTATTAATAGCAAGAACTGCTTTATGTAACAAATATTTTTTTATTTATAAGGAAATAAAATAAAGAAGAAATAAACACATTATATAAAGCCAAGCATACAACCATATACGAGGGCGGTTCGGAAACTTCTTAGCCTAGCACAAAAAGCGCGGTATAAACAGAAAAAAGTTAAGTGTTTTGGAAACTTCCATCTCTGCTATGAACACATGTTAAATTTTGTTTCGATCTGGCAACTCCTTCATATAGAAACAGGTGTTCACAAAAGACGCATCCGCGATTTTTTAACAATGGAAAAATTAGAAATGCGTGGTGTCATTAAATATTTACATAAAAAAGGTTTATCGGGACAAGAAATTCATAATGATATATTGAATGTGTTAGGTGATAGTGCTCCTTCATATGCAACAGTAAAAAATTGGGTTGCTGAATTTAAACGTGGTCGTACAAGCATTGAAGATGAACCACGTAGTGGACGTCCAAAAACAGCAACAACAACAGAAATTGTAGCCAAAGTGCATGATATGGTATTAAATGATCGACGAATAAAAGTGCGTGAAATAGTTAATATCATGGGCATCTCAAATGATCGAGTCCATTTAATTTTGCATGAAGAACTACAGATGAAAAAGCTTTCTGCAAGATGGGTGCCGCATTTGTTAACAGTCGACCAAAAACGCATAAGATGAACATTTCTCAAGCTTGTTTGGATCGTTTTAAGCGAAATAAAATGGATTTTAAGCGTCGTTTCATAACTGTTGATGAGACATGGACCCACCACTATACTCCAGAGACAAAAGAACAATCCAAACAATGGACTGAAGCTGGAGGAAGTGCCCCAAAGAAGGCAAAAACAATTCAATCGGCTGGTAAGGTTATGGCAACGGTTTTTTGGGACTTCAAAGGTATTTTATTGATTGACTATCTGCAAAAGCGTAAAACAATAAATTCAGAGTACTATTGCAACCTTTTGGATCAATTAAATGTACAACTTCGAGAAAAACGTCCTGGCTTACAACACAAAAAAATAATTTTTCATCAAGACAACGCACCAGCGCACAAGAATGTTTTAACAATGGCTAAAATCAACGAATTAAAGTACGAGTTGCTTGACCACCCACCTTATTCTCCTGATTTGGCTCCCAGTGACTTTTACCTGTTCCCAAATCTAAAAAAATTCCTTGCTGGCAAGCGTTTTACCTCAAATGAAGATGCAATTACAGTTGTAAACCACTATTTTGAAGACCTTGAGGAAAACTATTTTAATCAAGGGATAGAATTGCTAGAAAAGCGTTGGACTAAGTGTATTGAAGTTTTAGGAGATTATATTGAAAAATAGAAATATTTTTGAAAAAATAACTATTCTCTTTCATTGATAGGCTAAGAAGTTTCCGAACCGCCCTCGTATAACCGCCATTGCAGGCATTTGAAAAAAACTTCAGTACTAATTTATGATTGTACAAGATCGAATTTATGGATGAAGGGAAAAATATAAATTTTGTTTTTAAAAATTTTCATATTTTATTTTTGTTTTCAATATAAATTTTCAGTCGAAAGTTTGGTTTCGTTATTGTGAAACAGGCCATAAAACTTTTGGCTACTCGAAAGAAAATCATATTTGCACCGAAAAAGTTTTTCTCCAATTAATTTAAAAAAAATTAAAAGTTTTAAAAACTCCCACCCAGTTAACGCTGCTACAGACAGAAGAGAGTTCTTAACTTGCAATGGCTTAACCGATTTTTATTCAAACATACCTTACAAATGTAAAATATCGATTCATTAGCCAGAAAATTTATGATAACTTCCAAACGGCTTGCTGGACAAATTTTCTTCCAGTATAGACTAGAAGATATTAGATTAAATCACCTTTCAAACGAAAAAAAAACTTAATTAAAAGCTCAACTAAAACATTCATTAAGTCATTTAAACTTTTGTTTAAAAAATTAATTGACAACAAAATTTTAATTATTAATCTAACCGTAGGAATAATTTTTAAAATTTTCATTATAAAAGTTTTGTTTTGGAAATATTCAAAAATTTAAAAATCATCCATTCGTTTCTAACCCCGACCCAAAAAAAGTATAATATAAGTTTGTAGTGTGTGTCTGTGTATCAGTGTATCTGTGTGTATGTACGAGTCCAAGTACAGATCAAACGCCTGGACTGATTTGTTTAAGTTTGATGTGAGTAAAATTTTATATAAAAATATACTTGTATTATTGTTTGTTGAAAACTAAAGGCCAATTTTAACAATTCTATGTACACTGATGAAAACAGTTTAAAGCATATTTTTGCCAGCAAGATTTCAAGAATTATGAAAGTTTAAATTTTTTTATATTTATGGAATATAACTCTACCTCATATTTTTCTCTAAAACCTTATTGAAAGGAAAATGTGGTAAGTTCTACTTCTAACATGATTTTTTTTTTAAATATCCTTTTTAATAAAGGCATTTTTTTTTAACTATTTGATGAAATGGAAGTTTATTGAGTTTCCATTACAATGATAACTGTTTTACTATTGTCCATGGTGTGAATGAACGTGAGAGCTGAGCAAGATGACTGCAAAACTAAACAACTTGTCAAGTTTTGCTTTCAGTTTTTCCATAGTTTTGTTTTCATAAGAATTTTATTTAAACCCTTATTGGCAAACAATAATATCATTTAAAACAAAAAAAAAAAAGGATTCATGTTAAACTAAAGATTTGCTCTTCAGTCTCGATGTATTCGAAGAAAGAGTTTTTGTTGTTAGTGAGTTTGTAAGTATCGCAGCTAAGTGGGTATCCCTAAGTACAAGGAGTATAAGTAAATAATATTTAATTTACTATTCGTGCTGTAAGTTAAGCTAGTCCACCACAGAAAACATGTCGATTCATAATTCTCTTTTCTCGCTTTTGCTTTTATGTCAGTTTCACACAATCCATTTCCTTGGTTCTCACATACACACACTTACACTTGCATATACTCCAAGGAATAGATGAAACTATTAGTTGTGCAAAATGTGAGTATATTAGGGCGGACTAATATTTTATCTCTAACTTGCTCGACTTTAAACTACATAATCATTAAGAGATTTTGAAAAATCAAATTTAATGCAAATTCTTAAGTAATTCATTTGACAGCATAATTTGATCTCACAAATGTCATGTCATGCATGTGAAATTTTAAAGACAACAACTTTCAACCGACCTGGTCTGGAAACTACAAAACCTTGTATTTCACCTTCAATTAATATGAGTTTATGCAAAAGCCAATTTTTTTCACTTGCAATACGAAATTTTGGTTTGTTAGTTCTGCCCTAATGTACATCAAAATCGATGTGACCATGTGTCTGTATTTTTTTTTTATTTTTTATTTTTGTATATGAGTGAAGCGACAAATGTTTTTTTTAAAGATTTTATATGATAAAGAAAATACTTGGCAATTGTTGAAATAAATTTAATTTTCTATTTTATTGTTGAGTGTGGTTTCATAAATAAAATGTGAACATATGCGTTAAATTGGTCTTCTTAGTGAAAAATAAGGAAGTGCATGTGCTTGCAATGCACTTGAGCTATTAAAAAAAAGCAACTAAAATTTCTTTGGAAATGTTTATAAATTTGCAGCTTACATTATAGCAGTACATCAAAATAATGTCCATATGTATAATATTATTACACTAAATAGAGCGGGGGAAACTGTCTTCTAGGAATATGCGTTTTTGACTTTGATTTAAAGAAGTTTTAGGCTTTGAGTTAAAGAATTTCTAAGCAATAGAAAAGAGATGAAATCATAGCATCCTGAGATGAGGTAACGAATGACAAAAATATTATTAAAGTATAATATGGCAAAACAAAAAAAAAAATTCTTAAAAACATGTTTTTTGTTTTGGATGCTGTTGTGTTTCCACAATCCACACAATCAATTGGTTATTAAAAAATATAAAATTTTGTCAGCCAATAAATTGCACTGCTGGGAACACAGGTGGGACGAGCGACAAATTTTTCGGTAAGAACTTTCGTCATAAAAAATAAAACACATTTGTTCATATGAAAATGAACACAACACCGCCGTAGAACGAAATTCGTCGTAGCGAACTCTGAGATAGATTTATTCCTATTATGCTCACCGACCAACGACGAAAAAAAATTCTCTCTCTCTCTCTTTGCACACACAATAACCAACTTGATCAATTATAGGAGCTGAATTCGCTGAGTAAATTTGTCGTTATTGTGCTCCACATGAGGAATTTACGCAGCGAAATCTTATCGACGAATTCGTCGATGTGGATGAAACTCGTCGTTCCTCCCAGCTGTGTTCCTAATATAGACCTGCGTAAATAGTCTTGAAATTTAAATACATCTTGTTTTTTAAATGTTTTCTCGTGGCTGCATTATACTAAACCAATAATAAATACTGTCGTATTATAAGCAAAGCACGATAGATGCATTTGTGTGCGTGTATATGAGTGCTAACAAGCAATGTCGTGAAGACTCCGTGTTATGAACAAACAGTCAACAAAGTAGTGTTGATACGTGTATGCTTGTTATTTTCCATATTGTACGTTTGAGTGTGTGTGTAAGATGTAGATGGTAAGCTATTATGTGTTTAAGGGAGGTTTTTTTTAAGCAAGCGCACACAACTAATGTAAATGCATGTAAACGTTTGTTTGTGTGCAGAAAAATAAAAGAGCATACACACAACGTGTGTGTGTATGTACATGCATGACGCTTGTATACGCGCCCATGCGTAGAAAGAAGCAAGCATCACAAATTTTTCAGTCACGAAGTATTTTCTTCTTTACTCCTATACTTGCAATAACTGAAACAAATTCTTGCAAACAGTGTTGCTTAGCGTTTGCTTTAGAAGACTTCGCTGTAGTAAAGCATTTGAAAAATCCCTCATGTCTTGAAAGTTCTTATAAATGGTCTTGTGCAGGACTTTAGTTCCTAACATAAAACAAATTGTGGAAAAATTCCATCTTCGGGCGTATACGCAATATTTTTATAATTAATATTAAGTATACGCCACCAGTATATAAGATGTGAGGCTTCCAGAGCAGAAGTGCTGTACGTAGAATTTTTCTTTTCCCACACTTTTTTAGTTCCCGGGATATGGGGATTTATTTTTGAATTTCCCGGGATTTCGGGAATTCCTGCTTGAAACAAATAATTATCATATGTTTTTTAACTTAAAACATACATTTTATTTGAAATTCACTTTAATGAGATCAAACTAATAAAAAAAAAACAACAAACAAATGAAAACGAATAACAAGTAAATAAAAAAAGGGACATTCATTCACGATTTGGTTTGGTTTTTAATTTCGTAGCATACATAATTTTTTTTATTAAATTTAATTTTTTTTGCTGTCCCCCTTCTTAAAATGGCGGTAAATTCAAGTCTTGCATGCATTTCGAAATACATTCTATTTTATTTTTTTCACAAAAATAAAACTTATTAGATTAAAAAACAGTTTCTTAATGGTCTTAAAATTGCAAAAGTTTATTCTGCTTCTTGGTTTTATCAACACAAGAAGTTCTGCTCCGGTTTTTTGTTTTGTTATATTGTAATAAAAAAGCAGCAACAAGCATATTAAATATCTTTTGAAATATTTTGTATAAAAGTATCGGTTGCTAGTTTAAAAACCATTTAGTTCTTGCTTGTTCTTTATTATAGTTTTTTTCCTTCTTGCTAAGAGCAAAAAGATTATCTTTTTCTGATTAATTTGCGCAAAAATTTGCAACTTTCAGCATTTGTGCGGTTGTTAAATTTTTTGTTTTATTTATTGTCCCAAACGTAGGAAAAAGTTGTCAAATTTACATTTGAAAAACTATCAAAGATTGAAAAGTTTTTCAATCAAAGTTTTCATATGTTGTAGTGTGTGTGTTAATGTCGTTAGCTGTTGCTTGTGCAAGCATTTTATCTCACCAGATTTAAATGTTTCAGCAAAAGTGAGTTTTTCTTTCATGTTTGCAAAAGCAGAATTCAAAATTCTACTTTATGCAAGTGTATGTATGTATGTGTGTATGAATTTTTTCTGTTGTAAGTATGCTCAATATTTAACATATTTTCAAGTTTCAAGTTTTTTTTAGCTTTTTTGGTTCTTTATTGTTTTATTCCCCAATTCATATCATTTCTATCGCCTGAGTATGAGTTTATAAACAATTTGAAAACTTTTCTATTGCTTTGCATACATACGGCAGCAGCATGGATAACACCAACACCAACACCAACACCAACACTTTTATTGGCAAAAGCAACTGGTGTTTCTTAACTTCGGTCTGTGCAATAAAACTGTGAGTTTGTATTTTGATGTTAAATAAATATGTACATGTATGTATATGTATGGCTGTATATGTGTGTATGTGCGTGTGTGTGTATGTGTATGTTAGAACCATTGTGTCTCTGTGCGGGTTTTTGGGTTTTTAGTTATTCCTTTTTTTCAGTTTTGATATGTTTCTTTTCCACATAAGGGAAATTGGTATTGTAAAATTTTATTATACGGTATTTTCCTCTAAATACATTCAAAATATTTTATGAACAGTTTTTGTTTATGTTCTTTATTATAATTTTTTGTTTGTTCGCTGAATTATTGCATGTGTTTGTAAAATATTTCTGTATGTTTTTCTGGTTTTCTTTCTGCTTTTTTTCTTTTTCAAAAATTTCAATAGATATATATATGATCATGTTGTACCATTAAAAAATTACACAAATTATTTTATTCAATTAAATTATGAATGGATAGGTTTCATCCTTTGAAATGCTGGAATATGAGAAAACTAAAGTGTATTGCATAAAACAGTCGAAGGGAAAAGTTATTTTAATTTATTACAGTAATGGAGAGAAAATGTATTATATAGTGATTACAATTTCAGTACAATACTCTCCACATATTGTTTATTATATAAATATAAAATAAACAAAACTGAAAAAATAACAATATAAAATCAACATGAAAAAATTTTGATTACAAATCATATTAAAAATAATATGTTTTTTCAATGCGCTCTTGTGCTCAGTTGTGTGACTTGTTCTTGTTTTGTTGTTGTTGCTCTTTATGTTCGTAAATAGTCGACAAACTTCGCATTACCAGGGAAAACTTCTTGCTGCTGCCTAGTAGGCAGTACACAATTCTTATAGTTGGAGAGTCGCAGATTCGAATCCAGCAGTCAAGCTAAGGCGGCTTCACAGCTTGTGTTTTTTTAACCATAGCTTTAATTTCCAATAAAGTTTAAAATTATCAAATTAAATCATATTGGCATTTATTTAGTGTGTATTTAAATAATATTTTAACTTTTTTTGTGGCTGCAGTGGTAAGCTCCTTGACTACCACGCTACGAGTTTGTGTTTAACTCTTGGCCGGAAAAGATAATCTACTCGTAAATATATATGTATGTGACCTAATTGTAAAAAAATCAATTTTTACTTTTTTTTTTTTTTTTTTGATGTGGACAACATCTGAGTATCGAATGAGACCGATCCCATGCCCCAAAAGTGTTCCCTCCCAGAGATTTGCGCGTTTTATGAAATTAAATTCGACGATTCTAAGCGCAAATAGAAAGGGACCTAACGGTAAAATTTATTTATTTTCATTTATTTATTTATTTGCTGGCAGATTGCAAATGATCAGAATACACCTTCAATACTGCTTCTTTTTCAACTTCAGTAACATTTACTGTATGAACAGCATCTTTTGCAAGATTTCGACACAATTCGCACAAATCGTATGCCGGCTTCATAGTGACGATGTAGGGACAATATTTCTTCCACAGCGTTTGGAAAGTGCGAAGTTTTACGGTTTTACCACCCGGTTCGACGCTGTTGGTATATATAGTGTAAACAGACGTCTTACTTTCAGTAGTTGGAAGTTTCAATAAACGATAATCACGATGATTTGGTTGACGTCCAGGTAAAGTGATAGCAACAGTTTCAGCAAAACGGCAGTTAAATGAAACAATTTCTTTTTTTTTTCCAAAGTAGTTAAAGCATCTGAACGATTAATTTTATTCGTCATGCCATGTTCGCGTGGATAAACACCATTTTTTTCGTAATGTTCGATTAGATTTTTGTATACAGGAAGAAGTACATATCACGGCATATCGGCAAACTTCGAACATAATATATCTGATTGTACCGTTTCTTCATAGCTCGCTATCGATCACCAACTTTTGACATGAGCATTGCATCGTCACGGTGAGCTGCCAGATGTGCGAGCATAATTAAATCTTGGGATTTCTTATCTAAATTCATGAAAGAAGTACGAAAATCCACAGCCATCTTCTTAGGGATCACTTCATTGCATTGATTTGAACAACACGGAGGTATTTTTGAACCATACAGTCGAGCAACTACCTTTTCTTTGCGTAAATCAAGATCAGATTTATCAAGGTACATATTATCGGTATCATCTTCAGAGTCACTATCCGATAATTGTGAGAAGCGATCGTTATCATCCTCGTCATCAGGGAAGTGATAAAGTAAATCTACTTCTTCGAATTCATCCAACATTTCATCCTAAAACAATCAGTAAGAATGTTACTAGTTTTAAATTATTTTCGCGAACAACATAATAAGGTTATGTGAAATTTTTTTCGTACTAACAGAGTGATATTCACGATTTAAAAGAATTATAAATGAGTATTTATTATAATTCACAATTAATAATTACAGAAAATAAACCTGGATTCGAAAAAACGCGAGCAAAATTGATATGAAACTCATGAAAACAGCGCGCTAGGTAGAAAACAGCAAAAACCAACTACACAAAACAAGAGGTAGGGACGACCTACGCGCGTTTTCAAGGTTGACCAACACGTTCCTGACGTCATGAGATGTGTCGCTTTCAAATGAGACCAATACCAACACGCTCAGTGATGGTACACCAAAGATACACGTACATATTTAAATCTTTAAAATGGCTCTCCAGAACAAAACCGGTTTTTACCCTTAGGTCCCTTTCTATTTTGCGCGTCACATATATTTATGTATGTCCCCGTAACGCCATTTTTCGAATCCCAGACATACATATATTCTTCATAATTATTTTTTTTAGCTGGAATTTTCAAAACGACGTAATTTATGTCAGAGTTCGAAAATTGTTCGAATAAAAATTAAGAAAAATTTCTTATTCGAATAATTTTTTTTACTATATTTTATTTGAACAAATTTCATATGATCAACTTTTATTTGAATAATTTTTTTTTCGAATAAGTCTTATTCGAATAAAATTTTTTTTCGAATAAATATTCGTTTAAATTTTATTCGAATAAAATAAAATCCTTGTGCAAACATGTTTTATAGTAAACAGTTTTCTTCGATCATTTTTAACTCGAACAAGTTTCATGGCACATACTTTTATTCGAATAAAACTTATTCGACTATTTTTTATTACAAATTTATTATAGCGAAATGCAAATTAAGGAATGTGATATTATTATGTAAATGTAGAATTTCACGTACGCATTTTTTTTAACTACTGTTTTTTAATAGCTGCTTGTTCTTCGTTTATTTTTTTTTACAATTTTCCATTATCATCAACTTTAAGCTGGATTTATTATTTGCATTTTAATTAAAAAATAGTTTAATAAATAAATAATATTAAAGTCATAACTATGAAGATACGTGCCCGGATACTGATTCGTAGTTATTACATTTTGTGTAAAATATTTTGCACATATTTAATTAATTTTAATCTGGTAGAAAATTAACATGAATATTTAACAGAAAAAAGTTTTTGCTTTCTAAAGCATGAGGGAGGGGATGGATGTTAAACTAAAAGCACACACACACACACACACATGTAGTGTGTGGCCGATTCTACTTAAATTATTATCTAGTGTTTTTAGAACTTTCTGCTACATTTAGTTAGGAATTTGTGTTTGATGCCATGACAACAACTCGGAGTACTTAAGGTGATATTAAAACCATTTGTCGACTAAACGTGACCATATCACGTAAAGCAAATGTCATGCTAAAACATGTCGTAGCTAAAGCACAGAAGAAAAGGATTATGTTTTTATGGGAGGGTATAATTGGGATGTTGAAGTGTTAAAACTTTAACAAATTTTAAGGTTACGAGTACGTATCTGAGCATTATCATTCCACGACGCATGATACTTTATGATACGAGTACATATGTATAGTATGTAGCAATAATAACTAAAGTTCCAGCTCACCCTTTGCTTTTTAAATGTTACATGATTTCATATGTAAATAAACAATTGGATGAGTTTGTGTTAAATATTTTTAGTTTTGTGAAATGTATGTATGTGAAAAATTTTACTACACCCTTGGGCTTATAAATAACTTATCTATATGGATGCTTAGTTTGTGCTCTGAATTTAAATTGCTTTTCAAATTATTTATTCAATTCATAAAGTGTGATGTATTGTATAGCTTGTGTGTAAAATGCCTGCGCAATGATATTTTCTTAATATTTGTCAGTGTGAAAATAACAAAAATTTTGCATTGAAGGGCATATACAAAGTTTATTTAGTAGCGATTGAAAACTTTAGAGCGACAGGCAGCAAAGGCAGCAAAAACTTAATATAGAGAGTGGCTGGCGTTGGCTGAAGTAGTTAGCACGTTGACTACAAAACCGAAGGTCCTGAGTTCGAGCCCGATATCCAGCAGTCATAAAGTAACAACACCAAGCATTTTTCTGATATGCACTAGTGTCCCTTTGTATCACTTGTTGTAGGAAAGTTCAAGTGATGAAGGCATAGTCACTGGTCACTGAACTCGGTATAGTTCAGCAGATACTAATCCTAATGTAACATCAGAGCGCCCTCCTTTGCTGTCTAGCAGAATCATTGGCGAAGTAAACTAACTAATAAAATGGCTACTAAATACAGCTTAAAAATGTTTTTTATTTATTTATTTATTAATATTGATATTATAAATAAATACAATAACAATATAAGAGGGGTAGAAGCACTAGCTACTAAGACCATCGGCTAAGATAAAAATATTTAATATGCCTCATTTCTTTTTTTGGCGGCTATGGCACGATATGTAGTATGTACTTTACGAAATTATGCCTATATAATCGAATATCTTATCTGATGTAGATATTTTTTAACAAACAATCTTAAGTACTCGCTAATCTTTTTTTCGGGTTTTTAGACGATCTTTTTATTTTTGGCATTTTTTTTAGTGTATAATTTTTTTTATTTTTGGCGATTTTTGTTCGGTTTTTTAAATATATTTTACTTTTAGAGTTTTATAGCTATGCTATTTATGGTGTCATACAGGAGTAAGGATGTGCTTTTCGTAACAAAACTAATCGACAGTATAACAGTTATAAATAAATTTTTGGTTTGATTTTTTTTTGTACTTAAAAACTGAGTACGAAAATAAATGAAACAAATTGTTTGATTTTGAAGTGGGTGAAACAAAATTAATGAGAGCGTTAGCTCAATTTATTTTTGTGTTATTTTTGCACTGAGCACAAACCAGAGAACATATCCGATCGGCTGTAAGCCAGCTAACAGCCGCCACCGGCCACAAACAATATATATAATTAATCGTGCGCCGCTAGAAAGGAAAATAATGGAAACGTTTTGAAATATTTGCAGAGAATTTAATATCATCATATAATATAATTTTATTGCATTTTTATTTTACATACGAAATTTGCTTTATATAACTAAGCAGCATAGCTATAACCGCGTGTCCAGAGACACATCTCTTTTTTTTAGTTTAAGCTCTTTTTTATCGTTTTCAAGCTTTTCGGTTTTTGGCGTTTTCTTTTTGTTTTGACGATTTGTTCGTTTCTTGAAGAGATATAATTTTTTCTTTAGAATTTTTTTTAGTTATTGTGTCTTCGTCTTTTTGGCGATTTTTTCGCTTCCTGGCAATTTATTTTAGTTTTCGAATTTTTTTTTTAATGTTGGCGTTTTCTTCGTTTTGGCGATTTTTTAATTTTCGGTGCTTCTTTTTCGTTTTCGTGACTTTTTTCGGTTATTTGATATATTTTTGTTTGAGCTTTTTGTCTAATTTTAGCGTTTTGTTTCGTTTTCAGGAATTTTTCGGTTTTTTCGTTTATGGCGATTTATTCGGTTTTTGCCAATTAATTTACTTTTTAAGCGATTTATTTTCGTTTTTGCGTTTATTTTCATTCTGGCGATTTTTTCACCTCTTGGCGATTTATTCTACTTTTAGATTTTTTTAGTTATGACGTTTTCTTTGAATTGGAGATTTTTTCCTTCTGTGGCGATTTTTGTCATTTTATATATAAATGGAAACGTTTTGAAATATTTGCAGATAATTTGATATCATATAATTTGATATGACATAATTTTATTGCGTTGTTAATTCATATATGAAACTTGTTTTATATACTTAAGCAGCATAGCTATAACCGGTTGTCCAAAGACACATCTCTTTTTTTTTAGTTTTTTGGCGATTTTTTTGGTTTTTGCCGATTTTTTTTATTTATGTTTTTTATCGTTTTGGTGATTTTTTCCTGGTTTTAGGCGAGTTTTTCATTTTGGTGATCTTTGTCGTTTCGGGATTTTTTCGTTTTTGGCGATTTTTTCTGTTTTGCCGATTTTTTTTAGATAGGGGCTTCTCATCGTTTTTGGCGATTTTTTCTTGATTTTGGGCGATTTTTTTGTTATGGCGATTTTTTATTTTGGTATTTTTTAGCCTTTCACGGTTTCCAGCAAGTTGTCAAAACTAAATAGTAAAATTACATTAACTAAAGAATACCCTTTAATTTTTATTAATTAAATTTCATTGTTAATTGGTGTAGTCTGCATAAAAATACACCAACTCTAGAAGTTTTGTGAATATTACATTATGGTTTCAACAATTTTCGTTGCTCGCTTTAGAACACCCTTTTATTTTTAACTGTCATATATTTGTTGTTGTACCGGCCGAAGTTTTGCTTTTACGGTTCTCGAGAAAACAGCCTGTGACAGACAAGCAAACGGACCTCGTAGCGAATACAATAGGGTTCCTTTTCACCTTTGGTGTACGAAACCATTTATCAGCTGTTAAAGCCTTTGTTAAATAAAGCAGTGTTACCAACTCAAATTTGTTAAACTGCAAAAAAAAAATTACCCAATTATAATTAAAAACATAAGTTAAACATCAAACCCAAGTTCTTATCAAATGCTAAGCAAACAATTCCATTTTCAGACCTTGACCTATAATGTGTTTTTTTACGCCTTTGATATCTTGTAAATCCATATTTTAAATATTTTTTTTAACTGACATAAATATGGAAAATATTCGTTTAATGTTAACATTTCCACTTCAATTGATTTAAATTGCACATTGAATGATTCCATATTGTTTTGACTTTGCTTTTCTTAAACTAAAACTAACTGAACTCTATTATTTTTAGTGAAAATAAAATAAAAGAAAAGCTTGATGACCTTTTCCTCTTGTTTATTTTTTTTGCGCTGCAACTTGTTGTTCTTATGTCAGACAAAATTGACTTCAAAATACGATTCAATTGATTTAGAAATATTTAAAATTTTCTCACGTTGCTTTCTGAACATTTTAATGCTATTTGTTTTCTTTCTTACAGATTTTTCCCCTCTCATTTTATCTTGGAAGAAAATCTATGAATATTGTATGGTATTTTAGTTTAGATGTTTGTTTGAGTGAAAAATGTCTTAACGTACAAAAGTGTCTTATGGCAGCACAAGAATAGTTGATATGTGGATAAGGAGGGGGGGGGGGAGAAAGAGAATATACTATTTAACGCTTAATTGGGGATTCATAAGAAATCATTTTGGATTAACTTTCAGCGCCTTTTGGGTATGCAATAGATATTGTGAAATATGTGGGGAAACAGTAAATATTTCCCAGCAAAAAATTGAGAAGTGTGCTGAAGCATCATATTATTTTAGTGATAGAGGCATATTATAAGTTTTGTATGGTATATGGCAAAAGTTTTTTAATTTCGCTGCTCAAGAGCGAATTTTAGCACACACACTAACAGCGGAGCTTTTACAAGATTTCCTATGGCGAAGCAAAAGTTTTTGCTGGGTGTTTCCAAAGATAAAACAGGGGAGAAATTTATTTTATTTTATTTTCTTTGCTCTCCCCACATCATCAAAAGTAATAAATTATTCATATCATAAGCCAATATTCGCCCCTCAATATTCACACATTTTTTGTTGTAGTTAGTCCCTTATTCATTTTCAATATTATACAAAAACAAATAAAAAAAAAAAGAATTTGCTTATGTTTAAAAGGTTAAACAAATGAAAAGGTTGAATTGTTGTGCAAATAAACTTCGAATTGAATTTGATTATAAGCAAAGACAACACGAAACATCTAAGGGCAGGTCAAGTGAACAGATTTACAGAAAAAATGTGTAACACCTGTAAAGTTCTGCTAAACAAAAGTAAACAATGAAAAGCAAAATTAGATTTTTCAATATTAAAGCAAAGTAAATTTGAAACTTAACAAGCAAGACCTTATATATCGCCGCATGTTCAAGGTAGTTTAGAAAAAAAGCAGTGAAGTGAAGTGAAGATTTTATTGTTGCAAATAATAATAATTTGAGACAAGGGTTTCTTTCAATTTACAAAAAAAAGTGTCAATAGAAAAACATAACAAGGATAATATTGATGTTCGAATGCTGGGCTAATACACTTTTTTTTAAATAAATAATTAAAAAAGTATGAGATTGTATTTGTCATGGATAAAAAATATATTTGTGAGCTGAAATTTGATAAACAACTAGGCCTGGGTTAGCAACTAGGTAAAAAAAATCTGAAAACCCGGAAATTATGGCCAGGGGGCGGGGCTACACCCATAAGAATAAAAAAATTAAAAATTTCGCTAGTGAGCTGAAATTTGATATACAAGTAGCTCTAGGTGAAAAATCTGAAAACCCAGAAATTTTAGCCAGGGGGCAGGGCCACGCCCATAAAGCTAAAAATTAAAAAAACACAAATCTAAGGCGTTTAACTCAAGCGATTTTATTGAAAGTTGGAGTACATGTTGCAATAATACAAGGTTATATATTTTTGTCAAAAAAAATGTGGGCGTTAACACGCCCATATAATTTGAACCTCCTATTACATGTACTTCGGGTCAGCACATTTAAATGTACTATTTATGTATTTACAATTATCTGTTTCCAACTAAACTAAACAATAAAGATAAACCCTGTCCAGAGAAAATCTTGAGTTTAAAAAAAGTGGGCGCGATTTACTCCCATAAGTTTAAAAAATTAAAATTTACGCTAGTGAGCTGAAATTTGATAAACAAGTAGGTCTAGCTTAGCAACTAGCTAGAAAAATCTGAAATCCCGGAAATTATAGCCAGGAGGAGGGGCTACGCCCTTAAGTCTCAGAATTAAAAACACAAATCTAAGGTGTTTAACTTAAGCGAATTTGTTGAAATTTTGAGTTCATGTTGCAATAATGCAAAGCCATAAATTTTTGTTGAAAGAAGTGGGCGTTAACACGCCCATAAAGTTTAAGCCTCGTATTTCATATACTTCTGCTCAGCACATTTAAATATACTATTAATATATTTATTATTGTATATATTTCGTTTCCAAAGAAACTTGACACGAATGATAATTACCAGCTAAAAAATGTTTTTCTTTTAAAAGAGTGGGCGGGAATACGCCCATAAAAAAAAAAATAAATTTGCGCTAGAGAGCTGAAATTTGATACGTAAGTAGGTCAAGGTGAGAAACCAACTAGAAAAGTCTAAAAACCCAAAAATTTTAAACAGGAGTGGCGGGGCCACGCTAATATTGCACCTGAATTGAAAACTTAATATACAGAATTTAACTGAAGCCATCTAATTGAAACTTGTATGCACGTATGTAAGGCTTGAAGTTTTAATCTTAAAAAGTGGACGATGATAAGCACTGCTCACAACGAAATCTTGAGCTTAATAAAGTGACCCTACCCGATTTAAAACCCATAACATTTGAAGCTACAATTTGTACTATAGAGCTTAAATTCTATACACAAATAAATCTAAATCAGAGATTACAAAAAAAAAAATCTAAAATCCGGGAAGTTTCAATTAGGGGGCCAGGACACGCCTGCCAGGACAGAATAATTGTGGTACTCATAAATTAACAAGTTTTGAAGTAATAACCCGAAAAATATGACTACTGTGAGCAACCCCTCATAACCAGCGATGCCAACTATTTATGACCCAAACGCGCTATCCCCCTTCTCAAAACGCGCTAGAACGCGCTAAGTTACAGCATTGTAAACTATTTATAGCCAAAACGCGCTATTTTCGGACGCACTAAATTAGATTTTAATAAAAGTCGATGTATGTTATTCTGTGATTTTCGTTAATGAAAACGTATGTTATATATTTCTCATTTCGCGTTTATGATAACAAATTGTTATATTTTTAATGCTTTGTAGAGAGTTCTAGGAAATTTTTTAAAAATATGGACGCATGTACATAATTTTTTTCTAAACCTACAACACAACTTCCACTTTTTTTTAAATAACCTTGAAAAATAACTTTTTTTACTCTACTGAAAGAATTTGATTTTGGACATTCGTATTAGATAATACAATGAATTTTTTTTAGTAGCTCTTTTTCAGATTTTACAATATGGCTTCTTCGAAATTATATCCTAAATAACTAAAATCATTTAATACAGATTCAGAATCGCCTTCCAAATAATCGAAATCCTTAGTTTTTCTTTTAATTTTACTTGTCAAACTTTGTAAAATACGTTTTTAATTCTAACCACATTTGAGGGAATTTTTTTGCGTCAGCTGCATCATTAACTAATTAAAAAATTTTTATCAGAGTTTTCGATAGTAGAAAATTTTTAAATATATACAAAAAAAATTAAAAATTTTGAACTGAAATGATGTTATTGACTTTGTTTAAAACGCGCTAAATTAGCGCCTTTTTTATTAAACACGCTAAGATGGAAAAAAGCGCGTTTGGCATAGTTAAAACGCGCTAATTCTAGCGCGAAACGCGCTAAATTGGCATCGCTGCTCATAACTTACAATTATAAATATTGTACTGATTTGTACTTTGATTTTAGCACCTTTGTACATTGCTTAGTCTCTCTCTCTCACTTTCAATTCCTTTGATAAACTCTCACGCATTTCTACATGTAGTTATGACAACACAATAAACATAGCTGATAAAGTCTTATTACTTTATGACCTTTTTGCTTGAGCCACAACAAAAATTTGTTTAAACTATGTTAAAATGTTAAGATACTATGACAATTAGGACACTTAAGACACTAGTGTGAATACCCCAAATGTATATTTGTTCATTTCCTTATGTTTGGAAAAAATGTTGTCTAGTAAGCAGATTATCTAGAAATGATATGACACCCTTACGATTACAAATTTATATAATGCATAGCATATTTCAGTGATAATTGCTATTGGGCCAAACAAGAACTTGGTCAACATTTTTATCTCACTACTTTTGATGGCCGAAATTTTGAAAAAGGAACTTGGGGCCTTTTTTCACATTTATATTTTTGTAAGGATTATATTTAGAAAATAATAAATACTTATGCAACCTTGCAGCAGTAGTAAATCAGCCAAGTCAGGCTAATAATAAATAAATACATACATACATACTTATGTACATGACCATATTTACTTTTTTGTGTAGGTTTTCATACGAATCTGGTGTGTATATAAAATAATTTTATTGATTTTTTATTGTATTTAATTTCATTGGATATTTTTTTTTGCAATTCATGCAAATGCATTTTTTTGCTTGTTTTTTGTTTTCGCCGCTACAAATATAAATACTGGAGTAAATATTTCTACACAGACCCGCTTTGCAAATGTGTGTGGGTGAAAGTGTTGTTGTCAATATTCAAACCATTTACATGAGCTTTATGTATCAGCGTATATACAGTTATTTATTCCCATGACACATGGGTGTGTGTGTGTGTGTGTGTCCCTCATATATGTATGTATGTATGTATGTACATACATGTAAGCCTTAAAAATGTGTATACAATTTGTTTTGCTTTATTGCTATTTTTGTCGCGTGTGTGTGGAGGTGTGTGGGTGTGTGTGTGTGTGTGTTGGAGTTTGTGTTTGCATACGTGTTTCTGTGCGGAAGTGTGTGTTTGATTATCGAATGTATTACTTTATTTTTTGGATTATTTAACACTTTGACATTTTTTACACTTTATTTCGCATATACATACATACATATATGTATTTTTTTTTTTTACATTCATACACATTGGGCGTTGGCTAAAGTAAATATTTTATATTTCGGGCACAATACACATACAAAAGTAAATGTGGGCTTAAAACTAGCAGCAGCAAAATATTGGTGGCTATTCTGAAAAAAGCGTCGAAGGAGTGGAAATTTTCATTTCAAAGCAAAATAGTTTTTGCTTTTTATATTTCTAAAATCAAATAAACGTGGGAATTTTAATGCATTTCTCTCTCTCTCTCTCTCTCTCTTAAAAAAACGGACAATTTGTATGACAAACAACAAAAAATTTTTTTACATATATGCGTATTCCAGAATAAACACCATTATTATTTAAATAAAAAAAACTATAATCAGAAATAATTTTTAATCAGGCTTAAGTTCAGTAATTTCAATTCTTATTGAATGCCATATTTTTATTAACTAATGTGAGTTTCTAAAGAAAAATTAAATTAGACTTTATTAGCTGGGGGAAATAACGATATTTTTCTGTGCAGCCACGCATTTCATCAGCATTCTGAACTGTAATTGCCAAGTGAACATATTTTTGTCACGTGCCCATAATGATTTAAGTGAGTCATATTTAGAATGCTGGAAAGCAAGATCAACTGTAAAAAGCAAAAATAAAGTAACATAAAGCCAATACAATAATACTTACATCGATGGTGCATCGAATAAGCAAATATAATTAATGTGATGATCGTAAAAGATAAGCAAGAATAGTTAAACATACTTAGGTAGAGTGATATAACTTCGTGCTAACCTAAATAAAAAATGGATAAACAGAAAATGAATAGTGATATTTACAAATGTATTTACCAAAGCTAAATCAATAATTGTATACACAATCATTTCTCATATTACATTTCATTGAAAATTTACGTTAAATAGCTGATGTTAATAATAATTTCTACCCCAGTAGATAGACATGGGTGCTGATGAAGTGTGTGGCTGCACAGAAAAATATCGGTATTTCCCCCAGCTAATAGTGTCTAGTTTAATTTTCATTCTCTTCTTTAGAAACTGACATTAATTAATAAAAATATTTCATTCAATGAGAACTGAAATTACTGAACTTAAGCCTGATTAAAAATTATTTCTGATTATAATTCACTACAGTTATATTAATTAAAATAAATAACTTTCTTAGTTAATTTTAACTATTATTGTTCGAACTTTATTTATTTCTATGTTTATAATTTGATCTGGCTAAAGTTCGTATCGCTTTGTAAGCCAAATTACATGTGATACCTATTAATGAACAAATAACACCAAAGTTAATTGTAAATTTTCTGACCATTACGTAGTAGAATGGAACAACTAGCTGTTTTCAAAAGCCATTACACCTTCAGTATCAGCGTTCTTTTGTGTTTGGGCCACTGTGTGTGATGTCAGTTGATGTATATTTCTGCTCTATATACTCAGCCATTATGGCAAATGAAATATGTGAATTGTTTTGATTCATCGTGTTACAATTTGCTGAAAGCTTTTTTGTAATGAAAACTCAATTTTACCATCTCTAAATTTACAACAGTCTTGCCATTGTCGTTTGTTCTTTACTAATTATTAGTTAATTTGCTAATTTTTTGTTCTACTTAAGACAAGTTTTTTTGGTTTTTTGCAATTAAGTATATTTATTTAATTTTTTCTTAGTCTTTGTTCCTTTGGCAACATATTTGCTATTAAGCTTAACCACAACTGTTTGTATCGATCGAAACACATTTTGACACAGTTGACAAAATGTGGTAATTAAAATTTAAAATATATACCGAAACCGTTTACGGTGTTTCAGCACATATGTATGTGCATATGTATATACAAATCATACATAAAGACACACATACACACACACTATATACACATTAGCCTATACACACACACAGCAAAATGTTTGTCATACATTTACTTAATATATTCCCTTAAAGTTTTGTTAATTACTTTGGTTTAGCAGTTGCTTACAAATTACTTATATTTAATATTTAAAAACAAAAAATATTTTTAAAACCAAATAGACAAACTTCTACAAATGAAGCCATAAGTCTAGAGATTTTGTAAGAAAATTTTGATTATTTGATATTCAATGCTTAAAGCATTTTTGGCAATAACTTGCAGCAAACAACTCAAAAGTAAATTAAACACAACACAAGAAGTTGTGTTTTATGAAAGTCTCTCTTGTTGGTCATTTGATTTTTACACAAAAGTTTCTTCGTTGTAAAACTAAAAGCAAATATTGTGAAGAGTTCATAAGAAAGAGTAAAGTAATTTCTGGCAAATCTACTAGTACTTACAATTTGTAGAATTTGTGAGTGATAATGACTGTTAAAGCATATGAAAGCTGAAAGGAGTAAAATAAACACTTTTTTACACTTTATTAATCAGGTGTAGACGGCTGGCAGCAAATTTCTAATAAAAAAAATTCAGCAGCAATGAATGAACAATTTTATTCAGTTTCATTTTAAAATAAAATTATAAATAATTAAACAAAATGAATACAAAGAAATATTTAAAGCCACCTTTAGATAAAATAAATATTTGCTTCTATAATTTTATATAATAAAACCTCATGTAAAGCTCTTTATGAATGATTTTTGACAGTTGACAACGGACACATTTTTCCCTATTGTGAATAACCAGCGGAATTTATATTTCCATGAAATTTCTATATTCCTCAAAGGGAAAAATGCCTTTGTTAATCTTTCGTGCATATTTTTCCTTTCATCAATTAGTGAATACAAAATACGAATTTAACTTTGATAATGAGAAATACAAAAACCTTTCTTCACGATTGTAATTTCGACGGAAGAAATGTTCACGATACGACTGATGGTTGAAATTACAACAGTTGAATTCGCTGTCATTTGTTGAGTCACCGAGGAACAATATAGCTTTCAACAATACTTACAACTAATAAATAACATCGTTTTTTATTAAAATGAGTTTTCAGGCGTAGTTTTGCGCTCCTCAAAAATTCAAGAATCTGCCACGATAAAAAAAATGTGCAGTAGTATCCAAAGCAGTCGATTACGTCTCGCCAAAACTATACCTTTCGCAGACCACAACTTGGCGAATTTTGCATCGTTACTTGTGTGCTTATAAACTTCAATTGACCCAAGATTTCAAAGTAAATGATCAATTGAAAACGACGTATATTCGCTAAAAGCAGGTTAGAGCAGTCTTCAGCGATGGAACCCGCTTATGGATGTCAAAAAACAAAATTTGAAACGATACCAATATACACGAGATCTAAGAGCGTCTAATGGCATCCCCAAAAAGTCAACGTTTGCTGTTAGTTTTGGGCTGGTGGCGTCAACGGTTCATATTTCTTTGAGAAAGACATTGAGGAGACCATGACCATCAACAGCTGGTGTTATAGATCGATGATAGCATTAAGTGATTATAATGGTTAAAGAGGGCGAGAGAGATAGAAATGGAGACAGACATAGAGATAGAGATATATGCAGAGATAGAGATAGAGATAGATACAGAGATAGAGATATAGATAGAGATATATATGAGATAGGGATAGGGATAAGGATAGAGATAGAGATAGAGATAAAGATAGAGATAGAGATAGAGATAGAGATAGAGCTAGAGATAGAGATAGAGATAGAGATAGAGATAGAGATAGAGATAGAGATAGAGATAGAGATAGAGATAGAGATAGAGATAGAGATAGAGATAGAGATAGAGATAGAGATAGATATAGAAATAGAGGTAGACATAGAGATAGAGATGAAAATAGAGATTGAGATAGAGATATAAATATAGATATAGATAGAGACAGAGATGAATATAGAGTTAGAGATATAGATAGAGATAGAGAGAGCTAGAGATAGTCATATAGATAGAGAGATAGAGGTAGACGTAGACATAGAAATGAAGATAGAGGTGGATATAGAAATGGAAATAGAGATGGAGATAAAGTTAGAGTTAGAGGTAGAAATAGAGTTAGATAGAAAGGGAGATTAAGAGAGAGAGAGAGAGAGGGAAAGAGAGAAATATAAAAGGAGGGTGAAAATTCTTTTATCTAATTTTTCGACCTTTTTCTTATATATTTAATTAAACTATTTTTTTTGAGCTTTAGGTCTATTTGTATAATGCTTTATTGTTTCAATATTTCGTAAACCTTCGGTTTACTTCTTCAGGCGTGGACCCGCTAACTTTTTTATTAAGCACGATTGAGTCTTCTTCAGAGCTCAGGGTGTGCACTAAGATTTTTAAATATCCGTTAATTAGAAGCAGGTTTAATCTTATATTATAATGTGCGTAGATCCGCCCATTTTTTTCACTTCATGATTGTCATTATGAAAGTCGCAGCAATCGAGTAAGTTAAATATCATGAATACAAAAAAAAAATATTGCGGGCATATTGCCGCCCACTTTTTTAAAAACGGGACTAAATGAAAGCTTTGCTATCTAAAAGTTATGGAGTTATAAAACTAAAAACTTAAAAAAATACATATTAAGGATTTGATTAGGCTCGTATCGCTCTGGCTCGTCCTTTTTGGAAGTCGGTTAAATAAGAAAGAAAAATTTCTAAAGCTAAATCATTTGGAAATTTAAAGACTTTTTCTTCACACATACAAACATATTTTAAATTACCACAATATCAAACAGTGAGATTTTTCTTTTATATATATTTTTAATAAACATAATTGCTTTCTTTTGTGATATTGTCTTCAGCAAAAGGTAAAATTTATTAAATGTAAAAGTTGCCACCACCTTGATCGCGGTGTTTTCAAATAATGTGCATGTAATAACAAATATTATGATGCCACAAGTAAATAAATTATTTTCACACTGCACAGTGGAGTAGGAGGCAAATTCAGCAACTTGAGATCCATTTATTAGGTATGATTTCTTTTTTTTTGTGAGATCTTGTATTTATCGCAAGAAATTAGTAATAATTTTTGACTGCAGATTTCAAACATATTTTTAACAAGTAGCTGTAGTTGTTTTCTTTCTTCAGCTTAGTCATTAAATGCTTGTAACTCCAGTGGGCTTACTCTGTAATTCTAAACAAACAAAAAAATACTTTCGAATTTCTCCGTTTCCATTATACTCTGAAAACAAAGGGACCGTAAAGTTTGCTTTCATTTTGTTCTGTTTTTCTGGAAAATACTTGAACCTTAAGATGACTTAAGCTTTTATTTCATATTTCCACATATAGATTATTTTTTTTAACAAACACTACCCAGCAAGTGATTAGCTTGTCTGTGAAAATTATTTAGGGTCTATGGTGGGGATCGAACCCAAGACGTTTGCACTGATAGGCTAGCATCGTTACTACTCAGCCACAGAGTCAAGCTTAAAATGCAATGTGCGTAAACAAATATCTGAAAAGCTCTCTTTGGCTTACAACTTTTTTAAAGAAACAATTTTTAAAGTTTATTTTCGAAAAAGCCCACTGTGCTTCATTTTATATTGCTTACTATATTAGTTTTTTTAAAATTGTTTTTTACTCCACATGCCATCATATTTTCTTACCTTAAATGTGTCTGTGTAACAAAAAAAAAAAGGAGAACCTGTGGAGGCAAAACCGAAACAGACAAGCGATATCATTAATGAGCTTGAAAATTGTGCAACTTTGTCAAACTTAGATTCAACCATAAGTAACCACACACTTACACGCACACACACACAGAGTAACACACGTATACACACATCCACACACATATCAACCAACCAACCAACCATCATTTATTATTACACAAATAAAAAGTTTTATTGTTCCCTTCATCTGCAGGCACCCACTGCATTTCAGCAAGAAAAATATATACAACATTGCTTAATAAATATTATTAGGAACTTGCTACACACATACACACAGACACACATTCACACGCACGCATCCACACGCACAAGCTTGCACAAGACATGATTTCATTGTTATTATTATAATATTTTAGTTTAGTTTAGATTGTTGTTTGCTCCATGAGTCGTCTTTTATTTATTTTTTTTTCTTCCTCCAGCTTCACAATATAAAATGATGCATTGTTTGAAGTTGTAAGATGAACTTTGTCGTCGTTAGTTGTGTTGCTTGTCTGGCATCTGCAACCTGTCCACAAAAGTGTGAAGACACATTTACCCCAAAACAAAATAGCAGTTTATTATACAACCAGCATTATAATAAATGTTTTATTTTGTCGGTTTTCTTTTGCAGCTTGTCTCCTTTTCATGGCATTTTATTAGAATAATTATGTATTTTTGTGAAATTTTTCTTCGGTATTTTTGGTTAATGCTGCTAGACTTTGCTATGAAAATTAATGGGTCTTAAACTTGACATTTATGTAAGAAATGCATTAAAATAATGTACGATCAAAGTTTCTTGTAAATAAATATTAAAAGCGAAATGTGTGTGGGTGTGTTAATTTATTTGTTTGCTGCAAAAGATCAAGGTCTTTGTGGTGTAACAAAACGTTTTGCGTGTAAACTTTTAATGTTGTAGATTTAAATGATATTGTGTAAATTATTATATTGTGGTCATAGGGGGCGGGGGGGAGGGGCAAGCTTAAAAAACTCCTAATGCGTTTGGTTTCTTAATGTAAACTGAGGAGAAATAATAATATTTTATGTCATAATTAAGTATTAGGTTTCATTGTAAATTATAATGTAAATTTGAGTAAATACCTTTGATAAATATGCCACCATTTTTAACCGCCACGTGTCAATTTGACTAAATGTTATTCAGTAATAAATTTCATAAACTATATGCATATTAATAATGAAATAAGTAAGAGTGCTATAGTCGGCTGTGCCGAATCTTATTAACCCTTCACTGACGTTTATTTATTCCTAAAGAAGTTTTAAAGTTAAGCAGAAAGCAACTGTTTCAGGAAAATGAAATGCAACATTGTCTTTAATTTATTTTATAGCTATGACTGTTCCTTAGCATTAATTTTTATAATTATATCTATTTACTAAAAATTAATAAGAACTCGTTTTAACCTGTCAACGAAAGACCATAGATTTGAAACTTAATTATGATGAGAGCATAACAAGCAAAATGGCACAAACCTTCACTTATATTTAAATTAGACATCCATATCAAAATTGAACAAATAGTTAAACAAGTAAAAAAATCGTGAGTAAAGATCTTCCTAAAACATGAAATAAGTTTAACTGAAAAAAAAAAATTTTTTTTTACTAATTTTTTTTTTTAATTTCCAACCCTGGAACCATACTTCTAATATATTCTAATACAAAATATAGAATATATTTGACTACCAAAGAAATAACTACTAGTTTTGTGTAATTAGCTTCCCAACCCTGGAATTTTTTTAGATTTTGTTAATTTCTTACATCAATCTATTTCTTTTAATAATTTAAGGAAAAATTAGTTTTAGTAGGTTATTTTTATATAACAAAAAAGTTTTTTAAACCCTAGAAACGTCTTTTTTATTTTTTTTTAATTTTAATACGAATTTGGTTCGTTTTGAAATATAAAATAAATTTATAAAAAACAACGGGATTAGCTAGTTACATTTATATGGCAAAATCAAGTTTCAGCTTTCCAGCTCTGAAACCATCTGCTCGATTTTGCTGATTTTGGACCATTTCTGACACACCAGTCTAAGACCCAACGAAGTCTCTAGCTTTTCCGAGAGCTTCGGAAAACCGATTTCACAAAATTTTTGGCGTTTTCTTACTTTTTGGCGTTTTTTCCGTTTTGGCGATTTTTCGGTTTGTGACGTTTTATTTTAATTTTTGAGGTTTTCTTTTTTTTGGCGCTTTTTTAGATTTAGGCGTTTTTTTCGGCTTAAAGCGATTTTTTTTTCGTTTTGGCAATTTTTCGGTTTATTAAGTTTGTTTTTGTTACCATTTTGCTTTTGATGATCTCTTTGCGTTTTGGCGATTTGTTGAATTTTGGGTGATATTTTTGATTTAAGCGCTTTTTCCAATGTGAAATTTTTCATTTCGGCATTTTTTTTTAATTTTGGGATTTTTTAGCTTAAGCGTTTTTGAAAATTTCAAGAAATTGCCTCTTACATAATTACATATCCAAAATTACATTAACTGATAGAATAGCTTTTAATTTTGTTTTGTTTTTAATTTCAGTGTTAACTGGTGTAGTCTGCATAAAATACACTAACTTTAAAAAATTCAAGATTCTGTATATAATTAATTGTCTGTATATTGTAGTTAGATTTCAACATCTTTCGTTGCTTGATTCAGAACACCCTTTAATTTTTTACTGTCAAATATTTGTTTTTGTTTTACATATTCGGTGAAAATTTCAGGTTCGTAGCTGTTACGGTTATAGAGAAAATAGCCAGTGAAACAGATAGACAGACGGACGGATTTTTTTCATTTTGCCGTTTTTTATTTAGCGATTTTTTCGGTTTTTCGAAATTTATTTTAGTTTAGGAATTTTTTTAAATTTGGTGCTTTTTTCGTTTTGGCGATTTTTTTCACTTTGGCGTTTTTTTTATTTTGGCGATTTTTCCGGTTTTTCGCGATTTATTTTAGTTTTAGGAATTTTTTTAAATTTGGTGCTTTTTTCGTTTTGGCGACTTTTTTTTAATTTTAGCGATTTTTTTTTCATTTTGGCGACTTTTTCTGTTATTTGGGTTTTTTCATTTTGGCGATTTTTTTTCGTTTTGGTGATTTTTTTTTTGTTTTTGGGGTTTTTTCATTTTGGCGTTTTTTTATTTGGCGATTTTTTCGGTTTTTCGCGATTTATTTAAGTCTTAGGAATTTTTTTAATTTTGTGCTTTTTTCGTTTTGGCGATTTTTTTCTGTTTGTGGAGTTTTTTTCATTTTGGCGATTTTTTTCATTTTGGCGTTTTTTTTTATTTTGGCGATTTTTCCGTTTTTTTGCGATTTATTTTAGTTTTAGGATTTTTTTTAAATTTGGTGCTTTTTTTTCGTTTTGCCGATTTTTTTTTGCTTATGGCGAGTTTTTTGATTTCTTAGTTTTACCATTTTTGAAAATTTCAAGAGTTTTGCTCTTACGGTTTCCAAGATACAGCAAGTTGTCAAAATTGCATTAACTGATGGAACACACTTTTATTTAATTTTTTATTTAAATTTTAGTGTTAATTAATGAAGGCTGTATAAAAATACACTAACCTTACAAATTTCAAGTATATATACATACAATTGTATGTATGTATATTACGTGGGATTTTAAAACTTTTCGTTGCTCGTTTTGGAACACCCTTTAATTTTTAACTCTCATGTATTCGCTGATGTAGCGGCCAAAGGTCTACACACTGTGTCCAAATTTCAGGTCCGTAGCTCTTACGGTTCTCGAGAAAATAGCCTGTGACGGACACCGTAGCAAAACAATAGAGGTCCTTTTCACCTTTGGTGTACGGAACCCTCAAAACCAATTCAGACACGTATTGCTTTTAAAGTTCGAATGGTACTCAAAAGTGCAATCCATGTTTTTTGCTGAGAAGCAAGAGAACAACGAGAAGGTATGTAGCCAATCGTAGTCCTAGTAACAAGGATGTTAGTATTAGTTTATTTTAATTTGTACTTAAAACAAAGTATGTATGTTCATAATTTTATTTTTTGTCAAGATAAATATTCGTAAAACCTAATTGCTACGTGTAATAAGCAAAAACTTATAATTTTTGATTTCATCTCCGAAAGTATGCAGCCTTCAAACAAATGTGCATAAATATGTATGCTTTTATGTATGTATATGTGTATGGGTGTTTGTGTGCATGTATGTTGCTTTATTTAACAAGTTTTTCCTTGCACGCCCGTGCTTTATTTCCGTGGCTGATTTCATTTTAGTTTTTGCACTTTTTTCTTACATCTTTTTATTATATTCATCTCGTGTAAGAAACAAATGACACATCAAAATAACAACACACAACATGGCAAAACCACAAATTGTTGGCACTTTAATTAAACCTTTGGTTTCGTTCTACATAAAAGCATGTGAAACCACTAAAACATTATACTTCTCATTTGACAAATATGAAAAATTATACACATGCACACGTTGCTGCTCATCATACATTTTATGGATGTTTGTTTGTATGAAGCTTAAAAATTAAAGCAGTTTATGTATGGATGTGTGTGTGTGTATGCTCGTATGTGTAATTTTATAAGTTCCCAGTGGGAAAACTCAAAAGAGACTCTTAGTGCAGGCCTCTTTAAAGGCCTGCTTAGATTTTTTTATGTAAATGCTAAAGTACATCTTAGATAAAGCCTCGCTTACATTTCCTATGATAAGGGAGAAAGCAAGGAGTTAACTTTTTTTTGCCAAAGCAAAAGCAAAAACTATAAATTTGAAGGTCTTTCAGAATCTCTCTGGAGAAAAAAAATGAGAGCGGAAGGACTTCCCCGCAATCAGAACGTATGTAAAAAAAATAAATTCAGTAAAGTGCGACGTTGACTCGCGCACGACGGGTTTAATATAGGAGTTTTTTTTTTGCGTTTTTGACGTCTTTTCAGCTGAAATAATTTTTTTGTTTTTTTTCTCTTTTTTCTCGTTTTGGCGATTTTTTCAGTTTTTTTTCCATTTTGGCGATTTTTTTTATTTTGGCGATTTTTCTTATTTTAGCGATTTTTTTATTATGGCGATTTTTTTAATTTTGGCGTTTTTTACATTTTGGCGATTTTCGGGTTTCTTGCGATTTATTTTCGTTTTAGAAATTTTTTTTATTATGGCGATTTTTTTCGTTTTGGCGATTTTTTTTGGTTTTGCCGATTTTTTTTTGGTATGGCGATTTTATAATTTTGGGACTTTTTTGTTTTACCGTTTTTGAAAATTTCAAGAGTTTAGCTCTTGCATTTCCAAGATACAGCAAGTTGTCAAAATTGCATTAACTGATGGAGCACCCTTTAATTTAAATTTTTTTGAAATTTTAGTGTTAACTGTTGTAGTCTGTATAAAAATACACTAACCTTACAAATTTCAGGTGTATATACATACAATTGTTTGTATATTACATGGGATTTTAACATTTTTCGTTGCTCGTTTTGGAACACTCTCTAAATTTTATCTCTCATGTATTTGTTGTTGTACCCGGCCAAAGTTCTACACACTCTGTCCAAATTTCAGGTCCGTATCTCTTACGGTTCTCGAGAAAATAGCCTGTGATGGACAGACTGACAGACGGAGAGCGTAGCGAAAAAAATAAATAGGGTTCCTTTTCACGTTTGGTGTACGGAACCCTAAAAATAGATGACTACACTATGGCGCTGTTGTTTACGCTGTTATAACCATAATCTGTTATTAGCATACTCTGTTATTAGCATACTCTGTTATTAACATACAAATTCGAAAATATTTTCTTTCACAACGAATTGCAGAGTCGATCCCAAAGCAAAAACTACAGAGGCCTTCTAGAAGGCATTTTAACTTTTCTGTCTTTCCCTCTGGGCTTGTGCTTATTTAAGAATTCAGTTGTGGCATATTTGCAAAGTGTGTTAGAGAGAATAACGAAAAATGATTATGGAGCAAAAAAATCTTTGTTTCAAATAACTTCAGATAATAATGGTTGCCTCAGCACGAACGAGTCGAAGCTTAAGTAGAACTGAGTTCGCATTAAACAATATTAAAATTTATAATTATATTTGATTGACGATAATAAAATTGGCTCTTAAAGTGGTAATTTTTTTTATAACTTAAAAACGTCATTTTATTGTTTGAATATATTAGATATTATTATGCTCTTTATTGAAGCACGCGTTTTGTTAACTTTCCCAAACAGTAAAAGACACAAGCAGGTATTCTTAAATAATTAGCAAATTAATAAGGGCGTGGCACGTACGAATTCTGTATGAGATAAGCTTTTTAAACAATAATTTCATCTCAACAATCGCTTATGAATAATGTTAATATTGTTTATCTTTAAAAACATGTCCAATGTAATTACAGTCAAGCTCTTATAAAACGAACCGCATAAAAAATAAGAACATAAAAGAATAAATTTTAGTTAATTTAATTATTATTTTTCGAACTGCATTTGTTTCTTTGTTCTTATGAATTGAACAGGCTGATGTTCGTATCGCCTTTTAAGCCAAATTACATGTGATAATTATTAATGAACAAATAACATCAAGTTAGTTGTAAATATTCTGACAACAACACATCGTTGAACGGAACAGCAGCCAGCCGTTTTCGAAGGCCACTAAACCTTCATCATCAGCGTTCTTCTGTGTGAATTTGTATGTTATCAACATTGCAATTCGAACACATTTCCGTTCGATTCGGATTACATAAAAACCCACCAGACTAAGAAACTATTTCTGAAGAAACATTTTACTTTAACACCTTGTACTTAGAATTGTGTGTATTATTTCAAATGTTGCTCTGACTCCGCACATACACACAAAAAAATTTTATATTTAAATCTAGGAGAAAAATGGATTAATTTAAAATTTTTCGCAATAATTTTGCTTCATATGGATTTCATGTTAATTCAACATGATTTTCAATACCCTTAAAAGACATTTATTTTCTTTTAAAAAAATTTTATTTCATGTTGATACAACATTCCAGTACTGTTAAGTAAAAATGAAGAATCATTTGGCATCGAAGTTATTTCGAGTTGAAGAAACGTGAATTTAATACTGCAAAAGAAGCAATAATTTGGCTTCCTATGTGTTTCATGTTAATTCAACATGATTTACAGTAGTCTTTTTAAAAATACTCATTTTGAAATAACCTTGTTCCATGTTGATTCAACATTGCAGTACTGTTAACTGAAAATGAATAATCATGTTAAATCAAAGTCATTTCAAGCTAAAGTAACGTGAATTTAATGCTGAAATAAAACTAAACACCATGTTGAATCAAAGTTATTTCAAGTTAAAACAACATGAATTTAAATTTAATATAGTCATTTTCTTTTATTAATATAATTTTGCGTAATTAAATGTTGGTGTATGTAAACAATGTGGCTTTCGAGGAAAAAAGTTTGGCGACCACTGTTGTACCAATTTCTTACTATGATTGATCTATGTTTGTCAAATTGTACCTTCATAAATAGAACACGAAAAACATTTTGCAGGGGTTTTTTTTTACTAAAAGGTCTTCTTTTAAAATATTTAATAACTCAGTCAATTTCAAATTATCAATTAAGTTTTATAAATAAGGTAATAAAAAAAATGGTTCTAATGCAAAAATACTGCGTAACAAATCCAAATTAAGAAAGTGATGGACAAAAACTACAAAATAGAGTTGGTTAAAAATACCTACATACATCCATATGTCTGAAATTTAGTGAAATAAAATTTAATGTGTTCAAAAAATCCAATTCTCTTCTTTCTAAATCCGTTTATAAAAATTCTCTTCTTTCTAAATCCGTTTATAAATTTAAAATCGGTTGATATTCAACTTACTTAGAGATTGATAAGTGCATGCGGGTACAAAAACTCGGGTATTTACCCGTAACTCAAGATGTTGGGTCTGTTTGGAAAATTTAAAAAAATATTGCTTCATTTCTGTAAGGAATGTGAGAACTTTTCGAGTCGAAAGAAATTTTATCATCCTGTGAAACATGGGTGAGTAAGACAAAAATGTAGTTGTTTATATTTTTTGTAAGTTTATAGTTTTTTATGTGAATAATCTTTCTCGATGCGAGAACTTCTTACAAGTTACAGAAACGGGGCACAGATTGTTTTTATACTCGACAATATCTACCAGAAAATAGAAACGCATCCCTGGTATTTTTTTGTCACACACACGAAAGGTTTTTCTACACACAGAAAAACAATAGCAATGTAAAATCAATATGCAATAACTTTGATTTTACATTGGTATTATTGATCTGTGTATAGAAAACTTGCACTGTTGCTGTTATTTAAATACATGAAAAACTTTTCGAATTTAAAAAAAAAAACTATTACTGAAAGCCTAGTGTAATAGCTTACTCCCATCCCTGTAACTTTGCACTATTTACAAAGAATTGAAAAATTTATTAGGTTAACTAATTTTAACACAAATTTCGCAAAATATTTTCCATAACAATAGCTGGTGTTGGGTCTACATAAAGTATATAACTACCCTCGTATAATATCATATTACTCCTTTTTCGACATTATCATTCCGGAAAAACTAAAAACACTTTCAAAAACTCATTTATATTTATTTTAATTGCACCAATAAAAACAAACTCAGCGAACAACAAATTTCAGCTCACGCTTTATTTTTCAAATGCAATTTCATAATTTATTTACAATGTTTCCACGCTTAAGTATCGTTTCAACTGAAAATACATTTCGTTATCTGAAGAAAGTAAGAAATTCATTCGTTTATATACCAAAAAAAAAAAAAGTTTTTACAAATTTAATTTGAAATTACTCTGCAACGTAAAGAGATTATCATCATTTCGGAATCTTAACTCAGCACTTTGAGGCAAAAATATTAAAACTGATGTTGTTTGTAATGCGATATTCCATTGAAAGTGGGTGAGCGTTTGTGTGTATGGGTGTGTGTTGTGTGTGTTTGTGCCAAGCAGACTGTAAAAATAAATATATTTCAAAATAAGAGCGCCGCTCGAGACAAGCTGTGGAAGTAACAAGCAAAAGTTAACAATAAATCATTTTATTTCTTGCTTTTATACCCAATATAATTGGAAATTCTTTTCCGACCACTATATATATATTCTTTTAATTTTCCTTATGACACAATTGCAAGTGTAATAAAAAAAGGTTAATATATACTCGTATATGTATCCCTCCTTTAAGCCACCAACCTGATGCAGATTTCAGCACAGCATTCAACAAAAACACAAATATTATTTTGATATTGTAACGACTGTTAAAGCATTTAACTATAAAATTGCTTGCTTTCTGCCACAGACTTAAATATTAAATTAAAGACGAAGAGAAATCTAAATTAAATAACAAAACGTTAAAAGCATTCACTTTACGTTTTTATTTCTCGCCGCACATTTGTCTGTTTATATTGCCCTGCAGCAGCAATAGCAAGCGATATCCCCCTCCCCCTCCCTTAAATACCAAATTAAATCTTAAATTGGTTTATTGCTAAGACATTTGTAAACTTGGGGGATTATGATGTTTATAAAAATATCATTATTACATGTAGTCTAGTGATATTTAAAGGGTGAGATATGAAAAAGTTTTATCAAGAAAATTGTTTCACATAAAAAGCTTTAAAGTTGCTCCTTGGGCAATATAAAAGTTTATATATGAAATTTAACTTATTTAAAAAAAATAAATCCTTAGAAATGGGTTCAATAAAATAAATTTTTTTTTTCGTTTCCTATCAAAATGAAGATGAAGCTTTTTTACTTTTTGAGTAGCAAATTTAAACATAAAATTAGTGTAGTCGGCAACATTAAAGCCTATGAAAATCTGAATGTGGCGTATTTAAATATTTTTCTTTTAGATTTTATTGTCCTTATTTTAAAAATTGAACTTGTTAAAAAAGATGCACATCAAATCTGGCAACACTGATAATATTTCCAAATTTATTTTAAAAATACAGTTCTTTTTCACTACAACAACGCCGCACAGTGGCGTGAATTAAAAAAAAAGTGGTAAAAAGTCCGCAACTTTTGAACTAGTTAACCGATTTCGATGAAACCAACTGTTTTGGAAAGTAGAAGTGTTGAAATTTTTAGAAAGCATATTTTGAGGCACCCTGTTGTAAGACAGGGTAGCTCCAAACAGCCTCAAAGTGGGAAAGTGCGGGTATCGAAATTCTTTCGGAGCTTGTAACTTTTGTAAATAGGGACCGATTTCAATAATTTTTTCAGCGGGACAATCTACGTTAAGAAATAAAAATAAAACATGCTGAGAGTACCATTTCATCTCTTTCAGTTTCCAAGTTATTTGACTTGAAAAATTTATTTTTTAATTTTTGGCCCTGACTTTTTTTATTCGTTAGTACATAACTTCTTTATTACTTGGCAAAAATCAGTGTGTTTTAATGTTTTTGAAAGAAAACTTCATTACAATTCATATAAAAAAAAAATTTTTTTGATATCTCAAAAATTGTAGCAAGGAATAATTTTGCAATTTGGATTTTTAAAAATTATGAAAAAATTTGGTATATTTTGTGAAAAAAGTATTCTTAATTTTTTTGGAATATTTTAAAAAATTATTAAGTATTTGATAAAAACTTTGATTGTTTCTGAGAAAGGAGACATTGAGAAAGGCTGTGAAATAAATTTTGGAGATTGTTGTTGGTGCACCCTACATTCAGCATTGGTCGAAAACTAGCAATTTTTTTTTCAAAAAATCCGATTTTCGGATGTGGCAAAAAAATTGCACGGTCGTTTTTGTAAATTTTTTGGTTTTTTATTATAAATAAATTTGTTGTTAGTAGCCTGTAAGAAACTTTTGACATCCTACACATAAATGTAGGCAGTAGAGGAGATTTTCTAAAAATTCTAAAATTTTTCTAACACAATTTTTCCCAATAAGAAAAAAGTATTATAAAATTATAAATTGGGAATCATTTTAATTTTTATCAATAGCATACATTTAGTTTTGCAAACTGAAAAAAAATTATTCTCCTACCTTCAATACTTTTTGAAATATTCGAAATCCAATTTTGATTAAAAATTTTAATTTTCTACATTTTTTATTTTTGTCTAAATTATTGATCTTATTTTCTTTACTGCAAATGTTTCTTAATTTTTTCTATGTTATTACAATAGTAGATATAATTATCTATTCAACGGTATATAATATGTATTCCTTTGCCATTATATCACTTTTAAAATGTATACACAAATATAACACCTCAGGTAACAATTTACGTGTATATCTGATACTCAAACAAACCCACATTTTTTATGAACTCTTGAAGCTGTTATTAAATACTTTTTTTTACTTAAATACAATAAAATATAAGAATTTATATACATAAATATAAGTATATTTATATACCTACAAGGACAAAGGTTCCTGCGCGCACATCTCTAATATGGATATGGTTTTACCTGATATTTGTATCGGTTTTGTATTCGTAGCTTGTAAAATAGCTATATATTTAAGCTGCGATGCATTTAATGTCATTATTTCAGTTATAGCTATCATGGAGATAACAGTTAAAAATAAATCGCTCTGCAAATTAATGTGGGAAAACCTCACTGATGGGAGTACTCGGTTGGACAAGGTAGACCAAATGATGTACACAATATCTACTACATATGGTTTATCTGTAAACACCGGTTTATGGAAAAAACTTGATTTTTTTTTTAATTATATGAAAAGAAGATACGTGAATGCAATAAATCAATTTCTAAATTTCAGAATAAAAATCAGGATTGGTTAGATATGGGACTATCTACGAAAATATACCCAAAGAAGTTTGGTCGGCCAAATAAAGATTACGATAACGTTCGACGCAGGAGCAAAAGGATTAAACAAGAAGACTTGATATTAGTTTGTCAGACCTTCTTCATAATACAGGATCAAGACTGATCGCTACTTTTGACGAAAGAGACTTAGATACATGTAATAATTCCGAACTAACACTAATATACAAATGGTGATGTGATGGATCATCTGGATTTTCAGAATATAGACAGCCCAGTGCATACGATAATGACTTTTCCAAAGTTTTAATGGCATCGTTAGTACCATTAAGGCTTCGACTACATAATGAAATGCCTTCAACAAGTAAAAATGCATTTAAAGATATGTGGGTAAATACTACTCCAGGCTCAAAGTCTTTATGCCGACCAATACATTTTGAATACATCAAGGAAAACAAAGAAACAACTCAAAATCTGGTTGATGGTATAAAACATGAAATTTCTAATATGGAACCTATTGACGTTCATATATTAGGACGAGTAATAACAATATCTTTTAGACCTTATTTAACAATGATAGATGGAAAAGTTGCAAATGCAATAACCGATACAAAATCTTATTTGATTTGTAATATATGCGGAAAGAAAGATTCTGATTTAAGGACATTGAGTATTATACTCCAACTAATGAAGATGCCCTTAAGCTTGGAATATCACCACTTCATGCTCAGATTCGATTCATGGAGTACATTTTACGACAACAAGTATCGCAGTGTACCAGAACATCAGAACGCTCCAGTTGCGAATAATTCTGCTTTAAAGCAGATACAGTTGGAAGAAAAGAAAAGAATTCAAGATGAGTTTATGAAACGTGGATTAATCATTGACAAACCTTTATATGGCTATGGAAACTCCAATAATGGCAACACTGCTAGGCGATTTTTTGATGACCCTGAAACCACATCTTCTATAACTGGTTTTAGTTTTAATCTCATAAGACGTTTCAAAATAATACTGGCCGTCATAAATAGCAAAAAGTTAATTAATAAGGACAAGTTTGAAAAATATTCAAAAGACACTCTGATTCTAATAAATGAATTATATCCATGAAAATCAATAACTCCAACCGTACATAAAGTGCTAGCGTATACAAAAGAACAAATAGAAAAAACATTATTCCTCTGGGGGAACTAACCGAAGAAGCACAGGAAGTTAGAAATAGAGATGTTAAGCAATATCGACTTTTCAATACACGTAAATGCTCTAATGCATCATTTGCATACAAGGCATAAGAATGAAATGGTTGCCAAAAATAAGTATTGAAATCGAGAAGGACGATCCCGAAGCAGAGGAAATTAATAGCTTGCTAGGCCATGATGTCTCAGATACATATGTACATTGTACATATATCTCTTGATACATAAGTATTTATATTCATACAAACAAATATCTGATATCATGGCAAAAAGTCTCTGGAATTCTCTGGCAAATTATATTCAAAACTTAGGCAATTTATATGCGTTTAAAAAGGAGCTACATAAAAAATTTTTCGTAATTTAATGTTCTAATGTTAAATTAACTACTAATTTTTTTTAAATAAATAAATAACTCAATCTATTTGTCCTTGTAGGTATATAAATATACTTATATTTATGTATATAAATTCTTATATTTTATTGTATTTAAGTAAAAAAAGTATTTGATAACAGCTTCAAGAGTTCATAAAAAATGTGGGTTTGTTTGAGTATCAGATATACGCGTAAATTGTTACCTGAGGTGTTATATTTGTGTATACATTTTAAAACTGATATAATGGCAAAGGAATACATATTATATACCGTTGAATAGATAATTATATCTACTATTGTAATAACATAGAAAAAATTAAGAAACATTTGCAGTAAAGAAAATAAGATCAATAATTTAGACAAAAATAAAAAATGTAGAAAATTAAAATTTTTAATCAAAATTGGATTTCGAATATTTCAAAAAGTATTGAAGGTAGGAGAATAATTTTTTTTCAGTTTGCAAAACTAAATGTATGCTATTGATAAAAATTAAAATGATTCCCAATTTATAATTTTATAATACTTTTTTCTTATTGGGAAAAATTGTGTTAGAAAAATTTTAGAATTTTTAGAAAATCTCCTCTCCTGCCTACATTTATGTGTAGGATGTCAAAAGTTTCTTACAGGCTACTAACAACAAATTTATTTATAATAAAAAACCAAAAAATTTACAAAAACGACCGTGCAATTTTTTTGCCACATCCGAAAATCGGATTTTTTGAAAAAAAATTGCTAGTTTTCGACCAATGCTGAATGTAGGGTGCACCAACAACAATCTCCAAAATTTATTTCACAGCCTTTCTCAATGTCTCCTTTCTCAGAAACAATCAAAGTTTTTATCAAATACTTAATAATTTTTTAAAATATTCCAAAAAAATTAAGAATACTTTTTTCACAAAATATACCAAATTTTTTCATAATTTTTAAAAATCCAAATTGCAAAATTATTCCTTGCTACAATTTTTGAGATATCAAAAAAATTTTTTTTTTATATGAATTGTAATGAAGTTTTCTTTCAAAAACATTAAAACACACTGATTTTTGCCAAGTAATAAAGAAGTTATATACTAACGAATAAAAAAAGTCAGGGCCAAAAATTAAAAAATAAATTTTTCAAGTCAAATAACTTGGAAACTGAAAGAGATGAAATGGTACTCTCAGCATGTTTTATTTTTATTTCTTAACGTAGATTGTCCCGCTGAAAAAATTATTGAAATCGGTCCCTATTTACAAAAGTTACAAGCTCCGAAAGAATTTCGATACCCGCACTTTCCCACTTTGAGGCTGTTTGGAGCTACCCTGTCTTACAACAGGGTGCCTCAAAATATGCTTTCTAAAAATTTCAACACTTCTACTTTCCAAAACAGTTGGTTTCATCGAAATCGGTTAACTAGTTCAAAAGTTGCGGACTTTTTACCACTTTTTTTTTAATTCACGCCACTGTGCGCCGTTGTTGGCGTTGGCTAAAGTAGTTAGCACGTTGTCTACAAAACCAAAGGTCCTGATCCAACACTTGATGGATCTTTTGTACCATAGACCTATGAATTAGATTAATTCAATCTCTGTATGACCCTCCGTATGAAGGTCAGTACAGATATTGGAGAAGCCCGTCTAATATCATCTGAGCACAGAAACTCAGAATGAAAACCACGCCTTCTACTGTCACACAATACGATGCACTCACAAAGAATGTGTGTCGTCGTCTCCTCATCTTCCAAACACAAGCGACACAATGGTGAACGAACTTGGTTACTTTTGCACAGAGAATAGTTCAGTCCAAAGTGACCAGACATAAAATCAGTAACAAGCCGTAAATTATTCCTGTTGAAGTTCAGGATGCCATTATATGTAAATGGCTGCATCAAAGCTTTGGCCTGTCTTAAACCAGAAGAAGACAGCCACATCTCCTTAGCGGTCAAAGTGACATCTTCTTTGATCAGAGGCATCACAGTCGACCGACTTACGCCACAAAAAGGCTCAGGGCCCATAAAAGAATCAGCAGGGGCCCTCTTGGGCAGTTCATCCGCTTCCTCATTCCCTGGATGACCGCTGTGGCCAGGTATCCACTAAATGGATATGTAATGAGTCAAAGCACTCTAAAACTAGCCTGGATACAACAGATACTAATCCTAATGTAACATCAGAGCGCCCTCCATCGTTGTATAGCAGAATCATCGGCAAAGTAAAATAATCAATAAAATGCCTACTAGACACAGCTTCAAAAAAATTTAATATATCTCTGTTAACACCAGAGGCGCTGCTACACTGCATTATCAAGAAAAAACTATTATAACAGAACACGACGAAAAGAAAATCTAATTAAACAAGATATTTGTGTGAAATATTTATTTAATAGAAACAATAATATGACAGTTAATGTCCTAATTCAGTAAGGAGATTTAGGACGTTTTTGTTTGAAAGTACCTTCTTGTTTTTGAATTCTCATGTTTTTTACCATGTTTTTAAAACATAAAAATTAAATTAAAATATTATATAATAGTTTGAAAAACATATGAGAAATATGTGTTGGATATAATGTTTGAAACAAAATTATAAAGCAAATACACGAACCTTCTAGCAGAGACAATAAATAATAATTGTTTTGAAACATCTTAACAGCGGCTTTTTTTCGTCCAGGGCATTAATTGTTTTAATTTATTGCGCTGTTGAAGAAAATGTGCGAAATTTTTTTTTTATAAAGTCTCTGTATTTTTTTTTTGTATATAAATATCAACTAGGAAGGCAGTTTAAAGATAATTAATTCACCAACAATTTTCTGAAAACTTAAGTCCTTTCCTGCGTTTTCTCAAGAACATTAACCAAATAAAGCGAGATACTGAGATATTTTTATATATATTTAAAAAAAAGTACATATTTCATCCTTACTTAAAAAAAAATCAGTAAAGTGCGACGTGGAGTCGCAATCGAGGTTGTTGCTCTTACCGGAAAGGTGCAATAATCGAACACTAAAAGCTTCATATAAATCAAAATATAATTTAATATAAAATAATTTATTTTTAATAGTTAATCATAAAAAATTTATAAATGTGATTAAAAAAGTTATAAGATAATCACATGTATTGCGTATGTCGAGTCGAATATTCGTCTACGAGAATTTTGTTCTAGATTAAAGGAAACGTGTACAAGTTTTCTTTATTCTAGGACAAAACTGTCGTAGACGAATATTCGACTCGACATACGCAATACGGGTGAATATTTTATATAAGAATTGAAACTTGAAATCAGTCTTTATACTTTGTACTTGCTTATATATATTTAAGTTTTTTTACTCATGTTAATTTTTTTTATAAACACAAGAAGAAAAATATTTCGAAAGTTTGGTTTAAATTTTTGGATTCTTATGCCTTAATTAGTGAGTGCATTAATGGCATCATCAACTTCAAGCTTTTGTGTATTTTTAATTTGTATATTCTCTGAATTCTCTTCGTTTGGAAAATCTCAGATCCATTCATAGTAAATTCAGTGAAAAAAAAACAAATGTTTTTCTACTTATGAAAATTTTTATACTCTGGAGTGGAACAAAAAACCACTTGCACTGAAAGTACTCTTTAATGCTAAATTCATTAAATTTAATGCTAAATTCCCTAAATTGAGAGGGAGAAAAAAGCATTAAAATATACTAAAAGAGAATAAGTTGGGATAATAGAGAACATTTTTTGAAAAAAGTTCCACTTATAAGGACTGTAAGTAAAAAAATTACCTGTTGCGCTAATCGGGGTGTTGCAAAAATCGGTGGTTGCTCTAATCGAGCTCGTACTGCAATCGATTATTTTATCTGATAAGTACTTTTTTTTTAATATTTTGTTTTGGAGTTTTTATTAGTTTAAGCGAATTTAGTTTTTCGATTTGCCGATTTTTTTTTGGTTTTTGGTGATTTTTTTAGTTCATTTTCAGTTTTTGTGATTTTTTTGTTTTGGCCATTTTTTTCGTTTATTTTGATTTATCGGTGGTTCATTAGATTCAGTGATTTCTGGCGTTTCTTCCATTTTGCCAATTGTTTCGGTTTTTGGCGAATTTTTTTTTTTGGCGTTCTTTTCAGAGATTTATTTTAGTTTCGGCATTTTTTCGGTTTTTGACAATTTTTTTTCATAACATATTTTTAGTTTTAGCGATTTTCGATTCTTGCATTTTAGAGATTTATTTAATTTAATTGTAGCGACTTTTTTCGCTTTTTGGGGGGCGATCTTTTCAGTTTTGGTGACGTTTTTGCTTTTCAGAAATTTATTTTATTTTTAAAGTTTAATAACATTTGTTAAAGCACTAATTATCTTAAATTATTATGTTACTTATTCAGTAAAATATTTTTTTATTAAAAATAGAATGAAGTTAAAAAAATAAATTTTTTAAGTTATGGCGTTTTTTTAGAGCGATGTGCTGTAAAAATTTCAGTTCCGTATGTCTCACGGAAAACAGCCAGTGACGTTTGGTATACGGAACCATAAAAAACACACAAATTTCATTTAATTTTCGGACAACAGTTGAAGGTTAGCCGCGAATAACGTTGTAAGTGACAAAATAATAATTTTTCAAGAGAGCAAAAAAACGTATTTTAAAGCAAGATTATTTTTTTCCTTTAATTTTTTTAGTTTATCGAAAATAATGATAATTAGCATTAACGTTTCTTTTGTAACTCTATTATATTTACCAATTATTTTCAACAATTTCGTTTGCATGATTTTGTTAGTTATTTACAATGTTCTTCCACTGGCTGACTGTTTGTAATTGCATAATTTTGAATGGTTTGATGTTTGAACAAGGCAAGAGAGTAATGTTAACGGTAATATGTGAAAAAAACAGGTGTAGAAATTGTCTTTTACAACGTTATTCGCGGCTACGCTTCAGTTTGCTAACGCTTGCGTATGATGAATAATTAATTAAGCAATTGCTAAATATCACGTATACGCATAAGAAATGTGAAATGTGTTTCGAAACAACATTAATGCCCTACTTCTGTTCGACAATTGTATCGTCTTGTCTATGGAAGAAAAAAACCTTTAAACTATCACTCAATAAAAAGCAGTCGATAAACAAACTATTAAATATTTTCATGTATTAAATAAATAATAAAAACCTTGGCTTTCTATAAATTTTAAAACATAGTTTTGCTTTCTTTCCTTTTTTTATTTTAATAAAACTCATTATTAATTCAATCACTTCAATTTTTAAAAAAAATATTTATCACAGGAAATTTGAAAAAAAAATATTTTTTTAATTGCTGAAATTTTAATAAAGAAAACAAAGTTTATTTTTATAAGTGAACATTTTATAGTTTGATACAACAATTAAATATAAATCAAATCATAATTTTGCAGTAAATGTAATTTAATTAGCGTTAAAGCAACTAAACTGTGAACGTTATTAAACAGAAAATTCCCTGTTTGTAGCAAATATATGTAATTATTATATTATAAATGTTCTTAAGACATCGTTATAGTTCTGTAGTTTCATAGAAACAGCTTTACAAGACAGACAAATATATACCTTACATTGTATGTTGTATACTCGTATCAGCTTGTATAAGTGTTTGTATTTATGTAGCATATTCTATGCGAAAAGTGTGCATGTATGTACGTACATATGTATGGGTTAGTGCATTTACAAGTGCAACTGCAACGAGTGCAGTGTAATTTGTTAGCTAATTTTAACAGCTACACATAACGTTTTGTTTTACTTTCTCTTCGTTACTCTTCTTGCTTGAAAGTTAAAATGCCATTAATGTATTTTAAGCGTTTACATAATTACTAATGCGAGAGTTGGCAGAGCTGCCAATGTAGTGCTTTTAGTAAAATTAAGTTAAAGAAATTACAAAATTTTATAGCGAATTATTTTCAAAAATGTTACAATACAGTTAAAAGATAAATATTTACAAATATGTTTTTTCCTTTGATTAAATTGCACTATGAAGACTATTGGAAAAACACACGGACTTCATAGTATAGGTTTGATAGTACAACCAAAGGGTAATGAAAGCCTGTGCTCAGATTGCTTAAAAAGGTTTCTAAATTTAACAAAATGTTTCTTTGAATTTATAAATTTCTTCATTAGTGCTTGTCTATTTTTGTTTTTTTTTCTTTGGCGTAACTTAAAAATAAAAAATAAAGAACTTTAAATGCAATAATCATCTCTAAAATTTTTCTAAAAAACCTAAGTAATGTCCCAAGGCTTGCTTACCTTAAAACAAAAAGTGAGTATGTTCAGTGGCGGAATTATGTTTGATGTCGCCCTAAAGCCCGTGAGATTTGCCGCCCTCTTTGCTCTTTGAAGTAAAACTTTTTTAAATTAAATATGAAATATATAACTGTTTAAATTACACTGTGCATTACACGTGCAAATCCGCATGGTCCTGATAGTATAGGTTTGATAGTATTCCAAAAGGAAGTAAACCCCTGCACCAAGTTTGGCGATTTTAGTGAACCTCCAAAGATTTCGAAAAACAGTGCAATAATCTAGCTAAGAGTCCTCCAAATAAATCTCATTAATATTTTACGTCAAAAAAATTATTTCTTCATGCACTTTTTGTTTGCAAAAGTCAAGTAAATTTTTTCTTTTCATTTCTTTCAGAATAATTAACAGGGACTCCTAATTTTTTGCTAACAATATTTAGCAATATAATTTGAACGTGTCGGAACCCTAATAGGTCATACAGATTACTTTTTACCTCAAAAAATTTCGTTTTTCACAAGTTTTTTCTAAAATCACATAATTAATGCACACTTCTGGCAAATATCGAAAATTTAACATCCGAATTTATTTAAGAGAGCAGTCAGTCAAACCTACAACTATTCGAACATGTCGACTGTTGAAATTTTCCGTTGTGGATAATTTTTCGTTTCATGCACTCGCTTTGACTGCGACTGTTTCAATTTTCAGAAGCAGAAATAAAAGCAATTACACAAGTCAGACGTTTTTAAAGCTGCTTGTCAATAACTGCTAACTAGAGTGCGCCCTGGTTTCGTAAATAAACATGTCAAATATACTCACCCGAACTCTTGTTATTTATCCCATCCCATCCGAGCACCCCGCCCTGAAATAAGTATCCTTAACCCCAATATATATTTACCCTTACTCCCTTCACAATTGTCCTTAACCTCTCAATGGCGATCGAAGGTCAAACATCCCCTCCCAAATGTTATTATTTCTCGATACGCTCATATCTTGAGAAATTACTTTATTTTCGCAAAGCTAACGATGCGAAAATAAACAATTATATTCTAAACTTTTCATTGATTGATAAAAATGATCAATATCAACTTATTTAAAATTTTAATTCTTAGGGTTCTTAAAAGTTTGCCGCCCTTAAAACCATGCCGCCCTAGGCCAGGGCCAATACGTAAATGCAGCACTGAGTATGTTATGGTTTTTCTGTTTGCATTGACATCACTGTGTTTTAGCTGTTTGTATAATTTTGAGGCATGTTACAGCATCTGCTTTAACTATCATTGTATGTACTTGAATGTATACATGCAACTTGATTACACACACACATACGCACACATGCAGTTCTCTGTATAAATCTGCCAGCATCTTAAGCTTCATTAATAAATGTATTTTTGAGCAGTGTTTGCTTATGTATGCACTTGTATTAATGTTTTCAAATACAAGCAAATTGCAAGATTTTGTGAAAATAAATGTTTAGTTTATGTAAAGCGTCGTCCAATAGGAACGTACAAGCTCTGTTTTGAAGTTACATCTATCATTCTCTGCGAAAGATGTCAAATTTCACAAATTATATCTTTGATAGGAATTTGAAGAATATAAGAAAAGTCCATGATATCTAACACACACTTTATTTTGTTAAAATAGATATAGAGATAATATAGAGATAGGAAGCCCTTAATGAAATACGCTTTATAAATGAAGGAATGAAATCAAAATCTCTAAGACCCAGTTGTAAAACTGTATCAAGAAAGATTAGTTACACAAAGATGTCGTCCACAGCACTTTTATGTGATAGATGTCACTGACAGTTTATGTTGCAGAAAATGGCAAATGTGGTTTATTTAGGAAATTTAAAATTGACAATAAACTTGAGTACAAGTTGAACAAAAAAAAACAAAAATTTTTGAACAATTCTTTTATAAAACTACAAAATTATTTTTAGATATTATTACTATTATATTATTAATCATAATATAATCTAACAGCCCCTGTCCCACCATTTCGACAGAAAACCTTTTATTTGATTATTTTTAAAGCAAAAAGTAATTTTCTTATTTTATTGTTGTTTTCAATAAAAAGTTGTCGAACGAACCGTTTCTGTCAATTTCTGTTCAATTTCAATTTTATTTTTGATTTTTTTTTTTTAATTTCGTTCCTAAACGTTTAAAATTTACATGAAAAATAACGAAACAATCGTTTGTATTTACTAAGGGTAGATTTTGTAAATTCAAACGATTGTTTCGTTTTGGAATTTTCGTTATTTTTCATATAAATTTGAAACGTTTAGAAACGAAATTTTTTTAAAAATCTGCTCATTAGTGTTTATTTGTTCCATTATAGGGGCCTGTCATGTTGTTTCAAATGTAAAAATGTGATAAGTCGAACGTTGTCGACATCGTGGAACAGGCCATAAAAATTTTAGTTTATTTTTCCCTGATCTCGTTAGAATAACTGAACAAAAAGTCTGGTAACACTTAAGATAGATATAAAATATCATGCTGCCATATTTTCGTATGGCAAATTTGTATCATAATAACAAAAATTAAAAATTTTAAAAACCCCCGATATATCTAGAAAAGATGTGACATCTTCTAAACGGCTGCACCGATTTTCTTCAAACATGGTTAAGAACCATCTCAATCAAGTCACCTTTCAGACAGAGAAAACTAAATCAAAATCGGTTCAGTCGCTTGGGCTGTACGTGGACACGGACAGACAAACAGATACACAGACACACACTACAAACTTATAACACCCCTTTTTTTGGTCGTGGGTTATAAAGAGCCTAATATATGTAAAAAGTTTTGCAGGAACCGATTAATTTGCAGTAGATGATACATTATGTTATTATATAATGGGCGTGGTAACATTATTTCAATAAAAGTGGTTATATGAAAAACTATTCGAATAAAAATGTTACAGATTAAAATTCTTAAAAGTCATGTAGACCTTAGCCCAAAAATATTTTGATTACACAAAATTCCAATGAAAGTAATTTTTATAAATGATATAAGAACATTTTGGAATACAACTTATATGAATAAAAGTTATTCGATTAAAATTTATTCGATTAAAATTTATTCGAATAAAAATTTATTAAATTAAAATTTTTAAAGTGCTGTGGCTGTTAGCAATATACTTGGATTTCTTGCCGTTTTTCAAATTTATGTGCCTTTTTTTTATAGAAAAACTCGTAGTTTTCTGCTCAACTTAAATACATATCTTACTTATATACATATATATATATATATATATATTTACTTCCAAGTAAATTTAATAAAATAACCAGTTACACAAATCCATTTAAATCCAACACAATTATCTGTGTTCTCTTCGCTATTCTAATTAACTTCTTAATATTCCTACTGACTCTTTCTCCGAAAGCTATTCAGCCACAAAACACAAAAAGAAACTCTTACAACTTCACTGTTATTGCACCACACCAATTAAGCAATACATGCGATGTTTTGTATGTGTGCAACCAACAGCAATCAAGTTTTAGAAACTGTTATGTATTATTGTTGGATTTTGTCTCTTTTTCATATCCTGGAGCTAAAACCCAAAATAACAAACAAAATAAAAAAGGGTATTCTAAAAGATTTTACAGATTTAATTGTTACTTTTAATAGTTGTTGGTTTTTATGACACTTTAGATTAAGCGAACAATTTTTTTGTTCTTCTTGTTATTTTAATGTTTTATCTATTATATTATTTACGCTAAGTTGAAAGAGTTTTGTTGAGTGGTTGTACCAAATGTTTTCGTTCTTCTATTAAAAGTTTAATTTTTAAAATGGCAAATTTAGTAAAAGTTAATATTGCTTAAATTTTTATTATATTTTTAAAAATATTTTGTTTAATTTGAATATAAAAACTGCAAAAATATTCATACAAAGTGAATATTTTTTTGTGCAGACGAAAATTTGGAAGGGTAAGAGAATCAGAGAACCGCATTGAGTCATGTTTTCGCCATTCATACTGACTGACTCATAAAATTTTAAATGTAAGTGAGTATACATCATTTAAAATCAACTACAGACATTGATTTATAAGTATAGGTTGAAATAAATATGAATGCGACGTCAACATCAAAGTCATCCACACTCACACCCATAAATCATCATTTATAATTTCAGTAAAATACTTATACTACTCATATTGATTCAGCGCACTCAACTTATGCATGTAGTATATTTATTTAAAGTTTTATTCATTAAATAGTTTGCAAGTAGTATACAATAGTAGTAAATAGGGTGGTTTTTCAATTCATGCAAAAAAAAAAACAAAAAAAGCAAGAGATAAACACATACTAATAATGAGAACTTTAATGTTCACATGCGAAGTTAGCATTGTGAATCATACTTATTTTGCATCGTCCATAGACATTGAGTTAATGATAGTCAAAAACAACAACGTCACAAATATTGCTAAAGGGCGTTTCACACTATAATACAAGTATTAATACTTTTGTGGAAAATGCAACTCTGACATGTTGAGTTGTTATTGTCTTTTGAAATTTTTGAAACAGAAATTAGATTAGGGATGTATTTTCATCAAAAGTATTAATACTTGTAGTATAGTGTGAAACGGCCTTAAGTATGAGTTCGATGTGCACTTCAAACTTTCGAGTGAGTATGATTCATAGACATCATTGCAATAAGTATGAGTGCGCATAAGTACAAGAAATTATAAATCATGATTCAACTCTATTTACTTTTTCATGACTCATGTCTGTTCTCTGATGAGAATAATAGTGCGTTTACGTCCGAGCAAAATCCAGTACTTACAAAATTTCTAGAAAAATCTAGTTGATTTCGAATAGCTTTCCCATTGTTTAAGAATAATTTTTATTAAAAAATTTTCTTAAATATTAACAAAATTTCAATTAAAACAATAATTTATCATATGGACAATGCAGCGGATATTAATTTCATTCTTTGCAATTTATTTCAAGTAGACAAATGGAAATCCTCTACCAAATTGAGTTGTCTGCTGGAAACAACTGCTGTTTAAAAAAAAAATAAATGTAAAATTTTAAATTATTTTTCCCCAACAATCAAAAAGCATAAATTACTACTTTACTATCATTTTCCAGTTTTGTTTTTTTTTTAACAAATCACAAATACATTTACTCGTACCTTTACATACTCGTGCTGACTTACACACGCACACAAACTCCCGAAACGGAAGTGATTTTCAAAATACAGGAACTTAATTTGCATGACAACAGCTGAACAGGAAGTGTTGTGCTCTCTCCTATTTTGCTTAAAATTTTGTAATTACAAAAATGACAATAAAGATAATAATAGTGGAAAATATTTTTGCAAATATATTTGCACACAAATGACAAAAATTATATGCAGAAATGAACTTTGAACTTTGAAAGGAAATATAGTGATTAACTATATATGCATATATCAAAAGTTCAAGAGTAACAAATAAATAGTTTTTGTAGAAATATTTACGGCTGCAAAAGTAATTTAATTGAAAGAAAAATTTCATTAAATGAGGTTGGACAAATTTTCATTACTCCCATAATTCATTTAATGTCCCAAAAATGCAATTAAAATAGACGATAAATATGAAACTACTAATTGGAAAAATGAACGCAGAACAGACAGCAAAGAATCAAAGAATCTGACATTAAAAAAAAAAAACAAACTACGAGGGCAGTTGAAAAAGTTTGCAATTTTTAAGAAAAGTAATATGTAATTGAAAAGAAAAATGTGTGATTTAAAAAACATCATGCAGCAAAATTTTTTCCTCTGATCCCAGCCGTATTAAATAATCTAGCTTAAATATTTTTAAAGCGAAAATAGGTATAAACTATTTATGAAATACATAATGTTAATACCAGTCCATTGCCATCCACCAATTTAAATGATAATTTTACAAACACTTAGAAATATCGCGACTTTGTGAAGCAATTTCGCGATGTTATTTTTCACGTCTAAATTAACTAAATTCCACATTCATTAGTCCCAGTTCACACTAGTCAAGTCTTATTGCCAAGCTTATCACTTTATCTTCTTTGAACTTTCATCAGCATTCACGCAATGCAAGTCTTATTTTTCAGCTCATATATTTTATGCTTAGTCCTAGTTTACACTATACAAGTCTGATTGCTTAGCTGATTAGTTTTTGAGGAGACAGAGAAAAGATAGGGAAAGGAAACGTTTCTGTTTCCCTCTCTCTCTCTCTCTCTCCCTAAAACTATTCAGCTTATCAATAAGACTTGCTTAGTGTAAATTAGGACTTAGTTCTGTGTATGCATATGTGCTTTTTTAAAATTACGAATGAGAAAGCAAAACGTACTGACAGTATATGAAGCTGAATACTCGTATCTTTTCCCCTCTTCTCTCTCTCCTACAAACTAATCAGCTTAAGCAATAAGGCTTGCTTAGTGTAAACTAGGACTTAACGAAGTGTATTATAAACAAAATTTCAATTGAATTTGATATAAAGTAGTTATATACACTTTTCAAATACCTTCGTATCATCTAGATCAGGCTGTACTTAAAAAGGCAGAAAAAAGGAAATTGAACAATATAGATAAAAACTAGAGAGCTTTTGAGAATTCCAATATGAAAAAATTTGTTTCGATAGACTTTTAATCGAATATCTTTTATTCGAACTATGTTTGTTCTATTCAAATAGAATTACATAAATGTATTATATTCGATTTTTTTATAGCGAATAACTTTCAAAATAGTTTTGGCTCAATCCCTTATGATTTAAAAAAAGTTACATCTGAAATTTTTTTATTCGAATAATTTTCAGTCTTATAACTTTGATTCGAATAAATTTTATTCGTTCTATATTCATCTAAATAAATTTTATTCATATAATTTTTTCCTTAAAAATTTTTTAAAAATAAATTTTATTCGAATGTTTTTATTCGAATAATTTTAATTTAAATAGTTCTTTTTTTCGTTTTATTCTAGTGCAAATAATTACTAACAAAATCTTAATTAGATAACATTTAATCAAATAATTTTAATGAGCAGCAAATATATTCGAATAATTTTAATACGAGAATAATTTTCAGAAAAATTTTTAATCGAATAATTTTTGTTCGCCTAAATTTTATTCGCATGGATTTTATTTGATTATTTTTTACTTAAACTATCTTTATTCCATTTTTCTCGCATAATATTTATAATATTGTATTTTATTCGAATTTTTTTTCAAATAACTTTTATTCAATAGTTTTGACTAGCATCTTCATTATTTTAAATACCTTGAATCTGACAACTTTTTTTATTCGAATAACTTTCAGTCTTAAAACTTTGATTCGAATAAATCGCCATTTGCTTAAACTTTATTCGAAAAATTGTTACTCATAACATGTTCATTTGAAGAAATATTATTTACATAATTTCTCCCTTAGAATATATAAAAAAAATTCTATTCGAATACTTTCATTCAAATATTTTTTTTTAATTATTCTGGTGCAAATTATATTTACAGAAAAAAATACTTGATTGCATAAGCTTTGGAATAGAGCTTTTATTAGGACTAAATATATTCGAATTTCAAAACAATTTTTATCCGAAATATGTTACGTATCGTCGATTGATAATTTAAATGTCGGTGTTGAGTTAAGAACGATTCCTTAGGTTTTCCGACCTGATCTTTCATTTGGCGTAATCAGTTTTTCGGTACCTCCTACGGTTTTCGAGATATGGAGTGTTGAGTTTGTTGTAGGTGGCATTTGATGATGCGATTTTCATACTTCAAACTCAATTTAGTCGAAACTATCGGAATCCACATACTACAATTAAATTATCAGCCGTCGATATCTATATTAATGTTCGCATAGTTTTGATTGGAAAAATTCTTATTCGACTAATTTTTATTCGATTACTTGTTTCTTGCCTTAAGGCTTTATTTTACTTTGAAGAAAAAATAAAAAAAAAATAGTAAAACTTACAGGTTTTTAAAAATTTTTAAAAATAAAAACTTAATTTTTTACTATTAATTTCCAATCGAATAACTTTTATTTGGAAACAAATTTATTCAAACCTCATTTTCAGATTTTACTTTTTCGCAAAAAAAAAAAGGAATAAAAATTATTCTGAAAACTTTTCTGCAATTGAATTTATTCGAATATATTTACTTCGAATAAAACTTATTCGGATTGAACTTATGTTATCAAGTTTTCTTTTCAATTAAAATTATTTGCTGTAGTATAAAGAAATTCGAAGATATATTTATTCGGATAAAAAATTATTGTTATTCGAATAATTTTTATTCGAAATTTTTTTTTTAATATCTATTGAAATAAGACTTACCCTTTTTTATTTCCAGAATTCTTATTTTATCTATACATAATAATCGAATATTGTTTGTACCACTTTGTCGTATAAATTTTAAGCAAAACGCTTAACAAAAAAAAAAAAAAAGAACCGTAAAATTTTATTCAAATCAATGGAATATGCATATAAATTAAATTTTGTATTTTGTAATTTTCATTAACCCCCGACCAAAAAAAAGGGGTGTTATAAGTTTGTAGTGTGTGTATCTATGTGTCTGTGTGTCTGTCCGTGTCCACGTACAGCACAAACGGCTGGACCGATTTTGATTTAGTTTTTTCTGTTTGAAAGGTGACTTGATCGAGAAGGTTCTTAGCTATCTTTGATCGGTCCAGCAGCTTAGAAGATATCACATTTTTGCTAGATATATCGGGGGTTTTTAAAATTTTTAATTTTTGTTATTATTAAATTATATACACTTGATATGACTTGTAACAATAATTACATACATAAGTTGTAATATGTAGAAATATAGCCAGTTAAAAGAACAAAAATCTTAAGAAGTTGAATTATTGGGTTTTGTTTTGTACCTCCGCAAATGTTAAAAAAAATCCTTCAATTGTTAAATAAAAATTTTTGCGCAATGAACTTCATAAAAATAAGTGTTCAGTGACACAAATATTTGAACAGACCTAAATACTTTTCCAGACAACTTTTTTCCACTAATAAGTTCCAAATTATGTCAATCTTTGGCATTAAATAAAGTCATAATTTTTCATTTGAGACAACATTAATGCCACTCGTTGAGCTTATTATCGGATTGTATGATTGCGATAAGAATTATTTCTACTTAAGAAAGTAATTTAGTTAATCTTTAAGTTAGCAACGGTCGTTTGCCCAAATTATTATTTATTAGCTATTATTTTTGCACAATTGTATTCATAGAGACGAATTAAAATAAATGTGTGATGTCTAAGTAGGAGTATGTGAGTGTTTAGAAAATGATTTTTATCAAAAAAATCAATAATTCTATTAACTTTACAAAGTATTAAGAAAAGCATGAGAGTACAGCAACATACTGGGTGTTTTTTTAGAGGTATAGAACTTCGAATTGAAATAAAACACAAGAAAATCGTTTTAATGTCCATCAATTTGGCTTTATTGGAAGGATAATTTTATGCCATTAATGTTTAAATATAATTTCGGGCATGTGGCCGCCGCGGCTGGCTCGAATAAAGCCAATTCTACAGGTCCAATTTTCAACCACTTTTTCGAGCATATGGGGCCGTATGTTGGCAATAACGCCACGAATGTTGGCTTCCAAGTCCCCTAACGTTTCTGGTTTGTTGGCGTAGACGAGCGACTTCACATATCCGCAAAGAAAATAATCCAATGGTGTCAAATCACACGATCTTGGTGGCCAATTGACAGGTCCATTCCGCGAAATTATGCGCTCATCGAATGTTTCCTTCAATAAATCGATTGTGACGTGCGCTGTGTGGCACGTCATGAGTTGTTGGAACCACAACTCATCCACATTCAAAATCTTCAAAATCTTTGCTCTATAGCGGCAATTGTTTCTTCGGTGCGCACTGTTCGACGTCTCTGCGGATGCGTATTATCACATAGAGTAAACGTAGTGCGAAAACGATCCATGGTTAACCGAATTAATTGCTCTGAAGGACGATTATGTCGACCATAAAATGGACGGAGCTTGCGGCAAACTTCGCGAACTGAACCATTATTTTCGAAATAAATTTGCACGTTGTTCTTTTGTCAACCTGTTCATGATGAAATGGCAAACCAAACTAAATATTAATCACTTGACAGCTGACAAAATGGCCGCCAGTTAAAAAAGTGATGCCAACTTAAAGTTCTATACCTCAATAAAAAACACCCTTTATATGTATAAGGTTTTTGATTTTAAATTAAGAATGATTAAAAATAAATGAAATAAGTTTAAAATTCATTTGAGTTGAGTTGATATGGAAAACTTAATTTATTTCAAAAAGCAAATTAAGCAAATTGAGTGATTGTTACTTTAAATTTTTGAATAATAGAATACTGCATTTGCTATCGAAGGAACTTTTGAATCATTTCTGTAAGATTTAAATGGGATTGCTTGCGACTCTCTGCGATAGCGAACTTCCAGTTTAAAATGGTGTAAAATTTATATTTTTATTAAAAATATAATTATTTTAATTTCTTATTTTTATCGAGTAGCGTTTTTACACTGACATGGTTTCAATAAATGTTGGTATTAACGTTAAAACCAACTGTTTAAACCGGGTTTTGCCATACAAAATGATTTTGTTAAAAACAGCTTAAAACCTTTTCTAAATTGGTTTTAAATAAGTTGTATGAAATGCAACCTTGTTTTTGGTGTTGCCAAGTTAAAATAATCAAAAGTAGTGAATAAGATCAGTAAGCGATTGAAATATTTTAAACTTAAAAATGGATGCACTCCCACCAACAATCGAAAAATTCCCGAGAAAACGAAAATATCTTCATTAATCTCCGAGAGGTGAAAATAGACAATCAGGCTTATCACGAATTCCACATGTGAAAATTTCCGAATCGAATTTTTCATTCACATGTATTTTAATTTCATATCGTCAATTCCAATCAAATTAAAAGCTTACACATTTTCACTTTTTCCAACGGAAAAATCTTTGTGAATAATTTTTTTTTCATAAAATGTCAACATATTTCGCAATCGCGTGAAGTTTTTTGATACCAATTGTTCACACGTTCGGAAATTTCCATGTGAAATTTTATTTATAATAAGCCTGAATATGACTGACGTCCATACAAAAGATTTCAGTAAAGTACGACTTTGACTCGCACACGAAGGGTTCCGTACGAACACTAGTTTCGCAAAAATCGGTTAAGTAGTAGCATGTGAAATGTACTAATTTATTTTAATAGGCGTAACCCCGCCCACTTTCTTAACTTCTAAATTATGCAAATGCAAGCAATAAAGGTGTTTGCTAGGTTTCGCAGCAATCAAATAAGTAGAATATCAAATCAAAATCAACTAAAAAATTGTGGGCGTGTCCCTGCCCAGTTTGCTTACAATGGGACCAATTGGAAGCTATTCTCTCTCAGGCAAAAAAAGAATTTTTGCCATCGGTCTAAAATGTAACCAGTTATGAAGTAGCAATATCAAATAAAACTACTGCTTTTTTTGAAGTTGGCTAATAGACAAACTCCTATAGACAAACTCCTATTAAATCATTGACTGTTACAGAATTACAACCATAAACAATAATAGTTTTCAAAAAAGCTTTATTTGTAAGCTTTTTTTAATTGTGGTTGAAGTTGCATAAGCAGAAACGAAATGCATGCATACATATGTGCTTAACCAACATTATAATATATCTTATTGAGTAAAATAATTTTTATATTTTGTGTTTCTAAAGTTGCTATAAAAAATCAAGAAAATGCTTTGCTTAAGCTTTATATTGGTAATTTGATAAATTATTTTAAAAGCTTTTGCACAACTTAAATCTGCTTAAGCAAACTTTTGTAATAAGTTTTGAAATAAAGCACATTGTTTAGTTTCATGTGTTTATTTTTAGTTTTCAAACGCTTGCAAAACTTTCAACCAGTCTTAAAAACTTTCAAAAACTTTAACATTTATTTTATTATGCAGCTCATTCGATTGCAGAAAGTTTCGCTTTTTCTTAATCTCAACTTAATTGAGTTTTAATGCGTCACGACTCTGCCTAACACTCACACACATACACACACACACTCCAGTAGTTAGTCATTAGTTTGCTTTCATTTTGCTATCTGTGTGCTTAACTTTTTGTTTAAAATCATGCGAAAGTTTTTTTTGTGTGCCATAAACGTAAAAAGAGTTGAAGCAAATTAATTTGCCACCACACACGCATTCTGAAGAAATCAAGAAGAAAAACTTTGAGACATGAAAATTTTATAAACTGCATACCATAGTGTTTTACCTAATTTGGGGCGGAGCAAAATTTATTTCGCGTAGATATTAAGAATGACTAGAAGGCAGAAATAAAAAAAAATCAAATAAGGAAATTAAACAAAAATAAATATGACTGAATTAGCCTTATGAATTTTTGAATAACATTTATTGCATGCACATTTTTCTGTGGTACTTGGCTAAAATATTGAAAGAACTAAGCTTTAAGCCTTCATTACCCAAAAGCAATTGTTCCCCTACCCAATTTATAGTTTATTCGTACGCTTTCAAATTACCCTCATAAAACTCTGGCAACGTGACTTCCTCTAGCTGCGTGTTTTGATTTCATAAGGATGGCAGCAAGGAAGCAAAAAAAAAGCATTTCAATATTATTGTCATAAAATATTGTCTTGCAGTCACTCACTAGTTGTCTCTTCCCAGCAAAAAAAAAAAACTTCCAAAAGGGTGATTGGGTTTCCAATTAAAAATTTATTATTTATATTATTTTTTTATTTACTTATTATATCGTCAGCCCATTATTGGTTTGCAGCATATGCCAAAAAGTCGAAAGAAAAACGAAGGTTTACATGAAGTTTACTCAAGATATATACAATTTTTGTGAACTTTCATGAATAACGTTAGAAGGCAAGTTCATTGAACTATGCGAAGTTCGTCGGTCGTCCCAATTGTGTTTGTAACATTACGGAAATGAAGCAGAACAAAAGTTAAATTTATTTTCTGCGTTTTTGTATGAATAATTTGGAGCAAACGGCCTGTACAGCAAAACAATACTTATTAAACCTTAAAATAGTTGAAATGGAGCAAAGTGAATGCTAAATATCTCAGAAACCATAATTAATTTAGCGAAACATATTTTGGAAACAGAAAGGGGATGTTTAAAATATACATAACCCTTTACCAAATTAATTTTTTTTTAAATGGTCTAAGGGTCAAACCAATAATGGCCTGGCGATATGTGGCACAGAAAGTTAAAAGGGATCTATGCCCAGAAAATAAGTTTAAGATAAAAAGTTGATTTTGCTGCGCCTGAAAACTTTTATGGCTTGAAACTCTTCACGTAGGGGTTTTCGGGGTCTCTGATTAGGTATCTGGTATTAGATTTTGAAAATTTAAAATGGTGGATCCAATATGGTGGGCTAATTTTTGCAATATTATTATGGTATGGGTTTTCGGTGGTCTGATTATGAATCCAAAGTCACTATTTTATAACTCAAAATGTCGGAATTTTTATTAAAAATTTAGCGAATTTGCTTAAAGCTAATTACTCTGGTGTTTCGAGGTTACTTCAAAGCAGTTTATTGTTTAAAGTTCTCTTTTAAAGTTCTATTGCGATTTAGAAGTGTTATAAATGTGAAAAATAGTAAAAATTTAAAAAATGACGTTTGGTTAGCTTTTAGAGCTTTGCTCTTAATGCCACGACACGGTAGATAGGACGTGATCTTCGTAACAAAACTAATCGACAATATTATAGCTATAAATTGAGAAGGATTGCTTAATTTATTTTGTATTGGTTTTGCACAAACAATATATTGATTTAATATAGATGTCGGCATTCTATACCATTACATTTTACCATTGTGTGAGTTATACTCTCACCACTTACCGGTGTTGCCAGTGAAATTTCGTCTCATTATCCCTAATTAAAAATAATTTTTCTAATATTTTGACCTCTTTTTATTATAATTTTCTCTGATTTTATTAGGCTTAAGGTCTCTTGAGTTTATACACAAAGGAGTGGCGAAATATCGAAAAATATATATATAAAATTAAATTAAAAACTCAAGAGACCTTAAGCTTAATAAAATCAGAGAAAATCCTAATTAAAAATTTTAAATCTCCAAATGATTAAATTTTAATCGTACGCAGCTAGAAAAGCAAAATAATGGGAAATAAATGGAAACGTTTTGAAATATTTGCGGCGAATTTGACATCGTAATGTAATATAATTTTATTACATTGCTATTTAACACATAAAATATGTTTTATAGAGCTAAGCAGCATAGCTCTAAACTGGTGTCCTCTCTTCTTTTTTCTTTCAAGTGTATTGTGAAGCTTATCTATGAAAAAGCTACTGTTGTTAGAAAACTGCGTTTTGTTGCTTTAAAAAAAGCGTGTTGTCTATTATAAGAATCATGTAAAAAGTAAAAATAAATTTTTTCAACCCATAGGTCGCTTTTAACGTTCCCTATCACGTACTATTTATTGGTGAAAGCTCTCGCTACTGGATTACCAACTCAATGATTTTAACAAGGCATTAAACTATTATTTTTATTTAACTTGTTTATTATTCAAAAATTTTTCTTCTCGTCACTCAAGCTCTGCTTCTTTATTTATATATAAATTGGCTTTTTAATTTGGCAATCACAGAAATAATGTCCTATATGACAAAACAGTTCAGTTCAGTTCAGTTCAGTTCAGGCAATGTCTACTTTTTTGCTGGGTTGTAGTAAAAGAACTTGCATCTGTGTTCACTACTAGTTAATATTTTTATCAATTTGTGGAATTCTGTAGCAATAGAATCTGTAGGTATTTAAGCATGTGAATTTTAAATAGTCAAAGTAATATCTTGCATACAAACATAAATGAAGATACAAATTTCATATAATCATACAAAAAACCTTAATGATTTCATGTTTATTGAGAAAGTAAAATCAAGATATCAAACAGATTAAAACAACTTTTGATTTTTTTTTAAACATTTCACCAAATTATTACAAAAATTATATTTTTCCATTTAGTTGTGTGTAAATTTAATACTTTAAATTGGTTTTCTGGCAAACTAGTTTTTATTTTATTTTTTAAGTTGTTTTAGTAAATAAGCGATGTAATCACATAGAAAAAATAGCAATGTAAAATCAACATGCAAAAAATGTTGATTATGAATCATACTCATTTTTATTGGAAATAATATGTTGTTTAAGTGTGTTGGTGTTTATTTGCTGCAAATTATTTATTATTAGCTGCAAATAACAAGCCAAAGTGTCTTCGCAGCATGTTTTATTTTTTAACTATAACCTTGGCCCAGTATCAAATTCACGTTGTTTCAACTTGAAATAACTTTGATTCAATATGATTCTTCATTTCCATTTATCAGTACTGAAATATAAGAATCAACATGAAATAAAGTTATTTCAAAATAAAAAATTTAAGAATTTGATGATTACTGTAAATCATGTTGAATTAACATGAAATACATATGTAGCAAGATCATTATCGAAAAAATTTTAAATTAAGCTCGTTTTCGATCATTTTAATATGAAATTTTTCTGTGTTCATTAGGGACCTCATTTTTTATTCAATAATTTTAATTTAAAAGCAGCTTCTTAGGATAAGCTTCTAAATAAAATACTATCAACTGCAAGGACAGTTTTGTAGCGTGGTTTGATTAGCCAACAAGTTGCATTGACAGACTGCAACTTGACTATGCTTGTGTGTATCGGCAATGTTGGCTTGACATGTTTACTATACACTGTTTGTTATAGAGATAATCAAACCACGCTGCAGTTTGTTTTGGCTACCGAACCCTTAAAAACTGATTTTTTGTATAATTACAAATTTTTAACACAGTAATACTCGCATCTACTTTACTTCCATGTTTTTATTCTCTCTTTTATTTCTTAAAAAAAATATATGTCTCAGGAAAAGTGTTCCCATAAAGTTAAGTAGCACCCCACTGTGCTTATGGGTGCTTTGAACAACAAATCCACATTAAATTATTTCATTTCCCTAATAAATTTTTTATTATCCAACATGTACTGCAACACACAAGCAACAAGTTGTTTTGCTTGGTATGACGATTTGTGTGTGTGTGTGTTTGTGTGTGTTCTTTGATTTTCTGTCTGTCGACATGTTTTTTTATCATTTATTGTTGTTGTTGTATCACTATCAAATCTGCTTTGCATTTATTTCGGTTTGCTTAAGTAATTTATGTAAATTTCGTATAAATTCAATTGTACAATTTATTTGAATTTGGGGGAAACATTTGCCAAATTGTTTTTTATTTCGATACTGGTTTTTTTTCCTCGAAACTTTTATACGCTGCTACAAGATTTCTTGCTCAGGCATAAATACGTAAATATAGGAGGGTGACTATTCTTATTGAGTCTTTGTTAATTCTAAAAAGTTTATGTTTTATGTATATTTAGTTTTCAAAAGCTGATTATGAAAGTAGGGAAAAGGAATTTTTTCTGTGAAGTAAGTAAAAAAAAACACATAAAACCAAAACATTTAGAACAATACGAGTAGCATCATTTGTTCTGTATTGACCAGAAATTGCACTTTAATTAAAACATATGCAGTTAATCAAAATTGTTTTATTATAGCTATGCTATTTATGGCGCGAAGCAGGAGTCAGGACGTGATTTTCGTAACAAAAATAATCGCCACTATTACAGTTAAATATTTATTTTTGTTTTGATTTCATTGTACTTAAAAGCAGAGTACAAAAAAAACCAAAACAAATTGTTTGATTTCGTTTCGTTCTTTTAAGTGAGTGAGACAAAAATAAAACAAAAACAATGATAGCGATTGCCTCGACTGGTTTTGTTTTATTTTTGCACATGAGCACAAACCAAAAAACGCAGCCGATTGCCGGTAAGCCAGTTAACAGCCGCCACCGGCCACAAACAATACATCAATTTAATCGTACGCCGCTAGAAAAGAAAATAATAGGAAATAAATGGAAACCTTTTGGAATATTTGCAGCGAAGTCGACATCATCATATAATATAATTTTATTGCATTGTTTTTTAACATATTAAGTTTGTTTTATATAGCTAAGCAGCATAGCTATAACTGGCTGTTCTAAGACAGCCCTCTTCTTTTTTTTTTTGAGATAAAACGTTTTATAAATGTTTGCTTAAATTGTAACAATTACACTGAAATGATTTCCACAAATTAAATTATTTCTGAACATATTTTCATTGCACTTGTGACATTTTTCAGGAGGTAATGTTGAATTCATCCATCTGCCCCGAATAAACTGTTTTTGTACTTGGTATTAAAAATGCATAGTTTTGCTAACAATAATTTAACTCAATTGGTTAATTATGCTTTTGGATTAATATTGTCTCTATTAAGTGAAACATTAGAAATTAAAACAGCATTATTTATAAAAATTATTGAGGGTTTATAAAGACAATACGGACGAGTTAAGTATAAAATTTATATGAAAAGAACTAGTTTTTTAAGTTATTTTCATACAAATTTTCTAGACGAGTTGTCTGCCTGACTTGTGAAAAATTTGTTTTAAGAACCCTTTATAAATCCTTAATAATTTCTATAAATAAGGCTGCCAGAAATTATTCCTGATTGTCTCTGTTATATTTTCAAAAATATAAATATGCTGCCAGTCCAAAAACTGTTTTGTTTTAAACTTTTCAGTTTCATAATATAAACATGCAGTGAGTGTTCACCCCTCGCATAATAGCAGCTCTTAAATATTGTTTGCTATTTTTATTTTTATTAATTTTAAAGTAAATTTAATAAAACGTTTTTGCTTAAATCCTTTTTTATTTTTATTTTGAAGCGTGTAAATTGTTATTGTTTGTCCCTGGAGTTTATTAATGAGTACAGATTTATTAGATTTTAAACTAAAAGCTGGATTTATAGGGTTATACTAAAATTTTTTATAATAAATGTCATTGAATTTAGATTAGAGTTCAATAGCTTTTTTATAGTTATAAAAAATTTAAAACAAAGAAAAATTCTGTTAAACATAAATAAGTTACTTTTTTTACAGAAATTATTTTAAAAAATCAATTAGAGTAGTAAAGTTTATAAATTAAACAAACCTATTTTTTTTAATATTTTTAAAAATTTTTATGAAAAAATTAAACTGAAATTTTTCTATAGAATTGTTTTAAAATTTTCCTGACGAAGGTGTAATTTTTTTTATCCTTTATAAGCTTTTTGATGCTGTTGCTACAGCAAACTCATTCATTGTCTGTCTTCTCTTTTATATTTTTCTTATTTTTTTTATTTCCACGTATGAATACACGTTTTAATGAACGACCTTTAACGAAGAAGTCGTTTGTTAATAATTTGTACATTTGAACTTTGATGGATTTTGTATCAAAGTAGTACGTCTGACATAAAAATATTACTCAATATTACTTTTTTATTTCAACTAAAACGTACAAAGGGGAAGAAGCAGTTGAAATCTTGAAAGATTAATATTTTTTATACGAGTATAACAAAATATTTCATGTAAATGTTTGAAAATAAGAAAATAAATTGACATTGACTGCTTTGAATAGAACAAATAAAAACAGGAAAATTTTACATTGAAAAAGTACTGCATTACCTTAGCACCGTACTATCATTTCAATGTAAAATCTAGGGATGTAACGAATACCAGTTTAGCGAATGCGAATGCGAATGCGAAAACGAATAATATATTTTAATTTTTGCGAAAGCGAATGCGAATGCGAAAGCGAATGCAAATATTACAATACGTTAAAAAAATCACATGAAAATAAATTTGTCAAAGAACATGAAGTTGTGTTGTATACATAGATCTACTTGAGTCTTGAATTCAGCAAATATTTATTAATTTATTAGAAATAAAAATTGTTAAGGTGAAAGATACATGAAATCATATTAAGATAAGTATAGATAACAATTAAAAATAAATTTACAGAATGTTAGGCAATCAACCCATTCGTATTTTGGCCCTAAGACCTTGTACTAAGTACGACATTTCCTGTAAAATGCTACCAGAATACATATTAAGAAAAATTGGAATGAATTGTTCATAAAAATTTTTTGCAGAAGTAGCAATCTGTTCATCTTGGGAAAAACATGACACATACATATCTTCAGCATTTTAAGTTTTCATGCGAAATAATATGAATGCCAGTTGTTTCCCAAAAAATTTACAACAAAGAAGGATTAGTTAATATTTCTGCATTTCAAATTTTTTATACGAAGTAATGAATGGTGTTTTCCATTTTTCAAAAGTTTTAACAGAGTAGTCTTAAGTAGAAACTATTTTCGCACAATTCAAACACCTTTTCTTTTTCACAAACTGAAAAATATTTCAAATATTTTTGTCTTTAGTATTCGCTTTAAATATTCGCATACATTTTAGCGAATGCAAATAGCAAAAGTAAGCGAATTATTTGCGAATGCGAAAGCGAATGCGAACATTCGTTACATCCCTAGTAAAATCTTTGTTTTATCTAACGACCGTATTACCTTAATACCGTTGTATCATTTCAATGCAAAATTTTAGTTTTTAGATCTCATCAAACGATAATATGCCCGAATATTGAAAGATTTATGAGAATATGTCTTATGGAATTATTTTTACAGTATTTTATTCAAGAAAAATTTTAATTCAGATATTTTAATTTTAAAAATTACTTAACATGTTTATTTATATGAACTAACATACCATTCATACTTAATGTTCCCAAATAAAACCGGATAAAACGATAGTATGCTTCATTAACGATTTGGCAACTTATAGATTATTTAACTTAGATACTGTAATTCCCACAGGAATATCAAACTACTGCAATTTCTTTAGAGAAACATCAAACATTGTTTGCAAAACCTTTCAATGAGCCAGCCGCACTTTCCTAGGACAGATCTACATTTTACACTATTGCTAAACTGGGCAGTCCTAGAGAACATATTATTCTTCCTCATTGAGTCGCCTTCATTATTTTGCAACTGGTAATTTTCATTAACATATAAACATCACTTTGCACAGTGTCTCGTGATTTTACCACCTGGAAATATAAGTGGCCCCCTCCCTTCTTCTGAAAACTGGTATTGTCCAGCAAAGGCTAAAGAATTTGAGTTTTATTTTCAGAAAAATTCTGATGCTTAATAACTAATCTGCTTAAGATCACATCTTATAAAATTTTATTGTTGAAAGAATTCAAGCTCCAGATTGTTAGTCAGAAGCTTGCCTTCTTTTGAAAGCAGTCTTCAGGCGAGGTGACATAAATTGTACTCTACTGAAGCCTGATTTGAATCTTATAAACTTTTTTCTGTAAATCAATACAGACGGCCCAACAGTTCCTACATTTAAAAATCATCAGACAATAGACTTAGACAAATTTCATATTAAAATCTACGAAAAAAATTTAATTGAAATTTATTTACTGGGGATTATGCATTTCATTGGTGCTTTGCCAAATGAAATACATAGATAATGCTTAACAGCCAACAGCTAAATTTCAAGTAAAAAAAAGTTACTTAACATTTTCGGAACTGGATTTGCTTCATATATATTTTTCATGTTAATTCAACATGATTTAAAGTGACCCTCAAAAAAAAAAACTTTCCTTTTGAAACAACTTTGTTTCATATTGATTTAATTACCCTCATTCTAGTTGTCGACGTCACGTCGGTATAGTACCAAAAAGTTGAACGAGTAAACAAGTCGTTGTCAAATACAAATGACGGCTATTGACAGGCTCATGCCACTTTCTAGACCTTAGGGAACAGACATTTACTGTCAACGTGACGTCAACTGGAGTAAGGACAACTGAAATAAGGATGACTATTCCACTACTTTTAAATCAAAATGAAGAATCACTTTGAATCAAAGTTAATTCAAGTTGAAACAGCGTGAATTTGATATTGAAATAATACATCAAAGATTATGCTGAATTAAAGCTATTTCAAGGGAAAACAACATGAATTTTTTTTATAAATTATTTAACTTACATGACTTTGTATATGGACACAGGCATCTATAAAATGTCTGAAGTTGGCATCTGCGGAAACCATCGCGTGCTATTCAAGATGCTTTTATTATTTAGATATACACTAAATAATCATCATTAATTAAATTTGAAGTAGACAAGATTTAATTGATGATTTAAACTAAAATTTATTTGAAATAAAAGTTTTAGTTGTTTTGAAAAAAAAATTGGAGTTTGCCCTCATCAAAACTGTGGCCTACGCAGACGATGTTGTACTGGAAATGGTTAGCAACTGGTGTTAGTACAGCAGCCTCAGTGTTAATGCCACAAAAATAGACCTTCAGATTTTGATTATGAAAATTTCTCAGACAAAACTTTATGAAATATTTCACTCGTTATTGAAACTACTTCTTAATTAATAATAATAAGCTTATTATTAAAAAAAGCTTATAAAATGTAGCATGGAAAAAATTTTGATTATTATGAAAGCTTTCGAAGCAATGAAATATTTTATTTTGCTTATGCTTTCCGATTTTGCTGTGAAAACATCAAAACACTTTTGTGTCGTTTCCTATTGTCTTTCAATGCTTCTTAATATTTCCTCTAACAAAAAAATAAAGTTACAAGTCCATTAGTTGTCCTTTGAAATCTCTCATTCAAGCAGAAAACAATAATGTGATCTTAGAAAAATATTAAATAAAGTTTTTATGTTGTGCTGTGTTCAAAGTTAATGGAAAAACTTGTTGACGACTGTTCATAATCATCATACGTGCAGGACAATAAATTCAATAACAAGAAGTAACTTTTCTATAAACGTTCGTTCCTACTTTCTTGTGTTTCTTGGCTTACAACTTGATTGTTTAACTAAAAGTTTGAATACTTACAAATACAATTGAAAAACAAAAAGAAAAGTTAATACTTATTTTTGCTGCCAGGAAAACTATGTACATGAAAATGCGGTAAAATATGATCAATAACCGCTGCCAGCAGCAACTAATCGCTGTAGAAATTATTTTGCAAAGCGTAAAGAACATCATAAATATATTTTCCTGTTGAAGTTTATTGTTGTTAGATATTTATATTATTACAAGGCAATTTTCTCTATCAGCTATTGACTACGTGAGCTTTATGCCAAATCGTTACTTAACTTGTCCATTATGAAACACTTTAGGAATTTAGGGATATGAATGTACATATCGTATGTAAGAATGTATTAGTGTGAGTTGTTTATTATAAATATGAGTATTCATTATGACTTTATTGGGTAACAGGATCAAAAAGCAAATCCTTTTTTGCTTTTTCAAGCTGAATAACTTTAGCAATATAAAGAACTTAAATACAGATTGAAAGGAAAAATAAAATATTCAACTATAGAAATTTATACTGGAAAACCCTTTAAAGTTAAGGCAAATTATAAAAGTATTATTTTCGCTCGGATTAAAAAAACCACAGTTTGGAAAAATTTTTAAACTGTAGACAAACCGTTTTGTCTGGAAATAACAGCGCTAACAGATGACTTTTTCTCCCTATTTCTCCCTCGCTCTCTCTCTCTCGCTCTCTCTCTCTATTTATTTACATATATCAGTGATGGGAATTGGAAATTTAGTTTTCGTGCCGAATCTCTTTCCAAATAGTGGCAAAATCGCTCGAATAGTGCCAAACCACTTTTAATATAACATTTAGACAGTTAATGTCATTTATTTATGTATGTCCAATCTAAAGGACCTAAAGAAGTAAAGACTCTCATAACTCTAAACTATTTTAAAAGATAAATTAACATATTCTTATCAGTAGCTGGATTCAGTAGCTGGATTCAGTAGCTTTTGTGAACCGAAGATCGTAATATTTATCGACACATTTATTCGTTTGCAGTAACGATAACGTCATTCTGTAATTTATTTTTTACGATAGTGTACATCTGTGCTCTGTACTCACTATTTACGATAGTGTACTATTCCACCTGCAGTGAATATCGTTAAAATGTGTTAATAAATAGCCAAGTCGATAAACTTTCGTTACATTTTTTTTAAGACAAGTAACACTCAGGTAATTAATGCCTACTACTATTACTAAGTGTTACCTTCTTTAAGAAAGGGATAGTGATAGAAAAGACAGTCTGTGAAGGAATAGATAGAGGAAAGCTTCATTCTTTTGCTACTCTGTTGTTTTTTACGTTTTAATAATGCAGTCTTGCAGCGCCTCTGGTGTCAGTGAGGCCTATTAAATTGTGCTTAGTATCATTTGACTTCTGGTAAAATTTCGAACTGAAAATAATCTTTCCACACTTGATGAAAAGTACAAAGTAAAAAAAAAGTGTTGAAAGGGAAAACCAATGAAAATTTATTAATTACAATTTGTTGGACTTGAATGTTTGTTAATTGTTTTTAAGTCTCAGCCACAAATTATTTAAAAATTAATAATATGAAAGAAAAATTAATTAAATCTACAATTATTGTGGAATTATAAGAAAAAAAAAATACAAAATAAAAAACAATAATGTACGAAAATTACAAAATTTTTTTGTAACACTATCCCGTAAAATTCAAGCGAGAAAACATTAATCACCTGACGACTCTTATTGGCCTTATATTGATAAACCTTGCTTAAGTTCCGGAATTTTTTTTAGTCTTATATGGATCTGTATTCACTTTAAAATTTCTGAGTGTATTTTGTTATCTTTGGAAACATTTGTGTAACATAAGGAACAACATTATTCGTGTCTCCACGTATATAAAACATCTTCTGGTGCAAACTTTTGAAACCAATTCAAATAATAGTCCTTGAAGTTATACTTAGTTTTCAAATATGTCATAAAATAAATGTAAAAAGACTTTATTTATTTTGTTTTCGAATTATATAACTGTATGCTGGTAAGCTGAGTTTTGAGTTATTAATAGTTCAACTTCAGCTCCGCAATAAAATTCTTCCATGTAAAGATGGTGAGAATTTATGAATATGATCCACATCAATGTATTTTTTGTTAAAAAATGTTGACACAAACGACGAATTAAAAAGAAAGCCTCTTTAAAATTAAATATAATCTTACATCTTCAGATTGCGATTTGTCATAAATATCATTTAATATTTTAAGAAGATAACAAAAATACATCTTGCTTATTTCATCCATCAAACTATTTCATGTAAATTAAGTTTTATCATTACATCCCACAGTTCAAGGACTCTATCTACAACAGTTTGATGAGACAACTAAAGTTTTGAGAAATACTTAAGAATTAAATGAAGTTCTTAGTTCAAATATGTGTATCGGAAAACTTATAAAATATTCTTTTCGACATGACCTGTTGCAAAAAACATATTTATTCCTTTTAAGAAATCGTCAATGTCTCTAGGCCAGTGCTGGCCAACGCACATAAGAGTATTTGAGCCAAAAAGCTGGCCAATACTGGTTTTTAAGTTTAGATTGCTTGTGAAAAGTTACTGAGTGCTCCTAGATCAACGGAACTTGGCAGAATTATGTCTAATAGTCCTAGGCTCTTAATCCTTGAACAGGTTCTCCTCAGAAGAACTAATCCTACCTCTGAAAAATTAAATTTATTCTCCTTTTTTTAATTTCATGCTTAGCAAATGCAACTTTTAACGTCAGTGAAAGTTTAAAAGCCTCAACAGGGACACAGGAGACCGTCCAATGCCATTTTAACTTTCACGCCCCACTTTGTGGGCGGTAACAAAAATATTACTTGCAAAAATAATGTAAATATTAAAAACATTTACTACTTATGCCTTAATACGTTTCATATAAATTAAAATATTGAGCATTTATGGGAAGGAGGAAGTATTCCTCCCCTGCAAGATGAGCAAAAACAGAACAAAAATAAAATTAAAAAAAAAAAATCACAAAAAATGCACAAACTTGCGCAAACTTTTTTTCTTCCGTCTAAGATTAGATATTTTAAATTTTATTGTAGTATAAAACACAATCATAAATGTAAAATTACCTTCACTTTTAAAAACCTTCTTCTTTAGTTTGCAAAAAAAGTATATAATTTTTTCCTTTTTAATTTTTAAACAAATTGTTTCAACATTAATACTCAAGGTAACTTTAATACAAAAAATAGCTTTTGATCAAATATATCAGCAACAAAAAAAATTATTGAAATACCCTTATTCGTTTATCTACAAAAACTATAATATAAACATGTTGAAAGCGAAAAAACATTAAAAACTCATGTGATTTATTATTTTAATAAGAAAAGTTTCCACATTAATGGTCAAAAAGTGCCGAAAAATTGCACAATTCTGCCACATTTGCCATCACTTGGTCATATATAGGTCATATAACTAAATCTCCAGTAGACCAAACTGAGTTGGTAACTCTTTTCTCTTGCTACTCTTAATTTTTTTATTTCTCAAATTAACAGAACTCAGCACCAAAAAATAGTTTTTGGATTGAAATCTGTTATCCATGATCACTGTCAGTGTTTACAAGCACAGTGACTTATGCCTATGAATGTAAATAATATTCACAATTACTACGTTTACACACGCACTATTTGCAAATAAAAATATTTGCAAATAGATTAACTCACTGTTTACACGGCATTGTAAATGTATAAAAGCTTGGTAGCACTTCTATAGAAATGTTACTTATATTTACAAAAAAAAATCGTGTAAATGTATAAAATAAGAAATAATAATTTGTTTTTATTGTCATTGTTTTCTTCTATCAATGTTTTTTCTTTTTTGTTCAATAATTATTAATTTATTATTTTTTATTAACAAACATTTGTATGTTTGGCAACCTCAAGCATTTTATTTGCAAATAGTGCGTTAATCGTGAATAGTTTTCGGAATTAGTAATTCGCAATAAAAACAATAATATGACAACAATTTACAGTTTTATTTTCAAATAAGTTTTCAAATAAGCCGTGCGTATAAACGTAGTAAATGTTAAATGAAACATTTCTCTAATTTCCCACAACAGATACGTATGCTTAATATCAAAAAATGTAAATATATTAAGTATACGCCATCAGCAGCAGCAGCAGCAGCAACAATTTAAAATTGCCGAACTTTAAGCGGAATTGAAATAAATACATTTTATTCAATTACGACATTTAATTTCGACAAGCAAAATAAAAAATAAAAACATAAAGAAACAAGAAACATTTCTTGTGTGAGTTTCTCCCCAGAGATTTTCTTATTTGAAACATGTTTAAGGTTTTAGCAACTTTTCTTTTTATGGCAGTTAAAAAGTTGTTTGTTTTACTTTTTGAATATTCATACATATGTACATACACTTGGTATTAGTTTGTTTTTCTTCCTTTTCTTCTTTAATACTTAAACAAGTATTTCCCCACACAATCCAAAAAGTTGTTAAATAAAATCAACTTTAAACCGACAACAATAACAAAATGAAAGAGAAAATTGCTGTGTTCCTCTTTTTTTTTCTCCTTTTTTTTTGTGTGTGTGAGTTTTAGTTAAACAGAAAAATTTCACCAGTGGGTCTATTTTGCATTGTAAAGTTCTATTTTTTTTGTTTGTGTTGATTTGATACGTTTTATTTTTTTATTTTGTTTTAGTTAAAATAAGTTTTTATTTTTTTCACTTTTTTTCTATTAAAGAGCAAAAGCCTCTTACGTTTGTAAATAAACTAACTATAGAATAAAATATAAAGCATAAAAAATTTCCCCTGGAAAAAAGTCAATTGAACAATTTTAATCAAAAAACTTAAAGCATTTGATATTTCATTTTTATTTAGTTATTCTACTCACTTTTGTTGAATGGATCTCTAAAATGAATAAAACTTTTTCAATTATGCTGTTTATTTTTTTTTTAATATATATTTGTGTTTGTGTGTGCGTGTGTTTTTGATGTCGCTGCTTAGTGAAATCCTTTTGGACTAAAAAAATTTAATGGTGGAACTTATACATGCACTGGACTTATTAGACAGTAACAATAGGATAACTAAATATACTTAAGTGTGTTAAAAAGTTTAGTTTAAAAGTTTATTTTATTCATTTATTTCTATATGTTGTTCTTTTAAAAGTTAAAAAAAAGTGCAAAAGCAAATATTGTATTATGAGGGAGATTATTTATAAAAGTTTATTTGAAATAATTGGGTTTTTATCGATTATAAGCTTCTTTTAAAATTGCTTAATCCTTTCGCTACAACTATTTCTTTAAGTACAAAAAATATATAATTTTTATAAGTATTTAAAAGTTTTAGCCAGAGAAACCAGAATTAAAAAAAAAATTTATTTCTTCTTCGGTAATGTTGCCATTTGGCAACAATTTGACAGCACCTTGATTTTTAATAAATTATTGCAAAACTCAAAATAATTTGAAATAGTGTAAAGTTTGTACAGTTATGGAGAGCAAGGAAATGACTTCTTGACATATTTTTGCCAAACGCTGGGATATTTTCTATTTTTTTCCAGTACATGTCTAGTGCAGGGTACCCAGTTGAACCAGTTATTGTATCTAAGGCAATCAATTTCAAAAAACCCTTTATGATTAAGGTTAATTGATGCTCCGTTTGTCATAACAGGATTGATTAGAACTCTTCTAAATAATATTTCAAAAAATATTCTACTGGAACTTGTTTGCAATGAAATGGAGTCTCAGAGCTGAATTGTGCTTCTGGTGTATTCCAAGAACATTTGCGTCAGTTTTTCATCACATTGGGTGGATAAGACGCCTTGCACTACATTGTCGACGAACTCTTCTGAATAATATTTTTAAAAATGTTTTACTGGAACTTTTTCGAATTGAGGTTGACCTTCAGAGCTGAATGGTGCTTCTGGTGTGTTCCAGGAGCACTTTTTTCAATGAAGTTAATCAGTTTTTTTTTGGAACATACTCAGATTTCTTGCTATCAACAAGTTCCACCTTTTTAATTTTAGTATGAACAATATTATTGTGATAGAGTTTACCTTATAAAAGATTTTGGTTAAAAGTTTCTATTAAATCTTCTAAAAAATTAAGTTCTTTCAATACCCGAATAGTCTGTCATGAAAATTTATTAGAAATTTCACAATTTCACCATATTTCATAGGACTGGCCATGGTGGCAAACAAAGTGCAATTTTAAGCCGCACAATAAGTAAAGTAACTTTTCGAGGTAAATTGTATAAATAAAACTGCTTTGTTGCCGTATGGCAACAAGCTTATATTAAAAAACTTTTTAATAATTATGCAGTGGTAAAAAGGTAAAGTTTTTTTTTTCAAATTAATTTCATTTCATTTATTTATTCATTATGTGTACCTAGCCTATGGGCGATAGTCGGTGACATCGTAATAATTAAAAAAAATAAAATCAGAAAATTCATAATACAAAGAAGTCTTTTGTTTCCATATGGCAACAATATAATTTATAATTTTTTTTACATATTTATAAACGTAAAAAACATTAAAAATGCATATACAGCACAAAACTTTTTGTGTTGCCATATGGGAACTAAATAGGAAAAAGGCCAATAAAACATAAATATAAGACTGAATTTGTATTAAAAAGCTTATCATGTAATTTTTTTTTTTCAATTATGCTCTGAGGTTTTTACGAATTTCTTCCTTCGTTTATAGCTTGAAATTAATAGCTGTTCGCATTTAGGCCTAAGACCTTTGTTTTTTCCGTATCAATTTCCAAACCAATATCCTCCAGTAATCCGGTACATATGCTGAAGTTTTGCTGTCATATCGGTGAAGTTGTTGTTGGGTAGACTTAGATATGACACCATCATAGTCTAGATGGTCTCAGCGTCTTTTAAAGGGCTATATTATACTCCGTCAAGAATTATTTGTATGGTGAACATCAGAGCAGACAAAACAGAGAAGTGAAATGCGCACTATACTATTAGCTTCTTCATTAGTTTATGGTTCTGTTATGAAGAACAAGCAATTACCAGTTAGATTGTCGTTCAGCAATTAAAACTTCTCGGTTGCCAGAAAGCAAAAATTATCAATGACAAATGCAATCAACCAGAACATTTTTGTTGCCAGAAAGCAATAAATATCTGTAGAAAAAACAGCTGACAGTCAACGTCGGTAAAACAGCTTTTAGCAGATGGCAACGCAACTTAAATTCAAATGCTATTCGTAATAAACATGGTGTAATTATACAGGTGACTGCGTAAGGATTTTTTATACAAAAATACGGCAACCATAGCTATGTAAAGAACCGAAGAATGTCAAAAGCATAAAAATAATTGTACTAAAACCAAAACAAAATCGAAGTTTTTGACATTCTTCAGCTACAAAGCACATAGGCAAAAAATTACACTGTGATACAAAAAAAAAAAAAAATATTCAGGGATTCTAATGTACCAATTCGATTTTGTTGGAGTCCATGGATGACGAAAATACCGTTGGTTTTTTTAGGTCACTTCATAAAGTGATTTTATAACCTTCATAAAGTGATTTTTATCTTTCAACCAAGATATATTTTTTGAAAATCGACTCACAAATGGCTAAGTTACAGTCGTTGAAGTGTAGAAAAAACCCATTAAAAAAGTATTCTTTTGTAACTCATAAGCAACTTATGGCCTGAGGAAAACAAAAGAATACTTTTTCAATGGGTTTTTTCTACACTTCAACGACTGTAACTTAGCCATTTGTGAGTCGATTTTCAAAAAATATATCTTGGTTGAAAGATAATATTCGGTCCTTTACACCAACGGAAAGTTAAAAGAAATCCGTTAGGAAACAAAGAAGTTACACCTGTTTAAAACTGAAACCCCGTTTTTCACTACATTTACCGTTATAAAATCACTTTATGAAGTGACCTAAAAAACCAACGGTATTTTCGTCATCCATGGACTCCAACAAAATCGAATTGGTACATTAGAATCCCTGAATATTTTTTTTTTTTTTTTGTATCATAGTGTTATCAGCTGAAGTAACGCTGCCACCTAGTTAGATACACCTTGGTAATAAATAAATAAAATCTATATATAAAAAAAATCTAGGTAACAGAAATTATTTATGTGTCAATTGATTATAATTTTTCTTTTTTGAACTAATAAATATTTTCCTTTATTTTAATTTATATTAAGTTAATAAATTTGTTTACATAATGTCAACTTATATTTATAATCCCTTTGCCATTTATTTTATATATGATTTAATTTTATTTTTATTTTTTGTTGCTCAACATTTCATGCAATCTGACACAGATGACACGTTGATGCAATTTTAAATACATAAACGAAAAACCTTTTTTTTTTATTTTGTTTTTGTTGTCGTTTTATTTTATGTTCATTTTTTTTTTCTCAAACAACTTTACTTAACATTTAGTGGAATTAATTACATTAAAAACATATGTACGTTGCAAGTACATACACGGAAAAAGTTGTCTAAAAGTATTTTGCTGTATGCTGGAGATGGCAGAGAACGAATATGAAATTTGCTACTCGTATTAAATTACTCGTATGCAATAATAACAAGTATTGGTTAATTGATTTTACCCGGTTGCATGTAAATTAGATAATAAATTGCATTTAACTTTTATCAATAGCCCAAAAGATGCGTCAGAGAGGGGAAACAAGTTTTCAAAAGTTGCAAAAAAAATATATATAACTTTTTTAGTTATTAAGAGTGTTTCCTCTTCTTTTCTATCTCAATGACCAAATATAGCAGGGTTTCATAAAATTATATTATTGAAAAATTATTAGAACATTTTTAAATAAAATTTTTAATAAATATGGGGCGAATACGTTATATTAAGTATACGCAGGGACTCGTTTCCATTCATTGGCAGCGTTGACAACTCGGTGCTTTTGGCACCGTTTTAAGTGCTTTTTGAAATTTTCGACGCGAAAAATTTTGAAGTTAGTGCTCAGTGCTTTTTTTAAATTCATTTTTGGTGCTTTTTGCTTCGTGCCGGTGGCACTAAGCCCAAAATTCAAAAAGAAGTTTCCTTGTTTTTTTTAGAAAGTCTATCATTTAAAAAGCATAAGCTGTGAAGTTAAATAGAGCATTTCAACAAATTCTAAAAAGGTTGTTCAAACTTTTTTGTACCCTCAAACTTTAACATTTTAAGCACAATTAATGTAAACAGTGTTTTGCCACACGACAAAGAATACATGAAGCAAGTATAGTTTAATAGCAAAATTTTGTTTGTCTAGTACATATATACAATGGATGGAGAATGATTCACTTAATTCAATGGAGAAGTTTTGAGTAGACTATCGAGTTTTGGGCGCAAGTAAAAATCTAATAACGATTCAGTTTATATAAGCTCATTTGAGGCATAATTAAAAACTGCATTCCTATAAACTTATGTCACTTGCATGTTTAAATGCAAAATATTTTTATCTCTTTGACTTTCTTTAAGTCCAAAACACGTAAATATCCTTACTTAACACTTTGCTTTATACAAAACCGGTGTGAAACGAGAAAATTGTGTTGTGAATAAGGCTGCCGGTTTTGGTTACATATTTAAAACCCCCAAACCTGATCATTTTTTTGTTAAATTTTTAACTTTGTTATTTATATTGCGTTTGATTTGAAAAAACAAATATATTTTTTTGCGTTTTTTTACTTTACTTTTTGTGGATTTGGCGATTTTTTATAGTTTAAGCGTTTTTGTGCTTTTTTTCATTTTCGCAGTTTGTTTTTTCGTTTTAGCGCTTTTTTTCGTTTTAGCGAATTTTTTTCATTTTGTTGATTTATTTCCGTTTTTGGCGGCCTTATTTACTTTTGGTGATTTTTTTTTTTGCCTTTCAGCGTTTTATTTTATTTAAGGTGATATTTTTAATTTAAGCGCTTTTTTACAATGTGGCGATTTTTCGTTGGGGCATATTTTTAGAGTTTTAGGATTTTTCAGTTCTAGCTTTTTTGAAAATTTCAAGAAATTACAACTTACTGTTTTGTCAAAATTACATAAACAAAATTACATTAACTGATAGAATACCCTTTAATTTTGGTTTTTAAAATTTCGGCGCTAATTGTTGTACAGGGTGGCCCAGAATGACCGAAGGGGTTTGAATTCCTCATTACTTTTTTATTACAATTTATTTTTCTTGTTTTCTTTTCAGTATTTTGTAAAGAAAACTTGGGGAATTTAAAATGGAAAAGTACACAATTCAACAACGATATCTAACATTAGTGATGGAAAGGGCAACACCGTGTTCATTTAAAATAAAATATGGGCCAATTATCCTTTCGACGAAACACTACACCAAACATTACGCTTAATTCTCCCTGTTTAACTATTCTTGGATTATCCGTAGCCCATATCCTGCAGTTTTGCCTATTAACGAACCCATTTAATTGTAAATGTGCTTCGTCTCTCGTAATTAATTAATAATAATAATAATATTCACGATTTTCTTTTTCTTTTTGACGAAAATAAATTGCATAATAAAGTCGTTGCTGGTAATATGTGGGTTTCAATTGTTAGACAAATTACCCAAGTCTTCTTTACAAAATACTGAAAAGAAAAATATAAAAAAATTATAATAAAAAGGTTATACGAAACTCAAACCCCTTCGGCCATTCTAGGCCACCCTGTAGTTTGCATAAAAATCCACACATTTTGAAAATTTCTGTATATTACATTATAATTTCAGCATGTTTCGTTGCTCGCCTTGGAACATATCATATTCAGGTCCTTAGCTTTACGGTTCTCGAGAAAACAGTTTGTGGCATACATTCAGACAGACAGAGGAAAGGACATCGTAGTGAAAACAATAGGGTTCATTTTTCTCTTTGGTATAGGGAACCCTAAAAAGTGAAAACTTGAAATATGTTTGTATTTCTTTTGTTCATTTTTTTTTTACTTTTTATTTGTCACTTTGAGTATTACGATCCATTTAATTTTACGTAGAATTCAGAACATACCCGTGTGCCATACTTTTTGTATTTATTTCTTATAAAATAAATAAACTTTTCAAACGCCAGGTACCTTCACCAAAACTTATTGTTCTTTTTAATTAAAAAAAAATGCTTTAACTATCCTTTATGTTTAACCTGTTAGGAAAATTTTTCCTCAAATCGGAAATGAGCTGATAATTTGACAATACGCGGTAACAAAGTCTTTCCCAGCTACACCACTGAACAAAGTAGAGTGACGTCTGGTATAAAAATAATATGCTTTAACTAACAAAAATACATATAGATTTCTTGTTGTTATTGCACAAAAGTTTCTGTGTGCGTGTGTGTAATCGAGTATGTGTGCTGAACATTGCAAGAGTAACGACAAAGTTTTGAACAATTAACTGTTAAGTTGTGCAGTCATGTGACACATGGTCAAATACAAAGTGCCACACACACATATACGCACACATTCCGCTATATGCACACATACAGTCAAACACAGATAGCTAAAGGTATACATATAGCGGGCTTACAGTATAAACCTGCTAAATCCACTTTTTATATCACATGACATTTTAATGCTGTCCGAAAGAGAAGGGCTAATTTATTTATTTTAGTTCAAAGTACTACAATTTGAACAAAAAACCAATGCATTAGGCTTATTTAGAAAATACGTTTAGAAAATTTTATTAGTTTTTTGTCTCTTCTGTAAAATTTTGTTGAAGTGAGTTAGCCGGTTTATACTCTAAGCCGATTGATATATAAGCTTGAGTGTGTTTGTTTGTGTGTGTACACACGTTTACATAATTTTATATGTGTAACATGAAAATGATAATATTTTTTAGACAACATAAACACAAACTCGGTTGTTTTAATAATTATAACATGATGTGCACACACACACACACACACACACACACACACGCACGCACACACGCGCGCGCGAGTATATACATACATATATGTACATATATAGACTAGAGATGGGCGCGTGTCGAATTTTTCCAACACGACATGACACGAACACGAATACCAAGATGCTCAACACGTACGAAACACGCACGCGAAAAATTTTATCAGCACGATACTTCACAACACGCACAAAATAATATTGGTATGTTATTTGAAAATCAGAAAATTTAATTGGTTTTTTTCAAGAGTCGCTTGTCAAAATATGTCACCAAGTTGGCATTGCCGGGTGATACTATCTGCCACCACAGCTAATGCTATCGGTTTACGTACAGAACTTTAAGCCTTAGAGGCCCATATAAAATCAACAGATATGCTGGTGTTGTGTGTTTTGACGATACAAAATATTGAATTTTCTCCCTGCTGAAAATTCATTCATACATATTTTACATCTCAAATCGTTTCGTGTTTTTTCGTGTCAATTTTGCTCAACACGAAACGACCCGGACACGCACCAAATCATATCTTTTGTCACGAACATTTCATGTTGGGTCGTGCGTATTCGCGTCACGAAAAAAACACGACACGCGCCCACCTCTAATATAGACAAATGAGCAGGGATATTAAAATATTACTGCGCTGCTTAATACGAACACACATGTTGGCTATTGTGCAACTCCAACTAAACATAATGTTCGAGAAGTAAGAAAAAACTTTAGAATTGCTAATGATTTCTGACAGCTAAAAACAGGAAGGATGTGCACATATTATGCATATTGCACAAATTTGTGTGTGTGTGCGTGTATATATGTATGTGAGAGAGAAACTGTTTCACATAAATTATCCTTGTGTGTTAGTATTTAAATAAATTTACATTCACAGCGCCGCAAGTATTGAATATTATTTGTGAGGAGATTGTTTACGTTAACAACTGTATCAATAAATTGTATCATGTATTAAATTTCTACAGAGCTTGAGTTGACTTTATCTAAACAGAATTTCCACTACCAAATGAAAATTGCATTAAGTATTATTCTGCTGCTATTAAAGTTGCTCTTGGTATATGTAATTTCTTATGTGTTTAGCCCCAAAACTTTGGACAGTTGAATTTATCGATAGCAAAATATTATTAGAGTTAGTATCAACACATGAACAGGGTGACTTCGTCATAGGGCATTTACAACTGCACAAAATCTACCAGATTTTAATTAAAATCTTCATGAAAATCTATACCGTTTACATCAAGGATATTTTTTGGACATTTATCAATACTTTTTATCAAAAAATATAATCCATTAAGTAAAACTATAACCAACCAACTGCAATGAAGCCAACTCACACACCTTTTTAAGTACACTGGTTGACTTTATAGTATAAATTAAAAAAAAAACTTATAGTTTTATCACTAAGTTCTACTAAATTTTAGGTGAATTTTGACAAACTCTAGTGATGAACTTTAATTTAAAATAAATTTTGTGTTCAATGATCAATTAAATCACATTGAGTTAAAATTCAATTCTTGATGGAATTTATATATAAGGTTGTCCTCTTTCACACACGTCAGGTTTACCTGAGCAGTTTTTGTTCAATTATCTCTTGAACCTGCATTTGCGTTCATACACACCGTCAAGTCAAGTCATCAAGTCTCATCAATTTGCGTCGTCGTAGAGTATTACGAATGACAAAACAAAACGAAAAAGCAAACTTGACTAGTACGGTCAAGTCTGTACCCCTCTCCATTCTTTTTTCCTCTTTCTCCTAAAAACTCAAGACTTGACGAGTCAGACCTGACGTGTGTGAAAGGGGACATTGTTGTGGTTGATGCGGTGAAAGTACATACAACACTCACATACACACACACACACAAACACAGACACACACACACACACACATTTTCATAACGCCTACACTAATTCACATCACATAAGTCAAATAATTAATAAATTAAAATAACTACATTAAAATAAATTCATGTTGTTACAACTTTAAATAACGCTAATTCAACATGTTTTTTCATGTTATTTCAGGTTCAAATTCCTGTTGTTTTTACCTGAAGTAACTTTGATTAAACATTTGTTCATTTTTAATTTTTTTTTAACAGTACTGGAATGTTAAATTAACATAAAATAAAGTAACTTCTAATGAAAAAATTATCTTTGAAGATTACTATAAATCATGTTGAATTAATATGAAACACATATGAAACAATATCATTGCTAAAAATAAAATTAAATTAATTTTGTTTGCATATATTTTAATATAAAATTTTTCTGTGTTTGTTGAAAAAAAAATTTCATTTCTTATTTTTGTTTTCAATATAAATTTTCATGTGAACATTTTATAAAATATCTTGGGACAGACAAACAAATTTCTTAAAAATATATTTTTCATTAAAATATCAAAATTTCATTCCATCAAACGAAATTTAAGTAATTAACTGCAACTGGCTCACGATGTCGTCAAGAAACATTCTAATTCTTAATTATATTGAAGGCAAAAATTAATTTTCCTATCTTGTTTTTTTTTAATAAACATAAGTAAGCAATAGAAAATTTCTTGTCGAAATCGTGTTAATTACTTAAATTTCCTCAAATCGTTTGATAGTATGTAATTTTGATATTTAAGTAAAAAATTATAAATTTCTTGTCCTCATTATGTGTTACCCTGTTGATGAGATATATATGATATATATATATATATATGTATATATATATACATAAATACATTCATTTCTATTTTGTCTTTTCATCCTTTTTTAACTTTGATTTAGCTTAAGTTGTTGGTTGGCAAAGTTTTTCCTTGGTGTCCGCCACTTCCTCGGCTGCCAGTCAAACTGTTATTGACAGTTAAAGTTTTCCGTATTTTTACCAAACAAACAAAGTTTTATTTTCTTCATGCTGAAAAGTTGAAAATAATACCCGCACAGTAAATAAAAGCTTAGAAAATTAAAAACAAAAAGGAAATTAAAAAGAAAACAAATGAAAGAATTGAAGAAGATAGAATCTTATATATTTAATGCAATTTAAATTAAATTTTATTTATTTTTTTAACATAAAATAAAGTAGAAGAAAAACCGAAGAAATAACTATTATTTGGCTAAAGTGTATATTTATTTAAAAATCCTGTGGTCAAATCGTCACATCCGTGAACGTACAACTCGTCACGTAAAAACACCATTTTGGGATTATGACACACGTGAACGTACTGAAATACCATTCAGCTTATACGATTGACGTATCACTTAATTCGTTTTCGTACGATTGTCGATACGATCACGGATGTGACGATTTGAGCCCTGATTGTTTTTTCCCGACTACCCAACGCAAAGAAGGATATTGTGTTAATCAGTCTATATACATATGTATGAATGTATGTATGTATGTGTGTTCGTATATGTCATTATATAAACCGAACGCTTGGACTGATTTTGATGATTCTTACGTCAATCGTTATATCCATTTTTTATGCATTGAACAAATAAATAAACTTTTTTTAAACAAAAAGTCATAAATGTACAATTTTTTATCTGATCAGAGCTTTTAAAACCATAATGTTAAATTATTCACTGCTGTAACACCACGATGTTAATTTCGCTGTTTGCAAGAAAGCAGTCAGACGGCTTTTAGCTGATACATAAAGCTTTATTTCGGTAAAATATTGCAATGAATTTTTTTTTTAAATAAGTAGTAGTGGCTACAGGGCGTAAAGTGTTTGTCCCAAAAACCTAATCTGACACATGTAGCCCCAGGTCTGCATGGTGTTATGTTACAAGTAGCAATGTACCTTTATGATGATGACAAAAAAGCATCAGAACCACATTAGTATGAGGCTGGTACATATCGTGTACTATAGGCTTTATCAACTTCCAGAAAGTCTCAGCTTCTTCAACAGCATTTGATTCTAAAGGCTTAAATTTGTGTTAAAATTGGTTTGTTGGTTTTTGTGTATGGGCGCTCACAACTTTTACGAAAGAGCTTTTGTGCTTTCACACCGACGAGAGCTCAACAGCCACAACAACAAAACAACAGACAACAATGCTTGTTCTTTCTTTGCAAAGAAACAAGAACAAATTTAAAAGCTTTCAAAGCTGTTTACCTTAAATGCAAATATCAGAGATGTGTGTTTGGACGTAGCTGGTGCAGAAACATTATAGTTGTTGTTGTTTATCTCTTACCGTATTGGTTAAACATTTTGTGTGGTTGTATATTTCTTAGTAGTAGATTATACAACATTAAAATTAGTTACCTCTTCGTTATTAAAGAAAGTTTTTTGGGTTTGCTTTCACTTATACCTTAATGCCGCATCCGTCGTATAAAATCAATATTTTTTTTAAATTTTTTTCCAGCAAGTAAATAAGCATTTCTTATCGTTTTATTTTTTTTTTTTGAATTAAAGTTCAATCAATATTGGCAAAATTACTGCGCTTAGTTCTTTTGAAAAAAAAAATGGTCGCGTCCAAATTGTCGTGTCCGGTTTTTTTTGAAAAAAATTAAAACAAAATTTTCTATTTCATAAATCCACACATAAACAATCTTCTTTCACATTCATTTCCACATTCGCAAAAAAATTTCTTAATAATATATATAACATATATGTATATGTGACGCACAAAATAGAAAGGGACCCAAGGTTAAAAACCGGTTTTGTTCAGGAGAGCCATTTTAAAGATTTAAATACGTGTATCTTTGGTGTACCATCACTGAGCGTGTTGGTATTGGTCTCATTTGAAAGCGACACATCTCATGACGTCAGGAACGTGTTGGTCAACCTTGAAAACGTGCGTAGGTCCTCCCTACCTCTTGTTTTGTGTAGTTGGTTTTTACTGTTTTCTACCTAACGCGCTGTTTCCATTAGTTTGATATCCATTTTGCTCGCGTTTTTTCGAATCCAGGTTTATTTTCTGAAATTATTAATTGTGAGTTATAATAAAAACTCATTTATAATTCTTTTAAATCGTGAATATCACTCTGTTAGTACGAACATTTTTCACATAACCTTAGAATCACATATATATATTTCTATAAGTGCACAAAAATAACTTCTTTTTTTGTCGCCCCGATTTCTCGCTGACATTTGCTTATACCTGTTTACTATATTATTAATATCGCCCAAAATTTGATCTTAAATATACTACTCCTTAATTGCTTTAAAATACTTAAGATATTGTTACGTTTTTACTTTTTCAAAAAGCTTTGCCGTGGACTCGAATTTTTGCAAATTAATAAGAGACCCCAGTGCAGTAATTAGGGTTAATAACGTTGGCTGAAGTAGTTAGCACTTTCACTACGAAACAGAAGGACCTGGGTCCTGGAAAGTTCGTTATCCAACAGTTATTAAATAACATTACCGAGCATTTTTCTCATGTGCATTAGTACCCTTTTTTGTATCAGTTGTTGTAGGAAAAGTTCAAGTGATGAAGGCATAGTCACTGGTCGCTGAACTACTCCTGCTTCAGCGTACACTAATCCTACTGTAATCCTAATGTAATCCTTCGTTGTGTGGGAGAAACATCGGCGAAGAAAAATAACAAATAAAAAATGGCTACTAAACACAGCTTCACAAAAAAAATTAATACGCTTCATTTAACACCAGAGGCGCTGCAACACTGCATTATTGAAAACGTGCAAAAATCAGAGTTGTAAAAGAATGAATCTTTCCTCTATCTCTTCTGTTGCATACTGCTGTTTTATACGCACCCCCCTACCCCTTCTCTCTGCTGTTCGACACACATGACACTCACTCTGCTGACGCTCACTGTTTGTATGTTTGTACATAAACACTCCACTCACGACAAGACAATTCAAGACTTCACAATAAACTCAATGATAGACTGTAACTGACTTATGGTAAAATATAAGACTGATCTGCCAGCAGATGCGTCGCCCTTTTTATACTGCACACACTGCTTCCCGAATATGACAGCAACATCTAGCAAATCTCAGCAGCATTTTCAATGCTTGTTTACTAATAGCGCAATTATTTCATGGGTTAACTATCTAGATATGTACGTGTGTATATCATTATAGAAGCAGGAAGGTTGTTCAGTTGTGTATATTTTTTTGCCTGCACTACCATGTATGTATGTGTGTGGTTATTTGTATCTTTTTAAGAAATATAAGTTTTGTATACGCATGTGTATTTAGTTCTTTAACACGTTTCCAGATAATTCGTTTTGTTTACCTGTAGCTGGATTCAGTAAGTTTTTGTTAATCGAAAATCGTAATATTTATCAATATATTTATTCGTTTGCTGTAGCGATAATGTGATTCTGCAATTTTTTTTTAACGACAGTGTACATCAGGGATTTGCTCACTATTTAATTGCTTATCATGTCATGGCGTCTCTGCATATATAGGGAAAAAAAACTTATTGACACAAAGAGAAATTTGAGAAAAACTAAACGAATTTGAGTTATTGATTTTACTGTTTTTACTTCAAGCGACAGCGAATAGCGCTAAAATATGTTACTGAATAGCAAAGTCGATTAAGTTTCGTTATATTTATTATAGAGATACGATTATCGTAATAACAGTTACTGAATTAAATTTGCATTTAAAAGGTTTGTTCGAATATTTCTGCATAACAATATTAATTGGATCTTTCCATTCCTTTAATGTTTTTTGCTTAAATAATAGTATTCGAATGTCGCATCCGTCGTCATGGTATTGCCCATATTATAATTAGAGAATCTGTTTAAATATATATATTTTGTTTGTCCAAATTATAGATTGCAGACATTTTGTATAGAGAACGTTTCAATCACGACTGGACTAAATATAAAACTAAGCATGCATTTCAGACATAAGGCTTGTTGTTGGTGGTTTATTTTTCACAAAATATTAACACCGACCCTCGCAGTTTTTGTTTGTTGAAAATATTGACAAACATACACAAAGAAAACAGTGCCTACTAAATACCTCATAGAATAGAACAAAATTAATAAGAAATCTCTGGTATTTTTCAATAAGGAAATCTTATTAATTTCATAGAGAAAACCTTTTTGAAAAATCAAGAAGAAATCTTCTAGTTATTATTAGGTTATCTTATTGATTTTTTTAATATAAAAAAAAATTGCGTCTTTATTCTCTGTACTTATGTATTTTCATTTAAATTCTATACCATATACATATGTATGTATGTATGTATGTATGTATGTAGTATATTGTAGATGTTATTTATTTATACATACATACATACATACACATTAGGTTATATTCTTAACTAACTGAGGGTGGCGTTGGCTGAACTAGTTAGCACGTTAACTACAAAACCGAAGGTCCTGGGTTCAATCCCTGTATCCGACAGTCATTAAATAAAAACACCACGCATTTTTCTGATGTGCATTAGTGTCCCTTTGTGTCAGTTGTTGTAGGAAAGTTCAAGTGATGAAGGCATAGTCACTGGTCACTGAACTATACCGACTTTAGCAGATACACTAGTCCTAATGTAACATCAGAGCACCCTCCTTCGTTGTGTAGCTGAATCATCGACGAAGTAAAATAATCAATAAAATGGCTACAAAAAGAATGAAGCTTTCCTCTATCTCTTCTTACACCACCTGTCTTCTCTCTCACTATCCCTTTCCTAAAGAAGGTAACACCTAGTATTAGCATTAGGCATTAATTGCCTGAGTGTTACTTCTCTTAAAAAAAAAAAAAAAAAAAAAAACTTACTCTAACCAATATGCTAACAAGCAGGCTGAATAACCATTGAAATTATTGAGCAAACATTCTTATATAAAAACGAAAAAGATCATGAAAAAAATTTTCTCTATGTCTGTTTATAGAAACTAAATAACAAGACACCTCATAAAATCAGGAAGATTTCCTTATTAAAAAAATCAATAAGATGCTTTACACATACTCATTTAGGAACCTCATAAAATCAAGAAGAAACCCTTATTGAAAAAATCAATAAGGCAACCTAATAAAATCAAGAAGAAAACCTTTTAAAAAAAATCAATAAGGCAACCTAATAAAATCAATAAGAAATCCCTATAGTTTACAATTTATAAGAAAACCTAATAGAATCAAGAAGTTTTTCTCTATCGATTGTTTTTTTGGTGCCAAAAATAACGGAAATTGAGTAAATACAGTTGCGAATAATAAGCTTTCTTCTGGTTTTATGTGGTTTTCTTCTTGATAAAATTTATAAGATTTACCACATAAAAACAATAAGGAATCTCTATGAAAAAATATTCGCTTCTTTCTGCTGGGATACCCCTTAGCCTAAAAACGGTTCATAAAGAAAATCTTCTTGATTCTATGAGGCAGTTTTTCCTCTATTTATGCTTTAAAATTTAAATTAATTGAAAGTAAAAGTAGAAAATACACATACATACATATGTATCTAAAAATATGTGTACAGTATTTCATAAATTATACTTTTGTTTTAATTGGCCTTTATAATTATTAAATTCATTCAAGAGGTAGCAATAAAAAAAATCACTTGAATATTGGACGAAATGTTTAATGCAATTGACATACTCAAAATTCATCGAATTTCTTTTATGACATTGACTTTTCATATTTTGTGTGCAATTAAAACTACACTTAGAAAATTTTTTAAGCAAGTAAATAATTCAAAACTAGATCAAATCGTTACGGACTCTAATGTTAAGAAGATACAAATTCGATTGCACTTTTTTCCGAAATTCATAACTATCTAAACAGTTTCTTGTTAACATAAATAATTAATAATTTTTTTTTTCAGTGCATTTATTATAGCACACAATAAATTTTGCATATTATGAGGGCAGTGTGGGTGTGTAAGATTACCTTTATAAAAGTGGGCATACATATGTATGTATAGGTATACATATATGTGTGTATTAATATGAGTAAACATACACATTTGCTTTTATGGCTTCGACAATTTTTGATTATATTTGTGTACTTTTTATGTATATGGAAATGTGAAAGTTCAAATGCAGAAATTTTATTCCGGCTCTCTATAGTCTAAAGGCACGCACGACGCACTTCCAATGCATTAATAATCCAAAATGAAAAATTGTATTGCTGGCTGGTGATGACTGCTGACCTCAATATATTTTAAATGTGTCATAAAGGTTTATTTTGTACTGAAGTACGAGTAAGGGCAAAAATAAATACATACACAAGTAAACTTGTACATACATACATACATACATATGGTATAATTACATAAAATTTCATGGAATCGAAATCCAATTATAACACACATAGAGCCATTTTTATTAATGCTGCGGGGAAAATAAAAATAAAATAATATTGTACAAATTCATTATACGTTCCTTAACACAAACCGTTTAAAAAAATAACAATTGTAATTAATTATTGTTATAAGAAAACATTCAAAGAATTAATTTGAACTTATTACTTGCTATATCTTTATTATTGTGTTAATCATAGGAAATATTCAGATCCGAAAATTGTTGTTATCAAATAATTTTACTGTAAACTTAAGGTCAGAATTCAACGAATCGTAAATTGAGAAAATTGACTTTCAATTTTCTATATATGCGAAACGTTTTAAATGAACTTTTTGTACATTTGTTCGTAAGTTAAAACCAGAGCTGTTAAATTTCGATTACGATTAGTAATCAATTAGATACAATTTTAAAAAGAATTGTAATGACTATATATTATTGCCTTCAAAAGAATTGCTAATAAATAATTGATTACGATTACTAATAATCGGAAAGTAATCTGAATTACTTAAAATTACTCAAAATAATCAAGAAGAATCAAAAGTTATTAAAAAGTAATCTAACTACTTTCAAAGATTACTTTTGATTATTTTCTATTATTTATTAAGAATAATAGAATAATAGAAAATAATCAAAAGTAATCCTTAGAAGTAATCGGATTATTTTTTGATTACTTTTGATTCTTTTTGATTATTTTTAGTAATTTTAGGTAATTCAGATTACTTTTCCATTATTAGTAATCGTAAGCAATTAGTAATTGTGCGAAACTGAATATAAGCGTAATTTATTCATTACTTTACCTTAAAAAAAAGTAATCAAATTAGTAATCATTTCGTTTACTAACCATTACTTAACAGTTATGCAGTGTATTAACAAACAATACTACCATAAAGCTAAATACAGTGAAACCTCTCATAACGGACACCTCCTCCTAATCAGCTATGGTTAAAACTAACAAAAAAATAAAATAAATAAATAATTTCTATTGGCTTTTAACATTCTGGAGGTTTGGGTCAAATTAACGGCATCCGATAAGTCCATAAAAACAGTGAATAAATATTAATTTTTTTTCGAAATTTTTCATCAATGAACTTAACATCTTTCGAATCCTGCAAATTTACTACCGATAAATTGTCCCATTCTCAGGTTATGGGATATTGACATGCATACACACATACATACGGACAACTTCGTAAAATAGTCAGTCAGAATCGACTACCAGAACCTCAAAATGTCGGAAAATCGCGCAAAGTGGATTTTCGAAAATTGAGGTAAAATTACTTATTTACTACACTGAAAGAATGTTCGGTTTGAATTCTATGAATTTCGGCATTAATATAATGAAAACTTCATTAAAACTCAACCAACGTCACGCTAATTTGGATTAATGAAAAAAAAAAATTATTTTATTGAAAACTTCATCAAATTTATTTAACAGTGTAATTAATGCAGTGCTATAACTTCATCGAAACAATGAAAAAATTTCATGAAAAGAATGAAATAACTTAAATATAAAGGGGTTTCTTAATAATTAGAAAATATTGTTGTCATAAATCCAATAAAATATTCTTACGAAACCAGAATACCAACGAAGCAATTCCAATGAAATTCTTTCACAATATTCATAAAATTTTCATTGAATTTGTGAAATTATCATTAGATTTGTGAAAAATTTTAAATGAAATTGTTTCAATGGACTTATGAAGCAAAATTCTTTCGGTTTATAATGGAAAGTAAAAAAAAATATACTTGAGTACTTAAAGTAACAAACCAAATAAGTTTGTATTACAAGTAATGAAATAAACAGGCATTTGAAGTTTCATTTAAAAAAGCTTTCGGCATTGTGTAACATAGTACAAAACAGTTCACGCATTCTATGTGCTTGAAAGCTTTTTTTTAGCTGAAAACATTTTCCTTAACAAAACTATCATAAAGTTTTGTTAGCGATCCATATAAGGTTTAACAAGTAGTAAGGCATCCAGAAAACGGTCGGTCTAATTCATAAGACCAGCGGCAAAAGTAACCGATTATTACGAGTATTAAAAGCATCAAATTATAACTGACTAATGGATTTGGTAAGAAAAAAATAATGATTACTTGGAAAATATTTAGGCGATGAAGAAAACCCCGCAGTCGGGGTTTTGAAAAAAAAAATATTTTTTGAAACGAGTTTTCGTTATTTTTCATACAAATTTTAAACGTTTAGAAACGAAATTTTTTACAAATTTGCTTATGAATAAATATGTTATTTTTGTCATTATTTTTCAATTAAAATTAGAAAATTTTTTATTTTTTTCACGAAAAAAAATTTAAATAAAAAACTCAATTTGGGGATTTTTGGGGATGACAAGTCAAAAATTGGGATTAATCTCTAGAAAAAAACTGGTAACACTGCTACAATGTGCTGTTGTCTGAATCCAACAAAAAAAAACAAAATTGCGAACTCAGCCGTACAAAATACTACGTTATCATCAGCGATGCCAACTATTTATAGCCCAAACGCGCTATTACCCTTCTAAAAACGTGCTCGAACGCGCTAAGTTGCAAAATTGTCAACTATTTATAGCCAAAACGTGTTATTTTCCATCGCGCTTAATTAAATTTTGATAGAAAACTATATACTTCGAAACTATATAATAAATAACTTTGAAAATATTTCCCATCTCCAGTATTAAAATGCGTTTTTTATTCTAACCACAGTCAAGGGAATTTTACTTGCGACAGCTGAATCATTAACAACCTATAAAAACGAACACCACAATCAATTGTGAGTGATTATTCAGGCGTAGCTTTAATATTGTAAAAAAAGCGTAGTTCAGCCTATAAAAGAGGACCTTATGAAATATAGTATTGCATACTTACTTCTGGAAATCAATTGATTTTGGTCAGCAATAAATTAAATTTACTCAATAATTTCGCGAATGGATATTCCTCTGCTAATCGAAGTGGACTACTCACCCAGATCGCAAGCGTGTGTTTGTTTTATTTATTTTGTTTAAAGAGAAGTAAAACTCAGGCAATGGATGCCTACTACTATTACTAGATGTTATCTTCTTTAGGAAAGGTTTAGTGATAGAGATGGCAGGTAACGAAGTGAGAGATAGAGGAAAGTTTCATTCTTTTACAGCTCTGCAGTGTTGCAGCTCCTCTGGTGTCAAAAAGACGTATTAAATTTGTAAAGCTTTGCTTGGTAGCCATTTTATTGGTTATTTTACTTCGCCGATGATTGTGCTTCACAATACCAACAAAGGAGGGCGCTCTGATGTTACATTAGGATTAGCATCCGCTCAAGCCGTTGTAATTCAGAGACCAGTGACTTTGCCGTCTTCACTAGAACTTTTCCTACAACAACTGGTACATAGGGACACTAAGGCACCTCAAAAAAATGGATGGTGTTGTTATTTTAAATGACTGTCGGAGGCTGGGCTCGAATCTTTGACCTTCGGGTTTGTAGTCAACGTGGTAACTGCTTCCGCTAACTACTTTATTTAAACAGAGTCCTCAAACAAAACCTGGGTAAGGCCATGGCTGAATTCCTGGTGGTTATGCCAAAAAAAAAAGCTGTAATGAAAATAAAAAAGACATTTCACTATTATGAAAAAATTCCTTATAATGAGAGAAAAGAAATATTTACTACTTCATCCTCACTTCAGTATATGGAATCTCTAATTGAAAATTCTTTTATATAGACGATTAATGGACAGCTATACATATAAATGCGTACATATGTACATATATTCCCATTTGTGGCTAAGACTAGTTCTCAAACGTTCGGTTACTTTGGTACACAATAAGAAAGTAGTACAAATAAGAAAAAAATACACACACTCACGCACTCAAATATACACTCACTCTTACACTCATGCAAAATAATTGATACGTCAATTGCATCTGTATACACATGTACATATGTATGTATGTATGTATGTACTTGCACATCTATACATCTGTACATATCGTCACCTTAAATGCAAACGGACGTAACTACAAAAAAATTCGAAATCGAGTTTTTGATTGATTATGGTTCATTTTATAAAACTACATGTTCACGCAAATACTTAGACTTCTGCGATCAAAAATGATGACTTTATTAAAGAAATTCAAATGGACGTAATTACGAATGCATCTATCTTTCTATAGCAGGGAACGTCACTAACATAAAAGCTTAAATATATATATAAAAAAATAAATAATTAAACACATACAAGTATCCATATTCTAATTAAATTTCGAAGAACATTTTCAAAGAACACTTTATTATTATTGATTTTGAAACGTTTTTGGTTTCTGCTGTAAAAAATATAAAAGTGTAGTAACGTCCGCTTGCACTTAAGGTGACGATATATACGTATACGATTTGGAATGGTTTAACTTAAATAAATACAAAACATGTAAAAGCATGTACATTAGGGCCATAACCAAATTTTTCTCCTAATACCACGAGGTAGGCAATGATGTTATATGAATAAAAAAAAACATTAACAAAAAAAAAAAAACTTCACACACCAAACCAATTTTCTAAATCAATATAAAAATATACGAATTTTATTGAAATAAATTGCAACGCCATCTCATTGCAAAAAAAAATAATAATTTAAAACTTCTTCACTGTTGATGCGTGGACTTTTTTGATTATAGCAAAAATGTAAAAGTGTATTTTGTCATAGTTTTTAATGGCCTTCCCTACTATGCCAATTGTGATATTTGCAAAAAAAAATTTTAAAAAGTTATAGCCCTAATGTACACACTTGTATGCAGGTAGTTTTTTTATTTAATTTAATTTTGTTTTTGTGTAAATCTGTACATGTGTCAAATAAACATTTTGTGTGTTTGAACATTTTATGCAATCAAGGACATATGCAGGGAAGTAACACGTAGCACAATTTTAATGCGTGGTGAAAAAATTCTTAATAAAGAAAGAAAATAATTAGCCCAATTCACAGTCTTGTGCAAATGGCCGTGCATCGTAGCATGTGCAAAATAGTGTAGTATATTTATACTCACCACTAAGAATTGTTAAGTGGTGAGTATCAATATATTATACAATTTTGCACATGCTACGATGCAAGACCATTTGCACAAGATTGTGAATAGTGCTATTATGTAATACTAGAATATCGCACACTAAATAATAAACAGTAACAACTCAAAAAATCTCAGATATTCATAAGTAGCAAAAAAAAATCTTGATACTTTACAATTAACGAAAGTACATATCGCTCATTTACTCAAAGAACGTCAAAACCCAAAAAAAAACCAGTCTTCCCGAAAACGAGTTTAAAGTTTCAAACTACCACGTCCTTTTGTATCAGTTGTTGTAGGAAAGTTCAAGTGATGAAGACATAGTCACTGGTCACTGAACTATACCGGCTTCAGTGAATACTAATCCTAAAGTACCGCCAGAAAACGCTCCTTCGTCGGCATTGTGTAGCATAATAATCGTCGAAGTAAAGTAACCAATGAAATGGCTATTAAATACCGCCTAGCAAATTTAATACGCCTCACTGACACCAGAGGCGCTGCAACACTGGCTTAAAATACATATAAAAAAAGACGAGAGGCATCTTTTGGACACTCGTTTACAGCTATGCTGCTTAGCTATATAAAACAAACATAATGTGCTAAATAACAATCCAATAAAATTATATTATATGATGATGTCAAATTTGCCGCAAATATTTCAAAACGTTTCCATTTATTTTCATTTCATTTACATTCCCATTATTTTCTTTTCTAGCGGCGTACGATTAAATTAAGGCATTGTTTGTGGTTGCCGGCGGCTGTTATCCAGTTTACAGCCCATGGGCTGTATTCTCTGGTTTCTGCTCATATGCAAAAACAATACAAAAAGAAATTGAGCAATATTTCTCATTGTTTTTGTTTCACTCACTTCAAAGAACGAAACAAAAGAAAATCAAACTATTTTTTTCATTTGTTTTCATAATCTGGTTTTAAGTACAAAGAAATCAAAACAAAAAAGGAATTTTTGTTACGAAAATTACGTTCTAACTCCTGTATCGCACCATAAATAGCATAGCTATAAAAATTCCAAAAAATCGCAATTGTAAATGAATGAAGTTTTCTTCTAGCCCTCCTTTCATCACCTATCTTTTCTATTACTATGCCTTTCCTAAAGAAGAGAACAATACACACAACACGCGCAGCAAAGTAATGGTAGTAAGAACTCATTGCCTGAGTGTTACTTCTCTTAAAAAAAATTAAAAAAAAAAATAAAAATTAATGGATATATAATTTAATTTATTTAGTAGAAGGGAACTCAAGCCGAACATATACACACAAATGTATAAAAAAATTAAAGTGCGGCTTTGACTCGCCTACGACGGGTTCCACATGTACTATAAATATTTAATTTAACAAATTGCTGTGATAGAAATTTTATAATAATTTTACTTTTTCCGGTTTATGGGTTTGGTGACTTGTTTCGTTTTAGGATCTTTTTTTTAGTTTTGTCAGCTTTTGCAATACATGTATATTTCTTTGGCTTAATTTTGTAGTACAGTGTAATTGCTTGCTTGGAAAATAAACATAAATTTAACAATTTGTATTCAAAAGTATGCCAGATTTTTTCTCTTTCTGTTTGTTTATGAAATGCATATAATAAGGAAAACATTGTCCACAGTAGTCTCTGGGTTAAACTGCTAAATTGAATTGTGTCTTGCTAAAATGTATGTTATTTAATTCTATGCTTGATATTTTTTATACAATTTTTTTTCTCGAAGAAAATACTTTAAAGGAACAGGAAATTCTTTCATAGACCACATTTCTCCCTTCTATTGCGTTTGTAGTGTGTGTGTGAGTTGCAGCAAGGCTCGCATGCTTGGTTCTATGGAGGAAGCAGTGTTAATTTTTTTTCTTCTACTGGGTTGACAAAGTGTTATTGTGAGTAAATATTTTTATATAGTAGTATGTGTGTTCACGTTCATACATACAAGTAGAATGTGTGTTTGCCTGTCCGTCTGTCTGTCTTTGTTATATTTTTTTGCCAGTTACAATGTTGCTATAAATTTTCTTTGGTTTTGTAGTAGATATGTTGTACAATTCAAGTTGTATAAACATACAAACAAAAGCAGATGCCATTGAACACACTGGCAGTCAGATTGGAACATGTTGTCATTGAAGTATATGGCTTCATATGTGTTAACAGTGTACGCTAAAAGTATACCAACATTTGTTGAAATTTTGTTTCACAGATATTTTAAAATACTTAAACAAGAGTTTCCAATTTTCACAATCTCCCGTATTACATATATCGAGTCGACCATTCATCTACGAGAATTTTGTCATAGAATAAAGAAAACTTATACAAGTTTTGTTTAATCAAACACAAAATTGTCGTAAACAAATATTCGACTCGACATACGCAATACGGGTGATTATAAACATTATGATGCACACTGGGCCAGATTTAAAAAAAATTATTTATGTTTTATTTCAAAATATTTAAATAATTGTTAAAGTTTTATTTTGATACTAAAATTTTCACAATAAACATATATATAGTACATTATGACTCAAATTTTTTAAATCACAATTTAAAAAAAATATAAGTTGGGATTTATTTTTATATCGAAATGTTCCCTTTTTATGCCAATTGGTAGAATTATTTAATACCTTAAACGAAACATTTTTGCTCTGGTGCTACAAGTCCGTCAGACATCCAGTCTTCTTATTATAAAAGTTCTTCTCTATGAGTGTTTAGATATCATAAACTATAAAAAACACATCGAAGTAGGTGCCGGCTTGAAAGTAGGCACTTTTTCCCCATATTTTTAAGTACTGCTGGGCATTATTTTTGATACTGAGAAATGAAATGATCAACTAATTACGATTACAAATTTTATTTCTAATGATGTAATTATAAAATTGAGATCATTTACATGCACAAACATGTAGGTAAATATATTAGTAATAATAATAATTAGTACCAATAATAATGCCCAGCAATACTTAAAAATATTGAAAAGTGCATACCTTACAGACAAACCGGCCCCTTCTTCGTTGAGATTTTTACGTTTTATGATATCTAAGCACTCACAGAGTAGAAATTTTGAAATTGCGAACACTGAATTTAGTTTTCGTTCCATAGCGCAAAAAAAACATTTGTCATCATATTTCCTTAAATACTAATTTCTCGAAAAAATTGCACTTAATAAATGTTGATTGTATTGATTAGTTCTTTCGACTATTTGAAGAAAAAAAATCAACATTTTGCTAAAAAAAAAAATCATAATTTCCTAATTTTTAAATTTGTCCCAGTGTGCATCATTATGTACATATTATGAAAATTTAATTATTAAAAAAACACAAATGACTTATATACTTTGAAATATCTGTCAGAAAAAATTATATTAAATGTAAGTTTACTTTTAGGGTTCACTGTTTACACATGTTCTCTATAGAAATCTATATAGCGAGGAACATTGATATACGAGTGGAGTTCTTCTACCACATTTTACAATCTCTTGAGCAATACTAACAAATAAATGAACCAACGAAGCTAACAATTGTACTCTTACATACACTCACAAATAAAGAAGTTTAAGCCCAGCTGGAAAGAGAAGAAATCAGTGGTTCATCAAGACCTAGAAGTTCTATTTTCCAAGGTTCCACAATGTGCTTCCATGCAATGATGTCCTTTTAAGATTCACGCTGCCTAGAAGTTGATTAATTCCTTGTGTAAATTTGTTATGAATGTTGGAAAGTGTGGAGTATATTTTCCTGCTGGGCTTTTGTAGAAGTATATTTTTTTTTTTTTTGCTTAAGGCCATGTATACATATATTCAAATGTGCACGTAGTGTTTGTATTAAAATAACAGTTGGGCGTTTTACTTTGTTACTTGTATTTATTTTTTTCTGGTGAAACTGATTTGGGCCTAACAAATTAAGATAAAAATAAGATGATTTTTTTTTTTGTTTTTGCTGCTGTTGTGGCTGTAAGTGTCAATGGCTTTTTTGCATTGCTATTAAATATAGCTTAATTCAAATGCAGCCTAATTACAAATATTTCGTGGAAGATGTTCTCCCACAGAATTCATTTTGGTCAAGCAAAAAATGTAAAATGTCAATAAGGGAGTAGAATTATAACTAAAATATAAATGTAGTAGTGTAATAATATGACAAAGTAAATTTTTATAATAGCACCAATTCACAGTCTTGTGCAAATGGTCTTGCATCGTAGCATGTGCAAAATTGTATAGTACGAGTATATTGATACTCACCACTTAACAACTCTTAGTGGTGAGTATTAGAATACTATACCATTTTGCACATGCTACGATGCAAGATTATTTGCACAAGATTGTGAATGAGGTATTGGAGTGCCTACACACGTTATGCTGTCCAGCTCTACCGTAACTACAACTTTTCAAAATATTAGAAGTCCCTGTTAATTATCCTGAAAAAAGTGAAAACAAAGTTGTTGTCCTTTACTTTTGGAAAAAATGCACGAAGAAACTGTTTTTGTTTGCATAAGCATTTATAAGATGTATTTAGTGGACTCTTGTAATGTTTTCACACTGAAAGTTAAAACCAAGTGATGTGTGCTGAAATAGCTTCTGCTTGTTAAGAATATACTCATACAAACACACACATACACAGTAGTGCAGACAAAACTATAAATAAATAAAAAGATACAACAGTAAACAACTACCATGAGTTGCTTCTATAATGATGCATATACACACACATAAATAATTAATACATGAACTAATGACGCGATCGAAATCAAGCATTGGAGATGCTGCTGAGATTGTCTAGACCTTCCTGTCACATTCTGGAAGCCTTGTTTGAAGTATAAAAAGGGCGAAGCATCTGCTGGCAGTTCAGTCTATCATAAAGTCAGTCCGAAGTTCAGATTGTTTGTTGTGAAGAGTTGTCTGTTAAGAGTTCATTCAGTTCATTATTGTGAAGAAAGAGTAAATCTCAGTTGAAACAATTGATAGTCGTGCAAAAGTAAAGTCAGTGCATTGTTGCCAGTTTTTTTCTAGAGCTTATCCCCAATTTTTGATTTGTCATCCTCAAAAATCCCCAAATTGTTTTTTTTGCATCAAATTTTTTTTTTCGTGAAAGAAATAAAAAAAATTAAATTTAATATAGAAAATAATGACAAAAATAACATATTTATTTAATAAAATTCATTTATATCGATAACTATATTTACATTCATATTATTTAATTTGTACTTATAAAACTTGTAAAGAAAAAATTTTACATAGTTTAATATATACAAATATTAACAAATTTTCAACCCAAGTTTACCATTTCAAAAACTTAAGGCTGATTCATCAGCCTCAGAAATTTTGTTGTACATAGTACTTGTATTAAAAAGCTGTAGGATTTTAGCAGCAGGATTAAATTTGTCACAACAAATTGAATTATTTTTAAAGTGTGTGTTTAATCTAAGAAGTACTTCCAACAAGTCATAATGCATTTTGTTAGGTATTTTTGTTTTAATCTGCCCTTATACTTCTTCTTTTTTAAGAAACTATTCACTATGAATAATAACACACATTTTTAGACTTGCTAGACGAATATTTATTAGTTTAAAAATCATTCTTGTTACCACCAGTTATAAAAAAATCGCCAAAAAATCCACTAAAATTTAGATATCATCCCCAACGGGAATCCCCAATACGAAATTTTCATCCCCAATCGCGAAAATAAATCTTCAATTTGGGGACAAAACCCCTAAACTGGCAATACTGAGTTAGTGAGTCATTGTTATTGTACAAACAGAGAGTATCGACAGGGTGAGTCGTGGTCGAAGAACAGAAGAGAGGGGGTATTACTACAAGATCAGCACAGCCAGTTTTTGTGAGACGTGTACATACAACAGCGGAGTATCTTAGTTGTGTATATGTAGTTTATTAGATAAGTGTATTTAGTAAATAACCCAGATGGCCAAATCGTCACAGACGACATTGTCTTCGACGATTAATGTACGACATGTCGCCTGTTCATTAGGTTTTCTAATCGAAAATTTAAAGGAAATCGTCGTTCATTACTGTCTTCAATAAAACTTTGTTGAGGACAATCTGAGCGACAGTGTCATACGTTTTGTCTTCAATAAGACTTTGTTGAGGACAATCTGAGCGACAGTGTCATATAAGTTTTGTCTTCAATAAAGCAGTGTTGACGACAATATGAGCGACATTGTTGCCCATCTCGTCTTGTGTGACTTCGGCGCCATTTGTATGAAAATTTCGTCGACGATTTGTATGGGGCTGTCTTCAATATGTCTTCTACGACTTACCATTGTCTTGTACCCGTCGTCAAAGAACAACAACTGGGAAGGTGTCATTTTTGACCGTAATTAGTGCACTGGGGTCTTTTATTAATTTTTTCGAGGCCGCAAAAAAGCGTTTTTAAAGGCTAAAAAATAAATAAAATAATCTTGCCTTTAAAATACGCTTTTTTGTCCTCTTGAAAAATTATTAATAATTGTGTCGTATAGAACTATTTTTCTATGCAGCATACATTCCATATTGTTGAGAAAATAGTTCTGTTTTGTTTTTGCCTGAAAATGTTCCAAATGTTCTCTGCTATAATTAAAAAGCAGCTTAAAAGTTTCTTACCACCTTTCACCACACAAACTAATCTCGAGTGTTAAAGAAAAATAAATAAATTTCCAAATATTTAAATACATTTAACGTGTGTAAACAACAACTTTTGCGTTAATGTCTTCTTGTTTCTTATGCCACACGCATACATCTGCTACATGCACTTAATCGTCGCTCGCAACTTTTTATCTTAATAATTTTGAAAGTTGTTGAGTGTAGAAGAAAAAAAAAAGAAAAGACAAATTCTACTCCTAAATAAAAAATAATCACAGCAACAAGGATAACAAGTTTTTAGACTAAAAAATAGCATCATCGTGCTTATATTTTTCATACACATTATTTTAGTTGAGTAAAGTAATATTTGTAAGATATTTTCAAATTATTGTCTATGCAGCAGCAGCAGCAGCTGCATGCTTTACCTTTATTGCAAATTCTTAAAAAAAAAAATTAAATAAAAGATTAAGGTAAAACTTTTTATACTGCATTATGATGTGTAAATTGTAAAGTTTCGTCAACTTTATTTTTTTTCCCTGAGTACTTTTACTGCAAAAACGTGTGGTGTCGTCAAATATTTTTACCCAAGTGTTTATTAGAAAAAGACAAGCACACGGTGTAAAAAAATAAAAATAAAAAATAAAGCAAATAGTTAGTTGAAGTAAAATGTAATTCTATTTGCTAAAGAAGAAACTTTTGTATGGCATTTATAAGTTCACACTTAAGATTAATGCAGGTGGGAAGGAAATTGTTTAATATTAAATAAAAAGCATGGGCAAAGTGTTCGAAAAATAATGAAAAACTTAATAAACATTATTTAAGCTAAACGCTTATTAAAAAGTGTTAAACATTTTTAAAAAGTTATCATCTAGATTCTAGATGATCTTAAAAACAATTCAAACAACACCTCATATTTTTTTTTCTCGAAATTTTTGATTTTTCCATGCCACTGTGCAGTTTTCTTTTGTTTATCCAATATATTCAAATAAATTAAAAAACCAAAGACTAAAACTTTCAATCTAAGCGCTCATCTTCTTTGAATATCTCATTATAATTTATTTAAATAAACACGCTTAATATTAACATGTAAAAGGTTGTTTATTTTCTTATTTGTACGTCTTTTAAGATTAAAACTTTTCCAACACGTGTTAAATAAAGTATTCATAATTCTTCTTAGCGGTGCAAATTTAACATGATTTTGCATAAAACATAAATTGAACTCCATCCTTCCTTCACACAAACATTCAAACGTGTATAAAAAGCAACAATTTGCCTGAAGTTATTTTACTCTACTTCCGTACATAATAATATGAGTTTTAAGATGACTCGCAGTATAGATTTTGTTACTTGCCACGACAAAAGTCTTCATTTAAGCGAGTAACAAAATTGAAAAAACTTTTTGCCATAAATGCCTCAAGTAAATTCACATGAAATCGTTTAATTTGAATTTATAATTTGTATGTTATGAAATCAGTTAAGGGCTACTCAGACTATTATATATTTATAAAGACTTTCATCACATTTTACAAGAGTACAAAAAATCTAAATTAAAATGACATTTTGTTTTCACACCACCACACAACATACGTATTACATTAAAAACACAAGTAGAAAGCAAACAGCTGTTAGGGATTAACATGCCTGGAATAATCGTTGACATCCGGCAGCACAGCAGTTTCATGCAAGCTTTGGTCGTGCCGGCCATTGAAAACAGACGGCGTTTAAAATAGTTGATTTAAATAAGATAAAGGAAAAGAAAATATTTTCAGACGTGACTTACACACAATAGGCATATTAAATATTTATAGCCGATCTAAGACGAAGAGATGTGCCATAAACGACGGCGCGGAATCGGTGTTGAAACAGACGACTTGTCAGTTTGTTTATTACTTGATTTAGTAATAATGAAACTGTAATCAAATGAAAAAAAGTATTATCGTGCACGTATTATTTGAATTTTTGCTTTGAAATTTCATTATAAATCGGCTTACACCAGAGCAACGCGTGCAAATTGTTGAAATTTTTTTTTTATTTTTCTATCCGCGAAACTCATCGTGCACTTCTTCAATTTTCCGATAAAGCCCATTTACATATATTTGAATGGGTACGTAAATAAGCAGAATTGTCGCATTTGGAGTTAAGAGAATCCACAAGCTTTTTTTGAAACACCATTACATCCACAGACAATTACTGTTTGGTGCGCTTTATAAGTTGGCAGAGTCATTGGCCCATATGTCTTCAAAAACGATGATGGTCAGAATGTTACTGTCAATGGTGAACGGTACGGGCACACGATCTGAAAATTTTTCATGCCTCAATTACGTGGCAGGTTCCAACAGGAAGGAGCCACATGCCACACAGCGGCCGCTACAATTGATTTACTCAAAGAAACTTTGGATGAAAAAAGTATTTCACGTAATGGCCCAATTAATTGGCCACCAAAATCGTGTGATTTAACCCTATTAGATTATTTTCTTTGAGGTTTTGTTAAGTCACTTTTCTACGTCGATAAACCACAAACAATTGAACCCATGGAAATCAATATTCGAAGAGTTATCGGCGAAATACGGCCGCAAACGCTGCGAAAAGTTGTTCAAAATTTGTATTCCAGATTGCGCCTTCTACTTGCCAGCCGTGGCCTACACATGGCAGAAATCATATTTAAACATTACTTTCATAATTTTTTTTCAATAAATCCCATTTTATTGATATTAAAAATATTTTTCCTTGTTTTATTATGATTTAAACTTGTGTCACTCTATAAAAATTACCCTGTATTAATATAAAGTGTAATAGTCTGAACTGTCCTTTATTGGTATGAAGGCAGCACAAACATTGAGATCTAAAAGTTTTTATAAAATTTATTTGATATAAAGCGGCTTTTAGACCAAACGAGACAAGTAATACTGCTTAAAGGGTTTCGAAATCTAAACATATATTAACGTTGTGAAGTACCAAAGGTCTTGTTCATAAAAAGTATTTTTGATTTGTAAAAGGTTTATAAAACAAAATTCCGTATAAAATTTGTTTTACAAACCCTTTATAAAATAAAATAAAATAAAATTATTTTGTATGAATACGGCAGACAGACTTTGGCTTTATTTAAAAAATTGAGCTCTAAATGGACCGAAAAATCTACGAGAGCCAAGAAAGCAATTCTTATCTAACCGAACATAAGCTTGAAATATTAGTAACCATGCTGCTGGATATTCCAGTGCGCAATAATCAGTGTTTGAAAGTTCTTAAATTTGTCGGCTTCATTTGCTGTGACTACGAAAAGTTGCAAAGCCGACAGCAAAACGCACGTGAATGGTTTCGTACGGACACTATAACATATGTGATATGTACTGTACAAACTTTAGCCTATACAGTAGAATCCCGATTATCCGGATCAAATAAAACCAGGGGTATTCCGTATAATCGAAAATCCGAATAACCGATTTCAAAGCAAATCAAATAAAAAAATCAATTTACATACATTTAAATTTGTCATGTTTGTCATTTGTCAATTTTTTTTTAAATTTTAGTCGTTTAGATAATACGATATACAAAAAACGAGCTATAACGATAGATAATGAATTACATAATACCTATGTAAAGCAATTAGACAACTAGAGCTGAGAATGATGATTCCGGATAATCGGGATTCTACTGTATGTATAAACGAATACCTTAGCTGATGTAGACATTTTTTTTAAATTTAAACTTTTTTTCGATTGTTTTTTTAGTTTTGACGCTTAAACTTAAGTACACGGTAAATTTTTTTTCGATTGTTTCTTAGTTTTTGCGATTTTTTTTTTTTTTTTTGGTTTTTAGCATCTTTTTTTAACCTTTTGCGTTTTTTTGATTTTGGGTTATTTATTTTAGTTTAAGAGATTTTTTTAATTTTGGCACTTTTTTTCGTTTTAGAGTTGTTTTTTTTTCTTTTTTTGGCGATTTTTACGTTTTTGCGATTTTTTTTTTAAATTTTGGGATTTTTTAGTCTTAGCGTTTTCAAAAATTTCAAGCGTTTGCCTCTTACGGTTTCTAAGATACAGCAAATTGTCAAAATTACATAGTAAAAGTTACGAGTACATAAGTAGTAGACTATCCTTTAATTTTGGTTTTTAAAATTTCAGTGTTAGTTGGCGTAGTCTGCATTTTTATTTGAAAAATAGTAAACTTTAAAATCATTTTGTTAAAACAAAAGCTTATCATAATTTTTTTCTGTGTAACAGCTGTTATTTTTTCGTCGTTGTTGTGCTTTACACGACGAGTTTACGTAGCGAATTCATTAACGTCGAATTTGTGATTGTTCATATTAGTTGCAATCCTGGCATTAAAGTGTCCTTATAAATACCAAAAAAAAAAACAACAAAGAGTTTATTATATAGTTTATTATATAACTTAAAAATACGAGACTCAAAACAAATGATATGTTTGTGGTTTGCGTCTTCGATAACGTACCAATATAACAGTTTGTAAAGTAAACATCTGTCATTTCCTCTTACTTAATTAAGCATTAAAATGAATAATGTGAATAGCAATTTTTTTGTTATTTTTCGAAAATATCAAAGTTTAAAAAAAAATGCAGTTGAAGTAATTTGTAGTTTTCGAAAGACAAAGACCGCCCCGGTCAACCAAATAATTTCAAAGATCGATTAATTGCAGTCAATACTCCATGAAGATTGTTATCGAAATAAATGAGAACTTACAAGAACACTAGGGATTGACCTAAGCAGAAATTTCAAATTTTTTTTAAGGCATCAGTATTCATTCAATCAAGGTGCCTCTGACACCAGGCAAAACTTGTAAATGGCTGGTGTCAGCATAAATATTTAATATCTACAACTTTGCCAACGATTTAATTCTTTATTCATAAATACATTTCAACGTTAATTGGTAAGAAAAACAAGAGATGTGTTTAAAAAAAATATTAAAAGTTAACGAAAACAAGCTCCGAACATACTAGTACATACATTTAATTTGCTTCCTTCTAAATTCTTTAAACTTTGTACATCCTCTGCTAAATGCTTCTCAACGTGAAATATTTTTTTTTTGCTGTTTGTTTGCTGTTTGACACGAAGAAGAGAAAATGCTTGGAGCTAATAACAATAATAATAATAAAAGCAAAAGGAAGAAGAAAAAAGAAAACTGTTAAGATGCTACGGCAGCGCATCTTGCACTGACATCAAAAGCAGCCCAAGAATTTTCCACGACTTTCCAAGTACAACCGTTCAAAAGCTCAACACAGTCACAATGGTATTTTGCACAGCCCACACACACACACACGCACACAGACATACACACACACACACACACACACACACACACGTGTAGTACAGCAGTTAACATTAAATATACGAAGGAATTTATGCGTTTTTAAGGGTGTACCTTGAAAATTTTGATACGAGTATTATTTATATTTCAATTGGAGGAGAAAACTTTTCGGAGAAAGAAAAAAAACTACCACTTCCTGGGCGCTTTTTTATTTCGTAGAACACACAAACTGTCAGTTGTGGTTCTATAAGACTTGTTCTGTCTCTAAATGTTAGGGGCATTCTTGTATTCCTGATATGTTAAACTATATTTAATAAACGTTCTAGAAATAATCGCTAAAATTTTTTCCAAAATCGAAAAAATTCAATACAAAATTGTTTAACTGTTTTGGTTAAAAAAATTTTGTTTGAGATGGTTTTGGTCCATAGGCAGATAAATTACTTGACTTATTAACAATTTCCTGTAATTATCTATTTTAATATAACTTATAAAAAAGCCCCACCAATGTTTCGGTCATAATTTTTCTTATAGTTAAGTCTGTTCCTGACAATCCAAATTTTCAAATAGAAAGCTTTCAAGTGCTTTAAATGTTTATAGATCGTCAAGACACAAAATTTTAATATTCTAAAGTAATTTTTCGCAACAAGCTTCAGAATTTAAATTTTTTATTTTTTTAACATCAAGAGTTTTCTTGCAGGCATACCCTTACTTACCCCTCATAAAATAGCTTCCTTAAAGAAAACACACCAAGAAGTGTTCAAGTTTGGGGTTATTTTTCTTACTTTCCCAAAACTTGTGGTGTGTAGCGCTGACAACTTGAATCCTTATAATCATTTTGTAATGTTATTTTTGCAAATAGCTTCAGGTACATTTAATATCTTTGCTGTTTTTCATGTTCGTTGCATGTTTTATCTAAGAGAATTACATATCGAAGGAAGCAAAAGAAAAACAAGAATTATTTACAAGAAACGATTTTTTTTATTTATCGGGATTTCTAAATATTTATAAAGAAGTAAATGAAAACTTTTTCTACTTTTTACCAAGGGAGTCTATATTTATTATTATGTGTAATTATTTTTAACATTTAAAATAGTTTGCTTCAGGTATACTAACATTTACAAAACTTTCCTGACATTTTTAGGGTTCCGTACACCAAAGGTGAAAAGGAACCCTAACGTTTTCGCTACGTTGTCCGTCTATCCGCCTATCGGTCACAGGCGGTTTTCTCGAGAACCATCAGAGCTGCAGATCTGAAATTTTGAAAGAATGTGCAGAACTGCAACAACAAATATATGACAGTTAAAAATTTAAGGGTGTTCTAAAACGAGCAACGAAAAATTTTAAAATCCCATGTAATTTCTTCTTATTTTGAGGAAAAAATAAACATCATAACATTTAGCAAAAAAATTTACAGCCTTATTTATGAAAATTATTAAGACTTCATTAAGGCTTATGTTTAAATTTTGTATGAAAATCTGTTAAAAAAACCTTTATAATGCCTTAATAATTTTTAAAATTACAACTGTCAGATTATAAAATTCTAACAGAAGTTAATTAGCAACTTTCCAATAAAGTCAATGAAACAAACTTAATATTAAACTTTGATTTGAAGTCCTTAGAAAAACAAAAAACAGTAACCTCATGTAGTTTAATTTTGCAGTTTATTTTAACCAAGTGCTTAATAGCCATTTGTGTATACCTAAACTCATTTTTGTACTTCTCTTTAATCTACGATTTAAATTACAAAAGTTTGCATAAGTTCAAAACAATAAAATTGCATTCGCTTTAAATGCACTTCTGTTCTCTGGAAAGCAGTGCATGAACTTGCATGTTGTTGCATTGTATATATTTTGATTTGAAATGCAATCTCGCCATTCATATGGGCGTTGGCTGGATTGCAGTATTGAATGAATTCGTGTACGCACTATTTGTTGCGTACGCACATGTTCTTTCCATAAACATATACATGTGAATATGTGTAGGACGATTGTTAACTAGGCCTTCATTTCGTAGGCTTCCATTAGTGGCAGGTAAATGTTAAATTTTAAATATTTCAGTTTTGCAATTTTCACTAAAAATATATATATATATATATAAAAAACCCTGACCAAATAAAAGGGGTGTGTGTTTCTGTGTATCTAGACCAGCGGTCGGCAACCTGTACCATTACATTTTACAATTGTATGAATTATACTCTCACCCACAAACCGGTTTTGCCAGTAAAATTTAGTCTTATTTCCCTAATTTGATATTTTTAATTTCCAAAGGCAAACTTATGCCCTAATTCAGTAAGAAGATTTAGGACGTTTTTGTTTGAAAATGCTTCTGAGTTTTTGTCTTTGAAGTCTCTAAATTATTTTCTTCAAAAATGGTTGTTGTCTTTGACAATGAAAAATATAAATATTATTGCCATGTTTTTAAAACATAAAAATTCAATTAAATCATTATACAATAGTTTGAAAAATACATTCAAAAATATGTGTTGGATATAATGTTTAGAACAAAATCATAAAGCAAATACACGAACCTTCTAGCATAGACAATAAATAATAATCGTTTTAAAGAATCAAAACTGCTTCTTTTTTCGTCCATAGACAACACGATACATTCGTCGAATAGAATTAGGGCATTAATTTTATTATGGTCAAAAGAAACACTCAAGTTTTATTTATAAAGAAGGTGGTCATCTATTGTTGTTGCCACGTCAATGTAATGGTGAATAAAAAGAGGGTTTTGTAGAAAAGTTTCTTTTTCATTCTTAAAATAATTTAAATATATGCCTCTGCATGTCACTTTTTTTCATGCTTGACAACGCACATTGACAAATTAAACCTTCTGGTTTGCCATAATAATTTTCTCAAAATAAAAAATTTAGTAAATTCTCGTCACACATATTTTCTTGTTGTTGGGAAAAAATTTTTCTCTGGCAACTCTGATACACAGAACTTGTTCTCAACAATGCATGTGTACCAAGCCTGTTCCAACTGGCACCAGAGTGCCGAACCTCAATCGGCTTCTTATAAAAATTAATACACATACGCGAATATATTTCTCTCGGTGTTCTCTCAGTGGCCAGTCGTGGTGAGTACACATCAGTGATCTGCATGATTACGAATCAAACGGCATAATTTTGCATTTTCTAAAATGAATATTGAGCTAGCACTTAACATTAAAATAATGAATGATACTATTGCATGATTCATATCAATGAGACTGTTGTTAATAAATGCATGACACTGCTTGCAATCTCTATTCATTCATATGCTTCACTAAAGCAATGAATCAGTATGATTGTTTTGAATACTTCATAAAACCCCTTCTGACAAATATAGCTTTATGTGATATTATAAAATAAAATAGCTAGCCCCATTTTAATTTATAAATTGTTTTAATACGATGTTTTATTAACTTAATTTTTATTGATTTTTACTAACAACACTTAAAAAAAGAGAGTGAGTTAATAACAGTCTGATGTTAGAGAGGCAACACTGCAAGCAATATCATTAGTACATACTGATGTTAAAAAGCAAAGCAAAAGCATTGTAATAGAGAGTGGAGAGAGCGTAAGTGAATCAACTCACACAGCTCCCTGGTACACATGCGTAATAGAAGAGTATATTAAAAGGCGCAGCATCCTTAATTTGCCGACCACGAATCTAGACCGCTTTTGTTTTAGTTTTTTCTGTTTGAAAGGTGACTTAATCGAGAGTGTTTTTGGCTTTGGTTGGAAAAAATCAGTCTAGCCAATTAAGCCCAAGAATATTTTAAATTGTAAAAAAAACACACAAAGAATTAAATTTTTATTAAAAAAATTTGTTTATTCGCATTTAAAAATTATTTCGGACAGCGGTTGTTTTTGAAAATGCATTCAAGATGTAAAATTTTGAGCCACTTTATCGAGTATTGCTGGTCGTATGTCCCAATAACACGAAGAATATCGGCCTTCGGGGTGTCAAATGCTGGTAGTCTATCAGCATAAGCCGCTGACTTCAAGTGGACTTATAGGAAAAAATCGAGTGGTGTAACACTACAATTGGAGACCAATTGACAAGTTTACTCTCTCTCTCGAAATTAATTTATCGCCAAATTTTGATTTCAATAAGTCAATGGTTGTGTATGGCGCAATCTTGTTGAAATCAAATTTCGTCCGCGTCAATGTCATCCATATTTTCATACAAAAAGTCATGGATCGTGATGCGGTAACGACCAGAGAATGAAAATGAGTATTCAAAAATATATATATAAATAAAAAGATTTATATTAGTAACTGCTTATAATCATAATAAAGTAACTGTCACTAGAGCCTATTCCAACATACAAGAGCATCTCGACTTCGCTTCTGGGAAAAACTAAACTACGCTACAACTAAAAATAAAAAGGCACATGCATATCAAACACTTTGACTCTCTCTCTCTCTCTCTCTCATTATTTCAATTGGAGGGTGTTTATACTAAGGCTATGGATATTTAGTCGAAAAAAATAAGTATACGCCTAATACTCGGGATATTTATTTATCACTTGCCACGGTATATATACATATGTGTATATAAAGTGGTATGAAAAATGTGTGGGTATGTGTGGCTGTTTGAAAAACATGTTATATATATGTGTTTGTGTGTATGTGTGTGTAAGTAAAATAGCCCTGTATATACGCATGTGTAGCCCATTAATACTCAGAGTATTCGTATGATTGTAGCACATGCAGTCTATAAACAAAATTTTTTTTAACTGGGCGAAACTGTCAAATATTAAAGCTTTTCACGTTACATATCCAGATTAAAGCTCGGAATATGAGTCACAGTAAAGATGTTGCTCGAGCTGGGCCTATTAATTATTGGGGCTAAAATCAAAAGGAAAAAAGTTTGTTTGTTACAAAAAAGGCCTTTTACAGTTAATTCTCATGCCTGTCTTTTTATTGCAGGCCATGAAAATTTGTGTGTATCCATTATAGTAGAAATTACCAGGTACTTGCCTCTGTGAGAAACTAATTTTATGGTTAATACAAAAATTTCAATTATTTGAAACATTATTTGGTTTTGGTTTAATTTTAATGAAAAATTTTGTACCTCATTAAGTTAAATGCATAAATGAGAACGTTTGGCTTAATAACAACAACTTGATAATTTTTCCATAAAAAAAGTAAATGAAAGTAATAAATGTGGTCTGAGTTAGGACAAATTCTTCTCTTCTTTAGAAAATTAAATTAATTAATAAAGATATTTCATTCAATTAGAATTGAAATTACTGATCTTAAGCCCGATTGAGAAACTATTTCTGATTAAAATTCATTTTAGTTCAATTAAAATTTAACATGTATAAAAAGTTTTTGTAAGAAGTTTCCATGAAATTTTCTTTTTTATTTAAAATTTAGTAACTTACCTCATGTTTCCACAACACGGCCAATCAAGATGAGTACAAAATTTATGTGAAAACCACTAATTTTTTCAAATGATTTTCATACAAATTTTTTTAGACGAGTCGTTTCTATGGTTTGGTTTTGTTGTAGGCTAAGTCAAATTACATGTGGTAAAATTTTTAAGGCACAAATAACAACAAAGTTAAGTGTAAATATTCTGACAAATACTAGCAGAACGGAACAACATGCTATTTTCGAAAGCCGCCACACCTTCATCATCAGCGTTCTTGTGTTTGGTCCACTGTATTCTGTCTTATGTACATATTTTCATTATATTGTGATCACAAGTGATTTTATTTGATTAGCGTTAAGAAACGGCGGATAAGGTTGCAAATTATTTTCATTCCGACCCACTGTGCAGTATATGGAAATTCATGATTTTGAGTTAAATTTTGTTTTAGAACGAAATCTGGCATAATGTACTCGTACACTCGAACTAGTTAAGCTAAATCACTTTCACTATTATACCTTGAGTTACAATAGACTTAATCTCTGTTACAACTTTTACAATTTCATTAGAATGAAAAATGCTGCAAACAAAACCTCATCAACTGATGTATAAAATTTAAGCTAAATTTAAACTGTCTTAAGGAAAATTCATTAAATGATAAACAATTTTATATTAATTTTTAATAAGATGCTCTTAATTAAAATTATAAAAGCTCCAGCAGCTTCGTCTCACGGTCTTATTAAAAAAAAAGTAAAACGCTATAAGAAGCCTTCGGTCCAGTGCTTATCATAATTTTAAAATTAATAATTTCTTTAACTTCTTATTCTTCATTTTAAACGTCTTTCAACATCGTTTTATTTTTTGTTTTTATCAAAACTGCATTTTAAATACAATTTCCTTAGCAACATTTTTACCATTTCTTGGCAAATGCTAATTTTAAATATTTCTTATAAGAAATTTTTGCAAAAAGAAAAAAATACCTCTAGCATTTATAATTGCCATAGAACTGGGAGAAAAGCAAATAGAACATCTCAAACTTTTTCAATTACATTTCTTCATTATAGAAAAAGAGAAATTAGACGGGGAAAATGTAATAACTTCAATTAAAACAAACAATAAAATGCAAAAAACTAAAACTACAAAAAAAATATAAATAAATAAATTGAAACAAAGTGAAATGAAACAAGTGAGAGTGCTTTATTCGGCAGTGCCGAATCTTATATACCCTTCACCAATGTACGTATGTATATGGATAGCTACATACATATTTGTTGCTCTAGTGAATTTTATAGGAAGTGATTTTTGGGTATTTTTCGACTAATATATAAAATGTTTTTCATTAAAAATGAAACAAAAAGTTTTTATTTAGTTACTTTTTTTCACAAAAACAAAAGCTTTAATTTTCCAACCCTGGAACCATATATTTGATTGCTCTGATTTAAAATTCTAATTTATTTCTTTCTGAAATATAAAATATATGTAATTAACAAAGAAAAGAAAAAATGAGTTTTATTGAGTTATTTTTATATAAAAAAATAAATTTGGAAATAAATAATTTGGAAATAAATTTTCCAGCTCTGGAGCTATGTTTTATATATTTATTATTTTTGATACCAAACTATTTCTTTCTATAATATAAAATATTTAATTTAGAAAAAAAAAACTAATATCACTTATATACTTTTATTTACCAAAAAAAGTGTCAGTTTTCCAACTCTGGAGTTATCCTTTTATATTTTTAAGGTTCCTTCCGGACACCAAAGGTGAAAAGGATGTCGTATTGTTTTCGCTACGCTGTCCGTCTGTCTGTCACAGACTGTTTTACCGAGAACCGTAAGAGCTACGGACCTGAAATTTTAACAGAATACATAACAAATAAAAATTAAAGGGTGTTCCAAAACGAGCAACGAAAATTTTTAAAATCCTATTAAATATACATAATATTATATATAGACACTTGTTTTGCAAAGTAAGTGGATTCTTATTTAGAGTACAACATATAACACTAAAATTAAAAAAATTAAAGGGTGTTGTATCAGTTAATGTAATTTTGACTGTGTAATTTTGGCAACTTGCTGTATCTTGGAGACCATAAGAGGCAAACTCTTGAAATTTTCAAAAACGGTAAAACTAAAAAAATACCAAAATTATTAAATCGACAAACCGAAAAACAATTGCCAAAAACCGAAAAAATCGCCAAACAAAAACCGAGAAACTAAAAAAAATCTTTAACACTAAAATAAGCCGCCAAAAACCGGAAAAATCGTTAAATAGAAATAAAATCGCCAAAATGAAAAAAATCTCCGAATAGAAAAAAATCGCTAACAAAAAAAAAACGCCAAAAACGCAAAAAACGCCAAAATAAGATTTTCAAAAACGATAAATCCCAAAATTATACTCGCAAAATCGCCAAACCGAAAAAAATCACAAAAAAACTGAAAAAAGCACCCAGCTAAAAATAATCTAAAACTAAAATAAGCCGCCAAAAACTGAAAAACCGCCAAAAAGAAAAAAAATGCGAAAATGAAAAAACGCCAAAACTAAAAAAATTATTAATACTAAAATAAATCACCAAAACCGAAGAAAACGCCAAAACGCAAAACAAAACTCCAAGAAAAAAAAACTCCAAGACAAAAAAAAAAACGCCAAAACAAAAAAAAAAACCCCAAAAACCTAAAAAATCCCAAAAACGAAAAAAAAAATCCAAAACTATATATTATATAGACTAAAGTTCTTATAGCATTACATATCTAATGTCCGTCGGAACCCTTTGTGTGGGAGTCAAAGTCGCACTTTATTGAATTTATGTATTTGATTTCTTATAACAATCTTTTTCTTTTAAAAACTTATAATTTGTTTAATTTTTAGTAAAAAAGAAAAAAATTAGTTTTTGTAGGTTACCAAAATAAGTTGCAATTTTCCAACCTTGGAATCGTCATTTTGATTTTTTTATATCATTAGTATCCTTCTGTTAGTATCTTTCTGTCTGAAAAATAAAGTATGTTTATTAAACAAAAAAAAACAAAAATAAGTTCTACTTAATTACTTTTATTTATATACCAAAAAAATTTTAAATTTTCCAGCTCTGGAACCGTCTATTTGATTTTACTGATTTTCCATACCACTCTACTTTGGACCATTTCTGATACACAGTTCAAGCTCTCTAGCTTTTGTGGGAGCTACCGATTTTTTTTTGTAAAGACAGACGGTCAGACGGACATAGCTTATTCATCTTCCCTATTCAGAACGTCCCAGAATATAAATATATGTATGTATACTTTATGGGTCGCATATGAATATTGTGGAAATTACTTGCGGATTGACAAACCTTTACCATTTTTGGTGAAGGGTATAAAAAGAAAATACTTGCAGTTCATACAACTAATCGTGGAGGATGAAGAAAATATTGACAAAAGTTGAAGTTGACTAATTGCTAAAAACAATACAAACAATCAAGAGATTTATATTTCAGCAGCAACTACAGTCTGGCTGAAAAGTTTGCATCACCATTCATATAAAAAAAAATTAGTTAAATTTTTAAAGAACATTTTTGATTAGAAATAATTTATTTTAAATGTGTCTCGCTCACGAGTTCTTGGTATCCAGAAAAAAACGAACATTTGCCAGAATAATTAAATATTTATTTATTAAACATGAACTTTTAATGAGTGAAATAGAATACTCGAAATAATGAGTACTTTTCAAATAAATTTTCTACTCAAGTCTACCACCCGTATTGTGGAAACAGTGGGTAACAATGTCAAAATAACTTTTTCTAGTTCATTGAGCAAAAGTAAACTACAAATTTTTTATATTTTTATTTGAATACTCGAATATTTTTTCTTATTTTTTGAATTAAGCATTAGAATAAAGGACGAAAATTATTTCGCCATACTTATTTGAATAACTGGCTTACATCGAGTTGAATAATTTGATTAATCGAATAAAATTTTTTAGTAGTTTAGTAATTCGGATAATCGAATAAAATAACTTATAACTTGCTTATGCGAATAATCAAATAAAAAAATTTTAGGAGTTCATGAGAGAATTAATTTGAATAATACAAAGTCAAATAATCGAATAATCGGAAAATAATTTAAGTTAAGTTTGATATAATACAATGAGCTTTCCTTATAGGATATTCAATGAAATAATCTAATCAAAATATCTATGAATTGAATAATTCGAATAATCGAATAAAACTTTTTCACGAGATGATTAATTCGAATTCAAATAATAATAAAAAAATTATGAGATAAATCTAAAAAATTGTCTGGTTGCAAAAACGAAAAGATTTCTAACGTCAACGTCTTACACAAACAGGGGGTTAATGATTTAAATAATACCATAAGCTTTCCTTATGAATTGAATTATTCGCATATGAATATTGTAACGTATATGATTGCATGTTGAGTGGTAGCGATGCTGGTTAATCAGTCCAGAGGTCGTGCGTTCGATTCCCACCATAGACTCTAGGTGTTTTCTGCAGACAAGCTAATGGCTTTGCCGGTTGTGGTTGTTCTTAATAAAAAATAAATAAAATAAAATATAAAAAAGAATAATGGAGTATAATTTTTTTCAATCTCTATTAATCCAAATAGTCGAATAAAACATATAAGTTATTTATTCGATTAATCGAATAAAACAATTTTTGAATTATTGATTGGAATAATAAAATAGAAATTTTATGAGTTAAAAAATTCGAGTAATTGAGCAATCGAATAAAAATGTTCATGGATTCAATAATTCGAATAATCAAGTATATAATTTTTAATTGTTATTAGGTCGAATTATGTAAGTGATAGTGCTGTAAGCTGTAAAATCGATTAAAATTTCTTATGAGTTATGGTTTGAAATGCATAATCAAAAATAATTTATTTATTTTAGGTTTTGGTTCGAATAATCGAATATAATATTTATGTGTTGAAAAATTCGTCCAATCGTTTAAAGTTTCAAATAATTCATATAATCATATAAAATTTGCTTATGAGTTCAGTAAGCAGAATAATCTAATAAAATAATTTATGAGTTAATACTAAAGTTTAATAATTTGAATAATCGAATAGAACCTTTTCACAAGTTGCTAAACTCGAATAGTAGAATACTAGTTTTAATAACCGAATAAAATTTTTTGTGAGTTCAAGCAATCGAATAATCGAATAAAATTTTTTTATGCCGTATACACAATTCTTGATTAAACATTGCGACACTATGACGCCTAAGACTACAATTTGCATCCCCAATATTATATAATATTTTGGAATTGTAGAAAATACTTAACTTGAGCTTGACTTAGAAATTGTTCCTTGTAATATAATTTTACCTAGCACTGTACATTTGTATTTATAATACTATTCTTTTTCCTTTATTCCTTTTATTGCAGACTTATACTAGGCTCATCTTTGATGGTATTTTATCGAACACTTGGAAACAAAATTTGCAATGGAAATGATTACAAATTCAAATTTAACAAAGTAAGTACCCAACTAAAATATATAAATGAATTCAAAGATTTTTAGTAGAAAACAAAATCAATTTACTAACTCAATGCTAAAACAGATTAATTGAAATTTATGGTAAATTGTGGTCATTGTAATTTTAAACACAGCCCGGGAAATTTAAAGCCACAATTCATGATAAACCCGTGCATTTCTTCAACTAATTTTAAATTTTCCGCAAGATTTTGCCAGCAAATTTACTTATTTATTATTCAAATTTTATATATGCTAATTTAATGCTAAAAACAGCATTTAGTACTTTTTTTTATAAAAATTTCAAGTTATCCCTATTTATTTGATATATTTAAAAAAACTATTGTCTTCTAGGTCTTTATTAATCCTGGTTTCATTCTATAAATATTTATTGAATACAGCTCGTATAAAGTAAATATTAGCAAAAATTAGCATTATTTAGCATATAAATGCTAAAGTATTTTTAATGCTTTTTTTTCAAAATTTCACTAATAATACGAAAACTATTCTCAACTCATCTCTAGCTATTGCTGGTTTTTATACCTTTTTCTCCCCTTACCAAACTTTTTTTCAACCGTCTTACCAAAAGCTTAACAAATTTGCAACTTTAGAAAAAGTGTTGTTTTAATGTTTTTATTTGTGCATATATTTTTTTTTGTTGTTGGGGATTTTGAACGAAAGCAAGATTTATGAACTTGTGCATAAAGTAAGAATATCTCGCTACTTGCTTGTAATACATAAAAAAAACAAAAGGGAAATCTTAGTCATAACATGAGTTGATGAAATAAAATACAGAATTGAAAATAACAAAAAAAAAAAAACGAACTCAATTGTTAAAGTTTAAACCAACAGCAGAATCATAAATATATGAGAAGAAGAAAGTTGCAAAAAGAAAAATGTAACAAGAAACAACTAAAAATGCGACAATTTTGTAAATTCATTTTGCTTTATAAGCACAAGTAACACTTGTAAAGTTTTTTCCTCATCTTTTTTTTTTTTGCTAAAATTTTTTCACAAAAAATTTCAGTGTTTTTTTTATATTTTTTATTCTTGCGTGTTTTGTGAAAATTGCTTACAAATTGTTGTCTTTTGTTGCGATACTTTGTGTCAGATATAAAAACCGCACACACATACACACACAAAAGAGACACACTGACGCATGAAGCTGTACATATACACCCGGGCCCTTCCTCAAGCAGGCAAACATTTACAACCCGTACATAACGACAATACACTGAAGCCTCGATTAATAAGGAAACGATGCAAATAGAATCACTTTTTTCATAATATAAATTAATGCGCTTTGAATTTTGGATGAGAAAAACTTAAAAGAAATAATTATTGTTGATTTTATTTCTACTTTGGTTAATTTTGTGCTAAATTTTAATAATATTATTTTATAAAGATTTATTCTGTCATCAAATCTACATATATTAAAAATAATTCGGGCAAAAAAACCGACTTCAATGCAAAGATCTCATAGAACATTTTCTTTCATCTTTCTAAATGCAATATTGCGTATATTTTTCAGCTCAAGGTGTGTGGTAAGTTGCGTAAAAATCGGTTGTGTAGAACCACGTGAAATATAAAAATAAGCTTTAATGGGTGTAGAGCCTCGCTCATTTTTTCAACTTTAAAATTGCGGAATTACAAGCATCAAAGGTGTTTGCTAGGTTTTCTAGGAATTAAATAAGTTGAATATCATAAAATCAAAAAAGCAAACTTTTGTGGGCGTGTTCCCGCCTATTTTTTACCATGGGACCAATTGGAACCTATAGTCTCTCAGACAAAAAAAATAAAAAAATTTTACAATTGGTTCAAAATGTATCGAGTTATGAAGTAACATCACAAAACATACAGAAGTGTCACGAGACGGAAGATAAGGGTATTTTTTTGTTTGTCTCGTTTTCCCAAAAATTTTGTCGGCGTTTTTGTTTTGATTCTTCTTTCTAGTGAAATAAAAGTATAACGCTTTTTATTAGCTGTGTTAATTGGTAAGTAGTAATACAATGCAGTATCAAATACACTATACCTTTCTATTTTTTCCACGAATTTTAAAAAACCTGATTGGAGCTTTTGATCTGATCTGTCGCTTTCTTCACTTCTGTGTATTCTGTTACCAACATTGTCAAAAAAATAAAAAATACAGACGAATTGATATCCTCCTCCTTTTTTTTTGATTAATTAATGATTACTAATTTGATTACTTTTTTTTAAGGTGAAGTAATGACTAAATTACAATTATATTCAGTTTCGCATGATTACTAATTGATTACGATTACTAATAATGGAAAAGTAGTCTGAATTACTTAAAATTACTAAAAATAATCAAAAAGAATCAAAAGTAATCAAAAAATAATCCGATTACTTCTAAAGATTACTAATTAGTGTTTTTATGGGAATTGTTAAAATTTAAGTTTAACATTTTTTAAACGCACTAATAATCCCAAATTATTATTTTACTTATCAAGTAAAATATTTTTTATTAAAAATACATTGAAATTGATTATTGAGGGGCTTAGGATTACTTTTTGATTACTTTTGATTCTTTTTGATTATTTTTAGTAATTTTAAGTAATTCAAATTACTTTTCGATTGCTAGTAATCGTAATAAATTATTTATCAGTAATTCTTTTGAAGGCAATTATATAATAATTACAATTCTTTTTAAAATGTAATCTAATTGATTACTAATCGTAATCGAAATTTAACAGCTCTAAAGTCATGTCAAGTCAAATCAATTCAAATCAAGTCAAGTCAAGTCAAGTCAAAGCAAGTCAAGCGAAGCCAAGTCAAGTCATGTTTGAAAAATTCATCAAACATGATTATGGAGTTGATTGAAAAAATTGCATACATGTCTAGCGATATAAAACGGCATCTAAGCAAATGAAAAGATATTTATTTAATCCTGAGCTACCACATTTGAGATAGTGACTCAAAGGGAAACGATGCAATTGAGGCCCCAGTGTATACCAACTAACATAATTACATATAAAATAAACTGGCAACAACTAATAAAATCTTGCATTCAAGCTAATCTTAAGTTTATCTACAGACTTGGTACGTCTCTTAAAGTAAATTTTATAAATTTATTTTCTAATAAATTAAAATAAAAATAAATATTCCGAAATATTCCTAAAAAAATTAAAAAGTTTCAGATTAGGGTGATCAAATATATTTAAAAATTTTTATGTTAACTTCCACGACTGAATCTCCAAAAATATGAAATAATTGTTATACTTCTGAAATAAGTCCTTTTATTTCTCTCCACATCCTTACGTAGTAATTCATATTTTATATCAAACCTTACTGCTTACTTTTAAGTTGACAACTGAATCACTTTCAGTAGCACTTCTTTATTAAAACGTTATTATTCTTAACCACAGCATATTAATCATGATGATTTGTATGCAATGGGTTCATTTTACTTGTGTGTGTGTGTGTGTGTGTGTGTGTGTGTGTGTGTGTGTGTGTGTTCACTTTTCTGTTCTATTCATTTAAATTTTTGTTTTTCATTTGCTTGCATGTAAACGCTGATGTGTATTTTGAATGTTTTATTGCATTGTTGTTTGGAAATATCACATGTGTTTGCATAATTTATTTAAATATTTTTTTTTCACTTCTCTGCTTTATTTTATTCAATTCCTGTTTTCCTTTTTCTTGTGTTTCCTTTTACAATTCTTTTTTAGCACTTAAGTGGTTTTGCAATATTTTTCTCCTATCAAACATGACAACTGCTTTTTTACGAATCCTGTTACCCATTCTGCTATTGTATGAATTGCTTTCATTGTCGCATTAATATTTGTATTAAAAAGGAGAGAGTTAAGATTTATAGGACATGCATTCCGTTTGTGAGTGCATATTTTTGGGAATAATTAATTATTTAAAATATTTTTTTTTTGCTTTTAGTGATTAATTATAAGACATTCTCAGGAAAGTTTAATGTAAAAGTTTGGATTTTCTTTGTATTTTATATACTACGTATACTACGATTAATTCTCTTATATTAATATTGGCTATTAATTCTTATCATAACATCCTCTTAACTTGTAATTGTGTTCACTAGAGCCATAACCGCCGTGTTTTAAGCAGACAAGCTTATCGCTTCGCGGGTTGTGTTTGTTAAAAAAAATCTAAACCTTCGACACAAAAGTTCCTAAAGAAATTTTTCTGCTGCAGAAGAAAGAAAATTTTCTCTTAAAAATTTAACTGTCTGATAAAGGTTTCCTTGACTGAACTGTTAGTGCTTATAAAAAAGCTTCTGCATAACTCTCCGTGGGCACGTTCTATAGGACATTGTAGAAATAAAAGGTGGAAGTGATCTTCCATGCATTTCATCTGTGTAAATTAGTTTGCATAAATTTAAATTTCCGGAAAATATTTATAAATAAATAACTAATTACGACAACGAATTTTAAAATTTATAAAATCTTAGAGTAATACACATACTGACTAGACAATGATAAAAGTATCCTTTTAAGTACCCTTTGAGTATTGACGATCAAACAACTATGAATGCTTACAGCTAAAGAAATAAAAGACTGTCATATTAAAATACAAGCATTAATTTTAAACCGAATACATATAACATCCAAAAACTATGTCTATACTTATTTGTTAAATTAAGCAGCACAAACAACTATAACGAAAAATTTATAGATTGTGTGAGCTACAATCATAACCATGAGTATAAAAATACTCTCAGTCGGCTACACATGCGTATTTTATTTACACCCACACATAAAGCATGTTTTCAAACATTCACACACATTTCCCATTCCATTTAATATACTTATATGTATATACACAGTGACGAATAATGAATAAATATCCCGATTAACATGCGTATATTTTTTTTTGTCTGATTAAATATCCATAGCCTGAGTATAAACATACTCAGATTATAAGTATGAGAGAAAATCAATGCGTTTGATATGTGCATGTGTCTTTTAGTTTAGAGTTGTAGGTTTTTTTTATTTTTTTTTTTTCATAAATGAAGTAGAGATGCTCTTATATGCTGGAGTCGGCTATAGGCATATTTGCTTGAGAGAGAATGGGCAAGCGTACAAATAGTTTGAGCTACCATTATGATTATACGCAGTAACTAAAATTAACACTACTTACTTAAGTACGAGTATATATTTTTTTGAGCACCCATTTTCATTCTCTGATACTGACATCATAAAAAAACTAATAATTTCCCAAACTTAAATTTTTTAAGTCAACAAGTTTTAAGGTTCATTCAGACGTGACATAACCATAGCCATAGAAAACAGCCGTTCGAACCAAACTAATGGTGTTATTTGATTAAAAGTGACTCTCACCATAGAAACCAATTGAATTTTGGTTTGGTTATGGATATGGCATTATGGCTATGTCATGTCTAATTTAAGCTTTACTTTAATCCTTGTACAAAAAGCACATTTATTTGGTGGCAAATACTTAAATATGGATTCCGTAAACCAAAACACGTTGATTCTCGAGAAAAGTTGTGTGAGTGCAAATTTTTTTAACAAACGAGTTGTTGTTATCATTGAAATCGGGGATTAATCCCTCTTGTCAATGTAACATGAGTTCCACAGAAAATAGTTATAGCTCGAGCTCCGATTTGCGCAATCGAAACGAAATGGAACTTGTTGCATTTACCGAAAAGTTGCAATAAACGACCACTTAAAACTTCATATAAATCAAACTATAATTTAACATAAAATAATTTATTTTAAATAGTTAAACATAAAAAATTTATACATGTGATGAAAAAAGTTATAAAATAATATTTTATACAAGAATTGATACTTTAAACCACACTTTATATTTTGTATTTGCATATATTTGAGTTTTCTACTCATGTTAATTTTTTTTATAAACACAATCTAGTTTGAGGAAAAGCATAATGAAGATTTGGGCTTAAATTTTTGGATTATTAATTATTAATTTTTTATAATGAATATTAAGTTCTGTTGCCCAGTGCATACAAATGTTAAGTGCATTAATGGCATCATCTATTTTAAATTTTGTGTGTGCTTAATTTGTATTATCTCGGAAGTTTCTTAGAGAAGGTTTTTTGAAAAAAAAAAAATGCACTTATAAAGACTGTAGGTAAAAATAGACCTGTTGCCCTAATCGGGGTGCTGCAATAATCGGTGGTTGCGCAAATCGAGCTCGTACTGTATTTGTAAATATTATTAGTTGTTTTGTTTATACAATTAAATAATTAATTAAAATTTAAGCTACTACGGTTTTTGTGAATGCAATTATTAATATTGTTAGATATGAGCGAATATTTTTCAATTAAATATTTCGTTGCAACAACAATGCATTTTGTTGTTCAATTAAATTTAATGTTAAATCAACAATTTACATAGATGAATAACAAAAACTAAACATTTTAAAAACCCCCGATATATCTAGAAAATATGTCCCATCTTCTAAACGGCTGGACCGATTTTCATCAAACATGTTTAAGAACCATCTCGATCAAGTCACCTCTCAAACATAGACAACTAAATCAAAATCAGTCTAGCCGTTTGGGCTGTACGTGGACACGGACAGACACACAGATACACAGACACACACTACAAACTTATAACACCCCTTTTTTGGTAGGGGGTTAAAAAGAAATTTAATGAAATATTTTGTTATTTATGTCAATAATTTTTGTTGTTCTTTTGAATTGAAGTTTTTGTTGCATCAACAATTTATTTTGTTAAAATTAGAGGTTTTCTTTGTAAAATTATATTGTTAAGGAAATGGCCGCGAATAGAGTTAGTGTAAATGTTTTTATAAAGAAAAAATTAGGTAAACAAAAAGAATTATCTATAATCGTTTAGAGCATGTGTGCAGACATAAAAATCATAGCTTCTGCTTGTTAAGAAGATACACACACACACACAGAAATAGTAGTTCAGACAAAACAAATACTCGTATACACCAGTAAACAAGAACCATGAGCTGCTTCCATAATGGTGTATGTACACAAATACATATATAGTTAACCCATAAACTAATTGACCCATTGAAAACAAGTATTGGAAATGCTGCTGAGATTGTTTAGACGTTGCTGTTACATTCTGGAAGCTACGTGTGAAGTATAAAAAGGGCGACGCATCTGCTGGCAGATTAGTATATCAAAAACTGAGTCTGGAGTTTACTTGTCAAATAGTCGATCATAAAGTTGTTTATTGTGAAGTCTTGTTGAACAACGCAGCTGATAGTTGTGCATTGGTGTGTTAGTCAGTCATTGAAGTTGTATCAACGGTGAGCGTCGACAGAGTCAGTCTTGCGTGTAACTGAACAGCAGATAGAGGGGTATTGCTTCAATACCAGCGCAGCCAATTGTGTGAGACGTGTGTATACAACAGCGGAGTAGACGTAGTGTGTATCATTTAAGTCATTTAAATTGTGTGTGTGTATTTAAGCTGTTGATTCCCTGCAGTCCGCGTAGCTAGCGAATGTCTAGCTATTTCGTTAACTACCAATCGTTACCATTAACTACCAGCCACCATCTGCATAACCCTTCGTCAGTGATCAATACAGTAAATTTTTCTACTGATAAACAGTTGCCCCCACATTCATAAAATTTAAAATGAGATTGAAATGTATTTTATTTAAATTTTTCTTACAAAATTTTCTTAAAATTGATTTCAAAACATTTTCTTTATTTTTTGTGAATATGGGGGTTAATTATTAATGCCCTAATTCTGTTCGACGAATGTATCGTCTTGTCTATGGACGAAAAAAAGAAGCAGTTTTGATTCTTTAAAACGATTATTATTTATTGTCTATGCTAGAAGGTTCGTGTATTTGCTTTATGATTTTGTTCCAAACATTATATCCAACACATATTTTTTCATATATTTTTCAAACTATTGTATAATAATTTAATTGAATTTTTATGTTTTAAAAACATGGCAATAATATTTATATTTTTCATTTTCAAAGACAACAACCATTTTTGAAGAAAATAATTTAGAGACAAGAACTCAGAAGCATTTTCAAACAAAAACGTCCTAAATGTTCTTACTGAATTAGGGCATAATACATTTTTCAATTAAATGTTCTTTTTATTTTTTATGCAACGTTTTAATTGACTTCTGCTGCTCATTTTAACTTTCTAAAAGAAAACCAATTTTTTCACTAAAAATTATACGTTCACTGACCACGACTTGCAATTGTAACTGACGCCAAAAAAATAATTAAAATACTTAAAATACATTTTTTCTTGTTGATTTTCTTTGGAATAACAGCATAGTTTTTTTTCCACTGGCAAACAATTTTTTTTTTGAGGTTAAAGGCATTAACATATCCATGAGTGAGAGAGTCAGAAGGCGAACTCTTGCATTACTTGTGGCTAGTGTAATAGTTAGGCGATTTTTCGTTAGGGAAATCACTAACGATTTTGAGTCAATTTCTACTTTTAAAACTGGAGGGTTAGTATAATTATATTTATTTAATAAATAAAATAGTATCATTCTTAACCCCAATTAGTAGACTGGGGTCTTTTATTCATTTGCAAATCTTCGAGTCCACGGAAATGCTTTTTTCTAAGAGTAAAAACATAAACGTAACAATATTAACGGTTTTTATTCTAAAAACCATGAGATTTTATATTAAGTTTTAATGTTTTTATTGCACCTTTTCCTAAAATATTTTTTATTACTTGAAAATACATTAAGATTGATTATTGAGGGCTTAAAGCCAGTTTGTTAAAAAGTATTCTTTGTTTGTTGTTATATGCGAATACTTAAATTATTACATTAACTTAATATGTGTTTGAATTTAAATTAAATATTAACATATTCACATTGTTAATTTGTTTTGTTGCTTGCAGTTTGATTATATTTTTTTCACACACACACACACACACTCACTCTTGCATTACTTTATGCCACCTTCAAATCTCACTTCCTTTATATTACTCGTATCTAATGCTCCTCCTCAGTTTCAGCCATCATTTACATTTCAATGCTAATGTGGCTTCATTAACACATGATTTTGCAAATGCGTTAAATAAAACATATATGCACAATTTATGGAATCATTAGTCACTTTAAATAAATGTTGCTGCAAGTTAGTTTTGTGTTTTTTGTTTGCTTTAAATTTTTATAAGCATTTGTTTGTTTCGTTTGCTGGTTTGAAGTAAAAAATTATATAAAAAAAACTGAAGACAATGACTTCTATTATAGGTTTTTGCACAATGGCTAATGGAGAACAAAATCAGCAAAACAACTGCAAATGTGAAGGATTTAATTATTATATCCTTCGGTATAGAATGATATTTTAAATGGCATTTGTTTTTTTTTTTTTTTTGCTGCTAATGTATTTGTATCTGTTTAGTAAATATTGTATGTTTATTTATGATGGGGCAACCATACATGTATTTGTGTTAAATACAAATGCCTGGTAATCATATTTATACTTGGCCACATAAACAGCGCACTAATGACTGACTTACAGATAAATATGAAAATGTAAAAGCTTTAATGCAAAGCAAATGTGTGTTTGTGTGAGTGTGTAATTGCGTCTGTTTGATTAAACAAAAAAATACTGATACGTTCACATTATAACCGCTAAATATTGGGTAAGAGCATGAGTGAAAAGAAGAATAAAAAAAGCTGATCTATAGTTAGCAAATGGCGTATAAACCTTGCAAGTTCGAAAACTATTCTGACATGGTTATCTGTAATCGTTTTGCAAGAATAACTTATTTACCTGGGATTTGAGGGTTGATAACGTGTATCTGCATTTGATAGTATATAGGTAATACCCAGCTCATCGCTCTCATAGCTTCCGTTGGAGCTATGAGCTTCCGTTGAAGTTATGAGAGCCTTTTCGTGGCGTAATTTCTGTTTGAAAAATTGTACAGTTTGTTTTAATATAAGAACTACACACAGAAAAAAATACCATTGTATAATTAACATGGAAAAATTTTGATTTCAAATTGTATTAAAAAAAATATATTGTTGTAGTGTGTTGGTGTTTATTTGCTTTGTTCATAGCTGCAATGCACTATTATGCTCAGTTAGTCGCTGGTTTAACTAACTGACCTAATTGATATTTTGTAAATTTTACAGGAGAGGAGCTTTTGTGATTGTTTTCTACATGTATTCTTATGGAAACGTCTGAAATATTTTTACTGTTATAAGTTCGACAGTAATGTTTACAGTCATAAAAATTATGGCCAATATCTATTATGACTCATAACGTCTAATAGTGAACTTAATTCATTTTTCAAAATGATGTCAGTTAGGTCAGTTAGTTAAAACAGCGACGAGTTGTGTGACTTGTTCTTGTTTTGTTGTTGTTGGTTGCAATGTTCGTGTTATGTGAATATCCGAGAAACTTTGCATTACCAGCGAAGACTTCCTGGTGCTGGGTAATAGTCAGTGAACTAGTCTTGTAGTCAGAGAACAGCAGGTACGAATACTGCAAACAAGTCAAAGCAGCTCCGCAGTTTGTGTTGTTTTTTCAAAGCAGTTAAGAATAAAATTCCGCTAGAAATTTCTTCCTTTTCCAATTAGAATTTTTTATTTTCCCTATTACTTGCTATTGTGAAACCATTTCTCGCCATAAAAATTTATCGCGGAATTTTATTTCAAGTACATTTAATGTTAAATGGTAAACTAAATCATATTGAATTAAAATTTAATTCATATTGGTATTTATTGTGAGTGCAGCCGTAAGCACATTGACTACCATGCAACTAGTTCGAGCTCAAATCTTGGCTGAGGAAATTAATTGTAATAAATGCAATAAAATTACTACATTCAATTAAATTAATGTTGTTTCAACTTGAAATTAACTTTGATTATACCTGGTTCTCGGTTTTATTTCAGTCTAAATTGCACTTTGTTTCAACTTGACAAAACTTTGATGAAACATAATTCTTCATATTGATTTAACAGTACTGGAATGTTAAATCAACATGATATAAGATAATTTTAAAAGGAAACCATTAGTTAAAAGGTTACCGTAAATCATGTTGAATTAAAATGAAACATATGTGAAGCAAAATCATTGCTGAAAAGTTTTTCAAATTAATCTTGTTTTCGTAGATTTTAATATGAAATTTTTCGGTGTATAAGTTATTGAAAATACTTATATTCCCTCTACTTCCAACGCTTATTAGTAACAATAAATGTTAATAGTTTTTTTTAATCATCATTATGATAGATCAACTGATAATGAGCTGGAGTAAAATATGTATTAGTTGTTCCAGTGTATGAAGCTGTTGCCAGAGTTGTCAGCTTTTTCTGACCTACTTCGTCGCTAAAATCAGTTTTATGTAGTTTTTATGTCTGTGGCAAAGAGCAAAAGTGCTCAAGTCTAGATAAGCTGATTTTGAGTTAATGGTACTTCCGTAATCTGCATTTTTTAAAGTATTCCTGAGCGAAATCTCAATTAATTTGTGCAATTTTTCAAGAACTTATAACAAAATTACTTGCGTCTTATATTTTTTAGACTTTTAGTCTCATTTGGAATAATACCTTAATTTAGGTTATACTTTGATATATTTCAACTTGAATGTATTCTTTATTTTTGCAAATCGAATTAAACGCTTAAAATGTTTCTCCGGCAAAATAGTCAAATATGACTTCAGCACTTTTTCCTTTTTGCCACAGATATATAATATATATTTCATAATAAATTTTTTGATATAACACTTATTTTTAATATAAATTTTTATAAAATAATCGTATAAAACGCCAAACAAGTTGAAAAATTGCTACATTTGGTGAGAAATCGCCATATCTGACAACCATGGCTATAGCAAACATTTTAATGATTAGTTTACTTCACATATGGTTATGCACTATAATACCGTCAAAGGCGGTCACTTTGATGTTGGATTAGGATCAGTAGTATGTGCTAAAGCTCTAACCCAAAACCTTAGTTTTTTTCAACGTGCTCTATCAGTAATTTCTTATTCACATCTATTTGAGACTTTAGCATTCTAACAAATAAAATAGCATTAAATTAGCATCTCTACAAGAAATTGCTGATTGCCTGCCCCAATAACCTTTTATCTTAACACACGAATACATTTTATATCTTACAGTTCTGCCATCATTAAGCACAAAATAATGAGTACAGAAAATGACAATGTCTGGCGAAAAATAAAAATACTGAATGTTAAAAAAAAGAGAATGAAATAAAAACGATTGTTTTACTTATGCCACAGAAATATATTTACATATATCGCTCCTTAAAGGCAAAATAGTCATAACTCAAACAAAAATCTTGTTTTACAGAAACTCAGTTCAAAGCTTTCAATGTAAGTAAAGCTTTTCTTCTCTCAAAACGTAAATTAAGAAACTATTTCTATAAAATCATGTATGGGAAATTAAGTAAATTATATGAGATATGATAATATTGCCACAAACGCCTTTAAATTTTTTCCATCTAATTTTTTATCATCAGTTTATTGTAACTTTACAGCTGCATCTAACAGTTGCGGTATTCTTTTTTTTCTTTTTTGGTTTATAATAAAATATCTGTATCCATGAGATTAACTTTTTGTCCGTCCCCCTGATGTCTGCCTCTGCCATGCAAGTGTAGTCAGTTTAGTTTTGCAATGTCATTAACCAACAATGGTTACAAGTAAAAGCTGACTTTTTCCAATTCTTTTTTTCTTCCTCTCTTTTAAAAGTTGTAAAAAATAATGTTGGAAAAATTGAAATTTGAAAAAAAAATGAAGAAAAGGGTTGAATATCTCAATAAAAGTTTTATTTATTTCAACATTCATTTTGTTTTGCGTTTTAAGCCAATTTTTTTTTATTTCTCTTATGTTTTTGTTAGGAATAAAAGTTCAACGTGAAAAAGTTTGTTGCAAAAGTCAATGCAAGTATAATTGGAATAGGAAAAAAAATTTTATTTAATTTTGGTTTATTCGATTTTAAAAAGAATATATAAGGAACTCAGCAGCTTCGCTGTATAAGACTTTGTGCTAAGCAACATAATCAAGCTTTAACTTGATGAATTTTTAATTAAAAATGAATATGAAATTTTTTATGGTTCACTTTAAAATGGAGGCAAACATCAGCACGCACAAAATAATATCGTATTCACCAAATAATAATTTCAATTAAGAATTTAATTGACAAAATTAAATTAATTCAGGTGGAGAATCTGAATTGATATTATGTATTAATGCGTTAACTGGTGAAAATTTAGTTAATTTTTATTTTTTCTTATTCACCCTTATTCCAGTTGTCAACACCGACGTCACGTCAATACAATAGCGAAAAATTGCAATTTGTCTAGATTGTCAATAGTACAAACGTATTCTCGAGAAATGGCCTTGTCTAGTCGCTCTATTTATTGTATTGACAAGACGTTGATGTTGACTACAGTATTTTTAAGTTCCAGTTTACACTATGAAAGTCTTATTGTTAAAGTCGGTTAGTACCCGCCCTTTTTTACAATGAAACAAAACGGAAGCTACGCTCTCACAGAAAAGAAGGAATCTCCACAATCGTTCTAAAATGTATCGAGTTATGAGGTAACGATGTCAAAAACAAACAAAAAATACAGACGAATAGATAACCTCCTCTTTTTATCAAAGTCGGTTAGTCCTAGTTTTCACTATGCAAGTCTTATTGCTAAGCTGATTAGTTTAGAAGGAGAGAGAGTCAAGCGCAAAAGAAACTTTTCTTTTCCCCTCGTCTGTCTCTACCTCAAGCTAATCAGCTGAGCAACAAGACTTGCATAGTGTAAACTAGGACTAACCGGCTTTAATAAAAAAAAGGAGGTTATCTATTCGTCTGTATTTTTTTTTTGACATCGTTACTTCATAACTCGGTACATTTTAGACTGATTTCTCCACAATCACAATCCTTTTTTTCTGTGAGAGCGTAACTTCCATTTTGTTTCATTGCAAAAAGGGGGGGCACGCCCACTAATTTTTTAATTTGATTTTATTACATATTACTTCTTTGATTGCTACATAACTTACCCAACGTATTAAGCTCTCGTTATGACACAATCTCCATTTTATAAACATGGGCGCAGCCGCGCCCCGTAAAACTTAATATTATATGTCACATGATTTTTTTAGACTAATTTTTACGAAACTTAACACACAACCTAAACTCAACAAATGAAAAAAGTGGACGGGAGCACACCTATTAAATTTTAAAATTATATTTCACGTGCTTCTACTTCACTAATTTTTACAAAACTTGACACACACTTTCAACTTTTAAGAAAACACAATCTTGCATTGAAAAACGTGGGTGGGTCCATGCCCATTAAAATTTAATATTACATTTCACGTGCTTCTTCTACTTTATAGATTTTAACCAAACGGGGCGCAGATTTTAAACCCTGAAATATACTTGATGTTGTGTTTAAAAAAGTAGGCGCGGGTACGCTCATGTAAGGTTATTATAAAATTTTATGAACTTCTACTTATCCGATTCCCACGAAACGTGACAAAGAGTTTCGGCTCTCAGAAATACATAAAGTCGTGTTGGAAGAAGTGGGCGTGACCATGCCCATTATGCCTGTTGCACTTTTACGAAAGTTTCCACACACCTTGAACTTTTGAAGTGGCGAGACGTTAAATTTACTATTATTGGGCGTTTCGACGCCCCTAAAAATATAAAATTCGCACAAAAGATTTGATAATAAAACTTTTTTAAACAAAACTAAAAAATTAAAGCTCAATTGATTAGTTGCCAAGAAAACAAAACAAAATACTATTAACTAGATACTTTAATATTTACTAAAGGTGGCAGGTAAAATGAAACAGATTTTCTTTACAATTCGACAACATTCCTTGATTTAAAAAGAAAATACATTAAACAGTTTTTCTTTCACCAACAAAAATAAAAAAAATCAATAATAAAATTACGACTTTGCCAGACATCCAGCCACCCATCAAACCTTAAATAAAATTTTGGTGTAGTACCCTTATTGGTTGTTGCAGGCCATAAAAATAAACATTAAAAGTACCTGACAGAGAGAAAAAAAGAGAATTAGAAGGAAGAACAGAAAAAAATATATATGTATCAGAGAACAGCAATGTGTAGGGAAAAAGTAAGTAGAGTTGAATCATGACTTATAATTTCTTGTACTTATACGCTCTCATACTTAATGCAATGTTGTCTATGAATCATATTCACTCGAAAGTTTGAAGTGCGCTTCGAACTTATACTTAGCAACATTTATGACGTTGTTGATTTCGACTCTCCTTAACTCAATGCCTATGGACGATGCAGAATAAGTATGATGCGCAATACGAACTTCGTATACGAACATTAAGTGGTTATGTGTTTGCTCAGTTGCTTTTTTGTTGTTGTTGTTTATTTGCACGAATTGAAAAACAACCCTATTTAATACTATTATATACTAGTTGCAACTTGTTTAATGACTTAACTTTTAAATAAGCATACATGCATGAGTTGAGTGATCTAAATCAATGTGAGTAGTAGAAGTATTTTTCTGAAATTAAAAACCAAACTGAGGTTATTTATGAGTGTGATTGTGGTATAAGTATGATGTCGACATCGCATTCATATTTATTTCAACCTACACTTCTAAATCAATGTCAGCGTGAGTATGCGTAAATCAGAGTAGTTGAGTTTAAATGATGTCTACTCACTTATATTTAAAATTTTATGAGTCAGTATGAATAGCGAAAAAACGATCCATTGCTGATCACTGATATGTATAGCATACATATATTTTTTAATTAAAACAGCAATGATTTCGTAATAAAAGCAAACGCTTAGAAAAAGAAAAACAACAAAGTTACGGTAATTTATAGAAAGGTAATTAAAAAAAGGTAAGTAGTTTAAATGTGCAGGTAAATAAAGCAAAAAGCCAGCAGGTGAAGAGCAGAAGTACATCTACTCATATTTTGCCATTCAACAACCTCAACGGTTTGTTTGTTTGTTTGTTTGTTCAATGACTTTACAGCATAAAATAAAATTTACTAAAGGAAGCAACTCTTTTTTTTTTTTGTTTCCTTTCTTCTTCTTCGTGTATACACACACAATACACACATACGTACTCGTGCACCTGCATTTGGATTTAATAAGTACGAGTATTATGCATAAATCAATCAAGCACTCAATCAGTCATTTCATTCGTCTCTATGCTATTTCTTCTTTTTTTTAATTTTATAATTTGTTTTTGCTTTGTTTTTTTCATTTGCATTTAGTTGTTGATTGTTAGTTTTGAGTTTCTATTGAATTTTTATATAACAGCAATTAATCATACACTTGATACACTTGGAAACATTTTGCGGGCTATGGAGGATTTAATTTGAACTTTAAAGTGAAATAAATAACAAAAATATGTTAATATATCATTATGCTAGTTAATCAAGGGTTATTTTGCTGGTTGCCAAGTGGCATAATTTTTTCTTATTTTCAGTTTAAAGAAATAGGCATTCAATAAATTTTTAAGGTGGCCTAACTACAGGAGATGAATAGGATTTTATTTAATGTTTAAGTCTACACACAGAAAAAGTTCAACTTAAAATCTACTTAAACAAAATTAATCTAATCTTTTTCGGAAATGATTTTGCTTCATATGTGTTTCATGTTAATCTAACATGATTTATAGTAATTGTTAAAGAAAATTGTTCCTTTTGAAATAACTTTATTTCACGTTGATTTAACATTTTCGTACTGTTAAAATCAAAATAAAGAATCATGTTGAATCAAAGTTATTTCAAGTTGGAACAACATGAATTTAATTTAATGTAGTAATTGTATTTTATTAATTATTTTACTTGCGTGTGGTTGACAAAGACATCAGAAAAATGTTTGTATTTAAATTGGCCTCCCCGGACAAAATTTGAACTCGGAACTCATGGCATGGTAGTCAACATGCTTACCCCTGCAGCCACAACATTTTTAAATATTCTTAAGATACATACTAATATGTACATTCTTGAATTAAATTTTAATTTAACATTATTTCATAGATCCTTTAACATACAATTTATTTGAACAGTTTTAGTTAATTGAAAAGAAATATCTTAGTATATATGATGGTAATTGAAAAGTAAAAAAAAAAATACAAAATACTTTGACTTGACTCGAACCTGCGATCCTCCGATTGCAAGACTAGTACACTGCCTACCAGCCAGCAGCAGTTTGTCAGCTGTTTACAAACATCACAAAAACAACTTGCACAACTAAGCACAAAAGTGTATTGTAGCTATGAATAAAGCAAATGAACACCAACACACTCAAACAACGTATTTTTTCTTGTAAATTTTATGTGATTTGAATGAATTTGAATCGAACTTTTTGCATGTTGATTTTACATTGGTATTTTTTTCTGTGTGTATGTCTATGTCTATATCTATGTTTATGTTATGTCTATATTATAAGGCTAGTTATTTCACGTTAAGCAAGTAAGAAGTTCACCTAATTTCATCACTAAAATAGCACAAAAAAACAAACAAGTATTTTTTTATAGAAAATTTATGTACATTTTAACCGACTTCATTTATTAACTTTTTTTAAATAGTCTGTTCTATTATGTTATAATTGAATCTACTCCCAGCCATCGGATTCCCGCAAAATTTGGTACACACCTTAGACTCTTGTAACGATATAATCGAATGTTTAAAAAAGTGCACACAGATAAATTTCATATTAAAATCTATGAAAACAAAGTTAATTTAAAATTTTTCCATTTTAAATTACTTTATTTGATATTGATTTAACATTTCAATACTGTTAAACTAAAATGAAGAATCATGTTAAATCAAAGTGATTTCAAGCAAAAACTACATAAATTGGATTTGAAATAACAAAAGGAACCATGTTGAATCAAAGTTATTTTACGTTGAAACAATGTGAATTTAATTTAATGTAGTCATTTTATTTTATTAATTATACTGCACAACAGTGGTTTTGATGTTTAAATAAAAACTATTTTATTGTAGTATATTTATCTCCTGATTACGATGGCGCCATTAGTTTTTCCTTATCAGCTATAGTTTTAAAGATATAGTGACATTTAGCATTTGCATAATTTACAGCACATTTTGTGTTAATCCGTTAGTATTTCACAAATGGCCCTACAAACTTAAAATCTACATAAAAATCTCTTTCATGTAGGTAAAGTCACATAGACGAATATATCAGGATATCTTACTGTTATTGTAAGGATATGAAAAAACGTGTGTTTTTAGTTAATTTTTTTAACCCAGTATAACTAATTTTCATGTATTCTTGTTCGCTGAATACGAGAAAAAGTTTTCTTACTTTTCTATTTATTTATAAGTATTCAGTTCAGTGAGAAGTTACATACTAGGCCATCCCCATGTAAAAGTGACTGGTCCGCTCCATACTGAAAATTAGAACTCGCACTGGTCCCTACCACTTAAGCACCGATCACGTGAAAAGTCTTTTGTCAGTTCCATTTCCTGTAAGCCCTACAGGAATACATAGTTTTTTTTAATTTTTTTCCTTATTTGCATTTTAAACCATCGTTTTCTTTGAACACGCAAAGTTTATTTCACCAAATATTTAATTTTCCACGAATTAACTACATATATAAAACAAAGGCAAAAAAAACGAGTGAAGAATAAAGCAGCGTTCTAAGCAAAGGAAAGCCAATATTCCTATTTTACTTTTTTTCAACAAACTCAAGATATACAATAGGTCTGTTCAATTACTTTCCCAGTAGAAATGAGCAACGCGAAATAAATGAACGCTTTACTTGTAGAAGCTTGCAAGAAAATTTTATTCATATCAGAACCATGGATGGAAATCATGATACAATTGCACTTTTTCTGATTTATTTTATTTGATAATATTATCAATTAAATTTTTTTTAAATTGACATTTAATATGCAATTCTCTACACAGTTTCTTTTATTATTTACTATTTTTATGAATTTTTCGTAACTTTTTAATGTTATTCTATTAACAAAGACAAAAATGCCACTTTCCATCTCTGATCAGAAATGACAAACAAACAAAATTCCTTGACAATAGAATTGAATTTATGTGGCTCAATGAAAGAAAAACAATAAATATATACATGTTTTTTTTTAACAAAGAAATGCACATTTTTCAGTTTTAATTTTTCAGATATTTTCGGAATAATTAATTTGAAAACAAAACGCAGAACAGCTGTCTGGATAATTCTTGCAAGTACACATTTTACTACCCTGCAGAAAATGCGAATAGTGAAATTGTAGTGATTTACTAGTGACATTGTCAGTAGTACTACTGACCAGGTGTTCCCTGCCAATGTAATTATCTATTGACACTTAACATTAGCTTGTCATTGAAAATCCACCACTAGACTGTAGCAATACTGACTAAGTAGTTCTTTTGGGACCACAAGGAGACATTGGAACCAAAGATTCACTAGTAAATTTTAGGGGCTCCAGTCTACAATATCGATATTTCCTCGCTCCATATCAATAGTAAAATTGTAGTGATTTACCAGTGACATTGTCAATAGTACAACTGAATAGGTGTACCGCAGCCAATGTAATTGCCTATTGACATATAAGATAGGGTTGTCATTGAAAATCTACCAGTAGACTTTAGCACTATTCATTTACGACCATATGGAGACAATTGATATAAAGAATCACTAGTACATTTTAGTGACCCTCGTCTACAATTTAATAAGGGTTTGGCCAACAAACTTAAATACATACATACCTACATACATATGTACGTAAGTTTTTAACATTATTGCATAGCATAATAAAAAAGAAAAACAAACTATTGGCAATATCAACAGAAATACATTAGAACTGTTGTATCTAACGTATCTCTACTCGCGCATAAAAGGAAAATTGTCGACATTTCAACTAGTGCAATTGTCGCTAGAGAAAAGAGTGTTGACATAGAGACATATGACACTAGGCTGGCTAGAGGGTAGTAACAATTTGTAAGGATTTTTAATCTCTCAATTTCTTTCTCCCTTTTGACGCTCTCTCCTTGCAAACTTTTTGAGTTAATTAAAACTTTCCAGTAACAATTATTATAAATTCGTTAAAATTTTTAGTTAATGAACGAACCTAATACCAAGTTACAAAAAAAAAAACAAACAAAAAACTCTTTATTTACTAATAGATAAAAATAAACTTTTCATAATTGACTTTATATGCCGGAAGAAAACATTTAAGAAAACTTCAACTCAAACTCAAAGCGGAAGTAAAGCGAATTTCCTCTCCAAAAAATTTAATATAAATGCTTAACTTTCAAGTACACTTTTCGATGAGAAAAATAAAACATTTAATATCCCATAATATTTATGCAATAAAAATTTTACAAAAAAAAAACCATTTATTGCCAACGAACATATTAAGCAGCATAAAAAATCACAAAGAGAGAATAAAAATAAAAATAAATATAAGAGAAAAACTAAAACAAAAACACGATAAAATAACAAACTGGGAATTTTGTGGCAAAAGTGGCGACAAACTGTCATTGTGGTTGACATTTATTAGACAGTTTTGCTTAAGAATGCCACACTGAGCTCTCTAACCATGATGCTTTCCAACAAGAATAAAGCAACATCAACAACAAAATCTGCTGCACAAATACAAAATCGAAATCTATAGTTCATGTAAAAGATTCACACATTGAAATTTACAGAAATATTTTAACAATGACAACGACTTTTGTTCTATAATATCAAATACAGGAGTCGCTGTGGAAAAAATGTTTCTTGCCAAGCACTGGCTGGTTGGTGTGTTTAATGTGCTGCGATAGAAACAACAAATGGCACTGCAGTTTCATGTTACAATGCCTTACAATAATATACTTACACATACATACATATGTATATATATATACATATGTGTGTGGGCAAGTGTGTCTATGTGTAAAAATAAACATTATTCCTTTTAAATGTTTCGTTTGTCTGCTGTTTAAGTAATTGTTTGTTGCTGCCAGCAATTGATACGTATAACGTTTTGTCCATTGTCATTGTTGGAGAAAATCTGGGTTACTTTTGGCAAACTGCTGTTGTGTGCCAAAAAAGATAAGATTTAATTTGAAATTTTTTCTCTTGTAACAATTTTAAACTCTGCAGCATTACTGCATTTTAAAAATGATCAACAAAAAGGAAAACTGTTGCAATTAGTTAGATATAAGATAAAAAAATATTTAATATTAATATTTAACTTAAAAATAAATTTTAATCAGGAATAATATTTTCCATCGGGCTTAAGTTCAGTATTTTCCATTCTTATTGAATGGAGTATTTTTTATTAATTAAAATAATTGGAATGAAAGAAAGAAAAGCAGAAAAGAAGTTTTAATGTCACACCCGTTCCTCCAAAAACTTAAAAAACATTTTAAGGTGAATTGAACTTTTGAGTTATTTTTAGTCTTTAGATCGAATTTTGAGCTTAATGGCAAATATTTTTGCAAACTTTTAATTTTCTATAAGAAAAATATGCTACGCTTACAACTTTTACTTATTTTGGTCAACTTTTCTATAAGAAAAGTGAGCTGTGACACAGTCAACTTTTCTATAAGAAAAGTGAGCTGTGACACAGTCAACTTTTCTATAAGAAAAGTGAGCTGTGACACAGTCAACTTTTCTATAAGAAAAGTGACCTGTGACACAGTCAACTTTTCTATAAGAAAAGTGAGCTGTGACACAGTCAACTTTTCTATAAGAAAAGTGAGCTGTGACACAGTCAACTTTTCTATAAGAAAAGTGAGCTGTGACACAGTCAACTTTTCTATAAGAAAAGTGAGCTGTGACACAGTCAACTTTTCTATAAGAAAAGTGAGCTGTGACACAGTCAACTTTTCTATAAGAAAAGTGAGCTGTGACACAGTCAACTTTTCTATAAGAAAAGTGAGCTGTGACACAGTCAACTTTTCTATAAGAAAAGTGAGCTGTGACACAGTCAACTTTTCTATAAGAAAAGTGAGGTGTGACACAGTCAACTTTTCTATAAGAAAAGTGAGCTGTGACACAGTCAACTTTTCTATAAGAAAAGTGAGCTGTGACACAGTCAACTTTTCTATAAGAAAAGTGAGCTGTGACACAGTCAACTTTTCTATAAGAAAAGTGAGCTGTGACACAGTCAACTTTTCTATAAGAAAAGTGAGCTGTGACACAGTTAACTTTTCAATAAGAAAAGTGAGCTGTGACACAGTCAACTTTAATATAAGAAAAGTAAACTATGATACAGTCAACTTTTTTATAAGAAAAGTGAACTGTGACACAGTCAACTTTTCTATAAGAAAAGTGAGCTGTGTCCACGTAAATTGTGAGAATTTAAATTAAACAATAATTCCTATTAGTCTTATTCAGTAGTTTCCACCAAATTTCTGTTCAAGTAGCCGTTGTAATATTTTTTATATTGCGGATACCCGATGAAGTCCAGGATGTATAAAGTTTTTAGGTTGAATTAAAAATGCAAAAAAAAAATTGAAAGACAAAAACACATTTTTTATGTTGATTCAAAATTTGGTTATTAATGTTCATACATACATACGAATGTGTTTAAAAATTCAATATTTTTTGTTTAAATATGTAAAGCCAAATTTTAAATAATTTTCAAAATATTATCTATTTTTGGCATGTTTAACTTCAGTTCACATTCTCTCAAACTAAATGAAATGGCAATAAAAACAATAGCAGCTGTTTTTATAGTGATGACAACAAGCAGTGGGGAGCAAAAGTTTCCATTAATATTTTGTATTTTTAAAAACATTGACGCGTAGTCATAGTCAAAACAAAGTACACTTGAAGAAGTTAAAACTAGTATTTTGTATGGTAATACTGGTTTTAACTTCTTAAAGTGTACTTTGATCTGACCATGACTACGCGCCATTGTTTTTAGACTATTTACGTGGACCTCTTGCATTTGGGGACTTTTGGTCTAATCAGATCTTTTTTACTGGTCGAATTCTCTAATTTGCTACAAGGTTTTATGAAATCTTACGGCCTTACGGCCGTCACGATGTCACCAGAAATCGTTCGATCGACAACTTGTTTTGCAAACAACAAGAACATTACAATTTTTTTGTTGTTTTCAATATAACGGCCTGTCCCACGATATCACCAGAATTCGTTCGATCGAACAATAATATTAGAAAATTTGTTGTTGTTTGCAATACAAGTTGTCGATCGAACGATTTCTGGTGACATCGTGGGACAGGCCGTTAACATCACTAATTCGTATATGGTCCTAAAAAAATGCTGCATATTATTATTATTTTTGTTTATGGTAAAGCTACCACAGATATTGTATAATAACATTGTACAATATCATTGGTGGATGCAATTTTAGTCGTAGAATTTTGTTAGATTTACCTTTTGCAATTTAAAAACTTTATATTTTTACCTAAAGCTTTAACTTTATTTAACTTATACAAAGAAAAAGTTTTTTCAATATCATGCTTTAATAAAAAAAACTAATTGATTTTAAGGTATATGACATGCTTTATTATCCCTTAAAATTAACTGCTGCATATCAAATTCTACGTTGTTTATATCCATCGCTCTCAAGACAAATAATAGTATAATCCCAGCACATTTATGATCATCTGCAGAAGCAAAAAAAAAAAAAAAACACACACAATCCTTTGCCATATTAATCCTGGTTCTCAAGTTTAAATTGATATTTGTTGCAACAGCAAACTTTTACAACAACAGCAAGACATGTTTGGTTTACAAATTTTTACAAAAACTATAAAAATAGAGAGAAAACCAAAAATAAAAGCTTTAAACAAAAATCTAGACACAATGGAGCTAAAAAGAAAAAAATAAACTATTTTGAAGAAACAAAAAAAGCAAAAGAAAAATTGCATTATGAATGAGTTAAATAAAAGCAGACAAAAAGTTTTCATTTTTATTTTTACTTTGTTAAATTTTTCCTAAAAAAATGCACAAAAAAAAATAACTACAGCTAACACTTAATGCAACACATACGTTATAAAGTAGATGTGCACACACACACACACACACTTACATGCATACTTATAAACACAAACAAACAACACAACAAGTATCCCCCAAATGGTAATTGCTGTTGTTCGTGTTGTTGCTAGAAAAAAAAAAACACAAAATACGTACAACATTCTCAGTGTCAGCAAGTGAAGAATGTCTTTGTGCTGCAAGCGACAGACAGGCTAACAAACGTGCAGCAACCAACCTACAAACATGCAGTTGCATGAAGGGACGAAATAATGATTGCAATGGCAGTGTTTAGGAAAGCAGTGCAATACAGTTGAAGTAAAAGTAAAATACACGTATGTACATAAAAATAAAAAAATTCACTAAAAGAAAACCGAATATAAAATTGAAGCACAGAAAAAACGAGGAATAAAAAAATAAGAAATAAAATACGATACACTACTGTTGCGACACATGAGAGAGAAATTTTAACTAAATATGCACACCAACACCAAACCAAACACAACCGTCAACGCTATTAGGAAACAACCCAGTTAACAAATATACTGGTTAACATTTTTTTTTGGCGCGTTAAAAATTAAGAACTTTAAGGAAAATCTTAGTTGTGTAAATTAATAAAAAATTTTCTGAAAGTAATATCAGAGACGGCTACCAGAGTTAAAGGAAGTCGCTTGTGAAAAAACTTAAAATCAGCTGATTAGCTGATTATTTATTTTTAAAATTTATTTGTATGTATTTATTATTAAAATTTTTAGCATAATAATCAAAACAATAGCAACAGAATATATATCTGTACCTTGGAAAATGAACAAGTGAACATTTTTACAAAATCAAATTAACGAATTTATAAGTGTTGAATTAAAATAAATTCAATAAAGTGCGGCTCGCACACGAAGGGTTCCGTATGTACACTACTTATCGTTACATTAATATAAAAAGGCACTAACTCATTATTTTATTAAAATCGAGATTTTTGCATTTTCCGATATATTAGATGTTCTTCTATCAAAATATGAAAAAAACTCGACTTAAGAAAAATTACTTAGACCCTTACTATATTAAGGTAACGATTTGTAATGCTGTATGAACTTTAGCCTATATTATGAAGTAGCTTACCTGATGTAAACATTAAAAAAAATTTTATTTCTTTGGATTTTTTTAGCTTTAGCCCTTTTTTGCCGATATTTTTTTTAATTTTAGCGTTTTTTTAAAGTTTTGTCATTTTTTTTTTCATTTTGACAATTTTTTTCGTTTTGGCGACTTTTTACTTTTGGTGTTTTTTTTTAGGATTTAATTTTATATAAAATTTTGTTTTTGTATTTTGTTTTAATTTCGCAACTTTTTAGCTTTAGCCTTTTTGAAAATTTTAAGTGATTGCCTAATATAGTTTCCAGGATATAGCAGGTTCTTAAAATTACTTAATCAAAATTACATTAACTGATAGAATACTCTTTAATTAAAATGTTTTTAATTTCAATATTATTTGGTGTAGTCTGCATAAAAATACACTAACTTTGAAAATTTCAAGTGTCTATATTTAATTGTGTGTAGGTTAGGCTAGGTTAGAAAGGGTGGTGCTATACCGCATCTTCACTCGGAGACCCAATTAGCTCATTGTGATTCGCTTTTAATGCCCATTAAAAAAGTAATATTTACCCCCTCACATGAGCCACCGAATTCCCATGATGAAATCCCTGATGTCCTCTAGTTTACACTCCCCGATATCAGTAATGCTCTCATGGAAACGGTTGCTCAGCCATCTAAGCAACTAGCAATGAGTTATATCAATGCAACAGTCTTTATTGACTCCAATCTGACATTTATTCAAGCCATCTAGCTGAAGAGAAGATTTATCCCTATGGAAGTGCAATATACTATATGATAATCAAGTAAAATAATAAAAATAATTTTTTTTTCATTGGGTTACATCGTCACCAATTTGAAGTTTGCTTGCTAACCGAAGCCCCTGTGGCAGGAGCAACAACATTAAAGATAAGCTTGAGTAATTTTTAGCTGGAATTCCTTGTAGGAATGTGATTTGTTCTTCAATGTTTTGTTAGTAAATCCTGTATAAACTCCAAACATTTGTCGTAACTAAATAAGAAATACTAAACTTTAAGAAATATATAAATTGTTAAGTGTGTACAGCGCACACACCAACACAACACAACACACACACAGTCACAAATTGAAAAGAGGAACATTTAAGAAACAGGAAACTTAGAAAAACCCAAACACACACTATCTGCGAAACAAATAAATAAGAAAAAAAGAATGGAGTAGAAAAAACCAAAAAAAAAAATAAATAAAATAAAAAATAGAATTGATATAAAATAGTCATGGTGTGTTTCTACGGATTACTTAAAATTCATGAAAGCAATTCAAATATGCTTCTTTCTGGCTACTTGAGACTTCTGCACACACATACACATTCACACACACACACACACACATACACACATATACACAGAAACTTTTAGCATGTTGGTGAGTTTTAGACTTTGGTCTTTACGTACATTATAGAAACGTGTTCATCAGGATGTTTGTGTGCATGTATTTGTGTGTCTATTAGTGCACAGTGGCTTATAAACTAAAAAAAACACACTCTTCCCTCAAGGACGATATTTTTATAAAATTGCACAGAAAAATAAAACCAATTAAAACGATATTTAAAACTTTTGTTTAAAAATGTTATTGATAACAAAGTTTAATTCACTAAATTACGTTTTTAATTGATTGTTGGTTTAATTTTGAATTAAAGTTGTTTATAAACAGGAATATTTTTTTTTTCTGTGCGACAGAGAATAAATAATAAAGAACTCAACTGGGCAGGCATCAAAAACGCCGTGCTTAGCCTTGGCTTGAGTAAAAGTTTTTTTCTGCACAATATAATTCTACAATAGCACACGAAATTCACTTTTTTTTTATTTTCTTCTAAAATCACGCGTTGTCAAAAACAAACTAAATGAGGCACCTTGCTCGAATTTTGACAGGCCACACACAGCTAACAGTCCCTTTTGACTGTTACACTTATAGTTAACAAGCTTCAAATACTAAAAATTAGCGGTTTTATTGAACCCCACTTCATATGCTTGATCTTCCAGGGACTATGTGTGAAATTTTATGCTTCTAAAATTTTATTCTGAAAACAAAAAGTTTTTAGGCCACTGTGCGAGGATTGTTGAGACTGTGTGAAATCATTTTGAATTAGATTTAATGTCGATTTCTGGTTTTTCTTCTTTCTCTTTTCTCTACTTCATTTTATTTCATTTCTTAACATGAGTTTTTGTTTGAGAGTACCCAGCAAACATACAAGTATGATCTCATACTGAGAGTGATATAAAATCACACTCTATTTTATTTAACAAACGTTTTCTAATGATATGGGAGAGAGAGAGAAAGCAGTCTTTTTGCTCAATTGTAAAAATTTTTTTATTATTATTTTTTTAATTTATTTCATTTCCCTGTACCAAAAATCTATTTTTTGTAATGGCACATCATTTCAACGCATTTTATGTGTAAACACTAGCAAAAAATCAACTTACGCGTAACATCTCTCGATTTCAGTAGATTCTAAAGCCACTATCAGCACAATGTGCTGATTTTCGTCGGCTCTGAAATAAAGTTATAAGTATTAAGCTAAGTTGGGCGTATTTTTCAACTGATTGAAATATAAGGACATAATTGCCCCACACTGCATTGATAATGGAGCCATATAGACTTATAACGGAATTAATTGAGAAATAAGGCAATTTTGGTTTATTACTGACGACTTTATTGCAGTGAACCGACGAAAATCGGTACATTGTGCCGATAGTGGGATCCCAGCTTAAGAAATATTTAAAATTGTATTAAAAAAAATGGGAAGTTCTCATTTCCGTTTCCGACAGTGGCAGGGGACACGCCCTATCAAATTTAAAACGCCAAGACATTTACTTCTATGTAATTGATGCTTCTGAAATTTTGCACATACATTGGACTCCTGCAGTGGCGTAATATGGTGATGAGATTGCGCTACAGATTTGGCTACTGCAGCATCAAAAAATAAAAAAAAAGTGGGAAGGGACATGCCTTTGGAAAGAAATGGAATATACTATGGCATTAGCCATTGGACTCCTGTAGCGACATAATATAGCGATGAGATAGCAACGTCTATGCTAAATTGGTAAAAATTCTATTTGACATCAACTAATCAAGACATTAGTCGTTATGTTTTAAAACCTAAGCATTATGTTTGCTGGGCAGCTACGCTCATCTATTTGCTTTGTATGCGAGCAGATTATATTAAATTAAATACACAGCGTAGGTGCAAGTATCTTGCGAACACATTGTAAACATTGTACAGCTTTTGTTTTATCTCATTTCCTATGGCAAAGTGCTGGATAATTAGAAATTATACTTAAATAAACTAAATGTTAATAAGGAACGTAGTGTTTTAAATTAAGTCATCAGGTAAAGAAATAAGATTTTATTGTCTCAAGCTGAAGGTGAACTAATATGTTTAAGTTTATTCATTAAAATGTAGATAAAGGCGTTAGTTATTTAGCTTATTTAAAAGAGATATTTCAGTTTGAAATTATTTAAAGTAAAACAGGTCTTGAGAGTATTTTTAACAGATTTAAAAAAAAGGATGAAGTTATTAATTCGTCCGTATTTTTTGACATTGTTACTTCAGAACTTGGTACATTTAAGACCGATTTTAAAAATAAATTTTTTGTCTGAGATGCTATAGCTTTCATTTGGTCCCATCGTAAAAATTCTAGGCGGGAATATGCCCACTCATTTTTTCTTTGATTTTATGCTATCTTACTTACGAGTATCAAACTTAGCAAACGCATAAGGCTCCCGTAACGATACGATTTCGAAGTTGAAAAAATGGGCGGAGTCACGCCCATGCAATTTTCATAATATATTCAACGTATTTCTATTTGACCGACTATTGGAAAGCTTGGAACACACCTTAAACTCTAAAAATAATACAATCTTGTATTCAAAAAAGTAGGCGAGGCCACACCCATTATAATTTAATATTATATTTCACGTGCTGGTATTTAACTGATTTTTACAAAACTTGGCACACACCTTGATCTTTTAAAAATATACAGGCTTGCGCTCAAAAAAGTGGGCAGAGCCACACCCATTAAAACTAACTTAGTACCGTATTTCATCTGCTTCTACTTTACCTATGTTTACGAAATTTTGGCAAACACTTATATGTAAAAAAAACCTAATCCTGTGCTTAAAAAAGTGGGCGGGGCCATGCTCATGAAAGGTCAGTATTAAATTATATGTACTTCTACTTATCCCATTTTCACGAAACTTGGAAAACGAGTTTCGTCTCTCAGAATGGCATAATTTTGTGCTTAAATAAGTGGGCGGAGTCATGTCCATTAAAGATTAATATTATATAGCTGACCGATTTTTACGAAACTTGGTACACACCTTAACCTGTGAAAGTAGCAGGATGTTGAACTTTTAAAAGCGGGCGTGGACACTAATATTTGCCAAATTTGGTATGACCACACCCCTAAAAATATAAAATTGCTACCAAAAATTCAGAAATGAAACTAAACTAAAAATAAATCAAAGCGAATTAAAAAGCACTAAAAAGTCAAAAATAATATAAATTAGTTATTTTATTAGTTAAATAAAATATTTCTATATCTGTTACCTGTAATACCAACAGGCATATTTTGTTCGTAAATCCTTCGTTTCAAAATTTATATTTTCTTATAAATAGTATTTTTTATGACTGATTCATGAGCTGCCACACTGCGCTCACTTTTTGAAATCTATGATCGGTGTACTCTGACGTTTGAAGATCAGAGCCAAGCTATCCAGATTTACAAACAAAGGTTTTATCGCAAAATTTTTTAAAGCTATGCGGCTTATTTCGGCTTAATGGGTTTGTTAGGAAGCAAAAATTTGCTGCATATGCACTGAAACGAATCCACAGCAGACTCAACAGACTATTACTTCCAGAAAACGATCCGTCTCGTGCGGTTTTTATGCTGGTGGCATCATACAAATCGAAAGATTAATCAATATGATTTAAAAAATCTTGAGACAGAATATTTAAATATAAAAGATTATTCTAAAGACCCTTAAACAAGTCGGCACTAATGAGTGAATTGCTTTTCTAAAAATCGCTTATACAAAAAAAAAGTATATAAAACAAAAAGAAATTATTCCAAGTGTTCAACATTGCTTTCATCAATATTGAAAAGTTTTTTGTAATGCAGGTACATTTTAATGAAATTGCAACATTGTATTTAAATATTTATTTTTAATGCATAATAATGATGATAATGATTTACAAATTGTTTTTCTTTTTTTTCAAATCACATAATTTTTTTTCATATTCATATATGTTATTGTTCTTTCCAATTCGTATTTACATTAAACGTACACAAATATGAATATTTAGGATGTGTTAAATCCTTGTTGTGTATTATGAAGTGCCTCTCATGATTGGCGCTGCAGGTATTTGAAAGAAGTATATTGTTATGAAGGATATTTATAAAAAATTATGAGAAATTTATTCATTAATTTGAAACCGGCTTTTGGACACATAGTGAGTGCATTGCCGACAACGCGTATGTATAGCCGAAAAAAGATGTCAGCCTGGAAAACTTTCTTGAATTTTCACGAAGTATTCCTGCTTTCGGTCGTTTGCTGCTCTTCCAATTAGCCAAACATCTCTGCAATAAAAGATAAAGAATGATGTTTATAAATATTTATTAAAGCAAGTAAATAGCTTTGTTACGTTTCTGGTAAGGGTGTAAAGCTATGTACAGACGGTTGTCAGATCTTACAATATTGCCAGTAAAATGTGCTCAAAATTTCTTACAACCGTGTGAACTGGCAATTTTTGTCAGACGTCGTTGCCAGAAAAATCATTGTCAGTCCATTGCAAGACTAGCAGCTGACAACAAATTGTCAGACATCTTACAATCGTGTGAACACATTGTAAAATTATTGCCAGCTATTTGTCAGACATTTTAATATTGTCAGATGCGCGAAGTTCGTGCATTTGAGTCTGGCAACGCATAATAATGTCTGGCAATTTTTGCATATGACAACCGTGTGAACTTAAAATTTTTTTGCTGACGATTTTGTCAGCTGATTTTATTGTCATACAATCATCTAGCAATAAATTGTAAGATTTCCTGACAAATTTGATACAACCGTGTGAACTGTCAATCTGCCATACACTTGCAATTTTTGATTGTCAGTACAATGTCAGCACATTGCCAGATCTAACAATATTGTAAGATCTGACAACCATGTATACATAGCTTAAGGACATCTTGAATTGCACCGAGCTTAAAAGGCGAGCTGAAACTTAGCTCTTCACTATTATCAACGCTCTGGCCCGAGTTGATCCTCCCCTAAAGACTCTAATGAATGATAACGACAGTGTGACGACATCGTTCATACTGAGTGAGATCCGATGGTAGACTTATTTTAAGCCGAAATATCAATTTATATGTAAAATTTCTTTCGTAAAGCAGCTCTGGGCGAGTTAACATCACGCGTCGTTGGCAATTACTTCGTAAATGCAACCAGCCCAGTGTTCGTTTACTGGTCTTCGAGAGTTTTTCGTCTCGCTCGCACTGGTTAACTGATCTGCCACGGATAACCGTATAATCTTGCGATTTTTTGTGGAATTTCTTTAACAACCACGTTGCTATCTTGGGCATATGGTCTAGTTACTCCGCCCATATTCGTGCAACACCATACTATGCAAATTTACTTTGTATAGTATGTTTCAATTAATAAATAAATAAATAATATTTAAAAGTTGTTTTTCATATGTTTATTTACATTTTTTCAATGAAAAAAACTTTTAAATATAAAATGATATTTAAATAGAATTGGTTGAATTGGGCCTTAATAAATTATTTTTGCACGTGGCAAGTGACTCCTGGACTGTGCCTGACTATGGACTTTATTTCAACCTCTAGAATTGTTCTGTAATCTGGGAGTAAGAGCTTACGAAGTGGCTTCAGTTGTTATTAGCAGGTAAACCAGAAATATGCAATTGCATGTTTTTTCTTGTGCGACATATTAATGCGAGGATAAGATATTTATCCGTTTTAGAACTTTTTATGAATTTTGGCATCAATTTGTCAGTGCATATTTTTGCATATTTGGCATGTTTTTGCACATATCAGTATTACACGCATTTCCTAGCATATTTTAAAAATTTTAGAGCATAATTTTCGCTTTTAGGGCATAATTTGATACTTAAACTTACTTGGCGCAGCCGTTCTTTTAAAACTTATTAAAAATTTAATTTTCGAAGTAAAAATTTAAGTTGTAAACAAAAAATTCTTCCGGCACTATCTGGGTTAGTCAAAATTTTTATTTTTATTTTTCTTCCTCTAAATTGCATTTCCAATTTACATGTAGTGTATAAATTTTTCTTATACATCACTCAGTTTTACGATCGTTAGTTTCAATAAATATTCGGTTTTGTTATTTGTGACGGACTCTGTCCTGAGTAGACGTTGAAGCAACATTGTCAATGTATAAAAGTTTATTTAAATGTGGCAGAAACGATTTTTATTTGAAATTCTAGGTCAATATTTTGTTGTTTATTGCAAAAAAATTATAAATAAGAATCCTGTCTTAATTATCCAAAATACAGCTCCACAGGCTTAATTCTGATATCGTGATCTTTTGAAATTAAAGTTAAATTCTTATGAGAGTATACAATAAAAATTAATTTGTATTATTTGCTTTAAAAAAAATTTTATGGTAATTTTGTTTTAACGTCCACTTCAAACTCAAATTTTTTTTTTTATACGGCAGTTATTCTTTATTTATTCTCTTTATTGCTTCCTTTTTGATGAGCAAACATCTATACGCTAGGGGGTAAAAATCTTTTTCACAATACAATCACAAATTTTGAGTAAGATGTGCGATGCGTTATCAAATCGGTGTGAGCTATGTATTAGTGTAATCATACGGACAACAAGAAGTACAGAGAAACTTAACAGCTGCATAGAAATACACTCAACCGAATCTTAAAGCATACATTTAGGAGCAATGTTAATTTTAATAGAATTTGCTTGTGAAGTGTAATAGTTGTTGCCAGTGGGGATAATTTTGTTAAAAAGTTGATAAATATAAAATAAATATAAACTTTTAAATAAAATAGTGTTTTAAATGTCAAATATTTGTTTTAAAGATATATAGCAGTCTTTATAAAGAATTTATAATATTATATTATAACATATCTTCATTACGTACTGTTGCCTTACACTGAAGCTGGTGCACGACAATTGGGTAACAATCTCCATCTCATGGTGGAGATTTTAATACAAATTTTTCTAACCCACAGTCGCAAGCTTTATCAAAATTTTTATTTGACGTTTTTCACTTGCATATGAGCAATTCTCCACAAGCCCCCACAACTAATAATTCCACTACTATAGATGCAGTTTTCCATAAATTTTTACATACAGTAGAGTCAAAAATTTATATATCTTATTTTAGTTACCATAAGCCAATATTAAAAAAAAATTCATTACTAGATGTTTACACATCTCCCGTGTGATCGGATTCACATTGCTTTTTTTGTTCTTTTTGTGTGTCTTATTTTATATTTTGATTTACAAATAAACAAATTTATTTTATTTTTAAGAGCATATTTTTTTACTTTTTAGTGCACTTTTTAGCATATTTCTGGTTTCCCTGGTTATTAGACTAGCTAGAAGAACAACGATCTTTAATCTCTGGTGCTCAAGCAGAACTTGTGTTTGTTCTACTTGGCTTTGCTTCTTTAAATGTAAAGATACAGTAGAATACAGTAGAATACTTTTGTTAAGTTAATTGCTTGACTGAGACATTTTTAGAACTAGACTTTATAGCTGGGGGAAATACCGATATTTTTTTTTTCTGTGCAGCCACGCACTTCATCAGCACCCATGTCTATCTACTGGGGTAGAGATTATTATTAACATCAGCTATTTAACTTAAATTTCTATGAATTGGAATATGAGAATTGATTGTGTATACAATTATTGATTTGCCTTTGGCAAACACATTTGTAAGTATCACTATTCATTTTCTGTTTTTCCATTTTCTATTTAGGTTAGCACGAAGTTATATCACTCTACCTATGTATGTTTAACTATTCTTACTTATCTTTTACGATCATCACATTAATTATTTTTACTTATTCGATGCACCATCGGTACATACATATAAGTATTATTGTAGTGGCTTTATGTTACTTTGTTTTTGCTTTCTACAGTTGACTTTGCTTTCCAGCATTCTGAAGCAGTGATAGCCAAGTGAACAGTGATCGCTAAGTGAACATATTTTTGTCACGTACCCATGATGAATTAAATGAGACATTTTTAGAATTAATTGAACTGTAGTGAATTTTTAATCAGCAATAATTTCTTAATCAGGCTTGAGTTCAGTAATTTCAATTCTTATTGAATGAAATATTTTTATAAAGTCTAGTTTAATTTTTCTTCTCTTCTTTAGATACTCACATTAATTAATAAAAATATTTCATTCAATAAGAATTGAAATTACTGAACTCAAGCCTGATTAAGAAATTATTTCTGATTATTAATTGCTTGACATTAAAAATAATGACAAGATATATATAAAAGAGAAACTTAAACTGGTTAGACTGAAACATATTCAAATGGAATGTATGAATAAATGTAAAATTCTTATTGGAAAAGGATGCTCAATATAGATGAATTTTATTCATACTTTCACAATATAAAAAAAGAAAATCAAACACTTGCTTATCCCTCCCCACTAGTGTTTTTCATACGGGATTTCCCGAGAAAAATTTCCCGGGATCCCGCACATTTTCCGGGAAAGAAATCCCGGGAAATTTGTGCGGGAATTCCCGGGATTTTTTGATTTTTTTATGGCAACTTAATTTGTATGTACACATTCCTTGATGAGTCTCGTTATTCACTTTATTAATGCGATGCTGCAATAATAAGGTGATGGCATTATCACAATAGCTAAAGCTTTACAACAACTAAGGCCGAGTTTACATCTGGTACACATGTATTCTGAGACTTAGATGGGTTTATTTGGAAAAAGCAGAACGCGACGATAAAAATTTAATTCTACAACAATTCATAAAAGTAAACAGAAATGAGCAAGGAAATAAAAGAAAATTACAAATAATTTCAGATTCTCTTTGGTAAATAGTACGGTTAACAGCATTAACAGCTTATTCTGTACTAAAGTCCTGTTTCCAAAGAAATATGCCCTTATGCAAAAACGATTGTTAAAGTTAAAGCATGCGTTAAAACTGGTTTTGCCATACAAAATTCGTTTGTTAAACCAATTTTAAGTTTAACAATGATTTTTTCATAAGGGAGATATTTTGTAATATTTTTTTTAATAATACTCGTATAATTTCTTTTTTATAATATTGGTATCTATGTATTATTATATAAAGAATGGAAACGGTATTATTTTTTTAATAATGTATGTATAAAACGTTATTATTTAATCGCTCTCATGAATTACAATTTGCTTTTGTTGAAGTAAATTAAATTTAAAAATATTTTGTATTGTTTTGTACTGGGCGGGAATTCCCGGGATTTCCCGGGAAACCGAAAAATCTTTCCCGCTTTCCCGGGAAATGAAAAAGTCCGGGAAAAGAAAAACTCTACTCCCCACAATTAATATTTAAATATGTACGTATGTACTTTGAAATCTTGCGCTTTCATACAGAAACTAAAATCTAAACGATGTCCTTTGTTAAACTCTTGTAAATATAAGTTCGTGTTGTTTTATATTTTTTCTTCTCGAATCAAAGTAAATTTTAAATCAAAATATGTTGTCACAAAGATGAAGAAATTCTTCTAAAAACTGCTTTCAACTGCCACACTTTTTTCTGTTAATTTTTTTTTCAAATATTTTTTTTCCAACAGCAGCAGTTTTAGCAACAACAAAAAAGTGAACTTCAAGTACATTCTTTGATTATTTTGTGTATATCGCACACTCTAATGCATGTTTAAACATATATAAACGAACATATGAATGGGTGCATGAGTGAAAGACTCAATGAATGATGTACTATTCACTCGACCCTTGACAAGAAGCATGAAGTGCAAGTATAGAAAAAAAAATGCCAGAAAGAGAAAGAGAAATAAAAACGATTTTCATTTTATGTTGACTAAATGAATATTTTAATGATGTACTTTTGTTTAATAACAAAAAATAAAAGCAAAATCATATGAAAAAAAAAACAAAATAAAAATGTAAAAAGTCGAATAAGACCCGAAAAATTATCGCAAAAATTTAGAAGGGTGAAAAATATACTTAAAGTAGAACTCAAAAATATTTAAAATATTTTTAACGACATAATTCCTCATGCACATAAACACAGTGAGGTACCAGTAAATAAGCACGATTTCTTTTTGTGACAAGTACGAGATCAGTACGAAAATTTGTTTTTAATTTTAAAACTTTTTTTTGCTAGGGTTTTTTGAATGTTATAAAATTATTGCCGTTGGGAGTTTTTTTTTTACAGGAATTACAAAACTTTTGCAGGATATAAAAGTAACTTTGTTTGTTTGTTTGTCATGCTTTTTCGACAAAAAAAAAGTAAATAAGCGAAAGTAGGACTGATAAGGGCTGGTGGGGAATTACTGCCTATTCAAAACTATCTAACCGATTTTTATAAAATTCTAAATTAAGAAGCCGGGTGCAGTAGCTTTAACTTTTAAAGAATATCCATTGAAGTCTGCTGATGAAATGGCCTTAACAACAATAAAATGCAGCATCTAGACAAGCTGAATACACATAAATTTTTTACTTTTATTTGCATTTTATATTTTAAATTTTATTAAATTCCTTTACTTTTATATACCAAAATAATTTAAAATTTTCCAGCTCTAGAGTTCTGGTGTTTCTTCGTTTTTTGGTTTTTTATACTACCTATAAATATTTCCTTCTAAAATATAAAATTCGTTTAATATATAAATAAACAGCACAAATTAATTTAACCCAGTTACTTTTATATACCAAAAAAGTTTAATTTTTCCAACCCTGGAATCATCCTATTACATTTTGCTGATTTTTTTTACGAATCTTTTTCGTTTATGAACACAAAATATGTTTAATTTGTAGAAAAAAAAAAGAAAAATTTAGTTTTAGTGGGCTACTTTTATATATCACAAAAAGTTTAAATTGTCCAACCCTGGAATCGTCTTTTTGATTTTTTATACCAACTTATTAATTCTTACACAAATTTTAAAAATGTTTAATTAAAAAAAATTTGTTATAGATTTTTACATATACATATGTAAAAAAAAAAGTTTCAAGTTTTCCAGCTCTGAAACCGTATCTTTAATTTAGCTGATTTTCGATACCAATCTATTTTGAAACATTTCTGATGCACCAATTTAAAAGGAAAAGGCTTTGCCTTGAACTTCGGAAAACCGATTTCACTTACAGACGGACGTACCAGAGAACTGCATGATTACGAATCAAACGGCATAATATTGCCTTTTTGAAAAATGAATATTTATTTGGCACTTAACATTAAAAAAATTAAAGTTTCTAATGCATGATTCATATTTACAAGACTTATTGTTAATAAATGCATGCCATTGCTTGCAAGTTCTGTTTATTCATATGATTCACAAAAGCAATGAATCAATTATTTATTATTTTAAATTTATTATGTAAAATTTTCTTAAAACACTCTTCAAAAGTTCTTTAAATTTATATTAAAAATTTATGAAAACCTTTTAATCACTGTTCTATTAACTTAAGACTTTATCTGTACAGTGTGCTTTTGTGAGTAACTTTTATTTAGTTTTGCAAGCAGTACTTAAAAAACAAGAGTTAGTTAATGACAGGCAGTTGTTAGAGAGTTAACACTGCAAGCAACATCATTGAACATAATGATGTTAAAAAACAAAACAAAAGCATTGAAAATGTGAGTGGACAGCAAAACTGAATCAACTCATCCAGTTCTCTGAGACGTACAGACGGGCATCAGTTATTCTCTTCCTTTCCTTTTAAATGGAATCTAAATATTTTTAATTTTTTAAGTCTGACAATTTTTTGTATTAAATAGCTTTTACGAATTGTTCAATTAAATCTGTTCATTGATACTACAATTTTTGTTATAGATTGAAATTCAATTAATTGCATTTTTTTATTGAAACGATTTTTGGTTTTTTTTTCTTATAAGCAACATTTAAACGCAAATTGTTTAAAAAAGTTTATCTGCTCAGTGCCTCTTGAAATTGCCCTCGTACATATAAGCATGTGTTCTCATATGCATTTGTTTATTGCTTTTAAGAATCAAAAAATAAACAAGGCAAACAGTCAAATAGAGTGTACGGTGTCATTTAAGGGTTTCATTTTCTACATTCCTGTTATTTTGCCTCCTTTTTTTGTGCTTCTCTTCATTCAAAAAAAATTCTTACAATAAAAACAATGTTTAGCGTGTTTAGGAAACATGGATGATTTCTTTTTTGTTGTTCGAAAAACAAAAAAAAAAAAAAAAAGCAAAAAGCTCAGCAAGAAACTCTTGTTAATTGCATTTCAAGATTAAAACTTCAGTGTCAGGGTTTTTATGCCATCAGCATTTGTGTCGCTTCCTTTTCTAAGAAAACAATGTATGTTTACATAAACATACACTCGCACACACACACACACACACACATATTTACAATTGTATAGAAATCTACTTACAACACAGGCGACATCATGTTGTGATTATTGCATATCCGTAGGTCACAGAAACAAAAGAGGCTGCACAATAAGAGATGAACCAAAAAAAAAATTAAAATAAAAAAATAAAAAAAGGAAGGCTTAAATGAGATAAATGAAATCTAAAGAATTTAGAAATGGGTTAGATAACCATCTCGTATTATTACATATTTATTTGTTTGTTTTAGTTGCTTTTCTTTTGCCATTAGAACAATATTAGAAACTGATAACATGAAGTTCATTTAAGTTGACAAATATTCATCTTTTTTTGTTGTTGTTTATTTTTCGTCCTTTCAAAATATTGGAATACAAAACATAGTATTCTTGAGTTGGCCAGGAAAGGATAATAATATGCCAAAGTCGTCAAGAAAATTAAAGAAAAAATATAGAGAGAAAAAAGAAGCCCATACCCTTGACATTAGCTTTTAAATATTAGTTAATATAAATTTACGGTAAGAAAAAAGTCATTTAAGGCATACTTATTCATTTTAATTAATGATTTTATTACCTTTACATTAAAATTTTAGTGTTTTTCGTCAGGAATTTTTCTTTGTATTCCATCGTAAATATATTGCAAGCGTTTAAAGTTTTAAATATTCAAATATTTTGAACTCTAGAGAAGCAATAAAATATTTTTTTTCTTAGAAGAACATATTAAATTAAATGATTTTTAGAACGATAACTTCTTGTTATCTTTATTATCTAATATGGAATGTCTCTTTGGTTTTAAAAAATAACTTCTATTATTTCTGAACCAATTAAATAGAACTGCATTTGCGGCAACATTAATCAGACTAAGTTTTGTATAACCCTGCTCCTGTAAATTTACTTGCTTTTCCGAAGTTGCATCAAAATAAAATTCAAGATGTCTTATGGCATAGCTACGCAAAAACTAATTAAAATAAGCTTAATCTACAAATTAGTTAAATCAATTAAAAAATTGTTTAATATTACACCCATTACCAAATTTATGATATCACACAACGAAATTGCAATTTTTTTCACTCATAGGGAAAGGAAATAAGAAATATGCTTGATTTTAATTAAAGTATTTATTTAATTAACTGAATTAATCAATACCTAAAATGTTTACCAAAATATTTTAAAAAGTTCGGAAACTGGAAACTCTCCTTAAAAAGTAAAATACGAAAGTTCATTTTGCTGGTTCTGTTTGTCATCAAGTGATTGAATAAATTAATATTTTAATTGTATATTATTTAATGTTGTTTTTTTCAATTAAGCAAAGGATTGAATCAATCAATGACTTCATTAAATTAAGATACTGCATCAAACAATTATTAAATGATTAAAAAATAAATAATTAAAAAAAACTTTTGCAAAATAAAAAAGAAAAAATTCTCTTGCCTATAGACAAAGTAGCGAATCTTTGCTTAATTAAAATATCTTTGTAAATATTCTATTATCAAATACATTTTGAATGCACTTTAAAATTTTAGGATTTGAAACTGTCAAGGAAGTACAAGTAAAATATAAATAATAAATTCAGTAAAGTGAGACTTTGACTCGCACACGAAGGGGTCCGTACGTTGGCCTTTCAGCATTTTTTAATATGACGTTTTTTGCGTGTTTGACGTTTTTTCAGCTGCAGTGATTTTATTTTTGTTTTTTTCTCTTTTTCTCCTTTTGACGATTTTTCTTTTCATTTTGGCGATTTTTTTTCATTTTGGCGATTTTTTTTAACCTTACAAATTTCAAGTGTATATACATAGAATTGTTTGTATATTACATGGGATTTTAAAATTTTTCGTTGCTTGTTTTGGAACACCCTTTAATTTTTCAATCTCATGTATTTTTTGTTGTAGCGACCAAAGGTCACACACTCTTTCCAAATTTCAGGTCCGTAGCTCTTACCGTTCTCGAGAAAATAGCCTGTGTCGGACAGACGGATAGACGGATACCGTAGCGAACCCTAAAAAAGAAGAGAGATGTCTTAGGACACCCGGTTATAGCTATGCTGCTTAGTTATATAAACAATTTTATGTATAAAATAACAATGCTATAAAATTCTATTGTATGGTGATGTCAAATTCTCCGCAAATATTTCAAAACGTTTCCATTTATTTCCCATTATTTTCTTTTCTAGCGGCCTACGATTACATTAATATATTGTTTGGTGCCTGTGGCGGCTGCTAGCCGGCTTGCCGCCAATCGGCTATGTTTTCTGGTTTGTGCTCATGTGCAAAAATAATACAGAAATAAATTGGGCAATCGTTCTAATTGTTTTTGTTTTGTTTTTGTTTCACTCACTTGAAAGAACGAAACAAAACTAAATCAATGGTAAGACTGTTGTAAAATTCAAGATGGTAACTTTTAGCCTTCATTACAAACACATCAGCAAATTGAAATACGATGAATCAAACCAGTTCACATATTCCATTTGCAATAAAGTTTCGTATATAAGGCAGACATCTTCATCAACTGACACCACACACAGTGGACCAAAACACAGAAGAACGCTGATGAGGAAGGTTTAGTGGCCTTCGAAAACGGCTGGCTGTTCCGTTCAACTATGTGTTTTTACAACTAACTTTGATGTTATTTGTTCATTAATAATTATCACATGTAATTTGGCTTAAAAAGCGACACGAACATTAGCCTGTTCAATTCATAAGAATATAGAGACAAAATCAAACAATTTGTTTCGTTTATTTTCGTACTCTGCTTTTAAGTACAAAGAAAAACAAAACTAAAATAAGTAAATTTATAACTGTAATGGTGTCGATTATATTTGTTACGAAAATCACGTCCTAACTCCTGTATCGCGCAATAAATAGCATAGCTACAAAAAAGGGTATTTCATCTATCATCAAGAGTAGCTTCACATATTTAAATGAAACCATGCAAAATCACTTAGAGTTTTGCAATTTAGAGTTCTGCAAAAGGCAGAGTTCTTGTGAACTATGCAAAAACGACTTCTTAGAATACTTCTGTACACTCTCACTGGCAACGGTGGTGCTTTCGGCAGATATTGCATGTCTTTGCCGTCAGGGGTGATGGTGGAATAATTAGACTCAAATTAAAGTGACACACTGCGCACAGTCCTATCCGTAGGACGATTATGGCGGAACATCACCCGAACGGAACACCCATTTTGATAAATCACTTTTATAATTTGCATATCTTGTTGAGAACATGAAGTTAGCAAGCAAAGTAAATTAAAACTATTGGGACTATTAAGTTTTAAAAATTATGAGTCCAACCAATTGCAAGATATTTATAAAAATTGCACAAATTATTATTGTGTAGAATAGCAAGTGCCTCCTCATCGACCCCAAAATTTATTTAAATTATTTAAAAGCCTATCATTTCCAAGTTATATAAATTGTTTTTTTTTTCTTACATATTTTTCGTTCAGTGCTTTGAATTTTAAAACTGCGTATTTTAAAATAAATACATAGTTCATATTAAATATTTATTAAATTCATGCATATAGATTAAATAAACAGCCAACGCCCATTTGTGTATATTGATACAAAAAGCAATTAACAAAAACATAATCGACCCGTGTTGACCACATTATACTCTACATTAAGCAGGTGATAGATTCAGTTTTCTAAAAATTATGAGCAATTAAATGGAACTTTCAATTAATACTTATTTGGTTTTTAGGAAAATTCCATGGCAGAATCATCGGCTAAGTAAAATAACCAAAAAAAAAAAAAGGGTACTAAGCACAGCTTAAAAAAAATTTAATACGCCTCATTGGCACCAGAGGCGCTACAACACTACATTATTAGAAACGTGCAAAAAAAGCAGAGCTGTAAAAGAATGAAGCTCCTTTCTATCTATTCCTTCACCACCTGACCTTTCTATCGCTATCCCTTTCCTAACCAAGGTAACACCTAGTCATAGTAGTTAGTAGACATTCATTGCCTGAGTGTTACTTCACTTTTATAAAAAAAAATTTATATCCCCTTCATGACCACCACGACCAGCTGTTACATGTAGAATCATGAATTAAATTTTTGACCATTTTTTGCTCATAACTTCTGGTAGACTCTTTCCGTTCTTATTGTGACACAGCATAGGTCTTAGGCTCTGGTACTCATACAAAATAAAATAAAAACAAAATTTTTTATATAATGCCTTCGGGCCGCCAATCAATTCATCTTATAGTTAAATTAGGCATATGATTTTCTGGCTATAAATACAATTAACTACTCTAGGGTATTTGAAATAGCCCAACTGCAATTTAAATATTTTAAATAAAAAAAAATTATCCTAAAAAAAACATTGCAAAACCGGCATGAAAATGGAACGATCTCACACAAAAGTCCATAATATTTGCAAAAAAAAGAGGAAAATATTATGTAAACGGTATTGATGCAACTGCAATACAATGAAGACATTGACAAAGAATGGGAAAATGTTAAACACACACTGCTAAAACAAGAACAAACATGCATGCGGAAGACAGTGGGAAGGTTTTGCAAAATCAACAGATCTTTTTACAAAAGATAAAATCAGCTCTTTATTATAATTAAATAATGAAGCATTATTTCGTTTTAATTTTTTAGACTAAGGATTAAGTGACGAAATAATATACTTGTTATTTTAACATAAATTTAAACTCAGGAGAAAGGAGTGAATTGAAAGTAAGTGAAGGAATATTGAAGCTGTCTAATGAATCAATAGATAGAAAAAGTGAGAGGTATGAAATAAATCTCCAAGATATAACTTCCCGCAACTAAAACGAAATAAGTCCCCAAGACCATATAAACTTTATTTAAAATGAAATAAGGCTCCAAAAATTTTTTTTCTGAGTAATGGTTTATTTATTGTATCCTCAAAAATTAACTAACAATAAGTATTCAAATATTAAATCTAGATATAATTATTATTCACAACCAGTGGCAGATATAAACTTAGTGATAATAAGTACCAGAAACTTTTTGTTTGTTTAAAAAATAATCAAGATTGAAAACTTGGTTAAAAGTAGCTAAAAATCTAAATATTTCCGTTTTCTACCATTTGGTTGGTTGGTTGGTTAGTTTACGTGGCTGCCTACATCACGCTGGCATTCAAGTAGAATTTAGATGATTCCTTTTTTGAAAGAACCACTACACTCACCGGTGTCAACCTATGTATAACCGTATCTAAGTATTCTGATACGTTGATCGTTACTAGATCCAACCCGTCGCGTTAAGATATCTGATAAGGTCACTCAACCCTATCTCATATAAATCTGCAAGATCGTCTAGTACACGACTTCCTAAAAATTTGTGTCTTGAAAGATGCAACGCAAAGAAAATGGAAGATTTGTTATTCTTTGCTTTCTTCTCGAAAACTTCCACAGAACTCATTATAGGATAGACCTATGCTACTAGCATGTCTGCCGACCGTCCACTGCCCCGTTATGACTGCAACGAGCCTCGAGATGTCTCTATGGTTCCTATTTGTTAATTGTATTGAGCGCCTATCATTGAATCAAGGCCACATCTTCTTAGCAACCTTGAACGTGACTATATTGCGCCATCTACCTTCAGCCTTATAAAGATAGTGCTTGAATTCGGCATTGGAGGCAATCATAGCAGAGCTAGCTCTAGCCAGCTCGTTCGCCCATTCGTTACCTAGCCTGACGACCCAGTCTAGACAGCAAACTCTTACACTGCCCGATAGAAGCGCTGCTTGGCTGTCGACAAAGATAACAACTTTACCATTTATCTTCCTATCAATCAGCACTCTAGCCGCTTCCCTTACCGCTAAAATTTCAGCCTGAAATACTGTGGCTTCGTAAGGAAGACGAAAGTAGCATTCTATACCAAAAACATGCACTTGCATATTTGCGGTTTCCCTGATTATTATATATAAATGTCGTATTAAGCACAAACATATTTTCTAGAAGTGTCATCTGGAGTGTTGCGTATTAGAGTTCTAGTGTTCCTCTTTTATAAGGTAATGTGTCCAGTTAAAATCATGATGTTACTTACGAGCAAATGAATTAGAATGGGGCTCAAATTTTGCTAAATATCTGCCTGCTTTTTTTTTTGCTTTTTCAAAAAAGTAACCTCCCAAACTGAACTGAAATAACAGAACATTATTAGGCGGTTGTTTCATATAAATTAAAACCCAAATCATTAAATGAAAAACAGAAACAATATTTCTTTTTGTTAATTTATTATTTATTATTCTTTATTTATGAATAATTATTAAGCTAAAGATCGTACCGCTCTGTAAACCTAATTACATATAATATTTATTAAGGAACAAACAACACCAACGTTAAATGTAAATATTCTGACAAACACTAGTAGAATGGAACAGCATACTGTTTTCGAAGGTTGCAACACCTTTACGAGTATCATCAGCGTTCTTCGTGTTTGGTATACTGTGTGTTGTATCAGTTGATGTAGATTTCTGATTTTTTTTCTTTTGATTCATTGTATTACAATTTGCTGAAATCAATAATCAATTTCAATGTATTTTTAATAAAAAATTATTTTAATGAATAAGTAAAATAATAATTTGGTATTATTAGTGCGTTAATAAATGTTAAAAATAAAAATATTTTATTTAACTGAATCTAATTTATTTTTAACTGTTAACTCCATATTTTTGAAGGCGGTTTAATGTTTTTTTTTTTAGTTTTATTATAAACCTCCAAAGACTTTTTTGGGGAATTATCTCATTATTAAGTTACTTCAAACTTTTAATTTTCTATCAAATCAATTACAAAAATATAGTTTGTATTACTTTTGTATTTTTTATCTCAATTATATCAAAAACTTTTGGTTTTACTAAATATTAATGCATAAAGCCCCACTGTGACAACAACACGTAGAGTATGCCTGTAGGATACAATACAGTATACAAATTGAATGTACAAAATCACTGCACAAATGAATACATACAATGTAAAAGTACACAACAGAAAAAAAAGTGGACATAAAGTCGATTTTACTGCATAACAGCCATCATATAATTTTACCCAGAGAAAAATTCACTTTATCTTAAATTTAAATTGAACTCAAAATAAGAACAGATTTAAAAAGCAAGCAAAACAAGTCCTAGATGACATCTAGAAAAATTAGTGATCATATTTGAGTATTTTTTGTTACTATGGCAAACAAAACTTCTCGCTCTAGTTACCTTAGAAAGCAATTTAAGAGTTCAATTTGTGTTTCCATTCAAATCCGTTTAGTTTTCGAGTTAACTATTGCCATCTGTTTGAGTTTATAGAATATTTTGTTATCAAAATTTTCCAATAATATATTTTTTAGTTATCAAAGAGAATTATGCAAATGACTCTTATCAGTTTCAGGTAAATAAATAAAAAAAATAAGTTTTAAAATGCTAAAATAAGCTGCTTCTAACAAAATAAAACTTTTCTGTATGTGTGTTTGAGTTCAGCAGGTCCATGAATATTTAAGATTTGTCATTAGCTGTAATAGATGGCGCTGCAATATGACGTATTAAGGATTTTTAGAGCTATGCTGTTTATGTCAGACACAGGAGCTAGAATGTGACTTTCGTAACAATAATAGTCGACACTATTACAGTTATAAATTTATTTTTCTTTTGATTTCTTTGTTTAATTTTTTAAGTTTTCGTTATATTTATTTATCTCTGTTCTAATGTTTGCTTCGAATTTATTTTGTTTTATAAATAATAATAAAATAAATAAATCGTATGAATACTTATCGTACTATAGTAGTATTGGGACTAATTACGAGTGTCGTATTTCGACTACGACGATTGTCTACTAAATTAAAGAAAAAATGTTGCAATGTTCTTTAGTCTCGTACAAAATCGTCTTAGTCGCAGTCGTAATACGACACTCGTAAAAATGCACATTATAACTGTGAAAGTGAGTTTATTTGTTTACTACGCGTTCACGTCCAAACCGCTAAACTGAATTAAAAATTTTTGTCACCCATGGAAAGATACATTACCAGCGTCAAGTAAAGAAGATTTTTTTTTTATCATGTTTGGAACCGGTTTTTAAAATATTTTTGGTACAGATGTTGTCCGAAAAACACACTTTTGGGCTGGTTAGGGTAATTTTTGTTTCTGGTTTGATTGTTAAACCAGTTTTAAACTGGAGCCGTGAGCAGAGGCGTGGTTAAAAGCTAGTATTAAATGAACAGTTTTAAAAATACAAATAATTTTATTGCATTGCATATAGCTAAGCATCATAGCTCTAACCGGGTGTCCTAAGACAACTCTCTTATTTTTTTAAATGCAACTTTATGATACAAATATCAAATAAAAGTGTTTGCTAAGAAAGTTTAAAAAAAATCAATTTAAATCAGTTTAAATATAAAATAGCGAATGACCCAAGATCTAACACAGATTATTTTTTTCATCAAAGAGACGAGTTTTCTTGACAAGTTGGCTTATCAATTATAAACGTTTTGCATTACGTCCTATGACGCCCATTTTCTGTTCTATTTTGGGATATTGTTTGTGTTGTGGGTTCAATTTGATGGGAATCTGACGGCCTGCTTAGAAACTGCAAATTAATTTAAATTTTATTTTTCTAAATCATCCACTTTTAACTTGTTCAACTACCAGAGGCATAATTGCTCTCAAGACCCAGTATTACAGATCCATAATCCAACATGTTAAAGGTACAATTCCTTAAGAAAGTAATTGATAACTAAAAGTACGAGCTCTAGCATTTTGTCTACTCTATCACGTTAAATAGTTGGCTAAATAAATACATTCAGGAGTTTCTTTCAGTTTATGACAATACAATGGAATTGTTAAGATAAAACAACAATAATTTTTCATACACGAGTATAAATGTTGTTACCCCAGATGTGTCTGATTTAATATTTTAATTCAACACTGTAAATACTGGTCACACAAGTTGTGTATTCACACATAAATACACACTGGTGTACGTAAATGTGAGTGTATGTGTGTGTGTGTGTATGTGTATATACTTGTGTTGGAATAAAGTCCAGTGGCTTATATTTCATTTCCGTTTCATATATTATGTTGTGTATGTGTGTGTTGCTGCAAATATATACATACATATAAAGCAAGTTTAATTATATAGAGTCAAACACACATATACATATATATGTACAAGTATATAAACATACTTATGTGCTCAAGTATTTATTTTAATGTATTTATATATTGTATAAAAACTACTGTGTATATTATTTATAACTTTTAATGATTGTTATTTACATTCGTTGCGTATGAGAGTATATACATCTTAATCTATGTTACATTTGCAAACACCTGGGGGCGATTTGGCGATGATAAATAATTTAATATTGATTTATACTGGATAAATATTTTGAAAATTAAGTTTATTATAAATAACTTTATTAATCAGATTATAAATTCTTGTACTTTTTCATCAAATAACATTATTCGAAAATTGAAATAAAATTGTAAGTCTGTGTGATTTTATGGATTTAAAAGATTTTTTAAAGGTGTTTATTATATATTATTATTAAAACAAAATGTATGTAAAATATCAAAAAAACATTTTATACATATGAAAGGCCTTTTAATGCCATTAGGTATACGAGTATAATATAAGATCATGTAAATATCCACAGCGGCTGCCGTGCATCGGAAATATCAAATTTTTCACAACCCTGATGCATATATCAGGTTGAATTTGTACGACGGCATGGGTTATGTTTGGGTTTATTATGGCTTATTAGCATAGAGCTGCGACTTAACAACCTCCTACAATTAAACGTTTAACGGGGTCCAATCGCACAATGTTGGTGACCAGTTCATGTCATGTCCACATGAAATGACAGGGCCCTCAAATCGCTTGTGCTTAATCTCCAATGTGTCCATGACCTATGTGACATGTAGTGTTGGTATTCATATCATCCGATTCTGGCCTAAAAAGGTTCGCGGTCAATAATCCCTAGCCCCCGTCGTTGAATGTGACAACGACATTCTCAAAAAAATATGGTCCCATGGAGCTGCCAGCCCAAAATTAATAGACATGGGTCTGTGGCAAAAATTAAAAAAAAAAAAAAAATACTCAATAGTAACAGACCAATAAAGTTTGTCTTAAGTAGAACAAATTAACTAACATGTGCACAATTAGTAATAAACAAACGACAATGGCAAGACTGTTGTAAATTTAGAGATGGCAAAAAAAAGCTTTCAGCAAATTGAAATACGATGATTCCAAACAATTCACATATTCCATTTGCTTAAAAGTTACGTATATAAAGCAGAAATCTGCATCAACTGACACCACACACAGTGGACCAAACACAAAAGAACGCTGATGATGAAAGTTTAGTAGCCTTGGAAAACGGCTAATTGTTCTGTTCAACAAACTTTGGTGTTATTTGTTCATTAATAATTATCACATGTCCGTTCAAATAATAAATATAGAACCAAAAGAGTCACTTTTTCGGAATGCATTATATACTCTTAGATCGCTTGTTGATTGCAATAATCTAAAATTTTACAATTTCGTTTATTGACGTATCCAACCGCTCATCAGCTGAGGAAAATATTTCCGCGGAGAACGTGGAACATTGCCTGCCCCATAGTGATTTGGCAAAAACGACTGAATAAATGACAGCCAATTCAACAGATATTCAATTACTCAACAGTGAACAAATTCAGATTAATTTTAATACATATATGTTACAAAGCCAAAAAATAATTAAATTTATCCCAGAATAGTATGAATATAAATGAACTTTGGTTTTACATGTGTATGTAATAACTGTTTCGGAAGTAATTTAAAAATTTCATTCGAAAATATTTTATAATTAAAACAGCTGCGTATAAAAAAATTAAAATGAAACCACAACTTTTTAGTGTGTAGCTTCGCTATATGGCAACTATCAAACAAAGTTCGGAAATCCATCTTGGAAGATCTTTTAGCAGGTAGTAAGCAAACTAAAGCAGAATTAAAAAGCCCAGAAGAAATAATATATAAAAAGAATAGAAAGTGGTTTAGAGAATAAACAATTTTAGTTTATTTAGTGTTAACAGCTGGTTGAGGAAATAAAGTGAGTTTCAATGGTGGTATTCGGTGTTTGATGCAAATGGTATTGCGCAAATGTAAATTTTGTAGCTTTTCTTTAAATTTTTTGTATATTTTGTTGTTGTATTAAAAAACAAAGCTACGTTAGCTTGCATTTGCACTTACGCAATACCATTTTCATCAGACACTGAATACCCCATTATTTTTATCAGCTTTAAAAAAAATACATCGAAATTGATTATTGAAGGCTTAGATAGCTCCAATGCGCATTTTACTGTTGCTAATGCAAATTATCAGGGAATCATTACATAGTGTCCACACCTGATGATTTTATGTTACAACTCGTAATATGACGCCGACAGAGAAACTGTATTTTTTACATTAATATCAGCACAATGGGGTAGACGTTGATGATTTTATATCATGATGAATCAAACAAATATTTGAAAAATACTTGCCAAAAATATCTAATTTGCGTGTAGTTTAATTTTTTGGTCACAAATAATTGTTGTGTCGCCTTTTTTAAACGAAAATTGCTTAATAAATAAACGTTAAATGCACAGTTACACATAAAATGACATTTGATATCAAGATGAATTTATTATAACGCTGATATAATATTAATAAATTGAGTCTATATGTGATGAATTTTCATCATGATATCAATTTGACATTCATCATGATATAAATTCATCAGGTGTGGACACTATGTTACTAAAATTATTTTATAACAACTAAAGATATTACGTTTAACTTTTATTTAAACAAATGAGAAGTTCTGCGAATATCACGTTTAAAACAAAACTTAATAATCAAAGTTATTATTACTACATTTATTTCAACTCGAAGTGTAATTGTATGAAGTGAGTTTCAGCCCATTGGGGCTTAGATAACAAATCCTTTTGTCTTACCCAAGAGTAAGAAAGGGAGGGGGATGGTTCAAGTATAGATGACGAAGTGACTGTAAATATGTGTATTATGTATATGTTTTTTATTTATTTATTTATTATTTATTCTGTCAAAATGTTTCATTAATTTGTCTCAGTTTTTCAAGATTCAATTTTATTTTAATCAATTTCACTTTCAACTAAGTTTTTTTTTTTTAGTAAGGACATTTTTTTTTGCTTTAATTCCATTGTGTAAGAAAAAACTAAATTTTTTATAGACATATTTTTCCCAAGACTAAAATTTTACTGTCAAACTTAAAACAACACACAAACACACATTCTTAAATAAATAATAAAAAAAAACTAGTAACATGTTTGAATATGTGTGTAGATACATACATATCGTCGGCTTAAAATGTAAACCTGCTAACTAACTTCAACCCAATTTTACAGAAGAGACAAAAAGCTGTTAATATTTTCTGTATAAAACTTAAGAAATTGGCCTAACTCATTAGTTTTTTCGACATGTAGAGTTTCAAATTGAAATAAATATTTTAAACACTTTCTAACGGCATTAAAATTTTAATATATTATATAAAGTGGATTTTACACTCTAAGCCGACGATATGTTGGTGTATATTTATCTATATATTTAGGTTGTCCCGTAATATTTGCAAAACGTTACTGTTGTAGAAAAAATGCCAAACGCCGTGCACACACGCATACACACACGTAATACCACATAGTAAGTCCCCTGCAGAAAATGTGAATAGTGAAATTTTAGTGATTTACTAGTGACATTGCCAGTAGTACTACTGACCAGGTGTTCCCCAGCCAATGTAATTATCTATTGACATTTAACATTAGCTTGTCATTGAAAATCCACCACTAGACTGTAGCAATACTGACTAAGTAGTTCTTTTGGGACCACATGAAGACATTGGCACCAAAGATTCACTAGTAAATTTTAGGGGCTCTAGTCTACAATATCGATATTTCCTCGCGCGATGACAATAGTAAAACTGTAGTGATTTACTAGTGACATTGTCAATAGTACAACTGACTAGGTGTACCCCAGCCAATGTAATCGCCTATTGACATATAACATAGGGTTGTCATTGAAAAGCTACCAGTAGATTTTGGCACTATTCTTTTACAACCATATGGAGACATTTGAACTAAAGATTCACTAGTATATTTTAGTGACCATCGTCTACAATTTTATAAGGGTTGGGGCAACAAACTTAAATACATACATACATACATATGTACGTAAGTTTTTAACATTATTGCATAGCATAATAAAAAAAGAAAAACAGACTATTATTGACGCATTCATTGACAATGTCACCAGAAATACACTAGAACTGTTGTCTCTAACGTATCTCTACTCGCGCATAAAAGGAAAGTTGTCGACATTTCAACTAGTGCAATTGTCGCTAGAGAAAAGTGTGTTGACATAGAGACATATGGTTCTAGGCTGACTAGAGGGTCCCCATAGGCAAACAGACACACAAACACACACTATCACACACACACACATGCACACAAACATCTACCTCAAACCTGTAAACATACAGAGAGGAAAACAAATACCAACAATATCAAAAACGTAAATATGTTGATGGTGATTCTGTTGTTGACACACTTATCAAAGCAACAACAACACAATTTGCACACATAGTACATACAGACCAGTGACCTGCAACGGATGATTGGTAAAATAATCATACGCAATCAATATCCTAAAAACAGGCTATTTTTTTGAAAAAATCAAACTTGTTCAAACGCGTATATTCATTGCTAAGTTTTAATCGCTCAAGTGAGTGGAGTATTGTTGGGTGTGAATTATAATCATGCGTAGCATCATACCAATCAGTTCGGACGATTGGTATTTGGTTCGACAATGAGTGTTTTGAACAAGAATATGATGCGAAAGAAAAAAATGTTCATTTTAAATCAGCATCAAGTAGTTGATGCAGAGTAAAAGCGAAAATGAAAAAAATCATTGTGTATGAATGTGGTAATTATTAAGACCCAACGCAAACTGCTGTCATAATAACAAACCAATTTTTAAGTATGTATGTATGTGTTTGTGTAGTTAAGATGGGTGTTTTATATCAGGGATGGTAAAATTAAAGAAACTGTCTAATAGAGCTACTCGCTACGAACTTTTTGAAAAATATTAGAGACAAAAATATAAATATAAATTTCTGAGATTAATTGTTAAAAAAATGCATTTTAAAATAGAATTTGAGGAGGATTTTCAATACAAAAACTAATTTTTGTTAATTAACTTAACAGAATTTATGTTTGAAATATTGAGCCCTATTTTCGACTTAATCGTAAGCGACAAAAACTAAAGTTTTTGGGAGAATGTTTTTTTAATATTGAAAAATATGTTTTTGTACGTAAATTATCGTTAACGATAATATGTATTTTAAAAATTTTGAACAGGCAATTTACTACCCAAAATTTATGTTAAAAATTTTAACAGCCTTGTTTATAAAATATATGTACTTACATATTAATAAAGGTCTTTCGACAACTATCGTAAAGAAAGTTGTTAAATCAGCTCTAAATAAGCATCAAATATTTTTTGAAAACAAGAAGGTTAAACTTCAAGAGGTATATAACAGGTTAAATGAGTTCCCCTTATGTAAGTTCTTTTGAAGATTTACCGCCAGTTAGTTGTTAATACTTAAAATAATTTTGCACCTTTTTTATAATTGGAACAAATACAAACCTCCAATTTTCCATCCCTGTTTGACACGTTTATGTGTGTGTGTTTTAAAATAAATTGAACGAACTTTACTACTTTGATTTTATTCAACGTCATCGCTTGTTCACGTAGAAGTTTGAATAAAACCAGTTCGAACATTCCACTTACAATTATTCAAACGATGCGTTCGTTTGTACGATGATGATTAAATTCAACATTGAGTTTTGTTGCATGATTAAATGTGAATAAAACATTTCTGGTATGGTGAGTGAATTGATTTAAACATGTTTGATCGCTACACTCACAATCACTCCAATGAACAGATATTACTACGACGCTGATTTTATTGAACTTTGAATGTTTTGTACGTGATTAAATGTGAGTAAAAATTTTAATGTATGAGTAAATCATCAAAAATCATGAAATTTGCAGGTCTCTGATACAGACGTACGGACAAACGCACAGTAGAGGCATCCACAATTTTATGAGTATTTCAAAATAATATTGCAAATCTTATTACGGTTTTGTTTTCATTTAAAATAACATTTGTATTTATTATTTTTGTTTTTTTTTTAAGGGAAATGAAATGGCCGATACAATGGCAAAAAGGAGAATTCCATTAACGGCTGAGGAAACGGTATATGTCCGAAAACCAATTCTACACCTTATAGAGCTAATATACTCTAATATGAGAGAATAAGCGGAGAAATGTTGGCGTGCGACAAAAACTTGCAAAACTTCTAAAGTCGTGTGGAGCTCCAATAATCCCAAATCGACTAAATTAATTTTATCATTAACTAGAAGCAACTGCAAACTTCTAGTGGGGGTATTAACTGGACACTGCTGGGCGGCTTTGTGTGCTGTCAAAATGAAACGAATACTTGAGGGTACCTGCAGGAAATGTAAGGAACCCGGGGAAATTGAAACAATGGAATATCTACTGTGTCACTGTCCAGCTCTAAGCCGCACTAGATATATGTAACTATCTTGGTGCTCACACTTTTCGTAGTCTTGAACTTGTATCGAAAGTAGAAATGTGTATATTGCAAAGTTTGTCAAATCTGTGTGGGAGTCATTCGATACAGGCAGCACGAACTATGCTGCCATATTTACAGGTCTTTGGATCACCCAGATTAACCTAACCTAACCTAACATTTGTATTTCAGAAAATTAAAGTAGTTTACATATTTAGATCTTAAAAGTGAAAGCAACATTTGTATTGAATTTTCATGAAGAGAAACACCTGAAAAATAATAATAATACCTGAAGGGAATAATTACAACGACACTAAAATTTTAAAAATTCGTCTGTTCGACAAATCAGCACATGATTATTCTGCAATGATTTTGTTACGCAGCTGTTTAAGATTTTAACATTAGCTTATTATATTAATTTGTATTCAAAAGAGAAAAATATATATTTTTTTTGTTAATTACATAATCAATTTAAGTAAAAGAAAATGCGTCACACATTGCTGCATAATATGAATAATTTTCAATGCTTTTATTGAAAAAAAAAACAAACTAAATACTACTTAACAAAAGTTACATGATATATCTCTATGATGCAAATTTGGAATGAATACAATATAATATAATATATAGTACACCTACGAGTATAAATGTAATATACATCGTACAGTTTTCATAAAAAAATTAAATATGCTATACTTCGTTAATTTTTCATTCATATACAAAATATTAAAAAGACTATACATCGTCCATTTTTCATACAAAACATTAAATGGACTGTACGTCGCCCATTTCTCAAACAACCAAATTAAATGGACTATTTTTAACACAAAAAAACTAAATATTCTATATATAATCCAGTTTTCATACAAAAAATTAAATGTACGATAAATCTCCCATTTTGCATAAAAAAATTAAACGGACTATACATCGTCCAGTTTTCAAACAAAAATTAAATAAGCTATACATTGATCATTAATACAAAAATTAAATGACCTCTAGATCGTTAATTTTTTTGTATGTATAGTCCCTTCAATTGTTTGCATTAATAATGGACGATATAATCCATTTAATTTTTGATATGAAAAATTGACGATGGATAGTCTATTTAATTTTTAAATTAGTTTTTTTGTATGAAAACTACACGACGTAAATTTAATTTTTTGCACCAAGTGGACATTGTATAGTCTATTTAATTAAAAATGGACGATATACCCCATTTACTTTTGGCATAACAGATGGACGATGAATAATCCATTTTTTAATAAAAAAATGGACGATGTATAAAACATTTGATTTTTTCATAATTTTTTTTTTGCTTGAAAAGCGGATGATGTATTTATTGTTAATTTAATTTTTTGCATGAAAAATGGATGATGGAGTCAGATGTGCCAGGAACTTACCAAAGGTCTCGTTGCTTTGTAAATAAAAACACGGAGATGTCTGATGTTTTATTGTTTAATTTAATGCAGTATTCTTTATTTACGAAACTAAACTAACTTAACTAATTAAATACATATGTTCTTTGAACTACAATTATATAAAACGCAATAGTTTTCCCCACTCGGGTTCTATTATTGTCGGGATGCACATATGAACCGCCTCTTAGCTTCAGGTTGATTTCGGCCATGTTTTGTTAAATGGCCACTATCAGTTGAGTATGGTTGTGAATGCACAAATAATTCAGAAGGATCGTCCACTCGGCTAAATACGATGTTAATAATTACGATTGTGAATGCAGGAAGAATGCGGAGTATCGTTCACTCGGCTATAGTGCTATTACAATACAGAATGCATATAACTTTTTCGGAACAAGAGTCATTTGTACGCTATCGTGTCCTACTCCCTGATTGAGTTTAAAATTTAAAGTCATATACAGTTCTACTTACTTGAATTTTCAACATGAATGTTAACTACAAACAACATTACTGATATGGATGAAAGATTGACGACGCAATTTACGAAATGAGCCATTAAATATTAGATATTTTTCATTAAATTTTTTTTTGCGTGAAAAACGGACAATGTATAGCCCAGTAATTTTTTTTATAAAAAATTTATGATAATCCATTAAATTGTTTCATAAAAAATTATTTTATTTATATATATTAATCGACAATTTCGTGTGCAAAAAATTAAATAGACTATACATCGTCTATTTTTCATGCAAAAAATTAAATGGACTGAACATACAAAATTTAGTGGACTAGACATCGTCCATTTTTAAATTTTTTGTGAAATTTTTTGCATGAAAAATGGATGATGTATAGTTTATTAAATTTTTTAAACGAAAAGAAGACGACGTATATAGTCCACTCAAGTTTTTACATACGAAATAGACGAATTATAGTCAATTTAATTTTTTATAAAAATTTTAAAAATGGACGATGTATAGTCCATTAAATTTTGTATATATAGCCAGTCCATTTAATTTTTTGCATGCAAAATAGACGATGAGTCTATATAATTTGTTGCATACGAATCGGACGATTTAAAGTCGACTAAATTTTTTCATAAAAAATTGAAAAAAAGACGATGTATAGTCCATTAAATTTTTTTCATAAAAAATTTTTTTGCATGAAAAATGGATGATGTATAGTTTATTAAATTTTTTGAACGAAAAGAAGACGACGTATATAGTCCACTTAAGTTTTTACATACGAAATGGACGAATTATAGTCAATTTAATTTTTTATAAAAATTTTAAAAATGGGCGATGTATAGTCCATTAAATTTTGTATATATAGCCAGTCCATTTAATTTTTTGCATGCAAAATAGACGATGTATAGTCTATATAATTTGTTGTATACGAATCGGACGATTTAAAGTCGACTAAATTTTTTCATAAAAAATTGAAAAAAAGACGATGTATAGTCCATTAAATTTTTTTCATAAAAAAATTTTTTACATGAAAAATGGATGATGTATAGTTTATTAAATTCTTTGCACAAAAAGAAGACGACGTATATAGTCCACTTAAGGTTTTACATACGAAATGGACGAATTATAGTCAATTTAATTTTTTATAAAAATTTTAAAAATGGACGATGTATAGTCCATTAAATTTTGTATAAATAGCCAGTCCATTTAACTTTTTGCATGAAAAATAAAAGATGTATAGTCTATATAATTTGTTGCATACGAATCGGACGATTTAAAGTCGACTAAATTTTTTCATAAAAAATTTAAAAAAAGACGATGAATAGTCCATTAAATTTTTTTCATAAAAAAAATTTTTGCATGAAAAATGGATGATGTATAGTTTATTAAATTCTTTGAACAAAAAGAAGACGACGTATATAGTCCACTTAAGTTTTTACATACGAAATGGACGAATTATAGTCAATTTAATTTTTTATAAAAATTTTAAAAATGGACGATGTATAGTCCATTAAATTTTGTATATATAGCCAGTCCATTTAATTTTTTGCATGAAAGATAGACGATGTATAGTCTATATAATTTGTTGCATACGAATCGGACGATTTAAGGTCGACTAAATTTTTTCATAAAAAATTGAAAAAAAGTCCATTAAATTTTTTTCATAAAAAAAATTTTTGCATGAAAAATGGATAATGTATAGTTTATTAAATTCTTTGAACGAAAAGAAGACAACGTATATAGTCCACTTAAGTTTTTACATACGAAATGGACGAATTATAGTCAATTTAATTTTTTATAAAAATTTTAAAAATGGACGATGTATAGTCCATTAAATTTTGTATATATAGCCAGTCCATTTAACTTTTTGCAAGAAAGATAGACGATGTATAGTCTATATAATTTGTTGCATACGAATCGGACGATTTAAAGTCGACTAAATTTTTTCATAAAAAATTGAAAAAATGTCCATTAAATTTTTTCATAAAAAATTTAAAAAAAGACGATGTGTAGTCCATTAAAATTTTTTCATAAAAAAATTTTTGCATGAAAAATGGATAATGTATAGTTTATTAAATTCTTTGAACGAATAGAAGACGACGTATATAGTCCACTTAAGTTTTTACTTGCAAAATGGACGAATTATAGTCAATTTAATTTTTATAAAAATTTTAAAAATGGACGATGTATAGTCCATTGAATTTTGTATGTATAGCCAGTCCATTTAATTTTTTGCATGAAAAATAGACGATGTATAGTCTATATAATTTGTTGCATACGAATCGGACGATTTAAAGTCGACTAAATTTTTTCATAAAAAATTTAAAAAAAAGACGATGTATAGTCCATTAAATTTTTTTCATAAAAAAATTTTTTACATGAAAAATGGATGATGTATAGTTTATTAAATTCTTTGCTCAAAAAGAAGACGACGTATATAGTCCACTTAAGTTTTTACATGCAAAATGGACGAATTATAGTCAATTTAATTTTTTATAAAAATTTTAAAAATGGACGATGTATAGTCCATTAAATTTTGTATATATAGCCAGTCCATTTAATTTTTTGCATGAAAAATAGACGATTTATAGTCTATATAATTTGTTGCATACGAATCGGACGATTTAAAGTCGACTAAATTTTTTCATAAAAAATTAAAAAAAAGACGATGTATAGTCCATTAAATTTTTTTCATAAAAAAATTTTTTGCGTGAAAAATGGATGATGTATTGTTTATTAAATTCTTTGCACGAAAAGAAGACGACGTATATAGTCCACTTAAGTTTTTACATACGAAATGGACGAATTATAGTCAATTTAATTTTTTATAAAAATTTTAAAAATGGACGATGTATAGTCCATTAAATTTTGTATATATAGCCAGTCCATTTAACTTTTTGCAAGAAAGATAGACGATGTATAGTCTATATAATTTGTTGCATACGAATCGGACGATTTAAAGTCGACTAAATTTTTTCATAAAAAATTGAAAAAATGTCCATTAAATTTTTTCATAAAAAATTTAAAAAAAGACGATGTGTAGTCCATTAAAATTTTTTCATAAAAAAATTTTTGCATGAAAAATGGATAATGTATAGTTTATTAAATTCTTTGAACGAATAGAAGACGACGTATATAGTCCACTTAAGTTTTTACTTGCAAAATGGACGAATTATAGTCAATTTAATTTTTATAAAAATTTTAAAAATGGACGATGTATAGTCCATTGAATTTTGTATGTATAGCCAGTCCATTTAATTTTTTGCATGAAAAATAGACGATGTATAGTCTATATAATTTGTTGCATACGAATCGGACGATTTAAAGTCGACTAAATTTTTTCATAAAAAATTTAAAAAAAAGACGATGTATAGTCCATTAAATTTTTTTCATAAAAAAATTTTTTACATGAAAAATGGATGATGTATAGTTTATTAAATTCTTTGCTCAAAAAGAAGACGACGTATATAGTCCACTTAAGTTTTTACATGCAAAATGGACGAATTATAGTCAATTTAATTTTTTATAAAAATTTTAAAAATGGACGATGTATAGTCCATTAAATTTTGTATATATAGCCAGTCCATTTAATTTTTTGCATGAAAAATAGACGATTTATAGTCTATATAATTTGTTGCATACGAATCGGACGATTTAAAGTCGACTAAATTTTTTCATAAAAAATTAAAAAAAAGACGATGTATAGTCCATTAAATTTTTTTCATAAAAAAATTTTTTGCGTGAAAAATGGATGATGTATTGTTTATTAAATTCTTTGCACGAAAAGAAGACGACGTATATAGTCCACTTAAGTTTTTACATACGAAATGGACGAATTATAGTCAATTTAATTTTTTATAAAAATTTTAAAAATGGACGATGTATAGTCCATTAAATTTTGTATATATAGCCAGTCCATTTAACTTTTTGCATGAAAAATAGAAGATGTATAGTCTATATAATTTGTTGCATACGAATCGGACGATTTAAAGTCGACTAAATTTTTTCATAAAAAATTTAAAAAATTTCCATTAAATTTTTTCATAAAAAATTTAAAAAAAGACGATGTATAGTCCATTAAATTTTTTTCATAAAAAAAATTTTTGCATGAAAAATGGATGATGTATAGTTTATTAAATTCTTTGAACGAAAAGAAGACAACGTATATAGTCTACTTAAGTTTTTACATACGAAATGGACGAATTATAGTCAATTTAATTTTTTATAAAAATTTTAAAAATGGACGATGTATAGTCCATTAAATTTTGTATATATAGCCAGTCCATTTAACTTTTTGCATGAAAAATAGAAGATGTATAGTCTATATAATTTGTTGCATACGAATCGGACGATTTAAAGTCGACTAAATTTTTTATAAAAAATTTAAAAAAGACGATGTATAGTCCATTAAATTTTTTTCATAAAAAAAAATTTTGCATGAAAAATGGATGATGTACAGTTTATTAAATTCTTTGCACGAAAAGAAGACGACGTATATAGTCCACTTAAGTTTTTACATACGAAATGGACGAATTATAGTCAATTTAATTTTTTATAAAAATTTTAAAAATGGACGATGTATAGTCCATTAAATTTTGTATATATAGCCAGTCCATTTAATTTTTTGCATGAAAAATAGACGATGTATAGTCTATATAATTTGTTGCATACGAATCGGACGATTTAAAGTCGACTTAATTTTTTCATAAAAAATTAAAAAAAAAGACGATGTATAGTCCATTAAATTTTTTTCATAAAAAAATTTTTTGCGTGAAAAATGGATGATGTATAGTTTATTAAATTCTTTGCACGAAAAGAAGACGACGTATATAGTCCACTTAAGTTTTTACATACGAAATGGACGAATTATAGTCAATTTAATTTTTTATAAAAATTTTAAAAATGGACGATGTATAGTCCATTAAATTTTGTATATATAGCCAGTCCATTTAACTTTTTGCATGAAAAATAGAAGATGTATAGTCTATATAATTTGTTGCATACGAATCGGACGATTTAAAGTCGACTAAATTTTTTCATAAAAAATTTAAAAAAAGACGATGTATAGTCCATTAAATTTTTTTCATAAAAAAATTTTTGCATGAAAAATGGATAATGTATAGTTTATTAAATTCTTTGAACGAAAAGAAGACAACGTATATAGTCTACTTAAGTTTTTACATACGAAATGGACGAATTATAGTCAATTTAATTTTTTATAAAAATTTTAAAAATGGACGATGTATCGTCCATTAAATTTTGTATATATAGCCAGTCCATTTAATTTTTTGCATGAAAAATAGACGATGTGTAGTCTATATAATTTGTTGCATACGTATCGGACGATTTAAAGTCGACTAAATTTTTTCATAAAAATTGAAAAAAGACGATGTATAGTCCATTGAATTTTTTTCATAAAAAAATTTTTTGCATGAAAAATGGATGATGTATAGTTTATGAAATTCTTTGCACGAAAAGAAGACGACGTATATAGTCCACTTAAGTTTTTACATACGAAATAGACGAATTATACTCAATTTAATTTTTTATAAAAATTTTAAAAATGGACGATGTATTATAGTCCATTAAATTTTGTATATATAGCCAGTCAATTTAATTTTTTGCATGAAAAATAGACGGTTTATAGTCTACATAATTTGTTGCATACGAACCGGACCTTTTAAAGTCGACTATATTTTTTCATAAAAAATTTAAAAAAAGACGATGTATAGTCCATTAAATTTTTTTCATAAAAAAATTTTTGCATGAAAAATGGATGATGTATAGTTTATTAACTCCTTTGAACGAAAAGCAGAGGACGTATATAGTCCACTTAAGTTTTTACATACGAAATGGACGAATTATAGTCAATTTAATTTTTTATAAAAATTTTAAAAATGGACGATGTATAGTCCATTAAATTTTGTATATATAGCCAGTCCATTTAATTTTTTGCATGAAAAATAGAAGATGTATAGTCTATATAATTTGTTGCATACGAATCGGACGATTTAAAGTCGACTAAATTTTTTCATAAAAAATTTGAAAAAAAGAATGTATAGTCCATTAAATTTTTTTCATAAAAAAATTTTTTGCATGAAAAATGGATGATGTATAGTTTATTAAATTCTTTGCACGAAAAGAAGACGACGTATATAGTCCACTTAAGTTTTTACATACGAAATGGACGAATTATAGTCAATTTAATTTTTTATAAAAATTTTAAAAATGGACGATGTATAGTCCATTAAATTTTGTATATATAGCCAGTCCATTTAATTTTTTGCATGCAAAATAGACGATGTATAGTCTATATTATTTGTTGCATACGAATCGGACGATTTAAAGTCGACTAAATTTTTTCATAAAAAATTGAAAAAAAGACGATGTATAGTCCATTAAATTTTTTTCATAAAAAAATTTTTTGCATGAAAAATGGATGATGTATAGTTTATTAAATTCTTTGCACTAAAAGAAGACGACGTATATAGTCCACTTAAGTTTTTACATACGAAATGGACGAATTATAGTCAATTTAATTTTTTATAAAAATTTTAAAAATGGACGATGTATAGTCCATTAAATTTTGTATATATAGCCAGTCCATTTAATTTTTTGGATGAAAAATAGACGATGTATAGTCATAAAAAATTTTTTTGCATGAAAAATGGATGATGTATAGTTTATTAAATTTTTTGAACGAAAAGAAGACGTATATAGTCCACTTAAGTTTTTACATACGAAATGGAAGAATTATAGTCAATTTAATTTTTTATAAAAATTTTAAAAATGGACGATGTATAGTCCATTAAATTTTGTATATATAGCCAGTCCACTTAAGTTTTTACATACGAAATAGACGAATTATACTCAATTTAATTTTTTATAAAAATTTTAAAAATGGACGATGTATTATAGTCCATTAAATTTTGTATATATAGCCAGTCAATTTAATTTTTTGCATGAAAAATAGACGGTGTATAGTCTACATAATTTGTTGCATACGAACCGGACCTTTTAAAGTCGACTAAATTTTTTCATAAAAAATTTAAAAAAAGACGATGTATAGTCCATTAAATTTTTTTCATAAAAAAATTTTTGCATGAAAAATGGATGATGTATAGTTTATTAAATCCTTTGAACGAAAAGCAGAGGACGTATATAGTCCACTTAAGTTTTTACATACGAAATGGACGAATTATAGTCAATTTAATTTTTTATAAAAATTTTAAAAATGGACGATGTATAGTCCATTAAATTTTTTTCATAAAAATATTTTTTGCATGAAAAATGGATGATGTATAGTTTATTAAATTTTTTGAACGAAAATAAGACGACGTATATAGTCCACTTAAGTTTTTACATACGAAATGGACGAATTATACTCAATTTAATTTTTTATAAAAATTTTAAAAATGGACGATGTATAGTCCATTAAATTTTGTATATATAGCCAGTCCATTAGTGTTTTGCATAAAAAATAGACGATGTATAGTCTATATAATTTGTTGCATATGAATCGGACGATTTAAAGTCGACTAAATTTTTTCATAAAAAATTGAAAAAAAGACGATGCATAGTCCATTAAATTTTTTTCATAAAAAAATTTTTTGCATGAAAAATGGATGATGTATAGTTTATTAAATTTTTGAACGAAAAGAAGACGACGTATATAGTCCACTTAAGTTTTTACATACGAAATGGACGAATTATAGTCAATTTAATTTTTTATAAAAATTTTAAAAATGGACGATGTATAGTCCATTAAATTTTGTATATATAGCCAGTCCATTTAATTTTTTGCATGCAAAATAGACGATGTATAGTCTATATAATTTGTTGCATACGAATCGGACGATTTAAAGTCGACTAAATTTTTTCATAAAAAATTGAAAAAAAGACGATGTATCCATTAAATTTTTTTCATAAAAAAATTTTTTGCATGAAAAATGGATGATGTATAGTTTATTAAATTTTTTGAAGGAAAAGAAGACGACGTATATAGTCCACTTAAGTTTTTACATACGAAATGGACGAATTATAGTCAATTTAATTTTTTATAAAAATTTTAAAAATGGACGATGTATAGACCATTAAATTTTGTATATATAGCCAGTCCATTAGTTTTTCGCATAAAAAATAGACGATGTATAGTCTATATAATTTGTTGCATACGAATCGGACGATTTAAAGTCGACTAAATTTTTTCATAAAAAATTGAAAAAAAGACGATGTACGACGTATATAGTCCACTTAAGTTTTTACATACGAAATGGACGAATTATAGTCAATTTAATTTTTTATAAAAATTTTAAAAATGGACGATGTATAGTCCATTAAATTTTGTATATATAGCCAGTCCATTTAATTTTTTGCATGCAAAACAGACGATGTATAGTCTATATAATTTGTTGCATACGAATCGGACGATTTAAAGTCGACTAAATTTTTTCATAAAAAATTGAAAAAAAGACGATGTATAGTCCATTAAATTTTTTTCATAAAAAAAATTTTTGCATGAAAAATGGATGATGTATAGTTTATTAAATTTTTTGAAGGAAAAGAAGACGACGTATATAGTCCACTTAAGTTTTTACATACGAAATGGACGAATTATAGTCAATTTAATTTTTTATAAAAATTTTAAAAATGGACGATGTATAGTCCATTAAATTTTGTATATATAGCCAGTCCATTTAATTTTTTGCATGAAAAATAGACGATGTATAGTCCTAAAAAATTTTTTTGCATGAAAAATGGATGATGTATAGTTTATTAAATTTTTTGAACGAAAAGAAGACGACGTATATAGTCCACTTAAGTTTTTACATACGAAATGGACGAATTATAGTCAATTTACTTTTTTATAAAAATTTTAAAAATGGACGATGTATAGTCCATTAAATTTTGTATATATAGCCAGTCCATTTAATTTTTTGCATGAAAAATAGACGATGTATAGTCCTAAAAAATTTTTTTGCATGAAAAATGGATGATGTATAGTTTATTAAATTTTTTGAACGAAAAGAAGACGTATATAGTCCACTTAAGTTTTTACATACGAAATGGACGAATTATAGTCAATTAAATTTTTTATAAAAATTTTAAAAATGGACGATGTATAGTCCATTAAATTTTGTATATATAGCCAGTCCATTAGTGTTTTGCATAAAAAATAGACGATGTATAGTCTATATAATTTGTTGCATACGAATCGGACGATTTAAAGTCGACTAAATTTTTTCATAAAAAATTTAAAAAAAGACGATGTATAGTCCATTAAATTTTTTTCATAAAAAAAATTTTTGCATGAAAAATGGATGATGTATAGTTTATTAAATTTTTTGAAGGAAAAGAAGACGACGTATATAGTCCACTTAAGTTTTAACATACGAAATGGACGAATTATAGTCAATTTAATTTTTTATAAAAATTTTAAAAATGGACGATGTATAGTCCATTAAATTTTGTATATATAGCCAGTCCATTAGTGTTTTGCATAAAAAATAGACGATGTATAGTCTATATAATTTGTTGCATACGAATCGGACGATTTAAAGTCGACTAAATTTTTTCATAAAAAATTGAAAAAAGACGATGTATAGTCCATTAAATTTTTTTCATAAAAAAATTTTTTGCATGAAAAATGAATGATGTATAGTTTATTAAATTTTTTGAACGAAAAGAAGACGACGTATATAGTACACTTAAGGTTTTACATACGAAATGGACGAATTATAGTCAATTTAATTTTTTATAAAAATTTTAAAAATGGACGATGTATAGTCCATTAAATTTTGTATATATAGCCAGTCCATTTAATTTTTTGCATGCTAAATAGACGATGTATAGTCTATATAATTTGTGGCATACGAATCGGACGATTTAAAGTCGACTAAATTTTTTCATAAAAAATTGAAAAAAAGACGATGTATAGTCCATTAAATTTTTTTCATAAAAAAATTTTTTACATGAAAAATGGATGATGTATAGTTTATTAAATTCTTTGCACGAAAAGAAGACGACGTATATAGTCCACTTAAGTTTTTACATACGAAATGGACGAATTATAGTCAATTTAATTTTTTATAAAAATTTTAAAAATGGACGATGTATAGTCCATTAAATTTTGTATATATAGCCAGTCCATTAGTGTTTTGCATAAAAAATAGACGATGTATAGTCTATATAATTTGTTGCATACGAATCGGACGATTTAAAGTCGACTAAATTTTTTCATAAAAAATTGAAAAAAAGACGATGTATAGTCCATTAAATTTTTTTCATAAAAAAATTTTCTGCATGAAAAATGGATGATGTATAGTTTATTATATTCTTTGCACGAAAAGAAGACGACGTTTATAGTCCACTTAAGTTTTTACATACGAAATGGACGAATTATAGTCAATTAAATTTTTTATAAAAATTTTAAAAATGGACGATGTATAGTCCATTAAATTTTGTATATATTGCCAGTCCATTAGTGTTTTGCATAAAAAATAGACGATGTATAGTCTATATAATTTGTTGCATACGAATCGGACGATTTAAAGTCGACTAAATTTTTTCATAAAAAATTGAAAAAAAGACGATGTATAGTCCATTAAATTTTTTTCATAAAAAAAATTTTTGCATGAAAAATGGATGATGTATAGTTTATTAAATTTTTTGAAGGAAAAGAAGACGACGTATATAGTCCACTTAAGTTTTTACATGCGAAATGGACGAATTATAGTCAATTTAATTTTTTATAAAAATTTTAAAAATGGACGATGTATAGTCCATTAAATTTTGTATATATAGCCAGTCCATTTAATTTTTTGCATGCAAAATAGACGATGTATAGTCTATATAATTTGTTGCATACGAATCGGACGATTTAAAGTCGACTAAATTTTTTCATAAAAAATTTAAAAAAAGACGATGTATAGTCCACTAAATTTTTTTCATAAAAATATTTTCTGCATGAAAAATGGATGATGTATAGTTTATTATATTCTTTGCACGAAAAGAAGACGACGTATATAGTCCACTTAAGTTTTTACATACGAAATGGACGAATTATAGTCAATTAAATTTTTTATAAAAATTTAAAAAATGGACGATGTATAGTCCATTAAATTTTGTATATATAGCCAGTCCATTAGTGTTTTGCATAAACAATAGACGATGTATAGTCTATATAATTTGTTGCATACGAATCGGACGATTTAAAGTCGACTAAATTTTTTCATAAAAAATTGAAAAAAAGACGATGTATAGTCCATTAAATTTTTTTCATAAAAAATTTTTTTGCATGAAAAATGGATGATGTATAGTTTATTAAATTTTTTGAACGAAAAGAAGACGACGTATATAGTACACTTAAGTTTTTACATACGAAATGGACGAATTATAGTCAATTTAATTTTTTATAAAAATTTTAAAAATGGACGATGTATAGTCCATTAAATTTTGTATATATAGCCAGTCCATTAGTTTTTTGCATAAAAAATAGACGATGTATAGTCTATATAATTTGTTGCATACGAATCGGACGATTTAAAGTCGACTAAATTTTTTCATAAAAAATTGAAAAAAAGACGATGTATAGTCCATTAAATTTTTTTCATAAAAAAATTTTTTGCATGAAAAATGGATGATGTATAGTTTATTAAATTCTTTGCACAAAAAGAAGACGACGTATATAGTCCACTTAAGTTTTTACATACGAAATGGACGAATTATAGTCAATTTAATTTTTTATAAAAATTTAAAAAATGGACGATGTATAGTCCATTAAATTTTGTATATATAGCAGGTCCATTTAATTTTTTGGATGAAAAATAGACGATGTATAGTCATAAAAAATTTTTTTGCTTGAAAAATGGATGATGTATAGTTTATTAAATTTTTTGAACGAAAAGAAGACGTATATAGTCCACTTAAGTTTTTACATACGAAATGGACGAATTATAGTCAATTAAATTTTTTATAAAAATTTTAAAAATGGACGATGTATAGTCCATTAAATTTTGTATATATAGCCAGTCCATTAGTGTTTTGCATAAAAAATAGACGATGTATAGTCTATATAATTTGTTGCATACGAATCGGACGATTTAAAGTCGACTAAATTTTTTCATAAAAAATTGAAAAAAAGACGATGTATAGTCCATTAAATTTTTTTCATAAAAAAAATTTTTGCATGAAAAATGGATGATGTATAGTTTATTAAATTTTTTGAAGGAAAAGAAGACGACGTATATAGTCCACTTAAGTTTTTACATACGAAATGGACGAATTATAGTCAATTAAATTTTTTATAAAAATTTTAAAAATGGACGATGTATAGTCCATTAAATTTTGTATATATAGCCAGTCCATTAGTGTTTTGCATAAACAATAGACGATGTATAGTCTATATAATTTGTTGCATACGAATCGGACGATTTAAAGTCGACTAAATTTTTTCATAAAAAATTGAAAAAAAGACGATGTATAGTCCATTAAATTTTGTTCATAAAAAATTTTTTTGCATGAAAAATGGATGATGTATAGTTTATTAAATTCTTTGCACAAAAAGAAGACGACGTATATAGTCCACTTAAGTTTTTACATACGAAATGGACGAATTATAGTCAATTTAATTTTTTATAAAAATTTTAAAAATGGACGATGTATAGTCCATTAAATTTTGTATATATAGCCAGTCCATTAGTTTTTTGCATAAAAAATAGACGATGTATAGTCTATATAATTTGTTGCATACGAATCGGACGATTTAAAGTCGACTAAATTTTTTCATAAAAAATTGAATTAATCCATTAAATTTTTTTCATAAAAAAATTTTTTGCATGAAAAATGGATGATGTATAGTTTATTAAATTCTTTGCACAAAAAGAAGACGACGTATATAGTCCACGTAAGTTTTTACATACGAAATGGACGAATTATAGTCAATTTAATTTTTTATAAAAATTTTAAAAATGGACGATGTATAGTCCATTAAATTTTGTATATATAGCCAGTCCATTAGTGTTTTGCATAAAAAATAGACGAAGTATAGTCTATATAATTTGTTGCATACGAATCGGACGATTTAAAGTCGACTAAATTTTTTCATAAAAAATTGAAAAAAAACGATGTATAGTCCATTAAATTTTTTTCATAAAAAAATTTTTTGCATGAAAAATGGATGATGTATAGTTTATTAAATTCTTTGCACGAAAAGAAGACGACGTATATAGTCCACTTAAGTTTTTACATGCAAAATGGACGAATTATAGTCAATTTAATTTTTATAAAAATTTTAAAAATGGACGATGTATAGTCCATTGAATTTTGTATGTATAGCCAGTCCATTTAATTTTTTGCATGAAAAATAGACGATGTATAGTCTATATAATTTGTTGCATACGAATCGGACGATTTAAAGTCGACTAAATTTTTTCATAAAAAATTTAAAAAAAAGACGATGTATAGTCCATTAAATTTTTTTCATAAAAAAATTTTTTGCATGAAAAATGGATGATGTATAGTTTATTAAATTCTTTGAACGAATAGAAGACGACGTATATAGTCCACTTAAGTTTTTACATGCAAAATGGACGAATTATAGTCAATTTAATTTTTATAAAAATTTTAAAAATGGACGATGTATAGACCATTGAATTTTGTATGTATAGCCAGTCCATTAAATTTTTTTCATAAAAAAATTTTTTGCGTGAAAAATGGATGATGTATAGTTTATTAAATTCTTTGCACGAAAAGAAGACGACGTATATAGTCCACTTAAGTTTTTACATACGAAATGGACGAATTATAGTCAATTTAATTTTTTATAAAAATTAAAAAAAAAACGCTGTATATATAGTTCATTAAATTTTTTTCATAAAAAAATTTTTTACATGAAAAATGGATGATGTATAGTTTATTAAATTCTTTGCACAAAAAGAAGACGACGTATATAGTCCACTTAAGTTTTTACATGCAAAATGGACGAATTATAGTCAATTTAATTTTTTATAAAAATTTTAAAAATGGACGATGTATAGTCCATTAAATTTTGTATATATAGCCAGTCCATTTAATTTTTTGCATGAAAAATAGACGATGTATAGTCTATATAATTTGTTGCATATGAATCGGACGATTTAAAGTCGACTAAATTTTTTCATAAAAAATTAAAAAAAAAGACGATGTATAGTCCATTAAATTTTTTTCATAAAAAAATTTTTTGCGTGAAAAATGGATGATGTATAGTTTATTAAATTCTTTGCACGAAAAGAAGACGACGTATATAGTCCACTTAAGTTTTTACATACGAAATGGACGAATTATAGTCAATTTAATTTTTTATAAAAATTTTAAAAATGGACGATGTATAGTCCATTAAATTTTGTATATATAGCCAGTCCATTAGTGTTTTGCATAAAAAATAGACGATGTATAGTCTATATAATTTGTTGCATACGAATCGGACGATTTAAAGTCGACTAAATTTTTTCATAAAAAATTGAAAAAAAGACGATGTATAGTCCATTAAATTTTTTTCATAAAAAAAATTTTTGCATGAAAAATGGATGATGTATAGTTTATTAAATTTTTTGAAGGAAAAGAAGACGACGTATGTAGTCCACTTAAGTTTTTACATACGAAATGGACGAATTATAGTCAATTTAATTTTTTATAAAAATTTTAAAAATGGACGATGTATAGTCCATTAAATTTTGTATATATAGCCAGTCCATTTAATTTTTTGGATGAAAAATAGACGATGTATAGTCATAAAAAATTTTTTTGCATGAAAAATGGATGATGTATAGTTTATTAAATTTTTTGAACGAAAAGAAGACGTATATAGTCCACTTAAGTTTTTACATACGAAATGGAAGAATTATAGTCAATTAAATTTTTTATAAAAATTTTAAAAATGGACGATGTATAGTCCATTAAATTTTGTATATATAGCCAGTCCATTAGTGTTTTGCATAAAAAATAGACGATGTATAGTCTATATAATTTTTTGCATACGAATCGGACGATTTAAAGTCGACTAAATTTTTTCATAAAAAATTGAAAAAAAGACGATGTATAGTCCATTAAATTTTTTTCATAAAAAAAGTTTTTGCATGAAAAATGGATGATGTATAGTTTATTAAATTCTTTGCACGAAAAGAAGACGACGTATATAGTCCACTTAAGTTTTTACATACGAAATGGACGAATTATACTCATTTTAATTTTTTATAAAAATTTTAAAAATGGACGATGGATAGTCCATTAAATTTTGTATATATAGCCAGTCCATTAGTGTTTTGCATAAAAAATAGATGATGTATAGTCTATATAATTTGTTGCATACGAATCGGACGATTTAAAGTCGACTAAATTTTTTCATAAAAAATTTAAAAAAAGACGATGTATAGTCCATTAAGTTTTTTTCATAAAAAAATTTTCTGCATGAAAAATGGATGATGTAAAGTTTATTATATTCTTTGCACGAAAAGAAGACGACGTATATAGTCCACTTAAGTTTTTACATACGAAATGGACGAATTATAGTCAATTTAATTTTTTATAAAAATTTTAAAAATGGACGATGTATAGTCCATTAAATTTTGTATATATAGCCAGTCCATTTAATTTTTTGGATGAAAAATAGACGATGTATAGTCATAAAAAATTTTTTTGCATGAAAAATGGATGATGTATAGTTTATTAAATTTTTTGAACGAAACGAAGACGTATATAGTCCACTTAAGTTTTTACATACGAAATGGAAGAATTATAGTCAATTAAATTTTTTATAAAAATTTTAAAAATGGACGATGTATAGTCCATTAAATTTTGTATATATAGCCAGTCCATTAGTGTTTTGCATAAAAAATAGACGATGTATAGTCTATATAATTTTTTGCATACGAATCGGACGATTTAAAGTCTACTAAATTTTTTCATAAAAAATTGAAAAAAAGACGATGTATAGTCCATTAAATTTTTTTCATAAAAAAAGTTTTTGCATGAAAAATGGATGATGTATAGTTTATTAAATTCTTTGAACGAAAAGAAGACGACGTATATAGTCCACTTAAGTTTTCACATACGAAATGGACGAATTATAGTCAATTTAATTTTTTATAAAAATTTTAAAAATGGACGATGTATAGTCCATTAAATTTTGTATATATAGCCAGTCCATTTAATTTTTTGCTTGCAAAATAGACGATGTATAGTCTATATAATTTGTTGCAAACGAATCGGACGATTTAAAGTCGACTAAATTTTTTCATAAGAAATTGAAAAAAAGACGATGTATAGTCCATTAAATTTTTTTCATAAAAAATTTTTTTGCATGAAAAATGGATGATGTATAGTTTATTAAATTTTTTGAACGAAAATAAGACGACGTATATAGTCCACTTAAGTTTTTACATACGAAATGGACGAATTATACTCAATTTAATTTTTTATAAAAATTTTAAAAATGGACGATGTATAGTCCATTAAATTTTGTATATATAGCCAGTCCATTAGTGTTTTGCATAAAAAATAGACGATGTATAGTCTATATAATTTGTTGCATACGAATCGGACGATTTAAAGTCGACTAAATTTTTTCATAAAAAATTTAAAAAAAGACGATGTATAGTCCATTAAGTTTTTTTCATAAAAAAATTTTCTGCATGAAAAATGGATGATGTAAAGTTTATTATATTCTTTGCACGAAAAGAAGACGACGTATATAGTCCACTTAAGTTTTTACATACGAAATGGACGAATTATAGTCAATTTAATTTTTTATAAAAATTTTAAAAATGGACGATGTATAGTCCATTAAATTTTGTATATATAGCCAGTCCATTAGTGTTTTGCATAAAAAATAGACGATGTATAGTCTATATAATTTGTTGCATACGAATCGGACGATTTAAAGTCGACTAAATTTTTTCATAAAAAATTGAAAAAAAGACGATTAAATTTTTTTCATAAAAAAATTTTTTGCATGAAAAATGGATGATGTATAGTTTATTAAATTTTTTGAATGAAAAGAAGACGACGTATATAGTACACTTAAGTTTTTACATACGAAATGGACGAATTATAGTCAATTTAATTTTTTATAAAAATTTTAAAAATGGACGATGTATAGTCCATTAAATTTTGTATATATAGCCAGTCCATTTAATTTTTTGCATGCAAAATAGACGATGTATAGTCTATATAATTTGTTGCATACGAATCGGACGATTTAAAGTCGACTAAATTTTTTCATAAAAAATTGAAAAAAAGACGATTAAATTTTTTTCATAAAAAAATTTTTTACATGAAAAATGGATGATGTATAGTTTATTAAATTCTTTGCACTAAAAGAAGACGACGTATATAGTCCACTTAAGTTTTTACATACGAAATGGACGAATTATAGTCAATTTAATTTTTTATAAAAATTTTAAAAATGGACGATGTATAGTCCATTAAATTTTGTATATATAGCCAGTCCATTTAATTTTTTGGATGAAAAATAGACGATGTATAGTCATAAAAAATTTTTTTGCATGAAAAATGGATGATGTATAGTTTATTAAATTTTTTGAACGAAAAGAAGACGTATATAGTCCACTTAAGTTTTTACATACGAAATGGAAGAATTATAGTCAATTAAATTTTTTATAAAAATTTTAAAAATGGACGATGTATAGTCCATTAAATTTTGTATATATAGCCAGTCCATTAGTGTTTTGCATAAAAAATAGACGATGTATAGTCTATATAATTTTTGCATACGAATCGGACGATTTAAAGTCGACTAAATTTTTTCATAAAAAATTGAAAAAAAGACGATGTATAGTCCATTAAATTTTTTACATAAAAAAATTTTTTGCATGAAAAATGGATGATGTATAGTTAATTAAATTCTTTGCACGAAAAGAAGACGACGTATATAGTCCACTTAAGTTTTTACATACGAAATGGACGAATTATAGTCAATTTAATTTTTTATAAAAATTTTAAAAATGGACGATGTATAGTCCATTAAATTTTGTATATATAGCCAGTCCATTTAATTTTTTGCATGCAAAATTGACGATGTATAGTCTATATAATTTGTTGCAAACGAATCGGACGATTTAAAGTCGACTAAATTTTTTCATAAGAAATTGAAAAAAAACGATGTATAGTCCATTAAATTTTTTTCATAAAAAAATTTTTTGCATGAAAAATGGATGATGTAAAGTGTATTATATTCTTTGCACGAAAAGAAGACGACGTATGTCCACTTAAGTTTTTACATACGAAATGGACGAATTATAGTCAATTTAATTTTTTATAAAAATTTTAAAAATGGACGATGTATAGTCCATTAAATTTTGTATATATAGCCAGTCCATTAGTGTTTTGCATAAAAAATAGACGATGTATAGTCTATATAATTTGTTGCATACGAATCGGACGATTTAAAGTCGACTAAATTTTTTCATAAAAAATTTAAAAAAAGACGATGTATAGTCCATTAAGTTTTTTTCATAAAAAAATTTTCTGCATGAAAAATGGATGATGTAAAGTTTATTATATTCTTTGCACGAAAAGAAGACGACGTATATAGTCCACTTAAGTTTTTACATACGAAATGGACGAATTATAGTCAATTTAATTTTTTATAAAAATTTAAAAAATAGACGATGTATAGTCCATTAAATTTTGTATATATAGCCAGTCCATTAGTGTTTTGCATAAAAAATAGACGATGTATAGTCTATATAATTTGTTGCATACGAATCGGACGATTTAAAGTCGACTAAATTTTTTCATAAAAAATTTAAAAAAAGACGATGTATAGTCCATTAAGTTTTTTTCATAAAAAAATTTTCTGCATGAAAAATGGATGACGTAAAGTTTATTATATTCTTTGCACGAAAAGAAGACGACGTATATAGTCCACTTAAGTTTTTACATACGAAATGGACGAATTATAGTCAATTTAATTTTTTATAAAAATTTTAAAAATGGACGATGTATAGTCCATTAAATTTTGTATATATAGCCAGTCCATTTAACTTTTTGCATGCAAAATAGACGATGTATAGTCTATATTTTGTTGCATACGAATCGGACGATTTAAAGTCGACTAAATTTTTTCATAAAAAATTTAAAAAAAGACGATGTATAGTCCATTAAATTTTTTTCATAAAAAAAATTTTTGCATGAAAAATGGATGATGTATAGTTTATTAAATTCTTTGCACAAAAAGAAGACGACGTATATAGTCCACTTAAGTTTTTACATACGAAATGGACGAATTATAGTAAATTTAATTTTTTATAAAAATTTTAAAAATTGACGATGTATAGTCCATTAAATTTTGTATATATAGCCAGTCCATTAGTGTTTTGCATAAAAAATAGACGATGTATAGTCCATATAATTTGTTGCATACGAATCGGACGATTTAAAGTCGACTAAATTTTTTCATAAAAAATTGAAAAAAAAGACGATGTATAGTCCATTAAATTTTTTTCATAAAAAATTTTTTTCCATGAAAAATGGATGATGTATAGTTTATTAAATTCTTTGCAAAAAAAGAAGACGACGTATATAGTCCACTTAAGTTTTTACATACGAAATGGACGAATTATAGTCAATTTAATTTTTTATAAAAATTTTAAAAATGGACGATGTATAGTCCATTAAATTTTGTATATATAGCCAGTCCATTTAATTTTTTGCATGCAAAACAGACGATGTATAGTCTATATAATTTGTTGCATACGAATCGGACGATTTAAAGTCGACTAAATTTTTTCATAAAAAATTGAAAAAAAGACGATGTATAGTCCATTAAATTTTTTTCATAAAAAAAATTTTTGCATGAAAAATGGATGATGTATAGTTTATTAAATTTTTTGAAGGAAAAGAAGACGACGTATATAGTCCACTTAAGTTTTTACATACGAAATGGACGAATTATAGTCAATTTAATTTTTTATAAAAATTTTAAAAATGGACGATGTATAGTCCATTAAATTTTGTATATATAGCCAGTCCATTTAATTTTTTGCATGCGAATCGGACGATTTAAAGTCGACTAAATTTTTGCATAAAAAATTTAAAAAAAGACGATGTATAGTCCATTAAGTTTTTTTCATAAAAAAATTTTCTGCATGAAAAATGGATGATGTAAAGTTTATTATATTCTTTGCACGAAAAGAAGACGACGTATATAGTCCACTTAAGTTTTTACATACGAAATGGACGAATTATAGTCAATTTAATTTTTTATAAAAATTTTAAAAATGGACGATGTATAGTCCATTAAATTTTGTATATATAGCCAGTCCATTTAATTTTTTGCATGCAAGATAGACGATGTATAGTCTATATAATTTGTTGCATACGAATCGGACGATTTAAAGTCGACTAAATTTTTTCATAAAAAATTGAAAAAAAGACGATGTATAGTCCATTAAATTTTTTTCATAAAAAAATTTTTTACATGAAAAATGGATGATGTATAGTTTATTAAATTCTTTGCACAAAAAGAAGACGACGTATATAGTCCACTTAAGTTTTTACATACGAAATGGACGAATTATAGTCAATTTAATTTTTTATAAAAATTTAAAAAATGGACGATGTATAGTCCATTAAATTTTGTATATATAGCCAGTCCATTAGTGTTTTGCATAAAAAATAGACGATGTATAGTCTATATAATTTGTTGCATACGAATCGGACGATTTAAAGTCGACTAAATTTTTTCATAAAAAATTGAAAAAAAGACGATGTATAGTCCATTAAATTTTTTTCATAAAAAAAATTTTTGCATGAAAAATGGATGATGTATAGTTTATTAAATTTTTTGAACGAAAAGAAGACGACGTATATAGTCCACTTAAGTTTTTACATACGAAATGGACGAATTATAGTCAATTTAATTTTTTATAAAAATTTTAAAAATGGACGATGTATAGTCCATTAAATTTTGTATATATAGCCAGTCCATTTAATTTTTTGCATGCAAGATAGACGATGTATAGTCTATATAATTTGTTGCATACGAATCGGACGATTTAAAGTCGACTAAATTTTTTCATAAAAAATTGAAAAAAAGACGATGTATAGTCCATTAAATTTTTTTCATAAAAAAATTTTTTACATGAAAAATGGATGATGTATAGTTTATTAAATTCTTTGCACAAAAAGAAGACGACGTATATAGTCCACTTAAGTTTTTACATACGAAATGGACGAATTATAGTCAATTTAATTTTTTATAAAAATTTTAAAAATTGACGATGTATAGTCCATTAAATTTTGTATATATAGCCAGTCCATTAGTGTTTTGCATAAAAAATAGACGATGTATAGTCCATATAATTTGTTGCATTCGAATCGGACGATTTAAAGTCGACTAAATTTTTTCATAAAAAATTGAAAAAAAGACGATGTATATAGTCCATTAAATTTTGTATATATAGCCAGTCCATTTAATTTTTTGCATGAAAAATAGACGATGTATAGTCCTAAAAAATTTTTTTGCATGAAAAATGGATGATGTATAGTTTATTAAATTTTTTGAACGAAAAGAAGACGACGTATATAGTCCACTTAAGTTTTTACATACGAAATGGACGAATTATAGTCAATTTAATTTTTTATAAAAATTTTAAAAATGGACGATGTATAGTCCATTAAATTTTGTATATATAGCCAGTCCATTTTATTTTTGCATGCAAAATAGACGATGTATAGTCTATATAATTTGTTGCATACGAATCGGACGATTTAAAGTCGACTAAATTTTTATAAAAAATTTAAAAAAAGACGATGTATAGTCCATTAAATTTTTTTCATAAAAAATTTTTTTCCATGAAAAATGGATGATGTATAGTTTATTAAATTCTTTGCAAAAAAAGGAGACAACGTATATAGTCCACTTAAGTTTTTACATACGAAATGGACGAATTATAGTCAATTTAATTTTTTATAAAAATTTTAAAAATGGACGATGTATAGTCCATTAAATTTTGTATATATAGCCAGTCCATTTAATTTTTTGCATGAAAAATAGACGATGTATAGACCTAAAAAATTTTTTTGCATGAAAAATGGATGATGTATAGTTTGTTAAATTTTTTGAACGAAAAGAAGACGACGTATATAGTCCACTTAAGTTTTTACATACGAAATGGACGAATTATAGTCAATTTAATTTTTTATAAAAATTTTAAAAATGGACGATGTATAGTCCATTAAATTTTGTATATATAGCCAGTCCATTTAATTTTTTGCATGCAAAACAGACGATGTATAGTCTATATAATTTGTTGCATACGAATCGGACGATTTAAAGTCGACTAAATTTTTTCATAAAAAATTGAAAAAAAGACGATGTATAGTCCATTAAATTTTTTTCATAAAAAAAATTTTTGCATGAAAAATGGATGATGTATAGTTTATTAAATTTTTTGAAGGAAAAGAAGACGACGTATATAGTCCACTTAAGTTTTTACATACGAAATGGACGAATTATAGTCAATTTAATTTTTTATAAAAATTTTAAAAATGGACGATGTATAGTCCATTAAATTTTGTATATATAGCCAGTCCATTTAATTTTTTGCATGAAAAATAGACGATGTATAGTCCTAAAAAATTTTTTTGCATGAAAAATGGATGATGTATAGTTTATTAAATTTTTTGAACGAAAAGAAGACGACGTATATAGTCCACTTAAGTTTTTACATACGAAATGGACGAATTATAGTCAATTTACTTTTTTATAAAAATTTTAAAAATGGACGATGTATAGTCCATTAAATTTTGTATATATAGCCAGTCCATTTAATTTTTTGCATGAAAAATAGACGATGTATAGTCCTAAAAAATTTTTTTGCATGAAAAATGGATGATGTATAGTTTATTAAATTTTTTGAACGAAAAGAAGACGACGTATATAGTCCACTTAAGTTTTTACATACGAAATGGACGAATTATAGTCAATTTAATTTTTTATAAAAATTTTAAAAATGGACGATGTATAGTCCATTAAATTTTGTATATATAGCCAGTCCATTTAATTTTTTGCATGAAAAATAGACGATGTATAGTCCTAAAAAATTTTTTTGCATGAAAAATGGATGATGTATAGTTTATTAAATTTTTTGAACGAAAAGAAGACGACGTATATAGTCCACTTAAGTTTTTACATACGAAATGGACGAATTATAGTCAATTTAATTTTTTATAAAAATTTTAAAAATGGACGATGTATAGTCCATTAAATTTTGTATATATAGCCAGTCCTTTTAATTTTTTGCATGCAAAACAGACGATGTATAGTCTATATAATTTGTTGCATACGAATCGGACGATTTAAAGTCGACTAAATTTTTTCATAAAAAAATTGAAAAAAAGACGATGTATAGTCCTTTAAATTTTTTTCATAAAAAAAATTTTTGCATGAAAAATGGATGATGTATAGTTTATTAAATTTTTTGAAGGAAAAGAAGACGACGTATATAGTCCACTTAAGTTTTTACATACGAAATGGACAAATTATAGTCAATTTAATTTTTTATAAAAATTTTAAAAATGGACGATGTATAGTCCACTAAATTTTGTATATATAGCCAGTCCATTTAATTTTTTGCATGCGAATCGGACGATTTAAAGTCGACTAAATTTTTTCATAAAAAATTTAAAAAAAGACGATGTATAGTCCATTAAGTTTTTTTCATAAAAAAATTTTCTGCATGAAAAATGGATGATGTAAAGTTTATTATATTCTTTGCACGAAAAGAAGACGACGTATATAGTCCACTTAAGTTTTTACATACGAAATGGACGAATTATAGTCAATTTAATTTTTTATAAAAATTTTAAAAATGGACGATATATAGTCTATTAAATTTTGTATATATAGCCAGTCCATTTAATTTTTTGCATGCAAAATAGACGATGTATAGTCTATATAATTTGTTGCATACGAATCGGACGATTTAAAGTCGACTAAATTTTTTCATAAAAAATTGAAAAAAAGACGATGTATACTCCATTAAATTTTTTTCATAAAAAAATTTTTTACATGAAAAATGGATGATGTATAGTTTATTAAATTCTTTGCACAAAAAGAAGACGACGTATATAGTCCACTTAAGTTTTTACATACGAAATGGACGAATTATAGTCAATTTAATTTTTTATAAAAATTTTAAAAATTGATGTATAGTCCATTAAATTTTGTATATATAGCCAGTCCATTAGTGTTTTGCATAAAAAATAGACGATGTATAGTCCATATAATTTGTTGCATTCGAATCGGACGATTTAAAGTCGACTAAATTTTTTCATAAAAAATTGAAAAAAAGACGATGTATATAGTCCATTAAATTTTTTTCATAAAAAAATTTTTTGCATGAAAAATGGATGATGTATAGTTTATTAAATTTTTTGAACGAAAAGAAGACGACGTATATAGTCCACTTAAGTTTTTACATACGAAATGGACGAATTATAGTCAATTTAATTTTTTATAAAAATTTTAAAAATGGACGATGTATAGTCCATTAAATTTTGTATATGTAGCCAGTCCATTTAATTTTTTGCATGCAAAATAGACGATGTATAGTCTATATAATTTGTTGCATACGAATCGGACGATTTAAAGTCGACAAAATTTTTTCATAAAAAATTGAAAAAAAGACGATGTATAGTCCATTAAATTTTTTTCATAAAAAAATTTTTTGCATGAAAAATGGATGATGTATAGTTTTTTAAATTCTTTGCACAAAAAGAAGACGACGTATATAGTTCACTTAAGTTTTTACATACGAAATGGACGAATTATAGTCAATTTAATTTTTTATAAAAATTTTAAAAATGGACGATGTATAGTCCATTAAATTTTGTATATATAGCCAGTCCATTTAATTTTTTGCATGCAAAATAGACGATGTATAGTCTATATAATTTGTTGCAAACGAATCGGACGATTTAAAGTCGACTAAATTTTTTCATAAAAAATTGAAAAAAAGACGATGTATAGTCCATAAAATTTTTTTCATAAAAAAATTTTTTGCATGAAAAATGGATGATGTATAGTTTTTTAAATTCTTTGCACAAAAAGAAGACGACGTATATAGTCCACTTAAGTTTTTACATACGAAATGGACGAATTATAGTCAATTTAATTTTTTATAAAAATTTTAAAAATGGACGATGTATAGTCCATTAAATTTTGTATATATAGCCAGTCCATTTAATTTTTTGCATGCAAAATAGACGATGTATAGTCTATATAATTTGTTGCATACGAATCGGACGATTTAAAGTCGACTAAATTTTTTCATAAAAAATTAAAAAAAAAGACGATGTATAGTCCATTAAGTTTTTTTCATAAAAAAATTTTCTGCATGAAAAATGGATGATGTATAGTTTTTTAAATTCTTTGCACAAAAAGAAGACGACGTATATAGTCCACTTAAGTTTTTACATACGAAATGGACGAATTATAGTCAATTTAATTTTTTATAAAAATTTAAAAAATGGACGATGTATAGTCCATTAAATTTTGTATATATAGCCAGTCCATTTAATTTTTTGCATGCAAAATAGACGATGTATAGTCTATATAATTTGTTGCATACGAATCGGACGATTTAAAGTCGACTAAATTTTTTCATAAAAAATTGAAAAAAAGACGATGTATAGTCCATAAAATTTTTTTCATAAAAAAATTTTTTGCATGAAAAATGGATGATGTATAGTTTATTAAATTTTTTGAACGAAAAGAAGACGACGTATATAGTCCACTTAAGTTTTTACATACGAAATGGACGAATTATAGTCAATTTAATTTTTTATAAAAATTTTAAAAATGGACGATGTATATATAGTCCATTAAATTTTGTATATATAGCCAGTCCATTAGTGTTTTGCATGAAAAATAGAAGATGTATAGTCTATATAATTTGTTGCATACGAATCGGACGATTTAAAGTCGACTAAATTTTTTCATAAAAAATTGAAAAAAAGACGATGTATAGTCCATTAAATTTTTTTCATAAAAAAATTTTTTGCATGAAAAATGGATGATGTATAGTTTTTTAAATTCTTTGCACAAAAAGAAGACGACGTATATAGTTCACTTAAGTTTTTACATACGAAATGGACGAATTATAGTCAATTTAATTTTTTATAAAAATTTTAAAAATGGACGATGTATAGTCCATTAAATTTTGTATATATAGCCAGTCCATTTAATTTTTTGCATGCAAAATAGACGATGTATAGTCTATATAATTTGTTGCAAACGAATCGGACGATTTAAAGTCGACTAAATTTTTTCATAAAAAATTGAAAAAAAGACGATGTATAGTCCATAAAATTTTTTTCATAAAAAAATTTTTTGCATGAAAAATGGATGATGTATAGTTTTTTAAATTCTTTGCACAAAAAGAAGACGACGTATATAGTCCACTTAAGTTTTTACATACGAAATGGACGAATTATAGTCAATTTATTTTTTATAAAAATTTAAAAAATGGACGATGTATAGTCCATTAAATTTTGTATATATAGCCAGTCCATTTAATTTTTTGCATGCAAAATAGACGATGTATAGTCTATATAATTTGTTGCAAACGAATCGGACGATTTAAAGTCGACTAAATTTTTTCATAAAAAATTGAAAAAAAGACGATGTATAGTCCATTAAATTTTTTTCATTAAAAAATTTTTTGCATGAAAAATGGATGATGTATAGTTTTTTAAATTCTTTGCACAAAAAGAAGACGACGTATATAGTCCACTTAAGTTTTTACATACGAAATGGACGAATTATAGTCAATTTAATTTTTTATAAAAATTTTAAAAATGGACGATGTATAGTCCATTAAATTTTGTATATATAGCCAGTCCATTTAATTTTTTGCATGCAAAATAGACGATGTATAGTCTATATAATTTGTTGCATACGAATCGGACGATTTAAAGTCGACTAAATTTTTTCATAAAAAATTGAAAAAAAGACGATGTATAGTCCATAAAATTTTTTTCATAAAAAAATTTTTTGCATGAAAAATGGATGATGTATAGTTTTTTAAATTCTTTGCACAAAAAGAAGACGACGTATATAGTCCACTTAAGTTTTTACATACGAAATGGACGAATTATAGTCAATTTAATTTTTTATAAAAATTTTAAAAATGGACGATGTATAGTCCATTAAATTTTGTATATGTAGCCAGTCCATTTAATTTTTTGCATGCAAAATAGACGATGTATAGTCTATATAATTTGTTGCATACGAATCGGACGATTTAAAGTCGACTAAATTTTTTCATAAAAAATTGAAAAAAAGACGATGTATAGTCCATTAAATTTTTTTCATAAAAAAATTTTTTGCATGAAAAATGGATGATGTATAGTTTTTTAAATTCTTTGCACAAAAAGAAGACGACGTATATAGTTCACTTAAGTTTTTACATACGAAATGGACGAATTATAGTCAATTTAATTTTTTATAAAAATTTTAAAAATGGACGATGTATAGTCCATTAAATTTTGTATATATAGCCAGTCCATTTAATTTTTTGCATGCAAAATAGACGATGTATAGTCTATATAATTTGTTGCAAACGAATCGGACGATTTAAAGTCGACTAAATTTTTTCATAAAAAATTGAAAAAAAGACGATGTATAGTCCATTAAATTTTTTTCATAAAAAAATTTTTTGCATGAAAAATGGATGATGTATAGTTTTTTAAATTCTTTGCACAAAAAGAAGACGACGTATATAGTCCACTTAAATTTTTACATACGAAATGGACGAATTATAGTCAATTTAATTTTTTATAAAAATTTTAAAAATGGACGATGTATAGTCCATTAAATTTTGTATATATAGCCAGTCCATTTAATTTTTTGCATGCAAAATAGACGATGTATAGTCTATATAATTTGTTGCATACGAATCGGACGATTTAAAGTCGACTAAATTTTTTCATAAAAAATTGAAAAAAAGACGATGTATTGTCCATTAAATTTTTTTCATAAAAAAATTTTTTGCATGAAAAATGGATGATGTATAGTTTTTTAAATTCTTTGCACAAAAATAAGACGACGTATATAGTCCACTTAAGTTTTTACATACGAAATGGACGAATTATAGTCAATTTAATTTTTTATAAAAATTTTAAAAATGGACGATGTATAGTCCATTAAATTTTGTATATATAGCCAGTCCATTTAATTTTTTGCATGCAAAATAGACGATGTATAGTCTATATAATTTGTTGCAAACGAATCGGACGATTTAAAGTCGACTAAATTTTTTCATAAAAAATTGAAAAAAAGACGATGTATAGTCCATTAAATTTTTTTCATAAAAAAATTTTTTGCATGAAAAATGGATGATGTATAGTTTCTTAAATTCTTTGCACAAAAAGAAGACGACGTATATAGTCCACTTAAGTTTTTACATACGAAATGGACGAATTATAGTCAATTTAATTTTTTATAAAAATTTTAAAAATGGACGATGTATAGTCCATTAAATTTTGTATATATAGCCAGTCCATTTAATTTTTTGCATGCAAAATAGACGATGTATAGTCTATATAATTTGTTGCATACGAATCGGACGATTTAAAGTCGACTAAATTTTTTCATAAAAAATTGAAAAAAAGACGATGTATAGTCCATAAAATTTTTTTCATAAAAAAATTTTTTGCATGAAAAATGGATGATGTATAGTTTTTTAAATTCTTTGCACAAAAAGAAGACGACGTATATAGTCCACTTAAGTTTTTACATACGAAATGGACGAATTATAGTCAATTTAATTTTTTATAAAAATTTAAAAAATGGACGATGTATAGTCCATTAAATTTTTTATATATAGCCAGTCCATTTAATTTTTTGCATGCAAAATAGACGATGTATAGTCTATATAATTTGTTGCAAACGAATCGGACGATTTAAAGTCGACTAAATTTTTTCATAAAAAATTTAAAAAAAGACGATGTATAGTCCATTAAATTTTTTTCATAAAAAAATTTTTTGCATGAAAAATGGATGATGTATAGTTTTTTAAATTCTTTGCACAAAAAGAAGACGACGTATATAGTCCACTTAAGTTTTTACATACGAAATGGACGAATTATAGTCAATTTAATTTTTTATAAAAATTTTAAAAATGGACGATGTATAGTCCATTAAATTTTGTATATATAGCCAGTCCATTTAATTTTTTGCATGCAAAATAGACGATGTATAGTCTATATAATTTGTTGCAAACGAATCGGACGATTTAAAGTCGACTAAATTTTTTCATAAAAAATTGAAAAAAAGACGATGTATAGTCCATTAAATTTTTTTTCATAAAAAAATTTTTTGCATGAAAAATGGATGATGTATAGTTTTTTAAATTCTTTGCACAAAAAGAAGACGACGTATATAGTCCACTTAAGTTTTTACATACGAAATGGACGAATTATAGTCAATTTAATTTTTTATAAAAATTTTAAAAATGGACGATGTATAGTCCATTAAATTTTGTATATATAGCCAGTCCATTTAATTTTTTGCATGCAAAATAGACGATGTATAGTCTATATAATTTGTTGCAAACGAATCGGACGATTTAAAGTCGACTAAATTTTTTCATAAAAAATTGAAAAAAAGACGATGTATAGTCCATTAAATTTTTTTCATAAAAAAAATTTTTGCATGCAAAATGGATGATGTATAGTTTTTTAAATTATTTGCACAAAAAGAAGACGACGTATATAGTCCACTTAAGTTTTTACATACGAAATGGACGAATTATAGTCAATTTAATTTTTTATAAAAATTTTAAAAATGGACGATGTATAGTCCATTAAATTTTGTATATATAGCCAGTCCATTTAATTTTTTGCATGCAAAATAGACGATGTATAATCTATATAATTTGTTGCAAACGAATCGGACGATTTAAAGTCGACTAAATTTTTTCATAAAAAATTGAAAAAAAGACGATGTATAGTCCATTAAATTTTTTTCATAAAAAAAATTTTTGCATGAAAAATGGATGATGTATAGTTTATTAAATTTTTTGAAGGAAAAGAAGACGACGTATATAGTCCACTTAAGTTTTTACATACGAAATGGACGAATTATAGTCAATTTAATTTTTTATAAAAATTTTAAAAATGGACGATGTATAGTCCATTAAATTTTGTATATATAGCCAGTCCATTTAATTTTTTGCATGAAAAATAGACGATGTATAGTCCTAAAAAATTTTTTTGCATGAAAAATGGATGATGTATAGTTTATTAAATTTTTTGAACGAAAAGAAGACGACGTATATAGTCCACTTAAGTTTTTACATACGAAATGGACGAATTATAGTCAATTTAATTTTTTATAAAAATTTTAAAAATGGACGATGTATAGTCCATTAAATTTTGTATATATAGCCAGTCCATTTAATTTTTTGCATGAAAAATAGACGATGTGTAGTCCTAAAAAATTTTTTTGCATGAAAAATGGATGATGTATAGTTTATTAAATTTTTTGAACGAAAAGAAGACGACGTATATAGTCCACTTAAGTTTTTACATACGAAATGGACGAATTATAGTCAATTTAATTTTTTATAAAAATTTTAAAAATGGACGATGTATAGTCCATTAAATTTTGTATATATAGCCAGTCCTTTTAATTTTTTGCATGCAAAACAGACGATGTATAGTCTATATAATTTGTTGCATACGAATCGGACGATTTAAAGTCGACTAAATTTTTTCATAAAAAATTGAAAAAAAGACGATGTATAGTCCTTTAAATTTTTTTCATAAAAAAAATTTTTGCATGAAAAATGGATGATGTATAGTTTATTAAATTTTTTGAAGGAAAAGAAGACGACGTATATAGTCCACTTAAGTTTTTACATACGAAATGGACGAATTATAGTCAATTTAATTTTTTATAAAAATTTTAAAAATGGACGATGTATAGTCCATTAAATTTTGTATATATAGCCAGTCCATTTAATTTTTTGCATGCGAATCGGACGATTTAAAGTCGACTAAATTTTTTCATAAAAAATTTAAAAAAAGACGATGTATAGTCCATTAAGTTTTTTTCATAAAAAAATTTTCTGCATGAAAAATGGATGATGTAAAGTTTATTATATTCTTTGCACGAAAAGAAGACGACGTATATAGTCCACTTAAGTTTTTACATACGAAATGGACGAATTATAGTCAATTTAATTTTTTATAAAAATTTTAAAAATGGACGATATATAGTCTATTAAATTTTGTATATATAGCCAGTCCATTTAATTTTTTGCATGCAAAATAGACGATGTATAGCCTATATAATTTGTTGCATACGAATCGGACGATTTAAAGTCGACTAAATTTTTTCATAAAAAATTGAAAAAAAGACGATGTATACTCCATTAAATTTTTTTCATAAAAAAATTTTTTACATGAAAAATGGATGATGTATAGTTTATTAAATTCTTTGCACAAAAAGAAGACGACGTATATAGTCCACTTAAGTTTTTACATACGAAATGGACGAATTATAGTCAATTTAATTTTTTATAAAAATTTTAAAAATTGATGTATAGTCCATTAAATTTTGTATATATAGCCAGTCCATTAGTGTTTTGCATAAAAAATAGACGATGTATAGTCCATATAATTTGTTGCATTCGAATCGGACGATTTAAAGTCGACTAAATTTTTTCATAAAAAATTGAAAAAAAGACGATGTATATAGTCCATTAAATTTTTTTCATAAAAAAATTTTTTGCATGAAAAATGGATGATGTATAGTTTATTAAATTTTTTGAACGAAAAGAAGACGACGTATATAGTCCACTTAAGTTTTTACATACGAAATGGACGAATTATAGTCAATTTAATTTTTTATAAAAATTTTAAAAATGGACGATGTATAGTCCATTAAATTTTGTATATGTAGCCAGTCCATTTAATTTTTTGCATGCAAAATAGACGATGTATAGTCTATATAATTTGTTGCATACGAATCGGACGATTTAAAGTCGACAAAATTTTTTCATAAAAAATTGAAAAAAAGACGATGTATAGTCCATTAAATTTTTTTCATAAAAAAATTTTTTGCATGAAAAATGGATGATGTATAGTTTTTTAAATTCTTTGCACAAAAAGAAGACGACGTATATAGTTCACTTAAGTTTTTACATACGAAATGGACGAATTATAGTCAATTTAATTTTTTATAAAAATTTTAAAAATGGACGATGTATAGTCCATTAAATTTTGTATATATAGCCAGTCCATTTAATTTTTTGCATGCAAAATAGACGATGTATAGTCTATATAATTTGTTGCAAACGAATCGGACGATTTAAAGTCGACTAAATTTTTTCATAAAAAATTGAAAAAAAGACGATGTATAGTCCATAAAATTTTTTTCATAAAAAAATTTTTTGCATGAAAAATGGATGATGTATAGTTTTTTAAATTCTTTGCACAAAAAGAAGACGACGTATATAGTCCACTTAAGTTTTTACATACGAAATGGACGAATTATAGTCAATTTAATTTTTTATAAAAATTTTAAAAATGGACGATGTATAGTCCATTAAATTTTGTATATATAGCCAGTCCATTTAATTTTTTGCATGCAAAATAGACGATGTATAGTCTATATAATTTGTTGCATACGAATCGGACGATTTAAAGTCGACTAAATTTTTTCATAAAAAATTAAAAAAAAAGACGATGTATAGTCCATTAAGTTTTTTTCATAAAAAAATTTTCTGCATGAAAAATGGATGATGTATAGTTTTTTAAATTCTTTGCACAAAAAGAAGACGACGTATATAGTCCACTTAAGTTTTTACATACGAAATGGACGAATTATAGTCAATTTAATTTTTTATAAAAATTTAAAAAATGGACGATGTATAGTCCATTAAATTTTGTATATATAGCCAGTCCATTTAATTTTTTGCATGCAAAATAGACGATGTATAGTCTATATAATTTGTTGCATACGAATCGGACGATTTAAAGTCGACTAAATTTTTTCATAAAAAATTGAAAAAAAGACGATGTATAGTCCATAAAATTTTTTTCATAAAAAAATTTTTTGCATGAAAAATGGATGATGTATAGTTTATTAAATTTTTTGAACGAAAAGAAGACGACGTATATAGTCCACTTAAGTTTTTACATACGAAATGGACGAATTATAGTCAATTTAATTTTTTATAAAAATTTTAAAAATGGACGATGTATATATAGTCCATTAAATTTTGTATATATAGCCAGTCCATTAGTGTTTTGCATGAAAAATAGAAGATGTATAGTCTATATAATTTGTTGCATACGAATCGGACGATTTAAAGTCGACTAAATTTTTTCATAAAAAATTGAAAAAAAAAGATGTATAGTCCATTAAATTTTTTTCATAAAAAAATTTTTTGCATGAAAAATGGATGATGTATAGTTTTTTAAATTCTTTGCACAAAAAGAAGACGACGTATATAGTTCACTTAAGTTTTTACATACGAAATGGACGAATTATAGTCAATTTAATTTTTTATAAAAATTTTAAAAATGGACGATGTATAGTCCATTAAATTTTGTATATATAGCCAGTCCATTTAATTTTTTGCATGCAAAATAGACGATGTATAGTCTATATAATTTGTTGCATACGAATCGGACGATTTAAAGTCGACTAAATTTTTTCATAAAAAATTGAAAAAAAGACGATGTATAGTCCATAAAATTTTTTTCATAAAAAAATTTTTTGCATGAAAAATGGATGATGTATAGTTTTTTAAATTCTTTGCACAAAAAGAAGACGACGTATATAGTCCACTTAAGTTTTTACATACGAAATGGACGAATTATAGTCAATTTATTTTTTATAAAAATTTTAAAAATGGACGATGTATAGTCCATTAAATTTTGTATATATAGCCAGTCCATTTAATTTTTTGCATGCAAAATAGACGATGTATAGTCTATATAATTTGTTGCAAACGAATCGGACGATTTAAAGTCGACTAAATTTTTTCATAAAAAATTGAAAAAAAGACGATGTATAGTCCATAAAATTTTTTTCATAAAAAAATTTTTTGCATGAAAAATGGATGATGTATAGTTTTTTAAATTCTTTGCACAAAAAGAAGACGACGTATATAGTCCACTTAAGTTTTTACATACGAAATGGACGAATTATAGTCAATTTATTTTTTATAAAAATTTTAAAAATGGACGATATATAGTCCATTAAATTTTGTATATATAGCCAGTCCATTTAATTTTTTGCATGCAAAATAGACGATGTATAGTCTATATAATTTGTTGCAAACGAATCGGACGATTTAAAGTCGACTAAATTTTTTCATAAAAAATTGAAAAAAAGACGATGTATAGTCCATTAAATTTTTTTCATTAAAAAATTTTTTGCATGAAAAATGGATGATGTATAGTTTTTTAAATTCTTTGCACAAAAAGAAGACGACGTATATAGTCCACTTAAGTTTTTACATACGAAATGGACGAATTATAGTCAATTTAATTTTTTTATAAAAATTTTAAAAATGGACGATGTATAGTCCATTAAATTTTGTATATATAGCCAGTCCATTTAATTTTTTGCATGCAAAATAGACGATGTATAGTCTATATAATTTGTTGCATACGAATCGGACGATTTAAAGTCGACTAAATTTTTTCATAAAAAATTTAAAAAAAGACGATGTATAGTCCATAAAATTTTTTTCATAAAAAAATTTTTTGCATGAAAAATGGATGATGTATAGTTTTTTAAATTCTTTGCACAAAAAGAAGACGACGTATATAGTCCACTTAAGTTTTTACATACGAAATGGACGAATTATAGTCAATTTAATTTTTTATAAAAATTTTAAAAATGGACGATGTATAGTCCATTAAATTTTGTATATGTAGCCAGTCCATTTAATTTTTTGCATGCAAAATAGACGATGTATAGTCTATATAATTTGTTGCATACGAATCGGACGATTTAAAGTCGACTAAATTTTTTCATAAAAAATTGAAAAAAAGACGATGTATAGTCCATTAAATTTTTTTCATAAAAAAATTTTTTGCATGAAAAATGGATGATGTATAGTTTTTTAAATTCTTTGCACAAAAAGAAGACGACGTATATAGTTCACTTAAGTTTTTACATACGAAATGGACGAATTATAGTCAATTTAATTTTTTATAAAAATTTTAAAAATGGACGATGTATAGTCCATTAAATTTTGTATATATAGCCAGTCCATTTAATTTTTTGCATGCAAAATAGACGATGTATAGTCTATATAATTTGTTGCAAACGAATCGGACGATTTAAAGTCGACTAAATTTTTTCATAAAAAATTGAAAAAAAGACGATGTATAGTCCATAAAATTTTTTTCATAAAAAAATTTTTTGCATGAAAAATGGATGATGTATAGTTTTTTAAATTCTTTGCACAAAAAGAAGACGACGTATATAGTCCACTTAAGTTTTTACATACGAAATGGACGAATTATAGTCAATTTAATTTTTTATAAAAATTTTAAAAATGGACGATGTATAGTCCATTAAATTTTGTATATATAGCCAGTCCATTTAATTTTTTGCATGCAAAATAGACGATGTATAGTCTATATAATTTGTTGCATACGAATCGGACGATTTAAAGTCGACTAAATTTTTTCATAAAAAATTGAAAAAAAGACGATGTATTGTCCATTAAATTTTTTTCATAAAAAAATTTTTTGCATGAAAAATGGATGATGTATAGTTTTTTAAATTCTTTGCACAAAAATAAGACGACGTATATAGTCCACTTAAGTTTTTACATACGAAATGGACGAATTATAGTCAATTTAATTTTTTATAAAAATTTTAAAAATGGACGATGTATAGTCCATTAAATTTTGTATATATAGCCAGTCCATTTAATTTTTTGCATGCAAAATAGACGATGTATAGTCTATATAATTTGTTGCAAACGAATCGGACGATTTAAAGTCGACTAAATTTTTTCATAAAAAATTTAAAAAAAGACGATGTATAGTCCATTAAATTTTTTTCATAAAAAAATTTTTTGCATGAAAAATGGATGATGTATAGTTTCTTAAATTCTTTGCACAAAAAGAAGACGACGTATATAGTCCACTTAAGTTTTTACATACGAAATGGACGAATTATAGTCAATTTAATTTTTTATAAAAATTTTAAAAATGGACGATGTATAGTCCATTAAATTTTGTATATATAGCCAGTCCATTTAATTTTTTGCATGCAAAATAGACGATGTATAGTCTATATAATTTGTTGCATACGAATCGGACGATTTAAAGTCGACTAAATTTTTTCATAAAAAATTGAAAAAAAGACGATGTATAGTCCATAAAATTTTTTTTCATAAAAAAATTTTTTAGTCAATTTATTTTTTATAAAAATTTTAAAAATGGACGATATATAGTCCATTAAATTTTGTATATATAGCCAGTCCATTTAATTTTTTGCATGCAAAATAGACGATGTATAGTCTATATAATTTGTTGCAAACGAATCGGACGATTTAAAGTCGACTAAATTTTTTCATAAAAAATTGAAAAAAAGACGATGTATAGTCCATTAAATTTTTTTCATTAAAAAATTTTTTGCATGAAAAATGGATGATGTATAGTTTTTTAAATTCTTTGCACAAAAAGAAGACGACGTATATAGTCCACTTAAGTTTTTACATACGAAATGGACGAATTATAGTCAATTTAATTTTTTATAAAAATTTTAAAAATGGACGATGTATAGTCCATTAAATTTTGTATATATAGCCAGTCCATTTAATTTTTTGCATGCAAAATAGACGATGTATAGTCTATATAATTTGTTGCATACGAATCGGACGATTTAAAGTCGACTAAATTTTTTCATAAAAAATTTAAAAAAAGACGATGTATAGTCCATAAAATTTTTTTCATAAAAAAATTTTTTGCATGAAAAATGGATGATGTATAGTTTTTTAAATTCTTTGCACAAAAAGAAGACGACGTATATAGTCCACTTAAGTTTTTACATACGAAATGGACGAATTATAGTCAATTTAATTTTTTATAAAAATTTTAAAAATGGACGATGTATAGTCCATTAAATTTTGTATATGTAGCCAGTCCATTTAATTTTTTGCATGCAAAATAGACGATGTATAGTCTATATAATTTGTTGCATACGAATCGGACGATTTAAAGTCGACTAAATTTTTTCATAAAAAATTGAAAAAAAGACGATGTATAGTCCATTAAATTTTTTTCATAAAAAAATTTTTTGCATGAAAAATGGATGATGTATAGTTTTTTAAATTCTTTGCACAAAAAGAAGACGACGTATATAGTTCACTTAAGTTTTTACATACGAAATGGACGAATTATAGTCAATTTAATTTTTTATAAAAATTTTAAAAATGGACGATGTATAGTCCATTAAATTTTGTATATATAGCCAGTCCATTTAATTTTTTGCATGCAAAATAGACGATGTATAGTCTATATAATTTGTTGCAAACGAATCGGACGATTTAAAGTCGACTAAATTTTTTCATAAAAAATTGAAAAAAAGACGATGTATAGTCCATAAAATTTTTTTCATAAAAAAATTTTTTGCATGAAAAATGGATGATGTATAGTTTTTTAAATTCTTTGCACAAAAAGAAGACGACGTATATAGTCCACTTAAGTTTTTACATACGAAATGGACGAATTATAGTCAATTTAATTTTTTATAAAAATTTTAAAAATGGACGATGTATAGTCCATTAAATTTTGTATATATAGCCAGTCCATTTAATTTTTTGCATGCAAAATAGACGATGTATAGTCTATATAATTTGTTGCATACGAATCGGACGATTTAAAGTCGACTAAATTTTTTCATAAAAAATTGAAAAAAAGACGATGTATTGTCCATTAAATTTTTTTCATAAAAAAATTTTTTGCATGAAAAATGGATGATGTATAGTTTTTTAAATTCTTTGCACAAAAATAAGACGACGTATATAGTCCACTTAAGTTTTTACATACGAAATGGACGAATTATAGTCAATTTAATTTTTTATAAAAATTTTAAAAATGGACGATGTATAGTCCATTAAATTTTGTATATATAGCCAGTCCATTTAATTTTTTGCATGCAAAATAGACGATGTATAGTCTATATAATTTGTTGCAAACGAATCGGACGATTTAAAGTCGACTAAATTTTTTCATAAAAAATTTAAAAAAAGACGATGTATAGTCCATAAAATTTTTTTCATAAAAAAATTTTTTGCATGAAAAATGGATGATGTATAGTTTATTAAATTCTTTGCACAAAAAGAAGACGACGTATATAGTCCACTTAAGTTTTTACATACGAAATGGACGAATTATAGTCAATTTAATTTTTTATAAAAATTTTAAAAATGGACGTTGTATAGTCCATTAAATTTTGTATATATAGCCAGTCCATTTAATTTTTTGCATGAAAAATAGAAGATGTATAGTCTATATAATTTGTTGCATACGAATCGGACGATTTAAATTCGACTAAATTTTTTCATAAAAAAATTGAAAAAAAGACGATGTATAGTCCATTAGATTTTTTTCATACAAAAATTTCTTGCATGAAAAATGGATGATGTATAGTCTACATAATTTGTTGCATACGAATCGGACCTTTTAAAGTCGACTAAATTTTTTCATAAAAAATTGAAAAAAAGACGATGTATATATAGTCCATTAAATTTTTTTCATAAAAAATTTTTTTGCATGAAAAATGGATGATGTATAGTTTATTAAATTCTTTGCACAAAAAGAAGACGACGTATATAGTCCACTTAAGTTTTTACATACGAAATGGACGAATTATAGTCAATTTAATTTTTTATAAAAATTTTAAAAATGGACGATGTATAGTCCATTAAATTTTGTATATATAGCCAGTCCATTTAACTTTTTGCATGAAGAATAGACGATGTATAGTCTATATAATTTGTTGCATACGAATCGGACGATTTAAAGTCGAATAAATTTTTTCATAAAAAATTGAAAAAAAGACGATGTATAGTCCATTAAATTTTTTTCATTAAAAAATTTTTTGCATGAAAAATTGATAACGTATAGTTTATTAAATTCTTTGCACAAAAAGAAGACGACGTATATAGTCCACTTAAGTTTTTACATACGAAATGGACGAATTATAGTCAATTTAATTTTTTATAAAAATTTTAAAAATGGACGTTGTATAGTCCATTAAATTTTGTATATATAGCCAGTCCATTTAATTTTTTGCATGAAAAATAGAAGATGTATAGTCTATATAATTTGTTGCATACGAATCGGACGATTTAAATTCGACTAAATTTTTTCATAAAAAAATTGAAAAAAAGACGATGTATAGTCCATTAGATTTTTTTCATACAAAAATTTCTTGCATGAAAAATGGATGATGTATAGTCTACATAATTTGTTGCATACGAATCGGACCTTTTAAAGTCGACTAAATTTTTTCATGAAAAATTTAAAAAAAGACGATGTATAGTCCATTAAATTTTTTTCATAAAAAAATTTTCTGCATGAAAAATGGATGATGTATAGTTTATTATATTCTTTGCACGAAAAGAAGACGACGTATATAGTCCACTTAAGTTTTTACATACAAAATGGACGAATTATAGTCAATTTAATTTTTTATAAAAATTTTAAAAATGGACGATGTATAGTCCATTAAATTTTGTATATATAGCCAGTCCATTTAATTTTTTGCATGAAAAATAGACGATGTATAGTCTATATAATTTGTTGCATACGAATCGGACGATTTAAAGTCGACTAAATTTTTTCATACAAAATTGTAAAAAAGACGATGTATAGTCCATTCAATTTTTTTCATAAAAAAATTTTTTGCATGAAAAATGGATGATGTATAGTTTATTAAATTCTTTGCACGAAAAGAAGACGACGTATATAGTCCACTTAAGTTTTTACATACGAAATGGACGAATTATAGTCAATTAAATTTTTTATAAAAATTTTAAAAATGGACGATGTATAGTCCATTAAATTTTGTATATATAGCCAGTCCATTTAATTTTTTGCATGAAAAATAGACGATGTATAGTCTATATAATTTGTTGCATACGAATCGGACGATTTAAAGTCGACTAAATTTTTTCATAAAAAATTTAAAAAAAAAACGATGTATTATAGTCCATTCAATTTTTTTCATAAAAAAATTTTTTGCATGAAAAATGGATGATGTATGGTTTATTAAATTTTTTGAACGAAAAGAAGACGACGTATATAGTCCACTTAAGTTTTTACATACGAAATGGACGAATTATAGTCAATTAAATTTTTTATAAAAATTTTAAAAATGGACGATGTATAGTCCATTAAATTTTGTATATATAGCCAGTCCATTTAATTTTTTGCATGAAAAATAGACGATGTATAGTTTATATAATTTGTTGCATACGAATCGGACGATTTAAAGTCGACTAAATTTTTTCATAAAAAATTTAAAAAAAGACGATGTATAGTCCATTAAACTTTTTTCATAAAAAATTTTTTGCATGAAAAATGGATGATGTATAGTTTATTAAATTCTTTGCACGAAACGAAGACAACGTATATAGTCCACTTAAGTTTTTAGATACGAAGTGGACGAATTATAGTCAATTAAATTTTTTATAAAAATTTTAAAAATGGACGATGTATAGTCCATTAAATTTTGTATATATAGCCAGTCCATTTAATTTTTTGCATGAAAAATAGAAGATGTATAGTCTATATAATTTGTTGCATACGAATCGGACGATTTAAAGTCGACTAAATTTTTTCATAAAAAATTTAAAAAAGACGATGTATATATAGTCCATTAAATTTTTTTCATAAAAAATTTTTTTGCATGCAAAATGGGTGATGTATAGTTTATTATATTCTTTGCACGAAAAGAAGACGACGCATATAGTCCACTTAAGTTTTTACATACGAAATGGACGAATTATAGTCAATTTAATTTTTTATAAAAATTTTAAAAATGGACGATGTATAGTCCATTAAATTTTGTATATATAGCCAGTCCATTTAATTTTTTGCATGCAAAACAGACGATGTATAGTCTATATAATTTGTTGCATACGAATCGGACGATTTAAAGTCGACTAAATTTTTCATAAAAAATTTAAAAAAAAGACGATGTATAGTCTATTAAATTTTTTTCATAAAAAAATTTTTTGCATGAAAAATGGATGATGTATAGTTTATTAAATTCTTTGCACGAAAAGAAGACGACGTATATAGTCCACTTAAGTTTTTACATACGAAATGGACGAATTATAGTCAATTTAATTTTTTATAAAAAATTAAAAAATGGACGATGTATAGTCCATTAAACTTTGTATATATAGCCAGTCCATTTAAGTTTTTGCATGAAAAATAGAAGATGTATAGTCTATATAATTTGTTGCATACGAATCGGACGATTTAAAGTCGACTAAATTTTTTCATAAAAAATTTAAAAAAAGACGATGTATATTCCTTTAAATTTTTTTCATAAAAAAATTTTTTGCATGAAAAATGGATGATGTATAGTTTATTAAATTTTTTGAACGAAAAGAAGACGACGTATATAGTCCACTTAAGTTTTTACATACGAAATGGACGAATTATAGTCAATTTAATTTTTTAAAAAAATTTTAAAAATGGACGATGTATAGTCCATTAAATTTTGTATATATAGCCAGTCCATTTAATTTTTTGCATGCAAAATAGACGATGTATAGTCTATATAATTTGTTGCATACGAATCGGACGATTTAAAGTCCACTAAATTTTTTCATAAAAAATTGAAAAAAAAGACGATGTTATAGTCCATTAAATTTTTTTCATTAAAAAATTTTTTGCATGAAAAATGGATGATGTATAGTTTATGAAATTCTTTGCACGAAAAGAAGACGACGTATATAGTCCACTTAAGTTTTTACATACGAAATAGACGAATTATAGTCAATTTAATTTTTTATAAAAATTTTAAAAATGGACGATGTATAGTCCATTAAATTTTGTATATATAGCCAGTCCATTAGTGTTTTCCATAAGAAATAGACGATGTGTAGTCTATATAATTTGTTGCATACGAATCGGACGATTTAAAGTCGACTAAATTTTTTCATAAAAAAATTGAAAAAAAGACGATGTATAGTCCATTAGATTTTTTTCATACAAAAATTTCTTGCATGAAAAATGGATGATGTATAGTCTACATAATTTGTTGCATACGAATCGGTCCTTTTAAAGTCGACTAAATTTTTTCATGAAAAATTTAAAAAAAGACGATGTATAGTCCATTAAATTTTTTTCATAAAAAATTTTTCTGCATGAAAAATGGATGATGTATAGTTTATTATATTCTTTGCACGAAAAGAAGACGACGTATATAGTCCACTTAAGTTTTTACATACGAAATGGACGAATTATAGTCAATTTAATTTTTTATAAAAATTTTAAAAATGGACGATGTATAGTCCATTAAATTTTGTATATATAGCCAGTCCATTTAATTTTTTGCATGAAAAATAGAAGATGTATAGTCTATATAATTTGTTGCATACCAATCGGACGATTTTAAGTCGACTAAATTTTTTCATAAAAAAATTGAAAAAAAGACGATGTATAGTCCATTAGATTTTTTTCATACAAAAATTTCTTGCATGAAAAATGGATGATGTATAGTCTACATAATTTGTTGCATACGAATCGGACCTTTTAAAGTCGACTAAATTTTTTCATGAAAAATTTAAAAAAAGACGATGTATAGTCCATTAAATTTTTTTCATAAAAAAATTTTCTGCATGAAAAATGGATGATGTATAGTTTATTATATTCTTTGCACGAAAAGAAGACGACGTATATAGTCCACTTAAGTTTTTACATACGAAATGGACGAATTATAGTCAATTTAATTTTTTATAAAAATTTTAAAAATGGACGATGTATAGTCCATTAAATTTTGTATATCTAGCCAGTCCATTTAATTTTTTGCATGAAAGATAGACTATGTATAGTGTATATAATTTGTTGCATACGAATCGGACGATTTAAAGTCGACTAAATTTTTTCATAAAAAATTGAAAAAAAGACGATGTATAGTCCATTAAATTTTTTTCATAAAAAAATTTTTTGCATGAAAAATGGATGATGTATAGTTTATTAAATTCTTTGCACGAAAAGAAGACGACGTATATAGTCCACTTAAGTTTTTACATACGAAATAGACGAATTATAGTCAATTTAATTTTTTACGACGATTTAAAGTCGACTAAATTTTTTCATAAAAAATTGAAAAAAAGACGATGTATAGTCCATTAAATTTTTTTCATAAAAAAATTTTTTGCATGAAAAATAGACGATGTATAGTCTATATAATTTGTTGCATACGAATGGGACGATTTAAAGTCGACTAAATTTTTTCATAAAAAATTGCAAAAAAAGGCGATGTATAGCCCATAAAATTTTTTTCATAAAAATATTTTTTTTTTTATAAAAAATGGATGATGTATAGTTTATTAAATTCTTTGCACGAAAAGAAGACGACGTATATAGTCCACTTAAGTTTTTACATACGAAATGGACGAATTATAGTCAATTTAATTTTTTATAAAAATTTTAAAAATGGACGATGTATAGTCCATTAAATTTTGTATATATAGCCAGTCCATTTAATTTTTTGCATGAAAGATATACGATGTCTAGTCTATATAATTTGTTGCATACGAATCGGACGATTTAAAGTTGACTAAATTTTTCATAAAAAATTGAAAAAAAAGACGATGTATAGGATGATGTATAGTCCATTTAAATTTTTACTTTTTTTCATACGAAATGGATGATTTGTAATCGATTAAATTTTAACATAAAAAAATAAAAAATAGACGATGTGTAGTCCACTAAATTTTGTTTGTACAGTCCATTTAATTGTTTGCATGAAAAATAGACGATGTATAGTCTATTTAATTTTTTTGCACATGAAATGGACTATTTATAGTCGATTAAATTTTTTCATAAAAAATTGAAAAAATGGACGATGTCCGTTAAATTTTTTCATAAAAAATTTTTTGCCATAAAGATTGGATGATATAATATAGTCTTTTAAATATTTTGGATGAAAGCAAGACTATGTATACAGTCCATTTACTTTTTTTGCATAGGATATGGACGATTTATAGTGGATTACATTTTTTTCATAAAAAAATTTAAAAATGGACGATGTATAGGCCATTAAATTTTTCTTATGAAAATTTTTTTTTGCATGAAAAATGGATGATGTATTACAGTTCATTAAATTTTTTTTCATAAAAAAATTTATGATGTATTATGGTTCATTAATTTTTTTTTTTCGTGAAAAATTGCATTAAATTTTTTTGTCTAAATAATGTATATTTCATTTATTTTTATTTGAATTTTTTGGCATTAAGGGAAAGGCAAAGTCCGGTTCAAATCGTGTTTGTTTTGGTCGGTTGTATTCACCGTTCGTTGCGTAAAGGTAATTAAGCTGAAGGTGTTGGTGCCGGAGCTCCAGTAAAATTTGCTGCTGTGATGGGAAATTTGGCAGCTGAAGTTTTTTGAGTTGGCTGGCAATGCTGGTCGTGACCACAAAAAAAGCAAGAATAAATTCCACGTCATTTACAGTTTGGCCATCCGCTATGGACGAATAATTGAACAAAATTGTTATCGGGTTTTTACCATTGCCCAAGGTGGGATTTTACGAAATGTCCAAGCTGTCCTCTTGCCTGAAAAGACTGAAAAAAAATTAAATTATTTAGATGGATTTAAAATGTACAAAACATTCTACATTCATAAATAAAATATACCAACCGTCCTTTTTAGGACGACAAATTTATTTTCAAAAAGAGTAAATATTCTTTAAAATTAAACAGAAAAGAAAAAAGTATTTACCAATTAATATTTTCAATTAAGAATTTAATTGATTCCATTAAATTTTTAATTGTATTAATTTGAGTGGAAAAAACTTAATTAATATTATCAAATTGTTTATAGATGAAAATTTAATTAATTTTTAATTGATATTACAAATATTTTAATTAATATTACAAAATCATTCATATTACTTTTTTGTGTGTATGTATTATAATAAATATTTTGTTTTATATTCGACACTGAGGAACTACATACATTTAGCAAATACTACGTATAATCAATTCCAAATAAATGGATTACTTTTTATTCTAACTCGTCATTTATCACACTAAATATTTTTTTAGAAACAAACTAAAAAAAAACCCCATCAAATTTTTCAATATACAGTCCACTCTTGATAATTGAAAATCGTTAATTTGAATCTCACGGTAATTTGAACTGTTTTCCAAGTCCCTCGAAAAACACTCAATAATTGAAAATATATATGTAATTTGGTCCCCTCAATAATTTGAAATTATTTGAATGGCATTTTGATCGCCGACTCGCTATAATTTGAATTATTTGCTCTACGCTCTATAATTTGAATTATTTTAATTGCTGTGTTTTATGCAAAATATAAAATAAAAAAATACTGACTTTTTCATTATAAATTGTATCTATACCAGGTATATCTGTAACTGTAAGAAAGTTTCCAATAAAAAATTTAAAATTTTAAAATAACTCTTCTTAATTTGAATTTTTTCTATCTCTCTTTCGATACAAAATATCTCGTTAAAATGAAAACTCGATTATTTGAACTTTTTTTCTGGTCCTTCAGTTTCAAATTATCAAGAGTCGAATGCACATACTTTCAGATGTATATTAAATTTTCAAAAAGTTATAAAATCAGAATTTAAATTCCCTCGTCTCAAACATTAAATTTCAATTTCAGGCAACAATAAAACAAATTAGATCTCTTTGTTAAAAGTTATTGTGGTCCTGATTTAAATTTTTGGATGAAAACAAGACGACGTATATAGTCCATTTACTTTTTTGCATACGAAATTGACGATTTATAGTTGATTAAATTTTATCATAAAAATTTTAAAATGGACGATGTATAAGTCCACTAATTTTTTGTTTGTACAGTCAATTTAATTTTTTTGCATGAAAAATAGACGATGTATAGTCTATTTAATTTTTTGCCCACGAAATGGACGATTTATAATCGGTTAAATTTTTTCATAAGAAATTGAAAAACGGACGATGTCCATTAAATTTTTTTCATAAAAAATGTTTTTGCATGAAAAATGGATGATGTATAGTCCGATTAAATTTTTGGATGAAAACAAGACGACGTATATAGTCCATTTAGTTTTTTGCATACGATATGGACGATTTATAGTCGATTTAATTTTATCATAAAAAATTTAAAAATGGACGATGTATAGTCCATTAAATTTTTGCATGCAAATTTTAATTAAAATTTTTAAATTTTAAATTTTTTTAATGAAAAATAAATTTTTTTGCATGAAAAATGGACGATGTATAGTTCATTTAAGTTTTTTTTCCTAAAAAATGGACGATGTATGAAATATGGAGGATTTATAGTCCATTTAAATTTTTGCATAAAAAATTTTTTTCATGAAAAATGGACGATGTATTAAATTTAAATTTTTTGCTTGAAAAATGGACAATGTACAGTCCATTAATTTTTTTTTAAATAAAGTTCTTTTGCATGAAAAATGGTATAAACATTTTTTTTTTCATGAAAAATGGACGATGTATATTCCTTATAATTTTTTTATTGAAAAATGGACGATGTATAGTTCTTTAAATTTTTTTCATAAGAGAATATTTTGCCTTAAGTATGGACGATGTACAGTTCATTAAAGTTTTTTTTCCTAAAAAATGGACGATGTATATTTTTTGCATAAAATATGGGGGACTTATAGTCCGTTTAACTTTTTGCATAAAAATTTTTTTCATGAAAAATGAACGATGTATTAAATTTAAATTTTTTTATTGAAAAATGGACGATGTATAGTCCGTTTAACTTTTTTCATAAAAATTCTTTTGCATGAAAAATGGATTATAATTTTTTTTCATGAAAAATGGACGATGTATATATATTCCATTTAATTTTTTGCATAAAAAATGGAAGTTGTATAGTCCATTTAATTTTTTTCATGAAAAATTAACCATTTATATATAGTACATTTAAAATTTTGCATCCAAAATCGACGTTGTATAGTCTATGTAAGTTTTTGCATAAAAATCACGGAAGATGTATAGTTCACTTAATTTTGAATATAAAAAATGGACAAAGTAAAGTCCATTTAATTTTTATTCAAAAAAAAATTTTTTTTTTAAATGGACGATGTATAGTCTATGTAATTTTTATTCATAAATTTATTTTTTTCTAATGGACGATGTATAGTCCATTAAATTTTTGCCATGATAAATGGATAATGTATAGTCCATTTAATTTTTTGAATAAAAAATGGAATGTGTATAGTCCATTTAATTTTATTTGGAATAAAAAAAATGTTTTTTCATGAATAATGGACGGTCTATTTAATTTTTCTCTAGGGAAATTGGATGACGGGATGACTTCTTTACAAACGAACGCTGCGTAGTCTCAATGCTAGTGATGATTGACAAGATTAGTTGTCCTTCTTCTTTGATCGAAAATCGCACGACATATGCAAGGATTGACGTTTTTATTTGATTGTCTCCAGGACACTTTATAACTCCTTTCTCTTAAGGTAATCTATCAATCTCGGCTCCACCCAAACACTGCATAAGATTTGGTTACAACATCTGGCCATAACATAAATTTTAATTTTCCTGCGAATAAAAATAAATTTTATAATATGTGCTTAAATTAGATAACAAATGCAAATCAAGTTTAAAAGAAAAACACACAGAATTTGCATAACGTACAGAAATATTTACTAACAATACCTCCCGATGAGCAACGTACAATGCAGGAGACAGACGACATTATGAAAACAACAATGTTGACAACAAACACCAATAAAAAGACCAACAAAGATGCCTGCCTACCCAAACAAGATTGAGAGAGTAGAGCTACTGTCACTGAAAAAGTCATTGACTTTAGGTGATGGCAATAAAGCTTTCAACTTATCTTGATAATGATGCCACATCAAAAACAAGGGGTCATTGCTGAAGGGTCCCAATAATAACCTTTTCATAATTTTATCATTCATAAATAAATTTATCTTCGTACCAGAAGATACACAATAAAAATGAGTTTTTGCATTGAATGTTTATGAAAATATGTGTTTGTAAGCATATAAATTTATGCGTGTACGTATGTGTGTGTGTGTGTGTGTGTAGTACAAACTAATCACATTGCGGTATCCGTTCAAGTGTTTATGGAGAATGTAACATTAAACCTTAGAAATGTACCCATACATCTATCTAAATACATTTGCACCAGCAGTGTGTTCCTAATGGGCCATCTCTTTTAACGAGTTGTAGTTATTGCCTACATTCATTTAGTCACTACATCTACTACTACCACTACTATGTACACACACACACACACATGCACATATACACGCACAAACACTTGCCACTTGAACTAGAACATTACTGTATGCTGTACTGAATGTTACTGTGGAATGTGTGCGTGTAACTCCTGGTACAGGTCTTTTGAAATTGTGTATTTTGTATGAGCAAATTATCGCAAGGGAAAACACTGGTAATTTTGACTGCTGCATAATATTTTGTTACAGTTTTAAAATGTTGCCCCACAACGATTTCTCATAAACATATTGTTGGTGCAGACGCACAACAGCAAATACTGTGGGTATGCACAGTGGCAGGGAAAACTGGGAGATTTTCTGTAAAAAGTTCTCACAAAATTAAGACACACAAAGTTAAGCCATAAACACATCATATTTTCAGAGACCTTAGGCTAAGATGATATATGCTATAAATTACAGTTGAAATTTATTTGCTGATGGCTTAGCATGTCTATATACGTATTTCATTGGCGCTTCAACCAAATCATCAGTAGACTTCAACCACAAATTCTGAAGAGATACAAACCTCTTACTTTATGCATAGACTTTTAAAAACTATATGAGAATTCATAAAATAATAATATTCTATATTTTTTATTGTTATCCGATGGATTTCTAATTATATAAGGATGTAGAAAAATAAAATGAGTTCACCTGGATATAAATTATTTGCTGGGATTTGTATCAGTTTCAAAGCCTACTAAGCTTATTTTTTCTTTTGTGATTTTCAAAAATATTATTATTTTATGAATTCTCATATAGTTTTTGAAAGTCTATGCATAAAGTAAGAGGTTTGTGACTCTTCAGAGTTTGTGGTTGAAGTCTGCTGATGATTTGGTTGAAGCGCTAGTGAAAGGCGTATATAGACATGCTAAACCACCAGCAAATAAATTTCAAATATTGTATGTAAACTTCTGACAATATGTCAAACAATAAATTTCTTCAATATAAATATTAATTAATAAATTACTTATGTTTAATATACTGATCCGAAGCGATTTTTTCCCAACATTTTCTGGTAACCCTATGCATAAGCGAAAGTCAACTGTTTTACAGGGAAATAACAACTCTGACGATTTATATGGGGCGTTTAGGAGCACCATAAAAGTTGGCGGGGGTGACGACATTGCAGAATTCGGGATAAAAAATTCAGACGAATGTAGCAGAATTATCTGCCTTAAAAAAACAACGAACTATTAATAACGATAAACGATAGTCAACTGGCAATCAAGGCTGTCACATCCAACATAACCCTAGAATGCCGCATATCATTGAAACAGCACCCTCACACAGGTACACGGACATTAGGCCATTTCACATAACATTATAGTGGATGATCTCAGTAAGAGGGGAGCCCTGTTTTGCAATATCGATTTTGGCTATCTCTGCAGTCTTTCACTTTTATCCTTTTGGAGGCGAATTGATGCTGTTCTTGTGCAGATGGGTTAACTCAGATGGCATAATGAGCCAACCTGCTTTAAAGTGAAAGCCCGCTGGGCTTGAATCGATACTAAAAGACCTACAGCCGTATCAAAAAATAATTATAATTTGAGCTTGAAGTGTATGCTAAAACAAAGTTTCTATAAAAATTTTAACAAAAGAACACTTGAAGTTCTTATTAATATTTTTGGATACGGCAGCTAGGATATATCTATCCTACCTAAGGATGCATTTACAGCACCTCATGGCCATGATTATGGGGCTCAGCACTTTTGGAATTCAACCCAAACGCATGGGTTTCCCTTTTAATGGCTACAGCTGCTGTTGTGATGACAGGGAAGAAGAAGAAAATATAATGCACCTACTGTACCTCTGTCCCACTCTGGAGGATAATCGTGTTCGCCTTCTGGACAAAAGATCCTTCAGCAGCCTTTCCGAGGTAACAGAAATGAAAATCAATAAAACAAATTCTTATAAAAAGTATTTTTATAGAGGCATAAAACTTTAAGTTGGTAACACTTTTTTAACTAGCGTCCATTTTGTCAGCTGTCAAGTGACTGATGTTTAGCTTGGTTTGACATTTTAACATGAATAGACTGACAGCTGAACAGCACTTCCAAATTGTGTAAATTTTCTTTGAAAATCATGCACTCAGCGAAAAGGCAGCTTAAAATCAATAAAAAATATGTTTAATTAATAAGAAACATTTCTACTATATTCAAAAATATTAAACTAATGTGACGAATTTTTTTTTTATTTTTAGGTTGCAGCTTTTCCATTTTACGGTCAATATAATCGTCTATCAGAGCAATTAATTCGCTTAAGTATGGAACGTTTTCCCACTACGTTTACTTTATATGATAATAAGCATCCCCAGGAACGTCGTACAGTGTCTACAGAAGAACTCATTGCTGCGGTAGAGTGTAGCGTAGAGGAATGCAGGAATCTGTGTATCCGCCTTGACTACTGACTTCTTCGTTCATCAATCGAACAACTATGATGTGAAACAGCTGTAGTACAACATGCCACAAAGCTTATGCCAAAATTGATTCATTGAAGGAAACGTTTGGCAACTGCCTAGTTTCACGTTTCAGACCTGTGAATTGGCCTCCAGGATCGTGCGATTCAACGCCTCTAGACTATTTTCTATGGGGAAATTTAAAGACGGTATTCTACGCCGATAAGCCCGACATAATTAATCACTTGGAGGACAACATTCGCCGAGTTATTGCCAATGTACGGCCATAAATGTTAGAAAGAGTAATCGAAATTTGAAACTCCAGATTTGAATACGTCCAAACCAGCCGTGGCAGTTATATGCCAGAACTCATATTTAAATTATAATACCAGAAGATTATCTTTTGAATGAAATAAATTTCATGTCATATTAAAAAATACACCTTTGTTTTATTTTATTTCAAAGGCCTATAACTCTATAAAAAAAACATCCTCTATTAGGAGCATTAGGCGGTTTCTCGTTGACTGTCCAAATGGCATTTTATTTATAAAACGATCCCTCCTGCATGAAAACTGAATGTTCTAGTCATATAATTTCTCTCCCTTCTTACTCTCCACAATTTTTTTGTTTGTTTAATTAAGCCAGTGCTTCTCTCTTTTGTTCGGTCCCCATTTTTTTGGGTTTCTGCAGTTATCCCAAACAATCATACTCTTGGGACCAAGTGAACTCGATTATTTGCTTCACTATTACCAGACATATGTTGACCTAACTCAACCTAATTATTCCCGAGCAATATTTAGAATTGGGATAAATGATATGTATTGTCACTGAAATTTGAAATACAATTATTAGTGTTATTCATTAGAAATCATATTGAAAATTGGGCTTTCATCTGAAAATATTGCCATTCTCGTTTTACCATCAATTTTAAATTGTTTGTTTGTGTTTTTTTTTTTGTATCCCACTGTATGCTTGTTTAAAAGGTGGGAAATATAAATATGTTTTTGTGTTACTAGGCTAAACCATAACTTTTTCAATATGGTTAGTAGTTTGGCCAGGCACAAATAAAAAAAGCTTAGTTATTTTCCTTTTTTTTAATCAAAACTTACAGCGCATGTAGTTTATTAACAACATCAGGAGAATAAATAAACAAAAATAATTCAGTTCATGGTTTAACATAAACTAATTTAATTTTGCCTAACGGGTGATTAATGAAATACTAAAGCTAAAGCGTTGAAAATAAACGAGATTAAGTGTCGACAAAGTAGAGCAAGACTGGCCCCCACCAACACAACTTCTTTTTTAACTTTTTATAATGTTGGATTTTGATTTACAAAAGTTGATTAACCATAACAAATTGAGATATGAAGAAAAAGGAGAGAATAAATGAGATTACAAAAAGAAATTAAACAGAATAAGGTAAAAATTTCCTGTTTCAAAACGCAAAACGGATTCAAACGGTCTTAATTGTTATATTGTCATAATGCTTTAAAATTTATGTTTGAAAAAGAAAACTAAAGCAAAAACAGTTACATATAACTAGTTAGTCGTCCTGTCGCATACTTAGGGCCTGTCGACAAGGTTATACTTGTCGCATATTAACATTTGAAACAATAACAAAATATTAAAATTTGTTTTTGTTTTGAATGTCGACATCGTGGGGCAGGCCCTATGACACTTGATTCACGTAAATTTCAGCAAAATGTTAAAAAAAATGTTCGTAAATTTCTTAAAATGAATAAATTTTTTAAAAAGCTAATAGTCTTTCTAAAAAAAATAGGGAATTGCAAAATTTTTCTACGACTAATAAAAGTATAACACAGTGTCATTAGATATTTGCATAATTACTAAAGAACAAGCAATACTGTTGCAAGTTAGTGATGTTAAGTTTGAGCTTTCATTGCATAAAAAGCTTCCAAGAAATTGGAGTACAATAAATCAAAACAATTCACATATTCTAATTGCTTTGACAAATATATATTTAATATATAGGCCTGAAGTTTACATCACTTGACACCAACCACGCATAGTGGAGCAGACACAAGAAAACTGATGATGAAGGTGACGTCGTACAGTGAGACAGCCCTATAGTAACCGCGGCTAAAAATTGTTTTTAGCGTGTCGTCCAATTTGGATGAAATTTTCACAGATATATGAGTAACAATTCCCTGAAATTTCAGCCTCATAACTTCATTACTTTTTGGTCTAGAGCAAGTCAAAGTTGAGGTATGCCAACGCGCTTGAAATATGTTAGTTCAATATGTAATATTCAAAAGCTTATTAATAAAAAAATACATAATAAATATAACTTTAAAGTATTTTGTTAATTAATTTAGTTGTTGTAGAATGAGTAGATGAAAGAAGAAATTTAAAAAAAAACACAAGCAAAAAATTTCTTAACAACAGAATTGTGGTGTAAAAATTTAACATTTTGCATTTTCAATGGACTAGGAAATATAGAGCAGCCCCTCGCCCTAGGTGCAGACTTATATCAAATGAAAGATTGAAGTCTCAGCTTTCATTTGAAGTAAAGGACATATAGCAAAAGTTTGCAAAAGTAATTTAAACATACAAAATACTACAAAAAATACGCAACGCGCACATTCTGTTGCTATACGTATGTTAGCATGTTTACTTTACTTTTATTTTTTTTAATTATTAATTATTTTTTTGTTGTTTATTATTATTAAAAAATTAGTGATAGAATGAAAAAAAAAACTGTTCTTTTTTATTTCATTTCAATGGCGTAATAGTGGGAGTGTTATTGTAATTTTTGCATGCAACATTACAGTAAATATCAAATTTCAAGGTTGAATTTTTTTTTAACTGGAATTGTCTCAAAAATAACCTGTGCAAAATTTCAAAGCTCTACAATGACTCCTTGTATTTAATGCCGGTGTTGTCTCACTGTGCGTCGTTCTGTTCTGCTGGTGTTTGTCATAATAATTTACAATTTCTTTAGTGCAAATTGTTCCTTAAAAATTATCACATTAAACTTGGCTTAAGCCTAGGACACTGTTCACAATTTCGTGCGAAATGCTGTCAAACTACATATAAAAATATTTGGTATGAAATATTATGCGAAATAAATTTGCAAAAGTAGTACTCTGTTCTTGTTGCGAAAAACACGTAAAAGCTATCTGGCATCATGTTTTTCCATGCAAAATGAATCTGGCATCATTTTAGCTTAGCTGCGAAACAACATGAGCAGTGCTTTTTTCGCACGGAATTTTAACAATGTTGCATACTTTCAAGCAATAAAAGCGAGAAATTTATAAAAAAAATAACCGCGAGTTGGGCTTCATTTAGTACATGTAAAATTTTTCACGCGAAATAATCAATGGTACTGAAAATTTTTCACAACTTCGAACAGAGTACCAGCCTTTACTGAACTTTAGAAAAGCAACAAACCTGTGGCAAAAATGAAAAAGTGCTTAAGTTGAGATAAGCTGATTTTGCATATTTGAAAGTACCCCTGGACAAAATCTCAGTTTATTTGTACGGTTTTTCAAGAAGTTATAGCAACATGAATTTCGGCTTATCTTTTTTAGACTTCTAATCTAATTTGGAATAATAGCTTAATTTAGAATATACTTTGGTGTATTTCAACTTAAATGTATTATTTACGGTGTATAGAACGATGTTTGCTTAAAAAACTAAAGGTTAACAGAGAATTTCCCAATTTAACTGAAAAAGAAATAAATTTCTGAAAATCGACTTGAACGCTTAAAAGTGCTCTCTTGCCAAACTGTCAAATATGACTTAAGCACTTTTTCCTTATTGCCACAGAAATACGTTTAAGCAACGTAAAACGCAACGGTAAGCGTTAATAAATTATTTTACGTGTCTTGTTCTTGGTATTTAAATTTTTTCATGTAAAATTTGTCAACGCTTTACGTTTCGTTTTACAAAACAAAGGACCCTAAAGTTACCCTGTTTGCCGAAAGTTAAAATAAAAATGCGGGGGCAAAAAAAAAAAGGTAAAAATAAATTTACTGTGTGTATGTTTTCCACTACAACTCCTAATGTCAAGTAATAAGCTTTAATGAAGAAAAAATAATATTATGGTTTAGTAATTAGAAAATAATTTATAAACTAAATTACGCATTACTTGCAATAAAATGCTTAAGTCCTTAAGGATCCTAACCTAAATCTAACCTTTAAGCTTCTAACATCAAATCGAAACTAAAGACAATATGAATGAAATATCCAATGTGTACCGGTAGAATAAAAGAACAAAAAATACAAGTGAAAACAAAGCGCCAAACATACAAACAACATTACAAAATAAATGTTGAGTTAAAAGTTATAAAGCAAACAGGGAAAGATATTTGAATAAGGATACAAAACAAAAACCGATTGATAATGTCCTTAACCACAGACAACAAGCCAACAATAAATTTAAAAAAAAATTTTCATACAATTTAGCATTTTCGATTCTGCGCCGTTATAGAAATGTTTGGCAAATATGGCGCCCAGCTAGGGAAACAGTAAAGAAACGACAATAATACACCATAGCAAAAAGGAAATGCAATTCAATGGACCTGCAAGGCGGCAGCATTCAGTTGGAACTTCAGTAGCAGTTGGGACTTTGAAGGAATCGTACGGTTTAACGGATAAACATGGAAGTATTTGGCTGATTCTAGCAGTGACAAGTGAAAGAGAGCCAAAGTGTGAAACTCAAAGTGCATTATTGAAATAATATAAAAAAAATAAAACACACTCACCTTAGGCAAAAAGTGTAAAGAGAGCATAAATTTTTGTAGTTTTCCCCTACAAAAAAAAAGAAAATAATAATGATAAAATGAAACAAATGCATTGAGCTGAGAGTCTACCTACCACAAAGCAAAAATAGGCCTATAAACCAAAGAGCAAACACACAAAAGGCGGGAGAGAGAGCCATACAACGAAAATGCTATTCTGTAAATGTCAAGTGTAATGTCATCAACATCTCCAGCTTTCATTGTTTATAGATACTTAGACAACGCCAATCTATAGATAATAAATACTTCCCACAAAAATACCTATAAACGCGTTCGCACATATTTAACAATAAATTCAAAACTCTCTGCTTTCAATAACAAGGATATACAACAAGTACATGTGTTTAATATATGTATGTGAAAATAAATCCAATCAAAATTTAAATTAAAAAAAAGCAAAAATATTGAACAAAATACCAAAGAAAATAATTTATTTTAACGAATTTAAAAGCATGAATTGAAAGTGCCAACATGTATGCCAAAAAAATAATTAAATAAATATCATGTGAATAATGCAACTGCAGCAAAAAAGAAAAAATATTTTAACAAACAAAAGTGCAATAATGTATGCGCTGAGCTCCGGTAATGCCAAAGTTTTCCTGTATACATACACTTAATATTAAAATTAAAAATAAAAATTCAGTGCAGTGAATTTTAAAAATAAAATATAAGATTATCCTCAATATCCAGCTGAGATTTCACATTGGAATTGAATATTTATAATCAAAATAATTAAAATAATAATAATATCAAATCTAAAACAAAAATAGAATAATAAAAAAATAACAAAACAAAATAAACATCATGTGGATTAGTTGCCATGCTGTTATACTTTTGCTCCTTTTGCATTCCGGTATGTTTGCTGTCTTCATCATTGTCTTTGAAATTTTCATTTCTTTTTCCTTATTTTTTCAAAAAAAATAATAGTGTGTAATGTGTGTGTGTGTGTGTATGTGCGTGTGTGTGTGTGTGTTTATTTAATATATTTATTTTATTCACGTGCTTGAATGTTTTTCGGTATGATTTCGTGCCCGAGAGAGTAACAAACACAAACATATACATATATATATATATATATATATATACATATATACAAGCACATCCTTCGACTTATTTTTAAATTTTTTGTTAGATTTTTAAGGCAATAAAACTTGATTTGTTTTCGATTTTCTAATTCTAATCCCCTATTAGTTCAGTGTTTTCATTTACTTCTAAGAAATTTGTTTGTAAGCAAACTTGACTTGCTGACTAAAATCTTAAATTAAAAGTCAAAAGAATATTTTATATAAATTCCAAAAAATTGCTATATTTTTAGACATTCACTGCTCGCTCATGCTCTGCTCAATATTTTGACTTCCAGGTTTAATATAATTATACAGTTAATCTTACTTTCTTGATATAACAAAATAAATATAGATATTGTTGTTATGCTTTCTTAAAAATTAACGTATTAATTAAAGTACGGCAGTGAAGAAAACGCAGTTTAAAGTACGAGGGCGGTTCCAAAACTACACAGATTGGTTAAAAACATTTTGGAGCAAAAAATAATTAATATTATATTCCAATATTCCACATTTGCTATCAGTTGTCATTTAATTATACAATTTTTTGATATTTATTGATTTGTTAGTGCATATTTTGGCATATTTCATTACAAATGTTTTTGTTATAAATCTAATTTTGTTTTTTTTTATCAGTTGTAAAGTATTTAAAGGCTACAGTTTTTACGACTGTGTAAGAACAAAAAAAAAAAGAGGAAAAAGAGAAAAATTTACGATCGCATTTTTTGTGATATTATTCGATATTCAAAAACACCGTAGGACTCCTTCAAATCATTTGTAAAGTTTAATACCTCGGATTAAGTCGAGAATACCAACAACATTGAATATTACAAAAACAACAAGAGCGTGGGATATTAGCCCTTTTTAACCCAAAAATTTTTGTGTAATTTTTTTCAACGCTCTCTACTGGTACCCCATTAATTTCATGTGGATATAAAGTGCTTTTGAAAGCTACTTTGCGTGTACACATAGAAAAAACTGCCTCATAGAATCAAGAAGATTTTCTCTATGAAACGTTTTTAGGCTAAAGCTTAAATTAGACGTGACATAGCCATAACCAAACCAAAATTCAATTGATTTCTATGGTGAGAGTGGGAGTGAGAGAGACTCGCCATAACTCTCACCATAGAAACCAATTGAATTTTGGTTTGATTATGGCTATGTCACGTCTAATTTAAGCTTAAGGGGTATCCCAGCACAAAGAAGCGAAGATTTTTTCATAGAGATTCCTTATTGATTTTATGTGGTAAATCTTATTAATTTTATCAAGAAGAAAACCACATAAAATCAAGAAGAAATCTTATTATTCACAACTTTTTTTTACTCAATTTCCGTTATTTTTAGCACCAAAAAAACAATCCATAGAGAAAAACTTCTTAGTTCTATTAGGTTTTTGTTATAAATTGTAAACTATAGGGATTTCTTATTGATTTTATTAGGTTGCCTTCTTGATTTTTTCAATAAGGTTTTCTTCTTGATTTTAGTAGGTTCCTATATGATTATATGTAAAGCATCTTATTGAGTTTTTTCATAAGAAAATCTTCTTGATTTTATGAGATGTCTTGTTATTTCATATCTATAAATAGACATAGAGAAAATTTTTTTCATGATGTTTTTCATTTTTGTATAAGAATGTTTGCACAATAATTTCAATGGTTATTCAGGCTGCTTGTTAGCATATTTTGCAGAGTGCTTGTCTATCAGTCAGAAGTTTGCTGGTTCAATACTTGCTGAGTAAGTTAGTTAAGAATATAACATAATGTGTATGTATGTATGTATAAATAAATAACATATACAATACACTACATACATACATACATATTAAAGTCCTGCACAAGACTATTTATAAGACCTTTCAAGACATGCGACATTTTTTAAACGCTTTACTACAGCGAAATATTCTAAGACAAACGCTAAAAAACTCTGTTGGCAAGACAAAGAACTCAAAAAAAATATTGCCAACAGTGTTGTTTAGCATTTATTTTAGAATATTTCGCTGTAGTAAAGCGTTTGAAAAATGTCGCATGTCTTGAAAGGTCTTCTAAATGGTATTGTGCAGGCCAATAATACATATGTATGTAGTATAGAATTTAAATGAAAATACATAAGTACAGAGAAAAAATACGCATTTTTTTTTTAATTTTTATTAGGTCGCCTAATAAAAACAAGAAGAAAATCTTATTGAAAAAATCAAAAAGACCACCTAATAAAAACTAGAAGATTTCTTCTTGATTTTTTCAAAAAGGTTTTCCTTATTAAATTAATAAGATTTCCTTATTGAAAAAAAACCATAGAGATATTTTATTAATTTTGTTCTATTTTATGAGGTATTTATTAGGCACTGTTTTCTTTGTGTATGAAATGCAACACTATTTCCATCAAGTACCACCTGTTAGTAAACTACGGACAAATTTTGAAAAAGTGTCGTCAAAATGGAAAAAGTGAATTCCGAGTGCTCATTAAACCAAGAAAAAGCTCGACAAATACTATGGGGAGTCTGCACCATCGATTTCAATGGTAAAAAACATGGTTTACTGACTTTTTTTGTGGTCGCACAAATTACAAATTGCTCTGACGTTGAGGTCAGTACACCCGAAAATGTCGAAAAAAAAATCCACGATATGGTGTTGGCCGACCGAAGAGTAAAAGTACGTGAGATTATTGATGCCATAGGCATCCCGCATGATTCAGTGGTTCTTATTTTGAATAATTACTTGGGTATGATAAAGCTTTCCGCAAGATGGGTGCCGCGTTTGCTCATAATCGACTACAAACGCATGTGCAGTTTTCATGGCAAAACTTTGTGAATTGGTCTTCAAATTGCTCCCTCATTCCCCGTATTCTCCAGATTTAGCACCTACTGACTACTTCCTATTTCCAAACCTAAAGATATGTCTCAGTGGAAAGAGATTTAGCTCCAACGATGCAATTATTGACCAAAGAAATGCCTATTTTAAGGATCTAGAAAAATCCTATTTTTTGGAAGGGCTACAAAACCTGGAACTAAGTGGACTAAGTGAATTGAGTTAAAAAATAAATTTTTGTTTTGCAAAAAAAAAACTCGTTCTTCACAAAAAAACGGAAAGGACATTATTACATATTTCGCAAAATAATCGAAGTGTTATTATTATTACTAGGATCACCTAAATTAGAGCACTTTTCTTTATTTATCATAAACATGTGTTCATGTGTGCTCTTGATAAATTCATTTATTTTTCCAAGCAAATTTAAAAGTATTATATATGAATTGATATATGGACTAATACATATATGGAATATGTATATTATAATATCTGTGGTAATAAGGAAAAAGTGCGTAAGTCATATTTGACGGTTTTGCAGGAGAGCACTTTTAAGCATTCAAGTCGATTTTCAGAAATTTATTTCTTTTACAGTTAAATTGGGAAATTCTCTGTTAGCCTTTATTTTTTTAAGCAAACATCGTTCTACACACTGCAAATAATACATTTAAGTTGAAATATACCAAAGTATAACCTTAATTAAGCCCTTATTCCAAATCAGATTAGAAGACTAAAAAAAAGAAGTCGCAAGTATTTTTGCTATAACTTCCTGAAAAATCAGACAAATTAATTAAGATTTTGACCAGGGGTACTTTCAAATATGCAGATTACAGAGGTACCATTAACTCAAAATCAGCTTATCTCGACTTAAGCACTTTTTCCTTTTTGCCACAGATATATGAGCTCATATATGGAAATTTAATTACGAAGCTCTTCATATCGTCACATGATTTCAAAAAAGCCCTAAGTTGCAAAAAAATTCTAGAAATTGCAACTCAGCGAAAACCGGACGTTAAAAAAAGTACAGAGGGAAAAATTTTGTATTAATTTTAACATCCAGCCTGTGTATACATATCAGAAATCCAAAAAATAATTAAATTTATTCCTGAAAAGTATGAATATAAATGAATTTTGGTTTTACATATATAATATTTCGAAATTAATTTCCAAATTTAATTCCAAAACAGTCCACATTAAACCTCTGAGTATAAGAAAAAATTAAACCACAACTTTTTGCTGTGTAAAGAAGTGAACATAACCTACAAGTTATGTATGTGGCTGTTATATCTGTTTATAGACGACAATAAAAAAATGTCCATTCATATAAAAAAAATATAATACTTTGTATTTGCTTTCAATTAGAGATGGCACCGTGTCGAACTTTTCCAAGACGCAACGACACGAATACCAAGACGCTTAACAAGTACAAAACACGCACGAAAAAATTTTGTCAACACGATACTGCACAACATGCACGAAATATTATTGGTATGGTATTGAAAATCAGAAAATTTAATTGATTTTTTTCAAGGCTCGCTTTTCAAAATATGGCACCGAGTTGGCACTGTCAGCTACTGGAAATTCATTCACGCATATTTTACATCTAAAATCGTTTCGTGGTTTTCGTGTCAATTTTGCTCAACACGAAATGCACGAAATCAGATGTTTTACCACAAACACATCGTGTTGACACGTGCGTGTTCATATCACGAAAAAACACGACACGCGCCCATCTCTACTTTCAATACACAAGCTAAAACAAAACAAATATTTTTCATTATCTTCGATAAGCAAGCACATAGAAAAAATTAAAAGCAAGATTCAATTAAAAGAAACTAAGATTCGATTAACAAATTATTACATTGTCAAACAATCATCATAATTGTAGTCTCAACTTAACAATTTTTTCAATAAAATAAAATTACATTAACTAAAAATTTAATTGTTGTTTTCTTAAGATTCAACTAAAATTAAATTGAAATGTTTTTAAAGATTGGATTAAACAAATTAATTGAAATATTTTTACAGATTCAATTAAAAAACTAATTAAAAAATATTAAAAGAGATTTAATATAATACTTCCAAAAATGGGTATATTTGTCTATTGTACAAAAAATAAAATTACACTCGTAATAATAATTGATTGATCGTATTCGTTTTGAAGTTCGAATGATATACAAAAGAACAATGGTAGTATTCGGTGTTTGATGCAAATTGTGTATATGCAAAATATCGTAGTTTTTTTTTTTGTTAATTTTAACAACAAAATGTTTACACAATCGAAAGAAAAGCTACAATATTTTGCCGGCCATTTGCATCGAACAGCTAATATCTTCATTGTACTAACTTTATCATACCTGTATGGTTTACAGGGTTTTGGTTGTTGAGAAGCCAGGGTTCAAACTGAAGTTCCTTATTTATATTTTAATATTTTATTTTTATTCAACGCTTAGCAAATTGAATGCGAATAAAAAAATTAAGTTATAGTCAGGGAAACCGCAAATATGCAATTGCATGTATTATCTTGTATCACGTATTAATGCGGGGCCAAGATATTTATCCGTTTCAGAACTTTTTATGAATTTTGGCATTGATTTGCATATTAGTGCATATTTTAGCATATTTTCGAATTTTTCGAGCATAATTTACGCTTAGAGGGCATATTTCGATACTTCAAAAAAAACACCCCATTTCGAAGAAAAATTATATGAATTTTTTTTGTCCAGCAACTCATTAAAATTTCATTTTCGAAATAAAAATTTAAGTTTTAAAGGAAAATTTTTTTCTGCGCTATCTGGCTTAATAGGCTTACATATTAAGGGGTTGGTCCACATTTTTATTTTTATTTTTCGCCATCTAAATCTCTGTTCTAACGTTCCATGTAGTGTATACATTTTTTATATACAACGCAGTTTTACGGACGTTAGTTGCAATACAAATTCAGTTTAAATGAGACATTTTTAGATTTAATTGAACTGTTGTGAATTTTAATCAGAAATAATTTCTTAATCAGGCTTGAGTTCAGTAATTTTAATTCTTATTGAATGAAATATTTTTATTAATTAATGTGAGTATCTAAAGAAGAGAAGAAAAATTAAACTAGACTTTATTAGCTGGGGGAAATACCGATATTTTTCTGTGCAGCCACGAACTTCATCAGCACCCATGTCTATCTACTGGGGTAGAGATTATTATTAACATCAGCTATTTAACTTAAATTTCTATGAAATTGAATATGAGAATTGATTGTGTATACAATTATTGATTTACCTTTGGCAAACACATTTGTAAGTATCACTATTCATTTTCTGTTTTTCTATTTTCTATTTAGGTTAGCACGAAGTTATTTCCCCAAGCTAATAAAGTCTAGTTTAATTTTTCTTCTCTTCTTTAGATACTCACATTAATTAATAAAAATATTTCATTCAATAAGAATTGAAATTACTGAACTCAAGCCTGATTAAGAAATTATTTCTGATTCAAATTCAGTTTAGCTATAGGTGATTTACTCTGCCCCGAGCAGACCTTGAAGGAACATCATTAATGTATGAAAGTTCATTAAGATGAGACAGAAATGATTTTTATTTGAAATTGTAGGCGAATATTTTGTTATTTATTGCAATAAAAATTATAAATAAAAATCTTGTCTTATTTATCCAAAATACAGTTCCAAAGCCTTAATTCTGATATCGTGATCTTTTGAAATTGAAGTTAAATTCTTATGCATCCAATAGAAATTAATTTGTATTATTTGTTTTAGTAAAAATTTTTATACTAATTTTGTTTTAACCTGCACTTCAAACTCAGTTATTCTTTGTTAATTATCTTTCCTTTTTTGTTTATTTATTTTTTTTTCTTATTTTATATGCAAATCTTGTTGAATTTTTGATTAAAAAATATATTTTCATTTACAAATAAACCAATTTATTATATTTGTAAGAGCATATTTTTTACTTTTAAGTGCATATTTACAAGTTTTTAGTGCATATTGAATGCGGATAAAACACTTTTTTTAGAGCATATTTTTGGTTTCGCTGTTTATAGTTATTTTATACTCGTATATAAAAAAATAGAGACCAATTAAAAGATTAATTAAGAATTTTAATTGAAAATATTTATTCAACACAATGTGGAATACTGTAACAAACTGCTCCATTTTCACATTTTCTATTCTTTACATTAGTAACATATAATAATTACATATTTAATAAATCGTATTTTTATACGAAATTGAGTTTTTCAGTGTTGCGAATACGTTTCACACAAATACATCTCGTCACAAAAAATTATTGCAATAGTTATGTATTAGATATTATAGTTACCATTATGTTTTTAGCAATCTCCTGTAAAGTTACAATTATTTGATTTAAAGCTTTTCTTATGGAGACCAACGATATGTGCATCCTTAATAATTTTTTATAACAAATATTCCAACATCACATAAAAAAAAACTATTTTAAAATTTTTAAAGTAATAAAACTCTTTAAAGTATTATTGCACGCCATAAAAATAAATGTTTCTCTCCGCAAAAGTATTTACTTAAATAAAAATAAAAAATAAACTTCGTTTTATTTTTTTTATGTATAAGCATCTCATCATGTTGCTCTGCTCGCATGGTCACTGTACGAGCATTTCAATATTTCATTTTTTATGTTCTGTATTAAATTATCTTATTTCATAAAAATGATCCTGGCTTAAGTGTGGATGCTCTTATGGTACTCGTATCTTATTTTTTATTTTTGTTTTATGTGCATTTATTTACATGTCATGAATCCGAATCGCATTTATTTTACTGTCAAAGGGGGAAAATGCTTTTTTTTTTTGGTTTTATTCTAAATGTAATTTTATTACCAGCTCACATTTACGTGGGTATGTATGTATATGTTATTTATGTGTACATACAGTAAGGGACAAAATTGTTCACAGAAAAAAGGAAAATATATTCTATACAAAAAATTTTTGTTCATAATACATCTGTCAACTCTTAAAATTGTACATATTGAGTGCCATGTTGTTTAATGTTGTATGACATATCTGTTTTGGAAATACCGTTATGTTTGTATTTATTATAAAGTTAAAAAACACGCGTGTGAACAATTTTGTCCCTTATAAAATAAGGTATACATAAAATTAGTAACTTTTTAATTACTCTTAATTGATTTTCTGTGGATTTGGTCTTAAGTAAATAAAATATGTCTAAAATTGTTTTTAAACTAAATCTTAAATAATAGTGTGCTTAGATTTAAAATTTTTATAATGCCAATCCCTGTGAAAGCTTCTTTGAAGAAAAATATTGTCAAAGATTTAACTGAAGGGTTCACATATCATACAACTGCCCAAAATTATAAAATTTTAATTGGATTAGTAAATAAAATAGAAAAATAAAGTGATTTCAATATCTTAAGCAACAAAGCAGGTCGCCCAAAGAAACTTTCACCTGCCGGTATCTGCGTAGCTAAGCGAATGATCACAACAGGAGCGGTTAATACAGCTGTTGAGGCAAAAAAAAAAAATCTTCAAGAAGAGTATTATATAGATGTTAGCGCTAAAAAACTTCGGAGGAATTTACGAGCACGTGGATTCGTTGCTGGAACCAAGGCTAAAAACCATTTTTAAGTGAAAAAAATCGAAAAAAAGAATTAGCCTTTGCAAAAAATATGAAAATTTTACTGTAGAAGACCTGAAACGCGTTACATGTTCAAATGAGTTCAAAATCAACAAAATAGGATCAGACGGACGGCAGTGGACATGGGTAGATAAAAGTGTTGGTGTTAAAGAGCGCAACATATGCAGCACATCAAAAATTGGAGGTGGTTCAATGATATCTTGGGGTTGTTTTCGTGGTAATGAGCTTGAAATTCTTCGACGAATAAAAGGTAAAACTTGTGCTACTGACTACACAACCATTCCGAAAGATTCATATCTCCCAAGTCTGGATATATTTGGTTTGGGACCTGGTCAGAGCGACATCTTTATGCAAGATAACGACCCTAAGCACACGGCTAAAATTAGTAAGGAGTGGCTTGTTAGCAATGGGATTAAGACTTTAAAAAAGAACCACCTAGTACTTTGGATGAGCTTTGTGATCACGCCATTGAAGATTGGGAAGATATTGTTAAAGCTGTTCTTACAAATCTTGTGGAAAGTATGCCCAGAAGGATAAACACTGTTGAAGCCGCTCGTGGTAAACATACAAAGTATTAACAGCTAAATTAGTATGTTGCTTCTACGAGAGTCATAATTGTTCACACCTACACTCCAAAAAAAAATTTTTTTTTATTTTTTATGAAATAAAATATTTTTAAGTTAAAGTGTTTTCTATCATATCATTGCCTATGTATTACAAAAAGTATATAATATTCAAATAAAATAATATCTACAATAATATAATTCAACATATTCTTAATAACTACTATTCTGTGAACAATTTTGTCCCTTACTGTATGTAGATACAAATGTATATAACCCTTTTTTTAAATATTTTAAATAATTTTCATCTTATGCTAATTCTTTTTCATGTACAAACATTTACAGAAATATATGGTTTATACACTCATGTTTATAGAAATACATTTGTATTTCTTTTTTTACAAGTACAGTGTGTAATAAAAAAAAATACCCAGAAAACACTGGCATTACTTTTTTTCATTTAATGGCGCTATTTGACGTTGTATCTTGTGCTGAGTACACATCTGGCATTTCTAGTGTTGTCATTTTCAAAATATGTGCAACGCTGTTCATGTTAAATTTTTTTTACGGAATGCAATGCCACACAAACAAAAATATCAGAAATGGCAAAGGTTGCCTCGAATACACACTATTGCAATGTCACAAAATGCCAAAGCGTGTACTTTAATTAAGTTTGTGATTGCTGCTATAATGTTTTTTTAGTGGAAAAAAATATACATATGGGCATTTATCCGAGAAATTCCACTTTTTTGTCGCGTGCGACAGCAAGTAATTAACCTTGTATTTTTGAATAACATGACTCGATTTTTCTTTAAAATTTACCGAACGTGGAGCTGCTGACGGCCTACACAAATATATAAAGAAGTAAAAAAAAAGTTTAGTTTTCTTTGAAAAAAAGATAGAATATTTGCTTGGTGTCGCAAGCTACAAAAAGATGACATTTCTGTGGAAATGCCCATATATAAATTTTAAGCCATTGTCCACTAGTCTAGAATATGAAAAATTCTTTGAGCAAAAATATGTCTGTTTTCAATTAGTGTTTTTTGGAAATTGTTTGAATTAAGTTGAATATTTGTTAACGCAATATTAATAACCCCAAATTATTATTTTACTTATTCAGTAAAATATTTTTTATTAACAATACATTGAAATTGATTATTGAGGGGTTAGCTGGTTACTATGCGCATTTCGTTGCTGCTAATGCAGATCATAAAGTAACCTTTACTTCTTAGAATAACTAGAGATATTATGCTAAACTTTCATTTAGACACATGAGAAAGTTCAGCAAATATCATAGTTGAAACAAGAACAACATAATGAACTTTTTTTTTATCTTACTCTGCCGTGTTTGTCTTTGATGAGAAGTGTTAAGAAAATAGTTCTGAATTAATTTTTTTCGTTTCAGTTTTTCATTTATATAAGTTTCCTCTGGACAATATAATGTTTGGATTTGTGAAAAGAATAAAAAGGAAAAAATTGCTTAAAATTTTACGAGTATTATCAGTGAAATTGATAAAACAAGATTTAGCCTCGTTCCAGCAAAAATTTTTTTCTAAACATTTATCGTTAAGCTGGCACAATGCCCATGTCAAAATTAACGACTTTTCCAAGCAAGATTTTGCCTACATGGCCTATACGCCATTTTATTAACGACTCCGAGTGTTTTCCGTTCATTTTTGAGATATTTAGGGACAAACCCATGATGTCGACAACGTTGGACTTGTCGCACACTTATACATTCAAAACAAAAACAAATTTTAATGTTTCAAATGTAGGTTTGCGACAAGTCGGAGGTTCTCGATATCGTGGGTTTGGCCCTTAGCTTTTTAAATTTGTTTCATATGCTGGCAACGATAAAAATGTTCCACTATTACAAAAACTAAAAAATAGAGATGTGCGGTCTCATAAAAAAAACTCTTACTTTCCAATTTTCAGCCACATCGGTCCACAACTTTGGCTGAAACTAATTTTGGCCTAAAAAGTAGCTCTACTTACCCAATGTGCATTGACTTATATGACTTATTTTCAGCTTGAATTGTAGTTGTAAAAAGTATGTTGTGAAAGTAAATGTAAACAACAACAACAAAAACAACAACTATTCATTGCAATCGTAAGTATAGAGTGTTGCCACACAAGTATTTTTGACCGGGTGCTGCCAAGTTAATAATTACAGTTTTTTGTGTGTTTTTTCGGTTTTTTTTTATGGGATATGTATAAACATTCAATGAAAACTTTATTGTAACAATAATCAAGTTTTCATTGAATGTAGCGTTGGCTGAAGGAGTTAACACGTGCACTAAAAAATTCATTCTGAAGGGCATTAGTATTCCTTTGTATCGGTTGTCGAGTGATGAAGGCATAGTCACTCGTCACTGAACTACTCCTGCATCAGCGGGTACTAATCCTAATGTAACACCAGAGCGCCCTCCTTCGGGAGTATTGTGTAGTAGAGTGATCAGCAAAGTACAACAAGCACTTAAATAGCTACTAAAACTCAGCTTCAAAAATCTAGTACGCCTCATTGACACCAGAGGCGCTGCAACAACTGCATTATTAACACCTGTCTTCTCTATCACTATGCCTTTCATAAAGCAAGTATCGCCTAGTAATTGTTGTAGCTACAATGAAATGCATATAAACAAATCTGAACCAGGGACTAGGACTAAATATATCGGGGTATGTGTGTATTGCTTCTGGCATTTGTCTACACCAACAAAATTACAAATGTTGTCTGCGACCCAACTGTTGAATAAGAACAGCTTGAATGAGCATAACAATCTCTTTCATACTTAAAGGCACCCACATATATGCAATATTATTGCGCAATAATTGTTTGAATGTGTTACTTCTGACATTATCTATACCAACGGCTCTCAAATGGGGGTCCGCGGACCCCTGCGGGTCCGTATGAAAATTCCAAGGGGTCCGCGAAGAGCTAAACAAATATTATTATGATTCCTCAAAAGTTAATATTAATAAGATATTAATAAGATTTATTTCGCATTTGCGGTAGACCGTGCTGCTATTAAAATTTCTGAAGGGGTCCCCGAAGAAAGAGCCTGTGAGAACCTCTGAGCTATACGAATAAAATTACCATCGTTGTTGAATAAGAATGATTTACATGAGCATAACAATCAGTTTTATATTGAAAGCTACCCATATGTATGCAATATTATTGTGCAATTTTTGATATTGTACAATAGAATTTATTGTGTGTATATTATATTAGTTGGTGGCACAATAAATGGGATAAAACAAAATATCTTTTAGTTGTGTTGCGCAAAAAATAAGCGGCCTTATCATGATTGGCGTACTTCCATTTCGAATACAACATTTTGGTCCTTGATTAAATAATAAAAAATGTTGGAATCAAGGCACATTTACAAGGTAGCAGCGGAAATGCAGCTGATCTATTTTTTTCAAATTAAAGTTTATCTGAAACTTCAAAAATTGTTTACGAAAGAGAAATTAAAAAAAAATTTAAAAAAATTGCAATATGAAAAATATTTTATAAAAAATTCTGTGAAAACAAATTTAAAAATATGAATAAAACTATTAAAAAATTGTGGAAAGTGCTAAACGTTGCAAGTTTTGTTAGTGGTAGCTGCCATGGGAGAAATGTTTTCAAATTTATGTGAATAATTTTTATTATATTAAGTGAGACATTTTTAGATTTAATTGAACTGTAGTGAATTTTTTAATCAGAAATAATTTCTAGTCAGGCTTAAGTTCAGTAATTTCAAGTCTTATTGAATGAAATATTTTTATTAATTAATGTGAGTTTCTAAAGAAGAGAAGAAAAATTAAACTTAGACTTTATTATTATGTTAAACAAATTAAATTTTTGAAGTTTTCGATAAACTAAAAGCCATGCTGTTTTTTTCATTGCTTTTGTAATCCTGATATTACCTGGAAATGAATGTGCCTTGATTGGAATATACCGAAGTAGAACTATTACAACCATGATAACCATGTTGCTAATTTTGGTTGGCGTCTTTCGATTTTGACTTCAGTAGTATGTTTATGTATGTTCGTGACCACAATTCCTATATGTGACCCGGTGTGTGAAATGGTGGCTTATGACTCAAAAAACTATTTTTCACTTTTCGGATAGTTTTTGAGATTGTTTATCTTTAACAACTGATATCTCAAAATTTTGTTTTTGAGTCATAAGCCACCTTTTCATAGACCGGATCACATATACTTAATTCGACTATGACATTTTGGTCTTACATTAAAGAAAAAACGTTGCTGTGTTTTTTAAGGCGAAATACGCCAGCCTCGATAAGGAAGATTTATACTTTTATTTATTAAATTATTTAATAATAAATTGCTTAATTTACTTAAGAAAAATTGTGGCCATACGCAAATCCCTGCCTTATTGCAACAGAGGCATATTTCAAAAAATAAGTTTTAAATTTTCAATTTACATACAACTCAATGTAGATATAAAAATACTGGTACTCGATTTTTTTTTTCAAGAGGTGCACAAAGTTAAAGAGTTAAATTTAACTTTCTTTTACTCAAACAACGTCATAACTCCAAAAAAAAAAAAGAAACAGTTTGCCAGAAAACGAGCTTAAAGTTTTACATTTACACACAACTTAATGGAAGAAGAAAATTTTGTCTTAATTTCAAGAGTTAAGAAAACAAGGCATTTGTAAGAAATTTTAACACAATATTAAGATTAATTCTGCATCGTTTACTCAAAAATTCTATTTTTTGGAGTTATGATGTTGTTTGAGTAAATAAGTGATTTGTTAAAACAAGTTTTTCTGCTTTAATAACTAATTAACTTTTTGAGATATGTCGGGAATGTATATATTTTATGAATATTGTGCAAAATAATAATAGCAATAAAGTACTCGATAATATTGTAAAGTCTGTGGGTAAGGCCGGGTTGACATCTGTATGCCATGTGCCCAAAAACAGCGCAACCACTAATTCCACCACACTATTTGGTTGCTACTATTTAGTGTATTTTATATTTATTTATATCTTTAAAATATGTAATAGCATGTTGCAACTTTTAGCACCCACTGTAAGCTATTTACGTCTGCTAAAATTCCAAAAGTACTTACATTCTCATAAAAATATTTAAGGAATAATGTTTATATGATTTTTTGCTTTAGTTTTTTATGATTTGTCTACTTTTTCATTTTTGGATGTTTCTCTCTTTTTTTTCTGTTGTCATTCATTCAGTCTTTACGGAAACTCCACAAAATTTTTTCTATTTGGGAATGTTTTTACGCGCTTCAATTCTAAAATGTTTGGGACAAAAAAATATCATTCAGTTTTATGATAAGCATGAAGGCTTGAATAAAAAAAATTATATATTTTTTTCATAAAAATATGTTGCAGTCAGTATTTACAAAATATAAGAAGAAATTTGTTTTTCGTTGTTGTGTATTAATTTCTGTGTTTTAAAGTACAACTCTTTTTTATTATTTAAGCTGCTGCTGTTGCTGTTGCTGCTGCTGCTGCTGGTGTTGCGGCTGCTGGTGATGATGTTGTTGTTTTGTACTCGTATTTGCCCATTGCTATTTTATACAATATTCATTTGTTTATTTCATCCCTCCTCATCAGCCATTAGACTCTAAATGAAAAAGTTGGTAGGATACATATTCATAAAACATTGTTGTTTCGTAGTTATTGTTAAGAAAGGCAAGACAGACTAAAAGACACACATACAGAGGCACACGGTCTCTCACAGCCACAAAAATCGTTAAAGATATGTGTGTATAATATTATCCTTTTTAGGACGAAGACAACGTTGATGGCTTTATCCAAGCACTTGTTATGATGTACATGCTGATATAATCAACATACATAAATACCAGATACAGAAAAAAAATTATACTGCTGTTGTATGCAAAAAGCAACTGTGATTTTTTACATTTCCTTTTCCTGCTGATATTTTAATGCAGCTTTTAAGCTGCTGCTGCTGCTGCTGCTGCTGTATGATGAATATTTTCAGTTATTTGGCATTTATAGAACATTCGTTTTTTTCCATAATGAAATCCAGCATGTGTATGTTTTTGTTTAATTTTTATGATTTTCCTTTTGCGGTTACATTTTAGTTTCCGTTTTGGCAATCATGTTTTTCTCTTGTTAAATATTATTTATAATAAAAATCATATTTTTATATGCTTTTTTTTAAGTAAAAGATTTATGTATTGCATCATTTATGAACACAGACATGATGATATACTTGTGCCAGGACTTGAAAAAAATACAGCTGAAGAAAATTATCATATCCAAAGAAAATATCAGGCTTTTGTTGCAAACATAACAGCCCGCAGAGAAACGGCCAAACACACACAAACACACACACACACTCTCTCTCGCTATAGTTAAATGAAAATTGTTTGTTATTTGCTTTCTGTTTTTTTTTTCATGCTTGTTGCAGATACTTTGTTGGCGGAAGTTTATGAGGCACATTTACGCGGGCCGGGGTTTGTAATGGAACCACCGGGTCGCGTTGAGTTTTCAAATTCCTCTGGCGGCTGGCTGGATTGTTCTGCCTCGGGCAGTCCTCAGCCGACCATTGACTGGGTGCATGCAGACGGTACGGCTGTAACGGAAATTCATGGTGTTCGGCGTGTGCTGCGCAATGGCACGCTGGTGCTTTTGCCATTTCCTGCAGCGGCTTATCATCAAGATGTGCACAACACAATATACCGCTGTGTTGCCAGCAACGGTGTTGGCCGCATTGTATCCAGAGATGTACAAGTCAGAGCTGGTGAGTTAAAACCCCCCCCCCCCAATAACTTCATTATATTTTATTAAAAATTAATTTTACGAATTTAAATGTTATATAATTATTCATAGGACATTGTGGTGAAGCCTAATTAAATTTTATTTTCTTTTTCTTAAATCCCATAAATACACCAACATACTTGCACAAATAATTTTTATATGCAATTTTGTTTTATGTTTCGTTTGTTTTATGTTTATTTTATTTTTTATTTTTTGCAGTCGTGGCTCAAGCTTACAAAGTTGATGTAGAAGTTTTATCTGCATCCCGTGGTTGCACAGCCATTTTACGTTGTGTAGTGCCAACGTTTGTTAAGGAATTGGTTCGAGTGGTCTCATGGGTTCATGAACCTGCTATCTACATATATCCATCGCTACAAGGCGGTAAGTGCATTCACAGATTCATTTATACATTCATTCATTCATTTGTTCGTTCATTTACTCACTTGCACACACACATACAAGTAGAAATGCTTGCGAATTGTTTGCTTTTGTGTGTAGTTGCCGTTATTATTTTTTTACAACAGCTCATAAAATGCATTTGTATTTGCACAAAAGCACACGTACTTGCATTTTCTTCTATATGCCTTTTTCCAACACTCTCTTACAGAATGAGTGTAACTTGGTTGGCTTGCCTTGCCAGTGACGTATGCACTTGCATTTGCGGAGGTTGGTTTAGTAAAGGAATGGTTAAGCAGCGATATGAAAAGAAAAATTATGAACAAAAGCATAAAACTACAAAGTTAAATGCGCAAATATAATAAATATAGAAAGAGAGTTGTAGCTTTTTGATAATATACACTTAATTTCTTCTGCCTAATGAAAATTTATTAAATTAATTGTAAGCACCGTGTTGTAAATTTTATATTTATGCATTTTGTTTTGTTAGTTGTTGCTTAGCAAAAGCTAATTTAATTGAAAGCCTTCTTGGAGGATAAGATTTTTTCAAAACCACTTGGAAAAGAGTTAAAAAAAATACAACTAATAAAATGCAATGCAAAATGAAAGGGATGCGATTTAATTTTAAAAAATTAAGAAACATTTTTATTTTGTTATTTTTGACTAAAAAAAGGTACCACCTTAATTTGCCCACTTGAGATAAATTTAGAAAGAAAAAAAAACATATGGGCATGACATAAATAAAGTTTCCAAAATATGTCGAACGCTGGTGATTTGCTGCTCTCAAATATGTTTAATTTTTAAAAACATGGAAAAATTAAATTGTAAAAATGGCTAAAACATTTTTCATACATCAATAGCAGGCCTTGAGAAGCAAATTAAACCAAAAAAGTTGTTAAAAATGTTTCAGAAATTCTTGCACTCAGAAAAATTTCACATTAAAGTCTACGTAAACAAGGTTAGATATTAGCATGTTTCTGCAATGATTTTGCTTCATATGCATCTCATGTCAAATCAACATGACATACAATAATCTTTAAAGAAAAATTTTTCCCTTTGAAATAACATTATTTCATGATGATTTAACATTCAACTTTAATATTTAACAATTAGTGTTTTTATGGGAATTGTTAAAATCTAAGTTTAAAATTTTTAAACGCACATACATTTATTTTCTTTTACATACTCTTACAACTACAATTTGAAGCTGAAAAAAAGTCAGCCAATGTAGCAATGGTAAAGTAAGAAAATAAAAACACATGTTGATTATTGAGTTCTTGTTTCAACTTTGTTATTTATTGTTAGGCTTCTCGTTTGTTTAAATGAAAGTTTATAACATAATAACTCTAGTTGTTCTAAGAAATTTGGGTAAAGGTTCCCTGATGATCTGCATTAGCAACAGTGAAATGCGCATAGGATCCAGCTAAACCCCTCAATAATCAATTTCAATGTATTTTTAATAAAAAATATTTTACTTAATAAGTAAAATAATAATTTGGGATTATTAGTGCGTTTAAAAATTTTAAAATTAATATTTAACATTAACGGCCTGGCTCATGATGTCGACAAGAAATTTTCGTGAGCCAGGCTAAAAATCAAACTGAAGAATCATCTTCAATTAAAGTTATTTCAAGTTGGAACAACGTAAGTTCGATACTGAAATAATACAATAAAATATGTTGAATCAAAGTTATTTCAAGTTGAAACAACATGAATCTAATCTAATGCAGTCTTCAACTAATTAAAACAATTTTAACTTAAAATCGCGCTTGAAACTCGGCTAAAAGTAATACACAACTTGTATTTATATTACAGACTTTTCAAATTTACCTTCTACAAATTCCAAGGAACATTTTTCGAAATAATCTCGCAAAAATTTAGCCATGCACGGTCACTAACAGCAAAGTTTTTTAATCTTGAATCATACATACACGTCGAGTTATAACCGCCAATAAAGCTTAACCGAAACATTTTTTGGACCTCGTTTTTTTACGAAAAACGATTATTTACGATAGCAAAAAATCAATTTTGGTAACAAAATCAAGTTCGAAAATTATGTCACTTAAGCTTTTTTTGGAGGTTATGACATGATGTGATAATGCGTTATTTGGTCGAAATTCCTTCGGGCCTAGTACCTATGAATTTGGCACCAGTTTTGCATTCGCTCCCCAACTCTGTAATTCGAAAGGAAAGAAAATACTTTCAATTATGCATGTAATTCAAATATACAAATAAGAGAATGACAAAAGTATGTATCGTTTTAAGTACCCTTTGAGTATTATCCTTAAACAACTATGAATACACGCTAGTATACAAACACTCGCATTAATTTTAAGCCGCATACTTCTAACTATAAATAACCAACAACTACGCTTATACACATTTTTTAAACTATGCAGCACTAACAAATATAATAAAAATTTATACATTAGTATAAAAATACTCTGACTATTAGTCGGCTGCTTATGCGTATATACAGGGCTATTTTATTCAAACATTCAAAACACATTATCCATTCCATTTTATAGAAAAACATTAATGCATACGGTGCAGAATGATGAATATAATATATAAAAATACTATGGCTATTAATCGGCTATAAATGATATAACGTGCCATAACCACCAAAAAAGCTTAAGGTACATAATTTTCAAACTAAATTTTTTTATCAAAATCGATCATTTGCAATCGCAAATAATCGATTTTCTTAACAAAAACGAGGTCTAAAAATGTGTCGGTTAAGATGTTTTAGCGGTCATGGCTCGATATACAGGGCTATTTTATTTACACACACATAAAGTATGTTTTTAAACTGCCAAAGCACGTTTTTCATTCCATTTTATATTTTATTTGAGACAAAATTAAAAAAAAAATTTATATCAGAGACAAGCGAAATACCGCCCATGGGCACTTCGTTATTCCTTTATTTACACGTACTTTAGCACACATGCGGAAGAAATCAATTCAGTCTCACAAAAGTATTCGTATAAGCATGAATTTTAGTCTCTTTCAGGTTATACACTAATACATAAATAATATGAAGATATATGTGTTTGCCTGACTTTGATTTATATACACACACATGATAGTGGCGAATGATGGATAAATATCCCCTAGTACTATGCGTATATTTTTTTGTCCAAATAAATATCCATATTCGGAGTATAAACACACTCAGACTGAAGGTATGAGAGAGAGTTTTATTTTCAGTTTAGGCTGTTTTACTTTTTTTTTTCATAAAATAAGTAGATACGCTCTCGTATGTTAGAATCGGCTATAGTCATAGTTGCTTGAAAAAAATATGCGAAAATGAAATATGAGAAAATATGCGTGCGCTACAAATATGATTATATGCGAAAAGGCAAACTGCTGCCAGGTAGTCTCGATTTGGAATTCTGCATATTCACCTTGTATATTTTTTAGTGCAAAATTTCCTGATATCAAAATTTTTCCGCACGTTTTGCTTTGATTTGATACTAGAGAAACTATCAGCTGACCGTCAACTGGTGATTTGAGATCACCTCATGGGAATTCGCCTTGATACGCAGTAACTAAAATTTAAACTATTTAGTACTTCTTGTCATTCTCTGATACCAATTCGAAAGTATTTTCTTTCATTTTAAATTATAAAGTAGACCTCCTGCTGATTTTAGTGTTTTTACTGCAGTAACCAGAAGTGATATTGATAAATAATTAATAAATAAAAATCGTTGCTGTTTAGTTTAAGTAAAGCATAAAAGTGTCATGAATTTATATTATGGTTTTGCTAAATTTATAAAACAAAAGTTATCACCCTAATATGCAATTTGCGAACCGCTTACATTTCTATTTACAATTATATTTTGTTTTTTGCATAATTTAAAATGTTTTCATTTCGACTACATAAACAAAATATTTAGTATGTAGTATAAATATTTGTATTTTATTTACTTGCATATATATTTTTTTTCTTTTGCTCCTAAATTTTCAGATGGCAAATTTCATTTATTACCCACCGGTGAATTACTTATTCATAATCTACAAGAAAGTGATGAATCCCAATCGTTTCGGTGTCGAAGTATGCATCGATTAACACGTCAAGTTGTTGTTAGTTCACCCACAAGACTGAGAATAAATTGTAAGTTGAAATCTGAATAAATGTTTAAACATCAATTTTGTATGTATGTATATATGTATATGTCAGTATGTATGTATGTTTTTGTGCAATAGATTGTTTTTTGCATCTACACAAATATGCATTTGCTCAGGCAAATTGCATTTAAAAGGTTACGTGCAGATTTTCCTTTTTAGTATTATTAAATAGAGTAATCTTTTTTAGAAATTTAAAAAGCTAAACTGCATTTAAAAGGGAAACATACTTTTAAAAAATTTTATATTTTATTGTTAAGTTAAATAAAAATGTGTATCAAAGCTTTGTTGCATTAACTGTAAGTTGTTAATGCAATCACAAACTCCAGCCATATGTGCATCATAGTAACTTGGGTTATAACGCTGACATAATTTATATATTATATAGAAACTTATTCTGGCGAGCATATTAACAAAAACCTTTAACTGTTGTAGTGCAACACAACAGAGTCTTTTCTGGGAATCGAGCTCATGACCCCCCCAATGAAAACCTAGCACACTAACAATTAGGGGTATACTCTGTAACTGGAAGCGAAAGAAAATGCTTTCGAATTTGCGTGCTATCAACATGCAAATTGGAAAGTATTTTCTTTCGTTTCGAATTATAGAGTAGACCCCACGATTATCGGGCACATTTGTCGATAAAGATATTTTTAAGCCTCTTCAATAGCTTCTTGTACATTTTTGAAGAGTTGGCATTAGTTTAATTTCCTCAATTCAATTTTTAATTGATTATTTGTATTTTTTTGTCAAAAAAGAAAACATTTTTCTGTTGCTCTCACAATAATGAAGAGACCCATAAAATATAACTTATATTTTTATTTAATGTGTACTCAATTGTTACTACAATCAGGGCTATCACTTTAATATCAGACGACTATTCATATGTGCTGGTTGTGTAGTCGCATTTTACTAGACAGTAATTAAATTTTTTTAAATTAGTTTAATTTGAAGGTTTTCTATTTTTTAGAGCTGTAATAATCATATCTGAAACTAAGTTATTAGTTATATCCTATTTAAAGTACCTTAATCTCTTTTTGAACATGAGAAATTGACTCGAATTAGAGTTTTAGAAATATATTACAAATATGTCTTGGCAGCCCTGCTATAAGAAGAGCAAAATATATTACGCTCAAAAACGAAGCACCATCCCAAACATCAGTGTGAATGTATATGTGTGGGGATCCAAACTAGCACCAGAATGCCGAGCATCAATCGGCTTCTTATACATATAAATCAGACTCGGGCGTTTCTTGGCACAATTGTGAAGAGAATATTCACACGTATTCTTACCCTCTTTAATTTAGTCGTCGATGAGACAGCGATGAATACACATTAGGCGGATGCTTACATATTTTTTTATATTTTTTTCAAGAATATTTGTCCAGCAAACATACGTGTTTCATTTCAAATTGATGATGATATGCGAAAATTATTTTGTTATAAATAATGCATTTGGTAACATCCAATGCCTTTTATGTTATCAAAGCTTAAGGAAAAAAAGGAATATGTCATTAAAAGACATTATGATGCTTTTCATAGTAATATGAATAAGTTTAATGGTAAGGAAAGGGAAAACCTTTTAAATAAAAATCAAAAATATTTTTAATATGTTTCCCATCTGAAAATGATCTTCCATGCCGATAAATATCAAAGCTTATTAAGTTTGATACATCCAAGTACATAATTTTATTTGGTGAATTTGCACCTTTGTGCTCCACCAAGCAAACAGTCTTTTATTTATTTATTTTTTTTTTGAATGGAAAACATGATAAATTATTGTCCTATCTTTTTTATTTTTTTTTATTTCACTGTTTATTTAGAAAAAGTTTTATTTGCAATTAATAATTTTGCTTAATCAACGTTTTTTTTTTTTCAAGATAGAAAATATGTCTATTTATGTATAAATATATAATGCACCATTATCTTTCAAACGCTTGACTTTGTGTTTGGTGGGTAGCTCGCAACCTCAACACATAAAAAATTTACCACTACATTGACAGTGCCCACCAGTGATATAAATACACATACGCGAATACATTTCTACAGTTCTTCTCTTAGTGGCCAGCATTGATCTACTGCCAAGCCATATGTAAAATGTGTAAACTTTTACAAAAGAGCTTTTGTGCTTTCACACCGACGAGACCACAACAGCCAATCAGATGTCGGCAACAGCGTCACTTGCTCTTGCTGTGCAAATTCAACCGCTTTCAAAGCTGCACAGAGAAAACAGATTCGTTGAGACAACCGAATTTGTTGTCAATCGAATTTTTGTGGTTGCACCAACTATCATAGAATTCTGGTATAACGAATGCAATTTTCTTGTTTTTTTTAATTATAACCCTTAACTCAATAGTATTTAATTTTATATAAAAGTTATTCTTGCTAGCGAAAATATGGTTAATATAACTAAAACAATATCATAATTGGTACCTGTGAAAGAAAAATTGGCCTTCCTTACTGAAATAAAAATTAACAATAAACGCAAATAAAAATACACAATTTAAAAAATTTATTATTTGACATATTGTCAATATTTTAATTGAAATTGATTTCCTGGTGGTGAAGCTTGTCTATATGCATTTCTTCAACCACACATTTTGAACAGCCACAAACCTGTTATCTTATGCACAAACTTTCAAAAACCATTTGAGAATTCACAAATCATAACATCTTTGAAAGTCACAGGGTGTCCCTGTGGCTGAGTGGTAACGATGCTAGCCTCTCAGTCCAGAGGTCGTTTGTTCGATTACCGCCATAGACCCTGGGTGCTTTCTGCAGACAAGCTAATCGATTCGCGGGTCGTGTTTGTTAAAAAAAAAAAATATTTTTTAGAATCACGTCTTTATTACAATTATACCCTTATGGCAATGAACATGGATTGTTTTTTAGATTAATAGAAAATTTATAGCGTGAACTGAAATATAGTCTATGCAAATGATATTTTATTGGCCTAAGCATTTTTCAACCAATCTTTTTTCTGAGTGAGTATGTGTGCTTGGATCTAAAGCAATCTAAGGTTTATTAATTAGTATTTTTTTTTCAAAGATTTCTAACTATATTTAGCTCTTCACAGAAAAAGTTATGATACGTTTTTGTTTTAACGTTTTTCTTTTAATGATTTTAAGTTTTATTGTTTTCTTCAGGCAACTGATGATGAATGAATTTATAGCAAAAATGTGTTTTTAATTTTATTAAACTTTTACGAATTTCCGTTTTTAGTTTTAAAAATTCTGTGGCAGGTCCTATTTCAGCGAAAATGTTATTTGATTTTTTGAATTAAGTAATTGAATACAAAATTAATTTTTTTCTATATTATTCAATGTTAAATGTGAAAAAACGCGAACGTATTGAGCAGCCTTTAACTATCTACAAACTTTATTAGGTCTCTTAAAAAGCATCATAAATTTATTCGATTTTGTTGCACTGTGTTGCTAAATTTGCAGTTTTTACATCTAATTTATTTTGAAATATTTTACATTTAATTAATAATAATTTCTTAATCGGGATCTTCATCAGCACATATGTCTGTGCAGAAGGATGAAGAGATAGATAAACATTTTTTTCTTACACCGAAAGAATTTTGCTTCATAAGTCCAATGAAACAATTTGATTAAAATTTTTTCACAAATCTAAGGATAATTTCACAAATTCAATGAAAATTTCATGAATATTGTGAAAGAATTTGATTAGAATTGCTTCGTTGGTATTCTGGCTTCGTAAGAATATTTTATTGGATTATAACAACAATATTTTCTAATTATTAAGAAACCCCTTTATATTTAAGTTATTTCATTATTTTCATGAAATTATTTTATTGTTTCGATGAAGTTATAGCACTGCATTAATTACACTGTTAAATAAATTTGATGAAGTTTTCAATAAAATAATTTTGACGAAACTGGTTTCATTAATCCAACGAAGCGTGACGTTGGTTGCATTTTAATGAATTTTTCATTAGATTAATGTCGAAATTCATAGAATTTATGCCGAAAATTCTTTCAGTGTATTAAAAACCCTAACATTTGCCAGTTTATATATATCATGAAACATTTATAATTAATAATTTTTCTTTTGTGTTATTTTAACAGCTCACCGCGGCATAATTTCACCCAGTGTTGTTGAGCACACGGCGCATGTGCAGGTTTCACAAGATGAAGGTGCAGTTTTGCTGTGTGTAGCTCAAGGTTGTCCGTCACCTGAATACAGGTAAGTGCATAAAAAGACATATCGCTTTATTCCCAATAAAATACATGATATCGATGTATCTTGGATGAATAAATGAAAATGAAAAATTATATTCTTTATTTAGAATTTAGTCAAAAGTCCCTTTTTCCATAACTTAGCACTAATTTTTTCGAAACGGGGCGTTACTTAAGCATTATTTAAACTAGAGAAATATTTGTTTTCAATTGTTTTAATGCTGGACAAGAAAACAAAATGAATTGTCAATAATGCATTTAATTAGTTTAGGTTAGCAGGCTGCTAGTAAGGAAGTGAAGTTTAGAGTCCAGCTCCAAAACAATGATCCCTTTCTGATACCTGTAAGTTGAAGGCAAGATAGTCAGAATGAATGTGTCAGATAGGGATGTGATAGTGCTAAAGGAGACAGGTGGTGAAGGAAGAGATAGAGGAAAGGCTTCATTCTTTTACAACTCTGCTTTTTTCACGTTTTTAATAATGCAGTATTGCAGCGCTCCTGATGTGAAATTAAATTTTGAAGCTGTGCTTAGTAGCCATTTTATTGGTTATTATGCTTACTTCGCCGATGATTCTGCTACACAATACCGACGAAGGAGGGCGCTCTGTAGTGCGATTCACTAACTTTTGTTTAACGATAATTGCATCGTTAAAACAATTATAACGAAAATTTATCGAATTTGCTATTCAGTAACATTTTTTACGATATTCGCTATAGGTTAATGCCAGCTGTGTCGTTATTTTGGCGACAATAATTTATGTGGTGTTAATTTTATCGACAAAAATCAACATAAACTGTCTGGCTCACGATGTCGACAAGAAATTTTCGTTCGCTTATTTATATTGAAAACAAAAACAAATTTTCTAATTTAGTAACGAGCGAACGTAAATTTCTTGTCGACATCGTGAGCCAGCGAGAAAGTATCAGCGGTGCTATCGTTAAAAAGAAGTTACAGAATCACCCAATCGTTCTTGCAAGCGACAAAATGTATAGACAAAAATTACGATTGTCGCATCGTTAACAGTTACTGAATCGCACTACTGATGTTACATTAGGACTAGCATCCGCTGAAGCCGATGTAGTTTAGTGACCAGTGCACTATCTTTGGCTTAATCACTAGAACTTTTTCCTACAGCAACTGAAATAAAGGGACATTAATGCACATTAGACAAATGTGGTGTTATTATTTAATGATTGTTGGAGACCGGGCTCGAACCCAGGACCTTCGGGGTTGTGTAACTACTTCAGCCAACGCCACCCACATGGATTTAATTAGAGCTGCTAAAGTAAAGTATGTGTGTATGGGCGTTTTAAAATTTTTTCGTCTGAATCTAATTTAAATTTCATTCGCAAGTCATTGTTGATACTTGCTATCAGAAAGCGCGTAATCCGAGCATTCTTGTCATAAAATAGCCTTAGAACATGCCTGAAATCTATTCAAAAACTTTCTTTGACCCTTCTTTAAATTAAGTGTTTTCTTCCTTCGAAAAAAATGTTGAGAAATTACACTTGAATGAAATTTTATCGACTAAAATGTTGCCCAAAAATATTCGCCATAAAATTCCATTTAAGGCCCATGAGCCCAGCAAAACTCTAAATTAAACTTAAATACCACAAATTATACCAAAGTTTAAATGCAGAATAAATTTCTTACTGTAAGTTGTTTTTTTTTCGCAGAAAAAAGTGGAAATTTTTTTAGTGTCAATTGAATTTTTGTAACAAAATTAATTAATAAATATCAATTAAGTTTTTTTTGCACTCACATTAATTGAATCAACTAAAGGCTTTATTAAACCAATTTAATTATTGATTGAACATGTTAATTACTGAGCAATTTTTTCTGTGTTGGAAAATGGAAAAACAAACAGAAAATCTTTTCCTGCTATTAAAAATTTTAATCGAAAAAAAAAAAATATAAATAAAATTAACAATTTAATTCCATCAATTAAAATTTTTAATTACTTAAATTTTTAAGCTAAAGCTTAATGGCTTAAATAAAGTTTTAATTGCAAAAAAAAAGTTTAAACAAAAGTTTAATTGACATTGATAACATTATTTTTAATTGATAATGTTTTTGTATTTCTTTCAATTAAAGTTGTTAATAGCTAAACAAAGTTTTTCTGTGAAGTAAATGGGATTTATTAAATTTTTGTTTAAATCTCTGTACATTTTAATGTTTCATTGAGCTGCTGCTGTTTAACAAATTTCATCTCACTCTGTTCAAAGTAGTTTTTGTAGCTGCAAATGAGAATGTACGTATCCCATAACCCATTTTGCTTTAGATTGTTGTTACACTTCATACGTGCCCGTATTGTACAATTGACATTTTCCCTGTATATATACTTATATATTATTCGTCTTAAAAACCAATTCATGTTTTCCAGTCTTGCGGACATGAATGAGGAAGAAAGTACTTTCCTTTACAACACTTAAAGTGTATGTAATTTTAAGTCTTCTTTTGTTGCTCTTTGGGCTTTTTTTCCAAGTGCTGCTCATCTGTACATACGTACGAGTATAAAGTTGTCGTTCTTGCTGATGCTGTTGATGTTATTTTGTCAGTGTAATAAACGATTTTATGACTTGCCATAAGACCAATCTTAAATTTAGTAGATATGTTACGCCTCAACATTATTCTTAGCATTGCATCCAATCATACACATTATGATCAAAAACATACACACAGACATGCTTGCCGTATGTGTGTAATATGAGGATATAAATTTTATGTCATCCTACAGGGTGGCTAGGAAATGAGTTGTTAATACTAGGCTGAGTTGGATCTTAACTGTGTTGCAATTTAATTTTTAAGAACTTTTTTCTCTTTATATATAAATAATTTTAGTATTTAGAAAGTCCTTTAACTGAATTAAAAGTGAATAAAATCCTTTATCACATCCCAGCAGGAAAATTTATATTGATTAGTCTAAAGTTAATCGTGACTTATGAATGCGAAAGAGATGCAAAAAAGTGGCGAACAGTGGTTGGTGTATATAATTGGCACTGGGTACAGTCGCTTGAAAGTTAGATCTGACTCCGTCACAGAACTTCCCTCTAGGCCCTCAATCACTGCGCAAAAGGGATAGGCCCGCTTCATAAGAAATGTTAGAACTTTTACCAATCCCGAACACTCTCAGACCAGTCTAGTGATTAATTTTTAGTGAAGTCTGTGGCAAAAAGGATAAAGTGCTTAAGTCGAGATAAGTTGATTTTGAGTTAATCGTACGTCCGTAATCTGGATATTTGAAGGTAACCCTGGTCAAAATCTCAATTAATTTGTGTGTGTTTTCAGGAATAAAAGCTTAATGTAGGTCATACTTTAGTATATCTTAACTTAAATGTATTATTTATAGTGTGTCAAACGATGTTTGTTTAAAAAAAATAAGGTTAACAGAGAATTTCCCAATTTAACTGTCAAAGAAATAAATTTCTGAAAATCGACTTGAACGCTTAAAAGTGCTCTCCTGCAAAACAGTAAAATATGACTTAAGCACTTGTTTTATATTGCCGCATAAGTAAGAAACACTCAGGCAATTAATATGCCTACCAAGATACATATCGACGGTATCAATTAGAAAGGCCCTAGCTCGTATTTTTTAAGAAATTGAGTTTTTCAGTGATTCCAATATATTTCCCGCAAATGCACCTGGCAACAAAAATTTATTGCAATAGTGTAAAAAATAATACTTTTACAAGCAATTGTAAAGTTTTTATTGTGTTTTTACCTTCTCCTGTAAAGTTATAATTATTTGAGTTGGGTGCCTTTCTACTTGTCATCAACGATATGTACATATACATATGTGTTATTTGCTTAAGAAAAGAATTATTAAAGAGAGCACAGATGGTGATGTATTAAATTATTAAGCTTAAGGGTACAATCAGACCTGTCATACCATAATGTCATAGTCAAAACCATTGCCATAACCATAAATATACATTTACTTCACCTATTGGTGCTGCCATAGCTATAAACAGCTGTTTATGTTTTAATTTATTCAGGGCCAAACCCACGATGCCGACAACGTTCGTCTTGTAGCACACTTACATTCAAAACAAAAACAAATTTTAATATTTTGTTGTTGTTTCAAATGTAAGTGTGCGACAAGTCGAACGTTGTCGATATCGTGGGTCAGGCCCTTATTCATTTCAAAAGTGCATTAACAAATATGTCAAAACAGCAAACAGCTGTTTATGGTTATGGCTAAAAACCAAAATTCAATTGGTCTCTGTAGTTATGGTTATGGCTATAGCAGTATGGCTAGCCGCCTATAATCAAATACAGTGATGCCCATAACTTTGTTTAAAACAGCTGTTTTGTATGGATACGAGCTATGCCACATTTAATACAACCATAAATCCTTAGCGCCTCTGGTGCTAAGTAAAGTTTTGTTTTAATTTTCACTCCTTATATTTACTCGTATATCATATCCATTCAACTTTTATAAAAAGGCTCTTCCAGTAAGAAGTTAAATTTTTTAAGTAAAAAACACAAGAAATTTTAATTAATGGCATATTAACATAATTTTTTTTTGCTCAACAATAATTTTGCAAAAATTTCTCAAAATCTGAAAATAAAAATGTATTGCGCCAAGCGAATTGGTAATTTAGCACATGTTTTTTTTTTTTTGTTTTTTTGTTAAATTCCTATATTTTACTTACACATTGAGAACGCCTGGCATATTTTCAATGGGCTTTTTTTATCCATGTCTTTTTGTCCTGTCAAAATAAATAATAGTTCGCTTTATGTTGCAGAAAGATTACATTATCCTTTTATTTAATATTTTTTCTTACACCAAAATACAAAAGGCTTTGAGGAGAAAAAAGAAGTATAGAATATGTGAAGAGGAAATAAACGAACCGAAGGATATGTGAGTACATACATACACACATACATACATACTTAAAGGCACTTAAATAGAAATTTATGACACACTATGGTGAGAAAGTTTTCGTACAAAAATCGGGAAACAGTAGATATTAATATGTGCTTATACTGTCGTATATATGAAGATACATTTAGAAAAATTATATGGCTTGTTTTTAAAAATCTGCATAAGCTTTCCTAATATCCGGTTTTAAAATAGAGAGAGAGAGAGATAGAGAGTGGCATCCCAGAAGAACAGTGGCAATCACTTTTACGGTTATTTAACCGGTAATAATGATGGATATATGTATTACTGCTTAGAATAAAATTTTCATCAAGCTGTTAAAAGCAAAATAAAAAACTTGAATTTTTTCTACTAACACATTTTCAAAGATTGCTAATAATCCTTTGCTGCAAGAGAGTTATAACGCAAACAAAACTGCTTTTACAGAAATAAGTATACCAAATATTATTATGAACTTCTTATACAATATACAAAGAGCGATATGACAATTAGTACTTCTGTAACATTAACTGCAAAAACGCACTTTTAGAGTTATAACTTTCTTAAAGCAGATTCACAATATGTACTTGTTAGTAGGAAAACATTGTACACAGAGAAAACAGTGCCCACTAAATATCTCATAAAATAGAATAAAATTAATAAGAAATCTCTATGGTTTTTTTCAATAAGGAAATCTTATTAATTTTTTTAAATAAAAAATAAAAAAAAATTGCGTCTTTATTCTCTGTACTTATGTATTTTCATTTAAATTCTATACCATATACATATGTATGAATGTATGTAGTATATTGTAGATGTTATTTATTTATACATACATACATACACATTATGTTATATTCTTAACTAACTTACGCACCAAGTATTGAACCATCAAACTTTTACCTGATAGACAAGCTCTCTAACCAATATGCTAACAAGCATCCTGAATAACCATTGAAATTATTGTGCAAACATTCTTATAAAAAAATGCAAAAGATCATGAAAAAAATTGTATGTATGTCTTTTTATAGCAACGAAATAACAAGATACCTCATAAAATCAAGAAGATTTCCTTATTAAAAAAATCAAAAAGATGTTTTACACGTAATGATATAGGAACCTACTAAAATCAAAAAGAAAACCTTATTGAAAAAATCAATAAGATAGCCTAATAAAATCAAGAAGAAACCCTTTTTAAAAAAATGAAATTTATAAGAAAACCTAATAGAATCAAAAAGTTTTTCTCTATGGATTGTTTTTTTGGTGCCAAAAATAACGGAAATTGAGTAAAAAAAGTTGTGAATAATAAGATTTCTTCTTGATTTTATGTGGTTTTCTTTTTAATAAAATTAATAAGATTTACCACATAAGAACAATAAGGAATCTCTATGAAAAAATCTTCGCTTCTTTCTGCTGGGATATCCCTTAGCCTAAAAACGTTTCATAGTGAAAATCTTTTTGATTCTGTGAGGCAGTTTTTTCTCTGTGTATGATTAAAATAAGATTATTCATTTCACATATGAAATAGGAAGAGACTGAGAGAAATTTTAGAAGCATTTATATAAAGCAGTGATCCGCAAAATAAAATATGTTTGTATTGGTGAGAAAAATGAGAGTAAATTAATGTTACACCTGAAGAAAAGTTTTGTTATTTAAAATTCATGCTGTAGTTATTCATTGTTTGAATACTTTTTTTTTAAATAGGCAGTTTAATAAAAACTTAATAAGAAAAGTAAAAAAATCTAATAATCCATTCAACAATGTAGTGTATAAATTCCAATTTACATTTATTCAAACTATTTATTCTGTGAAAAATATTAATATGTCTTTTTAAACTATCTTCCCTATTATTGTTACATGTTTAATAGCATAAAATGCATTGTGTATTGCCAAAAGCATTTTTATCACGAAATATTTCTTGTCATTTTTGTTAGTTTTTATTTAATTTTTTTGCGGTACAAATTTATTAAATTTGAACTTTAATTTTGTTCCGTATGTATGAAGGAAAAAATTTCTACATACGTGCACAACTTCATTCGTCGCTTTCTCAGTGACGACTTAATGAAAGAGCATAAGCATGTGTGTGAGTTTCTTGTCCACAATTGTGGCATGGAGTGCCTTTCACTGATATAAAGCAAAAATAAAAATACTGAAGCTTTTTTCAGCCAATAGGCCTGTCACACACGAGACTAATTTTTATGCCGCACAATTTTTATTCTTTTAAGAACACACGAGACTAGTTCATCCGGCATAAAAATGTATATGTATACATATTTTTGTGTGTGTTAGTGTTTTTTGTATGCATTTGATAGTTGCTGTTTTTTTGAGTTATGTGTGTATTGGTTTTGTGCTAGTGATGCGGGGTTGTAGCTGGTTGAAAAATGATGCCTAACACGAAACCCCTCTCTTTACCTCTCCCACCAACAAACTGGCATGTTATGCCAGCACAATTGTTCTCGTGTGTGAAAGGCCATAGAAATATATCTTTTGCTGAAATGCAAAACCACTTAACTAGTAAACAAAAATTCAAAATCACATTTTAACCCAGTTATTGGATATAACATCGAAGCACATGACGCTACAAATTTTATAATTTTTATCTTAGCAATCAGCAGTATTAAAAATAAAGGAATAAATAAAGAAACTTTACTTTAGGCACTTGAATATTTTTGTTTACTTTTTCCCCTTCTCCTATAAAATTTAAAAAATTATAGTTACCTCATTTTGCATTTCATCTAACGATATGTATATTTTCCTAATTTTAGAAGTTATGTACAACTGTGGGCCTTAAAATGATTTCTAGCTTAAATTTTCTAGGGTCTAAAATGATTTCGAGAATATTTCACAATTATTGATACATTAGTATTAATATTTTTTTTTTAACCCCCGACCAAAACAAGGGGTGTTATAAGTTTGTAGTGTGTGTCTGTGTATCTGTGTGTCTGCCCGTGTCACGTAGAGCCCAAACGGCTGGACCGATTTTGATTTAGTTTTCTCTGTTGGCAGGATGACTCGATCGAGATGGTTCTTAACTATGTTTGAAGAAAATCGGTATAGCCGTTTAGAAGATGTCACATCTTTTCTAGATAATTCGGGGGTTTTTAAAATTTTTAATTTTTGTTATTGTATATGAAGGTTGCAGAAATTTGTTAATCAAAATCAATATGTTTATCAAAATTTTTTTCCAAGGTGTCAGTCACCTTGATGAAAGTTACATATGTGAAATGGCTTGCCAATGCTTTAATAATGCAATTTACAAGGAACTATTAACACTGCAGATTTATACAGGTTGTAAATTGCAAATGAGGGTGGCGTTGGCTGAAGTAGTTAGCACGTTGACTACAAAACCGAAGGTCCTGGGTTCAATCCCTGTATCCGACAGTCATTAAATAACAACACCACGCATTTTTCTGATGTGCATTAGTGTCCCTTTGTGTCAGTTGTTGTAGGAAAGTTCAAGTGATGAAGGCATAGTCACTGGTCACTGAACTATACCGACTTCAGCATATACTAATCCTAATGTAACATCAGAGCGCCCTCCTTCGTTGTGTAGCAAAATCATTGGCGAAGTAAAATAATCAATAAAATGGCTACAAGACACAGCTTCAAAAAATTAATACGCCGCATTTTAACATCAGAGAGGTGCTGCAAAACTGCATTATTAAAAACGTGCGAAAAAGCAGAGTTGTAAAAGAATGAAGCTTTCCTCTATCTCTTCCTTCACCACCTGTCTTCTCTCTCACTATCCCTTTCCTAAAGAAGGTAACACCTAGTAATAGTAGTAGGCATTAATTGCCTGAGTGTTACTTCTCTTTTTAAAAAAAAAAAAAAAAAAAAAAAAGCCTTTTTCCATTAGTAAGACTGAATAAAAGATTAAACCCTTTTAGAAAGGAAAACATATTTAAGAAAAGAACATTAAATTGCACTTTTTAGATGCAAATGTGGCATTTAAAGTGGAAAAGTCATAGTTAAAAAGCACGTTCTAAGAGCCTGTTTTAGAATATCGAAAACGTTTGTCTTGTCGCACATTTACATTCAAAACAAGAACAAAATTTTAAATTTTTAGTCGAATAATTCGTGGAATTAAAAATTTACAATATGTACTTTAAATAAATAAATTAATAATAAATATTACGAGTACAATTAAGTTCTATGTTTTTCTTTTTTATATACAAGCTAAGTTACAAATCACTTTGAATTCTAAATGTTTGCTGGGTATTTCTGCATTATGCTATAAACACAATTGGGGCGAACGACGAATTTCGTTCACATTGACGAATTCGTCGATAAGAATTCGCTGAGTAAATTCGTCGTACGAATTACAATAACGACGAATTTACTCACCGAATTCTGCTGTCATAATTGATAAAGTTGGTTATTGTGTATGCAAAGAGAGAGAGAAAATTGTTTTTTCGTCGTTCGTTGGCGTACAAAATAGAAATAAACCTATCTCATAGTTCGTCACACACGACGAATTTCGTTCTACGGTGTTGTTGTGTTTCTAGCATTATTCTTCAGAAACGTATGTGTGTCAGGGATGGAAAAGTTGGTACAATTGGACTCTTTTCAGTACTATTTGGAAGTCAAAAGTACCATAGCACCCCAATGACCAATTTAGCACTATTGAAAATTTTTTTCCTATTATACAACATAAAAAAAATATTTAAAATCCATAAACAAACAGTTTCAAGAACTGGTTGATGTGTAAATTATTAAGCCTTTAAGAAACGACAATATTCGTAACTTTTGCTCGAGGCTATTATAAATGAAAAATGAATTGAATGAACCAACGTTTTTCGTTAGTTCCCGAAATACTAGAGGATTATTATCAATTCAGCACTCGTCTTCAAATGTGGAAAGGGTATTTTCGTACCAAATTATAATAAAATTCGTAACAAGCAAAGAAATAATGACTGTTCGCATCGACTGTCTCCAAACGAATCAAGGATGGAAAGGTATATCCTTAATGTTACTTTTATATTTAGATTTCAACAACTGACAATCTTTTGTGTTGATATTATTGTGCTAGACATTAATATTGTTTAAAAATTAATATTAATTAATAATAATTATTAATAATGTCCTTTGCCTATAATAAGAAAAATTTGAAAGTGAATTTGTTTGCTACGCTTTCACCCTCAAACCGCTAAATCAAGTTTGAAACTTCTTTTAGCATTGGAAAGCTGCAGTACCAGCGTCAAATATAGGATATTTTTTATCTGGTTCCGTACCGGTTTTTCATATTTAGTATAGATTTTTCCTGCAAAACACATTTTAGTTGGGTTAGAGTAACATTCCTTGCGGCTTTGATTGTTTAACAAGTTTTAAAACCGTTTTTGAGTTAATTGAAAATAATGAAGAATTTGGTAAAATCGTACTGGAAAAAGTACAATTTTTCTCAAAAATTAGTACAATTTGTAAATAACATGTCGCATCCCTGGAATTCTTGTTGGTATTTCAAACAAATTATTTTCTTTTATTGAGAATGTATACATTAAACACACATATGCACACACATTTCCACATACAAACACTCTCACAGACACACACATACACACAGAACCACTCTACACCCAAACACAGTACACATCCTTCATAAACTTTTCAAACACTCTTTTTTATTCACATTGGCTTTAATGTGGAACTGTTTACTTCTTTGCTTTTAGTTTGTGTGTGTGTGTGTGTGTGTGTGTATCCTGTTTCAAAGCACAGTTGGTTTTATGTTTTGTTTTTATTATTACTTCAGTTGAGATTCATGAAATGACATTGAAACTAATTTTGTTTTTATGTCATTCTTCCACGCATAATTAAATTATTTAATTAGGACGTAAATATTGTTGATATTTCATTTAAGTTTTTCTTTAGCTACATTCACATTTGTTATTGCAATTTATTGTTTTTCATTACACACTTGCATATAAACATTCATACATAGTATATGTATACATACATACGTACGTTTTGACATACGTTTGAGTTAACCAGGAAACAAATGTAAATGGGGCTTAAGCGCCCATGCTGTTTCTTTCCAATAATAATTCTAAAATTATTATACACTGACCTCTTTGTTAAACGAAATCTTTGCAAGAACTGAAATTTATTATACACAAAAATGATTTGGACTTGTTATACCCTTTACCAAAAAAATGGTAAAAGGGTATATACAGGTTTGTCATTCCGTGTGCAATTTCCACAATAGTGATAAGCGACCCATAAAGTATATACATACATATATTCCTTATGCATAGGGAAGACGAATAACCGATGTCCGTCTGCCTGTACATGAAATCGGTTTTCCGAAGCTCCCAGAAAAGCTAGAGACTTTGTTTGTGTATCAGAAATGGTCCAAACTAGATTGGTATTGAAAATCAGCAAAATCGAGCAGACGGTTGCAGAGCTGGACAACTTAAACTTGATTTTTCCATATAAAAGAAACTAGCTAAAACTAATTTTTATGTTTTTTGTTAAATAGGCTTATCTTATATTTCAGTACGAATAAAATTTGTATTATAAATATAAAAAAAATAATAAAAAAGACATTTCCAGGGTTGGGAAGTTTAACTTTTTTGTTATATAAAAATAACCTACTATAAATTTAAAATATCTTACATTCTTAAAAGAAAGCGATTGGTGTAAGAAATCAGAAAAATTTTTAATTATGATTCCAGGGCTGGCAAACGTACACTTTTTGTGATATATAAAATTAACGAGGTCTAATAATTTTTTTTTTAATTTTAATTTATATATATTTTTTATGTTTCGGAAATAAAAGTTGGGTATAGAAAATTAGAAAAATAAAACTCATAGCTTCACAGCTGGAAAATTTAAACTTTTTTTGATAATAAAGTAACTAAGTAAAACTAGTATTTTCATTATATCTTTTTTCTCTTTGCTCACTTAACATATTTTATATATTTTTTAAGGAACAAGATTGGTATAAGGAACCAAAAAAATCTAAAAGGATGATTCCAGGGTTGGGAAAAGTATACTTTTTAATTAAATAAAGCTAGTTATTTCTGTGGTAATTAAATATATTCTATATTTTAAAAAGAAATAAATTAGTACAGAAAAACTTAAATTATGATTCCAGGGTTGGAAATTGAAAAAAAAAAATTGGTTAAAAATATTAACCAAAAATAATTTTTTTTCATAAACATAAACATAAAATATGCGTTTTAGGAAGATCTTTACTCAAGCAAATTCTTTAGTCGAAAAATGCCGAGAGGTCACTTACAAAAATTGCACTATAATAAAAAATTATAAATTTTAACACAAAATAAATATGTATGTATGTAATTATGTATGTATCTGTATACTACATATATACGAGGGCGGTTCGGAAACTTCTTAGCCTATCAATGAAAGAGAATAGTTAGTTTTTCAAAAATATTTTTATTTTTCAATATAATCTTCTGAAACTTCAATACACTTAGTCCAACGCTTTTCTAGCAATTCTATCCCTTGATTAAAATAGTTTTCCTCAAGGTCTTCAAAATAGTGGTTTACAACTGTAATTGCATCTTCATTTGAGGTAAAACGCTTGCCAGCAAGGAATTTTTTTAGTTTTGGGAACAGGTAAAAGTCACTGGGAGCCAAATCAGGAGAATAAGGTGGGTGGTCAAGCAACTCGTACTTTAATTCGTTGATTTTAGCCATTGTTAAAACACTCTTGTGCGCTGGTGCGTTGTCTTAATGAAAAATTATTTTTTTGTGTTGTAAGCCAGGACGTTTTTCTCGAATTTGTACATTTAATTGATCCAAAAGTTTGCAATAGTACTCTGAATTTATTGTTTTACCCTTTTGCAGATAGTCAATCAATAAAATACCTTTGAAGTCCCAAAAAACCGTTGCCATAACCTTACCAGCCGATTGAATTGTTTTTGCCTTCTTTTGGGCGCTTCCTCCAGCTTCAGTCCATTGTTTGGATTGTTCTTTTGTCTCTGGAGTATAGTGGTGGATCCATTTCTCATCAACAGTTATGAAACGACGCTTAAAATCCATTTTATTTCGCTTAAAACGATCCAAACAAGCTTGAGAAATGTTCATTCTTATGCGTTTTTGGTCGACTGTTAACAAATGTGGCACCCATCTTGCAGAAAACTTTTTCATCTGTAGTTCTTCATGCAAAATTAAGTGGACTCGATCATTTGAGATGCCCATGATATTAGCTATTTCACACACTTTTATTCGTCGATCATTTAATACCATATCATGCACTTTGGCTACAATTTCTGTTGTTGTTGCTGCTTTTGGACGTCCACTACGTGGTTCATCTTCAATGCTTGTACGACCACGTTTAAATTCAGCAACCCAATTTTTTACTGTTGCATATGAAGGAGCACTTTCACCTAACACATTCACCATATCATTATGAATTTCTTGTCCCGATAAACCTTTTTTATGTAAATATTTAATGACACCACGCATTTCTAATTTTTCCATTGTTAAAAAATCGTGGAGGCGTCTTTTGTGAACACCTGTTTCTATATGAAGGAGTTGCCAGATCGAAACAAAATTTAACATGTGTTCATAGCAGAGATGGAAGTTTCCAAAACACTTAACTTTTTTCTGTTTATACCGCGCTTTTTGTGCTAGGCTAAGAAGTTTCCGAACCGCCCTCGTACACGTTGCTAAAGGGTATATAAGATTCGGCACAGCCACTACAGTTAACTGACAGGTAGAGTTAAGCTATATGTTAAAAACTAGCTCTAATAGTACGTTTCCACAATGAGCAAAACAAGTTGTTTTTCCCAGAACATATCGAAGTGTTTCCATTACGCTTTTGTGTGTGTTTTGGTTAAACGAGTTTTGGAAATCAATTCGATTTTTATATCAAGGCCGCAAACCTTATTGTTAAGAATAGTAATTTTTTTTACTCATTTACATATAAACAACATATAAATACAACTGATGTGGTTTATGCAATTGAATATTCTATATTATTGCCATCATGTTTTGGAGCAAAACAACTTACTTGAGGTGGTTTGCTGATATAAAAATTGTAGAGGAAAACATGTAACAAAATATTGGTTTTGAGCAAAACAAGTTTTCTGCTCCAAAGCACGTATGTGGAAACGTATTAAGGAAGTTTATAATAATTAATTAATATGACTTTGGGACTATATCATAAAAAACATTATATTTTATAACAGAAATTAATTAGAGCAACTTTTGTAAAATCAGTTGATATACAACTGCTTCGGTTCGGTATCAGCAATTTGTTTTGCCACGACAACACTTTACTCTTTCTTTTTTTTTTTTGCTATCTTCTTATCTTCTTTTATGTTGCCAGTAAAAGCGCTTTTTTTTTTGTAATTAATACCATTTTTATACTAACTTTTTATTCCTCTAATCCCCTGGCAACTCAGCACATTTTTCTATGGCATTTTATTTTTTTGCTTATGTATACTTTCATGTAAGTCTATTTTAGATGCTCATGTGTATGTGTGCAGTAAAACGCACATAAATATTCTGTGTGCTACACAATGTGGCAGACCGTAAAACAATTGTGCAATTAAGAAAAATACAAGTAAATTGTACAGTCCCATTTGTTTTTTCTTTTTGCGAAGGCATATCAAGTAGCGTTTTCTTGAATTCGAAACCATCGATGATTATTATTTTTTTTTGTATAAAAACATGTTTCTATTAATAAAAGTTGGTATGTTTTAATTATGTCCTTGTGTGTGTGTATCTGTATGTATCAGTGATCGGCAATGCATCCTTTTTTCGCTATTCATACTGACTCATGAAATTTTAAATATAAGTGAGTAGACATCATTTAAACTCAACTCTCTATTTACGCATACCCACGATCACATTGATTTATAAGTACAGGTTGAAATAAATATGAATGCAACGTCCATATCATAGTCATACCACACTCACACTCATAAATTACCTCAGTTTGATTTATAATTTCAGAAAAATACTTATACAGCTCACATTGATTCAGCTCGCTCAACTCATGCATGTATGTTTATTTAAAACTTTAGTCATTAAATAGTTTGCAAGTACATAGTATACAATAGTACTAAATAGGGTTGTTTTTCAATTCCTGCAAAAAACAAAAAAAAAAAAAACAAAAACAACAGAGAAACACATAAACTCATAATGAGAACTGTAATGTTCGTATTGTGAATCATACTTATTTTGCATCGTTCATAGGCATTGAGTTTAGTAGAGCCGAAATCAACAAGGTCATAAATGTTGCTAAGTATGATGTTCGATGCACTTTAAACTTTCGAGTGAATATGATTCATGCACAACATTGCAATAAGTATGAATGCGCATAAGTACAAGAAGTAATAAGTCATAATTCAACTGTACTCACTTTTTCACCACTCATTGCTGTTCTCTGATGTGTAGCTGCGTGTTTAATCACTGAAACATAAAACATGTTTAATAATTAGCCTGCTTGTTGTATTAATATTTGTGAGTGTGTGTATATTTATTGTTATTCGCCATATTCTGTTGAAGAATGAAAGGAAAGAAGCAGTGCAGAATGATGCTGATGATGATGATGATGGTAATGGTGATGGTGTCTAATTTATATTTATAAATGTCTGGAATGTTTGCGAAGAATTCAAGCCACAAGATTAATTTAAACTCCTTCCTCAACTTGTTCACATACACAGGCATAAAGACAAAATTCATATTCTTTACAATAACTCATTTGTTTTATGCTACCAGAGCATCATACGGCAAATGAGACAAAGCGAGAAATTCCATTCAATCTTTCCATCATCATTGTTGGTGTTATTAAGCCAACTAATCACAAAACATTTTTATCATCTCTTTTCCAATAATTACTTATACAGTGACAAAATATATCTATAGACATATTTTTTGTTGATAACATTTTATATCACAACTTTCAGTATCACTCTGCTTCATCTGTGAGTTCATGTTTTTTTTTTCCTTTGACATGCACATTGTTTTTTGCCATATAGTAAAATATTCCCTACTTTGTCTGCCAAGTTTGTTATGGCTGCTATGTACGTTGTTCATCGTTTTAAGAATGATTGACATTGATCCACATAACAAAAATAAAAGTTCTGGAACGTTTCATATTATTGTAAATATAATATTACTGATTAGCTTTATATAACAAGAAACATATTTAACACTCTACTAAGGACTTACATAAATAAATGACATGTGAATTTTGGTTTAAAAAAATATAATTAATTACTTAGGTGATATATATAGTTCCAATCCTGCGGCTTCGATTTCACAGCCTAATCAACATATTTTGCTGAACCCTTACAAAATTGCTTGGTTATGAGTTCAAAGCTTTCATTCCCTAAAAATACAAGATATCACAAATGAAAGTTTAAAAATTTATAGGATCGACTCAAAATTTAAATGAAAAATTGCGCAAATTATTTTTTAAAAACAATTGCGGAAATTATTTCTTAAAAACAACCTTGTTTAATCGAATATTAAAATTTCTTATGATGCACAGTGGGATGGTTTATTCCATTTTTGTGAAAAAAAACTATAATGAGAGATCCTATATGATTGAATATAAGTATAAGTACCGACTGTTGTACTGACTCACACTAAAGTTAGACGAGCACGATTTTCATCCAGATTTTTGCACACATATCGCACCCTAAATACAAAAGGGGCACAACTCAAAATTATAAAAGTGCTTTTTTTTTGCTTTTTTATAAAACAGGTAATTGAGGAAATTTATAACGACCCCAACAATTTCTTTTGCAATACAGTCTTCTTGAAGAATATAAAATACCATTATGGTTGTTTTTATGTGACAAACTTGCGTCATTTGTACAGTATCAACAGTTGTTTGCAACTACTCAGCATCTGAAATTTTTTGAGTTGTGCCCCTTTTGTATTTAGGGTGCGATATTGTCACTTTGTAAACTAACGCCTGTAGTTTAACTAAAGATTTTTCTTATCAATTTCATTGGTTAAACCGCTTTCATTAGTCACTAAAGACTGTGAATTTGAGCCTTAATGATCAAACAGAATTGGGGCATAAACACATTTTGCATACAAAATGGTACAAAAAACTAGCCTCAGAAAGCAGTCGATAGATAGAATCTATTTTATTTTGAGAACTTTTTTTCTTATGCTCTCACATATAAATAAATATTCTCTCAAACATGTTACCATACTTTCAATAAATTTCATACATATTGTGAACAACACTACAAAGAAAAATAAGCACAAAAGAAAATAAAACAAAAATTAGAGAGCATTTGAAGTTACTGTCGTAGTTTTTATTATGGGCTTTGTTAATTTGACAGCGATTTTTCCTGAAGTTGCGGACTTATTCTGTTTAATCATTTAAGCTCACTCAATTTGAAAGCAACTTTGTTTTCAACATGCAGTCACCACACATCATTGTTCATACTTATTATTTTATTCATATACATACACTTATCCCCCGATTTACACGATACTTTCTTTACACGATTTCACTTTTGCACGATTATTTTGGTTTTCGTGTTAATTGAGAGATTTATGAAATATCTCGATTTACACAATTTTTTTATGTGTTTTATTGAATATTTTTGAATATTTTACGAATTACATTAATTTTCTTTTTGTTTTTATGAATAGCATTTATTTTGTTTAATGACCAAAGGTTTATTCTTATGTGTTTTGAAAAAACGCTTTTGATGTTTTAAAAACTAAGTTGTATATAATTTCTTAATAAAATAAATTTTTTACGCGATTCGCCCTTAATTTTATTTACACGATTTTTTCATACAAAAATTTAAAATTTCGATTTACACGACTTTTTCCGCAACGTATCTATCGTGTAAATCGAGGGATAGGTGTATTATGTAATACTATACAAACTTTAATCTGATGTAGAATATTTTTTTTAATTTCGCAAAACTTTTTTTCGGTTTTTGGCGATTGTTAATCTTGGAGTTTTTTTCGGTTTTTAACTTTTTTTTCATTTTGGTGTTTTTTTAAGCGATTTTTTTAGCTTGGGCGCTCTTTTCTTCTCAGCGTTTTTTTCGGTCTTCAGCGATTTTTTGTTTTTTTTTTATCTAAGCTCTTTTTTTCATAGTAACGGTTTTAGTTTTAGCGTTTTTCTCCTTTTTGGCGATTAATTTAGTTTAAGCGATTTTTTTGTAGTTTTGGCGCTCTTTTCTTTTTGGCGTTTTTTTCGGTCTTCAGCGATTTTTCTGTTTTTTTTGTAACCTATTTTTGGTGATATTTTTCATTTAAGCTCTTCCTTTTAGTGGCTACTTTGGTTTTGGCGTTTTTTTTTCGTTTTAGCGATTTTTCGGTTTTGGGCGATTTTTTCGTTTTGGCAACTTTTTTTAATTTTTTAATTAATTTAATTTTAATTAAATTTTATTTACTTTATTCATTCATAACACGAAAACCTAGCCTCATGGCCATAATCGGTTTTCACTAATACTACTACAATAGGTACTACTACAGTTTTGGAACTTTAAACTTTTAAGTTTTAACGTTTTAAGAAAATTTCAAGAGTCTAACTTTTACTGTTTTCAAGATAAAGCAAGTTGTCAAAATTACATTAGCTGATAGAATACCCTGTAATTTTTGGGTGTAGTCTGCATAAAAATACACTATTTTTGAAAATTTCATGTGTCTATATATAATTGTCTGTATATGACACAGGTTAGGTTAGGTTAGGTTAGCAGGCTGCTGGTAAGGAAGGATGAAATTAGCTTAATTGGGTCCAATACAATGATACCTTTGTGCTACCTGTTAGTTGAAGAGAAGATAGTGAGAGAAGATGATAGTTAAGGGATAGTGATAGAGTTTCATTCTTTTACAACTCTGTTTTTTAAAACGCTTTTTGATAATGCAGTGTTACAGCGCCTCTAGTGTCAAATGAGGCGTATTAAATTTTGAAGCTGTATTTAAGTAGCTATTTTACTTCGCCGATGACTCTGCTATGCAACAAAAGAGGGCGCTCTGATGTTGCATTAGGATTCGTATCTGATGAAGTCGGCATAGTTTTTAGTGACCAGTGCATTATGCCTGCATCACTAGAATTTTTCCCACAACAACTGATACAAAGGGACACTAATGCATATCAGAAAAATGCGTGGTGTTGTTATTTTTTTTAATGACTATCGGAGACCGGACTCGAACTCAGGAACTTCGGTTTTGTAATCAACGTGCTAACTGCTTCAACGAACGCCACTCTCGTACACAACAATACCAAAATGTTTCGTTGTTCGCTCTAGAACACCCTTTAATTTTAAACTGTCATATATTTGCTGCTTAACATATGCTTTTACATATTCCATGTCACTTAAGGTTCGCGAGAAAACAGGCTGACAGATGAATAGACGTAAAGAGGGACATCGTAGCGTACGTACGGAACCATAATAAAAGAGCAGAAAATCAAATAGCTGCAGATTATACGAAAGCAAAAACGAAACATGTGCTGATTAGAACTGCCGTCAGCTGTTTCTTTGCCTGCAAACAACGTTGCCGTTGTGATACTAAAGTTTAATTTTTACCGTTTTTCGTGCCAATAGCACTTTTTATGACACTTTTTTTTTTTTTGGAATATATCCTTTTGTACCATCTTAACAAAATGTAAGCCTTAAGGTAGTCATATGCTCAAAAATTGGACGAAGCAGAGCTGCTCGTCCGGTTGTCGCTATTCGGTTTTATTTTGTCGATTATTTTACTGTTTTGGTCGATAGAAAAGCCCATAAATGGTGAAAATATGGCAAAAAATTTTACTCCCAAATCCCTGATTCCAAATGCAAATTATTTCTGGGAGTATCAAAATTAAAAAAATATGTATTTTAACTTATTTTCATCTTTAATCTTAATAAAATTTCTTATAAATAAAATTTAAATGTGATTTTATCTTAATAGACCAAATTGGGTCTCCGCGTAGAGGTGCGGTGTAGCACCACCCTTCCTAACCTAAATGTGATTTTTTATTACTTGCAAACCGGCAAGACCGTATACATGTGGTATTCATTTTTCTTTACCTGGCGTTCGTTCCTAATGCGTTGTGTTTTACCAGTAAATTTAACTTTCAAGTTCTTTTGCTTATATTAGAGGGTTAACATTGATTTATACTTAAAGTATGTTAATTAATTTTATTTTAGTCTAATGTGTTTACTTAATTTTTATTCACAAGAAACTTAATCCTATTTTACTTTAAAATATCCTTTTTCCGACACTTTTTTTTAATACCCTTTTTATGATAATTTTTCGAAATTTCTGTTCTGATTCACACACGTCAGCTTTGACTCGTCAAGTTTTGAGCTTTATTTAAGAAAGAGAGAGAGAGAGAGAGATAGAGGAAAAGAGAATTGAGACGGGTACAGAGTTGACCCTCGTAGTAATCTACGAAAACGCAATTTGGTGAAATAAACTTGAAGGTAAGTACAGATTCAAAAGCAAATTAAACAAACATGATCAGCTAAGCTTGATGTGTGTAAACTAGGACTTATTGTGGCATATATGCAATTAATGGGCATATTTACGAGTATCGTATATTCGACTTCGACTATGACGATTTTTCACCAAATTAGCTGACCCCGTAATATGTTGTCTTAACCTCAATTTATTTATTTTTTTTACCGTGTATGTTTGATTTATTAGTCTATTCTAACCTACCTGTTGTTAAAATTTCATCAAAATGGATTATATATTTTTCCTATGTCCCGCTCTTGGTTCTTGAAGTTGAAAAAAAGGGAGAACAGCGTACTCACGTTAAAAGGCTTTGTTTTTCTAGTGAGTACGGAAACTGTTGCTTTAATAGATCTCTTATAAAACGACAAGTAATATTTTCTGAATATAGTTGGCTTACCGCCCCTGTACCTTATGCTAAGTACTTAATGGAAACCATATGTAGCCTATGTCCTTTAGGAGGTTTCATTCTTCATTTTTAAGATCGGACAGATAGTTCCACAGAGATTACCTCCTACAAACTTGGAAACATGCAAACTTTTCGGCCTTATAATATTAATATAGATTATAGAATTGCACAAAAGACCCATCAGTAATGGTCCTTGGACCAGATGTTTCCTCTATATATATAGAGTAAAGCAAAAAAATTGCAATGTTCTTTAGTCTAGTGCAAAATCATCGTAGTCCAAGTTGCAATATGACACTCGTAATACGGCCCAATACTAAGCACTTCTCTGCTAAATTTGTTACGCCTATACATTCTTGTATACTCTTGCACGCCTGTATTATGAACTAGTACCCGTAGGTATAACAAAAGAAAAAATTATTAACTTTGCATTGTCTGCTACTCCTTCGCATGATTTTGTTTCCACTAATAAGTCGGCAGTAGGTGGTAGGTGGCAGGTGGCAGGCACAGCTTTAGCAGTAGCTGATGAATTTGCAACACTTTGTTGCTTCTGTTATGTTTTTTTTTCTTACTTTTTCTAACATTTTCCATTTTCAACAGCGTCATCATCGGTATCTGTACTCGTAGTTGTATGAGTCGCTGTTTTTTCCATTCATAATTATCAACAGTCATCACTACAAGATTTTTTTTTTTAATAAAGCAAAAATGTAGAAAACAATTTTTTTTTCATATTTTTCCTTATAATCTCTTTGAAAATAGTATGTATGTGTAGTTTATGCTTCTTTTATTTTAGTTTTAATTTTTCCCCCCTTCAAAATATGTGGTTGTGCAAGGAGTCAGACAGACGGTGGTAAATTGTTGTAGGGATGAATTTTGACGTCGGAAAAGTTTTTATTTAAGGGGATTATTAACGAATATCTAAATGATTAAAACAAAAACTTGTGTGTATGTTGTTTTTAACTAAAATTCTTAAATATGTAAAAAGCTTTATGTGCAAACTTCAATAGATTGGAAGTAAAACTTTATAAAATAAAAAAAAAATTATCATAATAATTTCCCAGGAACTTTTTCCCTTTCGCATTTTCTGCTCTTATGAATTAAAATTTTCCTTAAAAAAATTACGGGCGGTAAAAGTAAGTATTCTAAATAGGAGGAGAAAGGGAGAATTTTTTGCAAATTTTCTCCTTAAAAATTTTGAAGGGAACTAATGCAAAAATGTTTAAATTAAATTTATTTCTATTGGAAAAAAGTGGTAAAAGCATTTATTTATAACAAAAATTTAAATAAGCAGCGGAAAGTTATATTTCACTCCTTTTTAGGGAGTGAAAAATATACCAAAGGTGAAAAGGAGCACTATTGTTTTCGCTACGCTGTCGGTCTGTCCGTCTGTCCGTCACAGGCTATTTTCTCGAGAACCGTAAGAGCTACGGACCTGAAATTTAGACAGAGTATGTAGACCTTTAGCCGCTACAATAACAAATACATGAGAGATAAAAATTAAAGGGTGTTCGAAAACGAGCAACGAAAAATCTTAAAATCCCATGTAATATACATACAATTTAGGGTTTCTAATTTCCCGGCCTTTTCCAATTCCCGGGAATCGAGAAGTTAAATGTTTTATTCCCGGGAATTCCCGGGAATTTCAAAACCATATGAATTGATTTAAATGATCTCAATAAAAAATATAATTTTATGAAAAAATATACAACATTCAAATTAAAAACATAACAATTTTATTCGTTCATTTCATGAACAACAATATTTAAAAAACAAAACAAAAACAAATAAATTCATATGCTTTGAGTTATAGCATGGATGGAAATTCTATCTACATCTACCAATCTAGATACTCGTACTACTTTTAAGGTTGAAAATATTTCGTAACGCTTCAAGTTGTCACCTCGTAAACCTCTATGACATCTACTTTCATACTTATATTATGCATCGTTACAGAGTTGTATTTTGAAGTTATAAAACAACAAACATTAATGTAAATAAGGCAAATTCCAAAAACGTATATATTAAATTCCCGAAAATTCCCGTTGAAAATTTTCCGGGATTTGTAAAAAAATAATTCCCGGGAATTCCCGGGATTTTTTCCCGCGTAGAAACTCTAACACAATTGTATGTATATAAGGTTAGTGTATTTTTATACAGACTACAACAACTAACACTAAAAGTTAAAAAAAACTTAATTAAAGGGTGTTCCATCAATTAATACAATTTTGACTAATTAACTTCGACAACTTGCTGTAGCTTGGTAACCGTGAGAGCTAAACTCTTAAAATTTTCAAAAACGGTAAAACAAAAAAATCCCAAAATTATAAAATCACCAAACCGAAAAAAATCACCAAAAACAAAAAAAAAATCGCCATATTAAAAAAAATTTCTAAAACGAAAATAAATTGCAAAAACCCGAAAAATTGCCAAAATTAAAAAAAAATCGCCAAAAATGAAAAAAAATCACCAAAATTAAAAAAAATCGCCAAAATGAAAATAAGCAAAAAAAAAATAAAAAAAAATCGCCAAAACGAGAAAAAAGCGAAAATAAACAAACAAAAATCATTTCATCTCAAAAAACGTCAAAAACGCAAAAAAAAAAAACGGCATATTAACAAAATGCTCAAAGCCCAACGTACGGAACCCTTCGTGCGCGAGTCAAAGTCGCACTTTACTGAATTTATTTTTTTGGAATTTTTATCCAAGCCGGGCAAACTCTTGAAATTTTCAATAACGCTAAACTAAAAAAAAATTTAAATTAAAAAATCGCCAAAACGAAAAATCGCCACAATAAATAAGCGTCAAAACCAAAAAATCGCTAAAACTAAAAAAACCAGCCAAAAAAATCCCCAATAACCGAAGGAAATCAGAACTAAAAAAATCGCAAAAACTAAAAACTATTACATATCGCACACTAAATCATAAACAGTCACAACTCAAAATAATCAAAGTGGTTGTGCTTTCTTACAAATCAGTTACCTGACCAAAACTCTAACAACCGCAACAATTCCTTTTGCAATAAAGTCTTCTTGAAGAATATAAAATATCGTTTTTCTTGTTCTTATATTGCATATTTGCGTCATTTGTAGAGTATCAACAGTTGTTTGCAACTACACAGCGTCTGAAATTTTTTGAGTTGTGACTTAATGATTTAATGTGCGATATGTAGCTTCAGTACGGAACCCTTCGTATGCGAGTTATCAAATAGTTGTGATTGTTACTAGCGTACTGTCAACTGCTGGATACACCTTTTGCTTCTTTTAAGTTAATCCTTAAGATCATAAAAAGTTTTGATATTTTTAATATAAATATTAAATGGAAAATTACTTAAAATGCTGCTAAAAATATTTTAAGCAAATTCTTTGCATATTAAAACTTTGTTAATTTTTCTTGTGCTTAAATGTAAATTTAAAACTTGTCTTTCATTTATTCACTCTTCTTTTGAAAACTACCCCTTTTCCAAATGTAAATTCTTTTCATAACAAACAGGTAACTTTTTTCTTTCTTTTTTTTGCATCCACAGCCGTTTCTGTAAATAGTCGTAGAAAAAGTTCATTGTCTTCTCTAAGTACGAAGGTAAACACGTAAATACAAAGTAAAACAGTAACGAATGGCGAGATGGAATAGAGAGGGAAACATAAAAACGAAATGTAAAAGTTACACGAATGTGATTAATTTACATTTATTTACAGAAGTTTTTTCTTCCACCCAACTAAAACTTTATGTTTTATTTAACTGCAATATTTGCACTCAGCGTTTCAAATATAAAAAAAGCAGCAAGAATAGTTGTTCAAAAGAATGTTAAGAATCATTTAAAAACGTTTTGTTGTACATGGAAATTTTCGAAATTTCTTTTTTCCAAATCAAACGGAAGGCCCGCTACTTTATAAGATTTCTTGCCATCATTTGCTGACAAGCTGCTGTTTGCTCTTGCCTTGCATATAAAAATAACTTTAACTTTCTTTAAATTTTTTTTTCATATTTTTCTAACTTTGGCAGTCTAATCTAATTTAACACATTCTCTTCTGCACAATATGAATGAAACCTTAGCAATTTTTATAGACATACAAAATGTCATAAACATGTTAATGTCAAAACAAATAGGCCAGACTTGTTTTAATAAAGTTATTTGGAAAACTGCTAAGCACAATAATAAAGCTGGCAAAATGAGTAAAATGCTGAAATATGTATGTTGTGGCCACTCAAGCATAAAACTTGGTGTGACTAAATTATTCATTATGACTTCGAAAGCTTTCAGCCTGCTTACAGACACTAATGTAACTTGACATTTTATGCAGAGAGCAAGTTAAGAAAAATAAAACTGATTACAAAATAAAATCTATGTTGTATATAGGCGGAATGAAATTGGTTCAGAATCAGTTAAGAAAAGTTACTGTACGTTCAAACACACATACACTGATTATTTTGCGTTTGAGGTAAACAGCTTTGAAAGCTTTTAAATTTGTTATTGTTTCTTTGCAAAGTAAGAGCAAGCGAGCAAGCATGGTTGTCTGTTGTGTTGTTGTTGTTGTTGTTGTGGATGTTGTACTCTCGTTGGTGTGAAAGCACAAAAGCTCTTTTATAAAAGTTTGTACATTGTGCATATGACTTGGACGTAGCTGGTCTAAAGGTGTAAAATCGCGCGAACTAGGTGGCCAATTGACCGGCCCCAAACGTGAAATAAACAGTTTACCAAAATTACCTCTCAATAGGGACATTGTTTGCCATGTTGTTTGGCAGCTGGCTCAACCTTGCTGAAACTAGATGTCAGCCAAATCCAGCTCTTTCGTTTTGGGCAATTTGTTGGTGGTTTAATGTCCAATAATGTAATTTTGGTGCCAAATTTAAGCACAACATTCCGAATAGCCGTCTCAGAAGGTCACCCAACTTGACCATAAAATGGAAGAAGTGCAGAGATGCACTTTTTTAACCCAGCATGAATTTTGATAATAAAATTTGCAAGTCGATTCATGGTTAAATTATAGACCAAACTGAACATGTCTAACAGCAACGTGATATACGAAAACAGTTGAGTTGCCACAGTCATGCCAAAAAAACAAATTGCTAAGAAATCACTCTTTATAAACCCTTTATAAAGCCTTAATAATTTTTGTAAATAAAGCTGTTGCTAATAATTTTTTTTTATAAATATAAGGAATACTGAAGTATATTTTTCAGACTTCAATGTATACGTAAATTTTTCTTTCTATGATAATAAAGCAGCGTCTATATAAACTCTCTACCAGCTTAAGAAACTCATTAAAGATGTCGCTTAACCATCAAAACAAGCAAAAATTCCTATTATTTTATTATTATATTTGACACATATTTTGCTCCACACTGCATCTCGAATGCAAGTAAACAAATTCCGATTAAGTGAATGTAAACACAAAGAAGTGTTTCATGAATAATCGAAAAAAGCCACCAATACAAATTGAATTCAATTCATTTCGCTTCCATAAGTCACTTGTTTGTAAGCATCTGAAGATTTTAATTATCTGCACCTTTTAAGGGCACATGTTTGCAGCTGATTTTAATTTATTTGTCAATTGTCTGCTGAAAATGGTATTTACAAATGCATCTTATTGTGTCAATATGACAGTGGGACCCAGTGTTTAGTTTTGTGTGTTTGTTGTTAATATAAATGTTCCAAAGAAACGTTCGTTCGCATTTAGACAAACAGGCCCTGTGTGCTTAGTTTCTATAACCGTAGGCGTATACTTAATAAAGACAAATCACCTAAAATTTTCATAACGTATACGCACTTGTTAATAAAGATATTAAAACCATAATTTTGCACAAACAATCGCACTTCTTAATCATAGTTTCCAAATGAAATAGGGGTCAATTCTAGACTTGTGTCCAACAGCTCTTTTTGAACCAGTTTGAGAGCGTTCGAACCAAAAGTTGTTTCAAACCCATTTAATTTACATTGACCATTTTGACCGAAATTGTGTCCAACAGCTCGTTTTAGTTCAAAAGAGCTGTTGAACACAAGTCTAGTTCAATTCGTCAAATTTCGATCGAAAAAACGTTAAAATAATTATCCGAGAACGTCCAAAATTCGTCAAAAATAAAACATACACTTTTCCATGCACAATCTTGTATATTGGAATTGAACAATTCTATTAGATCAGTTACTACTTTCAAATCAAAGCAATTACAAATATTTAGTTTTAAATTATCCTTAGTATACAAAATTGCTTAGAGAATATATAAAATACCCTTTAGTCCCCTTCTACATTTCTGATTTTTTTTTTCAAAAAATCTAAAAGTTTCAAGTGTATCAGATGCAATTTCCTGTCTTTAATATTCTTCAACAAAGTGACTAAATTCTTAGAATATCGTAGAAAGAACTTTTATTTTCTATACTAATATTGTAGGGTTCAATGAAGCTTAAAGCTTTGAATTCATCTTAAAAGTCCAATGTTATTAAAATCTTAACACACATTTTTAAATTTGATTAACTAAAGCAAGCGCAAATACATCCCTGGCATATATTCCCAAGTAAATTTTTTCAATGTCCATATAAATTTTTTCATCTTTATAATTTACAAAATAAAAATAATCACACTGAAACAAATCTGTTCTTAAAAAATTATTCATAAAATTTTGAAGTAGTTTTTTAATTTTATCGTATACATTTTGTATTTTTGTTGTTTCAGTTGATAACTTATGTAAACTTATGTAAATTTATCAAAAACCATTTAGCTCCAAAATTATTACTGCAAAAATTAAGATTGATTTCCTTTCACTCCTTATTTTGTTTGCATATTCTAGCAAAAGCTGTCAAGTTCTTGGTCATGTTCAAAATTGTTTTATAGTTCTGAGTTAATTTATAATTATTTAAAATCGTGAAATTGAAATCATCAAAATTCTATTCTTGGCACCCAAAATCGTCAAATCAGGCAACCGTGCTTCTAATGCAAAACAGTCATGCATAAGAAATCTAGTCTCACAGAAAATGCATTTAAAATTTTAATTACCGTGGTACTCAACCAAGATAATAAACAATTTCTGTTCTCCACAGGAGAGTGCACAGGACATTCGAATGAAATTTTTACACATGCTAATATGACGTTTTCATTTCGCATTAAAACTTCAAAAACTAATTTTTCGAGATATGACTATATTGCGATAAAGGAGCGACAGCCGTATATTTTTCTGTTGCTATATTTTTTGAAAAGGATTTTGTGGCTTGTCATTTGTATTGTGAGAACTATTAGGAATTCTTGCGCTTACTATTTAAGCTTGATATGTTCTATTAAAAAACTAATAATAATAATAATAACTATTTAAGAAATGTATTACTCGACGTTGCTGTAACAAGAAGTCAGTAGCAACAATGAAATTCATATAGACAATGCTAAAACATCATCAAATAAATTTAAATAATAACTACTTAAAAAAAATATTCTAATAAAAAAAAATAAAAAAATTCATTTGATTTTTAAGCAAGACGTCAAAAGTATATTTATTAGGCATTCAGTCTTAAATGCTTTAAAAGTTGTTGTTACTTTTTATTGATGAGGCAGCGTCTATCTAATAAATTTCGTTTCTGCTTAAGAATTTTTTCAATACACAGAAAAAAAAAATTTAATTTTCATTAGCCAAATTCATTGAATCAGTAAATATTTTGCATGCATGCGGAGCTACAAATGATTTTCGAAATTCTGTAAACTATTTTGTAAGAAATTAAAATTTAACAGCATTTGCCTTTTAAATATGTTGCTGTTGATTTTGTCCTCTTATATTTTAGTTTATTTGTTCGACAAACATTGTGCCCTGTTTCAGTAGGTTATTTCAAGGCGTTGTGACCTGTTTCTGTTCGGTGTATGGAACCCTAAAAAAAGATCGAATAATTAGACTATTAAATGATAATAAATTAATTTTATTTCTCAGTTCGAATTTTGAAATATAAGAAGTCTCGTTGAAGTAGTTAGCACGATAACTACAAAACCGATTAGTAGCCGCTGATCAAATAACCAAAAAACAGGCTACTAACCACAATTTAAAAAATGTAATACTCCTCATTGACACCAGAGGCACTGCAAGACTGCATTATTAAAAAACGTGCAAAAATCAGAGTTGTAAAATAATGAAGCTTTCCTTTATTTCTTCCCTTACCAGCTCTCTTCTCTAACACTATCCTTTTCTAAAAGAAAGTAACATCTATTAATAATAGAAGGCATTCATTGCCTCAATATTACTTTTTATAAAAAAAAAAAAGAAAAAATGAATTTTAACTTCTCAAAACTATATGTTCTAAATTTTAGGTTATACATCTAATACTTGAGTATTTTAAGTTATCAAAAGAATACTTTTATATAATATAATTAAACACTTTACCTCTCTTTCAGCTGGTACACCCACAATGGCCCTGGTCCCATGCCCGTTTTAAGTGGTCCGCGCATTCGTTTGCTGGGGCCCATATTGGCCATAGAAGCAGTGACTGGTGAAGATTCTGGCGTGTATAAGTGTACGGCAAGTAATGTGGGCGGTGAGGCTAGTGCCGAACTGCGCCTATCGGTGGCCACACCCGTACAAGTGGAAATACAGCCGAACGTTTTAAGTGTTCATATGGGTGGTGCAGCGGAGTTTCGTTGTTTGGTCACCAGTAATGGCAGCCCGGTGGGTATGCAAAATATACTGTGGTACAAAGACGGTCGCCAGCTGCCCGCATCTGGTCGCATAGACGATACGCTAATTGTGCCACGAGTGAGTCGCGAAGATCGCGGTATGTATCAGTGTGTGGTGCGCCGACCAGAGGGGGATACATTTCAAGCAACTGCAGAATTGCAATTAGGAGGTATAAAATATTTGCAATTTTAAATTCTAAAAAAAATAGTTTTGCATGCTGTGTTTTTTTTTATTCTCTTTGTTTGTTTTATATTTCTTTTTTTTATTCATAGTTAATTTTGCATTCCATTTAAAACATTTTTCACTATCAAGCAGCACAGCTTTGATTTTAATATTTTTTATTTTTATTTTTTTGTAAAACTTTATTTTTAATCCTTGCCTTTTGTTCTGTACGTTGTTTATTTACAGATGCCCCACCAGTTCTGCTTTATAGTTTTATTGAACAAACTTTGCAGCCTGGTCCGGCCGTTAGTTTAAAATGCTCAGCAGCCGGAAATCCAACACCACAAATTTCATGGACACTGGACGGATTTCCACTACCATCAAACGGAAGGTAATTGAACTTTTAGACAGAGAAAAGCAAAATAAAAAAAAACAAACAAGCAAACGAAAACTTGTTCCCAAGCTGTGCTACTAAAACAATATTGTGTGTGTGTGTGTGTGTTTACTTGCATGTTCATACAAATGCACTAAATAAATGAGTGGGAGAGTGTGAGAGTGTGTGTTCTGCTACTCTTATTGCTCAAATAAGTTTTATATGTAAAAAAACTTGCAAATATTTGTTAATTTTTACACACAACTTGCATATATTTGCATATGTGTAAATGTGTAGAAGGAAACATTTGGTTGTTTTTTTTCAAAGTCTATAGTTTTTGTTTTTTATCTACTCTACTCAACAGAAATTAAAACTTAATTTCAAAAGGAAGCTATTGAAATATTTTAACATTATTAAATGTAAAAGTGAGCAATTTTTGACAAAATTCTTTCACGTTTATATTGCAATTATTTTTTTTCTCTCCATTTAATTGATAATTGTAGCAATTCAGAGAATTGAAAAAAAAATCATTTCGCTGCCAGGCTAGACATTTTATATTTTTCTAAATCTTTTTAAATACTACTATATTTTTATAAAATACTGCTTGATATGGTAAGCGTTGTTTTTCAAAGGTAGAAAATAATAACCTACTCATTGTAAGTGTGTGAGGATGTCGTATTCAATTTCAATTCAATTCAATTCATTTATTATATAGATTTTATAACACAACAAGATAGGTAATCTTGTAAATTATAGTATTAGAATCCGACAAGTTATAAACTCATATATCGATCTGGAAAAGATAATATAAATAAAATAGAAAACATACATAAATATATGAGACGCGCAAAATAGAAAGGGACCTGAGGGTAAAAACCGGTTTAGTTCAGGAGAGCCATCACTGAGCGTGTTGGTATTGGTCTCATTTGAAAGCGACACATCTCAGCAGACGTCAGAAATGTGTTAATCAACCTTGAAATTTCGCGTAGGTCATCCCTACCTATTGTTTTGTGTAGTTGTTTTTTACTGTTTTCTACCTAGCGCGCTGTTTCCATGAGTTTGATATCAATTTTGCTCGCGTTTTTTCGAATCCAGGTTTATTTTCTGAAATTATTAATTGTGAATTATACTAAATACTCATTTATAATTCTTTTAAATCGTGAATATCACTCTGTTAGTACGAAAATTTTTTCACATAACCTTAGAATCGTCGACTTCAATTTCATAAAACGTGCATATCTCTGGTAGGGAACACTTTTGGGGCATGGGATCGGCCTCCATCGATGCTCAGATGTTGTCCACATCAAAAAAAAAAAGTGAAAATTTATATTTTACCCTTAGGTCCCTTTTTCTATGCGCTGTCACATATAAATATAAAAATAAACTAAATCAACTAATAATAAAACTTACGTACCTTTTCACAATGTATGGTTAAAAGATAACAGAGACTTTAACGGCAAGTTTTGTATGAAGAACTGTCAGTTAAAGTTCACGTTAACTCTTAACCATACATTGTGAAAAGGGACGTTAATAGTTAAAGCTATTTAGGTTTCAGTTAAAACAAACAAATATCAAAAAAAAAAAAATATAAGAAATATTAAGAGCAGATAATATATAAATAAATAAATAAGGTGTAAAACATATTATTATACATGTGAGTGATAGAGGCAGAGTGTGCTGTGAAGGATGACGGAAGGATATAAAACTAACAAAGCACGAAATATTTAATGATTTTTAATTTTGAATTAGCCATAACTTTTTTCAAGTTAACTCATACCAAATTTTCCTCCATATATAATTTTGCCCTAACTATCGCCTATCATAGTCCTTTCATGAGATGAAACTAAGTTTTTTGGAAAAAGTTTTTTTCAACTGTTCTTGCTAAAAATGGGATAGCAATAATCATAAACCGTTTTCATTATTTTATAAAGTAATATCTGTAGATTATATATCCTTATTAAATTTGGTTCAAATATGTATCATTTAATAATATAATAATGAAAACATCGTGCACTGCCGATAGCTTTTGGATAACATTATATTGTTAATTGCATTATATTATTTTTACTCTTATTTTTTAACTCTAACGCCCGTATTCATAAAAAAATAAAATTAATTTGAAATTCGTTTTAGGAAAATTTTGTATGAAAAATTTGAGATAAAATACATTTCAAATTCGTTTCAAATTTTATGAATATGGGGGTAACCATATAACACTTTTTATAAATACAATAATGTAATTATTAAATTCAAAGATTACTTTTTACCGTAACGAAATTAATAGTTTAAATAACAATAACTAGTTTTCAAGGACCATACATTTCTTTCAGAGAACATAATATTCACCCTTATTCCATTTGTCGACGTCGACGTCACTTTAACACAATACTAAAAAATTGGGGCTTGTATACCCGTTCTCGAAAACAACTGACTCCTGTTGGCAGGCTAATGCCATTTTCTAGAATTAAGGGAACGGAAATATATTGTCATTAGAACAAAATTATTCTCGAGAGCGAGTAAACAAGCCCCAATTTTTTGGTATTGTGTTAAAGTGATGTCGATGTCGACAAATGGAATAAGGGTGATTGTTTTTTCAACCATTTTACAATTATATATTTTCTCTGTGTGGGGATTGGTCCTATTTTACTAATATCTCGATTTTTGTCGCACCTCACTCTCAAGAGAGCCCATACCAAATGTGAAGACTCTTGCTATTATATCTGTCAAGAAATGAGATTATTATTAATTGCTTTATATGTAGGAGGAGCTCCTTCCCACGGTCCTATTCTACAAATATTTAGAACAACTTCGCACTCCCCCTCACTCTCATAAGAGTCCGTGCCAAATTTCAATACACTGAAAAAAATTTTGTGTTGCTGAATCTTGGAAAATATTTTTATTTTACATAATTTTTCTTAGAAGTTTATTTTGTTTCTTTGCTTTTGATTAGAAAATTTAACTCTACTTTATTTTACTTGTAACAATATATGAACCAAAAAATATTTAAGTTTAAGTTTAACATTTGCTAACGCACTAATAATCCCAAATTATTATTTTAATTATTCAGTAAAATATTTTTTTACTTAAAATACACTGAATTTGATTATTGAGGGGTTTAGCTGGATTTTATGCTCATTTCCGTGTTGCTAATGCAGATCATCAGGGAACTTTTGCCCACACATTTTTTTTAATTTTGTTTTTAATAAAAAAAAGGAAAATTATCACCAAAATATTACAGCCTTAACTTACCTTAACAGCGCCTTATTTTGCTTTTCATATATACCCTATCGGAAATTTGGCTAACTGTAAACTAACTTTAAGCTAACTATTTGGCAACTAGTACTGACTGACACTTGGATTACTTTGCAGTGTAATCAATTAACTATTTTAACATTGCGATGTCCTAGGCGGTAGTCAATTGTCTCACTCTGCACTACTTTCAGCTAACTTAAAGTTGACTTTTTTAAATCACTTGGTAGTCAGTCTGGGACTCGAACATGTAACATCATACGTTGTGTACTTAATGCGTTACTACTCGGCTAAGCTGCCATCTAAAATAACAACAGCAAAATGTTAATATAAAATTAAAATGAGTTTCAAAGTAGTTGAGAATAAATTTGTTGACTCTCATTAAATTCGATTACGTACTCAACTTAAGAATTAATTTGGGTTTGTTCTGGATGACTTTGCAGCTAGCTTTTAGTCAGTTTAAGAAAAGCTAACTATAAGTTAACTATTTTTGTAGTCAACCACACATTCTCCGACAGGGTAAATACCCAACTAGCTGACCCCGGTCCGCGTTGCTGGCCCTAAGCTAACATTAGTGTTGTTTATGGCATTGGTGGTACAATATGAAAATTGGATTTTGCCCACGAATAAACTAAATATGGCGCCATCTGTCGAACGAACAGAAACACTACTCACGCCCTATAGAGCATGTATATGAAGTTTGGTCAAAATCGGTTCAGTAGTTCTTGAGTTACGGTGCAAAAACACAAAAAAACTAAAAATTGCGCCATCTGTCGGACGAATCACTATTTCTGAAAGGGGCGTAGCATTTACCGGGGTAGAATATATATAAAAACACGCGCCGGTCTTTTACAAATATTTTGTGGGGTGGAAGCAAAAATCTGTTGCGGCATTGAAGAGTTCACCCCTAACAAATAAACGTGTTTTTGATTTTTATATATATTAAGATATGAGATAATGTTAGATAACTTTTTCATTATTCCCGTGTTCTGCTGTACAAAATAATCTTAATATTATTTTCAAAGAACTCATTTGTTTTTTGCATTTAAACTTTCATTTTATGCTAAATAACTAAACTATTTGAATTAAAGAAGCCATAAAAACTTAATACTTTTGCACCTGCTTGCATACAGACATACATACATAAATACTTATGCTACGTAATATAAGACTTTAAAAAGAAGTTGGGAAATTTGTATTCTCTAAACAAAGAAAACTGGCTTCGCAAAAGTTTAACTGTTTAACAATTAAAGCATAACCTCTATGATTGCTGAATGCTTTAACTTAAAAGTATTATTCTATACATGTTTTTACAACAAATAAAAAACCGGTACTAAGCAGAAAGTTAAATAGTACTTCTTTAGAGTAAAAGTAAGCCAGAACATAATAAGGCCCAATAATTGAGTTCTCAATTAAATGTAATTTATCTTTAAGAGCCATTTAAGTACCGAACTCTTTTTTTAGTACAAAGTTGAGAGGCATTTAAATGAAACTTAAATGCCAAACATTGCATATCGACATAAGAAAGGCGGAATTCGAATTTTCGATATTTCATAGAAGAAATACAAAGCTGCAAAAAAACTAAAGCATTTGAATACAAAAATAATTTTTTAAGTGGCCATAAGTCCTTGGGTTTTAAATTGTAACGTACTAATATCTTCAAAGAGGATGCAATTATACGCTGTCTATCATGTGGTCGTATTAAAAAGAACTGTCGTTTAATATTCAGAAATATATAACATATACAATATGTAGTTGCATATCATGGAAAAATAAATATTAGAATACGTTGATACTCTTTTTGTTTCATAAAATGTGTTTTTGTATGCAATTTTTATTTTCTGCATTTTGATAGCCTAACTCTCTTATTTATAATAAACAGCTGTTGTTTGAAAAGCCTTCTATAACACTGGGAAATTTTGTAGTGCTGCCGTACTTTCAATGTAATTTAATAAGAACTTAAATTAACAACGGAAAAAATTAACCACATTTAAGTGCAACTTAAATTTAAGTAGCAATTAGCTAAATGATATATGAATGAGAACTCAATTATGGGGCCTAAGATTCTTAATAGTACTAAATGTTCGCCCTTTAGCAACTGAAACCCTTTTAGCACTTGCTATCTCAAAAAAATAAAATAAAACATTTGTATATAATTACAAACGTAGTTTCTAAAAGAATTCGATATAATGCATTTCACTAAGAGTTGCCATAGAAAATGCTACAAGTTTTAAGGAAAAAGAAGCCAAAAGATGAATTACACTGACAAATTTTAATAATTCAGTCAATTTTGAAGAAATTTTTTAAAGCAAACCTGCAAATTACTCTCAATTAATTCTGTTTTATAAATAAAGCTATAAACAGTACGGTTCCAGTACAAAAATACTGCCTAAGAATGAGTCCAAAGTAAAAAAGTGTACGAAAAAAGCGAAAAAAAATATATTTGGTAACAAAATACAGACATATGTATATCTGAAATTCACTGAAACAATATATATATTTAAATATGGTTCAAAAGGTCTTAGTCTCTTATTTCTATATCCGTTTATAAATTTAAAATCGGTTGATATTTAACTTAGTTAGAGGGTGATAAGTGCCTACGGGTACGAAAAAAAATTTGTTTTTTTACCCGTAACTCAAGATTTCAAATACAGATTATTTGTTATACTCGGCAATATCTACCAGAAAAATAGTAAAGTAGGAGGTATTTTTTTTTTTTGTTGTCTCACTGTGTTATGGAACTGTACAAACTTGAAATTTTCAAGTGTATTAAGCAGAAAAATGCACAAAAAACTTACAAACAAATTATTAAAATTTTTTTACAATGCCTACCTCTTTACAGTGAAAAACAAAAATAAATTTAAGTTTTATATTTGATCCTTTTAAAATTACTAAATTCTTACATATCAAAATGAAGCCTCTAATTGGAAGACTCTTTATTTTAAAGACACACAATTTCATTTGCGGATTATTTCATTAAGTTACAATTTCATTTACCCTTGAACAGCATAACAAAAAATTAATCTCTTAATATAAATTAAACAAATAAATGCATAAAATGTTTAACTGCTTAACTTCAACCGTCAAAGGGCTTAACACGAAAGACATGAAAAATCACAAAAAATATACAAAATTAAAGCAAAAATACAAAAAAAAAAAATTCAAACCAGCCCATAAAAATAATTAAAGGATATGACATTTATTACGAACAAGAGTATACATATGCAGTTGTGTTTTAAAAAAGCTTAGGGGAGCATAAGCAGAAATGAAGGATTAAGTAAAAACATAGATAAAATTAACAATGAAAAGAAAAATAAGGAGACTTAAAAAATTTTTAATTACCCCTTTTTTATATATTTTTTTAGCCATAGAAAAAGCAGATGGTGCAACCATGGTAAGTACATGGAGTTGCCAGATGTTAACACTTAGGGCTAATAAATCAGTGCAAGTTAATCTCTATTTTTGGTTTAAAATATGTTTAAAATAGCAAATCTATAAATCAATATAGTATTTAAATCATTTGTAAATGCACACAATTGAGCGTTTAAACTATCCAAACAGGCCATATGGTTTTGTTACTAACAGACCATATGTGTTGCATTAAAAGAGCACTTAACTCTTTTCCAAGTCTCTATTTTTTCTTGGTATCTTGTTCGACCGGTTTTCTTACACTCTATTATTCTTTTATACTATTCTACTTCGCCAAGCATAATTCCTTTTCTTTAAAATATGACGACCTTTAATTAAAATTTTTTAACTTTTTTGAATTTTTGATTGTGTAAAGAATTGATAGCCTGCTACAAAACAGCTGCCGTTTATTCTAAAGCTGCCACCATAATATTTTTTAAACTACACATAAGATATGCTTCACTGCTTTACTCCTGTTGAGTTTAAACTACATATAAACTTGATTTTAGTTTAACTAAACCAGCGTTAAAGCTTTGACTGATTTATTAGCCCTTAGCAGATGGCTTAAGTGTAAAATTTAATTTTAAAATTTCGAATCTGATCAATTTTAGTTTTTTGGGGTTGAAACCCTGCGCTTATTTTTAAAGGCAAGGAAGAACTACACATTTTGTAAATGACTAGGATATTTTAACAAAAAATATTTGGTAACTCTAAATGATTTTTTTCGAACCATTTCTTTTGTTTATTTCTAAAAGATATATCAAGCATGTGCACGTCATGGCTGGACTTCCAAATTTTACTCATAAAGATAAAGTTTGTGTTACAATCTTTATAAGAATTGAAAATATAGAATACGAGTATACATACCCAACAAAAAATTTTCGAAATTTTGTAATGGGTAGTACTCTTTTAATGGCTTACAAAGTAATGACTGATACTTATTTATGTAATTATTTTATGTGCATAATAATGACTGCCCTGTAATGAATGAAATAAGAACTTATTTATATCATTACGTGAAATTACTTATTGTAGTGCTTTCCAGTTAATAAGGAAATATATCTAGAGAAAATTTTATTGATCGTGAAAATTATTTTAATTAGAAAAACTACTAGCAAATTAATTTAGAATAAGTTTAAGCAAAAATTAATCTATAAAATTTTGCATATTTGTAAGCAAAAAATAACCCATTTAATTTTGAGTACTTTTAGGCAATCAGTAATATATTAACTTTTGCATGTTTGTAGGCAAAAAGTATATGGTACCGCATACTTTTTGAACTTCTCAAACAAAAATAATGGGTTATTCAGTCAAATTGTAAGTACTTACGACTGAGGAGTACGTACACTTTTTTGCATTCTAGTAGGCAAAGTTTTTTGCTGGGTATATATACACATTACTATTAATCCATAAATTTCAGCATAAATGCAAGGCCTGGCAACTCTCCCATGACAAATACATAAATGCATACAAACAGCGATGCCAATTTAGCGCCTTTCGCGCTAGTTTTAGCGCGTTTTAACTATGCCAAACGCGCTTTTTTTCGTCTTAGCGCGTTAAATAAAAAAAGCGCTAAATTAGCGCGTTTTGATTAAAGTCAAAAATATCATTTCAATTCAATATCTTTTTACTTTTTTTGTATAAATTTAAAAATTTAAATTTTTTCTTTAAATTCGTTAATGATTCAGATGTTGCAAATAAAATTCCCTTGACTGTGGTTAGAATTAAAAACGCATTTTAATATTGTAAATGGCAAATAACTTATTATTTTTGTACTTCAAAAACAATTTGAATCTCAACACTATTCGACAATTTATATAAGTTGTTACAAAGTTTGACAATTAAAATTAAAATAAAAACGATGAATTGCTAATATTTGGAAGACGATTCTGATTCTGTATTAAATGATTTTAGTTATTTAGGATGTAGTTTCGAAGAAGCAATATTGCAAAATCTGAAAAAGAGTTACTAAAAAATTAATTGTATTTACTAATACATACATCGACCTTTATTAAAATTTAATTTAGCGCGTAGGAAAATAGCGCGTTTTGACTATAAATTGTTGATAATGTTGTAACTTAGCGCGTTCTAGCGCGTTTTGAGAAGGTGTATAGCGCGTTTGTGTTATAAATAGTTGGCATCGCTGCATACAAATAGTAACAGCAGAGAGAGACAGAGAGAGAGAGGAATTAAGTTTAAAAAACATTAATACTCGTGCTGTGTTGCTTTAACGTCTCATGCCTTGGCTGCGTCTACAAACGGCGACGAGTGTGTGCGATGTTGGTTTAAGTTTTAATTAAAATTATTTGCTGCTGTTGCTATTGAAGTTGTGGGCCTGGGTAAATAGTGGAGTTTTTCGTTGATCTTTTAAGTGTTATAAAGCAACAAATTGGATTTTTGAGCCCAACATTTAATGTTTTTTTCTTTTTTCATATGTAACTGGGTTGTGTGGTTATAACGTGCCATTGCCAGGAGTAAATTTATTTATTTAATTTAATTAAATTTAATTCCACATTTTCCAGTATTTATTTTATTATTTCTATTGAAATAAGCAATTAGCAGCGTTATTTATATAATTATTTAAATATTGATATCTAAAGCACTATTTAAAAATGTATATACAGGTGAATTTGGCTATAACGAATCTTGTTTTAAAGAAATTCCTATAAATCGAAAGTGTATAATTTTAAATTAACAACCTTATACAGCGATTATGATATTCATTTTACACTAAATATAACGAATAATAAAAAAATTAAGGCAAAATATAAAACAAAACTTTGCTTGGAACATACATCTAATATTTAATACCTTTCATAGCGAGTGTTTTGATAAATGGGTGGTCTATAAAAAAAATAGAGTATAATGTACAGCAGCAATGTAAGTGAAAAAAAAAACTAGTTTGCATTTGTTTTTTTTATTATACCCTTTACCAAAAATGGTAAAAGCTATATACAGGTTTGTCATTCCGGGTGTAATTTCCATAATATTTATATGCGACCCAAAAGTATATACATATATTCTGGGTCCTTATAAATAGGGAAGACAAATAAGCAGTGTCCCACTGTCTGTTCGTCCGTCTGGTGTACGTGAAATCGGGTTTCCAAAGCTCCCAGAAAAGCTAGATTTTTTTGTCTTGGACTGGTGTATCAGAAATGGTCCAAAATAGAATGGTATTGAAAATCAGAGAAATCGAGCAGACGGTTTCAGAGCTGGAAAGCTTAAACTTGATTTTGCCATATGAAAGTAACTAGATAGCACAAATTTTTTTTTTTGTTAAATAAACTTATTTTGTATTTCAGTACGAATACAGTTTGTATTATAAAATATAAAAAATCAAAAAGACGTTTACAGGGTTGGGAATTTTAACTTTTTTGTTATATAAAAATAACCTACTAAAACTAATTTTTCCTTTTTATCTATAAATTTAAAATATCTTACATTAATGTAATGTGAAAGAAAACATATGCCTTATCATTTCCAACGTAGTATTTTGGAATAGCAAAAAGTGAAAGATGAGCGTACTTGTGGTGAAAGTGACTTCCCTTAATAGGCCTAATTATTTATTTTTTATTTATTTTCTTATAGAATTACACTTAAAAAACTTTGCAATATAACGAATCGGTATAACAAAGGGGCCTGACATTATATCGCTTGTTTTACCGGGACTTGTCTGTATGTACATATTTTTCTTTGATATTGCCTTAGATCTCAATATATTTTCATATAACAAACATAAGCAGGGTGAAGTTTATTAAGACTTCGTTTAATACAAGTTAAATTTTGTCTTAATTCCCTATTGGTTAAAGCTTAACCGTCCTGTAAATCATAAATATCTTGCACTTTAAAAGATTTCTATTAGTTAGACAACAATGTAAATAAAAATTTAAATTGATTTTTTAGTTGAACTTCGCTATTTTTTAAATGATATAGAAATTTCTAAATAAATTTATTAAAATGTTATTCAATAAAATTGAAATTTAGTATTTGCTGGTGGTCAAGCATTATGTAAAATAAAACATTTCTCAAATGTTTATTTAATACATGTTAAATTTTTAGGAAATTTATTATGCGACATATTGTCATAAGTTTATTTAAATTAAAATTTATTTGCTGGTGGTTAAGCATTGTATATTTATTTCATTGGTGCTTAGCCAAATCATCAATGAAATATATAGACAATGCTTAACCACCAGCAAATAAATTTCATGTTAAATTTTTTTTTAATTATCTATTCGATAAAGCTTAACTGTACTGTAATTTAAAAATATATCTTATACTATAAAAGACAATACAACTAAATACTTAAATTGATTATTTATTTACAAGAAAATTTTCGAAAATAAAGTTCGCATTACCTGAACATCACTGTTTTTTAAATGATATAAATAAATTCTAAATAATTTTCCACATTAAAAAATTAATAAAACGTTAGAAGCTAGTGCGACTTCGTTAAAACATATTATATGAAAAATTAATACTACCGAAGTTCGCAATAGCGAAACTCTATCGTATTTCCTTAAAAAAAAATTTAGATAGAATTTTTATTTTTTTTTATTCAGCAGCCCCAAAACCGTATAGACTGGCCATCAAATAATTTTTGCCAGCTAGATTCGGCATTCGTACCACTGTTGTTGTCAACGTCGCCGTCATTTTATTGTCAATCAATTGAAATACATATTGTCACTGTATAACAATATATAGTGATGACGTTGACTTTTTAACATTTATGTCAATATATCAAGTAAACATTTGATTAAGCTTTTTTGTTATTTTTAAGCAAAATGAAATTAAAAACTAAAATTTTTTTAGTTAATTTAATTATTATTTTTCGAACTGTATTTGTTTCTATATTCTTATGAATTGAATAGGCTAATGTTCGTAACGCTTTTTAAGCCAAATTACATGTGATAATTATTAATGAACAAATAACGTCAAGTTAGTTGTAAATATTTTGACAACAACACATAGTTGAACGGAACAGCCAGCCGTTTTCGAAGGCCACTAAACCTTCCTCATCAGCGTTCTTCTGTGTTTTGGTCCACTGTGCGTGGTGTCAGTTGATGTAGATGTCTGCCTTATATACAAAACTTTATTGCAAATGGAATATGTGAATTGGTTTGATTCATTGCATTTCAATTTGCTCATGTGTTTTTGTAATGAAGGCTTGATGTTATTTGTTCATTAATAATTATCACATGTAATTTGGCTTAAAAAGCGTTACGAACATAAGAATATAAAAATTTTTTAGTTTTTATAAGAAAAGTTTAGAATTCATTTGAGATGAATTTTTCTCTACTTAAATAAAAAAAGAAATTACATAAATTATTAAAATTTTTTTTCGTTAAAAAAAAATATATGCATTAATTAATTGAAAAACAATTACTTTTTGCCAATTTTAGAACTTTTGATTGTAGATGATATTTGAAATATTGACAAAAAAAAATTGAGTCAAGCAATTTGGCAGTTTTTAAAATTAATCAAATAATACTCGATTGCTAAGCAATTTTTTAAAGTCCCTGTTTCTACAACCCAGACGGTCAACTTGAGTATAAAATTTATATGAAAAGCACCAATTTTTTTAGTGGTTTTCATGTTGTCTGCCTGACTTGCAGAAACTGCACATTAATATTAAAATCAAATGGAAATGCAACAAAAAAAAATATTATAAACCTTGAAAATACACTGAATATACACCCAAAGAATTTTGCTTCATAAGTCCAATGAAACAATTTCATTAAAAATTTTTATACAAATCTAATGATAATTTCACAAATCCACTGAAAATTTCATGAATATTGTGAAAGAATTTCACTGGAATTGCTTCGTTGGTATTCTGGTTTCGTAAGAATATTTTATTGGATTTATGACAACAATATTTTCTAATTATTAAGAAACCCCTTTATACTTAAGTTATTTCATTCTTTTCATGAAATTATTTCGATGAATAATAGCACTGCATTAATTACACTGTTAAATAAATTTGATGAAGTTTTCAATAAAATAATTTTGACGAAACTGGTTTCATTAATCCAACGAAGCGTGACGTTGGTTGAATTTTAATGAATTTTTCATTAGATTAATGTCGAAAGTCATAGAATTTAGGCCGAAAATTCTTTCCGTGTAGCAATTAACAAATAAAGAAAAGTTTTGAATTGCTGTTCTGTCGGCAGTAATTTTACTTTTCTCCTTTCAGCCAAAAATGGTTTTCTCTTTTTGGTTGGTGCTTTTCAAGCAGAAAACTGCAGAATAAAAATTAAACATTTTAAAAAGGTATTTGATTTATTTGCATTTTTTTTCCACAGAAGAAGAAAGAATATTATTTGAGGATGCGGAAAAATGTAAATAAATCTTTAATGGAAAATTCAACAAACTACAATAATTTTCTGCAAATAACTTTATAAATATAAACACATGCATATGTACTTGTACATCTTAAAATAAATAAGAAATATTCTTAATGAATGTAATATTTCTGTTTTTTATTGTAAACGGTTATTAAAGAACGCCATTCCTTTTTTTCATTAAATTTCTTTATTTAAACAGATTCATGATGGGCCAGTATATCACCGTGCACGGCGATGTAATCAGTCATGTCAATATCACTCATGTGATGGTCGAGGATGGTGGCGAGTATGCATGTATTGCTGAAAATCGTGCCGGGAGAGTTCAGCATGCAGCACGTTTAAATATTTATGGTGAGTTAAAACTAACAACATTTCGTTAAAATACAAAAAAGCGTAACTAACCGAAATGAAATTTTATGGGAGAAGCAAAAAACTAAAAAGAAAAATATAAATAAAACTTGCAGTAAGTCCTCCTTGTCTTTTGTAATTTTTGATCGCAGAAGTGTAAAATTTTGTCAAGTCATGCTTGTTAATAGTTTAATGGCATTCATATTAATCAATCAAAACCTCGATTTAAAATTTTTTGTTAGTTACACCTTTTTACATTTTAGATAACAATATACATATACTAGGGCGGGTCGGTTTGTATGGAGGCAAGAAATCGCTCAAATTACAAAGAAAATCGTGTTCTAGGGATCAGAATAAGAAACTTTGCCGAAGAAACCATACCTCTAAAATTTATTTTGATGTCCCAACTTTTGATCCGAAAGGTAAAATTTTCTTGAAGGGTCAAATTTTGAAAAATCTCACTTTGACCCATTTAGAATTCCTCAATCGAGTCAAAATCTATGACCGACCCCCACTAATTTTGGAGGGCCAACCCACTTATGCCAGTGGCACACCAACTGGAATCACCCCTGGGGGGTTCTTCATACAAACATTTGTGATTTTTTGAAATATTTGTGTGGGGATCCCTAGGGGTGTTTGCAGGGGGTGTGCCACTGGCATTGATGGTTTGGCCCTCCAAAATTAGTAGGGGTTGGTTGGTTGAGGAACTCTAAATGTGTCAAAATGAGATTTTACAAAATTTGACCCTTCAAGAAAATTTTACCCTTCCGATCAAAAGTCGGGACATCAAAATACATTTTAGAGGTATAGTTCCTTCGGCAAACTTTCTTATTTTCATCCCTGCCCAGTAAAAAAAGACACTCCAAAAAAGTCATGAAAATGTAGAGTTTGCGATCTGGAAGTAGTGCAAATTTCGATCCGATGTAATGATTTTTACATAGGGTTGTCATTGCAAGAAGTTCTCTTTTTCGCTGCCTGGTCACCGATTTGGAAGCGATTTTAAGAAAATTTTCCTTTTTTGTGTTCTATGATAATATTTTCGTCTAGGAAAAATGGTTAATAGTTACCTATTTTAACAATTAGTTTCTTTTTATAGGAATTTAAACGCGAAACAGTAATTTAATGTAAATTTAAGCAAATAACTTTAAAATTTTAGACCAAAATTAGTTCATAAGTTTCTTCAAAAAAATCGATTTTTTAAAAATTCTGGTGAGTAATTTCTAAAACTAGAGAGGAATTACAAGGTTTTGTATGACTAAAATAAACTTCTACTTGGTTTTCTGCTAACTATTGGCAAATTAAAAATATCAATTTTTTGGAAGCAATGAAAATGTACTTCCTTTAGAATGACTTCCAATTTTTTTTACTGGGTGGAATATGATTTTGCTTGTAATTTGTGTGATTTTTAAATCGACCCGCCCTAATATATACACTTTCTTTTTTGTTTGGAAAAGAATAAAATTCGTTTACCCTAATTAAGTAAGAAGATTTAGGACCCCAGTAAAAAAAGACACTGCAAAAAAGTCATGCAAATGTAGAGTTTGCGATCTGGAAGTAGTGCAAATTTCAATCCGATCTAATGATTTTTACATTACATTCATTGCAAGAAGTTCTCTTTTTCGATGCCTAGTCACCGAATTGGAAGCGATTTTAAGAAAAATGTAATTTTTTGTGTTCTATGATAATATTTTCATCTAGGAAAAATTGTTAATAGTTACCTATTTTAACAATTATTTTCTTTTTATAGTAATTTAAACGCGAAACAGTATTTTCATGTAAATTTAAGCAAATAACTTCAAAATTTTAGACCAAAATTAATTCATAAGTTTCTTGAAAAAAATCGATTTTTTTAAAATTCTGGTGAGTAATTTTTAAAACTATAGAGGAATACAAGGTTCTGTATGACAAAAATAAACTTCTACTTGGTTTTCTACTAACTATCGGCAAATTAAAAATATCGATTTTTTGGAAGCAATGAAAATGTAGTTCCTTTAGAATGACTTCCAATTTTTTTTACTGGGACGTATTTGTTTGAAAATGCTTCTGAGTTCTTGTCTTTGAAGTCTCTAAATTATTTTCTTCAAAAATGGTTGTTGTCTTTGACAATGAGAAATATAAATATTATTGCCATGTTTTTAAAACATAAAAATTCAATTAAATTACTATACAATAGTTTGAAAAATATATGAAAAATAAATAAATAAATAATAAAGCAAATACACGAACCTTCTAGCATAGACAATAAATAATAATCGTTTTAAATAATCACAACTGCGGCTTTTTTTCGTCCATAGACAAGACGATACAATAGTCGAACAGAGTTAGGGTATTAAAGTTAATTAATTTAAACTAAATAATGCTATTTGAATTCTTAGAGCTATGCTCTTTATGCCACCACACGGAAGCTAGGACATGATTTTCGTAACAAAAATAATCAACACTATTACAGTTATAAATTTATTTTTGTTTTGAGTTCTCTATAATTAAAACCAGAGTACGAAAATAAACGAAACAAAATATTTGATTTTGTTTCTTTCGTTCTTTCAAGCGAGTGAAACAAAAGCAAAACAAAAACACTGAGAAGAATTGCTCAATTTAATTTTGTATTATTTTTGCACATGAGCACAAACCAAAGACCACAGCCGATGGGCTGTTAGCCGTATAATAGCCGCCGCCGGCCACAAACAATACATTAATTTAATCGTACGCCGCTTAAAAAGAGAATAATGGGAAATAAATGGTAACGTTCAGTCGTTAAGCATCTCTGGGCTGAAGAACAGCTCTCGCGTCATTGTAATTATTTCTTAAGTGTGTTCAGGCTTGTGTATGTTGTTTGGCCTTCAAGAGTTATTTGTCTCCCTGACACTACTTGACTGATCTGCCACGGATAACCGTATAATGTTGCGGTTCGTTTGTGCAATTTTGTTGAGAACCATGTTGCTACTTCTTGTGTGAAGGCAGAGCTTGTATATAGTCAGTCACAAAAACTTTTTTAAACTACTGCTAATAAAATCTTGGTCATATGGTCTAGCTACACACGCCCGTATTTGTGCCGTCATATTCTGCAAATTTTGTAGAATACTTATTAATAAATAAATAAAATGGAAACGTTTTGAAATATTTGCGGCAAATTTAACATCATCATATAATATAATTTTATATCATTGTTATTTAACATATTACATATACTATATCCTGAAGAAGTTAACCGAAGGTTAACGAAATATTGAAGTAATAAAACTTAATACAAATAGACCTAAAGCTCAAAAAAATAGTTTAATTAAATATATAAAAAAAAGGTCGAAAAATTAGATAAAAGAAATATTAAGTTTGTCTTATATAGCTAAGCAGCATAGCTATAACCGGTTGTCCTAAGACACCTCTCTTCTTTTTTTTCAAATTTGTAATGAAAAGTAAGCCTCTGCACTTAAAAAGGTGTGTGAATTTGCTACATTGCAATTGTTTGGTTGTAGTTTAGGAAAATTTTTACTTAATGGGTTTTGTTTTGGATAAGAAATCGTGATAAATGTCAAAAAAAAAACCTGGTATAAATTTTATAGATCAAGACACATTCACCAGGTAGTGGCGGAAACGCAGCTGAGCTATTTTTTTGTTTTCAAATTAAATTTCATCTGAGACTTCAAAAATTGTTTACGAAAGAGAAATTAAAAAAATGATAAAAAATTTCAATATGTAAAACATTTTATTAAAAAAAAATTCTGTAAAAACAAATTTAAAAATATAAAAAAAACTATTAAAAAATTGTGAAAAATGGGAAACGTGGCAAATTTTGTTAGTGGTAGCGGACATGGAGAAATTTTTTCAAATTTATGTGAATAATTTTAATTATTATTATGTTACAACAAATTATATTTTTGATATTTTGGTTAAACTAAGAGCCATGTTGTTTTTTTTTATTGTTGTATTTTTTCATTGTTTTTGTAATCCTGATATTACCTGGAAATGAATGTGCCTTGGTATAGAATTTCATCATTTGTAAATGAAATTTTGCGAGGTTTCGTGCAGGTGTAAATACCCGATTAAACAATAGTATTTAATTTTTATAAAATATTTTATAAAACACTAAAAATATATCTTATTGACTTTCAACAAACAGGTTCGTTATTTAAAACCCAGTTTTTAACTTTATGTAACACATTTCACTTATCTGTAACTAAGGATGTTTTAATTTTTTTTATAAATTATTTTTTTTTACATTTTTAAATGTCATAAATGGCTTTTTTGTTATCGTTATTGTGAAATGCCGTATGTATTTCTTTACATAGGCTGATATACACAAAAACCAATAAACACATTTTTGCTGGTTAAAATACAGACTTGAAACACCCACAAACACACACATACGAGTGTATAACACAAACTCTCACACCTGCATACACATACATATGTACATATGTATATACAGAGTTCTATATACATTTGGCCTATATAGATAAAAAAAAATTGCATTTATGTTTTGTTTGCAATGGGAAAGAAATCTAAACTGTCCCTTTTAGCTGGTCATACAAATTATTGTTTGATTTTTTGCCTTGTTTGCTTGTGTCAATTTCACACACTTACCTACGAGTGCATAATATGCTGAATTGTATAGGTGAGTGTGTGTGGTTTTAATGGAAATGTCATATGAAACTATTCTCATGTGTATGTATTAGGTAGATATGTATGTATGTATGTATATAGAGCAAGCTTATATTTACTTATCTTTTCCTGATTTTGCAGTTGAAATGCGGTTGTTTCTATTTATTTAGTAAAATAGTTCAAAAGGTTTGAATTGGCTTCAAAACACAAAAAATATAATGGTTTAAATATTTTTTTTCCTAGATTAGAGCACAGAGCTTTTGTTAAAGAACAGCTGGAAGGTGTACATTTTTTGTTAAAAAATTTTATTTTTTTTATATCAACTAATTCAAAGAGATTCGTATAAAAACCCTATCAGGTGGTCAATTCATAAACTTAAATTCCATTGAATCTCTACAAAGTATAACTTTTTAAAGGCTTACCCCCTGTTTGTGTAAGACGTTTGAGTTAAAAATCCTGGCGTTTCTGTAATAGATTAAAGAAAAGTTGTACAAGTTTCCTTTAATCTAAATAAAATAAAATTATAATTTTAATAGTAAAGCTAACCACTACCTAAATAATTCTTTCTGGCAAAAAAAAAACTGACTTCAATGCAGAGATCTGATAGAAGAAGATAAGAAGAAGTACGTGAAATATAAAATTAAATTTTAATGGGCGTGCCTCCGCAAATTTTTTAAAAGAAAGATTATGTGTTTTTCAGGGCTTAGGGTGTGTGTTAAGTTTTGTAAGAATCGGTAGAGTAGAACCACGTAAAATAATATATTAAATTTTAATGGGAGTGACTCCGCCCATTATTTAAATAAAACATTTTGTCTATTTTCTTTGAGCTCAATTTGTGTGGTAAGTTTCGTAACTATCGGTTAAGTAGAACTGCATGAAATATTATAATAAATTTTAATGGGCGCAACTCCGCCCATTTTTTTAACTTTCAAATTGTGTATTTACAAAAACCAAAGGCGTTTTATAGGTTTCGCAGCAATCAAATAAGTAGAATGTCATTAAATTATATAACAAAAATTGTGGGCGTGTCCCCGCCCACTTTTTTACAATGGGCAGCTATACCCTCTCAGACAACAACAAAAATTTACATTCGGTCTTAAATGTACCGAGTTATGAAGTAACACACCTAAAAAACAAGCAGAAATGAATTGTTAACCTCCTCCTTCTTTTGAAGTCGGTTAAAAATACAATAAATTCAGTAAATTAAGGCCTTGACTTGCACACGAAGGGTTCCGTATGGACACTTCATATGTCAAACTATCACTTCAGCTTATAAGGTGTGATTTTTTAAAAGCTTTCGGATTTGATTTATAAAAAAACACATAAAATTTAAAGAAATGTATGAATTCTTTATTTGAGGCGGTAGAACAATCTATCTTATTTAATGTTTAAATATGATTTCATGTAAATTTTGAACCCTGATATGTCTGAAATGGTTCATACGTTGGGTCCACTTTTGGCATACCCTCTCCAATATATTGTCCGGTATCTCACTAATAAATTCTTCAATATTGTCTTCCAGTGCTTCAAGCGTTGCGTGCTTGTCCCTATAGACATCAGCCTCAACATAGCCCCACAATAATTAGTCTAAAGGCGTTAAATTGCTCGATCTATGTGGCCAATTGACCGGCCCCAAAGGTGAAATAAACTGTTCACCGCAATCGCCTTTCAATTGTGCCATTGTTTTGCGTGCTGTATGGCATGTGGCACCATCTTACTGAAACCTCTTGTCAGACATTTTGGGCAAAAAAAAAGTAACAGGGGCCTAATTGCTGCGAATGGCACCGAATCGATAATTCACGGTTATCATCAACAACACTGGCGGATACAGCTGCGATATTTTCGTTTGTCCGTATTGGTAGTTTACTGTTCAATAATGTGATTTTGGTGCAAAATTTAATCACAACATTCCGAAAAGCCGGCTCAGAAGTTCACCCAAACTGACCATAAAATGGAAGAAGTGCCCAGATGCACTTTCTTAAGCCAACATGAATTTTGATAATAAAATTTAATAATCTGCAAGCGTTGTTCATTTGTAAGTCGATTCACGGTTAAATTATAGACCAAACTGAACGTGTTTAACAGCAACGTGATACGCGAAAACAGTTGCTTTGCCACACACAGTGTTGCCAAAAAGAAACTTGCTAAAAAAAACATCCTTTTTAATCGAATATCTAACCTGATGTAGTCATTTTTTAAACTTTTTGCTATTTTTGACAATTTTTCTTAGTTTTGATTTTTTTTAGTTTTAACGTTTGTTTTGCGATTTTTTCGTTTTTTGTAATTCTATTTATTTTTAGCGAGTTTTCTTATTTTTTTACACAATGAACTTTTTTTTTGTTTTTGGCTTTTTTTTAGTTTTGGCGCTTTTTAAGGTTTCGAACACGACAGGTGAAAAGAAACCCTATTATTTTCGCTACGCTGTCCTTCTGTACGTCTGTCCATCTGTCCGTCTGTCAGTCTGTCCGTCTGTTTGTCACAGAGTATTTTCTCGAGAACCGTAAGAGCTGCGAGCCTGAAATTTGGACACAGTGTGTAGACCTTTGATCGCTACAATAACAAATACATGAGAGTTGGAAATTGAAGGGTGTTCCAAAACGAGCAACGAAAAATTTTAAAATCCCATGTAATATACACACAATTGTATGTATGTAGTATATACACTTGAAATTTGTAAGGTTATTGTATTTTTATACAGACTACAACAATTAACACTAAAATATAAAAAAAAATTTAATTAAAGGGTGTACCATCAGTTTATGTAATTTTGACAACTTGCTGTATATTGGAAACCGTACGAGCAAACTTCTTGAAATTTTCAAAAACGGTAAAACAACAAAATCCCAAAATTATAAAATCGCCAAACCGAAAAAAAATCGCCAAAAAGAAACAAAAAAAGCACCAAATTAAAAAAAAAAATCTAAAACGAAAATAAATCGCGAAAAACCGGAAAATTCGCCAAAATTTAAAAAACGCCAAAATTAAAAAATCTTAAAATTGAAAAAATCGCCAAAAGAAAAAATCGCCAAAATGAAAAAAAGCTAAAATTAAAAAAACGCTAAAATGAAAAAATCGCTAAAATGAAAATAAGTCGCCAAAATTAAAAAACCGCCAAAACAAGAAAAAAACGAAAAATAAACCAAAAAAAATATTTCAGCTGAAAAAACGTCAAAAACTTTAAAAAACGCTGTATTAAAAAAATGCCCAAAGCTCAACGTACGGAACCCTTCGTGCGCGAGTCAAAGTTGCACTTTACTGAATTTTTCTTAATTTTGGCGCTATTTTGTATGTTTTTTTAGTTTTGACGCTTTTTTTTAAATTTTGGCGATTTTTTTAATTTTAGTGACTTTTTTATTTTTTGCGATATTTTTTAAGTTTTAGCGTTTTTTTCGGATTTTGCCGATTTAAGATATTTTTAGCGCTTTTTTAATTTTTTACGTGGTAAACTTTATTTTTGATTTATGTAAATTTTTTTAGTTTTGGTCCTTTTTCTTAGTTGTGGCGCTATTTTTCATATTTGACAATTTTTCGGTTTACGACGGTTTTTTTATTTTTTTTCGTTTTTGGCGATTTTTTTTTAATTTAACCCTTTCAGTATATTGTATCCATATGGATACACGCATTTTTAAAGTTGTTTTGTAAGACCCAGGACATATAATTAACTTGAACTTTAATTGAATATATTAACTTAAGTTCTTTTCTTTTGTTTAAACAAAATTTTATTTCGCATTGTTTTGTTTTTTAATAAAAATTGTAGGTTTTTAAAAACCTTATTTTTATTAATTTTTTTTATCAAAAAGTTGGTTCAATATTCCACCTATTTTGTCAACCAATACAAATTTTTTCTCTCATTTTATGTCATAAATACACAGAAAACCTTTTCCCTCAGCATTTTGCATCAATATTTTTTTATTAAAATAATTATAAAAGCTGTGGGATTTTTTTCAAAACTCGTGTATCCATATGGATACAAATTTTAGTTGTGGGTATGCTTTAATGTAAACTTTGTATAGAAAAGTAGAACAGTGTTTTTTATGTTTTTATGATTGATTTGTACAGAATTAGTAACATAATTGACAATTTTACAAAAAAGTATATAAAAGATATATTAAGGCCATATACGGCAGGAAACCCATAAAATGGACATTTTATGTAGCACCAGAGGAATGACTTACAACTTTCGTGCGAAGCAGAGGAAAAGTTCTTACTGCTTTCTGAGCTTTTGCCATATAGTTACACAACTTTCAAGAAATATTCCTGAGCAAAACAACCACACAAGTTATTTTAAAAATTAATGTATAACTTTAAGTTTGTGAACTTACATCAAAAAGGGATCTGGATCCCAGGAAGAGTTAAAGAAAATAGATTTGTTAAAATTTACCTAAAGTTGGAAAAGAATTCAAAACAGAAGGTCGTGGAAACTTCGACTACCGCATAAAAATATCAGACAATATGTATCTGCTAAGATAGCTTAATGAAGGAATTGCGCAACTAGTTTCTACTATACAGGGCCATAAACCTCTGGATGTATTGGATAGATTTTGTGGTGAACAGAAGAAAAATGTAGATATTTCGAAACCAAACATAGTTGCACTATCGAAAAAATAGACAAACTGGATTTTATTCTATCATTGTATAGAATTTCCATCATATATAGAAAGTGGGTTTTAAAAATGTTTGATAATTTTATTGATTTTTGGTGAACTAACAATAACAAATGCATGGACTTGCTGGGTTTTCGTAATAACGTTGTAAATGGGCGGATTTACGTAATCCATTACGATTTCACCGAAATCAACATTGGCCGGAAAATATTGCAGATACAAACGTGAAGGATGCGAGTGATAAACGCGACTCAAAATTGATATGCTTTAAGGCGTATTATTATAAAGAAATTATTGGTTTTTCATTTAGGTAATTGCATGATTCAATATCAATTGAAGTTTAATCGATTTTGAATTTCTTAATTTGACAGCTACATATATTATGAAGTTGTTTGCTTTCAACTTTTTTAGGTTATTACTGCCTTATTCCTAAAAAGTAATTTTGTTTAATAAAATGTTTATAAAACAAATTTTGTATGAAAAACTGCTTTGTAAAAAAATCAAAAATATCTTTTATGAATAAGGGCCTTACTAATTAATTACATTTTGCAGAAATGTTCACTTACGTAAGTAAAAAAGTTGAAAAACTAATATATATTTAAATATAAACGAACATAAAATCAAAAGTTTTCTATACCATTAAGTAAATTTGTATCCATATGGATACACTCCAAAAAGCAGCTTTGGAGTTGCAAATTTGTAAAAAAAATGATTGATTATTGTTTCTAAGACCAATAGTAGCAAAAATCCAAAAAATTAGATTTTTTGGACCATTCAGTTAAAACTTGTAGTGAAAGGGTTAAGTGAATTTTTTTAGTTCTAGAGCTTTTTTTAGTTTCGGCTAATTTTTTTTAAATTTAAATAATTAAATAATTAATAATAATAATAATTAATAAATAATTAAAAATAAAATTACCTCTAGCTTTATTTTTTTATTTTTGGCAATTTTTTCGGTTTTTGGCAATTTTTTTGTTTAGGCGATTCTTTTATATTCGGATTTTTTAGTTATTAGCGATTTTTCGTTTCTCTCTTTAGAATATCCATTAATGCTAAGTTTAGGTAGCCAGAAATGCACCTTCACTCGGAGACCCAATTGTGTTCATTGTGATCCTTTTAATATTTAACTGTTTCAGTTCCTTAGCTCTTAACAGCCTATAACAGATGTCCGCCTGCATCTAAGAGAAAGCAGCGGGACCCACCTCCCTTTTCACTCTCGCTGTACGGACCTCTAAAAACTATTTGCAACTTTTATATTTTGTTTAGTTCTTCTACCATATGTTTTTTGTTTTCTTTTACACAGTATTGCCACATTTAAATTGAAAATAATCGAATTGGCACTTTTTCGGAATGAACAAAATCGATCGAAATCTGGAGATGGTAAAACAAAATCGATTGAGACGTAAATTCTTAATCAAAACAATTTCGATCGATTTCTGTGACAAGCCGAATAATTTATGAATAATTTTTAATTATATTTATAACTTAACTAAATAGAGAAAATTTACTTTTTGATAGATTAAAAATTCGTCTCTTCTTAATTGCAGGTCTTCCTTACATACGCATAATTCCTAAAGTGACAGCAGTCTCAGGTGAAACCTTAAATTTAAAATGTCCCGTAGCCGGTTATCCCATAGAAGAAATACATTGGGAGCGAGGAGGCCGCGAGTTGCCAGACGATATACGGCAAAGAGTGCAGCCAGATGGCTCGTTGACCATAACGCCCGTACAGAAAAGCACTGATTCAGGGGTGTACACATGTTGGGCGCGCAACAAACAGGGGCACAGTGCGCGCAGAAGTGGCGAAGTAACAGTAATTGGTTAGTATTTATTATTTAGTTTTAGTTTAAAAATAACTTTTAATCAAACTTAATATTTGATAACATAAAAAATAAAAATTTTTAGCAGAGTGTAAGAAAAGCTATTCTAAAACTACGCCATCAACAACTTGTAATAATTTTTGTAAAAGTTCTAGCATAAAAAACAAAACTTGTAAGCAACCATAGCTTTTCAGCAGAGCTTTTATCTTCATGTAACAGTTCTAAGCAAAACTAAAAAATAAAAAGCACTTGTAAGCAGCTTTACATATCCCTTAGAGCTTTAAACTTTTGTGTTTTATAAAAACAAAAATTGCAAACATTTTTGACTACTACCTGTGGAATATTTTTTAATATATTTTCTTTTAACCTTTTATTGCTTTTAAGTATTTTATCTTAACTTATTTAATAACTTGCGGCTTTTAAATGTGTTGTTGCTTTTATGTTGCGTTTTAATTTCATTTCTTAACTTTTCTCCAAAATCCAATATTTAATCTCGATAGTACCACCAAAACTGAGTCCCTTCCAGTCATCACAATTACAATTAAATATGGGCGATCGAGCTTCTTTAACCTGTTCGGTGGTAAAAGGAGACTTACCCTTGACTATGATGTGGCGCAAGGACAATCGTGCCATTGAGACGTCCCAACATCACATGTCCGTCAAACAGGTCGATCAATACAATAGTATTTTAGTTATTGAAAATTTAGGATCCGATCACACGGGCAACTATTCATGTGTCGTACGAAATTCAGCGGCTGAAGTGGAAAATTCACAATCATTGTTGGTTAATGGTAAACAAAATATTTTGTAATGGTTTTAATGATATTGATTTTTAGTTTTTTGCTTCTTATTTTTTCGAAATTATATATTTATGTGTTGGTGTAGGGAAAGTAAACTGAAAATATTATATTATATATAAATAGTCAGCCTAACTGAACTAGAACGCAATGTTCTAGGCTGAATTTGAAAATAAAATGTAAAAAATTTTAATTTTCAAAAGAAGAATAGAAAAAGTGCCAAAATTAAATAAATATGAATTGTTTTTTATTTAAATATATTTCTTATATACAAATCTTCAGTTTAATTTCCCACAAAAAGTTTTTGAATTTTATGCCACAGAAATCAGACAGCTTAAACACAGAAAGAGCAGCGCCAAAGTTGAAAGCTTTAGACCAGCTACGTTTACGCTCTGATAAATATTTGAATTTAAGCTGAAAAGATATAAAGCTTCTATGCAAAGTATTGCAAAGCATTGTTATCGCCAAGATTTGATTGGCTGTTGTGCTCTCGTCGGTGTGACAGCACAAAAGCTCCTTTGTAAAAGTTTCCACATTGTGCATATAGCTTGGATGTAGCAGATTTAGACGACTGGTTTTGATATTGTAAAGTTTTATAAAAAAAACAATATTTGTTGTACTTTCTTTTATGGAAATTACCAAATTCTGAAAGTAGCTAATTGATTTAGCAAGTGCTCTTGACTGAAGTCAAAATCTTTAGACCAGCTACATTCAAGCACACACTCTCTGATAGCTCCGATAAGGTAAAAAGCTTTGAAAGCTTTTAAATCTATTATTTCTTTGCAAAGTAAGAGCAAGCATTGTTGTGCCCGACATTTGATTGGCTGTTGTGCTCGTGTCGGTGTGAAAGCACATAAGCTCTTGTAAAAGCTTGCACATTTTCATATGGCTTGAACGGAGCTGCTGTAGACGATTGGTTTTGATATTGTCAAATAGACAAACTGTAAACAAAAAAAGCCAATTGATTTAGCAAATGCTCTTGGGTGGCTTAAGCTGCCTTTTTTTAATTATTTATATTCTTGAATGTTTTGTATTTTTCTATTAGTTCATGTAGAACTTGAATGCACTTTAAATAAATTTTTTTACAATTTTCTAATTGTGATTTTGTGCCAATTTTTCCTTCACTAATAAAAACATAAAACCTTTATATAAAAATAAATATTTTGTCAAATAAAATACACATTTCTTTTAATGTATTGTATGTCTGAACAAGTAGTTTATTTATAACTTTTTTAATATTTTAATTAAATGTTTTGGTAATTTAAACAAATAAGTTAATGTAAATACACGTATCTTAACTATTTCTCACAAAAAACTGCGAAGATTTATTTATAAAAAATATAAAAATTTAAAATTTTTATTATATATATATATATATTTTTTTAAGAAAAACAAATTTTTGAAAGCGCTGCAAGAAAAAATTTGTAGTAGTTCTTTTTATATAAAATATTTCATTTATTAGATCTTTTAGCAACATGACTGGGAGTAAAAGGATTCCGCATTATACGTGAACGAATAATTCCGTTGAAAGCAGCTGACAGCAAGGAAGCAATTTCCGTTTTTTTTTTTTCAAATGAATTTATGTTTGAACATAAGAAATTTAGATTTGTTACCTTCTGTGTTTTCTCTTTTTTTATATTATTACAGTGCCCCCAATTATAGAACCATTTGCCTTTCAAGATGGTTTGGCCGAAGGTATGCGCACGCGCACCGTCTGTGGGGTATCGAGTGGTGACGCTCCTCTTAAATTATGGTGGCTCAAAGACGGCGAACCGCTGCCAGATCTATTGGGGGCCAATGTCACCATGTTAGATCAATATTCTTCATTATTAAGCATACCTTCGCTATCGGCTTCACATTCCGGCGAATATACATGCGTGGCCAAAAATCCAGCAGCTGAAATAAAATACATGGCCATGTTACAGGTCAAAGGTATAGTATTAACAAGCAAGCAAACAAACAAACAAACAATCTTTCCACCACCCCTGGTAAAAGAAAATAAAACAAACTAAAAAATTAAAAACTAAAATCCTATAGAGAAAAGAACAAATAAATCGAATACTTTTGTTTAAGTTCTAATTATTTTTATTTAACAAACTTCTATATAATATATACATACATACATATACACATAATCATAGATTATTTACGTGAGTGAAATCAAAATTTACATAATCACGCCTGTTCTGTAAATCAAGCAATTTCAAATCACTTGACGTTTTTAAATCACACTTCTTATTTGCTCATTTAATTTATTTGAAAATCTTATTCTTATTTTGATCTGTTATTTATAAAAAATAGAATCATAAAAGCAAATAATGGTGGCTATTCTGGAAAACGCATCAATGAAGTGAACATTTTCATTAATACAAAAACAAAGTTTCTAAAATTTTTTTCTCTTTGCCATAGATTTCTTAAATGAAATAAAGGTGAGAATTTCAATGAGCTTCTTTCTCTCGTCCCCCTCTCTTTTTCTGATTTAAAAACATTTAAAAATGTATGATATACAGAAACTAATATTTTACATTCACGCAGTTTTGTTTTTGTTTTCCATATAACTTTCACCAAGTCTGCGCAAATTCCAAAATAGACACAATGTAAATATTTAACAGCAGGAAAGGTGTAAGTCTGAGTAATGCTACTAGGAACACAACTGGGACGAGCGATGAATTTCGTCCACGTCGACGAGTTTGTCGATAAGAATTCGCTGCGTAAATTCGTATGAAGATAAAGTTGATAAAGTTGGTTATTGTAAGTCAGGGATGGCAAAGTTGGTACAATTGTACCTTTTTTGGTACTATTCAAACTCGGAAAGTACAATAGTACACCAATGACCAATTTACTCGTAGTACATTTAAAGAATATCAAAAGTTTCACTCCGCATTTTCACTTTTGAACAATGACACTTATATTCTTCTCACCTGAAAACAGTCTTGTGAACGCTAACCGCAGGGAGAAAATCAAAATATGTTAACTCGTCTATTTCCAAATAATTTTTCTTCTAAATTCGGATTTCAACTTAAACAGGTGCAAGCAACCATATGCCTTAACATGCCAACTTACAAGAAAATTTGTGAAAACGATTCGGTAGCCTGAATAGTGTCGATTATTTATATAAAACAAATAAAAATATGTAATTTGAACTAAAAAAATCTTTTAGTACAATTAAAGTCAAAAAAGTTAAATGTTTTAAAGTTGATGGTACAATTTTAAAATTCTCAATGCCATCCCTGTTGTAACTGCAAAGAGAGAGAAAGAGAAAGAGAGAGAGAGAGAGAAAATTGATTTTTCGTCGTTCATCGGCGTACAAAATAGAAATAAATTTATCTCAGAGTTCGTCGTCACGCACGACGAATTTCATATGCACAAATGTGTTTTATTTTTTATGACGAAAGCTTGCACCGAAAAATTCGTCGTTAGTCCCAGTTGTATTCCTAGCATAAGACCTAGAGGAGCGTCCTGAGATTGCAAAATGTAAATATATTGAACACTGTCTTCGCTTTCAAATTACTTTCATGAAATGTGATTTACAGAACATGCTCGTTTGGTAATCCAGCTGAAAAATTTGTTATTGATTATAAATAATGTTTCCCAGCAAACACAAGGGCAGAGGTTTGAAACAAAAGTCATGGTTAAACATTAAAATTATTTTTAAAGGAATGGAAGCCTATTAAGGATTTAAGATTGACAGTTGGGGAATACAATTTTACTAGTAGTTAGTTCGTCATCAATTAGTATTGAAAATTATTCTCAGTTAATATTTTTATATATTTTCTTCAATACGAGTCAAAATAAAGCGTAAAAAATCTGCTTAACAATAATTTTTGATCGAATTTCTTGCTCAATGCACCACAAAACTATATTTTAAGTTTTTATTTGAGAGAACGGATTAGCTATACGAATGTCTTACTAATTAAAATTTTACAAATTAGTAATAAGAAAAAAAATTAATCTCCTGCTTAACGTTCCCGCTCATTTAAGGATTTCAGTAAAATTTAGGCAGCCGATACACTTTTTAAATCTATAAAAATCAGTGAAGATCTAAAATCGACTTGACGAAGATTTTTGAAGTTATTAGAAAAAAAATTTTTTTTTTTAATTTTCGTCAACGATATCTCTCGAATTAATGACTCAATTTAACTCTCATTGGCAGCAATAGATCTGTTTTTTAGTTTAATAGCTGATTTGAATTAAAACTTGATCAACTTAGAACCTATTTCACTATTCCTATTTGAAAATCAATTCATATGTAATAGTCGTTTTTCATGTTTATATTTTTTTTCTCAATGAAAAATGACTTTTAAATATGAATTAATATATAAATAGATTTGGTGCAATAGGGTCCTTGTAGTTTTTAAAATTTACTAAACAAAAGCAGTTCTGTGAAAATTATATTATCGAAAAATTTGCTTAAGCTAACGAAGTGGATTCAAGTTTTTTGAGCTTTCTGAATATTATAATAATCTATTTAATTTTTTTAGCTTGAAAAAAAAAACAGAAAAATACAAAAAAAATTTCTGAAGAAGCCACACAAAGAAGTGGCGAAATATCGAATTTTGTGGCGAAAATAGATCATTCACGATCGCAAATGAACGATTTTGGCTAAAAAATTAACTTCGAAAATTATTTCGCTTAAGGTTTTTGTTGGAGGTTACAGCACGACATTTCCTATATAAAATAACTATACAGATCGTCAATGAAAAGTAAAAAATTAATGAGGCCTTATGCTAGACTGTCTCTGTCTCACCAATGAAAAAATAGCGGAACGCATTTTTATATGGTACTGCTTAAGTTTTTCCTATTCATTTTGTTCCGCTGCTACTGGGACGCAAAACAGCTGTTTTTCCTCGAGAGAACTTGAGAACGAAAATTTTCGATATCGTAAAATATATCAAAAAATAACACATTATACAATTTAGAGCAAAAAAAAAAAAGGATGTATACTTCTTTAATAAAAATAATTAAACTATTTTCATGGATAACAACTTCATACAATATTTTACTTGTTTCAGATTCAAAACTTGTGTGGTTGTTGGTGTAAAATATCTCATGATAATTACCCATTCATAGAAAAACTTGATAATCATCAATATTTCCTTTCTGCCTACGCATAATCTATGATAAATTTATTGAAAAAATATACACTTAACTCTAAATACAATTAACTTTATAATCTTACACAAACACACTTAAACTTTTTATTTCAATTAATTTTTTTTTATTTCTCTCAATGTACTGTTTTATGAATATTTTATTTTTTTTTTTATTTCAATAACTCTTTATTATTTGTTGTGTTAAAATCGTTTTATTAGCCACCAGCTTTTTAAAATAAAATATAAAAAAAATATATTTTTTTCTATAAGTTTATTACGCTTTTACTGACCTGACCCCACCCAAACCCTCTTTCGTTTAAAACTACATGAAAAAAAATTAACTTCTATAGAAAGCTTAACAACATACATACATATATAACAGCAAAAAACAAAACTCTCAATAAATTTTTTTTTGAAAGGCAACAAATTATCTACAAAATCAATAGTAAAATATACACACATATATATCAACAAATATAGGGTGATTTTTTTAATTTGGTTCGGTTATAAAAAAATCACTACTTGTAGTTTGTTATATTTATAGCTGGCATGCTCGAAACACTGCACACTTGAATTGCTTTTAAATAAATTTTTAATTAAAATAATACGAGGGTAAATCATTAACTTCAGTGTCTCTTTAAATTTCCCGTCTCTTAATTGAAACGGCAACACTGCTCCTGTCAACAAGCAGCTGCACGCTGACTCCTGTTTAAATTAGAACAAGCTGCGTCATTGAGTTTGTGTTTGGCAGCCGTTTATTGCTGATTACCGCGCGTTTTGAGAAGAAAATGGAAAAAAGTCAATTTTGCGTGCTCATTAAGCATAATTTTTTTGGGGAAAACATCACTACAAAAACAAAGCTAGGCTTGATAAATACCATGGTAACTCTTCACCATCAATTTCAATGGTAAAAAAGTGTTTTTCATAATTTCGTTCTGGACGCCCAGCTGAGTTCTCTGCATCCGAAACAATTGAAAAAATTCACGATATGGTTTTAGCCAATCGAAGATTGAAAATTAGAGAGATTATGGAAGCCATAGGCATTGCACATAGCTCAGATGTTTCAATTTTGAATGATCACTTGGGTATGAGAAACATTTTTGTTGTGATGGTTTTTAGACCTTTTAAATCTGAAACAATACATACCTGAGCAATTATAAAGAATTTTGCCAGTATAACTAAACCAACCAGCCCAAAACAAAAAATCACCTTATATTTAATCCATTTTTTTTTTCAATTTATTATTCAATATTTTATTTTTAATACCTCGATGTGCTTTTTATGAAAAAAAAAATAACAAAAAAAAATGCATATTTATGAAAGTGATTTTAAGTATATTTTTAATAAACCCTCCCTACTACTTGAAATAAAAACTATTTCGCATTCACACACGTTTAAATTATAAAGTGCTTACAACCTTCTTTCCCCTACGACCTTCTACTGATAACTCATCCCTAAGTCGCTTTTTGGCACGCTGTGGGTTTTTATTATTAAAATAAAAAAAAAATAAAAATAATATTAAAATAAAAATAAAGTATAAATATATGAAAAAAAAATGAAAACAAATAACAGCCGTTCACCAGGTAACCTTTTTTGCACTGCTTTTAACGCTTTTTATTATTAAGTTTACAAAAACTAACAACAACAAAAAATTGTATTTAAATTTTATTTATTTTTATTTTATTTGTTTCATTTATACCCTGTATTTGTAAAGAGTGGAAACTATTGCTAAATATTAAATATTGCAAATATAAAATGCCCACGATTTCTAGGAACTTCAATTCAAGTTTTTTTTATTTAAATTGAAAAATTAATATTTTTATCAATCGTTTTTATATAAAATGGTTTGTATTACTAAAAACTCTTGTGTATATTTCTGGGAATTTGTGCAATTAATTTGTGTAATTACAAAAAAAAAATAACTCAAGCAGAACTTTTTAACTTTACAAACTAAAAAAAAATTTCAGCATTGAGGGAATTAAATTGTGATAAAATAGTTAGTGGTCATGGTCCTGCAGCAATCAGGATTATTTCTAAGGTTGTAGCCCCAGTATTATGCACTTTAGCGGCAACATTTTCTTCGATATGCTCTGTCTGGCAACTCTGAGCTTACTTGTTGTCAGTGTTGTTGCAGAGTAAAAGTCATACAAAAATGAACCTTGCAAGGTCATATAGCTTAAAGATAACCAGTCATCATTTAGATTTGTCTAGATTTACATGTTAATTTAACATGGTGATCTTGTTAAAGTTGACAAAGGGTCCTTTTGAATTAACAGAATGTACATGTCAGCTTAACACTGTCTAATGTTAATGTTGGGAAATTTAAAATCATGTAAAAACCGTGTATAATGTTAAACTTTAACACGGCACGTCGTGTTGAAAAATAACAACATGATAATTGGTTAAATTCTGGTTGATTTTACATGATCTTTTCCCTGATTGCGGATACTGGAATAATTTAATGACCTCAAAATTAAAGATGAGTTTCTCGAACTTAATCACGCTCTTCGTAAAAATTCTTCATAATTGGAGACCAGAACAGCGCTGCTGTCACAGCAATTTTTTCTTTGAGAAAAGTTCGATTGTATAGCAAAATTTTTTTTATTAAAACTTCGACTGGTTTGCTACAATTTTTCTTCATAGAAAACATCGACTGTTTTGCAGCACACTTTTCTACATAGAAAATATCTATTGCGCTACAGAACACTGTTTTTTTATAGCAAATGTTACTTTTGCCTCAACATACTTTTCTAAGTAAAATCTCGACTGTGTTAGGTTAGGTTACGAAGGGTGGTACCACACCGCACCTCCACTCGGAGAGCCAATTGGGTCCATTGTGATTCTCTTTTGTTGCACAAAAAGAGTAAAATTTACCCCCTCCCTGCCATTTGTAACCAGTAGTGATCCTATTATTCGTCATGGAGCCGCCGAATTCTCATGATGAAACCCCTGATGTCCTCTAGTTTACACTTCCCGATATAAATAATGCTTTCAAGAAAACATTTGCTAAGCCTATGACGTTGCAGCTTTGGGCAGTGACAGATAATACATTCAATGGTTTCTGGTTCCTCTTCATTCCCACTCTTCCTACAAAATTCTGGAGTGCAAGTTTCCCATATGCTGGTTTTTGCTCTGAACAGTGACTTGTCAACGCGCCTATTACAATTAGCATTGCCTTCCTATTTATGTCTAGTAGCAGTTTGGATCTGCCTGAGTCAAGTTTTGGCCACTTGCCTCTCGAGACTCTACAATCCTCCCTATAGTGACCTATCGGTAATTTCACCGATCTGTCTGACATTCCTTCATCTAATGCCGACTCTATTATTGTCAGGTCATCGGCAATTTCATTTTCTTCAACACTACTGTAGCCAGGAACCCAACATAGTCTGACACAACATAGTCTGACACTATATTTATTCATAAGCACGTTGAGGACTCTCCTACAGTCACTAACAAGTTTGGATTTGACATTGTGACCTCTCAAAGCTTTAAGCGCTGAATGGCTGTCGACGTAGAAGGTTACCTTCTCACCTTCAGCTACATTCCTGACCACCAGTTCCGTAGCCCTGAGGATTGCTAAGCTTGGAAAATGCTGCATTCATTCGGCCGTCTGAAAGAACTATGACTGTTAGTTCCCAAGTTATAGACACAAGCCCATATGCCTGCGATCATATTACAGCACACTTTTCTTAGAGGAAACATCGACTGGCTCACATCAAATTTGTCCTAAAGGAAAAGTTGACTATGCCATATCACCTTTTTTTTATTAAATAGCAGAGCAATCTTAACAGAAAACAAATTACAAAAAATTTGAAATAAAACATGGGAAGATTTGGATTTCATGTTTTCTTTAATTTGTGAAGAACCAAAAACAAATTAGTACATCCTAAGGCTTATTTTGCTGCTGATTTTATAATATTCTATTTTCTCTATCCAACCCCTATATAAATTTAGAATATAACAATAAATTTCGAAAACTTAAGAAAAAAAAAATAAGAGAGGTGTCTTAGGACACCCGGTTATAGCTATGCTGCTTAGCTATATAAAACCAAACAATACAATACAGAAAAGCGTTTTTAAAGAGTAAACACGTAATATACATATATATCACTGCACAAAGTTTAACTCACTGTTCTTATGACATAGAAGAAAAAGTACAAAAACTTGGGAGCACTTCTATAGAATCTTGATAAAAAAAATAGTGTAAATAATTAACAAATAATTATTTGTTTTAATTATCACTTCTTCTGTGCAATACTTATCCATTTATTGGTTTTTATTAGCAAACATTTGCAAGCATTGTAGCCTTCAGCATTTTATTTTCAACTACATAGTGTGTTAATCAGTTGTTGTTTGCTTGAGTTAGCTATTTTAAAATCAAAAAAATTAATTCGACCCTTATGCTGCAACATTTTTTATTTACAATATATTTATTCTGAAAAAAATAAGTATATTTAAGTTAAATTCACCCCATTATTTAAATGATTTGTATCATAATTCAAATATATGCGCTGATAGCAAAACAAATTAAACTTCAATATGAATATGATTATTCTACTAAGAACGTAAAAAATTAATTTTGATATAAACTGATAAAAAAAACTCATTTAACTTTATCTAACAATTTCCAAGAAAAAGCGCAAATTATTAACTTGATAGCAGCAGGTCAAAAATTTATTTATTTGGCAACACTTTATTCTTACGGAAACATTGTATAGCAATTGCGGCTTATTTCAGTTAATTTCAATTACATACATCTTAAAACTACAATTCAACCTGAAATAAGTTCAGTCAATGGTTTTACTATGAAGTGCTAAAAAAAATCATTTAACAATTCATCTAACAATCCCAAGAAAAAGCGCAAATTTTGATAATTTGACAGCAGCAAAAATATATTTGTTTGGCAACACTATATTCGTTCGAACGTAATATATATGTAGCTGTTGGTGTTTTGCTTAGCTATTTTCAGTTACATATTTTATAAAACTACAATGGTAGTAATGGTAAAGTAAGAATATAACAAAAATCATGTTGGTTTTGAGTTCATATTACAACAATGATATTAGTTGCACTTCTCATTTGTTTAAAGGGAAGTTTAACATACTATTTTTAGTTAATTAAAGAGATTTTTGGTTAAAAGTTTTGCTAACAAACTGCTTTAGCAACAATGAAGGGCGCATAGGTAGTAGCCAACCCCTCAATAATTTATTTCTTAATAATTTAATATTAAATTAAATTGCAATAAAAATATTTAATTGTAATTTTCTTATCTAACACTGCCAAAAAGAACATAAATTAATCATAAAAGTGGTTTGTTGCAAAACAAAAAACCAAAAATAATTTCTAAGCCAAATCAGTTTTGGGCAACATTGATCCAAAAAAACAATTTTCACTTGTATGGCAACACAGCAAATTATTAAATTTAAAATGAACTGACGTATACGTAATATTTTCCTGAATACCTATAAAATATTACTCATACGTAGCCAATCCCTAAAGTTGATTTTTGGTGATTATTTTAATACTAAAAATCGCCCTTGCGAAGGAAAGTAAAGGTGTTTCATACAAAAAAATACAAATATATAATTTATACTCTGTTTACAGAAGGCAGACAGTCGACTCATTTTAATGTTTTTGTATCAAAATCAGTCAGGCAAATGGATGTTTTTCATATAAATGTTCTACTCAAGTTACCGTCTTCCTTGTGAATTAAAAATAAAATTTTATTTCCAACCAAATCAATACCTTAGATATTTTGCTGCTGTTGATGATTGTGAAAATAAGAGCTTTTGCAAAAAAAAGCATTTTCAATTATAATTAAGTAAAATAAGTCAAGTTAGGAAATAATAATATGTATGTGAATATGTGAAATGACTTCAATTGAACTTGATTTCGCCTAAAATAACATAATCTCATTTTTAACTGAACAGGATATTATAGTGTCCTTGAAATAATTACCCCCGTGCTTGCAGAAATCTCTTTTACAAAGTCTAGCTTAAAATAAATAATTTAAAAAAAAAATATATTTGCAATATTTTCCATTTTTTTACTGTATTTTAAGTTTGCTTTATAAATAAAATTATAAAATATATAAATTAAAAAAAAAACAGCTTTATGCACATTATTGCAGCGCTTTTTAACACAACCTATTTAACTATTTAAATTAATTTACCAAAACGAACAACAAAAGCTTAATTAATTTATTCTAAATAAAAGAAAAAAATTACTTAAAACCAACTGATGCTTAAATTGTACTATTATTTAAAGCTTCGCAGTAAAATTAAAAAAAAAATAATAATAATAATAATTAGTGTTTATTATTAGTAATTTTGGCTTGTCTTTAATTTATTTTTAATTAGCTGTAGCAACTACACCATACTAATGTTTCCGTAATCCTAATGCATGCGGCAACAAAATAAACTAAATGCAATTAATCCAATTAAATATTAAATGCATGTTTAATATTGAAATTTTTATGTTTTGTGCATTTCTTTTGTTAAATGGAGGAATTAGTTTTTAACCAATGCTACACAGTAAATTAATTTTAATTCCAATAAAAATTTAATAACAGAAATTAATTGCTAAATAAATGATTATAATTTTTATTTTCATTTTCATGCAGTTATTATTTTTATTTCAAGGTATTTTAAGTGATTTTTGAGCTGCTTTATTTATTTTATGATTTATTGCATTTGAGTTGCAGTGTTGTTTGATTTTGGCTATAATTTTGTTTTATGTTTATTAGACATCAAATATTAAATATCAAAATTAAATATATCGAACTTAATATCCATGAAAATTAAAAGAAAATTATTATGACGAACTATAAGTGAGAGTGAAGGAGTAACCTATGCTACCTTTATCCTAAAAAGTATTATACCTACACATACACTCAAAAAAAATGTGTGCCTTATTTACAGATCTTTATACTACCTTCCTTTTGTCTGATAAAGCCTAGCTTGCAATTGGTCCCATAACCATTAAAATACATTCTTTGATGCTATATAGTTTGTTTTACATGCGCATTGCTACAAAAGACTTTTATATAATCTCGATTTGAAAAATGGATGGGGCCACCAAAACTTGAAAAAGTGCGTGGGACCACACCCAGAAAATTTCAAAAAGTCACTATATCTCTTAAAATGAAAATTAACGTATAACATTTTTTTATTTAACTAAATCTATGTAAATAATTTTTAACTAATTTTTAAAATCGGTTAAATTTTTTCACAAATTTTATTTATTAATAAATAATATTTCATTAAACTGTCTGTTTCTAGAAAATAAAAACAAAACTTTATGGGAAAATTTGTACTAAACAAAAAGGAGAGGTGTCTTACGACACCTGATTATAGCTATGCTGCTTAGCTAAATAAAACAAACTTAATATACTAAATAACAATGCAATATGATGATGTCAAACTCGCAGCAAATATTTCAAAACGTTTATTTTCTTTTCTAGCGGGGCACGATTACATTAATGTATTGTTTGTGCTCATGTACAAAAACAATACAAAACCAAATTGAGCAATTGTTCCCATAGTTTTTCTTTTATTCTTATTTCACTCACTTCAAAAAACGAAACAAAATAAAATCAAACAAGTGGTTTCGTTTATTTTCGTACTCTTTTTTTAAGTACAAAGAAATCAAAACAAAAATTAATTTATAACTTTAATAGTGTCGATTATTTTTGTTAAGAAAATCATGTGCTAACTCCTGTATCGCGCTATAAATAGCATAGCTATAAAAATATATACGTTTTGTTTCATATTCCATATGAATTCTAACCTAATATTTTGTTTGTATATTTTAAAAGGAGAATTTTTTTTATGATTAATTGATTTATACTTTTACTTATAAATTTATTAAATCCAGCTGTTTTTTATGCTCAACGTTGCCAGGACGCAGTTTTGTTTACTGTTTTAATTAAGATGAGATTTTTTCCCGGCGAGACGGGAAGCTATAATTTATTTTTTGCAACGTTCGTTATTTCAAACCTCAAAAACTAGCTCAAAAAAAAAAGACCTATGTATGTCTTCATGCAAGTACACATTTAAGCTAGAGCTTAAAACAAAAAATTATTGCAAAAAAGCTTTCATCATTTAAACTGAGGCCTTGCAGAACAAAGTAACACTACTGCTCATTTCGTTGGCACGTTATAATTTCTGTTTAGATTGCATTTGAAGCTAAAAGTGATTATCTCAGAGTGTTGCACAAATTTCCTCATATAAAAGAAGAAATTTATTTTTATAAACGGTTAAATTGGTATGAGCTTGGAAATATATTTCATACGTTATTTTAAATACAGGGTGTTTTTTTAGAGGTATAGAACTTCGAATTGAAATAAAACACAAGAAAATCGTTTTAATGTCCATCAATTTGGCTTTATTGGAAGGATAATTTTATGCCATTAATGTTTAAATATGATTTCGGGCATGTGGCCGCCGCGGCTGGCTCGAATAAAGCCAATTCTACAGGTCCAATTTTCAACCACTTTTTCGAGCATATGGGGCCGTATGTTGGCAATAACGCCACGAATGTTGGCTTCCAAGTCCCCTAACGTTTCTGGTTTGTTGGCGTAGACGAGCGACTTCACATATCCACAAAGAAAATAATCCAATGGTGTCAAATCACACGATCTTGGTGGCCAATTGACAGGTCCATTCCGCGAAATTATGCGCTCATCGAATGTTTCCTTCAATAAATCGATTGTGACGTGCGCTGTGTGGCATGTAGCGCCGTCTTGTTGGAACCACAACTCATCCACATTCAAAATCTTCAAAATCTTCCATAAAGTTGATGGACAAAGCTCCAATTGCTGTGCACGGTGGCGAATCGATTCATTCGGGTCCTCTTCAACACTTTGCTCTACAGCGGCAATTGTTTCTTCGGTGCGCACTGTTCGACGTCTCTGCGGATGCGTATTATCACATAGAGTAAACGTAGTGCGAAAACGATCCATGGTTAACCGAATTAATTGCTCTGATGGACGATTATGTCGACCATAAAATGGACGGAGCTTGCGGTAAACTTCGCGAACTGAACCATTATTTTCGAAATAAATTTGCACGATTTGCAAGCGTTGTTCTTTTGTCAACCTGTTCATGATGAAATGGCAAACCAAACTAAATATTAATCACTTGACAGCTGACAAAATGGCCGCCAGTTGAAAAAGTGATGCCAACTTAAAGTTCTATACCTCAATAAAAAACACCCATTATATCAGAGATTTCAAAATTTTTAAATTTTTATTAAAAATCCTTTAAATAAATTCCTCAAGTGCACCTAAATAGTTCGTTATACAATTGATTCTCCAGGTTAATACACAATACAATACACATGCACATACATGCACACACTCATACACACAGTGTAACAACATTTGGCTTAATTTTCATTTATTACGCAAAAATTATGTAAAATATTTTTAATTATATATTTATGCCAAACATCCATTCGTTTAAATTAGTTAAATATTCATGTGCAACTTTTTGCTTAAACATCACACACTCTCAATGTATTTTAGTTGTTTGGAATATAAATTTTGGTAAACAATTGGTTGCATTAATTTTTAATTTGCGCGCCTCTTTGTTATTATAATCCTTATTTTTTTTATTAATAAATATTTAAGTCATAATAATTTTTAATTTTTAGCAACATTTATAAAGAGTTTTTCTGCCCAGGAATATTTAATTGGAGAGAAAAATAAAAACTCCAAATAAAATAGAATTATAGCGAAATATTATAAAAAAATTTAACTTAATACACAATGAAAAAGATATTTATGCTCAATGCATAAATTATTATATTAAAGCCCAATTCTTTTCTATTCTTGTGCAAATGGTCTTGCAGCGTAGCATATACTATACAATTTTGCACATGCTACGATGCAAGACCATTTGCACAAGATTGTGAATTGGGCTATTGTTTTATTTGAAGTTCAGCGTGTTAAAACATTAACTGACTGGCTTTGTAAAAGCAAATACTTCGACAGTAACAACAAGTAGAAGAAGGATTGTCATATAACATAAATCATTTACAAATTTGGACAGTGAAAATATCTTTAAGTGTATTCCCGTTTTTATTCGATTACTGCCTCAAACTCGAAAGTTATCGATAAAATTCGAATTTTTGGATAAAAATATTTTTAACTTTTATATAATAAAGTTAACACTTTATTACCTTAACTATAAATAAATTTTGCAAGAAAAAATTTTTTTAAATATTCAAAATTTAAAAAAAATATTTTTTAACTCCGTATTTTTCTGTTTAATAAAATAAAGTTAACACTTTGCTAGCTTAACTATAAATAAATTTTGAAAAGAAAAATTGGTTAAAAAGATATTTAAAATTTTTATAAAAATATATATTTTTAATATTTTTTTTTTTTTGCAAAAATACAATTTTTATAAATTTAAACACGAAAAATTTTAATTTTTTTTATCGAATCTTTGCCATTATGCATGTGTTTTGAACAAACAACGAAATTTTTAAGTAAAATGTTTAGCCTCATTTATAAAAATTATTAAGACTTTATAAAGGGATTATAAAACAGATTTTTATTTAAAATTTTTCTTATTAAACTTTTAATAAGTTTTATAAAAAAGGCCTTTAGAAACATCTTCTCAAATTAACGATGCGATTTAAAATAATAATTTTTGAGGGAAGAAGAACCTAAAGAATATGCTTTTTTCTAAATATTAATATCCATCACTCAATAGATTTTCAACAACACAGTACATATCGTTACTTTAATATAGAAAAGGCCCTTTATCATTTTTTTTAAACCGAATTTTCGATTTCGATAGAAATAATGAAAAAAATAATGAATTAGGGCCTTTATATATTAGGGTAACAATATTTATGCTTAAATAAATCCTTCTGAATATATTTGATAACAGCTAAAAACAGTGCGACGTTCTTAACGTACATCTTTTAAAAAAAATTTTGTTACTTGGGTAGAGAGTAAGTAATGAGTCCCCTTGAGTAATGATCTATATGTAATTTCACTGATGTGTCACAAATTTTGTCATCTAATGCCAACCTTATTATTGCCACCTCAACAATTTCATTTTCCTCAACGTTTCTGTGGCCATGAACCCAACATAGACTGACACTATATTTATCCGTAAGCAAGTTGAGGGCTCTGCTACATTCACTAACAAGTTTCGTATTGACATTGTATGCCTTCAAAGCTTTTAACGCTGCCTGACTGTTGACGTATAGGGTGATCTCTTCGCCTTCAACCACATTGTTGGCCACTAGTTCCGTGGCCCTGAGGACAGCCAAGATCTCAGCCTGGACAAAACTACATTCATTCGGCAGTCTGAAATAACTACGAATATTCATTTTAAAATATATAGACACCAGCCTCTATGCCTTCCCCCATTGTTTAACCGTCTGTAAAGATCCTACTACTTTCATATATAGCCCTTATCTGGAATTACCAGTGGGGGTGTTCTACTAAAATCAATTTCAGCGACCCTATCGTCCGTGAACCCAGGGGCCACGGAGCTGTTACTCCTGTCCTCACTAAACCGGCTTCTACAAGTATAAGGGGGCTTCTATTTGACGTTCTCACCACAAAGTTCTCTATAGGAAGTATCTGAAGAATAACGTCCAAGGCAGCCTGAGGCGCGTTCCTCTGAGCACCTTTCATGCCCAGCGAGGCACACCTCTGAACCTTAGCCAGTAATCTCCTATGGCTTTCCTTCCTCAATGCCTCCATCCATACCATACAACTATATGAAATAACCAGTCTGGCAACCGATGTTCAAATCAAGTTTACTATCTTCGGTTACAGACCCCACTTCCTTCCTATGGAGTTCCTGCATGCATTGAGGCTTTTCTTTAGCCTTTCTTGAGTGTTCCTTTTATGGAAAGCTTGCTAAATAAAAAACACTTAAGTATTTCGCTCCTTCCGCTAGTCTGAGCTCTACTCCTACCATTGTAGGCAGTACAAAGCTATTTATTTTGTATCTCCTGGCAAACAGGACTAGCTTATTTTTCTCTGGGTTGACTCCCACTCCTTTCCTGCTGGCCCAGGGTGAAAGCTCTACAAACGTCGACTGCATGACTTCACTGATAGTTGGAAGAGACTTTCCCAGTACAGATTATTTTACGTCATTCGCATAATCAACTATCTTTTATCCGCTCCTGTTAAAGCGGCTAAGAATTGCGTTCATTCCCAGCAAACATAATAGAGGTAATAGAACTCCTCCATGTGGTATAGTGCTGGTCACTCTTGTCCTTAGTTTTCCGTTTCCCATATTTGAGTTGATGCTTCTGCTGCTAAGCATGATAACTTTTCACTCAACTTGAACCCGGAGTATCTCCAGTGACTCCCTAAAAGCCTGTACACTAATTTTGTAAAAGGAATGCAGCCAGTGTCAAAAAAAAAAATTATAAACTTGCGATTTTTTGAGCTTGATATATTACTCGATCCCATCAATATCAAAGTTGCTTGTTATTGTGGATGCAAATATATTTGGGAATAAAATCTTTTTTGTAAATACATAAGCCCAATTCACAGTCTTGTGCAAATGGTCTTGCAATCGTAGCATGTGCAAAAGGGTATAGTATATCGATACTCACCACTTAACAATTCTTAGTGGTGCGTATCAATATACTATATCATACGCTGCAAGACCATTTGCACAAGACTATGAATAGGGCTATTAAAAAACAACACTTCAATTGCCATTCAATGTTGCTCCATTTAAACCAAAATATAAGGAACTCGTTCTACAACTTGTAAATAAAACCCAACACTAAAAAACTTAACTATTAAATAACATAAATTGAATGCACTCCTTTAATTGTATGCTCTATTATTTTGCTAATTAATTTTGTTTATGTTGCATTTACAAATTTTATTTCTTATTATTTTCAATTTTATATCCGTAATTAAATACAAAATTGATTTATTAAAAATTTTTCTTTGCAAACTCTCAACTATTGTTTTTCCATTTTATTTATCTAACTCTCAAACTCTCGGTATGATTTCATTAATTAGATTTTATTCTATAGACTCATTGAAATAAGAAAATATTTTCCTCTATTCTTTAACATAATTTCATTACAATATTTTTTACAAATAAAAATACATACTTAAATTAAAATCTATTATATTTTCTCATTAACTAATTAACTAATACTTCAGTAAATATATATACTTTTCTTTTTTATATGTATAAAAATTTATATAGCAAAATATATAATAATTATTATAGAGTTTAATACAAAAATTTGATTTAAAAAAAATAAAATAAAAAAAATTTAAATTAACTATTTCTCCTCTTGTGCTCTTTGGCAATTGTTAATATTTAATTTTTAAATGAAATTGAATTTGAATTTGTTATGTTGTTTATGTTTTCCTTTTTGAGTTAACAAATAAATATATAAATGAAAAAAAGTTAATTAAAGAAATGACGCAATAAAATCTTTAGAGGCAAAAAGTTATTTAAAGTCCTTTTTCTTATATTTTTTCTCTTCTTTTTGTGTTGGTTAAATGCTTTACGAACCTTTAGTGCCACCGCGTTGGATTGTTGAGCCCAGTGATGCCAGTGTAGAGCGCAATCGTCACATAATGTTGCACTGCCAGGCACAAGGTGTACCTACACCCAGTATTGTATGGAAAAAGGCTACAGGTAAGACAATTGAAAAAAAATATATATTTATATTTCTATGCAGGTCTTAGCTCAGTTTCTTTCTTAAAGTTATATCACAAAATATGTGGCAATAAGGAAATAGTGTTTAAATCATATTTAACTTTTTTTGTAGGAGAGTATTTTTAAAAATTTTACTTCTCTTGCAGTTAAATTGGGAAATGCGTATGAAATGGAAACCATTTCTCGCATTCCATTTCATTGAAAATTCATGTTCAAAAGCAAATCTTAGTAATAAATCTACGCTCATGTGTATACACATGGATGCTGTTGAAATACTTGATGGTACAGAAAATTTGAAATTTCCTCCATTAACCTAATAAAACTTTTCATGTCTGATTAAACAAATTAAATTAAATTAATTAATTATCTCTCTCTACGGAGAAAACAGTATAAGTGCAAGAAAATATTGAACTTGAAATCACAACTATTAAACTATTCCTTAAATAAAATATATATAAAAAAAACTAAATCATGAATATAAAAATTATATAATTTATTACTCTAGTCACTACAGGTGGCGTTTCCATGATACAAATATTTGTTTGTATATAAATAAACTTTTCAGTCGCCGTTGAAGATAACAATATCAAGTGTCATGAACAGATAGATACACAATTCAAGCTGAAAGTATAAATTCTCATTATTGAATTTATTTTTTCCTCCAACATTTTTCTTTAGCTGTCAATTGCACTTTGTGTGCTTTTCAAGCGTTAAGAATAATTGTTGTCATATTTCAATTAATTTTCATTATTATGATTTTTTGACAAGTTTGAAGTATTATAAGCTGGTTTAAATGACAAACACATGGAATCACTCACACTTACACAAGCACACACTTACACACGCACAAACTAACAACACCACACATGCATAAACACTTAAACCAGAGCTGGCCACCGAGAGAATCATGAGAGGATTGCATTCGCGTATGTATATTCATTTGTATAAGAAGCCGATTGATGTTCGGCACTATGGTGCTACACCGAATGAGTTTTGCTTCATAAGTCCAATGAAACAATTTCATTAAAAATTTTTCACAAATCTAATGATAATTTCACAAATCCAATGAAAATTTTATGAATATTGTGAAAGAATTTCATTAGAATTGCTTCGTTGGTATTCTGGTTTCGTAAGAATATTTTACTGGATTTATGGCAACAATATTTTCTAATTATTAAGAAACCCATTCATTCATTCTTTTTATGAAATTATTTTATTGTTTCGATGAAGTTATAGCACTGCATTAATTACACTGTTAAATAAAGTTGATGAAGTTTTCAATCAAATAATTTAATAATAGTAATAATAATAATTTTAATGAAGTTTTCATTAGATTAATGTCGAAATTCATAGAATTTAGGGCGAAAATTCTTTCAGTGTACTTTGGGCAGCTCAGACTTAAACACGCAAGCATAGACACACGCACACACGCACACACGCACACACTGACAACACCACACAAACATATTCAACACAAATATACTCCCTCTCTATAATTATTTACAGTTATTACAACCACAACAACAACAACATACATACATACATACATACATACAGTTTATCTTAAAATACCAATCACTTTTCAATTCCAGGTAGCAAATCAGGCGAATATGAAGAGTTGCGTGAAAGGCCATTTACAAAATTACTATCGAATGGCTCATTACTGTTGCAACATGTCAAAGAGGACCGTGAAGGTTTTTATTTGTGTCAAGCCAACAATGGCATTGGTACGGGCATCGGTAAAGTGATTCAACTGAAAGTTAATTGTAAGTGTACTTTGATATTCATTATTGCTGTTTGTTGTTGTTGTTATTCTTTCCTTTTTGCATTCATTTCGAACGGCCCCCCCCCCCCCCACAAAAGCTTTTTCGACAAGTAACAGAAGTATTTGTCAAGAGAGCACCTCATCAGCATTCGCTCATGCACAAATACAAGCACAAAAATTATACATGCTTGCATACAAACATACACACATACTTTCATGGATTCATATATGTTTGTAGTTATACCCAGTGGGAAAAAGAAGTATTCTGTACTCCTTAGTTTGGATGTACAAGGCCTGTTCGCTTCATTTCATGCTCATATCTTTTTTACACGCGTTCTGCTATCGCTTATTTCGCTAGCAGTTCTGAAAGGCTTCTAAATAAATATAGTTTGCTTTTGTTTTGGTAAAAAAAAAATAAAATCTAGCTTAAACTAGTTTCTACACTCAGGGAAAAGCTGCAACTTAAAAATAAGAATGCGTAACATTAATTCAATAATTTTCAATATAATAATAGCAAGTGTATGGTGAGATACTCAAAAATAAATAAAATTAATAAATTAATACTGTAAATTAATATTTTTCCATATTGAAATAAAAAATTTTAACATGACTAACTAGACTTTCGTTACAGTTTCTTATTAATTCAATATGGTTTTTATTGATTTTAAGGTGTTTTTTCTCTGGGTATATTATTATTGTTCCAACTTCATTTGTGTTTATATTTATGATTTGATTAAGCTACAGTTCGTACCGCTTTATAAGCCAGATTACATGTGATAATTATTAATGAAAAATTAACACCTAAGTTAATTGTAAATATTCTGACAAACACTTGGTAGAACGGAACAACTAGCTGTTTTCGAAGGTCACTACACCTCCATCAACGGCGTTTATTTTTTTTAACTTATTTTCTTCTCCCTTCTTATAGAAGGGAATGTGAAATGTGTATCTTATATTTTATGTGAAAGAGTCGAGACCTTCTAGTTATATGGCATTTTTCAGCAGTTACATATGAATAGTAACTGAATGAAAAAAAATCCAAGCAGTGCTTTAATAAGTTCTGAAGTAAAAAGGTCTTCCGAGTTTTCCCGCTGGGTAAATGTACACAAATATACATATGTATGTATGTATGTATGTATGTACTGGTATTTATATTAATTTTTTGCTAAAGCAAATACGGTGCAGTTGCTTAATTACGAAAAGAAAATTGCAAAAAATTTTAAAAGATAAAGTTTATTGCTCCTTAATTGGATAAATATACATAAATTCAGGAATATTTTGCCAACTCGAAAATAGTGGTGGTGTTTGGCGATATGTTGGATGTTGGCTAAGAAAATATTTTAGCAATAACAAAAATATTTGGGATGCAATATGTATGCAGAAGGCAGTAAAAATGCAAAGTTGTAGTAGGGAAAATGATTCTACAAGACATTCCTAGCAACTTTAGCATAGAAACGATAGATCTAAAAATAATTTGGATGCATCTGTGGCTGAGTGATAGCGATGCTAGCCTGTCAGTCCAAAGGTCGTGGGTTCGATTTGCCCATAAATCTTCGGTGTTTTCCGCAGATAAGGAAATTTCTGAGCGGGATTGAGCTTGTTTAAATAAATATAAGAAAATGCACGATGGCACAAATTGTAAAAGGCATTGTAAGTGGGGTTTAATAATAAAGCAAGACTTTCTATAATAAAAATTTTATCATCGAAATTTTGAATAAAAAGCGGGAAAACGTAAATTAAGTAAAAAAAACAATTTTAAAAATGTCGCAAAAAGTCATGCAACTCTTTTCTCCACCAACTCTTTTGCCAGAAGCGGCAAATAGAAAAAGTTTTGTGCAATAATCTCAAAGAAATATTAAGGTTAGGTTAGGTTAGCAGGCTGCTGGTGGAAGATTAACGTTAAGGGTCTAGCCCACTTGGCTCCAATACAATGATCCCTTTGTGCTGCCGGTAAATTGGACAGTACAGTCAAATCCCGATAATTCGTACCCCGATAAATCGTAATTCCCAAAAATTCGTAATAAACAGTCGGTCCCTTGAAAAAATCTCGTTAATTCGTAAAATTTCCATACATTTTGGTCCTCTCGATAATTCGTAATTTTTTTTCAAATAAAATCTCCTTTACCTCTTATAAATCGTAATTTTTTTAATAAAAACAACACAAACATGGAAATCATTATTTTGTTTAATGCTATTTTTTGGGTTGGTTTTTGCTTTTGCTTGCGTGTGTGTTTATTTTTTTAAGATCAGTTTTTTACATGAATAATAAAGAAAAATGTCAAACCGCACGCATAAAACTCTGTCGGTGTTACCATCATACCTAAATAAGAGCGGCAAGCGTCGCGTTAGCAGCAGGGTACGCATTTTCAGTACATTTAAATGTGAAAATATTGCTTGATTGTACTGAAAATACGTACCCTGCTGCTAACGCGACGCTTGCCGCTCTTATTTAGGTATGAGGGTTACATAAACAACAAATTTAGTAAATAAATTGAAAAACCCCGTTAATTCGTATTTATTTTATTTTAACCCCGTTAAATCGAAACCCCGCTAAATCGAAAAACCCTATAATTCGTAAGAAATGGCGGGTCCCTTGCGATTACGAATTATCGGGATTTGACTGTATATAGAAATAGAGAAAGGGATGCTTAAGATGAAAAAGGTAGATATAGATGATGGTTACTAGAGGAGAGGAGAGAGTGGATCGGAAAAGAGTAGTGTGTGCACACACGCCATAAAAAGGACTCAACCAGCTGCTGCTCCTAATACAAAGACTCAGATTTTTTAATTTTATTTCTGATAACTTGGATAGGGTACTGAAAGTTTTATAATGAAAGTTTTCATAAGGAACCTATTTGAGCTCTGTATAAAAAAAACCAAATCATTACAACAGCAATATGACTATACTCGTATTTTGGTGGTTTGTTTGGGTAAATAACACAAGTTAGGGAGGATCTTATTAAATACCAGTAACATCAATGTTTTAGTATTAGCTATTGTAGCAGTCAAGGCTCTTGCATCCAAAGTTTAATCCAAGGTAGGAGTTATATTTCAGTTAAAATTTTTGGTTTGTGCAAAAACCTAATGGATTTTCGTATACACTAGCTTGAGTTGTTTAGTTAGAATGCAGGCTAAGCTCTGAGGCACTTTTTATTGTGTTAACCCTCAATTTGCTGTCTGTCGGCTACCGAGGACTAACTAATTGAAACTTTCAACGTTCCATGAAAAAGTAAAGAGAAGTTATTTTCGTACTGAAGGCTAGGACGCTGGCATTACCCATGGCACGCAATGATGATACTGCATGAAAGAAGAAGAAGAAGAAGAAAGTGAAGAAAATGAGAAATAAGAAAAGGAAGAAGAAGAAGAATAAAGGGCAGTAGCTCTAAAAGGGCCAAGTGGCTCTGAAAGAGTTAATTTTTGCATGCACTGGAGTATCTCAGATCATCACGAACAACTGGCCTTTTATTCGACATGAAATATGAGTCCCAGATTAGAGAAACTTTTGAACTTCATATGAGTATATATGTAAGATGTACATGACTTCTTTTATACAACACATTGAGCCAAATCGCCTTCAATTGGTCTCGTTTTAAATAACAACGATCTTCTTAACTCCACGCAAAACAACTTTTTGATAAATTAGCATCGTTAAGGATTTTTAAATATCCCCACCATATTTCCTTTAAATCTCTGCGGGATGCCATCATCACCAGAAAACATTGTTTTAATTTTTATTAAAAAACCAACACCACCACCACCACCACCACCACCACCACTACCATTTTCTACTGCGCTAACGTTTCACTTAGTCTTGGTTAAAATATTACACAGTTTTAATTAAGGCAAATTAATGAATGCTGATTATGTTTCAATGTGGAATTACATATTAAAAATGTTCCTTTTTTCAATCAGTTTGTTTGTGCATGAGATGATGTTTTGCAGCTCAGCTCATTTCATTATATATGTACACAGATGAGAATTATTAATTTTTTAACATTTTTGTGGGGAAAAAAACTTAACTTATTTTTTGTCTCTTATCCTTTTCACTTTATCATTGAACATGCGAATGAACATTGGAAAAATATCAACTACAACGTTTGGAATTGTTTTTGACTTTTGACATCAATAACAACAACAACACACCGTCACCAACATAATCAACCGCGTTATCATCCTCATCCTCATCCTCATCATCATCATCATCATCATCATCATCATTCTTCTTTTATTGTCAACAACAAAATCATCACCATCATTCATTCTATGGCGAATGACAATGTTTCGCAACAAAAATAATAATAATAAAAAAAAAATAACTAAAACAAATACAAAACAATAGCTTCGCCCTATTTTCAATCGACATCGCGCTCGGTGACGGTGAAAAAAGGTGATACAGCGATATTGCAGTGCACGGTAAGCGGTGACAAACCGATTAATATCGTTTGGATGCGTTCGGGCAAAAGTACATTAAATCCATCGACAAATTACAAGTACGTAGCAAATTGTTAAAAGAAATAAAATGAAAACGTAGAGGAAAATATACAAAAAAAAAAAAAAAAAACAAACGCAGCTTGATTACACTTTGTACTTGTTACAACAACAAAGTCCCTTTGGAGGTGAAGGTACTTTTGTTTTTTGTTGTTGTAAGTACACGCTGTCATTCCAGCAGTAGGAGTGTTTTACCAGATATGTTTAAAATCATTTTTAACTTTTTTTTTTGCTTACTAATGAATTCGAAAAAGAGAAAAAAAATTTTAAAAATTATTATTTAAAATCAGAGTACTAACTAAAGATTTGTGGCTTTAGAGAACATGGATTAAGGCAAATCAGGAAAAAAAATTGATACATAATTGTAAAATGCAAAATGCGGTTTTAGTTCAAAAAACTGATTCAATTTAAATTATAAATAGAAAATAAATAAGTCTGCCAAATGCATAAATCTGATAAAAAATTTTCGAAATAAAAATTATGGCACCAAACTGAAAGTAAACTCTTCCAAGCAAAAAAAAAAAACTTGGAAAATCTATTGGTTAAGAAAAAGTACGTAAAATATAAATTTTAATTTTAATGGGCGTGTCTGTGCCCCATTTTTTTAATGCAAGATTGTGTGTCTTTTTCAGAGTTAAGGAGGGTGTGTGTTAAGTTTTGTAAAAATCGGTAAAATAGAACCACTTAAAATAAAACATTAGATTTTAATGGGCGTGACTCCGCCCATTTTTTTAGTGCAAGATAGTCTATTTCAGAGCTCAAGGTGTGTGCTAAGTTTCGTAAAAGTATAATAATAAATTTTAAAGGGCATAGCCCCGCCCTTTTTTTCAACTCTTAAATTCTATGATTACAAGAACCAAAGGTGTTTGCTAGGCTTTGTAGTAATCAAATAAGTAGAATATCATCAAATCAGATAAAAGAAAAGAAAAGAAAAGAAAAAAAAGAAAAGAAAAGAAAAGAAAAGAAAAGAAAAGAAGAGATGTGTCTTAGGATACCCGGTTAGAGCTATGCTGCTTAGCTATATAAGGCAAATTTCATGTTTAAAATAACAATGCAATAAAATTATATTATATGATGATGCCAAATTTGTCGCAAATATTTCAAAACGTTTCTATTTATTTCTCATTATTTCCTTTCCTAACTGCGAACGATTAACGTACGGCCGATCGGCTTCATTCTCTGGTTTGTGCTTAGTTCCAAAAAAAATTCAAAAACAAATTGAGCAATCGTTATCATTGTGTTTGTTTTAAATCGAATATTTTGTTTCGTTCATTTTCGTACTCAGCTCCTATATCGCGCCATGAAGAACATAGCTCCAAAAAAATTTTCGGCGTCCCACCCACTTTTTTTTTATAATGGTACCAATTGGAAGCTATAAGCTGTCAGCTAAAAAAAGAATTTTTACAAAAGGTCTAAAATGTTCCAAGTTATAAAGTAACAATATCAAAAAAAAAAAAAAAAAAAAAATACAGACGAATTGATAACTTCCTCCTTTTTTTGAAGACGGTTAAAAATCGAAAATGTGATTCCCGTTAAAAAAAACTGCATTACTAACCCCCTGTCTATATAACCCAGGGGGTCGACTTGAGTCGAAAATTTATATAAACACCACTCATTATTTCAAGTGATTTTCATACAAATCTTCTACACTCAGAAAAAAAACTGCAACTTTCAATTAAGAACGCGCCACATTAATTCTGTAATATTTAATAAATTGGAAAATATATATTGGGTAATATGAATAAAAAAAAGTATTTGCTTTTTACTTAAAAATTGTTTTAAAACTCCCAAATGTGTGTGTGTTTTTTGTTTTTTTAAACAAATTTTTAAGTAAAAAGCAAATACTTTTTTTATTCATATTACCCATTAAAATACTTAAAAATAAATAAAATCAATAAATTAATACTGTAAATTAATATTTTTCAATATTGAAATAAGAAATTTCAATATAACGGATTTTTATTGATTTTAAGTTGTTTTTTCTCTGGGTGTAGTCGAGGTGGGGGGTTAAAATGCCTACTGAATATTTTTGTAAATAAAATACAAAATTTTATTTTTGGAATTTAATTTGAAACACCCAAGGCCTGCTTCTCAAAACTTGTAAGTATTGTATTGCAAGTAAAATAGTTGTGAAAATATATTTTTCATATGAAACAGGCTCCTGACAGACTCGACTCAATTCGCTTGGGAAAATGTGTTCTTTAGATGTCAAAGGTATGCATTGAAAAATGTGTGCTGATGTCTCAAAGGAGATTAACATTATAAGCCACGTACTTTCAACAGAACTTTCGACACCACGTGGTATAAATTCTTCTCGGAAACAACGAGTAAAAAAAAACCACTCTAAATTGTTTTTGTTTTCAATATTGTTATCCAGAATTATTTACCTAAAGAACTAAAGAATACACACATGGACGCACATACAAGCAGATGATAAAGTAAACATAAAAAACTATAGCAACAACAATAATGAAATAGCTTCTGCTTGTTTATAAACACACATACAACACAAGCACATATTTAATACATGAACTAATGAAGTGATCGAAATCAAGCATTAATGATGCTGCTGAGACTTTCTAGATGTTGCTGGCATATTCTGGAAGCTTCGTGTGAAGTATCAAAAGTTGCAACGCATCTGCTGATAGTTCAGTTGTCTATAGTTCAGTTGGAAGTTGAGTTTTATAACGTTAAAACTTCAGTTGAGGTAATTGTTGTGAAGGTAAAATAAACCCAATGAGTTGTTGTATAAACGGTGAGCGTCGGCAGGGTGTGTCTTGAGTGACGCCCTAAGCAGAGAGGGAGTATTGCTTCAAGACCAGCGCAGTCAGTATTGTGAGGAGTGTATATACAACAACGGACGTCGTTGTATCCAGTTGTTAAGTATTTCTCTAATTTAAGTGTGTGTATTTAAGCTCTTTATTTCGTTAGTATAAGCGTATTTAGCAAGAAAACTGCAATTATTTATCCTTATTAGTACAATGGCGTTTTTTATTTATTTGCGAGTTCATATTTATAAAAAAAAACAAAATATGTTTGAAACAAACTTTTTATGATGAATTCGAAATAAAATACATTTCAAACTCATTAAAAATTTTATGAAAATGAGAGTAACTGTATTTTGTAAATAAAGTGAAATTAATAACCTAAATTACTATATAACGCGGGTCTTCGAGTCCACATAAAAGCGTTCTTAAAGGATAAAACAATATAAGGATAACAATATAAACTTCCAACCGGAAATTTGCATTTTATTTATAAAACAAATTGTTTAGTGATCGCAATGAAACACAATTTTAATAATTTTTAACCGACTTTTAAAAAAGAATAGGTTATTTATCTACATATTTTTTATGTATGTTACTTCAAAATTCCACAATTTTTAGGCCGACTTAAACACATAGTTTTCTATCTGAAAGGGTAAAGATATCTCCTGGTACAATTGCGAAAAGAATTTGTGGGAATACGCCCTTTAAATTTTTACTAGCTATACCACACCCATTAAAATTTACCATTATATTTCATCATTATTTTACTATCAATTGTAAAACAATTCGCCTTGGAAGAACTCTTATAGAAAGTGTTTGCAAAAACAATATGTAATCTAATTAAAATTATTTGTATATTACTGCCTAATTTATAAAATGTTTATTAATTGTATATTTTCTTTAAGTCGTTCCCAAAAAAAAAATATTTGCTCAATTCACAAGCCCTGTTGTAGTGTTTAAACTTGTGTTGGAAAATAAAACAAAAAAACTTTACAAAGAACTTATTTTTGTTTTGAAGGATATTTTTGACATATTTTTTTTGCTTGTAAACTAAGCAATTGTTTTTGTAATCCTTTTACTAAATATACTATCTTCTTTTCCCTGATTAAGAATTTCAGTGAAACAAGAAGCAACACCCGATGGCGTGTCAGCGGAGCTACAAATACGCTTAGTCGATTCGACAGACAGTGGTCCATACTTTTGTCGTGCCAGCAATTTGTACGGCAACGATCAACAATTAGTGCAGTTGCAAGTACAAGAGCCACCGCAACCGCCCTCCGTGCTAGAGGCAGCCATGATTTCTAGTCGTTCGGTGAATTTAAAGTGGCAGCCAAAGACACAAAGCTCCGGAGATGTTACCAAATACATTGTAGAATTCAAAGAAATGGATGGTAAGTAAAAAAGGAATATGTTTTAAATAAAAAAAAAAACTATTAAGTTTAAAATTGTTCCCAGCCGCTTCATTTTTAGACCAGTGGCAGCATATGGAGGTCAAAGATCCTCCCAGCTTTAATGCTCTCATAGAGAATCTTAAGCCAGCCACTCGTTATGCTTTTCGTGTTATTGCCGAGGGCACGGCTGGACGTAGTGCTCCCAGCCAGGAATTGGTTATACGCACAGAGCCTCAAAGACCCGCCGGGCCACCCTTAAGCCTTTCTGTACGTCCCTTGTCGTCCACAGAACTACTGGTTAGTTGGGTGGCTCCATTGGCTGAATTGAGGCACGGTGATATACAGGGTTATAATGTGGGCTATAAATTGGCCAGCACTGGCAATACGGCCTATAACTTTACCTCGGTGTCAGGTGATGGAGAGGGTGGCAGTGGCGAATTACTTCTGACAGGTCTGCAGAAGTTTGCACGTTATAATGTAGTTGTGCAGGCTTTTAACCAAGTTGGACCTGGCCCTTTATCGGAGCCAGCTTCTGCTCAAACTATGGAAGATGGTTAGTTTTGTAATTAAAAAATAAAAAATTAGCTTTGCATATAACTCTCAAATAATTTTTCAACAGTTCCTAGCAGATCTCCAGATGATATACGCTGTGCCGCTTTAACCTCACAGTCTTTGCAAGTCTCTTGGCAGCCTCCGCCTATCCATCAGACAAATGGCATATTACAGGGCTACAAGCTAATTTTTGAGCCTATTCTGGATGACTTTTCACCCAACAAGGATGAGGTGGAATCACGTAAGACAACAGCTTTAACCACTGTGCTAACAGGACTGCGCAAATACGCCAACTATAGTATACAGGTATTGGCTCATACGCGCATGGGCGATGGTGTACTGTCGAATCCTGTTTACTGCCATACGGAAGAAGATGCCCCAGAGGCACCCGCCGACATTAAAGTGGTCGTTAGTTCGCCACAATCCTTATATGTTTCCTGGCTACAGCCCACCGAACCAAATGGTGTCATAACCAAATACAATCTCTACACTAGAGTGGTCAATGGCCGTGAAGAATTAAACAACGAAAAGCGTAGTTTGCCCTCCCAGCAGGCCTACTACGAAGCCAAGAACTTGCATCCTCACATAGAGTATCAGTTTTGGGTGACGGCTTCTACACGTGTAGGAGAAGGTAAAAGTTCCAGAGTAGCTTCCCAAATAACCACTAATCGTGTGCCAGCTCGCATAGTATCCTTTGGCGGTCACACTGTGCGTCCTTGGCGCTCCACCGTAACACTATCCTGCACGGCGGTGGGCAAACCCAAACGAGAATGGTTTAAGGCCGATGTGCCTATAAGGCAAGGTGGTCTGCACAATACCCAGCTCATGGATACCGGAGACTTGATCATATCTAGCTTACAAGTCTCCGACAGCGGTAACTACAGCTGCCAGGTGGACAATGGCATTGGCACGGATCGCCCTCACCCATATACTACTCGTACAAGTGCCACCTTCAGCACCTGTGCTGTACGTGACCAGTGCTACTACCAGCAGCATTTTGATGCACTGGAAATGTGGTTTCACCGGTAATGCCCCCATTACAGGTTACACTTTGTATTATCGGCGATCTAGCGGCAATATTGAGGAAATGCTTTTATCACGTCACGCCTCAAGTCACGAGCTTAAAGGCTTAGTTTGTGGCAGCACCTATCAGATACATTTGACGGCTCACAACAAAGTGGGAACCTCACCCACCAGCATAACACTGCATGTCAGAACTCAGGGACAGTCGCCGGGTGTGCCTTCGACTACAACGCTAATTGCTCCTAATTCGACTTCGGTAACAATAAGACTGCATACATGGCCAGACAATGGTTGTCCTATGTTATATTTTGTTTTACAATATCGCACGGTTGCCGATGGACCAGACCATGACTGGGTGCTAGGTAAGCTTTTTTATACAATTTAATAGACTTATTTTTCGACTTTATTAAATAAGCTCCATAATCGTTAACGCAATTGGACACCATTCCTTCTTTTTAAAGGATACCTGTCCTCGAAAATTAGGCTGATTCCTGCTACTAATAAGCTAAGATCTCAAAGTGCTTGACAAATAATTTCGTTGGGAACTATAAAGTGCATCACTTTGAGCCAATAAATTTTATTCTTTTAAATTAACCGAATAATTTTTATTCGACTAATAAAAATTGAAACATTTTTATTAGGCCTAAACTACTTGAATACTCTTTATTTGGAATTAAATGCTGCGCTAAATTTTTATTCGAATAAAATAATTAAAATAGAATATTCGAATAAAATTAACCGGATATTTTTTTTAACAAATAATATTAGTTAATTAAATTTTATTCTAATAAAATTATTCGAATAATTTGTGTTGAAATAATATCACACGAATAATTTTTATTCGTATAAGATGAAATTAATAAATTCAATCCGAATAAAATTATCTGAGTATTTTTTATTTTTTATTTTTCGAGTGAACAGGCATCAATAGTTTTTACTGGAATAGAAGGAATAATTTTGTCAAATAGAATTGATCGATTATTGGCATAAAATGCGTCGAATAATATTGCAGGTAGAAAATTAACGCAATAAATTAGTTTGCTCATTTAATATGAATAGTTTTTGTGAGAATTTAATAGAAGCAATTGTTTTATCTAAAATAAAATTGCGTGAAAAATTTTTTTTATTCGAATAAAATAATTTCAACAGAATATTCGAATAAAGTTAACCGATTATTTTTTTACAAATAATATTATTTAAATAAATTTTGTTCTAATAAGATTATTCAAATAATTTTTGTTCGAATAAAATCACACGAATAATTTTTATTCCTATAAGATGAAATGAATAAATTCAATCCGAATAAGACTTTGAGAGAAATTTTTTTGTTTTTGAGTGAACATGTACGAATATTATAATTTTTTACTAAAATAAATTTTTTTAAATTAAATTTATCGATTATTTCTATTAAATTAGTCGAATAATATTGTAGGAAAAAAATTACCGGAATAATTTGTATTTGACTCAATTTTTATAAATAGGTTATTTAATAATAGTGAATTTATTTGAATAGATTTTTTCTTTAAAATAATATTAACTGAATATTTTTTTATTCGAATAAAATTATTATATAGAATACGCGAATAAAATGAATTAGATATTTTTTTAACATGTAATATTAATTAAATAAATGTTATTCCAATAAAATTATTCGAATGATTTTTAATCGAATAAAATCACAAGAGTAATTTTCATTCCTATAAGATTGCATGAATAAATTATATCCGAATAAATTGGTATAAGTAATTTTTTCTGAGTGAACATTCATTAAAATATTTAACTGAAATGAAAAAAATATTTGTTAAATGAAATATATTGACTATTTGCATGAAATTAGTCGAATAATATTGCTGGTAAAAAATTACCGCAATAAATTATTTTTATTCAATTTGTGAGAATTTAATAGAAGCAATTGCTTTCTTTAAAATAAAATTACATGAATCACTTTTTTCTTATTCGAATAAAATTATTTCAACAAAACATTCGAATAAAATTAATCGGACTTTTTTTAATAATATTAATTGAATAAATTTGGTTATAATCAAATTATTCGAGTAGTTTTTGTTCGAATAAAATGACACGACTAAATTTTATTCTAATAAAATTAAGTAAATAATTTTTATTCGAATAAAATTATATGAGTAATTTTTTTTTCGAGTGAATATAACTGAATAGTTTTTACTGAAAAAGAAAGGCTTTTTTAAATGAAATTTATCGATTATCGATTTATCGATTATTTGCATAAAATTAGTCGAAGAATGAATAATTTTAATCTGATTGAACTACTCTGAATAATTTAGAGGCCTGTACTATTTTCTTGGAAATAAAATTACCTAAAAAATATTCACTGGAGTAAAACTACTGGAAAATAATTAAAGAATTATAATTTTTTCTTACGGATAAATTTTATTCGCTTAATATAACTCGAATAATTTTTGTTTGAGCAAAGTTACACAAATAATTGAAATTCTAACTCTTTAATAAATTTTATCATATTGAAAATATTCAAATGATTCTAAGCCAATTTTAAATAATTGAGTAATAAGAACAATGCCATAATTATGTGTATAACTTGCCAGAAAGCTTTTTGGTTCGAAGGTATTATCAAAATAAATATATTTTTGGAATGGTTGCAATATCTCGATCAATGATTTTTAATAGAGCACTTATTAAGGGAGCAATAAGTTCTCAATTTTAGAATTGTAAGTAAAATTGGGAACTGCTTTCTTGCTGATTACTGCAAACATTGTGCTTTCATTATGCAAAGCTTTCTTGCTATATATAAGATTCAGTGTTGCCAGAAAATAATTATGGAAAAATGCTAAATCAGTTCGAAATGTCTACTAAAATGCTCAACAAAACTAGATTTGAATTAAAAAAAAATCTTGAATGCTTCTTAACGAAAGAATATGCTAACTCCAGCAGTCAAAATGCTTGAATGGCAACATTCATATGATTTTGAAACATATGAAAAGAAAAATAGAGAGGGCAATAAAAGCCTCTCTCATTCAATATCAAACTTGCGTAAAAAATTACCTCCCTAAATGATCAAACGGAATAAGTCCGCAACTTCAGGAAAAATCGCTGTCAAATTAACAAAGCCCATAATAAAATCTAAGGCAGTAACTTCAAATGCTCTCTAATTTTTGTTTTATTTTCTTTTGTGCTTATTTTTCTTTGTAGTTTTGTTCACAAAATGTATGAAATTTATTGAAAGTATGGTAACATGTTTGAGAGAATATTTATTTATATGTGAGAGCATAAGAAAAAACGTTCTCAAAATAAAATAGATTCTATCTATTGACTGCTTTCTGAGGCCAGTTTTTTGTGTCATTTTGTATGGAAAATGTGTTTATGCCCCAATTCTGTTTGATCATTAAAGCTTAAATTAAACGTGTCATATCAATGACCATACAAAACAGCTGTTCGAACCAAACTAATTGGCAACACTGTATTATTGTGGCGCAATAACGCCATAGCCATATGACATGTCAAATTTAAGATTAATTCATGCTTATATCAATTCAATTACATGGAATCTCCAAAATAAACGCAACCAGTGTGAAGCACGCCAAATATTCTCAGAACTCCACATTTCATATAGTTATATATATACAACAATACATATGAGTATCTATTAATCTGCATACTTTCTACATTTTATTATACTTATTGTATTAATTTTTCGCATATTTATTTCGTTCTCCCTTTAGTCCACTCAAAAATTGTCCTCTTTTCTTTTTTGTATAATTTTTAGTGTCAAATGCCCTGAAACCACAACGACGCTTTACAATATCTGGTCTGCAACCATCCACACTCTATCAATTGCGCATGGAGGCGCACAATGTGGCTGGTGTGTCACAGGCTGAATTTTCATTTGTCACACTCACTAAGGACGGTGATCCCCCGCCGCCAGAGATTGTACAACGTGGACAGCGTGGATCGAATGTATTTTATGGAAATGTTAACCTATTAATACCCAGCATTGCAACCGTATCGGGCATGATTTGCACAATTGCATTGGTTTTCATGTGCTACAGACACAGTAAGTACTTAACAACAACAATAGCAGGCGACAACAAAATCTGAACAACAATAGCCAAAATAGACAAACAACAAAGTTTTTTTAGTGTTTTTTTTTTTTACTTGAAACTTAAACAATAAATTCCTGGGGCATGTTGTGCTCTCGCTGGCTTGTGTCCTGTTCGTGTTCAAGTATGTTTTGTTGAATTAAAAAAAAAAAACTGACTGGCTGACTGACTGAATGCACAAATGAATGAATTCAAAAGAACAATACCGAACCCTCAAATAGTGCAGCAGAGCGGCACAAATTGCAAGAGGTTCAAGGACCAACCATGAACATACGAATACAATTAATTGTTGGCCATAAACAAATTGAAAATGAATTATACTATTAATTATCAGGAATGTGTGAACTAAAAGACTTTGTGTACCCTTAAAGGAGTTTTTGTTTTCAAGGAAAAGGTGCTCAAGTTCCCCATGGTTTTCCTTCAAAATATAGGCATATAAAAAGTTTCAGATTAATGGAGATATGTACATATGTACATTTGGGACTGATTGAAATTATTTTTAGTTTTGGATTTTTAGGGTTCCATACACCAAAGGTGAAAAGTCACCCTATAGTTTCCGCTACACTTTCCGTCTGTGCATCTGTCCGACACAGGCTTTTTTTCGAGAACCAAACCTACAATTTTTACAGAATATATCAAACCTTCCCGAAAATGTTTTAATTTCATTTATTTGAAAAGTTTTTACTTTTGCGGCTACCTAAGCGCTACTAAACGCTATTAAGAATCATTCTTAGGAAGTTGATATGTTCTAAAAAGTTGTTTATTGAGATCTTGGGTATATTTTTGTAGTTGCTTATTTCCTTGAATTCTTAACGGTTTCCTAACTATGGACCTAAACAGGGGAAAAATGGTAAAAAAATCGTTTTTTTTAATTTTTTGCGATTTTGATCTTGAAGATGAAGTTTTTTTAATTCTTTATGTTCACAATTTTTGTTTCTTATGACAAAAGCTACAACTTTGCCCCAAAGCGTAAATCAAAATTCCGAACGGCTTGCAAGATATGAGCCTAAGAACATGCAAAAATTACACCTAAGCCCCAAATCTTTGCAGGCCCATAAAAAAGTGCATGACTGTGGGCAAAACTGGGAGACACGTTTTTCTTTTGTCTTTTATATATATATATATATATATATATTTTTTTTTTCTTGTTGCACTGTATAAGAGAAGAGATTTGTGACTGTTCAAAATGAGTAGAGTAACAATGAAGTGCATCTAGACATGCTTAACCACCAGCAAATAAATTTTACTTAATTTTAATTATTATTGGCAAAAGTTCGTATCGTTTTGTAAGACAATAGCAAGACTGTTGTAAATTTAGAGGTGGTAAAATTGAGCTTTCATTGCCAAAAAGCTTTCAACAAATTGAAATAAGATGAATCAAAACAATTCACATATTCCATTTGCAATAATGGCTGAGTATATAAAAGCAGAAGTCTACATCAACAGACACCTCACACAGTGGACCAAACACAAAAGAACGCTGATGAGGAAGCTTTAGTGGCCTGCGAAAACAGCTAGTTGTTCCGTTCAGCTATGTGTTAGTCAGAATATTTATAACTAACTTCGGTGTTATTTCTTCATTAATAATTATCACATACGAGTATAATTTAGCTTACAAAGCTAAAAAAAAAAAAAAAGCATTCTTAAAAAAGATATGAAAATATTTTATATACTATATGTTGAAATTATGTGTCAGATTTCGTGTTTTTTTATAAGTTAATTTTTTTTGAGGTTGCGAAAAATTAATTTTGTCTTCTATGGAATGGAGGGTAAGGGTTATTGCCAACTTTTTTTAAAATGCTTATTTTAGCAACAGGGGTCTTCACACCAAGTTTTATGATTCTTGCTCATTTTGAAATGATTTTTGCCGCAATTACGTCTTTTGGACACATAGTGCATTGTATCCTTGTCGGAAACTAAGTTAACTTTAAACTAACTTTAAGCTAACTATTTCGCAACTAGTGCTGACTGACACTTGCGTTACTTTCCTATGGAAGCAGCTAACAATTTTAACATGCGATGCGATGTCCTAGGCGGTAGTCAATTATCTCACTCTGCACTACTTTTCAACTAACTTAAAGTTAAGTCACCTGGTAGTCAGTAAATTTACAAAAAATTTTGCTGGTGTTCGAACTATGTATCATCACGCGTTGTATGGTCAGAGCGCTACTTCCCAGCTAAAGTACCATCTAAAATAATAACAGCAAAATGTTAACATAAAATTTAAATGAGTTTCAAAGAATATGAGAGTAAATTTTGTTGGCTCTCACTAAATCCGATTACGTACTCAATTTAAGAATTAATTTTGGGTCAGTTCTGGATTATATTGCAGTAAGTCTAAAGGGGCCCATACACTACAACAGCATGCATGCGCAATCAAGTGTTTGTGCCAGCGGTTGGGTCGTGTACGGGCATTTTGTGTGATTGTACGTTTTGCTGTAGTGATGTCAAACAGAGTTTGATATTTTGCTGATGGTACCGCTTGCTGGTATTGTGCATGGTGAAATTAGCTCAGTTGGGAAAAGTTATCAAGAAGTAAATATGCATTTAAAAATCGTAATTTGTTGAAAAATAGTTTGTTGCAATGGAAAATGGAATTTGAGCACTTTAGTTATGCATAGCTGCTAATATTAACAAAATATCAATAAAAATTGCAGCAAAAACTGTGTCACTATTTATAACCTCCCTTCTTGAATTTTTTTAAAAAGTGATTATTGTATGTTATGTGGTTCGAACATGATTGCTCAATAGTTTGATTGCGCGTGCATGCTGTTGTAGTGTATGGGCCGCTTAAGAAAATTCAACTATAAGTTGATTATTTTTGTAGTCAAGCACACATTTTCCGACCGCGATAAAACATTTTACAACAATAACACAAGTATTCATAAGCCACATTGTTAAAGTTAAAGCATTCCCTGTTTGTTACATCAACATTGACTTTAACAATCGTTTATAAATACCGGTGTTAGCGTCCATAAATTTTTTCTCAAATAAGCCAATTATGAGTGCAAAACTTTTCTGTTATATTAAACTAAAAATATTCTATAAAAAATCTTATTTATAAACAAAATTTACGTACGCACAAATAATCAATAATAATAAAAAATAATATTTTTTGACTGTGTGTGTGTTTATTTTACAGAACAAGCCGGCCGCATACAAAAGGAGTCCTTGGAAAATCGCCAGAACTCAGAAGCCGCACAACGTGAACGTTATTATGCCACCATACATAAAGTTTCCCTACAAAATAGCGATAAAATACCAGGTAATAAGGGATATAATAAAATCATGTTTGCAGCACAAACATTAAAACATACACATTTAAATTAACCCTTTAAGTACCAATGAAAATACCTGCAAAAAAGCTATGCAATTTTTTTAACTTTGAATTCTTTCATTATTAGATGAAAGAGTGGGAAAGAGAGATAGAGACAGAGAGAGAGAGAGACAGAGAGAGATAGAGAGAAAGAGAGAGCTTTTTAAAGCAATATATAATTTAAATATAAAAAAAAAATTAAATTTTTTTAATAAATATACTGCAAGACTTGGTTTACCCAAATAAGCGTAACCACTAAATACCAATGAAACCTCTTCAAGTTAAAGAATTTCATATATAACTAACAGATAATGTCATAGAATTCAAAATTGTTTAACTTAATAAAGGCATAACTGCATCAAAAGGTTTTGAATTTGTACTTAGTGGTCACGTTTATTTGAGTAAATATTTGCCCAAGTCTTACGGTACTTTAAGTCATTTGCATATGTTTTCAACATTTGCTTTACGCTGCAGCCACACGTTCAATAAATCGCTTTCAATTTCATCTTCATATTCTTTGTGTCAAAATTCCTTGAAACTTATTGCTTGTGACACAAATTGATAATCAGTTTAATTTTTTAAATGCCCCTGACGAAGAAACAACTCAAATTTATAGCTTCAATCAATGTGTGCTGTGACCAGCTGATCAAATTGAAAATTAAATTGTCATTTAAATGTATAGTTTTCAATTTAAAAAGTTTGATTGTGTTAGTAAAAAAAAAGTGTGAGTGTATTGCAAATTGAGTGGAATTGAAAGCAAAAATTGAACGTGTCGCCCCCAAGTTATTAAAGTAAAATTGTGACGTTGTATGAATAGTATTAATAAAGAATTTTAATTAAGCTTCTTTTTGCAATCAAATGCCTTTGGCAATTTTTATTTATGCATTTTTTCTTAATTGGTAGTGGTAATTAAAGGGTTAACACGTAACCGCATAAATCATTTTATATTAAATGTTTAAAGCAATTAATATAAATGTATGTTTGCATTTCGCTTTGTTTGCCTTTGTTTTTTTTTTCTTCCCTCATATTTCTGCATTCGTGCCTGCGTGCGGGACTATTGTGAAGAAACCTCAGAGGATATTTCACCATATGCTACCTTTCAACTATCAGAAAGTGGAAATATGTCTCAACCGCATCATGCCGGTCCAGCCAATACGCTGCTGCATTCATTTATGTATCACGAACGTGCTTTAACGGAGGGTTGCTCATCGACACCACCTGCTGCGGTATTAAAATCTACCCATCATCACTACCACCACAACCAAAATCAACGTCCAACTAAGACTATTCATAATCATTATCAAACCTCACCGTTTCATAATATCGTGCGTTTATTTAATACATAATTTTTCTTTCTTTCTTTCTTTATCCTTTTTTGTTCCATCTTGATTTCTTTTGTTTTCATATTTATTATTATTATGATTATGATTATGATTATGATTTATTTATATGTTGGGCTAAACAGTTTTAGTTAGTTGTAAAAAAAGCATTGTTGTGGCATCTTGTTAAAAGCAAAAGCTGCACAGCCACCACCAGCCATCCACCCATTATCATCATCAACTCAATCATCACATGGTCTTAAAGGCCAACTTTATACATCCTTTTAAATCGGACTTTTTTTATTATTTTCTTGTTATTTAAATTTAGAACAAATTCTTTTTTGATTTCAATTTAATTGTTGCTTTGTTACTTCTTTTAGAGTATTTCTTTTTTATTACAAATGACGTTAAAATGTGGGATTCTTCTATTCACTAAAACTCGCTATTTTTTTATTGTAAATTATTTGTTTTTATTGTTTTTTATGCAAAATATTTTTTTTTTTTACTTTTATGATTCTAATTTTTGTATATAAAACATAATTGTTGAAATTGGTTACAACAACAGCTAAAAGCTAAATGAACGCTTGATATTATAAACTTTAACTCTCCTCTTATTGTTGTTGTTTTGTTTCAAGCTTTTTTTTGTATTAATTAAATTTCTTTTGTTTCTGCTACTAATAAAATGAAAATCATTTTTTTTTTCTAACATTTCTTTGTAGTCTAGTAGAAGGCTTTAAAAGCTTTTGTAGCATTAATCCCATGAATCCTCATATTTTTTCTTTTCAATAAATTGAAGGTTTTATTGAAAATAACTGATTTGGTTTTCAATTTGCCAATTTTTATTTTTTTATTTGTATTTGCTGCAGTCTTCTAAAAATCGACGCCGCCATTCTCGTAAAACGGAGCCAGAAAGTGAAGAATCTGAATCGGATCAGGAGCAATTGACCTCAAGTCGCACGGAGTCCTCGAATCAGCATGAGGGGAAAATGAAGCACAGTAAGTTCGAATGAGAAGTAAATATATGAAAAAAGTTTGGTTGAGTTTATACAAAAACCCGGAGTACTAAACATAGAAAATTTTATAAAACCTCCTTTACACCAAATTATCCCTATACAAGGGCCGAGAACGTGATTATTTCATCAATTCAAAACAAAAAAGTTTGATTTAAAACTTAAAAAAAAACATGAATAAGCTTATCTTTCGCCTTACATTCATTTTAGTGAAATCATATGCCCTTATTCATGAAAAAATATTTTGCAATTATTTAAATGATCGAACAGAATAATGCCCATATTCATTAAGAAGATTTAGGACGTTTTTGGTTGCAAATAATTCTGAGTTCTTGTCTTTGAATTCCCTAAATTATTTTCTTCAAAAATGGTTGTTGTGTGTCCGTCCTACTGAAACCACATACCAGGTCTGTTTTCAAGAACAGGACGTAAAAAATTTTCTATCAATAACTTCCATCTTTATTCTCGAAGAAGTAAGGCCCAATGCTTGCTAGAATTGGGACAACCTTACAGGTTCCACCGGATTTGGAATGTGTAGGTCTACCCCTACTCTCTTGCAAACTCAGACTCAGGCGCAAGACAGAGGACGAAACGAATAGAAGGTGGGTCACTAGAAATGATTGCGTGATCACAAGGCAGTTATGGACCTGGATAGAGAAAGTACAGATTACCTAATTTCGAAGAATAGGAAACAAATCTCGGTTCTAGTATCCATGTTAACCGGACACTGTCTCTTAGGTAGGCATGCACAAAGGCTTAGGGTTGAACACAACGACTTTTGCCGCAGCTGCCAAGATATCGATGAAGAGGAAAGCATAGAACATTTTCTTTGTCAATGTCCTGGACTTGCAGGAAAGAGAATGGCCACAATGGGCGCTGTTGAATTCAGGGAACTTTCTGACGTTGCTAGTGTTGAACTTCAACGTATTAGTAGCTTTATACTGAGCTCTGGATGGTTCGACGGTGGGGACTGCGCATAAGTAGAGTCTCCGTGGTATCACAATGGACCAAAACGGTCTAAGTGAGTCCGGCTTTCTGACTGCCACCTCTACCTGTACACCTAATGGGGTGCAATTGGCGTTGATGAATGGCTCTTGGATTCTCAGAACCCCAGAGCCTTCAGTTCTGCTTATTAACAACAGCATTCAAATGAAAATGAGCTTCATCACTCATAATCAACTTTAAATTTTAAATTTAAATAATAAAATTATATTATTCTGGTTTTTTATTCAGTTGTGAATCCCTCCATTATTTATTCTCCAAGTGTTATTTATATAATCTGAAAAATAAAAATAAAAAACATATACATATAAACGAAAAAGTTATTAAATTTTTAAACCCCAAGGTTGGCCAAAGTGGGCCAAAGTGGGCCAATGTGGGCCAAAGGTTACCGACCCTGCAAATACATAGGTTGACACCGACGATGGGAGTGGTCTTTCAAAAAGGAATCATCTAGATTCTACTTGAATGCTGACGTGAAAACCAACCAACCAGATTGATTTTGAAAATCAGCAAAATCCATTGGATGGTTTCAGAGCTGGAAGACTTAAACTTATTTTGGTATATAAAAGTAATCAACTAGAACTAATTTTTGTTTATTTTTATTTTTTGTTAAATAAACCTGTTTTATAATTCACTAAGAATTAAATTGGTATTAAAAATAAAAAAACGATTCCAAGGTTGGACAATTTCAGCTTACTAAAATTTAATTTTTCTTTTTCTCCATAAATTAAGAAAGTTATATTACTATACAAAAATCATAAAAATCTAAAAGAATGGTTCCAGGGCTGGAAAATTTACATTTTTATATGTTATATAAAAGTAACTAGTTAAAAGTAAATTTTTTCTTTTTCTTTATAAATTAAATATATTTTACGTTTTAGAAAGAAATAGTCAAAATAGTTGGTATAAAAATTAGAAAAAAACACAGCTTCAGAGCTGGAAAATTAAAGCATTTTCTGGATACATAAAAGAAGCTTAATGAAACAGGTTTTTTAAAAACATTTTAGAAGGGAATAAACTAGCGTTAAGGATCAGAAAGATTAAAAATATGTTCCAGGGTGGGAAAACTGAAACTTTTGTTAATAAAAAAATAAATAAATAAAAATTATCTTTTTTATTAAACATATTTCATATTTTATGAAGATCATTACTCAAGCTTTTACCCCTTTTAGACACGGAAAGTTTACTTGGCAAAGTCTTAATTCAGCTGGGAGAAAGACAGAAAGAGATAGTATTCCTCCCTTTGTCTTTCACACAGCTGAATTAAGACGGCACTAAGTTTTTAAATATGTTGTTTCAAATCGCTGGTCACACGCTGCCTAGTTTATTTTAATTTTTATAAAATGGAGGTAACATTAAATATATCGTTAAAAAACACTCATAACTACAAAATAAATTAAAGGACATGCATCAATTCATTTGGCTGAAAAAAAGTTTGTGTTGGCTTTTGTAAAAACCAAATTCGAATTTAATCAGATTTTACCTGCATCAGTTTTTATTGTTGAAAATGAAATACATATAACATGGTGCACTATGAGCCGTTTTCGTAAATTATGCTGCTAAAACATGCAGAACAATTTTTAAAACCCTGACATGGGACACACAAGTGCAGGTGTGTAATTATTTTATATTACTTGCAGATATTTAAAAAAAAAATAGAAATCGGTTTTAATATCATTATGGATAGTTATTTAATTCAGTTTTTGGTGTCGGCATCAGTATGAAAAAGGCTGGCAAACGTTTTAATAATTTTTTTATGCACATGAACTAATTAAATTTCCCAGATGCTTCATTTCGTTATTTGAAGGACCAAAGTATTCGGAAAAAAAATTAAATAAATTTTAAATTTTAATCAAATATTAAAAATAATAACGAGTAAACAAAAATTAAAAAAATTATTCCTAAAATTTATTCAGTTATTCAAAAGAAAAGCAGATACAAACATAAGTATTAATTGTATTGTGTTATACAAGAGAATAGTTAAAATAAAAAAAATATTTTTATTCGAATAACCGAACTTATTTAAATTTGTTTTATTTTGTAAAAATTAAAAAGAGAAATTGTCTTATTTAGTTATTCAATTAAATTTTATATATTACTCGATTCGAATAAAAAGTTTTAATCGATAAATCGATTAAAATTATTCGAAAGCTAATATAATATTTAGTCATTATTCTCCTATTTGAGGGTAAAAAGAGTAAAATAAATTTTATTCCAGCAGTCGAATAAATTTTAAAAGTTTATTCGTTTGTTCAGCTGAAAGGTAAGGCAGGACATACAACATTGTCTTCGAATAAATTTTTTATGCATATTTATGCAAATGAACTAATTAAACTTGTTTTATGGTTCATTCAGTTGCTTCAAGAACTAAATTATTCGAAAAAAAAAATTTTATAAATTTAAAATTTTAGTCGAATATTTTTAATATTAACGAGCAAAAAAATTAAAAAAAAAAAGAAACATTAAAAGAAGGAAAAGTTTCGTTAATCAATTAAAGTCTATATTTTATTAAATTTTTGACAAACCCGAATAAAAAATTTTGTTCGATTAATCGCTTCGAAATTAATCGAAGGCTAATTTATTGAGAAATTTTAAATTAAATTAAATTTGAAACTTTTAAGCATTAATTCGATTGTTCGCAAAAAATAGAAAAAAGAAAGAAAGATTTTTATCCATACAAAAATTTAATAGCTCCTCTATTATTCGACTAAAATTTACCTAAATGACAACTCCAAAGGGTAAAATTTTGAAAAATCTCACTTTGACCCATTTAGAGTTCCTCTTTGAACCAACCCTGGGGTGTTCCCCATACAAATATTTCAAAATATCACAAATTTTTGTATATATATTTATGACGAAGCAATAACCTAAGTAGCGAAAAATATATTTTTTCTCAGATGACTTATTTTTGTATAAACTTAACCAAATATTTTTATATTAACTGGCGACTATTTCTATGTATTGGTATGTGTTTTCGAACTATCACTTGTCTAACAAATATTTTAACTTTTTCACAGACTCAAGATTAACACCACATTTTCAAAATCACAATATATCGATAACTTATCTATAGTACTAAATGTTAAAGTTATCTAAATAAATCGATGTTTTTGCGTATTTATTTTTTTTTTTTGGTTTGCAGTAGCCGTTAAATATGTACACAATTAAAACAAACAAAATTAAAATTACTTATACTTAATTATAAAAAAAACAACACCCTGATACACTTTAAAGCCTTGTTATATTTATTTGATCACTTATTTGATATATAATGCAATCAGATTCCTTGTTTAGCTGCTTCCACAAAACTACCAAATTTTGTTGCTATTTATATTTTATTATGTTTTTTCTTTTTCCCCACTCCCGCAGGTATCATCTACCATGGAGCACAATCAAGCACATCCTCTGATCTATCACCAATGTCCGAACAAAAATCATTGCCACGTCGCGGTCGTTCAAGGTATCATCATCAATTATATCAGTTTTCCACCAACACAACACCGCGACATCATAACAATAGCAAAAACTCGTCTAGCAATAATTCCAATTCGAATAAAATACTTTCGCCACGCAGTGGTGTCGGTAATCTCAAATCCATATCGAGCACATTTAAATCACAAGATTCCATACAATGTCACATACCCACATTGGTTAAATCACCATCCATTACACACCAACAACAACTACAACAACAACAAAAACACAACCAACAACAGCAACAACAACAACAACAACATTCAAATATAAATACATCCAGTAGTTTTACCAGTAGCAATAGTAGCAAATTATCACAGCAACCCCTGCTTGTCACGCCCAAAATTGCACCACACCATTCCCAACAGCACAACAACACAAACCTTAACGATCACCACACAAACGAACTGTTAGATAGCAGTAGTTGTACTAATTCCCTTGCATCTGTAGCCCCCTCCCTGGCATGCATGCAGCCATCATCACAATTTCGTCCCATAGCCCATAAGGCCGACGAAGGTCTGTCCGGCGGCACACTCCTGAATCCATCCACTGCACCTCTATCGTCGAAATTCTTTACGGCACCAACGCTGCCCAAATAGGATACGGCCCTTGGGGGCAGTGTGGATGGAAGTCTGGTCGATAGCGATGGCATAGTCAATAGCTTTGGCTATAATATCGGCGAGATTTCATGTACCTACATGAACCCCATCGACCAGAAGTTCGACTATGAATCATAGGATTATGTCACCAACAGCAGCAGCAGCAGCGCTTTGTGTAGAGAGTAAAATTGAAATAAAAAAATTTTAAAAAAATAAATAAATTGGCAACATTTTCGTTCATTTGTTGCGAGAATAAGATTCAGAGTGAAATATTGAATATTGAATAAGCATTTTGCGAATGCTTCCAATATCTTTCAGTTCTATTTATCATACACACAGGGAAAATATATGATTGTGCCACATTTGCATTAATCATATTATGATTATTGAGTGATTAGTTGAGACCATAGCTGTTAAGTAATGATTACTAATCGTAATGATTACTAATTTGATTACTTGTTTTAAAGGTGAATGATTAAATTACGATTATATTCAGTTTCGTACTTAGTAATCGTGATTACGATTACTAATAATGGAAAAGTAATCTGAATTACTTAAAATTACTAAAAATAATCAAAAAGAATCAAAAGTAATCAACAAGTAATCCGACTACTTCCAAAGATTACTTTTTATCCTTAATAAATAATCAAAAAGAATCAAAAGTAATCCTTAGAAGTAATCGGATTATTTTTTGACTACTTTTGATTCTTTTTGATTATTTTTAGTAATTTTAAGTAATTCAGATTACTTTTCGATTATAAGTAATCGTAATCAATAATTTATCAGCAATTCTTTTGAAGGCAATTATATAATCATTACAATTCTGTTTAAAATGTAATCTAATTGATTACTAATCGTAATCGAAATTTAACATCTCTGGTTGAAAAATTTATTTAAGTTGAATTTTATGTTGCTGAATGTGTCTCACATTGATGTTAAAATTTTATTATCAAGATATATAAAGTAAGGCCATGGATATACTGGATTTTATTTATCGTTACCTTAATATAGCAAGGCCCTAACTTATTTTTTTTAAATACATTTTTTTGTGAATTTCGAAAGAATAACATCTAATATAACGAAAAATTCAAAAATCTCGATTTCAAAAACATAATGAATAAGGTCCTTTAGTGATCCTTTAGTTTGTATTCTTGCAAGTTAACATTTTACCAGTAAAAGAATTCGCAAGATTTTTTAATCTCTCAATTTTTTTACTCCCCTTTGACGCTCTCTGCTTGCAAACTTTTTTGGGTTAATGAACGCTATTACAGTCACAATTGCTACAAGTTTGTAGCAATTATAAGTAAATGAACACAGCTATTATAATATTTATATGCTACACTTCTGCGACAATGAAAAATTATATATAAAATATATTAAAAAAATTTTAAATTTTATAATTTTTCAGAAAATATCCCAATTTCTCTTCTCTCTATTTGCTTTTGCAGTTTTCTCGCTTCACGCTTATTTTTGTTTCTCTTGCTTTATATTTTACTCTTGTTTATCTCTTGGTGTGACAATATGAGTTTTGTATGAAGTAAAGCGGGGAATTAATTATTACCAGCAATCAAAAAAAAAATTAATTTTTTTAATAAAATAACAGAACGTTTAAAATTTTTTTTATAAAAATACATATTTTTATAGCAAATTTATAGAAATTTGTTAAACGCGAATAAGCAACTACGAAAAATTTAACCCATTATGTACTAAATCTATGTACTAAAATATGTACTAAATCTATGTAGTAAAATATGTAATAAGTCTACGTAGTAAAATGTGTACTAAAATATGTACTAAATCTTTGTACTAAAATATGTGCTAGTATCTGAACTTAAATATGTACTAAATCTACTTACAAAAATATATACTAAATCCACGTACAAAAATGTGTACTGAAATATTTACTACAACTAGAATACATATGTACTTAATATATGTACTAAAATATGTACTAGATATATGTACTAAAACAAATCAGAAAACGATCATCATATGAATTTGAAAGCTTCTTCAAATCACTGTTTAAAGATGAATGAAAATAAAACGACATTTCTAAATCATCGTCTGACTTGCGCCTTACCCAGTCTGTACCTCACAAGTTGATGAATATTTTTCGCACTCGAGGAGTTCTCACATTCAGTACAAAATCGAGGCACTGAAAAATATTGTCGTTAAAATATCAAGCAATCTTAAAGCGCCCTAGACACGATCAAAAGGCTTAATAACAGTTTGGTGTACATTTGCTGAATGATTGAGTTTTAGTATGTTTTGAAAAATGAAAATGAAAAATAATCTAAGGGTAAAAAGTTTGTGGATGAAAGAAAAGTTCAAAAAAACTTTCAAGTAGAAGCACGTGAAACTCCTTGCCAAGTTTCTTCGGAATCAGATAGGTAGAAGTACACATAATTTAATACTAACCTTTCATGGGCGTAACCACTACCACTTTTTTGAACCGATTAAGAAGAAGTAGAAGCATGTGAAATATAATATAAGTATTAAACTTTTATAGGCGTAGTAGAACCACATGAAATATAATAATAAATTTTTATGGGAGTAGGCCGCCCACTTTTTTGAAAGCAACATTGTGTCTTCTTAGAAAATCAAGGTGTGTGCCAAGTTTTATTAAAATTGCTTAAGTACAAGCACTTGAAATATAATATTAACATTTAATAGGCGTAGGCACGCCCACATTTTTCACTGCAAGTCTGTGTCTTTTTTGAGCTCAGGGTGTGAGCCAAGTTTCGTAAAAATTGGTCAAATAGAAGCATGTGATATATATTGTTATTAAGTTTTATTGGGCGTGTCTCTGCCCATTTTTTCAACTTTGAAATTGTGTCATTACGAATCGTAGCAATCGATTGAGTATAATATCATCAAATCAATTGTGGGCGTATCCACGCCACTTTCTTATAATGGGACTAAATGGAAGCTATACCTTCTTAGACAATAAAAAATTATTTTTACTATCAGTCTAAAATGTACCGAGTTAAGAAGAAACAGTGCTAAAAAAATACAGAAGAATTGATAACTTCCTGCATTTTTAAAAAATTAAAGAAATTAATGTCAACAGAAAACGTTCGATCGATTACAAAAAGAAATTTTCTTGTTTAATTTCTGTTTTCAACACAACGTTTTTCACCCACTTGAAATCCCATTTTAAGTGTATTTGTGCTTGATGATCAAACGCAGGAAACACATCAAAATGTCACATCAAGCAGGTCAAAAATCAAAATTTTTTTCAGTTTTCATCAATCATCTTAAGTCTCACACATGCAAAATTATTTTCACAAATAATTATTGATAAGTATTTTGAATGTGTCCATAACGCTCATTTACTCCAAGAAAGTCATAAGTCAAAAAATTTAATTTTTAAGTAAGTGATGCAGAATTAATCCATACGTCGTTCAACTCTTGAGGGGAAAATAAAGTTTTCAGTTAATTTGAATTATTATTCGTTCGTATCACTTTGTAAGCCAAATTACATGTGATAATTATTAATGAACTTTTTCCATTAAGTTGTGTGTAAATTAAAAACTTCAAACTCGTTTTCTGACAAATTGTTTTTTGAGCTATGACGTTATTTCAGTAAATGAGTGATATGTCAAGGAGTTTCTCCAAAGATCTTTCTGTATTTAAATTTGAATAATATAAAGTGTATTGCATTATCGAAATATTTTATTTGCTTAAAAGGACTATCGATGCTATTATTCATGGAATATAATAGCATGCAGAATGTCCAATGTAGCAAGAAATGTGTAGAACATTTGGGTCCTGTTAAAGTCACATATCCTTGGTATTCACATCATCCAATTCTACTAATACAAGTCACGCGTTAATCTTTATTTTCACATTTTCCAATATTTAAGTGTTTATTAAATATATTTTTAATATATATTATCAAACTTGAGATCATTTGTTAGGAAAATTATTGTATTCATTCTGAATCTTATTGACAAGCAAACGCTGAAAAACTAAATTATTTTTTCCAATACAAATTCCAAAATTTTCAAGCAAATTTTTAAATTCACATTTACAATTTGAATGCCTGCCCATCATGTTGCTTCTCTATCAAAAATCATTAATTGTTTTTGTAGCTTTATTTTCTCATTGTTCAGCTTCAACAGCATTGACTTTTCACAACAACAACAACAACAACAACAACAACAACAACAACAACACAAATACTTTCATTGTGTAGAAAGAGAAATAGAAACCTACTCTCGTACTTTAGTTGTGCATAAAAGACGTTTTCTACCGTATACTCCACATTCATGTAGTGATTAACTGCTGTTTTATAACTTCAACAAAAAAAATAACAAAAAACAAATGTAGCAATTCTTGTCATATACTACCAAAAAATACTTGTCCAATCTATAATTAGGCCTGGAGGTGTTGTACGCGCCCTGCATCCATTGCAGCTACAAGCTGAATGCAATGTAATTTCAAATAGCGCCGGATTCCATCAAGTGCCCGTCGATGTAGCTTTGCCTGCCGAACGTGCTGAGGTTGCACAGGTGGAGTGTGATGTGGAAACGTTAAAAAAATTGAAATTAGGTCTCAGATCAACATTGTGGTCACGTCCGGCCTCCACAACTTCACACTTGTTACGTCAGCAACAACAGCAGCAGCAGCAAAGACCGCAAGAGAATCGTCCCATATCACAGCCTCAGTTGCAGCAACTGCAACAGCAGCAAACACAGCAACAGCTGGTGGCAGCACATAAAAGCCAACAGCAGCAGCAGCAGCCGCAGCAACCACAACAGCCAGCAACATCACCCTCGTCTGCATCGAAAACAACAACAACAACAGCAGCAACACAAAAGCAACAAGCACGTCAACAACATTCACCTGCACCCACACAAAAGCTGTTGACCGAAAAATCTGATTATTCCATATCCGTGTGAGACAGTGACAAAAGCCAGAAGTACTAGTGAGACAAATAATAAGTTAAATGATTTGCCTCTATCTCAATCGTTTTATCGCTCTCTCTCTCTATATATCTCTCTCTTCTCTTCTCTCCCGCTTGAAAAAACCAACAATTAATGGAAATTAAGGACAAATAATTAGTTTTTGCTTTTAACGTACGACAAAGAGTGATAAAGGAATTTTTTTAAGCAGTTTTTCGTTGTGGTTTTCTGTAGCTAAATGAAAATGTTTTCAGCAAAAATTTAACAAGGAAAACCTAAATGTTGGAAAGTATTTGTGCTTGTGTTTGGTGTTTTCTTGATTTTACCTATAAATTACCTATATGCTCTACCCAGTAGGAAATGTAGCACATACGATATTTTTTTATTAAATTGCTACAAAGCTAACATTGATAATTTGAAGAAGTTTGTAAACGAGACAAATCAGTGCTACTCCCACATCACTTAAGCTTAAGCCAGACTTCCGCAACTATTAAAGAATACATATATATATACCAGCAAACAGGACTTTGACATTTACATGACAGAGACACTGTAAAGAATTTTCTTAAAAATTAAAATTAATATTGATAATGCCCATTTTATATTTCTTCCTATATTTAGTTAAGATTCCTACACTCAGAGAAACGCTGCAACTTAAAAATAATTGATTCAATCATTTTCAATATAACAGAAAATTTATAATGAATTACTTAAAAATATTGAGATATTGAAATAAGAAATTTCAACATGACTAGACTTTCGTTAATGTTTTTTATTAACTTAATATGGTTTTAATTGCTTTTAAGCTGTTTTTCTCTAGGTGTATATATTTTGCAAATTAAAATACATATCCTTTGAAAATTTTGTTAGACTCATTGAATCGAACTGAAACCATGTCTTTTGCAAAAAGGAATTGCAAAACAGAAACAAAATATAGTTGTTGCAAAATTAGCATTTAACAGGTCTTTTTTTCATATAAAAAAAATATTTTTCAGTCTTATTACGATTCTCGTATTACAGCTTTAAATTTGTCGTTTTTAAACTATGATGTTACGTTTTTCGAAAGTCATACAAATACTGCGATGTTAACAATTATTTAAAAACTTTTGTACTATGATTCTTGAAATTAAATGTCAAAAGTTGGAAAAATAGTCGCCTATTTTATGTTATTCGACAAAAAAGAAAAAGTAATTTAATGGAAATACGAGGGTGGATCAATAAGTCTGTGGAATTTTGAATGAAACAGTTTTTTTTGCAAAACAAAAATTTATTTTTCAACATAGTCTCTTTTTAACTCAATACACTTAGTCCAACGTTTCTCCAGTTTTTGTATCCCTTCCAAAAAATAGGATTTCTTGAGGTCCTTGATTCGTTGTTGGAGTCAAATATCTTTTCGACGAGCCATTTCTTCAAGTTTGGGAATAAGAAATAGTAACTCGAGGCTAAGTCTGAAGAATAGAGCGGCTGAGGGAGCAATTCGTAGCCCAATTCATGGATTTTTGCTATGGAAACTGCACATGCGTTTGTATTCGATTGTGAGCAAACGCGGCACCTATCTTGCAGACAAATTTCTTAAACCCGATGATCATTTAAAATTGAAAGCACACTGCTATATGAAATGTCTATGGCATCAACCATATCGTGGATTTTTTCAACATTGAGGTTCGGGTGTACTGACCTCAATTGGCCGTCCACAATGTACAGATTCATTTGTACTTGTGCGAGCACAACGAAAGTCAGTAAACCACTTCTTTTTACCAATGAAAGCGCTGATGCAGAGTCCCCATAGTATTTATTGCGCTTTTTCTTGGTTTAAAAATCACTCGAAATTCACTTTTTTCCATTTTTAGAAAAATACACGAGGTTGTATGTTTTGAACAGTTTTTAAACGCAAAGTAAATGATGACACTTCTTCAAACTTTGACAGTAGTCTATTAACAGTTGATACTTGATGGGGCCAGTATTGCATTTCATTTAAATACGAGGGAAGTTTGAAAAGTCATTATCTTATTGAACCGCCCTCGTTATTAAAGATTGAAAATAATAATACGGAAGCAGTTTGAAAAAATGGACACAAAGACAGAAAGCGTAGAAACACTTTAGGATCACCTCCCCTTACGGAGCCTTACTGGGTGAAGGGGTGGAAGGACTATAAATGCAATTCAAAAAACTTCTTCATAACAAAGCTATATGGCACGCAAAGGCTTCGATTTTGGTTTCAAGTTCGAAAATTATGTCGCTTATGACACGATATATTGACACAGATAGATATATAGATACTCATCTTCATCATCACATGATAAAAATAAGGCACAACTCATCATTTTCAATTCTTCTTATCACAGTGATGCAAAATATCACAAAAAATTTAATAAAACCTATCTTTAATTATTAATGAACAAATAACGTCAAAGTTAGTTGTAAATATTCTGACAACAACACATAGTTGAACGGAACAGCTAGCCGTTCTCGAAGGCCACTAAACCTTCATCATCAGCGTTCTTCTGTGTTTTTGGTCCACTGTTTGTGGTGTCAGTTGATGTAGATTTCTGCCCTATATACGAAACTTTTTTGCAAATGGAATTAACTAACATGTGCATAATTAGTAAAGAATAAACGACAATGGTAAGACTGTTGTAAATTTAGAGATGGTAGATGTGAGCTTTCATTACAAAAACACCTTTCAGCAAATTGAAATATGATGAATCAAAACAATTCACGTATTCCATTTGCACCACTTTCATAATTAAGGGCACACATATACATATAGTTATGTGCCTTTGATTATGAAAGTGGTGTAAGTCATATTCATTTTTGCTTCGAAATTTTAAAGAAATCTTAAAAATAACTTCAATAAATATTTCATAAATATTGAATAAATTTATATTAACTAATTGAGGCTACTACAACTCTAAAATAAAATGTTGCATAATATAAAAATATTTTTGGATTTCTTCAAATGTAATCTACCACAGAAATATGTGACTCACACCACTTTCATAATTAAGGGCACAAATGTGTGTATTTAACTCTTTATTTTTGTATGTATGTTGATTAAAAGGTATTTTCTAAGTTGTCTTGCCTTAAATATTTTCTAGGCCAGACTGTAGAAAAGTAATTTCAAAATTATTTCCTACTGGGTATCAGTTAGCCTCTTTTTACTACAATAAATAACTCGGACTTCTAGGACTTATTTTTACCAATATATAAATGAGTATTTTATTTTTAGCAAAATAAAAATTATAGAAGTGATAAGCTGCTGATCACTTTTTTTTTCTAGGTTCACTTGTGTATGTATGTATATGTGTGTATATATGTAGAAGGATGTATGTATATTGTTACTTATATACTCGTATATATCTATTTTACTTAAAGCCTTATTAATAAATTATTTATATACCAAAAAAAAAAGAAGTTATAAAACAATTTTATTTATTCATTTAGCAGACCTGCACAAATCTTTCAAAGTGTAAAGTTGAAAAAAAAACTAAATCTCCCATACTTCTTCCCATTTAATGTCCCATTTCTTTGTGGCAAAAACATGAACATAAGAAATTCCATTATTAAAATCCATAATCTCTCACCAACTCAGTATCTATCTATCGTAGATGATGAACCCAAAACAATAAGAAAAAATTTATTAAATAATCTTTCGGACAATCAATCAAAATTCTTTTTGCAAACAAATAAACTTATCACTTAAAACACTTCACATCACTATATATGTATGTACATGTATGTAAACAAACAATTTATGAAACTCCTACCAAAAAAAATATATATTGACATTACACTATGATTGCATGCATCTCCCGAATGAAAGAAACTCTTTAACACCACAAGCATCCCTCTACCCACACACCGCCCCCCTCCACCCCTCACCCACAAAACCTATAAAATAATTTAATAATATTTATACTTTTTATACTATTTGAAAAAAAAAATTATGCAATGCAAAAAAAGCAAAAGAAAAAACTAACAGCAACATATGAAATGAAATATGGAAATATTTTTGAGTCAGGTTGTATTTTTAAGGTAAATCTAGGATTTGTAAATTTAATTGGATTTTATTGTTTATGAATTATGTACCTTCAAAGAAGTATAAAAAACATATGTAATAGAAATGTTGTAGTTAACGTTGTTTTAACATTTAAACACTTTGATATTATGAGTTCCTTTTCAGTAATAAGGTGCGTATGATTGATATTTAAATTGAACAAAATTTTCATATTAAGTATACGTATCTGGTATGCAGCCAGAGTGCCGTAACTACACTGCCGCTCACCTGAATAGGCTCACAATTTCCCCTACTTTTAAACTATTTTTTTACGAAAATTAATGAAGTTTAGAATTATATTAGACTTTTAAATGGTTTAAATGGCCCTTTTCCCATATTGCTTTTTGAAAGCCATTTTTTGGACCACAAACACAACTGAGCTCGTCACTGCTCTGCTTTTGATGTTGAAGTATTTGGAGAGCTTTATAATTGTAGATGTAGGAAAAATTACGATCACACCGATAGCTTTATAATGGTAGATGTTGGAAAAACTATCGATCACACCGAGAGATGGCGTTGAAGAACGAAATCCCTGCAATATGCATTGAATTGAAGCGTTTATTTTTATATAGAGTGTTGCCAGGCTTGAATTATTTTTAAAGTACAAACAGTGCAGATGTCGAAAATGGTATTGATCACAACTAGAGATGGCAGTTTTTGAGGATGCCTTTGCCAGGATGTGGTTAATGGTGTACAAAAGTAATAAGCTTTGGATCAAGTTTTAATAGCGTTAAATTATCTTTAAATTTTAGCAAGTAACGTAAATAGTATCGATACTAACGTTTGAGGGCATTTTGGGGATACATTTTGGAATTTTAGTCTTTTACAAGAGCTCGAATAAAAAAGCTTTTGGTTACTTGCATTAAGTCCCCCAAAAAAAATTATTTTATTTGATAAAATACGTAACAATAAAATCCAATTAATTTGAAAAATTGTGTCACAAAAAAAAAGAAAGAAAACTTTGAATTAAATATACTTTCAAAAACTATCGACTGATATTTGATTAATTTTGTATATGATTTATAAAAAACTATGTTGAATATTTGTATGAAATATGTCTTAACTCTAACTTTAAGAAAATGAAATAACTCATATTTGTAAATAGTAAAAAAGAAAAACAAACAAATCAATTGTTTTTTTTAGCATTTAACTAACAAAATAAAAATTACACTACTAAAAACTACTCAAATATATATTTTTCTTCTTACTAGATTAATTAACTTATCATAAGCATATACAAATATATAAAAATGTAAAACTAATAATTGATAAATTAAAAAAAAGAAAGTAAACCCATGTACAATGAATTACAAATACAAAATGTAAAAGAAGTCTTAAAAATAATAATAAGTAATAATATTGAAAAAGAAAAACTTAAAATGTAAAAACATTAAATCAAAACTATAGTACATAAATTATTTTATTATTAAATGAAAATAACAACTGAGTGTTTAGTTTTTTTCTAAAAAAAAATTAATGAAAGAATGATGACAAAAATTAATCTATGGTAACTTATTATTAGGATAAAAGTTTAATAAATCTAAGATAAAGACTTTTTGAAATTTTTTGATAATATTTATAATTTTTAAACCAAAAAAAAAAAGATAAATGAAAATGTTTCGAAAACCATGTGCCAAAATTACAATTAAATGAAATTAAAAAAAAAATCCAGAAAATTGCCAAAATAACTAAAGTAAATCTACTTTTATTTTACAAAAGCAACTAAACGATTTAAATTTTTTTATGAAAAATATTTACTAAGAAATGCGTATAAGAAAATGAATGTTTTACGTCTTGAAAAAAAAATTAGAAATCCAAAAAATAAATAAATCATTAAGCAACTAATAAAAAATCAAAAACTTTTGTTGGTCGACTTAAAACGACTTTGTTATACTCTTCATAGAACTGGCTTGAAGGACCTAAGATAGAAAATAATTTGCATTAGTTAAACGTTTTTTCGTTTAACAATTCTTAAAGCACTAATAATCCCAAATTATTATTTTACTTATTCATTAAAGTGTTTTTTTAAATACATTGATATTGATTATTGAGGGGTGTAGCTGGATCCTATGCGCATTTCACTGTTGCTAAAACAGATCATCAGGAACCTTCACGGACACCCAGCAAACATTAAAATTAAACACATAAATATTTATCACTCTGATGTATCCTTGAATTTTTTTGTAATTCTACAAAATTAATTTTTATTTGAAAGATATTTGCTTATGCTATTTTATAACTATTAGATCTGAGAATGACCAAATCCACCTGGACATAAAAAATCAATTTCCAAAATATCTAGTTGCAAAATAAGGTCATACGAAATATACTATACCATTTTGATCTGCAAGCCCATGTTCTGGTCCATATTCATTCCTATTTTTAATTTTAATTTTGATATTCTTGTTTCTGTGCGTGTTCCTTTTTCTGTTCCTGTTTCTCTTTTTGGTTACAATCACGTTCATGTTAATGTGTATGTTTATGTTAATGTTCATGTCCATTTTAATGTTCATGTTCACATTCATATTCGCGCTCATCTCCATTTTCACGTTCATGTTCCTGTTCCTTTCCATGCAGACGTTCATGCTTATTTTCATATCGCTGTTCATGTTCATGTTAACATTAATGTTCCTAATCCTGTTAATATTTATGTTCATATCTATCGTCAGGTTAATGTTTTTGCTCATGTTTATTTTCATGCTCATTTTCGTGTTTAGGTTCATGTTAACATTCGTGTTCATGTTCACGTTCATGTTCATTGCAATTTTCATGCTTATGTTCATTTATCACATTCATTCGTCTCCATTTTCACTTTCATGATCCTGTTCCTGTCCATGCAGACGTTCATGTTTATTTGCATATCCCTGTTAATGTTCATGTTAATATTCATGTTGATGTCCATCCTCATGTTAGTGTCAATATTCAGGTTAATGTTCATGCTCATGTCTACTTTTATGTTATGCCGATATTATTATATATATGTATAAGTCGATATTCATCTTTCTTTTCCTGTTCAAGTTCATGTCTATATATTTGTTCATGCTTATGTTCATATTCAAAACCATGTTGGATGTTCATGTTCATGTTCTTGTCCATATTTAATTTAGTTTTTAAGTTCCCGTTCATGTTAATGAATCTTATCGGGTTCACGTCTATGTTCATATTGATGTTCATGTTCGTGCATGTATATTTATGTTCATATTTATGTTCATTTTCATGTTCATATCCATTTTCATGCTGATTTTTCTGTTTATATTAATCATCATGTTCATATTCATGCTTATATCGATTTATATATCCGTCTTCTTGTTCATTTGCATGTTCATGTTTATGTTAAATTTTATATTCATATTCATGTTCATGTTTATGCCCATGCTTATGTTTATTTTCATGTTTATGTTCGTTTACATATTTAAGCTCACAAACCTGTCCATTTTCATTCTCATGTTCATATCCCTTTTCATGCTCATGTTCCTGTTTATATTCATATTAATTTTCATGTTCGTACTTATGCTCATTTCCATATTCATTTCCATGTTTAAGTTCAATTTCACATGCATATTTATGTTAATTTTTATATTCATGTCCATTTTGTGTTCATGTTCATGTTTGGTTTACACTTCATTCTATTATTTTTGTCTATTCATGCTCAGTTGCATATTTATGTTCATGTTCGTGTTCACGGTCATGTACAAGTTCATATTTTTGTTCATGTTCATGTTGAAGCTCTTGTTCATCTTCATGATCGTGTTGATGTTTGGTAAGATGATGAAAAACTAAAATACGAGCTCGTACATTTTAAAAGTTAGAAACTATTTAGAATATTCTAGAAAATAATCGCCTATGAATGACGTCTTCTTTACAGACCATTCTTTAACTTTGTATTTCAATAAAGGAAAATATATTATTCTCAGATTGATATCTGTATGATATAGATTGTCATTTAATTCTCTTGGACCTATTCATTACATTATATGAGTAAAGTTTCATTCAAGCAACAGTCAAGATTAAATGTTTAAAATAATTTTTATTTATAAATAAAAATTTAGAAGTTCTAGATATCAAAACTAAATCCTTCATGATTCTGAAAACAATTTAAAATATTTGTTTTAATGTGACAAAAAAAAGATAAATTGCTCACCAAAGATTTGCTGTAGATTTTTTTTTTTTATTAATACTGAAATTTCCAAAAATCAAAGGTTCAAATATCGGGTAATACTAAGAACATTTTGTGTTTAAATTATCAAATTAATTTAAAAAATTACTTGATTTATTTTGCACATAAAACATAACCATAATTTAAATTGAAAGGGGTGTTACTTGATTGTCAGACTTTTATGAGGAGTATAAAATAAAGAACAAATATCAAATCACAAGAATCTTTTAAATCAAATTTGCCAAAAACCAAAATAACCCTACAATTTTTATATGTTAAAAATAGAAAAAAACAAACAAAAAAATAAAAACAACAATAGTTTTTAAATCAAAACAAAAATCAACACTATAGCATTAAATAATTTCTTAAAAAAAACAAAATAACAAAATTCATATTTTAAATAAAGTAATTAAGCATAAAAAAATGTAACTTTTTTTATTTAAAATTACAAGCCTGATTTCAGTGTACATCGAAGTTGACGAATTTATTATGAATTTTAACAAAACGAATATTCAAATTAAGCGAGTTGTTTTTTTTGAGATATTTAATTAAGATTCAACAACATAGATTTTGTTTTGTTTTGTTTTTGGTTTATTAACTGGTTTCACAAATTGTTACTTTTCAAAAAGAATTTATTTTTTAAAATAAACCAACCAAAAGCATAAAACATTTAAAAAAAATACAAAGACAGGAAATTAAACGAATAATCATTATCAAATCAAAAAAGTAAAAGTAATAGAAAAATTAAAAAAAAAACAGTAAAACAATCAATAAAATACAAAACTCATTCATATAAACAAAATTAAAATGGTAATAAATTATAAAATAAATCATTATTATTGAACGTCTTTCATAAAATAATTTATGTAGCACAAAGAAAAAAAAGATTTATTAAATGAAAAATTAATAATAATAATAACAATAATGAAATTATATATATGTGTAAAAACTTAATTAAATAAATATTTAAATATGAAATATATCATTTGTTTCTTTAAATTTTTGCTATAAAAGGTGAGTATTAATTATGCAATTAATAAACCGGCATAGAACTGAACGTGGAACATAGTGCAACTGCTTAAAGTAGAATAAGCGCATAAATGACTTAAGTGTAGGACATAGTTTCTTTAAGCAAAAATGGCTGTTTTGAATTTTATGGAAAAATATGGCAAAAGTTTTTTATGGAAATTTGTGTTATAAACGTTTTATAAACCTAAAATATTTTTTATAAATAAGGTAGCAAAGGCTTAAGCACCTTTCAACATAAACTCCCATATTTATAAAAAAAAAAAATAATTACATAATTTAAAATCCATTTTAAGAAAAATTTTTATGAACAAGTGTAAATAAAATACATTTCAAACTTATATTAAATTTTATGAATACGGGGAAATAATATATAAATATTTATTATAGACATTGCCAACAAGTTACCAAAATAGCATTGCCAGAATAACAATATAAAAAAGTAAAACTCACATCCTTTTAACTTGTAAAAAAATCACATAATTTCCATTACCAAAATTCCTTAAGTATTTAATCACAATATATGTATTTAAGCATCATTTCATCTTAGTTGTGCTATCTACCCAACAGCTATTTTAAGTTTATTAAATGCTAATAAAATTAAAAGAAAACATAAAACGGTAGTACGGTGTATTAAATGTTAATGATTGGCCATAATTATAGCAACTAACAGGAAACTGTGAAATTGTATCAGTGTTTTAAAAGTCTGTTAAACCTTGCATTTGCTATTGATAAGTGCGTTTCATTAACAGATATTAACTGGTATACATACATAGCAACAGTACTACCGACTTATACTATGTTACCTAAGAATGTATTTTACACTACTGAACGGTAGATGCCTTTCATTTTGGCTGTAAACAACAACAGAAACCGCTATTTCTAAATGTTAATCATTTAACATTTGCACACAGTTTTGAGGGTTAAAAATCAAACTGTTATATCTTTTTAAGTAGGCAACTCAAAAAAGCGTTGTATGTGGAATTAAATTCAAAGTAAGAAGTTCGTTATATACATAGAATTATTTTGATTAAAAAATTAGTGAAAATAAATATATATTAGTGTTTTTTTGGGAATTGTTAAAATTTAAGTTTAACATTTATTAACGCACTAATATAATTCTAAATTATTATTTTACTTATTCAGTAAAATTTTTTTTATTAAAAGTACACTAAAATTCATTATTGAGGGGTTTAGCTGGCTTAACATCAAAAGAGCGTATGTAGATTTTTTTCCGAAATCGCGTTTTTAGCGTTTTCTGGAAGACAACGTATCATTGCATCGTCCCTGAAGATCTTAGTGCGTTACAATTCAAAATCAAGGTCACATAAAAAAATTATTTTTGCATATACATATGTACATACATACATATGTATGTAAATACTTCAGTTTTTCTTCAGTTTTTTTTTTTTTGCTTCTCCTATAAAATTCAAGTTCCGTCTTTCTTATATTATGCCTTCGATATGAATATTGTGGAACTTACACACGCAATGACACACCTATATATCGCTACCTTAATATAGAAAGGCCATAACTCATTATTTTTTTTAAATCAAGATTTTTGCAGTTTTCGATACATTAGATGTTCTTCTATCGCAAAAAGCCCGATTTCAACAAAATAATGAGATAGGGCCTTTCTATATTAACAATATGCTCTTTTCCATTTTTGGTGAAGGGCACAAAAAAGTAAAAATTCCTCATACTTCAGTATTGTTATGCCATAAAATCTTATTACATAAACATGTTGTCTTACGGATAACTAGATCTGGCTTCTGACGATAAATAAAAAGTTAATCAAAATCTTTGAAATGTATGTTCAAGCATTACAATTTCTAAAATTAAATCACTTTACTAGATTTTACTAAAAGTATTGTACATTTCAAACAGAAGCTTTTTTCTAGACTTGGGTCGAACTCGTTCACTAGTTAATTTTTGCCACAAACCAATGATCAAACCCATGTAATTTAAATGGATTTGATCACTGGTTTGTGGCAAAAATGAACTAGTGAACGAGTTCAACCCAAGTCTACTTTTTTCAAACATGTCCATGTAAACAAGTAAAAAATATCAAAAATAATGATTGTATAAGTTTTGTAATATTCGTTTTTTTTTTAATTTTGTATTGCTGAGTTATGCTAATGTGCAATGACATTAATGGCCCACCAAAACATTTTGCATACAAAAGCATAGAAAGTGCTACAAGACAAACAAATACCCGCAAAACAGATACAATGATAAATATCTGTGTGCACATAAATGCATATTTAAGAGAATATTTAATTAGTGATTTTTTATATACAATTTTATACTCTAATTTATATGTACGAAAGCAGCCAGCTATTAAGCTTAAATATAAGGGTTAAGTTTCAAAAGAAACTTTGGAGGTGACAAACTTATTAGGGGAAAGATAATATACATACATACCTCCTCGCTTAAAATAAAAGCAACAGCATCATCAACATTACACTTCTCACTTAGTTGATAAATGAATTCCCATAAAGCATAATTTTATTTTACTACATTTTGTACTAAAACAATTATCAATTGGTGACCCTGTGGCTGAGTGGTAGCGATGGTAGCTGAGGTCATGGGTTCGATTCCCGCCATAGACCCTGGGTGTTTTCTGCTGACAAGCTAATCGCCTCGCGGGTTGTGTTGTGTGTTAAAAAAAAAAATTATATCGACTTTTACCTCGCTGCATGTTAAAGTAGTTCATAGTCACAAAACCATATTTTGGTGATTGGAAGAGCTTCCAAATGTATCGCAGTTACTTCATTAAACATATAGAGCTCTAGTAATGAACTAGACGATATTTTCCTCGAGGCTTATAGTATGTTGTTTTACTAGCAAGACCAACCATATCGAATTATAATAGAGCATCAATGTGTGAGCATTACATCACCGCCCGCTGATGCACTATGGGAAATTTTACCCATATTGTGGTTATAATTAATTACAGCCAAACGGCAGAACAGATTGCAATAATATTTTGGAATCAGACTTCAGAAGCCTCCTTTTTAACGTCCTTAACATGTTTGTAACTTTATCCCACGAAAAAAAATTTCTTTTCACTCACGCTCACGTCCTCTCATGTGTGGTAAATTTTGAATAATATTAACACCCACCTTCCGTTCGACATTATGGGCCTAATTTTGTAAAACGCTTAGCGTTGACAAATTTTGTATGTATGTACTTTGTTTTTGCAATCTAAATATTTTCCATATAAAAAAAAGCGTTGACAAGCTGGGCGTTGCATTTTACAAAATTAGGCCCCATATTAAATTTTTTTAGTATTAAAAAAATATAAATTTGTATTATTAAAAGCTTTACTACACTCACATCGTTATTTGAAATCATTCACAAAAGACTTGATTAAGTGACAGTAATAATAGGGCATTTACATCAGGACAAAATCTAACATATTTTGTTTAAAATATTTATGAAAATCTATATCGTTTACACCAACTTTTTTGACATTTAAAAATATTTTTTTTACCCAAAACGAAACAAATCAACTTATTTGATTCCAAAACTACAACCAAATAACTGCAATGTAGCTAATTCACACACTTTTTTAAGCCGACCGTAGCTAATTCACTAACCTTTTGTTGTACAGGGTAGTAAAGAATAAATAATAACATTAGATTTCCTAAAAATCGACTGGAAAATTAGATTTCGTTTTGTATGGGAAATCTGGAAAAAAATCAGTTTTATTTAGCTCGAAATCTCGAAAGTGCTAGATTTCGAGATAGTGTAAATGCAATATAAGAGGATTTAGGACGTTTTTAGTTTGAAAATATTATTGAGTGCTTCTTTTTGAATTCACTAGTTAGTAGGGCATTTACATTGTCTCCAAATCTAGTATTAACGAGATTTCGAGCTAAATCTTACTGCTTTTACTAGATTCCCATACAAAATAAAATCTGTTTTGTCAGTAGATTTGTAGGAAATCTAATAAAAATGTGAAATTTTTATGTTTTTTTAGTATCCTGTACAAAAAAGGTATATGAATTGGCTACACTACAATTATACAATGATTTTTACTAGATTCCCCATACAAAGCGAAATCTACTTTTTAAGTAGATTTGTACGGAATCTACTCAAAATATACTACTTTTATTTCTTTTTTTACTACCCTGTACAACATATTTATATAAAACGTAAGTGAATTAGCTAAGCTCTGCAAAACTTTCTATTGAAGGTGTGTGCATGGGCTAAGTCTGCATTTTTTGGGATTTTAGACAAAGGATTTTGTCTTGGATATAAAATCTTGGAAACTGTCAAAACAGCTTAGCGTTAACGATATAGATTTCGATAAAGATTTCAAATCAAATGTACTAGATTTCGAGACAAAGTAAATATAGTCTAAATTAGTTTCAGTGTGGCGTTTAATTAGTTTCGAGGGTGGCGTTGGCTGAAGTAGTTAGCACGTTGACTACAAAACCGAAGGTCCTGGGTTCAATCCCTGTATCCGACAGTCATTAAATAACAACACCACGCATTTTTCTGATGTGCATTAGTGTCCCTTTGTGTCAGTTGTTGTAGGAAAGTTCAAGTGATGAAGGCATAGTCACTGGTCACTGAACTATACCGACTTCAGCTGATAATAATCCTAATGTAACATCAGAGCGCCCTCCTTCGTTGTGTAGCAAAATCATCGGCGAAGTAAAATAATCAATAAAATGGCTACAAGACACAGCTTCAAAAAATTAATACGCCTCATTTAACATCAGAGAGGCGCTGCAACACTGCATTATTAAAAAAACGTGCGAAAAAGCAGAGTTGTAAAAGAATGAAGCTTTCCTCTATCTCTTCCTTCACCACCTGTCTTCTCTCTCACTATCCCTTTCCTAAAAGAAGGTAACACCTAGTAATAGTAGTAGGCATTAATTGCCTGTGTGTTACTTCTCTTAAAAAAAAAAAAAAAAAAAAAAAAAAAGTGTAAATACACTATCAATCAAAATTGTCAAAAAAATGTTTAAAAAGTTTTTTTGTTATTCTTTTTATATTAAAGCAAACAAAATACTTTTTCACTCACGCGTGACAATTTTCAGCACCCTTTACCAAAAAAGTTTATGTTTTTCCCGCGTTTTTTGTGTATGTCCTTATTACCTCTTCCGAACGACTGCATGGATTTCGACAGTGTTCCTAGATAGGTGTTCAAGCGAAATAGTTATACCTTAAAAAATATTTTTTTTTACCAAACCTATCGAGTGGGGTATCAGAATAAAGTAAATTAAAAGTTGATTACAAATTTATTACTCACAAACATTTGTTAAATTAAAGAAATTATAAACTTTTATTGCTGAAACATTCACCTGAAATGTGCACTGTACTCATTGCCTACAATCTCGGATAGACATATTAGAGCAAAAATTATTTCCAGCTTTTAATATTAAGATTTTTAATTTTTTGCCAAAAAAAAAGGTGAAATTTCCTATAGTGAGCTGCAACGCTTCATTAGGGAGATCGTATAAGCAACTTAATATCGTAAATTAAAGCCATTAAATTGTTCTTTAATAAAGTATTGTGTGATATATTTTTAACCTTTAAAACATACAGAAGTAGGCCTTAGAGCCCCAGCTCTGCAAACTGAGTCACTATTTGGCTGGGAAAGGAAACTACGCTAGAAACGAGTATAAATTAAGAAGTATATCGTTTTAAAAATGCCAAACCCTTCCTTTCAAATTTTCTACTAGCCTCGTATATGTAATTATTACTATTGTAATGCAAGAAATTCAAGCGGAATTAAAAATACTGTCGTTTAATATCACAATTATAATTATAATTTAAAACATCAATAGCAGAAACAGCAACATCATTAACATGATTTCCAGCCAGCAAAATTTTAAACAGTAAAATGAAGTACATACAGTTACCCACAAAAATATTCATCAACTCTTAGTTTATAAATTTAAAAAATTTTTTTGTATATGACATGAAGTGAGAGGCGCTAATGACGTAAACACTATTCAAAGACTTTGTACACAGCAGTACATTTGTTTTGTTTTCCATAAACAAAATATTTATGTGAGTAACTGTATAAGCAAACATATTTGTTTAATATTTTTATGTTTGATTTTTTTTTCATTTTCCTTTTACAGCCAGCATAAAAGAAACATATTTTTGCAGCATGTAACATTCCATAGTGAGTATTACCCGAAATAATAAAGCTATTCACATGTATACACACACATTAATTTTTATAGAAACACATACATACATACATACATATATACATATATGTACTTTTATACATACATATATGCATACATAAAAATTTTTGCGAAAAACTATGCTAACAATGACAATGACAACAATAAGAGCAAAATTTACAAATAACTTTCTTTAAAACAAAGAAACTCGTAACGAGAACAAATTGCAAACTGCTAAACTTCATTTGACTAAAATTGGCTGCAAGTCTTAAGTTCGGGCACGCTTGATATCATTACAGAGCATAGCAAAGATGTATGTCATGCCTTTTGTTTGTGTCTTTTGGAACAAAAACTTTTTCCAAAATAACAACACAAATGTGGCAGTAATTGTCACTTTGGAAAACGTCTTAAACAAATAATATAATATTCCTTTATTAGGGTTCCGTACACCAAAGAAGAAAAGAAACCCTACTATTTTCGCTGCGATGACCGTTTGAATGACCGTCTCTCACAGTCTATTTTCTCGAGAACTGAAAGAGCTATGGATCTGAAACAGGGTGATACTAATGCTAATTTAAATTTAGAGCGCCTTCTTTCATCATTATTCTGTAACACTATTATCGGCTAAGTAAAATAATCAATAAAATTGCTACTAAGCACAGCTACAAAAATTTAATACTCCTCATTGACACTAGAGGCGCTGCACCACTGCATTAGCTATTAAAAACGTACAAAAAGCTACACCGAAAGAATTTTGCTTCATAAGTGTAATGAAACAATTTCACTAAATTTTTTCACAAATCTAATGATAATTTCACAAATCAAATGAAAGTTTTAAGAATATTGTGAAAGAATTTCATTGGAATTGCTTCGTTGATATTCTGGTTTCGCAAGAATATTTTATTGGATTTGTGACAACAATATTTTCTAATTATTAAGAAACCCCTTTATATTTAAGTTATTTAATTCTTTTCATGAAATTATTGTATTGTTTCGAAAAAGTTCTAGCACTGCATTAATTACACTGTTAAATAAATTTAATGAAGTTTTCAATAAAATAATTTTAACAAAACTGGTTTCATTAATCCAACGAAGCGTGACGTTCGTTGAATTTTAATGAATTTTTCATTAGATTTATGTCGAAATGCATATAATTTATGTCGAAAATTCTTTCAGTGTAGTGTGATTTTGACAACTTGCTGTGCCTTGGAAACCGTAAGAAGAAAGTCATAAAATTTTAAAATTTCCGTCTAAATAAAACAAAAACGCTTAATTGAAAATATCACCAATAATAAAATAAATCGGTCAAATGCACAAAACTCACCAAAAATAAAAGACTCCAAAAACCTAAAACAATCGCTAAAAACCGAAAAAAAATCGCCAAGTTTTGAAGGCTTCATAAAAAAATAATGCGCCTCATTTAACACCAGAGGCGCTGCAACACTGCATTATTAAAAAAATGCAAAAAGCAGAGTTGTAAAAAAATTAAGTAATCCTCTATCTCTTCCTTCGTCATTTGTCTTCACTATCACTATTCCTTTCCTAAAAAAATCGTCAAAACGATAATAAATTCACTAAAGGGTTCCGCACTTTGGGCCTTGAGCATTTTTGAATACAGCGTTTTTTTTTTAGGTTTTTGACGTTTTTTCAGCTGAAATAATTTTTTTGTTTGTTTATTTTTTTCGTTTATTTTCTCGTTTTGGCGATTTTTTAATTTTGGTGATTTTTTTTCATTTTGAAGATTTTTTTTCATTTTGAAGATTTTTTTCATTTTGGCAATTTTTTTTCTTTTTGGCGATTTTTTCATTTTGGCGATTTTTTGGGTTTTTGCGATTTTTTTTTTCGTTTTAGATCTTTTTTAAATTTGGTGCTTTTTTTCGTTTTGACGATTTTCTTTTCGATTTTTTTTTCGTTTTGGCGATTTTATAATTCTGGGATTTTTTTTTGTTTTATTGTTTTTGAAAATTTCAAGAAGTTTGGTCTTACGGTTTCCAAGATACAGCAAGTTGTCAGAATTTTTCTGTTAATGGGTTTTTTTTTTGGATAAAAAAATCTTGATAAATGTCAGAAAAAAAAACAATGAGTGTGAACGGTGTAGTTTTTCATAAAGATTTTAATGAAAATCTGCTAGATTTTGTGCAGGTGTAAATGCTTTATTAGATCACACTTTGAGGCTTCTATTACTGGTGAGTTTCGTTTGCATTTCAATTCATTGTCTCCCTGTAATTGCAGGATTCAAAAACACTTTACAATATTGCAGAATTTTATGCATCGAAAAGAGAAAGCTATGAGGAAACTAATAAGAAATAAATAATATTAAGAAATCTTTCCTATATATAGGCAATTTACATTGTCTCAAAATCTAGTACTTATATTAGGATTTAGAGCTAATCTAGTTGATTTTAACTACATACCCCATACAAAACGAAAACTACTTTGTCAGTAGATTTGTACGAAATGTAGTAAAAAAGTAATATTTTTCTTAGTTTTTTACTACCCTGTAAAAGATCATTTATATAAAAGGTGAGTTAATTAGCTACGCTCTGCGAAATTTTCTCTTGAAGGTGTGTGAATGAGCTAAGTCGGCACTTTTTGCGTTACAAATTTTAGACAAAGGATTTTGTCTGGGCTACGAAATCTTGAAATATGTCAAAAAAAAGCTTAGTGTGAACGCTATAGATTTCGATAAATATTTCAAATCAAAAATGTTAGAATAAGAGACAATCTAAATACAGTATTATATGGCATTTACAATGTCTCTCCAGTAGTTACGAGATTTCAAGCTAAATCTAGCTGATTCTTACTAGATTTCCCATACAAAAGGAAATCAAATTTGTCACTAGATTTGTAGGAAATCTACTAAAAGTCTAATATTTTTTTAATTTTTTACTACTCTGTTCAACATATTTATATAAAAGGTAAGTGAATTAGCTAAAATTTTTTTAAAAAGGTGTGTGGATTGGCTATATTGCAGTTGTTTGGTTGTAGTTTTGGAAAATTATCAGTTAATGGTTTATGTTTTCGATAAAAAAAAATTTGATAAATGTCAAAAAAAAAATTTGGTGTGAACAGTATCGATTTTTATAAAGATTTTAATTAAAATCTGCTAGATATTATTATATGCTTTCATTAGGAAGACTTAAAATGAGTTAGTGTTAATTAAACTCCATTAGAGAAAATTGTATTGCATTACAGCATATTATAAAATCCACTCTACTCTCGCTTTATATTGACACACAACACGACAACACTTAAGTTGTTAGTTTAGTTACTTGAATATTAGTTAGTTGAATATTTTGAAAAAAATTAATTTGTTACACACGAGTTTGTTTTAGTTATTCCCAACAAATTAAGAAACTTTTGTATTTTAAAGGCCGCAAATAAATCAACAACAGCATCAGTGGCATTCACAGCAGTAACAGAGACACATCACTCCTCGTACCATCAAGTATAAAGTTTTACTGCTTAAGAATGTGTGCAAAGATGCAAGTGTATGCTTTATAAGCCAAAAGATATTTTCGCACTGTAATGGCACTACACACACACACACACACACACACACATATACTCACATTTACACGCATGTGGCAAGAAGTTTCTTCATTGACAGTACAATGTTTTCCGTTTCCGTTCCAACTTTGCTCTATTGTTTTTTTGACTACGTACTCGTGCTACGAAAAGAGCGCTCTTGTTTTTACGTATTTATTTTTTAATTTTTTTATTTTTTTCTTTATCTGCCTGCTTGTCTAATATGTACACTGTTGGCTTGTTCTATGCTTGCACGAACATGATACTTTTTAGGGTTCCGTACATCAAAGGTGAAATGGAACCCTATTGTTTTCGCTACGCTGTCCGTCTGTCCGTCTGTCCGTCTGGCCGTCTGTCCGTCTATCCGTCTGTCCGTCTGCCCGTCCGTCCGTCTGTCCGTCACAGGGTATTTTCTCGAGAACCGTAAGAGCTACGGACCTGAAATTTGGACACAGTGTATAGACCCTTGGCCGCTACAACAACAAATACATGAGAGTTGGAAATTAAAGGGTGTGCCAAAACGAGCAACAAAAAATGTTAAAATCTCATGTAATATACATACAATTGTATGTATATGCACTTGAAATTTGTAAAGTTAGTGAATTTTTATACACACTACAACAATTAACACTAAAATTTAAAAAATTTTAATTAAAGGGTGTACCATCAGTTAATGTAATTTCGACTATGTAATTTTGATAACTTGCTGTATCTTGGAAACCGTAAGAGCAAACTTCTTGAAATTTTCAAAACCGGTAAATCAAAAAAATCTCAAAATTATAAAATCGCCAAACCGAAAAAAATCGCCAAAATCAAAAAAAAATCGCCAAAACGAAAAAAGCACCAAATTAAAAAAGAATTCTAAATCGAAAATAAATCGCAAAAAAACCGGAAAAATCGCCAAAATGAAAAAATCGCCAAAATGAAAAAAAATCGCCAAAATGAAAAAATCGCCAAAATTAAAAAAATCGCCAAAATGAAAAAAAATTGCCAAAATAAAAAAAAATCGCCAAAATGAAAAAAAAACCCCAGAATGAAAAAAATTGCCAAAATTAAAAAAAAATCGCCACAACGAGAAAAAAGCGAAAAATAATAAAAAAAAATTATTTCAGCTGAAAAAACGTAAAAACAACACTATTAAAAAAAATGCTCAAAGCCAACGTACGGAACCCTTCGTGTGCGAGTCAAAGTCGCACTTTACTGAGTTTATTTTATTATATTTTCAATTTAAAATTGCATCAATTTTTGCTATGCAATAAAAGAGAGAGCAAGACAGAAAGCAAGTGGTTCTAAAAGTGTGCTAGGATGAAAAAAATTAGTTAATCAGCTTGTTTATTCTAAAGCAGTGTCTGATAAAGCACACTACTGTATTTTGGGATTGTGTGGGTGATTTGAAATGGTATGCAGCTATCCTAGAATATACTGAAAAAAAACGTCTTCATGTCTTTAGTATTTTGCAAAGTCTTTTATGTATATTTGAAGCCTTTGCAAAATAAAACGTATAATAAACACATAAAGAAGTGTGCCAAGTCAAAAAGTTGTTGAAAGATCGATTATTTTTTATTGAAAAACAAAACCAAATTTTGAGGGTGGCGTTGGCTGAAGTAGTTAGCACGTTGACTACAAAATCGAAGGTCCTGGGTTCAACCCCTGTATCCAACAGTCATTGAATAACAACACCACGCATTTTTCTGATGTGCATTAGTGTCCCTTTGTATCAGTTGTTGTAGGAAAGTTCAAGTGATGAAGGCATAGTCACTGGTCACTTAACTATACCGACTTCAGAAGATACTAGTCCTAATGTAACATCAGAGCGCCCTCTTTCGTTGTGTAGCAGAATCATCGGCGAAGTAAAATAATCAATAAAATGGCTACAAAACACAGCTTCAAAAATTTAATACGCCTCATTTGACACCAGATGGCGCTGCAACACTGCATTTTAAAAAAACGTGCAAAAAGCAGAGTTGTAAAAGAATGAAGCTTTCCTCTATCTCTCCCTTCACCACCTGTCTTCTCTATCACTATCCCTTTCCTAAAGAAGGTAACACCTAGTAATAGTAGTAGGCATTAATTGCCTGAGTGTTACTTCTCTTTAAAAAAAAAAAAACCAAATTTTAAAATTGTTTTCTAGTTTTCAATAAAAGTTATCGATGAAACGCTTTCTCTGAACATCGTGGGACAAGCTGTATGTGTAAAGGTTAGGTCAAAAGAACACATACATTTTTTAAACAAAGAGTTGAAGAATGCGTGCATACAGTGTGGACATTTGTCTTAATTTTTCTCTGCCATAATTTTTCCCTTGAATTGTATAAATATGGAAATATGCAATTCTTACAATGAAATTTTGGGGCTTAAAAGGGGCATATATTAAAATATTTTAATTGATTGATTCACTGACTGATTGACACACTGACTCAACCATCAATAGTATACCTTTTGCTAAGTTGGTACTGGATCCATTGAAATAGACTTAATTGGTTGTTAATATGAGTTTCAATCAACCTCCTTAATTTAGTCATTGCAACCAATATATTATTGAGCAAATATATCGTGAACAAACCTAATACAAATACTTTCCATGAAGACATATGTATGTATGTATATCAGCAATAATACTGATCCCAGATATTATTAGATAAATAACATAAATACACAAATATACAAACATACTCGAACAATGTTGAAGTAAATATTCAAAGCATAACAGCAACTATAATGTTGAACCTTTTGCTTAATAAGAAATATGGAACCACACAAACACTTAAGCCAATGCAGATGCCCGACACAAACAACTAGAACGATAGTGCTTCTAAATACGTTAATGCTCTTTTGTGAAAGTACCTACACGTCAGCAAACAGAATAAATTGTAGCAAGAACTATCCAACTAGCATTTGGTTGATCACATTTTTCAGGAATCTCTTATATGATTCTCCTCAGATCACTTTGGATGATTAAAAACTGATTTATCACTTGGGAAATTGAAAAATAATTCACTTATGATTCATCTATATGATCAAATAATGATTTTTTGAAAATAGGGGAACAAAATACAAAGAAACCGCAAAAAGGTGATTTGATGATTTAATACTAGTAGAAAATTGCTCAAAAATTAATCAGCAAATCGTATCATAAACTATTCTTTGGTATGATTCATCTGTAGGGGACAATGTCTCACAACGGGAGTATCATTTATGATCGAAAAATTAGCTCAGATGCACTTATTTCTCCCCGTCAAACTGATTCGGAAAAGATTCGATTATAATAAAAATACTAGCTGCGTAATAATGTGACCGAAATTTTTAATTGAAAGGCTGTTGAACGTGCTGAAACTTTCTGGATGTTGTTAACATTATTTTTGAAGCTTTATGTTAATTATACAAAAAGCGTTACATCAGTTAAGAAAGCATTATTATTATTAAAGAACAGCGAAGCCAACATTGTGGTATTCTAGCACTGAATAATCTAACATTGTGTGTCTAAAAGCTCTTAAAAAAAAAGATTTGTGATTTGATAAGAACTGTACACTGATAACTTTTTATTTAATTAAAGATATTGAAACAGTAAACAAATTGTTTTAAATGTAAGAACTCAACAATATTTTAAGCTTACGAGAATTTTTTTTTTTTTTTTTTCATATACATATTTATTTATTGTATCTTCAAAAATGAACTAACAATAAGTAATCAAATCTTAAATCTAAATATAATTATTAGGCCCGACCAATATCGGACATAAGCTTAGTGATAGTTTTAAATAATACATAAGTAGTGATAATCAAAAAGAAGTATTTTTAAGCAGTCCCATCTGGAGTGTTGGGTATAAGAGCCCTTGTGTCCCTCTTTTTTAAGCGGATGTGTCCAGTAAAGCTCAAAGTATTACGGGCAAGCGGATTAGGATGTGACTCGAGTTTAGTTAAATATTTGCCTGCGTATTTTGCAATTTCTTCACTCACTAGTGGCATATTTAAATCACGATGAATATTTGAATTTTTAACGTACCATGGAGCAGATGTTATCAAACGTAAAATTTTGTTTTGCCTTCGTTGGATTCTCTCGACATTTGAAGCTGAAGCAGTGCCCCACAGCTGAATTCCATAGCACCATATTGGCTTCAAAAGCGACTTGTATATCAAAAGTTTGCAGTCTAGACTGAGTGTTGAATTTCTGCCAATTAACCAATATATTTGAGTCAATTTAAGTTTCATTTGGGTTAACTTAGAGTCAATATGATATTTCCATGTAAGCCTTCGATCAAGGTGTATGCCAAGGTATTTGACTTGAGAATGTTGAGGAATATTTTGATTGTTGATTCGAATGGGGGAACAGGTATCTTTTCTTAGGGTAAACGTTATATGAACACACTTTTGTTCATTGACTTTAATTCTCCATAAGTTCAACCATATTTCAAACTGGGTAATGTGTGCTTGGAGATTGCGGGATGCCTCATCAGGATTTTTGTGAATACTCAAACAGGCTGTATCATCGGCAAATGTAGAAGTGTGGATGTTATTGCTCACAGGCATATCACAAGTATATATTAGATACAAGACTGGCCCCAGAATACTACCCTGTGACACACCAGAAGATATAGATTCGGGTACACGCATGAAGTCTCCTTCCACAACAGTAAACTTTCTATCAAGAATATAACTTTCCAAAAGCTTTTGTATATTTATTGGTAGGTATGTCTTCAATTTTAAAACTAGGCCTTTGTGCCATACTTTGTCAAATGCCTGAGAAACATCAATAAAAAGGGCAGAACAATACTTCTTTTCTTCAAAAGTCCTCCTTATAATTTGAACCAATCTATGCGTTTGCTCAATAGTGCTATGCTGACTTCTAAAGCCAAATTGATGGTCCGGGATGCACCCAGTATCAGCTAAAATTGTGGACAATTTAGTCATGAGCAGCTTTTCGAAAAGCTTTGAAATTGTTGAAAGTAAGCTTATAGGCCTATATGACTCAGCCTTGGTAAGATCTTTGCCTGGCTTTGGAATCATTTTAATCTTGGCAACTTTCCAGTTATGTGGAAAATACTGTATTCGTAAAATGGCATTAAAAATAAATAACAAAATTCTTATTGCAATATGAGGCAAGTTCATCAGCATCTTGTTACTAATGCCATCAATACCTGGAGCTTTCTTAGGGTCGAGTTCAGCAACTATTTTTTGTAGTTCACGCATCTTAAACCTTAAGGGACGAGGGGGTAGAGAGACTACACTCGGTAAATCGGCAGCACCCGTACATGAATTGGGAGTGAATACAGATTTTAAATGCTCAGAAAATAAGTTACCTTTCTCACTATCGCTTCTTGCCCAGCCTCCAGTCGAAGTATGCATTGGTGATTTGAGATCAACGGGTCTTTTAAGATTTCTAGTAGCGCGCCATAAAGAGTAATTAGATGTTGACGTTACATCAAGACCTTCTAAATACTTTTCCAGTAATGCAGTCTTTTCCGACGATAGCAGATAGCAGCTCTTTGAGTCGTTTAGTACATTCTTTAAGTCTGATTTTATTTAGGGGTGATCGGTGTTGTTGCCATTCTCTTCTAGCTCCCCTTTTTTCACATACAAGACGTTCAATTTCCGTAGAATAAATTCTATTAAAGCCAATCTGCGGATAGGAAGTAGTGGCATGTTCAGCAGCCTGTTTAATATATTCGTTAAGATTGGCAATATTAAATTCAATATCATCAGGTGATCTTAGCTGAATGTTTTCTACGCAGTGACTACTAATATATTTTTTGAATCCTAGCCAGTTGACCCTGTTAATCGTTTTCGCATATGAGTTAGTTAAATCACTCCTTAGTGGGTTGAAAATTGTAACTATTGTGGGAGAGTGATCGGAGGACAGATCTACAGAGCCCTCTACGTGAATTAAGTCCCTATGGATATTTTTCGTGACGCCAAAATCTATAACATCTGGAATTTTTCTTACGTCAGTAGGCCAGTAAGTAGGCTCCCCACTCGAAATGACATCTAAGCCCATTTTTGAAATTGTATTAAACAACGCTCTACGAGAATTTTAAATAATTTTTTATTCACTCAACTTCTCGCTACCAAAAATAGGAAGTTACTGATTTTACCCAGATTTTCAAATATCAAGTTATAACCGTTACCACGTTTTGTGGACACGGGAATATTTTTTGAGCATCTTTGCGATGATGTTCATATGGACAGATGTATGTATATATGCATACACATATGTAAGCCTTTTATAGCTTAAAAATGGCTTAAGCGCTCGCAACAAAATTAACGGAATTCTAAAGGCATTGATTTCACTTATATTTGATAGATTTTGAGAATTTTCGAAAAAAAAACAAGGTTTTTATTAAATAAATATTAAGCTATCACGACGATTGAATTTTCTATTAAAGCCATTTATTGTAATAACTTATCTGCTTTTTTTAAATAAATTGATGTAATAGTTCGAAAGATAGCCAGAAACTATATTTTTTTTAAGTTTTCCAAAAATTAATAAATTTTCCTTTTTGGGGGCAGACAGCTGCAATCTCATATAAATATTTTTTTTAGAAAAATAAAAATTCCATTTTTTGGAAGAAACAGAATTTTTAAAATTCAAACATCATTTCATAATTTTTGTAATAGTTGAGAGATTGAAGTTTTGTTTTGTTAATGCATGCAATTTGATTATCAAAATACAATCATAATAATTTTCTGTATAATTGTATCATTGTATCAATTGTATTCTTGTTTCTTTGCAAAGTAAGAGCCAGCATCATTGTTGTCTGTTGTGTTATTGTTGTGTATGTTGTAATCTCGTCAGTGTGAAAGCACAAAACGCTCTATATAAAAGTTTGCACATTGTGCATATGGCTTGGACGCAGCTGATTTAAATTAACCGAAAAAGTCTACAGCAAGCGGAGAGTTGCTTGATAGAAAAGTTAAATTCAGACAGGTGATACACAGAAAAAAAATATTCTCCTATTACCATATTTAATAAAGATATATAGCATAGCATGTAGACCTGCACGAAATTATGCAAATTTTACTTAAAATCATTATTAAAATCTAAACCGTTTACACCAAGTTTTTTTTACATTTATCAAGATTTCGTATCCAAAACAAAAACCATTTACTGAAATTGTAGCAAATTCACAAACCTTTTTAAGTACATCAATTTTCTTGAACTACTATTTTGCACAAAAAAAAACCCCAGAGTGGCATTTCTAAGTACTGTAGTATTTTAAGAACATTTTGAAAAAATTTAGTGACGGAGTAGATTTTGTTACCTATATAAATATTAGTTTTAAAAAAAAAATTATGTTTCCCCGATTTTTATTGTGCCAACTGAGACAGACCATTCATAAACCACTTGTTTATTTTTATTTTATATATATTTTTTACTAATTAATTTTCAGACGCTCCTCATATGTTAGTTTTATGTTAACTTCCTTATACTATACATATGTATATGTACATATCTCAATTCCGCGATCTTTTTCATTGTTCTGAACGTTTTATTATCAAAATATTTTCTAGCAATTGCAGCGCATACAGTTTGTTGTTTGTTGTTTGTTGTTCAAATGTCTCATCATCATCTTCATCAGTGCCAGCGATGTAATGTTATTGTTGTGCATATTGTTGTTTTTGTTTTGCTGTTATGTCAGTAGTCAACTGTCAAATAGTGTTTATGTATGTGTTTTGTTTGTTTTTTCTTAAATATTTTTATTGCACTTTGTTATTAAATGACATTTTGCATTCTTGTTGGAGTGTGAGTGCAATAGATGAATGTGGAAAAGTTTATTTTATGTTTGCGTAACATATTCATTATTAGAAAGTAAGTTTGAAAAATTTTACATGTTAAATTTTCAGACGTAATAGAATCTTTATTAGATAATAGTTCAAATTGTTAAGGGGAAAGTTCAAATATTATTATTTATTATTATTAAGATAAAAACCTTTTAATATGGCATTTACAGCTGCACAATATCTAGCAGATTTTAATTAAAATCTTTATGAAAATCTATACCGTTTACACCAACTTTTTTTGACACTTATCAAGATTTTTTTATCCATTAGCTGAAAATTATTCAAATTGCAATGTAGCCAATTCCCACACCTTTTTAAGCGGACCGTAGCTAATTCACTCATCTTTTTTAGAAATATGTTACACACTGACACAATAGATTTCGTTTTATATGGGAAATCTAGTAAAAAGCAGCAAGATTTAGCTTGAAATCTTGTAAGTACTAGATTTCGAGACAATGTAAATGCCCTATAAGGTTGTTTGAATATTTTTCAAACTTTTTAGGGTTTCGTATACTAAAGGTGAGAAGTAGTCTGTGTATCCATCACAGGCTGTTTTCTTGAGAACAGTAAGACCTGAAATTTCCTTAGATATATATGACAGTTAAAAAATCAAGGGTATTCTAAAGCGAGGAACGCAAAATCAAAATCCTCATTTTATATATATAGACAATTATATATAGACACTTGAAATTTGCAAAGTTAGTGTATTTTTATGCAGACTACACTAATTAACACTGAAATTTAAACAAATCAAAATAAAAGGGTATTCTATCAGTTAATGTAAATTTTACTATATAAATGTTGACAGCTTGCTGTACCTTGGAAACCGTAAGCGGCATACTCTTGAAAATTTTGAAAACGCTAAACACTAAAAGTCCCATAATAAAAAATATCACCAAAACGAAAAAATCGCCAAATACCGGAAAAAATCACCAATCGAAAAAGCTCCAAAATCATCAGAACTTTTAAAAATCGCTAAAACTAAATTAAATCGAAAAAAAACCGCAAAACAAATCCCTTAAATAAGGGCCAACAATTAAAAAAATGCACTGCAAACCAAAAAAAAATTGAAAAAACCACAAAAGCGCCAAAACTAAGGAAAAGCACCAAAACTAAAAAAAACCGCCAAATATCCAAAAAAGTTTACCGTGTACGTAAAGTTGATTAAAAAAATTTTCTTCGTCGGTTAAGATATTCGATTATTAGACTAATAAGGTTCGCATAGTAAAGAGTGTTTTCTTAGAGTGTCACAACTTTGAGTTGGCATCACTGTTTTATTTGAGCATACATATAACAGCTGATAGTTGCTTTTTATTTAGTTTGCTTTGAAATTTCATTATGAATCGACTTACACCAAAGCAACGCGTGCAAATTGTTGAAATTTTTAATCAAAATAACTGTTCTATTCATCAAACTCATCGTGCACTTCTTCCATTTTCCGATTAAGCCCATTTCTGGTTGAATAGGTAAGTAAATAAGCAGCATAGTCACATTTGGAGTGAGGAGAATCCACAAGCTTTTATCGAAACACCATTACATCCACATAAAACTACTGTTTGGTCCACTGATGGACCAATGGGTGGCGGAGTCATTGGTCCAATATTACTATCAATGGGTGAACGGTATAGGAACATGATTCGAAATTTGTTTTTTAGCTCCAATACGTGGCATTAATTTTGCTGAGCGGACGGAGCCACATGCCACATAGCAGGCGCAACAATTGATTTACTCAAAGAAACTTTTGATGAAAAAATAATTTCACGTAATGACTCAATTAATTGGCCACCAAGATGGTGTGATTCAAACCCATTGAATTATTTTCTTTAAAATCACGTTAAGTTGCTCATCTACATCGACAAAATACAAAAATTTAATACCTGGAAATCCACATTCAAAGAGTTATCGGCGAAATACGGCCGCAAATGCTGCGAAGAGTTATTGAAAATTGGTGTTCCAGATTGCGCCTTCTACGCGCCAGCCGTGGTTGCCACATGACACAAATCATATTTACATATTAGTTGCAGGAAGTTTTCTTTCCAATAAAGCCCGTTTCATGGATATTAAAAATATATTTGCTTGTTTTATTATGATTTAAACTTGTGTCATTCTATAAAAAACACTCTTTACTATATATGTAGTGTCCCCTTCAGATGTGATTCAAAATCGCACTTTACTAAATTTATTTTGCCTTAACGACAGTTGCCTTTAAGTGCTATTTCCAGAACAAGTTTGAATCGAATATCACCTCCAAATACTCGACCTCTGATGAGTGTTGTAACATCACTTTATCTACTGAGATGGTCTGCCAGCGTAGAAAAAAAAATGTGAAAAAAAATTTTAAAATGATACTCGAGCTTAGATATCAACAATCTTCCTTCACTACTCCTAGTACGTTCTGTATAATGTCCCACAACATATCCTCAAGCTTTCTGCTTGCAATTATAACGATGTCATAGCAATATGCAGAGTTTTGTATGTCATTGCTTGCTAGTCTGTGTAGCAGAATCATAGGCAAAGTAAAATCATAGGGCTACTAAAACGCAGCTTAAAAAAAATTAATGCGCCTTATTTAACACCAGAGGCGCTGTAACACTGCATTATTAAAAACGTTCAAAAAGCAGAGTTGTCTTCTCTATCAATGTCCCCTTCCTAAAAGAAGGTAACAACTAGTAATAGTAGTAGACATTCATTGCCTGAGTGTCATTTCTCTTAAAAAAAAGACTTAATGCGCTATTAGACTCCACAGAAGTCATGAAAGTACGCAACCTTGGGGATACCCTTTCATTGTCCTGTAAAGAGATTTTTTCCCCCCTAAAGCTTTCTCACAGTTCTACTACTGAGCGTAGCCCATACTCTGACTTCCTTGGTTTTGAGAGCAGACCTAAATAGTTAGATTAGGCTAGCAGACTGCTGAGAAGTGAAAGTAAGTTTTCAGTTTACATAAGTCTAAATATCAGGTCCTTTTGTGTTACCTGAGGGTAGGCAAGGGATGGTGCAAGTACAGATGGTAAAGTGGCAGATAGACAGAAGAGAAGCTTTATATATTTTTTTAGTGTTTACAACACTGCTATTGTGCGTTCTGTTAATTTTTATATCGTTGCAGCGCCTCTGGTGTTAAAAAGGCGTATTAACGACAGTGTACTCTCCAAGGCTTTTTTGACATGCAGAGATTTACAGAACGCAATTTTCTTAGCATCTAAACTAAACATTCATCAACATTTCAAATGTTTGCATAGGTTGAAATTTTTAAAATTCAGAGCTTTTTGAAAAAAAAGGTATATACAAAATTCCTCTTATCATTTTACATTTGCAAATATCCATTTGTTCGATTACACACATTTATTTACAGCACAACCACAATTACATAAAACACCCATTTCCATTTAAGATACAATATCCTTGAACTATTTTCTTAGCAAATCGATTACAAATTCTTTAGTTTAAATTTATTATCAACCTAAAAATTTGCATAACTGAAATACATATTTTCTTGCAAGACACGAAAAGAAGAAAAAGAAAAAGAGAAAAAGGAGAAGGAGAAGGAGAAACATTTTACTAAATATAGACCTTAACGATTCAATTGTGTCATAAATCTAAAAATACTTAAAATTTAAGGACAATAAATGCACATATGAAATTTGGAAAATTGTAAAAGATTTAAAATATTTTGTATGTTAAAATGCAAAGATGTTTGCGGATAAGTGATAGTAAATAACTTTATACTCGTACATATATCAAACAACATGTTTCATATTTAAGTATGAGACTACTGAGGAAAAAGGAAAAAGTCGAAATTTTTGTATCTAGTTGCAACAGCAATGTTTTATTGTTGCTGTTGTTGCTGTTAGTAAAATGTAACGAGTAAGGAATATCCATTTAGCTACTTACTTATGTATTTTACTTTAAAAGTGTCTTCTGTTATCTTGACTAACAAGTGTAAAACCATGTAATATACTTGAGACGTTACACATACACACACTTTTGCAGACACACACCCGCAAACACACACACACACATACACATACACGCACATAGAGGTTTTTAAAAAAATTTTGTATGGAAGAGGATTGTTTAGTTTTATACGTGTTTCTTCATACTATAATCTTGTTCACGTAAGAACATTTACTAACACACACTTGTGTCCACATGCTTTAGTTTTGAAGAGATTTCTCCATTAACAGTGGTGTCGAAGGAAAAATAAAGTGATATGGAAAAATATATAGCAATTTTTTTTGGAATATAATTTAATTCTTTTGAATATTTGCTCACTTATTAATGAAAAGAACTTTTTGTTAAAATGATGAAAAAAAAACTTTTTACTAAAACATTTTTTTGATATAAATTATGATTCAAGCTTTGCTTTTACACTGAAAAACAAAGAGAGAGAGAGAGAGAGTGAGAGAGAGAGGGGCATAACAAAGTTATATAGGGTCTTGCAATAACACGTTTTATTTTAATAGCTGTCATGACTCAATCTACAACTACGTGACAGATGAAACATAAAAACTAAAAAATAAATTAATATAGAACGTTATATGGTTAGCTAAAATGCAAAAAGGCGCAACTAACAAAAAATTCAAAATCGAGTTTTTGATTGATTATCATGTATGCGTGTCATGAAAAAATTTTGCAATTATGCGATCAAAAATGACGCTTTTATTTACAAAAATAAGAAGACGTACATATGTACATAACTACAAGTTTCTTTAGTTTTATTTATAAGTTTTTTCTTATTCTCTAAAATTATATGTTTGTTACTTACACCTTTTTGCATTTTAGCTAACGATATATATGAATGTATGTATGCTTCAGCAGCGCTATCAAATTATTAAATTTCACACCAAAAGTTGTAAAAATTTTTGCGGTCACAGCTGGTAAAATTAAAATATTTTTGGGTCGTTGCACAGTGGTTGCCCCACTCTCCTTTATTCAGCTCAATTCATGTCTCCACAACTACAATAGTGAGACATACTAAATTTTATGTAGATGACTTTTGAAACAAACTGTATGTTTCAACAAAATCGGGGTGGTGGGGAAGCATAGAGAGGGGTACTCCTCCCATACAAAGAAATTATTAATAAACTTGATTTTTTATAAGAAATGCTGAAACAGGAACGAATTGCATATATACATATGATGGGTAGTCAATACAACAAGCAAAATCCACTATTTTTTATTCACCCTCATGAATTGCCTGGCATTGAATGACTTCGTGTACAAAATATCCAAAAACAGATTTTTTAAAAAGCCCAAGAAAGTTATGTAAAACACTATTGTCTATAGATGCAACCACAATCACGCGTGACTCACGCGTGACTAATGTGGGACTCACGTGTAAGAAAATCATGAAATTTTGCACACCTCTAGCACATGCAACAATGACAAAATTAACAGCAATAAAAGATTTATCAAAAGTTATTGAGAGCTTATTATTGGTAAACTCAAAGCGTGAGGCTCTCACTAGATCATACATAACTTCTAAAGCGCAACGATGCGCAGCATGAACTTTTTCTTAATTAACAACCATTTGTTGGGCCTTTAAAGTGAAATTAAAATCTCTGCTTAGTGGAAGCTAAATTAAACTCAGAAAAGCCATTTTCTTGCACTTCCAGCATAAACATTAAAAACAAAAGCACTATCACAAATAATTTTGTTAATAAATATCAGCAAAATATTTCAATAAATAGCTGAAGTTGATGTTTTCGCAGTTAGATTTGTTAACTTTTCAAAAATACTTAAGCTAAATAGGATTTAATTATGCAAAGTTTTTACATTTATTGGACAGGCGGACATCGCATCGAAAACAATAGGGTTGATTTTCCGCTTTGGGGAATGGAATTCTACAAATTTAAATTTTTTGTTTACTTTTTATTCCATTTGTTTTACTGTATTTACCCATTTAATGAGACTTTTATTGCTCTAATGTATACATTCTAGGCTAATAATATTGTGAATTTGTAAGGTTTAAGCTGACCACATTGGTTGTGCCCAAGCCTGTAGCCATTGTCCTGAGGAGTATTTTGAAGAGCATGTACACACATACGTTAAAAGTGGTTTGTTAAAATATCTATTGTTTTTAAGACATGCAAGTGCTGGTAGTAGATAGTTTTATGAAAATTGTATTTTTCCAATTAAAATAGTGGTTTCATCATGAGGTATTTGTCTTTATATTAGCAATCACATTCTTTTAGCTCAAGCTGTAACCAAAATTCTGCAACAACTATAAAATATCTATTGCAGCTGAAAATGCTCTTGAACAATTTTTACCAACTTTTGAAATGGGCCACTTTTATAGACATAAATTTTTCCCTTTTTTTTGGATAGCATTTTCTTTTCCATACTTTTAAGAAGTGCATCGATATTTTCTACGTAAGTCTTCAACTTTAGAAATACTTACATATGAGTGTTTATTTATGTGTGCATGCACCCAGCCAGCAAACCTGCTTAATTTCAAATAGGCCAAAAGGAATGGACTCATCACAAAATATCAAAATTACAAAAATACCTAAATGCAATTTTAAATCCAAGGTTAAATTTAAGCTTTTCTTTAGCTTTGAAAACGAATTTAAGTTAAATTATAACTTTTCCAACTTTAAACAATTTTGCTTGCTGGGTAATGTACTAGTTTTGTTCTTTGCTTTCTTTTACTTTCTTTTCCTTCTTGGTTGAAACTGTAATAACATATGGATAAGGATTTTTTCTCAATATTTGAAAAAGCTTGTAGAGGTATTGGCATGTGTGTTTTAAATTGTTCTCCAAAAGCGGTCATTTGTTCTTTGGTGATTTTACAATGTCAGTGGCAGTGCAACAGAAACTATAAAGAGTTTATTATCTCTCCAGCTAAAGAATAAAGTAATTTAAAATTTCCCAGAAGTGCTTTTGCTCGTCTAATAACGCCAGCAGGTCCTCATCTGCTTCGTTATACGAGAAGCAAATCAATTTATTTATTGATGTGAAACTCATTTTCTTAAATTAGTTAAGAAAAGTTAGTTTAAAAATATTCAAAAAAAAAACACTAATTTTCCTATTTTAATTCCTTTAAGCAATTAATTCTTTAATAACTCTGCTAACACTGGAAGTGAAATACAATGCAATTTTAGTTTAAATGTATTTGAAAGGACTTGCTGCAAAGTGAAAAATCTTTAAGAATCTATTGTTTTTTTTACAACAAGCAAAACTGGTTAACTTATGTACACAAATTAAAATAATACCAGAACTTTAAAAAAAAAATTTCATTGCTGACTATTTGAGCATTTGTGTGCCATTTAGTTCGTAATGTTTTTTTAAGTATTTTCATGTGGTAAAGAAAAATTGCAACTAAAGCGGATAAAAAACACTTTATGTTATTGTACTAAATACATTTAATAAAAAAATATTTAAGAAGTTTATTTTGCTAATGAAACATTTATGTTTATATTTTCTACTTTTTTTCTGTGTTTTGGGGCTGGCATCTTAAAACTACTTCGAAAAATTTTGAGGCCAGAAATGAGTTTAACTTTATGTTGCCTTAATATTCCAGTACTGTCAAATCAATATGAAAAACCATGTTGAATCAAAGTTATTTCAAGTTGAAGTAATTATAATTTCATTTACTGCCTCTTACCAGCAAACGCTCGATCGACAACTTATATTGCAAACAACAATAACATTAGAAAATTTGTTGTTGTTTTCAATATAAGTTGTCGCTCGAACGTTTGCTTGTGACATCGTGGGATAGGCAGTTAATGTCATTATTTTATTTATTAATTATGTAACAAGATTGTATGTATTGGCACAGAACATCAGGGAATGTGTGTGAGTGTGAGTATGAGTATGAGTTGTGTAGTTAGTTTCCTAACCCAGGTTTGAACTCGAACTCATCACGTGGTATTTAAAGCGATTACCACTGTAGCCACAACAACATTAATTATTTTTTTAGATAAACACTAAGTAAATGCCATCATAAATAAAATTTTAATTCATTAAAATTTAATTTCGGCTGATTACACAATACGACGAGTATCAAAAGAAACAACAACAAAATTTTGCCAAAAAACCGTTTTGAAAGCAAAGATCTGATTGAAAATTTTCGAAAATAAATGTATGGTACCAAACTTCAAAGTAAAGTCTTTCAAACAAAAAAAAATTTTTAAATCAGTTGGTTAAGAAGAATTACGTGAAATATAAAATTTGAATGGGCGTGCCTCCGCCCATTTTTTAAATTCAAGATTGTGTGTTTCTTAGAGCTCAGGATGTGTGTTAAATTAAAAAAAAAAATCGGTAAAGTAGAACCACTTTAAAAAAATATTAATTTTTAATGGGCGTGACTCGGCCCATTTTTGTAAATGATAGATTGTGTCTATACTAGAACTCAAGACGTGTGGTAAGTTTCATAAAAATTGGTTCAGTAGAACCACATGAAATATTACATTTTTAATGGGCATAGCCCCGCCCATTTTTCCTACTTTAAAATTGTGTAATTACAAGAACCAAAAGTGTTTGCTAAGTTTTGCAGCAATCAAATAAGTAGAATATCGTAAAATCAAAATTGAAAAATTTATGGGCGTGTCCCCACCCACTTTTTAAAATGGGACCAATTGGAAGCCTTGGCATCTCAGCAAAAAAAGAAATCGGTTAAAAACAAGAATAATTGACACAGCCGAGCACAACAGTGCATTGCAGCTATGAGCAAATTTTTTACTTTCCTATCGAGGCTTATTTTCGATTTTTTCGTAAGCGACAAAAATTAAAGTTTTCAGTAGAAGAATTTTTTTTTAAATATTCAAATATTGAGACTTATTTTCGATATAATGGTAAGCGACAAAAATTAAAGTTTTCAGTAGAAGATTTTTTTTAATATATTAATATGCTTTTATACGTAAATTGTCGCTTACGACAAAATTTTACAGCCCGTATCTTAAAAGTTATCAACAATTTAGGCCCATAAAGTTTAAATTTCAATAAAAAAGTATATTTTCGATAGCATGTTGCTAACGATAAAATCGAAAATAAAGCTCGATATTTCAAATAAAATTAATATGACCTCAAATCAAAACTTTTTCATGTTTCATGTTGATTTGACATTGGTATTTTTTTTCTACTACAACTCTTAGATATTTTCCTGATGCCTAAGAAAATACACACTCTCATATTACTAAAATATTTAATAAAAAAAATTAATACATTCTCCTTCAAATAACTTTGATTCAACGCTATTCTTCGTGTTATTTAAGTATCAAATTCATGTTGTTTCAACATGAAATATTTTTGATTCAAAGTGATTCTTTATTTCGATTTTACATTACTCGAATGTTAAATCAACATGATGACGATTTGTTAGAGCAACAATGAAGTGCATATAGACATCGCTGAACCACCAGCAAATAAATTTCAAATTAAAAGAAAACATTTTCTTTAAAGAATACAGTAAATCATGTTGAATTAACATGAAACACATATGAAGCAAAAGCATTGGCGAAAAGTTTTGAATTAATTTTGTTTTTGTAGACTTTAGTACTGAAATTTTTCCTTGTGTACCAATATCACAATCTTTTTTTTGTGTGATATTTTAATACAAATTTCCAAAATAAAATGTACTCTTCCCACTGTGCATCAGTTGGTAACTTTTCTGTTGATATAAGTAACGCCTTTTTTTATTATCTGAGCAGTGTCGATAACTGCGCATACATGAACGATTAAACTATTTGCACTAACCAGTTAACATTTATAACTTTGCTCAGAAATTCTTTGGGAAAAAAAGTAAAGCGATTACACGAACCGCTTGTAAGAGCATAGCAAAACAATTGGTATATAGTGTTAAGCCAACATAAGAAAATGGGAAAACTTTTTATATTCTCCTCAACTGCTTGACTAAAAATAATAATAAAGTCCAAGAACATATGAAAAAAAAAACAAAATAAAATAAAAACTAACAAGTCCCAAAGAAATTGAAAATATTTTATTACACAAAGTAGTTTTGCCCTAAAGCCAGCGCCACATAGAAAAAGTGTTTTGGAGTTAGTTCTTTTTATTTATTTTTTTTTTTATTGTTTGCTATTGTCCCCATTTGTTTCTTGACTGAACTTTAAACTCAATTCTGATAATTTTTTATGCTGCACTTTCTGCACTGTTAACTTGTCACTTGCAGACAAAAATTGTCACATTAACTTTTCCTTGTGTTTTTTGATAGTGGACGTTTTTTTTTTGCTTGTATGGGCTGCTTTTAGAGATGTCTGCTCTAATAAATGTTAAAATTTGTTGAATTTTTTTTAAAGAAATTCTTAAGTGAAACATATGTTTATGTATGTATGTCGGTAGGAAAGAAATATTAATTGCTTAGAAGAAGAAAGGAATAGAGAGAATAGAAGAAAGGATGGATGTTTTTGTATGGAATATGATATTCTTTATTATTAAAATTTTTTTAAAAAGCTTAGACAGCCAATTAAGCTTAAACATTTTTTTAATTTTTTATAACAGTATTTTTTTTTGGAAACAAAATTGTTTGCATAATATGCGAGCTTTTGCAAGAAAGCTTTGAGCTTTGACACCGACGATAACACAACAGCCAGTCAGAAATAGCAAGTATTGTAGTCTCCGAGATCTTATTGCCTGTTGTGCTCTCGTCGACGTGAAAGCACAAAGCTCTTTTATAAAAGCTTACACATTGTGCCAAGTTTTCATGTACGTTAGACCTAAATATTCCGTGGAAAGCAAATAATTCTGTTTACAAAAAAAATATTGCTATGAGCTTTAAGCTTAATCTGGCTAGGACGTAGCTGCCTTAAATTACAACTGCCAAATTCATAAAAATATAACTTAGGTTTGTTAAGGGAAATTTTTTAAATAAGCTTGAAATAAACCTTAAATATTTCTTATGAATATAGCAGTAAGTATATTGATATGGTTAAAAGCTTAATTAATCCTTTATTTTAATTATAAAAATTTACATGATCCCTGAGATCAAAAAAGTGGCGCTATGAAATAAGGTACAAAGAAATAACGTTGTGCAAACTTTTACAAAAGAACTTTTGTGCCTTCACACCAACAACAACACACCAGACAACAATGCATGCTGTTACTTTGCAAGGAAACAAGAAAAATGTAAGAGCTTTCAAAGCTGTTTACCTCAAATCAAGAAGAAATCTTCTATTTTTTATTATTATAAAAAAATTGCGTCTTTATTCTCTGTACTTATGTATTTTCATTTAAATTCTATACCATATACATATGTATGTAGTATATTGTAGATGTTATTTATTTATACATACATACATAGACATTATGTTATATTCTTAACTAACTTACTCACCAAGTATTGAACCAGCAAACTTCTACCTGATAGACAAGCACTCTAACCAATATGATAACAAGCAGCCTGAACAACCATTGAAATAATTGTAAAAACATGCTTATACAAAAATGAAAAATATCATGAAAAAAATTGTATCTATGTCTACTTATAAAAACGAAATAACAAGACACCACATAAAATCAAGAAGATTTCCTTATTAAAAAAATCAATAAGATGCTTTACGCATACTCATATAGGAACCTACTAAAATCAAGAAGCAAACCTTATTGAAAAAATCAAAAAGGCAACCTAAAAATCCAATAAGAAATCCCTTTAGTTTACAATTTATAAAAAACCTAATAGAATCAAGATGCTTTTCTGCATGGATTGTTTTTTTTTTTGGTGCCAAAAATAACGGAAATTGAGTAAAAAAAGTTGTGAATAATAAGATTTCTTCTTGATTTTATATGGTTTTCTTCTTGATAAAATTAATAAGATTTACCACATAAAAACAATAAGGAATCTCTATGAAAAAATCTTTGCTTCTTTCTGCTGGGACACCCTTTAGCCTAAAAACGTTTCATAGAGAAAATTTCCTTGTTGTTACAAATATAGTATTTTTTCATCACTAAAAATATTGAAAAAATAAATAAATATTTCATATTAAATCAATATTTTTCCCCCATTTACTCAAGATTAAACTCCAGAAAAATTCACCAACGCAGTTTGCTAAATAAAAATTATATAACTTATTTTTGGAATATGCTAAAAGGAAATATTTACTACTTGTAACATTATTTTGCAAAGTTTAGAATTTTTTTCCTATAAACAAAAATAAAAGTTATAACCAATTTGTAGAAATATAACACTTTTATTTGATTTAATGTGTGATAAATTTACTAGTAAGCGCACACGGAGAAAAAAAGTAATAGCTGCAAATCTACAATTTATTGAAGAAAATACATAAATAAAAATATCGAGAAAAAAATAGTTTTTTTAGCAGAAATTCTCATTCGAACAACATACAAATAAATGACTACGACGGCATGTTGCAATTTGAAATAATATCTTTTAAAAGTTTTTGGCATGTTGTTGCTAGTGAGCAGAAAATGCAAAGGCAAAAGTGAAGCAAATCAAAGGAAACAGCAGAATACACTGCAAGTGTGCTGTGCAATGGCAGATTAAAAAAAAATAAATTCCAACATATAAAATGTAAATGGTGTGCGAGATCGTATTTATGCTTTTAAATATATGTGTGTTTATGTATGTGTGTGTGTGTGTGTGTGTGTGTGTGTGTGTGTGTGTGTGGATGCTGTCCTTGTGCTTGTATTGGGCAATGAAAAGTGCACAAGTTACGACTTAAAATGCCATCTTACAAAATACTCTTAACAACAACGCCAACAACAACTAACAACGGAAGTGTAGGAAGAAAAAAGAAACATAAACGTTTCCCAGCCACCCCACAATATCAACCAAAGGAAATTTAGAGAAAAAAATACTTTTTTTTTCAAATTAAATTTAACATTTTTGTTTACATTTGATGCCCTACATTTTTAAGGGCAGCATTAACGTTACCACAGTGAAGATAATCCCATGTAAATAAAATTAAAAAAAAAATTATATTCCTGTTGTTCCAACTTGAAATAACTTTGATTCAAATTGATTCTTCATTTTGATTTTAACAGTGCGCAAATGTTAAATCAACGTGAAAAAAAAATATTTCAAAGGAAAAATTTTCTCTGAAAATTACTATAAATCATGTTAATCTAACATGAAACACATATGAAGCAAAATCATTACTGAAAAAGATTAGATTTATCTTGTTTACGTAGATTTTAAGTTGAAACTTTTCTTTGTGTATGAATTATTAAAATTGCAAAAATTTTAAATGGATAATTTTTGTTTGTACTCTAATAATTTCAATTCAAGTGTTTATTGGATTAATGAAAAAAATTATTGAATATGAATATTAAGATCACACACATACAATTTTATATTGAAAAACTACTCAGCTTAATTGGAATTCTTACTAGAAATTTATTAAGTGGATAAATTATCAACAAAAATATACTTTTAAATTTATTGAAATTTTGTATAACTTCGAGTTATTGAGTTATTTATTTAATCAAATCAAAATCTTCGATATATCAAGCCATAACAGCAAAAAAAAAAGATTTTTTGACAAAAATCGATAATTTACGATCGCAAATGATCGAGTTTGGTAAAAAAAAAGCGCTTAAGCTTTTTAGGCGGTTATGGCAAGAGGTAATAATATATAAAAACAATCAAATGTCGTTCATTGGTAATCGCATCACTTAAGAACGGCTGCAAAAATTTATCTAAACTTGAAGAACTTCTGTACAAATTTGTCTAATTTTTATGGTTGCGTACACCAACGGTGAAAAGGAAACGTATTTTTTCGCTACAATATCCGTCTGGCCGTCACAGGCTCTTTTCTAGAGAATCGAAGGAGATACGGACCTGAAATTGTCACAGTGGATACTAATGATAATCTAACATCAGTACCTTGATTCTGTAACTTTTATTACGATAGTCGTATCGCTATAATAAATTTAACGAAATACATTTTCAACTTTGCTATTCAGTAACGTATTTTAACGATATTTGTTGTCGGTTGTAGTAAAAAACATTAAGTCACAAGATCAAATTCATTGAGTTTTTCTTTATTATTCTTTGTAACTTTCGCCAATTTTCACATTTTCTATACAGAGATACCACATAATATTGAATGAAATGGTAAGTAAGATAAAGTTGAAGATTAACGTAAAAAAGAAATTACGGAATCACTTTATCGTTACCGCAAGCTAATAAATAAGTCGATAAATATCACGATTTTTGGTTCGCGAAAAGAACACAGGTAAAGAGCGCCCTCTTTCGTCGCTAATGTGTACCTGAATCATCATCGAAGTAAGATCACCAATAAAATCATCATCATCATCGAAGTAAGATCACAAAAAAAAAAGATCATTGACACCAGCGGCGCTGCAAGACTGCATTATTAAGAACGTGCAAAAAGCAGAATTGTAAAAGAATGAAGCTTTCCTCTATCTCTTCCTTCACCACCTGTTCTACACTATTACTATCCGTTTCCTACAGAAAGTAATGCCTAATAATAATAGTAGCAGGCTTTCATTGCTTGAGTGTTACTTCTCTTTAAGAAAAAAACTATATATGAGAGTAAAAACTTAATGGGTGTTCGGAAGCAGCAACGAAAAATTTTTAAAACCTAATGTAATTAATGTACAGGCAGAATTTTATAAAAACGCTCGCAATTTTCAAAGTTTTATGTACATATTTTTATGCAGTCTGCACCAAATAACGCTGAAATTCAATAAATCAAAATCAAAGGGTATTCTATCAGTTAATGTAATTTTGACTATATAATTTTAACAAGTTGCCGTATCTTTGAAACCGTAAAAGGCAAACTTTTAAAATTTTTAAAAGCACTAAAACTGTAAAATCCCAAAATAAAAAGATTGTAAAACGAAAAAATGAGTTCGACCTAAGTCTCATTTTTAATGAGTTTGATTACAGGTTTGTGTCAAAAACGAGCTACTGAAAGAGTTCGATACAAGTCTAATGAGTTCCATACATGTAGACTTGGGTCGAACTCATTCACTTAATTCAGTTTTGCCACAAACCAATGATCAAACCCATTTAAAAAATTTTGTCCGGACAAAAATTTTGTTCCGAAACAATGGGTGAATCCAGCTTTACAGGTTTGTGTCCAAAGCGAGCTACTGAATGAGTTCCATACATGTAATAGACACAAACCAACCATGTCATTTATGTAAATGGGTTTTATTTTTGGTTTATGTCTCAAATAAGCTGCTGATAGAGTTCGATGCAAATCTAATAAATTTAATTATAGGTTTGTGTCAAAAATGAGCTAATGAACAAGCTATACCCAGGTCTATAACTCATTTATAATATCCGCTTCTGAATATTGTTTTCCTAAGTTGAGGGATCTAGACTTGATAAATATTAAGCGTCTACTTAAATTCCATTGTCAAAGAGTAAAACCAATGGTTTACTGTACAGCTTTACTTATTCTACTAGAGTTTACCTATAAAAATAATTACTACATCGACCTGTTTCTTAATATCTAAGCTTGTCGATATTTATCAGTATACGATACACAGTATTCGCATTATTTTGCATAAATATTTTATGCATGCAAAGATATTTTTCTGTTTGGTGATTTCCTTTGGTAATAGTGTTGCATGAATTCAATGAAGAATTTCAAGAAATTGTCTACATCCCCTGTTGGGTATGAGTCAATGTGCATTTACTCGTACTATGTTTGTATATTTCACAAGAATTCTTATTCCATCAGTTTCATTTAGTTTTTACATTCGCCCTTATTGTTGTTGCTTTTGGCCAAATAAACTAACGAAATTGTAAACTTATTTTTTTTTTATATATTGTAATAATAACTATAATTGAAAATTCTTGCAAATTTTGTTGCTTAAAATTTAATTTTTTTTTGAGGTATCATTGGTCATTTTTCTAAAATTAATTAGAAAATAAAGTAACTAATATTGGGTTTTCCATTGTGAGCAAGCAGAATTTTATTGGAAGTGAAAATGGATATATGTATGTTTAATTTGAAAGCAGAAGTATAAAAAAAATTGTTTGCTATAATTATTTTGTTGTTATTTTCTAACCATACAATTAGTTTTTATATCTTCACAAACAAGTATCAAATATTTATGTTACAAAATTGATATTGAGAAACAAAATATGTACGTATGTATGTTTCATATTTATAATAACCCTGTAGGAAGTGTCAAACAATGCTTTTTAACAGACTGCTCGACGTTAAAAAGGGTGTTATGTTTTTCAGCCTATGTTTGTGTGGGGGGCCGATTTTAATGATTTTTACTTCAATCGATATGTGTTAATCTCGGAAGTGTCACTAAAGATATGACAGTATGACAGTCGAAATTCAATAGACACAATTTAAGAATACGAAAAAAATAAAAAGTTTTTATCTATATTAAAATGTGTAACGTGCGATAGGTATTGACTCTTTAGGATATTTAAAGTTGCCCGCAGTCGGTTTTTTTAATTTTAATAATAATGGCACCGAAGCCTCATACCGTTCTTACTGTTAACGAAGTAATTCTCTTGAGACTATTTGTAGAAATTTGAAACATATATTCAATAGTATATTTTGGTAATTTCAGTCTACGCTTTTGATACTTTTTTTCAGCAAATGTGTATAATGAATTTGCATATGTATATTGTTCTTATTTCGTGTGACATTTCAAAAAATTAAAAATAAATATATACATATACGTATATAAGTTAGTTCAAAAAGAAAGTATATAATGCATAGCAAATACGAATATTAATATGTAAAGACCCGGTTGACAACGTCACTAAAATAGTCGACAAACTTAATTCGAAGCTTCCTACAGGGATGTATGTGCATGCATACACATGCATATGCAGTATATATGCATGTTGTAATTTAAAATTCGGTTAGTTTTCGTGCTTTTATTGTCACATAATTAACTTGAAATCATATAAGACTTACCATGTAATATAATTTAATTTAGTTAAAAGGCCATAAACATTTACAGCCTTATTTATAAAAATTATTAAGGCTTTTTAAAGGCTTAAAAATTAAATTTTTTTTATTTACATCTGTTTTAAAACCCTTTACAGAAGCCTTAATAATTTTTATAAATAAGGCTATTAAAATTTGCTACACTATTTATCTAATGTTGTTTTAATAAAAAAATAAATAAAACAATTCTTAGAACGACTTTTCATTTCTCATTTGTAGAATCTGAAGCATACCAATTAAATAAAATCGGCTTCCTACATGCGATATGTTGATGTTAATCGTGTCATATCGATCGCAACAAAGCAAACAGAGAACTTGTTATAATGTCAGTGTAATTCTACATTAATGTATTTGAATTACCAGTATAATATACTTAGACTTTATTGCTAGCTAGACTAACAGTTTACTTTCTACTTGTAAAGCATGTTTTTGTCTTCTCGAAGATGTAATTTTTTTAATTTTACTAATTTTTCGTCTTAAAAACTATGCAACAACTAAAAGCAATATAAAGCAACAAAAGTTAAAAGCTGTTGTTTAATAACATTATTCATAATCGAACTATTTACAGGAAAACTTTAAAAGTGATATAATATATGTGCAGTTAAATAATAGCCTGGAACTTTACTATCCTGTCATTATAAGTGTGTCACAACAAGGTGTTTGTGAATTTTTTTTTATAAATTGTATGGCTAATAAGGCATTTACACCTGGACGAAATCTAGCATATTTCGATCTAAATCATTATGAAAATCTATACCGTTTACACCAAGTTTTTTTTGACACCAAAACAATACCCATTGACTGAAAATTTTCCTAAGCTACAACCAAACAACTGAAATGTAGCCAGTTCACAAACCTTTTAAAATACATACGATTACTTCTTAGCACGAATTTAAAAAAAATATTTGCATCACTAAGTACATGTTGTGCTAATGGTCTTGCCGTAGCATGCGCAAAATGGTATAGTATATTAATTCTCACCACTTAACAATTCCTAGTGGTGAGTATCGATATACTATACCATTTTGCACATGCTACGATGCAAGACCATTTGCACAAGACTGTGAATTGGGTTAATGTGATTCGGTAATTTCTTTGCTACGATAGTACGTACGTCTGTGTTTTACCCGCCATTTAATTGCATGATAGACATCCCCGCATACAAAGTCTTCCAGCTTGCAAAATAAGCGAAAAGCACAAAGAAGAATTATGAAAAAACTAAAAGAATCAAAATTCTTCGTTATTTTTAATTTTTTTAATTTAACCCATAGCGGTCGTTAAAATATGTTACTGAATAGCAAAGTCGATAAAATTTCGCGATACGATTATCGTAAAGTTACTGAATCCAGTTACAGATATAATAAACTTGCCTTTATCTTATTGCTTACTTTATATGAAAGTAAAATTTGTAATAATGATGAATGAATAATGAAAGTTGAATTGTAATAATTAACTAACTACAAGTTGTAATAAATGTTTCTATGCACTGGTTAAACTTTAAAATACGTATTTCGAAAAATTGCATATATTTTACACATTTCGTCGGTTGGTTTCTGGTTTGCGGCACAGTATGTTCAAAATACATTATATCTGCAGCAAACCAGAAACCAACCGACGATTTGCTAAACGATTAGCAAAAACCTTGATGAACCGTAAATATTTTATAGCAAAAAATAAAATCAATAAAATAAGAGAGGCTTAGTGCCTGGATAAAATAATTGTTATAGCATTTGTTTACTTTTCGATTACTACGTACTTATTTCGATAACAGCAAAAATATAATTATAGTTACTTTCCATTGGAATAAGTATTGAATAAATAAGGGGAAATTTGGATACGGAAAAAGCTTTCCAAATTATGGCACATTCAACTAAAGCTCATTTTTAATGATACGAGCTTTTTACGTTGTTTTTCAAAAGGAACTTAGAACTTTTTAAGCAAATTAATATATGAAGCTTCTAAGAGTGTTGCCAGGAAGCAACACGATGTCGACAAGGAACTTTTGAATGACAACTCGTATTGAAAGCAGAAATATGTATATAAGCTCAGCGAGACAAACGTTGTCTTACGCCCCTGCTTGAGTGCATGCCCAAAAATTCATTCAAGTCGATCCAGCCGTTTAGTTGCCGTATATATTTCATTCAAATCGGTCCAGTCGTTTAGGAGGAGTTCAGTGACATACACGTACAGTAGAATTATATATATATATACATATATATGTATATATATATATCTGTGGCAACAAGGAAACAGTGCTTAAGTAGAGATAAGTTGATTTTGAGTTTATTGCTCCTTTTTAATCTGCATATTCCAAAGTTCCCCTGGTCAAAATCTCAATATATTTGTGTGATTTTGCTATCTTTTACTGTTTTGCTAAATTCTTTTTTATTTTAATTTTCTGAAAACAAGGATTTACTTTCACAAAGTTGTCCTTTTTAAATTCTACTGTACTCAATTGAGTACAGAAGCGGAATCCATATAAAAATTGTGGCAACACTGCTGTGTGTAAATGGGATCGCCAAAATGTGATTTACTTTTTCTGCTGGTTTTGAGTAAAGCAAAAAAAACCGAAATTTCTTCAGTGAGGCGTATTGCACGCGCAATAAATAAAATAATATATAAAAAAATACTTAGAAAACCAATAAGATTTGGCCTTAAGAACTGTGTAGCAGGCAGTTCCACTGGATATTACTACCCTTTTGATTTTGATTCTAGAAAGTTCAAGGAAAAGTGTACTGATTATCGCTCAGGGTTAAGAATAGTAAAATGAATTGCTTGGGAAAATGGAGACTGACGCAACATCGCACAAAGATTTTTTTTTCAAAGCTCTAATTATAATCACTAATTGGATCTAAAGAAAAAAGGATTTCGTGTGACTGGAACATTGAAATAGCATAGTACTAAAAAGTGTTCATTGAGAAGTGCGAATATAATAAAAAAAAAGGAGCGAGTCTTATATTACTACAGATTTGACAAGAAAAATTACATTTTTTCTAAATGGAAGGACAATAGCCTTCTGCACAACGACAACAAACAATGATACAAATGTTTCAGTCTTATAACAATGATATGGGACTAGTAGAAAAACTCGACCAGTCAATTTTGCTTTTCGAAGGAATTGCTTTTCGTTGCAAAAAATAGCGGTGAGCATTGATATGGCCATTCAAAACGCTTGGTGGTTATATGTAATGGGATAGATCAACTTTTGTTCCGACGTTCCATTGCAATGTACTATTTACATCAAAATACACAAAATAAAGCCCGACTTTCGTCTTCATTGGTCCTAGCATTACCTCAAGATAGCACTACCCCAAAAAGCTAAAAACCAATTAAGATGTGTTTTGTGTCATGCTAAAGTTAGCTAATTTAAATTTTCTCCTGTAACTTTTATTACAGGAAGGCTGCAATAAGTGGATACTTTTTCCATCAACTCAAGAAAAAATAATGTTCAGATAATTGCTTGATTGTCGAGGACCAAGTAATATTCTTGCATCCTGGTCTTAATAACGTTAGAAATGTAGAGTAAACCGACTTTTTTACATTTTTTTACATATTACGGGGACTTAATAACAAAAATGAATACTTTTTTCAACTTATATTTTTAAGACTTCTAATCTCATTTGGAATAACAGCTTAATTTAGGTTATACTTCAACTTAAATGTATTATCTACAGTGTGTAGCACGATGTTTCTTAAAACAAATAAAGGTTAATAGAGCATTTCCCAATTCAACTGTAAAAGAAATACATTTCTAAAAATCGATTTGAACGCTTGAAATGCTCTCCTGCAAAACAGTTAAATATGACTTAAACATTTTTTCCTTATCGCCAAAGAAGTTATTGATTGAAGTACCAAGCGTTTCTGGTAAATTACAGTTCAGCTTTTAACCAAAATGCTTAGTACTTTTGATAAGTGTTGCCGCCTCTGGCAAACGACTTTGTACTAAAAATCTTATGGTTGGAAAATAAACTTACTCGCCTTCAATCTTTTTTTAAATGAAGCCAATACAAATTAAAATAGAAGTGGAAAACATAACAGCCCAATTCAAAAACTTGTGCAAATGGTCTTGCATCGTAGCATGTGCGAAATGGTAGAATACATGGATACTCACCACTTAACAATTCGTTGTGGTGAGTATCAATATACTATACCATTTTGCAAATGCTACGATGCAAGACCATTTGCACAAGACTGTGAATTGGGCTAAAATGTATTCATATTAAAATCCATACATACATACATTTTCAATTGCAATATAAAACCTTTCTTTTATCTTCTGCAGCTGAGCACAATAGCCCAATTCACAAGCTTCTGCAAATGGTATTGCAAAATGGTTAGTATATTGATATTCACCACTTAACATTTCTTAGTGGTGAGTAGCAATATACTATCCAATTTTGCACATGCTACGATGCAAGTTCATTTCAAAACATATTTAGGGAACATCTGTGAGCTTCACTTTGCCAACTTCTTAACCAGGCCACAAGCTTTCCTAGTGAAAAAAAAATCGTAATCGCATGATACTTGCTACCTTTATTAGCAAAGACCCTAACCCCTGGTCTATTCGTTATTAATTAACGTTATTGCAAGCTTGCAACCAAGTACATTTAAAGCTGTTATTTCCACAACCCCATTATTTCATTTATACAGACTTTGACACTTTCAAATGTCAAATCTCATAGCAATGCATAATTAATTGATTATATAAGATTACCTTTTTAATAACGCCATAGTTTTACCTTAGGAACACAACCACAAAGACACGAACTTGCCAATTAGATACACACAATCATGGCGGACATAAAATTTTGCACACTTTTATTACCCGATTTAACGCATAAAAAACGCACTATTTGACAATTAAACACTTTTCTTATATTAACTAAACATTAAATTTTACTTTTCACTTATTTTTGAAACATATAAACTGTATTTAACTAACTTTTTCCCGTAGTTATTATACCGAATAATTACAAACGTCCGATCGCGTTGACTGAAACTTTTACAATGGCATGATGATGGGGCGAATGGAGCGAATTTGCCCTAAACATGTGGCGAATTAATGTAGGGTTGCTTTTTATTCACAAATTCATAGAATTTGGGGATTGCAATTATTTACACTGCATTTCCGTCGATTTGCATACGAAATTAATTATTTTCTTTATATATTTCACTAATAGTTATTATTGATAAAAATAAAAAACTGTATAAAAATATAATATGTATAAGCAAAAACATTATAAAAATTTTACGAAAATTTATTCCACCATACTAGATATACAGGCTTATGATTTTTAAACTTATTTATCGGCTTTACTTAATTTGATAAATAAATCAGCCCATTCAGGCTGATACGAAATTAAGCAATTTCAAGCTCAAATTACGAAAAACTGAATGATATTTGAGTTGATTTTGCAAACATTTTATTCACTGCGGGAGACACTGAATTATTTTTTTCAGTTATATAAATTTTTTGTTACACTTATACAAATTTTTCTTTCAAAAATTGTCATATATATAATAATTTTCAATCTTCTTTTGATATCATATTGAATTTAAAAAATGTTATTCCTTTAATTCTTGTTTCTCATGGTTGTAAATTTACTCATGTTTAAAAAAAAGTAGTTTTAGTACAAAAACAGAGTCGTATATTGTAAAGTTTTGTTAATTTCATCGAAATTAAGTGATATAACTTAATTTGGAAAATGTCAAAATATACAGGAAATTACTTTATTTGAACTTGATTTCGACTGAAGTAACGAAATTTCTTAATTTGGCGTCAGCCTGAATGGGCTATAAGACGTAAGAAAAATAACTTAATTCAAATAACACTGTGTGACAAAAAAAATACTTGTGACGTGTTACTATTTATCTGGAAGGTATTCGAGCACAACAACAATATGTATTTGAAATTTTCCAAACACCCTGAAAATCTTAAATTACTGGTAAAAACAAACCGGTTCTTCATACCCATAGGCACTTAAGGCCGTTTCACACTATAATACAAGTATTAATACTTTTGTGAAAAATACAACTCTGACATGTTGAGTTGTTATTGTCTTTTGAAATTTTTGAAACAGAAATTAGATTAGGGATGCATTTTCGTCAAAAGTATTAATACTTGTATTATAGTGTGAAACAGCCTTTATCAACATCTAACTAAGTTGAATATCAACCGATTTTAAATTTATGAATGGATCTAGAAAGAAGTGGCTAAGACCTTTTGATATATATTTTGTCTCAGTAAACTTCAGATATGTATATGCGTGTATTTTTTCACCAAATATAATTTTTTCGTTTTTTCCGACACTTTTCTACTTTGGATTCGATGTTAGGCAGTAGTTTTGTATTAGATCCATACTGTTTATGACTTTACTTATAAAACATAATTGATAAAGAGTAATTCGCAGGTTTATGTTAATAAATTTCTTAGAAATTTAAAAATATTCTATTAAAATACTTTTTGTTACCGGCATGATGTACTTCGAGTTCTATTTATACACTTTTTTATGTATTTAAGTTTCCAATATGATAAATGTACAATTGAATGGACGCATATCAACGCAAAGTATAACATTGTTATAACACCGGTCACCAAACTGTTTTCCTTGAGAAACATATTCTTCACATTATATTCCCTTAGGAGGAATCATGGCATTGATAGAAGCTTATTTCATAAAAATATATGAACAATTTATATAAAGACTATCTTAAGAATTGAAGATAGAAGGTAGGTACCTAACACGAATAATATGACAGACAGGATTTTCTTGTGCCAGTTGGAAACTTAGTAGAAAAATTAATAAAAATTTATAATTTTGTATGTTAGGTACATATATCATTAAAAAATGCTGAGGGTGGACATAAGGTACATATATCTTCACAAAATATGCTGAAAACGACTCCTCTAAAGTAAATTTGTTGACAGTAGTTGAGAAAACATCTTATAGAAATAAAATTTTTGTCTGGGTGCCGCCCCAGAGATTAGAGATATGTTATAAAAACTTAGTCGGGAAACCTAATCGGGCTTAGTATTAAATACTGACCCATCAATGAGATAATCGGCATCACCACCTTTGTCCACAGTTACACGCACTCTCTCTCTCCTCTCCTATTAGCTTGGTTCATGAATATTTGTTGATGAAATATAAAGTTTGCCCACTCTCACAAACCTAACATAAGTGCAACAGGATGAATAGTTCTTCTTTTAATTGAATAGATGGTGCAATATTTCCATAAAGAATTCTAATAGACTTTTTCCTGAAATGGTGTGTTCATATTTAGTTTAGAGCAAAGACCAGCAGATGAGTGATTAGCTCACCCAATCTTTGTAGGCTAAAAGATAGATGATGAGGCAGAGCCGATGACCTTAAGGCCATAAAGTTACATGACATTGCTCTGGACTAGAATATCACAGACTTAAACTTTTCCACTATGGGCTTTAATTAATTTTTTTGGTTATTTGCTTTTCACATAAAACTATTAAAAATTAATTGAGCCTACTCCGCCCATATTTGTGCAACTCCATACTATGCAAATTTACTTTGTATAGTGTGTTTAATTAATAAATAAATAAATAATTGAGCCTTTCATAGTTTTTTGAACATTTTTCCACAGACACAAGCTTTAATATATGTATAACTAAAGAGTTTTAATTTTGATACATAAAAACGAGTATTTTTAAGAGAAATGATATATCATTAATATTGAAAATAATGTAACCAATAAAATTTCCTATCACCAGTTCTCACATTTGCGGCTGTATGTCTTCGATAACTTTTTTTTTTTGTAACGCATTGCATTTAGCGTGAAAATTCATCCAGGCTCAGTTTCAAAAAATTTAGGTTCAATAGCCTCACCAGACTAAAAGCCGCATCATCTAGTCATGCATTGAGGATGGAGATGCTACTCAGCAATAGTTCTTCTGTCTTCCGAGCTCCAAATATAATAATTCCTCTTGTTAACAAAGGCTCCGATGTGAAAATGAGCTTCATTACTCAAAATGAGTTTTCGATGGAATTCTGGATCAGCTTGATGCATTTCATGGACCTAATCAGCAAAGACACGACGTTGTTCATGATTGGATGGCGTGTGTTCTTGTGTTAACTGCATCTCAAAAGCCTTAAGTCCTAAATCGTTTTGCAAAATATGTAATTTAAATGTCGCTTGTGAAATTGACAGTCACAAAGAATAACGAGAAATGGACAAACATGCGTTTTAATCAATACAAAAGGCTACAGCAGCGACATGTATGAGTTCATTTTCCCAACAGTTTGACTCAAAATTGCTTTAGTCTTGCGAAATATCTCTATTTGCCATTTTTGTAGTTAATTTAAATAATTTCAATGCGTTTTAAAGGGTTTATCGTTAAAAATTGTGTTCATTAATAGCGTAGTTTTTAATTGTCCTCTATTAAGTGTGTGATAATATGACCGGCTATTAAAAATGAAATGACTTATTGGAACACCTTGCACATACTAAGTATGCACATAAAATGGCATACATACATATTCCCATTTCCTAATTTTACTCTCAGAACTCTTAAATTTGTTGGAGTATTGGCAACTCTGTTTGAAATATTTTGCGCGGTAAATTGTCGACTGAAGCGAATTCGCTTAGTTTTTTCAAATGATAAAACACAGTGTTGCATTTTTCGGTCAAAGTGTCCAGGGATGGATATTCTGACATAAGTTATATTTCAGACAAATATTGAAACATATTGCATAAATAGATATTTGTGCATTTACATTATATATCGAAACATGAATGTATATAATGCGACCAAAATCAAATAAAATTATTTAGTGCGTCTTTACTATAGGCTCACATGAAACATGATCAATTATATGGAAATTTTTGTTGCGAAAATAAATCCAATAATATTATTCATATGTAAGCGTTGATATTTCAAAAAAGATCTATGGACAAAAGCTCCATAGATCTTTTGTCCTTGTTTTTCTTAAGCTTGTTCTGTTGCAGGAGATTTATGTATGTCACTTTTATTATATATTCCTCCAAGGATAAGAAATAGTGCATATAAACATATTTACGTATATATATAAATATGCAAATTTATTTAAATAAAACATATGACCATTAATAATAACATTTTCTATGAATATGAAAGCGGGAAAAATCCACGATTAAAAACTGTCAGTATACTAATTGTCAATCAGCTTGATTGAAAAAACTATTAATTTTTGTTATTTAGTCCCCGTAATAAGCAAGAAATATCAAAAGTTCGATTAATATAGAGTTGCATTACTAAGATCAAGATGCAAGAATATTACTTGGTTCTCGACAATCAAGCAATTATCTGAACATAAGTTTTTCTTAAGTTAATGAAAAAAGTATCCACTTATTGCAGCCTTCCCGTAATAAAAGTTCAACAATCCACGTGCTTCTTTTAAGTCAGTACAAGTAAACACACGACTGCTTCAGAAATTTATGAGAACATCAAATTCCTTCTCGTGTGGAATCTCTTAACTACTTTTTAAGATACGAAGCTAATAATTATCAATTATTATTAGTTAAGACCATCACTATCAAACACAATCGCACAACCTACGAAAAAATACAACCCTGATCTGATGAATTGTTATTGTGTTTTTCAACATTTTCATAGACTTCATCATACTAGGTTTGTATTTTCTCAAAAAATAGCATGATTGTGTAAGATAGTGTATGACTATCTTCATTAAACTAAAATGTCAAATTTTCTATGTAAAATGTTTTAAAAACAACATTTTCTAGTATTAAAATGTTCTGAAGAATTCTGAACTGTATTATAGTGAATATTGGAGAAATACTCTTTATGGCGCGATACAGGGGAGCTGGAACGTGATTTTCATAACAAACATAATCGACACCAGAACAGTAAAAAATTAATTTTTCTTCTGGCTTCTTTGTGCTTAAAAGCATATCACGAAAGTAAACGAGACAAAATGTTTGATATTGTTTTATTTCGTTCTTTGAAGTGAAGAAGAGAAACAAAAAGAAAATGAAAAACATTGGGAATGATTGCTCAATTTATTCTTCTATTGTTTTTGCACATGAGAACAAACCAGAGAATAAAGCCGATAGGCCGTAAGCCGGCTAACAGATGCCGTCGACCACAAACAATACATTAATTAATTAATTAATTTAATCGTATGCGGGTAGAAAAGAAAATAATGGGATATAATTGGAAACGTTTTGAAATATTTGCGCCAAATTTGGCATCATCATATAATATAATTTTATTGCATGAGACATTTTTAGATTTGATTGAACTGTAGTGAATTTTTTAAACAGAAATAATTGAATAATTCAATAATTGTATACATAATAATCATTTCTCATATTCCATTTCATACTAAATTTGCGTTAAATAGCTGATGTTAATAACAAAACTCTACCCCAGTAGATAGACGTGGGTGCTGATGAAGTGCGTGGCTGCACAGAAAAATATCGGTATTTCTCCCAGCTAATAAAGTCTAGTTTAATTTTTCTTATCTTCTTTAGAAACTCACATTAATTAATAAAAATTATTCATTCAATAAGAATTGAAATTACTGAACTTAAGCCTGACTAGAAATTATTTCTGATTTGCATATAATTGATTAATATTTCAAGTGAGCCCATAGTAATTACTTTGTAAAAAAACGTGCTACTAGGCATTATGCAAGACGTACTAAATAATTTTATTTGATTTTGGTCGCATTATATATATTCATGTTTCAATATATAATGTAAATGCACAAATATCTATTTCTGTAATATGTTTCAATATTTGTCTGAAATACAACTTATGTCAGAATATCCATCCCTGGACACTTTGACCGAAAAATGCAACAATGTGTTTTATCATTTGAAAAAACTAAACGAATTCGCTTCAGTCGACAATTTACCGCGCAAAATATTTGAAACAGAGTTGCCAATACTCCAACAAATTTAAGAGTTCTGAGAGTAAAATTATTAAATGGGAATATGTATGTATGCCATTTTGTGTGCATACTTAGTATGTGCAAGGTGTTCCAATAAGTCATTTCATTTTTAATAGCCGGTCATATTAGCACACACTTAATAGAGGACAATTAAAAACTACGCTATTAATGAACACAATTTTTAACAATAAACCATTTAAAACGCATTGAAATTATTTAAATTAACTACAAAAATGGCAAATAGAGATATTTCGCAAGACTAAAGCAATTTTGAGTCAAACTGCTGGGAAAATGAACTCATACATGTCGCTGCTGTAGCCTTTTGTATTGATTAAAACGCATGTTTGTCCATTTCTCGTTATTCTTTGTGACTGTCAATTTCACAAGCGACATTTAAATTACATATTTTGCAAAACGATTTAGGTCTTAAGGCTTTTGAGATGCAGTTAACACAAGAACACACGCCATCCAATCATGAACAACGTCTTGTCTTTGCTGATTAGGTCCATGAAATGCATCAAGCTGATCCAGAATTCCATCGAAAACTCATTTTGAGTAATGAAGCTCATTTTCACATCGGAGCCTTTGTTAACAAGAGGAATTATTACATTTGGAGCTCGGAAAACAGAAGAACTATTGCTGAGTAGCATCTCCATCCTCAATGCATGACTAGATGATGCGGCTTTTAGTCTGGTGAGGCTATTGAACCTAAATTTTTTGAAACTGAGCCTGGATGAATTTTCACGCTAAATGCAATGCGTTACAAAAAAAAAGTTATCGAAGACATACAGCCGCAAATGTGAGAACTGGTGATAGGAAATTTTATTGGTTACATTATTTTCAATATTAATGTATGTATCAAAATTAAAACTCTTTAGTTCTGCATATGTTAAAGCTTGTGTCTGTGGAAAAATGTTCAAAAAAACTATGAAAGGCTCAATTATTTATTTATTTATTTATTGAACACACTATACAAAGTAAATTTGCATAGTATGGAGTTGCACAAATATGGGCGGAGTAGGCTCAATTAATTTTTAATAGTTTTATGTGAAAAGAAAATAACCAAAAAATTAATTAAAGCCCATAGTGGAAAAGTTTAAGTCTGTGATATTGTAGTCCAGAGCAATGTCATGTAACTTTATGGCCTTAAGGTCATCGGCTCTGCCTCATCATCTATCTTTTAGCCTACAAAGATTGGGTGAGCTAATCACTCATCTGCTGGTCTTTGCTCTAAACCAGTGATGGGAAATGAGATTTGCATTTCGGTATCAAAAACAAATTTTTTTAGTACTTTTTTGATCCCGAGAGTACCAAAAATTATAATATTTCTTATTTAAATTTTATTAACAAAAAATTATAAGAAATTCATTTACAAAAAAAAGGAACACATAGGTACAAATATACAAATAGGTGTAGCCTGGATTAGACTTAATACTGTTGGAACATAAATCTTGCCCCCGTATTCCATAGCTCGCTAAAGCTAAATTCGACCGCTAAAATGCTGAACAAATAGAAAATTTTAAATTTTTGGCGATGACATAAAGCAATAAAATTTCGGCGAATTACATTTTTAAGCCATTACCTGATTAATCAATACCCGTTTGAAAATTGCATTCGTAGCCGAAAATTAGATTTAGCTTTAGCGAGTTACAGAATACGATGGCTGTTGATTTATATTTTGTTTTCATGAAATTTTGGTAAGAGAAAATCCTTTCGACATTTACAGAGGAGTGAGGCATGGATAAAATTCCGTAAGCTACTCTCGATATATCATGAAACATGTATTCATCTAATGCGTTTTTATATAAGCCAATGCTCTATATTGGTTGTTAATATTTCAAATTATTTTTCTTTTCTTTTTTTTCTTTTCCCTGGGAACATTTTAATTAAAAGTGGTATAATGATATTGGTTTAACAGATAAAATACTTTCAGGGGGAAACTTACTAAACCAAACTAACATTTTATTGTCAAAGTCCACTTTTGCCCTCAGAACTTATATAAACTTTTTAAAATTTTCTTTAAACTGATTTAAAACAGTTGTTTCAATAGATCAACTTCTGTGCCATATAAAATATCATTGAATGAAATATGGTTTTCGTTGATATTTAATTGTGGTTACACTTTTCTAAAAGATCCTTACTTATAAAGCTTCGTTCTATTTGTCGAAAAAACAATTGAATTCTTGGCAAAATATATGCATGCGCGAGTCTTCTGACTGCATTTCTAAGTTGCCCGTGAGAGTATCAAATTTCTTAGGGGAGTACTACGGTACTTTTTCATGTCAAATAGTATCAAAAAAAGTACGATCGTACCAACTTTCCCATCACTGCTCTAAACTAAAAATGAACACACCATTTCAGGAAAAAGTCTATTAGAATTCTTTATGGAAATATTGCACCATCTATTTAATTAAAAGAAGAACTATTCATCCTGTTGCACTTATGTTAGGTTTGTGAGAGTGGGCAAACTTTATATTTCATCAACAAATATTCATGAACCAAGCTAATAGGAGAGGAGAGAGAGAGAGAGAGAGTGCGTGTAACTGTGGACAAAAGTGGTGATGCCGATTATCTCATAGATGGGTCAGTATTTAATACTAAGCCCGATTAGGTTTCCCTACTAAGTTTTTATAACATATCTCTAATCTCTGGGGCGGCACCCAGACAAAAATTTTATTTCTATAAGATGTTTTCCCAACTACTGTCAACAAATTTACTTTAGAGGAGTCGTTTTCAGTATATTTTGTGAAGATATATGTACCTTTTGTCCACCCTCAGCATTTTTTTAAGGATATATGTACCTTATATCTACTCTCTGCGAAGTCTTCCATACAAAAATTATAAATTTTTATTAGTTTTTCTACTAAGTTTCCAACTGCCACAAGAAAATCCTGTCTGTCATAATATTCGTGTTAGGTACCTACCTTCTATCTTCAATTCTTAATATAGTCGTTATATAAATTGTTCATATATTTTTATGAAATAAGCTTCTATCAATGCCATGATTCCTCCTAAGGGAATATGATGTGAAGAATATGTTTCTCAAGGAAAACAGTTTGGTGACCGGTGTTGTAGCAATGTTATACTTTGTGTTGATATGCGTCCATTCAATTGTACATTTATCATATTGGAAACTTAAATACATAAAAAAGTGTATAAATAGAACTCGAAATACATCATGCCGGTAGCAAAAAGTATTTTAATAGAATATTTTTAAATTTCTAAGAAATTTATTAACATAAACCTGCGAATTACTCTTTATCAATTATGTTTTATAAGTAAAGTCATAAACAGTATGGATCTAATACAAAACTACTGTCTAACATCGAATCCAAAGTAGAAAAGTGTCGGAAAAAACGAAAAAATTATATTTGGTGAAAAAATACACGCATATACATATCTGAAGTTTACTGAGACAAAATATATATCAAAAGGTCTTAGCCAATTCTTTCTAGATCCATTCATAAATTTAAAATCGGTTGATATTCAACTTAGTTAGATGTTGATAAAGGCTGCTTCACACTATAATACAAGTATTAATACTTTTGACGAAAATGCATCCCTAATCTAATTTCTGTTTCAAAAATTTCAAAAGACAATAACAACTCAACATGTCAGAGTTGTATTTTTCACAAAAGTATTAATACTTGTATTATAGTGTGAAACGGCCTTAAGTGCCTATGGGTATGAAGAACCGGTTTGTTTTTACCAGTAATTTAAGATTTTCAGGGTGTTTGGAAAATTTCAAATACATATTGTTGTTGTGCTCGAATACCTTCCAGATAAATAGTAACACGTCACAAGTATTTTTTTTGTCACACTGTGTTATTTGAATTAAGTTATTTTTCTTACGTCTTATAGCCCATTCAGGCTGACGCCAAATTAAGAAATTTCGTTACTTCAGTCGAAATCAAGTTCAAATAAAGTAATTTCCTGTATATTTTGACATTTTCCAAATTAAGTTATATCACTTAATTTCGATGAAATTAACAAAACTTTACAATATACGAGCTTGAAATTGCTTAATTTCGTATCAGCCTGAATGGGCTGATTTATTTATCAAATTAAGTAAAGCCGATAAATAAGTTTAAAAATCATAAGCCTGTATATCTAGTATGGTGGAATAAATTTTCGTAAAATTTTTATAATGTTTTTGCTTATACATATTATATTTTTATACAGTTTTTTATTTTTATCAATAATAACTATTAGTGAAATATATAAAGAAAATAATTAATTTCGTATGCAAATCGACGGAAATGCAGTGTAAATAATTGCAATCCCCAAATTCTATGAATTTGTGAATAAAAAGCAACCCTACATTAATTCGCCACATGTTTAGGGCAAATTCGCTCCATTCGCCCCATCATCATGCCATTGTAAAAGTTTCAGTCAACGCGATCGGACGTTTGTAATTATTCGGTATAATAACTACGGGAAAAAGTTAGTTAAATACAGTTTATATGTTTCAAAAATAAGTGAAAAGTAAAATTTAATGTTTAGTTAATATAAGAAAAGTGTTTAATTGTCAAATAGTGCGTTTTTTATGCGTTAAATCGGGTAATAAAAGTGTGCAAAATTTTATGTCCGCCATGATTGTGTGTATCTAATTGGCAAGTTCGTGTCTTTGTGGTTGTGTTCCTAAGGTAAAACTATGGCGTTATTAAAAAGGTAATCTTATATAATCAATTAATTATGCATTGCTATGAGATTTGACATTTGAAAGTGTCAAAGTCTGTATAAATGAAATAATGGGGTTGTGGAAATAACAGCTTTAAATGTACTTGGTTGCAAGCTTGCAATAACGTTAATTAATAACGAATAGACCAGGGGTTAGGGTCTTTGCTAATAAAGGTAGCAAGTATCATGCGATTACGATTTTTTTTTCACTAGGAAAGCTTGTGGCCTGGTTAAGAAGTTGGCAAAGTGAAGCTCACAGATGTTCCCTAAATATGTTTTGAAATGAACTTGCATTGTAGCATGTGCAAAATTGGATAGTATATTGCTACTCACCACTAAGAAATGTTAAGTGGTGAATATCAATATACTAACCATTTTGCAATACCATTTGCAAAAGCTTGTGAATTGTGCTATTGTGCTCAGCTGCAGAAGATAAAAGAAAGGTTTTATATTGCAATTGAAAATGTATGTATGTATGGATTTTAATATGAATACATTTTAGCCCAATTCACAGTCTTGTGCAAATGGTCTTGCATCGTAGCATTTGCAAAATGGTATAGTAAGTTGATACTCACCACAACGAATTGTTAAGTCGTGAGTATCCACGTATTCTACCATTTCGCACATGCTACGATGCAAGACCATTTGCACAAGTTTATGAATTGGGCTATTATGTTTTCCTCTTCTATTTTAATTTGTATTGGCTTCATTTAGAAAAAGATTGAAGGCGAGTAAGTTTATTTTCCAACCATAAGATTTTTAGTACAAAGTCGTTTGCCAGAGGCGGCAACACTTATCAAAAGTACTAAGCATTTTGGTTCAAAGCTGAACTGTAATTTTACAGAAACGCTTGAGATTTCAATCAATATTCATTCATAACTTCTTTGGCGATAAGGAAAAAATGCTTAAGTCATATTTAACTGCTTTGCAGGAGAGCATTTCAAGCGTTCAAATCGATTTTTAGATATTTATTTCTTTTACAGTTAAATTGGGAAATGCTGTGTTAACCATTATTTTTTTAAGCAAACATCGTGCTACACACTGTAGATAATACATTTAAGTTGAAGTATAAACTAAATTAAGCTGTTATTCCAAATGTATTAGAGGTCTTAAAAATATAAGTTGTAAGCCATAGTGCTATAACTTCTTGAAAAACCACGCAAACTAATCGAGAGTTTTGAAAGGGGTACTTTCAAATATGTATATTATGAAGGTACCATTAACTTAAAATCAGCTTATCTCGACTTAAGCACATTTTTCTTTATATCACAGACTTGTTTGCAGAATTTGTGTAGTACACAATATTGGCTAGAACAAAGTTTTACACTATAAAGGTAGGATCACACTATTGCCGTGATGCACCAATTATTGGTGCTTTTTATAGGCCAATCGTGTGATTTCACAATTTATTGCCTCATACGATAATTGAGAACTATATTGTGCTGATTTGAACAAATCAGATGAAACTCTGGTGCGGCAATCGTGTGAATGATTGAAAGGCAACATGCCTCAATAAAAATTTTAAAAATGCACCAGAAAAATGCTATCATGAGTAAAATTCCGCACGAAATTTTCCCAGGGAACATTTCCAACTAATAGCAAATAATAGTGGAAACAAAAAATTCTAATTGGAAAAGGGATAAATTTCACGCGGAATTTTACTTTATCATGTGTTCCAAATATTTTCATAACTACTGAAACTTAAACTTACTTTATACATATGTAATTATAACTTATTTGAAACGTTAACATGGAACTGTGAGCCCATCTTAACCCATGTATATAGTTTTTAATAGTTAAAAAGAGCGAAAATTGCCTCTGCTTTGTATATTTAATGAGCACAAAATATACAAAGCAATTTTATTTCTTTTAGGGCAATTTTCACAACTTGGCTTTAGTTAAAGGTGGGATTTTGTCTGACCGATAAATATCTTTGCATTATTAGAACTTCAAATTCTTATTGCCATTGTTATCAATAATAATAATCCATATGTATTTAATGGATAAAAAAATAATAAATGAAGACCAAACCAGCTGTTTGTTTGTGTTGCCGCAAAGTTACAATAATCGTGTATGACTGGGCTGCGGCAACTATTGCCACAAATTCATTCCTCGTCAATCTGCGGCAACCAAATTTTTATAAAATGGGGCAATCATGTGACTGCAACGTATTTGATTGGTACAATTTTATTATTGTGCACCAATTCAGTACAAAAATTTTTTTTAAATGTTACATTTGCTTATACAAAGTTTACAGCTTTCAAAGCTGTTTACCTTAAATGCAAATATCAGTGCATGTGTGTTTGGACGTAGCTGACCTAGATTAACAAAAAAAAAAAAAATCGTTGCCTGTCACATCCAAATAAACTTTTATACATTGACAATGTTGTTTCAACGTCTACTCAGGGCAAACTCCGTCACAAAGAGCAAAACCGAATATCTATTAAAACTGCCGCAATAACTGTGTAAAGTTATAAAATTCGCCAGTGATAAGTTATTTCTTGGGTGAAATAAATAAATAGAATTGAATCAGAAAGCTTCAAAAATGTTTTCATGCTCACCGGGTGATATTATTTTTCTTCTCAAAAAGTTTTTCGCACAATCTTTTAGCTTATTTGGTTGTGCACTTAGATAGATTACGTATGCATGTAGCTAAGGCCAGAACCAATACTTTAAGTAACTCCTCAAAATTATGCAGCAAATATTATTTTAATGAGTAATTTTATTAACTAAGGGCGACTTTTTGGGATCGAGATTAAGATTAGTTTATTTCTATAATTAGCTAATCCGAAAATTAACTTAATTAGACTTGGGTCGAACTCGTTCACTAGTTCATTTTTGCCACAAACCAATGATCAAACCCATGTAATTTAAATGGGTTTGATCATTGGTTTGTGGCAAAAATGAACTAGTGAACGAGTTCGACCCAAGTCTAAACTTAATCCTAATTAATTGAGTTTGATATTTTTGAGTGGTAGTTTAAACTTCTTATTATGTGTAGTATTACCATACTGAGGAACAAAATAGTGGCAACTTTTTCAGTGCAAAAGTCATACATGTTATCAACACTTTTGATTTTTTGTGGGAAGAAGAAGAAACTGACATATTTTATTATTTACAAGTAAAATATTGTGCGTGTTAAAGGAAATATATAACTAATATAAAATATATATAGGTATATTTATTTATGTGTTTTTAAATTATTTTATCATATAATTTTTACAAAAAATTATATGTTTCACAAGTGTATGCTGTCAATATTAATATAAGATTAAACCACCACGATTGGCCGATTAAACTAGCAAGTAAAACCATATAATCGACTACCCAAAAATCAGAAATGAAGATTAAGGTTAATTTAATATCTAATCTTGAACTCAAAAAGTCGCCCTAAGTGCTTTTCTTTCCCAAAATTCAGAATTAGTTGCATTTTCCTTATAACTCAATAAAGTTCAAGTACAACTAAAAGCTTATGCTGATTGTGTATATGGAAGGAAGTAGAGTTGTTTGCAACAGGTCTTTTTGAAATTAGTTCGTTCGCGTTCGAATCAAAAGTTGGTTGCTTCAAAACCATTTGATTTACAACATTGACATTGTTGGACACAACTCTATAAGTACAAAGTATGGAGATGAAAACAGATTGTTTTTCCTGTGGGAATGGGATGAACGAGAAAATAATTGTTGCCAATTTTCATAAGAAAAGAACCAGAAGTAGGGGAAAATGATTTACTTACTTATAAGAATCGAAGTATGTACTCGTATGTATGTATTTTTTATAAGATTTTTTTAGCGAAACGAACGAACCAATTAAATAAATAAAATAGCACTGACGAAACAGATAAATAATTTAGATTTTCTTTTTTCAAACACACATTTTTTGCATTCTCTTAATGAAACATACTCTATTTTCGTATTAGTGGGCAATTGCTTCTTTATTTTTAAATTTTCATTAACAATTTTGCCTCTTAATAAATAATAAATTTACATTTTATTTACATACTATACACATTCACATTCACATACAAAATATAAAAAATTAAACTTTTCCGAGACACCGAACCGTATGCGACAAAGATCTTTCTGAAACTAAGTCCTAATTTACACTCAGAAATTCTTATTGCTAAGCTGATTAGTTTTTTTTTAGGGGGGAGAGAGAGAGAGAGGGAGACGAGGGGAAAAGAAATGTTTATGTTCCCCTCGTCTCTCTCTCTCTCTCTCTCTCTCTCCAACAAACTAATCAGCTTAGCAATAAGACTTGCTTAGTGTAAATTAGGACTAAATTCCATTTGCTTATTTAATCAGCTCTCTCACCAAAAATGTAAAACTTGAAGTTAAGCGGTAAATATGTAAATATGTATGTGATTATGTATGAACAAACAGTTTTGCACATTAGGGAGGAACTGATTTGCAAACAAAAAATTTATAGACAATTGCTGGTATTTTTTTTGTTTGGGTTTCTTAATGAGTGGTGGGCTCAACCTGATTTAAGACGCTTGAAAACTGCGAACTTCATACATATATGTATGTGCCCTTAATTATGAAAGTGGTCTAAGTCATATATTTCTTTGGTCGAGATATACATATAGTACAATATTACATTTGGACAAATCAAGAATAATTTTTAAATTATGAAAATTTTTAATTAAGAGTTGTACTAGTATCGATTAATTTAAATTTATTTAATATTCATTAAATATTTGTTGAAATTTCTTTTTAAGATTTATTTAGGGCCTGTTTGTCTAAATGCGAACGAACGTTTCTTTCGAACATTTATATTAAAAACAAAAACAAAAAACTTAAATTTGTTTTTGTTTCCAATACTAATATTCGAAAGAAACGTTCGTTCGCATTTAGACAAACGGGCCCTTAGAATATCGAAGCAAAAAATGCACATGACTTAGACCACTTTCATAATTAAGGGCATATATTTAGTAAAAAATTATTTGAAAAATCGTACTTTTATAATGCATACATAACTTATTTATTGGCAAACTAGATCTATCCAGCTAAGGCCCTCAATAATCAATTTTAATATATTTTTAATAAAAAACATTTTACTGATTAAGCAAAATAATAATTTGGGATTACATATTAGTGCGTTAACAAAATATTTAACTTAAATTATAAAAATTCCCATACAACAAAACACTAATTAAATCTATTATAGCTTGAATATAAAAAAAAATTATTTAAAAACCTCTTCCATCTCAAAATTATTTTTATATAATATACAAAGATTCAAATTCCAATTAATAACTACATCCTTATGTATATATCACAGCAAAGTTAAGTTATTACTTAAATTCTTCCGCACTCCAAAGCGTAACACCCTAATCTTCTTGCTTATTATCCGTATGGATATGCGCGTAGAGTTGCAGTGTGACCATATTAGCTTATTTTGAGTTAAATTAAATTAAGCGACAATTTAAAGAATAATTAAACCGGCTGTGATATTTTAGTTTATAATTTTACATATTTTAATTTATTCAATGTTGTGTTCGTACCCTTTGCATATACAAATCTGTGAGATTTTTTAAAATGTAAAATTGTTTTATAAAAATATTCATATGTATGTTATTTAAACTATTATAAAAAAATTTTTGCCGTATTACTTATAATTACCCGACTGCGCAACGCAAAGATCGGTATTGTGTTTATCAATCTACGAGTATGTATGTATGTACATATGTATGTATGTATGTCTGTATGTCTGTGTTCCTTTGCGGCACAAAATACACCGAACGCGTGGACATATGTAATCCCGGCAGTGTCACTATAGATATGTCAGTTGTCAAAATTTAATATGGCGGCCAACAAGGCGTCATTTTGTAAATATATACGAAGAAAGTAAAAAGTCGTCGAACTATATAAAAATGGGTATCATTCGATAGGTATTTTAAAATCATCTTTAGGTTTCTCCTATGAATTTTGCAATGCGTAAACCGGGTTTTAGTATCTCACTTCAACACCAAGTCCCATTAATAAGGCCTACGAAACAATTGCAACAGGTGCTGCAAACAAGAAACAACAGCAATCATCTGCGCATTTGCAAACACCGTATTAATAGGCTTTGGTTTATGTCTACGATTTTTTTTTCCTTTGCTTTGCACATTTTTTAGTGAGAATTGTGGTTGTTTTCATGTTTTTTGTCTTTGCTAACGGGATATGTAAATATGTATGTATGTATATTGTTTTGCTCTTCACTTGTTCATTGCACTAGTGATGGGTAAGGTGGCATATAATTTACGGTACTATTGGTGCTATTACAAACTAGGCCGTATTTGGCACTATCGTCTATTCTTGTGTCTAGTTATGTTGAGATATACATATTCAATGGTTTACTAGCTGTAGCGCATAATTTTCAAATACATAACAAAGTTTATAATAAGCTGGTATGTGATGTTTTGATCTTCATATCCATAGATCTTACCAATTTTTAGCGAGAGCCGTTGAAAAAAAGTTTTCCCAAAAAATTTAGGTTTATCTAATTAAAGGATATGTCGTCATATTTAGGGCAAAATTATGAAAAAGAAAACTGTTGTGCTATTTATTCTGCACACAAAAAAGGTTATATAAAATTGTTCCGAAGAGAGTCGCATGGCCGGTTGGCATGCTATCAGTGCAATTTTTATTCATATGTCATTTCTTATGGTCCGTCTTCCAGAAACTGCCGGTGGAGCAAATAAAATAAAAAACTTTCGGCATATTGGGTGGTCTATTAAACAAATATAAGTGACTGTTTTAAAAAGAAAAATATTGTTCCGCTGAATTTTGAGGTTTGTCCAAGGCGATTCCCCATAAGGTGATCTTAATTCACCAGCTGATATAACTTCTCTGCTGTCAATTGAAGCAAATTGTTAGGAAATATTCTGACAGCAGGAAATTTTACACCAACAAATATACAAGGCGAATACGCAGAATTGCAAATTAAGACCACCTTGTATCAATTCACCTTGGGTTTGTCTTACCCTGTGTAGCTGCAATGGTTGGCTTTCTCCCTCCATCATCGTTTTCAAAAATAGTGTACATACTCTCATCAGCAAATATAATAAAACTTTTCCAGAAATCCATACATACATATGTATATAAATAAATGCCTAAGAGTCTGGAAACAAATTTTTCTAAAGAGAACAAAGCCTCATTTCACTTTAAAACTATCAATCTTTAAGAATAAAATTCGAAAAACTATTTACATCTTTTAAGCTAATAATTAAACTAGCAAAATAAAATTTAGTTTTTGGTAAAAATATTAAACAGGGAAGACAAAAAATTATTTCAAAAACCAACAATAACGTTTGTAAACTAATGACTATAAATATGTATATATTATAAACTTAATAACAGAAACGAGCAAATTTTACGTTGTCACTGATGATCTACACATTCAAAGAACTATTTTGGCACGTTTTAGACTGACACTCGGCACAAAAACAAAACCCATCACTGATAAGAATGTACATACTTCTTACCAAGGCCTATTTATCAGGTCAACGCAACTCTACAAAAACACAGCAATACAAAAAACAACTTTATGTTTAAGTTGTCAGAAACACACACAAACATGAACTAAAGTATATGCTGCAAATAACTTGACAGCTCAAACAAGAAAACAAACCATAAAAACAAAAATCATCGTGAGAGTTGCGTTGACCTGATAAATAGGCCTTGCTTCTTACACTTACAACAAGCGTTGCCAGCAATAAGGATTTGTCTTCCAAAAGGTGAACTTTTTGGCAAATCGCTTAATTTTTTAAATTAAAGCTTGAAGAAATCTTAAATATATTGTTGTAATTTTGCAATTCAATACTGTCCAAATGTGCTGAGAAAATTTAATTTTTTTTCTCTTCAGTACTATATAAAATTTTTTAATATTTTTTATTTTTAATATATTTACATAGTACATACATATATTCCCCACACGACCCTAAGTAACATATTTATTTGATAATAGCTAAAATTTTATACCTACAGATATTAAAGTCTCTGCATTAAAAATAAAACAAGAACACACCAACTGTGATAATTTTACTCTATGGTCAATGTCTACATTTTTTATGAGTTGGTGATTCGTTCCTATTTATTATTTTTAATATGGGTACATAGTATATATATTTCGCACAGGACCTAAAATATCATATTTATTTGATAATAAATGAAATTTTATAGATTAAAGTATGTATCTGCATGAAAACAAGAAAACACGAACTGTGATCAATTTACACTTTGGTCAATGTTTACATTTTTTATAAGTTGGTGACCTGTTCCTAAGTTTTCTGGCAACGCTGTCTACAATAAGAAAATAGAAGACAATGTAAAATGCAACCAAATTGAGAGAGAGAGAGAGACAACAAGTTCATGATGAAATGAGCGCATAGTAATCTCCGATCAATGTTGCCACGACTAAGAAAATTTTAAAACCAGAATGTTAATAGTTTCCTTGACGGGAAAATATTCTTCAATGCAATATTGAAATGAGACATATATTTAGAGTAAATTTTGCTAGATTTAAGAACTTTTATTCTTTTAGTAACATATTGTTCTGTTGTATGTTGTTTTGTTCAATAGATATAAAAAACGACAGGAAAAATATAATATGTGTATGTATATAAATAAGCATGCCAGAGTATAGAAAGATGAAATTATAATAACAAAATATGTATTGAAAGCATAACCTAAAAATGTGGGATTTTTATGAATATTGACTTACGATCAACTGAAATAAAAAGCCCCGAATAACTGTGTAAAAGACAACTTTTACAAAACCAGTTTTTCACAGATTACCGTTAACATTATTCTCTGGCATATTTCAAACCAATTGTAATTGTAACAATTCCAAAAAACCAGTCACGGAAGAATATTGTAAGTGAGTAACAAAAAACAAAAATAAAAAGAAGAAGAGTGGTGTCTTAGAACACCCAGTTAGAGCTATGCTGCTTAGCTATATAAAACAAATTCCATGTGCTAAATAACAATGCAATAAGATTAGATTATATGATAATGTCCAATTTGGCGCAAATATTTCAGAACGTTTTTATTTATTTCCCATTCTTTTATTTTTTTTCCTGCGAACGCTTATTGTTTGAGGCTGGCAGCGGCTGTTAGCTGGCTTACAGAAGATCGGCTTCGTTCTCTGGCTTGTGCTCATGGGAAAAACAATACAAAAATTCAAATATTCCTATACTTTAAATATAATATCTTATCTTGTTGTATAGGTAATGGAAATAAATAAATAAATTAAATTAAATTAATTTGAAAAAAAAACTAAATTTTTTCCGTTCATGAAACTCGCATGAATTAAAAAAACTATTTAATAATAAAGTGATTTCATATGCGCAATCGTACTCGTTGCTTAGACTTGCCAAAATTAATTAAAATGTGAATATTTGCAGCTAAATATTCTATAGAAATAAAAACCTTAGTATGGAAGAGGTTAATAAAATATTTTTCATGGATATATTATTTAATTATATATTTTTAGTAATTTTACATTATAACTTCCATATTCATAAAATTTAAAATGAGTTTGAAATGTATTTTATTCAAAATTTTTCATACAAAGTTTTCTTAAAATGGATTTCAAACACATTTTATTTAAGTTTTTTTTTACAAATATGGGGGTAAATTTTTAACAAGATTCTATAAAATTTCTAGCACATAAATTTTTGTATAACAACCGTCAAAATCTTATCAATTGTGTTAAATAATTCATTGCCATTTCAACAAACCACATATAAAAAATTTCCCCACAATAACAGATAATTGCGGATACTTTGGGAATTAATTCTTCCCTAATGTGCAATCCTGTTTGTTCATACATAACTACATACATATGTACATACATACATATGTATGTGCTTACATATTTACCGCTTTATTTAAGTTATAAATTTTATGTGAGAGAAATGAGAAAATAAGCAAATGAATTTCAGTTGCAAAAAGATCTGTGTCGCGTACGGTTCGGTGTCTCGGTAAAATTTAATTTTTAATTTTTTGCATGTGCGCGTGTGTGTGTGTATTAGTGAAATTATTTGTGTTGTGTTAAAAAGTTAAATTTATTAAATAAAAAGTAAATTTATTATTTAAAAAGTTAAATATATTTATTAAGAAGCGAAATGCTCAATGAAAAGTTTAAATAAAGAGGCACATGCCCACTAATAGCAGAGCAGAGGGTGTTTCAATAAGAGAATGCAAAAAATTTCTGTTTGAAGAAGAAAATCTAAATTATTTATATAATCGCTTCTACTTAATAAAATTTATTTAATTTAATACTTTATTTATATAATCGGTTCGTTCGTTCGCTTAAAATTTTTATAAAATATACATTATTATTTTTTTACAAGTAAGTTAACCATTTTGCTTTTAATTTTGTTTATTTTCTTGTAAAATTTGGCAACAATTTTTCTTGTTCCTTCGCGCACCAAAAATAAAATATTTTCATCTAGAGTTGTGTTTTCCTTCTAGAGTTGTGTGAAACAATGTCACTGTAAATTAAACAACTTTTGATTCTAACACGAATGAACAAGTTCAAAAAACCTGTTGCACACAACTACTTGCTACAATATCTAAAATAATTGCCAATGAAAATTCAATTACCTCAGAACCGTCCCAAATTTCGGGAAGGAAAAGCACTTAGTTAATAAAATCATATCGTGATATTAATCGCTGCATAGTCTTGGGTAGTTACTTAAAGTCATGGTCTTGGCCTTAGCTAAGTATTTTATCTAAGTGTATAACCAAAAAAATATAAAAAGGCTGTGGGAAAAGCTATGTGGACAGGGAAATCAATATTAGACTTGGGTCGAACTCGATCACTTAATTCAGTTTTGTCACAAACCAATGATCAAACCCATTTAAATTACATGGGTTTGATCATTGGTTTGTGGCAAAACTGAATTAAGTGAATGAGTTCGACCCAAGTCTAATCAATATCATTATGTCCTCATCCAGATTTGCAATTTTTGTTGCTGCAATTTTTTAAAATTCTGCTTTGAAATTACATAAATAAGTGTGTACATTAGGAAAGTCTAGTTTTGCAATAATGTAATTATTAAAAAATTCTATTACACCACAAATTTCTCAGAAAAATCAACAATTCTATTTAATTTTTAGTTTGTCAGGACATGTATCTATCTTCTGGCTATTTCTGGTCAGCGTTTCCTTTTTCGGCGATGTAAATAAAACAAATTATTTATTTAATCTTTAGCTCAACGTTTCGTCGATATGGTTTGTCGACTTCATCAGGAGATGATTTTTATTAAATTCTGTTGAAGAAATTTAATTTTTTAATATTTGTTATATTTTGTGTGATTTGTACAACTGAAGAAATAAAATAAAATAAAACGTCAAATATATTTAAATTAACAAGTAAGAATATCAAAACAAAAGAGAATGGCAGAGCACATGAAACTCTTCTCACATCTCTCACCTATCATATCAATAATTGCAAGTCTGGACAGGGACTATGATATTTGTTAAATTTTTTGCAGCCTTCTGCTTCCACTCCATCCATCCATTTATGTTGCAGGCTTGCCAGATTTTTTTTTACCTACATCTCCAAAGCTGTTGTCAAAAATCGCCCAAAAATTTTTATGGGTTCTTTTACAAGAGAAAAAAAGTTGCTACCAAATCTTCTTTTTTTTTAATTTTGTAGATCAAATATTTGTTTTCGTTGATTAATTTAATACAAAACAATTTTAATTATAATTAATTATTAACTAAATTTTTGGGGGTTTAACACTCTTTCGCCTACATTAGAATGTATACATACATATATACTAGTAGTAGGCATATATATTTTGACAGATTAGCCTATTTTCTTCCCATTTTATTAACCGACTTCAAAGAAGGAGGAGGTTATCAATTCGTCTTGAATTTTTTTTGGCGGTGTTACACTCATAACTCGCTACATTTTAGACTGATTGTAAAAATTCTGTTTTTGTCTGAGAGGGTATATCTTCCCATTGGTCCCATTGTCAGAAAGTGGGTGGAGCCACGCCCACAAGTTTAATTTATAATTTCGATGATTAATATAACACTATTACAATCGGAAATAAAGCGGACCCATTAAGACACCCTGATATCTTAAAACAGCAATATGCATGTTGTCTTGTCATTGAAAGTGGTGGTATATGAATTCCATAATGTATTTCTATTTCAACAATCACAATTTTTTTGTGTAGAGAGTTGCTCATAGAGGTGTTATTATGAATTAAAGTCCTGCACAAGACCATTTATAAGACCTTTCAAGATATGAGAGATTTTTCAACTGATTTACTACAGCAAAATATTCTAAAATAAATGCTAAACAACACTGTTGACGAGGTAAACAATTGAAACAAATGCCTTGCCAACAGTGTTGTTTAGCGTTTGTTTTAGAATATTTCGCTGTAGTAAATCAGTTGAAATATCTCTCATGTCTTGAAAGGTCTTATAAATGGTCTTGTGCAGGACATTAGTAGAGAGTTGCTCATAGAGGTGTTATTATAAATAAATATTTAGGATTACCACCACTTCTAGGAAGTTTGAACTAACTAAAGAATATTTTAGTACTTTTAGCCTAGACAAGAACCACAAAAAGCTTTTCCACCACTTGGTGAAATATTTGATTTTTAACTTTATATAAATGAATGAATACATTTTTGATTGGGTTCGTTAAAAAGATTAAATTTTTAGGGTTCCGTACACCAAAGGTGAAAAGGAACCCTATTGTTTTCGCTACGCTGTTCTTCTGTCCGCCTGTCCGTCACAGACTATTTTCTCTAGAACCGTAAGAGCTATGGAAATTTGAAATTTGGACAGAGTGTGTAGACCTTTGGCCGCTACAACAACAGATACCTGAAAGATAAAAATTAAAGGGTGTTCCAAAACGAGCAACGAAAAATATTAAAATCCCCTGTAATATACATACAATTGCATGTACATACGTATGTATGTACATATGTATATACACTTAAAATTTGTAAGGTTGGTGTATTTTTAAACAGTAATAAGCAATTAACACTAAAATTAAAAGAATTTAAATTAAAGGGTGTTCCATCAGTTAATGCAATTTTGACTATATAATTTTGTCAACTTGCTGTATCTTGGAAACCGTAAGAGCTATACTTTTGAAATTTTCAAAAAAGGTAAAACAAAAAAATTCCAAAATTATAAAATCGCCAAACCGAAAAAAAATCGCCAAAAACAAAAAAAAAATCGCCAAAACGGAAAAAAGCGCAAAATTAAAAAAAAATTTAAAACGAAAATAAATCGCGAAAAACCGGAAAAATTGCCAATATGAAAAAAATCGGCAAAATGAAAAAAAATCGCCAAAATAACAAAATCGTCAAAATGAAAAAAATTTCCAAAAAGGGGGAAAAATCGGAAAAAAACCAAAAAAAAAATAAAATCATTTCAGCTGAAAAAACGTCAAAAACGCAAAAAAACGCCACATAAAAAAAATGCTCAAAGCTCAACGTACGGAACCCTTCGTGCGGAGGTCAAACTTGCGCTTTTCTGAATTTATTTATTTTGGATATGAATATAGTCAAACTCCTCTATTACGTAATAACTGGCGACTGGAATCACGCGGAATCTTACTTTATAATTCATTAATTCATTTGGCTTTAAATTTTAAAGTTTAAAAAGTCTATTAAAGGGTAGATTTTTTAAATACAAACCATATTTTCGTTTTGTAATTTGTACGAACAAAATATTTTTTGAAACGATTTTTCGTTATTTTTTCCTATAAATTTGAAATGCTTACACCTAATTCACACGTTGATTTTTCAATGATTTTTTAAAACACGATTTTTGTAGTTTGTTGGCGAACGGTATAGAAAAGCAAAGGGGGTAGAAAAAAAATCACATTTTCCGTTTTCCGAGTTTTTTTCAAATTTTCTTTACACATATTTTAATTTTTGGTATGTTGCTTTATTTTATTTTTTCATTCAATGCGACAACAGCTTTTTATAATAGAAAACAGTGTTATTTTGTCGCTAATATAGAAGTATAGGGAATATCGGACAAATATTTTATTTTGGCCAAAACGTTTCTTTATTTATAAGTATTAATAATCTTTGACAAAACGTAGGTATTTTTTATACTCAGATTTTTGTATATAAATACAAAAAGAACTATAATTAAAATATATTTTTGCTCATAAACCGTTTCAAAATTTGTTTTTGCTCGAAATTACACAGACTTTTATCTAATGGCAGGCACCTCAGGAAATAGAATATGGGCATCAATTAAACAATGATTTAATAATTAAAGAAATTACACTTACATATATCTATCTTAAATCTTAATAAACTCCATTAATGGAGAAATCTCAAATGCAGCTTTATGTTAAATTTGTATTATATATAAGATAATTTCTGAAAATCTGTAGAGAAGTATGCATTAATTTCGAACGCAGAAGTAGTCACTTTAAATATTTTAATACACAAGAACTACATATGTATGTCAAAATGAGGATTAATTAAATGGTTTTAATTAATCTTTTTTAAATTAAAATTAATGAAATTTGTAGATTTTCGTATGGGAAAACTTTTTTAAGGTGTCGGGGAAATGGATTTTTTAAAATCTACTGGCAACACTGATACCATTTTTGAAGGCAAAAAAACAAACCTAGAAAATGGAAAAAATCATCGTATGAATGTACAATGTTTTTGGAAGCAACTTTTAAAGAGAATTTAAAATAAAACAAGATTTTTAAATCCTCGTATGAATTGGGCCTTAGAAACGAAGTTTTTTACAAAATATTTTAATAAATTGCATTAATGAATTACAGGCAAATCCCGGTATAACAAACGATATAATGTCAGGCCCATTCGTTATACCGAAAAATTCGTTAAATCGCAAAATTTTTGTCAAGTGTTATTTTAACTTTTTTTACTGTAGACATGATACAATACAATAAAAAGAATGAGGGCATTTTTTTAAATAAGCTACCAAATACAAACTAGTGGTACCACAATTTTTTTTTTTTGGAAAAATGATGCTGTAGATTTTGTTTAATATTTTTTTTGCCGTTCGTTATACAGAGCACACGTTGTTCAAAAGATTCACTATATAAAGTAGAAGTAAATGTTAGAAATATGATGCTAGCAAGTTTTTGTTTTTTATTTAGTGATTTTCTCTTTATCATTCGTTATATCCAGTATAAAATTCGTATATTATTCGTTTATTTTGTGATTTTCTCTTTATCATTCGTTATATACAGTATAAAATTGTGATATTATTCGCTATATAAGGTTGTTAATGTAAAATATTTGGAAGTTCGTTACATCGGATTTTCGTTAAAGCGAGATTCGTTATACCGAGATTTGCCTGTCCATAATATATATGTGCCCTTAATTATGAAAGTGGGCTCAGTCATATATTTCTTTGGTCGAGATATTTAGTAGATTACATTTGAATAGTTTAAAAAATATTTTCATATTTTGCTTCATTTTAATTTAGAGTTGTGCTAGTCTTGATTTATATAAATTTATTTAAAATTTTTTAAATATTTATAGAAGTATTTTTAAGATTTATTTGATATTTCGAAGCAAAAATGCACATGACTTATACCAATTTCATAGTTATGATAGTGGTCTAAGTTATAAGCATGTTTGTTTCGAATTATTAAATAAATCTTAAAAAAACTTCAATAAATCGTTAATAATTAATAAAATAAATTTATATTAATCGACACTATTAAAAGTCTAAATTAAAATGTTGCATAATATAAAAATATATTATTTGATTTGTTCAAATATATGTAGCTGACAATACTTTAGAGTTTGAAATTATATAACTGAGAAAATATGAAGAAATATCTAAATGAAAACTTACTATTTAATTTTGAACAAATGGATGATTTTATACAATAATAATAATTTTATTTACGAACGTGATATATTTTTAGAAGGACCGATGAACTTCCAAGAAAATTTAGAATGAACTAAAAATCTTCTAATTGGATATATGTAAATTCCAAGAATAGTAGACTGATGACTTGAAATTAAATATTTCTTGGATTTTGAGCTTAAGTGGAAAATTATGAATATGTTCATTATAGTCTCCCGGAACATTAAGGCATTTTATTCGGCTCTTTATACAAATTATTCTCGGCAGCCAGCACTGATACACATACGAAAAAATACAACTCTGTTCTGATGAATTGTTATTGTCTTTTGAACATTTTCATAAACTCCATCATACCAGGGTGGTATTTTCTAAAAAATCGCACAACTGTATTTGATAGTGTATCACGGCCTTAAAGGGTTAATTTTCTTAACCAATCAGGGGTACTGCCAGAGTCAAATAAATTTAGTTTACCTTAAAACCTTTTTGAATGGCTAATTATTATTTCGGTGTGCTTTTGATAGCAAGAATCTGAACCTGCAAAGCTGTAATCTGTATCGTCGGGTGGCTGATGGTTTGATGCACAATATATTAAAAATACGTTATTACTGCGGCAAACCAATCACCACCCGACGATATCTCAAAAAACTTTAAGTTTGCAGGGAAAAGCTGTCTTATTTGCACTAACTCTACTAGTTAGTAAAAAATTAAACCCAAAAATATATATTCATTTCAATATTCGATGGGCTTTCATTGTATATTTCTTTTATAATGCCGTTGCAGTTAGTATAGACTTAACCCCTTATGAGAAAAAACAAAAAAATTATTTGTACAATTGTAGTTTCCTGCGTAAGAGTGCAGCTAAAGGAAAATGTTAAAAATTATAATAAAAATGTTCAATGTATTTTTAATAAAAAATATTTTACTTAATAAGTAAAATAATAATTTGGGATTATTAGTGCGTTTAAAAATTTTAAACTTAAATTTTAACAATTCCCATAAAAACACTAATTATTAACTTGACTGCACCCGGTCATAAAAAATACTTGTGTGGCAACACTCTATTCTTTAATAGCTGTTGTTGTTATTTACATTTATTTTCTTTTACATACTCTTAAGCAAGCCACAGACCTTGCGACCGTTGGTACAACATGAGCAGGTTGTATATGAGATTGTAAAGTGTGTGGGGTCGTCGGATGAAGTTGTGTCTCGGTTGTACGAAAGATTAAAAAGATTTGATTTTTTGGCAAGTTGTATAGACAGGTTGTAAAATTTAGGAGTTGGTTGTACAACTTCATTTCATTTTGCTCGTATTTTTGTTGTGGTCATATAAAAAACGTTGCGCACGAATTCAAACTAGCTTTTGTGTATGCATCGGAACCTTTGATAAAGGTCATTAAGTACTTCGTCTAACATCCACGTGTAATTTTTGTTCTCACTTTCTTTTAATATTTTCAAAACTTTGTTGTTAGCATACATTTCTTTTTATATATGTAAACCACTCCTTTAATAAAATTCTTTTTTTTTCTGAAAATTAAGAAATGAATGTTGTACACGTTGTTGTATAGTTTGTGCGCAAAACACACAACTGGGTAATCCAACGTGTTGTACCAACGGTCGTAAAGCAAGCCACAGACCTTGCGACTGTTGGTACAACATGATCAAGTTGTGTATAAGATTGTAAAGTGTGTGGGGTCGTCGTATGAAGTTGTGTATCGGTTGTACGAAAGATTAAAAAGATTTGATTTTTTGTCTAGTTGTATGGACAGGTTGTAAAATTTGGGAGTTTGTTGTACAACTTCATTTCATTTTGTTCTTATTTTCGTTGTGGTCATATGAAAAACATCGCGCTCGAATTCAAATTTGCGTATAAAATGGAGAATTGAACAGAAAGAAGTGATTTTATATAATTGTATAAGAGTTTGCGCGGAAGAATTGCTTTTTTATATTCATCGGCACTTTTGACAAAAGGTCATTGAATACTTCGTTTGACACCCACGTGTAATTTTTATAGTCCATTGGCTCACTTTCTTTTATTATTTCCAAAAGTTTGTTATTAGAATACGTTTTTTTATATAAATCACTCCTTTAACCAAATTCTTTTTTCTGTCCTTTTTTACGTTCTTCTTCTTATTTTGTCACCAAAAAAAAACCGTCCATTACAATACACGACATAACACCCGATGTCATGTTTACTCCAAAAAAAATTAAGAAATGAAGTTGTGCTCTAATGTTGTGCACGTTGTTGTAAAGTTTGTGGGCAAAACACACAACTTGTTAATCCAACGTGTTGTACCAACAGTCGCAAGGTGTATGGCTTGCATAAGGTGTGTGGCTTGCATTACAACTACAATTTGAAGCTGAAAAAAAGTCAGCCACTGTAGCAATGGTAAAGTAAGAAAATAAAAAAACATGTTGATTATTGAGTTCTTGTTTCAACTTTGTTATTTGTTGTTAGGCTTCTCATTTGTTTAAATGAAAGTTTATAACATAATAACTCTAGTTGTTCTAAGAAATTTGGGTAAAGGTTCCCTGATGATCTGCATTAGCAACAGTGAAATGCGCATAGGATCCAGCTAAGCCCCTCAATAATCAATTTCAATGTATTTTTAATAAAAAATATTTTACTTAATAAGTAAAATAATAATTTGGGATTATTAGTGCGTTTAAAAATTTTAAACATAAAAATGTTTTTCTTCACACACATGGGTATGTTTTTGCTAATTTAATTAAAATTTTCGTTGCAAACAAAAATATATTCACAATTTTCAATATCAATGTAGAAAAGCTTCGAAGAAATTTGTTAAATGCATGACGTTAGCTTTTTTTTTTATATGAACATAATTTAAAATTGCCAAAAACAAAAAAATAATATGGTAAATGTGCAAGTATAAAAAGTGCACATAAAAAAGAATTTTGGAGAATAACTACACAAATAACTGCACAAATATTTTGAGCAGCTAAGCACATTGACTAACAGTGATTTTTGGTATGAAAATAATATAAAATTGCCAAATATTTAGGGCACTTACATATCTTAAAAATGCATTTATAGAAAGTGCACTTAAAAAATAAAATTATATGGGATTTAGTGACAGAAATTTATCATCTTGGGCAGTTAAGTCCAAAGTGCGCTTAAACAAACGCCAGTTAAATCTAAACTACTGTACTTCAAGTGTGCTTTAGTCAAAATTTTGTAGGGGAGTGTTATTCTAACGTACGCTTCAAACTTTGACAAAAAGAGCCTCTGTCGTGTAACCAGAAACACGGAAAGATTTTCTATGCCACTAGCATATTTTTATTAAAATTTTTATGAAAATCTATACCGTTTACACCAACTTTTTTTTATATTTATCAAAATTTTTCTTATCGGAAACAAAAGCCATCAAGACTACAACCAAAGACTACAACCAAACAACTGTAATGTAGCCAATTCACACATTTTTTTTAAACATACCGTAGCTAATTCACTCACCTTTTGTTGTACAGGGTAGTAAAGAATAAATAATAACATTATATTTCCTAAAAATCGACTGGAAAATTAGATTTCGTTTTGTATGGGAAATCTGGAAAAAGATCAGTTTTATTTAGCTCGAAATCTCGAAAGTGCTAGATTTCGAGATAGTGTAAATGCACTATAGGAGGATTTAGGACGTTTTTTGTTTGAAAATATTTTGGAGTGCTTGTTTTTGAATTCACTAGTTAATAGGGCATTTACATTGTCTCCAAATCTAGTATTAACGAGATTTCGAGCTAAATCTTACTTCTTTTTACTAGATTTCCCATACAAAATAAAATCTGTTTTGTCAGTAGATTTGTAGGAAATCTAATAAAAATCTAACATTTTTATTTTTTTTACTACCCTGTACAAGAAATGTGTATATGTGTATGAATTGGCTACACCACAATTATTTGGTTGTAGTTTTGGACATTTTTCAGTTAATGGGTTTTGTTTTGGATAAACAATTTTAATAAACAAAAGTTGGTGTAATCGGTGTAAAATTTCAAAAAGATTTTAATTAAAATCTGGTAGATTTTATGCAAGTACAAATTCCATAAAAGAAGATTTAGGACGTTTTTGTTTGAAAATATTTTTGAGTGCTTATTTTTGAATTCTCTAAAAGGACAATTACATTGTCTTCAAATCTAGTACTTACGAGATCTCGAGCTAAATCTAGTTGACTTTTACTAGATTCCCCATATAAAACGAAATCTACTTTTTAAGTAGATTTGTACGGAATCTACTCAAAATCTACTATTTTTATTTCTTTTTTTTACTAACCTGTACAACATATTTATATGAAAGGTGAGTTAATTAGCTAAGCTCTGAAAAACTTTATATTGAAGGTGTGTGCATGGGCTAAGTCGGCATTTTTTGGGTTGCAGTTTAAGACAAAATTTTAGACAAAGGATTTTTTTTGATACAAAATCTTAAAAACTGTAACAAAAAGCTTAGCGTAAACGATATAGATTTCGATACAGATTTCAAATCAAATGTACTAGATTTCGATACAAAGTAAATATAGTATAAATTAGTTCCTTACAAAATGGTTGTTGTCTTTGATAATGAAAAATAAAAATATATTGGCGCATACTCATGGTCATAAACACAAGTAGACTTTAAGAGTTTGAAACCAAAACTACCCTACAAAATATGGGTTTTAAACTCTTATACCTTCATTTTCTTCGATGATTATGTCGTTTTGTCTATGTACTAAAAAAATTCGCAGTTGTGATTCCTTAAAACAAATATTATTTATTGTCTATACTAGAAGGTTCGTGTATATGCTTTATGATTTTATTCCAAACATTATACCCAACAAATATTTTTTCATATACATACATATTTTTCAAACAAGTACAGTTTGTTCTTGAAGGTTTTATTTAAATTTTTATGACGAATTTTTTTTTGCACTTTAATTTTTTTTCTAGGAGGAAATAGCATAGGTTACATACATATATGTATATATTCATGTGCTGGAAATTCATTTTCTTATCTCCTTCGCTATTTAAAAAAAAAAATTTTTTTTTGCGAACTCAAATTCTAGTTTTAAGCATATAATGTTAAATTTTTGCAAGACAATTTTCACTTCCACAATTGTAACTTGCAAATTGTTTCCTTGTGTAAATGCTGAAAATCTGCATATAAGAGAATTTCCTTTTAAATATATAAGAGACTTCAAATGCGGGTGTGGTATTTTATAAATTCCTCTCATACACTTTTTGTTGTTTTTCTACCTTGCAACATGTTCGATTGGAACTTGCGCTTTAATATTTAAGCATAGTGATGAAACAAAAGGATGAGCAGCTCCTTGCAAAAGCAAAAACATAAAAAAAAATAAAAATAATATTGAACATTTTCGAATACCAACCGAACAGCTGCAATAAGTTACTTGGTCAATAAAAGTGCAATTAATATGCAATTAAATTGCAATTTTTTATCCACATATTTTTATTAATATATTGAGGTAATAATTTGTAATATACACCAACTGAATTTGTACTTTTATTTATTTATTTATACTCTTGTATGGGTTTCGCTTTAAAGCAACATAAAAACTGCAAGGGGTGTCTTATGGAAATATTTAAAAGCTTAAATTCAATAATTTTGACTAAAAAAATTTAATATTTTGCCCTTAACATTTTTAACGTAGAAACACAGCAGAACGTTGACAATAATTGTAAAATAAATAATTTCGAAAGATATTTTCTTTCATGCAGTAATTATGAAATTTTCCGTTTCCAATTTTTATTAACTTATCTGAATGTTATTTTATAAGATAAAAAATAATGCCTTCCGACATACTCATGTACATATATGTGTTAGCTTTTTTGGTAAAGACATAGTGAAGAGTAGACAGATGGTGAAGTAATAAGTTATTAAACTTAAGTTGTTTTACAACTCTGCTATTGTGGGATTCGTTAATTTTTATAGTATCGTTGCAATGCCTCTGCTGTTGAAAGGGGTGGGCGTAGGGTTATTTTAAGCTATATACGCATAAGTGTTTTTTTTAAGAAAAGTAACACTTAGGCAATGAATCCCTACTACTTTTACTAGGCGTTACCTTCTTTAGGAAAGGGATAGTGATAGCAAAGACGGAAAAGATAGAGAAAAGCTTCATTCGATTTTTTATAACTTTGCTTTTCTGCATGTTTTTAATAATGCAGACTTGCAGCGCCTCTGGTGTCAAAGGGGCGTATGAAATTTTGAAAGTTGTGCCTTAGTAGCCATTTTATTGGTTATTTTGCTTCGTCGATGATTCTGCTACACAGTACCGAAGAAGGGTTAATATCTGCTGAAGTCGAGGGTGGCGTTGGCTGAAGTTATTAGCACGTAGTCAACGTACTAACAACAAAAACCGAAGGTCCTGGGTTCAAAACCTGTCATTAAAATAACAACACCACGCATTTTGCAGATGTACATTAGTTTCCTGTGTATCAGTTCTTGTGGGAAAAGTTATAGTTCATCAGAGCGCCTTCCATGGCCGGTATTGTGTAGCAGAATCATCGGCGAATTAAAATAACCAATAAAATGGCTACTAAGCCCATCATCAAAACTTAATAGCCTTATTCGTCACCACAGGCGCTGCAACACTGCAAAAAAAGGGTGCAAAAAAAGCAGAGTTGTAAAAGAATTAAGGTTTCCTCTATCTCTTCTTTCATCACCTGTCTTCTCTATCACTCTCCCCTCCCTATGACCCTCTCACACTATCATCTCTTCACCACTCACGTACCACAAATGGATCATTGTATTGGACCCAAGTAACCTAACCTAACCTATCTACTGAAGCCGGTATAGGTAGTGACCAATGACTATGCCTTCATCATTACCACAACTGATACAAAAGGACACTAATGTACATCAGAAAAATGCGTGGTGTTGTTATTTAATGACTGTCGGAGACCCAGCTCGCACCCAGTACCTTCGGTTTTATAGTCAACGTGCTAACTACCTCAGCAAACGCCACCCTCATTAGTAATTGAAGCTCAGCGACGATTTGTTGCTACAAATATTTACGTAAGATGGCGCTGTGACATGTTTTCGTATAAAGATAAAGCGATCGAACTCGGGGTCTTGAACTTAATCATCACATGGTCAAATGGTTTAAAAAGATACAACGGCACATTGTCGTATATAGATTTGATTGGCAGTTCAATTAGATATAAATATGGTCGTTTATGTATGTACCTTGCAGGAAATGGAAATGACACAAGACTAGTCACGTGACCGATCCCCAAGTGATAGGGACCAGTCCGAGTTCTAACACTTCCTATGAAGCGGACCAGTCACTTTTACATGGGGATGGCCTAGGATGGGCTTAATTGACACTTTGTATGCACCTTGTGACTTGTCACTGAACTATCCCATAGGGACCTATTCGATGTATAATAATATAAATATAAATTATTTATAAATGTAATTTCGACATTTAACTGCAACAATTAACGCTTATAAATTTTTTTATTGTTACAAATGCAATGCCATATTATTTTGAATCTGAAAATTTTTTGAGATTCGAACCGACAACCTCGTGCATGACAGGCTGGCACACTACCCACTCGACGACACGGCCACTCATATTTCAAAAGTATAAATACCATTTAAGCTTAGGTTAATATCTAAGTATAGTTACGGACTGATCCCAGAGTCACATTGAAGGGAGCAATTAACATTATATTTACACTATTTGATAGGTCCTGTGTTCGATCACATCGAACATGTTCAGTGCAGCTTACTACAATACTAGACCGAGTCCGAATTAAATTGTCTCAAGATCAAGACGATACACCACGAAAATGGTCAATATGCCATCATTTAAACGATATGACTTTTTTCACCATACAATACTACGTACTTTTGATAACACCCACATTATCTCCAGTTATAGGACGAGTACATTTGGATCAATTGTCACCAAATTTTCTGCAGGGTATGTACATCACCAAATTTACTGTAGACTTTTCTGCCCGTTGAAAGTGAATAGTTAGCATATTCATTACAAAACCGTAGCTCCTGGCTTCGAGCCCGATCCCCGACAATGTCATTAAATAATAACACAACTTGCATTTTTTGATACCCCTTCGTGTCAATTGTTGTAGGAAAGTTCAAGTGATAAAAACATAGTCACTAGTGGGCGAAGTAAAATAACAAAAAAAAAAGGCCGATAAGCACAATGTTGAAAATTTAATATGCCTCATTGACACCAGGGGCGCTGCCTTATTTAAAAAAATGGGAAATAATCAGAGTTGTAAGATAATGAAGCTGTCCTGTATCTCTTACTTCGCCACCTGTTTTCTCTATCACACTACCTTTCCTAAAAGAAGGTAACACCTGGTAATATAAGTAGGCATTCATGGACTGAGTGTTATTTCTCTTAAAAAAATAATAATAATTTGAGTGCACGTTAAAATTAAATTAAAAATACAATTTTTGATTAACGCAAATATGTAATACAACTTTTTTTTTTAATACGGCCGCCAAAATTTAACTTCAACAAGCTTTTTCCTTATAAACAACAAAATATTGACCTAGATTTTCAAATAAAAATCAATGCATGTCACATCTAAATAAACTTTTATAAATTTAAAATGTTTCCTCAACGTAAACACTGATGCAATCGGTACAGAGTCCGTCATAAATAGCAAAAGCAAATTTTTATTGAAACTAACGTCCATAATGACTGCGTCATAAATAAAAAAAAAGTATACACTACATGTTCTATTAAAAAGGAGATTTCGATGGCATATATAGGCATTTCTTCGAGAAATTCCACTTTTTTGTCGCGTGCGACAGCAAGCAATTAACCTTGTATTTCTGAACAACGTGACTCGATTTTAATTAAAATTTTACCTCACGTAGAGCTGCTGGCCGCCTACACAAGTACATAAAGAAGTAAAAAAAGTTTCGTTTTCTTTGACAAAAACAAGCATATATGCTTGGTGTCGCACGCTACAAAAAGTTGACATTCCTGTGGAAATGCCCATATATGAAATATTAAAATATGCCCTAAAGGCGTAAAATATGCTCTAAAAATACGAAAAAATTCTAAAAAAATATGCGTATAAAACTGAAATATGCAAAATGAGGGAAATATGCAAAAATATGCACTAACAAAGCGATGCCAAGATTCATAAAAAGCTCTGAAACAGATAAATATCTTATCGCCGCATTAATATGTCACACGATAAAAAATATGCAATTGCATATTTTCGGTTTCAGGTCTAAATAATTAAAAAAAAATTCACATGAATGAATCTAACGGCTTGGCCCACGATGTCGACAATAAATTTTCTATCGCTTATTTATATTGAACAAAAAAAGACAAATTTTCTTAAGTAAGCGAGAGAAAGTTTCTTTGCGACAATGTGGGCCTGGCCGTAAATTTCTGTTTTCGCTCGCATTCATACTGACTGACATATGATTAAAATTTTTTTCACTGAAACATACTTACCAAGCAAGATACACATCAAAGTATGGCTTTGACATATTACATGCTTTTGGGGCTCAACTCACCCTTCCTTATTAAGTTTTATAACGATATGAGCAATTTTTTGTTTGGCTTTAGGCATAACTGAAATAAAGTGTTTTTAAAATGTTATAAAAGTTTGATATAAATTTTTTTCACGATTTTTTTTATTTTATATTTTTTGAAAGTCTTCAGCGAAAAATGCAGATGTTGCAATTTATGTTACTTTAGTATGCTTCCGCCACTCACTCCTCTTTGTAACAGGGCAATGAATGTGGAGCTTGGCTCCAATACACTGCAAACGAACACATACATATGTATATAATATTACCTTAATATAGAAAGGCCCTAACTGATTATTTTTTTGAAATTGACATTTTTGTATATTTTGATACAAGAACATCTAATGTATCGAAAAATTAAAAAATCTCGATTTAAAAAAAAATAATGAGTTAGGGCCTTTCTGTATTAAGGTAACGATATGTAATGTTTGTATGTATGTATGTATGATTGTGTACTCCAACACAATATTGCGGAGATTTATGACTGTTATATATTGTTGTTGTTAGTAACTGTTTACTGCCAACACTTATGCACATCATGTCTAAAGTATACATTTATACATACATACATATATACATACACATATATACATACATACATACATACATATATAGTATATCGTGATATTTAACAAATTCCTTCTTGTCATTTCAACCCACAGATGTTTGCAAAAAATCAAAAAAAAAAAACACACCAAAACAAAAAAGTTTTTTTTTTGTTATTTTTTTTTTAACAGAAGGCAGGCAACTTTCAACTTTGACATCAATTTTTGTCGGTGTTAAAAATAATATTTGAAAACTTTTACCAAAAAGTTTCAACGTTAAACGTTGTAACAATATAGAATTCGTGCTGGAGCAGTTGATTAGTTTTTGAAAATTGTGGCAAAATATTTATGTATATCATTCAAAATGCATTTTATGGAAAACAACAACTTCTTTCCAATGAACAATGATAAGCATAAACATTTTGATATTAAGTTATGACATCGACAAATTTGATTGGCATATCGGAAGCTGAAATGCAAAACCACGCAACTAACTATCTAAAATTCATAATCGCATTTGTAATTAATTATTGGTTATTATATTGAAACACATATTCCTAAAAATTTTCACAGCTTTATCTTGACAATCAGCCGCATTTAAAATAAAAATTAATAAAATTTGCATCAGTCGCTTGAATATTTTTGTTTAGTTTTTTCTGCCTCCCTTAAAACTTAGAAGAAGTGTAGTTACGTAATTTTGTATTCAAGCTAACGATATATACATCATAGCTGTTAAGCAATGATTACTAATTTGATTACATTTTTTTTAAAGATAAAGTAATGATTAAATTACGATTATATTCAATTTCGCACAATTACTAATTGATTACGATTACTAATAATAGAAAATAATAATCTGAATTACTAAAAATAGTCAAAAAGAATCAAAAGTAATCAAAAAATAATCCGATTACTTCTAAGGATTACTTTTGATTATTTTCGATTATTTATTAAGAATCAAAAGTAATCTTTGAAAGTAGTTGGATTACTTTTTGATTACTTTTGATTCCTTTTGATTATTTTTAGTAATTTTAAGTAATTCAGATTACTTTTCGATTATTAGTAATCGTAATCAATTATTTATCAGTAATTCTCTTGAAGGCAATTATATAACCATTACAATTCTTTTTAAAATGTAATCTAATTGATTACTAATCGTAATCGAAATTTAACAGCTCTGATATACATACATACACTTTTACGTATGTGTATATTCCACAGTGTCAAACAATCGGCCCTGTAAATTCCTCGTTTTAAAAAAAATTAATTAATAACTTTCTTTCAGATATGATATTTAGAAATTTATATAAAAAAAAATTAAAAAAAAAATCTAAAAAAATATTTCTATTGTGTTTTCTAAAATAGTGCGGTTTCAAATCTATCGGTTTACAGAACAGGGTCGAATATTCGTGCAACACAAATAAACTAGATTCTTAACAAAAGATTTATATCGTAGGCTTAAAGTGTAAGTCTGTTTAATACACTATTTATAACATACGGCCTTAATATAAAACTCTACATATTGACAGCTCCATTCTAAAACATGCTAAGTCAAAAAAGCTAGTTTTGAGATAAACGCCTTCAAAGTTTATTAATGATATCTCGGGAATGTTATGAGATATTGTACAACTCTAGGTTGGCTGAACCGAAGGTCCTAGGTTCGAGCCCGGTCCCCGACAGTCATTAAATAACCACCCCACGCATTCTTCTGGCGTGCATTAGTGTGTCACTTTGTATCAGTTGTGGTAGAAAGTTCCAGTTGAAGGTATATACCCAGGCCACTGAACTACATTGGCTTCAGCGTATGCTAATCCTAATGTAACATCAGAGCGCAAAATAACCAACAAAATGGATACTAAAACAAAACTTCAAAAATTTAATACAACTGATTGACACCAGAGGCGCTGCAACTCTCCATTATTAAAAAAAAACGTACAAAAAAACAGAGTTGCAAAATAATGAAGATTTCCTCTATCTCTTCCTTCACCAGCTGCCTATCTCTATCAGTATCCTTTTCCTAAGGAAGGTAACACTTAATAATAATAGTAGGCACTCATTGCCTTAGCGTTATTTATCTTGAAACAAATATATATAAAACCCCAAGTTCTTAAGCTTTGAATATAAAATGTTTACAGTTATTTGCCTCTCCTGTAAAATTTGGTTAAAGTGATTTAGCAGGTTTGGTTACACACTAAGCCCACCATATAGTACTTACACATTTCTATCTTACAAGAGTTATTTTCGGAGAAATAACAGAAAATTAGTGCCCTAATTCTGTTTGACGATTGTGTCATCTTGTCTCTGATTATTCAAGGCAATATTTCGGCCCTGTTCTGTAAACCTATCGATTTGAAACCACACGATTTAAGAAAACTAATTCCGTCAAAAGAAATATTTTTTTTAGATTTTTAAAATTTTTTTTATTATATACATAAATTCCCGAATATCATATGTGAAAGAAAATTATCGTGTATGATTTAAAAACACATCTGCAGTACCACTATTAATTTTTTTTAAAACGAGAAATTTACTCGGATTCGGTTTACAGAACAGGGCCGATTATTTATTGTCTATTGAGGTTTCTGTATATGCTTTACGCTGTTGTTCCAAACAATTATATCCAATACATATTTCTTTAATTTTTTTTAAAGAAGCAGTCGGTCGTATTTGATACAAATCAAAGATCAGACCCGCATGGGTTTGATCGGCTTGTGTCAGAAACGACCGACGGAATGAGTTCGACCCAAGTAGACTTGGGTCGAACTCGTTCACTAGTTCATTTTTGCCACAAACCAATGACCAAACCCATTTAAATTACAAGTCTACTCCCTAGACTTGTGTCCAACAGTTCTTTTTGAACTAGTTCGATCAGTTGGACAAAAGTTCGGTCAAAAACATCAATGTAAATTAAATGGGTATGAAACAACTTTTGATACAAACGCTCTCAAACTAGTTCAAAAAGAACTGTTGGATACAAGTAAACTATTCCCAAGTCTACTACACGCTATACTTGGCTCGAATTCATTCTTTATTTCAGTTTTGACACAAACCGATGATCAAACCCATGTAATTTAAATGGGTTTGATCATTGGTTTGTGTCAAAAACGAGCTACTGAAAGAGTTCGATACAAGTCTAAATTTAAGTAGACTTGGGTCGAACTCGTTCACTAGTTCATTTTTGCCACAAGCCAATGATTAAACCCATTTAAATTATATGGGTTTGATCATAGGTTTGTGGCAAAAATGAATGAATGAACGAGTTGGACCCAGCTCTAACATGGGCCGAACTCATTCAGTCGGTCGTTTTTGACACAAACCCATGACCAAACTCATGCAATTTAAGGGGTTTGATCATAGGGTTGTGACCAAACTGAACTAGTGAGCGAGTTCGACCCAAGTCTACTCAACAGATATTATCGATTTGCTTCAAAGCCTTTTAATTTACATTGACGTTGTTGACCTGGCTTGTGTCCAACAGAACCAACTAGTTCAAAAACAGCTGATGGACACAAGTCTAATCATATAGAGAATTCTTTTTATAAAATGGAATATGAGAAATGATTATATTGTCTAAACAATTATTGATCTACCATTGGTAAATGCAATTGTTAACAATTAAATTTTTATTTTTCGGCTTTTTTATATAATTTTCACTTCATTCAGGACAGATTGCTTAATACGGCTCAAGAATGAATTTAAGTCACAATACATTTCTTAATCTGTTTAGTATTTTTAATGATTATATTTAGACTGAACATTTTTTTTAAATTTATTTTAAAAATACTGAACTTAAGCCCCATTAAGAAATTATTCTTGATTATTAAAATTCATTCTAGTTCAATTAAATTTAAATAGTTATGTATCGCGTAAATAACAACTAAGGTTTGACTATCGAAAAATAACAACTAAACTTTTACAGATATGGTGCCTTTAGACGTTTTCAAAATACACACGAGTATGTATTTCAAATCATTATAAGTTTTCGAGTTTATTTTTTGTTTGGTTTATGCAACGCAATGCGAATGCTGTAAAAACTATTGCAACAATTACAAGTCACGAGAACAACTTGTTAAAATTTTCATCTACTCTGGCAGTGAAATTTAAAACTTTCTAGAGAATGGAAAAGTTTAAGTAAAAAGAAATAGGAAAAACAACTAAAAGTTTTATGTATTTATAGTGAAGATCTTTACTTAAGGATTCACACTATGATAACTTTTTGTTATTTATAGTTTTTCTTAACTTGAACAAGTCCAAAACAAGAGGCTAAAATTACATAAATCTAATGAGAAAAACATGATAAAATAAGATGAAATAAAATTTTTATAAAAAAAATAATTTTCTAAATAAATATAAAAATACAAGATTCTTAGTGCGTTAACGTTTGAGTAAAATCTTCTACTGACGAGATTAATTTTTTTTCCTTCTTCTCTATCAAAAAGTGGGCATGCTTGAAAAAATCCTATAATTAATTCATTCCAGTGTCCCAGATAAATGTTGGCTGAATTGCAGGAAGATCATTCCAGATGTCTGGTGTCGTATACGGTACAAACAAATAAAAAACGATACACTCTGTTTTATATATACAAAGGGTATTTTTTTTTAGAGTGTCACGAATTTAAGTTGCTTTATTTGAGCACCCATTTAACAGCTGATAGTTGCTTTTTGTTTATCGTGCACTTCTTCCATTTTATGGCGTACATAATCGTTTACCGATGAAGCCTATTTCTTGTTGGATGGGGGGGGGGACGTAAATAAGCAGAATTTTAGCATTTGAAGTGCGGAGAATCCACAAGATTTTGTGGAAACACCATTACATCTACAGAAAATTACTGTTTGGTACGCTTTATGGGCTGGCGGAGTCATTGGCCCATATGTATTCAAAAACGATGATGGTCAGAATGATACTGTCAATGGTGAGGAGTATGATTCGAAATTTGTTCGTACCTCAATTACGTGGCATTAATCTTGCTATTATGTTGTTCCAACAGGACAGAGCCAAATGCCAAACAGCGGGCGCTACAATAGATTTACTCAAAGAAACTTTTGATAAAAAAATTATTTCAAGTAATGACCCAATTAATTGGCCACCAAGATCGTGTAATTTAACCCCATTAGATTATTTTCTTTGAGGTTATGTTAAGTTATTTGTATACGTCAATAAACCACAAATACATTGAACAACTGGAAATCAATATTCGAAGAGCTATCGGCGAAATACGGCCGCAAATGCTGCGAAAAGTTGTTGAAAATTGTTGTTCCAGATTGCGCCTTCTATGCACCAGCCGTTGCGGCCACATGGCAGAAATCATATTTAAAGATTAATTTCATAAAATTTTCTTTCCAATAAAGTCCGTTGTCCGTTTCAATGATATTAATAATATAGTTCCATGTTTTATTATAATTTAATACTTGTGTCACTCTATAAAAAACACCCTTCATATTACTTTTTATTTTAAAGTGGGGGGGGTGGCGGTACCCGTCTGTTCCCTCTTAAAGCATTAAGATTTTAGTGGAACATGCAGTTTGCTTTATCAAATTTAGTGTGATTCACTATTGTAGTTGTGGAATTGATCCGCTAAAATGGCCCTTTGGCCCCACTGTGAGACGTTCTGAAAAGTTGTGACTTATCAATGTTTTGTACTGCTGCATTTGGAACACTATATTTTGTTTGAAGACAAAGCAATGGACAATATTTATTTTGACTTTAAGTGGGAAAGTGCTAGAATTTAAAAAGAAAGCGCCTTCCTTACTTGAAACACTTACTTTTGCAGCGAGTTTAAAGTGGCCCGATTCATTGTTGATCAGCCCATGAGTGAGTGATTCGGCACTTGTCTTTTTTTAAGCGTCTTTAAAAAAAGGAGGAGGTTATCAATACGTCTGTATTATTATTTTTTTTTTGATATTGTTTCTACATACATAACCTGGTACACTTCAGACCTATTGTAAAAATTCTTCTTTTTTCTCTAATAGAGTATAGCTTGGAATTGGTCCCACTGTAAAGAAGTGGTCGGGGACACGCTTATATTTTTTTATTTGATTTAATGATATTCTACTCATTAAATTGCTACGAAACCTAGCAAATGACTTTAATTCTTGTAATTACACAATTTTAAAGTGGAAAAAATGGGTGGAGTTACGCCCATAAAAATTTATTGTTATATTTCACGTGGTTCTACTAAGTCGATTTTTATGAAACTTACCTTGAGCTCTAAAATAAGCACAATGTTTTATTTAAAAAAATTGGGCGGGGTTACGCCCATTTAAATTTATTATTATATTTCACGTGGTTCAACTAAGTAGATTTTTACAAAACTTAACATGTATATATTTCCCGCAGTTCTACTTAATGGATTTTTATGAAACTTACCACACACCTTGAGCTCTAAAATAGGCACAATCTTTTATTAAAGAAAATGTGCGGAGTCACGCCCATTAAAATTTAATATTTTTTTTTTAACACACTCTGAACCCCGAAAAAGACACAATCTTGCATTTAACAAATGGGTGAAGGTACGCCCATTGAAAGAGTTTACTTCCACTTTCGTCCCATACATTTTTTTTTCGAAAATGTTTTATCAGATCTTTGCATTGAAGTCGGTTTTTTTTGCATATTCATATTTTTTTATATAAATTTTATATCATCATATATTTGTTTGTAGTAAAATAAAGTTATTTAAAAACAACAAATCTTTAAACATTTCTTTTCACTGCATTTACAACATTTACATTTTATACTAAAAAAAACTGAGTAGATTACATTTTTGTAAAGTTTTATTCATAAGAAGAAAAAAAAAATAGCAAAACTCGATTTAAAAACTCAAACAATTTAATAAATGTTGCAAATACTTTTCTTTTGTGTGAAATTTCTGTATGTAACATAAGCATTTGTGCGTGTGCACAGACACACACACGCTTACACATGCATTAATATGCATACATATATTAATCCATATGTAGTTGTATGTGTGTGCGTGTGTGTGTGTGTATGCTTGCATAATTGCTATGTCAAACTATTAAAATACATTTGAAACATTTCTGTATTTGTTCATTTATATGTAAATATTTCAAGGATATAAACCATTTATAAAACATCTAAATATATTAAGGAACATTTACAATATCGAGCCCTAACCCCCAAAAAAAAGCTTAAGCGATACATATTATTTTTGTGACGAAAACCTACTATTTACGATAGCAAGTAATCAATTTTGGTAAAATATTTCAGTTCGAAAATTATGTCGCTTAAGCCTTTTTGGTCATTATGGCACGTTATGCCAACTGGACACTGACATTTCAAGGGACAAAAAGAAGTAACCAAAATAAAAAACATTTTTCCAGAAAGTGAGAAACAAAGTTATAATTACATTTCAGCAGTTTGTCAGCAGATATTTTAAGTCGTACCCCCTTAAAGCAGTAGAGGGGCGAGTCGACTGCTTGGTTAAAAAAAAAACAGGAAGTTGTTCGACCAAAAGCTGCCTTTAACTTTAGTTAAGAATATTGTAGTAAATTGTAAGCTTAAGTTAAATTTTTAGCTCTCTCAACTGTTTTAGAAATTCATAATTTCAGTAGAAAATTTCTATCAAAATCTGTATTTGTTCTACTAGTTTCCAATTTCCAAAATATGGGTTTATTTCCCCTTAAAACCACACACACACACACACACACACACACACACATTCTCCCCTAAACTTAGCACAACTATTAACAGATGTACTAACTCTGGCATTTGCAATTGCATAGAAACACTTAAAGTTTCATTTGGAAAATTTCCCTTTTAATCATTTATACAAACTCTTTCATGTATGGCAATGAATGTGCACCGGAATAATTACAAATAGGTAGAATTGTATTATAGAATTCATAATATTAACAATACAATGGCTGGTAAGGTTTTTATGCTAAACGAGAATTGTTAAACAACACCACTGCTGATACATTGTACGGCCATCACATATATCAATTATATTTTTCCATTGTCAATAACTTTTTGTAGTTGCTATTTAAATTCCAAATGAAAGTGTTTTATTACCTACATATTAGCTTAATTTATAAAACACACATGCTGTCTAACGACGCACAAGTGTAAGTTGCATTGAATAAAAAAAAAATATTTACTTTGTCAAGGGGCAACTGGTGAATGCTGTCAGTATTTTTTACACATAAAAAAATTATACGCAATACGTGTGGCAATAAGAATGAAGTGCTTAAGTCTGGTGTTAGCTGTTTTTTTAGCTGAGCTTTTAAAAGCTTAAAATTCGTTCTTCATTTGAGTCCTTCAGCTGTGTATACATATGATCCTTTTACTACTTCGAGGAAGCATATGTTCTGTAGCTGTGAAAGGGTTTTAATTTCCCTGCACACTTCTGTAAGCTTATAATACGAGTACCCTAAAATTAAATTTTGAATATCTCAGATTGATTGTACATTAAGTTAAGCTTTTCTGCCAAGCATAGCAGCACACTTAAATAAAGCTTTTCCTAGCTTTAATTTTATACTAAACAAAGTGTGTGTATCTAGGCTATCATCGGATGTGTTCTATTACTTTACAAGTCCTATTGATGGCATTTTGTAGGGAATGTAATATCATAATAACTATTCACGGAGGCTTTGCTGAAAGGTGTGCAACCAAAATGTAAAATTTTATTGCCATGGGTTATGTTGACTTTGAGGGGCACTATGACTTATGTCCTATTAGCATAGAGGTGCGACTTAGGAAAACTTCACAATAAAAAGTGTAACGAAGTCAATTTCACGTGAGATGACCAGGCCCTCAAATTGTTCGTATAGAATGACCACTATAGCATGAGCTATGAGGCATCCAACGCCGTCCTATATCAGCCAAGTGGAAAAAAACATTTTAATCATTGACTTATAGCGCCAGCCGATGACGTTCTCAAGGACTACCACTCGATGACTTCGAGTTTAAATCAAGGCCGGGGTAGTCAATTATATATATACATAAAGGGTGTTTTTTTTAAAGAGTGACACAAGTTTAAATAATAATAAAACAAATAAATATATTAATTGCAAAGAAAATTTTATGAAATTAATGTTTAAATATGATTTCTGGCACGTGGCTGCCACAGCTGGCACGTGGAAGGCGGAATTTGAAACACAAATTGTCAACAACTTTTCGCAGCATTTGTGGCCGTATTTCGCCAATAATCCTTCGAATGTTGACTTCCAGGTGTTCAATTGTTTGTGATTTGTCGCCGTAGACAAGTGATTTAACATAACCCCAAAGAAAATAATCAAATAGTGATAAATCACACGATCTTGGTGGCCAATTAATTGGGCCATTACGTGAAATTATTTTTTCATCAAAAGTTTCTTTGAGTAAATCAATTGTAGCACCCACTGTGTGGCATATGGCTCCGTCCTGATGGAACCACACATCAGCAAGATTAATGACACGTAATTGAAGTACGAAAAAATTTCGAATCATGTTCCTATACCGTTCACCATTGACAGTAACCTTCTGACCATCATCGTTTTTCAAGACATATGGGCCCCGCTGTGTGGCATATGGCTCCGTCCTGATGGAACCACACATCAGCAAGATTAATGACACGTAATTGAAGTACGAAAAAATTTCGAATCATGTTCCTATACCGTTCACTATTGACAGTAACCTTCTGACCATCATCGTTTTTCAAGACATATGGGCCAATGCCTCTGCCAGCCCATAAAGTGCACCAAACAGTTATTTTCTGTGGATGTAATGGTGTTTCGACAAAAGCTTGTGGATTCTTTCTTCTGCTTCTGCTTATTTACGTACCCATGCAACCAGAAATAGTCTTCATCGGATAAAAAGCAACTATCAGCTGTTAAACTGTGATGCCAACTCAAAGTTGTGACACTCTAAAGAAAATACCCTTTACAAAAATTTTTCTGATGCCTGTTCCAATACACAACATCACGGAAGTTAAATCATCAATAAAATACATTGAATACCTTAAATTAAATTCATGTTGTTTCAACGTGAAGCAATTTTGATTCAACACGGTTCTTCATTTCAATTTAACTGGAATGTTAAACCAACATGCCATAAAGTTAATTCAAAAGGAAGAATTTTTTTTGAAGATTTAAATGTGAAATTTTTCTGTAATTTTTTTTACTTAATTTTTCGACCTCGATTTACCCGAGTGCGCAACGCAAAGATGGGTATTGTGTTTGTCAGTCTATGTATGTATGTATGTATGTAAGAATGTATATGTGTGTTCCTTTGCGGCACTATATAAACCGGACCCGTGGACCGCTTTCGATGGTTCTTATGTCAATTTATTTTAATCCCGGAAGTGTCACTAAAGATATGACAGATATCAAAATTCAATATGGCGGCCAACAGACGCCATTTTAAAAATACGAAAAAAATTAAAAAGTCGGTGAACTATATGAAAATGATGGGTATCATTCGGCAGGTATTTTAAAATCATCTATAGGTTTCTCTTATGATTTTTTAGGATTTTTAACGGTTCAAAGTTGGTCGCAGTCGGGTTTTTTGATTTTTTTTGTATAAAAAATTAATATTTTTTAATCTTTAGTTCCTTATACATTATTTTATTTCTTTATTTCGAAGGTTAACAAAATATGGAAATAAAAAATAAAAAAATACATAAAGACCTAAACTTTAAAAAAATAGTTTAATTGAAATTTTTCTGTGTGAAGGACTCCTTTTACATAAAGCGGCGATGTTTTCGTCAGATATTGCGTTTAGTTAAAGTGCGAGGAGTTTTGGTTGATTACTTACAGAACCAGTGAAGTCCTGGAAATACTTCCTTCCCCTCGGTGGGGCGATTAAGGCAAAAACTCGCCTAAGGGCTAGAAAAGTTACTCACTTTCATAAAAACAATTTTTTCATTTGCACGTGTTGTAGTTAAATATTCATTCATCTGTGGTGATTTGGCAAAACATACTGAACAAATAGCGGCCAATTCAACTCTTTGGTCTTATTAAAACTTCAAAAAATCATCCTAAGTAATTGAAACTTCACTCAGAGACACTTTTAAACAGAAAACCGCGAATTTGTTTATTATTGTAATTTTAGCATTATGCAACTTTAGTTCGTGTCTTTTAGGACAAAAAAATTAAAATTTTACAGCCTTATTTATAAAACTTATTAAAGCTTTAAAAAGAACTTTTAAAACAAATTTTCGTTCAACATTTTTTTAAGAAGCCTTTATAAAGCCTTAATAATTTTTATAAATAAGGCTGTTAAAATTTAAAAAAAAATTGTATTTACTTTCTAATAAAAATGAATTTTAAATAAAATGAATTTTAAATCCGTTTTAGGAAAATTTTGTATGAAAAATTTGAAATAAAAAACATTTTAAATTCGTTTTAAATTTTATGAACATGGGGGATCAATCTTTTACAAAATTATAATTGTGGCTGTGTTCGTAAATGCATCACTGCTCTGCATCATACGTGCATACTTTTATTTAAAATGCAGTACAAGTTCGCTGATAATCTGTTTTAGTAGTTATCATGTCTGTACACCATATTTGACATTTATTTGTGCGTTATGTAGTTCAGTGAACCAGTTTGGGACATTTAAAGTTCCATTTGCAGCGAAGTGATGCATTTACGGACACACCCTGTATTGGCACAATAAGGTTTTGATAAATTGATAATTTTTTTTTGATTTTACATAAATTTCTTCAAGTGTACCATAAAACTAATGGCTGTACAGCTAAAACTCTGCATGCAAGTGTGATATCCTGTATTTAAATTAGATGTTTAGCAATTAATCATAACACTTCACATGTCATATAAAAATTTATACGTGAATTGCTCTCTGGATAGTTTTAGTAACTGGAAATAGCAAACAATGCTAATGTAATTTTATAGAAGTAGAAAAAAATAGAACTAGTTAGTTACATATCAGTTGCGAAAAAAAAAATATCTATTAAATTCTTATTTTAAAGCAATTTTAAGCAAAAATATTTTTAAAGACTTTTACGCTTATTAAATGTGTTTTTCAAAATTAAATTAAATTTAAAAAAATTGCTTATGAGGAGGAAAAAATCAACATTTTATGTCTACTAAATATAAATAATATATAATTCAAAATTCTTCATTAAAAGTAATCACTTAGTCCTAGTTTACATTATGCAAGTCTTAGTGCTAAGCTGATAAGTTTTTTAGGAGAGAGCGATGAGGGGAACAGAAACGTTTCTTTTCCTCTCGTCTCTCTCTCCCACAAACTAATCAGCTTAGCAATAAGACTTGCATAGTGTATATTACGACTTACCTAACCGACTTCAAGAAAGAAAAAGTTAAAAAATTTCTTGTAACTTTTTAGCCGAGTCCCTTCTGCAATTAACAGCGCACTGTTACCCAATATAAATAACATCTAACAGATCTGTTGCGTTATTTCTTAAAACAATGAACTTACAATTCACCAGAAATGGTAAAGGGTATTTATAGATTTGTTGTTCCGTGCGTAATTTCCATAATAATAATAGGGAACTCAAAAAAAAATTAGTTTTGCAGAAAACGCGTTTAAAGTTTTCAATTTACATACAACTCAATGAAGAAATGAAAAAAAAGTTCTCTCACGAGGCGGTAGTAAAAGGTATTTATATGAAATTTTTGCACAAGATAAAATACAAAATGCAACTCAAAGTTTTTGACTTATGACACTATTGCAGTGAATGAGCGATATCTTGTTGGTTCTTATGAATAGGGAAGACGAATAAGCAATGTCCGTTTGTTGTCTGTCTGTAACTGAAATCGCTTTTCGGAAGCTCCCAGAAAAGCTAAAGACCTCGGCCTTGAACTGGTATACCAGACATGGTCCGAAATAGATTGGTATTGAAAATCAGCAAAATCAGAAATACTGCTTCTGAGCTGGAAAGCTTAAACTTTGTTTTGCCATATAAAAGTAAATAGTTAACACTACTTTTTGGTTTTTTTTTTTGTATTTTAAACCTATTTTATATTTCAGTTAGAATTGGCATTAAAAATAAAAATACATATATGTAAAAGACGATTCCAGGGTTGGATAGTTCATTTTATTTTATATAACAGTAACCTACTAAAATAATTTTTTTCTTTTTCTCTATAAATTGAACAGATTATAGAAATATTTTGCTAAACGAAATCAGAAAAAAACTGAAAGGATGATTCCAGGGTTCGAAAAGTTAGTTTTTTTTTGTATTTAAAAGTTACTAGGTCAATTAAATTTTTTTCTTTTTCCTTAGAAATTAAAAATAATTGATGTTTTAGAAAGAAAAAAATTAAAAAGCCCAGCCTCGGAGCTGGAAACTTTAAACTTTAAAACTAGAACTTAATTTTTTTTCATCGTTAATTAAATACATTTTTTCTGTATTAATGAAAGCAAGACATTTAGTACTACAAATCAGAAAAATTAAAAAATTAAATTTCCAGGGTTGGATAATTGCATCTAAATCTGTTATATAAAAGAAACTAAATAAAATAATTGTTCTTTCTTTTAAATTAAACACATTATATATATATTAGAAAGACTTTTACTCAATATTTATATGGAAGTCTAGTTCAACCATAAACATTGGCACTCATTAGTGTTACGGAGCTTTGTCATATGTTATGCTCAAATGGAGGCATACGGTGGCAAAAAATCTTTCAGAATATAATCTACATACATATAAGTATATAAACATATAAATTATACACAATAAAATAAAATATATATACAATTAAATATAATTGCGAGCAGCTTAATCCCTTTCAACAATATACAGCTGCATTGTACACAATTTTTTTGCCATGGTATTTTGTATAATTTTACAAAGTTTAATAACTTCACTAACTTTTTTAATCTTTTACCTTCCCAGAAAAAAATTAAATCACCAGCCAGCTTCAAATGCTGTTATTTGCCTTAATATTTAAATTGAATTTACTTCCAAAATTATCATTTACTTAAGAAGTAAAACCATTTGGTTTAAAGAAAATTGCTTTCTCAAATTGGATCTTCTCCACTTGTAGCAGTTTGTCAATTATTTTAGAATATACAAAAAATTAAAATAAAAAAGAAAAGGTTTTAAACAAATAAGTACACATTTCTTCTTGCAAAAGAAAATCGAGACTTTCCATTATGTTGTTTTCTTTAAACGTTTTTGGCTTATTTTATATAATGTATTCGCTTAAATACATAATATTAAATCTTTTTTTTATTACTGACTCTTTTATACATTTATTCGCTCCTTTTGGAATGATATTATATGTGTGTTAGTAGCGTCAAAGATTTATGCTGATTTAGCTTGAATAAAGCCGACAGTGGGATTTAGTCTTAATGTCCAAGTTAAAACTACTTTTGTAAGCAAGAGTTGTGCTTGCTGTGCAAAACTGTGGTTTCCAAGTTTCAACTACCTTTAAGCCATGGGTACAATGTGTGAGCTGTTACAAAACAGCTTTGAGCTTTCAAAGCGATGATAGAACAACAGCCAATCAGATCTCAGGGACAACAATGATTGCTGCTTACTGCACAAAGAAACAAGAACAAATTCTTAGAGCTTTCCAAGCTGTTTCACTAAAATTCAAATGTCAGGGTATGTGTGTTTTGAAAGCTTTTACAACTTGTTTTTGTTCTTTGAAAAGTACTCAGCAAACATTATTGCCGGCGAGATCTGATTGGCTGTTGTGCTCTTGTCGTTGTGAAAGCACAAAGCTCTTTTGTAAAAGCTCGCACATTGTGCATATGTCTGGGTCGTAACTGTTTTGAAACATCAAAGATGCGCCTTAATATTTATTTACAAATGATTGTGATCTTATTTTAATATAAAATCCAACGCTGCAGGAAAAACCCTGTATATTTGCCAAAATAAAATTCCTTATTCGTACTGTCAAAAAATTTAATAACTTTTTGCTTTGTTTAAGACCAGGAAACTAGCTGCTGATTATCATGTGCTGAAATGCGGTCCTCTGCTCATTTCACTACATCGACCAACTCAAAATTAGTAAATAAGAGGAGATGAAATTAAAAATTATATTCGTTTTGTTGTGAGCCGACCAAACAAATCCCTTCCCTCACGTCCTTTTGAACTTCAAAATTGCGCATCTCGAAAACATGTAATATTTCTATTGCTTTCGGATATTCAAACAAAAGTTTTCTGCGTATTTGCGCAATTTTTAAGGCATGCGTATTGTTAAGCAGTCGAAAAACTTTATTGCAAATATATACCTGCAATTTCAACCCAACTGTGCAGTGATCATGTTTTTGTAATTAACTTCGCATGAATTTTTGAAAGCCTTTATTAATAAATTTTCTAAATTTCAATACCTGCTGTTAATAATAGTAAAGTTAACATCGTGGTTATCGAGCAATGAATAGTTTAACATTGTGTGTTAAATCTCTCTCTCTCTCTCTCTCTCTCTCCAGGAATGAATAACTTAACATTGTGTGTTAAAAATGTCTTGATGACAGTGTTGAGTTTATCAACTGTTAAAATTTGATTTGAATTGTACGCTATTGGCTTGTAATTCAATAGGAACTATTTTAACTCACTTTTTGTAACATATTGTTCTGTTTTTAAAAGGTTAAAAACGTAACAATATGCTCAGACGTAAAGTTTCTAAACAGAAACTTTTCTATAAGTTGTTCTAAGAAACCTTTTTATTTTCATTTCAAATTAAAAAAATTTATTTTATTAACAGCTCCACTGTGCTCTCTGTTGCAAACATGTCTGAGGCGTAAAATTCACTTGTATGAGTACTTGTATGTCTCTTTCAACACAATCACAATAGTTAAGTGCTTTTGTACATTTTCAACACACATCAATAATTCTTTCCCTTTTTTCCATTTTTTATACATATGTGTGCGAGCGTATATGTATGTGTTTCTATGCATTCTTCTTTGGGTGTATAAGTGTATGTTATGTGTGTGTTTGTGTATTTCTTATCAGTAGTCATTCATCAAAAGTCCTTAACAAATTCGAGAGCAATTAAACTCATCAATTAGATTGACGTTTTTGTATACACATTCGCCTGTTTTTCATTGTCTGTGTCTAACCCCGTCTCTCTTTCTCACTCTATAACTCTCTCTATATCTCTCTTTCTAACTTGTTTGCTGTATTAAATTTAATGATTTTTCTTTCGATTATAATTTTTAACAACAAAATCCTTTTGTATCCCAATTTAGATAATTTTACGCTTTTAGTAAAAAAAAATTTGTGGTACGAGGGTCGTATAACGAATTCAAATTTTTCTTGGGTTTATAAGAAACATTTTTTTTACTCAGCCTCTATTAAAATTAAAATTTGCTAGTCTGCAATAAAGTTCAAAATACATCATGAAGAGTATAAAGTTTTTTTTTTTTTTTTTTGAGATGAAGTAATTAGGTAAAGTAGTCAAAGTTTCAAATTTGCCCATAATGATGAAAGTGACATAAGTCACATAATTTATCTTTACTAATATTGTAAATGTAAAAGTGAGTTTGTTTGATTTTGAAAATGTTCAAATATGGGATATTTTTTATCCAGTTGAAAACCGATTATTTTATATTTGGTACGGATTTTTTCGTACCAAAATTTTCATTTTGGGTTTGATTGTTTAACCTGTTTTGAACCCAGTTTTTATGTTTAGTTTTTAAGCAGGGCAACGCGAGCAGATCCCCGATTAAAGTCTAATATTAAATACGAGTAAATATAATAGAAACATTGAATTAACTCTTATTAAGCAGAATTTTATAAATTCTAAGCTTAATATCAATATATTTTTTATTTTATTCTAATAAAATTATTTATATATGTGACGCGCACAATAGAAAGGGACCTAAGGGTAAAAACCGGTTTTGTTCAGGAGAGCCATTTTAAAGATTTAAATACGGGTATGTTTGGTATACCATCACTGAGCGTGTTGGTATTAGTCTCATTTGAAAGCGACACATCTCATGACGTCAGGAAAGTCTGGGTCAACCTTGAAAACGCGCGTAGGTCGTCCCTACCTCTTGTTTTGTGTAGTTGGTTTTTACTGTTTTCTACCTAGCGCGCTGTTTCCATGAGTTTGATATCAATTTTGCTCACGTTTTTTCGATTCCTGGTTTATTTTCTGAAATTATTAATTGTGAATTATAATAAATACTCATTTATAATTCTTTTAAATCGTGAATATCACTCTGTTAGTACGAAAATTTTTTCACATAACCTTAGAATCATCGACTTCAATTTCATAAAACGTGCATATCTATGGAAGGGAACACTTTTGGTGTATGGGATCGGTCTCATTCAATGCAGATATTGTCCACATAAAAAAAAGGTGAAAATTGATTTTTTTACCCTTGGGTCCCTTTCTCTATGCGGTGTCACACATGTATTTAAAATAAATATAACTCCACTTTCAAAATTATGAGCATATTATTATTATAATGCGAGACAGTTAAAAAAAATAATCTGATAAATTCATAAACAGAAATAAATAAACAGAAAAATTTTTTATTAAAATCAATTTAACAATTTTCTAGAAATGATTCATGTAATTCATGTTAATTCAACATGATTTACAATAGCTTTCAAAGGGAATATTTGCCTTTTGAAATAACTTTACTTCATTTTGATTTAATATTCTACTACAGTTAAATCAAAATGAAGGATCATGTTGTATCAAAGTTATTTCAAATTAAAACAAAATTAATTTTACTTAATGTAGGGATTTTATTTTATTTTATTTTTTTATTTTGTTTAATTTTATTTATTTATTTTATTTTATTTATTTTGATTTTATTTAATTTAATTTAATATTAATTGATTTTATTTATTTTTATTTTTTTAATTTAATTTAATTTAATTTTAATTAATTTTATTTTATTTTATTTTATTTTATTTTATTTTATTTTATTTTATTTTAATTTCATTTAATTTAATTTAATTTTATTTTTTTTTATTTTATTTTATTTTATGTTATTTTATTTTATTTTATTTTATTTTATTTTATTTTATTTTATTGTATTTAATTTCATTTAATTTAATTTAATTTAATTTAATTTTATTTTATTTTGTTTTATTTTATTGTATTTAATTTCATTTTATTTAATTTAATTTTATTTTATTTTATTTTATTTTGTTTAACTTACACCAGTCACCGCATCCAATCAAAAATTTTGCATGCTGATTTAACATTGGTATATGTTTTCTGTGTTCTGATTACTAAATATTGCAAATTTAGTTATATTTTTAAGCCGCTGGAACTTCGGAAATATTTTATTTCTTTAAAATAACTATGATTATATTAAAATCTTTTGAAAATTGTATTTTAATTCCATGGCGTACTCGACTTCTTCATTTATATAATTTTATAAAATTGTATTTGCTTGTAAAGCGCTTAAGCCTTTATCTTCTTTTCCCTTAATTTAGAAATGTATGCCTTAAACCACATTTAAGTAGTTTTAAAGCAAAATCTAAAAAATTATTGTCTTTCTCACTACTTTCTGGCAGACAAGTCTCTCATTGTATGATGGAGTAAATAGACTCAATTAGTATTCCTTAGAAAAAAAATCTGACATAATAGAATAATGTGTTTTGTGGGTGAGTTACACACAACTCTCGTATTAAGTTTATCAATCATGTGCGAATTTCCTACACTGAACACATCTCATTAAAAAGTGAAAGCACCTATAAGCGGCCACTAACAGTCGATATCATTTCTTTCCATTAGAATGGAAAAGTAAATGTCAATGAGCTTTAACGTTTCCATGAAATAAAATATAATGAAATATTTGGAGTTTTAGTTTTTTATGGTCCTTCGAACCGCACTTCTTGTACGGTAACTACAAAAGGGCAAATTACGTTTATAGGGTTGGATTCGAGTCCGCTATGTTTTGAGATGAATGAAACCAGGGCACCGAAATGACCAATTGAGTATTTGCATTGTGTCTTTGTTTATGGTCTTTCAAGCCTCAACCCGGCCAGATACTTCCATTATAAGATTTGAAATGTGCTTTTGAGTGCTTCAATTAATCATGTTGTTGATTTTCCATTATAGTTCCCTCAGCATTAAAAACATTGTGTATGTCTTTTTATCAATGCGATTCATAAATAAAAGCTTCCACTGTACTTCCTACATAAATTGGTATTAATACGTATTTGTATACAAGTGAATACACATTAAAATACAGGCATACACACACGCACACACACACACATGCACACTCTCGTCTTAATAGTTACCACACTATTAATTTCTTTTATGTTTAGCAAATGTCTTAATATAAAATTCTCATGTTTGTCTACATCCGCTTCAACATTTTACCAACATCATCTACTCGAAGCATGAAAAAAGCTTAATGTTAACATACTCCCGCATGCAAGTGTACATATATACATATACACATACATACACAAGTACGTATACAATGATATACACACACATATACCAATGTATTTACATACATACATGTCTTTATTTTTAACACATAATATTAATGCCTGCCTTTGTTTGAAGTCAATTCTATATAAAGTTGACATATTAAAACCTTTTTATTTTATCTAGAGCTCAAGGAAAAGCAGAACAGGAAAAACAACAAAATAGTCATATGTGAAGGAGAAAAAAAGCATACAAACACTTTTGACACAGATTGATTTACTCCAAACCAAAAGTTATAGAGTGAATGGAGAGAAAAAGAAAAACCATAACACAGCCTTCTATTAGTAAGTGCCTTTCCTGAGCATTTAATATAATGAATATGTTTAAGTGACCAAATGAGTTTTAAAGCCTTTTCAATGTGATCTGATTAGCAAGGGGAGTAGATATTATATAAAATAATAATAAAAATCCTAATCGATATTCATAGAGTAACCATTAGTCATGTTTAAGTCGATTTAGGCTAAGGATTTTTAAGAGAAAATTTTCAAACATACAATGAAAATTTTACCATTAGTGTAAAAAACAAATAAAATTCTTTTATATAGAAAGTTTTAGATTTTAAATCAATTTATATAACAATATTATATAAAAGTAAAGTTTACATATTTGAAAGATGTAATCTGCGTCCATTCCTATTTCTGCACTTCCTTCAGCCTCCTAACGGACATAGGATATTTATTTATTTAGTTTACAATTAATGCCCGCCATACCAAGAAAATTTTTATAATAAATTTAGCAGAAATTTATTAAACAAAAAGAGTTCCGTACTAAAAATAAATCCAGTAAAGTGCGCCTTTGAATCGCGCACGCAGGGCTCGGTATGTTGGGCTTTGAGCATTCTTTTAATATGGCGTCTTTTTGCGTTTTTGACGTTTTTTCAGCTGAAATTATTTTTGTTTGTTTTTTTTCGCTTTTATCTCGTTTTGGTGTTTTTTTTTAATTTTGGCGATTTTTTTCTTTTTGGCGATTTTTTTTTCATTTTGGCGATTTTTTTTCATTTTGGCGATTTTTTTCATTTTGGCGATTTTCCGTTTTCTTGCAATTTATTTTCGTTTTATAATTTTTTTTTTAATTTGGCGCTTTTTTCGTTTTGACGATTTTTTTTTTGTTTTTGACGATTTTTTTTTTTTGGTTCGGCGATTTTATAATTTGGGGATTTTTTTGTTTTGCCGTTTTTGAAAATTTCAAGAATTTAGCTGGTACGGTTTCCAAGATACAGCAAGTTGTCAAAATTACATAGTCAAAATTGCATTAACTGATGGAACACCCTTTAATTGAAATTTTAATATTAATTGTTGTAGTCTGTATAAAAATAGACCAACCTTAAATATTTCAAGTGTATATACATACAACTTTGTGTCTATTACATGGGATTTTAAACTTTTTCGTTGCTCGTTTTGGAACACCCTTTAATTTTTATCTCTCATGTATTTGTTGTTGTAGTGGCCAAAGGTCTGTTGCACTCTGTTCAAATTTCAGGTCCGTATCTCTTACGGTTCTCGAGAAAATAGCTTGTGACGGACAGACGTACAGACGTACAGACGGACAGCGTAGCGAAAACAATGGGGTTTCTTTTCACCGTTGGTGTACGGAACCCTAAAAACCAGAATTCTACTAATCTGTCAACCAATAGGAATCTCACACAGAAAAAAATACCAAGGTAAAATCAACATGCAAAAATGTTGATTAGAAATAATTTGTATCTATTAGAAATAATATATTTTTAAGCGTGTTGGTGTTTATTTCCACTAGGGGGAAATTACGGCATTCGACACTCTTCGAAATTTAAAAATACTTCCATATAAACTTTATTGAAATATATCGTAATTTCGTTCGATAACAAGTGTCGTAATTTGCCACCGTTCTTAGCTGCAATGCCCTGCTGTGCTCATTTGTGTGACTTGCTCTAGTTGGTTTTGATGTTCGTAAATGGACAACAAGCTTCGCATTACCAGCGAAAACTTTATGCTGCTGGCTAGTAGACAGTGCACTAGTCTTGTAGTCGCAAGGTTTCAGTTCCGATTCCTGCCGAAGACTCTGGCTGTTTCTGTAGACAAGCTAAAGTAGCCTGGCATTTTGTAATTGTTAAAGAAAAAACTAAAGCTTTAATTTCAAATAAATTGTATGCCAAATCATCAATTAAATCATGTTGAATAAAAATTTAATTCATTATGATATTTATTTAGAGTGAGTCTAAGGAATATTTAAGGTTGTTGTGGCTGCAGCGCTTAAGCACATTGACTTGACTGCCACGTGATGACATTTTGATAATATAAAAAATTAAAATAAAATTACTACGTTTAAATGATTAAATTCATGTTATTTCAACTTGAAATAACCTTTAGTCAACATGGTCCATCGTGTTATTTCAGAATACAAATTCATGTTATATCAACTTGAAATGACTTTGATTCAACATGATTCTTCGTTTTGATTTAACAGTATAGGGATATTAAATCAATATAAAATAAACTTATTTCAAAAAAACAATTTTTTTGGAAGGTTTCTGTAAATCATATTGAATAAACATGAACACACATATGAAGCGAAATTACTATTGACAAATTAACTTGAAATGAAAGTCTGGTAGAAGGAACTGAAGGAGATCAAATGTATTTATATTACGTACAATAAAAATAATATAAATAAGATTAATAACTTAATTTTATTTCAATATGAATTATATATAATAAGCGACAACTTATAGACTTCTCTGATACTCTTCTAGCAACCAACGGAAACGTGTCATTACATTGGCTAAACCGGTTGAACCAGTTTTGATAGAATCTAAAACATAGACAGATCTGCATTAAGTAGAAGACATAGGCATATATTTTTCATTTAAAGTAGGACTCAAACAAGCCAGGGCAATAAATCTGCCCTTGGAAAATATCCAACTAATATTTTTAAAATTCAAAATCTAGATACATCAATCAGCGTCTAACACAACACACAGGCTTTATACATTTTTCAAACTGGGGCCCAAAAAAAGGCAGGCGACAGAAATAGATTTAAAAAAAATCTAAAAATAGAATTTCAGTTTAACATTTATTTATTAACGCACTAATAATCCCAAATTATTATTTTACTTATTCAGTAAAATATATATACATTGAAATTCATTATTGAAGAGTTTAGCTGGATCCTATGCGCATTTCACTGTTGCTAATGCAGATCATCAATTTCTAAAAACAACTAGAGTTATTGTGTTAAACTTTCATTTAAACAAAAATGAGAAGCTCAACAAATAACTAAGTTGAAATAAGAACTCAATAATCTACATTGACTGACTTTTTTTCAGCTCGAATTGTAGTTGTAAGAAGTATGCAAAGAAAACTAAATGTAAAAAGCAACAAAAAATATACATTGCTTTCGCCAGAATAGAGAGAACATTTTGCTTGAATAATTCTTAAACAGTTCATGAACATGAGTAGAAAATATATGCAGGCTATTATTTGTGCCATAGCGGCTTCATCGTTCATTAGACTATTCGAAAAAAAAAACGAAGAGTTCCATACGGGCACTACATGTGTAATACTATTCGAACCTAAGCCTAAATAATCGAATATCTTAACTGATGTAGATATTTTTAAAAAGATTTTAGGTACCCGGTTAATTTTTTTTTTGGTTTGGAGACTTTTTTAGTTTTGGCGTTTTTTAGTTTTCGTGATTTACTTTAGTTTAAGCGATTTTTTTAGTTTTAGCGCTTTTTTTCGTTTAGGCGTTTTTTTCGATTTTGGGGGATTTTTTTTTGTTAGTCTTAGCGTTTTTTTTTCGTTTTGACGATTTGTTTTTTTGTTTTTTAAGCATTTCTGTGTTGCTTTTATTTTTTGGCGACCTTTTTGGCGATTTTATTAATGCTTCGGCACTTTTCATAGCTTTGCTATTTATGTCACGATACAAGAGCTACGACGTGATTTTTGTAACAAAAATAATCGACACTCTTATGCCCATTTTTTGACTTGCTAATCAAACTGTAGTCATTTTTAAGTTATATTTAAATACAAAATTGTGTTTTTGAGTGCATATTTAAATAATACTTAAATGCCCAACCTTGCGTAGTTAAATCATACTTAAGTTTTACGAGCATACCATATGTTTTTGTGTTTGTGTGTGTTTATTGAAAACATACACATGAACATCATATGGTCGTATAAAAAAGAATTTCGTTTGATTTTCATAAATATATAACATATATCAGTCGTTAAGCGGCTCTGGGTTGAAGAACATCATTTCGCGTCATCGTAATTATTTCTTAAGTGCGGTCAGGCTTGTGTCTATTGTTTGGCCTACGAGGGTTTTTCGTCTCGCTCGCACTGGTTGACTGATCTGCCACGGATAACCGTAATCTTCCGATTTATTTTGTGGAATTTCTTTAACAACCACGTTGCTACTTCCTATGTGAAGGCATATGTCATGTACAGTCAGTCACGAAACTTTTTTTGAAGATACTGTTAATAACAACTTGGGCATATGGTCTAGTTACTCCGCCCATATTCGTGCAACACCATACTATGCAAATTTACTTTGTATAGTATGTTTCAATAAATAAATAAATAAAAATAACATATACAACATATAGTTTCATATCATGAAAAAAAATATAAAAAGGAATTATAATGCTCTTTTTGTTTCACAAACTGTGTTTTTATGCAATTTCAATTTTCTTCATTTTGATAACCTAACTTTTATTTTATTTATGATAAACAGCTGTTGTTTGGAAAGCTTTCCATAATATTTGGCATTTTTTTTAGTGCTGCCGTACTTTCAGCGTAATTTAATAAGAACTTTAATTAGCCACTGAAAAAATTAAACCTTGTTTAAATACAACTTAATTTTAAGTAAAAATTAGCTAATTACATACTTAAATATTAAGTTGAAAAAAATAGGGGTTAGAGTTATTACTTTATTTTTATTGCGATGTCTTTGTACTTAAAATCAGAATACGAAAATATACGAAACAAGTTGTTTGATTTTGTTTTGTTTCGTTCATTGAAGTGAGTGAAACAAAAACAAAACAAAAACAATGAGGGCCAATCTCACCAACTCTATTTAAATATCAATTCATATTTAAATGTCGATTTTCATTCATTTTTGTAAGGAAAAATTATATTTAAATACAAATTGATATTTAAATAAGTTGTTGAAATAGGCGTAGAGAGGGATTCCTTAATTTGTTGTTGTATTGTTGAGAATACAGCTGATTGGCTGTAAGCCGGCCCCAAACAATGCATTAATTTAATCGTACGCAGCTAGAAAAGAAAATAGTGGGAACTAAATGGAAAAGTTTTTAAATGTTTGCGGCAAATTTGACATCACATTAACACAGTCAGTTTGTTTTATATAGCTTAGGAGCATAGCTATAACCGGATACCCTAAGACATATCTCTTCTTTTTTAATTTTTAAAATTTTTTAATATGAGCGTTCCAGGAGTTTGCCTCTTACGGTTGCTTCCAAGATACAGCAACTTGTAGAAATTACTTAGTCCAAATAACTTTAACTGATAGACTGCCCTTTAATTTTGATTTTTTAAATTTTAGTGTTAATTGCATAAATATATATTAAATTTGAAAATTTCCATTGTCTATATATACTTGCCTCATATTACATTAGGATTTCAAAATTTTTCGTTGGTCGCTTTGGAACACCCTTTAATGTTTAACTGTCATATGGTTCAATTGTTGTAGCGCCGAAAGTTTATTTATTATGGGAAAATTTCAGGTCCATAGCTGTTACGGCTTTCGAGAAAATATCCCATGACATACAGACGCACAGACGTACAATGTAGCGAAAACAATAGGTTTCCTTTTCACCTTTGGTGTATAGTTACCATAAAAAGTTGCCGCCATATGCCACATAATCGATCAAACAATTCTTTTGTTAAATGGTTGCTTAGTTCTTGAGATTTAACAATAATAATTAGAATGCACACAAGTGGAATGATGAACATTGATTGATTAAAGGTTTTATTTGAAATATAAATTAAATATACCTTAAAGATACGTTTGAAAATATTGTTTTTATTGCTCAAAAGCAAACAATCTGATATGCTTTTACTCACAGAATATGATAAATTAATTAGTTAAACATTTTTTTTTTAAACTTTATTGTTATTAGTTTTTATTTACATTTACTTTCTACAACTATACAACATCACTCTCGTTTAGTAATAATTATTGCTTGATTTTTGCCTCCCTGAGATAAACAATGATTAGTATTTTGCCCATGACATTGCCATTGCCCTGAATCCCCTTTAATAAATTCGAATGCCTCGCATCGAAGCATTTAGTGTGTTATTTAAACTTGCTTTCTTTTTTTTCGTTAAATATACTAAAATAATAACTAACTTTAGTTGGTTACAAGAATTCAATGTTATCTTAGCTGTTGTTTATTTTTTTAACCATAATTTTATGTAAATTTAAAACTATAAAGCAAACTGTTTCGCTCAAGTTCAAATGAGTGAATTACTTTTTGAAATTATTAGCACAAATTATGAGTATACAGGAGTATGTAGGAGTCGTGCGTATGATACGAGTAAAAAGAAATTAAATGTTTTTTTTTCTAAAAACTTCCCTAAATGCGAGCAATTCTGTTAAAAATTTACATGCAACCAGCCACAGTAGCAAGAGGAGGAAAAAAAAATTAAGCAAATAGTTGCAAAACTTTTAAAATGCACTTCAACAATAAGAAAATTAAAAACAATAATAATAAAATAGTACAAGAGAAAAACATGCAAAAGCAACAACATTCACTTGACTCGACGTTATTGCAAAACTTGAGCTTAATTAATTATAGTGTTTACGTTTATTTTACTTCTTCTTGGGTATTATGCGAGGGTGGTTTCATTACAAAGTAAGTGTAAATATAGGTGGGATTTAGAAATTTTTGAAAATCCTCGCAAAATTTTTAACATACATACAAAAAACAAGTAAGAGTGTTATATTCGGCTGTGCCGAATCTTATATAACCTTTACCAACGTATGTTTATGTAGTATACAGATACATACATAAGTACATACATACATATTTGTTTTGTGATAAAATTTATAATTTTTTGTTATAGTGCAATTTTTAGTAAGTGACCTCTCGGTATTTTTCGACTAAAGAATTTGCTTGAGTAAAGATCTTCCTAAAACACATATTTTATGTTTATGTTTATAAAAAAAATTATTTTTGTTTAATATTTTTACCCAAAATTTTTTTTCAATTTCCAACCCTGGAACCATAATTTAAGTTTTTCTGTACTAATTTATTTCTTTCTTAAATATAGAATATATTTAATTACGAAAGAAATAACTAGATTTATTTAATTAGTTTTATATATATATATCAAAAAAAGTGTACTTTTCCCAACCCTGGAATCAGCCTTTTATTTTTTTTGGCTCCCTATACCAATATTGTTCTTTAAAAAATATATAAAATATGTTAAGTGAACAAAGAAAAAAAGAAATACGGAAAATACTACATTTATTTAGTTACTTTAATATCAAAAAGATTTTAAATTTTCTTGCTCCACTGTGGTTTTTATTTTTCCAATTTTCTATACCCAAGTTTTCTTTCCAAAACATTAAATATATATACAAATTAAAATATAAAAAAAAATTATTAGATCTAGTTAATTTTATATATCATAAAAAGTGTAAGTTTCCCAACCCTGGAATCATAATATAAAATTTTTCTGATTTCTTACACCAATCTTTTTCTTTTAAGAATGTAAGATATTTTAAATTTATAGATAAAAAGGAAAAATTAGTTTTAGTAGGTGATTTTTATATAACAAAAAAGTTAAAGTTCCCAACTCTGGAAATGCCTTTTTTATTTTTTATTTATATTTTTAATACAAAAATAATTCGTACTGAAATAAAAGATTTTTTTTAATACGAGTATTTGATGGTTAAGAAGTAGTCGTACGTGAACTATAAAACTAAATTTTAATGGGCGTGACCACGACCAGTTTTTTAAATGCCAAATTGTGTCTATTTTAAAGCTCAAGGTTGTTTGTTAAGTTTTAATCACATGAGTACAGTAGAACCTTTTATAATAAGTTATTGAATTTTAATGGGCGTGATCCTGCCCATTTCTTTTTATGGCAGATTGTGTCTGTTTTAGAGCTCAGGATAAGTGTTAGGTTTGTTAAAATCGGTAAAGTAGAACCACTTATAATAAAATATTAAATTTTAATGGGCGTGACCCCGCCTTTTTTTTTTTTTTTGAGGGAAGATTGTGTCTGTTTTAGAGCTCAAGGTATGTGGTAAGTTTCGTTAAGTAGAAATATGTGAAATATAATAATAAATTTTAAGAGGCGTAGTCCTGCCCATTTTTTCAACCTTAAAATTGTATAATTACTAGAACAAAAAGTGTATGCTAGTTTTCGTAGCAATCAAATGAGTAGAATATCATAAAATCAAATAAAAAATTTGTAAGCTTGTCCCCGCCCGTTTTTTATTACAATGGGACCAATTTGAAACTATACCCTCTCAGACAAAAAAATAATTTTTACAATCCGAATTAAAAAGTAAAAAAAAACGTTTGAAAAAAAAAAACGTTGCTACCAGTCTAATGCTTATTTCATATTTAAGAATTTTCCAATAAATTTGCAAAAATTGAAAATGAAAATTATGAATTTTAACACCAAAATCCCACTGTGCCTATGTGTTCTATACATTAATTATGTTATAAAAAAAAACTTTAAAGAGACATTTTAGTTGTTTGGGTTAGCTAATATTTTTGTTGTTTTGGATTAGTGTCTACTTCTCGTTTTCTATTTTCTTAGTGCAGTTTTCGATATCGACGAAAAAAATTCTCGGTTTGATTAAAAATTTTGATAATAATAATAATATATTTTTTAAAAACAAATTATTATTTTATTGTACAAATTAAATATTAATTTTGAATATAATAGAAGTATTGGTTTGACAAAAGTTTTATTAAAACTATTTATAACTCAACTAATTTCGTTGGAATGATTCGTAATTAATTATGCTGCGACCCTCGTGTAAAAAAACAATTAATAAAATAATACTTGTAGATGAGTGCGAGTATTTACAATGAACATTTTTCTACGAAAAACAATTATGAATGCTTTGGCACTACTGCATGTTCAGAGACGGGAATTTCGGTATATACAGCTTATAACATATACGGCAATTAAAACGTTGTCTTTAAAAATTGAAAGCTAGTATAATGTTTCAAAACTAGGAAAACCATTTTCTATTTTATAGAATGTCGACTGACATTTATTATGTAACTTTAATGCGCTGAAAATCAAAATGGCGCATATGGCAAAAGTAAAAAAATTTAGTTATAACTAGCATTCAATAAATACTAATAGCTATTGCTCTGTAAAAAAATTCAGAGCTATATAATATCCAAAATTTCTCGCTATTGAGCGAAAGTTTAAACAGTATTCTAACGAAAACTATATATTTTTTTTAATTGCGTTTGCAACATAAGTACCAAAAAATACTGAAATAAAAATTTATGCCTTGAATTACAAATTCAAAGAAGTTAAAATAAACACAATTAATAATGAATAACTAGAAACAAAAATCTTAGGATCAATCAAAATCAATTACTCAGATTTTAGCTTTTTCTGCACTCCCACCCCTTTGGTTTCTAGTTTCTTATAATACATTAATTAATGAGTTTCGAGAACATTATGCTGAATTTCATATTTCAGCAAAAACCAGGTCACGAAATTGTTGACCCGCCCTAATTTATATTGCATCCGTAATTCTCACTAAGCTAGTGTAACACTGCGAAACAACGGGTCGTTAGTATTTATCTTTAGGAAGTTTGCTACTGAAACTGGTCAAAGTTTAAAACGTTTATAATTTATATTTCAATATTTTATTTTTATTTCACGCGTGTCAAAATAAATAAGAATTAAAAAAAAGTATATTTCTTGGAGTGTAAGTCTTTTTTCGAACTTATTTAAAATTTATATGTTTATTCAAAACCTAAGTATGCTTATACTCAGGTCAGGCTATGAATATATAGTTGTGTAACAAATATATTTATATTTATTCATCATTTTCCACTGTATACATACATTTGTGTATATTAAATGGGATGGAAAATGTGTGGGTATGTCTCTGTATGTGTGGCTATTTGAAAACATGCTTTTTGTGTGTGTGTTAATAAATAGCCCTCTATATACGCATCTGTAGCCGATTAATAGTCAGAGTATTTTTATACTCATGCGTAGGATTATAGCTTATACAGGCTATAAATTTTAGTTATAGTTGTTTGTGCTGCGTAATTAAAAAAATGTGTAATAACGTAGTTATTGGCTATTTATTTTTATACGTATTCCGTTTAATATTAATGCGTGTGTTTGCATTTTAGCTGCGCGCATTAATATATGTTTGATAGCCAATACTCAAGGAGTACATAAAACAAAAAATTTTGCAATTCTCTGATAAACTTATCTATGGCGCACTCTTATACTTATGGTAAGCAAGCAAAAAAGAGAACTTTCTTTTATAAATTCGCTTGTTAACGAGCTCAGGACCTGTCTTATTCATGCCGAAATAAATAGCGCTGGTCTCTTGTTGCTGATATCCTTTTATTATTTTATTGCCTGTAATAAAGAATTTTTTTGCTAATATGTATTAAATTTACCCAACTGAAGCAAATATTTATATTTTCACGTGTTTATTTTACAAACCATTTTTCCAACTCTGCTCAAACATTTACATCTAAGTTTTTCAAAAACCTCTTCTGTCTCAAAATTAAATAAAGACTGTAACACTTGTAATTTATTTATCATGATTGCTAAATGTTTTATCTTTGCTACATTAATTCGAATAAAATTTTTTTTCCAAATATCGTGAATGCGAGAGTTGAAAACATTAAAATTTTGTTGTTTTATCAAAATGCTTAAAATAAATATTTATTTTTAGACATAACTTAACATAAATATTATTCTTATTGTTAAAAAAAATATGTATAAAAACCAAATAGAAATATTATTCGTAATATAAGAAAATATATTTATGTTTGTTTTAGCAAATGAATAATATGACTTAATAGCGAAGCAGCAATTATATTAAATGCTTGTTTAAGTCCCCATTCACACAGTATTTTTGGCGTTCTTTTTTCGGTTTTTGTCTATATATTTTATTTTCAGCATTTTCTTTTAATTTGGCCGTTTCTTTATTTTGGCGATTTTTGCGGTTTTTTACGATTTTTTTTAGGTTTTAGGCGATTTTTGTCCTGGCGATTTTTATGTTTTGGCGATTTTTTTAAATTACTAGTTTTAGCGTTTTTAAACATTTCAAGTGCTTGCCTGTCACGGTCTCCAAGAAACAGCAATTTGTCAAAATAACATTAACTATTAGAATACCCTTTAATTTTTTTAATTTTAGTGTTAATTAGGGTATACTGCATAAAAAAAACACAAAATTTTAAAATCTCAAGTGTCTATATAATTGTCTGTGTATAACATTAGAATTTAAACATTTTTTCGCTGCTCGTTTTAGAACACCCTTTAATTTTTAAGTTGCATATATTTGTTGTTCTAGTGGCTAAAGTTTTGCATACATGCTGTGAAAATTTCAGGTCCTTAACTTTAACGAATTTGGAGAGAAAAGCCTGTGACAGACAGACAGACATGTTAGCGAAAGCAGTAGGGTTCCTATTCACCTTTAGTGTACGAAGCCCTAAAGATATTGCAAAAATAAATACATTTTTAGTCTTTTTTTTTGGGAATTGTTACTTTAATTTTATTTCCAACCAGCTGCTGAATAACTTAGGTCCAGTCTATAGTTATTTAACGCTCGTGGTTTAACTAACGATTTTTCTTATCAATTTCAGTGCTTAAACCACCTTCATTAGTTAACTAAAGACTGTGAATTTTTAAGCCTTAATGCCAAACATTAACTAATAAACTTATCAGTTGGCAGGATAAGAGAAGCACTTTATCCAAAAATCATTTACTTTTCTATCTTTGGTTATGAAACATTAAGTTGTCTTATAGTTTTTGGGTGCTAACCAAATTATAAAGATTTGTATCTATTTATTGGCCAAATAAATAAATAACTGCTGCTGCAACAACAAATATGTACAATTAAAACAACTTAAGCTGTAATAATCACATCCTTGAAGAGAACTAAACAACGATACTGCTATCGCTATATGGTGTTTGGCATGCAACAATCTTACTTTGTTAATAACCGAAATAGAAGCAAGAAGCCAAATACTCCAAAAAAAAAAAAAAGAATAAGGAACAAGGAACAAAATTTCTATTACGAGGGCGGTTCGGAAACTCCTTAGCCTATCAATGAAAGAGAATAGTTAGTTTTTCAAAAATATTTTTATTTTTCAATATAATCTCCTGAAACTTCAATACACTTAGTCCAACGCTTTTCTAGCAATTCTATCCCTTGATTAAAATAGTTTTCCTCAAGGTCTTCAAAATAGTGGTTTACAACTGTAATTGCATCTTCATTTGCGGTAAAACGCTTGCCAGCAAGGAATTTTTTTAGATTTGGGAACAGGTAGAAGTCACTGGGAGCCAAATCAGAAGAATAAGGTGGGTGGTCAAGCAACTCGTACTTTAATTCATTGATTTTAGCCATTGTTAAAACACTCTTGTGCGCTGGTGCGTTGTCTTGATGAAAAATTATTTTTTTGTGTTGTAAGCCAGGACGTTTTTCTCGAATTTGTACATTTAATTGATCCAAAAGATTGCAATAGTACTCTGAATTTATTGTTTTACCCTTTTGCAGATAGTCAATCAATAAAATACCTTTGAAGTCCCAAAAAATCGTTGCCATAACCTTACCAGCCGATTGAATTGTTTTTGCCTTCTTTGGGGCACTTCCTCCAGCTTCAGTCCATTGTTTGGATTGTTCTTTTGTCTCTGGAGTATAGTGGTGGATCCATGTCTCATCAACAGTTATGAAACGACACTTAAAATCCATTTTATTTCGCTTAAAACGATCCAAACAAGCTTGAGAAATGTTCATTCTTATGCGTTTTTGGTCAACTGTTAACAAATGCGGCACCCATCTTGCAGAAAGCTTTTTCATCTGTAGTTCTTCATGCAAAATTAAATGGACTCGATCATTTGAGATGCCCATGATATTAGCTATTTCACGCACTTTTATTCGTCGATCATTTAATACCATATCATGCACTTTGGCTACAATTTCTGTTGTTGTTGCTGTTTTTGGACGTCCACTACGTGGTTTATCTTCAATGCTTGTACGACCACGCTTAAATTCAGCAACCCAATTTTTTACTGTTGCATATGAAGGAGCACTTTCACCTAACACATTCACCATATCATTATCAATTTCTTGTCCCGATAAACCTTTTTTATGTAAATATTTAATGACACCACGCATTTCTAATTTTTCCATTGTTAAAAAATCGCGGATGCGTCTTTTGTGAACACCTGTTTCTATATGAAGGAGTTGCCAGATCGAAACAAAATTTAACATGTGTTCATAACAGAGATGGAAGTTTTCAAAACACTTAACTTTTTTCTGTTTATACCGCGCTTTTTGTGCTAGGCTAAGAAGTTTCCGAACCGCCCTCGTATGTGGCAGATTAATAGAGTAAAGCGATTTCCATGCATTGGCAAGCCTCCTGCTAAACAATCTTAATTATATCAGTTATTGCTGGGGGAAACACCCATATTATATAAATTTAAAAGTTAAATTTTATTTCTTTTGCACAAAAGACTTTGCCAGCAACTTTTATCATTTTGCTAGTAACATATGGTGGCAATTTGCCAAAAAAGCAAAAACTACTAATATGAAATTAAAATTATAAAAAACAACATGGTGAAAAGATATAATAATAAAAAACAAAAAAAAAAAAAAGGAATTCATCGAAACAATAAACATTTAATGCAGTTCTCTTGGCACTTGACTTTAAAACATACATTTCTGCTGTTTCAGAAATTATTCTGCAAAAATGAATGTTGCAGAATGTTGGAAAGAAACAAGTTGCATAAATAAACACTTGCCCCTTTTTTATATACATATATTTTGTCATCTTTGTGGTTATTATTGCAAGAAAGTGGGTATACGAACGAGTATTTATAATAAATATAAAATGAAATTCTAATTAACATCATTTGCATAACTCACAACCAGGCAATAATAACAGCAAATTTATTTCATTGCATGCTACTCTGCTGAGAATTGGCAAGTTGTTGCATTCAACTGATGGTGCAAGCTTTGATATCTTTATGTTATAAGATACAGCTGCTGCAGATATTGAAATGCTGCTTGGTGTACTGATATACTTTTATGGAGTATATTTTTCTATAGAATACTTGGCCACTTTGTAAGAAAGAGACAAACAACGTGTTCATGTTACCACTCTTCTTTCCACACCATTCCACTCATAAGGCATATATCGTCACCTTAAATGCAAACGGACGTAACTAAACTTTTATATTTTTTTACAGGAGAAACAAAGAACGTTACAAAATCAATAATATTTGGCCATGTCACAGAGTTCAATTCCATGCGGAATCGAAAATAAACGTCGAAATGTCAAGCCCTAGCCGGACCATACCCCGCCTCCCACAGTCTGGACACACCTCACAAATTTCCGTATACTAGTTTTCTTTTTTAGACACCATCTCCTAGAAAAATGGGGTGTATTGAATTCCGATTCCGAACGGAATTGAACTCTGTAACATGACCGCTTAAAGTATTTTTGAAAATTTTCTACGATATTTACTTATAGTATGGATACTTATATGTTTTTAACCATTTATTTCCTTTCTATTATCGTTTTTACGTTCTTTGCAATAGAAAATAGATGCATTCGTAATTACGTCCGTTTGAATTTCTTTAATAAAGTCGTAATTTTTGATCGCAGGGGTCTAAATATTTGCCTGAACATATAGTTTGATAAAACGGACCATAATCAATAAAAAAACCTCGATTTCGAATTTTTGTGTAGTTACGTCGGTTTTCACTTAAGGTGACGATATGTATATTCTAGGTACTTATGTTTATCAGTCCGTCCATCCTACCACCCGTTTGTCTATATATAAAATCGGTTTTCCGAAGCTCTAGAGACTTCGGTCTTGAACTGGTGTTAGAAATGATCCGAAATAGATTGAATTTGAAAATCCACAAGCTCCTCGGCTCTGAAAGGTTTCAGAGCTGGAAAACTTAAACTTTTTTTGATATACTAAAGTTGCTAGTTAAAACTAATTTTTGTTCTTTCTTTGCTAAATAAACCTGTTTTATATTTCACTAAAAATTAAATTGGTATTTCAAAGTATGAAAGAATTAAAAAGACTATTCCAGAGTTGGAAAATTTTAAATTTTTTTTTGGTATTTAAAAGTGATTTACTAAAATTTATTTTTTCTTTTACAAATTAAGCATAGTTTTTATTTTCAAGAAAATTTTATTACCACACAAAAATCAGGAAAATCTAAAAGGATGCTTGCAGGGTTGGAAAATTTAAATTTTTTCTGTTATATAAAAGTAACTAAGTAAAATTATTTTTTTTCTTTTTCTTTATACATTAAATATACATATATTTTGTTTTAAAAAGAAATATTATTAAATAAGAGATTAAAAAAAAAACACAGCTCCAGAGCTGGAAAATAAAATATATATAAAATTAACTAAATAGAACAAGTTTTTTAAAACAAATTTTATAGTTTAGAGGGAAATAAAGTAGTATTAAAAATCAGTAAGATTAAAAATATATTCCAGGGTTGGAGAACTGAATATTTCTTTTAATAAAATAAAGTAAATAAATACAAAAAAAAGAAGGTTTTCACCGACTTTAAATCAAGTAGGCTTAAGTAAATCACTTCAAAGTGTTTCCATCGAGCTTGTGCGATCGATTTGTTGTTTTAACAAACTTGCAGTGTGAATGCAAAATCAGCTGTTTATGGTTTTAACGTTAAAACCAGGTTTTAACTTGCAGTGTGAAAACACTATTAGACGTTTTTTTTCTCACTTCCAGCAAATCAATCATTGCACGTAATTGAAAAATTCATAGCTTCTTTAAATCGTCCGATTGCTTCCAAGACTTACATATTTATGGAAATATAATTACAAACCAAATGAGAATTGCAAGCTTATCTATTTGCCTATGCCGGCCATACATACTACACAAGTTCACTGCACAAGTTTGGCACTATAAAGTGCGTTTGCGTGGTATACGGGGGTGGTTGTGTTGTTTACGCAGTGAACTGAGTCAATATCAAAACAATATCAAAACAATTCTGATATTTTCTCAACATTGAAAACTATACAGTGAACTTGTGTAGTGTATGTTGCAAACGCTCAGTTGGCTCGTGATTTTTTAAGAGTTCAAAACCATAAAAGAGCGCAGAAAAAATATTCTGAACAGAGTTCCTAGAATTATAGAAAGAATCACCTGCATCTTATGGCGCATTAAAATAAAAACTGCACAGTTTACTTGTAAAGTGTGTGTCACAAGCTTAGTTTATGCAGTGCCAGACTTGAGCACTGAGCTTGTGTAGTGTATGGCCGGCATCAGTACATACAACACTTACCAATTTACAATTATATCGTCTGTGTGTGTAAGCTACAAAAAATCTTTCTTTCTATTGAATAAAAGTAAAATTACGGTAGAATCCCGATAATTCGGAATCGCAAAAGACAAGGCATATTTTTTTTTACAAACAGCAAAGGTCTTAGATTTAAAGAGATTTGAGCTTAACGAGGTTATTCTTAATTTATTTTATGCGCACGCTTATTTGGCATAATATATTGTAAATAAAATAAGAAACTGAAAACTTTGCTAAGGAAAATGGAACAGCTGATTAGGAACTTGTAGTTATATACGTAAAAGTGCTTCTAAGATATTTATATTTATACCTATTTATTATTTGTTACCTAAGCTAACATAATATAAAGAACTAGCTCACTTGGGTACTAGTAAGTTCCACTGTGCTGCTGGGGCTAGTGAGAAGGATGTGATGGGAAAAAACTTTCCTTTCATAATTCCCTTTGCTCAGCACTAATCCAACCTAAGTTATGTACGAATAAACTTATTCTTTTTTTATTGGAGTTTTTATATTTTTGCAAGGTTCAGGAGAAAGGGAAAGCAAGAGCAGGGCAATTATGGAGTAGTATTTTCCAACCCTTACCTTCCCCTCCACCTCACGACAACTTCTACAGAAGCTTTTGTATGAGAGGTTTAAGCTCATTTCATGTATTTCTATGTGACAGTGGCCTTTTAGTACCGCCACTACTATACAAAGCTAATTCCTTGCAATTGCCTTCAGGACGGCTTACCAGCTGGGATCGTATTATGACCAAGCTAATGTTGCATGAAGAGCTTTGGTAGCTCCAAAGCTCAGTTACAGTTGATAGGTATGCCAATTGGGCGCTATGACTTGGTACCCATATTAACTAGAAGTTTGAATATCTCGCCTTCTCACTAAGACACATTCGTCATTCATAAACTAAAATAGATGTTGTGCAAACACCTGATTAAATATCACATCATATTCGAATATTCTTCTTGTATATTCTGGGGCCAATTAAACGCCTTTTTTATTGCTTAAATTTCACCCCATATTACACTGCAGCAATTGTCTAGCTTGAAACTTGAATATTTAGTCCGAAACGGGTAGTTAAACTTTTGCCACTGACAACATTTTGTCGGATTTCGATCTGTCTGTGAAAACATCAAGCACGCCTGAATAATTTCCTATCATCGATCCATGCATACCACATGCCTTGAATTCGAATCTTTTATCGGGCAATGGTAGTCCATAGTAGAAAATGACAATGAGTACTCAAAAAAATATATAAATAAGTAAATATTCTTAATTTTAACAAATGCGTATTAAAGTAATTGTAGCTAAAACAATTCTTACGCACACATATTTTCTCTCCTGCAACTGTGATTATAGCCGATTCCAACTTAAAGAGCATCTCTACTTCGTTTACGTGATAAACAAAAATACGCTGCAACTAAAAATAAAACTGCACATTCATAGCGAGCACATTGACTCTTTCTCTCCTACCTATAGTCTGAGTATGTTTATACTCAGGCTATGAATATTTAAGAGGACAAAAAAATATACGCATGATAGTCGGGATATTTATTCATCATTCACCACCGTAGACATACATTTGTGTATATCAAATGGGATGGAGAATGTGTGAACATACTTTTTGTGGGTGTGGAAATAAAATAGCCCTGTATATACGCATGTGTAGTGGATTAATAGTCAGAGTATTTTTATACTTATGCATATGATTGCACCTCATACAGTCTATAAATTTTATTTATAGTTGCTTGTGCTGCAACTTGTGTCTTAACAAAATTATTCGAGGTTATTTGTTATGCGTATTCGGTTCAAAATAATGCATGTGTTAGCAGATGAGCGTGTTTTTTTTTTATTATTTTTAAACATACGCATTCATATTTGTTTGACGGCCAATACTCAAAGAGTATTTCAAACGATAATTTTGTGAATTCTCTGGTATTTATAATCCGGAAATTTGTGTTGGGTTTCAGTGTCATGTTCCAAGAAATTTATGAAAGCATCTTAATGAAAGAAAACCAAGAGATAATATTTTTTAACTCTATCAAATAATGAATTAAACAAAGAGTAGCAAAATAAAGTCTTCACACATTAAACAAACAGAGTATATAATAATATTTTGTTTACTTCATTTGCATTTTTGTTTAATTTAAAATCACCAAGTATAAAATCAAAAGATAAATATGTATATAATGTTGCATTTATTTCTAAATCAAATTTTAATACTTCTCTAATACGACAATAAATAGCAATCAATATGCCCAATAAACAAATAATAATTTATTTCTAAGAGTCTTGTTAGAAATGTATCTGTTTTGTACACAAATCCACATATGAAACAAAATAATTATAATAGCAATATTTATTATATTATTTAAATTTTAATATAATTTTTAATTTCCTTCCGAAAACTAATTTCCTGTCAGCAAGATAAAGATTTTGTCATATAAATTTAGTGTTAAGGCTAAAAATTAAATTACGACTAATAGGAGAACAAGCAAAAAGGTAATATTTCCATGCAAATTGAATGTAAATTATTAGTGTTCTAGGAAAAAATTTCAATATTTCTTAAAGCAATCAATGCATTATAAAACTACTTTATTGCAAAAAAAAAAAATAAGCTTAAAGCTAGCGTAATTGTAAAGTAAAGCTTGTGTCTTATATTTTTTTTAGCTTTAACAAAATATATTAACATTTTGCAGTTACACAGAGAAAACAGTGCCTACTAAATACCTCATAAAATAGAACAAAAATAATAAGAAATCTCTGGTTTTTTTTTCAATAAGGAAATCTTATTAATTTCATAGAGAAAACCTTTTTAAAAAAAATCAAGAAGAAATCATCTAGTTTTTATTAGGTTATCTTATTGATTTTTTTCAATTAAAAAAATAAAAAAAGAATGCGTCTTTATTCTCTGTACTTATGTATTTTCATTTAAATTCTATACCATATACATATGTATGTATGTATGCAGTATATTGTACATGTTAATTATTTATACATACATACACATTATGTTATATTATTAACCAACTTACTCACCAAGTATTGAACCAGCAAACTTCTACCTGATAGACAAGCACTCTAACCAATATGCTAACAAGCAGCCTGAATAACCATTAAAATTATTGTGCAAACATTCTTATACAAAAATTAAAAAGATCATGAAAAAATTTTCTCTGTGTCTATTTATAGATATGAAATAACAAGACACCACATAAAATCAAGTAGATTTCCTTATTAAAAATATCAATAAGTTGCTTTACACACAATAATAATGGAACCTACTAAAATCAAGAAGAAAACCTTATTGAAAAAATCAATAAGAAAACCTTTAAAAAATCAAGAAGGCAATCTAATAAAATCAATAAGAAATGCCTATAGTTTAATATTTATAAGAAAACCTAATAGAATCAACGAGTTTTTCTCTATGGATTATTTTTTTGGTGCCAAAAATAACGGAAATTGAATAAAAAAAAATTGTGAATAATAAGATTTCTTTTTGATTTTATATGGTTTTCTTCTTGATAAAATTAATAAGATTTGCCACATAAAAACAATAAGGAATCTCTATGAAAAAGTCTTCGCTTCTTTCTGCTGGGATACTCCTTAGCCTAAAAACGTTTCATAGAGAAAATCTTCTAGATTCTATGAGGCAGTTTTTCTCTGCGTATGCTTATAAATTTTTTTTAAAACAAACTTACTGCCTATCCCACGATGTCACCAGAATTCGTTTGATCGAATACTTATATTGAAAACAACAATTAATTGTCTAATGTTATTGTTGTTTGCAATACAAGTTGTCAGTCAAACGATTTCTAGTCACATCGTGGGACAGGCCGTTAATAATAATCAAAGAAAATGTGAGTATTATAATACGTTTTGTATTTATGTTAAACTTGCTATGGTCACGAAGTTGGCATGGAGTTATTTTTTGACTAACTTCATATAAGAACAAAACGTGCTTTCTTAATTTTCTTTACAAAATATTTTTTTTATGTATTTGCATTAATTTGGTTAAGTTCTATTGGAAAAAATCTAATTTGCATAATATTTCCTCCCATCTCATAAAAAAATTTGATCTTTAAAAAATGATGCAGAGCAAAACGTGCTTTATTTTCTCTTATTTTAACAAAACGTAAGTTTTTTAAAACGATTTTTTTTGTTTGTTTTATTATAACTAGAGCTGGGAAAATGTCGTGTTTTTCTCGCAGCACGCATGATTGTCGCTTGAGGGAGCGTGCAAAAAAAACACTCACGCGCAGATCTCTAATTTTAACATTTAGATAATTTTCGCGGAATGTATCAGTTTATATAAATATAAATTTTTTTTGCTTGATTAGCACTTCTTGCTTTTATTACTTGTTTGATTTGTTAAATAAAATATTTAAATCTGGTATACATACACTTAGAAAAATTTCAACTTAAAATCTACTTTAAACAAGGTTAAGCTTAATCTAATCTTTTTGCTTCATATGTGTTTCATGGTAATCTAACATGATTTATAGTAATTGTCAAAGAAAATTTTTTTCCTTTTGAAATAACTTTATTTCGCATTTATTTAACATTTACGTACTGTTAAAATTAAAATGAAGAATCATTTTGAATCAAAGTTATTTCAAGTTGAAACAACATGAATTAAATTTAATGTAGTAATTGTATTTTATTAATTATTTAACTTACGTGTACACCAAAAGAATTTTGCTTCATAAGTCCATTGAAACAATTTCATTAAAATTTTTTCACAAATCTAATGATAATTTCACAAATCCAATGAAAATTTCATGAATATTGTGAAAGAATTTCATTGGAATTGCTTCGTTGGTATTCTGGTTTCGTAAGAATATTTTATTGGATTTATGACAACAATATTTTTTAATAATTAAGAAACCCCTTTATATTTAAGTTATTTCATTCTTTTTATGAAATTATTTTATTGTTTCGATGATGTTCTAGCACTGCATTAATTACACTGTTAAATAAATTTGATGAAGTTTTCAATAAAATAATTTTGACAAAACTGGTTTCATTAATCCAACGAAGCGTGACGTTGGTTGAATTTTAATGAATTTTTCATTGGATTAATGTCGAAATTTATTTTAATTTATGCCGAAAATTCTTTCAGTGTAGTTGACATAGGAATTAGAGAAATTTTCGTTTCAGAACTCATAGCGTGATAGTCAACGTGATTACCACTGCAGCCGCAACAACTTTAAATATTCTTTAGATAATTACGGCCCTATGTATAAGCAAAAATTGGCATGAAGTTCGCATAAGTGGCAAAAGTGATCATGATCTTAAAGAGTTTTGCGATAAAACTTCACATTAAAAATCATGCTAGGACTTGGAGGTGGGCTAAAATTAGGTAATGCGACCATTTTTAATGTCAAATTGTATGGAGGGACTCGTTAACACCTAATTCAATTTCGTCACTTATGCTAACTTGACGTCAATTTTTGCTTATACATAGGGCCGTTAGTGTGTATATACATATGTACCATCGTGAATAAAATTTTAATTCAATATTATTTCATTGATCATTTAACATACAACTTATTTGAAAAGTTTTAGTTAAAAGAAATAAAAAATACTTTGACTTGACTCCAGGATGCGAAGCTGCGATCCTCCGACAAAGCAAATGGTTTTTATTTGCTTTGTCGTGATTTGAATAAATTTGAATCAAACTTTTTGCATGGTGATTTTACATTGGTATTTTTTCTGCGTGTATAAATAAATTTATTATAAATATATTAATAGTTAATAATTTACCCTCTTTAACAAATTACATAATTTATTAAATGAAACCAAAACAACATCCATTTAATCTTTAATCCCATTTAAAAAGCATTATTATTCACTTTTAATACTCGTGTGCAACTCCTATTCATAATTTACATAAATTATTCATTAATTTTAATAACAAAATGTTAACGACACGCGATAAATTAATTCATTTTAAAAAATTATATAAATAAAAAAATGTTATATAATAAAATTTATTAAGTGAACACTTAACAAAAGTCTACAAGTGAGGCAGCGTGTTAAAAACATCTAGAAACGTGTTAACAGGTATGTAATTGGTTTAAACACTAGAACGAAGGACGACACAAAAAAAAAAAAAAAAAAATACAAGTAAAAGTAAAAATTAATTGATATGAATCTATGCACGAAATGTTGTAATTGCTGCTGCTTTTCGTTTTGTTTCTGTTTTTGTTGTTGCACGTTTACATAACACTGTAAATAAAGTCCTTAATCTCTCTACAAGTGTAGACACATAACACTGGACAGCAACGTACTCGTGTAAATTCTGGGGTCTAATCGTCGCTTTCGATAAGGAGCTGATTCGATCACGTTTTTTCAGTTTGAGATTATGGTATTCGATATCGAACCATGTTATTACATTATACGATACCGAATGCCATAATCTCAAATTGGAAAAACGTGACCGAATCAGCTCGTTAACGAAAGCGACGATTAGACCCGATGTATTCAAGTTCAAAGTTCGGAAAATTTAAAAATTATACCTGAAATTTGCAAAAAAAAATTTTTATTTCTTTTATGGCAAGCACTGCTTTTGCTAAAATCATGTTTTTGTGTAGCACAGTGTAGCTAATTTTGTTGTACATTGTCAGCAATAAAAATTTGTAGAAAGGTGTTGCGTTCGTTCCTTTCGTGCTTCCCTGCTCTCTTGTATCGTATTAATTTTTATTAATAGAAAAAAAAATTGCAATTTTAATGCTGATTAAAATAAATCTGCAAATTGAACTCATCAGTTCATTATATTAAATTATTTTTATGTTTTTATTGCTCCCTTAATGAGCCAATTCAAATTAAAAGCTCTAAAAATGCTAGAGCTTTTAAGATATGACCCAAAGCAAATACTTTACGGCTACACTGTATACTTAGCAGTCGTAAAAGAAAATGATACAAAAGTATAAAATTAATTTTTAATAAAAAATTTTATTTAAAGGATTATTTTCTTTTAAGTGTGCCTTTGATATATATTTTATTAAATATATTGCATCAGCTTTAAGGCATTTACAGACCTCCTGCAGTTCCAAGAATACAAAAATAGATTTTAGTTTTACACATTTGCTTGCTATTCACGCATTTGTCAGCTTTTTTTTGATTTTTTGTTTATTTGACGATAATAGAAATCGTCATCTCCCAAATTATTCATTATAATGCATTAAACACATTCACCACAGCAGGCTACACGAACACACGACTTCAAATGCCGCTAGCAACATTTGTCGCCTCGTAGCCAGCTACTTAATTATTTTGGAGACGCCAGCAGCACCATCTGCAGCTGATATTCAAGTACAAATACATAGTTCAGTATTGCCACTTTCATATATTTTGCATTTATAAAAATTATTTACTCTTTTAAAATGTACTTATTTCACATAAAAGTACATAAATGAATCTATTTATTCTTTACATCAAGTTTTGGATATTGTTTCTGGTAAATAGTATGAAATAATTGTACGATATCATTCATTCACCATTTTGTATTATACTGGCAACACTGCATTTGTTCATTGTAGCCAGAGAAATAGAAATTAGAGATGGTAACTTTGAGCCTTCATTACAAAACACATCAGCAAATTGAAATACGATGAATCAAACCAATTCACATATTCCATTTGCAATAAAGTTTCGTATATAAGGCAGAAATGTACATCAACTGACACCACACACAGTGGACCAAACACAGAAGAACGCTGATGATGAAGGTTTAGTGGGCTTCGAAAACAGCTAGTTGTTCCGTTAAACTATGTGTTGTCAGAATATTTACAACTAACTTTGATGTTATTTGTTCATTAATAATTATCACATGTAATTTGGCTTAAAAAGCGATACGAACCTTAGCCCGTTCAAATTATAAATATAGAAATTAGTTTAATTGGAGTACAACGACAAAATTAGCATAGACAACAACCTGTCACCCTGTTGCCTTGCTGTCTTCAAAAGAATCATTCTCATATACATAAACATGTGTATTCTATCCTTGACATTTGGTAGTCGGTAGCTTGCTGTGGTGCATGTGTTTAATGCATAAGCAGTCTACAACCTTAAAAAAACTATTCGAGCCATATTGTACCACAGAAAAATCAAGAGAAATACTTCTGGATCCAATGATAACGAGCACTTGCAGTCTAATCTATATGGTCATTTCCACCGACAAGTTCACCTTTTGTCACGTTACGTTATATTTTTTATATATATGTATATATTTTTATTTTTTATGTTGGTATAGAGCATAAGTAGCTCTACATTTAGTAAAATATAGATAAAACTCGAACAACACGGCAATAAAATACAAGATTAATTGCTTGGTGACATAAGGTGACAAGAAGTTACGCCAGACAGCCTGTTTTCTCGAGAACCGTATAAGCTATTTACCTAAAATATTCAAAAAAAAAATCGCCAAAAACTAAAGAAATCGCCAAAATCGAAAAAATCGCCTAAAGGGAAAATATCGCCTAAACTAAAAAAACAGCAACAGTAAAAAAAGATCTATACAAAATAAATCCCCAAAACTAAAAAAACGCTAAAAATAAAATAGTGTCTATACAAAAAAATAAAATAAAAAATTCTAAAATGCAAAAAAACACAAAAAAAAGTAAAAAAATCGCCAAGCCAAAAAAAGTGCCAAAACTAAAAAATAGCTGAACTTAAAACATGTATTTCCAAAAAAAAAAAAAACAAATAATCGCCAAATCAAAAAAAAAAAATCGCCAAATCAAAAAAATCGCCAAAACTAAAATGTATCTATTAAAAAAAGCTCTAAAATGTAAAAAAACGCCAAAAAATAAAAAAAAATCGTCAAAAGCCCAGAAGTTTGCAAAAAACCTAAAAAATCGCCAAAAACCAAAACACGTCTATACAATAAAACCATTTAAAAGAAAAAAAAAATTTACCAAAAATTAAAAGAAAATCGTCAAACCAAAAAAAAAATCACCAACCTTGAACCTTGGTTGGTTTACTGTGACTGCCTTCTTCACGTAGGCATTCAAGTAGTACCAGGATGATTCCTTTTTGCAAAAAACATGCATTGCGAAAAAAAACCAAAAAGCGCCAAAACTAAAAAAGTCTCTGTTCTAGTTTACACTGTGCAAGTCTTATTGCTAAGCTGATTGATGAGTTTGAGGGATAGAGAGAGACGAGGGGAATAGAAACATTTCTTTTCCCCTTGTCTCTCTCCCCTAACAAACTTATCAGCTTAGCAATAAGACTTGCGTAGTATTAACTAGGACTATGAAAAAAAATCGCTAAAATGTAAAAAACACAAAAAAAATTGCAGAAAAAATAAAAAAAATCGCCTAAACTAAAAAACACCAACAGTAAAAAAGAGTCTATACAAAATAATAATAAAGGCGTATATACAAAAAAATCTGCAAAATTAAAAAACGCCAAAACTAAGTAGCGTCTACATAAAAAAAATCGCTAAAATGCAAAAAAGCAAACACCAAAAGTAAGAAAATCGCAAAAACAAATCGCCATAGCCAAAACAGAAAGAAAACAGAAAAAAGTGCCAAAACCAAAAAATAGCTGAACCTAAAAACATGTATTGCAAAAAAAAAAAACAAATAAATCGCTAAATCCAAAAAAATGCAAAAAAACACTAAAATTAAAAAAATCGGAAAAAAAAATAAAATAAAAAATAATAAAAAAATTAAAAAACGAAAACAAGCCAAAATTAAAAAAGCTTCTTCAAAAAAAAAAAAATCGCCAAAACTAAAAAAACACCACAATTAAGAAGCGTCTATGCTAAAAAATTGCCGAAAACCGAAAAAAATCGCCAAAATTGCACGGAACCCTTTATGTACATGTCAAAATCGCACTTTAGTGAATTTATTACTTAATATATATATATATAAAAATATCCATGCATATATGTACATACATGTGTATGTACAAATACTTATAAAAAACAATTTCAAAATTGTTTCAGACTCCGTCTGTGTATTCCGGCAAATTTGCGAAACGACTTAACCGATTTTGACGAAGCTTTTACTAAGACAAAACCAATATTATACGGCGCAACTGAAGATATTTTATTAAGGTCAAAAAGGGGAAATGGCACCACACGCAAAGTATTTTTAAAGTATTCTATATCTAGACAATTACAATAATAAGATTCTACAAATTGGTTATGGGTGCTCACAGTTGTAGAGAGGGAGAAGGCTACCCATCATACAAACTTTTCTATAAGAAAATTATTTGCTGTGACAAAATTAACTTTTTTATACGAAAGCTATCCTGTGACTTATTCAGCCTTACTATAAGCAAGTATCCTGTGACACAGTTAACTTTTTTTATTGGACAACTGTGTTGTAATACACTTAGGGTCATTATTACAACTTAAAGTTAGTTTAAAGTAGGATTTTGTTGGACGTATAAAACGCTATTTATTATTATAAAGTACTGATGAAAATTGTACTGATGCGTCCGATAAAATCCTACTTTTAACTAACTTTAAGTTGTAATTATGACCCTTAGCCATTTATTCTATAAGAACAGTATATTGTCACACACTCAGCCATTTACTCTATAAATAAAAGTGTGCTGTCATCATTTTTATAAGAATAGTGTGCTGCCCCAGTCAGCCAGCTTTATTGTAAATACGCTGTCTTATACTCAGCTATCCTGTTTATAATAATAGTATACTGGAACACAGTCCTTTGGTCAGCCCCACTTTCTATAAGAACACAAAAGCATATTTTATATAAAAATAGTGTTTTGCCCCTCAGTCATAATTTTTTTTAAGAACAGTGAGATCACACAGGCAGCCAGTTTCCTTATACGACTGTGTGTGTATTAACACACAGTCGACTTTCTGCAAGAGAAGTGCCCGCCATCTTTTCTATAAGAAGAGTATGCAGATTCAGTAATATTTTCCATAAGAACGGTGTCCTACCGTACACTTAACTTTCTAATCTATCACACTGTTGTGCATCTTTGGTAACAGATAACTTTTCTTAGAAAAGTAAACGGCGAGAGAGTAAATTTTTCTATAAGAACATTCTGCCTGAACACAGTAAAAATTTTCTATAGCAACAGTGTTTGATGACAAAGTAAATTTTTCTATAAGAACATTCTGCCTGAACACAGTAAAAATTTTCTATAACAACAGTGTTCGATGACAAAGTACATTTTTCTATAAGAGAAGAGTGCTCTCACACATTAAAACTTTTTTCTTTGTTTGTTTAGGTATGTACTCGTATATTTTCAGTTGGTATTATATTTATATTTCGTTTTCGTATGCTAAATTAGAGCATTAAATTTGTCGCCGGCAAAAAGTTTTATAAGAATTTAAAAAAAAAAAAAGAAATCACAGTCTTTTTTTGTAGAAGCTCTCAATGAACTCTTGCCAGTTACCAAAGTCGTTATATGGCCCATTTAGCATTTGATTACGATGCTTACAAGTATTTTATATTTTATTTTATCAAGATTTTTACAGTACATAATGAATATAAGAACATTTCTTATAAGAAAAGAAAGCAGATATTTTTTTAGAAGAAAAACTTTTTGAAAGAAAATACTCGTAAACACCAAAGATGGCGAATAAATTGAAGAAAATTTTATTGATAATACAGGGTGTTTTTTTAGAGGTATAGAACTTTGAATTAAAATAAAACACAAGAAAATCGTTTTAATGTCCATCAATTTGGCTTTATTGGAAGGATAATTTTATGCCATTAATGTTTAAATATGATTTCCGGCATGTGGCCGCCGCGGCTGGCTCGAATAAAGCCAATTCTACAGGTCCAATTTTCAACCACTTTTTCGAGCATATGGGGCCGTATGTTGGCAATAACGCCACGAATTTTGGCTTCCAAGTCCCCTAACGTTTCTGGATTGTGGGCGTAGACGAGCGACTTCACATATCCCCAAAGAAAATAATCCAATGGTGTCAAATCACACGATCTTGGTGGCCAATTGACAGGTCCATTCCGCGAAATTATGCGCTCATCGAATGTTTCCTTCAATAAATCGATTGTGACGTGCGCTGTGTGGCATGTAGCGCCGTCTTGTTGGAACCACAACTCATCCACATTCATGCCATCCAATTCGGGAACAGAATAGTCGGTTATCAGCTCCAATTGCTGTGCACGGTGGCGAATCGATTCATTCGGGTCCTCTTCAACACTTTGCTCTACAGCGGCAATTGTTTTTTCGGTGCGCACTGTTCGACGTCTCTGCGGATGCGTATTATCACATAGAGTAAACGTAGTGCGAAAACGATCCATGGTTAACCGAATTAATTGCTCTGATGGACGATTATGTCGACCATAAAATGGACGGAGCTTGCGGTAAACTTCGCGAACTGAACCATTATTTTCGAAATAAATTTGCACGATTTGCAAGCGTTGTTCTTTTGTCAACCTGTTCATGATGAAATGGCAAACCAAACTAAATATTAATCACTTGACAGCTGACAAAATGGCCGCCAGTTAAAAAAGTGATGCCAACTTAAAGTTCTATACCTCAATAAAAAACACCCATTACAAAAAGCGCTGAACTGAGCTTTTCATATCAGGGCAGCTGGATAATTAAAAAAAAATAGAAAAAAATACTTACAGTCATGTGTATAATTAAAATAAATAATAATTGCAACTCTGTTGAAATTTAGACATAGTAAAATTAGGCTTTCATTAGAAAAAAGCTTTCGTCAAGCTATAATACGAGGAATCAAAATAATTCTCATATTCCGTTTGCACTCAAAAAATCCATATATGTATATACAAAATTCTCATGACACGGTGTTTGTAAATGAACTCCTAGGAAACGGCTTGAGCGATTTTTATGAAATGTTGTATATGTATTTGGTGGATCTGAGAATAGGTCGTTATTAATTTTTCATGCTACTAAGTGGGCTGCACCACGCCCATACAAACAAAATATGGATCTAGGACTCGAGAGTATGGTCTCTTTGAAGTCTTTGTTTTACAACTAATCCCGGCCAAACACTACGCAAGTTCAGTGCTCAAGTCTGGCACTGCTCAAACTAAGCTTGTGACACATACTATATGCAAGTAAACTGTGCAGTTATTATTTTAATGCGCCATAAGATGCTGGTGATTCTTTGTATAATTCTAGGAACTATGTCCAGAATATTTTTTCTACACTCATTTCTTGTTTTGAACGAGACAACTGAGCGTTTACAACATACACTGCACAAGTTCACTGTACAGTTTTCAAACTTGAGCAAATATCAAAATCGTTTTGATATTTACTCAGTTCACTGCGTAAATAGCACAACCACCCCCATACACTGCACAAACGCATTCTCCAGTACCAGACTTGCGCAGTGTATGGCCGGCATAATTAAAAAAGACTTAAAGTGAAAAAATCGCTTATAAGAAAAATTTTATTGAAACTTTAACAAGTTTCTTGTAACCGTTACGTACTGTAAACTCTTATGAATGTGTGTGCAATTGTAGAATTGTATGCATGTTGGTGTATCTCTGTGTGTGTGTGCGAGTGCGTATATAAATGCGTATGCATGCATATGTATTGGTTGCTCTGCCATTTTTATTAATACATGGGCTTAAGTGGTTTTTGTTTGTATTTGCGTTGACGAACTTTAGCAATCAAATTGTAATATTACACGCACTTAAGTGTCTTCCGCCTAAAATGCTTTTATAGCTCTTCGGATGCTTTTTACGTATATTTTATTATTTATTTTTATTTACTTGCTTCCCATTTTTTTTATATACATATTTTAATAAATATGAAATATATTTTGTTTTAGAACTTTTACTTAAACCATACACTTTTATTCAATTTCTTTAGCGATTTCTCCTTTTTTTTTTGGTCTGGCTGTAGTGAGAAAGAATCTCCACCTCCTGGTCCTGGTTTGATTATTCAAAGATGTACTTTTATGCTTATTAATATTAGCATTTCATTCAATAATGCACAACTTGTTTACAAGGACAGCAGCAGCATGTCTTGAGAGTCTTCTGTTAGAGATGCTTAAGTTGTTTCTGGGAATTAAGGAAAACAGTTTCCATAGCAATTGCTAATGTATATGTACATTAAGGGTTGTCTCTTGTCCTAGTGTATTGTTCATTATTTATTTTATATTTTGTTTTCGTTATCATTATTATTAATAAAGCTTCCTAAATGAAAAGAGACTAGCTTTATTATTTTAATAATATTCTTTATGATTTACTAAGATTTATAGCTTGACTTAAATTTAATTATGAATTAAATATTTATGTAACTCACAAAAGCAAAAAATTTATGCAAAAAAAAATTAAAAATCTTATCAGGCAATAAATTCAGTTTTTTTTTTTTTGCTTCAAAGGTGTCTAACCAATTATCTACTGCTGAAGTTTTGCTGCAAAAAACAAAAATGAAGAAAAAGGAAACAGCAAAGTCTAGTTAATCCAATAACCTCTTTTACACTCCAAATTTACGTGAGAGTAGCAGCAATTTATCGCACTTTCGTGCAATCCGCAAATAAAATCCTGTACTACCGATAACTAGTTTTGTTTATTGCATTTGTTGGTTTGTTTTTTTTATTTTTTATTTTTTTTTTTCGAGTTGTAGTGAGTGTCCTTTCGGCATTGCAAGAATTGCTTAAACTGAATTATTCTTAGTCCATGCACAGCATCCATACATACTTTTACCACTTCACTTAATATACACTTAAAAAAGATTTACAAAAATCGACAATAAATAGTTGTTGTGTTTTTAAATTTAGATGCACAAAACGTGCTTCAAATGCAGTATTCGGGATTATATTTGTGTTTAGTATTTATGATTTATGTTGGATTGTTTATTTTTATTTTCATTATTGCACAGTTTTGTGCTATTGAAGTTTACTGCTTGTTTTACGAGCAGTACGAGTAGTTTTTCCATTTGCAATGCATAAAAAAACCCAAAAAAAAATTGTAGTGTATAATAATTTCTATTGATTAAATACACAAATGTATTTCACACCCAAATTACGAAAAAATATTTGAAAAAAAAAACTTGATTTCATAATTACGTAAATAAATATTTGCTTTATTTTATGTGAAATTATTTAATAAATATTGCACTTCCATTTTATTTAATACAAATAATTTTATAGAAATTTGCGCAAAAAAATCCTGATATGATAAAATTTTTTTTAAAAACCTTAAGAACTTGCAAGCAAAAGGCAATTGCTGCTTGTGACAATCAACCTAATGCCGAGTACACATCTGGCAATTTCTTGTGTCGTCATTTTCCAAATGTCTGTAACGGCTTTCATATTAGGTTTTTTATATGGAAAGCAATGACACCTAACGAAATATATCGGAAATTACAAACGTTGCCACTAGTATACACTATTACGATGTCACAAAATGTCATAGTGTGTACTCGGCATAAACCCGTGTTTCTACAACCCAGGCAATCGAGTGGTCAAGGAAAATTTTTATGAAAATCATTAAAAAAAATTAGTCCTTTCCATATACATATGGGAATTCTCCGAGAAATTCCACCTTTTTGTCGCGTGCGACAGCAAGAAATTGACCTTGTATTTCTGAAGAACGTGACTCGACCTTACTTAAAATCTTACCTAACGTAGAGATGCTGACGGCCTACACAAATATATAAAGAAGTAAAAAAAAAAGTTTCGTTTTCTTTGAAAAAACAAGCAAATTTGCTTGGTGTCGCACGCTACAAAAAGTTGACATTCCTGTGGAAATGCCCATATGTAAATTTTCTACTCAAATCGAATCGTGCGTGAAGGGGGCTAGGGGTCGGGTAAATGTTTTTGGATACCCTACAAGAACAGTGATATATATTAGTCAGTTACGATTAGTTGGAGTTGATAGGCATATCCATCAAATATTAACTGTCAAACATGACTAGTATCTATAACATCAGTGCTAAGTAAAATGTAGAAGAGTGACCAGTTGGAATATTTGTTATATAATAGAATTCATTAGTTAGAGAAATATGCCAAATCGCATATATACAAAAGTTTCCATCACATGTTTCATTTAGTCCTTAATAATATGATAGAAACTTTGTTTTAAGCAATGACTGATATATCCTTCAGCACTACCGCTCAAATGACTGGTCAATTAACAGTCACCGTGCTTTGTAAGATTATTTTTTCAGCTACGTTGTCCGTCTGTCTGTCTGTCTGTCTGACTCTGTTTGTCACGTGCTATTTTCTCTAGAAAGGTAAGAGCTGAGAACCTGAAATTTTTACAGCATTTGTCAGGCATTGGAAAAAAATCGCCAAAATGAAAAAAATGCCAAAACTAAAAAATCGCTTAAACTAAAATAAATCGTCAAAACCCGAAAAAAATTACGAAGACGAAAATATTTTATAAAGCTAAAGACAAAAAATCCCAAAATCAAATAAATAGTAAAAATTAAAAAATTTACATAACGAAAAAATTTTCAGAAACCGAAAAAATCGCCATAATATAAAACATCGCTAAATCCTAAAATAAATGACAAAAACCGAAAAAAGTCACTAAAATGAAAATATTTTCCAAAAACGCTAAAAAATAAAAAATCCCAAAATCAAACAAACCGCCAAAATTAAAAAAAAATCGTCAAAACGAAAAAACGCTAAAATTAAGAAAATCGCAAGGTCGAAATCACCAAAAACCTAAAAAAAAATCACAGAAACGAAAAAATTTTTTAAAACGCTTAAACCAAACAAATTTCTAAAATTAAAAAAAATCGTCAAAACGAAAAAATTGTCGAAAACCGAATATATTGCCAAAACCGGAAAAATCGCCAAAACGAAAAAAACCTTCAAATTAAAAAAATTTGCTAAGACTAAAATAAATAAAAAACAGAAAAAATACGATAAAGAATTAAAAGCAAGCGAAAAAAAATCACAAATACCAAAAACACGCCATAAATAAAAATCCTAAAATTAAACAAATTGCCAAAACAAAAAAATTTTAAAAACGAAAAAAACGCTTTAAATAAAATAAATGGCAAAAACCGTAAAAAATAACGAAAACGATAAATTTTTTTTAAAACGCTAAATATAAAAAATCGCAAAATCAAAAATATCGCAAAAATTCGAAAATCGTCCAAACGAAAAAATTTTCAGAATAAAAAAAACACCAAAACCAAAAAAATCCCCAAAATGAAAAAACGCCCAAAATTAAAAAAATTCCCCAAGATTAAAATAAATGAAAAAAAAAACAAAATATAACGATAACGACAAAATTTCCAAACAACGCTAAAATTAAACAAATCGCCAAAAAACAAAAAAATCGCCAAAATGAAAAAACGCCAAAATAAAAAAACCGCTAAAACCAAAATAAATTGCAAAACGAAAAAAAAATCACGAAACGAAAAAAATTCAAAAGCTTTAAAAAATAAAAAATCCCAAAATCAAAGAAATCGCTAAAATTAAAAAATTGCCAAAATTAAGAAAAAATCGTCAAAACGGAAATCTTGCAAAAAACCGGAAAATCGCCAAAACGAAAAAAACCATAACTAAAAATAATCGCTCAAGGTAAAAGAAATCGCATAAAAACCGGAAAATATCATGAAATCGAAAATAAACGCCAAGAGTACAAAAAACACCAGAAATCGAAAAATATTGCAAAACTGAAAAAACTCCAGAAGTAAGAAAAAGCTAAAAGTCGTCAAAAACCAAAAAAAAATTAGAGGCTGCTTAAAATTGTATAAAAATGTTTACATCAGGTAAGATATTCGATTATATCGAGCCTTATTTTAGATTTTATCGTAAGCGACAAAAATTAAATTTTTCAGGAGTTTTTTTAAAATATTCAAATTTGTTTTTGTACGTAAATTGTTGCATACGATAAAATTGTACAGCCTGTATCTTAAAAGTTATCAACAATCTTGCCATTTTGATAATTCGAAACTATGTGTAGGCCCATAAAATTTTAATTTCAATAAAAAAGTCTAGATATAGGCTAAGGTTCGTATAGTATTACATATCGTTACCTTATTATGGAAAGGTCCTGACTCCATACAGTAGATCTTCTCTCGAAAGAGAGTCGGGGCCTTTCTATATTAAGGTAACGATATGTAGTATCCATGCGGAAGCCTTCGTGTGCAAGTCAAAGTTACTTACTTTACTTTACTGAATTTATTCTTGAACGAAAGTTTTTTCTCACACTTAAATTTCACTCTCTTAAATTTGAGATTATTTTAATTACATTTATTTAAGAAATCAGATTGAAAAAAAAAAATAAAATTATTTATACAAATAAAATGTCTTGCAAATTTTTAGCAAAATGCTTTCCAACAAATTTATACAACAAATATCTATCACACATTTGATTGGTTGCCTCTGTGCCATAAACCAACAACGCATTTTCACCATCATTTAAAATATTTCTAGTTTCCAAAAATATCATGCATAATATAAAAGCTTTTCGAACATAATCAGCATGAAGGCCTTCATCACTCGAGTGAAAATTCATGAAATTTAAATTGTGATACAATGAAATATAATCGCCAATAGAATTTTCAGCTGACACAAGCATAATGGGGATGTTGGGACGAAAATGTGATAATTTAATGCTCGTAGCAGGGCAGGCGGAACATACCACTATGGCCTTGGCCTTGCACTCAAAAGCAGCTGCCACACAGGCCCTTGCAATGGTATCATTGCCCGTGTCAGTTTGAACACAAAAGAGCGGCTTACATAATTCTTTTAGAAAGATATTTTCAGCTAAGGAATTTTGCCAATGGTAAAAGGAAAAAGCGTTGCCATAGTTATCCCGTGAAAAAATAAATTTATCGGGATAGTAAAAGAGTGGATAAATATAGGAATTAGGTACAACTAACTGGCCTGCGGCCATGAGGCAGGGATTAAGTATTATGGGCTTTTTCATATTATAAACTTTTGTTATAAAATTCAGGCAGGCAGTAGATAGACTTAGGTTATTTGTTTCTTTGGTTGCCTGATCTCTCCGCTGGCGACAACACTTTGTGTATTGCTGTTCACTGAAATCCACCAAGAAGCCATCATAATTATTGGCAATCCATTCGAACTTATCGCTATCTTCACTTTCATACTCATTTAAAACCAAGCGGCTAAAGATCCTGGCATTATCATACCTTAGCAAAATTAAAGCTTCTTTAAGACCTTCAAGATACTGCTGGTTGCCTGGCTTATATGAGACCAACACATTGATGCCCACCTCGCGGGCAAAAGTTATACTCTCCAGCTCTTCCAAAGATAGTTCCAAACGATGGCAGCGGGCAGGAAAAAGCACGGGCAGGCGGGATCTTAACTCTCCGGGTTCCACTACCACACATTTCAGCTCTTCTTCCAACGTTTCGGTTATGCAAAGTTGTATGCTAGGCCCCACTAAAATGAAATCATCTTTCCTACAATCTTCTAGTAAAAAGAGAGCATTGACATAGACTTTATTAGGGCCGCTCCTAGAAGAGTATTTAGTTTTGGTGGTCAAAACTATGTTGTCGCCTTTTTTCAATTCCCTTGTGGGATTTCCAGCATCCATAATGCCCGTATACTGTAAACGTGGACTTAACATGGCAAATAAAGTGGTGGAGATGGGAAAACCATATTCTCTAGATACTTTCAATTCACTCTCTTGTAATCTGAAAATCATTTTTTGTTTTTCCAGCTCTGTTCCTATGAAGAGATCAATCATAAAGCAGCGTATACCACCACGTAGACATTTTTCCAGAAAGCCATTATCATCATTAAGAGACAATTGTAGGCATTGCTTATTTGCATTAAAAATACGTTCTTGCTGATTTCCTTCCAATATCTCATAGCCACGAAAAAATCCCAACCAGGCATCATCGGCCACACTAAATTCGCTCTCTAGACTTTCTTCCATTTCAGGTTGCACTTCCCGCAGAAATTCATTGTCCCCAATTGTTGTAGGCGTGCTCTCTTCGCTTCTGATGCCATCAATGGTAATGAAACTTGGTTGTGCAGCTTCCAGTCTTTGCTTGGTTGCAAAAAGGACGTTGGCAATTTCTTGGGACACTCTCACATGACTCTTTGAAATATTCTTAGTGGTTGCATACAAGTTTTTGAAGACTTCTGTTTGTTGCAATTTAGCTAATCCTTCTCTGGCCTGGTTAATTCTTTCCAAATCATCAGCCAATTCTGAACAGTGCACTTTTTGGCACAATTGATCGACAATATTTTGAGTCTTGGGATGTTTGTGCATTTTAGTTTAAAAAAAATGACAGTTTAGAATTTATACTAAATTAATTACAAATTAAGCTAAAAACATATTTACACAAATCAAATTTTGTTAAATCCTATTTTGAATTGCTTTCACGTTTACACAAGGAAAATAGTTAAAGCAATTTTTATATTCTTGGCCTTTCTCCATCCAGATAATAATTTTTGTGCAATTTTGAGAGCGAATGAGAGAGTAATTTTTTTCATCTAATTAATATTACAAGGCAAATTCATATAAGATGTACCCAAGGTGAATCAAATACATGTAAATTTGCCTCGGATTCGCCTTCATATATTCAAATTACAAGCGGCGAAAAAATTAAATGAGCACTTCCGACCACCTACTATGAATTCGCCTTGGGCACCACTTTATTTGGATTCGCCTTGAGATTCACCGAATATAAATTCGCTTTGGCATAAGTATAAAAATAAAATATAAATTTGCCGCGGATTCGCCTTAGTATATTCAAATTACAAGCGAAGAAAAAAATAAATCAAATGAGCACTTGGGAACCACTTTATTTGGATTCGCCTTAAGATTCACCGAATACAAATTCGTCTTGGCATAAGTATAAAAATAAAACATAAATTTGCCTCGGATTACAAGCGGCGAAAAAATCAAATGATCACTTGTGACCACCTAATATAACTTCGCCTTGAGATTCAGCTAATATGACTTCGCCTTGGCATAAATATGAAAATAATTAAATTAACATTTTTAAAACTTTGTGTCGAATTAAATAGAAATGGAAATTTCTAATACAACAATTGCGAGCAAATTTTTTGACAAACTTTGGCCTTTGATATTAGATTTCCCAGAGTGTGAGGAAAAATCTGCATATACAAGTGAATGTTCCACACGTGAGCTCTTGGCCAACAACAACTGCCATGGCGCTTATGTCGCTCCTTTTAAACTCGAATGCCAACAAAGAACTGAAAAGCCCACTGATAAAAATACAAAAGAAAATATTCAGCAAATGCCATACCGTGGACCCGATGCCAAAATTGTACCTTTAGATCAACAACTGGCCATTATACAGCAGGATGTTGATAAACGCCAAAAGCTGGCCCATGATTTCGTTAATCGTACATTTCCCTGGTATATACAAAGACCTGAATTTCCATGTGATTTCAAAATTACCGCTGACATGAAGCAACTTTTTAAGCATCCCCTTGAATTGGAAATACTGCAGCATATACAACGTTTTCGCTGTCATTTAATAATAATTGATGTGGCACTTACCGTACCCCTAAAGAATTTGGAATGTTGGCTTAAATTTGCTCCTTATGCAGCCCTTGTTACAGTCATTCATGATGCAGAACTTTATTGTAAAGTGGAAAGTTCCAGTTGTGTATTCGAGCCGGTATTTAAGGAAGAAAATGCGGATAATTTGTGGCAGGAGGAGCTAGAACGCTCCCTCGATGTGGGCGTTGAAAAGGCCAAGGAATTATTTTTACCCTTAGAAGCGACTCAAGTTATGGTTTTCCTTTTTTCTGAAAACCGTGGTATATGTGTGTGCAATAAATTTAAGGTGTTAAGAAAGTCTTAGAAACTTCTGTATTTCGAGGAACTTCAATCATTTTAAATAAAACAACTTCTTTTATTTTGTGATAAAATCTAAATAAATCAATATTCTTGTGTATACATAAAACGCTTTCAACTATTTGTTTGCAGAAACACCTGAACCCCTTAATAATAACAGAATTCGTGGTCTCTCCAATATATGTGAAATACTTGGGGAAAATAATTGAACATTGGTTTAAATTAGTTGACATCATTTGCTAGAATTTTCCCTGACACATCTTACATGTCCACTCCCAAAAAAAAAAATAATTTGAAAGCTCTTAAGCTTAATGAAAACTTTCCCTTATAGCACACAAAATACAAACATTTTATACTTTTTGACATACGTAGTTGCGCCAACTATTTCGCTAACTTAACAACTTCCTTGCTGTTGCAATTCATCAGGACATCAGAACAGACTCAAACATACTTAAATTAATACATACATATTTCTATTAATTTGATTAATTTTAACCCATGACCAAACAAAGGGGTTTAATAAGTTTGTAGTTTGTATCTGTGTGGCTGTCCGTGTCCACGTACATATCAAATGGTTAGACTGATTTTGATTTAGGTTTTTTCTGTTTGAAAGGCGACTTGATCGAGAAGGTTCTTAACTATGTTTGAAGCAAATCGGTCCAGCCGTTTAGAATATATCACATCTTTTCTAGATATATCGGGGATTTTTACAATTTTTAATTTTTGCTAAATAATCAATATATTTTAATTTAAAGGAAGTCATGAATACAAAGAAATTTGGTTGATGGATAAAGCAAACCTTTCTAAGATTGAATAAGTTTGAATATCTCTCCACCAAAGAAAAAGACAGACAAAAATATCGTTTTAAGTACTCTTTGAGTATTGGCCGTCAATCAACAGCGTACAACTGATACATGCCTTAGTTTTAAACCGCATACGTTTAATTATAAACATTAAATAACTATGTTTATACCAATATTTTAAATTATGCAGCATAAGCGGCAGCAAGTAAAATATTTGGCTGGATGAGCTACAATCATATGCATGAGTATAATAATAGTCTGACTATAAATCGGCTACACATGCATATATACAGGGCTCTTTTATTTGTGCACACACACACACACACATAAAGCATGTTTTCAAACAGCCACCCACACAGCCACATATTTTCAGTTGCAGTTTATGTACACATACATATCGCTCATTTACTCAAAGAACATCATAGCTCAACATAAAATGAAAGTTTTGAGTTAATGATGATGCATAATTATTCCTCATATCGTTTTTCATATTTTGCAAAAATTTCTTGAATACTCAATCAACTCTTGATAGCGAAATAAAATTGTTTTTTCCCATAAGGTGTGTGTGTAAATTGAAAACTTCAAATGCGTTTGCTGGCAAACTTGTTTTTGTTAGTTACGACGTTCTATGAGTAAATGAGCGACATGTATTAGTATGTATACGGTGGCGAATGTTGAATAAATATCCGGAGTATCATGCGTATTTTTTTTATCCGATTAAATATCGATAGCCTAAGTATAAGCATACTTAGGTTAAAGACATGAGATAGAGTAAATTAAAGCATAGACCGAATAAATGGACTTTGGCTTAGTTTAAAGTAGGCTTCCTAAGTCCCAATTTACACTAAGCAAGTCTTATTGCTAAGCTGATTAGTTTTTTAGGGACAGAAACGTTTCTGTTTCCCTCGTTCCACTCTCCAACAAACTAATCAGCTTAGCAATAAGACTTGCTTAGTGAAACTTATTACTAACTTAATATATATCACTGGAATATAAAACAACGTTCTTCCAAAAGCAGAATTTTGTTATGCTGTTGTCTACTATCCGACTTATTTATTTACATATATACTATTTGCAAAAATAAGCGAATTTTTTCCACCCTACTTTCTTCATGGCGCTGGTGTTGTTGTTGTTGTTGTTGTTGTAGTGAATGGGCACAGCGGTGACCGAAGTAAGCAGGCAATCAAAATAAATGTTGATTCAGCTACGGGTGCACTGAACAATAGTAAACTTGCCACCACCATTAGATAGAGAAAGAAAGTCGTAGATTGCATTTTGCTTGTTTGATTCAAGACGCGAGCGAGCGGCTGCACTAAACTTCGAAAAACTGAATGCATTTGAAATACTCCGATCAGGTCTATTTATATGAAAAAAGCAAATTGTACGCTATTATTTGCGCAGATGTTACGTTAATAAAACGTTTGTTATTTAAACAAATATTTTTAGTTTTAACCAGGTTTTGTATGAAAATTGAAAAGTTTTAATTAATAGCAAATACGAGTAGTTTAGTTTCAAAAACAAATTAATAATAAGGCGGCGTCAGTTTGGTTTATATATTTTATTAGTAAAGCACAAGTCAATTAAGAGAAGGAAGTTTAGTTTTGAAATTTTTAAGATATGATATGCAGGAGTAATTCCCCTGAGACCATTTCCTTTGTATATGTATATATATGTGCAACTTAAACACAATGAACAAAATATATTTTTATTACGAGTACATATGTATGTATGTATGTATGTATGTATATTCTATACAATATTCTTGTAATATTGTTCATTATGTTTTGGAAATTTTTTCCCTAAAATTTTTAACATTGATCCATGTCTAATTTTTGAATTTACATATTAATTAAAATTTTAGACGCCAAGCAGTATTCTTCTTTACTTTCCTAGTAAGAGATGATATTTAAATTTGAAGTATAGTTAGTTACCAAGCGAGAAATACTTTCGCAGCACAAAACAATAAATTTAGTAAAGTGCACCTTTGACTCGCCAACGAAGGATTCCGTACGGATACTTTATGTGTAATAATATCGAATATCTTATCTGATGAAGACATTTAAGAATTTTTTTTTGTATTCGTGATTTTCTTCGCTTAGTCGATTTGGTAGATTTTTCACGATTTTTTTACTTTAAACGATTTTTTAAGGTTTAGCGCTTTTTCGTTTTGGCGTTTTCTTTTGGTTTTAGCGTTTTTTCGGTTTTGGCCGTGACCTCTTTACTTTTGGTGATTTTATGGCGTCTTAGTGCTTCATTTTATATTTGGTGATATTTTTTATTTAAGCGCTTTTTTCATTTTGGCGATTTTTCGTTTTGGCGTTTTTTAAATTTTCAAGAACTTTTTAGCCATAAATATTCATCGCAAACAATTAAACATACATATTTGTGCATGTATATAAAAATACTCACAATCATGGCGTCGCACTATGGGAAATTTTACCAATTTTTTTGGCCAGAATTAATTACAGCCAAATGGCAGCACCGACTGAAATAATTATTTGATATCAAACTTCGGCAGCCTCACTCTTAAGGTTCTTAAAGTCTTAATCACTTAATCTCATTAAAAAATTTGTTATCACTCATGCTCACGTCCTCTCACTCGTGACGACTTTTGATTAAAATTATAAAAAACTGAGTTTTCTTTTTTATCACTTATGCTCACGTGCTCTCAGTTACAACTTTTGATTTATATTAAAAACCAAGTGGGTTTTTTACATAAATTGCTTATAGTTTCTAAATTTGAATCTTAAATTTTTTATCACTCAGGCTCACGTGCTCTCACGCGTGACAAATTTTGACTAACATTAAGAAAATCTAAGTTTTTTTTTTTAAAAAAATTCTTCAACATTTTTAAATTTAGATTTAAAATTATTTTATCACTCACGCTCACGTTCTCTCACGCGTGACGACTTTTGACTAACATTAAAAATAATCTGGTGTTTCTTTTTTAAATAATTTCCTTAACATTTTTAAATTTTGATCTAAATTTGTTTATCACTCATGCTCACGTCCTGTCACGCGTGACAACTTTCATGCGTGACAAATTTTGACTAACATTAAAAAAATGGATTTTCTTTTTTAAATAATATCTTTAAAATTTTTAAATTTAAATTTTAAATTTTTTATCACTTATGCTCACGTGCTCTCACGCGTGACAACCTTTGCTTAATATTAAAAACCAAAAAATCCAGTTTTTCTTTTTCACATAAATTGTTGAAAATTTTTAAATTTGAATCTAAAATTTTTTATCACTCATTCTCACGTGCTCGCACGCGTGCCAAATTTTGACTAATATTAAGAAAATCTAAATATTTTGTTTTTAAAAAATTTTTCAAAATTTTTTAATTTAAATTTAAAATTATTTTATCACTCACGCTCACGTCCCTTCACGCGTGACAGCTTTTGGCAAATACTAAAAAAAATTAGTTTTCTTTTTCAAACAAATTCTCTAACATTTTTGAATATAAATTTTAAATTTTTATATCATTCACGCTCACGTCCCCTAAGGCGTGGCAACTTTTTACTGATATTAAAAAAAAATTTAAATTAAAAAAAAAATGTTAATATGAATTTACAAATTTCTGTATGTTTTATTCAGATATATAATTTTCTTCGGGGTGTAAAAAAATATTATTAAAAAAATTATTTTATAGAATAGTGGCCAAAATAAAAAAAAAATTTTAATAATGGTGACCTTAATTTTGCAATAATACATTTGAAGAACTGACTTTAAAAAAATTGTATTTAATTCAAATAAAAATAATGAAATAATATTTATTTAAGAAACAAAAGTTTTATGTACTTGGTATTAACGTCTTTAGACTTTAATTGTACTATTATATCATTTTATATTGTTATGTTTTCTTGCAACTAAAAAAATATTGACAAATAATTACGTGAGTGCAGCAGCTTAACACTTGTGTAAATATTTAGAATATTTTTTTTGCAAACTAAAACTGAGCCGCTGGCGATTCAACAACATTGATCTAAATATTATAGTCTTATTTAATATGCCCAAGTTTATTGAACGCTTAAGCGCTTGTTTTATTAAGTTTTTCAAAAACAACAACTGATGAAATAATAAATTTTTTTTTTTTATACCATGAAGACGTGTACAAAAGTTTTGAAATATTATTTGCGATCTATCAATGAATAGATTTAGTATCTTGACAATTAAGGAGAGAGGACCGAATATTTGGAAGAAAAACGCATATAGGCTCAGATGCATTTGCAAACAACATGAGAAAAAAGCATTTAAGTGACAAAGTTAGAAAATTTAGTAAAATTTAAAATTCATGCAACTTTGAATGCAGTTTGAAGAATATAATAACGAATAGTTCCTAAATTTTACACCAGATAATTTAGTTGTTCGAAAAGGTAAAACAAAAACAACCGCATTATTGTTTTCTTATCAATCAATTGTGGTTTCTGCTAGTTTTCTGTGCCAAATTGATACTAAGACGTTGATCGATGGACTACTGTAATAAATGGAATAAAGTTCAGCAAGAAAGCAACAGCGTCATCACAATTTTTAAAATCAAAGCTTTAATTTTTTTAATATAACATTGTTCAATACTACACACAAAATAAAGCACTAAAGAATGCTTGCGTTTGTGCGAAGAAATTTATTCACGCATACAAAGAAAACTCTTCCTCTAATCAATAACTTTCATTATAAAAAATCAAAAATCAGTTAAACATTTCATTATATCAATTAAACTATATAACTGTATCAATTAAACTATTTAATTGTATCAATTAAACTATTAATTTCCATCAATTAAGCTATTTAATTTATTCAATGTTGAACAAGTGTTTAATTCATTCAATTAAAGTTTTAATCAAACCTTTAATCAATTACATTTTTAAGCCAAAGTCAAATTGACTTAATTAAAATTTTAATTGATTATTTTGTATATATCAGTGAAAAATTTTTTTAATCGTAGAAATATTTTTCGTTATTATATTCACGTAAGAAGGCAGCATACTAAAAGCTCTAATGTAGTTTCGGCAACAAATACATTTGGGTGCAAATTACGGCATTCGATATCGATCGAAATTTCCATACAAACGCAATTAAAATTGTATAAACAAATTTTTCGATAGCGAATGCCGTAAATTGGACCCTGTAGAAAAATTTTCGAAAGGTTGGAGCCAGAAATATATTCAGTAATCGAAAGTAATTACGGCATTCGATATCGGTGGAAGTTTCTAAGCAAACGCAATTAAAATTGTAAACAAAATTTTTTCAAATAGCGAATGCCTTAACTTTCACCCTGCAAAAGTCTTTCCAAGGACTTGCGCCAAAATTATTTTTTAAAAATCGAAAGTTAATGCAGCCTGAAGGAAAAAGCTATTTACAATAATTCATGCCAACAGACGTCTGGTTTTATTCAATCCAATCCTGGTTGACCTAACCCACTTGACCTGAGATTCGATAAAAACGAATGCTCACTAAAGCGAAGAAAATTCGAAACAAAATTGTTCGATATTTGTTCGCAAATCTAAAAAAATTCGAATATTCGCTGGAGCTCCGAACTTCGCACTTCTCTCGATAGTTTTTCGAATGTGTGACGGTAGCTGCGTAGAAGTGTATCAGCCTGTTAGTATAGAAGTACCAAGTTCGATGCATAACAGCACTGTAAATTAAAAAATAAAATAAGAACACACACATTCATATGTGCTATAATTCAACAGAAACAAATTTGCCTCAATAGCCTAGCGGATGTGTGCGAGTCTGTTAGAATGGAGGTACCATGTTCAAAGCCTGCAGCGTAAGTTACGGAATTAAAAAATAAAATAATAAAATAAGCAAGTTAAAATAAATAAAAAAATTTTACTCTTTCTGCTACCTTTTTGCGGTATCGAAATTAATTCGATAATATCTCACTTTTGATATTGCTAGCGAGATTCGAGATCGAATGTTTCTTGGGACAAAACTGAGTGACAGGTCAACATTTTTCGATTCATTTTTGAGTGTCACTCTCGATAGTTTTACACGACAAATGTTCGAGATATATTCGAAATCGATATCATTAACGAAAGCCGTGGTCAACTGGGAAGATTCGATATAAACGATTGCTCACTAAAGCGAAGAAATTTCGAAACAAAATTGTTCGGTATTTGTTCGCAAATCTAAAAAATTCGAATGTTCGCCAAAACTTCGAACTTGGAACTTCTCTCGATAGTTTCTCGAATGTGTGATGGTAGCCGAGTGGATGTGTGCTGGTCTGTTAGTCTAGAGGTACCAAGTTCGAGCCATGACAGCACTGTAAGTTAAAAAATATTAAAAAAAACACATGCTTACGTATGTACATATGTGCAATAATTGAACAGAAAAACATTTGCCACGATAGCCTAGTGGATGTGTGCTAGTCTGTTAGAATGGAGGTACCATGTTCAAAAATAAGTGAAATAAAATAAATAAAGTAAGAAATAAATCTTTATTTTACCTCTACTGCTGCCTTTTTTTTTGGCATCGAGATTAGTTCGATATTCCCTCACTTTTGATATTGGCAGCGAGCGTGCGAAATTGAATGTTTTTGGAACAAAACTGAGCAAAAGGTGGATTTTTTCCCTTAATTTTTTAGTGTTATTCTCGATAGTTTTACACGATAAATGTTAGTGATATATTCGAAATCGATATCATTAACGAAAGTCTTGGTCAACTGGGATTGCACACTGTGTGTAATCCCAGCTACAAAATCCATAAAAAAATAAAATGTCAAAAATAGAGATTTTATCTTTAATATTGTATTGATGTCTTGGAAGGCTGGGTTAGTTAAGGGTTATAGTCAGCTCACTTAGATACTTTTTGTCTATTGTACCCACCGTCGCACGAATCTTATGTCAGAGAATGTATCCTTAGTATTGTATTGATGTCTTGGAAGGTTGTGTTAGTTAAGGGTTTCCGTCAGAATCGCGCACTCACGCAGATAGTTTTTGTCTATTGTCCCCACCATCACATGAATCTTATGTCAATATAAAGTCACTAGCACTTGGCACTTCAGCCTTGGTAGTGTCAAAAAGTTTTCTGAACTCAATAGTGCCCATGATAGAGATTCTCTTCCTTGCTAGTACAGCGCAATGATATAGAAAATGTTATACGTTTTTCTCTTCATCAATAGCAATCATAAATGCCATGGTATTCGACCCTTATCCTTTGAGCATGATTTCCTATGAGACAGTGTCCGAAATCCAATCAATTCCTTGAGAAATTATAAGCCAAGAACTCTTCATTCTGATAATTCTTATAAATATTTAATTATGGTCCAAGTGTCCAAAAAAAAAAAAATAATTAAATCGTATAATTTAACATAAACGTAACAAAAAAAAAAAAAAAAAAAAACGATGCTATTAAGCCTTTTACTCCTTTCTTTAATAAAAACAAAAGTAGAAAAGGAACATAAGCCAGCTAATATCCTCCTCAATACCTTTTCTTTTCTTATTTCTTATTTTGTTTTTATTTAATGCTATTCTTTGCCATTCTCTTAATTATTCTCTAATGGAACTCAAAGAATGGAGCGATAGTGTATATTTAGTTTATGAAGGGGAAATATTTTAGATAATATCTTCCTTTTGTTTCTGTTGTTGTTTTGCTTTTTGGCTCAAATATCATAAAACAAACCAAAATGCACGAAACAATACCTTTTATGGGTTTCTTTGTGTCCATTTTCTTCTTTATTTTTAAATGTGGAGTTTTGGAGCACTTTTTTTGTTATCAAAATCCATTAAAGGCAAATGGCCAAATGTTAAGTGTCGCCAAAATATTTAAACAGTTTACCTTCGTTACCATGACGGTGTTTAACCAACGAATACTATGGCGCTAATACTGTGATATTTTGATTTAATTTGGTGTGTATGGGGTAATAAGACACCCACAAGACCCAGCAAACACAACATCAAAGGCTACTTTAAAAAAATAAAATAAAATAAAAATAATAAATAAATAATCTGCTAGAATGTTGTCCTAAATAAAAAAATAGAAACTTGTACACGTTTTTTTAAATATAGTAAAAAGTTGTCGCTGACGAATATTCGACTCGACATACGCCAAACGAATTAATGTTTACCTTAATAAGATAGACCAAAGTATGAAAATAAATAGTAGGAAAATTTTGTTTTAGTTTTGTTTTCTTCTTCAATACATACATAAAGAAAGCTTAAGCCCTGCAGTAAATAAAATAATCGGTTGACAAAAAACACTAGCTATAAATTAATTATTTTGCAAGTGACTACAAATTGGTTTAAATCTCATGCAGATATCAACCAAACATATTACATAGAAGCACACTTAAGAAATAAATAAAAGCAAAATAAGTAAATGAAAAGAAAATAAAAAAAAAACAAAGGAAGCATGCCATGAAGTCAGATGTCAAATGTTTGTGTTGAAAAAAAAACTAAATAATTTCAATATGTAATATTTTCTATGAGCAGGACAAACATTCTTCTGAATCTATGTATGTATTTTTGTTTTAAATATAAAAATACTATCTAATTATTTCTATATATAAATATATATACATTATATAGTATATATGTACATATATGATATACAAATGTATATGTACATACATATATATATATATATATATATATATATATATATATATATATATATATATATATATATATATTTAGATATATGTATAGCTATATATTTATTTAACTATAATATTAATTGACTTCAAAGTGGTTGAAATATAAGTAGTTAGTAGTCAATTTAAAAGTCATGCAGACATGGACAATTGACTACCATCTATCATATGCCTATGTTAAAATAGTGAGTCGGTAACAAGGAAATAAGTCATTTAATCAACTAGATGTGGCTATTAAAAAACCAGTTTGAAGTTACTTATTAATGGATTTGAGTTCCGATAGCGAGGTTTTTCAAGCTTTTACTAAATTCCTACAGCTTTATTTATAGAAGTTATTAAAACTTTAATAAGGGCCTTTTCAAACAAATTTTATAAAATTTTGCTTAAAAAGCTTTTATAAAGCCTTAATAATTTTTATAAATAAGGCTGCTAATGTTTAAGTTTAAATTAAGTTTAAATTAAATTCAGAACATTATAGTGGAATTTCTTCGAAAATATTTATATATAGAATATCTAAGGCCATTATTTCCTCATTTAAAAAAATTTTTTTTTCTTTTTCGCAAGTGATTAAAATGTCTTTTGTTGAAATTTATTAAAAGGTTGAAAGCTTCCCCGAAATTGGTACACATTAGAGTTTATGTAAAAAAGTAAAATCTTATAGCTAAATTTCTAACTTTCTTAATTTTTCGAGGACGATTTATTATAAAACTGATTCAATCGTTGGTTGGAAAAATCTTGAACTAGTTCTGCTAGTGTTAGGTATTTGTAAATTTATATCAAATATATTTGTTTGCTGGGTAGTGCAATAACGATTATTAGAGGGTTTTTACATATAGTCAAAATGAAAATTTGCATGAATATAAATATTAGGGGATGCCCTAAAATCGCCAAAATTAAAAAAATCGCCAAAATGAACAAAACGCCATAAATTGAAAAAAATCGCCAAAACAATAAAAAAGCGAAAAAAACCAAAAAAAAAAAAATCATTTCAGCTGAAAAAAACGCAAAAAACGACATATTAAAAAAATGCTCAAAGCCCAACGTACGGAACCCTTCGTGCGGGAGTCAAAATCGCACTTTACTGAATTTATTTCTGTTTGTTTAGTTATTAATGCATTTCATAATGTGCGTGTATATTACGGTTCATCTTTCCGGAAATATTATGAAAATTTTTTTTTATATATTAAGTTTTGATTGATTTGCTTCATTTTTAACCCCCGACCAAAAAAAGGGGTTTTATAAGTTTGTAGTGTGTGTCTGTGTATCTGTGTGTCTGTCCGTGTCACGTACAGCCCAAATGGCTGGACCGATTTTGATTTAGTTTTCTCTGTTGGAAAGGTGACTTGATCGAGATGGTTCTTAACTATGTTTGAAGAAAATCGGTCCAGCCGTTTAGAAGATGTCACATCTTTTCTAAATAATTCGGGAGTTTTTAAAATTTTTAATTTTTTATTATTGCTTTTCATACGTAAAAAAATTGTTTGTCCCCTTTTTAAGGAACCACCCTAATTAAGCTGGTATTTCTTGGAGTAAATTTGCACGTACTTATTATTAAAGAATCACATATTGTTGCAAATTTAAATACTTTTATCAGCAATATCTATCTGACTATAGATGGTTGCTTTTGGCACATGGTTTTGTTATTTTGTAGCTTCTTGTTTTCTCTCTCACTGCAAACCACAAAATGGCCAATCATGAATCTTTACAAAATACTTGCAGTTGCTGCGTTGTTATTGATCGTCATTAGACAATACCCTACTTCATGCACACAAAGGCTGACAAGAGTATACCAGTATGAAAACAATGCCCTTGGATGACATTTTTTTTTAATAAGAAAATATTTTGTTTATTCCGTACAGAATAATTTTTAATTAAATTTCATTTTGCTTTTCATAAAAATTTCCAATTTTTTTTTTTTAACTTTAAGCTTAACACATCTCTATCTTTGATTCGGTGTCTATTTGATACAATATTGCTATTTTTGTCTATTTCCATTACTTGTTCTTCATTTAGAAGAGGTTTATGGTAATATTCGTATGTAATTTTGGTATGCACACGTAGTGGGGGAGCTGTGTGCCAAATTGGTTGGTTGTTGCTGTTGTTGTGTTAAATTTTAACTACACAAAATAACTACAACTTGCAAGTGCACATAAAGACTGTTATTTGTTGTTCCAATTTTCCAATCTGTGGTTGCCATAAATTGTAATCACCACCCCTGCAACATACAACAAGTATCGATATGGAAAAATATTGGAAAAAAAATACAAACCCATACATACATATTTACACACGTATGTGTGTAAATTTTATGCATTTGCGAGTATACATATTGATGTTGTTTATATCCCTGAAAATTGGAAATGAAAATTAAGAAAAAATAACTTCTATTGTAATTTTGTTTTTTTTTTTGGCATAATGAAGAATTTTAATGAAAAAAAATTTCAAATGGAAATCAAAATAAATATCGGTCTTGCGCTACAAAAATACTGTCCGCGAGCTCAGAAATAGTATATCGAAAAATTATTATTAATGAGATATATCGCACTCCTTCATCTTAAGAGATACAACTCAAAATTTTTTTTGCAATTTAAATTTTTTACAAGAAAACGATATACAGTGGTCACATCTAACCACTGTAAAATTCTTGTATTATGCAAAAATAAAGTTATATCGCTTTTTGCGATATAAAAGTACATGCAAAAAAAAATAGTTTGTTAACTGTACAAACAATTAATTTACAATTAATTACAAAAAAAAAATATGACGCTTAAAAATACTTTCATACATTTGAAATATTAGTGTGCAATAGTTTATATTGTGCAATAATTTATATTGCGCAATAAATTTTTACTGTGCAGTAATTTATATTGTGCAATAATTTAAATTGCGCAATACATTTTTATTGTGCAGTAATTTATATTGTGCAATAATTTATATTGTCCAATAATTTGTGTTGAGCAATGTAATACTGTCTATATAATATTTTAATAAATGGCACAATAAATTTAATAATATCAAATATCTTTTAATTTATATTACACAAAAATCAGAACTTTTTTAGCTTTTTATATTTACTAGGATCGCCCAGTGGTCTAAATTAGACCACTTGGCACGCACATATGTATGGCTTTACTTTATATATGTGTACAAATCAAAATAGAAAGTTTTTTTTTTCAAGTAAACTATAATCGCTTTTTCACCACTTTTATGCTAAGAATTTTTAAAAACCATTTGTATTGTGCATATCTACACAAAAATACATTTTAAACTATATTTGTTTCACTAATATTGGTGGACGATAAGACACTTAAAACTATACAACAAAAAATCTGTGCCGTATATACATACATATATATATATATATATATAAGATTCTTGCATTTAAGAACAAGGTTGGCTTATAGGGTTCCGTAAACCAACGGTAAAAATAAACCCTATGCTGTCGTTACAATGTCCGCCAGTCTGGCACAGGCTGTTTCCTCGAGAACCGTAACAGCTACGGACCTGAGATGTTAAACTTAGCGGCCAGTACAACTAAAAAATCCCAATTATGAAAATGCCAAAAAAATCGATGAAATAAAAAAATATCACCCAAAAATAATATAAATCGCTGAAATGCAAAAAAATCACTAAAAGTAAAAATATGGCGAAAAACTAAAAAAATAAAATAAATAAATTAAAAAACCCTGAATCGAAAAAAACGCAAAAACAATCGAAAAAAACCACCAAAAACTGAAAAAAGTCGCCAGAACGAAAAAAAATCGCTTACCAAAAAAAAAAAAACGGAAAAAATTCATCCAAAACCAAAAAATCGCCATTACGAAACAGTTCGCCATAACGAAAAAATCTCTTAAACCAAATCACCAACAACCGCAAAAAATAATAAAAAACGAATAAATCGCCAAAACTAAATAAAAAGAGCCGAATGAAATTATCAAAAACCGAAAAAATCGCCAAAACGAAAAAATCGCTAGAACTAACAAAAAAACAAAAAAAAAAAAATTACCAACAACCGAAAAAAATCGTCAAACCGAAAAAATCGCCAAACGACAAATATCGCTAAACTTACAAAAAATACCGAAGAAATTAATCAAAAACCGAAAAAAGGCGGATAAACTAAAAAAAAATCGCTTAAAAGATAAATATCGCTAAAACTAAAAAACAACAGAAAAAAATCATCAAAAACTGGAAAAATCGTTAAAACGAAAAAACGACAAAACGAAAAAAATCGCTAAACATACAAAAAAATAAAACCGAAGAAATGAATCAAAAACCGAAATAAGGCGGCAAAACTAAAAAAAGCGCTCAAAAGATAAATATTGCTAAAACTAAAAAACAACCGAAAAAAATCATCAAAAACCGGAAAAAATCGTGAAACTGAAAAAATCTTCAAGCGACAAAAATCGCTAAACTTACAAAAAAAACCGAAGAAATTAATCAAAAACCGAAAAAAGTGGACAAAACAAAAAAAAAAAATCGCCAACGAAAAAAATGGTCAAAACCCGAAATAAATTGCTTAAACAAAAAATAACAAAATTGTTTTTAAAAATGTGTGCATCAGTTAAATATTCAATTATATAGGCCAAGGTTCGTATGGTATTATTTATGTAGTGTCCGTACGGAACTCTTCGTGTGCGAGTCAAAGTCCTACTTTACTGAATAAATAGTTTTGAAAAAAAATGCATGTCTTCAAATTGTCTGAAAGAAAATTTCCCAGACAACATGTAAGCGTAGTTTTGCAAATACAAAAGTTTGCATTCGTTAAGGTGAATGGTTCGTTATATCCAGTACTAAGTTATAAGTCCATATACATAAATATATATGTAGAGGTTTGAATATTTTTTTCGGGTCAAAATACGTGATTATCGTCAGCTAAAATCCATAACTACACTTTTATATATATTGAGGTACTTAAAAATAAATAAAATTCATAAATTATTACTATAAATTAATATTTATGCATATTGAAATAAGAAATTTCAACATCACTAAACTTTCGTTAATGTTTCATATTAATTCAATATGGTTTTTATTAATTTTAAACTTTTTTTTTCTCTGGGTGTAGATTTGATCGAAATCTACTTACAGTGCCAATATGTGTTTTTTTTTCTTCAAATTAGTAGCCAAAAACAAAGCCTGTGTCCTTAAAAAGGTGTGTGAATTAGCTAAAGTGCAGTTGTTTGGTTTCAGTTAATGCTTGTTGCATTCGCTATGAAATTTTGATAAATGTGCCACAAACTTGATATAAATGGTACAGATTTTGATAAGGATTTCATGCAGTTGTAAATTTCTCTCATTTCAAACTCATATTAAATTTTATGAATAGTGGCGTTAAGTCTACAGCTGCATAAGTTTTATAAATTAATATATTGAAATAAAATTTTCCTCTATCTGGGAAGTGCCATGCCCAATTAAAAGATTTATAAATATAAAGCCTATTTTTCCTGCTAGATTATTATTAATATACTGTGAACATATCAGCAAGATTCAAACATACCCGCAAACAGATAAAAAAACATTAAATTTTTAATATATATCCAGATAATAACGGACAGCCAACCCGCGATCAAAACCCTTGCAGGTGTATATTCTACATCATTACTTGTCCAAGAATGCCGCACAGTCCTGGATGAACTGGCGCAGCATGCAACCATCACACTATACTGGGTGCGTGGACACGGGACTACTTCAGGCAATATAGTTGCGGATGAACTAGCAAAGAGGGGAACCGTACTCGGGGAAGTCGATGACAATCTCTGTGGGCTCCCTCTGTCGTCTTGCTGGAGACGCTTCGATACTGCCTTTCTTGGTTCAGCTCAGGAAAGATGGCGTAATGAGCCTACCTGCGTTATATCGAGAACCCTTTGGCCTCGTCTAGATACTAAAAGAACCAGAAACCTCATTAGCTTTACCAGAAAGCATCTGTGGAATCTCCTGGCCACACTTACAGGCCACTGCACTTTCGGAACCCACGCTAAACGTATGGGTCTCCCGTATAATGACTACTGTTACAGCTGCAATGATGAGGAAGAGGAGGAAAGCATTTCGCATCTTCTCTGCTTCTGTCCTGCTATGGAGGATCTCCGTCTGCACTTCCTTGGCAGAATATCCTTCAATAGCTTGTCCGAGTTATCGGAAATAGGACTTAGAAACCTAAGTCTATACATTAGGAGCAGCGGCTGGTATGGCCGCTAGCCTTCACGGCATGTATATGTACTAGACCCTCTCCTTGTCCCACTTTTTCACTTCTTCTCTACTGTACTCTCCATCTATATCCTCTCCATCTATATTCTCCCAATACTTCCGGTCTCCCCCCTTATTCTTATACTTTCAACTTACAGGCAGCACAAAGGGATCATCGTATTGGACCCAAGTGAGCTAGACTCCTATATTTTCATTCTTCACTAGCAGCCTGCTAACCTAACCTAACCTAACCTACATACATATGTCTGCTTTAGTAGCTTAAATATTTAAAAAGACACTGAAAACTATTTCATTAAACTCTTAAAGTTTTATTTAAATATTTATAACTTTAGATTTAGGCACACAGTGGCTAGTGTAAGTGTGTGTGTGTGCACTTGTGTTTAAGTTGTTTTATGTTGGCGTTGAAATTCAACACTTTAGCAGCAACATTTTTTGGCCATAAAACACTTAAATATACACACACACACTTTGTGATTCCATGCAGTTTTACATACTTCTATTAGAAATTTAAACATGCGAGCATACAATTGTTTTTTAACGCTTATTTTCATACATATAAATATAAAAAAAAAAATAAAATTAAACATTTAGCGCCAGTTGCTTGCTGTTTTGTTATTGTTTTCTTTTATTTCTTATTTATTTTTGTTTTGTGTTTTTTTTTTGTTATTTTGCTTTGTAGTTTTTAGTGCCTTCCTAAAGCTTTAAATTTAACATTTTTATTACTACAACAACCACACACCAAAAAAAAAAAAAAACAAAATAAGAACTATTTTATTTTATTCTGTTTTTCTGTGAATATTTCCGCTTGATAGGACGAATGAATTAAAGAGACGAAGAATAAAAAAAATCACTTCGCCAAAAACAAAACGAAATGCAGCAAGTAACTCACAAACAAACAAATATTTCATTCGCTCCTTGTACACACGCTCGTTGTAGAAAATGTTCTAGACACAAAAACTGTAAGAAGCAACACAAATTTCGGCTGAAATTTGCAAATGTTGCAGGGAGTTTTTTATTGCTACAATAGTTTCCTTTTTTTCTTCTCTTTCTTTTCTTGGTATATAGACATGAAAAGTATGCAAGTGAGTTTGACTGCAAGTCAGTGTGAGATTTTGCTAGAATAAGTGTGTAAGTGTGTGTGTGTGTGTGAATGCATGATTGTCTGTATTTCGGCTGTAGAGTGCAAGTGCATTTTTCAGCCTAACAAAGATAACGAACAGCACACAATATTAAAAAAAAAATATTTATAGAATGTTACTCGACCAAAAAATATATATTCCTGCCTTCATATTAAATACATTTTCACATACATTTATGTATATTACAATATACAGTCGTAGTTTGTCTATTTCTCAAAGGGTTTGCTGTAAAGCAACCAAAAAATAGATATCGCATTACAAATTAAATGAAAAAATAACTGCCGAAAAACTTGATGTTCACGATGCCATTATATATAAATGACTACATCAAAGCTTTGGGCTGCCATCTTCTTGGATCAGATTTGCTACAGTCGACGGACTTACACCACAAAACGGCTCTGGGCCCATAAAAGGAGCAGCAGAGGCCCTCCTCGCCAGTTTATCCGCTTCCTCATTATCAGAATGAACGCTGTGGGCAAGTATCCAATAAATGGAAACCTTATTCCCTTTGGATAGCTTTTGTAATGAGTCAAAGAACTCTAAAACTAGCCTGGAACGGAATTAACAGGAAAGGGGAAACTTAAGAGCTGCCTTAATATCGGAAAAGATAGCTATATGCGCACCTCTAATGCCCCTATTTAAATTAATGTCAACACATTTGGTGATTTCCTGTATTTCTGCCTGAAATAACGTAGTCCATTTGCCCATGGGTAAAGAGGTTCTTACGTTGGGCCCAAAAACTCTCAGGAACAACTCCATCCATCCATCCGTATACCAATATACAATTCTGGAATCCACATCGGGACCGTTTTTGTCCCACACTGCCCTTGGTAAAATTGTTATATTGAATCTCCTGTGGAACCTCAGTTCTCAGTATATCCTGTCACTAGGCATTACTAGGGAGGTGGTTTAATCCAATATAAGTGGTAATAATAAGTAAGGAGATCAGATGGAGTGAAGTATCGCTTGCACCGTTTCTAAAATCCTAGGCACTTGAATGCTTCTTTTGACACTTGAAAAATGTTTTCCGTCCATCGAATATTTATACCCCCATAGCTATAGACGGAGCAGCATTTTCGGTCACGTGTCCATGAGTAATTATACAACACTGGATCTAAGGGGTGTTCTTCTCATGAACCCATTCAGAAATTTTTATTAAATCACTGTTCAAGGTATCACAGGATTGCAAGTTTGACCTCCAAGGTCATTTAGAAAGATACGGGATATATTTGGTGATAGAACGGAACCTTGTGGTACACCTGAATTTATTTGGAACTCGTTTGATGAGATTCCATCTATAACAACGTGTATAGTGCGATCCCTGAGGGAATTCGATAAGAATCGAGAGACTACCGCGTAGTTTTGAGAATAAAATTAAACAAAGCGAATTTTTTGTGCTCATTAAAGGCTATGATTCACTATCCTACACCATCGTATGAGTTTTCAGAAAATACAATCCTTGTATGATGGAGTTTATGGAAATTTTCCAAAGACAACAAGAATTCATTAAAGGTATTCATTTCAGTTTTTTTTTCTGTTGGAAAAATTAAAAAATGTAATTTTTTTTACAACAAACACAGGAAAAATATTTCCACCAAAATTTGAATTTAAAATTTAAACTTTTGGTGAATTTGTTGACCTGTGTTTTTGTTGTAAAAAAAATTACATTTTTCCATTTTTCCAACCAAAAAAAAATGAAATGAATACTTTTATTATATCAGGGATATTTTTTTTTTTCAAAAGCATTAAATGTATTTTAAGCATTATTTTTTGAGGAAAATAAAATCATCATTCAAGGCATTATTATAAAAAAGTGCCACAAGATCTGGACGCCCAGTTGAGGCTTCCACACCAGAGATTGAGAATAAGTACTCTTAACAAAAAATATGCACAACTGAATAGTGTAAAATTTTTGTAACTATGTGTAATCACAATTGTAGCGCTAACAATTTGGTCACATATTTTCTCTGCAGCAACTACGACTAAAGCCAATTTTAATATACAACATCATCTCTACTTCGTTTATGCAAAAAAAGGAAAATATGTTGCAACTAAAAATAAAAAAGGCACATACGTATGAGGGGCATTACACTTTCTCATACTTATATTCAGAGTATGCTTATACTCAGACTATGGATATTTAACCGAACAAAAAAGAATTACGCATGATACTCGGGATATTTACTTATCATACGCCACTGTACACATACATACATTTGTGGGCATTCAATGACAATGACTAAAGTTATCGATAACAAATGAATGTCTGTCAAAAAAAAAATTAAAATTTTTCCTCTTAAAATTGACATTTCAAGCCTGAAGCATAAAAGTATTCGTTAGTTAGCGGTTTATGGTCAAGCATAGCGATTTTAAGTTTGTCTTGTCTCAATACTAGCGGTTTCTAATTACGAAAATTTGACAATATTTCAACATTTTGTATACGTTTTATATAGTTTGGTCTTTTTAACATTTATTGTTTCTTTCTATCAATTCAATGAAGAAAGATGAAGTGTCACAAGGGCTTTAGTTATTTAATAATGAAATTTTCCAGTTCAATTTCCATAGAAAAAAATATTGTACTAGAAACCCTTTATTTTTCAAAAAAAAAAAAAAAATTTCTTTTCCATTATATTTCTTTTTTACTTCAGGCCATGCACCCCCCTTTATAATTTGGGTGAAAAAGTTGTCTTTTATTTTGATAACGTTCCGCGTACTGGTAAGGAAATATAAAAAAAATAAATTTAACAAAATGTAAAAAAAAAAATAAATAATAATATCACAACTATCTTAAATGTATAATTCTTGCTTGATATGATGACTTGTGTTGTTTGCTGTGTAGCGCGAGTGCAAGTAAAAATTGCACATTGCAAGGGTAAAATACTTACGACAGTTCAGACAAAATTCACGTAATGAAGTGTACTCACTTGGAAATGTCGCAGCCAAAAAAGCAAAAATAAAAAAATAAAAGAAGAAAAAATATATGTCTCTCTAAGGCACTCGTTGTAGGCTGTGAGACAAAAGCGACAGCAGGAAAACCCAACTGATTATTTAGTTGTGTAACGTGGAAGTTGTGGGGACTTGCGAAATAGACAAACTATTCTGTCGAAATTTACAACACATTTAGTTGGAGCTGCTTCAACGTCATCAAGAAATTGTAGTCTTCCTCTTATTGTTTTGCTACAGTGTGACGGTGAGGCTGATGAGTTTAACTAAAGGCTTGGTAAAAATTTTTTAAAATTAAAATAATTTCTTGGCTCAAATTTCTTTTCATATATTCTGAAAAGCGGTTTTCTAATACATTGACTACCATGATGAGAAAATCAGCTAGCAAACGTTTGCGAAACGTTTTTTCTTTTTTTCTTTTTCAAAACATGTAGATTTAAATAAGCGAAGCTTTTAAGTTCATGAGAAAACAAAATAGAAAACTAAATAGTTTAATCTCTGCTATTGCTTGTGTTTAACTCTCGCCAAAGAACACAAGTAAACGTTTCCTTTTTTTTAAGTTTTGGTACCCTGACCCAAGTAAAGTTTAAGTAAAATAAGCCTGGTTTATTTTGCTGCTTAAAAAATATTTTATGACAGCTGGTGTTATATGTTATCTATAAATAGAAATAGGAAATACATAATATCACTTGCAGTTATTTTTATTACCCACTGTAGCTCATTTGCCAAAATGTGATTGCAATGACAGCCAAAAATGTAAAAAAGTAATATAGTAAAAATAAAATCCTTGAACAAAACGTATTGTTAAATGTTAAGCAAATTGGTTTGTTAAAAAGTTCCTTATCCTCTTTGGCAAGAAGTAATAGATTTTGCTGTTTTAATAACAAAAAAAAAAAAAAAAGAAATGGATATAATTTTAGACAACTTCTTCTCATTTGTTTAGGCGTCGATGTCGATGTCGATGTCGATGTCATTCGTACCTTCAACGTACATTTGTATATTTATGTACGTCTTGTACAATGTTTGGTGGAAAATTTTAAAATAGAAGGAAATGCATTTTCGGGCCTAAGCCCGCAAATACACCAAGAGAAATTTAGATTAAAAATAGATAAATTAAAATTTTTAATGAAATTTTCTATACAATAAATAATTTTTTCGTATAATTAATTTATAAGAAAGGCTAATTGGCATGTACTTTTTTTTTATCAAGTATTTTAAGCCAATGGAAAAGATCAAATTATACACGCAGAAAAACTTCAACTTAAAATTGTGATTAAAGTTTTGTTTCATTTTTCATTATATATTTTTCTTATTTTTACTTGCCTTGGTCACAGTGCTGGGTAAGGACCCTTCCCTAAGCACATGCTGAACTTGCTGCTCTTCACCACTGTGGTGCAAATAAGGACACGTAACAATAAAATTACATTAACAAGTTTTATTTAATATTTTTTGGTTTTGCTTCATATGTGTTTCATGTTAATCTAACATGATTTTCAGAAATCTTCAAAGAAAATTTTCCCTTTGAAATAACTTTATTCCATGTTGATTATACATTGCCGTACTATTAAACCAAAATTAAGAATCCTGTTGAATTAAAGTTATTTCAATATGAAACAGGGGAAACTTGATGCCAAAATAACATGATGAATCACGTTAAATCAAAATTGTTGTTTCAGGTTAAAACAATCATAAATTTAATTTAATGTAAACATTATATTTTATTAATTATTTAACTTGCATGTGTATCTTAGAACAGGCATCAGAAACTTTTTTTTATCTATGTATATAAAACAGGATGTCTGGACTCCAAAACGGCTGGGCCAATTTTGATGAACTTTTTAGAGAATCTTCAGAATATTCAGGCGGGTGACACTGTGAAGTCTGATTTTTGATTTTTTCATATATTTTTTTTGGCTTTTTGCCAGGAGGGGAGGGGTAGCGAATCACACTGGGCTAAGCTAGTATAATATATTTGATTTTTTGGGAATAATATCCTTGAATAACCATGTTGAATCAGAGTTATTTCAAGTAGAAAAAATGGAAAATTGATGCTGAAATAACATGATGAATCATGTTAAATCAAAATTGTTGTTTCGCGTTAATACAATCACAAATTTAATTGAATGTAAACATTTTATTTTATTAATTATTTAACTTACGTGATTATATTAGAACAAGCATCAGCAATTTTTTGTATATAATATAATTGGCTTCCTCGGCCCAGATTTGAATTTGGAACTCATCGCGTGATAGTCAATGCGCCTACCGCTGCAACTTTAAATGTTCTTTAGGTACATACTAAATATATATCACCATGTTTTAAACCTTTTTTATGATGATTTTACATAAATTATTCTGCATGTAAATTTTTAATAAAATGTTCATAAATAGACAAAAACATACAACTATTGCAATGAACACACATACATACGTTTTTGTGTGTCTGTGATTCAGAGTGACATTTTGGTGATTTAAATGTAAATTTATGGAAAGACATTTTTAAACATATACGTATTTTAAAAGTAATAAAAATTGTCTGCAATTTAAAAAAAAAAAGAAAGCAAAATAAAAATTTTTATATCATTGCAATTACACGGCAAATAATTGGGAATTTTTCCAGCCGTTAAGTTAATTGCTAAGAAATTCATAAATGTCTTACAAAAACACAGATATATTTTGTTTATTTGATATATTTTATTTATTAATATTTTATTTAATGGTAGTATTTGATACAAAAATTATGGCACTCAAAATCAAACAAAATATCAAAATATGTATTTTATTTTTTTTGTATATATACCCAGTAAAAAAAGACACTCCAAAAAAGTCATGAAAATGTAGAGTTTGCGATCTGGAAGTAGTGCAAATTTCGATCCGATCTAATGATTTTTACATAGGGTTGTCATTGCAAGAAGTTCTCTTTTTCGATGCCTGGTCACCGAATTGGAAGCGATTTTAAGAAAAATTTCCTTTTTTGTGTTCTATGATAATATTTTCATCTAGGAAAAATGGGTTATAGTTACTTATTTTAACAATTAGTTTCTTTTTATGGGAATTTAAACTTGAAACAGTATTTTCATGTAAATTTAAGCAAATAACTTCAAAATTTTAGACCAAAATTAGTTCATAAGTTTCTTCAAAAAAATCGATTTTTTAAAAATTCTGGTGAGTAATTTCTAAAACTATTGAGGAATTACAAGGTTTTGTATGACTATAATAAACTTCTACTTGGTTTTCTGCTAACTATCGGCAAATTAAAAATATCGATTTTTTGGAAGCAATGAAAATGTAGTTCCTTTAGAATGACTTCCAATTTTTTTTACTGGGTAGTTAAGTTAAGATTTTTATAAATATTAACTGCCGTAGTTTACTCCCTGAATCGTTATAAATAACAGAGCAAGGCTCTGAGAATATTGAAATTATTTTTGCCATTCGCATTTAAACTATTTCAGTTGTCATATTTAGGGTTCCGTACACTAAAGGTGTAAAGCAACCCTATTGTTTTAGTAACAATGTCCGGCTGCGCCCAGCAGCCCTTTTCCTCGAGCACTGTAAGAGATATAGACCTGAATTTTTTAAAGAATATTTAAACCTTGGCCGCTACAACAACAAATATACGAGGTGTTGTAAAGCGAGAAAACAAAAGTTTTGAAATCTTGCAATTTTAAAAGTTATAGTATAGTATTTTAATGCAGACTCATAATCAAATTCGAAGGGTATTATAGCAGTTAATGTAATTTTTACTAAGCAATTTTGGAAACTTGTTGTATCTGGACAACCGCAGGAAGTAAACTCTTGAAATATTCAAACACTGAAAAAAAAACGTCGCAAGAATGAAAATAAATTCAGTAAAGTGCGACTTTGACTCGAGCACGAAGGGTTTCTGAACGAACACTAGATATGTGATACTATACGAACTTTAGCGTACATACATACAGTGGAATCTCCCTTAACGGACACTTCCTATAGGTGGACACCCCCTTTAGACGGACACTTTTGACAGGTCCCGGCAGCGCTCCATTTAAATGTTTAGTTCTCTCTTGACTGGACAGTCCCCTTGTACGAACACATTTCAATGGTCCCTTCACTGTCCGCTCAAGAGAGATTCCACTGTATATATAATATATATGTATAGTTTTGGCATTTTTTTTCGCTTTTTGGACTTTTTTTCGGTTTTGAAGGTTTTGTTAATATGTAATTTTATGTTTTTTTTCGGTTTTGGAGACTTTTTTAGCTTTGGCGCTTTTTTCTCGTTTTGGCGATTTTTTTTGTTTTTTTTAGCGATTTTTTCGTTTTGGCGATTTTATAATTTTGGGATTTTTTAATTTTAACGTCTTTGAAAATTTCAAGAGCTTGCCTCTTACGGCTTTCAAGATACAGCAAGTTGTCAAAATTACATTAACTGATGGTACACCCTTTGATTTAGATTTTTTAAGTTTTAGTGTTAATTGCTATTATGTTGCACTTAAAACAGTACTGACTAACGAGAGAAATATATTCGTGTATGTGTATTCATTAATTTGCATAAGAAGCCGATTGTAGTTCAGCACTATGGTGCCACTTTGGCCAGCTGTGATTTAAAACTTAAATTTTTTTAAATTAAACTGCCATTAAATTTTATTTATTTTTTGTTAAGAGAAGTAATACTCAGGCCATGAATTCCTGCTACTATTATTAGGTGTTACCTTCTTTGGGAGAGATATAGTGATAGAGAAGACTGGTGGTGAGGGAGGAGCTAGGGGAAAGGTTCATTCTTTTATAACTCTGTTTTTATTGTACGTTTTTAATAATTCGCTTGCTGCAGCGCCTCTGGTGTCAATGAGGCGTATTAAATTTTTAAAGTTGTGTTTACTATCTATTTTATTGGTTATTTTACTTCGCTGATGATGCTGTTACACAATGCCGACGAAGGAGGGTACGCTGATGTTACATTAGGATTAGCATCTGCTGTAGTCGGTATATTTCAGTGACCAGTGACTATGCCTTCAATACTTGAACTTTCCTACAAAAACTGATGCAAAGGGACACTAATGCACATAAGAAAAATGCATGGTGTTGTTATTTTAATGACTGTCACAGACCGCGCTCAATCCCAGGACCTTGTGTTTGGTATTCAACATGCTAATGACCTCAGCTAACGCCACCCCCAAATTTGTATTTAGCAATTTTTTTATAAAGCAACATTTAATGCAATTTAAAATTTTCTTGGTTAATTCAACAGATAAAGGAAAGAAGGAAAACAGTTTGGCGATCACTGTTGTACCAATTTTGTACTCTGTGTTGATAAACATCTATTAAATAAAACTTTCATCGTACTGGAAGCTTAAATACCCAGAAAAAGAATAATAAATAGAACGCGAAATACATCATAGAGGTAACTAGTTTTTTTTTAACATAAAGTCTTCTAATAAAATGTTTAATAACTCAGTTAGAAATTTTAAAGAATTTTTTAAAACAGACCTTGCGAGTTACTCTTATTCAATTATATTTTATAAATAAAGTTATAAACAGTATGGTTCCAGTACAAAAATAGTGACAAGAGAACGAGTTGAAAGTAGAAAAGTGTGTCGAAAAAAACCCGAAAAAATTATATTTTGTAAAAAATTACATACGTATATCTGAAATATAGTGAAACAAGATATATATGACTCGAAAGGTTTTAGCCTCTTCTTTCTAAAACCATTTATAAATCTAAAATCAGTTGATATTTAACTTAGTTAGAGGTTGATAAGTGCTTATGGGTACGAAAAACCAGCTTTTTTTCACCCGTAACTCGAGATTTTGAGGGTGTTCGGAAAATTCCAAGTACAGATTGTTGTTATACTCGATAATAACTACCAGAAAAATAGTAACACTTCGCAGATATTTTTTTTTGTCACACTGTGTAATTAACTAATGGCTGTAAACTTTGCCCTAAGTTATTTTTTTATGCCTATGATTTCCTCATTTAATTTTAAACATATAAAACCTTAACTTTATTATCTTTCCGTTATCTTTAAGCTTTCCTTATATATTTTTTTGTAAACCCAAATTAAACATTAACATTATTTTATAATTCATTAAAAAAAACCTTCATTATTAAATCCAACATATCGTGCCATAACCGCCAAAATAGCTTAAGCCACATAATTTTCGAACTTAATTTTTTGACCAAAATCGATTATTAAGCGATCGTAAATAGTCGATTTTCGTCAAAAAAACGAGGTCCAAAAAAGTGTCGCTTAAGCTATTTTAGCGGTTATGGCTCGATATTGTGCGATAATTCGCATGAAAAGAAACTAACAAATCGCAATATATTTAAAAAAATCTATATATGTGACACCGCATAGAAAAAGGGACTCAAGGGTAAAAAAGTCAATTTTCACTTTTTTTTATGTGAACAACATCTGAGCCAAAAGTGTTCCCTAACAGAGATATGCGCGTTTTATGAAATTGATGGTACACCAAAGATACACGTTTTTAAATCTTTAAAATGACTCTCCTGAACAAAACCGGTTTTTACCCTTAGGTCCCTTTCTATTTTGCGCGTCACATATGTATATATTTTTTTTAACTGAAAATTTTACTAACAAACGACTTAATGACTTGGCTTGTTCTTATTGTTTATTATTCTTAATAAATTCATATTTCCGACCTTGTAAAATTTTATTTTATAACAGACAATGAACGTGGCTTGAAACGAATGGAAAAATACAACAACAACAACAAAAACAACAACATGTTGACACTAATGTTTTAATGTAATGAATTTTGCAGTGCAAGTGTAACATGCATAAATATATTTTAAAATGCAAATATTGCAACGATGTTGGTGTTGTTGTTGTTTATTGTTTATTTTTTATTTTAATTTTTATTTCATGCAAATTTTTCCTCATTCGCAGACAGTTTATGCAACCTTTGCAACATTTAGCCAGGGAATGGGGGTGGGAGTGGGTGGTGTCGTATTATTAGTTTATGTTTGCTGTCTTGCATGGTCTTGACTTTGAATATTTTTGTTTAGTTAAAAAAAATTGTTAATGTTTTCGTCGTATTGTGTGTGTGTATGTATGTGCCATATGTTACATAATTTGTAATATTTCTGTTATTTTTTTTTTCAAATAGTTTTTCCTGTATTTCTTCCTCTTTCTTAAATGTGTAGACGCATTTGGCTTGTTTGAAATAAATAAATGTTGCAGTTTGTTTCGCATACTTTCTTTTTTGCTTAGCAAACATACATATGTTTGCGTTCCAACTATTTTTTGCTGTCTGTCTGTCAGTCTAGCTTTTGATTTCTTGGGGTACATATGCAGCCGCTTTATGTTGTTGTTGCTGTTGTTGTTGTTGCTTTTGGTTTGGCAAATTGCTCGTTTGTCAGATTTATTCACATTGATATTTGCAGATGTGTTTATAACACAAACGTGTATGCGTTATTAAGTAAAAGACGAGTTGTTTTGCTAGCATTTTGGTATACCTGCGATTTAACGTTGTAGACATTTAAGTATTTTTCATTTTATTTGTTCATATATATATATTTTTTTTTAACATACTGCGATCGCAATATTTAAGTCTGTATTATGTATTAAAGTTATGGCCTTTTTGTGTGTTGTGTGTTGTGTGCCTTTCATGTTTTAAAAAAGACTAGTTTAAAATAAAAAAAAAAAACTCATTCGATAATATCTATATAATTAATAGGCGAACACCTTTTTTGTAATCCCTTTTACGCCGGAACTACTGCACCGATTTTGGAAAGATTTATATCATTTTAAAGGAATTTCTGCGCAGATGTGCAGAATCTATATTTTATTGAAATCGGTTTAGTATTTTGGGAGCTATAAGCGTTTAAAGTTGCTACTACTACATGCAAACATAGTACACGCTCATTTGTTAGTTTACACTGTGTGTGTGTGTGTGTGTGTTTGTGTACTATTTTTCATGCTATTCCATATTTTTTCTTATTTGTTATTGTATGAAAGCCATAAAACCAGGGTGGCCGATGACATTTTTCAAAAAGTTGCACCAAGTAGGGAATTTATCAAAAAAAAGGGGCAAAATTAAAAAAAGACGTGAAAACTACACTAATTTTTTTATTTTTAATGTATTATTATATAATTCACTCTAAAAAAAGGGGAAAAAAGTGGCAAGGCAGTCGAAAAAGTGGCAATTTGCCCCTTTAGTCGGTCAAACGGTCACGCTGCATAAAACTTATAGGACGAGAGTTCAATAAATTGAATAAGGTTTAATTAAGAGATTTTGTTTCTGTTTAGAATGCGGACGATTGTATCGTCCGTTTGGTATATCTAGTATTTTTCAAACAAGGACACAGCTTAGTCATACATAACTTAACAAAAAATTTTTATTTTTTTTGAAAACAAACACAACCTGCGAAGCGATTAGCTTGTCTGCAGAAAACTCTCAGAGGCTATGGCGGGAATCGAACCCACTACCTCTGGACTGAGAGGCTAGCATCGCTGCCATTCAGCCACAGGGGCACCCAATACCAATAGCTATAAGTTTTTGGCATATTGCGTAACAGATTTACATTTTGGAAGGAGCATAAATGATAAATGAAAAATTGGTCGTTATTGTGATTGGCATATTTCGACTTCGACTACGACATTCCGGCTTATTCTTTAATCTATTAAGATGAAGATGAAATACGCCAAGAACAATAAAAAGGATTATTTCTTTTTTATTTCTAGCTTTTAAAATCAAACATGAATTTTAATATTGTAAACACAGCTTAAGTAATCAACATACATACATACATATGTATATATATTTTACTTTCCAAGTAATCTAATATAAAATTTCATCTGACATAAATTTTTTGTTGACAAAGTGCTTCGACTGGTGAATATTTGTGTGCATTTTTATTTTAATTTGCCTGAGCAACTCTCGTATTCTCTTTTAATTTAAAAAGTTTTATATATCACTGACACTTAGAAAATCAATTACGCCCATGCTGATATATTTATTCAAATAATAGTAATTTCGGATTTATTGGGAATTTTTATTTAAGTTTTAATATTTTTATCGCGCTTTTTAAGGTTGCGTATACCAAAGGTGAAAAGAAAACCTACTGTTTTCGCTACAACATTCGTCTGTAGGGCTATCCGTTTTTCCTTCAAAGAAGATACACACCTTTGGCTATTACAACAATATATACATATATATAACAGTAGAAAATTAATGTTTGTTCTAGAACAATCAACGGAACATGTAGAAATCCTAATGTAAAATTCATTAATGCACAGATAGTGTTGTTCATGCACACTGCAATTAACACTGAAATTAATAAAAAAATCAAAATTAAAGGGTATTCTGTAAGTTAATGAAATTTTGACAACTTTCTTGGAGAGAGGCAAACTATTGAAGTTTTCAAAAACGCTAAAACTAAACAATCCCAAAATAAAGAATCGCCAAAAACGTAAAAATCGCCAAAAACAAAAAAAAATCGCCAAAACGAAAAAAAAGCTAAAACAAAAATAAAAACGCTTAAACTTAAATAAATCGTTAAAAACCGAAAAAAAATTGCCAAAAACGAAAATAAAAATACTTAAACTTAAATAAATCACAAAACATCGAATAAAATCCCGAAAATCAACAATACATGAACGAAAAAAAAACGATAAAACTAAGAAAAATAAGCATCAAAACTAAAAAAAATCGCCAAAAACCGAAAAAAAACTTTACCGTGTACGTACAATTTAAGAAAAAAAGTATCTTCATCAGTTAGGATATTCGATTATATAGGATAAAGTTTGTATGTTATTACAAATGTAGTGTCTGTACAGAATCCTGCGTATAGGAGTCGTAGTCGCACTTTACTGACTTTATTTAAAAATACATTGCAATTGATGGTAGAGTGTTAGAAAAGCAGACCCATTCAATTCCGATCAACAGCTGAAATTTTTTCTATCATAAAATTTTTTCGCGGCCTAAATTCATCACATTGTGCTTAACCCATACAGCTGATCGAATATACTCATGCCGCTTATATTTTATTGAATCGTCGCTTTCAAGCATACCTGTACAAATTTTCAAACCATTATTATAACAAGAAGCTGAATTCAAAATGAAAATAATAATGAAACTTTAGTTCAGCCACTTGAATAATTTTGTTAATTTTTTTTTGGGGGGGGGCAATAGAATTCTTGGAGGAAAATGTATTATATTTCAGCTAATAACATGTATTATATATATTATAGTGCCCATTTATATTGTAGATATCACTAAAAAAAATGCGCAACAAAAATATAATTTTACAAGAAGCAATAATAAAAAACATACTTGTGGTTAACTTTTCTAATTTTTTTGATAACAAAAGCTTTAGTTTTAATAGCCGAAGTGTAAAATTGTGTCTTCTTTCTTTCTAATTTATTAATTTTCAATTGTTTACATTCATCAGCTTTTCATATTTCTGTATATCAACAGTTTCACAACAGTTAAGCTTAGAAACGTCGTCTTATGAACGCCTCCATTGTGTTTTTGTTGTGCAGTAAATACCACACACAGTTGAAAAATATTCATAATAAAATTTTTTTATTGCATAACATAAACTAAAATAAATCGCTAAAATTCGAAAAAAAAACGCTAAAACTAAAAAAACGCCAAAAAATGTAAAACCTTAGAAACAACAAAAAAAAAAATCCATAACCATATATTATATAGGGTAAAGTTCGTATAGTATTGCTTACGTAGTGTCCGTGCGGAACCCTTCGTATGCGAGTAACAGTCGCTCTGTCCTGAATTTATTTAAAGCTTTTATTGGTAAGTCATCTGGCATCTATTCTTAACAAACAGAGAAAAGTAAAGAAAACAAAAACTTAAAAACTGTGTAAACAAAGAAATCAAAACTGAAATTAATTTACAATTATATAGTGTCGATTATTTTTGTTAAAAAAATCACTCTTCTAGCTCCTGAGTCTGACATAAAGAACATAGCTCTAAAAATAAAATTGTTAATACATTAAAGGGTTAATAGAATATTTATTAAAATGTATATGTGTGCAGCACTTTTATGTAAAGTATAAATAAGAGCATTTCTGTGGAACACTGATTCTTCTCCCTTAAAGCATTTTATGCCCGTTAAATAACAATTTGACAACAAATATATAACAGTAAAAAATTAAAGGCGGTTCTAAACCGAGCAAATTTTTTTATTGCATAAAATAAAAATTAGATCATGGCTCCAAACACGTATACTTAATTTTCAAAGATCAGCAACAAGAATACGATCAAAAAATAAAATTATAGCACAACATAAAAATATTATGATGGCTTCAAAGGCGTATACTTAATATGTATCTAAGGATATTCAATAATAATAATACACCACCTATGTGCGTAACATGTATGAATCAGAGAACAGCAATGAGTAGTGAAACAGTGAGTAGAGTTGAATCATTACTTATCATTTCGGGTATTTATGTTCGCTCATACTTATAGCGATTTATCGGAAGAAATCGAAAAACTTGGTATGCCATTCCAAAGGAACGTTAAATGACATTAATGGAAAGTTTATACAGAAGATGCACTCCTGTGATCCAAAATAAAGGCTTTTTCATCAAATACTAAAATTGTTTTATTAACCTGAGCTTTATTTATTATCAGAAATATATAAGTGGAATGTCGTGTCTTAAATTTGTGAGCACCACTGTACGTGCATGAGTTGAGTGAGCTGAATCAATGTGATTAGTATAAGTATTTTGATAAAATTGGTTCTCAAACTGATTTATGAGTGTGAGTGTGGTATGACTATGATGTCGACTTCGCATTCATATATATTTCAACCTTTATTTATAAATCAATTTCATCGTGAGTATGTATAATCAGACTAGTTGAGTTTAAATGATGTTTACTCACTTATATTTAAAATTTCATGAGCGAAAAAACTATTCACTGCCGAGCACTGGTATGAATGCAACATTGAAAAAAAAGTAAATGATCTGTAAAAAAGCTCTTATATCTCTACATAATTTGTATAACTTAATACATATTTGCGCCAACAAACATTACCGCAATATATATCCTTAACCCCCACATATTTCTCATGAATTTAAGAGGTTGAGAGAGAGAGAGAGAGGGAGAGATAGAGAGAGGAAAAATGTAAAGGTAAACTTTTCATATTAAAACATGCAAAATTTGTTAAATGGAAATACAAATCGTCAACTTAAAAATGAAGTTGTTTTGCAAACAAACGTACGTGATGTAGCAACATGAAACTTAACAAATGCAATTTTCATATCTAAAGTACTCGACACAATACAAAAAAAAAACACAAAAAAGCCAAGCAAAATAAATACAAATAATTTCATTTCATGTTTCATGTAAACATACTTGTAAATGTTTATTTGATTAAAAGTTGTATGCAACCAACATTCAAAAAAAAAAAAAAAAATAAATATTTCACTAATGGATACACATGTGTGCAAAGGCAACGTAGTTATAATCAAGGGAAGAATGTAAGGCGGACTATTGAAAGTACTAAATTTAGAAATAAAATCGTAGCAAGAGTTAATATTTTATGCGAGTATTACTTAGCTTAGATTAGGCATTTTGTGAAATTTGTTGCACGAATTTTTGTTATGGAAACTTTAAAATGTGATACAATGTACGATGAAATATTTCAGTCATACATATAAAAATTCTTTGAAAATTAAGTGTTTTTAAATAAGCTTTTAACAAATTTCTCTGTTCAAGACTAAAATTGAAAGCTTGACTTTAGAAATTTTAGCTAAAAAAAAATTATATATGTATTATTCCGTTAAATAACCAATTCTCTTTCTATTTAAACATCAATATCTTAAATTTAAAAATTACTTAAAAACTAAAAAAAACTATTATAATTTCTCGCAAAACTTCCTCACAAATGGCATCTGCTATCTGCGAGACGAACTTCTATTTTTTTTTTGTTTCAATGCTCATTCATACACGACTACAGCAATTAGTTAAAATTAATAACACAGTAGAAAAGTGTCAAATCAAGTTATAATTTCTTCCGTCTATTAGCATTCCATTCAACCGTAATTTTTAAAATTAAGCTGCTTGTCTCCAAAACATCACGTGCCACAGAAGCGCTGAAGCTTTGTTTCTAGCAAACACCAACAACATTCAGGCGATTAATTTTTTTTTCACTCTGGACTACGATTGCATGTCATTGCGTTTTAATTTTGTATGGTTGAGTTTTTTTTTTTATTACTTGCTACGACTCTTCAGCTATTTGCCCTTATTCCTTGTGGCCAACAATAAAATTTTATTACATTTCAGTTTTCGCAATACGTGCAAAAGCTTTTGAAATATTTTAGTGGTGTAGGTCGGGTATACTCAGTCAAACAAATTGCAACTTTAAGTGCTTAAGAATAAGTAAGGTTGGTTTGCAAGTGCAGAAAGAGATGACAAACATGTTGCATAGTACTTTTTTGGTAACCATACGAAGAGAAATATTTAAAACTTGATACATAAAATGTATAAGAGAAAATATATTTTAATATTCGCTTGTTTCAGCCAAAATATGCATTCGTTTAATGTTTGAATATCTATTGATTGCACTAATAATAATAAATGAAGCATATTAAAACGTTTGAATGCACTACCTTTATTTGGGGAAGACTTTTTTCCATCCTGAATGCCTTGATTATAGTTTCTACAATGTCTTGTCATAGTGCAGTCATAGTCATAGTTTTAGTATGACCAAAGTTAGGCCATATCCTAGTCATAGTCTAATCATATTAAAAACATAAGCTATCTATAGTCTGGTCACAGGTCAATCATAGTCTAATTATATTATAATAATAGCCTGGTCATAGTCTGGTTTTAGTTTTGTCATAGTCTAATCATAGGCTAGTTATGGTATTGCCATAGTTTTATGTTATTCTTTTTATAGTCTTGCAATAGCCTAGTCATAGTCTTGTCATAGTATAGTCATAGTATAGTCATAGTATAGTTATAGTATAGTCATATCTAAGTTAAAATGTAGTAATATTCTAGTTAAAGTCATATCATAGTTTTATTGTAGTCCTTTAATAGTCTTGTTAATGTCTTGAATAACATAGTCATAATCTAATCACAGTCATAGCATTGGCAACATCTTCTTATAAGTAATCTTGTCATAGTCTAATCATAGTCTAGTTAAAGTCTTATCATAGTTTTTGCCACGATGTTATTGCTACGATGTCCGTCTGTCCGATTGTCCGTTACAGGCAGTTTTCTCAAGAGGTACGGACCTGATATATTCAAAGAATTTTCTAAAACCTTGGTCGCTACAACAAAAAATATATGACAGCTAAAAAATTAAAGGGTGATCTAAAACGAGCAGCGAAACATGTTGAAATCCTAATGTAATATACAAACAATTATATATAGACAATTAAAATTTTCAAAGTTGGCGTACTTTTATACAGACTACACCAATCAAAATCAAAACTAAAGGGTATTCTATTAGTAAATGTCTTGAAAATTGTAACTTTTAAACTATTGAAACTTTTAAAAACGCTACAAATAAAAAATTTAAGAATAGAAAAAAAATGCCGAAACGAAAAATTGCCAAAATAAAAAAAGCGCTCAAATGCAAAAAATCAGCAAAAATAAAAAGAGCGCCAAAAAAAAATTGCAAAAACTTAAAAATCGCTAAAATTAAAAAAAATTACCGAAACAATTTCATATAAATGAAGAAAATTTCCGAAACGAAAAAAAAGCGCCGAGACTCAAGACGTCAGCACTTAACTGCATTATTAGCTTAAAAAATTTTAAATAAGATTTACATATAAAAATTTATTAAAGGCCTTTATAATATATATCGTCAGCTAAAATGCAGAAAGGCGTAACTAACAAAACAGTCAAATTCAGTTTTTGAGTGATTATTATGAATGCCTTTCAACTACATGTTTTGACAAAATTTTACACTTCTGTGACCAAAAATGACGTTTTTATTAACAAAACACAAGGCTACTTAACTACAAATTTGTTAAGTTTTTTGTTTGTTTTTTGCTTCTGCTGTAAAATTATATTTTGTTAGTTACGCCTTTTTGCATTTTAGCTAACGTAAAATCTGTTCAATTTAAAAGAAAAAAATAAATAAATAGTATTATTTAGCTTCTTTTATTTACCAAAAATATCTTAAATTTTCGAACCCTGGAACTATATATTTTTCTGATTTTTAATACTAATGTCTTTCTTTCTTTAATATACAAAATATGCATTTAATTAGCAAAGAAAAAACTTAGTTTCATTTACTTACTTTTATGTCCAAAAATAAGTTTGAGTTTTCCAGCGCTGGAGCTGTGCTTTTTATATTTCTAAATTTGTAAACCGAAATTTTCTTTCTAAAGCATCAATTATTTTAGATTTTTAAAGAAAAAGAAAAAATTAAGTGAACCCAGTTATGTTTAAATACAAAAAAAAAGATAAATTTTACAACCCTGGAGTCATCCTTTTGGTTTTTCTGAATTTTTTTTTATCAAAATATTTCTCTCTAAATATAAAATATGTTTAAAACTAAAAAAAACATTTTTTTAGCAGCTTACTATGTATTATATACCAAAAAAATTAAATCAATTTTCCAACCCTGGAATCGTGTTTTTTAATATATTTTGATTTTTAATACCAATCTTATTCTAACTGAAATATAAAATATAGGTTTAAATTACACAAAATAAAAAAAATTTCAACTCGTTACTTTTATATGGCAACAAAAAAGTTTAAACTTCCCAGCTCTGAAAACGTACTTTCGATTTTGATAATTTCCAATAACAATCTATTTTGGACCATTTCTGGTAGACCAGTTCCAGACCGAATGCTCTAGCTTTTCTGGGAGATACGGAAAATCGATTTCACGTACGGATGGACGGACAGACGGACAGACGGACAAACGGACAGACGGACGCTTATTAATTTTCCTTATTCAGAAGGACCAAGAATATATATATATGTGTGTATGTACTTTAGACACGGAATGACAAACCAATCACCAAAACTGGTAAAGGCTATAAATAAATTATGAAAAATTTCAGGACATTTTATAAATATTAACTGGAATATGTTTCATCGTACAACTTCGTTCTTAGCAGCAGCAAAATGTTGCATGTTGGAAAGGAAGAAAGTAGCAAAACTAATCTAATCATAAGGCCAATACTTTTTTGCTATTTATACAGCAACATGTCTAACAGGCAACAATTATGTTCAATAATAGCAACATACAACATTATGAAAGTATCATCAATCGTTTGCATATGTTGCACGCAACCCGATTTAATTTTGAAGTCAACCCGGGTCAACTTAGAAATCGTACAAATGCGAGATGCATAAACTAATAAACGAGTACCAACAAAAGGTGCATTTAGCAAGTAGGAAGTGCATAATATAATGCTTTCATATGCTTTCCTTTTTACTTTATTTTTCTATTGTTGCAAGCAACACTATATTTTCTGGTCAAAGTGGGTAAATGGGTTCGAATGAGAATATTTAATGCAGCATTGCCTATTTATGTTATTTGTTGTTTTTATTAGACTTTGCTGCTGTTGCTATCTTCCGCTTGGTTCGGTCTACGCATTGTAGGAGTTGGCTGTTGTGTGAGTGAATTGTGTGATGTTGCCAAAAGTTGGCAGTGCGAGAGCACATTGAATACAAGTAGACTTATCTTTGCAATTTCTTATAACATTTTTCATATCACACTTGTTCCTTGAAAGAGTTTTAACTTCTTAAATTTAGTAATTTTTTTTTTGCTACTAGACAAGAAAACGGGCCACTGTAAAACTTTAACATAGCCCAATTCACAATATTGTGGAAATGGTCTTGCATCGTAGCATGTGCAAAATGGTATAGTATATTGATACTCACCACTCGGCAATTACTAGTGGTGAGTATCAATATACTATTTGCACAATATTGTGAATTGGGCTAATATGTTAAACTTTTACAGTGGCTCGTTTTCTTGTCTTGTAGCAAAAAAAAAATTACTAAATTTAAGAAGTTAAAACTCTTTAAAGGAACAAGTGTGATATGAAAAATGTTATAAGAAATTGCTACGATGCAAGACCATTTGTACCAGATTGTGAATTGGGCTAATGTTATTTACTCTTTCGCAAACAAAATATACAGTTGTGCTCCTCTTTATGGAATAAAAATATATAGAGAAGAGTTTTTTTAGGGTTCCGTAGACTAAAGGTGAAAAGTAAACCTATTGTTTCGCTTCCATGTTCGTCTGACACAGACTGTTTTGTCGAGAACCCTTGACAGACCTTAAATTTTCACAGAATATATAAAAGTTAAAGAGTCTTAGCATTTACAGTTGGCAGCGCTATGCGGGCGTATGAAGGACTTGTAGGACCAGCAAAAACTCAAATGGGTTGTAAAGAGTTCGGCTAACAAAGATTTTGCTACTACACACACACACACACACACTCACAACAGCGAACTCAGTTTGGATAATGTTGTTATAGCTGTTGTTGTTGTTGTTGTTGTTGTTGTTGTTGTGTGGTATGTTTTGTTGCTCTCTATTTTGTTGTTGTTGTTGTTGTTGTTGTGTTGAGTTGCTATTGTTGCTTTTATTGGATTTCTATATGTACTCGTAGTATGAACTGTAGTAAAGTCAGTGTGCTTGTGTGTAAAAATGTGTGTGCAGTAGTTGTACTACGAGTACAAATTTTTCAACATTGTATGAATACGATGTTGTGTGGGTACAACCGTATGACAGTTTGCATAATTGTATATGGGCATGTGTGTGTGTGTTTGTATGTTGTTGTTGTTGTTGTTGTTGTTGTTGCTTTTGTCTGTGTTTGTCTTACTGTGTGATATGTTGCTGTTTGCTTTTTTTAATGCCATTCCATTCATTTATGTCCTGTTGGATGGAGTGTCTGTTTAGTTTATCCTTATTTTTTTTGTTAGTCACAGTCGTAGAATGTTCGTTCGCTCGTTCGTTAGTTTACTGCTGGCATACTCCAAACTTTTCTACTTTACTCTAGACTTGCAAACAAATCTGCAGGCGCAATTATCTCCAGTTGATAGTGGCATATCGACTAGAGTGGTTGTGTTCTAATACTCTGCTACTTTTATTAAAAACTTTTTGTAAGTTTTCCTTCAACAAGAAAATAAAAAAACACAAGTGCTTTAAAATTTTAAAGACCTTGCATATTAAAAAAAAAAACCAGAAATTGCCAAGAATGGAGCAAGTTCTTTGTCTTTGTATGTTAAGTGTCAGGGGAATAAAATGTGGGCCAGTTTGAAAACCAAATTTTTAAGAAAAATAAAAAATTAAAAAAAAAAAAAAATAAACCAACTGGCTTTTGATATTGTTTAAATGTATTAAAACCCCAACATGCTTTTATTTTTGAAATAAAAAACCAAAAAGCTATGAAAATTTCCAACAACAACAAACCTTAAGTGAATCCTTTTCTTTTTGTTTCGTGCCTGCTTTTGTTTTCAATTTTCAATAAAAAAAAGAGGAGGATAACATGTGTTGTAATTCTCATCGGTATCTAGTTTTAATAGTTTCAATCTGTATTCCCCTGTGTTGTGTTGAATTTAAAGTGAATTTGTGAAATATTTTTTTTAACATTTGACTATAAGTTTAAAAATAAAAAACTTCCTTTTATAATACATTAAAAATTTAAGTTTGTGCAATATTATTGAATACACGCCTGCCTCAATAAGTAGAATATCTACATTTTATTATGGGTAAGCAATTAATATTTAATCAAAAGCCACATTTAAGTGCTTTGTTACTAAAGTACTTATTATATAAATAAAATATTAATTATAGAAATAATTAAAAAAAATTGATAGCGATCTAATTAAAAATCAAAAATATCGAATATCTATGAAAACTACAAAAAAATTTTAGATTTATAGCAGCTTACACAGAGAAAACAGATTCGTTGAGACAACCGAATTTGTTGCCAATCGAATTTTGGTGGTTGCAGCAACTATATAGAATTCTGGTATAACGACTGCAATTTTCTTGTGGTACCACTATATTTTAATTATAACCCTTAAACAAATAGTTGCAGCAACAGAAAAAATTGGTTAACAGTATGGAATTTGAAAAAAAGTTATTCTTGCTTCCGAAAATATGGTTAGTATAACTGAAAAAATATCATAATTGGTACCTGTGAAAGAAAAATTGGCCTTCATTGCTGAAATAAAATAAGCAATAAACGCAAATAAAAATGCACAATTTAATAAATTTATTATTTGACATATTGTCATAAGTTTATTTTAATTAAATTTTATTTAGCTATTTGGTGAAGCATTTCTTCAACCATACCTTTTAAACAGCCACAAACCTGTTATCTTATGCACAGACTTTCAGAAACCATTTGAGAATTCATAAATCATAATATCCTTGAAAGTCACAAAAGTTAATTTTTAATTTTCTGCAACGAGTATAAAATATGACAGTAAGCTCAACCTATAGTTAGTTGCAGCAACTGATAGAAAGTGTTTATTTTAACCTTAATATAGAACGACAATTTTTTAGTTGCCAATACCAAAAATTGGTAGTAACATCCAATTCATAATATTTTATTCGGTTGTGTTAACCAATCAATGAATTAGTCATGGCAAAAGCATACGCTCGGTTGATGCAATTAATTTAAGTATTGTAAGAATCATATCTTTATTACAATTATGCCCTTATGGCAATAAGCATGGATTGTTTTTTGGATTAACAGAAAACTGATTATGTGAACTGAAATATAGTTTATGCAAATGATATTTTGTTGGCCTAACCATTTTCCAACCAATCTTTTTTCTGGGTGTAGGAATATTTTCAAATAATTAACTAGTTTATAAAATTAATTGCATGAATGTTTGTTTTTCAATAGGAGACTTATTGCAGAAAATTCGATAAAAAAAATTGCAACAGATTCAAACTACGCTATTTTTTTTCTATATCGCTCTTTTTTCGAACATTGCTATTAGCAAAAATAAAGAGTTTAGTATGAAAAAATGTTTCAAAAAATTCATAAAAAATTTCAGTATATAAATTTGCTATTTCACTGCTAATATTTTTTTTATTATTTTCTTAAACTTATGGTTAGGATTGAACTTTTAACAATTATAAAATTGTGCAAAACATTATTAATTGGTAATAAATTTATATACAATAACTAGACAAATAATAATGATATATAAAAGAACACTGCACAATTTCAACTTAAAATCTACGTAAAGAATCTAATTTTTTCGGCAATGATTTTGCTTCATATGTGTTTCATGTTAATCTAACATGATTTACAGTAATTTTCAAAGAAAATTTTTCCACTTGAAATAACTTTATTTCACGTTGATTTAACATTTACGTATTGGTAAAATCAAAATGAAGAATCATGTTGAATCAAAGTTATTTCAAGTTGGAACAACATGAATTTAATTTAATGTGGTAAATGTATTTTACTATTTCTTTAACTTACGTCTGGTTGACATAGACATAAGAAAACTGTTTGCCTGTATATAAATTGGCTTCCCCGGCCAAGAGTTGAACTCGAAACTCATCGCAATAACTTTAAATACTCTTAAGAAACACACACTTAATATATACCATCGTGATTAAAATTTTAATTCAACATTATTTTATTGATCATTTAACATACAATTTATTTGAAAAGTTTTAGTTAAAAAAAATATAAAATAATTAAAATTAACTCCAGGATTCGAACCTGCGATCCTCCAACTGCAAAACTAGTACACTGTCTACCAGCCAGCAGCAGTTTGTCAGCTGCTTAGAACCACCAAAAAAACAACAACAATACAAAAACAACTTACACAACTAAGCACAAAAGTGTATTGCAGCTATGAACAGCAAATAAACACCAACACACTCAAACAAAACATTATTTCTTGTAAGTTTAAAGTGATTTGAATGAATTTGAATCAAACTTTTTGCATGGTGATTTTACTTTGGTATTTATTTCTGTGTGTAACAGAAAATCTTTTTTTTTAATTCAACGATACAACGTATATTTACTCGCAGTTAAATGTGCAAAAGTTGTAAGACTTTAACCCGGAAAGTACTGTTCTATAAATGTTTCCCAGCAATCTGAACTGGCCAATAAGCAAACAAAGATAAATAAGGATAATTTCAACAAAGCTAAATAAATCTAATATATTTATGATCAAGCCAATCAATGGACTCAAGTGTCAAGAACAAACAGAAACATTTAACTTGGATTTGCAAAAACATGTGGTGACAACTTGATACTCCTATTAATGGTTATTGAAAAAATTGCCAAGCTGACATCAAATAATTGGAAGTAAAGGCTTGTAACTTCTTTACTTTATTTGAAGTTGTACGAGGGTGGATCAATAAGTCCGTGACCTTTTAAATGAAACACAGTTTTTTTTTTTTGCAAAACAAACCTTTATTTTTCAACATAATATCATTTTAACTCAATACACTTAGTCCAACGTTTCTCAAGTGTTTGTATCCCTTCCAAAAAATAGGATTTTTCGAGGCCCTTAAAATAGGTCTTTGTTTGTTTAATGATTCGTTATTGGAGTAAAATCTCTTACCGACGAGACATTTCTTTAAGTTTGGTAATAAGAAGTAGTAACTCGGTGCTAAGTGTGGAGAATACGGCGGATGAGGGAGCAATTCGAAGCCCAATTCATGGATTTTTGCCTTGGAAACTGCACATGCGTGGTCGATTGTGAACAAATGCGACAGCTATCTTGCGGTTTATCATACCCAAGTTATCATTCAAAATAGAAACCACTGGGTTGTGTGGAATGCCTAGGGCATCAACGCATTCTCACGCACTTTTACTCTTCGATCGGCCACCACAATATCGTGGATTTTTTTCGACATTTTCGGGTATACTGACTTTAATTGACGACCACAAGGAAAGTCAGTAAATCACTTTTTTACCATTGAAATTGATTAGCAGAGTCCCCATAGTGTTTATCGAGCTTTTCCTTGGTTTGATTGATGGTTTGTTTTTCGCAAAAAATAATGTTTAATAAGCACTCGAAATTAATTTTTTTTTTCATTTTTAGAAAATTACACGAGGTTGTATATTTTGAACAGATGTTAGACGCAAAGCAAATGATGAGACTTGCTCAAAATTTGACAGTAGTCTATTAACATGTTGGTGCTTGAGGTACTACGAGGGAAGTTTGAAAAGCCACGGACTTTTGATCGTAAATTCGAAAGCATTTTCTTTCGTTTAAAATTATATAATTTTCGTACTATCTAGTCTTGGTATACATTTTAAAATTTCGATGCAAAAGCTATCGAATGCAGTGATACATCCATTCGATACGCGATGACATTTTAGTCGATACGACTGCTTATTTGTTCCCGAATGCAGTAATTTAGATCTAGTATGTTGGTTCATTATCCTAGTACTTGTTATACTAAGTTACAATTCAAGTTAGTTCCCTAAAATTATCACATATAATTTGGCTTACAGAAAGATTTCTACTTTAGCTTTATCGTATCGTAAACATTGGGAAGAAATTGTTTTTATGAGACATTTATTTTGAAAGTAAAACAAGTAACTTTACTCAATTTGCAACAAAAAATACGTGTAGGTTAGGTTAAGTCAGGCAAGGAAGGGTGAAATTTAGAGTCCAGCTCACTTGGATCCAATACAATGATCCCTTTGTGCTACCTGTTAGTTAAAGAGAAGATAGTGAGAGAGGCTGATAGGGAAGAAGGGATAGTATAGAGAAGACAGGTGGTGAGGGAAGAGATATAGGAAAGCGTCATTATTTTACAACTCTGCCTTTTTTTTGCATGCTTATTTGCAGCGCCTCTAGTGGTGAGTGAGGCCTTATTAAATGTTTAAGCTGTGTATAGTAGCCATATTATTGTTATTTTACTTCGCCGATGATTTTGCTATACAATACCTACGAAGGAGGGCGCTCTGATGTTACATTAGTATTAGCATACCCTGAAGCCGGTCTAGTTGTAGTGACAAATGCCTTATGCCTGCATCAATGGAACTTTTTCTACAACAACTGATACAAAGGACACTAATGTACAGCAGAAAAATGCCTGGTGTTGTTATTTTAATGACTTTCGGAGACAGGACCTGGGCTTGAACCCGGGACCCTTCAGGTTTGTAGGGTTTGAACCCAGGACCTTCGGTTTTGTGTACGTGTAGATCATCTCTAAAGTCTTCGAGCTCAAAATGCTGAAAAATATACAGGGCAATTATGAATAAAATTCCGTGAGAAATTTTTCCCGGGGAACAATTCCAACTAATGGCAAGTGATAGGGAAAACAAAAAATTTCAATTGGAAAAGGGAGAATTTTACCTCGGAATTTTATTCATAATTGCCCTGATAAAGATTTTTGGAATAAATTAAAAAATTAAAAATTTTAGAAAACGATATCTCTTGAACAATTTAACCGATTTAAATTCAATTTGTGGTATTTGGCAAAACTCAAGATACACCGAAAATATCTCCCCCCGTCCTTTTGAGTCCAAAGCAGTCTATTTCACTTCGCTCACAAGAAGTCTGCCCTCCCAAGAGGACAACTTTTTCAATTTGGAGTCATGACTACGCTCTGCACCCGCAAAAGCTTACAATGATCCAAGAATTGAAGGTTAAGTAGTAAAGATAACGACAAGTGGTTGCTTAATGGGCTGCAAAGCAATTGAAAACTGAAAATTGAACGGTGATATCATCAAAGAATTTATTGAATTTGAGACGATACCAATCTAAATTACATCCAATAAAGTTTAGCACATTCCAAAATGGTCACTGCTTGGTTTAGATCTTGCGCTAGAGTGACGTTGATCAGGCCACCGCAGTCAGCTGTGAAGGCAATAGGTCAATCGTGACCATCATTACCATATCTAACACAAATAATTATTTCAAAATAACTATCTGACTTACAGCCCAATTTTCTATTTAATCGTAGGCAACATGTAGTAAAACCATTTTTTTTTTCATTGAAATTAAAATTTTATGGGCCAATTTTTGATAACTTTTAAGATACGGGCTGTAAAGTTTTATGTTAAGGCGACAATCTGCGCCTGCAAAACAAATTTGGATACAATTAAAAAATCCTCTCCTAAAAACTTTAATTTTTATCGCTTGCGATTTAATTGAAGCCTGGATATTATACACAGAGATTCTTCAAACATTTTCAACTGTCTAGCCCATAGTGCAACTATCACTTTGCCCAGTTGTTATAGTCACAGTAATGGTCAAATGTCAGTTACCAAAGTGTAACAGTAAATAAATGGTTTAAAACAAGTTTATTTTTTTCTCTGCCTTTTAATAACAAATATATATTTCAAACAAACTTGTTAGACTTACAAGAAGTAACAAGGAAGCAGTAAAATAAAAAGAAAAAACTTAGATCACGTCCATAAATAACACGAAATTTAAGTGTAACAATTATCTTTATTAGAGTAGGAAACAAGATAATTTCGGTTTTGTTTTGTTTTTTTTTTTTTGGATTATGGAAAAAAGGTTTATGATAAATTTATATAACCTGCTTGTATTTGAATACAAAATAATCTAAATTACCTTTACGCTCTAGGGATTTAAATTATTTACGCATTTATTTACTTTTAAGTGACAGCATTTGATTTTATTTGTTTGATATTAAAAAAGCAAAAAAACCTTTTGGACATTTTCCAAATAATTTTTAATGGAATCCTTTTTTTATAAGAATATGTGGGATCAAACAGGTTTTGGAATTCTAATTATTTGTACAATTTTCTAGGGCAAATAAAAAATCTTAATTACACAAATATGTAACCAAATTTATTGTTACTCGCTGTTATTAATCCCCAAAGAATTCTAAGGGAAATGAATAATAAATCTGTGAAAGATAGTTTTTGATAAATTTAACATAAATAATAACTTTATTATCCTTAAAATGGCAGGTAGTAATTGTACACACAGAAAAAAATACCAATGTAAAATCAACATGCAAAAAGGTTGATTCAAATTCATTAAAATCACGTTAAATTTACAAGAAATAATATGTTGTTTGAGTGTGTTGGTGTTTATTTGCTTTGTTCATAGCTGCAATGCACTTTTGTGCTCAAATGTGTGAGTTGCTTTTGCATTGTTGTTGCTTTTTTGGTGGTTCTAAACAGCTGACAAACTGCTGCTGGCTGGTAGACAGTGTACTAGTCTTCCAGTCGGAGGCTCGCAGGTTCGAATACTGGAGTTAAGTTAAAGTATTTTGTGTTTGTTTTGTAACTAAAACTTTTCAAATCATTTGTATGGTAAATGATCAATAAAATAATGATGAATTAAAAATTTAATCATGATGGTATATATTCAGTGTGTATCTTAAGAGTATTTAAAGTTATTGCGATGAGTTCCGAGTTCAAATCTTGGCCGGGGAAGCCAATTTATCTACAGGCAAATATTTTGATGTCTTTGTAAGTTAAAGAAATAATAAAATACATTTACTGCATTAAATTAAATTTATGTTGTTCCAACTTGAAATAACTTAGATTGAACGCGATTCTTCATTTTGATTTTAAGAGTACGTAAATGTAAAATCAATGTGAAATAAAGTTATTTAAAAAGCAAAAATTTTCCTTGACAATTACTATAAATCATGTTAGATTAACATGAAACACATGTGAAGCAAAATCATTGCCGAATAAGATTAGATTGAGATTAGCCTTGTTTAAGTAGATTTTAAGTTGAAATTTTTCTGTGTGTAGTAATCAATTATAAATTCATTATTTAAGATTTAATTTCATTCATCAGATAAAGGGGTCTGTACAGGGGACCAAAATAATCATGTGGAAATTTTTACAGACTTTTTAACTGCTTTATTTCTAAAAGAAACATTATTTCATAGCAGAAAAGGCGTTTGTTCAGCAGAAGAAAAAACAAATTCTAAAAAAATTTAGAACTATGTACTTTCGAATCATGCTCAAGATTTTATAGTGTGTGTTAAAAATCTGTTAACTATAAAATTAATAATACTCTTACTATAAACTTACCAAGTTTGTTAGCTAAATTCAAAAATTTTTTGAGTTGAAGTCTACTGATGCATATACCCAATTGATTAACCACAGAAACAAGCTAAATTTTCAAATTAAATAAATTAAGACTTTATGTCAAATAAATATACTTCTGCATTTCATATATAAAATTAATAGTTATAATAGTTTTTTAAGATATATAAGCGCAATGTCTGAAAAACTTAAACAATAAGTAACAATCGAAAAATCTAAAACTGACTTCAAAAACAAGTAAGAGTGCTATATTCGCCTGGGACGTATCTTATATACCCTTTACCAACGTATGTACATATATGTAGTAGACAGATACATACATAAGTACATGCATACATATTTGCTTTGTGATAAAATTTATAATTTTTTGTTACGGTGCAAATTTTAGTAAGTGACCTCTCGGTTTTTTCGACTAAAGAATTTGCTTGACTAAAGATCTTCCTGAAACATAAAATATGTTTAACCAAGAAAACCTGGAACCCTTAATTTAAAATTTTCTGGTTTTAATACTAATTTATTTCTTTATAAAATAAAGAATATATTTTATTACCAAAGAAATAACTAGTTTTATTTAATTAGTTTTATATATTACAAAAAGTGTACTTTTACCAACCCTGGAATCATCCTTTTTGATTTTTCTGGTTCCCTATACCAATCTTGCTCTTTAGATAATATAAATAAAACATGTTAAGTGAACAAAGAAAGAAAAAGAAAAAAAAGAAATAAGGAAAATTCTAATTTTATTTAGTTATTTTAATATCAAAAAATGTTAAAATTTTCCAGCTCTGTTCTTTTTTTCTAATTTTCTTTCCAAAATATATAAAAAAAAAAATAAAAAAATTACTAGACCTAGTTAATTTTATATATCACAAAAATTGCAAGTTTTCCAACCCTGGAATCATAATTTAAAATTTTTCTGTTTTCTTACAACAATCTTTTTCTTTTAAGAATGTAAGATATTTTAAATTTATAGATAAAAAGCAAAAATTAGTTTTAATAGGTTATTTTTATATAACAAAAAAAGTTAAGTTTCCAAGGCTGGAAATGTCTTTTGGATTTTTTTTTATTTATTTTTTATATTTTTAATACAAATTTTATTTGTACTAAAATAACAAAAATCAAAAAAATTGTGTTATCTAGTTACTTTTATATGGCAAAATCAAGTTTCAGTTTTCCAGCTCTGAAACCGTCTGCTCGACGGTATGTGATTACCACAATATTAATAAGCGACCCATAAAGTATATAGATTCTGGACACAAGCTCAAACTCTTTTCATTCTTTTCATTTCTAAATCATTTAAAAAAAAATATTCGATTATTCGAATAATTTAATTAAAATTAATTTGAAAAAAATATTCGATTATTCGAATATTTTTTTTTTTATAATTTTGACAATTTTGGAATTTATTTATACTTAAGTTCTTGTAATTTTATTTAAAATATTTTTAATTGAAAGGAAGCAAGTATTTTGAAGAGTAGACACATATATCCAACTCGGAAATCTAGAAATTTCTAGGTATATATATATTCGCTTTTTAGTCTTTCATATTTATTGTACTTGCTTCAGCTTTGTATGAATATTTAGATAATTAAGAATATTGCTTACAAATTTGCTTTAACTACAAAGTCTGCATTACAAAAATTACCGAACTGGCAACACTTCGACTAAGTGTTTTTTAAACGTTTGATGATCAAGCACTTAGAGCCGTGGTCGGAAAATTAAGGGCGCCGCTCCTTTTAATATACTTTTCTATTATGTATTGGTACAGATGCATTGTTTAGAACAAGTTGTGCGTATCTCATACTCTTAAAAATCAGCGATGCCAGAGACAAAATATTTCCCAACAATAAGAAAATATGTGTGATGAGAATTTATAAAAATTTTTATTTTCAGAAAATTATTATGGCAAACCAGAAGGTTTAGTTTGTCAACGTGCGTTGTCATGCATGAAAAAATCGTGGCATGCAAAGCATTGTCAAGCATATATTTAATTTATTTTAAGAAAATTTTCTACAAAGCCATCTTTGTAATCACAAACATGGACGTAGCAGCAACAAAAGATGCCTTTCCTAAACCAAACTTGAGTGTTTCTTGCGACCATAATAAAATCAAGTTTGCCTTTGGAGATTTAAAATTAGAGAAATGAGACGAAATTTCACTGGCAACACTGGTTTGTGGTGAGAGTATAACTCATACAATCGTAAAATGTAGTGGTATATGTTGCCGACCACGCCCAGCGGTAAAACTCAGAAGACCTTCTTGGTGCAGGCTTTATTAAAGGACTCTTTCGCATAAAATATACGATACACGTTCCACACTACCTTCTATGAGAAGGGAAGCCAGAAGGAGTAACATGTTTTGTTTTGTTTTTTTACCAGAATCGCCAGAATCTCTGGCGAAAGAAGTAAGAATAGAAGGCCTGCTCCGCAATGACAGTGAATGAAGCGATCTACATCCAAAAGAAGGCATACAGAGGCCTTCTTGAAGGCATCCTTACTCCTTCTAGTTGCCGCTGGGCGGACTTAGAGCATACTTCAGCAATTCCATTTCAATATCAATGCATATTTAAATATAATTGATAAAATAGGTTCTTAGAGTTTATATTTTAAGCCGTGAATTCGAATAAAATGGCCAAAAATAAACCATTCAAACCATTGTAAGGACACATGCTTTAATTCAAAACAATTTTGTTAAATTTTTTATTTGAATTTATAAAAAAGAAATTATCGAAATGTTGAATGAAAAACATACCATGGACTTATCTTAAGAAATTTCACTTTACAAATTTATTTAAAATATTATTTATTTAAAAAAATGTTCCCCTGTGAAAGATAGTTGACTTAGGCCACTTTAATTACAAAAGCACAATTTTTTGAGTTTTGTATGATTTTGTTTTTTGCTCCGATAAAAATCTTCAAAAAAAAAAAATAAAAAATGCTTATCAAATCCATTTGTTTCAACTAAAAAAAAATATATCTAGACAAATTAGTGCCCTCCTAATAAAGTCTGCTTTAGTTGACGACACCCGCAATTCAAAATGTGAATGAAGTTGTTCGCTTTATGAATATGTGCTACCATTAGGATGTCTGTTTGTACAGAAGCTTAAATACATTTTACTACACAATATAAGAAATTAGTAAACAAATAAGAGGAGGGCAGGATCCTTAAAATGTCTTTACAATGACTGTACAACTTTGCACACAGTTACATTTGCCATAAATCATTTTGAATTGACTTGAACACTATCAAGTTAAAACAAAAAATTATTTAAGGCTAGCACAATTGAAGTGGTTCTTAAAGTGTTATATTATATGAAAAAAGGATTAACAATTTTTGAAAAGGATATCTTCCTTTCGTCACTGGTATTCATTCATATTCAAGGACCTGCGTGGAGTTCTAGCGGCTGCGACTTAAAACAATATTTTCAAATATATTTTCTTGTGCTTTATGTGTGAGTAATTTAAAACTTTAAAGAGTACTAAACAAAATTGACAGTATTACAATATCGCAAAGTAAAAAAACTCTCAATCAATAAGGAAGCATAATCTACTTCATAATAATTGTTCAATGTCACTGCAGTTTCGGAACCGCTGTTTTTCTATTCGCATTGAAAATTCATTTACAAAAGTGCAAGCAACGGCAAACTTTTAGCTTGTTGTTGTGTCTGCATGCAGCCACTAAAATGTCTGCGTAAGTAACACTTGAGCTAAAAATCATTTTGCAAACTTCCTTCTTTTGTAAAAGATGACTGAATCAAATTTACGGTCTTGCATGTATGTATTAAACGAAGCACAATAAAGAGAAGGCGTGTTAAATCATACACTCAGAGTAACTTGGTCATTGAAAAAGGCAGTAGAATTTTCCTCCTAATGGTAAGAACAATTTTTTTACAATCTTGATTGAGAATTGGCGCTATGAAATAAGGCCCCAGGAAACAACTGAAATAAGCCCCAATAAAATATAGCCAAAAAAATAAAATAAGCTGCAAGAGAAAATATAAAGGAAATAAGGCCCACTTAATTAAAAAAGCACACTGAATCTAAACTCAAGATGAAGTAAAGTAAAAAGAAAATAAATAAAAGTGTTATATTCGCCTGGGCCGAATCTTATATACCCTTCACCAAACTATTTATATGTAGTACACATATACATACATAAGTACTTTCATACATATTTCTTTTAAAATTTATAATTTTTTGTTGTAGTGTAAATTTTAGTAAGTGACCTCTCGGTTTTTTTTTTTGACTTAAGATCTTCTTGAAACATGAAATATGTTTAACTGAAAAAAAATAATTTTTGGTTATTTTTTACGCAATTTTTTTTTTAATTTCCAACCCTGGAACTATAATTTAAATTTTTCTGGTCCTTCTAAAATATAGAATATATTTACTTACCAAAGAAACAACTAATTTTATCTAATTAGTTTTATTTATCACAAAACGTGTAAGTTCCCCAACTCTGAAATCATTATAGTTTTTTTTTAATATCTAAAGTATGTTAAGTGAACAAAGAAAAAAGGAAATATGAAAAAAAGTAGTTTTATATAGTTATTTTAATATTATAATAAAAGTTAAAATTTTCCAGCTCTGGAGTTGTGTTTTTTATTTTTCCTATTTTCTATATCAAACTTTTCCTTCTAAAATATAAAATATATTTAATTTATAAGGAAACAGAAAAAAAATTAATTAGATCTTGTTACTTTTGTATATAATAAAGAGTGTAACCTTCCCAGCTCTGGAATAATTATTTTAGATTTTTCTTATATCTTATATCCGTGGCTTTTAGAAATATAAAAATTACGAAAAATTTGTTTTAGTTGGTTATTTTCATACAGAGCTGTTAAATTTCGATTACGATTAGTAATCAAGTAGATTACATTTTAAAAAGAATCGTAATGATTATATAATTGCCTTTAAAATAATTGCTGATAAATAATTGATTACGATTACTAATAATGGAAAAGTAATCTTAATTACTTAAAATAACTAAAAATAATCAAAAAGAATCAAAAGTAATCAAAAAGTAATCCGATTACTTCTAAGGATTACTTTTGATTCTTTTTGATTATTTATTAAGGATCAAAAGTAATCTTTGGAAGTAGTCGGATTACTTTTTGATTACTTTTGATTCTTTTTGATTATTTTTAGTTATTTTAAGTAATTCAGATTGCTTTTCCATTATTAGTAATCGTAATCACGATTACTAAGTACGAAATTCAATATAATCGTAATTTAATCATTACTTCACCTTAAAAAAAAGTAATCAAATTAGTAATCATTACGATTAGTAATCATTACGATTAGTAATCATTACTTAACAGCTATGTTTTCATATAACAAAAAAATGTTTAAGTGTTCCAACCCTGGAAACGTATTTTTTTTTTTGTTACTTTTTTTTTGTTTTCAAGGCCAATTTTGTTTGCCCTGAAACATTAAATAGCTTTATTTAAAAAAAATAGTTCAAATTAATTACTTTTATATGGCAAAATGAAGTTTAAGTTTTCCAGCTCTGAAACAGTCTGCTCGATTTTGCTGCTTTGGAAAACCGATTTCACGTACATCAGACGGACATTGCTTCTTCGTCTTCCCTATTCATAAGGAACCAGAATATATACACGTTGGTCGCACATGAATATTGTGGAAATTACACGCACTTCCCAATTTTTGGGAAAGTATAAAAACGAAGTGATTCTAGCGTATACTCAATATTTAATTGAATTGATTATAAATATTAATCATACGTTTGTAGAAGCTTAGGTAAACTAAAGACAGACGATTAGATACTAAAGTCCTGCACAAGACCATTTATAAGACCTTTCAAGACATGAACAATTTTTCAACTGTTTTACTACAGCGAAATATTCTAAAACAAACGCTAAACAACACTGTTGACAAGACAAACAATTGAAACTAATGCCTTGCCAAAAGTGTTGTTTAGCGTTTGTTTTAGATTATTTCGCTGTGGTAAAGAAGTTGAAAAATATCTCATGTCTTGAAAGGTCTTATAAATGGTCTTTTGCAGGTCATTATTAGAAACACAAATCCTATGTATAGTGAGTTCGAAAGGCTCTGCTCTGCTTCACAACAAAGGCTGTAAACCTTGAAGATCTTTGTTGCTGTTTAAATTAAATTTTCACATCATTTTTTAATTCACAAGTGCGCATTAACGTCATATGCGTTATCTTATCATATATTTATACAATATTTGTTATTAGTTATTTTCATGTTCTATATTCTAATTATACAATGAATTTATTGTTTTGAGCTCAGGTCTGAAAATATTCTATATGATATTCTCTTAAATATGAGATAACTTTCACCAGATAATAAAATCTTGGTTATAACTAACATACATTCATTCATTCATTTTCAAAAAAAATTTATCAAAATGCAATGCAAATACTTTTCAATACAAAAAATATAACTGCAGCTAATGCAAAATTTAGTTCTATATACACAATTTTCAGTGCAAATAGAATACGTGAATTGCTTAAATCAATGACATCACAATTTGTTGGAAGAGCTTTTTTTGTAACGGAAGCTTAAAGCTACCCTTACCATCACTTATTTACCAAACTCATTTTTCTCTAATAATAATGCATATTTTAGTAGTATTTGCTTATTTTTTCTTATATTCAAAACCCTTAAGTACTTCTACAGTATTAATATTTTAACGGCTTGTCAATAAATTTTTTCACAATATCTGAATTTAAAATACTATTGCAAGCATATGTGGTAAATTACTGCTGAGCTCTAGTAGCTAAGCAGTAATTCTGTATTCACTACATTACAAGCATTTCTATAATGAATTTGGCATTAAAAAAAATAAATAATCTAAATAATCCAATTGCATTTTCGAGGGAAATTTATGACAAGTTTAATTTTTTTTTAATAATAAAAAGATTTAAGATGATCTTACAACGTTCAGTTTTTGCCAACTTCAAACTTTTACTTGTCATATTTATTTTTTAGCTTGTTATTAGCAAATTTTGCGTTCCTTTTTACAGACAAGAGATATTTTCAAATGGGCAAAATAGCTTAAAATTCAAATAATATTGTTACATAAATATAACGTCAAGTGACTTAGTATCAATATTTTCCATAGAAAGTTTTATCAGCAATAAGAATGATACAAATATTATGAGTATGAGAGATGATACGCTTAACGAAAAGTTTTGTATAAAAAACAAAAAAGTTAACATCGTGGTATTCCAGCAGTGAATACTTTAACATTGAGTGTTTAAAAGCTCTTAATGTCATGATTAATATATAAATAAAGTGCTCATATTTGATAAGAATTGTATACCGGAGTGTATTTATTTATTTTATAGTATTAATATCTACAAAAATTTAATTTTTGATAGGTAAAAATGTAACAATATGCTATGAAATATTTTATATCAGCCAACAGTTTCTAGCTGCCAGAAAGAACCTGAATTGCTCAATTGCTACAAACGAGTAAACTTAGTTTGTTTTTTGACGTTTTGTATAAAAAACAAAATGTTAACATCATGGTATTCCAGCAGTAAATACCTTAACATTGAGTGTTTAAAAGCTCTTAATGTCATGATTAATATATAAAGAACGTGCTCAGATTTGATAAAAATTGTACACTGCGGATAGCTTTTATTTTTTTATAATACTAGAACCTACAAAAATTAAATTGTTCATAGGTAAAAACGTAACAATATGCTATGAAATATTTTATAGCAGCCAGAAAAAACCTAAATTGCCTACAAGCGAGCAAACTTAGTTTGCTTATTGATGCTTTATATTAAAAAAAAAAGTTAACATCGTGGTATTCCAGCAGTAAATATATTATTTTTGAGTGTTTAAAAGCTCTTAATGTCATGATTAATATTTAAATAAAGTGCTCTGATTTGATAAGAATTATACACTGGGAATAGTTTTTGTATATTTGATAATATTAGAACCTACAAAAATAAAATTTTTGATGGGTAAAAACGTAACAATATGCTATGAAATATATTATATCAGCTTACATTTTCTAGCTGCCAGAAAGAACTTAAATTGCTCAATAGCTACAAGCGAAAAAACTTTGTTTTCTTGTTGTCGTTTTGTATAACAAAAAACACAAAAGTTAACATCGTGGTATTCCAGTAGTAAATACTTTAACATTGAGTGTTCTTAATGTCAGAAGAAACCTGAATTGCTCAATTGTTACAAGCGACTAAACTTAGTTTTTTTTTTATTGTCAGTTTCTCATTTAAGTCTAATCGTATAAAATAATATTGTTTCTTGAAATAATAATAATAATATAAAATAAATAATAAAACAGAACAGCTAACTATTCTGCATTCCCGTAAATAAAGTCTTAAGAATTTATTTTCTCCTGCCACATTTTGTGTGGACTTCTTTCGCTCTTTATGCACAAGTCAAAAAGATTTAAAAAGAACATTTTTTATTCTATTTTATTTGAAGGTGTTCTCTTACAAATTACTACTTTAAGTAAAACAAAAAGTTAACAATTTCTATGTATTTAACTTAAACCATAATTGAGTTAAACTGTTTGGATGTGCATGCGAATGAGTTTGGGTTTGTTTAAGAATTACAACAGCAAAAAACCAAAAAAAAAAAAAAAGAAATATGAGAGTCAAGTATATAAAATAAAGTTACAACAATTGTAATCATATTCCATTTAACTAAACTTGCTAACACACCCTTGATATAACTATATAAGAAAAAAAAACTATTTTTAACTTCCTCCCTTTTCTTCTTTTTTCTTCTCTTTTTTTCAGGTAAGAAGCAAGACAGGTGACAGCTGCATTAAATCAAAATTATATTTCCCTATATATATATATGTATACATGATTGTGTGTGTAAAAGGTAAGAAAGAAGAGGGGAGGAATAATTTAAAGGAAAAGTGAAATTACAAGTTACAACTTAATTACAAATCATTGTGTTACCATGCAAGAGTTTATTTAGTATTCAGCACTTCCTTATTATTAATTATATTTGATTTTAATTAATGACTAGTTAGTTTTACATGTTTTTCTTTCTTTTTTGTGTTTGTTTGTTTGTTTGTTTTCCTTAATTGCTTTTTTGACGACATGTCTTTTGATTTGTTACACTTCAATTGTTTTATTAATTTTGATAGTTTGTTATTTGATGGCAGGCTTCTTCTGTTTTTTTTTTGTAATTTCAATGGGTGTCAATAATTTAATTAATTAGAGTAATTAAAATGCGCTTTGTTTTGGAGCTGGAGTCGGTCGAAACCAATTTGAAATTTATTAACCAATAAAACCCATTAAGTAGCAATAAAAATTTTAACTACTAATAAATTAAAAATTTCTGCACTTCTCAAAATTCAATTAAAAAAGTATGAATTGAAAAAAAATTATTTTAATGTTCATAATGGAAATGGTGCTGACAATTGTTAGATCTTTAATAAAAGTCTCAGGAAATTTAAAACTCAAAAAAAGCTGCAATAGCAAACTATGGATAGTTAAAGCAACTGTTGTCTTCCGCTTGCACAATGGGATAATTGAAACATCAAATGGAAATAATTGTGCAATATCTAAAAGTATAGTTAAATATTTTTAAGACTTCGTTTGATTTGAATTTAGAATTTGTATTCCTCAGGAGCGCAGTGTCACAGTGGGTCAAAATCGGGCAGATACAAATTTTAAAACAATGCAAATTTTTTATTTTTTATTTGACTTAAAAAATTTATATTCACAAAAATTCCTCTAGCAAAAACATTACTTATGATTAATATCTAATAGTTTTTCACAGTGGGCCAAAAATAGTCCGATAAAAATTTAAAAAATTTTTTTATTTGATTTTAAACATTTTAATTTACAATAATTTCTTTCTTATTAAAAGCATTGCTATAATCATGCTTTATCTCCTATAATTTTCCACAGTGGGTCAAATTTGGTCAGATTAAATTTTTTTATTTGCTTTTGAAAAAATTTAATTGACAATAATTTCTCTAGTAAAGAATTGCTATACTTATGATTGATGTCTTAAGGTTTTCTACAGTGGGCCAAAATTGGTCAAATAAATATTTTAAGTCGATGCAAATCTTTTTTTTTATTGGATTTGAAAAAATTTAATTTACTACACCTTTTCCAGTTGTAATTCAGAAAGCGTCACTTGTAATTTGGTTTTATCAATTTAAATTCAGAAAGCATCAATTGTAATTCAGGAACCGTCAATTGTAATTCAGAAAATAATAAATATTATAAAGAAAATTCACTAAATAAAAATTTTATAGACAAGAATTATATAAAAAAATACAGCACTATTGTAGATAGTGCTTGTCGTCTCTATAGAGTGGTAATTATTGAAAAGGAAGCAAATGAGAGGGGAAAAAATTATAAAAAATTATAATTTTTTTTTGTTACAATAAAATTAAAATAAACTCTTTGTTAATAAAATTTGTTCTTTTTTCGAATTACAATTGATGTTTTCTGCATTTAAATTGATAAATCTAAATTACAAGTGACACTTTCTGAATTTAAATTGATATATCTAAATTATAATTGACGCTTTCTGAATTACAACTGGAATTCGTTCAGTAAAACCACTGCTACACTTATAATTTATATCTCAGACCCACTGTGTAGGTAAAAATTGGCCAAAAAAAATTTACCACAATGCAAATCTTTTGTTTTGTAATCGATTTAAAGAAATTTAAAACTACAATAATTGTTTGTAACATTGCTACACTAGTAATTTATATGCTTTAGTTTTCCACAGTGGATCAAAATGGACTGGACAGATATATGTATGTACATAAATCTTAGCATGATGCAAATCTTTTATATTTTAATCGAATTGAAAAATTTCAATTTGCAAGAATTCCTCTAGTAGAAACATTTCTATACTTATGATTCATATTTAATAGTCTTACACAGTGGGTTTTAATTGATTGAAAAAGAATTCCTCTGGTAAAAACATTTCTATATTTAAATATTTTCTATTTTATAATTTTTCACAGTGGGTCAAAATTGGCAAAATAAAATTAATTAGTTAATATTAAAAATTTAAACTCACAACAATTTCTCTAGTAAGAACATTGTTGCCTTTATGATCAATAAGTTATAGTTTTCCACAGTGGGGTAAAAATTGGTTAGATATCAATTTTAACGACATGCAATTTTTTTATTTTTTATCCGATTTTAATTTGTTAAAATTCCTCTGGTAAAAGCATTGCCATGCTTAAGATATCTATCTTATAATTATTCACACTGACTCAAAATTGCCCAAATAAAAATTTTAACATGATGCAAATTTTTAAATTCTTATTCAATTTTAAGAATGTATATTCACAAAAATTTATCTAGCAAAAACATTACTTATAATCTACATCTAACATTTTTCCACAGTGGGTCAAAAATAGTCACATAAAAAATTTACCATTGTGCAAAGCTTTTATTTTTATTCCTTTTTTTAGCCCTTACAGAGCCATGAACACGGGTGTACAAAATGTTATGATCGGACTTAAAATGGCGACACAGTGAAAAAAATAATAAAAGTGTGGTATTTGTAGGCGTGGCAAATAATAAAAAATATACATATTTTTGGAATTGTTTTTATATTATCTATAATCACTTTATATTTAGTTTTGTAACGAATTTTCGCTAAAATATGTTACTGGATAGAAAAGTCGATAAGTTTTCGTTCTATTGATTATAGTGATGAGATTATTGTAATAAAAGTTACTAAATCCAGTTACTGGTGCATTTTACAAAAAGAAATTTTTTTGGAAATATTTTTTTTAATTAAAATCAATTTCTTCTATGAATTACTTAAACCACGAAATTTCGTTTGACTTAAACTTAACGTTATGCAATACCATATGTCTGTAGCACTAAAACCTGCTCCACAAATACATTTTCCATCCATATACAGACATTGAAAATCTAAATAAATTTATTGCACTATAATTTCATTAAAATGATCTTTGTTGCTGCCGCTGTTTCACTCACCTGTTCTCTAAATATAAAATAACTGCTAATGCTTTCATCTGTCAGTTTAAATTCTAATGTATTTTTTTTTTTAATGAATTCTTCATGCTGATGTTTTAGTTTGCTGTTCTTCTTTAAATTTCAACATCTTTTATTTAAGCTGTAATAAAGAGAAGAATGCCTTTCGCATCAGGGCACAGTGATTAAAAAGGTTTTAATTTCCAAAAGAAAAGAGATAACATCTTATTTACAATAAAACAAATAGCATAAGTAAATTGCTTAATATAGTTATAAAAGAAAAAAAATATTCAAAAATATTTATATAAAACAAAATTAATGCGATTGAAAACTTTGATCATAATTTTCTTAATACTCATAAAAGAGCTACATATACTCGTATGAAACCTTTTATTTCTAACTGCTCGATATGTATTACTATACAAACTTTAACCAATATATTCGAATATCTTACCTTTTGAATGCCCGCTAAACTATTTTTCAGTTTTGCCGCTATTTCGTAGTTTTATTATTTTTTATAGCTATGCTATTTATGTCACAACATAGAAGCTAGGATTTGATTTTCATAATATCAAATAATCAACACTATTACATTTATTAACCACTGTACACTGATAATGTATGTTTGATGGCATGCAACACTTACTTGCCACCGTTAGTAAAATGTGTGTTGTGTGTGGGCTACTGTAGAACACACCTTTGAAAGCTTTTATTTGAGTTCGTAAAGGAACTTACAAACTGGTGTAGGGTTTTTCTGTTTCTTTATTTCTTTTATTTTTTTCTTGCACTAGAAAATATTTAAGTAGTTGAAGGTTTGTGATATTTTATCCTGACTCTTCTTCTAACTAATTTAACCAACTCAACAACACCGAGTGTTGAGTAGTTTTTTTTTTCTCTCTGTGTGTGTGCGGTTTGGTTTTTTTTTAATATTCTTTAATTTAAACCACAAAATACACTAAAAAACATCTGAATTGAGAAGTTGAGGCATTTGGTTGTTGCTGGTTGCTGGTGTTGTTCGAATTTGTTGGAGTTGTTAAGAAAGTGTGTGCTGAGAGAAAGTTTTATGATATTTTTGCCAACAAAATGTTTAATTTAAATGTTAGCAGTACTTCGTTTGAGTTGTAAAATCAGCGATTACTGTAGCTATTTTAGTATAATATGAAAATAGTTTAAAATTTAATATTTTTACTTTTTAAAAATCTTATTTTTGTATGTTTAAACATTTGCAATTAAGCAAAATGTCTCACTGTACTATTCTTAGTACACACAATGTGAAATTATTTATTGCTGAAATACCTTGTCCTTTTTATACTCAACGTAATGCTTCCAGAAGAATGTTGGCAATAGATCATCATTGTAGAATAATTATAGTTACTGTTTATAGGGTTCCGTACAACAAAGTTGAAAAGGAGCCCTATTATTTTCGCTAGGATGTCCTTCGTTGCACGCCTTTCCTTCACAGGCTGTTTTCTCAAAAACCGCAATAACTGAGGACCTGAAACTTTCACAGAATATATCAAACTTTCACTGCTACAACAACAAATATAATAAGTGTTGCACACTTGGACTGATTGGCGGCCTCAGTTGATCGTCTCTAAATTACTTTTGCAGTTATAAGTATTTTCATATTACATTAATCCTCATAACTTATAAATTATACTTCGTGTTATGCCTTTCAGAATTTCTGAATAAAAGCAGATGAGAGTTTAATTTTATTTATTTTGTGCCATAGTAATATGTAGTCAATATGTTTGTCTATAAGTTGTTGCGGTTGTTGTTGTTGTTGTTGTTGTTGTTGCTTGGCAACTGTTAATGTCTAACCAAACATCATTTCCGCTGCAATGAACTTACTGCATGTTTTATATCACCTTTTACATTTTGCAAAGGTAAAATAATGAATTCGATGATTATGATGATAATGATGATTATCATAGTCAGCAACAGCGGCATCATCACAATCATCTGTTAGCTATCACGTTTATATTTTTATCTTTCCTTTACATACTTTGTATTTTTTTTTTTTCATGTAAATATATAAAAAAACTTATTACCTGCTCATGTATAAATGTGTGTATATATATTTTATTCTATCCAATTTTACTCCAGTTGTCTATTAGTGTTTTGAGAACGTTGTATGTTTTCTATAATCAAATTTAAAATAAAGCAGATATTGCAAGTACAAGCCAAGCCAGCAAGCAACACTCCATTCTTCACTCCGGCTGGTTAAAGTTGGTAACCGTAAAATAGGAAAAACAAAATAAAAATCTAACAAGAGCAAAATATAAAGGTTTTCTTTTTGTTTCCCTTCTTTGTGCATTCACTTTAGTGTAGTTCGTTTTTTTTTTGTAATTTTCTTTTTTGTAGTGGTGGTAAAGTGTCTGTTGTAAGTAGCACTCGAAGCAGTTAGTCAGTTAGCGTTGTTGAGAGACTCAGATGAGGCGGAAAGCTAGCAGTGTACTAGATATTTTGAAGTGCAAGGAAACAACGCGCTTTTTATGTCATTGGTGTTATGTGGTTTAAAAAAATAATACATACATTTATTTCCCTTCATGTTATAGGGATTATAATTTTTATAAAATTGTTATTTTAGTTGTCACATCCTACATTTAATCGAAATTTTATGATATTAAAAGAGATAATGTTAAATACTTTAAAGGAATAGTAAGTACAATTTAATTATATTAATAATAATATTATGAGCTTAAGTTTGGTTGGTTGTCTAGCTCAAACAACAACACGTTATATAAAGTTAAAAAAAAAGTAATTCATTTATGGATACCACGTTTATTACTTGTAACCCCAGACCAAAAAATTGGTCTTATAAGTTTGTAGTGTGTGTCTGTGTATCGTGTGTCTGTACGAGTCCACGTACAGACCAAATAGCTAGACCGACTTCGATTTAGTTTGTTTTGTTTGAAAGGTGACTTGGTTGAGAAGGTTTTTTAGCTATGTTTTGAGAAAAAAATGGTCCAGTCGTTCAGAAGATATCACATCTTTTCTAGATATAATCGTGGGTTTTTAAAATTTTTAACTTTTATTATTTATATATCAATTTGGAATCCATTTTAAGAATAAGATTTTGTATGACAATTTTTCAATAAAATATATATCAAATTAATTTAAAATTTTATGCATATAAGGTACAATTTGGAAGTTCGTTACTTAAATAAATGTTGTCGCCCAAATGCTAAATTTCTTATCATCGTTCGCTAAGTAGACTCCGTGATGGCTACCACTTCATAACGAACATTATAGAATTAGCACGAAAACAAAGTCTCAGGTATATTGTATGCTTCAATTTGTTTGAAATTTATGCAAATTTATTTCCGAACGTTTCAAAATTTGTTCTTCAATCAGTACATATTTTCTCCGCACATAAAAATCAAAATAAATAGTCTTTCTTAAACCTAAATTTCTAGTCCCACAGCAAATGTCAAATGCCAATGATTTGTCCATAGAAGCAAAACATATACTTTAACATACACAGTAGACTCTCGATAAATTGAAATTCAGGGCACCAGAGAAAAAAATCCAGGTTTCAAGAGTTTGTTTAAAATGTCTGACTGTTTATTTAGAACATCATTAATTGATGCCTGGACATTAGGGCGGGTCGATTTGTATGGAGGCAAAAAAATCGCTCAAATTACAAGAAAATCGTGTTCTAGGAATCCAAATAAGAAACTTTGCCGAAGGAACCATACCTGTAAAATGTATTTTGATGACCCTACTTTTGATCCGAAGGGTCAACTTTTGAAAAATCTCACTTTCATCCATTTAGAATTCCTCAATCGAATGAAATTTAGAAAATTACAATTTTATTCATAGCACAGTCTCGCTTTTCTTTGCTATCATCAAACAACATTGATAAACAGCAATTCGAATCGTCGTCGAAAATGGAAAGGGGTATTATATACCCTTTTCAATTTTTTGGTAAAGGGTATAAAAATACGTATGAGTAATATATTATTCTTCTTCGGTATCACTCATACGCACTGAAATGGTGATTTTTTTAAATGTTTGTATTGGGGTGATTCCAGGGGGTGTGCCACTGGCATAGGTGGGTCGACCCTCCAAAATTAGTGGGGGTCGGTCATACATTTTGACTCCATTGAAGAACTTTAAATGGGTCAAAGTGAGATTTTTCAAAATTTTACCCTTCGCATCAAAAGTCGGGACATCAAAATACATTTTAGAGGTATGGTTCCTTCGGTAAAGTTTCTTATTTTGATCCCTAGAATGCGATTTTCCTAGTAATTTAAGCGATTTTTAAATCGACCCGCCCTAATGGATTAATTATTAGACCATACTGCAAAAATAATTCTGCCTTCAATGCAAATATCAGATAGAACATTTTCGAACAAAATTTATGGGATATATAATTAAATTTTAATCGACTTGCCGCCGCTCATTTGTTAAATGAAAGATTTTGTGTTTTTTTTAGAGGTCAGGGTGTGTGCTAAGTTTTGAAAAAATCCGTTCCGTAGTAGGCATGATTCTGCCCATTAGTTTCAATGGAAGATTGTGTCTATTTTTTGAGCTGAAGGCGTGTGGTAAGTTTCGCAAAAATGAATTTTTTCAACTTTTAAATTGTATAACTACAAGAATCAAAGATGTTTGCTAGCTTTTGCACCAATAAGATAAGTGATAAGATTTTGGGTGTGTCTTCGCCCATTTTTTTACATTTGAAATTGTATCATTGTATTATTAGTAAGAGCCAAAAGTATTTCCTAGGTTTAACAGCAATTAAATAAGTGGAATATCATAAAATAAAATTAAAAAATTGTAGGCGTGTCTTCGCCCATTTTTCAAATTTAAAATTGTATTATTGTATTATTAACAAGAACCAAAGGTGTTTGCTAGCTTTCGCAGCAATAAAATAAGTGAAATATTATAAAATCAAATAAAAAAATTGTGGGCGTGTTTCCGCCCATTTTTTTTTTTAAATTTAAAATTGTATTATTAACAAGTAATAAAGGTGTAATCGGTCTAATATGAAGCGAGTTATGATGTAACACCGCCAAAAAATGAAATAGAGACGAATTGTAAATCGGCAAAAGGAGTTTATCTCCTTTTTTTAAAGTTGATTAAAAAATCGCCTTTTATCTTCGTATAAGAACTATTATTATAAGGCAATTTCGATAAAAAAATTTATTTTTTATGGGCTATGGGCTGACTTCAACCGAGATTCTTAAAAAAATGGCAAAGGCCTGGTCGCACACTAAGGAAGCCAAGATTTAACATAGCCAGGTCAGCGATCGAATACAATTCCCAAAACCCAGATCATCCTACATTTGGTGCCTACAACTGGACGTGGAATGAACTAAATACACTGGTGTGGGATAAACCAGCTGGGAAAAATTTTATTATGTCTCTACGATCCTTATATGAGTTATAAAAAACTTTATGCAGTTTTAAAAATTGTATTTATTTATAAATCAACATATCGTCACCTAAAATTCAAAAGGTCATAACAAACAAATAAAATTCAAATCATACTTTTTCATTGATTATGAATGATGTGATTATCCAAAATACATTTTTCCTCACATACATATGTACATATATGTGAGGTTCAAAAATACCGATTTTATTTATTATTCAATTTGGTACCTAATAAATATATAGTCTTAAATTTATAAGGATTTTTGCTTCTGCTGTAAAAAATAAAAAGTGTACTTACGGCCTTTCGGATTTTAGGTAGGTGACGGTATGTACGCATTTATCCATGTATGTTTTTCATGTTGAAAGAGGCGTTTTTTCCCAACTTAACTTCAGATATATTTGCTAATTTTTTAAAACTCCTACCCACCACTACACCGACATTCTTTTTGACTTACATTGAAATTTGGCCAGAAAAAGAAAATAATGTTCATAGAAAAAGTTTCAGTTTACTGCAAACTTCAAGATGGTAATTACTTTGTTATTCGGCAAAGTGCAACAAGAAATGTTAAAGAGTGTTGAAGTGTTAAGGTTGTTGTAAAAATTTTTGTTTGACGTTCGTTAACACTTAAAAAAAGATAGAGAGATGGAAGGAGGCAGAGCAATAAACCAGCAAACATAATTGCTAGAGAAAGCAATAGATAAGTTATAGGTTTTACTATAAATGAAAAATTTGGAATATTTAGTTGAGTAATAAATCACGGTTTTCATAACTAAACTTCTTGCCAACTGATCTCTCTGTTCACTATCGCTTTCCCAATTATAATCATAAAACTAACATGTTATGCTTGATTATAATTATTTTTTCCGGAATATCTTTACTCTTTTTTTATTAATTCATTTGCTATTAGCTTATTTGTTTAAGCTATAAAAGAAAATTTATTGGGATTATTATTTATTTATTTGCTGAATTATTAGCACATTTTACCAACTATATGAATTGAATTGAATTGTGTCCAAATTAACTCATACCAAATTAGAAAGCCCTTGCTACTACAGTTTTAAGGATATAAGATTATTATTAATTAATTTGTATGCAGGATGCCCCTTTTACTGATCCTATTATAATAATATTTTAAATAACTTAGTAACTTTCTCTAAAAAGAGTCCATATGAAGTTTCAATACTCTGACTCCTATAGCATAGGCGTGACAACGCCCACTTAGGAGTATAAAAAGTATTTTAGGACCTATTTCGATATCTACTGAATACACATACATATAAAATTTTATACAAAAGTGTCAAGCTGTTTCGTAGAAGTTTAATTACAAACACCGTGACATGATAATTTTATATTTATATATATATATATACATATATTTATATATATATTTTCATATATATAATAGATTTTTATTAAGTTTACAACCTAATATCACTTGAAATTATTTTAAGAGAATAAACACCCAATAAGTCCTTGTTGAAAAAATTAAGCTGCATTTCCAGTTATTTTTCTTTTACATCTATTAATATTTTTTGGAAAGAAAAACCAGATTTTAAACTCTTTCTTGAAGTTGGTGCTGAAAGTTACGTCTACTTGTTATTTATTCTAAATAGAATATTAATCATACATTAATATCAGATGCTATATCCCTCACTCTTTAATTACTCTAATGGCATTTTCTAATCATAGTTGAATACTTGTATCTCTCTTTTTTATTAATCAATTTGTTCTTAGCTTATTTGTTTAACCTACAAAAGAAATTTTATTATGACTATCATAGTTTTGTTTGCTGGGTTATTAGCACACTTTGCCAACTGATGTCAGGTGCTTAAAAATATTTGCATACAAAATGATTACAATTAGTTTTTTTTCTTTTTCTTTTTCTTTCCTGCTTTAAAGCCTTCAATACCAGACACTTAATCATACAAAGTAGCATATGAATTTGCACAAGTTAAATCTAAACTTTTTTCTAGCAAAAAGAAACAAAAAAATAAAGAAAAAAGTAAATGTAAAAATCAGCTTAAGTCAGTTGATTGAATGCACTTAAGGTTAGCTACTTTACACAAAGTATTTGCACGAAAAATGGCTGACATGATTTCATTTAACAGTGAATGAGTTGTAAAGGATAATGAGTACAGCTGTACAGCTGGAAAAAAATGTTTGGAGAAATAACGAAATTTTGTTTAACTTGTTCATTACTTAAATAACTTCTGCAAGCACAATATGTTATAAAATAGCTGGCCACATGCTTAAAGTATAAAGTGTTTGATTTATGAATAAAACAATCAAAACAAAAATATGTTTTACTTTCTATTTGGTACATGGATATTAAACCTGTTTAAAAAAAAATATTTTTTGGAAAATTTATATATAAATTTATAAATTCCTCTTTTAAATGAATCACTGTGTATATAATAATTGAAAATAATTGATTATAAGCTAAATTCGGCTTCGGCATAGACATTCGACTACCACTAGAAAATGCAATTGCAGTAAATAAGCAGGGAGGAATATAACATCTGATAATAACGTATGATTAATATGCAATTTGGAATAAATATCAAGTATACGCCACTTTGCAGAAACAATTTGAAGAAAGAGTTTTTAAAATCACAGTTGGCAACGATTTTTTTAAATTTTTAAATTATTAATAGATGGATAAGAAAAATAGCTAGGAATGCAGCTTAATCTTATAAACTAGAACCTAGTAAGCGTTTAGTGCCTAAAAGTAATTTCAACTGATTTTCTGTTAATAAAAATTATAATATAAATTTATAAATTTTTAAAGCAAAATATTTATTATGACTGCGTTAAAGGGTTGTTTATTCTGTAAGATAGTTTTTACATACAGATCATCAGATAACTTTTGTCCAAAAAAAATATTTTAGAGCAACATTTTTTATTAAAAAAACAAATTTAAAATATCGACTTCGAGCAAAGATACACGGTCGGCAATAAATTTCTATACAGACGCCCACAATATGCCTTTTTAAGTTGTCACAATATCTGGCAAATTATAAACGCTCAAAGTTTCTGAGAACATACGCAAACTACATTAACCAGCAAAAATTATTTATATATATTTATATATATTCATTATATTATTATATATATTTATTTATATATATATTCATTAAACATTTATTTTAAGCATTTTACTTTACTATTATGTGTTTTAACTAATTTGACAAATTTTAATGAATTATGCTCGTTATTTCTACAAACAGGTAATTTACCTAAGGTTTTTACCTACGACCTTGCCATATAAAATATAACTTACACGATAGATATCTGTGCATTAATAGATATATATGGCTAGAAATAGCAGGCATTAGACATACAGCTAAATAAAGCTAGTTTTGCAGAAAATAAGTTTAAAATCTTAATTTTTCTTACAACTCATTGAAGATGTAAAAATTTGTTTTTTTTTTCAATCAGGACGTACAAACCTTTTCTTTATGAAATTTTTACACAATATTAAAAGAGGTAACACAATTTTCGATCTTCGCTGCTCAACGAGCATCGAAAATCGAATGTTCAATTCATATTATGAGCATCGAAAATTTCGTTGAGTAACTTATTTTCTATCGAACAGAATTTAGCTTCCTATGAAGTACTTTAATATCAAAAATTATTATAAACGACTGTTTTTTATTTTTAAATAAAGTTGTTGCAAATTTTAAAATCACTTTGAGTGATATTCACAACAAGAACATTCTTTGTCGAATGCTCGTCACGATATCAAATGAAAATTCGTTCGATCAGTACTTTCGACTATAGTCGAAAGTAGCTCATAATAAGGCCATAGTCCATGCGAGATATGAGTGAAAACGAACGTTTTACACTTAGAGAGTATAGATATGCAGCTTTTCAGCATATAATCATCCTTAAATATGTGTATAATAAACTATTAATTCCGTCTCACTGTTTCAGAAAATAGTTTTATGAATCCCATTAAAAAGTAACACGCCCATAATAACAAAAAAAAATACTTAGTTTACCATTAATAGCTAAAACATGTTTTTTTTTTATCAAAATGTTTTCGAAAATCTTTAGATTTTACTAGAAATTAGCTAAAATGGCAACAGTGCTTGAAATATGCGGAACTTAATAATGTGAGCTGTTGCGTATGAGTGATAAATAATTTAATTACACACATTAAGTATACGCCACAGTTGCAGGAAGCTGGTGCCCAATAATCCTGTGCAACACACGAAAAGATAGCAAATGTTGTGCCAACTGATTCTTGTAGAGAGGACTAAAAAAGATATACGTATATCGGCGTTTTATTAAATTACATCTGAAACTCGTTTAACGGCTTATTTAAAGATGCACCCTCGTGCGGTAAAAAATTCTAAACAATTCGTGTGATACTTACGTTGTTGGTATAAAGTGTCCTCAAAGCATCTTTTCAGAACATTACAAGCAACATTTTGTTGGTACACATTAAACCTCTAACTCTTCTTAAAGTGGGTCTTGTTAGCAATTGAAAAAACCAATTATCTCATTTAATGGAAATATTTTTGCAGTTTCTAAACGAGTCGTCGGAACTAAGACTATATATCTTTAAAGGTGGTGGAGTAACGAAGCCCCAAAATGGGCAACCTCGGGTTAATGGAAAATTCAATCCGATGCCAAGCTGATGTTTTTGATCTGATAATAAAGATTTTTTACAAGAGCAAAAAACTGTTACATTTATGCAGTTTCACGTACAGCTCAGGAAATATACGAGCAAAAATTTAAAATTTTTTCTTTTTACCAACCTTGGTTCTCTATTCTGCTAACGGAGAAGTCAAATCTTATTTGATTTAGAAAAAAAATCTTATTGTGGGTTAAAAACAAAATTTATAACATTAACAAAAAAAAATGGGTATCGAAAGCCACAATTAAGTCAAGAGTTATACGCAATTTAAATTAAATTTTGGAAAAAAATTAATTTTTGGCGTTTTTTGCAAAAAAAAAGGTGGGTTAATTATTTCGCTTTTATCAAAATATATTGCAAAAATTTATTCAAAGGACAATACTATAAGAAACATTATAAAGAAATTTTTTTTTAAAATTTTCGTTATTAAAGGTGCCAGATCATTTCGAAATAGACCTATTTTTGTTATAGATATCAAATAAAAGGACTTTGTTCTCAAATTCCAAAGCTGAAACCAACAAATTTGTCATTTTAACTTAAGACTTGATATGTTTTCAAATATTTTCTAAAATAGTATCTGCGTCGGGGGAAAGATAAGAAAAATAAAGCAGATAAAAATTCCATTTTATGGATTTTATGTTATTTTTTGGGAATTACCAGAAACTAAAAGCAAACTCTATTTGTTTTTACTTTTTGTGTATTCATCCCATCATTTGCCACCTAAAGCCTGGAACTCTGTTCAAAGTTGTGAAAAATTTTCAGTGCCATTGGTTATTTCGCGTGAAAAATTTGACATGTACTAAATGTAGCCCAACTCGCGCTTTTTTAAATAAATTTCTCGCTTTTATTGCTTGAAAGTATGCGACATTGTTAAAATTCCGTGCGAAAAAAGCACTGCTCATGTTGTTTCGCAGCTAAACTAAAATGATGCCAGATTAATTTTGCATGGAAAGACATGATTTTCCGTGTTTTCACACCAAGAACAGAGTACTACTCTTGCAAATTTATTTCGCAAATATTTCATACCAAATACTTTTATATGTAGTTTGACAGCATTTCGCACGAAATTGTGAACAGAGTAATACGCTTAAGAGAGAATTTTTAACCGAAAATGTTGATAAATGCCAGCATTCCATTGTGTAAGATCTCTGTCTTCTCGGAAAACTATTTATATGTTGTCAGCAGATGCAGGTTATTATAAAAAAATTGGTATTATAAAATTAATTTTTATAATAAAATTATTACTTATTTATTTATTTTTTATTGTTGCTGATAGCTGTATTAATTGAATATATTCTTTTAATAATCACGTATGTAATTAAACAGCTTTACCTATTATTGAAAAATATCTAAGAAAATACTCGTAATTATAGTTGTACACTAGGCTGAAGTGCATATTTTGGATGCACATCATCCATACAAATCAAGCTTGATAGTTGTACAATGCTTTATTGCATACATAATGGCACTGATGGGCCTTTTAAACGTATAAGGTTCTCATTGTTATACCACACTTACTTAAGTTTATTTAAATTCAAAACTAAGAAGCAACTGATGGAGGATCCTTTATAACTATATAAAGATTACTGTATAAATATAAAAAAATAGCTATCACAGCCGTGATCAGATCAAAGCTTTATATACACTTCGACCAAATCCAATTTGCGTAGATAAAGGGTGTTTTTTATTGAGGTATAGAACTTTAAGTTGGCATCACTTTTTTAACTGGCGGCCATTTTGTCAGCTGTCAAGTGATTAATATTTAGTTTGGTTTGCCATTTCATCATAAACAGGTTGACAAAAGAACAACGCTTGCAAATCGTGCAAATTTATTTCGAAAATAATGGTTCAGTTCGCGAAGTTTACCGCAAGCTCCGTCCATTTTATGGTCGACATAATCGTCCATCAGAGCAATTAATTCGGTTAACCATGGATCGTTTTCGCACTACGTTTACTCTATGTGATAATACGCATCCGCAGAGACGTCGAACAGTGCGCACCGAAGAAACAATTGCCGCTGTAGAGCAAAGTGTTGAAGAGGACCCGAATGAATCGATTCGCCACCGTGCACAGCAATTGGAGCTTTGTCCATCAACTTTATGGAAGATTTTGAAGATTTTGAATGTGGATGAGTTGTGGTTCCAACAAGACGGCGCTACATGCCACACAGCGCACGTCACAATCGATTTATTGAAGGAAACATTCGATGAGCGCATAATTTCGCGGAATGGACCTGTCAATTGGCCACCACGATTGTGTGATTTGACACCATTGGATTATTTTCTTTGGGGATATGTGAAGTAGCTCGTCTACGCCAACAAACCAGAAACGTTAGGGGACTTGAAAGCCAACATTCGTGGCGTTATTGCCAACATACGGCCCCATATGCTCGAAAAAGTGGTTGAAAATTGGACCTGTAGAATTGGCTTTATTCGAGCCAGCCGCGGCGGCCACATGCCCAAAATCATATTTAAACATTAATGGCATAAAATTATCCTTCCAATAAAGCCAAATTGATGGACATTAAAACGATTTTCTTGTGTTTTATTTCAATTCGTAGTTCTATACCTCTAAAAAAACACCCTTTATATCGATAGGAATCAATCAACAGTGGGGAACAGCTCTGGTTCTTGAGCATGCTTTGCTTGATTGCGACATATAAATAAAATCGCTTTAAAGCTCTCATGTGTTTAAGTAAAAATAGTCTGAAGAGTGGTCATCGGTTTTTCCATAGAACATTTGAGGTTGAAAAAACATTTCAACAGACTTGGCATTGAGAGTAACAGCCTGTGCAGATTCTATAATCATGATGATGAAATTTTGTAGCCTTAAGCAACAGAACATACATCCAATTGGAGAACCCAATAGTAACCTTAGACTCCTCAGGAGAGGAGGTCTAGTTAAGCGACTCTAGCACCTGCCAAGGATCACCATACATCTTTTCGGTGTCTTATAGTACAATTTTATTTAATCATTCATTCACTAATAGAAGAATTAAGAAAAAAAGTATTTTTGTATTATTTTTTCTTATTACAGTTTTTTTTTCAAAAATGAACAGTTGAAAGTCTAATGAATTGTTATTACTTATTTTTCATGATATTATTCCAAAAATAATTTAACCCAAATATTAACACGATGATTACAATTTTGTTGCTTAACAAATTACGCAAATAATAAACCCACTCACTCACCACTAAATTTTATTGATTTTATTATGCTGCACAATGGGCCCACTACCACCACCCTTGTGCTCGCTCACCTTAAGGTCCATTAAGCGCAAGCAAATTAATTTTATTATAGTCAAATATACTCGAAACATAAATGAGAGTATTTAAATAATGTGTTTAGTTGATATTTGGCCGGCACTTTATTAAATTAATATTAGATTAGTAGTGCTCGACGCAACACTAAATAAAGTTTATTTTTGTTGTTACTGTTGTTGTTGTGCAAAAGTCAATAATATTCAACTGAATATACCCATAAATAAGTTTAATTTATAAAATAGCAACATTATTGGCTACTAATTGCAATTGATGTTAGGCCAAAACTATTTTCGATATAAAATCAAGCATAAAAAAAACTATTTAAGAGTTAACAGTGAACTATAGTAAAATAGTTTTTGGTTGTTTGCAAATAGGTGAGCTAATTCACTAAAAAAAATTTAGCTCCACTTCAGGCTTATTTTATATATTTACACATTTTATTGCTTAAGTTTTAATTGGGCTTTACAGCAAGTTTATTGTATTTCGTGTTTCAAAAGGGGGTTTTTTTTTGTCAACCGCTTCTTGTTATTAAATTTAAATGTAAAAAAATTTTAATTCCTTTGAAAGTCTTAGGTCCTGTTCTACTAAAGGCTGGTAAAAGATTCAATCGAACATTTATATTAAAAATTAAAAAAAATCCAATTGCTATTTCCAATATTGCTAAACGATCGAAACGCTCGTTCGCATTTAGAGGAACTGGCACTTAATTATTGTTTGCAATATTACATTGTGTGTATGTGGAACAACGAAATACTTCCCGTGAACAAAAAATGGTGAACAAAATTCGAAAATAGTATACTGACACAACAACAACGCAATCACAATTTTAATGAAAGGGAACATATTGCACGTGAACTTTTATTCCCGATAAGGATGAATATATACGGGCTATCATGAATAAAATTTCATGCGAAATTTTTCCCAGGGAACAATTCCAACTAATAGAAAATAATAGAGAAAACAAAAAATTCTAATTGGAAAATGGAGAAATTTCACGTGGAGCTTTATTCATATTTTTATTTAAACGTTTTATTACATACAACTGCTATAAACAAATATTTTGTAAGAAATAAATAATTTTATTTATGTCCTAATTCAGTGTGTTTTTATTTTGGTTGAGACTGTACGAATATAAATCTTGCATACTGTACGTATGGTACGTATTTACTTATATTTTTGTAGTAAAATTTTGCCTAAAAAATTAAAGAAACACAGCTATTGTTAAACATCTTTAGTAAATTGCTTTAAGTCCTGCTAGTCATACAAATATTTTTCAGTTCATTTCAGTGCCCGCCAAAAAAAAAAGGAAAAAAATGTAATTTTGCACTAGAACGCGCAATATTAATGCTGTCAGATGAAGCTTACACATTGCAACATTTACACGATTAATTTTTTTTTATCATTTAATTGCATTTTATGCAACTAAAGTTATACTCACACACACGCACACATACTCACTTTTATAAATACATAGCGATAGACACACAGATATACGCATTAATTTACAGCCACAAGTACATGAGCATGTGGCGTTTTATAGCCTGGTTAAATAAATTCATGCATTGTATCGTTGGCTAAAATGAAAAAAGACATAACGAACAAAACTATAATTTTATAGGAGAAGAAAAAAACTATCAAATAAAAATAACTAAAAAACCTTTAAGATAAATCCCCCTTTTTTTTGTTAATAAAAGGCTTAATTTTTAATCGCAGATGTGTAAAATTTTTTTAAGACTTGTAGTTTAATTTTAAAGCTTAATTTTAATTTTTTTTTGTTACTTACACCTTTTTGCATTTTAGCTAACAATATCTTTGTATGTATGTATGTACATTTATATAAAGTTTGCAAGAGATAATTTAAATAGCGTGCTGCAGCAGGGATTAAAAGCGCCTGATTTTTCTGCTACATAAATTAAAGTTGTATTCTGATACACTTTTGCTCTGGTAAATTGTAAAAAGCCAAACGATTTAATAACACTAGGCAGCAAATAAAGACTTTCGTAAAAACTTACGGACTATGTGGTTAAAGTACGATAATACTACCAAAGATTGATTAAACCCTTTACTGAGTTTCATGATTTTGGAGACCATTTTTCTTATAAGCCTCCAAAGATTTCGAAAAGGGGGGATGGCGCCCCTTAAAGAAAAGGGTGTCATCGGTGTTGGACCCACAACTAATTCAGACTGGGCAACTAAATGGCAATAATGTAGCTAAAAGCTCTCCAAACAATTCTGATGCCAACAAATTTATTCTTTTTAGCAATTTTTTTTATAAAAAATTAGGAAATAATCGCCCATGTCACAGAGTTCAATTCCATTCGGAATTGGAATTGCATAAACCTCAAAATAGCAAGCTCTAGCTGGAGCATACCCCAGCGTACCTCCGCCTCCCACAGTCTCGACACACCTGACAAATTTACGTATTTTAGTTTTATTTTTTAGACACCATCTTCTACAAAAATAGTGTGGATTGAATTCCGATTCCGAGCGCGGAATTGAACTCTGTGACATGGCCGAATATTTGTTTCACTTCTTTCGGTGTAATTTACCAAAACCAACAAAACAAGGAATACAACAATAAAAAAAGAAATTCCCTCATTATTTATGCAAACGAATAAATAAATCAATGAACTTACAATTTTTTTTAGCAAAAACTTGCTGAATTCAGGTACGAGGCTCTCTGGTTTCGACTTCATTATCACATTGACAATGTTACGTCCTTAATTTCAGACCAAATGATATTTTTTATTTTTATATTATTGATCTTACAAACGTTTTGTTCCAGATTTTACAACAAAAGATGGCAAAAATAAGCTAAGATGCTGATATTTGAAGTTAAATGAAAAAATTATAATATTTATTTAGTTACTTTTTTTTATCAAAACAAAGTACACACATATAAATTTTGCAACCCTGAAATCATATATTTAATTTTTTTTAGTTTTTAATATTCACCCGTATTCCAGTTGTCCACATCGGCGTCACTTTAACATAATACCACAAATTTGGGCCTTGTGTACCCGTCGTTGAAAACAACTGACTCCTGTTGGCAGCTTTATGCTATTTTCTAGACCTCAGGGAACTGAAACAGATTGTCAGTAGCAAAAAATTGTTCTCTAGAGCGAGTAAACAAGCCCCAAATTTTTTTGGTATTGTATTAAAGTGACTTCGATGTCGATAACTGGACTAAGGGTGATTAATTTTTTTCTTTCTAAAATATTTATATATATATAAATATATATATATTTATATTTTATTTACAAAAAAAAAGTTACAACTTTCCAGCTGTGGAGAGATAAAAAATATCAAAAAGTGCAAACTTGCCAACCCTGAAATCATATTTAAGATTTTTCTATTTTTTAACAGCAATTTTTTTATTTTAAAAGTAAGAAATATATTTAATTTATGGAGAAAAAAGAATACATTTTAGTTGGTTACTATTATAAAGCAAAAAATTTTCAAGTCTTCCAACCCTGGGATTGTTTATAATATTTATTTTTTTTTATTTTGTCTACCAATTTAATTTTACTGAAATATTAAAAAAGAATTAGTTTTATGCCCTAATTCTGTTCGACGAATGTATCGTCTTGTCTATGGACGAAAAAAAGAAGCAGTTGTGATTCTTTAAAACGATTATTATTTATTGTCTATGCCAGAAGGTTCGTGTATTTGCTTTATAATTTTGTTCCAAACATTATATCCAACACATATTTTTCATGTATTTATATAATACTTTAATTGAATTTTTATGTTTCAAAAACATGGCAATAATATTTATATTTTTCATTATCAAAGACAACAACCATTTTTGAAAAAAATAATTTAGAGACTTCAACGACAAGAAGACTTTACAAAAAAAAATTTAGTTTTCCAGCTGTGAAATCGTCTTTTTGATTTTGCTGATTTTTTAATACCAAATCTAATGTCTCTAGCTTTTCTGGAAGTTGCGGAAAACAGATGTCACGTACAGACAGATGAACGGTCGGATAGACGTACATCGCTTATTCGTTTTCCCTATTCTTAAGGACCAAAAATATATAATAATATATATTTTGGGTCCTTGAGAATAGGGAAAACGAATAAGCATATGAATTTTGTAGAAATTACATACGAAATGACAAACCTATATACCCTTTGCCATTTTTTGTAGAGGGTATACAAATAAAAGAGTTTGAAAACCTTGACGAAATTTAGAGGTCTCAAAACGATTTCCTTTTTTCCGCCAAGGACAATAAGCTGCAGCGGGCTTCCTTGCCTTATATGCCAAAAAATACAGGTGGTCTGGTCATATTTTTAGGAAACTGATGACAAACTTCAATAGTAAGAGTTTTGATTTCAAGTCGCACGAAGTAAAAATAAGGACTTGTCAATAGCTGGCAAGGATCAACTGATTCGTCTTAGTGCAAAGTTTGTCTTATAACTTGGAATAAATGCCAGCGCTTAGATTTATGCAGTGTCCAATCAAATGTATTAATTACGTTCTTATTTTAAAAATTATGTTATCAAATATAAAACATTTTTTCAACACTGATACAGGATAATTATTTGTCTTGAATTCTTTATTGTATAGAATTTTTCAAAGGCCTGTACATAATTTCAGTTTAAATATCCTTCACAAAATTTATCCTCGACAAACACACACACGATGACATACAATTTTGTAATATCTGTGCCACTCTCTCTTCCTCTCTTTCTCACTTGTACCAGTCATTAGATGCATCATGCATACATAACTGCATTTATTACTGCAACTATATGCTTTTTGATGCTTTAGTTGCCCTAAACTATTTAAAGCGGGTAACAAAACATCCGTTTTCCTTTACAACAACTACATAATCATAGAGAAAGACCTACAGACAGATGTACAAACCCACAACTTACAACAAACCATACGATTTTATATTAAACACAACCAGCAATAAACGTTGCGTCTGTCCATGTGTCTGTCTGTGCGGTTTAGCACTTCATACAGCGTTCTGCTGGCCTGTCTTGTTGTTGTTGTTGTTATTGTTGTACTGACAGTAAATCCAGTACAGTCTGTTGTTTATGGTCTGATAAAAATGATTGTTTGGTCAGACTTTAGGTCACCCAAATGAGTTGTTTTTTGTTTCTTTCTTTTTCCCTTGTGCCCCTCGTTATCACTCTCGCTCATACTGTTACAAAATATTTTTATATATATATATATTTTTTTAAATTATTATCGCATTTAACTTTGGGTTCAAATGTATTTTGCTATTAAGCAGCGCTGTTGGTACATAAATAATTTACATAAACCTATTAACGCAGTAACAAGTATTCAACAACGTTGCTGTTTAAATGTAATTTTCATAAAAGTCGTCAATTATTTTGCCAAAAAAACACAATATTGTTACAATAAAATTTTTTATTAAAATGCAAAAGAAAAAACTTAATTCATGATATGGGCAAAAAAAAAAAAAAAGCTGAAAAAACATTTACTAAAAATGAACATGTGTGTGTTGAAATTTTATCACTGCGAGCTTTTTTTCAATATATATTTAAAAATGTAATTAATTGGCTCAATGCAAGCAGAATTAATTATTTTTAAGTTTTTAAAAACCTTGGAGGAATAAAAAAAATTAGAAAAAATATATATTAAAAAATAGCCATAACAAGTGTAAAGAACTATGTGCAGCTAATAATTGTTAAGTAACACTTTTTTCAACACTGTTTATTTTTAGGTTTCCGTACACCAAAGGTAAAAAGGAATTTTATAACGATTTCCGTCCGTGTGTCTGTCTGTCTGTTTGTTACAGGTTGCTTTCTCCAGAACCGTAAGAGCTCCATACCTGTAGTTTTCACAGAAGATACAAACCGCTATAAAAACATAAATATGACCGTAAAAAATTAGTGGGTGTTCTGAATCAAAGTTGGTATATTTTTATGCAATCTACACCAATTAACACTCTAATGTACAAAAAATCAGAATTAAAGGGTATTCTATCAATTAAGGTAATTTTTAATGCGTGATTTTGAAAATTTGCTGTACCGGGAAAACCGTAAGAGGCTAACTCTTGAAGTTTTTAAAAACTGTAAAACTAAAAAATCTCAAAATTAAAAAAAAAATTGCTGAATCTAAAAATAAAAAGCGCCTAAATGAAAAATATCACCAAAAATAATATAAATTGCTTTAGTGCAAGAAAAACATTAACAAATGAAAAGGGTCATTAAAAATAACAAACATGGCAAAACACCGAAAATAATCGCCAAAATGAAAAAAAATTCCAAAACTTTAAAAATCGCCTTAACTAAAAATACTTTTTGTTACAAAACAAGTACCGAAGTTAAAAAGCATCAAAAAAGATTTTGTTTTTGTTTTTGTTTTTTATTTTAATTAATTAAATTTTTTTTTATTAATAGCAATTTTCGAATATGTATGTATATAATTATCATATAAAAGTATGTTGTACTTTAACACTTGCAAGCATAGCAACATACTTAATGAGAGCATAGCTATAAGGAATTACCTTTAGAATGCCAAAGAATTGTTTTATGTACATTTAAAGAAAAAATGCACGAAAAATTTACGTACATTATGGCTCTAGGGTTAAGCTTATTATGTCACACTCTCCTTATTGAAAAGATGGTTGACAATGTGATGGCAAACTATCTTTTATAGAAAAAACAAGGAAAAAGTGCTTAAGTCGGGATAATCTGAATTTGAGTTAATGGTGCCTTCTTAATCTGCATATTTGAAAGTATCTCTGGGCAAAATTTCAATTAATTTGTGCGATTTTTCAAGAAGTTATAGCGAAATTACTTGCGTTTTAGCCTTTTTGAACTTCTGATCTAATTTGGAATAATAGTTTAATTTAGTTTATACATTGGTATATTTAAACTTAAATGTATTATCTACAAAGTGTAGAATGATGTTTCCTTAAAAAAAATAAAGGTTAAGAGAGAGTTTCCTAATTTAACTGTAAAACAAATAAGTTACTGAAAATCAACTTCAACGCTTAAAACTGCTCTCAAATGCAAAACAGTAAAATATGACTTAAGCACTTTTTTCGTTATTGCCGCAGAATTCAAAAGTTCTTCAATTGGCCACAGTTATTTTAAATCCTTTGATACCTTACAAGACTATTATCCAACATAATCCAAAAAATTTTGACTTAAATGTGCTTACTTAAACAAATTATCACCGTCACTCGCAGCGAAATAATTCATTTTGCACTGCCTGCATATGTTCTATGTGCAATAGATCACACATGTAGTTAATGCAATCAAATGATTTATTTCACTTTTTAATGGGTTTTAAATAAACAACAACGTTGTTTCATTATTTTCGCTCTTTATTTTACTTTTTTAATAAGCTTTTTATGTTATGACGACAGAAATGAATGTTCATTTATTATGGCATCATAAATTTTAAAAATTCTAATAAAATTTTATTTATGTTTAAGCAAAAAAAAAAAAAAAAAAGATTTAAGGCCCTAAAATAAATTTTAAATTTAATTAAAAAATAAATAAATGTACATATAGTGAGCTGGTGAAAACTTAAACAAATTTTTAGATGTTAAAATTTCGAGCCGAAGAGGATTATTTAATAACAAATATTTTGTAAAAAGAGCAAAGGTCCGCCGACGTGTGCTAGAGGTGGATATATGCCCGACATCATATTGCATTATTAATTTTGAAATTTTTTACTTTCCATTGGTATCAATAAAGCTGAATTTGTCAAACAAAAAGTGTGTGTTTGAGGCCAATGTACTTCCTAACCTCAAACTTACCCACCCTTTATAATATTTATTTAATATTATTTGTCCCATTTGTGACACGTAATATTAAAGGAAAAAACTACTAAATTGGCCATTGAGGTGCTACTTTCGTACTTTAGAATTTCAAATCAGTGATACCAGCTTTTTTGGGTCAAAAAGCATATCAAAATTTAAAAAAAGCACTAAAAAGCGCAATTTTGAGATCTAAAAAGCGTAAAAAGCACTAATGTGAAAAACGAGTGAAGATCCAAACAAGTGAAGTTTAATAATGTATAATATTTTGTAAGTTGTTCTCTATTTCGGCAATAGTATCTTTAATGAAATATATCCGAAGAAAAAGGTATGCTTCACACTGAAAAATAAAGTTTTTATTAAAGTAATTTCAAGAAATACACAAATTTCTTAAAAGCACTACTTAGTGCGCTTCTTTTGTTTGGCACCAACGCTCAAAATTTGGCGTTTTGAGTCTACAAAAAGCACTAAAAATAGTGCCAAAACCACTAAGTTGGCATCGCTGTTTCATATAGTGCCAGAAAAAGTTTTCGAACATGTTACATCACATAATGTGTACTCAATGCTCTACCACTCGGCTAAGCTGCCATCTACAATAACAACAGCAAAATTTTAATATAAAAATGACATGAGTTTTAAAGTAACTGAGAATAAATTTGCTGGTTCTCATCAAATTCGATTACGTACTCAACTTAAGAATTAATTTTGGGTTTGTTCTGGATGACATTGTAGCTAACTTTTAGTCAGTCTAAGAAAAGCTAACCACACATTCTCCGACAGGGTATGTATATACATGAATGTATAAGTGTGTGTGTGTGTGTTTTTGTCCTGCAACATTTTCAGTTATTTGAGACAGATATTTGAACTCTAACTGTGATATTAATATACTTTCAAATATGAACATAAAATGGCATAGATTAAACAAAAATACGAGTATGTTTATAAAAATTACTTGAAGCGCGAACGATAGCAAAAAGAAAAACTTGCTGAAATCCAATATTAATCGCATATATGTATATACATACAAATAATTTATTTATTTTTTAACGAAACTTCTGGTCGAATAAATATTGCATCAAATATCTTTTAAAATAATCCTCAAAAATTGTATTTAAATAGTTTTTAGCATTTGATTTTTAGTAACACCAAAAATTATACTAGACAGAAAAAAACTAGTTTGCTTATTTCAAATAAAAATCGTTCACTTAATGTCCGCAGGAAAATTAAAATTATTAAAACATACCAGCAATAAGAAACTTTATTTTAGTTAATTTTTTTTTATTGATTTGTATAAAGCTAAGATTTGCATTTTTTAAGAAAACAAATTACATGTGATAATTTTCATGAAAAAAAAATTATATAAAAGTTAGTGTTTTAAGCCCCTTAATAATCAATTTTAATGTACAGTGAAACTTCGATACAATGAATTCCAAGGGGATCCGAATATACATCGTTATAGCCATTGATTCTCTATAAATATAAACAGGAAAGCCTTGATACAACGAAATTTTAAAAAATACGAAAAAGAATTCGTTATAACTATAGTTTTCTTTATTCAAATTCTATTTAACATGAGAATTCTAATAAAAGCTTATATATCATGCTATACATAATTTTATTCTTAGTTCGTTGTATAGATGCTTTTATACGAGTACTTTGTTGTGTAGAGGGTTTACAAAATCCGCTTGTAAATACTTTTAGACTTCGCTGTTCTTATAACGGGACTTTACCATTTAGGATTTATTCTGATTTCGTTATATTGCGGCATTTGAAGGAATATTTCGCTATATAGAGACTTTTTTGCTCAGAATTTGTTCGTTATAGCTATAGTGTATTTTTGCATGAAAAACTTTGCAATAAAGAGGTTTTCTCAAGGGGCTTAATAAAAAATACATATATATTATATTAAGTTTTTCGCTATAATGAAGTTCGTTATAACGAAGTTTCACTGTATTTTTAATAAAATAATAATTTGGGATTATTAGTGCGTAAAAAATGTTAAACTTAAAAATATAAAAGTTAATTGTATACGAGTATAGTCTGACAAACATTAGCAGAACGGAACAACATGTTGTTTTCGAAAACCGTCACACCTCCATCATCAAGGCTCTTTATGTTTGGTCCACTGTATGTGGTACCAGCTACGTCCAAACACACATACGAATAAACTGATATTTGCATTTGAGGTAAACAGCTTTGAAAACTCTTAAATTTGTTCTTGTTTCTTTGCAAAGTAACAGCAAGCATTGTTGTTTGCTGCTTTGTTGTTGTGGCTGTTGTAATCTTGTCGCAGTGAAAGCACAAAAGCTTTTTTTTTAACTTTGCACATGGTGCATATGGCTTAGACGCAGCTGCTTTACATACATACATATTTTTCAGCGCACACAGAATATGAGAATTATTTTGATGCATCGTATTAAAATTTGCTGAAAGCTTTTTTGTAATTAAAGCGTAATTCGGCCATCTCTGCTGTAAGACACTCTTGCCATTGTAATTTGTTATTTACTAATTGAATCTCAACTGGCACCACACACACACACCAACACTGATGGCGAAAGTGAAAACAACATGTTGTTCCGTTCTGCTAGAATTTGCCAGACTATTTACAACTATATTTGGTATTTTTTTATTCCTTAAAAATTATCACATATACAAAATTTGTTTTCAAAATCAAACAAACAAAAGACATTTTATTTTGATCAATTTGGAAACACTCGAAAAGGAGCTTATACATATGTACTTAACACCCTGCTCTCTCTACCCTTTTATATGTCTTTTCGCTTTTTCATAATTCTTTGGCAATAAGGCAGAAGTGCTTAAGTCATGTTTTATTGTGTTGCAGGAGAGCACTTTAAAGCTTTCAAGACGATTTTTAGAAATTTATTTCCTTTAGAGTTAAATTGGGAAATTATCTGTTAAGCTTTATTTTTTAAGCAAACATTGCTCTACACACTATAAATAATACATTTAAGTTCAAATATACCAAAGTATAATATACATTAAGCTTTTTATCCACATGAGATTAGAAGCCTAAAAAAGATAGGTCGCAAGTCATACTGATATAACTTCCCGAAAAATCGCAAAAATTAATAGAGATTTTTATTAGGGGTACTTTCGAATATGCAAACTATGGATGTACTAATATCTAAAAATCAGCTTATCACGTTTTTCTCTTTGCCACAGCATTATTAAAAACCAGTGTCTCTGAAAAAACTTACATTTTGTTAAAGTTTCAACTACATATGTATGTGTATCATCAAATATTGAATTAAAATCGGTCACACCCGTCACATTAAAAATTTTAAAAATTAAATAAAACTGCTATTGTATACAATAAATACTTGATACTTCCCAACAATAAATAAATTCACTAAAGTGTGCCTCTGGCTCGCATGCGAAGGGTTCGGTACGATGTTTGTTTCTTGTTGACGATTTTTTCGGTTTTTGGCGATTTTTTTAATTTTGGTGCTTTTTTTAGTTTTGGCGCTTTTTTTAGTTTTAGCGACTTTTGCGATTGTTTTTAGTTTTCTTTTTGGCGACCCTATTAAATTTGGTAATTTTTTGCACTTTAGAGATAAATTTTATTTTTTGTGATATATTTCATTTAAGCGCTTTTTTCATATAGGCGATTTTCTCTTTCGACATTTTTTTAATTTTGGAATTTTTAAAATTTTTTGGCAACGTGTTTTGCTTCTTGACAATTTTTTAGAAATAACTTTTTTTATTTGTTTGTTTTATTTTTTTTTTTCAATTCATATTTTTAGTTTAAGCGTTTTTAAGCTTTGACGATTTTTTTCGATTTGGCGATATTTTCGCGTTTAAGCGATTTTATATTTTTTTTCCTTTCCTGATACTTTTTGTAATTTTTTTTTTACACTGCAACGATTTATTTTATTTATGGGTGATATTTTTTATTTAAGCGATTTTTTTATTTTGGCGACTTTTCATTTCGACATTTTTTTAATTTTGGGATTTTTTAATTTTTTATTTTTTTTTTAATTTCAGGTGTCTGTATATAATTAATATACTTACATTAGGATATGAACATATTTCGGTGCTCACACACTTTAATTTGTAACTGTCATTACCAGGGCTAATTTTTCTGGCTTTTTGCCGGAAAAAGCATTTTTTTGCATATTTTAATTTTTTTGTAGAAAAATGCTTATTTTGGATCACCTTGCATAAAAAAGCATATTTTTCACTCTGGCAACGCGATTAATATACAACGACTTATATAACTCAAACTGGTGTAAAAGAAATTCACATAAAATATATTTCTCTCCTCTTCTTGCACATGTATGTCTGCATGTTATTATTTTTTTTCTTTACTTTTCTATAACTTCTACCACAAATTCGAACCGAAACTATAACCGCCGGAGGCTTATGATCGTTTGCTTGCAGATATTCGATTCAAAAATACCTTTCGTTGCCCTACGTCTCCACGAGCTTTCAACTTGGACATGACATGAACATGACGCCGGCAGAGCAACTGCGAAAAATTCATCAACTTCTTTGTTGTGGTGAACACGGGCGATGTCCATGTTCAGGCATATCAAAGTATTTTGCTGTAGCGCAACAGAGATAGAATATTTACCAATTTTGTTCTGTCTCTTTTCTTTCTATTGTAAATGGTTGCGGGCGGCGAATCTCATGGCGAACATCGTTGCTCAGACATACATATGTTCGGGCATCCATGTCAAAAAACACATGATTGTTCATTGTAATAAAGATCTCTTTGAATAAAAATACTTTGAAGTAACAAAATTGTTGATTTTATTCTTGCATATTTTGCATATTTGTGCATATAACCGTGCATATTTTGAAATTTTTTCGTGCTATTCCTGGCGCATATTTTTAATTTTTTTGCATATTTTAATTAGCCCTAGTCATTACCTTTGTTTTTGTAGGGGTAACAATTTTACATATTCTGTGAAAATTTCAAGTCCACAGCACTTACGGTTCTCGAGGAAACAACCGGTGAGAGAAAGTCAGACAGACAGACGGAAGGACGGACGGACTGACAGACTGACATTGTTGCGTAAACGAAAAAAAGTAAGCACAATTCATTATCTAGTAAAATTTTGTGAACCTACATTTTAATACTTGAGCAATTATTTATAGGAAATATAATACACTATCTATCTCCCTTTCTCTCTATCTCTCTCTCTCTCTCTCTCTTTAAGAAATCTAGTTAACAAGCACACGAGTTGTTGCTAAACTAAAAAAAGATATCAAATTATTTACCATATAGTGGCACATCTGTTTATTGTTTAATCCTTGTCACACAGTTATTAATGCCTGTTGACAGTTTTGTCACTCCTTTGGGTATAAAATAAGTTAAAATATATGTCTACACATGCTTAAAATCCACGTATGCCACTGAGTTGTAATTTGTTAAGATTTCAACGAAAGTGTGGGGAAAGAGAGACACAAAGCCAAATACAAAAGTTTTTTTTTCTTAAGACTATAAGATTAATTGTAATTGGTACACTTGTTTATACTTGTACTTGGTTATTGTTTGGCCAAATATTCTTTGAAAAGAAAATATGTTTGATAGCAATTTATAATTTGTAAACAAACTCAGCTGGGCATAAATTAAAAATATAGTTGAAGTCATGTCAAGCTGAAATTTTCATAGTAGATAGATACTTGGCGACAACAATTGACTACAGCAACGAGGGTGGATTACATAATGGCAAGTTATTGCTGTCATTATGCTGTCGTCAAACCATCACATGTTTATTACAAATATTTATGTTTAAAGTGGAGTACAGTTTATTACAGTTTTTCTTAAGAAAAATTCTTCAATTGGTAATAGTGTTGTTCCTCAGCGTTGCCAGTTTCGTATTTATAAACATATGTATTTGTTAGAAGTGAGCGCAAGCCATGAAATAAAAGTGTATAGTATTGTATTTTTTTGAAGAGCGAATATTGCTTGTAGTGGTAATCGTAATAGAGTGTAAAGCAGATGATATAGAGAACAGGGAAATAAAAAGCACTCAAAATCATTGTACAACAGTTGAATAGGCAGTTGTATCAAGTGTACAATATTTGTATAGTACACTTCATAGTGCGCCATACTTCATTTCACAAACTCAAATTTTCAGAAAATATTAAGGGACAATAAAACGTTTTACAATTATATATATCCATTGTGAAAGATATTATTTATTGTAGGTACATATTTTTTTTAGAGTCTTAAATTAATAAATTATAAAACTTAGAACAATATCACATGCGAACTAATACGCTCAAAAAATCGTTTCCAAAGATACCTTGATGTCCTGGAATCCGTATTATCTAAATTTTTCTGCAATACCTCTATGAGTTTATCTCATTTTTGCATTGAAGGACGCCTCGAGATTAAACTTTATGCTTTCTTAAGGCTTCGAAAACTATTTTACTATCCGTAAAGATACGAATAGGTAGTTCTTTCTCAATATCCTTTAGATATTTAATGTTTTCCATTATAGATGTGATCTCAGCCTGACAGACTGGATTATGATTCGGCAAGCTAAAGAATTTACATATATTACGGCTCATGTCGTAAAATCCACTATCCGAACGGTTTCCAATTTTAGGCGCGTCCGTGTAAAGGATAGTTTCGGGGTTCTTCCCTATTATTGTTGCTCCCTCCCATTCCATACCTTCAGACGTTATGGTGATGCAGTCACTTTGTACATATCTAATTGGGATTTTATCATACATGACGGTGGTGACGTTTCTCCTGGATAAGCTTTGCGTTGCACTACGGTACTTGGTTGTATGCTCTCCTATTAGCCATTCACCCATTACCAGCAGTCTTGTGGCGGCCAAAGCTGCCTCATATTTAACCTGGATATCCTCTCGCTCAATCTACCAGGATTGAGGCATGCAAAGCTAATGATTGGAACGTATAACCAAAATCGCTTCATAGCTTTCATGTCCCTGAGCAAAAACGGTCTAAGAATGCTGACAGTCTTCCTCACAGGCCATTGTAGACTGAAAAAACACCTCAACAGACTTGGAATTGAGAATAACAGTCTGTGGGGTTATGCCACAGAAGATATAGCCAATTGGGCAAGCACCTATTGGAGGATTGGGAACTGCTAACTCTGGACCCACTGGCAATCCTGAGATTCATCAGGAGAGTAGGTCTAGATGAGGTGCTCTAGCACCTGGCAGGGAAAGCAATAGATCTACTTTGGTCCCAGTGCCCTGTGCTTCCCGTTTGACTTAATTTATTCATAACCTGTATATCAATTGGCACGATTGAAAGAATGTTTTCCATCGCCTAGCACTATCTCTGTATTTTTTGAACGGATTTTACATTAAACTTCTTTTTTAAAGATGCCCACCACACTGACGATGCATACGTTATGATTGGTCGTACCACAATCGTGTAAAGCCAGTGTGTCGTCTTGGTATTTATACTCCATTTGGATGCAATAGGGCTTTTTATATCACACCAACCAACCTACTAGAAAAATCCAACCACAGCAACCAACTAATAAAAAGCAGTTGTGTATACTAGAACTGAGCACAAGCTATGAAAAAGTGCACAGTATTGTATTTTTTTTTAAGCGAATACTGTTTGTAGTTGTGATCGTAGTTGAGTGTGAAGTAAAACTAGAGAACCAGGAAACAAAAAACACACAAAACCATTGAACAACAGTTGAATAGACGGTTGTGTCAAGTGTGCAGTATTTTTATTATTGTACACTTAATAGTGCACCATACTTCATTTCACAAACTAAAAATTTCATAAAATATTAAGTGATAATAAAACAATTTACAATTATATTCATTGTGAAAGATATTGTTTTTATTTTATTGTTTATTTACTTTATAATTATAAAACTTAGAACAGTATCGCATGCGTTGTTTGTTTTTTCTTTTACACATGCACATATTTTTGCACTTGTGTGCTCCTTTTACAATTTCCAATCGGTGTGCAATAGTGAAATATGCTTCGACAGTTCAATAACTAATGCTTTTACTTGGCAGATAAACAAATGCTGTTGCATGCTTTTGATTTAATTTAATACCAGTTTTAGTGTTCTCATAAAATCAAGAGATAGAACAATTCAATAATGTACTGTAATGAGGATTAAGCAAGCAGACATTTTGTGCTCAGCTCTAATATTGCTCTATATTTAGAGCAATTCTGTCCACCAAGAGAAATGCGAGAGTAATGTATTCGCGTATGTGTATTCATTGGCATAAGAGGCCGATTGATGTCCGACGCTCTGGTGCTACTTTGGGCAGCTTTGATTTAGAGTCAACATACATATTTAATAGATTACATATCAATGAATAGAAACATATTTTTTATATTATGCAACATTTTAATTTAAAGTTTTATTAAATATTAATCAGAAATAATTTCTTAATCAGGCTTGAGTTCAGTAATTTCAATTCTTATGAATGAAATATTTTTATTAATTAATGTGAGTATCTAAAGAAGAGAAGAAAAATTAAACTAGACACTATTAGCTGGGGGAAATACCGATATTTTTCTGTGCAGCCACGCACTTCATCAGCACCCATGTCTATCTACTGGGGTAGAGATTATTAAATATTTATTGAAATCTTTAAGATGTATTCAAAACTTCGAAGCAAAAATTCATAGGACTTACCCCACTTTGATACTGAGGCGAAAAATGTGAAATCAATTTCCTCCAGTTTAGACACTAAACAGCAGTAATCAGTGAACCATTTATGGTAACTATGTTATCGCGCCACTGATTTCTTATTGGCCATTTTCGAATGTGTTAATTTCTCGTTGACAAAAAAAAAGGGTAATAAAAAAACGTTTTACTTTGACATACAAAACAAGTTTTGAAAACTCTGTTCTGCCCATCCATCATTTCATGGCAACAATCTTGCCAACCAACCATCCGTCCATATGTCACTTGTAATAACATTACGACAGCAACCAAAGCGAGAAATGACACTTTTTCCTTGTTTTCCTTGTTTCCACATCGTTGTCAACACATGCATTTGCAATTTTCGAGATAAGTTTTCTTTTTTTTTTGGAGGTTTTCCTGCACATCATCTTATTTGAGTTTTTTTCCTCTTTGGTTTTTTTAAGGATTTTATAGCAAATTTTAAATGATATATTATTTCTTTTGTTAGTAATTTATTGTATGATTGGCTGTCGGTTATTTTTAGACAGTTGTGCTGGAGTTCCTGTTTATCTTTGCCTGTCGTTTTCTTAAACAGGGTTTTATAATAATGTAAATGTGTGTATGTAAAGGGTGAGTTTTGGCAACACCCCAGTTGGCCACGTCCTTAAAACATCTTTGATGACGGATACAAGACAATGATAAGTCGTATAAGACATATTGAAGACAGCTGCATACAAATCATCGACAAAATTTTCATACAAATGGCGGCGAGATCACACAAGACGAGATGAGCAACAATATCGCCCAGATTGTCCTCAACACTGCTTTATTGAAGGTAAAACTTATGACACTGTCGCTCAGATTGTCTTCAGCAAAGTCTTATTGAAGACAAAACATATGGCACTTTCGCTCAGATTATCGTTAAAACGGCTTTATTGACAACAAAACGAGAGACATTGTCGCTCAGATTGACCTCGAAAAAGTTTTAATGAAGACAAAACGTGTGGCATTGTCGCTCAGATATGCATGAACGACGACATGTCGTGCATTAATCGTTGAAAACAATGTCGTCTGCGACGATTTGGCCAACTGGGTTATATGTCGTACATTTTTCATTAAAAAAAATTAGCCGATTGATATTCGGCACTCTGGTGCTACACCGAAAGAGTTTTGCTTCATAAGTCCATGAAACAATTTCATTAAAATTTTTTCACAAATCAAATGATAATTTCACAAATCCAATGAAAATTTCATGAATATTGTGAAAGAATTTCATTAGAAATTAGAATTGCTTCGTTGGTATTCTGGTTTCGTAAGAATATTTTATTGGATTTATGACAACAATATTTTCTCATTATTAAGAAACCCCTTTATACTTAAGGTATTTCATTCTTTTCATGAAATTGTTTCGATGATGTTCTAGCACTGCATTAAGTACACTGTTAAATAAATTAGTTGAAGTTTTCAATAAAATAATCTTGACGAAACTGATTTCATTAATCCAACGAAGCGTTGGTTGAATTTTAATGAATTTTTCATTAGATTAATGTCGAAATTCATAGAATCTATGCCGAAAATTCTTTCGTTGTAGCTATGGCCTCCGCCCTTAGTTTGTATATATACACGAATCCCCCCTTTACATAACGTTGTTCCCCGCAATCTTAAAGTTAGGAAATTTAATTCTTAATTAGAATTAATTGATTTTACGTCATATGCGAAGTTTGAAAGCTTCCTGAGATATAGACTCTCGAGTAGTACACGAATAGATCTTGGTGGTGAGATTCAAGTTGTTATAGATGTGGGTGGATAAATTCTCATTGATTTTTGGTAACATTTTCGGGCAACAGTGGCCGTGTCACAGATTCCGTTAAAAAATTTTTTTAATCGTTTTTACTGTGACAAGTGTGGCAATATAATTTTGTAGTAAAGCATAATGTGGCATATTCTTAGGCGTTTTAAATATTTTTTTATGAATATTTTACGGCCTGTCCCACGGTGACACTACGAATTGTTTGATCGACATGTTGTATTGCAAAAAAAAATAACATTAGAAAATTTGTTGTTGTTTTCAATATAAGTATTCGATCGAACGATTTCTGGTGACATCGTGGGACAGGCCGTTAATTCTGCCTTATATATTTCTTTTTTGCTTTGTGTACTGCCAATATGTAGATTTTGAAAAAGTGCATTGTAGCGTGTTGAAGATATTACCTACTTTGGACTTTAATACGTTTGCTAATAATACGAATAACAAAGCTAATTATAAGTTTATGCTGTGAAAGTTATTTTTTATGTCATTCGTTTAGAAGTTTTACGGGTTTGTTCCTTTGCATATAATCTACATAATGCAATGCTAAAGAAATAAATTCTGTACATTTTGTTATGTTGATTTTATTTTTGTAATGACTTGAGAAATTTACTTAATAAATAAATACAAAATTCAGTAAATTGCGACTTTGACCCGCACATGAAGGGTTCCGTACGGACACTAGATATTGAGATACTACACTCAAAAAAAAAAGTTAACTAAAACTTTGGAAAATTTTCTAAATTTGAATAAAAAAAAGTTGTCGTATGGCGCTAAAGCTGTTTTTTTATGAATGAATGTGTGTATGTATGTATGGCATGTAGCCAGCGAGCAAAATAATACGAAAATGTTACGAGAACGTTTTGCTTGAAAGAAAAATATTATTTCGGCAATAGTCATATTCGTATTTCGGAAGTTTTCCGCTTCGGGAAAATGTACAAATTCGAAGAAATACGAATGCAATACTTCTAGAAAGATAAAACTGTGATATTGCTAGATAATCCTGTAATTGAAATGTTTGTGATATTGCGAGATTATCTTTAGGAAGATAAATTATTTTCATAAATTCACTGAAGGAAGAATAGTATAGGATATAGTTAAGTCAACCCCCCGAATTAGAAGTACCATTAATTTAATTTTAAGTCAAATTTTTTAATGCTCAAATGAATTAAAAAATTGACAATGCAATATTCTATATTAGTTAACACAATATTAAATTGAAAGTTGAATAAAATTATTCATAACTATTTTTAACCCCCGACCAAAAAAAGGGGTGTTATAAGTTTATAGTCTGTAGCTGTGTATCGGTGTATCTGTGTATCTGTGTATCTGAGTGTCTGTATGAGTCCACGTACAGACCAAACGGCTAGACCGACTTAGACTTAGTTTTTTTGTTTGAAAGATGACTTGATCGAGAAGGTTCTTAGCTTTGCTTTAAGAAAAACGGTCTAGCCGTTTAGAAGATACCACATAATTTCTAGATATATTCGGGGATTTTTAAAATTTTTAATTTTTGTTATTGTTTTTAGATGTTTACTTTGTTAAATTTTACCCTGGAACCATTCTTCGATCTTTACATGGTTTGCTATAGAAAATCATAATTCACTTTGCGTCGCGTTTATTTTACGTAACCACGACACAAATAGAGGTGTATTATACATTTATTGCGCATTTGATAAAATACCAGGCTGAACAAAATGCAACATTTTAATAATAAAAAATAACTTGTTAAAGGAAAAAAATAAAAGAAGAGAGATGTCTTAGGTTAGCCGGTTATAGCTATGCTGCTCATTTATATAAAACAAATTTCATGTGTTAAAAACAATGCAATAAAACTATATAATATGATGATGACAAATTCCCTGCAAATATTTGAAAACATTTCCATTTATTTCCCATTATTTTCTTTTCCAGCGGCGTACGATTAAATTAATGTATTGTTTTTGGGCGGTGGCGGACGTTAGCCGGCTTATAACCGATCGGCTGTGTTCTCTGGTTTGTGCTCATGTGCAAAAATAAAACAAAAGCGAATTGAGCAATCCATCTCATTGTTTTTGTTTTGTTTTTGTTTCACTCACTTCAAAGAAAGAAAAAAAAAACAAATTCAAAAAATTTGTTTCGTTTATTTTACTATTCTAGTTTTAAGTACAAAGAAAACAAAACAAAAATAAATTTGTAACTGTAATAGTGTCGAATATTTTCGAAAAATCACGTTCTTACTCCTGCATCGCACAATAAATAGCTTAGCTATAATAAATGATCAATATATTTTGAGCTGTTCATTCAAAAAGTTTCACTAAAATTAAAATATTTTAATATCAAAAAAATATTGCTTTGGTGGTGTTCGTCTAAATGATAAAAATAAGATATTGTATATACTCGTATGTGTGTGTATCTTCTGGATAAGTTATCTTCAAAATGTTTGCAGGGTACGGACGTATTTATGTGAGATGTGTGTATGTATGTATAAAGACTAACTAATTGAATTTTATGTACACTCGACACACAATATTTCTTTTTTTGTATAAAAAGGGGATAATTTATTAAACATTCATTCAGTAAGAAATACATTAGAATTCTGTGCATAAGTTTAAAATGGCAGCAAGGATATTGTTTTCTGTTATTCATTACTTGCTTGGCGATAAATTCAGTCACATCGCTAAAAGAGGTCCTTGCGAAACTAACTATGTAAAAGGAAAAATGGTAAAATATCCTAAATAAGTAACAAATTTAATTTATTTATTATTTATAACAAATATGTTTAGAAATTGAATCTTTTTTCATAACTTATTGCTAAACCAAGCTTATTTAAAAATTGTACTACGGAGTTTTGCTGATGCAAAAAATGCACCAGTCAAATGCTTTGATATATTTGAAGGTTATACTAAATGTGCAGGTTTAATACCCATGTCAGATTTGAAATAGGCAAGGGACTCAATCGAAAAAGCAGAAAAAGAACGAATTAAAAATTTGGAAAAAGAAAAGCAAAAACTGCCGGTGGAATTTCATAATCCTTTGTCCTGTACATTGGCGCCTAATCTCGATTTAGAACAGCACGTAGATAGATTGGCCTCTACATCAGTCTCAAAGAAACATTAAAACATGTTATTAATATTGTGTGGCGTATATTTTTTTCTTTTTTTATGATGTACATATGTATATACATTCTCTTGTGTTATACAAATAGCAAACCACAATATAATTATGATTTTCTTTTCAATAAATTAAATATATGTATGTATTTAATTCAGCAAAACTATTACACACTCTACTTCTTTCGAAAGGGTTTCATTTCATTTACAGCCGGTTTTTTTTCGAAAACATAAAACTTTTCTTTCGTTTTTATGTTTCGTTTATAAATAATAACGTTCTAAAATTGATTTTAAGGTAAGACATTTTTAAATTTAATTGAAGTGAAGTGAATTTTTCTTTTGGGAATAAATTCTTAATCGGGCTTAAGTTAAGTATTTTCAGTTCTTATTGAATGAAATATTTTTATTAATAAATGTGAATTTCTAAAGAAGAGAAGAACAATTAAACCAGGCTTTATTAGCTGAAGGAAATACCGATATTTTTCTGTGCATCCACAGAAACTCTACTTGGATAGAGATTGTTATTAACAGGGCTACTCCCCAAATAGGGGATTTTGTGTCTCGTTTTGGCGATTTTTTCTGTTTTTTCTGTTTGGGGCTTTTTTTCATTCTGGCGATTTTCTTTATTTTGGCGATTTTTTCATTTTAGCGATATTATTCTGTTTTTTTTCATTTTGGTGATTTTTGTATGTTTTTTGTTTTTTTTTAATTTTGGCGATTTTTTTCATTTTGGTGATTTTTTTCATTTAGGAGATTTTTCGGTTTTTCGCGATCTATTTTAGTCTTAGATTTTTTTTAATTTGGCGCTTTTTTTCGTTTTGGCGTTTTTTTTTTTGCTTTTTGGCGATTTTTTTCGGTTTGGCTTTTTTATAATCTTGGGAGTTTTTTTGGTTTACCGTTTTTAAAAATTTCAAGAGTTTAGCTCTTACGGTGTCCAAGATACAGCAGCAAGTTGTTAAAATTGCATTAACTGATGGAACACCCTTTAATTAAAATTTTTCACCTTTGGTGTACGGAACCCTAAAAATTAAACCAGGCGTTATTAGCTGAAGGAAATACCGATATTTGTCTGTGCAGCCATAGAATGGCTAGAGATTGTTATTAACAGGGCTAATACTTAATGATCAAACAGAATAGGTCCGCAACTTCAGGAAAAATCGTTGTCAAATTATCAAAGCCCATAATAAAATCTACGGCAGTAACTTCAAATGCTCTATAATTTTACTTTTATTTTCTTTTGTGCTTATTTTTCTTTGTAGTTTTGTTCACAAAATGTATGAAATTTATTGAAAGTATGGTAGCATTCTTGAGAGAATGAGTATTTATATATGAGAGCATAAGAAAAAACGTTGTCAAAATAAAATAAATTCTATCTATCGACTGCTTTCTGGTGCTGATTTTTTGTGTCAATTTGTATGGAAAATGTGTTTATGCCGCAATTCTGTTTGATCATTTAGTTTCATGCAAATAAAGTTGCCAGCTTAGGGGATTTTGTTTCGCGATTGGAGATGCAAATTTCGTATTGGGGATCTGGGGATTTGTTGGGGATGATAACCAAATTTTAGGGGATTTTTTTTGGGGATTTTTTTTTATAATAAGAATGATTTTTGAACAAAGAAATATACGTCTGGCAAGTCTAAAAATGTGTGTTACTATTCATAGTGAATGGTTTCTAACAAAGAAGAAGTATCAAGGCAGATTATAAACAATAATGAACACTACCAAAACAAAAATACGTAACAAAATGTTAAATGACTTGTTGGAAGCACTTCTTAGAATAAACACACACCCTAAAAATATGAAATTCAGTTTGTTGTGACAAATATAAACCTTCTGCGGAAATGCTAACGCTTTTTAGTACAAGTACTATGTCCAACCACCAAGTTTCTGAGACTGATGAATCAGAAGATTTCGATTCCGCACTTTTTGAAATAGTAAACTTTGTTTAAAAAGTTTCTTATACTTGTCTATATTAAACCATTTGTAATTTTTTCTTTACAAGTCTTATAAGTACAAATTAAATTCACATGAATTTAAATATATATGTATATATCGATATAAATAAATTTTATTGAATAAATATGTTATTTTTGTAATTATTTTTAAATAAAATTAAATAAATTTTATTTTTTTCACAAATGAATTAAAAAAAACTCAATTTGGGCATTTTTGGGGATGACAAATGAAAAATTGGGGATAAGCTCTAGAAAAAAAGCTGGCAACACTGCATGCAAATGCATTTTTGTAGTCATCAAATCAAAATTAATGTGGATAATTTAGTTTTCCGAATTGAAGAATTTGCAAAAAAAAAAAAATTGCATCGATTTGTTAGTGTATAGTTTTGCATATTTTATGATAAATGTTTTTTTTAATAAAACAAAAAAAAAATTAAAAAATCGTACTTTTTCGAAATATTCAGATCACATTCTGAAAATAATTTGTACTATTCAATAGAATTTTAGATTCATTTGATCTAGAATAGTTTTAATTTTTTCTGAAAAAGACAATGAATGTCATATAGTGCATTTTAATCCAAAATTTATAATTTCTTTACATTTGATCACGCCTATACCGCGCACCATTTTTTGAATTAAGGAAAAAAAAAATTATTTTTCCACATTGGATTCAATGTAACAATAATTACGCACAATAGCATTCCATTAAATATTTTTATGTTTCTTTTTTAATTTTCACTCATAGTGCAAAAAATGGGCAGAAATGGCCCAATGCAAACAACAACAAATTTTGTAATATTATTGTTGTTTGCAATTCAAGTTGTCGATCGAACGATTTCTGGTGGCATCGTAGTACAGGCCGTCAAATCTAGAATTATTATTGTAAAAAAATTTGAAAAAGCCTAAAAATATGCAACATAACCGAAAGCTGTTATTAACAGGGATGTCCCAATTTAGCATTTTCATGTTATATCTGGCATTTTTCAAAGTCAGTTGGCATGAAAAAAAAACTGATTTAGCATCCCAGCTAACCAAAACATTCGTAAATATATCGCATTCGAATGTTGTGTAAACATTTCTCGAACAAAACACTCGAGAAAGACTATCGTAAACGGAAAGAGAAAGTGCTGCTAGAGCTCACTCGTCGCTCAGTTTGTGGCAGCAAATCATTCGATTTCGATGTTTCGCTCTCGAATCTATAGCGAACCTTTAGCAATATTATTGCTTCTAAATAGCAAAAAACGTTATTGCTCTTTTGTTGTACATGGAAAAAAAATAAAAAATTGAGAGAAACAAATTGTTTCTTGTTGCTAAACTTTTTTTTACGAGAATGTTTCGAGAATTGTTGGCTATAGCGAACATTCGTTTATTTTCGAAACTCAGGTTGGCTGGGATGTAGGATGTAGATGAGTTACACCTAATTTACATTAAGCATTTTTTCATGAAATTAGTTGCATGAAAATTTTTCATTTGTCAATAGGAGGACTGGAGGAGCAACCCACATCAAAAAAGTTGCCAAAAATGCATCAGAGATTCATTATACGTCCTTTTTTATATAAAATTCTCTTCAATTGCGCTGCATTTAGCAAATAAAAAAAACAATGTGAGTCCGATCACAGGGGAGATGTGTAAAGATCTAGTAATGAAATTTTTTTTAATATTGGCTTATGGCAACTAAAATGAGATATATAAATTTTTGACTCTACTGTATTTAAAATGCTATGGAAAACTGCATCTATATTAGTGGAATTATTAGTTGTGGGGGTTTGTGGAGAATTGCTCATATGCAAGTGGAAAACGTCAAATAAAAATTTTGATAAAGCTTGCGACTGTGGGTATGCAAAATTTGTATTAAAATCACCACCCATAATAATTGGCATGAGATGGAGATTTTTACCCAATTGTCGTGCACCAGCTTCAGTGTAAGGCAACAGTACTTAATGAAGATAATTTATAATATAATATTATAAATTTTTTATAAATACTGCTATATATTTTTTAAACAAATATTCGACATTTAAAAATTTATCTTTTATTCAAAAGTTTATATTTATTTTATTTATTTTATGTTTTTCAACTTTTTAACCAAATTATCCCCACTGGCAACACTAATACACTTCACAAGCAATTTCTATTAAAATTAACCTTGCTCCTGAACGTATGCTTTAAAATTCGGTTGAGTGTATTTATAAGCCGCTGTTAAGTTTCTCTGTACTTCTGGATTACACTAATACACTCAGCCATAACTCACACCGGTTTGATAATTTTACTTTTTCATAGCTTATTGCTAAAGCAAGTCAATTTTATTTACTTATTTCTAAATGGTTACTCATGTCAGCGTGGTTTTAACAACTGTCAGATAAGTATATTAAAAACAGATTATCGTGAAGGGGAACTTACTCATACAGTATCATGCTATGAACATGATGGTGATTATCTTGGATCTGCAAATACAATAAAAGCAAAGCTTCTAGGGAAATAAAAATTGTACTACGGAGTTTCGCTGACGCAAAAAAAATCTCTGCCAAATGCTTTCAAAAATTTACTACTTGCGTCTTGGGTTGTTGACTACTGTTATTTATAGTTATACCTTGGTTTAGTGATAAACACGAGCCCGAAGCGGATGATGGCAGTGAGATTAAATGACGAGTTACTTGGCAACGGTATTGTTAATGAATCATTAGTCGAGCATAGGACAAAGTGAAGTTGATCGGGTATGAAAAAGTGGCTTAGCCGTTAGAAAAAGACTATCATCAGATTTTTTATATTTACTATTTGCATAAGGATCTTCAGAACTCACAGTAAAATAGGCATTTCTGCCATTAGAACTTACTTCACAAATTTTTTTTATAGAGTATTCCTCAATATCACTTTGTTTTTGGCATATTTTTGTTTGTTTCTTGTTTTTGCTACTTCAGACTATAGAGAAAATGTTAATAAAGTAAATAAATACAGTTTATTGTTTAGTATATAAAAAAAACTCCGCTAAGACGTCCGTCCGTTCACTATAAAGCATCAACGAGAACGAACTCTCAAGTTGAAATAACATGAATTTTAAACTGAAAAATAACGAAAATCCATGTTAAAGCAAAGTTATTTTCAGTTGAAACAGCATCATTTTATATATTATTGAACTTTGTTTGTTTCTATATACATTATTTGTTTAGGCTAAATTTCGTATCGCTCTGTAAGCCAAATTACACAAGATAATTGCAACGAAAACAATCAAAAATCTTTTAATCGGAAAAACTTTGTTAGGAACTTAAAAAGTAAAACAACTTTAATTTGCTAGGTCTATTAGCATATAAATTCCTTGAAGTTTTTTTGCTATTATGTATCTATTACGCTTAACACATTAAGATTGCGGGACGTCTATTAGAAATCCAAGAAATGGTAAGCCTAAATAGCAGCTAATCTAAATTCCCCTGGCTATGATGAAAGTGCCTTTTAATATGTTTATTGTTGTCATGCCATTATATTTTTGTCTCAAAATGATTAATTTTAATCATTACCGCTTGTGTTTTTTACATGCTTCTTTTCTTGTTTCAGATTTTTCATTTGCATGTGAATTCCTTTTCCTCAAGCTTATGTGTGAATATCTACTCCGTTTTCTGCAAGTTATGGATTTTTAAACTGAAAATTCTTCTTCCTTTATATCATGTTAGCAATTTATGTATAGATACGAGTACTTATGTAATTTGCTGTGTTGTTTTCTAGCGCCACGAAAAAAAAAATAAATAAAAATATAGGAACAATTTATCTTGATCATTACTTTCATTCACCTAAACTTTGTATGTATTTGAAAAAAAAAAGAATGACAATGTCACCCAGATTGAAGTTTTTGCCTTCATCATCATCAAGCAACCACTATAATGAACGGCCGCCCGCCCTCCTCCCCTTCCCATAAGCTTTTGCATTGTCAAAAGGACAGTTAGACACGGTAACTTTAAGAATGAATGTTGTTGCTTGTGCTCGGCCTGTCATTAATCATCAGCCCAGTTTCTTTGAAATAAATTGTCTATCCAGGAACACAATAATTCTCAAGTCGTATAACAGTTTCGTTTTTTTATATTTCAATTCCTGTTTTTTATGAATTACTTTTGTGGATGATGATTGTAAAAATTTACATTTTATTTGTCATCATGGTTTCTTGCTTTATTTATGCTTCATTCGAGAACAGGAATTTGTCATCGTTTCATATGAAAAACAATTTATTATGTTTAAGTATGTGTGGTTCCATTTAAAATGGTTTCTATTTGTAAGCTAAATTATTGTAAGGATGGAGATCATTGCGTAGATTTTTTTCTTTTGTCTTCAAATGTCGTATAGTTGCTTTGTTGTATTGTATTTGGAACTTTTGGAATTTTCTTTATTTATGCTGCCACTTAATCTAAGAACATGTTTTTATTACAATAAATGGTGGATTTGTATAATCATCTTTGAAAAAAAAAGAAGTCATTTAAAATGGAATTGTATTAATTTGAAATTCTACTTATTACAATTGCCCAATTCACAACCTATTGCAGGAGTCGTAGTTCGTACAAACGTTGTTGGTAATTTCTTTGTAAACATTTATTTATAACATATCGGCCCTGTTCTGTAAACCGAATCCGAATAAATTTCTTGTTTTCTTAAAATTAATAATGGTCCTGCAGACGTATTTAAAATCATATACGAAATTTTCTTTCAGATATGATATTTGCGAATCTATATAATAAAAAACTTGTAAGAAATCTAAAAAAATATTTCTATTCTCGGGGTTAGTTTCCTAAAAGCGTGCGGTTTCAAATCGATTGGTTTACAGAACCAGGGCCGTATGTTTTTATTGAAATTACCAACAACTCATGTACGAATTACGACTCCCACAATAGGCTGTGAATAGAACAAATGTTTTTTAACATACAATAATTTTTATTTTGTTTTAAAAAGCATCAATCCTGGTAACTATTATTATTTCATTTTGAAATAATTATAAAAACATACTGATATTGTAAAATTTAAATTGAATCTAACTATTGTGCAATAAATAACGTGTGTATTCGCATATGTGAGATAAAACTAATCGTAAGCAAATGAAGCCTTCGTTTTTAGAATAAAATGCAACATTTTTATTACTCAGTGAAGTACGACCTTGACTCGCCCACAAAGGACGGACACTAGATACATATTTATGTAATAAATACTATACGAACTTCAGCTTATATAATCAAATATCTTATCTGATGTAGACCATTTACAAACAAAAAAATTTTGTTTTAACGTTTTTTTAGTTTTATCGCTTTTTTCGCCTTGGCGTTATTGTTCGGTCTTAGGCGATTTTTTCAAATTAGACAATTTTTTATTCAACAAATTTTTATGACAAAAAGTTAAAGTCATAGATATGACAAATATGTTGATTTGTTTGATGATTCCACTAAGCAATTTTTTTTATCTCTTTTATCATTTTTTATTATTAAAGCTTTTTATTTGCTGGTCGCCCGGGCAACAGTGTCTACCAGAAATTCTTAATAAAATGTATATTTAATTATGCGAGTATTACTCCGGCTTCTTCGTAGATTTTCAAACTTTTTTTTCGCAAAGATTTGTCTTCACAATTTTAAGTTTTTGCTCAATGTGTAAAATAATTAATTCAGAATTCTGGCAATTTACGGTAATAAACAAGTTTTATTATTTAAGAATTTTAATTAGTGTACCTAAAAGTTTTTTGTTTGTGAGTTAAGAGGAAAAATAAATTTTTGTATAAGAAAAAAATCAAAATCAAAGTTGACTAAAAAGTTATAAAAACAAGTCATTCAAAATAACAAGCAACAAATAAATAAAATTTCATTTATATTTTACTTTTTCTACATTCTCATAGTAGAATAGGAACGTATTGTGTTAGCCTGAGAAACCAGACTGGTGTAAATGATTAAACTACTAATCATTGTTTTTAGGCTCATAATATTCTACTTTTTATTATGCTTATTTGAATCATTATCCTTACCCTTATCCTTATCCTTACCCTTATCCTTATCCTTATCCTTATCCTTATCATTATCCTTATCCTTATCCTTATCCTTATCCTTATCCTTATCCTTATCCTTATCCTTATCCTTATCCTTATCCTTATCCTTATCCTTATCCTTATCCTTATCCTTATCCTTATCCTTATCCTTATCCTTATCCTTATCCTTATCCTTATCCTTATCCTTATCCTTATCCCTATCCTTATCCTTATCCTTATCCTCATCCTTATCCTTACCCTTACCCTTATCCTTATCCTTATCCTTATCCTTATCCTTATCCTTATCCTTATCCTTATCCTTATCCTTATCCTTATCCTTATCCTTATCCTTATCCTTATCCTTATCCTTATCCTTATCCTTATCCTTATCCTTATCCTTATCCTTATCCTTATCCTTATCCTTATCCTTATCCTTATCCTTATCCTTATCCTTATCCTTATCCTTATCCTTATCCTTATCCTTATCCTTATCCTTATCCTTATCCTTATCCTTATCCTTATCCTTATCCATATCCTTATCCTTATCCTTATCCTTATCCTTATCCTTATCCTTATCCTTATCCTTATCCTTATCCTTATCCTTATCCTTATCCTTATCCTTATCCTTATCCTTATCCTTATCCTTATCCTTATCCTTATCCTTATCCTTATCCTTATCCTTATCCTTATCCTTATCCTTATCCTTATCCTTATCCTTATCCTTATCCTTATCCTTATCCTTATCCTTATCCTTATCCTTATCCTTATACTTATCATTATCACTCCCTGCTGAGTATAGCTGTTAGCACTTACCGCCACATGAGAAGAAACTGGAAACTTGCATTCCTTTTGTAGTAAATATAATAAGTTCAAAAAAATTTGAAAGTGAACTTCCTTTTTGCTACTATTATATTTTAAAGAAATGATTAGCAGTTTGTTAAGTTAAATCATGTTGGTTTCTTAATAATCACTAATTGCTGCTGCAGTTCTGCCTTAAAGTTATTTAAACATTTAATAATTGAACCAGAAGTCGCAATATCTTTAGTACAGTGCATTGAAAAGTAAAGTCTTTTTCTTCTATCTTCATTATATGAAGTCTGAAAGCGCTTTTACAACTTGTTTCTCTTCTTATTTATTTTCTTATCTAATAACTCTATTTACTTCTTTGCCTTAACAAATATTTAGAAGTATGTTAGAAAAAGCAGAATTTATGAATGAAAGGAAAAAAAACAACATTCTAATTTATTAGAATCCCTATAATTCCATAAGCATAATTACTTTTAAAATCATGAATTAAAAAAAAACAACAAAATAAATACAAGCAAAAGTTCTGCAAAAATAAATTGGTATCTTTGATAATGCTAAGTGTATTTGAAATATTACTACCAAAGTATTTTACTGACTATAAGGTTAGAGTGACCATTTTTTTACTTGATTTTAATATTATATTATATATATATATATATATATATATATATATATATATATATATATATTTACTTAAGCCTAGATCCCACTATCGGCACAACGTACCGATTTTCGTCGGCTCGCTGAAATAAAGTCATAATTAATGAGCTAAAGTGGCTTTATTTTTCAACTAATTGAAATATAAGGACATAATTTTGTCACACTCCATTGGTAATAAAGCCGTATAGACTTATTCCGGAATTAATTGAGAAATAAGGCCATTTTGGTTTATTATTTAAGACTTTCGAACAGTGCCGATAGTGCGATCTCGGCTTTAGATAGCGATTTGACATTTCACTGTACTGAAAACTTTTACTTCAAATAAAATTTAGAACTAGATATTAGGAATTTTTTTTTGCTTGTTGGTTAAGCACCGCCTATATGCATTTCGCTTCTGCTTTAGAAGAATATTTTTATAACACATCATTATTATTTTAACAAGCAGCTATGTTATGATAAACCAAACACAATTCTCGTATTCCATTTGCACAGAAAAATATTACTATAATGCTGAATATTGTATTAACTTATACCACACACCGTGGCTAAACATGTGATTATAGAAGAAACAGCAACAGTTATTTTGCTCCGCTCTGCTACTAGTGTTTGTTGGAATAATTATAATATTTGTTGTAATTTATTTAAAAATAAAATATCATATAAAGCAATGTTATAGAATAAATTACTTACGAAAACATTTTAGTTTTACACTACCTGGGCACACTGACAAAAATCTTTTTGTTTTTTTTTTCTCTTATATAATTTTTCTTTTTTTTTTGCTGTTTCGTGCTAATGGAGCCAGTTACTTAAAAATCCCTTTTAGTACTTCATTTGCTATTTGAGTGTGTGTGTGTGTGTGTGAGTGTGTGTTAAAAAAACACTCTAACACGCTAAAAGAGGCTCAATTCAAAAGGATACTTACTAATGACATTATACAAAAACAAAAATTTGCATGTGAAAGAAAGAAGAAGAAAAACAAACAAATAAAACCATAAATTAAAAAAAAAGCAAAATTAGAATTATGCACAGCGAAAAGGGGATATTTATTACGAATACATAACACCTACACATTCATATTTACTTCTGCCTTTAAATGAATTATCTAATAATGTAAATATGACTGCAAGGATAATGGTCCTTGGCATAAAGGATAATTGTTTGCCAGAAAAGTAGCTGCAGGCATTTAGTTAGCTATAGGCATTTTTGTAATAGGTTAACGTAAAGTACTCGTATAATAGCTTATGGTGCGGGAGTACAAAGTTAGATATTTGTAATATCTTATAATGAATTTACAAAACAATATCAAGGTTTTAAGTTTTTATATGAATTTTAAATGCCAGACTGGTAGATTTTAAATTTAAATTTAATGTTCTATAAATATATATAGTGATTTAGAAAGAAACTCTCTCTAAAATTTCTTAATATCAAGCGGCTTTTCTAAAGAATTTCAAAGATATAAAATTTAAAATAATTGCATTAAAGTGTGAAGGACTCCCTACGGACACTGCTTATGAAATACTATATGAACCTTAGCCTATATAATCGATTATCTTACCTGATTTTGTTTTGACGTGTTTTTTTTGTGCTAATTTTTTCGTTTCGCCAATTGTTTTTTTCGATTTTTTTGTTTTGGCCCTTTTTTCTATTTTGGCTAATTTTTCGATTATTTTTTTTTAGTTTTGACGAGTTTTTTCCTGTTTGGCGATTTTTTCAATAAGTTTTTCTAGCTTTGACGATTTTTTTATTTCTGGCGATTTTTTTTTTTGGTTTTTGGCGACTTTTTTCTGTTGTTTATTTAGTTATAACGATTTTTTATTTCTGACGCTTTTTTTTGGATTGGCGATTTTTTCGGATTTCGCCTATAGTTTTCTACGGTTTTTGGCGATTTTTTAGTTTTGGCCCTTTTTTCTGTTTTGGCTATTTTTTCGATTATTTTTTTTTCTTAGTTTTGACGATTTTTTGTTTCTGACGCTTTTTTTTTTTTGGATTGGCGATTTTTTCGGTTTTTGGCGATTTTTCAGTTTTGGCGCTTTTTTCTGTTTGGCGATTTTTTCGATTATTTTTTTCTAGCTTTGACGATTTTTGGTTTCTGGCGCTATTTTTATTGGCGATTTTTATCTGTTGTTTTTTTAGTTTTAACGTTTTTCTTTTATTTCTGACGTTTTTTTTTTTTTTGATAGGCGATTTTTTCGGTTTTCGCCTATAGCTTTCTACGGTTTTTGGCGATTTTTTAGTTTTGGCCCTTTTTTCTGTTTTGGCTGTTTTTTCGATTATTTTTTTCTTAGTTTTGACGATTTTTTGTTTCTGACGCTTTTTTTTTTGGATTGGCGATTTTTTCGGTTTTTGGCGATTTTTCAGTTTTGGCGCTTTTTTCTGTTTGGCGATTTTTTCGATTATTTTTTTCTAGCTTTGACGATTTTTGGTTTCTGGCGCTTTTTTATTGGCGATTTTTATCTGTTGTTTTTTTAGTTTTAACGTTTTTCTTTTATTTCTGACGTTTTTTTTTTTGATGGGCGATTTTTTCGGTTTTCGCCTATTGTTTTCTTCGGTTTTTGGCGTTTTTTTAGTTTTGGCCCTTTTTTCTGTTTTGGCTATTTTTTCGATTATTTTTTTTTTTTTAATTTTGACGATTTTTTGTTTCTGACGCTTTTTTTTGGATTGGCGATTTTTTCGGTTTTTGGCGATTTTTCAGTTTTGGCGCTTCTTTCTGCTTGGCGATTTTTTCGATCATTTTGTTTTGCTTTTGAGGTATTTTTATTTTATTTTGGAATGTGACAGGCGATTTTTTCGGTTTTTGGCGATTGTTTTCGGTTGTTTTTTTTAAGTTTTAACGATTATTTTATTTTTGGGGTTTATTTGGTATTCGCGATTATTTTTTCCGTTTTTTTACAGTTCAATGGTTATCGGATTGGTTAGATATCGGAAGTTGCTTATTAGCAACTTTGAGACGTAGACGACGGTACTGAACTTACTTACTTCATCTTGCTTCAAACTCTTTCCGCTGGATCGTCTTTTTTCCTTTGTCCTGAACTCAAGAGGAAATGCTGCACTATTTAGCAACTGATTTGCTATTTCCATCTGAAATTTTATAAGCTATATTTGCAAACCATGCCCCTATGCTCCTTGTAGGAGTTAAAAGGAACAAATATATATATATATATATGTATATATATATATGCAAACCCTATTAATTGGTTAATGCTGATCCCATGGCCCAGTAACTATTTGCTAGAGCGATAATTAATTTTATTCAGCACAACTTGCATGTCAGAGAGATTAGCTCTTTTCAAGTGCTGGTTTGGCGACATCAATAAATATTTATCTCTTGGGATCTGAGGGCTGTATGTTCCTATTGGCTCCTTTCCAATAAATGCAGAAAGTAACTGCACTGTTTTGCTATCCCACCCACGAACTGTAGCAATTCCATGGTTGACATCGCATTTCATATCGTAGGATGCAATACCAAGCTTTTTCATCAGAATACTCGGCCCAATCCAGCTGCTCCAGGATCGCTTTTATGTATGTTTGACAAAGTATTTTGTGTTATTTGCTCTTGTCTTCGATGTTAATGTTTTTACTATCAAGTTCGTGGTTGTGTCCATCCACTGCTGATAATATTTTTTATTGTTTTTCAGTTTTGGGTGATTTGTGGTTTCGGATTTTTTTTTTATTTTGGGATATTTTAGTTTTAGTGTTTTTGAAAATTTCAAGAGTCTGCCTCTTGTCATTTTTAAGATAATATTAATAAGATATTACCTGTCATCCGTGTGCAACCGTCTGTTCTTGGTATTTATTCCAAGCATAGTTGCAGCAAAGTTTAAGTCCTTTTTATAAGCAACCTTAAGTAATACTTAGTTGAATTATATTTGTTCGAACTTTGTTTCGTTTTGATTAAGCTTGGGTTAATATTTTTAAGAAACCAAATTGTATGTGATAATTTTTAAGAAAAAAAAAAAATTACATCAAAATTTATTGTAAATATTACGACAAACATTAGCAGAACGGAACAACATGCTGTTTTCGGAGTTCGCCACACACATTCATCATCAGTGTTCTTGTGTTTGGCCTTTTAGTTTATGCAAAGTTAAGTTTAACATATCTCACACTACATCATAAACATGAACACAATTCAAAAAATTTCAGATGCTCAGTAGTGGCAAGCAACTGTTGACGCTGCGCAATTGACGCAAATTTGTAACATAAAAACAAGAATAGTTAATGGAAAAAGAAATTGTTGCGGTCGTTATAGATTTATTCAATTAACAAACAGTTTGAGTTGTTATGTGGTTTTCTTGTTGATAAAATTAATACGATTTACCACATAAAAACAATAAGGAATCTCTATGAAAAAATCTTCGCTTCTTTCTGCTGGTATACCCCTTAGCCTAAAAACGTTTCAAAGATAAAATCTTCTTGATTCTATGCGGCAGTTTTTTCTCTGTGTAAAAGATTTAGGACGTTTTTGTTTGAAAATGCTTCTGAGTTCCTGTCTTTGAATTCTCTAAACTATTTTCTTCAAAAAATGGTTGTTGTCTTTGATAATGAAAAATATAAATATTATTGCCATGTTTTTAAAATATAAAAATTCAATTAAAGTATTATACAATAGTTTGAAAAATATATGAAAAAATATGTGTTGGATATAATGTTTAGAACAAAATCGTCCATAAACAAGACGATACTTTAGTCGAACAGAATTAGGGCATAATTCCTTACATAATTTTAAAGCAATATCTTCTTTTTTTATCTGCCTAAGAAATGACAATAAAATACGCTGTGTTACTTAAAGTGCTTGCAATGAAAAATAAAACTTGATAAAAGCTTTTCCATACCAATTTGCCAGCAATAACACAATATTTTATAGTTCACTTGCATAAGTGTTTCCCTTGCCACACACTGATAATAATCATTCATATTCCACCAAAAAAAAAAAAGACATTATCGGAAATTCAAATAAAATATAAAGAAAAGCTAAAGTTTTACAACTTCTAAATTCTATTGAAATTTTAAGGATTCATAAAAAAAACTAAATTCTTCTTTTATATAAAAAGAATAAAAAAATTTATAAGTTTTCTCCCGAAAGCCAAAAATTTATAAAAGAAAATAATGTTAAAAAAAATATTCTGATATAAAATGAAGGAGTGACTGCGTGTGTGTGTCATAACAAAATGCAAAAAGAATTAAACAAATAAAATCCACAATTTCTGGGTATTTGTTCTCTTCACAGTGGCAAACTAAAGATTTTCGATAGAAATCTGGAATAGAAGAAGAAGACTAAAAACCGACATTCCGTTGCTGGACCATAACGTTTAACTTATTGCTTGCCTTACTTAAAGACTTGCATGCAAGTTGCCGGTCTCATGCTCATGCCAATTGAAAAAGTGATGGCTGCAAAAAATTGTTGATGTGCAATTGTGTGACCATCAAATAGACATAAGCCACCCACTGTAACGGTAATGCTAACAAACAAACAAAAAAAATTATTCGATGACGGGACAAGCTGACGCCAATGTATTTTTCTGCAATCATTTCTCTCATATGCTCATCGCTAGTTTTTTTCTTTTTTTTTCGGCACATCTTGTTAGCAAAGTTTTTACTTTACTTTCGGAGCAAAATATAATATATATATTTAGTTATAAATGTATTTTTTTTTAAGTTTTTTGGGTGGAAAAAATTAGCAAACTTTGCAAATTTGTTACTTCTTTTACGATAAACACACACAAACCTTAAAAAAATATTGTATATGCGAAATGTCCGTCCAGCATGATGAGATTGCAATCGACTACATTTTATGTGAAAAGCATTTGTTTTGCAAATTTTCTAGGCTTAAGGAATATTTTACAATGATATATTGCCATTTTTAGGCCATATTACAAATGTCATTAAAATAGTTACTTATTAGGAAGGCAGTAACCATTAAGCGTTAGTGCCGTAGAGCTGGAAAAGTTCTTAGGCAAATATAAGAGTAAAAATGTTTTCTGCCTTACCTGCAGTTCAGAAATCGAAGAAACTAAGGCCTAGGGGGCAAATTACGGCCTTCGAAATCCAACGAATTTTCATTCAATTTTAATTGTGTTTGTATAGAAATTTCAAACGCTTTCGAATTCCCTAATTTGCCCCCTGTTCCTCTAAATCCCCCACGGGAGTCTATGGGCTTGGCAATCCCGGGGCCGCAGCTGGGGTAATGTGGCTTTTCCATTGACGTACCTTTGGTACACTACCCATAGAACCTATGTGTTACTACTAGGGTTTTTTCCCGGGATTTTAATATATAAGATCTGTTTTATATATATTTTATATTGTTTTAAGCTTTCTAACCAAATTTCTATTAATGCCTGGCAAATTAAATGTATATTATTTCTATGGAGCGGGATTCTGGGATCCCGGGATACATTCCCGCTTTTCCGGGAAATGAAAAAGTCCGGAAAAAAAACTCTAGTTACTACCCTATCTCTGTGCACATATTTTTAAAAGGAAGACAGGTTCCTGTTGATGTCAGTTAGGTGCAGCGTCACCTAGAACTACCCTGAGTTCAAAAGATGATAGAGATGAAGCCTTTATGTTGGAACTTCGAGGTATCACTAGATGCTTGTCTCTGGTACCACGGGTGCCAGTTGCCCGACAGTCGAGCTGCTCTGAAGTTTTGAGTGTATGTAGCCGTCGTCAGGATCCTTTGCTAAAACGCCGAGTTCGTCCTACCCCATGGGGCTTAAGGTATGATTTTGGTGTGTGTGGAATAGGCACTGGATTATTGGCGACTCAGGTATGCATTCATCTCGGATGAGTGGTTGAGCTGTGCCGGCAATGGTTGAGGTATTCTCTTATGGACCACGCTATAGGTGTATACACAACACCTTGGCGTAAGAACTTTGAGAATTCAATGTGGTAATTGTTGGTTGCCACCAAAAATCGCTGGGAGAATAGTCTTGGCCTTCCAGTGTTAAATCAATGCTAGTGGTTGGTCTGACGCGGTCAGCCATACACTATTCTAGGTGCTATTGCTATTTAACAGATAGTACTGTTTTGACAAAGTCATTACGGCATAAAGAGTTAAGATAGCTCTGAGCACCTCATCAAGGTGCTTCACGTAGTACAGGGATAACAACTATGATCGAAGATTGCAACCTAAGTGCCTTGAAGAATGGGCACTAGGTTCATTTTGAAAGGGTGCAAGGGAGCGATGGTTAGCGTCTTTTCTACATCCGGTGTTTAGACCACCGAGAGATAATGCCGTAATGGCAGGTGCTCACGATAATCTGAAACACATCTGTTCCTCTAAATACGATCGACCGTTTCGATCGAATATACGCCCTAATTCAGTAAGAAGATTTAGGACGTTTTTGTTTGAAAATACTTTTCAGTTCTTGTCTTTGAAGTCTCTAAATTATTTTCATAAAAAATGGTTGTGGTCTTTGATAATGAAAAATATAAATATTATTGCCATGTTCGACGATTGTATCGTCTCGTCTATGGACGAAAAAAGCCGTAGTTGTGATTCTTTAAAACAATTATTATTTATTATCTATGCTAGAAGGTTCGTGTATTTGCTTTATGATTTTGTTCCAACACATATTTTTCAAACTATTGTATAGTATTTTAATTGAATTTTTATGTTTTAAAAACATGGCAATAATATTTATATTTTTCATTATCAAAGACAACAACCATTTTTGAAGAAAATAATTTAGAGAATTCAAATAAAAGAACTCAGAATTATTTTCAAACAAAAACGTCCTAAATCTTCTTACTGAATTAGGGCATAAGTTAAAGTATTATATAATAGTTTGAAAATTATATGAAAAAATATGTGTTGGATATAATGTTTGGAACAAAATCATAAAGTAAATACACGAACCTTCTAGCATAGACAATAAATAACAATTGTTTTAAAGAATCACAACTGCTTATTTTTTTCGTCCATGGACAAGGCGATACATTCGTCAATAGGGCAATAATGTGCAGTTTCTACAAGAAAGTCAGAAGACTCGTCTAGAAAATGTATATTAAAATCATTCAAAAATAAAGAGTGCTTTCCATATAAATTTTATACTTCAAACGATCGTCTGTCTGGGTTGTATAGACAGGGGGTTAGTATTAAATAAAAAATTAGTTTGAGTTTTTTTTTAATAGAAATATTCGATCGAATCTATCGGGTGTTTTTTTTAGAGTGTCACAACTTTGAGTTGGTATCACTGCTTTATTTGAGCCTTTTTCAACTGACAGCTAAGTTGAAATACATGAGGTCGGTTACATGCAGTACGTGTCCGTCAACGCAAAGTACAAAAATTGGTTAACTGTTAACTTTTTGCGTACGTTGAGTAGTTTGACAGATATTGGTTGGATTTTTGGTATTTTTTGATTTAGAGTTTTGTGTTTTGTGGCAGCAAAAAAAATTATACAAAAGAAATAAACGAAATAAATACAAAAAGTTGAATTTAATAAATAAAATGGAGAATCGACCTATAGAAACTGTTCAAATGCTTCCGTTAATAAAATACTCATTGCGCCCACCTTCTCCGTCGTTGCGTTAAAGTCAGTTGAAAAAGGCGAAGTTTAACGTATGACGGATTCATTCTGCCCCGGCCTTAACAGCTGATAGTTGCTGTTTGTTAAGTTTGCTTTGAAATTTCATTATGAATTGACTTACCCCAGAGCAACGCGTGCAAATTGTTAAAATTTTTAATCAAAATAATTGTTTTATTCCTCAAACTCATCGTGCACTTCTCATTCCATTTTTCCCATGAAGCCCATTTTTTGTTAAATGGGTACGTAAATAAGCAGAATTTTTGCATTTAAAGTGAGGAGAATCCACAAACTTTTGTCGAAACACTATTACATCCATAGAAAATTACTGTTTGGTGCGCTTTGTGGGCTGGCGGAGTCATTGGCCCATATGTCTTCAAAAACGTTGATGGTCAGAATGTCACTGTCAATGGTGAATGGTATAGGAACATGATTCGAAGTTTTTTCGTGCCCCAATAACGTGGCATTAATGTTGCTGATATGTGGTTCCAACAGGACGGAGCTGCATGCCATATAGCGGGCGCTACAATTGATTTACTCAAAGAAACTTTTGAGGAAAAAATAATTTCACGTAATAGCCCAATTAATTGGCCACCAAGATTGTGTGATTTCACCCGATTGGATTATTTTCTTTGGGTTTGTGTTGAGTCACTTGTCTACGTTGATAAGCCACAAAGAAATGAATACCTGGAAATCAACATTCTAGGATTGTTGCTGCAAAAAGTTGTTGAAAATTGGTGTTCCAGATTGCGCCTTCTACGCGCCAGTCGTGGCGGCCACATGGCAGAATAATGGGACCTATTTGGCTCTCCTAGTGCAGGTGCGGTATAGCATCACCCCTCCCAGCCTAACCTAACCTAATTGTTATCACATATTTTAGTTTATAGAAAGCAGTTTCACCATTAACTACATTATCCTGAAATTTCAATTAATTTTAACGCTTCTGTTTCGTACAACTACTGCATTAGTACATATTGTAATGGTTTGTGTAACAATGAGTTTAAAATAACCGTAAATATTTATGTGTATACATACATACATACATACATACTTATGTATGTATGTACGTGCAGGCAAGTAAATGATCTCGTATCTCAATGGCGCACACACTCATAACAATTTGTTTCCTCAATTCATAAATGTCAACTCTTTACCATCTGCACTTGGAGTTATAAAATCCGTAAAGAGTATGTGTAATGTTCTTTAAATTTTGTTGACGTGCTGGGAAGTGGAAGTTAAGTGAATATTTTAATTGAATACATACTATGCGATACTAGTAACAAGATGTAAATAGCAGAATAGCAGCAGATAATTAAAAGAAGGGTCTAGTAATTAAGGGAGACGGGTTCTGGAATAATTGTAAACTTTAATGCCCTTATGCAAAAACGATTGTTAAACTTAAAGTTGTTTTAACAAACGAGTTTTGTATGGTTTTAAAGCATGCTTTAATTTTAACAAATGTTTTTGCATAAGGGCATAAATATTTAATTTGAATGATGTTTATTATAGTACAAGAAACATAATTTAAAATAAAAGTATTGAACAAAAATTATAATTGTTATATTTGTGGTAACGTGGCATTTTAAAGGCTGAGTGTAACCAGCCTAGATTTCGAGACAATGTAAATGCCCTATTAGTTCTTAAATTATGGTTTGCATCTTTGCTAAATTACTAAAAAAAAAAGATGGTGTCACTGCATAGATCAAACACACACTCGTGTATTTGTGTTAACTCTGAATAGCAACCCAGCGGGAAGAATTTCATACTTCAGACCTTTAATAAGGCCTGCTTAGAAATTTCTTTGATTAAATTACTATTCTTATTTAACTGCTAAATAATGTCTTATAGAAGGCCTCGAACTTTTTTGCACAAAACAAAATACACACTCCATACTCAAATCTATGAGCAGCAAGAAGAGAAAGAGTAACATTTTATTTAAATTTTTTTTTACTAAAGCCAAATCAAAGTCCATTAATTTGAAGGCCTTCCAGAATTTCTGTCTAAAGAAGCGAGAGCGGAAACTCTATCCTGCAATGACAAAGCATGTAAAAAAGATATCAGTATGGAATCTAACGAGCAGGCCTTGCTTATACATCTAAAACAGTGATGTCAAAAATAAAACTATAGTTGTATGTGTGAGAAACGTTGTCTCGTTGCTCTCGAAAGTACACAGGAAAAATAATTATTTGGAATAAATGATGTTTATTGAAGTAGCTAAAAATAAATAAAAAGGAGCCTATGTGATAGAAAATTAAAAAATAAGATGAAAAAATTAAATATAAAAGTTGGCGGCGACCTATATTTTTCAAGTTATCGGGCTCTGAACTTTTCATAGGAAACTCTGAAAAATCTCAAAAAAAGAATTTTTAAATAGCTTATCAGATAGTAATTTGAAAAATAAGAAAAAAAAACTTTAAAAAAAATTTTTCTGCGGGCCATATTTCCCGAGTTATTGGTCTTTAAAGTTTAAATAGAAAGTGCAGTTTAGTGAAAATGCTCCAAAAAAAGTCAAAATGTCTTTTAAATACATATTAATTTCTTTCCTTAAACGTTTTACAACATCAAACACATTAAATATCGCGAAAAGCATTGCTGATCATAGAATATTTTTCGCATACCACTTCTTTTCTTTCACTGTATCTATAAACAAATTAATACACCCGCTACGCATGTGTTCTCGTCGCTGTCTCATCGACGACTAAATGGAAGAGAATAAGAATGTGTGTGATTTTAGTTTGCACAATTCTGCCATGAAACTGACATCAATGATCTAAAAGAAACAGTATTGAGGCCTTCTAGAAGGCATCCTTAATACTTATTTTTCCCGCTGGAAAACCACATTTACCTATACAAATAAGCCAACGCACTGATGCGACTCAGATGAATCTATTTAAATTTATTGCCATAACTTAAATTTATACCTGCATCATATGTGAGCATATACACACACATACACAAATATATATAATTAAATATACAATAGCGTGTGCTACACAAACATAGACACACACACACATACACATACACATAGTACGTATTTATTGTGGCATCAAATTTAACCAATGATGCATTCGACTTTAATTAATTTCAATTATTGTTTGCAGTGAGTGAATTGAAATTGTTGTTTTATTTGTAATTGCAATTGTAATTCTGATGTTGAAGTAATCGTTGGTTATACTATATAATTCGCAGCTCAGAAGGTTTTTCGCAAAGTCCTGCGAGGAGGGGGTAGGTGGGAGGTGGGGTTATAACTTTGGTTTGGTGCTATTTCGTTGATTTAATTGTTTAAATGCTACAATTGTTGCAATTGATATTATTTTAACATTTAAATAGTGTCATTAAGAAATTAAGTGATTTAATTTGATGAGATTTTTAGTTGTTTAAAGTTAAGCGTTAATTAAATAAACTTTAATTTATTACTTATTTACACAAGAGAAATTCAGGTTTAATAAAAAATATTAAAAGAAATAAATAAATACCTTTAATGTTGTTTAGGTCCGAAAACCATTTAGTGGAGCTACGTCCAAGCCATAGGCACAACGTGCGAGCTTTTATAAAAGAGCTTTTTGCTTTCACACCAACGAGAGCAAAATATTTAATCCGATCTTTGCGGCAAGATGTTTGCTGCTTACTTTGCAAGGCAAGAAAAGCAAATTGTAAGAGCTTTCAAAGCTATATTTTAGCTCAAGTGCAAATGTCAGAGGATGTGTATTTATAGACCAGACACTTGAAGAAAAGTTTTATAATTTAAATTACATACATACTGTGGTTAAATCTATAATGTACACAGAGAAAAAACTGCCTCATAGAATCCAGAAGATTTTCTCTATGAACCGTTTTTAGGCTAAGGGGTATCCCAGCAGAAAGAAGCGAATATTTTATCATAGAGATTCCATATTGTTTTTATGTGGTAAGTCTTATTAATTTTATCAAGAAGAAAACCCATAAAATCAAGAAGAAATCTTATTATTCTCAACTTTTTTTACTCAATTTCCGTTATTTTTGGCACCAAAAAAACAATCCATAGAGAAAAACTTCTTGATTCTATTAGGTTTTCTTATAAATTGTAAACTATATGGATTTCTTATTGATTTTATTAGGTTGCCTTCTTGATTTTTTTAAAAAAGAGTTTCTTCTTGATTTTATTAGGTTACCTTATTAATTTTTTCAATAAGGGTTTCTTCTTGATTTTAGTATGTTCCTATATGAGTATGTGTAAAGCATCTTATAGATTTTTTAATAAGGAAATCTTCTTGATTTTATGGGGTGTCTTGTTATTTCGTTTCTATAAATAGACATACAGACAATTTTTCCATGATCTTTTTAATTTTTGTATAAGAATGTATGCACAATAATTTCAATGGTTATTCGTGCTGCTGGTTAGCATATTGGGTAGAGTGCTTGTCTATCGGTCAGAAGTTTGCTGGTTCAATACTTGGTGAGTAAGTTAGTTAAGAAAATAACATAATGTGTATGTATATACATATGTATAAATAAATAACATCTACAATATACTACACACATATGTATATGATATAGAATTTAAATGAAAATACATAAGTACAGAGAATAAAGACGCAATTTTTTTTTAATTTTTATTGAAAAATTCAATCAGATAACCTCATAAAAACTACAAGATTTGTTCTTGATTTTTTCAAAAAGGTTTTCTCTATGAAATGAATAAGATATCATTATTGAAAAAAACCATAGAGATTTCTTATTAACTTTGTTCTATTTTATGAGGTATTTAGTAGGCACTGATATAGTGTCTTCTCTTCTGGTATTACCAGTTAATTATTTCATACTGAGGAACTCCTCTTCTACAAGACTTTCCGTAATTAATTTAATAACACATAAAGTTAAATTTTATCAAGTTACATAGAAAATTTTATTGTCCAATTATAACGAAGAAATCGTTATTATATTTAGTGTGTATCCATGTAATTCTAACTAAACAAAATAGCTTCTATGGCGTGAAGGATATTATACGAGTATAATCTTTTTTAAAATCTTGTTTTCATTATTGTTGCCAACACCGAAAGCTTAATACGGCCACAAGGAAAGAACAAACCACACACACACATAAACACGCATGCACGTCACGTCAACTATGCGCCGCGTACGTTGCGGTGCGAGGCTTTACATAAATTTTTAACTCCTAATAGAAGTAGACACAATGAAATCCCAAAGTCAACATTAACAAGGAAATGTTAAATAACTCAAAATTAAAATAAGCCTGAATAAAATTTAATGATACAGAAGCGCGCGCATACATTACGTGCAAAAATATGTATGTATGTATGTATGTATGTGAATTGACATCTAGGCTGCTGTTTTGTTCTGTTTATGATAATTTCTGCTCCTTTTTTATGCTGGAAAGAATAGATTTAAATATAAATTTGAGATACCTCGTGCATAACTAGAGCGAATAATATAAACCTCACGGGCAAATCATAATGCAAATGTCTTAAGCTAAAAGGCAAACGCGATTTGACATTGTGTGTTAAATCATGTGTGTTGTGATTCTAACAAATTTTTTCACACTTGATTAAAAACTTTAACTAAATGAACAATTAGTTTGGAAAAAAAAATCTCAAGCTTAATTGACTACAACCGCTGCTGCGGCAATTTTTTTTTTAAGAGAATTAACACTCAAGCAATGGATGCCTACTACTACTATTTATTACTACGTGTTACCTTCTTTAGGAAAGCGATAGTGATGGAGAAGACAGGTGGTAAAGGAAGAGCTAAAGCAAAGCTTTACTCTTTTACAACTCTGCTTTTTTCACGTTTTTTTTTTAATAAAGCAGCGCCTCTGGTGTCAATGAGACATACCAATTTTCAAATACATGTTCAATAAAATCCATTTTATTGCTTATTTTACTTTGCCGATGATTCTGCTACACACTACGGACTAAGTTGGGTTGTCTGATGTTACATTAGGATAAGCATCCGTTGAAGTCGGTGTAGTTTTAGGGTGCGAACCGAGCCGGCTGACGCTTATTGCAGGAACCAATGCGAAGAAACTGGTGCTATACAAATTAGTAAAAATTAGTGCGAACAGGTCATAGTGGGCGCCGAGCTGGTCAGAGCGCAAAGCTGATGGAATGCGAGAAAACAGTTCCAAAGCGTATTTCAGCGCCGAAAACATTGTTTATGTTATGTTGTTATGATTTCAACTTGTTTGGAAAACAAACAAAAAATTAAAAACAAAAATTTAAGAAAAATAAAATAAAACATGCAATCTAAAAAGTACAAATACACAAAAAATAAAAATTTTAAAAACCCCCGATATATCTAGAAAGGATATAATATCTTCTAAACGTCCAAACCGATTTTCTTCAAACATAGTTTAGAACCTTCTCAATCAAGTCACCTTTCAAACAGAAAAAACTAAATCAAAATTTGTCCAGCCGTTTGGGCTGTACGTGGACACGGACAGACAAACACTACAGACTTATAACACCCCTTTTTTTTGGTCGGAGTTTAAAAATTATAAAAATGATAAAAATTAAAAAAATAAATATGAAAAAAATTAAAATGATTTGTTATTGATAAATTACATTAAAACAGTAGCCGAAGCTTTTAACTTCAATTTCACAAACACGAATGAACAAAAAACTCAAATACATACAAACAACTATATATATAAAACACAAATAATAGATAAAATATCAGCGCTAATTCTCGCTTGCACTATGCACACTCAAACTTGTTTCTCGCATGAATAAGTTCTCGCAATAAGCGTCAGACGGCTCGACTCGGCTCGGCAACAAGCGCCCATTCTGTTCGCACCCTTAGTGACCAGTGCCTTATACCTGCATCACTAGAACTTTTATAGCTATGCTATTTGTGTCACGACACAGGAGCTAGTACGTGATTTTCGTAGCAAAAATAATCGATACTATTACAGTTATAAACTTATTTTTGTTTTGATTTCTTTGTACAAGTTCTTTTAAGTGAGTAAAAACAAAAACAAGACAAAAACAATGAGGAGGATTGCTCAATTGTTTTTTTTTTATTGTTTTTGCACATAAGCACAAACCCCAGAGAATACAGCCGATCGTCTGTAAGCCGGCTAACAGTCGCCGCCGACCACAAACAATACATTAATTTAATCGTAAGCCGCTAGTAAAGAAAACAAATGGGAACTAAATGAAAACGTTTTGAAATTTTTGCGCCGAATTTGACATCAGCATATAATATAATTTTATTGCATTGTTATTTAACGCATTAAGTTTGTCTTATATAGCTAAGCAGCATAGCTTTAACCAAGTGTCCTAAGACATATCTGTTCTTTTTTCCCACAACAACTGATACAAATGGAAACTAATGAACACCAGAAAAAAGTGAGTAGTGTTATTATTTAATGACTGTCGGCAAGCGTGCTCGAGCTTAGAACCTTGGGTTTTGTAGTCAACGTGCTAATTACTTTAGCCAACGACAACGCTCCTACTTTTTTGTATAAGCTCTGTACTTTATACTCTAAAAAGTGCCAGAATATGAAATTCTCTTCATTTGCCAATTAGTTAGGGAGGCGTTAAATTTTAAAAACATTTCCTTTTCAGTATTTTTCATTTCCTAATATATGTATTAGGGCGGGTCGATTTGAATGGAGGCAAAAAAAAAACCTCAAATTACAAGGAAAATCGTATTCTAGGGATCAAAACAAGAAACTTTGCCGAAGGAAGCATACCTCCAAAATGTATTTTGATGTCCCGACTTTTGATTCGAAGGCTCAAATTTTTAAAAATCTCACTTTGACCCATTTAGAGTTCCTCAATCGAGTGAAATTTAGAAAATTAAAATTTTCTTTATAGCACAGTCTAGCTTTTCTTTGCTTTCATCAAACAACATTGATAGACAGCAATTCGAATCGTCGTCGAAAATGGAAAAGCGTATATGTATATTATATACCCTTCCATTTTTCCATTTTTTGGTAAAGGCAATAAAAAATACGTATGAGTAATATATTATTTTTCAGCAGTATCACTCATACGCACTAAAATGGTGATTTTTTGAAATGTTTGTGTTGGTAACCCCCTGGTGGTGGTTCCAGGGGGTGTGCCACTGGCATAGGTGGGTCGGCCCTCCAAAATTAGTGGGGATCGGTCATACATTTTGACTCGATTGAAGAACTCTAAATGGGTCAAAGTGAGATTTTTCAAAATTTGACCCTTCGGATCAAAAGTCGGGACATCAAAATACATTTTAGAGGTATAGTTCCTTCAGCAAAGTTTCTTATTTTGATCCCTAGAATACGATTTTCCTTGTAATTTGAGCGATTTTTAAATCGACGCGCCCTAAAGTACAAGTTAAAAATAAGTTGCTTAAACACTTAGAGAAATTTATGGTTTTAATGTGTAATTAAAAAAATATCACTTTCAAGTGACCGTATTGGAAAAATTTAACTGGGTTTAAGTTATATTCAAATTTGGCGCTCTTAATACCAAGTCCAAAATTCTTAGCTGCTGTTATATTTGCCTATAAATTTTTTCCATTTTGTGTATACTTTCTTTCTGGTGTTAAAATATATTTAATATAAAAATCAAATTTGATTAAGAATTTTGCCATTGGATTGTTGTGGTGTATCTACGTGGTTTTTATTGTTAAGCAAATATTTAGTTAAAATTTTATCAAGGAGGGCAAAATATACAAACAAACACACATTTAAACACCTCCAGTTGGGTGTTTGTTTTCCTTCTATTTATATATTTTTTAATATGAATGCTGCTCGCTTGTAGACACTTTCATTGTAGTTCATGGGTTTTTTTCATTACTTCACTTGTTGTACTGATGACGCTGCTTTTGTTGCTTGTCTTGTGGCAGTGGCAGGGGCAAGAAGGGGCGGTGTGTCAACACTTTGCCACAAAACATTCCATGCTATTATTTATATATGTAGATTTCTCACTAGATGTTCTTCTTCAAAGGGACTCGTTGTTGCTCTGTGTGTGTGTAAGCGTATTTTCAAAATTTTTATGTGTATTTATTTCACATAAACTTACAAGCCAATATAATAATTTATGCCATAAAATATGGATTTAAATTGACTGAAATGTAAACAAAAATATTTGCATAAATTCTGTTTTTATTTATGCACACTTTTTATCCTGTTGTTATATTTTTTTGGGTAATAAATTTTATATTGTGAATATTAACTAGAGTTTTATTTATTTCTATTTTTCATTTTTTTGTTAATTTTTTTTCTTAACTTTAATAATACGGAAAATTTTTATTTAAAAAGGTATTGCAAAAGAAGAGATCTTTTATATCAATAATAATAATAATAATAATACTGCTGTTGCCATGACACACACAGATTTTATTGGACTATTTATTGTAGAGACTTTTTTTATATTTATTTTACGAAATATTTTTTAGTCAGTAAAACGAAAGTGTGTACAATATATTTTATTTTATTATTATTTATTTTCATCCTTAAGCTGACGTGATGTTAAATTAAAAATACATTTACATAAAAGTCAGTTTACAGGATTTAGAATTTAAATGGACTTAAAAGTTGGTAGTCCAAAGCCTTACAATATCAACTTTTCATATTTTAGTAGGATTTGATTAAAAAAAAAAGTATAAGCTTTATGATTTAAAACATTTTAATTTCTCATATATTTTACAACACAGACAAAAAATAGGAATATTCGAAACACACAAAAAAAAATATATGTATGTGACCCGGTCTATGAAAAGTTGGTTTATGACTCAAAAAATTATTTTTCACTTTGTTTTTTGGTTCGGATAGTTTTTGAGACGCTCTTTAACATGGTGAAAATCAGAAAGTCATAACTTGCAAAATTCTTCATCGACAGACATTATAGGTATTCACGTCAAAATTTCTTAGAGTGGAAAAGGAGAAATTGGAAATAAATGACATTTTACCAACAGTTTTTTCCCTCAAAACTTCACTAGTTTATAATGGAAAAGACCAACAGAAACAGAACCAAGGAGAACAGCTACCAAGAAACTGACGAAATGCATTGTTTATCTTTAACAGCTGATTTCTCGAAATTTAATTTTTGAGTCATAAGCTAACTTTTCACAGACCGGGTCACATATACCCAGCAAAAAATTTCAAAAAAAAAATTATTCTCCTCATTTACCCACTTGTACATAATTTTTTTAAATTTAAGGTAATGTGATTTGTAAGCGAGTAATGAAATTTGGTAATCAGAAAAGTAAGTCATTATATGGCAAGTAGTTCTGACGGTAATGTGTAATTTTTTGCTCGGTATGACTCGCGCACGAAGGCTTCCGTACGGACACTGCATATTTTATACTATTGGAAAGATCCAATTTTTTGGTATTGTATTGACGTGACGTCGATGTTGCCAACAGGAATATAGCTATGCTATTTATGTAACGACACAGGATGTGATTTTCGTAACAAAAATAGTCCGCACTATTACAGTTTTAAATTAATTTTTCTTTTGATTTATTTGTGTTTAAAAAAAGATTACGAAAATGAACAAAACAAATTGTTTGATTTCGTTTTTTGTTTCGTTCCTTGAAGTGAGTGAAACAAAACAAAAACATTTAGAAGGATTGCTCAATTTGTTTTTCTATTGTTTTTGCACATAAGCCCATCGTATGTCAGTCGGCTAACAGTTGCCGCCGTCCGCAAACAATACACTAATTTAATCGTTGGTCGCTACAAAAGAAAATAATGGGAAATAAATGGAAACGATTTGAAATATTTGCGCTGAATTAGACATCATCATATAATATAATTTTATTGCATTGTTATTTAGCACATTAAGCTTGTTTTATATAGCTAAGCAGCATAGCTATAAAAGAGTGTCCTAAGACATGTCTATTTTTTTTTTTTTTTTTGCAAATAAGAAATCACTTAATTGTTATTTACATTTAAGACGAAAAGAAAATACATACCGAATTATTCATGAATATGAAAATAAAAGAACTTATGTACACTAATGTAATATAAAATAGTCAAGAACAACAACAACAGCAGCAGCGCTTCTAATTAGTTTGCCAACAATATTTAATTTTCTTAAGGACTTTTTCTAACAACAATATTATATGCTACAAAAAATAAAACAAAAGCAGAAACAGAAGAGACTCTTATATTTGTTTACTTTTCTTAATGTTTTTATTTTTTTTTGCAGTTTTTGGATATTGCTGCCGCCAACAACTCGGCCCACATTGACGCGTATGCAGCAGCTGTTTATATAAAAATTACTTTGTACAGCAATATTAACCCTATTGTTGTTACAATGACATACATACATACTGTCATAGGAAAACACAAATACACACACACACACACACACACACACACACACAAACACATACACACAAACATTAACTTAAGGCCAAAGTTATTTACAGTTTCTTGTTGGCAGTAACTACGGCTGTTTGCGCAAGTTTTGCTAGTACGTTGCTAAAGGAGCCGAACCAACGAAGCCTTAACGCATAAAGCTCATTTATGGTAAATGTAATTTAATAGAAACCGTTCTTCGACGCCAACTTTTTGTGCTGTTGATGATGAATTTAAGGCAAAAAAACAAAGCTGAAGAAAAGTTATTTAAAATATCAACAGCAACAACAGCAACAACAAAACCAACAATGTCGGCAATAGAACCAAAATTAGAGTGTAGTAACTAACAGCATCTCTAATGGCATAATAATGCACACGAGCAAAAGCAAACACACACTACGCCTCCCTTGTTGCATAACGCCACTGCAGCACTAATAATATTGCTACTCTGTCTCTCTGCCACTCCAACCACTGTTGATTATATTCAATTGCAACAAAATGAAGTACGAGTAGTGTGAGTGGCTGCGAGAAGCACTTGGCTGTAGATCTGCAGGTAAGTTTAAAGTTTTTGCTTAGTTTTAAGTTTGCAAAAGTGACTTTTAATGGCTTTGGATATAAAGTTGCCTTTTTAGGAAAATAAAAACTTGACGAAAAAAATTAATATAACACTAGAGAAGAAAGGAAAAAAATGAAAAAAAAAATTATCTCAAGATGGATTCTGTTGCAAAACAGAGTTTTTAAAGTGCAAAAAGTTTATGATTTTTAAAACAAACAATTCGTAGATTATAAGGAAGTGGCTCTAATTTTGTAAACGATTTAACTTTCAGTTAGACCTCGAAGTGTTTAGTATTCTTTAAATGTGGATGTCCTAAGAGTCCATATAAGTCATTTTGTAGATAATAAAGATATGTATTTACATACATACATACATATGTAAAAAATTAATTGACAGTCGAAAAATGTTTAATTTTGTGCCACTTTTAAAGTTAGCGCAACAAATCAAAAGTTTTATTTAGACTGGGTTGACAGTCAGCAATTTCAGTTGCTCGTATTTTTTTCAAACTTTTGGATTTCAGAATATACCATGATCATTAGTGCGATTCACTAACTTTTTTTTCAACGATAATCGCATCGTTAAAACAATTATAATGAAAATTTATCGTATTTGCTATTCAGTAACATTTTTAACGATATTCGCCGTAGGTTAATGTCAGCTGTTATGTGCTGTTAATTTTATCGACAAATATCAACACAAAATATCAGCTGAGTACTATCGTTAAAAAGAAGTTGCAGAATCACACAATCGTTCTTGCCAGCGACAAAATGTATAGACAAAAATTACGATTGTTGGATCGCTAAAAGTTACTGAATCGCACCACAGGGCAAGTTTTTTGTGGCATATGCCCTTTTTAGGGTTCCGTACACCAAAGGTGAAAAGGAACCCTATTGTTTTCGCTACGCAGTCCGTCTGTCCGTCTGTCCGTCTGTCACAGGGTATTTTCTCGAGAACCGTAGCAGTTACGGAGCTGAAATTTGGACACAGTGTGTAGACTAGAGTTCGACCGATTAATCGTCTTCGACTTCCGCCTTCGGCCAAAAATTGGTAATCGGCCAACATTCGGCCTATGGCAAAAATCGGCCGATTAGCCGAAGCCGAATATTTTTCATTAAAAGCTTGAAAAATAAAATTATGTTTGGTCGTTGCTCGCCGACAGTTCGTATTGTGTTTAAAACGTTTTGAAAGGGTTGCTTTGAAATACAACCCTGTTGCTTTCTATTTTCTTTTACTTGGACGTTCTTGTGAGTGATCATATGAAAAAGCAATCTAGAAATTGCAAAACAGTTTTATTTTTCTTGTTATGTATCCAATAGATATTACAGCTATTTCAGTGATCTCAAAAAAGCAAAATTTTTTCTTAATTCATCATAATTTTTAAAATTTAAAACATTCGGCTTCGGCTTCGGTTTTGCCCGAAGTTTAGGATTTTAACCGAAGTTCGGCTTTGGCTTCGGCCAAAAAAAATGCCTTCGGTCGATCTCTAGTGTAGACCTTTGGCTGCTACAACAACAAATACATGAGAGTTGGAAATTAATTGGGTGTTCCAAAACGAGCAACGAAAAATGTTAAAATCCCATTTAATATACATAAAATTGTATGTATGTACACTTGAAATTTGTAAGGTTAGTGTATTTTTATACAGACTACAACAACTAACACTAAAATTTAAAAAAATTTACATTAAAGGGTATTCCATCAGTTAATGCAATTTTGACAACTTGCTGTATCTTGGAAACCGTAAGAGCAAAACTCTAGAAATTTTCAAAGACGGTAAAACTAAAAAATCCAAAAATTATAAAATCGCCAAAACGAAAAAAATCGCCAAAAGCAAAAAAAAAATTGCCAAAACGAAAAAAATTACCAAATTAAAAAAAATGTCTAAAACTAAAACAAATCGCGAAAAACCGGAAAAATTGCCAAAATGAAAAAAAAATCGCCAAAATGAAAAAAAATCGCCAAAACGAAAAAAAGCACCAAATTAAAAATAATGTCTGAGACTAAAATAAATCGCGAAAAACCGAAAAAAATGCCAAAATGGAAAAAAACGCCAAAATGAAAAAAATCGCCAAAATTAAAATAACCCCAAAAACAGAAAAAAATCGCCAAAATTAAAAAAACCCCAAACAAAGAAAAAAATCACCAAAATGAAAAAAACCCAAGAACAGAAAAAAAATCGCCAAAACGAGAAAAAAAGCGATAAAACTGAAAAAACCTTCAAAAAAGCCACATTAAAAAATGCTCAAATCCGAATGTACGGAACCCTTCGTGCGCGAGTCAAAGTCGCACTTTACAGAATTTATTTGTTAATATAGCATTTTCTTCAATTATTGACATAAAAAGCCATTTTTAGTCCACCTTGCCATAACTAAAACACCTTATTTAACGTTAAAACCAACTTTTATTAAAGCCATGCCAGTGTCAAAACACTATTAGAAAGCAAAAACGAAATTATTAAATCAAAGAAAATGTAATACGTCCCAAACTCCTTCTCGATGAAATTATAGCACAATATTTTATCTTCAGTTTATGTTTTTTAAAAAAATTACTCAGAAAATGTGCATAAGAATTTTTTTTGGGAATTATAAAATTTTTGTTTAATGGCATGTTTCTACATAAACTACAACCCAACAAAAAATTACATATTACCATCAGAACTACTTGCCATATAATGACTTACTTTTCTGATTACCAAATTTCATTACTCGCTTACAAATCACATTACCTAAAACTAAAAAAAAATATGTACAAGTTGCTAAATGAGGAGAATAATTTTTTTAGATTAAATATATTACGTGAACAAGTTGCCAAGTAAACAAAGTAAGTACTTCTCAAGAATCGATTATTTTAGTCTCACGCCTTGTTAAAATCATTAAGTTGGTAATCCAGTAAGGAACAGCTTCCACCAAAAATGCTTAAATCCAAAACTGATTATGTTTTTTGAAATTATTTGCTGGGAAGTAACTCAAAAATTTTGTTCTTATGACTACAAAAATTGGCTTTGGGGTTCCACAAAATAAGTGTGAACTTTTTTTTTATTAAAAACGTAATACTTTTTTATTTTGTTGTTTCCACATAGCAATTTCAATTGTAGTTAATACAGTGAATCCAAAATAAGTACTAAGTAATGTCCACACAATCGTCTAATTGAACCATTATGGAAGGTGTAAGCCTAGATCTAAGCATTCTTACATTAAATACCATATATTTTCATAACAATTTTATTTTCAATTTTGTTCACATAAATTTGTTCAAGGAAAGTAATAATAGGTTTGTTCGAGTACTAAATTTCGTTCGCACAGAGAAAAAACTGCCTCATAGAATCAATAAGATTTTCTCTATGAAACGTTTTTAGGCTAAGGGGTATCCCAGCAGAAAGAAGCGAATATTTTTTCATAGAGATTCCTTATTGTTTTTATGTGGTAAATCTTATTAATTTTATCGAGAAGAAAACCACATAAAATCAAGAAGAAATCTTATTATTCACAACTTTTTTTACTCAATTTCCGTTATTTTTGGCACCAAAAAAACAATCCATAGAGAAAAACTTCTTGATTCTATTAGGTTTTCTTATAAATTGTAAACTATAGGGATTTCTTATTGATTTTATTAGGTTGCCGTCTTGATTTTTTTAAAAAGGTTTTCTTCTTGATTTTATTAGGCTATCTTATTGATTTTTTCAATAAGGGTTTCTTCTTGATTTTAGTAGGTTCCTGTATGATTATGTGTAAGGTATCTTATTGATATTTTTAATAAGGAAATCTTCTTAATTTTGTGGGGTGTCTTGTTATTTCGTTTCTATAAATAGACATACAGACAATTTTTTTCATGATCTTTATCATTTTTGTATAAAAATGTTTGCACAATAATTTCAATGGTTATTCAGGCTGCTTGTTAGCATATTGGGTAGAGTGCTTGTCTATCAGGTAGAAGTTTGCTGGTTCAATACTTGGTGAGAAAGTTAGTTAATAATATAACCTAATGTGTATGTATGTATAAATAAATAAGATCTACAATATACTACATACATACATACATATGTATATGGTATAGAATTTAAATGAGAATACATAAGTACAGATAATAAAGACGCAATTTTTTTTTAAATTTTTATTGAAAAAATCAATAAGATAACCCCATAAAAACTACAAGATTTCTTCTTGATTTTTTCAAAAAGGTTTTCTCTATGAAATTAATAAGATTTCCTTATTGAAAAAAAACCATAGCGATTTTTTATTAATTTTGTTCTATTTTATGAGGTATTTAGTAGGCACTGTGTTCTCTGTGCGTTTGTACAAAATCTTGAGAGAGTAATTTGAGTCTAATAAATAATTGCAAGAATAAATGGTTGCCGAAAATAGCGGTTACACTTTTCTTTTTTTGTGAATTTTATTTTCAAGTAAATTCTTCATTCGTTTTCTTGTATGATTTGGAGCATATTTAATAAAAAGAGTATATATTGGTTTAATGTATATGAAATATATATTTTTTTATCTTTAATACATTTTGTTTACATTTCAAATTGTAAAGTTTTTATATATTTGTATGTAATGTTTTATATTCGTTATTATCTTGGATCTGGCTCTATTCAAAGCAAGAAGATTGGGAGCATTTCCATCAAATGTGGCAAATAAGTAACCATCTGATGATATTTATATGTATGTATATATTGTTTTTGCAAATGGTTACAAGTAATACATTAATTTAATCGCGCGCAGCTAAAAATTTTTGCGGCTAATATGACATCATCATATAATATAATTTTATTGCATTGTTATTTAACCCATGCGATATGTTTTATATAACTAAACAGCATAACTCTAAAGCTGTGGCTCACATTATATGTATTTGTCTTGTGGAATGTCTTTTTGTTATACTACATACGATATTTTATGTGTACGTTAAGATCTGCGTTTCACACATAAGGTTCATAATTAATTTGTGTTCACACGTTGGTCTTTTGTGTACATATGACACAACCCATAAAGTTAAACAAATGCATACTTTTGTTAATGCAATGTCAATTTTTTCCTTCATTTTAGTTTTTAGTCTATTAAATCAATATTAATTTAATTTTTTTTTAGGATTTTACTTAATTTTAACGCCACAAACACTTACTTTATTTGCAATCAGCTGATGTCGGATGCTTTGTCACTTGCAAATAGAACACACTGTAAAGCAAAATTGTCGTCTGTCTGTACTGCACACAGGGAAATAACAAATACTATTGTTTAAAGGTGTTCAGGACTATATGTACGAGTTTACCATGTGAAAAAGTGACATTCCGCAAGGCAAATACATATAATGTGAACATAGCTTAACCGGGTGTCCTACGACACCTCTCTTCTTTATTTTGTATAATTTTTTTTGTATTGATATGCACAGTAGATTATCCGTATATCCGATTATCCGGGCTCAACATTCGTCTCAGCTCTAATTGTCTAATTGCCTTACATACTTAGGTATTATGTAATTCATTATCTATCGTTATAGCTCGTTTTTTGTATATCGTATTATCTAAACGACTAAAATTTAAATAAAAATTGACAAATGACAAACATAACAAATTTAGATGTATGTAAATTGATTTTTTTAATTTGATTTGCCTTGAAATCGATTATCCGGACTTTCGATTATACGGAATACCCCTGGTTTTATTTCATACGGATAATCGGGATTCTACTGTACATACTTTCTAGCTCTAAGCAAGTAAAAAAAAATAATTAACTAGTTTCCTTGAAAATGTTAGAGATAAATTTTTCTTCAGAAGGGGGTTACTTCAAATACAAAAAAATTTCCGTGCTCCCACGTCAAAACTGGCTGATAAATATACCACTTTCGGCTATGTGCCATCAGCAGTGTTTTCTTGAGTATTGAACACTCACACCGGTATGTCTATCAATCAAATTTGACATGTACATAATGACGGAAAATTGTAATTATTTGTAAGCCATTTTCACCCTTGGCTTGTGTTATAGAAAAAGTCATAAACATTTTTGCATAAAAGTTTTTTTGATTTAACATATTTTTCTTTTTAATAAAATCATCAGCAATATTTTTTTTTTTGTCTCTATGGGCTTTATTTAGTTCGACTATAAAACATACGAGCATAAAACATATACGTATGTATGTATATAAGTACTACTATAAATTTAACGCCCTAGAGACTTTTAATTTCTCTAAAAGCCTACATTTAACATTTCAGAATTTCCTTTGCCTTCTGTGTGCACACATAAAAATTATTCTACTATCACTTGGATTATTGCTGCATGGTTGAGTTTCATATGCAAAAAAAAAAAACAACAACAACAAAAAAAAAACAAAGAGAAACGTATTAAAATTGTTTAACAAACATACGAACAGACCTATTAAATTCCAACTACTGCATTGAGAACAACTTTTCCGCAATGCAATGAATACTGGAAGTATTCTTCTTTTCTTATGTGAAGTTTTTATGTGTGGACCAAAAATTTTTGTACATCTAAAATGCACACCCACCAATATCTCTTAGTCTAACGTTTTATCGGTTTATAATTCTTTTTTTTTGTTTTGTTTGTTTGTCGGTAACTCTTATTCCTACAAAATATGTATGTGTAGGAGTACTCGTATGTATGTTTGGTGTTTTGGAATTTTACTGTTGGTCAATTTGTTGGCAGAGCCATTTTGTAAATATTAATCGATTTTCCATTTTGATAAGTTTCGCATAGCAGTGATACCTGATAACTTGGCAAAACGTTTAAGACCATGACAATGCAAAACACAATTTCATGCATTTTTTTTCACCCTTTCTTATAGCTTTTTCATTAATTTTTTTTATATATACTGGGCGGCATAAATATATGTACACTATATATATGTACATACATATATATCATATTATTTAGCATCAGTTTTCGATATTAAATATTAAAGGTTTTAAAAATTATAATTTAATTTATTTATTGAATTCCTTACATAACAAGACATGGGGCCATTATTACAACTTAAAGTTAGTTAAAAGTAGGATTTTGTCTGACGTATAAAACGCTATTCATTATTATAAATTTAATTTAACTTACCAGGAAGGATACATTTACCTTTAACTTAGCGCTCTCTTTAGGTTAACCTAAAATTTTACTAATGAAAAGCTTTTTATACGTCCGATAAAATCCTACTTTTAACTAACTTTAAGTTGTAATAATGGCCCATAGTCTTATAATTATAATGCAGGGTTGTATTGTGTACAATAAATTCACCAAAAAATTTTTTATTCATAGGTTGGCTTATAAGAATTATACTATGTACTTATTTTTGTACTGGCAAGTCTTGAAAATAACTTGGAATAAAAAAAAACATAACATGGCAACTCCATACCAACTACTCGTAAAAGAAACGTTTTTGGGGTTCCGTACACCAAAGGTTAAAAGGAACTCTATTGTTTTCGCTACGATGTCCGTCTGTCCGTCACAGGCTATTTTCTCTAGAACCGTAAACGCTAAAGTGTGTAGACCTTTGGCCGCTACAACAACAAAAACATGAGAGATAAAAATTAAAGAGTGTTCCAAAACAAGCAACGAAAAATTTTAAAATCCCATGTAATATACATACAATTGTATGTATGTATGTATGTATATACACTTGACATTTGTAAGGTTAGTGTATTTCTATACAGACTACAACAATTAGCACTAAAATTTAAAAAAATTTAAATTAAAGGGTGTTCCATCAGTTAATACAATTTTGACAATTTGCTGTATCTTGGAAACCGTAAAAGCTAAACTCTTGAAATTTTCAAAAACGGTCAATCAAAAAAATTCCAAAATTATAACATTGCCAAACCAAAAAAAACCGCCAAATTAAAAAATCGCAAAAATGAAAAAAAATCGCCAAAAAAAATCGCCAAAATGAAAAAAACGGCAAAATTAAAAAAATCGCCAAAATGGTAAAAAAAACGCCAAAAACTGAAAAAAAATCGCCAAAACGAGATAAAAGAGAAAAAAACAAACAAAAAATAGTTTCAGCTGAAAAAAACGTCAAATACGCACAAAAACGCCATATTAAAAAAATGCTCAAACCCAACGTCCGGAAGGAACCCTTCGTGCGCGAGTCAAAGTCACACTTTACTGAATTTATTTTTTACTGTTTTGCAGACAAGCAATCACAAATTTATTGACACCGAAAAAATAATGACTTTGATATTTAAATATGTACAGAAATCAAGTCAATAAACAAGACAAGACAATGACATTGTATATTGAAATTTTCGTCAAAGTTTTTAAAAACTTTAATTAAATATTTGCATAGTGCATAGGGCGGTAAGTTAATTCATGAGCATATTGGTCGTAAGGGAATATTCTCTTTGTGATTTTTTTGTAGACCGTAAGGTTTCGGTGCTACTGCAGTTTTAGGTTCAGGTTCAGGTTTATATTGTATAGTTTTTCTACTAAAATGTTATTAGAATCTAGATGATTCCTTTTTGAAAGGACCACTACACTCAACCTATGTAGAACCGTATCTAAGTATTGAGATATCTAATAAGGTCACTCAACCCAATCTCTGATAAATTTGAAAGATTGTCTAGTACATGACTGCCTAAACATTTGTGTCTCTAGAGATGCTAGCTAAGCTGGACATTCGCAAAGAAAGTGAAAGATTGTCTCTCGCGTGCTTTCTTCTCGACAACTTTGGCAAAATTCATTATAGGATAGGCCAATCCTAATAGCGTGTATGCCGACCTTCCAGTACCCAGTCATTACTGCAACGATACTCCAGCGCCTTTCATTATAGCAAGGCCACATTTTCTTAGCAACCTTGCACGTGACTACATTGGAGGCATTGGAGGCATTCATAGCAGAGCTAGTTCTAGCCAGCTCGTCTTTACCTAAAAAATGGATATGTTCTGGAATTGATATGTGCTAGGTGAGGTCAGCCTGACCAACCAGTCTATATAGCAAACTCTTACACTGCCCAACTAGAATAGACGAAGTGAGATATGATCCTAGAGATCGGAGAGCTGCTTGGCTGTCGACAAAGATACCAACTTTAGCCTGTACCTTCCTATTAATCAGCACTCTAGACGCTTCCCTTACCGCCTAAATCTCAGTCTGAAATACTGGGGCTTCGTTAGAGAGACGAAAGCAGAATTCTATATCAAGATCGCCTGAAAAGATCCCAGAGCCGACACCTCAGATCATTATTGATCCATCAGTGTATACTCTGACGTCGTATTCTGTTACTCTTGTGTCTCCCTTCCATTCCCCCATGGATGTAATCAGACCTTTAAATACTTTATCACAGTCTAGGGGGACCCCTAGATGTGACACCATGTAATCAGTAGATCTCCTCAGAGTAAATGGTAGTTGATCCAGGATTCTAGCATGATCATAAGACCTTCATCTCCACTTCCCAGATGCCGCTAATCTTGCCGCACTACTGGAGTATACAGCCAATACATGAAGGTCCATCGGAATAAGGCTTAGTATAGTATTTCGATCCTCCGAAGGACTAATATGTAAATATCCTGTTATCCCTACACAAGCGGATTTCTGCATTCTATAAAACCATTTCTCATATTCCATTTCATTACAAATTCATGTTAAATAGCTGATATTAGCACACACTCTGTGCCCTTGAAGACAGACATGGGTGCTGATGAAGTGCTTAGTGATGACACAAAAAAATGCGGCATTTCCTCCAGTCAAAGTGTAGTTTAACTTTTTTTTTGCCTGCTTTAAGAATTTAATGGAAAATATTGAACTTGAAGCCGATTAACAAATTACAATAAACCTAATATTATTACATATATTTTTTTTTATCAAATATCAACACGCTTAGTTTTATATATAGGCATATTATTCTCGTACGAAAATTTGTGCCACTAAGTATATTTATGAATTTGTAACAATAAGGAAAAACCGCTTAAGTCATATTTTTTCAGTTTTGTAGGAGAACACTTTTAAACTTTCAAGTCGATTGTCTTTTGCAGTTAAATTGGGAAATTGCGTGTACACTTTTACTTTATTTCAGAAAATATCGTTCTACAAACTATAGATAATAAATTCTATTTGAAATATCCGAATGTACTCGCATGAACTTAATTAATCAATTATTCCATATGAGATTATAAGTCGAAAAAATATGAAAAGCTGGAAAATTTCACAAAATAATTGAGATTTTTGCCAAGAGTACTTTTGAATGTGAATATTTAAGGGGTGCCTTTAACTCAAAATTAGCTTATCTGGACTTAAGCACTTTTTACTTTTTGCCTCAGAAATAAAAAAAAAAGATTTTTGGTAAGAGTTTGCTGCTTTAAATATTATATACTCGTGTCACTTATAGAAATCGACTTTTTTATTTATATAAGTTACCAGTTTAAAAGAAAATGTTTTTCATTTCCGCTTGACATACTCGTATATACATTTCCCAAACATAAAACTTGTTTACTTGTATTAAGTCTACCGTTCATCAAGTAGCAAAAAAAAATCTTTTTTTTTCCTGTTCTAAATTTATGAAAATGTTTAACAAACCCCTTAAAATTGTTATGGACATTTTGCAAAAATATTTTAAAATTGTCAAAAACATTGTAAATTTTCATTTTAAAATGGTTCTCTCAACACAAATGGGATTATGTGATTTTATTGCTTGATTTTGTTGTTTAAGTAAAATAAAAGAAAAAAAAAACAAGCTTAAAATCCTTAAAGTCCCTTTGCATAGCCTGCCTCCCAATGCCCCCCCACCCCCGCTTTTTTTAAATTTCATTTATTTTATAATTTTAAAGCGAAAATGCAATTGAGGCGTTGACTGCAAAGTTAATAGTTTTTTTTTCAGTGCTCCTATACAAGTTTTCCCTTGGCATTTCATAAACGTGACTGTCATCAAAATATAAAATAGTTTGTTTTTTGCACTTGAATGCTTGTTTGGCTTGTACAAAATAGCAGAGTTGTGGATGGAAAGCTTTTAGTAGGGAAGACAAGAAGGCTGAAAAAGTAATGCAGTAAAATATCTGAGAAACCCCTTTGGTAATTTGTTTGATAATTGTGTGTTAAAGCTTGTGTTAAGCGGTTTAAGTCCCTAAAAAAAAGACGCCATAAGCAGCAAAAGCAGTCATCGAATGTTTGTATTAATGCACTAAAATTTATAAAAATCGCCAACGAAGCAAATTATCGTATTCAGGGGGAATTATTATTTTTTTTATATAAACAAATACAGGCCGCGAAGCGACTAGCTTGTCGGCTCTATGGCGAGAATAGAACTGATAGGCTAGCATCGCTACTACTCAGACACAGAGGCAAATTACAACATCTCCGCTTAACGAAATCAGGCAACTGGGCATGAGCAACTTTTAATGTCAGACTATAAATTCGTGTGATCTTAACAAAGAAACCAAATTTTGTAATACCACCATGAAGAGCTTTTATAAGTTAAGAATTTTGTGATGTTGATCAGGTTTCGGAAAAGCTCACAAATAATTTTCTTGTTAATTATTTAATAATTCCAATTTAACTTAATTAATAATAAACAATAATAAAAGATTTTAATGGAAAGTTACAGAATAAGCGGAAAAATAATGGAAAAATTTTTAATCGATTAATTTAATCGATTAAATTATTTTATTAATTTAATCGATTAATCGATTTTATCGCAGAAGAGATAAATAATAAAATAAGCTAAATTAATTTTTTTTGTTATAATGAACAGCGAATAAAAGTTTTATTCGAATAATGAAAAGAAATTTTATTTGATAATTTGGAAAATTGAATTATTTAAATAAATGTTTGTCTGTTGTGCAACTCCGGGAAGGTTAAAGGGTGCTATCTTTTTTCAAAACTATGGCTAGGGTCCCAACCTTCAAACTGGCAAGACTGTTGTAAATTTAGAGATGGTAAAATTGAGCTTTCACTACCAAAAAGCTTTCAGCAAATTCAAATAAGATGAATCAAAACAATTCACATATTCCAGTTCACTGAAAAGCCGAGTATATAAAGCACAAATCTACATCAACTGACACTTCACACAGTGCACCAAACACCAAGAATGCTGATGATGAAAGTGTTGCGACCTTCGAAAATAGCTAGTTGTTCCGTTATTTACAATTAACTTTGGTGTTATTTGTTCCTTAAAGATTATAACGAACTTTAGCCTAATCAAATCATATATCGTCACCTTAAATGCAAACGGACGTAACTATAATTTACACTTTTTTTTTACAGGAGAAACGAAAAACGTTTCACACTCAATAATAATAAAAGGTTGTTGAAAATTTTCTTCGAAATTTACTTGTAGTATGGATACATGTATGTTTTTAATCATTTATTTCCTTTTTATATATATTTAAGCTTTTATGTTAGTTACGTTCCTTGCAATAAAAAATAGATGCATTCGTAATTAGGTCTTTTTGAATTTCTTTAATAAAGTCGTCATTTTTGATCGCAGAGGTCTAAATTTTTGCGTCAAGTTTCATAAAATGAACCATTATCAATTGCATTTAAGGTGACAATGTATAAAAAGACTACACCAATTAAGACTGAAATAAAAATTATATAAAGCAGAAATCTACATCAACTGTTTGGTCCACAGTGGACCAAACACAAAGAACGCTGATTTCATCATCAGGTGTAGTGGCTTTCGAAAACAGCTAGTTGTTCCGTCTTTGTCAGAATATTTACAATTTGGTGTTATTTATTCATTAATAATTATCACATGTAATTTGGCTTACAAAGCGATACGAACTTTAGCCTGATCAAATTATAAATATAGAAACAAATGAAGTTCGGATCAATAATAAGTTAAATTAATGACATTTATAAAATTTAGAACATAGATAGATCTGCATCTAAAAAGTCACAAAGGCTATGTTAATTTTTAAAAAATAGAACCAGGAGGGCGATAGAGAGAACATTTCCGCCCCTCCTAAACGTTCCAACCGATTTTAATGAATTTTAGAACATAGATAGACAGACCTGCGTCCTAAAAGTCACAAAACTACCATACCCATTTTCTAAACTAGGAACAGGAGAAAGTAAGGGGAACTTTAAAATATAGATATCCCTTCGTTTAGAAGGAGACAAAAGTAAGACAAACAAAGGTGCAGGGGGCGAGTTATGCTCCTTCGAAAATTTGAAATCGATTTTAATGAAATTTAAAGCATAGGCAAGCCTAAATTTAGAAGAAGACATATGCTATGTACCTAATTCTTGCGCTTCCGACACTTTCAAGTCAATGTAAATTGAAATTTAAAAGACGATGGGAGCAGCGAAATACTTAAGCGACATTATTTTCGAACTAGAATTTTTTCTACCAAAATCGATTATTTACCCCTTTGCATATGTTCGCCATACGCCTTTAACAAATAATTGTTGCGAATGCAGCACACACATATAAAACCTATTTTATTTTTCTTTACTCCTAATAGCATCGTGTTCAACATAAAACATTTGATTATTTCTTCTTTGAGGCAAAAAATAAGTAAGACTACAACTTAAAAAAAAAAAGATGAGCCCAGAAAAATTAAGAAAATCGCAAATTCAACCTCTTTGCCTAAAGCCTAAAGTCATAAGTCAGCATAAGGATTTTCCAATGTCATTTGCAAGGAAGAAGACGAACTAAAATACACACACTGCATATAAATAAAATAAATTAAAGGCAATAAATACAAAAAAAAATAGCAAGAAATATGTAGTATATAAAATAATCTGCACAACAATGCAGTTAAGCAAATACTCGTAGATTGGCACAATCTGGATTCTTTTCATGTTGCTTGTTTATAGATCTTAAATTTTTTTTTTTACTATTTTACTTGGTTTACTTTTTGTTTGTCCCTTTTCGAATTTTGTATAGTTTATACTTTACACACGTACTTGATGCACAGAAAGAGTGAAGAGAAAACAAAATCGCGTAAATAGAAAAGGGGAGAACAAAATATAGAGGACACAAAATGCAAATACGTGTTTTGAATTTTTCATCAGTTGCTGGAATGCTCTCAGTACTGGATTTAGGTATAGGCCCGCGAGGCCAGGGCCTAGGCATGGCATGGTTTTAGGGGCGGCACACTTTTCAGATCCCTAAGAATTAAAATTTTTATAATATTTGTCAATCAATGCAATATTTAGAACATAATTCTGACCTTTCCCGCTAATTTATTGGAGCTATGTAAATTTTTACACTAGTGTAGGCCCCATTGTGCATTGTTGAGATTTAACGAAATTTTTATTTACGAAACCAGAGCGCACTCTAGTTAGCAGGTATTTACAAGCAGCGTTTAAAAACTTCTGATTTGTGTAATTGCTTTTGCTTCTGCTTCTGAAAATGTAAATAGTCGCAGTCAAAGCGAACGCATGAAAAGAAAAATTATACACAACAGAGAACTTCAGCAGTCGACATGTTCGAATAGTTGTCGGTCTGGCTGACTGCTACTTTAAATAAATTCGGATGTTAAATTTTCATTTTTTAATAGAAGTGTGCATTAGTTATATGATTTACGAAAAAAAAAATTGTGAATAACTAAAATTTTTGAGTTTTTATATGACCTATTAGGGGCCCTAGACCTGTTCAGCTTATATTGCTAGCAAAAAAATTAGCAGTCCCTGTTAAAGATTCTGAAAGAAATTAAAAAAATTTTTTACTTTACTTTTCCAAGAAAAAATTCCATGCAGAAATAATTTTTTCGACGTAAACTATTAATGAGATTTATTTAGTGGACTCTTAGCTACATTATTGCTTATACTCGTAGTATAAGCAATAAGTCTGAATTAGCCGTTGGCTAAAAACTGATGTCACCATATTTTGAGGCGATATCGATTTTTGAAGTCTTTGGAGATCCATAAAAAAAGTTGACCACCAAAATCGCCAAACTGAAAAAAGGGCTTACTTCCCTTTGCTAATACTATCAAACATATACTGTCAGGACCGTGCGGATCTGCAGGTGTAATGCACAGTGTAATATAAATTTCATATTTAATATTAAAAAGCTTTTCTTCATAGATCAAAAAGGGCGGCATATCTCACGGGGCCTAAATAAATCTCAAGGGGGCTAAATAAATCCGCCACTGAATGCTCTTGTGATACCAACATTTTGTGTTTCCCCTTTAAAGTATATTTCATTTTAAAATGAATTAAATTCTGCTGATATTAAATCAAACTAAAATAAATCGCTAAAATGAAAAAAAATCACCAAAATGAAAAAAAAAATCGCCAAAATTAAAAAAATCGTCAAAATGAACAAAATAAGGAAATCGCTAAAACGAGAGAAAAGCACCAAAACTAAAAAAGCACCAAATTAAAAAAACGCCAAAACTAAATAAAAATCCATATTAATAAAACGCCCAAAACCGAAAAAATCCCAAAAACGAAAATAGTGCCAAACTATATATTATTTAGGCTAAAGTTCGTATAGTATTACATACATATCTAGTGTCCGTATGGAACGCTTCGTGCGCGAGTCAGAGTCGAAAACAATAGGTTTCCTTTTTACCTTTGGTGTACGCAACCCTAAAAATTATATGTCATATGATTCGGAAATCTTCTATTATGTAAAAAAAAAATCTTAATTCATTTGTCATTTGAATTTTTCTTAATAAGAGAAACTATCAACGAATCTAATGAGATTTTCCCATCCCTGCCTTTGACTGTGCAAAACATTGACTGTTTGTTTGTTAAGTCTGTCTGCATGTCCTGGTTGGTTATTTTATTCAACCGAAATCCACTAAAGACAATTTTAGTCGGTTTGCATTTAATTGCTAAACTTTTTTAATTAAATTATTTTTTTTTCTTTTCATTTCTATTAATAATGACAATATGTTTTTTTGTCTCTCTTTCTGGCTTTTTCTCAGCTAGTTGTGTTGGGTGTTGTGTTTTAAAGTGCTTTTTGCTTCGTACAGAAGTAAATGAATGAATAAATGGCATTTGTTGGATAAACTTGGGACAGCTATAAAAATTCCATATCAGTTAGGCGTTTCGTTGCTTAGGCATATTGACAATTAGGCAGAAAGAAATTAATGATATCATGAATTGCTTAATTTTTGTTTGTTTGCTATTTTATCAAGCATTAACTTACAAAAAAACACAGGCTGTGGCATTGACATTGACACTTGCTTGGCAAACATGTTATACCAACTTTAAATGTAGTAATATGAAAAGGTTGCTTATGACTCAAAACCAGCTGTTAAAGATAAATCAGCTGTTAAAGATAAACAATGCGTTTCGTCAGTTTCTCGGTAGTTGTTGTTTTTTGAGTCATAAGCCACCTTTTCATAGACCGGGCCACATACATATATATATTGAAATCGTTTAATTTTTCAACCATTTAAATAAAAAATTGGAAAATGTTTGACAGACTCTTGTGCTCCTTGGCACTGTCACCGATGATAACACCAGAGTTAAAGAAAGTGATTTATAAAAAAAAAATAATTCTGTAAAATGCGACTTTAGCTCATATAATCAAATATCTTACCTGTACCTGGATTCTGAAACTTTTTGCACACCAAAAATCGTAATACTTATCGACATATTAATTCGTTTGCGGTAGCGATAAGCTGATTCTGTAATTTCATTCTTACAATAGTGTACATCTGTGTCTTACTCGCTAATTAATTATATATCGTGCAGGGATGGACCTGCGTACAAAACGTCAAAATAAGCGAAATGCACAAAAAAGAATTAAAGAAAAACTGAATGCATCTTAGTTGGCTATATTACTTTTTTTACATCAGTCGACAGCGATTATCGTTAAAATATGTTACTGAATAGCAAAGTCAAGAAAATTTTCATTATATTTATTATAGCGATACAATTATCGTTATAAAAGTTACTGAATGCCGGTACTGATGTAGACATTTTAAAAAAAAGAAAATTTTTAATGTCAATATATAATTGTCTTTCATAGGCTTTCAATATGTTTTGTTGCTGGCTTTAGAACACCCTTCAATTTTTAAGTGTCATATATTTGTTGTTGTAACGGGCAGGGTTTTACATATTCTGTGAAAATGGCAAGTACGTTGCTCTTGAAATTATCGATAAAACAGCCTGTGACTGAAAGACAGACATAGGCACAGTTGGACAGTATGATACTCGGGATATTTATTCATCATTCGCCATCACATACAAACATATGTATGTATGTACAAATAAAATTAATGAGAAAATGTGTGAGAGCGTGTGTGTGGCTGTTTGAAAATATGTTTTATATGTGTGTGTGTGTGTGTACGTGTGTGTGTGTAAATAAAGTAGCACTGGATATACATATGTGTAGCCGATTAATAGTCAGAGTATTTTTATACTCATGCGTATGATTGTAGCTCATACAGTCTATAAATGTAAGTTATAGTCGTTAGTGCTGCGTTATTTAAAAAATGTGTTTAAGCATAGTTGTTGAATGTTTATAGTTATAAGTATTGGGTTTAAAATTAATGAGTGTGTTTGTATATGAGCATGTTTTTTTATTTTCAGCTGTACGCATTCATAGTTGTTTGAAGTAAAATACTGCAGGACTGTGGGTGCATTGCGGACGCTGCTTCTCCAACAGCAGTACCCATCTTTTTAAACTGATTATCATTAACTGCCCTTAATATCTCTATTTGGAACTTAAATTATTTATTCTCCCCCTCCCCATCAATTTCTATTGACCAAAATTTTTTTTTTAAACCAATCACTCATTTGTTGACGGCTTTAAAAAGAGCCTTCACAATTATTCTCTTTAAAGAAAACACAAACTGAGAATTGTGTAAAATTAGCTTTTAATTAATTCTTCTTTAAATAAAATTATAAATATACAGACGTGGAAAACACATTTTAGAAAATTACTTTAAAAAACAAAACATGAAATTGTAAAATTTTTACATATAAATACAATTGTATAAATATATGTACATACATGTGTGCGTCCTGTTTCTGAAATAACAAATTTGAGCATAATAAATCTGGCCCTCAATCACAAATTTAATGCTATCTACATAATTTTTTTTTTATCTTTCCTGAAAGTGAAATGCATGGCTGCAACAGAAACAGAACGTTCTCTATGTTACTCTCTATTGGTTACTTATTATTTAATAATTAATATAATTATTTCCTAGTTAATATATAAAATTTAAGTCCTTTAATATTGGATAGTTTTGCTCTTACAAACTAAAAATGTCCCTATACATTTTGTACTTTTGACTTGTAACTGTCATGGGCGGCTTGTAGCAAAGCAGCGGCAGCATCAGCACTGCTATCGTCTACTAAGCTGCGCAGAAAACCTCTCGGTTTTGCAGCAGCAGATACGGATGGTCGAACTCCACAGCAAGACCAGCATCCATAACAAGCACACGATCGCTATCCATGACCGTATGCAGACGATGGGCTATTGTCAAGACAGTACAATCGGCAAATTTACTGCGTATGGTATTTTGTATAAGAGTATCGGTACTAAAAAAAATTAACAAATAAAATTTATAAACCAGGTTACTTATGATGCAGAAACGAAAAATTAAATTTAACTTACATGGGATCAACATTGGCAGTAGCTTCATCCAAAATGAGCACCTTGTTTTGTCTTAAAATTGCTCTTGCCAGACAAACCAACTGCCTTTGGCCCACACTGAAATTAGAGCCGCCATCTGACATGGCACAACCTAAGCCACCCAAAGATTTTGTCACATGTTCTTTCAGTTCTACATCTGCCAAGGCCTGCCACATTTTTTCATCGTTATATTCTTCCAAAGGATCTAAATTGTAGCGCAGTGTGCCCGAAAATAGTACAGGATCCTGGGGTATAATAGAAATTTTGCTTCTCAAATCGTACAGCCCAATATTGCCTATGTCCACGCCATCGATGCGTATGATGCCCTCATTGTAAGCCAAACGGAAGAGTGATTGTATGATAGAAGATTTGCCAGCTCCCGTTCGTCCCACAATACCAATTTTCTGTTTAGGTTCTATGGTGAATTTCAAATTTCTCAATATACAATCATCATTGGGATTGTATCTCAAATTGAAATTAACAAATTCAATGCGACCCTCACTAGGCCATGGCTCTTGGGGCTTAAATTCCTCCGCCGTCTCCATGGCTGGTTCTGGTTCTAGTTTTGTATATTCCAATACACGTTCCACACTTGTCATGTGATTTTCCAATTCAGCCGACTGGCGCATGCCCCACTGGCACATGCCGACTAAGGCGCAGGACTGCAGTATAGCCAAACCCACATCACCACTATTGAAGCTGGAATGTAAAGCCAGAAAACTAAATGTTACTATGGAAATGTAGCACACGCACAGCAGATCAATCCAGGCAGCAAATGCTCTATTCGAGGAAAAGAATAAAAACCAGGCCGAAGTATTGGCATTCTGATGATCGTAGAACTCGGACTCTAAGGCCTTTTCGGCCTGTAAAGCTCTTATGGTAGTTAGTCCTTGGAATGTTTGATTTGTAAGGGAATACATGGGACTGCGGGCTGTTGTTAAGTTCAAAGTAGTTGTTAGATTATAAAAGTGCTTGCATTTACTTTGGAGCATATTCATTGTCAAAATAAAGTATACTTGAAAATTTTAAAACTAATGGCGCGTAGTCATACTCGTAGTCAAAACAAAATACACTTTAAGAAATTAAAACCAGTATTTTGTATGGTAATACTGGTTTTAACTTCTTAAAGTATACTTTGTTTTGGCTATGACTACGCGCCATTATTACCTCGAAAAATACTGGTTTTAAACTCTTAAAGTATACTTTGTATTGACAATGGCGCATAGTCATAGTCATAAACAAAGTACACTTTAAGAAGTTAAAACCATTATTACAATACAAAATACTGGTTTTATTTTCTTAAAGTGTATTTTTTTTTGACTATGACTACGCGCCAATGTGTTCATTTTTACTTACAAATTGATTCTAAACGCTTAATGTCACGACTTGTGTTAACGAAAATTTGCCTCAATGTAACGAGACCCATAACAATCACCAGCGACGGTATCAGCAGCCAATAATTAACCACTGCCACTATGATCATAACACCAGAGATATCGATTATGAACTAGAAATAAGAGAAATATATGGAAGTTATACTCAATGAAGCTGAAATTATTTTGCACACAATAGCCTAATGATTTTTTTTTAAGATAGATGTGCCATAAACTCAAAAGAAAACGGGCCTCTTCGGAAATTCATCTGCTGTGTGGTGCTTTAGGAAAATTGTCAATTGGCAACACTGCAAATGTCATAAGTTGTAAAATGCAACTCTGCATAACAATCACTGTTGCAATGAATGAGTAAGAATTTTATTTGTTATTTATTTATTTTATTTTATTAAAATAAGAATACATCATCCGCGTGGTGATGTATAATATTGATATATTCCATAAATTTTGGAATTCGTCTGTGGTTGGAACATGATTTTTAAATCGGTTAGACTTCAAAAAAAGGAGGAGGTTATCAATTCGTCTGTGTTTTTTTTTTTTTTTTGAAATTGTTACTTCATAACAAAAATTATTTTTTATTGATAGGTTATAGTTTCCAATTGGTTCCATTGTTAAAAAGTGGGCGGGAACACACCCAAAATTTTTTTAATTTCATTTTATGACATCTTACTTATTTGATAGCTGCGAAACCTAGCAAGCACCTTTGGTTCTTGTAATTGTACAATTTTAATGTCGAAAAAATGGGCGAAGCTACGCCCATTGATTTAAATTCATAAATATATATCGACAATGGGTCTCCGTTTAATTGATTCAAAACGCATGCTACGGCGTTATGGAATCGTAAATGGTTTACCCGGTTAAACAGGAGAGAGTTTGCGTCTAATCAAACATACATACATACATACATACATACATACATACATACATACATACATACATACATACATACATACATACATACATACATTTTGTTACCTTAACATATAAAGACTTTAATTCATTTTTGTTTTAATTGAATTTTTTGTATATTTTGATAGAAGAACATCTAATGTATCGAAAAATGCAAAAATCTTGGTTTAAAAAAATAGTTAAAAAAATTATGAGTTAGGAACTTTCTAAATTAAGGTAACGATATGTATATACATATGTGACCTTCTCCGAGGGAACCTAGTGCGTCAAAAAATTGCTGTGTATCAAAATCGATAAAAATGAGAACAACATTAAAATTAAATTTTTTAAATGCGTTTTTCTCAAAACTTCATTTGCACACACTAGGTCCCTTTTCTCGGAGAAGGTCACATATATAGGGTGTTTTTTATTGAGGTATAGAACTTTAAGTTGGCATCACTTTTTTAACTGGCGGCCATTTTGTCAGCTGTCAAGTGATTAATATTTAGTTTGGTTTGCCATTTCATCATGAACAGGTTGACAAAAGAACAACGCTTGCAAATCGTGCAAATTTATTTCGAAAATAATGGTTCAGTTCGCGAAGTTTACCGCAAGCTCCGTCCATTTTATGGTCGACATAATCGTCCATCAGAGCAATTAATTCGGTTAACCATGGATCGTTTTCGCACTACGTTTACTCTATGTGATAATACGCATCCGCAGAGACGTCGAACAGTGCGCACCGAAGAAACAATTGCCGCTGTAGAGCAAAGTGTTGAAGAGGACCCGAATGAATCGATTTGCCACCGTGCACAGCAATTGGAGCTTTGTCCATCAACTTTATGGAAGATTTTGAAGATTTTGAATGTGGATGGGTTGTGGTTCCAACAAGACGGCTCTACATGTCACACAGCGCACGTCACAATCGATTTATTGAAGGAAACATTCGATGAGCGCATAATTTCGCGGAATGGACCTGTCAATTGGCCACCAAGATCGTGTGATTTGACACCATTGGATTATTTTCTTTGGGGATATGTGAAGTCGCTCGTCTACGCCAACAAACCAGAAACGTTAGGGGACTTGGAAGCCAACATTCGTGGCGTTATTGCCAACATACGGCCCCATATGCTCGAAAAAGTGGTTGAAAATTGGACCTGTAGAATTGGCCTTATTCGAGCCAGCCGCGGCGGCCACATGCCCGAAATCATATTTAAACATTAATGGCATAAAATTATCCTTCCAATAAAGCCAAATTGATGGACATTAAAACGATTTTCTTGTGTTTTATTTCAATTCGAAGTTCTATACCTCTAAAAAAAACACCCTGTATATATATTTACCAACAATATTCTGCACAATAATTTTTTCATGCATGTAAAAATGCTTAATTTCATTTATTTTTAAAGTCGGTTAAATTTTATTTAGAAAATTATTATTTTTTACTTTTCAGAGTAAATTTTTAATTTGAAGGGGCATGGTCAAAATTAAGTGCTTTAACTTACTTTTATGAAAGCATATCGCCACGCTAAATATGTGCGTGTCAGAATTCAAAAGCACGTAAAATATAATATTTAATTTTAATGTGCGTAGCCCCGCCCACATTTTTAAGCACAAAATTATGGTACTCCAAGAGCCTAAACCGTTCCCCAAGTTTTATATTGATCGGATAAGTAGATTTATATATACATAACTTAATACCAAACTCTAACGGGTGTAGGTCCACCTACTTTTTTAACTCAAGATAGTGTAATTTTCAGAACTCATGATAAGTGAAGTCTCGAAAGAATCGATTAAGTAGCAGCTCATGAAATATAATATTAAACTTACATGGGCGGGACTCTGCCCAGTTTTTTAAATTTTGATATGGTGCCATTACGAGAGCCCCAGGTTTGTGCTAATTTTTTTTTAGCAATTCGATAAGTAAAATTACATAAAAGCGAAAGAATAAATATAATGTGCGTGTTGCCACCAACTTCTGTGGAACGAACTGAAGTAAAAACCAAAGAATGACTATGATAAAAAAATATATGTACATAAGTTAAATGTCTTAACTCTAGTAACTGCGTAAAATCCTAATTGTAGCGAAAACAATCCGTAGGCTCACATATTTTCTATGATTCTAGCCGATTCCAACATAAAAGAGCATATCTACCTCGTTTATGCGAAAAACTAAAATACGCTACAATTATAAATAAAAAGGCAAGTGCTTATCAATTGCATTGACTCTCTTTCTCTCAAATTTATAGTCGGAATATGCTTATACTCAGAGTATGGATATTTAATCGGACAAATACGCATGATAGTTGGGATATTTATTCATCGTTCGCCACTAGAATTGTGACCAATAGCTTTTTTTTAACTAGTTCGTTTTGTTGGACACAAGACTGGTCAAAAACTTCAATCTAAATTAAATGGGTTTGAAAAAAATTTTGAGTCGAACTCGAAAGAAATATTCAGTTCAAAAAGAGCTGTTGCATACAACTCTATTCGCCACCATATACAAATGTATGGATGTGTACATTAAATGAAATAGAAAATGTTTGGAGGTGTGTGTGGCTATTTGAAAACATGCTTTATGTGTGTGTGTGTGTAAATAAAATAGCCCTATATATACGCATGTTTAGCCGATTAATAGCCAGTGTATTTTTATACTCATGCTTATGAATTTAGCTTACAGTCTATAAATTTAAGTTATAGTCGTTTATGCTGCGTTATTTAAAAAAATTGCAAAAAAGGATTTTTTAATATATGCTTGAAAATGACGGAGCTATGAAGTGCCACACACAAAAAAAATTTAAATACAGATGAGCCGGTTAAAAATTAATTGACCTCAAGTATATATGTATATCAAAGTCGCTACTTCTTAGGAGCCTTATAACGTTACAGAAGCTAGTCTTACATAATTTCGCAAAAACTTTCATATGGGCTATGAGTAAATTAACTGACTTCAGCCGAAAACTATCCCTTTTCTTTGTTCATTATATTTCTATACTAAAATGTGATATTTTAAAGCCCACTCCAACTCACCGATGCACTGTCAATTAAGGTACGCGGAACATCCACATCCAGCGTACGAATATCTTTTGAAAAACGATTCAATATACGGCCCGAAGGATTTGTATTGAAGAACAGCATAGTGGTGCGTGTTATAGCGCGGAATAACAAGTCATGGAGATGCAGGGAAATCTGCAGACACATGTAATAGAAACCAAAAGTACGCAAAGTATAAACAACTAAAGTAGCCACCAGTATTGCCAAATAGATCAGCACACGTTCATATCTCTCGCCCGTGTGACTGTCATAATTGGATTTTTCTATTGTTGCATTATAAATATCTTGCAGGCTACTGCTGCTATTTGAGCCATTCAAAGCGATTTTTTCTTCCCAAATTACCCTGTAAACAAACAATAATTAATATTTTATTAAAAAAAAATATAATAAAGTTCTATAATTTTCAACAAACCATCTGGATAGGTAATAGTCCATACTGTTGAGCATGAAGCGGGTACAAACGAAAAGAGCAATAACCACAAAGAATAAACAGCAGTTATTCAAGGCCCTAAAGTAGATCATGTATGTGTCAAATTTAACCGAACCACCGGCCTGGGCTTCCTTATTGAGCTCATCAATTTCCTCCTTTTCATCAACTACCATATCGTGTATATCAAAATCGGCGGTGTTTTCAGAAGCCAAACGAGATCTGTGCGTTTTCAGGCTTATTTCATCTTCCGATACTTCATCAATGTATTCCATGTCATCTTCACTGTCGTCGTTGCGCTTTTGAGATTGAGCCAGAAACTGGAATTGCTTGGATTTTTGCAACTCCTGGTAATTGCCCTGAGCTACAATACTGCCGGCATTCATTAAAATAAGATGTTCCACATCGGTCAAATATTGCAACTGATGTGTCACCAATATGCGGATTTTATCGTAAAGGAATTGATTGATGCAAAAGTCTACAATATGCCTGCCCACATGAGTGTCTACGGCTGAAAGTGGGTCGTCGAAGAGATAAATGTCTGCCTTGCGATAAATAGCTCTAGCCAAATTTACGCGGGCTCTCTGGCCCCCACTTAAACTAACACCACGTTCGCCCACCACTGTCTGGTCTCGCTTGGGCCACAATTCCACATCACGCTCCAAGGCACATACTTTCAATACTTGTCTATAGCGCCGGTCATCATAGTCCTCCACAAATATGATATTATCTTTGATTGTGCCCTCAAATACCCAGGGTTCTTGGGAGCAATACGAAATCTTGCCATTGACGAAAATTTTACCCGACTCAATTTTCAATTCCCCCAAAATGGCATTAAGTAGAGTAGATTTGCCGGAGCCCACAGGACCTACAATTGCGGCCAAGGTCTCTTCTTCAAATGTGGTGGTAAAGTTTTGTAAAGCTGGCGTTGACATGGATCCCTCGGCTGCCTTAGTTTCCCAAGTGGCCACCACATTACACATTTTCACGCTCTTCACCTTAGAGGACACATTAACAATACGTTTGTTTTCTGGCTGATTTTTGTCATTAAGCAAAAGTTCCTGGGCGGCAGATTTTTCTTCCTTGCCATTGTGATTGTGTATATTCTTGTGATACTGGCTCGGTTCCTCTGTTTGGCTGTCTTCGCTGTACAATAGAAATTCATTGCATCTTTTGATTGATATCCAAGTTTCAGCCAAATATATTAACGACAAAGGCCAAAATCTAACCATAGATTCATTGAGCATGGTAAAATAAGAGGAAATGGTGAATATCTTTTTGGCCGTTAATATATCACCGAAGTAAATGTAAGAAATTAAAGCAAAAAATATGGAAATGGGAGAGATCATGTAGGTACAGTTGAGACTGGCATAAACATACGAAGAGCCCTTTATGGCATTCACTTCTTTGCGCCTTACCAGGCCTATGATGCGGGCAAATGACTTTTCCCAGGCATACATTTTGATCACCTGGATACCCTGAATAATTTCGTTCATCAGCTTGACACGCCAATCAGTGCGTTCCACTGTTTTCTCCTTGTAACTGGCCGCTTTCTTCGCACCCCACACTTGCAGTGGTATGAAGGCCAACATGAAGGAAATTCCTATAACTGCCGCCAAACCAATTTCACGATACATAAGATAACCTATTATAAGAGATTCTGCTGGACCCTTCCACCAGTCTTGTATAAAACACAAGGCTGAATCGAACATGGACAGATCATTTGCCAATATGTTAATCGCCTTGCCGCGCAAGCCAGCGTCAGTGGAGTTCTTAGAGATTTGTAAACATTTTCGATAAATCAGGCCAGAGAGAGCCACACGTATTTTAGTGCTGGTCTTAAATGCGTAAAATAAATACGGTTGCAGAGTCATCACTAAAAACAAGGAACACAAAACTATGCCTGCCGCATAATAGAAGGCTTCCCTCTCACTCACAGTTGTCTGACCAGCAGCAAAAAATGATACCAAACCTCCTAAAAATAATGGTTGTACTGATCTGCAAAAGCAACAAACATACATACATACACATACGCCGATTATAATTAAAGTTTATTGATTTATCTGTCAATAGTGAAAGTTTTATTTAAGTTTTTTTTCTTCTTTCTTCTTACTTTAATGTTGTCTCCAATAATGCACAGAAAAAGCCAAATGGCAGAAAACGTTTGCCATACGCTTTACATATCACACGTGAAATATTTGGATTTTTCTTTGTTCGCTTTTCTTCTTCCCACAATTTGCCCAACATTTCGGTGCCATCTTCACAGTTTAAATCTTGGGGAATTTCATATAAATCTGTATCTTCAAGTGATTTACTCCAACCCAAACGGAAAAGGTCTGCTGTCCACCTGGAAAAGGAATTGAATTAAAAAACAATATATATATTAAATTAACGGAGAATTAAAAAGAAAACTTAAAAAAGTATTAAATTAACGGGGAATTTAAAAAGAAAGCAGAGCTTTAAGTTTATTAAAAAGAAAATTTGTTTACGCGTGCGGCTAAAATTGTGTTTTTAAATGAAATTTGAAGTAATTAATTTAAATAATTTTTTTAAGAGAATTATATACATATTTCTTGGAAGAGAAACAAAAACCTGTTTAAGCTGGGTTTGTTTTTCTAAAAACTTTTGTATTAGTTTATTTATTTGCTGTTGTTTGAGCTTAAAAGTAACTCACATGTCGTTTGAGTACAAATTTGTTCAAAAGAGAGGAATATAAACAAACCGCCTCAATCTAGATTTGTTGCGATTCAATCACACTGTGGTTTAAAATATTTAAAATATTATTGAACTTAGAGATGGAACAGTGAGCAAATTATTATTTCTAGTCATGCATAATCTGAACAAGCGCTCACCCTAATTAAAAATTGTTTAAACATGTTTTTTTATTTTAATATTTGCTTAAACTTAATCAGCAAATCTTGAAGTATTTGAGGGGAAATGTGCACCTGCATTTTTTTTATCCCATTTCATCATATATTTATGTTTATGAGAAATATTGACTTTAAACGCCTTCCACTAGCCAACAATTTGTTCATAACTTCTCTCATGCACACTCACGTATTTGCATGATGAATCATGATCATGCATGAATCATAGAATACAAGATAACGCATTGCGCATGTCTGTTGACTTGTCAAAATATCGTAAAAATCGAAATGTAAACAAAATTGCCCTATATGCCGGCCATACACTACACAAGTTCAGTGCTCAAGTGTGGCACTGCGTAAACTAAGCTTGTGACACACACTATACAAGTAAACTGTGTATTTTTTATTTTAATTCGCCATAATGCTGATTATTTGTATAATTCTAGGAACTCTGGCCAGAATATTTGTTCTGCGCTCATTTCTTGTTGTGAACTCTTAAAAAATCACGAAACAACTGAGCGTTTGCAACATACCCTACACAAGCTCACTGTACAGTTTTCAAAATTGAGCAAATATCAAAATCATTTTGATATTTACTCACTTCACTGCGTAAATAGCACAACCACCCCCCCCCCCCAATAACTACACAAACGCACTGTACAGTGCCAGACATGCGCAGTGAACTTGTGTAGTGTATGGCCGGCAATACCGGTGTTTATGTTTATCGGCTGATGTGACGCAGATGCGCAGGTAAAGAATATTTTCAAAAGCTGAATGCATAACCTTGTATTCTTTGGTTCATGATGATCTCTCACAAATCTTACAAACTGTGCTCATCTCCAATTCAATTGTATGACTGGGACTTAATATACTCTTTCTGAAATTGTATTGAGCAAAAAATAAAACAAAATTTTATTTTTAAAATTACTCAAATAACTGAGTGTTTTTGAAAATTTTTTTTGAACTATTATCACATATCGCACACTGAATGCATTTAGCAGCAGTCGTAGTCAAAACATTTTACTCTCACTTACTGTTGCTCAATTTTACGCACAAACTATACGTAAAAGTTTTAAAAGTAGCTCTCGTGCGCGTCGTTTTGAAGATGCCTGATCTTCAGGCATTTGTTGAATGTCAAAGCACAGAACTAGTTATTAGCACGAGTCAAAAGAATGAACATGTATGTATGTACTACCTTCATTATGCTTAACTTAAACCACAGCTACTACCAGATCCATCACTTAGGGCTAAAAAATCAGTTCAAGTTAATCTCTATTTTTGGTTTAAAATGTGTTTAAACTAGCAAACCTATAAATGAATGCAGTATTTAAACCATCTGTAAATGCTTAAAATTGAGCGTTTAAACTACCAATACACCCCATATGGTTTTTTTTTACTTACATACCATATGTTTTACATTAATGGAGCACTCAACTTTTTTCCAAGTCTCTACTTTTTCTTCAGATCTTTTTCGACTTGTTTTCTTACACTCTGTTATTGTTTTATACTATTCTACTTCGCCAAGCATAAATATAATTCCTTTATCAGTAAAACTTGGCGACCTTTAATTAATTTAATTTTCTGCCCTTTTGATTGTGCAAAACAGCTGTCTTTTGACATTTATTTGTTCTAGTGCTGCCACAATATTATTTTTTAAACTACACATAAGTGATGGTTCACTGATTTACTCCTATTGAGTTTAAACTGCATATCAATTTGAGTTTAGTTTAACTTAACCAGCGTTTAAACTTTGAGTGATTTATTAGCCCTTAGAAGATACGGTTGTATACACATTTAATATCGTGCCATAACGGACAAAACAGTTTAAGCGACATAATTTTTGAAGTTAATTTTTTGACGAAACCGGGATTATTTACGGTCGCAGATATCAAAAAAACTAATTTCAAAAAATATTTATATCACTTAAGCTTTTTTTTTATTTTTGGCGGTTATGACTCGATATTATCTGTGGACTTACCATAAATCGATTGGTCTCTTGATTTTAAACAGAAAAAATTTCTAGAATTTTCAAAGAAGAAATTAATATATAATTTTGATCACCAAAAAGTGTTCCAATCTTAACAAAAAATTTATGAATAAATTATTGAAACAAGCAATAAAGCCAAGAGATAATTTTTTGCCCATTCACGGAATTTTTATTTTTATTTTAAATATAGTTTAAAAAAAAAGTATAATTGAAATTAAATTGATTAATTGAATGAATAGAATAAATATTATATACATACTCGTAAAAAAATTCTCGTGTCACGGTGTTGGTAATAAAACTCCTCCAAAACAGCTTGAAAATTTTTTATGAAATTTGTGTGTGTGTGTGTGTGTGTATTCGGTAGGTCTAAGAATAGCACGTAATCTATTTTTCATACCGCTAAGTGGGCTGTGCCACGCCCATACAAACAAAATATATTATATCTTGAAAGCTATAGGAGTCAGAGTGTTAAAATTTGGTATGGACTCCTCTAAGAGCGAGATGCAAAGTAGTTTTCAATATTGCTAGAATAGGGCGTTGGGAATTGACTCCCCCATACAAAGTACTTAAAAATAATAAAAATAATCTTATATCATGAAAGCTATAACATCAATAGTCTTCAAATATGGTGCGGATTCTTTTAAGAGTGAGGTGCTAAGTAATTCATAATAATGGCGGAATAGGAACGGGGAAGGGTCTCTCCCATACAAAGTAATTAATAATAATCTCATATCTTGAAAGCTATAATACGAGGGTGGATCAATAACTCCCTGACTTTTTGAATGAAACACAGTTTGTTTTTTGCAAAACAAAAATTTATTTTTCAACATAATCTCCTTTTAACTCAATACAATTAGTCCAAAGTTTGTTCAGTTTTTGTATCCCTTCCAAAAAAAAAAAAAGTATTTTTCGAGGTGCTTAAAATAGGCCTTTGCTTGTGGAATGATTCATTGTTGGAGTCGAATTTCTTTCCGACGAGCCATTTCTTCAAGTTTGGGAATAAGAAATAGTAACTCGGGTCTAAATCTGAAAAATATAGTGGATGAGGGAGCAGTTCGTACCCGAATTCATGAATTTTTGCCATGGAAACTGCGCATGTGTTTGTGGTCGATTGTGAGCAAACGCGGCACCCATCTTGCTGACAACTTTCATTATTTAAAATCGAAACCACACTGCCATATACGGGTTTTTTTTTCGCAAAAAATAATGTTTAATGAGCACTCGAAATTCACTTTTTTACATTTTTAGAAAAATTCACGAGGTTGTATGTTTTGAACAGCTGTTAAACGCAAAGTAAATACCGACACTTGCTTAAAATTTGACAGTAGTTTATTAACAGATGGTGCTTCATGGGAACAGTGTTGCATTTCATATAACTATGAGGAAAGTTCGCAAAATCACGGACTTATTGATACACCCCCTTAAACAAGAGTCGTCAAATTTAGTATGAGTTAATTTGAAAACAATTAATATAAGTATGTATACATTATAACAAATTTAAAACAATAAATGCTTGGTGTTTTGCTATTTTTATATTCCGTCATCGTTCACAGCACTCCCTGCCTCTATCACTCATATACCACATCGTCACACAATTAAAATATGTTAGTTATTATTTTCTATCCCACAAATTCCCTAGAAATACAGTGGTGTTCTGTAAACCAAGCATTTTTAAATCGTTTTCAAACAGCAAAATACACACCCACACATTTTCCACTCCATTTTATATACACAAATGAATGTATACTTTGGCGAATTATGAATAAATATCCCAGGTATTAGAGTATTTTTTTGTCCGATTAAATATCCATAGCCTGAGTATAAGCATACTCCTACTATAAGTATGACAGACAGTCCACAGACTTAATGCACATTGGAATTTTTTTTTCATAAACGAAGTAGAGATGTTTATTTATGTTGGAATCGGCTATAGTCATAGTTGTTTGAGAGTAAATATGTGAGCGTACGAATTGCTTTCGCTACAATTACGATTATGCGCACTTACTAAAATTAAGACTATTAAACTTAAGTGCATAATTTTTCAGTACTCCTTGTCATTCTCTGCTACACACTTTAAAGTATCTACTGTGCAGTATGACAAATCACGTTAACAGTTCTAAAATAATTAATTTTTTTAATATCCCCATACATATATACATATATACATGTTTATATATACGTGCTTGCACATATTTATTTACAAACATTTTTATATATAAAATTTCCGGCTTCTTCTGGTTTTAAGAGTAGCAATAATTTTATTTGTGGCAATTAGTATTTTTACAATCTGTCGTATTATTATAATGAAAAAAAAAAACAGGTTTTAACAGGTTCTGCTTTTTTAAGATATACAAAAAGTGCATCGACGTTAGATTATTTAGTGTTTATTTGTAAACGATTTTAAATTTAGTATATATTTTTTTAGAATTTTAGAGGTTGAAAATAATTACAAAAATTATTTAATTGGGATTTTTCCAAAGGCAAGGGAAGGTTGCCATTTAGAGAGAAATATAGCTTGATTGATTCCTAATAACAGAATTTTAGAATTTTCTTGATTATTTAAAGGATTTGTAAATTATTTACTTTAAGCCATTGGGCTAAGTTGGATTAAAGTTTTCAATATTTTACTAAGAAAATTCTTAGTTTATTGTTGTTTAAATTAACATTCAAATAAATAAATGGTTCAATAACCAGCAAACATATAAAAGTTTTTATTTGAATTATTTTTTATATCTTTAAGTGTGCTGCTCGAATGATTACATTTGGAAGTTATAAGACAAGAATACTATTGTTAATCTTCGAATATTTCTTATGCCCTTGTAACACTTTCGTTTTTACTCAAACGCTAAAAAGTTTTAAGAATTCAATACATAGTAAATTTTATTAAATACCCCAGCAAAAAATTATACAGCATTGATGAACTCAGCTTCAATTAGTTTTATTTCTGGTGAAACATAGGACGGAAGTGATCCAAATAAATAAATTGTATGCTCTTAAAAGGTTATTTAGAACAATTTTTGATATAAACAATAGCCTTCGAATATTAAATTCAGTACCTGTAGTGATTGGTATCACAGAATGAAAATGAGTACCCAAAAAAAAAAATATATATATATATATTCATAAGTAAGTAAGTCTGAATTCTACTAACAGATTATATTCATAATTGTAGCACAAACAATTGGTACGCTCACACATTTTCTCTCAAGCAACTATAGCTACAGCTAATTTTAACATACATGCGACAAGAGCATATCTACTTCTTTTATGCGAAAAACTGAAATACGCTACAAATAAAAATAAAGAGACACATTCTCATCAAGGGAACAGATTGGCTTCCATGCTCATAGTCTGAGTATATTTATACTTAGACTATGGATATTTAATCACACAAAAAATATACGCATGATACTCGGGATATTTATTCATCATTCGCCCACTGTACAATGTTTGCATTTGTGTTTATAAAATTGATTGGAAAATGTGTAGGTATGTTTATGTTGGTGTGTGTGTGAGGCTGTTTAAAAGCATGCTTTATGTGTGTATGTAAATTAAAAAGCACTGTCTATACCAGAGGTTCTCACAAGCTCTTTCTTCGGGGACCCCTTCAGAAATTTTAATAGTAGCACGGCCTACCGCAATGCGAAATATATGTTTTACATTTATTATACAAAAGCCATATTACTAAATCTTATTAATATTAACTTTTGAGGAATCATAACAATATTTGTTTAGCTCTTCGCGGACACCTTGGCATTTTCATACGGACCTCCAGGGGTCCGCGGACACCCATTTGATAACCGTTGGTCTAGACACATGTGTAGCCGATTAATAGTCAGAGTATTCTTATACTTATAAAGTTTTTAAATTTTAGTTGTTATCTTTTATGCTGGGTAATTTAAAAAATGTGTATAAATATAGTTGTTGGATATTTGAATTATTTTTGTGCGAACTTTTTTATTTGTTTCTATTTTTTATTATTTGATTAGTCTAAAGTTCGTGTCATGTTACATGTGATAATTTTAAATTATTGTTGGATGTTAATAGTTATACGTATTCGGCTTAAAATTAATGCGTGTGTTTGCATATGAGTGTGTTTTTTTATTTTTAGCTGTACGCATTCATAGTTGTTCGACGGCCAGTACTCAAAGAGTACTTAAAACTATAACGTTGTCATTCTTTGATTGGCATTGCATGTGGTAAAGCTTTGGAACTAGTTTTGATTTTGTTTTTTTTGGGATACATATAAAAAAATTCAATTATCAATTAACTTGACCGTAACATATCTTTTTTGTTACGTCAAGTTAAAAGCAATGTTAAATAAAAACTAACGCTTTGAAAGATAATCTGATTAGTAAGCGGAAACTTTAAAGTTTATATTTTATAATAGCTTAATGAAATAAACGCTGCTAGAGTTTATAGTATAATTATTATTTTTTTTATAATCCAAATATTTGATAATATTAAATGAGTAATTCCCTATTTACATATTGTTACATATATTTAATTAGTCCTAGTTTACGCTATTTAAGTCTTATTGCTAAGATGATTAGTTTGTGTGTGTGAGAGAGAGAGAGAGAGACGAGGGGAAAAGAAATGTTTCTGTTTCTCTCCCTCGAACTAATGAGCTTAGCAATAAGACTTGCATAGTGTAAACTAGGACTTACTTATAGCTAAAAGTCATGACTATATGGCCTGATTGTATAGTTGTAAAATAGTAAGTCAAACATGTGAACTGCGGAAATACCCTACAATATTATAAAACTATAATAAGACCTTGTCTATAGACTACCAATTTTTGGTTTGTTTAATTAAACTTTCCAACACACACACAAAAATAACAATATTTTTCCTACTGATTCTCGTAGAGCAGACTAAACATAGATACACGTGTATCAGCGTTTTTAATGTTTACATCTGAAACTCGTTTTACGGCCTATTTAAAGTTGCACTCCTGTGCAGTAAACAAAAAGTGTAAATACCCTGTCAGAAATTTTGCTAACTTTAAGCTAACTATTTCGCAACTAGTACTGACTGACACTTGGATTACTTTGCAATGTAATCAGCTGACTATTTTAACATTGCGATGTCCTAGGCGGTAGTCAATTGTCTCACTCTGCACTACTTTCAGCTAACTTAAAGCTGACTTTTTTAAATCACCTTGTAGTCAGTAAATTAACATTTTTTTCTGGGGTTCGAACAGGCAACATCACACGTTGTGTACTCAACATGCTGCCACTCGGCTAAGCTGCCATTTAAAATAACAACAGCAAAATTCTATCTACTATAAAACTGAAATGAGTTTTAAAGTACCTGAGAATAAATTTGTTGGCTCTCATCAAATTCGATTACGTACTCTACTTAAGAATTCATTTTGAGTTTGTTTTGGATGACTTTGCAGCTAGCTTGTAGTCAGTTTAAGAAAAGTTAGCTATTTTTGTAGTCAACCACACATTATCCGACAGGGTACTAGTGTGATACTTAGGTTTTTGTTTATAAAGTATTCAGAACATAACAAGCAGTATTTTGTTGGTATTAACCCTCTAACTGTTTTGTAAATAGGAATTTTTTTTTTCGAAAAAAAACCCAAAATCACTTTCCAAACAGGGACGTATGTAGTTGAAATATTCTGCGAAAATATTTGTCATAAAATTGTCAGAACACACTTTAGCCGGAAATTCAATTTTAATAGCAGAAATAACCAAAAATTTAAGGTGGTTGAAGGGTTAATATAGTTAAAATGTTGGCAGTTGCAAAAAAAAAAACAATTCAAACTATCGTATAACTATTTTTTATTCTTCTAAAGAAGGTAAAAAGAATTAAATTAGACCACATGGAGAAATGCCGCATATTTTTTTATATGACATAAAGCACTTCATCAACGACCATGTTTATCTACTTGGGCAAAGAGTTGTGCTTAACATCAGATATTTAACATAAATTTTAAATGAAATGGAATATGAGAAATGGTATTTGTATACTTAATTATTTTTTTGGCCATTCGTTAATGCATGCATAACAATAAGTAACTATTAATTTCTCGTCTTTTCAGTTCTGTTGAGGTTAGCACAAACATTTTACAAAAATTTCATAGAAACATGTAGCAATGGGCCTGTTCGTAAATGCATCATGAGATCAAACTTTTATTTAAAATGCAATACAAGTTCGCTGATAACCTTTTTCCGTAGTAGCCATTTGTGTACTCCATATTTGACATTTGTTTGTGTATTATCTAGATTAGTGAAGCAATTTAGGACATTTCAATTTCCATTTGCAGCGCAGTGATGCATTTACGAACAGGCCCAAACAGACCCTCAAAGTTAGTTTTTGAGGGTAAAATAAAATTTTCTTTTTCCATTAAATTGTGTGTAAATTTAAACTCGTTTTCTATAAAATATGTTCTTTTTTTGAGTTATGACATTTGTTAAAATAAACTAGCAATTGATTGTTTATACACAAATTCTGAAAATTAAGGATAATTCTGTTTTGCCAGTCTTGTATGATAATTCTTCATAAACATTGTTTAATGTGAGATAATTCGGTCTGGTAAATATTTTTTTTCCAAGCATTTTAATTCCAATGGCTATCGGCAAAAAATATAAATAAGAAGGAATAAATAAAAAATAACTAAAAACAAAATGCTTTTGTGGAAACCTTACATTTTGTGCCCCAGCAGACAGACTAGTTTGGAGCGTGCCAGACTTTCAGTCTGGAAGTTGACTGGCAAGTTGTCTTATCTATTTCATTACTTTTGAAGACATACAAACAAACCTACTTGTGCTTAATGTATGTAAAAAATATCGTACAGATTTGCACCTGCCTACAAAAAGCGCAAATCACTCATTTTAATGAGAGTAATTTTACCCGTCATTCAAGCATTAAAAACAAGCAGTGAATGAGCGTGACTATTTAACCATGAACAGCGTGACCATTTGATCTACTAAAGTGACAAATTTTCGACTGCCTTGCTACTTTTTGTACCCCTTTTTTAGAGTGAATTATATAATACTATATTAAAAATGAAAAGTTTAGTGTTGTTGTCTCGTTTGTTTTTAATGTTGCCCTTTTTTTCTTTGATAAATCCCCTATTTGGTGCCACTTTTTGAAGAATGTCATCGGTCATGAATATTTTAAAATAAGGGTATTCAGTCATTTTTGTTTCCTTTGCTTCTTATAACTCAATAATCAGTGAAAATTATCGTTTACCTGGAAGCAGAATGTTAAGGAAGAGAAAGCACAACTCTCGCTTACCAAGCTGTTTCGGTATCAAATGATTTTTGCTCATGATATCCCACTTCGTAGCTCTCAAGGTATGAGCTACTGAATGCATATAGGATGTGCGGAAAGAAGCACTATACTTCATGCCTTTTTCAGATGTATGTATATGTGACCCGGTCTATGAAAAGGTGGCTTATGACTCAAAAAACAGCAACTACCGAGAAACTTAAGAAATGCATTGTTTACCTTTAACAGCTGATTTATCTTTAACAGCTGATTTTGAGTCTTAAGCCACCTTTTCATAGACCGGGTCACATATAATAAAAAAATTTGCTCTTTAGATCAGAATTTTTATATCTACTCTTATATTAACTAACTTCGAAAATTTATTTAATTTTATTAAATACAATAAATCAAATACTTTTTGTTCACGCGTTAAATCAGGAGTCGATCCCAAGATATCATCCGTATGTTAGGCTAGAACACTACCCATTGAACTACCGAAGCACATAATTATTTTGGTACACAATTAAATTAAAAAGATAAAACATCAAATTCGAAGTAAAAATGTCATTCGCATTCAATACCCCTTTTAGACACACAAAGTTTACTTTGCAAAGTCTTAATTCAGCTGTGTGAAAGACAGAGGGAGGAATACTTTCCCTTTCTGTCTTTCTCCCAGCTGAACTAAGACTTTGCAAAGTAAACTTTCCGTGTCTAAAAGGGGTACAAATTTGTAACCAGGCAAGCGAGAGAACTGACCAACTTCGTAGGGTTTGTATTAAATTTTGTCATTCGCTAACATTATTGCATCCTCGTAAGGCAGAGGGGATGCACCGTGTGTTTTCCCGCGCTTCCAAAGCGCTTCTTTTTGACTAAGTGCTTATTGGTAACAAATTTATGTTTGCTGGGACGTCAAAGTTCAAATACTTGTCCTTGTGTTTGTTGGGTTTCCAGTTATTGGTTTTTCTTTATTTTTTTTAACAAACAGTGGCGCTCCGGGGATTCTTCAAGCAACAAATGAGTCATTTTTTTAATTCACATATAATGTCTTTAAGTGCATTCATTTTCCATGAACATGGAAAAAAATGTTTATTTAATGATAAATTCTGTATTTGAAAATGCGGAAGAAATTATTTTCTTTGTTTCAATATGTACATTAAAGTGCATAAGATTATCTATTGTTTTCTCTTGTAGACAATGACATTGATATTCATGAATTAATTAAAATATAGTTAAAGTTCATAATAATTATTGCTAGTTTCTAATCATTTGCTTTGAGTTATCGTGTTAAGAATTAATATAAAATGTACATAAAAAATAATAAAATTGTTGCTCAACATAGCGGACGCTACAATTGATTTACTCAAAGAAGCTTTTGATTAAAATATAAATTCACGTAATGCCCCAAGATCGTGTGATTTCATCCCATTGGATTATTTTCTTTGGGACAATGTCTACGTCGATTAACCACAAACAATTGAACACCTGGAAATCAACATTCTAAGAGTTATCGGCGAAATGCGCCCGCAAATGCTGCGAAAAGTTGTTGAAAATTTTTGTTCCAGATTGCGCCTTCTACGCGCCAGCCGTGGCGGCCACATGGCAGAAATCATATTTGAACATTAGTTGCATAACATTTTCTTTCGAATAAAACCCGTTTTATTGATATTGAATATATATTTCCTTGTTTTATTGTGATTTAAACTTGTGTCACTCTATACAAAAAAAAACCCTTTACTAGCTTAGTCGATTTTTTTTGGCAACACTGGCAACTACGTTGAGGACTTTCAGCAAGTTACTTGTATCTAATGAATTCTTAAAGTTAATGTCATTTTTTTTGGAAATACACATACTTTACAAGCATGGTAGCAGTGACTTGAACGGTCATTTGATGGGAAGTCATGAAGGATATATTCATCATTGCGTAGAACAAAGTTTCTATCACATTATTAAAGGCGAAATGAGAAATGTGATGAAAACTTTTGTGTACGTGTAATGTTGCATCTCACTCTAACGACTATAAAACATAAAGCCGCACTGGCCACTCTATTGCTTTTTACTACTCAATGATAGCATAAATATTAGTCAAGTTTGACCGATCACAATTGACTAATATATTTCCCACAATTGAGCATACACAGAGAAAACAGTGCCTACTAAATGCCTCATAAAATAGAATAAAATCAATAAGAAATTTCTATCGTTTTTTGTTCAATAAGGAAACCTTATTAATTTCATAGAGAAAACCTTTTTGAAAAAATCAAGAAGAAATCCGGTAGTTGTTATGAGGTTATCTGATTGATTTTTTCAATAAAAAATAAAAAAAAAATTGTGTCTTTATTCTCTGTACTTATGTATTTTCATTTAAATTCTATACCATATACATATGTATGTATGTATGTAGTATATTGTAGATCTTATTTATTTATACATACATACATAGACATTATGTTACTTACTCACCAAGTATTGAACCAGCCAACTTCTACCTGATAGACAAGCACTCTACCCAATATGATAACGAGCAGCCTGAATAACCATTGAAATTATTGTGCAAACATTCTTATACAAAAATGAAAAAGATCATAAAAAAATTGTCTCTATGTCTATTTATAGATATGAAATAACAAGACACCTCATAAAATCAAGAAGATTTCCTTATTAAACAAATCAATAAGATGCTTTACACATAATCATACAAAAACCTACTAAAATCAAGACGAAGACCTTTTTAAAAAAATCAAGAAGGCAAACTAATAAAATCAATAAGAAATCCCTATAGTTTACAATTTATAAGAAAACCTAATAGAATCAAGAAGTTTTTCTCTATGGATTGTTTTTTTGGTGCCAAAAATAACGGAAATTGGTCAAAAAAAAATTGCGAATATCAAGATTTCTTCCTGATTTTATGTGGTTTTCTTTTTGATAAAATTAATAAGATTGAAAACAATAAGGAATCTCTATGAAAAAATTTTCGCTTCTTTCTGCTTAGCCTAAAAAAGGTTCATAGAGAAAATCTTCTTGATTCTATGAGGCAGTTTTTTCTCTGTGTACATGATTGACTTGACTGACAATAAATATATTTTTTATTATTTCAATTGTTTTTTATTTATTATGAAAACTCACTTAAAAATATAAAAGCAAATAAAATATTTAAAATGAAAGATATAATTCAGAACATAGTCGGTATCTGGGCCTCTTCACACCTTTTCACTCCCCCACCCATTTTGCGTTTTACAAATATCTAAGAATTTGAAAAGAATTATATATATTAAATTAAATTAAATTTTATATTTTTCTTTTATTCACTATTGTTTTTTTAGTTATCTTTTGTAACACTGATAAATTTTCGCTTTACTTTCACACTGAAATTTAACACTTTTATAAATTTTAATTTTCATAGATCAAATTAATTGTATTTTTTTAGTTTATATTTCAAAAGTTCTGGCATATATACATTAAATGTTCCACTCTAACATATATGCTATAGTGGAGCAACTATAGTTAATAAATAAATCAATCATAACTTCCGATCAAATGACTAGTCAATTGACTGTCACTATTGAATTCATTGTTGCTTGAAAAATGTTGCTTGTGTTAGTTTTAGTCATTCATTTCTTGTAGGGTAGTTATTGTTGCACTTATGTTCTTTTTTTTACAAGAAAATAAGTAGAGAAATAAACATTTTGTTTTCTAGAAAAATTTATTTATTTTTTTCTTATTTCTGAATCACTTATTTGTGCTCTAGAAACCACCTGTGAATGTATGTATATATTTTTTTATTATGTTTCTACATTAAATGTAAATGCACATATGTTTACAAAGAATTCTTTATAGTTTTTTATGAAAAACATAGTTAAATTATTATGCAGATGCAGATGAATGTTAACATGTGTTCTTGTGGAAAATAGATCCGCTTGCAAGCTTTATTGAACATACTTATGAAAGAAAAAATATACATATTTGCTTTTCACATCGTATAAGAGTAAACATAAATATCGCTATCTTATTATCGAAACGCCCTAACTCATTATTTTTTTTCTAATCAAAGTTTTTGCATATTTCGATAGATTAGAGACTCATCGAAATATAAAAAAAAAAATTTGATTCGAAAAAATGATGAGTTAGGCCGTTTCTATATTAAGCTAACGATATGCATGCAGGTGTTTACAAAACTTTAGCTGTTTATTTTCTATTTTATTGCTTTGTGGTATGATCTGTCAAATGTTGTTTATACAAACAAGTTAATACAAACCAGAGAATGGCAATGAGTACTCAAAAAAAAATATGTATGCATAAGAAAATAGTCTTAATTTTACGAGAACTATGACCATAGCCGATTGTATTATAAAATATCATCTCTATTAGAGTTCGACCGATTAATCGGCTTCGGCTTCGGCCTTCGGCCAAAAATTGGTAATCGGCCAACATTCGGTCTATGGCAAAAATCGGCCGATTAGCCGAAGCCGAATATTTTTCATTAAAAGCTTGAAAATTAAAATTATGTTTGGTCGTTGCTCGCCGACAGTTTCTATTGTGTTTAAAACGTTTTGAAAGGGTTGCTTTGAAATACAACCCTGTTGCTTTCATTTTTTCTTTTACTTGAACGTTCTTGTGAGTGATCATATGAAAAAGCAATCTAGAAATTGCAAAATAGTTTTATTTTTCTTGTTATGTATCCAATAGATATTACAGCTATTTCAGTGATATCAAAAAAGCAAAATTTTTTCTTAATTCATCATCATTTTTAAAATTTAAAACATTCGGCTTCGGCTTCGGTTTTGGCCGAAGTTTAGGATTTTAGCCGAAGTTCGGCTTCGGCTTCGGCCAAAAAAAAAACACCTTCGGTCGATCTCTAATCTCTATTTCGTTTATGCGGAAAACTAAAAGACGCTACAGTTGAAAATAAAAACCCTCGTGTATAGCAAGCGCATTGGCTATCTCTCTCTCTCTCTCAAACTTTTAGTCGGAATATGCTTATACTCAAAGTATGGATATTCAATCGGAGAAAAAAAAATAAAAGCGCGATACTCGGGATATTTATTTAGCATTCGCCACCATATACATACATATATTCGTGTATATAAACTAGAATGGAAAATGTGTGGATGTGTGTGTGTGTGTGTGTCAGTTTGGAAACATGCTTTCAACAAATTCAAAATCGAGTTTTTGATTTGATTATTATGAATGCCCTTAAAGTACATACATGTCCTGACAATATTTTTGAACTTCTGCGATCAAAAAATTAAATTTTTACAAACAACAAACACAGGAACGTAACTGCAAATTGGTTTAGTTTTGTTTTCTTCTCCTGTAAAATTAAATTTTTGTTAGTTAAGCGGTTTTGCATTTTAGCTAACAATATGTAAAATAATCTGCAGTAATGCTTTATTTATGATTTCTAAAGCATATTTTTTATACATATCTTAAGAAGTTATATTAACAAGTTCCATATATACAAATAAGAAAAATGTTGGCCGCCATATACAGCACTCAATGTGAACAATAATGCATGATATAATTCTCATTTGGTTCTTTTTAAAATCACTATAGTTATTTGAAGCCAACAAAAATTTTTTTAACAACTACTGCAAAACTGGAAGTTAATTATCACATAATCAGGGCTATCATGAAGAAAATTTCGCGTGAAATTTCTCCTTTTTCCAATTAGAATTTTTTCTTTTCCCTATTATTTGCTATTAGTTGGAATTTTTCTCTGGGAAAAATTTCACGTGGAATTTTATTCATGATAGCCCTGAATATTGAAATAAAATTTATATATTTATTAGCTTCTTGGGACAATCTTTTTCTAATGGAATTAAGAATGCTTGGTTATTAAAATTTTTATTATCTTAGTTTTTTTTTTATAAAACCACTTGAGTTGAAATTCGAATTTCCGCAGAAGTATTGCATGAAAAAATAAGTTTCTATTGATAAAAAAGAAATTTATTTCACTTGTGGCATTTAAGTAGTTCTGATTCATAGTTTGCTGGTCAGCAACCAGTCATAAATATAAATATGTATGTACTTTGATAGACCTTAATATAGAAAGGCCCTAACTCATTATTTGTTTTTTTTTAAATTGAGATTTTTACATTATATCGTGTTATAAACGTCAAAAAGGCTTAAGCAACATAATTTTCCAACTTAATTTTTTTTTAACCAAAATTGATTATTTGCGATCTTAACTAATCCATTTTCGACAAAAAAAAACTAAGTACAAAAAATGTGTCGGTTAAGCTTTTTTGGCGGTTATAGCTCGATATGTATAAATATAAATATGCATGTACTTTGATAGACATATCATTACCTCAATATAGAAAAGCCCTAAAACATTATTTTTTTAATTGAGATTTTTTTTTCTCGTTGAATTATATTTTTTCTCGTTGAATTATATTGTGCCACAACCGTCAAAAAGGCTTAAGCAACATACTTTTCCAACATAATTTTTTTTTTTAACCAAAATCGATTGTTTGCGATCTGAAATAATACATTTCCGTCAAAAAAAAAAGGTTCGCAAAATGTGTGGGTCAAGCGGTTTTGGCGGTTATGGCTCGATATGTTCTTCTATCGAAATATACAAAAAACTAAATTAAATAAAAAATAATGAGTTATGCCGGCCATACACTACACAAGTTCACTGCACAAGTCTGGCACTGTACAGTGCGTTTGTGTAGTGATGGGGGGGGGTTGGTTGTGCTATTTACGCAGTGAACTGAGTAAATATCAAAGTGATTTTGATATTTGCTCAATTTTGAAAACTGTACAGTGAGCTTGTGTAGGGTATGTTGCAAACGCTCAGTTGTTTCGTGATTTTTTAAGAGTTCACAACAAGAAATGAGCGCAGGACAAATATTCTGGACAGAGTTCCTAGAATTATACAAATAATCACCGGCATTATGGCGAATTAATATAAAAAATGTACATTTTACTTGTATAGTGTGTGTCACAAGCTTAGTTTGCGCAGTACCAGACTTGAGCACTGAACTTCTGTAGTGTATGGCCGGCATATAGGGCCTTTCAATATTAAAGTAAAGATATGTAAGTTACATCTAAACATCGCTACCTTAATACAGAAAGGCCCTAAGTCATTATTTTTCTGAAAGCGAGTTTTTTGTACATTTCGATAGAAGGAACATATTATTGATCGAAAAATGCAAAAATCTTGATTTCAAAAAAAAAATATAATGAGTTACGGCCTTTTTATATTAAGATAAAGATTTGTAGCTCGATATTCCACTTAACAACACAACAAACTTTGCCATCGTCCATTACATACACCTTAATTAGCGTACGAAAAAACACGGTTTTGTATGTTAAAATTCGACAGAGGGATTCACCATATCGCAAATAAAAAAAAAACACACACACACACACAATAAGGCCTTGTGTTTTACTTCTGTGTCACGCAACGTGCTGCCGAATAAAGGCCAACCAACATATAATTTTCTTTTTAAATTTTCAGACACTCAAAATAATTTGCACCAAAACAAATTATTAGTCATTTTTTTGAGAAGTTTTAAACTTAATTTTTCGCCACTTTGTGAATTTGAAATCAAATTTTTTTTTTTTAAATTGTTCCTGCAATCAAATTTGTCAATATGTTTTTATTGTTTTTTTTTTCAATAAGAATTGAAATTACTGAACTCAAGCCTGATTAAGAAATTATTTCTGATTATAAAATTCACTACAGTTCAATTAAATCTAAAAATGTATCGTTTTTTTTTTTTTTTTTTAGATAACGTTGCCAAATGCCAAAGTTTTTTTTTTCTTCTATTATTATCAGTTGTCGTACTTACCAAAAACTTATGCGAGAAAATATATTTGCCTTTGAATATGGATTCTGGGGACGTAGAACTTTTTTTCTTGAACGATTCATGTTGTAAACAGTGTAGTAGTTTGCTCGAGCACGCTGGCGGTTTTCAATTAATTAATACTTTTTGTTATTTTATTTATTTTGTTGTTTTTTTTTTATTAGTGAATATATGGGTGTATAATCAAAATGAATTAATAAAACATTTTATTTATAAAATTGTGGGTATCACTTCAATTGAAATTCATTTAATATTTAATTTTGCCACTGCCAATGCTGCAACATATGCTTTAACACACACAAGCATACATACATACACACATACATACAAGTGTATGTATGTATTTTGACAATGTAATAATACTAATTGTTTTATTTGTACACTTTACATATATTCCAATTGTTGTTGTTGTTGTTGTTGTTTTTTTTTATAAACAAATAAAATAAAAAATAAAATCTTTTATTTGATTTCACTGTTCCTTGTCACAGTTTAACTTTCAGACTAACGTCTCGCCCAAATAATTAATTCTTTTTAAAATGAATTTTGCTAACAGAAACAACAAACAAGAACTGATGATTTTGGGAGCAGAGAAAAACACTAACAAATAAAAAAAAACTCAAACGTTGGTATTCCATTCCACTCATAAATGTGATCATAAAATTGTCATAAGAAGCCCAACTGACAGTCGGACTTTGTTGCTGTGTAGAAGAGCATGAGCATGAGCACGAGCACAAGCTAAAGTGAATAAGTTGTTTGCATCATGGGGCTGATAACCGGAAAAAATACTTGATTTTTAATTTTTTTGTTTGCTTGAACTGTGTAGTTAGGATATTCTTTCTCATTTTGAAAACTTTTATTTATGTACACTCGTACATACTTACAGACTTTATTGGATGGGGGCAAAGTGGCCATCAAGATTTAATTTCTAGCTAAAAAAAAAAACAAACAAAAAAATAAATTAAAATTTAAATTGAGAAGCAATAATTGTATGCACTCGTATGTATATTGATTTGGCAATGCAACCTTTGATTATTGCAATTTCGTTGTTCAGCGCTATTTAATTGTGTGAGATAGAGGAATTTTTGAATTTTTTTTGTTGTCTAAGCAATTGCGTGCATCATAGGTAAGTAAACAAATGATGTACAATGTGTACTTTCATGTTTATACCGCAAATATCGATGACAAATTAAAGCACTAGGTACCGATTACTGATGAGCTTCTTGGCATGTCTTTTCTTATCACATGTGATCCATTCGTGATCACAATTAAATTAAATTTAAACTCATGTATGCACATAATTGTTGGATTCTGGCAACACTTAATGAATGCCCAATTATATGTGTGGCCATAATTAGTAAAATTGCCTAATGCCAGCCATACACTACACAAACAAGCTCACTGCACAAGTCTAGCACTGTACAGTGCATAGGAAAAACAGTGCCAACTAAATACCTCATAAAATAGAACAAAGTTAATAAGAAATCTTTTCTTTTCAATAAGGAAATCTTATTAATTTCATAGAGAAAACCTTTTTGAAAAAATCAAGAAGAAATCTTTTAGTTTTTATGAGGTTATCTTATTGATTTTTTCAATAAAAAATAAAAAAAATTGCGTCTTTATTCTCTGTACTTATGTATTTTCATTTAAATTCTATACCATATACATATGTATGTAGTATACTGTAGATGTTATTTATTTATACATACATACATACACATTATGTTATTTTCTTAACTAACTTACTCACCAAGTATTGAACCTGATAGACAAGCACTCTACCCAATATGCTAACGAGCAGCCTGAATAACCATTGAAATTATTGTGCAAACATTCTTATACAAAAATGAAAAAGATCATGAAAAAAATTGTCTCTATGTCTATTTATAGATATGAAATAACAAGACACCTCATAAAATCAAGAAGATTTCCTTATTAAACAAATCAATAAGATGCTTTACACATAATCATACAAAAACCTACTAAAATCAAGAAGAAAAAATCATTACGATAGCCTAATAATAAGATCAAGAAGAAAACCTTTTTAAAAAAAAAATTAATAAGGCAAGCTAATAAAATCAACAAGAAATCCCTACAGTTTACAATTTATAAGAAAACCCAATAGAATCAAGAAGTTTTTCTCTATGGATTGTTTTTTGGTGTCAAAAATAACGGAAATTGAGTAAAAAAAGTTGTGAGTAATAAGATTTCTTCTTGATTTTATGTGGTTTTCTTCTTGATAAAATTAATAAGATTTACCACAGAAAAACAATAAGGAATCTCTATGAAAAAATCTTCGCTTCTTTCTGCTGGGATACCCCTTAGCCTAAAAACGTTTCATAGAGAAAATCTTCTTGATTCTATGACGCAGTTTTTTCTCTGTGTGTGCGTTTGTGTAGTGAATGGGGGTGGTTGGGCTATTTACGCAGTAAACTGAGTAAATATCAAAATGATTTTGATATATGCTCAAGTTTTAAAACTGTACAAGTGAACTTGTACAATGTAACATACACACAGCAAACGCTCAGCTGTGCCGTGATTTTTTAAGAGTTCACAACAATAAATGAGCACAGAACAAATATTCTGGACAGAGCTCCTAGAATTATACAAAGAATCGCCCGCATTATGGCGAATTAAAATAAAATATACACAGTTTACTTATATAGTGTGTGTCACAAGCTTAGTTTACGCAGTGCCAGACTTGAGCACTGAACTTGTGTAGTGTATGGCTGGTATAAGTCGTACAGCCGTTAGCTGAAATACAAAACGGTGTAAGTAACAAAAAAAATTCAAAATCGAGTTTTTCATTACATTTCTTGGCAAAATTTTACACTTATGCTTTTTTTGTGTTTTTTTTTTGGTTCTCCTGTAAAATTATATTTTTAACCGACTTCGAAAAGAGAAGGATTTGTTTTTGGGGGTTTTACTTCATAGCTCGGCACATATTAGATCGATGGTAAAAATTCTTTTTTTGTCTGAGAGGGTGTTGGTCCTATTGTAAAAAACTGTGGGCGGAGACACGCTCATAATTTTTTTCATTTGATTTTATGATATTCTGCTTATTTGATTGCTGCCAAGCCTAGCAAACATCTTTGGTTCTTGCAATTACACAATTTTAAAGTTGAAAAAATGGGCGGGTCTACGCCCATTAAAATCTATTATTATATTCAACGTGGTTCTACTCAATCTATTTTTACGAAACTTACCACATACCTTGGGGTTGAAAATAGACACAATCTTCTATTCGAAGAAAAGGCGGAGTCACGCCCATTAAAATTTAATACTTTAATTTAAGTTTTTCTACTATACCGATTTTTGCAAAACTGAACACACACCCTGAGCTCTGAAAAAAAACACAAAATTTTGCATTTAAAAAATGGGCGGAGACATAAATTTTTTTCGAAAATGTGCTATCAGATCTTTGCATTGAAGTCGGTTTTTTTTGGCAGAATTATTGTTAGTTACGCCTTTTTTGCATTTTAGCTAACGATATATTCTTTGTTTGGAGATACATATTTTGCTACTTTGACTTTTGTTATCTACATTTCAACTAATTAATATTTTTAATTTTATTTAAATGCTGCATTTGTTATTTAATAACTCCCAAAATTTTATATCAATTAAAATTTTTTTTTCTGAGGGGGTTACTTTCCATTTGGTGCCGTTTTCAAAAAAAACTGGGCTGGAACACGCCCCCTAAATTTTTTTCTTTGATTTCATGTACTTTTACTTATCTGCTTATTAGGAAACTTAGCCCTCACCTTAAGCTCTCATAATTAAACGATCTCAAACTTTATAAAATGGGCACAGCCACGCCCATTTAAAATTTAATATAATAATTCAGGTTTTTTTTAAGAACTAACACTCAGGCAATGAATGCCTACTACTATTACTAGGTGTTAGTTTAGGGATAGTGATATGCCGAGTACACATATGGCATTTCTTGTGTTCTCATTTTCAAAATGTGTGCAACACCGTTCACATTATGTTTTTTATATTGAAGGCAATGACACACAACGAAAAATTGCGAAAAATGCAATCGTTGCCACTAGTACACACTATTGCGATGTCACTAAATGCCATAGCGTGTACTCGGCAATAGAGAAGGCAGGTGGTGAAAGAAGATCTAGAGGAAAGCTTCATTCTTTTACAACTCTGCTTTTTTGGCACGTTTCTAATAATGCAGTTTTGTAGCGCCTCTATTGTCAATGAGGCGTATTAGATTGTGAATTAGTGGGTATATTATTTGTTATTTCACTTTGCCGATTATTCTAATACACAATAACGACGAAGGAGAGCGCTCTGATGTTATCTTAGGATTTGTATACGCTGAAGCCAGTGTCTATGCCATTGTCACAACTGATGCAAATGCACACTAATGCACGTCAGAAAAATTCGTGGAAATGTTATTTAAATGACTGTCGGAGACCGGTCTCGAACCCAGGAGCTTCGGGTTTGCAGCCAACGTGCTAACGACTTCAGCCAATGCCACATTTTTTTACTAATGCGATTTTGAAGAAACTTGGCACACATTTGGGCGCTTTTAGAAGTATATACAAAAATATTGCATTTAAAATATTGGGCGGGCCACGCCCATGAAAGCTGAGTTTTAAATTATCTGTACTTCTACTTAAACATTTCCCACGAAGCTTGGGAAACAGTTGCAGGCAGCACTTAGAATGACTTAGTTTTGTTTAAAAAAAAATGTGAACGAAGCAACATCATATTTTCGAAGGCCGCCAGACCGTCATCAACGGAGCTCGCTATAAGCATACTATACTAACTGGTACGAAATACAATAGCAACATTTTTCAAATCGGAGATGTTATTCGTTTTAGGCAATACCTCTTCATAACCATTGTTTGTTGTAGCCAAACTCTACTGTTTTACTTAGAGTAATTCCCGCGTGGGGTGGTTTGAAAATGCCTGCTGAAACATACATACACTCTCTTCCTTCTTTCTCGTGCGCACTGAGTGCAATTAGAAATAAAATATCATATATTTTATTTTAGAGATTAGAAGGGTTGTTATTCCTTTTTTTCATCAATTGCATAAAAGTATTATTCATCTACATACACACGTGCATACATGCACACGTTTGTTAGGGGTGCAGCAACTGTTAGTTCAGTGATAGCTGGGATGATAACAAACAAATTTTGAAAATTTGATTGAATTGAGGCTTAATAATACTGATATGAAAACAAGTTACTAAAACGCAAAAAATTGGATTAAAAAGAAAAATAACCCAGCGAAATAAATCGGAACTAGTTTCAAAGGTTTACCACTTTCATTACATACCGATCACTACAGGTACAAAATTTATTATTTTAAGGCTCTTGTTTAGATAAAAAATTGTTCTAGACAACCATTCAGGTATTTGGTTCACTGCCGTCCTATGACAACCATGTGTGAAATTCATTGATGATTCACCAGAAATGGAACTACTCGGAGCTGAGTTCATCAATGCTGTAATTAATGATTTGTATTGCCATTTTTTTGCTGCGAAAGTGTGTAATTTAAATTCGAAAAGAATGCACGAGTTTCATACATTTAAGAGACTCTTAAATTAATTTCGAACTTATGTGCTGTTTCTACAAATCAGACAGATTACTCGTCTAGAAAATTTGTAACGAAAATCACTCAAAAATATGAGTGCTTTCCATATAAATAATATACTAAAGTCGTCCGTCTGGGTTCTAGAAACAATGGGTTAATGATTTATGCTTCCTTCCCTTGTTATTTTGAAAGCATATTCGTCACAATCAATAACAGACAAGGGCTTGCATCTAAGGCAATGCGCACATTTTTAATCCATATACTTTTTGCTATTCGCTCTAAAAATTTTGTGCATATAAAGGGTCTTTCATTAAGCGCTTACTATCTTTAAATTTAAATAGAACAAATTGAATGTTAGATAGGCAAAAAATCATTTGAAAGACTTATTGATGTCATTGTGTATCGAGTATAACAACGTGCAAGTGCTTTCAGTGGGTTTCACTGCATAGCGCTTATCCGAAATGTCACACCTCGCACACCATAGAATGACAATACATGCTAAAAAAATATATTTAGTATTAATTTTAGTAATTGCGTATAATCATAATAGTAGCGCAAACAATTCGTACGCTCGTACATATTTACTCTCAAGCAACTACGAATAGCTGAATACAACATACAAGAGCATCTCCAGCTCGTTCAAGCATATCAAACGTTTTGATTCTCTCTCTCTCATACTTACAGTCTGAGTATGTCTATACTCAGGCTGTGGATATTTAATCGGACAAAAGAAATTGAGGAATGATACTTGGGATACTTAAACATCATTCGCCACCGTATATACACATATGGATATATGTATACAATGGAATGTAATATGTGTGTGGGTGTGTGTGTGTAGCTGTTTTAAAATATGCTTTATAAGTGTGTGTAAATAAAATAGCTCTGCATATACGCATGTGTAGGCGATTAATACTCAGAGTATTTTTATACTTATGCGTATGATTGTAGCTCATACAGTCTCTAAATTTTAATTGCTAACGTTTGTGCTGTTTAATTTAAAATATGTGTATAAACATATGTAGTTGTTGCATGTTTATAGTTATATGTATTCGGTTTAAAATTAATGCGTGTGTTTGTAACGGGTGTTTTTTTTAGAGGTATAGAACTTCGAATTGAAATAAAACACAAGAAAATCGTTTTAATGTCCATCAATTTGGCTTTATTGAAAGGATAATTTTATGCCATTAATGTTTAAATATGATTTCGGGCATGTGGCCGCCGCGGTTGGCTCGAATAAAGCCAATTCTACAGGTCCAATTTTCAACCACTTTTTCGAGCATATCGGGCCGTATGTTGGCAATAACGCCACAAATGTTGGCTTCCAAGTCCCCTAACGTTTCTGGTTTGTTGGCGTAGACGAGCGACTTCACATATCCCCAAAGAAAATAATCCAATGGTGTCAAATCACACGATCTTGGTGGCCAATTGACAGGTCCATTCCGCGAAATTATGCGCTCATCGAATGTTTCCTTCAATAAATCGATTGTGACGTGCGCTGTGTGGCATGTAGCGCCGTCTTGTTGGAACCACAACTCATCCACATTCAAAATCTTCAAAATCTTCCATAAAGTTGATGGACAAAGCTCCAATTGCTGTGCACGGTGGCGAAGCGATTCATTCGGGTCCTCTTCAACACTTTGCTCTACAGCGGCAATTGTTTCTTCGGTGCGCACTGTTCGACGTCTCTGCGGATGCGTATTATCACATAGAGTAAACGTAGTGCGAAAACGATCCATGGTTAACCGAATTAATTGCTCTGATGGACGATTATGTCGACCATAAAATGGACGGAGCTTGCGGTAAACTTCGGGAACTGAACCATTATTTTCGAAATAAATTTGCACGATTTGCAAGCGTTGTTCTTTTGTCAACCTGTTCATGATGAAATGGCAAACCAAACTAAATATTAATCACTTGACAGCTGACAAAATGGCCGCCAGTTAAAAAAGTGATGCCAACTTAAAGTTCTATACCTCAATAAAAAACACCCATTATATGAGCGTGTTTTTTATTGTTAGATGTACGCATTCATAGTTGTTTGACGGCCAATACTCAAAGAGTACTGGTGCACAACTCAGGCTGAGATTGACAGATGACATGGCAAATGTTGGCTTTGAGGGCCGCTATAATTTACCAGAGTTGTGAAGTCCTTATTGGAAAACCCTCTTTATACACATATTCATATATGTATATATATATATATATATATATATATATATATATGTATGTTTGTATATAGGTATATGTAAATGATAATAACAAGCCAGGAATCAAAAAAACTAGACTAAGCATTCAGACGTACAAACAAAATTCCTAAAGCGCGTCTACGTCATCAGAGAATAAAAAGGTGTGTTTGTTTTAATAAGTGTGTATGAAAGAGATAGAGAGATAGAGAATTTCGATAAGCAAATGTACTTTGTTTACAACCATACATATTCTATGTCTACGTCACACTAGCAGACAAAAGAGTGGACCTGTGCAATTCGCAATCTTGTGTTTTTGATTCATGATTACAAGCGAATAATTCGGGTTAACTTATTTCTCTGGTTAACATATATTGTAATATCGCAATGCATATAAGCTTCACTCTTGAATACTATCATCATACATAGTTTTGTTTAGGCCTCAGTGACCTTTAAAAATCTTTATTTAGTTACCTGAAATATACAACACAAGCGTTGTATGCGCTTAAAAATAAATAATTTCGTTTATTATTAAGTTTCCCGCAGTTCTTTTGTGATTAAGATTTTTATATTAGCAAAAGTAAATAACAATAAAAAAATTATGTTTAAAAATAATTATAATAAAAAAATATGTTGCCTTACGATACAAAGATAAGAAACAAGTAAATATAATACTTTTAAATAAATAAATAAATGAAAATATTTTTTGAATTAATTTTAAATATATTTGAAATTTATAGTAGAGTGATTCCTAATTTTTTATTTTTTTTTGTTTAGAAAGAAACAATAACGGCCCTTTTCACAAGGTACAATTAAAAGCTAATTTGCAGTCATTAGTTAGTTATTAGTAAACTTAAATGATAACTATTGTTTAACAAATACTTCATATTCACAGTGCATTGTTTAAATAAAGTTCTTAATATCTATCAAACAATTAAGTTTCACTATTGGCAGCTCTGCTTTAGCATATGGTTTTTGTTTACACTTGCTATATTATTTCTTAAAAATGGATAAAACAGTAATCGCAAGATATTGATTTAGTGCTGAAATTGGTTCGAAACCAACCAAAATATAATAGAAAATAAAATAAATGTAATATGTTACAGCTAAATACAAAGAAGATGCTGTGCCCATGTTCTGTAACTTTGGCGAGAACTTCTTGCGTCGAAAAGATGTGAAACAAAATATTCCATCGTTTCTCGAAAAGTGAGAAAAAAGTGTGTCTGTAAGTCATGTCGAAAACCATCAAAAGTGATTACGTTATTACGTTAGAAATGCCATAATATACAACTCAAAGCCGACTTAAAATCGCAGACTAGGTGAACGCTTATCAAAAATGTCTTTGACGGCGACCATAATTCACTAAGAGTAGAAAACTTTCAACGCCGGCAGCGAAAATACAATCGTCGGCTATACCAAATAATGTATTGTGCGACTTTGATGATTGTTGTTTACAAAATTGTTGAAAAAATAAATAAAACATGTTGTTAAAATAATTTAACAGTGCGAGTATCGCTTCAGAGCAAAATTCTTAAATTTTTTGCATTATCATTCATTGCATTTTGCATTTTGAACATGTTTTTTTTTTCGTTAAAATTCTATCTCACCCCGTTTTTATTTGTGAGTATATTTGACAGTACAAAGCGGAAACTTTTCTCACGAAAATTTTACAGACACACTTTTTCTGTAGAATTTCGAATAATTTCCTTACGTGACAGCTTTTACTCGCCAAAAAAAGTTACAGACACAGTTTAGTGAGAAAAACAGCTGTTTGTTTCAATTTATGGCATTTTTGTTTCATTTCACACAATTCCATTGAAAACTTTCTCGACGCGGGAGTTACAGAACATGGGCACTGGCCAACGTATGTGTGAAATGTGTATAAAAATTTTCACAATGCAACAACACTAATAAAGTTTACAACGAATCAGCTGTTGTCTAACTGTTTGTTAACCAATGACATTTGGCGGTTTAACTAATGGTAAACAAAGAGCTTTTAATCTAAAATTATTGGTTAAACTATTCCTTATTAGTCGTTAGTTAGACTGTAAATTTGGCCCTTAGTGAAAGAAGAAAATTTTATTTTACTTTTAAGAATTTAGTAAAAAAAAGATATTTGTATGAAATGTTAACACAATATGAAAAACGATATGATTTGTTGAGTTATGAAGTGGTTCGAGTAAACGACACCCTGTATTTCGAAAAAAAATTTTTTTTTTCGCAATTCTAAAAATCTACCAAATCGAAAGGGTTCATTGTAATTACGATTGGTTAAGGTATGAGAGGTTTACGCGCACGCACACACATACACATACATACATACATACATACATCCGTTTACAAACATAATTTTAAAAATTAAACAGAATGCATTCGCATGACCACAAAACGTCGAGATCAAATGAAAACTTGATTTTCGAAAATCGTATTTGAAAGCAGCAAAATAACTTTGCTTTTTCATTACATGCATATACAAAGAAGAAAATACCAATGTAAAATCAACATGCAAAAAGGTTGATTCAAACTCCTTCATATCACATTAAATTTACAAGAAATAATATCGCACACTAAATCATAAAGAGTCACAACTCAAAATTATAAAAGTCCTTTTGCTTTTTTTTTTTTAAACCAGTTAGTTGAAGAAATCTATAACAACCTCAACAATTTCTTTTGCAATACAGTCTTCTTGAAGAATATAAAATACCGTTATGCTTGTTTTTATGTCACATACTTGCGTCATTTGTACAGTATCAACAGTTGTTTGCAACTACTCAGCATCTGAAATTTTTTGAGTTGTGACTCTTTATGATTTAGTGTACGATATGTTGTTTGAGCAAACATTTTCGGAGGGCTCAGAATTATAAGTCCGAAATGAGTATAAAATGTGACAGAATTTATATAATTTTTTAATTTTTGTTTTTTTTACCAAAAATATAATAAAAACTGAATGTTACTTTCTTTTTTTAGTATTAAAAATAATTTATGTTCTTGCTATTATTTTCTGTTGTTTTACTATAAAAGAAACACATATATTATAGGAGCTCTTATTTTCTCTAAAATATGAGTCATATATGACTCATAAAAGAGGCTCATATGGTATATGAATTCGGACTCATATATGACGACCATCGCAAGAAGGGAAACTCACTCTAATGGGACTCCTAAAAGAACTCATTATGAGCGCTCACACTCCGAATTATGAGTCCAAACGGACTAATATCGGACTCCAAATGTTTGCTGGGTAGCTGCAATATACTTTTGTGCTTAGTTGTGTGAGTTGTTTTTGTATTGTTGTTGTTTTTTTATGTTTGTAAACAGCCGACAAACTGCTGCTGGCTGGTAGGCAGTGTACTAGTCTTGCAGTCGGAGGATCGCAAATTCGAATCCTGGAGTCAAGTCAAAGTATTTTGTATTTTTTTTAACTAAAAGTGAAAGTGCAAGCATATTGTTTTTTTTTAATTAAAACTGAATTTTTTCAAATAAATTGAATGTTAAATGATAAATGAAATAATGTTAAATTACAATTCAATTCAAGATGGTACATATTAGTGTGTATCTTAACAATATTTATAGTTGTTCTGGCTGCAGGGGTAAGCACGTTGACTACCACGCGATGAGTTCCGAGTTCAAATCTTAGCCGGGAAGCCAATTTAATTCATATACAAACATTTTTCTGATGTCTATGTCAACCACACGTAAGTTAAATAATTAATAAAGTACAATTACTACATTAAATTAAATTCATGTTCTTCCAACTTGAAATAACTTTGATTCAACATGTTTCTTCATTTTGATTTTATCAGTACGTAAATATTAAATCAACATGAAATAAAGTTATTTCAAAAGGCAAAAATTTTCTTTGACAACTACTATAAATCATGTTAGATTAACATGAAACACATATTAAGCAAAATCATTGCCCAAAAGTATTAGATTAACCTTGTTTAAGTAGATTTTACGTTGAAATTTTTCTGTGTGTACATATGTACATATATATTTTGTTATGTGACGTTTTCAAATAATTTTTGTACTGGTATTTATTCACGTTCGTTCGTAAACAGTTTGTGTAACAAGATTCGCAAACAGATAATTTTCGACCTTTAGTGACTTTTGAGTGCTGATCGTGTATTAAAACTAAATTACGTTTTTGCAGAAAGGGGCCATCTTATCGCTCTTGGTGCGCTAGAAATGTTTAATGAATGTTTGATTTTAGTCTATTTGTTTTTACATAAACTTTTAGGCTTCACGTATGTACATACATATGTATATACTTACATATAAACTTAGGGATGTGGAAGAAATTCAAACTTTAAAGTAAGACCATTTCTTTATGAATACATTAATATTGTACGAAAAATTTTTAGAGCGATAAGATTTTAATTTAATTTTTTTCACCTTATTTATTTCCTTTTTAACTTAGAATTTGTAGCTACGAGTAATTCTTCTTTATATATAAAACAGGATGTGTGTACGTATGTAACGTATGGATTCCAAAACGGCTGGGCCGATTTTGAAGAAATTTCCAGGGAATCTTCAGAATATTCAGGCGGGTGACACTGTGAAGTCTGATTTTTAATTATCGGTATGCAGTCGGAGGGGCGTGGCAAAATCCAATTTTCACATTGCACCATATATCTATTTTTTGCGAGGAGGGGTAGCGAAGTACACCGGGTTAAGCTAGTTTTTTATAAAAATTCGACTGTTTTATTAGATTTTACATGCATTAATTTTTAATGCTCAAGTTTTCATTTTGTATGAAAGATAGATGAGAGAGAATGTCTACACCTTTCAATTTCTTTCTCCTTGTAAAACTTGAGCAACACAAATTGCTGTTTGTAAGACCCGACTTTCGCAACAAAAGCTGCTGCTTAATGCCCTAATTCAGTAAGAAGACTTAGGACTTTTTGTTTGAAAATGCTTCAAAAAATGTGCTATCAGATCTTTGCATTGAAGTCGTTTTTTTTTGGCAGGATTATTGTTAGTTATGCCTTTTTTGCATTTTAGCTAACGATATATTCTTTGTTTGGAGATACATATTTTGCAGATAACATTTCAACTAATTAATATTCTTAATTTTATTTAAATGGTGCATTTGTTATTTAATAACTCCCAAAATTTTATATCAATTAAAATCTTTTTTTTCTGAGATGGTTACTTTCCATTTGGTGCCGTTTTTAAAAAACTGGTCTGGAACACGCTCCCTACATTTTTTTTTTTTTTGATTTCATGTACTTTTACTTATCTGCTTATTAGGAAATTTAGCCCTTACCTTAAGCTCTCTTAATAAAACGATCTCAAACTTTAAAAAAATGGGCAGAGCCACGCCCATTTAAAATTTAATATAATAATTCAGGTTTTTTTAAGAAGTAACACTCAGGCAATGAATGCCTACTACTATTACTAGGTGTTAGTTTAGGGATAGTGATATGCCTTGAAGTCTTCTTGTCGTTGAAGTCTCTTAATTATTTAATTCAAAAATGGTTGTTGTCTTTGACAATGAAAAATATAAATATTATTGCCATGTTTTTAAAACATAAAAATTAAATTAAAGTATTATACAATAGTTTGAAAAATGTATGATAAAATATGTGTTGGATATACTGTTTGGAACAAAATCATAAAGCAAATACACGAACCTTCTAGCATAGACAATAAATAATAATCGCTTTAAAGAATCAAAACTGCTTCTTTTTTTCGTCCATAGACAAGACGATACGTTCGTCGAACAGAAGTAGGGCATAATACTTATTCGCACTAGCGATTCACAATGAGTACTCAAAAAAAATAATCATAAGTAAATAGTCTTAATGTAAATAACTGCGTATAATTAAAAGTGTAGCGCAAAAAATTCGTACGCTTACATATTTTCTCTCAAGCAACTATGACTATAGCAGATTCCAACATAAAACATCATCTTTACTTCATTTAAACGAAAAACCAAAATACGCTGTCTCTCTCTCTCTCTCTCTCTCTCTCTCTCTCTCTATTATACTTATAGCATGAGTATGCTTATACTATGGATATTACGGATATTTAAGCAGAAAAAAATATACGCATGATACTCGGGATATTTATTCATCATTTACCACCAGAAAGTGTATGGGTGTGGGTGTATGTTTGAAAACATGCTTTATATGTGTGTGTATTAGGGTTTGGGAAACGGTAATTTCCGGGCGGGAAATCCCGGGAAATGTCTGTCTAATTTTCCCGGGAAATTTTTGAGATTTTCCCGGGAAAACGGGAAATTAAAAGTGCATGTTATTTCATAAATATATAGAATTTATAATCCAATTTTACTTTAATATTAAAACTTATTATTTTTTTATATATTACAAAAGTTTGTTTGAATGATTGTATGACTAAATTTACACGAACGTTGACACGTTTTTCATCGTCTGTTTAAACACTTACATATACCTCGTTCGAAGGAAATTTTTTAGTCTTAAAATTTAAATTGAGTTTTTGTTTTAAATGTAACTCTTTCGACTCCGATAAACAAGAAGTAAAATGTCCATGTTTCTTTAATATAAAATAAAAATGTGAGCTATTCAAATCTAGTCTGAAATTTCATAAAAATTCCATTAAATTGAGGTCATACCATATCTCCTAAAAAAGTGGAATAAATTGTATGAGTATCAATGATTGCAATGATATAATTGTTTCCTAAAGTAAATAATTCGATGCTAAGCGAACTTGAAGTAATTTTTCGCCGAATTAGTGAACAAAATTTTGAAAAGTGTAGTGAAAATTTTAAGCTGTAAGAACTCTGAGTTGACGAAACTTAACTTGATTACAAGTAGACGCTATTATGGAAACCCTGCAGAAAATATTTTAGGAGAAATAAAATGAAAGTCACTTAGACATACTGTGGCTCAGGGTATTCAAAATTCGGCGCAGCGCAGTATGGTACTGTAACCTGCTTGTACTTAACGATAAGAAACCGCCTGGAACTTTTTCAAAAAGAATGAGGAACAAGCAAGGCAAATTCTTATTAAAATGAAGGTAGGTCTTATTAGAAAATTGTCTACTAATTGTGGTAACAGTCGTCAATTGGTTTTTATATGATTTTTTTCTGTGTAATAACTTTATTCCATTTGCTTAAATTCAATTAAAAATGTTTAAAAATTTGTCTTAGAACTGTTTTTTTATTAACTTTTATTTCAAAAGAATGCTTACATTAATAAAACAATCGAAATTTCACCAACTTTCATTTAATAAATGTATTCAATTTAGGAAATTTGCTTTTCCCGGGAACTTGATTTTTTAATTCCCGTTTCCCGGGAAGTGCAAAAGTCCGGGAAATCCCAAACCCTAGTGTGTATATAAAAAATCCCTGTATATACGCATGTGAAGCCGATTAATACTCAGAGTATTTTTATACTCATGCATATACTTATAGCTCATACAGTCTATAAATTTTAGTTGTTGCAGTTTGTGCTGCGTAATTTAAAAAATGTGTATAAACATAGTTGCTGGATGTTTATAGTTATACGTATTCGGTTTAACATTAATGCGTGTGTTTGCTTATGAGCGTGCTTTTTTATTTTTAGCTGTACGCATTCCTACTGTTGCTTGACGGCAAACACTCAAAGAGTATTTCAAACGATACTTTTACGAATTCTCTGATTCACACCGCTTGTTTACATTTAAAACCAGATGCAAAACATTGTAGTTTTTTTAAATCAATTTTACATAAAAATATTTTCTAGCTTAATGATATAATTTTTTGCACACATAAATTTTATAATCTAGACTTAATAAGGAAGAAACAATTTGCTTTTACATGTACACAAATCCGCCCCTTCGACACAAAAGAAAAAACTGCTGTTTCTATGCAAACGCCCATAAGCCAGTCGTTGTCACTGGTTTTTTTAAACCAAAATATTTCTTATTAACTGGCTTAATATACATAAGTATAATGAACTTTCAGTATTTTAATGCCGAAAAATCAAGCAAAAAAAAAAAAATCAATCGGATAAATGCATTATTTGATTTATTTAAAAAATAATAATAACTAATTGGGACTATTTGTTAAATGCTCAATTTGATGCATGCAAAATTGAAAAAGCTTTCTGTACGACTTGAACACATTTCAATAAACTTCCAAGCATCACTTACCCCCTGTTTGTGTAAGACGTTTGAGTTAAAAATCTTGTCGTTTCTGTAATAGATTAAAGAAAAGTTGTACAAGTTTCCTTTAATCTATTACAAAAACGCCAAGATTTCTTACTCAAACGTCTTACACAAACAGGGGGTTACACAAAAAGTGACTTAGTTATCTTTTTTAAAAATTCAATCATTTCGACTAATTAATCATGTTTCATTCACTCTTGTAGAAATCCTTAAGCTAAATATAATTCTTATGCACTGTGGTAGAAAAAATTGTATTCTGTTCTAAAATGCGTACAAAAATCGGTATAAACAATTTGAAATTAATATGCCATTTGATTGATAAATATTTAAATGTCCAAGGTAAACTTTAGAAACAAACAAAAGAAAAACTTTTTATTGCAATTCCTTTGTTTCTTTGTCTTCTTGTAATATGCCAGTATTAAGTACAGTAGTTTCTCGGTTTAACGAACGAAATGACATAATATTAGAGCGATTCTTTTTTTAAATCAAAAACTATAGAAACCATTTACAAATTTTTTCAATAAATCTAGGTTTTTTAAAGAAGCATTTTTTAATAAAAATTTTACACAATATTTATTATAAAGGGTGCTTTTTTTTAAGTGTCACAACTTTGTGTTTTCATCACTGCTTTATTTGAGCACCCATTTAGTTTGCTTTGAAATTTCATTATGAATCGACTTACACCAGAGCAACGCGTGTAAATTGTTGACATTTTTAATCAAAATTTCCATCCAAAACTTTATTTTCCGATGAAACCCATTTCTGGTTGAATGGGTACGTAAATAAGCAGAATTGTCCCATTTGGAGTGAGGAGAATCCTCAAGCTTCTTTCGAAACATCATTACATCCATAGAAAATTACTGTTTGGTGCGCTTTATGGGCTGGCGGAGTCATATGTCTTCAAAAACGATAATGGCCAGAATGTTACTGCCAATGGTGAACGGTATATGAACATGATTTGACTTTTTATCGTACCTTAATGACGTGGCATTAATTTTGCTGACATGTGATTCCAACAGTACGGAGCCATATGCCAAACAGCGGGCGCTATAATTGATTTACTCAAAGAAACTTTTGATGAACAAATAATTTCACGTGATGGCCCAATTAATGGGCCACCAATTAATCGTGTGATTTAACCCGATTTGATTATTTTCTTTAAACAATGTTAAGTCACTTGTCTACGTCGATAAACCACAAATACATTGAACAACTGGAAATCAACATTCAAAGAGTTATCGGCGAAATACGGTCGCAAATGCTGCAAAACGTTGTTGAAAATTGGTGTTCACATTAACACATTATAAAAAAATTAAGTTTTTTTATGTATGAGAATTCCTTCCATTAAATGAAAACTAAATCCATTTCACAATTTTCACCAATTTAATAGTAAGAATATCTTAACAATAAAAAAAATCTTTGGAACTACTTCCGAAGGTTTCCACCATTTCCATTGCATACCAATCTCTACAGGTACTGAATTTAATATTTTAGGGCTGTTGTTTTTATCAAACATTGATCTATGCCATTCAGCTATTTGTATCACTTACATCCTATGACAACCATGTGTTAAATGCATTAGTGTTTCATCAGAAACAGAACTACTTGGAACTGAGTTCATCAATGCTGTAACTAATGCTTTGTATGCTAATTCTTTTCTGTGATGTATGTAGTTTAAAGTCCCAGAATTGGTTTAACCTTCCAATATATGGCTTTCAATATATGTACATATAATCGTTCAAAAATTGGAAATTCAAAGTCCCTTATGTAATCATAGCTGTTAAGTAATGATTAGTAATCGTAATGATTACTAATTTGATTACTTTTTTTTTAAGGTGAAGTAATAATTAAATTACGATTATATTCAGTTTCGCACGATTACTAATTGATTACGATTACTAATAATGGAAAAGTAATCTGAATTACTTAAAATTACTAAAAATAATCAAAAAGAGTCAAAAGTAATCAAAAGTTAATCCGATTACTTCTAAGGATAACTTTTGATTCTTTTTGATTATTTTTAGTAATTTTAAGTAATTCAGATTTTTCGATTATTATTAGTCGTTATCAATTATTTATCAGCAATTCTTTTGAAGGCAATTATATAATCATTACTATTCTTTTTAAAATGTAATCTAATTAATTACTAATCGTAATCGAAGTTTAACAGCTCTGTATTAAATCACAGTGTAACTTAAGTATTGGTTTGCCTTATTTTTATTTCGCTTTTAATAATTTCCTTATATAGAAGTACACAAATGATTATGTTGCTTAAATGGAACAAATTTTACCTTGCGCCTAAGCACAAATTCATAAAACTGAGTATTCGTCAAAGCGGGAAATGACTGTTTTACTAAAAGTGTTAAATGAAAGAGAAAAAAAGAACAGTTTAAAAGTTTATATCCAGTCAGTTTGAGTCATACATATTTATTTGAATTAATAATTACAATTGGCACCACAACCGCTGCCTGGGCAAAAATTTCAAGTGCAATTTTTTTATATTTCCTTGTAGGAGACTTAAAAGTGGACTGCTGTTATAACTGGCGATGTTCTTATTTGTATAAATATTTAATAACATTTTATTTTCTTCTTAATTTTAAGTGTTTATTTAAATTGACAATTGTTAACCATAACAACAAGCAAAATTTTCAAATTAAATAAATAAAGATTTTATGTCTAATAAATATACTTCGGTATTTTATTTTTAAAAGTTTATGAAATTTCGGTTTAGTGAAAAGCAAATTACTGAATTCGCTACAAAATTTTCAAAAATCTGTGCAAGAAAATTTTTTATGGTAATATCCATATTTACGACGTTTATTTCTAAAATTTTCGAAAAAAAAAATAATTTCAAAAAAATTTTCTTTTTTTTAATAAATTTTAAATTTAAAATTTAATCAGCTTAAACATAAATAAATTCAGTTAAGTGACACTTTGACTCGCGCACGAAGAGTTCCATACGGACACTACATATGCAATACTATACGAACTTTAGCCCATATAAAAAAAAAATTAAGTACTGGGTAAACTAGTTTTCTGTTTTTGGCGATTTTTTTAGTTTCCGCGTTTTTTTTTTCGATTTTGTTCGGTTTTAGCGTTTTTCTAGTTTTGTAGTATTACATAGGATTTCAACATGTTACGTTGCTCGTTTTAGAACACACTATAATTTTTAACTATCATATACTCGTTTCTGTGGCAGCCAAAGTTTTATATACTCACTGAAAATTGCAGGTCCGTATCTTTTACGGATCTTAAGATGGACAGATAAAAAGCGTATCGAAAACAATAAAGTTGTTTTTCACCTTTGGTATACGAGAGCCTAAAAACAAATTGAATGGTCGCAAAATTTCATGAAAATCAACTGATCTGTGCGAGAAATAATTGACGAAAAATTTCGAACTTTCGAAGTTTCGTCATAAAAAATAAATCAAATTTGTGCATATGAAAATGAGCACAACACGAAATTCTTCGTGCGTGACGAACTCTGAGATCGGTTTATATCTGTTTGGTACGCCGACGAACGACGAACATTTTTCTCCTTCTCTTTGCACACACAATAAACCACTTTATCAATTATAACACCTGAATTCGCTGAGTAAATTTGTCGTTATTGTGCTTCACACGACGAATTTACGCAGCGATTCTTATCGACGAATTCGTCGACGTGGACGGAATTTGTCGTTCGTCCCAGTTGTCCTAGCCAGGGTGAACGATGACATTTTTCAAAACGTGGCACCAAAAGGGGATTTATCAAAAAAAGGGACAAAATTAAAAATAAAACGAGAAAACTACACTAAAATTTTTATTTTTAATGTTTTTTATATAATTCACTATTAAAAAAGGGAGAAAAAAAAGTGGCAATACAGTCGAAAAAGTGGCAATTTGCTACTTTAGTTGGTCAAACGGTTACGCTGGTCCTAGCAAAATGGCGGAAATTTTGCAATAAAATTTTGAGATAATAACGGCAATTTTACAGTGCAAGTGTACCGTGTTACCCTAGTACCGTTTTACCATTTCAATATAAAATTTATACTTTTATGTCGACGGCTCCATTCTAAAATATGCTAAGTCAAAACAGCTGGTTTTGAGATAAACGCCTTCAAAGTTTATTGATGATATCTCGGGAATGTTATGACATAGAAACTTGAGACTTTTTGTAATCATATAATAATTGCAATTGAATTTTTTTAGTTTATTTGAAGTTCATAAATTTGTTGTAGATCATAGTTAAAAGTGACTTAGAATACTTAAAATTGTCCTCTTAGTAGACCTAGCATCTACCTGGTGGTCCTTTCTCAATTACAATGGCCCTCTAAGCACATCTAGTATGTTTTAGTTTGGAGACAAATTTAAATTAATTGTTTTTTTTTTTTTTTTTTGAGTACTTAATTGCAGACTAAATCATGCTAAGTGTACTTTAAACATTTAAAAGGGAGGTTTTTTAATTTTGACAAATTATGTTAAGTACATTTTTGCTCATAACTTTTGCTAGAATAGTCCGATTACTATCAAAATTTTACAGAATCTAATTTAATAAACGATGAACTCAGAAATGCTATTCCCAGCATAACAAGCTATGTCGACTTAACATGTTTTGGAATGGGGCCGTCGATGAGTAGTTCTAAAGCGAAAGTCGCCCGAGATTATAAGTTTCTGAAAAATTTTTTTTGGTTTAGCTAAATAAATAAATGGTAATATCTGAAGCAGGACATAAAACTTAAATACCTTTTGTAGACTTTTTTCTTCTTTATGTTGTAAACGTAGCTGCAAAATTCTGCTTGTGGTAGAGAAGCTTGCATTTGACGGTATTTACCCTGCTACAGCAGTAAAACGATAGAGAGGTGTAGAGAAGGTATATCGAAGATTGCGGGATAGGTTGCAAAGCTCGTATTTCATATTCTTCATATGCTGTGTATTAAACTTCAAGAACATTTGCCTCATTTTTTTATTGCAGCATTTTTAATTAAAAGCAACAGTCCGCTTGTATAAGCACGAAACAGAAGCCGATCAAAAATAATATGCTACAAAGCATCCGAGGCTTTAAAAAGAAAATACAGGGTGTTTTTTTAGAGGTATAGAACTTCGAATTGAAATAAAACACAAGAAAATCGTTTTAATGTCCATCAATTTGGCTTTATTGGAAGGATAATTTTATGCCATTAATGTTTAAATATGATTTCGGGCATGTGGCCGCCGCGGCTGGCTCGAATAAAGCCAATTCTACAGGTCCAATTTTCAACCACTTTTTCGAGCATATGGGGCCGTATGTTGGCAATAACGCCACGAATGTTGGCTTCCAAGTCTCCTAACGTTTCTGGTTTGTTGGCGTAGACGAGCGACTTCACATATCCCCAAAGAAAATAATCCAATGGTGTCAAATCACACAATCTTGGTGGCCAATTGACAGGTCCATTCCGCGAAATTATGCGCTCATCGAATGTTTCCTTCAATAAATCGATTGTGACGTGCGCTGTGTGGCATGTAGCGCCGTCTTGTTGGAACCACAACTCATCCACATTCAAAATCTTCAAAATCTTCCATAAAGTTGATGAACAAAGCTCCAATTGCTGTGCACGGTGGCGAATCGATTCATTCGGGTCCTCTTCAACACTTTGCTCTACAGCGGCAATTGTTTCTTCGGTGCGCACTGTTCGACGTCTCTGCGGATGCGTATTATCACATAGAGTAAACGTAGTGCGAAAACGATCCATGGTTAACCGAATTAATTGCTCTGATGGACGATTATGTCGACCATAAAATGGACGGAGCTTGCGGTAAACTTCGCGAACTGAACCATTATTTTCGAAATAAATTTGCACGATTTGCAAGCGTTGTTCTTTTGTCAACCTGTTCATGATGAAATGGCAAACCAAACTAAATATTAATCACTTGACAGCTGACAAAATGGCCGCCAGTTAAAAAAGTGATGCCAACTTAAAGTTCTATACCTCAATAAAAAACACCCATTACAATGATTGGAGCAGGGGCGAAACTCTCAATGTAAATGCAGAGTATTTAAATGCAGCAAAGAATAATTTGAATACGACAATTTTGATTACTGCTTGTTTTTATTTTATTTCTTTATATTTAATATAGAAGTGAAATCGCATACAATAATTAACACACTTTCTTGCCATGCATAAATGTCTTTATTTTAATTTTTTTTTTTGTCATGCAACTTTGGAAGTACGTCACTTATCTGTTTAAATTTCTTCCTAAACTTTTATAAAAAAAAACTTCGACCAAAGAAACAAGTAAAATAGTCCGAACCTCATTAAAAATATTATTAAAAAAAATAAGAAAATTATTTCTTAAGTGCGCTAATACTTATTGTAACATATGAACAATCTTTTTCAGAGATAATAACAAGGTCAATTAATAAAACTTATCAATCATGTATTGCCTCATTGTCTACAAATGAATGAATGAAACGAAATGTTATACATAATATATTGATGTTGATGTTGAACGTAGTCGCCTTGCCACAGATTAGATAACTTTTGAGTTGACTCCAATTAGAAACGACGACCGATAACGACGATCAGTCCTCAAAGAGATCAGCGACCGACCATCACACATTAAATGTTACTTAAAGCAGGAACGAAATTGGCTCAACTGCAACTTGTTCCATAGATAAAAGTCAGAAATTTGCTCATTAAGAATCGTGATGAGGTGCGAGTAAATTTTAAATTCGGGAGTTTTGCAAATTTTTTTCATTTTTTGTGAAACCTGAGTACAATATAAACTTTTCTACGGTTTCTAAGTTCTTGATGGGTTTGATAACGGAGTAATGTCTCGATTTCATAATTTTCGAAGTTTTTTGTCTGACCAGGGTATGCGTTTTGCTTCTGCAACGCACAAGCTATCTTTCTCGAGTTAATTGAAACAATTAAAAATTTAATTGCATCAATTAAAGTTTTAGTATTAATTATTGAAAAAAAAAAATTCTGTGAACGATTTGCTTCAGCTACACCCTCTGCAAATTGAAGAGGTGAAGCAAATTTTCCCGCAAACTGTGATTTGTTGGTATAAAAGCAAAAAAAATTTTTTTTAAAAGATTACCTAAATATATTTATTTGAAATTTAATCTTTAATGTAATAGGGCTCGTTCGTTAAGCAACATCTATATGGATTTCGTTTCTGCTTATGCCGGCCATTCACTACACAAGTTCAGTGCTCAAGTCTGGCACTGCGTAAACTAAGCTTGTGACACACACACTATACAAGTAAACTGTGCATTTTTTATTTTAATTAATTTTTTATTTATAATGCTGGTGATTATTTGTATAATTCTAGGAACTCAGTCCAGAATATTTGTTCTGCGCTCATTTCTTGTTGTGAACTCTTAAAAAATCACGAAAAAACTGAGCATTTACGACATACACTACACAAGTTCACTGTACAGTTTTCAAACTTGAGCAAATATCAAAATCATTTTGATATTTACTCAGTTCACTGCGTAAATAGCACAACCACCCCCATACACTACACAAACGCACTGTACAGTGCCAGACTTGTGCAGTGAATTTGTGTAGTGTATGGCCGGCATTAGGGAACTCATCAGTGGAATTAAAAATCGTATAGAAATGTTTGTTTTGTAAAGATTTTGTTTGATTCTCCATAACATATTAACAGTCTTTCAATAAACTCTTGAAGTTTTTTAGGCTTATTTCAAAAATCATTGGAGTAAAGTCTACTGACGAACTACTTCAGCAGAATTTTGTACTTTTTTACAAATTCATTGAAATCGTTTATTTTAATGACTTCAAGAAAAATTAAAAAAAAAAAACGTGGAGCCTTGAAACTTACGGAAACTTTTTTATAAAAAAGCCAACATTCAGCAAAGTGTTTTTTTTTTCGAACTACTGCCGCCATTTTTACATATGATCGGCTAGTTTCAGGACCGCCCTCGTATTTTGAGCACACTTATTTGTAGAGTATATTAAAGTTTTTTTTTGTGAGATTCAAAGTAAAACGTCTAGACAAAATTAGGTAAGATTTTATTCGTTTTAAAAAATATTTTTTTTCTCGCCAAAGATTTAACCAGTTTGAGCTGATTGCAAGGGGATTTGCTTAGGCAGGCAAGCCACTATCCATTTACAGTCAACGCACAGTGGGAGATTTTGGCAAAAAAAAAAAAATTCAAATAATTCTGCAATTCCTAAACAGTCAGTCTGGTGGTAATAATACCCCTTTTTGTGTCGTCGACGTTACATTAAGATGACAGTAAATATTGTCACTGGCCTACTCTTTATCGGCAACAATTGGATCTTATTGACAATCTCTTACTAATATCTAAGCATGTTAATAAAACTCAATTGTTGTCGACAAAGAGTGGATAAAGTGATCATTTTTACTATCGCCTTGATATGACGTCGATGACGCCATTTACAATAAGGAGGAATATTTTATATGGGATTTGAGGAGGTGCTTACATTAGCATTTTGATTGTATACATTCAAAAGGAGCGGAGCCACAAAACCTAAAAGTGTTGAAAAAAGATTAGAACTTGTCCCATTTTTTTTTTTAAGAAAAAAACTGTTTTAACTATTTCTCAATAATAAAAAATTTGCAAGACTATCAACCTATTTAAAAAACATTACTACACCCAAAGAATTTTGCTTCATAAGTCCAATGAAACAATTTCATTAAAATTTTTTCACAAATCTAATGATAATTTCACAAATCCAATGAAAATTTCATGAATATTGTGAAAGAATTTCATTGTAATTGCTTCGTTGGTATTCTGCTTTCGTAAGAATATTTTATTGGATTTATGACAACAATATTTTCTAATTATTAAGAAACCCCTTTATATTTAAGTTATTTCATTCTTTTTATGAAATTATTTTATTGTTTCGATGAAGTTATAGCACTGCATTATTTACACTGTTAAATAAATTTTATGAAGTTTTCAATAAAATAATTTTGACGAAACTGGTTTCATTAATCCAACGAAGCGAGACGTTGGTTGAATTTTAATGAATTTTTCAGTCGATTAATGTCGAAATTCATAGAATTTATGCCGAAAATTTAGAAAAATTAAAAAGAAATTTGTTGTTCAAAATTTTGATTATTAAAGGAACCACACCGTTTGGAAATAGTAAAACTTTTGTTAGAAATACATATCGAATTTAAAGCCTGTTCTCTCAAATTCTAAGATTGAAATTTAAAATTTTAGCATTTCCAAAAATGACACGTATTAAGTTTAATTGAGGGTGGCGTTGGCTGAAGTAGTTAGCACGTTGACTACAAAACCGAAGGTCCTGGGTTCAATCCCTGTATCCGACAGTCATTAAATAACAACACCACGCATTTTTCTGATGTGCATTAGTGTCCCTTTGTGTCAGTTGTTGTAGGGAAGTTCAAGTGATGAAGGCATAGTCACTGGTCACTGAACTATACCGACTTCAGCAGATACTAATCCTAATGTAACATCAGAGCGCCCTCCTTCGTTGTGTAGCAAAATCATCGGCGAAGTAAAATAATCAATAAAATGGCTACAAGACACAGCTTCAAAAAATTAATACGCCCCATTTAACATCAGAGAGGCGCTGCAACACTGAATTATTTAAAAAAAAAGGTGCAAAAAGCAGAGTTGTAAATGAATGAAGCTTTCCTCTATCTCTTCTTTCACCACCTGTCTTCTCTCTCACTATCCCTTTCCTAAAGAAGGTAACACCTAGTAGTAGCAGTAGGCATTAATTGCCTGAGAGTTACTTCTGTTTAAAAAAAAAAAAAAAAAAAAAAATAGTGATTTTTAATCAGTAATAATTTTTTAATCGGTCTTAAGTTCAGTAGTTTTCAATTCTTATTAAATGAAATATTTTTTTTAATAATTAATGTGGTTTCTAAACAAGACAAGAAAAATTAATCTAGACTTTTTAGCTGGGGGAACTGCGCAATTTTGTACAGCCACGCACTTCACCAGCAGCCATGTCTATCTACTTGGATGGAGATTGTTATAAACATCAGCTTTTAACGTAAATTTTTAATGAAACGGAATATGAGAAGTGATTGCTGTGTATACAATTATTGATTTAACCTTGGTAAATGCATTTGTAAGTACTCGTATCACTATTCATTTTCTTTTTTGCCATTTTAATTTTCTATTAATGTTAGCACGAAGTTATATCACGTTTCCTAAATATTGAACTTAAGCCCGATTAAGAAATTAATCCTGATTAACATATCTTCCAAAAATATTGTCTGAGTCCTTCTATATACAGATAAGAAAAATACAGCAAAAATAATGAAAAATCCCATGTTTGGGATTTTAGGAATTTTTTTTGGGAATTAACGGGAACTCAGATTTCTTTTTATTCTATTTGCAAGAAATGCTGTAAGAAATTTATAACAGAATTTTTTTTTTTTTACTTTTTGCCAAAATCCCACACTGTTCAACAAAATGTCTAAACATACATACATACATATATACATATATACAAATTGCTGATAACACTGCTGTAATAAATTAACTTACAAATATTTCTATGTTTTATCATCTTCCAGGCACACTAATTGTGCATAACAAAAATTCACACACAGTTTGAATATATTATTTTATATATATTTTATTATTTTTGTTTTTACTACACGAAAATCCGATAACATGTTCTAATTGTTGCAAAAAGTTATTCGTAAATGTATGTACGTACGGATGTTTGTGTATGTAGCTATCAAAAATATTGGCGATGGTAACAGTCTTTGAATTAGTGTGTTATTAGTATATTTTATTTATTTTTGATAAGCAAAGCCTAGCCATTGTTGCGATAAGAATTGCCTAAAAAGATTTTCGAACTCTACACAGAGAAAACAGTGCCTACTAAATACCTCATAAAATATAACAAAATTAATAAGAAATCTCTATGATTTTTTTTCAATAAGGAAATCTTATTAATTTCATACAGAAAACCTTTTTGAAAAAATCAAGAAGAAATCTTGTAGTTTTTATGAGGTTATCTTATTGATTTTTCAATCAAAAATAAAAAAAAAATTGCGTCTTTATTCTCTGTACTTATGTATTTTCATTTGAATTCTATATAATATACATATGTATGTAGTATATTGTAGATGTTATTTATTTATATTCATTTATTTATATTTATTTATATATTTATATTCTTAACTAACTTACAAAAATTAAAAAGATCATGAAAAAAATTGTCTCTATGTCTATTTATAGAAACGAAAAAAAAAGACACCGCATAAAATCAAGAAGATTTCCTTATTAAAAAAATCAATAAGATGCTTTACACATACTAAAATAGGAACCTAGTAAAATCAAGAAGAAAACCTTATTGAAAAAATCAATAAGATAGCCTAATAAAATCAAGAAGAAAACATTTTTAAAAAAATTAGGAAGGCAACCTATTAAAATCAATAAGAAATCCCTATAGTTTACAATTTATAAGAAAACCTAATAGAATCAAGAAGTTTTTCGCTATGGATTGTTTTTTTTTTTTGGTGCCAAAAATAACGGAAATTGAGTAAAACAAGTTGTGAATAATAAGATTTCTTCTTGATTTTATGTGGTTTTCTTGATAAAATTAATAAGATTTACCGCATAAAAACAATAAGGAATCTCTATGAAAAAATCTTCGCTTCTTTCTGTTGGGATACCCCTTAGCCTAAAAACGTTTCATAGAGAAAATCTTATAGATTCTACGAGGCAGTTTTTTCACTGTGTATAGAAATAAAAAAAACATCAGTGATGACGCTTGAAAATACCAATATTTTGCACTAATAAATTGGTACGAGCAAGATTATGGCGAAAAAAATTAAATAAAAAGATATGAAAAGAATGTTGTATATAGCAGCACTTGTTGCAAAAAAATAATACAGCAAATAAATGCATAAATATAATTTTTTTATTACCTATACAACTTAATTAGCTGTCAGTTCTTTTAAGCATTTAAATCTCAGTCAATATTGTTTCATATTTTCTTTTTTTGTATATTACTTCAATGCAGTTCTTTAATAACATTGCGCAGAGCTCAGGTAACGTATGAACCACTTTGTTATCTGCATAAGAAAGTGTGATTGCAAGATTGCAAGTATTTATCACAAGTGCTTTTAAATTGCGCACGACTGTTTTCTTTTTATTAATCAAGTTTATTTCGAATGTTTTTTTTTCTGCATAAGTCTTTTATTTATTATCATAAGTTTATTAAAATTCAATCAAAGTGAAAATCATTAATATTTTCGTTACAAAAAAAACCATTTACAGGTTTTCTAATGTAACACTAAAGGCAAACAGGTAACACTGTATGCAAAGAGAAAACAAATTTTTTCGGTTCGAAGAACTAGACTCGCTCGCATTCTTACATATCGCAGCTTTATTGTAAGATAGTTATATCTCTGAAAATGCATTTTAGGATTTGATAATGCAGAAAAAATCTTCAATGATTGCTTCAATAACTTTCTTTATTTGAAAATAAAATTATAAAAGTGTTTCTCTATAAACTTTTTAACATTTTCATTTGCAAAAAATCTAATAGATTTCAATTGAAATCTTTTACAAAATCTATAGCATCGCATCGCTGAAATGTTTTCCCCCACCTACAATCAAACAACTGCGATATAGCTAATCCACACTAGAGAATGACCATGAGTACTGAAGAAAGAAAACTGACACTCTCTCATACTCATAGTGTGAGTATGTTTATATTCAGGCTATGGATATTTAATTGGAAAAAAAATATACGCATGATAATCGTGATGAATAATTCGCCACCGTATACATACCTTTGTGTATAAAAAATGGAATGGAAAATGTGTGGGTCTGTGTGTGGCTGTTTGAAAATATACTTTATGTGTGTGTGTAAATGAAATATCCCTGTTTACATATACGCATGTGTAGCCGATTAATAGTTAGAGTAATTGTAGCTCGTACAGTCCCTTAAATTTTAGTTATAGTTGTATGTGCTGTATTATTTAAAAAATGTGTACAAACACAGTTGTTGCATGTTTATAGTTGTACGTATTTATAGTTTATCGACGGCTAATACTCAAAGAGTACTTAAAACGATACTTTTGTCATTTTCTAATCCACACACGTTTTTAAGTAGAGCGGAATCATATGGGTAACAACAACATATCGCTCATTTACTTCAATTGTGTTATGTCCCAAAATATGCAAAACAAACAAAAATACCTGCGAAGTGTTACTATTTTTTTTGGTAAGTATTGTCCAGTATAACAGCAATCTGTATTTCAAATTTTCTAAACATCTCCAAAATCTTGAGTTACGGGTTAAATAAAACCGTTTTTTCGTACCCGTAGGCACTTCTGAACCTCTAACTGAGTTAAATATCCACCGATTTTAAATTTATAAACGGATTTAGAAAGAACAGACCTCTCGATATACATATATCTTGTTTCAGTTAATTTCAGATATGTACATGTGTGTAATATGTCACCAAATATAATTTTTTCGGTTTTTTTCAACACTTTTCTGATTTGGACTCGTTCTTAGGCAGTATTTTTGTACTGGAACCATACTGTTTATAACCTTATTTATAAAATATAATTGAATAAGAGTAGTTCGCAGATTTGTTGTAAAAAAATTCCCTAGAAATTGACTAAGGTATTAAATATTTGATTAGCTGACTTTTTGTTAAAAAAGTCAGCGATATATTTGTACGCTTTTGGTGTATTAAAGCTTCCAGGATGATGAAAGTACAATTCAATAGCCGTTTATCAGTACAAAATTGGTAAAAGAGTGGTCACCAAACTTTTTTTCTTGAGAAATTCATTTTTCTTGTGCAAATATTTTAAATAAATAGCTTGTACTACATCCTACTAAGAGAAGAATAAATTTCATGTCTTCAACAAGTTATATGAAAAGTAGAAACTTTAAACTCGTTTTCTGCAAAACAAGTTTTTTTTAGTTAAGACAATATTTAAGTAAATGCGCGATATGATTTCAACAGAATAGCGCTAGGTGCCCTACAGCTTATGTCACATCGGATACTCTGAACGTGTTATTTGAGAACCTGGTGCAGGTTATGTGAACTGGATATATGTTGTATGTGCGCCGTCCCCCCACCCCCTCCCGACCCTACAAAAAAAAACAGCCGTAGTAGACTTTGTAAGACGTTAGCTTACACACCTTATGGCAATAATAGACGTGCCAAATGAATAAAAAAATTCGCTGATAGCTCGTAAACACTTTGTTTTATTTAAGTTTAAAAATAGGAGGAGTTAAATGTAAGACTCTTTGGGCTAGCATAGCCATTCAACCTGCTTAATTTTTACAATATAATTTTAATTTTATACTGTTCAACATTAAATTTAAATATTTGTTTAATTCAGCACATATATTAATTTATTTTGAATCTTACTTTTCAATCAATCTTTTGATTCATTCAATTAAACATTTTAATTCAAAGCACATCTAAATTTTTTTATATTTACTGTATAAATGTACTGCAAACCTTAAACTTATTTTTTTTTAATTTAATATTTCTCAGTTATGACTAGGGCAAGGAATCTCATGCACTAAAAAATCGAAAATATGCGCATAAAACATGCACTTAAAATTTGAAAATATGCACTAAAAACACAGAAAATATGCAATTAAAAATATTTTTTTAATATTTTATTTAAAAACAATTTAACAAAAAAAAGGCAGAAAACAATTCATTTAATATACATATGTATCTACATATAAAATTAGTATAAAGAAAAACAAAACAATAAATTCAACAACAAAAAATTAAGTTAAATTAACGGCCTGACCCACAATGTCACCAGATATCGTTCGATCGACAACTTGTATTGCAAACAACAATAACTTTAGAAAATTTATTTTTGTTTGCAATGCAAGTTGTCGATCGAACGATTTTTCGTGAGATCGTGGGCCAGGCCGTTAATTTCCATAATTTTGCAGAAAAAATCTCAAAACCAACTCACTTTCCATTTAAAATGTGTTATGTTGTGTAAAGTTAAAAATTTTTAGCGAATTCCCGAACAAAACAATAAAAATGTTGTGTAAATATAAAAATTTAGAGTTCAACAGGGTGATTCAGGTAAATATTTTTTAACAAATTATGTGTGAACTTTTACCAGAAGATGTCGCACTAAGTATCAGGAGCGTTTTACTTTTTCAAATGGATGCTAACCAAAATAGCAAAAATATGCACAAAAAACATGCATTTATTGAAAAATATGCGCAAAAATATGCAAAAACGAGTATTTTTAGCAAAATATGCAAAATATGCAAAAACGATTGAATGCCATTTCAAAGGAAATTTCACGATTCGCAAAGATAACTTAACCGTTTCCGTTTTATGATGCCCAGTGAAAACATGCATTTGCATGAGATTCCTAGCCCTAGTTATGACTATGGTGCAGAAGAGGCATGATACGTAATTTTTTTTTTTGCAATTCAAAGTATTGAAAATATCATCAACAATTTTCGTTTGGGTCGTTAAATTTATATTTGTTTTCATTTAATTTTAATCATTTATGTATTTAACAAACAATTACAATTGGTACACATTTTGATATTGCAAAATATCTCTGAGTTCTTATGTAGCCCATAATATTTTTTTATAAATCATTTAAGTTTATTTTAATATCGAGACTTATTTTCGATTTAAACGCAAGCGACAAATACGTAAAGTGTCGCTGACGATAAAATTTTACAGCCTGTATTTTAAAAGTTATCAACAATTTTGAAATTTTGATAATTCTAAAATATGGATAGTCTCATAAAATTTTGATTTCAATAAGAAAATATTATTGTACAATATTATTGTACAATATTATTATACAATATTATTGTACAATATTATTGCACAATATTATTGCACAATATCGAGCCCCATTATTGTACAATATTGAGCCCTATTTTCGATTTAATCATTAGCGGCATGTACTAAAAAATTACCTTTTTTTATTTAAATTAAAGTTTTATGGGCCTATCCAGTTAGAATTATAAAAATGGCAAAATATTTGATAACATTAAAACAATAGGCTGTAAAATTGTATCACAAGCGACAATTTGCGTATAAAATATATATTTGAATATTACAAAAAAAAACCTTCTCCTGAAAACTTAAATTTTTGTCGCTTACTATTAAATCAAAAATAGTGCTCGATATTTTCTAAAATTCGTATTTTTATCAATAACTTTCTATTTCAGGGTTGCAAGTTAATTTTTTCGAAAGTTTAAATCATAAAACAATCTACAAGCTGTTCAAGTTCACTTAAAAAGTAGCTCCAGTGTTTTTTTTTTTAATTTCTGACACATTTCTTCTAATATTTTTTTTTTTTCAATCTCAAGGGCGAGAGTCTGAGTTGAAGGGATAGCATTTGCATGAATTAGTTCCTTCTAACACGAGTGAAATGTTTTAAGGAAATTGATACAAGTAAAACACTTTAATTTAATTCCAATTGCGAAAACTAGAAATTCAATTACTTTATTATTGAAGTCGGATAAAATTTAATTTTTATCAATTACTGAATTTGGAGGAGTGATATCGATAAAATTTAAACTATGAAAAAATAATAATAATAATGCTAAGACAAGACATACTACTATGTTTGTGCATAGTCTTAAGTAAATTTTATATTCCCTAATTATCAATGTTAGTAAAGTTATGGGTGCCATCCATAACCGCCAAAAAAGGTTAAGTGACATAAGTTTCGAATTTATTTTTTTTTTAATTTATTTATTTATGTATATTTTATTATTGTTTTTTTAAGAAAATCGTTTATTTTCGTTAGAAAACGAAGTTCAGTTCGGTTATTGCTCGATACGTTTCCTTAATTATACGAGTGACAGAGAGAGAGAGAGAGCTTGCTATAAATAATCATGTATGAGTAAAATGTTTGTAACTAGTGAAATCTGGCATATTTTAACAACTAAGTGATAATTTGGAGTCTGTACAACTCTGCACACCATAATCTTCGTAAGAATGAGTTATGGAATTTCTTAATACGACTGTTAAAAGTTAAAGCATTCCTTCAACGTATTTTCTCACACAAAACTCATATAAACCAATATTATTTTTAACAATTACTTATGAATACCCGCTGTTTGTATCTTTTCTTTTAAATTTTTAATCTTAAAACTGTCATTCAATATTTCGACATTAAGTTTTGTATAAAAACCTTTTAGTTTCGATTATTTTGATCACACTCTTAACATAATTTAAAATTGTTTGCTTATTAATTCGTCAATAATATGCCGTCTTTATCAAATAAACTGTACATATTTTATCATTCACGCCAGTAACCCAATAAACATAATATCAATGCATTGACACGATTTGACTGATATCAGTTCCAACCTAAATATTTGCACATGCTCCCCTCAATTTGTGTATAAAATCCATATTTAAAAATAACTTTAGACCAATTAGGAATAAAGTGGAAATAAACTCATTTATCATTTTTCGCTGTATGAACTTTTGTCGGAACTCCTTCATTAGTTCATTATTGACACAAAACGATGTTCAAACTCGTTTAAATTGCATGGGTTTGAACATCGGTTTGTATCAATAACGAATAGACTTGTGTCCAACAGTTCTAGTTCTAGTTCAACAGAACTAGTTGGACACAAGTCCGCTCAAAAACATCAATGTAAATTAAATGAATTTAAAACCAATGTTGCTTTAAACGCTCTCAAACTAGTTCAAAAGGAGCAGTTGGACACAAGTCTAATAATGAACTAGTGCACGAGTTCGACACAATTCCAGTATGAACTACTTTTCAATATATTTGTCGACATGCCCGAGTTTGCTGGGATGTGTCTCATCAAGCTGTATTGTTGTTTGTTTACACAAACAGTTATCAATACGCGAACACGAGATAATTAACTTCTCCAATTGACGAAAACACTGTAAATTGAAATGTTGGGTTTCATTTTCATGTGAAATTGAAATATTGAGTTTCATTTTCATGTGAAATTGCCAACCAAAACAGCTGCTTTGATAGTGAGTAACCAACACATACATACACACATATGTGCATACCCCGTAGGAAATTTTGCTAACTTTAAACTAACTTTATGCTAACTATTTCGCAACTAGTACTGACTGGCACTTGGATTACTTTGCAATGTAATCAACTGACTATTTTAACATTGCGATGTCCTAGCCGGTAGTCAATTGCCTCACTCTGCACTACTTTCAGCTAACTTAAAGTTGACTTTTTTAAATCACCTGGTAGTCAGTAGCCTAGGGTTCGAACATGTAACATCACACATTGTGTACTCAACGCTCTACCACTCGGCTAAGCTGTCATATAAAATAACAACAGCAAAATGTTAATATAAAAATGAAATGAGTTTTAAAGTAGCTGAGAATAAATTTGTTGGCTCTCATCAAAATCGATTACGTCCACAACTTAAGAATTAATTTTGGGTTTGTCCTGGATGACTTTGCAGCTAGCTTTTAGTCAGTCTAAGAAAAGTTAACTATAAGTTATTTTTGTAGTCAACCAGACATTCTCCGATAGGGTAAATACCCAACTAGCATTTGTAGTTGAAAAGTCTACTGGTAATCTCAAGAAGAGCATTTTTGATCGTTTACGACCGCATTGTTTAATTGTAGAAAATTCCTCGTATCTCCCCTCAGATATACTATAACACGAGCTACTTCTTCTGTGAGATTCTTGCACAACACAGCAAAATTCGCTTATATTAATCTTTCTCTACGATTGATTTAAGGTAAAAAGTGGTTTGTACATTAGGGTGCCTTCATACGTTCCGATTGTATTGAGATTTTTACATAAGTTGTTCAGCTTTACCCTAGCAAGAACTTTGCCAAATAGTGCTAGCATCAAACTTAGAGTTCCTGTCAGTTATTCTGAAAAAAGTGAAAAATAATTTTTGTCCTTTACTTTTGCAACAAAACAAGTGCATGAAGAAATTATTTTTGGGCGCAAAAGGTTACAGCCTTTTCCACACGCAAAGTTCACTTTGCAGAGTCTTAATTCAGCTTGGAGAAAGACAGAAAAAACTGTACTACTACCTCTGTCTTTCACACAGCTGAATTCAGGCTTTGCAAAGTGAACTTTGCGGGTGTTACTAAGATTTGTTCGGTGAACTCTTAGCTAAGCACTGATTTTCGAAATCTTTGAAAGCTTAAAAAAATGTATCATTAAAATCGCCCAACCTATACTGTCAAGACCATGTGGATTTTTTACTGTTGCACAGTGTAATTAAAAGCAGAGTTGCCCATTAGGTTGGCTTGAACACCTGTTTTGTAAGGTTATTAAATTTGCCGTTTTCGTAGTCGGAACGGTTAAAATTTTTTTTCTTTTTGTGTTACACCAACACCTACGGTATGATGCTTTGAGAACGTATCAATAGAAATATGTTTTCGTTTTTTTTTTGGTTCAGGTAATACGTAAGCCATACAATTTGCTATTATTTTTACAATATGTTGGCTTACCAAGGTTGGTATTTTTAAGCCCAAACTATATAAAACTTTATACAGCATCTATATAAATTGCCAAAAAATCAAATCTTTTTAATCTTTCGCACAACCGAGATGCAACTTCATACAACGACGCCGCACACTTTACACTCTCATACACAACCTGTTCACGTTGTACCAATTGTCGCAAAGTGTGTCGCTTGCATCTCATATTTGTCCGTGTAATGCTGCTTATACGTGTGACATCGCAATAGTGTGTACTAGTAGCAACGTTTATTATTTCCAATATTTTTCGTTGTGTGGCATTGCTTTACAAACACAAAAACATGATGTGAAAGACATTGCCACAAAATTCCAACAAAAGTAATACCACATGTGTGCTCAGCATTAGTTGGAAATCACACCTGTCTGCTTACTGGGTATATCCCCGTCTTTCTGTGGGTATTTACATTCAGACAAATTTATATTTAAATTAGTTGTTTATTCAACGCAACGTTAATGCTAAAAAAAAGTACCAGAAACAAGTAAACGTACGAGTATCTTTGATAACAAAATATATTTTAGTAAAAAAAAAGTGAAAATAAAATAAAATAGAGAAACGCACACAATTTGAGAGACTATAATAAAAACTCAATCAGTGAGAGTGAAACACTCAATTTAAATCGAAATTTATTTTGCAAAGTCAGTGATAACAACTATGGCGATTTTTAACTTGAAATATATATACATACATACATACATATATCGAAATGCTCATTTTAAACTTTATATTTGAGGGTTTCAAACGGTCTTTAGTGTCTTATGTATAGTTTCCACAATGCAAGCAAACGACTTGTCTAGAAATTTTTTATAGGAATCACTCAAAAATTTGAGTGCTTTTCATATATTTTCTTTAGACAAGTCGCTTGCTTCCATTATGATAACTACACGTTAGTGCCATAATGTTTTAAATTATTGTGAAAAATTTTTAGATTTAATTGAACTGTAGTGCATTTCAAGCAGAAATAATTTCTTAATCAGGCTTAAGTTCAGTAATTTCAATTCTTATTGAATGAAATATTTTTATTAATTAATGTGAGTTTCTAAAGAAGATTTGGTTGAAGCGCCAATGAAATGCGTATATAGACATGCTAAACTAACAGCAAATAAATTTCAATTACTATTATTACACTTCTGACAATATGTCAAATAATAAATGTCTTTAAAGATTAGTTAATAAAAATATTTCATTCAATAAAAATTTAAATTACTGAAGTTAAGCCTGATTAAAAAATTATTCTTGTTTTAAACTATTTTAAAATAATTGCTTTCGGTTTTGTTTCTTCTTTCAAACGAAATTTTTAAAACAATATGACAATATGACGCTTAAGACTATCGTTTGAAAAGCCGCAAAATAAAAAGTTTAAAATTAGAATTATTTTTTTAACGAAATCCGAAAGCGAGAAATCTAGGTATAGTCACTTTGATTATCAAAGCATAATAAAAAAAAAATATATTGTTTCGGGCAATTTGACGATAAATAGAATTTAGATTTTTTGTATGTATTTGAACTGAAATTTCAGATATAACCATTGTTTACCATCCCTGTGAAACTACACAGAGAAAAACTGCCTCATAGAATCAAGAAGAGTTTCTCTATGAAACGTTTTTAGGCTAAGGGGTATCCCAGCAGAAAGAAGCGAAGATTTTTTAATTGAAATTCCTTATTGTTTTTATATGGTAAATCTTATTAATTTTATCAAGAAGAAATCTTATTATTCACAACTTTTTTTTACTCAATTTCCGCTATTTTGGCACCAAAAATACAATCCATAGAGAAGAACTTCTTGATTCTATTGGGTTTCCTTCTTGATTTTTTTAAAAAGGATTTCTTCTTGATTTTATTAGGCGATCTTATTGAGTTTTTCAATAAGGTTTTCTTCTTGATTTTAGTAGGTTCCTGTATGATTATGTGTAAAGCATCTTATTGATTTTCTTACTAAAGAAATCTTCTTGATTTTATGAGGTATCTTGTTATTTCGTTTCTATAAATAGACATAGAGACAATTTTTTTCATGATCTTTTTCATTTTTGTATAAGAATGTATGCACAATAATTTCAATGGTTATTAGGGCTGCTTGTTAGCATATTGGGTAGAGTGCTTGTCTATCCGGTAGAAGTTTGCTGGTTCAATACTTGGTGTGTAACTTAGTTAAGAAAATAACAAAATGTGTATGTATGTATGTATAAATAAATAACATCTACAATATACTACATACATACATATGTATATGGTATAGAATTTAAATGAAAATACATAAGTACAGAGAATTAGGACGCAATTTTTTTTCATTTTTTTATTGAAAAAATCAATAAGATAACCTCATAAAAAATACAAGATTTCTTCTTGATTTTTTCAAAAAGTTTTTCTCTATGAAATTAATAAGATTTCCTTACGGAAAAAAACCATAGAGATTTCTTATTAATTTTGTTCTATTTTATGAGGCATTTACTAGGCACTGTTTTCAGGGCAAATGGCAAGAGTTCACGTTCGAGTGAAATGTACAATACTGAGAAAAAATATGAAAGTTGATCACCCTATTGAATACGCATGAATATTTATTATTCTCCTCTCTATTACATTTCTTATAAATTTTTTTTTATTTATTTTTTAATAAATTATCAACACGCTTTTTGGATTCACATGTGCGATACGCATGAATAGTGATAATAAATTTTCAGATACGGTCGTTGGTTTATTGTTTACATCAACATGCATACATACATACATATGTACATATTTCTTAAAGAAATAAACGTGTTTTTAGACTGTTATTGAGTAGGCTCTTTGCTGTATGCTAGTGCTGTAAAATTATTCGAGCTAAAATTTCTTGTTCGAACAGGGTAATAAATTCTCAGAAACTTTACATGAATCAAGGTGAATTCAGTAGCAGGTGACCTATTTCCTACAATAATACAACTACACAAAAAACAACATGTATGTATGTAGTTTGCTGTGCTACAAAACCAATCTGTCAGAAGATTCCTAAGCAAATTTTGACATTTTTGCCCTAATTCAGTAAGAAGATTTAGGAAGTTTTTGTTTGAAAATGCTTCTGAGTTCTTGTCTTTGAAGTCTCTAAATTATTTTCTTCAAAAATGGTTGTTGTCTTTGGTAATGAAAAATATAAATATTATTGCCATGTTTTTAAAACATAAAAATTCAATTAAATTATTATACAATAGTTTGAAAAAAATTTGAAAAAATATGTGTTGGATATAATGTTTAGAACAAAATTATAAAGCAAATACACGAACCTTCTAGCATAGATAATAAATAATAATCGTTTTAAAGAATCAAAACTGCTTCTTTTTTTCGTCCATAGACAAGACAATACATTCGTCGAACAGAATTAGGGCATTTGGTTCAAATTACTCGATTTGGCATCAACAGCTGATAATCAGCCGGGCGGAAAAGGTCAACTGATACTGAATTCGGCTTGACATGAATAAAAAATATTTTACGAATATTTTTTTTTTCAAATCGCTCATTTACTCAAACAACGTTATAACTCAAAAAAACTTGATTTCCTGAAAAGGAGTTTCAACGTTTTAAATTTACACTAGGGTTTGGGATTTCCCAGACTTTTGCACTTCCCGGGAAACGGGAATGAAAAAATCAAGCTCCCGCGAATATTAGACAGACATTTCCCGGGATTTCCCGCCCGGGAATTCCCGTTTCCCAAACCCTAATTTACACACAACTATATGGAAAATTAATTTTTCTCTCAAGAGCTGAGTATGCAAGAAATTTTAACACAATATAAAGAACGATATAACGATTTATTCTGCATCATTAACTTGAAAATTCCATTTTTTCAATTAAGACGTTACTTGAGTAAATAAGCGATTTGTACATGTTCGGTTTCATATTGTTCAACTGATACCTTTTATGTTAACATTTAAAAGATTTTTATCATCAAATTATAGAAAATTTTTAGATGATTTAATAGTTAATAAGCTATCATTTATTTCAAAAACTTAGTGCACAACATGCTACTGAAAGCATACCGCCCTCCACTCGGAGACCCAATTGGGTCCATTGTGATCAGCATAAGCATAAGTGTAAACCAAAAAGGATCAATCTTTTCAATTCAACTTATTTCATAAACTTGGTACAATTTTATATCTTTGTTCTAGTCGTCTTAATTATGGTACCACCAGGTACCAATATATACAATACAAAAATTTGTCAAACTTCCCTGTCGGAAACAAAGTTAACTTTAAACTAACTTTAAGCTAACTATTTCGCAACTAGTGCTGACTGACACTTGCATTACTTTCCAATGGAAACAACTAACTATTGGAACATGCGATGCGATGTCCTAGGCGGTAGTCAATTGTCTCACTCTGCACTACTTTTTAACTAACTTAAAGTTAATCTTATTTAAGTCAACTGGTAGTCAGTAAATTAACAATAAAAATTTGCTGGGGTTTGAACTTTGTATCATCACACTTTGTATAGTCAACGCGCTACTAGCCAGCTAAGCTATCATCTAAAATAATAACAGCCACAAAATGTTAATATAAAATTGAAATGAGTTTCAAAGTAGCTGAGAGTAAATTTGTTGCCTCTTACCAAATCCGACTACGTACTCAACTTAAGAATTAATTAACCGACTTCAAAAAAAGAAGGAGGTTAACAATTCGTCTCTATTTTTTTTTTTTTTTTTTTTCAGGTGTGTAGGTCCATAACTCGGTGCATTTTAGACCGATTGTAAAAATTTTTTTGTTGTCTGAGAGGGTATAGCTTCCCATTGGTCCCATTTGAAAAAAGTGGGCGGGGACACGCCCACACTTTTTTAAATTTGATTTTGTGATCTTCTACTCATTTAATTGCTGCGAAACCTAGCAAACATCTTTGGTTCTTGTAATTACAAAATGTTTAAGTTGAAAAAATGGGCGGGGCTACGCCCATTAAAATGTATTATAGCAATACATGTGGTTCTACTTAACTGATTCTTACAAAACTTAGCACACACCTTGAACTTTTAAAAATACACAATCGTGTTTTAAAAAAATGGGCGGGGTCACGCCCATTAAAATTTTATATTATATTTCACAGGGTTCTATTTAACCGCTTTTTACGAAACTTGGCACACACCCTAAGCTTTAATAAAGCCACAAAATTCCGTAAAAAAAAGTGGGCGGGGTCATGCCTACAATTTTTTAAATTTGATTTTGTAATCTTGTACTCATTTGATTGCTGCGAAACCTAACAAACATCTTTGGTTTTTGTAATTACAAAATTTTTAAGTTGAAAAAATGGGTGGGGCTACGCCCATTAAAATGTATTATAACATTACACGTGGTTCTACTTAACCGATTTTTACGAAACTTAGCACACACCTTGAACTCTTTAAAATACACAATCTTGTTTTTAGAAAAGGGGCGTAGCCACGCCCCATAAAATTTAACACTTGATTTCACGTGATTTTACTTCATCGATTTTTACGAAACTGGACTATATTTCTAAATAAAGAAAGATACTCACAAATAAATTCTTTTTGAATTGACTAGAGCTCAAAAGTATGCACTAAAAAGGTAAAAATAAAACTTTTTAAAAAAAAATTAAACCGACTTCAAAAATAAGCACTAAAAAGCAACAAATAATATAGATCTAGTTAAATCAAAGATTTTTATATATGTTACCTACAGTGCCGTTTGAAGTTGGTGCCAGTAATACTGGTACTAAGCACATAGGAACATGCCCGGTAAAAAAACTGCAAGTACTTTTTATGTACATATGTATCTGCTTAGTTACCAATGTTGCTGGCACCAACTTCAAACGGCACTGTAGGTAACATATATAAAAATCTTTTATTTAACTAGATCTATATTATTTGTTGCTTTTTAGTGCTTATTTTTGAAGTCGGTTTAATTTTCTTTTAAAAAGTTTTATTTTGGGTCAGTTTAGGATGAAATTTTAGTTAGTTTTTAGTTAGTCTACGAAAAGTTAACTATAAATTGATTATTTTTGTAGTTAACAACACATTGAGTCGTATGAATAAAAAAAATTATTTGCTTTTTATTTAGCAAAAAAGCGAGGAGCATACACGATAGTCAATTATACTGCAGATATGATATGAAATTAAGTGCGAGTTATATTCCCGATATGTTCTCTACTCATTTAAAATGTAATCTTACAATTACTCGTTATTCCATATCACACTTTTGTGTATAATAAATTTTAATTTATCTTAAAGCTTTTGAATAACAAAGATTCGATCAAGCCCACAAATTCCATTAATAAAAGTTGATTGTTTAGCTTCAATATTAGTTTTACTAAAGAAACCACATTCGATAAAGGATTTATTTCTTTAAACTTAATCTAATCTCTGCCAAAATTCGAATGAATTACTACGAACTTTCAAGTATTTAATTGATACTTCATTTTTTTATTGCCACAAATTGTTAAATATTTTTTTATTTAAAAACTTTTTTTTTTAAATAATAAAACCTATGTACATATTTATGTAGATTTACAATCCCCGTATTATTCTGTACATAACAGGCGTCTTTTCACATACTATGAGATCTATGGAAATATAATGAAACTTTTAGAATAACAGCTGTTTTTGAAAACGACTGCGAATGCGCACAAATTTTTGGCTATTTATTGACGTGACTTTTACAAACACTTACACCGAAAAAAGCATTCACCAATTTATATTTTCAATTAAGAATGCAATAGATTCGATTACATTTTTTATTAATTTATTTAATTCTAGTGTAAAAATTTAATTGATATTATAAAATTATTTGCAGGCAAAAATTCAATTAACTTATTAATTGATATTACAAAATGTTTCATATTAATTTTTTCTGTGTACAAAATAAGGGGAAATATTAATTGATATATACATATATTAAATTAAATTGAACTAGAGTGAGTTGTAGTCAGGAATAATTCCTTAATCGAGCTTAAGTTCAGTATTTTAATTAATAAAAATATTTCATGCAATAAAAATTGAAGATACTGAACTTAAGCTCGATTAAGAAATTATTATTGGAAGTATATAAAAGATAAAATAAATTTCACTGTCAGTCTAATATTTATTTATATGTTAATCTGCTTATTGATATGTTGATATATGTTGATAGTTTTACAAACATGATCTTTGCAAAACCATTTTTATAATTTTAAAATGCAGTAGACATTTTTATTTCATTATTATTTTTCCAAATTTTCGAAATATATAGTTGTGTTATATTAAACTAGATTTGTAAGCAAATTCGAACTTGTGTTCCAAAATTCCATTTTTTGTTCATAAATTTGAACTTGTTGTTTTTAATTCCCATTTTTTGTTCGAGAATTTGAACTTGTGCTCTAAAATTTGAAAAAATTAGAAAATTTAAATAAGTGTTCGAAAGTTCGAGCTCGCGTTTAATAATTCGAACTCGTGTCCAAAAATTCGAAGTTGCGTTCAAAAATGCCTGCTGTGGCTCGAAAATTTAAAATTGTGTACGATAAATTGATATTTTGTTTGAAATTTCGACCTTGTGACCAAAAACTCCAACAGGTGTTCGAAAATTTGAACTTGTATTCGAAAATCTTAACTTGTAATTGAAAGATCGAGCTTGTGTTGAGAAAGACGAGCTTGTACTCGAAAATTCGAAATTCGTACAGGTGTTCGAAGTTTCGAATTTGTCCTCAACAAGTCGGGCTTGTGCTCGGAAATTCAAAAAAGTGCTCGAATGTTTGAATTTGTAAGGCTTAAAAAAGTAAGCAAAATATTCTTAAAAAGATTTACTCTTTATAGCCTTTGTTTAATATTCAGTTCTTAATATATTTTGTTTTTTCAATAATTTAGTATCTAGTAACATAATCACTCCCCTGAGATTACTCACGAATATTTAAGAACATAAGTAATCATATTATTCGTTTCATGCTACTCAACAACCGAAATTATAATAGTTCACTTAAAGCTCTAGCGAAACTTTTGCCCATGGGGGAACAATATATGATGAAAGAAAACTTTTTTCTTAAAGCGAACACGTATACTAAAACTATTTCCTTTATCACGCGCAAGTAAATCGTGTCACGTATACTAAGCTGTTTAAATTAATTAAGCAAAATAAAAAGAAGAGAGTTGTCCTAGAACAGCCGGTTATAGCTATGCTGCTTAGTTATATAAAACAACTTCTATGTGTGAAATAACAATGCAATAAAACTATATTATATGATGATGTCAAATTCTTTGCAAATATTTCAAAACGTTTCCATTTATTTCCCATTATTTTTTTTTCCAGCGGTGTACGATTAAATTAATGTATTGTTTGTGGCCGGTGACGGCTCCTAGCCGGCTAACAGCCGATCGGCTGTGTTCTCTGGTTTATGCTCATGTGCAAAAACAAATTCAGTTTTGTTTCACTCACTTCAAAGAACGAAAAAAAAAAAACAAAATCAAACAATTTGTTTCGTTTATTTTCGTATTCTGCTTTTAAGTACAGAGAAATCAAAACAAAAATAAATTTATAACTGTAATAGTGTCGATTATTTTTGTTACGAAACTCACGTCCTAACTCCTGTATCACACAATAAATAGCATAGCTATAATAATAATCAATCAAGAGTGGAATTATACTTAACGAATGTCATCTTAGTTCCAGTAAAATTATAATTTTGGTGATGCAGAGTTACTTGATGGGAAGATTTCGTGCTTTTTTGTTTTTTAGAGAAGGACTGATACCAATAAATAATCTTTTGAATTCAAAAATTCAAAAACATCTTGAACTTTTTTCAGGCGATAAAATGCCAGGAAATATAAACATTTTCCGTTCGCTAAATCAGAGACCACCAACTTTAACTGTTGACCGACAAAAAAAAAATCATCAAATTTTTCTTTTTATTATTATCCATATTAGGCTAAAGTGGAACCTTTCTAGAAATCTACAGTTTTTATAAAAACATTTTCTTTTCGCCACACAGAATCAATTTTTAGTCTTGTAGTATTTTATGAAAAAGCTTTATGGTAACTATATTGTTACACAGAGTTTTTTATTTTTAATTTAAAAAAAAATAACGCTGATAACTTATTTTAACAATTAAAGTTTTTTAACAAGTTTTAATTGTTAAGTCATGCACTGTTTGCGTATGTGAGTATTTGTTTTCTCGACTTTTTTTATATATTTTGTTTAAAGCTGTCAACATCAGACATATATTTGAAATAAGCACATAAAAGCGACGATATGTAGAAGAAAAAAAGCCAAATACAGTAGGGTTTTGGATTAAAAACAATTAAAGAAATGCAACTAACAAATACATCGTAAATGGTAAAAAATTACTACTAAATTACACTTGCAAAAACTATTTGTATTATTATTTTTTTTTTCAAGGGACACCCTATAAACATTTCCACTCTCACACACATAGTGAATATTTTAATATTTATTTTGCTTTTTATTCTTATTTATCTTTTTTTTTTTTTGCTCTTAATTTAAACTGCAAGTGACAATAGAAGAATAAACTAGATTTACGACAAAAACTTTGGGGGAGGGGAAATCCTGTATAATCATTTAGGTTGGCAAGTTTTTAAGCATGAGAGTGTGTGAGTGTATGCATGTATAGCAGCATATACATACATACATACATATTTACTTATCAGTCTCATACCAAGCCAAGTCTAAACAATATTCGAAATACATATTGTGTATGTAGAAATATTTTTTATTTTATATAAAACTTTTAGAACAATGAATGAATGGTCTTTAAAAATAGAAAAAAACAGCAAATAAAAAAATAAAGGCAAATTTACTTGCTTAGAAAAAAAATCTGCAATTGTTAATAAACATTTTTTTACTGGTTTTACTAATTCTCTATTGTTAATTTTTAAACACAAGTTCTTGCAAACGAATTTGTATAATATTTGCCTTGCTTTAAGTTATTGATTACACCTGTCCCTTGATTTACACGATAGATACGTTCCTGAGAAAGTCGTGTAAATCGAAATTTTAAATTTTTGTATGAAAAATCGTGTAAATCGAAAATAAAATATCAGAAGCGTTTACTCAAAACACATAAAAATAAAACTTTATTCATTAAAAAAAAAGAAATGCTATTCATAAAAGCCAAAAACAAAATTAATGTAATTCATAAAATATTCAAGAATATTTAATAAAACACATAAAAAATCGTGTAAATTGAGAGATTTATGAACAACCAAAATAATTGTGTAAAAGTGAAATAGTGTAAAAAAAGTATCGTGTAAATCGAGGGAAAAGTGTATTTCGCTTTTAAAGTGTTTTTTTTTTAATTTAAGTAGTTTTTTATATTATGTAGACATAAATTTTTAGAGGACATACAATTTAAATTTAAATTTTTTTTTGTTATAATATTTTCTAATTTTGGTTGATAATTTGTCCTTTTTTTACTCTGATGTCAGTTTCTCAATAGGGAGTTAAATGCGTGTTAAGTGCCTCAATGTTAGTTACATTACTGTGATACATTTCTTTTAAGTGTTTTTAAATGAAATACATGAACAATCTATGCATTAGATTATATGTAAATATATTTATATACCTACAGTCAGGCGGAGTTACTGATTTAATCAGACTTTTTTACATGATATTGCTTACATACAGAGCTGCTAAATTTCGATTACGATTAGTAATAGAGTAGATCACATTTTAAAAAGAATTGTAATTATTATATAATTGCCTTCAAAAGAATTGCTGATAAATAATTGATTACGATTACTATTAATCGAAAAGTAATCGGAAACATAAAATTACTCAAAATAATCAAACATAATCAAAAGTAATCAAAAAGTAATCCGACTACTTTCAAAGATTACTTTTGATTCTTAGTAAATAATCAAAAAGAACCAAAAGTAATCCTTAGAAGTTATCGGAGTATTTTTTGAATACTTTTGATTACTTTTGATTATTTTTAGTAATTTTAAGTAATTCATATTACTTTTCCATTACTAGTAATCGTAATCAATTAGTAATCGTGCGAAACTGAATATAATCGTAATTTAATTATTACTTCACATTTATAACAGTAATCGATGAGATATTGTGAGAGAGCTGCTCTTACTATAACTTACTTAAGCTCTGTTATTATACACAAACATAAATAAAGGGTGTTTTTTTAGAGTATTACAACTTTGAGTTGGCATCACTGCTTTATTTGAGCACCAATTTAACAGCTGATAGTTGCAAATGGTTCCTGCTTATTTTTTTACCCAAATTTTTTTTTTTTTCAATTTCCAACCCTAGAACCATAATTCTGATTTTTAATATTAATGTATTTATTTCTAAATAATAGAACATATTTAATAACCAACGAAATAACTTGTTTTATTTAATTGGTTTTATATATCACAAAAAGTGTACATTTCCCAACCCTGGAATCACCTTTAAGATTTTTCTGGTTCCTTATACCAATTCTTGTTTTTTTAAAAAATATATAAAATATGTTAAGCGAACAAGGAAAATAAGGAATTAAGGAAAAAATTTGGTTTATTTAGTTACTTTAATATTCAAAAAAAAAAATCGAATTTTCCAGCTCTGGAGTTTTTATTTTTCTAATTCTCTATACCAAACTTTTCTTTTCAAAACATAAAATAACTATATTTAATTTATAAGGAAGAAGAAAAAATATTAAAAAGTGTAAGTTTCCCAACCCTGGAATCATCATTTTAGATTTTTCTTTTAAGAATATAATTTATTTATTTACATGATATTAAAACTTATATAAATATAAGACTAATATAATCTGGCTTATCGTGGTTGGCGTATTTCAAATACGACTACGACTGTTTGGTAATAGATTAAAGAAAAACTGTTGAAGTCTTCTTTAATCTATTACCAAAGAGTCGTAGTCGTATTTGAAATACGCCAACCACGATAAAGCAAAATATTTGCTCTCCAATAATCTTGATTTAATTTTAAAACATTCAGAAGAATCAATTAATTCATTTCGGATTAACATAAAATGCAATTATCCAGTGATACACAAAAAAAACTTTAAACATATTCACTCATCTCGTGAATAACAAGTGGATTTTTTGTTCCCTTGAAATTTTTATTCCCCGCGAAGACTAAAGTGCTATCGTGAATCACCCGTGAAATTTTTTCATCGCTTTCAGTCCCAGTGAATATAAACAAGTAAGAGTGCTATATTCGGCTGTGCCAAATCTTATATACCCTTCACCGACGTACGTATATGTAGTATACAGACACATACATACATACATATTTATTTTGTTAAAATTTATAATTTTTTGCTCTAGTGCAATTTTTAGTAAGTGACCTCTCAGTATTTTTGGAGTCCCAATTTTTTTTTCAACTTCCAACCCTGGAATAATAATTTTGATTTTTCTGTTTATTTATTATTTCAAATACAAATTTGTTGCTTTCTACCTGGAATTAACCTTTTAGATGTTCGTGATGCCTTATCGGTATCTAGTTCTTAAAAAAATATATAAAATATGTTAAGTGAATAAAGCGAAAAGGAAATAAGGAAAAAATTAGTTGTATGTAGTTACTTTAATATAAAAAAAAATCTCAAAGTTTCGAGCTCAGGAACTGTGGTTTTCATTTTTCTAATTTTCTACGCCAAATTTTTCTTTCAAAAGCATAAAAAATATTTAATTTAAAAAGAAAAAGAAAAAAATTAATTAGACCTAGTTACTGTTATATAACACAAAAAGTGTAAGATTCCCAACCCTGAAATCGTAATTTTAGATTTTTCTGATTTCTTACACCAATCTATTTTTTTAAGAATATAATATACATATGTTTAATTTATAGAGAAAAAGGTAAAATTTGTTTTAGTAGGCTATTTTTATATAACAAAAAAAGTTAAAGTTCTCCAACCCTGGAAACGTCTTTTTGATTTTTTTTTTTATATTTTTAATACGAATTTTATTGGTACTATTTAACAAAAAACATAACAATTTGTTTTAGCTGGTTACTTTTATATGCCGAAATCAAGTTTAAGTTTTCCAGCTCTGAAACCGTCTGCTCGATTTAGCTGATTTTCAATACCAATCTACCATTGGACCATTTCTGACATACCAGTCAAGGACCGCAGTCTGTTGCTTTTCTGGCAGCTTCGGAAAACCGATTTCACGTACACCAGATGGACGGACGGACATCGCTTATTCGTCTTCTGAATTTATATATTTTATGTGTCGCATATTAGTATTATGGAAATTATGGAATGACAAACCTATATATACCCTTTACCATTTTTGGTAAAGTGTATAAAAATTGGAAACAAAAAAGCAATTCTGCAGTTTCTAAGCGAGAAGTCCTACTGATGACGCACAGTGGGCCTTAGATTAAAAAAAATGTAAAACTAATCTGCAGTGTCTAAGCGAGCAGTACCATTTGGCAAAATTTCACATAAACACAAATGCATTCATTGACATTTTTAGAGCCTGCTGAAGCACAGTGGGTCAAAAAATTTTACACAAACTATAGAAAACGAAAAATCCCCGTTAACATCATCTTTCTCTTCACTATAGGAGCAGTAAAACCGGTTTATTTTTGAAAACTCCCTAATCTTTGTAATATTGCTTAAAGCACTTTTTTTGTCAAAGATGTCACTTTAAAAATTATTTAAGCCTATTGTTTTAATATTTTTATGTAAAGAAAAATGTCAAAAAAAAACCTTTTTGTAAAACAAGTTAGCCTTTAACTACTTGTACAAACAATATTATATCTCTATTTAGCTATTTATTCAAATCGAAGGAAGGCGTGTATCACTATTTAAGTTGTCTTTTATTTGTACTTTTATGCAAATATCTTTAAATATTTATACTTTGCAATACTAAATAACTTAAAATTTCTAAATTAAATTTAAAAGGGAAGTAAGCAAAAAAGTAAATAAAAAGGAAAACAAGCAAATGCTCGTCGTGCTTGACAATTTCAAGAAACGCCCTCTTTTCAAATATTGACAAGGAACAAGCAGAGCATTTGTACCAGAGAATGTTTTATAAATACGTGTTTGTAAGAGACGCACACAAAGAGACACACATACACATATACATATACATACATATGTACATATGTGTATGTATGTATTTACACAGAGAAAACAGTGCCTACTAAATACCTCATAAAATAGAACAAAATTAATCAGAAATCTCTATGGTTTTTTTTCAATAAGGAAATCTTAATAATTTCATAGAGAAAACCTTTTTGAAAAAATCAAGAAGAAATCTTGTAGTTTTATGAGGTTATCTGATTGATTTTTTTAATAAAAAAAATTGCGTCTTAATTCTCTGTACTTATGTATTTTCATTTAAATTCTATACCATATACATACATATGGTTATATTCTTAACTAACTTACTCACCAAGTATTGAATCAGCAAACTTTTACCTGATAGACAAGCACTCTACCCAATATGCTAACAAGCAGCCTGAATAAACATTGAAATTATTGTGCAAACATTCTAATAAAAAAATGAAAAAAATCATGAAAAAAATTGTCTCTGTCATTTATAGAAACGAAATAACAAGACACCTCATAAAATCAAGAAGATTTCCTTATTAAAAAAATCAATAAAATGCTTTACACATAATCATATAGGAATCTACTAAAATCAAGAAGAAAACCTTTTTAAAAAATCAAGAAGGCAACCTAATAAAATCAATAAGCAATCCCTATAGTTTATAAGAAAACCTAATAGAATCAAGAAGTTTTTCTCTATGGATTGTTTTTTTGGTGCCAAAAATAACGGAAATTGAGTAAAAATAGTTGTGAATAATAAGATTTCTTCTTTATTATATGTGGTTGTCTTCTCGATAAAATTAATAAGATTTACCACATAAAAACAATAAGGAGTCTCTATGAAAAAATCTTCGCTTTTTTCTGCTGGGATACCCCTTAGCCTTAAACGGTTCATAGAGAAAATCTTCTTGATTCTATGAGGCAGTTTTTTCTCTGTGTATATTTATATACATAAATGTTAGCTATGTATGTTGAAACATTTGTACATACATTATATGTAACATATATTATATGTATGTATCTATAATTGTATACATCCTGTAGTTGTGTTTGGGTTTTGCTTTCCTTTTTTGTATAGTATTGGAATGAAATTTGTAGTGATATAACTATTAAATATACATACACATGTATCGTTTAATTTAACTTAACTTAAAAGCAAAATAAGGGGTTAACCGCAGTTAAATATAAGAATTTGACTTGGACTTCTTTTCAGTGTCAGATGTTTAAGTTACGGCTTGGAAAGAAAAGTTCAAAACTTAGGTTTGAATTTTTTCATAGAATGGAAAAAGAAGGAATGTTATTCAAAATCCCAAAATTAAGCATTAATATAGGGAGCGCAGATTTAATTCCAAAAATTTTACTAAATTTTTATTGTTTTTACTTATTAAGATTAAAATGAAATTTTTTTACTAAAAAGGATATATGGTACATATGTTGGAATGTCTTTGCATAGATCAAAATAAACTTTTCTTTACGTTTTTAGTGCGACCATGTAATTTTATATGTACATATTTAAAAAGTTTTGCTAATTTCGTGTCTAAATTAAAGCTTAAGATCTCTTATTATTAAAATAAAGGATATATGGATGGTAGACATGTCCTTGCACCGATTGCACTGTTACTTGGCAAAAAGCTTAATTGGCTGCTTCTACAAGTAGTAACACATTTTCGCTGCGTTCAATTCACACTGCAGCTTAAACCTATTTTTTTTATTAAGGACATTAGTAAATTAGGCATGTCCTTATACTTATTAAGCTGATATTTATTCTAAATCTCGAAAAAATCATAGCTTCGATGAACTCAAGTCGAAATCTTTATTGAAATTAAATTTTTAAATTAAGGATATATGGGAGATAGACATGTCCTTGTAGCGTCAGATAAGAAATTATGTAGAAAGAATTTCTACATATTTTGCCGTTAATGTAGTATCATTGATAAAGCTGAAATTCAATTTTTTAAATCAAGGATATATGTATGTATACATATACATTTGTATATGGGAGGTAGGCATGTCCTTTTTTGGAGTAAAATAATACATATCAGATGGTTTGACTGCTTGATTTAGAAAAAATTGCGAACTTTCTAGATGTTCTAAACACGGTAGTGACATCAAATTTTTCACACCAAGGATATATGAGATGCTACAATATCCTTACGCTGATTGTAATGAAATTCATTAGAAAGATGGAATGTTACTGCAGGTAAACGTTTTTGATGAATTCTGGTTGAAAATGTAATTGAAATTAGTTTTTCACTATTAAGGATATATGGGAGGTGGCAATATCCTTGCACTGATTATACTGAAATTTATCATAGATTTTTGCAGTATAAATGCTTATCTAGATACAGGGTTTTGATGAATTCTGGCTATAAATTTAACTGATATTAAACTTTTACTATCAAGGATACATGGAAGGTGGCAATATCCTTTCACCAATTGGAATAAAATTCAATGCAAAGCGTAACAGTATAGATTAAAAAATACTCTATATAAATTCAAGAAGCTTTTGCAAAGTTTTTTTTTACTGAATTTAAATTTGTACTTTCAAGGATATATGGGAGAAAGATACGTACTTTCAACAGTTACAATGCAAAACCTGAGATAAGCTAAGATATAAAAGTTTAGAAGCATTTTTAATCTATTGATTTCTAGTCATAATTGTGGCTAAAGTTATTGAAATAAATTTTATAATATTATGAAAAGTGACCGAATGCTCTCTTCTATTACTGTGAAATTTGATAAATTAAGCTTGGTTGTGTAACAACAAAGGTAAATGGAAGTTTTTTCCCCTGTGAAGTTCTGTTGAAATTTTTATTTCATGATTAAGGATATTCGTGAAAGTAGACATGTACTTGCAGCAACTGTAATTATATTCATTATTGTAGAGCTGGGATATAGGATTTTAGAAGCAATAGCATGTCTTATCTGCTTTCGGTTATTAAATGCACTTAATTTAATTCCTTAAAAAAAAGGATATATGGGAGGTAAGCAATTTCTAAAGCTCACTAAAGTGTAATTTATCAGTGAGCTGGCCATTGTAATTTAACAAACAGTTACTGCATTTTTGATTTAAACTACAATTTAAACAGATTTTTTATGAAGTGTATATAAATTAAATTCTTTGAAAAAAAAGGATATATGGGAGGCAAACAATTTATAAAGCCGATTCAAGTGAAATTCAGCAGCGAGCTTGCTAGTTTAATTTTAGAAATAGTTACAAGTTGCTATTGCATTTGAATTGCAATGAAAATTTAGGAAACATTTTTTAATGAAGGATATCTTAAGCAATTAACATCAGATTCAGAAATGACGCCAAAATGCCTGATGATTGGTTTATGGAATTGTTTTGGTCATATATACTAATAGCTTTAGTATTTTAACTCTTTTACTTGACTTGTTAAAATGCAACAAAATATAAACACAAGTTTGTAGTTGCCACTTGCATTACCCTTGAATTTTATATTACAGAGTTCCTTTCATTAAAAAAATCTTTTAATTTTTTTTAAGATTTTGTTAAAAAAATAAACACAAAATTTCGCTAATACCACGAAAGTAGCTGAAAATTGCCAAGAAATAACTGATAGTAACAAGCCAAATAAAAGCTTGGATGCATTCTTTGTTTTGCAAAGTTTATGCAAAAGTACATTTTCATACAGGATTATTTATGATTGTACTCGTTCGTCGATATCGTTCTACAAATCTGCCATTAATTAAGTTTCGTTAAGAATCAAAATTACTTTTCAGCTGTTGCAAGCTAGTCAAACCCCTTAGAAAAACAATGAGAAATTGTTCAACAACTTGGTTATACACAACCAGCCACAAACAACTATTACGTGCTTTCGTTTCAACGAAACTTAGAGATGAACTTTTAGTTTTTACCCACAATCAGCCATTGCAAAGGACTGCTTGCAACTACGTTACCGTCACTACACAGTTGCACGCAAATGTACACAACGATGACAACAACAAAAACAGCAAAAGCTACAGCAAATGAACTTTTTGTATGTCTTGTGTTATTGTTCTATTAAGTTTATAGAATTTGTTTTTTTTTCTACACAAAACGTGAGTAAAATTTTTCTTATTTAACCAGTTTAAAAGACAAATATTCACATATTTCTAAGGATTGTTAAAGGGTATTGCCTTTTCGAGATATTAAATATATATATAAATATTTATTTCAGTTAAGGAATAAAGTAAAATAAGAAATTTTTAGGTTTTGTCTGAGAGTATAAACTAGACATATTTAGACCCATTGAGTTGTTTGAGAGGGCTAGGGAAGAGAGATAAGAAAATCACCCTAAGGTGAAAAAATAAAAAAAATCAATTACAATTTTATAAAATTAACAAACATATGAACACAAAAAGTTAATATTTGAAAATAGTTTCGGGCATATGACCACCGCCATTATTTCAGATGAAGAGCATTTGGGACATCTAATTTTTACTCACTTTCTGTCATGAATAAAATAAAAAATATTGGCCTTCAAGTTAACAATAATCAATGCTGGTTTATCAGTCAGTCGGTTCTATCACTAAATTGTAAATAAAAATCAAAATTTGTTCATCAATTTTAATCAACAGGCCGTAAATTTTTCTTAAATTAACTTAACTGTTGGATCTTTGCAGCTAAAGTTAAAGCAACAGCAACAGCACACAAAATTCGACTGTTGGTTTCGTTGTCGCTTTGTCTTAGCCAGGCTAAACAATTAAGTGCAACAACAACAACAACAAACAAACGATGATTCATAGGCATGGCAGTGCAGTTAAAGCATAAAATGTACCACGAACCCTGCTTTGCCTGAACTGTTTGAAATTTCAAACACACACACACACAGCAACACAAGTTAAAAAAAAATAAATAAACTTTTCGCAGCACAGCAAAAGCAGTTTTTTAGTGCTGTTGCTGTTTTGCTGGCAGTTTTAAAAAAACACTGCTCGTTGTTACATTTTAATTTTTTATGAATTTAAGAAAAGCACACATTTTAGATTTATATATAAAATTTTTATTTTGTTTGCTCTAACTTTATGGGATATCCTTGCAACTAGAATGTTAACACAGATTTCAGATAATTTTGTTGTGGAATCTTGAATTTGATTTTTTAATAAATATATTAAATCCTTATCAAGTTAGAAAATATTAAGCGACATATTTTTAGAACTTAATTTTTTTTAACGAAAATCTATTATTTACGATCACAGATAATCGAATTTCATCAAAAAATTAGGTTAAAAAAGTTTGGCACTTAAACTTTTTTGGCAGTTATGGCACGATATATCGGTGCAAGTGCCTTAAGTTTTAAAATAACGGAATATATCAAAATTTAGAGCTGTTAAAAAAAAGGTTTAAAGAACTTGGATTGAGTGTTCCACATAAATATAGAAGCAACTTTCAGTTTCCAGCAACGTAAAAATTTATCGAAGTTTGGCTAAAATTTGTTATAGATATTGCAATAAGAAATTAAAAATTTAATAGCTTTGAGGGAATAAATAAAATCAGTTTTAGTACAATTATTTGGCGACAAGTGAAATTTAAAAATAAAATTAGAATACAGGACACCTCCCATAGCCGGATCCCTCTAACAACCGGACAAGTTTTGTAGATCCAAAATTAAAATTAGAGAATGTGTAAGTCTCTCATAAGCGGACACCTCTAATAACCGGACAGAAATACCTCGACGGGGAGTGTCCGGTTATGAGAGGTTTCACTGTATTTATATCCTCTCACATTGTGATTGGCATATTTAAACATAAATTGTAGCATCGTAAAATTTTTTCTTGAATCTTGTAGGACCAAAATATCGTAGTCGGAAGTGAAAATACGCCAAGCACGATAAGGCACATCATGTTAATTTTTTTGATGTGTAAACATCCATACGCTAGGGCGTAAAAATCTTTTTCACAATACAATCACAAATTTTGAGTAAGATGTGCGATGCGTTATCAAATCAGTGTGAGCTATGTATTAGTGTAATCATACGGACAACAAGAAGTACAGAGAAACTTAACAGCTGCATAGAAATACACTCAACCGAATTTTGAAGTATACCTTCAGGAGCAAGGTTAATTTTAATAGAAATTGCTTGTGAAGTGTAATAGTGTTGCTAGTGGGGATAATTTTATTAAAAAGTTGCAAAATATAAAATAAATATAAACTTTTAAATAAAAGAGCGTTTTAAATGTCAAATATTTGTTCAAAAGATATTTAGCAGTCTTTATAAAGAACTTATAATATTACGTACTACATTACGTACTGTTGCCTTACACTGAATCTGGTGTAGGACAATTGGGCAACAATCTCCATCTCATGCCAATTATTATGGATGGAGATTTTAATACAAATTTTGCAAACCCGCAGTCGCAAGATTTATCAAAATTTTTATTAGACGTTTTCCACTTGCATATGAGCAATTCTCCACAAACCCCCACAACTAATAATTCCACTAATATAGATGCAGTTTTCCATAGATTTTTAAGTACAGTAGAGTCAAAAATCTATATATCTTATTTTAGTTACCATAAGCCAATATTAAAAACAAAATCATTACTAGATGCTTTTTTTTAATTTAATAGTTTAAAAGAATTTTTAATTTAAGAATTTAAGCTTAAAAAATAATTATTATGTTAAAAAAATATTTGATATCTTAAAGGTCTTATTCATAAAAGATATTTTTGATTTAAAAAAATATGTTTATAAAACACATTTCCATAATTCCAAAATTTGCTTTATAAAGCCTTTATAAAATAGAACTATTTCGTTTATGAATAAGGCAGTGAATAAATTAGTTGTTTTCCACTCGCTTAAAGCTGCACCCTGTTTTTATGTGAGTACGTACGTTTTTCATTTTGCAACTCTTTCATTTTGTGCAACATTTTATTCAGCTTTCCTTTCAATATTTTTTATTTTAATTTTCTTTTATTTTTTATTTTTTTATTTTATTTTTTGCTAAACTTACACAACTGTGTTGCATTTTCACGCCTCAACTTCTTGGCAAACTTTAATACATTTCATTTCTTGAGTATTTTATTTAACTTTTAGCTAAAACCACTGTAGTACCATAAAACAGTGACGCTTGTGCATGCATTTACACACACACAAACGCACACACATACACACACACACACACACACAAAGAGCAACCCAGCAAAATATGCAAGAAAATTTTTGCTCACAACTCTGGTTTTAAGTTGCCCTTAATACTTTGGGTGGTGCACGGCATTTCCTGCAGCTTCTCCAGCATTTTGTTGAATTTGTTGTTTGTTTCTCTATTGCATTTTCTTTTGTTCAAGTTTTTACATAAATACTCTATACTTTTGACGGTTTAGAAATAATGACACTTTTGGAAAGTGTGTTTACAGCGAAACCAATCATTTAAGTAAGTATGAATGACTCTTCCTAATCCACTTGTTTTATTATTTAATTTTTGTCTTTAACTTTTTGAAAATAAATGATTTCATTTGAAGGATGGAATTTTAAGTTTTTTTTGTGTACAAACGAAAGTTTATTGCCTTTAAGGGAGTTAAGTGAAAATTGGAATATTAATCATTTAAAGATGTGGCTAAATAGCGCTTGTTTGTTTTAAAGGAATTAAGCTTTTTCCTGGGGTATTATAAAAATAATTTCCATACAAGAGATGTGAGCTTGAAAGTGAGTTTTTTGAACTGTGGAATTCGGCGATCATTTATTTTGTTTTTAATACAGCGAAAGAAATTGATTCAAAGATCTTATTTTCATTATTAACAATAGCTGACTATTTTATTCTCCACTTTGTAATTATTATTGCTTATTTTTAAAATAAACCTATAGAAATTAGTTAGAGAGAAATTTAATAGAGGTTAGTCCTTTGCAATGGTGAAGTTGTAAGGACTGACATTCGTTCTCTTTAAAAAAAAACGTACTTGGTTCATATTAAAGGAACGTTTTTGAGTTCTACTTAAAAAAGGCACTTTTATTTCGTTTGAAAATTTTTAAGAAAATTTTATTTTTAGAACCTTAAATAAATAAAAATATTTCCCTTCTGGTAGTTTATTGCTGCTTCCAATCATCGAAATTCTTAATTTAATGGTTTGTTGCGTCTTTTTTAATTTTCTATTATTGCATACAAAATTTCGTTTTATATAAATTCTTTATTGAAAATATAGAAAAGATGCATAAATAAAGCAAAAGAAAAAGTTTTCAATAATGTTCAAGTGTTTTGAAAAGTTCTTTGTTTTGTTTTTGTTTTGGAATCGAATTTCCAACTACTTGTTTTTCCTTAGTTTTGGCCATTTTTGTTTCTTCATCTGCAATATGTAACCATTGAAGAGTTCTAGCACTCAATATGTGGAAATATGCTGCTAGAGTCCAGCATCATATAAAAAAAAGGAAATAAACTGCAATATCAAATGAAATAAAAGAAAGTTAGTTGTGTTCTTTTTATTTCTAAACGAAGCACTTTATTGATATTGCAGCAAGTACCACAACTTGAAAAAAAAAATTTATAAAAAAAATGTATTGATAAAGCAAAAAAGCCCAGATAGAGTTTCAAGATAAAGAAATAAAAAATAAATTAAATAAGAAGTGGCTAAAAGAAAAACACAAAGTGGAAGGAAATTTAATGCAACACAACATACACAACTGCAACAAAGAGAACTGGCAACAGCAGTAAAGGAGCCAAACTAATACACCAACGTATTAAAATAAATACATGAAATTAAAATGAGGAGCAACAAAATATATATAGATGTATGAACATCCATTGGCCAACCCAACATTTTGTGCAAAAGACAAATGATGCATTTTGTTGCCACTTCTTTCACTGCCTCTGGTGGTGTTCTTTTAATAAATTGAATAACTTGCCGCAAGACTTTCAATATACAACAGCAGTCAAATAAAATATTTATGAATGTTTCTTTTCATCTTTTATCTTTCCCTTTCGATTCTTTTTTAATAAAATAAATGGAAAAACTGAAATATAATAAATGATTTTGCAGCAGAAAAACATTGCTGGGAAAACGCGTTTTTATTTTTGTCAGCGTTTCCTGTGTAACCCTAAATAGTAATTATAATTCAAAAGAAAATAATAGTTAATATTTTCAATTAGTTTAACTAATTTAATATTTTGTATTAAATAAATAATAATTTCAGCAAAAAGAGACTTTGATTTGTACACGAAGGGTTCCGTACCGACACTAGATGTATAATATTATACGAACGTTAGCCTATACAATAGAATATTTTACCTGTTGTAGACATTTCTTAAACCAGAGCTGTTGAATTTCGATTACGATTAGTAATCAATTAGATTACATTTTAAAAAGAATTGTAATGAGTATATAATTGCACTCAAAAGAATTGCTGATAAATAATTGATTACGATTACTAATAATCGAAAAGTAGTCTGAATTACTTAAAATTACTAAAAATAATCAAAAAGAATCAAAAGTAATCAAAAAGTAATCCGACTACTTTCAAAGATTACTTTTGATTCTTAATAAATAATCGAAAATAATCAAAAGTAATCCTTAGAAGTAATCGGATTATTTTTTGACTCTTTTTGATTATTTTTAGTAATTTTAAGTAATTCAGATTACTTTTCAATTACTAGTAATCGTAATCAATTAGTAATCATGCGAAACTGAATATACTCGTAATTTAATCATTACTTCACCTTTCAAAAAAAGTAAGCAAATTAGTAATCATTACGATTACTAATCATTACTTAACAGCTTTGTTTTAAACAAGTAGCAATTAAAAAAATTAACTGCGAATAACTTTGAACGGTTAAATATGCTAGATGGTGGTCATTCAAAATGAAAAATCATAAGAGAAACCTAGAAATGATTTCAAAATGCCTATCGAATGATACACAATTTGATATAGTTCGCCGACTTTTTACTATTTTTCTATTCACAAAATGGCGCCAATTGGCCGCCATATTGAATTTTTACTATTGTCATATCTTTAGTAACACTCTCGGGGAAAATTGACTGACGTAAGAGTCATCAAAATCGTTCCACCCTTTCGGTTTATATAGTGCCGAAAAGGAAGGAACACACATACATACGTACATAGGCCGATAAGCATATTACCCTTCTTTGCTTCGCGGAGTCGGGTAAAAATTAAAAGTTCACGGTAAACTTTGTTTCGGTGTTTGTAGATTTTCTAGTTGTTGCTTTTTTTTTCTTTTTTGACGATTTTTTTCGGTTTTTGCGTTTTTTAATTTTGGCGTTTTTTTTTCGTCTTTTTCGATTTCTTCGGTATTGGCGATTTAGTTCAGTTTTAGTGATTTTTTTCGTCTCAGCGATTTTTTATTCTGAGATTTTCAGGTTTGTATTCGCTGTTAAAAATGCATAAATTTTTTATAAAATTACTCATATAAAACTTTAATTAAAATAAGTAATAACTTCTTGTTCAGCAACAATATTTAATAACCGTATCATTCATGCCTATTGGCAAGTTTTAGCGATTTTTTCTAGCTCTGGTGCTTTTTTTCGTTTCAGTTTGATTTTTTCAGTTTTTCACAATTTTATAGTTTTGGCGTTTTTTTTTCGTTTTGGCGATTTATTTTATTTTTAGCAATTTCATCGTTTTGGCGATTTTTTTATACCGAGATTTTTAAGGTATGTATACGCTGGTAAAAATTCTTAAATTTGAGCTCTTTTTGTGTGACAAAGTCGCCAAATTGATGCTAAATCATCACATCTGGCAGCTACGCCCATAGAAGGATGTCGATGTTAAAATATATTTTAAATTTGGTAATATAAAACCTTACCTAAAATAAGTAATAACATTTTGCCCAGCAAGACTATTTTGTGCAAGGTATCATGAGTTTTGAAGATAAAAACTACAATTTTTCTGCAAAAAAATTACAATATTTACGAACAAAGGTACTTTTGAACAAATCAATAAAAATAAATTCAGTAGAGTGCGACTTTGTCTTGCGCACAAAGGGTTCCGTACGTTCGGTTTTGAGAATTTTTTTAATATGGCGTTTTTTTGCGTTTTTTCAGTTCAAACGATTTTGTTGGTTTGTCGCTTTTTATCGTTTCGGCGATTTTTTTTAAATATAGAAACAAATCAAGTTGGAATAATAATTAAAATTAACTAAGACTTTTTAATTTTGGCGATTTTTCCAGGTTTTCGCGATCTATTTTAGTTTTGGAATTTATTTTTTTACTTTGGCGCTTTTTTCGTTTTGGCAATTTTTTTCTGTTTTTTTGGCGATTTTTTTCGGTTTGGTGATTTTGTAATTTTTTAGTTTTACCGTTTTTGAAAATTTCAAGATACAGCAAGTTGTCAAAATTACATAGCCAAAATTACTGATAGAACATCCTTTAATTTAGAGTTTTTTTTTAATTTTAGTGTTAATCGTTGTAGTCTGTATAACAATACACTAACTTTACAAATTTCAAGTGTATATACATACATACATACGATTGTATGTATATAACATGGGATTATTTTAAAAATTTTCGTTGCTAGTTTTGGAACACCCTTTAATTTTTCATTCTCATGTACTTGTTGTTAAAGTTCTACACACTCTGTCCAAATTTCAGATCCGTGGCTCTTACGGTTCTCGACAAAATAGGCTTGGACAGACAGCGTAGCAAAAACAACAGGATTCCTTTTCACATTTCTTGTACGGAAACCTAAAAAAACTATGAATTTGTTACTATATCACCACTGTTGCCAATTCAGCTATTTTCTCGTCAAATCTAGCGATTTTTAAGTACATTTTGCGGGAAAAAATATTATTTAGCTATTAGCGGGAAATCTAGCGATTTTTTGTGCATCATAATTCGCATTAAAATGTGAGCTTGATTAGAAAAGTGAACGTATATAAAGCAAGCTATGTGAAAAAGGTGATTGATTAAAGCCACAATAATTGAAAAAAGGGATTTTGTGAGCAAAAATGTAGTACTCCAAACAGTGAACACGTCATACAAAAATCAGCAGGCTTGTGAGCGCTACTTTTACTATATAATAGCAGAAGCCTGCTTTATTTGAAGCAATTTTTTACTATGGTAGTACCGAATTCAGTACTTAGCAAATTTGGTACCAATTATACCTACGAAAATATTAATGTTGAAGATTCGCTTAAAATTTTTAGTTAAAAATAATACCGCGTATAATTTTGTATGTATATCAGAGCTGGCCACCAAGAGAAATGTATTCGCGTATGTGTATTCATTTGTATAAGAAGTCGATTGTTGTTTGGGCAGGCTGGATGTATATGTTTTTAATAAAAGAAGCCTTTTATATTGCTCTTATTTGATATTTTATAAAATTTCTAGAGACATTTTGGAAATATGAAGGAAGTTAACAAGTTACAGTAGAATTTCTGAAACATCCTAACAATAAATTTGTTTTTTAGCTATTTATCGCTAAGTTTTCAAATATTTTTGAAGTTTAGCTATTTTCTAGCTATTTTCATGTCTATTTTAGCGATATTTGTTGGAAAAAAGTTGGCAACAGTGTATATCACGTAAATGGTTAAAAATCTTAAGCATACTTTAGGGGTTGAAGTTCTTGTATCTATATTAATATCTTGCGTATGATCAATATTTACTTGAAATACATATTAAGTATACGTAAGCATAGGAAGCTTTGATATATTCGTAATTTATTGATACAGTGTTACCGTTTTGAAATTTGATACACCAAATCACCACATGCCAAATCACGGTGATTAAAAAAAATAAATGAAAACTAAATCATTGCTTTTGTAAATTGCACGATTTATAGCGCTGGAAGTTGGAATAAAATATTTTAATATAAATGACAAAAAAAAAAAAACCTAATATACAATAAAAACCCACTAACAAGTCAGCTGTTAATAGTTTGTTTTTGAAATCATTCTGAGCATGACGTCATCAAAGATAGACTTGTATCGAACTCTTTCAGTAGCTCGTTTTTGACACAAACCAATGATCAAACCCATTTAAATTACATGGGTTTGATCAATGGTTTGTGTCAAAAACGAGCTACTGAAAGAGTTCGATACAAGTCTAATCAGAGACCACAATAGTTTGTATGTTATTCAAACTATATGTGATATGTGTTGGCAAACTAAAAACTAAATGTTTTATTTTCAATACTACAAAATACAAAACGTTGGATTTTTAAGAGGTATCTTATTTTAAAATGAATTATACATCATCACATTCAACGTGAGATTTTATAAAACATTTTCGAATAACTATATGAAAATGAAAGGTTTCATATCGGAAAATGTTTCGGGTACATTTAGCCTGAATATGTAAGGTACTGGCGATGGAAGTTTTTGCGTGAATAAGTCACTATTAGTGAAGACTCATTAGCGCTCATAATATTGCAGATTATAGTCCAGAATCAATTTAATAAATGTGAAAGCTACACGCATATTTTGTACTACATCTGGGGAAAACTTAAATTTTTTTCCTACAGCAAAAATGTGAAGTTTTCACCAAACATCACAATTATTTTTAATTATTGCTGTTTTTACTTACATATGGAAAGCATAAATGTTTATGAGTTTGGTCTTTAAAATAAAGACAAGCTGGCCATAAATGCGTAAACCTTATTATTTATTATATGTAACGTATTGCATGAATAACAAAGAGAGAAAAAAACATCAAAAAAAAAAAATTATACAAGACCCTTTGTAATTTTTATTATTTGTTATATGTGCATACATTTATATACATACATATATATATTTCTATAAAAGAGAATTAAAATAAAATAGTATTGCCCACCAACTTAATTGGCAAAAAAAAACTCATAAAAACACTTACACTTAATACATTATTTAATAATTTAATGTAAACTTTGTTCAACTTTAACGCGGCTCAAGTAGCTCTTTACAGAGAAATAATGGTGATAATGAGCAGGAAATAAGGTAACGTCTGGTCTAACATGTTTGAAGTTTATGTACATGCACAGTTTTTTTAATTACACAACACAAACGACTTGAAGTAAAATTTAGACATTATAGCAGCTACAATCATACTCATATGTATAAAAATACACTGAGTATTTATTCGACTACGTAGGAGTATACATAGGAGTATTTTATTCATACACACTCAAAGTATCAATGATACCAGGAAAGTGAATTGCTTAAACGCTAAAATGGCAACAAAAATGCATTTATAACTTTACAAATTACAAAATGTCAGTTCATTAGCGAATTTTGTTAACGAACAAAATCTGTAGGAGCCGGTAAAACATTTAGTTCAGAAACTACTCGTCGTCTCCTTCTATTTTTCACCTTGCAGGAATATATTATTAACAACATCCAGATAACTGATTAAGAAGCCATTGCTCTTATGCAAAATTTATGATCATTTGCAGTGCTCGCTAATACCTAGGATATGCTTTGATTATTTAGGAAAATGAAATCAGTGCCAAGAAATATTTGTTTTAATTTAAAAAAATATATATAGTGATTTAAAGGAAATCTAAGGAAAGAAAAAAAGGAACATACAAAAATTCATATTTACCCAACATCATGAAAATTGCTTCGGATTCTGCTAACCTCCAGCTCACTTGGGTCCAATACAATGATCCCTTTGTGTTACCTGTTAATTGAAGAGAAGATAGTAAGAAAGGGTGATAGGGAAATGATAGTGATACAGAAGACAGGTGGTGAAGGAAGAGATAGAGGATAGATGAAGGCTTCATTCTTTTACAACTCTGCTCTTTGCACATTTTTGATAATGCAGTGTTGCAGCGCCATCTGGTGTCAAATGAGGGCGTATTAAATTTTGAAGCTGTGTTTTAGTAGCCATTTTATTGATTATTTTACTTCGCCAATTATTCTGCTACACAACGATGTACATTAGGATTATTATCTGATGAGGTCGGTATAGTTTTAAGTGACCAGTGCCTTATGCCTGCATCACTAGAACTTTTCCCACAACAACTGATACAAAGGACACTAATGCACATCAGAAAAATGCGTGGTGTTGTTATTTTTAGTGACTGTCGGAGACCGGACCTCCTAATTATATGATTAATGTTTTTAAATAGCCAAAGCACATTTGTCAAATGCATACGGGAGCGTATGATGAATAAATACTCTGAGTATGATTCGTATATTTATTTTATCCGAATAAATAGCAATACTCTGAGTATAAGCACACTACGAATATAAAAATGACAGAAACTTAATACGTGCATATTGTCTTTCTATCTGCAGTTTTAGAATTTTTAGGGTTATTGTATAAATAAAGTAGAAATAGTCTTGTGTGCTCGAGTGGGCTATAGTCATAGTCGGTTGAAAGCAAATGTGTGACTGTAAGAATTCTTTGTGCAACAATTATGAGTATAGGCAGTTACTAAGATTAAGAGTAAATACTTAAGTATATATTTTTTTAAATCATTCAGTCATTGTAACTTCTGGGAGTCTACTCTGTACTTCGAAACGAAAGAAAATTCTTTCGAATTTGTATGTTAATAACATGTACTTTCGAAAGCATTTTCTTTCGTTTCGAATTACAGAGTAGACCCCCTGTTAAAAATAAGTTAAAAAGTAAATTGCTTAGATTTTTTAAATTCCTGCACAACAATTGAAAATGTTATGAGTTCTTTTTTCATTAGCCAATCGACCAAGAAAGACTTAGTTATATGATAATGTAGATATATTTTAATCCGAAATTCAGAATTTTTATAAGCGAAATACGTCTTTCCAGTTTAACTTGAGTTTTTTTTTTCACAAAGCTTAAAATTTAACAACAATTATTCCATTCCATTCCCTTCTTCTTATTTGTTATTCTCTATTTCTTTTCTCTTCTACTCCAAACTTAAACAGTGTGGATTTTACTTTTTAATAAATTAGGAATTATTATACTTGCCTATTTAAATTTTATTACTATTGCCTCGTGTCTAATGAATACTTTTTAAAACTCTGCTTTAAATATTGTTTTATTGCTGCCACCGTTTGGATTTTTAATAGAATGATTGTCATTTTTATATCTTTTTAAATATTTTTGTATTTAAAGCATTTAACTTAATTAAATATTTAAAAAAGAAATTTCAAAACAAAAAAAAACAAAATGCGAAAATTATATTGTTGTTGAGGCGACGTATCCTTTGTGTCAAATGGCCAACAACGTGCGTGCATTGGTTTTCAAAAGTATTAAACATGTATTGCCGACAATTCATGCTTACTGGCCAATTATGTGCATTTCCTGTATGGCTGTTGTATTGTTAAATTGAAATGCAACCAAAACCGAAAAAGTCAAACAAACTTTATGCAGATTTATTTTTCTGTTGTTATGTACATACGTATTGTGTTATAAAAAAATTTCAGGGATGTGTATTTTTTGTTTTATTTTATTACTCGTCGTATTTAAATAAATTTAATGTGAAAATTTATAGCTTTTGGCTATAAATAGTTTGTGGCAGCAATGGAAATGGAAATAAAGTATAAAAAAAGCAAAAACAAAAACAAAAGCACACATGCCTGCCAGTCAGCCTTTCTGTTATGATGTGCTGCGTTCGTTACATGAAATTCAATATCTTTTTAATTTGCAAAATTATTTGTAAAATCAATTTTATTTTTTTCAAATAAACTGCTATTGTTTGCTTGCCATCGTGTGTATGTAAGCGTTCTATAAATAGGGTTTCGGTTCATGACCTTTTACATACAAATCAGATACAGTAAAGAGTTTTTGTCAACTTAATAAATGTTTTTTTTTTTTGTGTTTTGTTTTGCCGAACAATAAAACTTTTAATTATAACTAAATAATAGTTGTCTATACAAAAATATAAATAAAAGAGATGTTTTTGTTTTCATTTTGTTTGTATTATCTTACTACTTTGAAATGCAAACAGTGTACAGAATTTCCAGGACATGCTTTTCTATTATTATTTAATTTACAATGAAAAATTAATTATTTGAAATAAATGAATAGTTGCCTTAATAAACATTTTTAGATAAAATACACAAATATAATATAATTTTGAGCAACAACAAAAAATCAGGAATTTTTTAGTTTTTGAATACCAAAGGACCAACACCAATGTACTTGTTGATTTGGGGGCATTTGGTGAAATTTTTACCTTTCAATTTAATAAGATCCTATGCGCATTTCACTGTCGTTAATGCACATCATCAGGGAACCTTTACTCTTCAGCTGAAACTCCATGCCAAGTGTTCTGTACCTTCTCGTACCCTAAATGTCTCTCAACGAAGTAGCATCAATGTATTTGTTTGCTGCAATAAAGTGTAAAATATGCAAAGAAAGTATACTGCCTGTTTTTGCAAGCATTGCACAGTGGGATTTTCGTATCGAAAACCGTATTTTTCGACCACTCAATTTCAAACATTTAATAATGCATTTAAATAGAAAAATGCTTAAATATTACAAATATAAAAGTTTTTGGTTCTTGTAGAAAAATTTTGTCTAAATTTCGAAATATTTCAAGTAAAGGCCATGTCAGCTAATGCTTTGTTGCTAAGGTCTGAATTAAACTATAGTCATAAGTATTAAGCTAAATTTGCCTTATTTCTCAAGAAATTGAAATATAACGACATAATTGCATCACACTGTATTGGTAATAAAGTCATATAGACTTATTCCAGCTTTAATTGAGTAATAATGCCATTTTTGCTTATGACTTATGACTTTATTGCAGTGAGTCGACGAATATTGGTACATTGTGCCCATAGTATGATCCAGGCTTAAGCAGTAAATGATTTTTTGCATTTCTGTGGCAGAAAGGAAAACGTGCTCAAGTGGAGATAATCTAATTTTAAGTTAATTCTCACATTCAAAGGTAACTCTGCGAAAAATCTCAACTACTTTGTGCGATTTTTCAGAAAGTTATAGAGCAACGATTCACTGACCATCTTTTTTTTTCGACTTATAATCTCAGGGATGCCACAGGAGTGTTGCTGTGGCTGAGTGGTAGCGATGCTAGCCTCTCAGTCCAGAGGTCGTGGGTTCAATTCCCGCCATATCCCCTGGGTATTTTATGCAGACAAACTAATCGCTTGTCGGGTTGTGTTAAAAAATATGGCATAATCGTTTAATTTATACTTTGGTATGTTTCAAATTGAATGAAATAATTATAATATGTAGAACATTGTTTTCCTACACAAAACAAAATTATACACCGAATTTACCACTTTTCACTCCAAAGAAAAAAAAACTCTGAAAATCGACTTGAAATCAGAGCTGTTAAATTTCGATTACGATTAGTAATCAATTAGATTACATTTTAAAAAGAATTGTAATGATTATATAATTGCCTTCAAAAGAATAGCTGATAAATAATTGATTACGATTACTAATAATCGAAAAGTAATCTGAATTACTTAAAATCACTAAAAATAATCGAAAGGAATCAAAAGTAATCAAAAAGTAATCCGACTATTTTAAAAGATTACTTTTGATTCTTAAAATAAATAATCAAAAAGAATCAAAAGTAATCCTTAGAAGTAATCGGATTATTTTTTAATTACTTTTGATTCTTTTTGATTATTTTTTTAGTAATTTTAAGTAATTCAAATTACTTTTCCATTATTTGTAATCGTAATCAATTAGTAATCGTGCGAAACTGAATATAATCGTAATTTAATCATTACCTCAACTGTAAAAAAAAAATAATCAAATTAGTAATCATTACGATTACTAATCATTACTTAACAGCTATGCTTGAAAACAAATTAAAAAAAAAATTACTTGTTATTGGTTTAGCACGTCTAAATGCATTTCGTTGCTGTTAAGCCACACTTCAGTATATTTCAACCACAATTATGAAGAGATTGGCTATAAACTTAGAGGTTTTGTAAGTTTTTTCTTTTTAATTGTGGTTGAAGTCTAGATACTGAAGTGCTGCTTAGCAGCAACGAAATGCCTCTAGACATGTTAAGCCAACTAAAAACATATAGTTTTTTAATTCCTATTCACTTTGACTTGCGCTAAATAAAAATAAATTATTAAAATTGACTCGATAGTTATAAAGCGCTATCTCGTACAAAACAACAAAATAAAATGACTTAAGAGATTTTTCCTTATTACCACAGTATGTATCATACTCTTGGTATTACCATATGACTTTAGTATATTTGAAAAATAAAAGATTTGATGAAGAACGAAGAGAAAAAATCTTAGTATGGGCGTCATGGGCGGTAGGAGTGGCCAATTTTAGAATAAACAATCTTAAAGGACGTAGAAACTCAATATCAGAAAACTATTATTGCGCATATCAAGCCATAACTAGCAAAAAAAAGCTTAAGTGACATATTTTTTAACTTCAATTTTTTGCGAAAATCGATTATTTACGGTCTGTACGATCGATTTTCATAAAAAAAGTTCGAATATTATGTCGCTTAAGCCTTTTTGGTGGTTATGGCACAACTTCTTTTTCATTTAAACATTTATGTATGTACATTATCATTGGTAGTATTATTTCTTATGGCAAATATTTCATTCGAATTGGTCACCTTTTCCAAACAATTATCACAAGCTCAACAGCAAAATATATGTATGTGTATGTATATGTATGTACAATTTATAATATTTAATTTAAAAAAACCATAAACAAACACAATATTTTAAAAATTAGATTATTGTCTGTTTTATATTTAGTTTGTTAAATGGTTGACCATAAAAATACAACAATAAATATGCAACAAAGTAAACGAAATAATATTATAAACATACATTTATATGTACATACATACATTAGGGGTATAACCAATTTTTTTGGCATAGTACCATGAGGTCAACCATGTCCTAGTAACCACGAAAATCATACTCTTTTGTAATTTTTCTAATAAAAGTTCACGCACCAATTGGTTTTTCCAACACTTAAAGCACGGACTTGAACTAACAAAAATATTATTTGCCATAATCTAAAATTATTTCGAGGCCTTCTTAATGCAATATTGAATATTCATTTTTTTATTTATTTTTTGCTTTAAATAAAAAATATTATTATATTAACTCCATCGCGGTTGGTGTGTGCACTTTTTGACCCAAGCGAAGAAATAAATATTAACGTTTTGATATTTTAAAAAATTTTTAAAAAGTTATATCCCTAATGTACATATTTATTTAAGTTCTGTACAACACAATATACATATTTTCAGTTATTTATTTTTTTCTTCTTTTTCATTACGCCATTGCTAAGCCGGCCCATAAACAATGCTTTGCAATTTATTATTTTATAAAACTAACAAATGAAAGAGAACAAAAAAAAGTTAATGAAAAAAACTTTTTGCTGCCATTTTTTGTTTAATATTTAAAAAAAAAACACCCAACAACAAATATGCGAATTGAAAAAAAAATACAGGCATGTCACATTCATATAAAACAAATAACAGTGCCTCTGCCAGATTTTGTATATTCATATGTACATGCCCACTATCCCAGCGAACATTTTCTTTATGAATGCAGTGCACAGGATATCGGATAATTCGTAAGTGACATCGGTCAACAAAGGAAAGGTGTGCTTTGTGTGTGTCTTTTTTTTTGTCTAAATAAATTCATAGAACTCTTTGGATATGTCTGAGAGAAATCTATACGAATTCTGAATGACTTTATTGTTTATTGTTTGATTAAGTAGAAAAAATGTCTGACGAAACACAAAAAATTTTGTTCTAACTTTTCTGACAGTTTTTGTGAGCCTTCCAATAGATGCTGGCAGAAAGCAGATTTTTAACAGAAATCAATTAATCTTTTGCCAAAATAAAGCTTTTCTTTAGGCACTCAAAATTTAAAAATTATTGAGATTCAGATTAATGAAATCTTATTATCTGTGTTAACCACAATGTTGTTCGAAATCCAAGTTTTTTTTTCTGTTTTCTACAGGGACTGAAACCGAAGACTTTGACTTATAAAGACTTTGAACCCAAACCCGTTGCACCGAAAAATTCAGCCAGATTCGAGTTCAAAAATTATAAAAAAAATAGAGAAATATTTAATAGAAGAATAATAAGATCCATTACATTTTTTGCGTGCAAAAAAAATGTTTTGAAACAAAATCAAAATAAAATAACGACCAAGGCGGATTGAACTTTTAACGATCAGACAATCGTAATTTTTGTCCACACATTTTATAGATTGCAATAACGATTGTGTGATTCTATAACTTCTTTTTAACGATACTGCACAGCTGATATTTTTTGTTCATTTTTGCTGATAAAATTAACAGCACATAAATAATTGTCGCTTAAATAACGACACAGCTGACATTAACCTACAGCGAATATCGTTAAAAATGTTACTGAATAAGAAATTCGATAAATTTTCGTTATAATTATTTTAAAAATTAAAAAAAAGTTAGTGAATCGCACTACAGGTGTTCTTTACATGTATGTATCTGTGTATGTATGTAAGTATCTAACTTTGATATAAAAACAGCGTGTAAGCTAATACAGCTTTTATTAATAAAATACATGTAGCTTTTTTTTAACTTTGAACCCGAACCCTGAACCGAACCCGAACCTGAAATTTTTATTTTGATTAACCCGAACACGAATCTGAACCCATTTTTGTTCATGGTTTCAGCCACTGGTTTTCTGCAAATATATCCAGAGTCTGTAGCAGAAATCTAATGAAATACATGAGCTTGAGAGATTTAAAATAGTGGCTTCACAAATTTTATTCAAATCGTATCAAATACAGATTATTGTTATACCAAAAAAATAGTAACACGTCCCAGGTATTTCGATTTCATAAAAATTTTGTCACACAGTGTAATTGATTACAATAAAACAGAACAGTTTGATATTAATCAGACAAAGTTTCAGAAAATATGCAGAAGAATATTCTGGAGAATATTCTGCTATATGTGCGAGTATGTGGGGAAATTCAAGAGAATTCTGTTGATTATCGGCTGGCAAACAAATGTTCAATGGGTTGTTTAAGAAATAATGAATATATACATATATGTATATATATATATGTGTGTGTGTGTGTGTGTGTGTGTGACAATGTTTTCATATTTTTTTCTTTCCTTGTTTACATTTAATTAAAAACCAATTCAAAAACTGTTTATGGTAATTGTTTTAACGAAACATTACCCTTTTTTTAAAAACATTACAGAGCAACAAGGGTACAGCAACAAAATGTTTATTTTCATGTCATAAAACCACATGAAAATATTAAATAAAATTGACAGTGACAATAAACAGATTGTAAAAATAAAATTAGAGTAATACCAAATACAGCAATCGTGACATTTTTGTGCTGGCCATTTGTGTTTTTGTTTTGTACGAAAATAATATTTATGCAAATTTAAATAAATTTTTATGAAAAAAAATTCTTCTAACCAATTGAGGGAAGCAATCTATTGCTTACTTGATAGCAAAAGCATCGAAAAATTCTTCTGAAAAGTTATGAAGCACTTTGGTAAGACAAAAAATTAGTGATTTTTTTAAAGCTAATTGCTTCTAGCTGGCTATTCTCGAACAAAAAAAAATTGCTTGATCATGCACAACAGCAAGTGATTCTCTAACATTCTCTTCCTTACAAAAATGCTTCTGGGAAGCACTAATTTTTGCTGGCTGAATTCTTCGAGCTAAAAAGAATTTTCAATTAAAAGTGCATTTTTTTATTGCTGATTTAAATTGTTTTTATAATTATTATTATTAGAACTTCACTTGTTTCTATATTTATAATTTAATCAGGCTAAAGTTCGTATCGATTTGTTAGCCAAATTATATGTATGTGATAATTATTAACGAACAAATAACACCAAAGTTAATTGAAAATATTCTGACAAACAGGTAGCAGAACGGAACAACTAGCTGTTTACGAAGTTCACTCACTACATCTTCATCATCAGCGTTCTTTGTGTTAGCTCCAGTGTGTGTGGTGTCTGTTGATATAGATTTCTGCCTTATATACTCAGCCATTATTGCAAATTGAATATGTGAACTGTTTTGATGCATCGAATTCAATTTGCTGAAAGCTTTTTTATAATGAAAGCTCAATTTTTCCATCTCTAAATTTACAACAGTCCTGCCATTGTCGTTTGTTTTTTTTACTAATTATGCACATGTTAGTTAATTTGCTTATTTTTGTTCCACTTAAGACAAACTTTTTTCGTTTGTTACTATTAAGTAAATTTATTTAATTTTTGCCACAGATCCATACGATGAAGCAAAACAATTCACATATTCCATTTGCAATAATTGCTGAGTATATAAAACAGAAATCTACATCAACTCAAACCACACACAGTGGACCAAACACAAAAGAACGTTGATGATGAAGGTGTAGTAGCGTTCGAAAACAGCTAGTTGTTCCGTTCTACTACATGTTTGTCAGAATATTTACAATTAACTTTAGTGTTATGTGTTCATTAATAATTATCACATGTAAATTGGCTTACAAAGCAATACGAACTTTAGCCTGATTAAATTATATATATATTTTTATTTATTTTTTTTTTGTATATACCAAAAAAGGAATTAATTTTCCAGCCCTGAATCGGGCTTTGTGATTTTGCGGGTTTTCAATAACAGTTTATTAAGGCAAAATTCGGACACATCACTTCAACTCCAAAGTCTCCAGGCTACGCAAAAACAGTTTCACATGCACACAGGCCGGCAGGCTAATTTCACTTCTTTGTTCATAAGGACTCAGAATGTTGGCCCTGTTCTGTAAAACAAATCGATTGGAAGTTTTTCGGTTTCGGAGAACTAACTCCGATAATAGAAATATTTCATCACACTTTTTTTAATTTTCCTATTATATAAATTCTAAAATATCATATCTGAAATAAAATTATCGTGTATGATTTCAAACACGTCTGAAGGACCATTATTAATTTTGTGAAAACGAAAAATTTACTCGGATTCGGTTTACAGAACAGGGTCGTATATGTACTGTGAGCGTCAAAAGAAACCATACAGCTGGTTATATTATTTAAAAAAAATATATAATTTTTCCAACTTTATTCATTGTCACTTACAAAACATAACATTATCTGCCAGTTTATGGAAGAAAATTAAAACTTCTCGTCTGTCTATTTATATTGAAAACAAAAACAAAGCACTCAAATTTGTTTTTGTTTTCAATATACATACGTGTAAATACACAGACGACAATTTTTACTTGTCTTGTATAAACTGGCAGTCTGCTCTTAAAATTTCAAAATAGAAATTCAAACCATTTTGGCAACCGTTGAATCAAAACCAAAAGTACTCTATTTTTAATTAAACTTAGATTGAGTGTGAATCTACCAGCAGGCCTACGACCAAAATAGTTGAGAAAAATTTGTTATATCACACAATAAGACAACTGAACCAACCATACCCCGTAGCAGCCGGACCACAATCCATTTGAAAATATTTTTGTGCATTTGGACATACAATTCAGAAAAAGGCAAATAACCAGAAAAAAAATCTTAAAGGAAATCTTACACGAGAAGTGGTAAACAATTTCAATGGACATAATATCTAAATTGCTAGAATTATAGGCATTATAAGGCTATAAGCAGTTACGGGTATAAAAGCAAGAGGAAATAAAAGAATGTATTAGAGAATTTTTTTTTCTAAAACAGCATATGCACAATGTGCAAACTTTTAAAAAAGAGCGAGCTTTTGTGCTTTCACACCGACTAGAGTACAACAGCCACAACAACAACACAGTAGGCAACAGTGCTTGCTCTTGCTTTGCAAAGAAACAAGAATAAATTTAAGAGCTTTTAAAGCTGTTTACCTTAAATGCAAATATCAGTGTATGTGTACTTGGACGCAGCTGTTCTAAAACTGTGTAATTTGTTTTGATGCGTTAAAATGGATTATTTTTGGTTTTCTTTGAACTGTTGTTCTGGATGTCAAAATATTTTAACTAGACTTTATAAACATTTTAGAGCATAGAGGAATGTTTCGTTAATGACAATTAAGTTGGAAAAATTTTAATTTTTTGAAACAGAAATACAATTTTCTATATAAGAGAAGCAGGTGTACAAGTTCCTTTTGACGCTCACAGTACCTTACAGAATATATTACATGGACTCACGATTTTTATTTAAAAAAAATTTTCAAAAATCACAAAATGTTAAATTTAGTACTCTCTCAAAATTCATATTTATGTTTTCACAATACCTTAATATTTCAATTGCGGCTAATATTTTATTATATTAATAGAGTCGGCAGAATAATATGCCTTGCTTTAATTAAAGGAAATAAAAAATTTATCACTTATTATTAATATGCACTGCAGCAATTCAATGTATTAGTGCACGTACTTTTAATTTATTTATTTTCGCTTATTATTCTCCCTACAAAATTACTTTAATTCACAAAATACTCTCTCAACGTCATGCCATCTTCAAGGGTTGCTGCTGCCTACTGCGTGCCCCAAATAATATTCAGCAGGAGAATTCAAGTAAATTTTTCTATTATAATTTATTCATAAAGACGATATTATGACAATCATTAAGTGGGTTTGTTTGCCATTCTTTCAGAAATTGTCAATACAGCCGTGTATTAAAATATTTTTCCATTCTCTTTGCCAAGGAAATAAAAGAACAAAAATATAAAAATCGTTTCCCTAAATATTGAAACGAGAAGAAGCCTTTCTTATTTTTTGCTTTTGTCAACCACAAAACTGTAAAAGGAAATATAAAGAAGATTAATTCGGCCCTTTTTAATGTGTATATCTAAAATTTGCTTATGAGCACACGATGTTTCGAACAATAAATAAATAAATAAGACTAAAGGGAGAATAATTTCGTGGCTTAAGCTTGTGTGCATACAAACAAAATATAATGAATAAGAAAAAGCTGCTTAAAATATACATAATTTCTAGAATTTGATATCTAAAGTGAAACGGCTTTAAATGGCAATGAATAATTTTATGACACAATATCTGACTGGACTGGCAGGCCAATTAAGGAGAAGTGAAGTGAGTGACGTTTAAGGAATTTCAGCAAATAGGTTTCATAATGGAAAATTGCTTCTCACTGTCTGTCTTTTAAGCTTATGACTTTGATACCTGCAGTTTTGATTAACATTAACGGACAGTGTATTAAAGAGATCTCGAATACAAATAAATAACGGCCCAGCAAAAAATTTCGAAAAAGGTAATCGGGTTGGGAATTAAGCATTTTTGGTGGAAGCTGTTCCTTACTGGATTACCAACTTAATGATTTTAACAAGGCGTGAGACTAAAACAATCGATTCTTGAGAAGTACTTACTTTTTTTATTTGCCAACTTGTTCACGTAATCTATTTAATCTAAAAAAAATATTCTCCTCATTTAGCAACTTGTACATAATTTTTTTTTAATTTTAGGTAATGTGATTTGTAAGCGAGTAATGAAATTTGGTAATCAGAAAAGTAAGTAAGTATGGCAAGCAGTTCTGATGGTAATGTGTAATTTTTTGCTGGGGCGGTTAACAATTTTTCGCCGCTTGATATACACAATTCAAATATATAAGTACAATTCCACTCCGCATAAGCAACTGTTAAATATGAAAAAACAAAAAGAAATCAGTAAAATGAGACTTTGACTTCGCACACAAAGAGTTCCGTATGGACCCTAGATATGTAATACTATACGAAGTTTAGCCTATATAATTGAAAATCTTACCTGATGTACACATTAAAAAAAAATATATATTCAGTAAAGTGCCACTTTGACTCGCACATGAAGGGTTCCGTACATTTGGTTTTGAAAATTTTTTTAATATGACGTTTTTTTTGGGTTTTTTCGGTTTTCGGGATTTTTTCATTTTGGCGAAATTTCGGGTTTTTGGCGATTTATTTCAGTTTTAGTTTGGCGTTTTTTTCGTTTTGGCGATTTTGTTTGGGTTTGACGATTTTTTCCGGTTTGGCGATTTCATAAATTTGGGATTTCTTAGTTTAACCGTTTTTGAAAATTTCAAGAGTTTGGCTCTTACGGTTTCCAAGATACAGCAAGTCGTCAAAATTACATAGTCAAAATTACATTAACTGATAGAACACCTTTTAGTTTAGATTTTTTTAAATTTTCGTGTTAATTGTTGTAGTCTGTATAAAAATGCACTAACTTCACAAATTTCAAAACACAATTGTATGTATGTACATTACATGGGATTTTAACATGTTTCGTTGCTCTTTTTTGGAACACCCTTTAATTTTGAACTCTGATGTTGTTTTGTTGTTCTAACCACCAAAGTTCTACACAGTCTGTCCAAATTTCAGGTCCGTAGCTCTTACAGTTCTCGAGAAAATAGGCTGTGACAGACAGACAGACGGACAGTGTAGCGAAAACAATAGGGTTCCTTTTCATCTTTGGTGTACAGAACACTAAAAATAAATACCCGGAAAACTTTTTTTTCGGTTTTTTGGCGATTTTTTTAGTTTTGGAGGGTTTTCTCATTTTTTTGAAGCTTTTTTGCTTTTGGGTATTTTTTAGGTTTTTGGCATTTTATTTTAGTTTTAATGTTTTTTTTTAGTTTGGCACTTTTTTTCGTTTTTGGCGATTTTTTTCGGTTTTGGCGATATTTTTTTGGTTTAGAGATTTTTTAATTTTTAGATTTTTTAGTTTTTACCCGTTAACATATACTTAGATTTATTTTTTAGATTTTTCTTGTGTTTGACGGTTTTTTGTTTTTGGGATTTTTTTCCCCGATTTTGGCGTTTTATTTAGTTTAGGCGTTTTTTTGTTTTAGCGATTTATTTTAGTTTTAGATATTTTTTAGTTTTGGATATTTTTCAGTTTTTGGCGATTTTTCTAATTATGGAATTCTTAGCGTTTTTAAAAATTTCAAGGGTTTGCCTCTTACGGTTTCCCAGATACAGCAAATTGTAAAAATTACTTTAACTGATAGAATACCTTATAATTTTGATTTTTTTTTAATATCAGTGTTAACTGGTGCATGCAGTATACATAAAAATTTACTAACTTTGCAAATTTCAGGTGTCTTTATATACTCGTATTTTCTGTATTTTACATAGTATTTCCACATGTTATGTTGCTCGGTTTAGAACAGCCTTTATTTTTTAATTGTTATACATTTGTTGTAAAAAATTTTGTAAACAATTCAGAGCCGTAGCTCTTACTATTCTCGAGAAGAGAGCCTGTGTCAGACAGACAGATGGACAGATGGACATCTGGACAGCGTAGCGAAATCAATAGGCTTCCCTGTCATCTTTGGTGTATTGAACACTAAAAATAAACTTAAGCAGGAATTCATTCACAGCAAAAACTGAAGTCTGTGCACACAAATGGGAAAGCTACTCCAGTTCAACAAATTATTTTCTTTATTTACTGAATTTGAAGCAATGAAAATGTAACTCTTAAAAAATTACTCTATGCTGTCGTGTAATTTTTTTTAACAACAAATTAAATCGAAGCTTTTAGATTTGGTTACGTTTGTCAAACTTGAAGTTATGCCTTTCATTATCGATATACTTTTCTTTCTAAATCAGTTGGCATCACTGATTACAACAAGTCGTACGTTGGTAATTGTAAAATTATATATATAAAGAGTTTCTCTGCAAGCATTGGGAGTTTGTTAATTTTTTGTTTTAATTATGGATTGCCTAAACAACAAAGAAATGCTAAAAATATTTTAAATTATTAAAAATTTAAAATTTAAATTAATTTTAAATTTTATTGAAAAAAATAAAAATAAATACTTTGCAAGCAAGTCATTTCCACAGAAATTAAAACACGAGCCATGTCAAATCAGACATAAGAGAATAACAGCTAAAACATAGTGTATTATTTTTTGTTTCTGTTGCTGTTGTTGTTGTTGTTGTTTATGTTCATTTGATTGACAGCAATTCATGCCAGTTGGAAAAGTTCAAACAACAGTGAACATACTGATTTTGTACATACAGTTGAACCTCGATTCTACGGGCCTGTATCAACCGGGTATATCTATTAACCGGCCTGCTGTTAATTTATTTCGTGACCTTCATTATCCGTGCTTTTATCTCTATTTCAAGTGCTCCCATTTTTTATACCTGCATTAATCGTCCTATTATCCGTGCAAAATATAAACTAAACTATCGTATTTCCCTAAAATTTTAGTTGCAAATCTTTGCGTTGTTATTGTGTCAGTGTACTATTTTCGAATTTTGTTTACAATTTTCTTGTTCCATGGGAAATATTTTATGAGAACAAAATGTTCGCCTATTATTCCCGATAAAAGTAATTATGTACTCTTTAGTCGTTTATATAACCGCTATGAACCGTGTTTTTATCGCTTGTACGTGCTAAGCCCATTCCCGTGCGACCCGCATAATCGAAGTTCAACTGTAATATATTATTTTTTGCAAGAAAATTAAAAAGGAAAAATAATAAAACAGCACAGTGTTGGTAAATAATAGTGTTTTCAATTGTTCGTGTTTTATATTTGCTCGAAAGAAAATTTCATATTCGCATACGCGAATAATTTTTAACTTTTTTGTTCGCATATTCGAACGAAGAAAGATTAAAAACATTTTTATTCGAATAATTTTACAAAAATTTGGAAAGAACTTACCTAATAAAGGAACCAGAAAGGCGCATATACTTTTAATTATTTTTGTATAAGTTGATATATGATGATGGGTTGATACTATAGACGTACTTGAGGTCAAAAACTTTTGAATTAAAAAAAATGGCCTGCCTGAGACAAACTCATCGATATATTATACTTTAATATCTGAATGTAAATACTGAAGCTATGAGAAATATAAAAGGTGACCCCTACGGTCTGCATCAATGAATTTATAAAAGCATTTTTTAAATAGTTGTGCTGTAATTATCAAAATACTTTTTTAGGAAAAGTTTTATGATTTTTTGCGAGCTATAAATTTTTAAGATTAGGGTGTCACATTAGGGTGGTAGAAAATGAGATTTGGGGGTAAGTACTAGAACGGTACACTTGAGGTCAATGTATCTAAGAGCAAATATATTGGCCTCCCTGAGACAAAAAAAAATCGCTATATTAAACTTTAAGATCGGACTGTAAATATGGAAGATATAACGAAAAAAAAAACTAAAAAGACGACCCCTACGTTCGGCAAAAAAAAACGAAATTTTTTTGAAATGTCATTGGAACAATACTTTATATTCGCTGGTATACGGAGAACTTTTTTTTTGTGATAAGGTCTAATATACACCGATAGTCGAGCAGCTATAATGGCCCCCGAATACCCGCTTCTGAGAACAACATCTATAAATCTCATCTGCTCATCTATAAATGAGATGGCAGAACAGTTTGATATTAGAATCATCTGGATCCCAGGCCATAGAGGCTTTCAGGGGAACTCTAGGGCTGATGAGCTTGCTATAATTGACCTTACAAGTTCCACTGGATTTGGAATGTGGAATTTGTACTCATGTGGAACTCTCTTCCAAACTCGGGCTTAGGCGCAAGACAGAGGATAAAACAAATATACGTTGGGTCACAAGAAATGATTGCGTGATCACCAGACAGTTTTAGACTCATCCAAATAGGAAAAATACGGCTTCTTTAATTTTGAAGAATAGGAAACAAATCTCGATTCTAGTGTCTGTGCTAATCGGACACTGTCTCATAGGTAGGCATGCACAAAGGTTAAAGGTTGAACACAATGATTTTTGCCGCAGCTGCCAGGAGAGAATGGACACAATAGGCACGCTTGACTTCAGGAAACTTTCTAACGTTGCTAGTGTTGAACTCCAACCCATTAAAGTTGTTTATTGCAGGAATTTTTTTTCTGTGGATGGGAAGGCCTTTTTTTAATATTATACAGAAGGTCGAATAAATGATAGTAATAATAAAAAAAAATTATAATGAAATTCAATATGAAAATACAAATGTGAAATTGTTCACATCCAAGCTGCAGCTTCAATTATGCCCACGAGTGTTCAAATAACCATGAACACACTCAGTCATTATTATTACATAAAGTTGTCAAACTCATACATACACTTAAAAGCAAAACAATCGCACTTGTTTTCTATGAAGGATTGGTTACTATTTGTTTATTTACTTTACGTGTCCTTACATACACACAGAACTCCCACACGCACGCACACAAAACTATGTATGTATTTATGTATATGTAAAAAAATATTCTTGCATACATACATACATATGTACGTACATATATGATATCTACATATATATGTATGTATGTATGTAGTTTACAGTATAAACATCGGGATGTACATTAAGTAGATACAAAAATAACATACATTGTTTATTTTATTGCAATATGATGTGAAGGTAACCAACCCACCCACCCACCACTGTAACAGCGACAAAAGAGTAGAATTGAAATGGAAAATTTAAATTAAATTGACAAATTTCGGAAAATTCTTTAAAAAAAAAACATTGGCCTGGCCTTAAACAGAATTAACAATATGTAAATGATGAAACTTAAATATAATCATATAAATATGATTTTAAGGTTTTATAAAAAATTTATAAGAAATTTTTTTTATGAAAATCTGTTTTATTATAAAGTCTTTATAATTTTTACAAATGAGGCTATAAGTATATAAAATAGCCTTTGGCCCTTATTATGAGTTGCATTCAATGAATGATGAATGAGTGTTCAATGCATATTATGAGCATCGAAAATTTCGTTGAGCAACGAATTTTCTATCAAACAGAATTTATATTTCGATGAAGTATTTTAGTATAAAAAATATTATAAACGATTGTTTTTTATTTGTTCACCCAGAAAAAAGATTGGTTGGAAAATGGTTAGGCCAACAAAATATCATTTGCATAAACTATATTTCAGTTCACACAATCAATTTTCTGTTAATCCAAAAAACAATCCATGTTTATTGCCATAAGGGCATAATTGTAATAAAGATATGATTCTCACAATTCTTAAATTGAGTGCATCAACCGAGCGTATGCTTTTGTCATGACTAAATAACTGATTGGTTAACACAACCGAATAAAATATTATGAATTGGATTTTACTACCAACTTTTGGTATTGGCAACTAAAAAATTGTCGCCTATATTAAGGTTAAATTAAACACTTTCTATTAGTTGCTGCAACTAACTATAGGTTGAGCTTACTATCATAGTTTATACTCGTTGCAGCAAATTAAAAATTAACTTTTGTGACTTTCAAAGATATTATGATTTATGAATTCTCAAATGGTTTTTGAAAGTCTGTGCATAAGATAACAGGTTTGTGGCTGTTCAAAATGTGTGGTTGAAATAAATAAATTTCAATTAAAAATAGCTTATGACAATATGTTAAATAATAAATTTCTTAAATTGTATATTTTTATTTGCGTTTATTGCTTATTTTATTTCAGCAAGGAAAGCCAATTTTTCTTTCACAGGTACCAATTATGATATTGTTTCAGTTATACTAACCACATTTTCGGTAGCAAGAATAACTTTTTTTCAAATTCCATACTGTTAACCAATTTTTTCTGTTGCTGCAACTATTTGTTTAAGGTTATAATTAAAATATAGTGGTACCACAAGAAAATTGCAGTCATTATACCAGAAATCTATATAGTTGGTGCAACCACCAAAATTCGATTGGCAACAAATTCGGTTGTCTCAACGAATCTGTTTTCTCTGTGTAGTTAAAGTTGCAAATTTGACTACAGTCGAGGATCGAAAGTTGCTCATAATAAGGGCCTTTATTAATTAACAGCCTTATTTATAAAAATTACGATGGCTTTATAAATTATTTTTGAAACAAATTTTGGTAAAAAATTTTTCTTATTAGGCCTTTATAAAGCCTTAATATTTTTTTTATAAATAATGCTAGGAATGCAACTGGGACGAACGACGAATTTCCTCCACGTCGACGAATTCGTCGATAAGAGTTCGCTGCGTAAATTTGACGTGTGAAGCACAACAACGATGAATTTACTCAGCGAATTCATCTCTTATATTTGATAAAGTTGGTTGTTGTGCGTACAAAGACATATATAGAGAGATAGAGAAATTTTATGTTAGTTATGTTTGTTAGTTCACTGAAAGCAAAATAATTTTGAACTAAATTTGATGTATGTATGTATGTATATCAATATACTTTGTAAGTAAAACCACAAAAAAATGATTTTTAGTGAAATAATAAGATTTTTTTTGATCGACTTGAATATTTTTGTAAAATAAATATGACAATACTGTTACCAATTCAAAAATTGGCCCTAAGAATATCAGCCTGTCCCACGATGTCACCAGAAATCGTTCGATCGACAACTAGTATTGTTATTGTTAGTTAACATTAGAAAATTTGTTGCTGTTTTCAATATAAGTATGCGATCGAACGAATTCTGGCGACATCGTGGGACAGGCCGTTAATTAAAAACCTAGAATTATGATATTAAAATAATTTGATAAAGCCTAAAAATATGCATTTTAACAGAAAGCTGTTGCTAACAGCAATGCCGCAATTTAGCATTTTTCATGTTAGATCTAGCGTTTTTCAAAGTCATTTGGAATGAAAAAAAAAAAACTTATTTAGCATGTAGTATATTTTCGAGCATATTTCCAAAAATGTCTAGCATAATATTTTAGTTTTTGTGCTGTTTCATTTCATGTATTTATTTCATTTATGTATTTATTTATTCTATATCAGACGCGTATCCAGCTTAAGTTTTTTCTACTGGGATGGGGTGGGATTTTTGTGATATTTTTTTAATATTTATTTATTTACGAAATACATCTAGACATGCTAAGCCTACAACATATACATACATTTTTTTAAACGATTAACTTTTTTTACATTCTGACAATTGGAAATCATGTATATCTTACATTGAAGCAGAGCTGTTAACTTTCGATTAAGATTAGTAATCAATTAGATTACATTTTAAAAAGAATTGTAATGATTATATAATTGCCTTCAAAAGAATTGAAGATAAATAATTGATTACGATTACTAATAATCGAAAAGTAATCTGAATTACTTAAAATTACTAAAGATAATCAAAAAGAATCAAAAGCAATCAAAAAGTAATCCCACTACTTTTAAAGATTACTTTTGATTCTTAATAAATAATCGAAAAGAATCAAATGTAATCCTAAGAAGTAGTCGGATTATTTTTTGATTACTTTTGATTCTTTTTGATTAGTTTTAGTAATTTTAAGTAATTCAGATTACTTTTCCATTATTAGTAATCGTAATCAATTAGTAATCGTGCGAAACTGAATGTAATCGTAATTTAATCATTACTTCACCTTAAAAAAAATAATCAAATTAGTAATCATTACGATTAGTAATCATTACTTAACAGATATGCATTGAAGGTTAAGGTTAAAGACATAAAATTACTAACTTTAACATTAACTTCAAGACTGCTCGAGTTAATGCTTTTTTCAACTTATAATATTATTGTTAGTGCATTTGTTTTAACAAGCCACTTATAACTTCAAGTTAAAGCAAAATTTCATGTCAGGTGGAGACGTAGAGTTAGGAATTTTTATGTTTTTCATAGCCAAACTTTATTTAAATTTGAGATAGTTTTCGTATACAGAGACGGACAAAAATATTTACGAAGCACCTTAGTTTAATTTTAAACGTTTATATTTTTCAGACGAAAAGACCTAGTTTATTTATATTTTTTTTTTTTTGCTTTAATTAGCTTACTGGAAGTATTTTATTGGACTTCTAGAGAAACATATTCTTCTTCTTTATATATGTACATAATTCTACGGTACGTGTGTATGTCACTGGACTCCTCCTAAACGGCTAGACTGCTTTTAATGAAATTTTTTGGATGCGTTTGGGTGGCAGCCTGAATGGTGTAGATTTATAAATCAGTCGGGCAGATGGCGCTGCAGTCGGTATCTAGCAGAGAACAGCAATGAGTAGTGAAAACGTGAGTCGAGTTGGATTATGACTTATAATTTCTTGTACTTATGCGCACTGATGCTTATTGCTATGTTGTCTATGAATCATATTCACTCGAAAGTTCGAAGTGCGCATCGAACTCATACTTGGCAACATCTATGACGTTGTTGATTTCGACTCTCCATAACTCAATGCCTATGGACGATGCAAAATAAGTATGATTCACAATGTGAACTTCGCGTACGAACATAATTAGGGCTATCATGAATAAACTTCCACGTGAAATTTCTCCCTTTACCAATTAGAATTTTTTTTTTACCCTATTATTTGCTATTAGTTGGAATTTTTCTCTGGGAAAAATTTCACGTGGAATTTTATTCATGATAGCCCTGAATAACTAAACTTTTAAAAAAACATACATGCATGAGTTGAGTGAGCTGAATCAATGTGAGTAGTATAAATATTTTCCTGAAATTAGAAATCAAACTGAGGTGATTTATGAGTGTGAGTGCGGTATGGTCATATTTATTTCAATCTTAAATGATCAATCAGCATAAAGTCTGCGATTCCAGCAAAATCGCTGACAAATGAATAAACCCCATAATAATATCGTCGGCAGTAACTTCAATTGCTCTCTAATTTTTGTTTTATTTTCTTTGTGCTTATTTTTCTTTGTGGTTTTGAATACAATATGTGTGAAATTTATTGAGAGTATGGTGGCATTGTTGCGAGAATATTTATTTAAATGAGAGAGCATAAGAAAAAAACCTTTCAAAATAAAATAGATTCTATCTCTCGACTACTGTCTGGGGCTGCTTTTTTGTGTCAATTTGCATGGAAAATGTGTTTATGCCGGTATTCTGTTTAATCATATATATACCTACTCCTATAAATGTCAGTATGAATAGCGAAAAAACGATTCATTGCCGATCACTGGTATCTACGTTATTTATCTATACATATTTTAAGCAATGGCAAACAATTTATCAATTTATCATATCAAAGCACACAAAGTTATCTCCAAAAAATATGAGATCTTGCAAAATACATTGTACCTCTTAAATGACGTGTTTCAGAAGGCTATTTTCAGTATTTCTATATGGCCTTAAGTGAATCACTAAAAATGAAAACATTTAATTGAAGTGCTGGCCCATTCCAAATGATGGCATATTGTATTGTTTTCTTAAACACACAAAGAAAAAAAAAATAGTTCTTTCATCCCATTTATGATTGATACTTTTGTTGTTTTAATTTTTTTTTTTTAATTTTTTACATCCAACTACGTACAAAATTGAATATTTATAAACTCAGGTTTCACTTCCCCTTCTCTGGCTGTATTTGTGCATATTTTTTTTCTTGATTTTCTTTGGCAGCTTTTTTCATTTATTATAACAACAAACCGATTTATCAAAATATTTTCATTATTCTGCATTAATTTTTGTTGCATCATTGAGTTTTTGTCATTGTGGATTTTGTTTGTTGTTTTATTTTTTCGTCCCTTCCACTTGTTTTGCCCCAGCATTTATTGGTCATTGATAATTGTTGTTTGGTTGGTTGCTTTTCTGCTGGGGACTCGTATCTATCTCTCCTGTTGTCCGTTCATTTATCGTTTGATTTATAATAATTCTTTTTTATTATTTTTGCTGTTGTAAAAACAACACAATTCGTTTTTTTATATATTATTATTAGTATTGTTGTTATTATTATTTTTGTTTTTTGGCTGAACTTTTAGTTGATTGTGTGCTAGATGAAAAATTATCTTGAGCTTTAAGGTTGTATGGGAGATCGGTGAGGAAAATTTTACTTTTTATGAGAGTGGTGAATTGAAGCTGTGATGTATTTATGAATGACTTTTTATAATAAAATTTAATGGCGAATATTTTCGTTGAAAATTTTACCTTGTCATGTCCGTCGTTTTCGTATTAAAAGCGACAGGACTTAAAGGTTTCATTAGGGAGTCGCTGGAAACTCTTAGGGTTCACAACTTTCTAGTGGAGTGGATAGTCATCATGCTTAATAGCAGAGTATGGGAAAGCGTGAGGAGATAAGTGACAAGAGGTACACCACAGGGAGGAGTTTTGTTACCTCTATTGTGGTTGTTGGCAATGAACGCAATTCTTAGGCGTTTTGACAGGAGCGGACAGAAGATAGTTGCGTATGCGGATGACGTTTTACTGGTAACGGGAAAGTTTCTTCCCACTATCAGTGAAATCATGCAATCGGCGTTGGGCAATATATCCTCTTGGGCCAGCAGTAAAGGACTGGGAGTCAACCCATAGAAAACCGAGCTAGTCCTCTTTACCAGGAGCTACAAAGTATAAAGCTTTGTACTGCCCAGGATGGGAGGGGTGGAGCTGACACTAGCAGAGAGAGCTAAATGCCTGGGCGTTTTCCTAGCTTTCTTGGAAAAATAACACGCCAGGAAAACCTAAAGAAAGGGCTCAAATGGGTAGTATGAATAACAAAAAGTATTTGCTTTTTACTTAAAAATTTGTTTAAAAAAATAAAAAATACATACATATTTGGGATTTTAGAATAAATTTTTAAGTAAAAAGCAAATACTTTTTTTTATTCATACTACCCAATGCCTACTACGCATGCAGGAACTCCATTGGAAGGAACTGAAGTCTGCAACCCAAAGTAGCAAACTGGATTTACACCACGGTTGACAGGCCGGTAGTTATTTCCTATGGTTGTGTGGTATGGTAGGCGGTATTGAGAAAAGAAAATCACAGGAGACTACTAGCTAAGATTCAGAGATATGCTTCGATGGGCATCACAGGTGCTCAGAGGAACACACCTCAGGATGTCTTGGACGTCATTCTTCATCTACTTCCTACAGAGGACTTTGTGGTGGGAACGGCGACTAGAAGTCTCCTTAGACTCGTAGAAACAGGTTTGGTGAAGGCAGAAACAACAGGTCACACATCAATCTTAAATGTTTTACGGACCATAAGGTCGCTGAAATCGACCGGACCTATCCGGAATTACCCTTAATGATAATTCCGGATAGGGACTATTGGGTCAAATCCGATAGGCTATATGAGGGTAGTGCAGTCTTTACAGACGGATCAAAAATGGGGGGAAAGCAAAGGGGCTGGTGTCTATATCTTGTGAACAAACATTCGTAGTTCTTTCAGACTGCCGAATCAATGCAGTGTTTTCCAGGCTGAGATCTTGGCGATCCTCAGGGTCACGGAGCTGGTGGCCAGGAATGTAGCTGATGATGAGAAGGTAACCTTCTACGTCAACAGCCAGGCAGCGCTAAAAGCTTTGAAGGGACAAAAGGTCAAATCGAAACTTGTTAGTGACTGTAGGAAAACCCTTTACTTGCTTATGGACATAGTGTCAGACTATGTCAAACTGCTACTGGACATGAATAATAGGCGCTTTGACAAGTCACTGCTCGGTCAGATCAAGAACCAGCCTTTGGGAAACTGGCACTCCAGCTTTTTGTAGGATGTGCGGGTATGAAGAGGAACCACAAACCATTGAACATATTATGTGCCGATTCCCAAAGCTGCAACGTCATAGGCTTAGATGGCTGAGCAGACGTTTCCATGAAAGCATTACTGATATCGGGAAGTGTAAACTAGAGGACATCAGGGGCTTCATCATGAAAATTCGGTGGCTAAATGAAAGATAATAGGGTCATTTCTGGTAGCAAATGGGTGGGTGGGGGGGGGGGGGGGTAGGGAGGGTAAATATTACTTAGTCCGAAGAAGGAAATCACAATGGACCCAATTGGGTCTCCTAGTGGAGGTGCGGTATAGCACCACCCTTCCTAACCTAACCTAACCGAAAGGTTTAATATCGTCGCCGCTATACCAAAAGGTGCTACATCCAAAATTCACAATATTAGAGTTATTAGTATATTAATGTTTCACAAACCATTCTGTATTCAGCCAAAAAGTCCTACATCCTTGTTTTAATTTTTGGTTGCATAACAAGCAAAGTTCTATATCCATTTTGTTTTCCTTGGTATGCAGTTTCAATAGTATTTTCTAATTTTCTCAAAATGAGCAAAAGTGGATATAGCACCTTCTGGCATAACGGCGACGATATATTTTATAAAATCTTTTATTTTTACGAGATATCTTATCTTATATCTAAAATGCTAGAAGCCGTAAAAAAATGTTCTACTGCGCATCTACGTCATCATAGCATACACACGTGTGTTTATTGGAAAAAGTGTGTGTGAGAGAGAGCACATTACGCAAAAAAATGTATGCACTTTGTTTACAACAAAATTCTATGTCTACGTTACAAGCAGAAAATATAATAACGGACCTGCGCAATGCGCAATCTCGTTTTCTTGATTAATGTCTTACAACTACAATTCGAACTGAAAAAAACAACCAGTATAACAATAGTAAAGCAAGAAAATAAAAAACGTGTTCATTACTGATTAATGATTATTCTTGTTTCAACTTTGATATTAGTTAAACTTCTCATTTGTTTAACTGCAATTTTAGTATAATAGGCCTTATTCAGAAAAAAATAATAATATTTTTGGTTTAAACAACTTTTAACAAACAAAAAAAGCAAAATTGTTTTTTTTCTGGATATGGCAGAATATCTTTACTTGTTCTAAGAAATTTTTGGGTAAAGGCTCCGTAGTAATCTGCATTAGAGACACTGAAACAATAACTAATCAATTTCAATGTACAATTTTTAATAAAACAATATTTTACTGAATAAAAATTTGGGATTTTTAGTGCACTAACAAATGTTAAACTTAAATATCATGAGCATTTACAAAACAAACAAGAAATAATACATTTCTGTTATCATGGCTATTTGGAAGTTATTAATGTGGCCTCTCAAGAAGTTCGGAATATTTACTCGTGGATGCTTTAGAATTTATAAACATATCATTCTCTAAAAACTGCGTCCAAGGAAGAACATTTTTTAAATAATAATGAAAAGTATTAAAATTATATTCAATAAGCAGCAGCTGTTTAAGCAACTGTTTGTGCAGCATTAACATTCACGTTTAAAATCGCTTTTGATTTTTCATATTACATTCCTATTTTCTTTTCTCGTTTTTTTTTTTTTTTTTGCCATAACCATTTACAAAATATCATCATCATTCAGTTTATAATTATTGTCCATCAATATACGAAATTTGTATCGTGTCAGTGATAGCGAAGGCGTCTGCTGTAACAATCATAATGTCAGTTATTTATCATACAACAGAATATGTACAACAATAATAACAACAATGGCAACAATGCAAATGACAGCTGCAATATAAAATAAAACAAGAAATGATTTGTGTGTGATTTATTTAAATAAAAAAAGATAAAAAATAAATAAAAAAATCCGCATAAAAATTTATTTTCTCTCTGCTTTTTGAAAATGTTTGCTATTTATTTTTTTTACACGAATTTGCACATAAATCACCGTAAATGACATCATGTGTAATTTTTCATACAGCGGCAATCAAAAAAGCACACACACACACACACACACACACACACAAACATCTCAAATAACAATAAGGGGTTTCATGAGAACTCTTAAAATTGGCATTTGTGCAATTGGGCAAACTTGCGAGATGCTCGTATGTTTTGTGAAGCCCCTTTTGAACTTTTGAGCACAGTTTATGTAAATTTGACACAAACCTCAAAAAGTTAATTTAATAAAAATAAAATAAAAAATGTTCAAGCAATTTTTTAATTTAAAAACCTTTATATGTTTCTATAAAAAAAATAAGTGTGTGTGTGTGTCTAAAAATGCATTAAGAAAGCCAAAAAAAAAGCAAGAATTTCTTGTTTACAAAAAATGCACAATTGCACAGCTTAAGTTTGCGAGTCGAAATTATTGTGCAAACTTAACTGGATGGTGTAAATAAATTTCCATACAATTTTTGACATTTTATTTACGAGAGTGCAAAAATGCACAATTGCGCAGTTTGCGAGACTTTTGCACATTCTCATGAAAACCCTTAATATAGCTTGTACTTATTAAACAAAAAAACACTACCAACTAGAGAGAAAATTTGTATATTGTTTTAAATTTATATTATAATAATTTTTTAATATTTTATTTTATATTTTTTACAGATTGATTTGCCGCTACCGAACAAACAATCAAAAGCGATTGATTACAACTTTATAAGGTAAGATTTATTGGAAAATGTTTAAGGTAGCAACAATTATTGTTGCAGTTTTTATTATATAAACACTTTGTCACTTTGTCAAAAAAAAAATATATATAGATATATACAAGGCACATTCACAAGGTAGTAGCGGAAATTCAGCTGAGCTATTTTTTTTCAAATTAAAGTTCATCAGAAACTTCAAAAATTTTTTACGAAAGAGAAATTAAAAGAAAATGTTAAAAAATTTCAGTATGAAAAATATTTTATTAAAATAAATTCTGTGAAAACAAATTTAAAAATATAAAAAAAACTATTAAAAAATTGTGAGAAGGGCTAAACGTTGCAAATTTTGTTAGTGGTAGCTGCCGTGGAGAAATATTTTCAAATTTATGTGAATCAATTTTATTATTATTGTGTTAAACAAATTCTATTTTTGAAGTTTTGGATGAACTAAAACCCATGTTGTTTTTTTCATTGTTGTATTTTTTCATTGTTTTTGTAATCCTGATATTACCTGGAAATGAATTTGCCTTGGATATATATAAATAAATTTCAGTGTAGACGTGTTAGCTCTTATTTTAAATTTATTATTTCTATCATGTTATGGGAAAACATCACCAAATTATCCAAATGATTCGAAATACATAGCAAAGTCCATAAAAAAAATATTAAAATAAATACAATTATACAAAAATGTTTTAGTCATGTACATACAGTCAAAACGAATGGAAAAAATCTGAATATTCAAATACTCATTTCATTCGAATAAAATAAATTGCGATAATTTTTCTTTATTCATCATATTATTTTTACTCTAACTTCATAGAAATGTTTATCTGTTTTCCTTCCATGTCAGAAGCTCATATTTTTTAAAGTAGGTCACCTTACTTCAAGATAATAAAAATTTATTTAATAAAATAAAAAATTATTTGAATACTCGAATGAAATTCTATTCGATGTTGTACTTCAAAAGCTGTGAATTGGTTGTTGAACATGGTGGAGTTACCAGTATTTATTATTAGATTACAAAATAATTAAAGTTGTCTTTTGAATACAATTTCTTAATAAAGCAATGTTAGCCTTAAATTGCTTGGTAACTACTATGAACTTTAAAGCTCAAATAAAATATTTTTTTGAATACGACCCTTGATTTAAACTGATTTGTTTTAAGAATTAAAAATTTTTAGAATAAAAGAAAAATCTTTACACGCACTATTCGAGGTTTATGCAGTAAGGAATTTTTTAATAAGAATTGATTTAAAAAGAGATGGAATTTCATTTCGCTGAAAAAAGTTTTTAATTTAAGTAATAAATCATCAAATTTATTTTTTATCTGTTCCCACAAAGCTACATATACATACATATGTATATTATCTGTTTGTACATGTTAAATTTTAAATGCTTAAAGTACTGGTAGCATTTATTGACGACCAACGTCTCTTTGGCTCATCAACAACACGAATCAGTGTGGTAGCAGTGACAGTGACAGTGGCAGTGGCAGCAGTTAGGGAGATGGTTACTGAATAAAATCCGTTATATATTGTAATATGTCATGTCAATACAATGGGGTCATTTATCTGTCAACTCACAGTATCAGAGTTTAAGTTTTTGATTAATGCTAAATGTGAAAACTGGCTTACACACACACAAATATCTATACTTGCACACACATACATACATATAGATCAATAAATGTACATGTATATATGTACATTGAAGAATGGTTTGGCTAAATATTACAATGTCCAGTTGTACAAGTTACGAACGCTTGTGCACAATCTCTTCAATTTATATCTACATATAAATATTCATAAACATACTTTTGTATATAAATATACAACATACATATGTACATATCGATACCTTAATACATAAAGGCCTTATCTCATTATTTATTCAAAATAGTCATAAAACACGATGGACATTGAAATCGATATTGATTTAAAGAAAAATCAAACTGAAATTGAAATGAAATTGATTTTAAGCCTGGTACGGAGTTCATACGGAATTTCAGGTTATCATACAAAATGTATGTAAAAAAAATTACGGAAATTAAAATTTCATAAAGTAATTTCCATTTGCTAGTACAGACTAAAGTCCTGCACAAGACCATTTATAAGACCTTTCAAGACATGAGAGATTTTTCAACTGTTTTACTACAGCGCAATATTTTAAAACAAACGCTAAACAACACTGTTAGCAAGACAAACAATTGAAACAAATGAGTTGCCAACAGTGTTGTTTAGCGTTTGTTTTAGAATATTTCGCTGTAGTACAGCATTTGAAAAATCTCTCATGTCTTGAGAGGTCCTATAAATGGTGTTGTGCAGGATATTAGTACAGACTTTCAAAAGAAAAGTACCTGGAATTTTAAAATGTATTACCTAACTTAAAGATGTTATAAATATAAGTGGAGACTTTTTTCAGTCAACAGAAACAGAAATCAATGTTTATAGATACAATTGCTTGCTTGGTCACGGAATTTTTGACACTTCTAATTTTCATTAATTTTTAGTGTGTTTGTTGTGTGTTGTAAATTCAAAAATTAACGAATTTGTGTGTATGCAAACATATTTCAACAAAAAAAGCTACAAAATTTTTAACAGTCACAAACCTCTTACCTTATGCACTGACTTTGAGAGTTCAAAAACAAAATACAGTGGAATCTCCCTTAACGGACACTTCCTATAGGCGGACACACCCTTTGAACGGACACTTTTGACAGGTCCCCGCAGCGCACCATTTATATGTTTAGCTTCCTCTTGACGGACAGTCCCCTTGTACGGACACATTTCAATGGTCCCTTCAGTGTCCGCTCAAGGGTGATTCCACAGTAATATTTTTTTAAAATTTTCAAAAATTTTCAAAAATTAAAAAATTTTATTATTTCTGCATTCTCAAATAGCTTATGAAAGTCTGTGTAAGGTAAGACATTTGTGACTGTTAAAAATTTGTGGTTGAGGTCTACTGATGATTTGGGTGAAGCGCCAATGAAATGCAGACATGCTAAACCACCAGCAAATAAATTTCAATTATTGTATGTGAAATTCTGACAATAATATGTCAAATAATAAATTTCTTCAAATACGGTAAAAACATTTTAGTTTTTTCGGTAATGATGTGTTTTGGGTTACTACAGTATTCTACATTAAAAACTCACTTTGCATAACAAGTGGACTTAGTATGTTTGCGGACTAAGCCAACGATATAATGAATTTATTTTATATATTAGTTGTTTCAACTATATTTAACTAACAAATGTAAAGATGCTGTGAATGGTCAGCTATGTATATTTTAGTTTTAAGGCACTTTTTTGATTGCCAGGCTATAAACGTTATTTGTAGCCATAAATATTGTACATACCAGTGATCGGCAATGATTCGTTTTTTCGCTATTCATACTGACTCATGAAATTTTGGATATAAGTGAGTAGATATCATTTAAACTCAACTACTATGATTTAAGCAAACTCACGATGACATTGATTTATAAGTATAGGTTGAAATTAATATGAATGCGACGTCGACATCATAGTCATACCACACTAACACTCATAAACCACCTCAGTTTGATTTCTAATTTCAGGAAAATACTTATACTTAACTCATGCATGTTGGTCGGTTTATTTAAAAATTTAATTGTTAAACAGTTTGCAAGTAGTATACAATAGTTGTAAATAGGGTTGTTTTTCAATTTCTGCAAGAAAAGCAAAAAAAAAACAACAGAGAAACACATAACCTCATAATAAGAACTTTAGTGTTCGTATGCGAAGTTCGCATTGTGAATCGTACTTATTTTGCATTGTCCATAGGCATTGAGTTAAGGAGAGTATAAATCAACAACGCCATAAATGTTGCTAAGTATTAGTTCGAAGCGAACTTCAAACTTTTGAGCGAATATCATTCATAGTCAGCGTTGCTATATATGTATATCTTTTTAAAAACTTCCTAAATCTGAAAAAAAAAACTTTTTTTCCTAAACAAAAACTTTTTTTCTACAAAAGTACCAAAATTTTAAAAGAAAACAGCTGATCGCTATTGTTATGTGAAAAGTAATGAAAATGGTTAGGCTAACTGAGCCTTTAGACACTGTTGCAGTAATAAGGGAGTGAGAAAATATATGATCGTTATATTGCATACAAACATTACTTAATATTTTCATTCAATATACTGCAAAAAGTTTAATTATGGACATATTTATAAAAAAAAACTTGAAAAAACCTTATATTTTCAAAAAACTTTTTGGCATCCCAAAAAACTTCCAAAAAAATGGGAAAACTTGACAAATGGTAACGCTGTTCATAGTAGACTTGTATCGAACTCTTTCAGTAGGTCGTTTTTGACACAAACCAATGATCGAACGCATGTAATTTAAATAGGTTTGATCATTGGTTTGTGTCAAAAACGAGCTACTGAAAGAGTTCGATACAAGTCTAATTCATAGACAACATTGCAATAAGTATGAGTGCGCGTAAGTTCAAGATATTATAAGTCATGATTCAACTCTACACACTTTTTCACTACTCATTGCTGTTCTCTGGCACACACATTAAGCTATTGCAGTTAACACACACACACACACTCTACTCACACACATACGTAAATAACAAATGTGTATTCCAATATTTTCATACACTTGTACGAAAATACAGTTTCTTTGTTATCTTTTAAATGTTTGGGGGAGGGTGTGTGTGTGTGTGTGTGTGTGTAAAACTGTAACTATGATACAGTTTTTAGTTGTATTTTTTTCTTTTCTTCTTCCAACACTAGGTCCCCCAAATGGCTCAATACTTTACAAAAAAGAAGAAAAAAAAAGTTAAAACATTGCTTTAAGTTTGTTAAAAACAAAACAAAAATTGTAGCTTATCTTTCTGTGTACTCTTCGATATTGTAATTCCTTTTTTGGTTCTGTTTATATATATATATATTTTTTAGTTATGTGTAAGTTTATATAAAATATCTACAATTCATCAATCACTCAACATGAATTGAAACATTTATCAAAATAAAACTTCTAAAGTAGTGTTGCTATTGTTGTTCTTGTTAGTGTCGTCGCAACTTGTATCCTGAATAATGTATTTATTTGTCATATATGTCTTACTAAAACGCTAAACCACGTGCTGTTAAAACTTACAAAGGGCGGTAGCCGTCTAATGAAAGAAATAAAATTGTAGCCTTCTATGTGCATATATCTGTGGCAAAAAGGAAAAAGTGCTTAAGTCGAGATAAGCTGATTTTGATTTAATGATACTTTTGTAATCTGCATCGAAAGTAGTTCTAGTCAAAATTGCAATTAATTTTTATGGTGCTTCAGGAAGTTATAGCACCATGACTTGCGACAAATCTTTTTTAGACTTCTAATTTCATTTCAAATAAAAGCTTAATTTAAGTTATAGTTTGGTATATTTCAACTTAAATTTATTTATTTATTTATTTATTAACTTAAAGATATACAATTTTAAGTTAATGGAGGGGAGCTTTGGCTGCGTAGGCCTTAGAACAATGTTTGCTCAAAAAATAAAAATTAAGGTTAACAGAGAATTTCCGAATTTAATTGTAAAAGAAAAAATTTTTGAAAATCGACTTGAAAGCAAAACAATAAAATATGACTTAAGCACTTTTTCCTTATACATATATGTTTTCATTTTCTTTTTCGTTATCAAAATAACAAGACGCTAAAGATAAATGTAAATTAAAAGATGTGGTAATGGTTAATAGAAACTTTTAGCACAAAATATTGTTCGAATATGTTGAAAGTTTCAAGTGTAAAATATGTAAAGGAATGAATATTTTTTTTTAGAAAATATAATAAAATTTGTAGCAGGAATTGGTAAATGTTTTAATTGCATTTCAAGAAACTTGAATGTAATTTGGAAAGCTTTTTCTTTAGAGTTAATGCTTCTTTACTTGATTATTTTCTTTATATTCTTATGAAAAATAAAATTTCAATTAAAAATAAATTCAGTAAAGTGTGACTGTGATTCACACACGCAGGGTTCCGTACGGACACAATACATAGTACGAGTATATCTGTGGCAATAAGGAAAAAGTGCTTAAGTCATATTTTACTGTTTTGCTGGATAGCGTTTTTTAAGCATTCAAGTTGACTTTCAGAAATTTACTTCTTTTACAATGAAATTGGGAGATTCTCTGTTAACCTTTATTTTTTTTAGGCATACATCGTTCTACACACTAATACATTTAAGTTGAAAAATACCACAGTATAACATAAATTAAGCTTTTATTCCAAATAAGATTGGAAGTCTAAAAAAGACAAGCCATAGTGCTATAAATTCCTCAAAAATCACGCAAATTAATTGCAATTTTGACTAGTGCTACTTTTGATTATGCAGATTACAAATGTACCATTAACTCAAAGTCAGCTTATCTCGACTTAAGCACTTTTTCCTTCATGCCACAGATATATGCACATAGCAAGATACAATTTTATTTCTTTCATTACATCGAATAAAACCATACCCTAGGATAGGCAATGAACTTAAAAAATTCCGTATACTTTTCTTTTGCAAGTCCATGCTAGCAAATGGAAGTTTCTTTAACTGAATTAACGTAAGTTTTGATGTGTAAACATCTATACGCTAGGGGGTAAAAATCTTTTTCAGAATACAATCACAAATTTTGAGTAAGATGTGGCGATGAGTTATCACATAGGTGTGAGCTATGTACGAGTGTATTAGTGTAATCATACGGACAACAAGAAGTATGTACAGAGAAACTTAGCAGCTGCATAGAAATACATTGAACCGAATTTTAAAGCATACCTTCGGGAGCAATGTTAATTTTAATAGAAATTGCTTGTGAAGTGTAATAGTGTTGCGAGTGGGGATAATTTTGTTAAAAAGTTAAATATAAACTTTTAAATAAAAGAGCGTTTTAAAAGTCAAATATTTGTTTAAAAGATATATAGCAGTCTTTATAAATAATTTATAGTATTATATTATAACATATCTTCATTACGTACCTTACACTGAAGCTGGTGCACGACAATTGGGTATTAATCTCCATCTCATGGCAATTATTATGGGTGGAGATTTTAATACAAATTTTGCAAACCCATAGTCGCAAGCTTTATCAAAATTTTTATTTGACGTTTTTCACTTGCATATGAGCAATTCTCCACATACCCGCACAGCCAATAATACCACTACTATAGATGCAGTTTTCCATAGCCAATATTAAAAACAAATTTCATTACTAGATGTTTACACATACATCTCCCCTGTAATCGGACTCAAATTGCTTTATTTTTACATACAGTTTATATGAGAACTTGAAATTCCATAGGAACTCCGTACCAGGCTTTAATGAATAAATTTATTCAAGCTTAAATCAACGACTCCTAAAACTATGCAATTATAGTTTTTCAAGGGACGGAAATAAAAAAAATTTATGCGATCGCTTTAAAGTGGGTGTCTAGCATACGCTTATTATCATCGTCTCATCAGCTCCAATTTTTCACATACATACAAAACAAACAAAAATGTTTTGTTTTAAAGAAAACATTTTGTCAAACTGCAAACGATTTGATATTTTTTCATTAAAAACAAATCCTTGCATTATTGTAGCATTTGTACAACTACAATATTATATAATATTTTCAAACATAATTTTTCTTATCCCCACTCTATTAATAAAAAGCAATTCTTAATATTGCTTAAAAAACCCAACCAAGAATTTTAAAAACTTCATGAAAAGAAAGAACAAAAGCAACAGCCGTAATGTATAATGAAAAAAATTGTCAGTAACAGTAGAAAGTTGTTCCTTTAAAGAAAAAAAATTAATATAAAAGAAAAAATAAAGAAAAAAAATCAAATAAAAATAAACTTAAGTATCATTTGTAAAGTGTCACGCCTGTGCATAAGATTAGTGTCTGGTATCTTTACAACAACATGGTACACGACACGCTACACACACAAACTCGCAAGTATCCTGATACAATGAAAATAAAAACATTTTTTTTTAACATGTAACTTTTTTCAATGTATTATTCTCTTATTTTTTTTTTCTTCTTCTCATTTTAATGGCCTTTTATCTTTATCGCTACTCGTAAAAAGAAACTATTTTTACGAAACATGCAAAGGGACATTCACACTTTAGGGTGTATATACATACATACATACATACATACATACATACATACATACATACATACATACATACATACATACATACGTATACATTAACAAACTTACGTTTTGTAAGTAAACGAAATTTGGCCCGAAGTTGGGCGCGAAAAATTGTTTTCTATTAGTCTTAATTTTGATAACCTATTAAATCATTAAAATATATTAAAAAATTACTTTTTATTTTATATAAAAATTAAAAAATAAACTTAATTATCCATTAAATGATATACAGTCGAACAGAAAAATCATTTCATTTTATAGAAACTTAATTTTACACAAGTATAATTTTCCTTTTTATTTACAATTATCATTGTTACTATATTACTGCAAGTATTTTAGTTGGCACTTAAAATAAAACTATATATAATTTTCAGTTTTATTTAAAATAAAATTTAGTTTGGGCCACACTCTTTCATTTTTCTTCCTTAAAAAAAAACTTCCTATATACTGAGGGATTTAAAAAACATTAATCGGCTCTTTACTCTTCACGTTCACAAAGTTTTAAAGTGCATTAATTGATGATAAAATACTTATTGATGGGAATTTAATTTTGTTTATTCTTATTTGATTCTTCTGGGAAACACCTGATTATATTTTATTTCCTTTCGATATAGCAAAAATGTGCTAGTATGCTTAAAATAATTTTTTTTAAATAAATAATTATATGGATAAGAAACCTCATGTGAATGCAAACAAGTAAGGAAAAATTCACTACATGGAAATTCATTATAAGGAGATCAAAATACACTGAAATTGTAACAAAAAAAAACTGTGTTTTTGAAATCAATTAATTATGGGCAGAGCTTCATACTTTAAAATTTCACCATAGAGAGGTTCGACTGTATAACAAGTCCATAGGTATTACTTTGAATAATAAAAAAATTATGGTTTCATATGTATATCCTTTTGCATACAAGGACGTATGATTAATATTGATGTAGAAGAATATATTAATCATACGTCACCACATGCAAATGGAGAAATGAGATAGTGAATATCAATCCAAATTTTTTTAGCGCCCCTCTTCACAATGTACAATTAAAAGATAAAAGGGTCTTTAACGGCAAGTTTTGTATGAAGATGTTGTAGTTAAGGTTAATGTTAACTCTTAATCATACATTCGAATATTTTTGTAAAATGAACAACATTGTTCGTTTATTTTACTTATGAAATATTTTGAGTGTATGTATAGAAAATGTAAACGGTTTTTTGTCGCTTCTGCAAAATTTAAATGAAGTGAGTTAGCAGGTTTACACTCTAAGCCGATAGTTAACTTCATAAGGCTTCAATAAATATTTGTATGTATGTATTTGGAATTATCTTTTATTTTTTTGAAATATTATATAGGGGCTTATTTCATTTGAAGTTTTGGTAATAATTTCCGTTTGTTATTTCCACAATATTCATATGCGACCCATAAAGTATATATCGTTACCTTAATATAGAAAGGCCCTAACTCAATATTTTTTTGAAATTGAGATTTTGGCATTTTTCGATGCTCTTCTAGCGAAATATATAAAAATCCTGATTTCAAGAAAATAATGAATTAGGGCCTTTCTATATCAAGGGAAAACGAATAAGCGATGTTAGTATGTCCGTCCGGCTTCGGTCTGTTCGTCTGCTGTACGTGAAATCGGTTTTCCGAAGCTCCCAGCACAGCTGAAGACTTCGGTCTTCGACTGGAAAATCAGTAATATTCAAAAAGAAGGTTCCAGAGCTGGAAAATGTAAACTTTACTTAGCCATGTGAAAGTAACTAGCTAAAACTAATTTTTATTTTCTTTTAGTTTTTTTTAAATAAACACCTTTAATATTTTAGTAAGAATTAAATTGTTATTTAAAATCAAAAAAAAAAATAAAACGAGTTCAGGGTTGGAAAATTTAATTTTTTTCCTATATAAAAGTAAAATATTTTTTTTTTAATTTTCTCTATGAACTAAACATACATATTTTATAAAATAAATATATTGGTATAACAAACACACAAAAATCTAAAAGAATGATTCCAGAGTTGGAAAATTAAAGCTTTTTTATATAAAAGTAAATAGGTTAAATAAATTTTTTCTCTTATAAATAATAAATTAATTACATTTTATCTTCTAGAAGCAAAAAGAGTTTGGTATAAAAGTTTCAAAAATATAAAACAGCTCTAGAGGTGGAAAATTTTATTTTTTTTTTGTATATACAGGGTGGGCCAAGAGTCACGGCTTCATAAGTAAAATTGAATACCCATTGGAAAAAAGTAACATTCTACAAAATTGTTTCGTCGCACGCGGTTCCATGGTGGTGTAACACGGTTTTCCAATGGGCATTCAATTTTACTGATGCCGGCGAGACTTTTGGCCCACCCTGTATAAGTAACTACATAAAACTAGTTTCTTTTTCTGTGCAAATTAAACATATTTTATAACGAATTAAATTAGTATTAAAATCAGAAAAATCTTAAAAATTAGATTCCAGGGTTGGAAAATTGAAATTTTTTTTAGCACGATTATGCTTCAAATCGATGGTCAGTGATGGTGAGAGCTTATAACGAGTTCTTATTTTTTTTAGTGAACTGAGATAACGTAAAATATATCGCTAAAGAACAGCCATAACTACAAATTTAATTAAAGAACATATTCCATTTCCCTGACACTGTTCTTTTCTACTGCACAAAACCAAAAAATTCTTTGGCCATAAATAGTTTACATAATATCGCGATATATGTGAATGTGAAATATTGGCAGTAGGAAGTGAATTGAAACAGTTTTACAACCCTTTTCACAATGCACAATCAAAAATTAACAGGTTAACAGTTATCAAAGACAACAACCATTTTGAAGAAAATAATTTAGAGAATTCAAAGACAAAAATCAGAAGCATTTTCAAACAAAATCGTCCTAAATCTTCTTACTGATGCCCTAATTCAGTAAGAAGAGTTAGAACGTTTTTGTTTGAAAATACTTCTGAGTTCTTGTCTTTGAATTCTCTAAATTATTTTCTTCAAAAATGATTGTTGTCTTTGATAATGAAAGTTATGAATATTATTGCCATATCTTTGAAACATAAAAATTCAATTAAAATATTATACAATAGTTTGAAAAATCATAAAGCAAATATACGAACCTTCTAGCATAGACAATAAATAATAATTGTTTTAAAGAATCAAAACTGCTTCTTTTTTTCGTCCATAGGCATTTGCCTTTGCCAGACTGATTTTTTGTTCACTTTTGACACTATTCTTGAATTTAGCAATTTTTTGTTTCATTTTCTTCTTGACAATTGAAAAAACGGAAATCTTACATATATGCAATTCATTTAATAATTTGTTTGCATTTATTAATTTCGTGATATGCAAATTATTTCTTATGCTCATATTGTAAGGCATATCACAGGTTGGCAGTTTAAAGATTAAAAACATCCTACTTGCTTGCCAGCAATAATATAATAATATTTATTATGATATTTATTTCCTTCTCTTTAAGAAGAAGGCAAAAGACGTTGCCCTCATTTTTAGAAGAAAAAACCACGCCATAAGACTCCTTTTTCGTTCGCATGTTTAAACAAGCATATGAATTCTTGTTATTCCTTTTAAAATCTCTTTTTCTTAAATTTTTTTTATATTAAAAATATCTCAGCTCATTTCGGGATGTTGTTAATTTTGCTATTTTGTTCCATCATTGAAATTACTTGAAAGTGGTTGAAATGAATGTTGAAGTACCCACCAACCATACTGTTATCTATGCGCTCCCTTTATTTTGTTATTCTTCTTGTTGCATTTATTTTGCTTTAGAATCTTTAGCTAATGGCACACTATTGCTAGGGAGTCTGATGCCAACGAAAGTAATGATGTTCTTTTTATTAATAATGATGTTATTGTCGTTGACAAAAATTAAAAAACAAACAAAAAAACAAAAGAAGAAACTCTTTAGTAATTGTGCAAAATGTTGTAACATAAAATACAAAAAAATATTTTGTCTCAGTCATATTAAAGTGATTTAAAAAAAAATTGACACAAGTACATGCACAATTTTTCCTGTACCTTTTGTTCTTAATTTCTTTAAAGAAAAAAAACCATATGTTGGATAAGAAATTTGTACATGCTGAAATGGGTTTTTATGTCCCAATGATAATTTTTTGCCGGCATTGTCTGATATCGGAAAAACTTTCAAAATCTTAGGGACAATCATCGGAAATGCCTTCAGTTAGTTCAGGGGTCTAATCGTCGCTTTCGATAATGAGCTGATTCGATCACATTTTTCAGTTTGAGATTATGGTATTCGCTATCCAACAATGCAATAATATGGTTCGATATCGAATTCCACAATCTCAAACTTGAAAAATGTGATCGAATCAGCTCGTTATCGAAAGCGACGATTAGACCCCAGATATTTATCAGAATAATCTACACTTTTTCAGTACGTCCTTTAAGCACATTTCCTGAAACATACTCCTGCTCGTATTAACATAAGAATAGTCTGCTATATGTCGGTAGAAAATTTTATTTCTCGCGCGCTTTCACCTTCTCCCTCTATCTCTCTCTCTCTCCCTCTCTCTCTCTCTCTCTCTCTGTCTCTCTCATAAAAAGTTTGATTTTTATGCTGCTTGTCTGCACTTCGTCGGAAGACAATCTTTGATGTGTAAACATCTACACGCTAGGGGGTAAAAATCTTTTTCACAATACAATCACAAATTTTGAGTAAAATGTGCGATAATGCGTTATCAAATCGGTGTGAGCTATGTATGAGTGTATTAGTGTAATCATACGGACAACAAGAAGTACAGAGAAACTTAGCAGCTGCATAGAAATACACTGAATTCTAAAGCATATCTTCAGGAGCAATGTTAATTTAATAGAAATCGCTTGTGAAGTGTAATAGTGTTTCCAGTGGGGATAATTTTGTGAAAAAGTTGAAAAATATAAAATAAATATAAAATAAATATAAAATTTTAAATAAAAGAGCGTTTTAAACGTCAAATATTTGTTTAAAAGATATATAGCACGACAATTGGGTAACAATCTCCATCTCATGCCAATTATTATGGGTGGAGATTTTAATACAAATTTTGCAAACCCATACTCGCAAGCTTTATCAAAATTTTTATTTGACGTTTTTCACTGGCATATGAGCAATTCTCCACAAACCCCCACCACTAATAATTCCACTACTGTAGATGCAGTTTTCCATAGATTTTTAAATACAGTAGAGTCAAAAATTTATATATCTTATTTTAGTTACCATAAGCCAAAATTAAAAAAAAAAATTTCATTACTATATGTTTACACATCTCCACTGTGATCGGATACACATTGCTTTTTTTTAAACAAGTACTCACAGAAAAAACAATCCCCTTAATGTGAATAGCGTCGTCGACGTCACATCAAGATGACAGTAAATATGGTCACTTGTCTACTCTTTATCGGCAACAATTGGCTCTTAAAGACAATCTCTTGCTAATCTCTAAGGCTTTTTAAATTAATGTAGCATGTTAATAGTAGTCAATTGTTGTCAACAACGAGCAGATAAGTGGCAATTTCTACCGTCACTTTGATGTGACGGCGACGACGCCATTCACAATATGAGGGAATACTTCATTTTCAGTAACCAAATTCATTGAATATGTAAATATGTTGTATGAATGAGATCCTAAAAATTATTTCGTAAATTCTGATAATAATTTTGTAAAAATTTTAATTTAGCAGAGTTCGGCTAAGAGAATTTCTTATTTAAATCGTTTGGTGCTTATCTTGCTTGTTGATTGACACAACGTACTATTGTGCTTTTGTTGTTCTTTATTTTGATTGCTCGTGTTGTGTACATATAAATGCCAATAAGTAGCCAATCAAAGTCGTGGCCTATTTTTTGAACAAACATTTAACTGTGACAGTAAAAAAAATTAAGGTAAACCAAATTTTATTTCAAACAAATATTTTTTTGAAAATTTTTTTTGGAAATAATCCCCCTTATTGTGAATGGCGTCGTCGACGTCACATCAACACGACAGTAAATATTGTCACTTGTATACCTTTTATCTGCAAGAACTGGCTCTTATTGACAATATCTTACTATTCTCTAAAGCTTTGTAAATTAATGGAACATATTAATATTTAGTAGTCAATTGTTGTCGACAGAGGATAGACAAGTGCCATTTTTTACTTTCGTCTTGATGTGACCTCGATGACACCATTCGCAATAAGAGGGAATATTTTCTGTGTTCTTAAGACATTTAAAAGATTTAACAGAATAGTCTACGCTTGTATATTCGCTCTCGAGAACAAATTTGAGTTATTGTTCCCTAAAGTGTAAAAGATAGCATGAACGAGGTCATTAGCAGTTAGTTGTTTTCGACAATGGGCAGACAAGGCCCAAATTTTTGGTATTGAGTTGACGTGACGTCAATGTTGATAACTGGAATAGATACGGCACCTTTTCGAAATTTCTGCTAAAATACAACAAAAATTTTTCGTTGGGTATGCTGCTTTACAAGTCTGCTTGAGTATTTAGAACCATAAAAATATGTGTACGTATGTTTGAATGAATATTGCAAGATATTATTTTTTTATCTATAAAATTTTAATAAAAGCAGGCATTTGGCTTAAAGTCGAAGTCGTCCAATGGTTAAGTGTATTGTTTTGATGAAATATAAACCGAGACAAGTTAGTGAAGACATAATGAGAACATTTTAAGTGCTTTAATATTATAAGACGTCATTCTATTGTTCCCTTGAATGTTTGGAATTTTAACAAAGACAACGGTGCCATAAAAAGTCACAAGTTTCGTACTCTTTAAATATATTTTTTTTAATACATAATTTTATTTTGAATTGTTCTACATTTCTTGCTCTAAATAAAAACTAAATAAACTGTGTGACCTTTGACCTAATCCTTAGATTATTCGGACTTACATAGAAATGTATAATAGAGAGTATACTAAAGGCAAAAGCGGAGCAACATAAAAATTAGAAAACTTGTTCTATTGTTAATGAAATTAAATTCTTGTTATCGATTATGAATCTTTACATTTGGGTAATGTCCTGTTACAGTTTTACCTTTGAAAAACGCTATATTAGTAAATTAAACTTTTTGCAATTAAATAAAAAGTCAAAAGCACTACCTTTTCTTAATACCAGTGCTACCAGATTTGACGATTTATCGTAATTTTATTTATTTGACGATTTTTTCCCTGAAACTGTAATTTTGAGATCTTGGAAACCGCAGGAGGCAAACTCTTCAAGTTTTCAATACCACTAAAACTAAAAAGCTCAAAATAAAAAAATCACCATAACGAAAAAAATCGAACTAAAAAAATTTTTAAAACTGACATGAATCGCCTAAAACATAAAAATTCCCATAATGTTAAGTACTCGCCCCACTGTGCAAATGGAATTCCGTCATTCCACTTTTTTTTATGCAAACACACATTATGTACATAATTGCAGTTAAGTATATAAGTGCAGTTTCGATAGACATACCGACAGCAAAAGACTTGCTTAAACTTTGAATTATTTTAGAATTAAGTTATTATAATAAGTTACTGCCATAATCAAAATAAATAAATTGAATTATACTAATTAATTTTGTAAAGCGATTTATTTGATTAAATCTGTACGGATTTAATACATAAAAAAGAAAAAAGCGCCAGAACTAATAAAAATCGCAAAAAATCCAAAATAACAAAATCGCTTAAAACTAAAAAACGCCAAAAACAGAAAAAAACTCCACAAACGAAAAAAGTTCTAAAACTAAAAAAAAAAAGCGTCAAAACTAAAAAAATTTCCAAAAACCGAAAACCAATTTACCGGGTACTTATATTAAAAAAAATTTTTTAACATCTGGTAAGATATTCGATTATATAGGCTAAACTTGGTATATTATTATATATCGTTACCATAATATGGAAAGGCCCGAACTAATTTTTTAGGGTTCCGTACACCAAAGGTGAAAATGGAACCCTATTGTTTTCGCTACGCTGTCCGTCTGGCCGTCTGTCCGTCTGTCCGTCTGTCCGTCCGTCCGTCTGTCCGTCACAGGGTATTTTCTCGAGAACCGTAAGAGCTACGGACCTGAAATTTGGACACAGTGTGTAGACCCTTGGCCGCTACAACAACAAATACATGAGAGTTGGAAATTAAAGGGTGTGCCAAAACGAGCAACGAAAAATGTTAAAATCCCATGTAATATACATACAATTGTATGTATATGCACTTGAAATTTGTAAAGTTAGTGTATTTTTATACAGACTACAACAATTAACACTAAAATTTAAAAAATTTTAATTAGAGGGTGTACCATCAGTTAATGTAATTTTGATAACTTGCTGTATCTTGGAAACCGTAAGAGCAAACTTCTTGAAATTTTCAAAACCGGTAAAACAAAAAAATCTCAAAATTATAAAATCGCCAAACCGAAAAAAAATCGCCAAAATCAAAAAAAAAATCGCCAAAACGAAAAAAAGCACCAAATTAAAAAAAATTCTAAATCGAAAATAAATCGCGGAAAACCGGAAAAATCGCCAAAATAAAAAAATCGCCAAAATAAAAAAATCGCCAAAATGAAAAAAATTGCCAAAATGGAAAAATCGCCAAAATGAAAAAAATCGACAAAATGAAAAAAATTGCAAAAATGAAAAAAAAATCGCCAAAATGAAAAAAATCGCCAAAATGAAAAAAATCGCCAAAATGAAAAAAATCGCCAAAATTTAAAAAATCGCCAAAACGAGAAAAAAGCGAAAAATAGTAAAAAAAAAATTATTTCAGCTGAAAAAACGTAAAAAACCACTATTAAAAAATGCTCAAAGCCCAACGTACGGAACCCTTCCTGCGCGAGTCAAAGTCGCACTTTACTGAATTTATTTTTTAAATTGAGACTTTTGCAATTTTCCATACATTCGATGTGCTTCTATCGAAATATAAAAAAAAACTCGCTTCTAGAAAAATAATGAGTAATTAAGGTAGCGAACCCTTCGCGGGCTAATCAAAGTTGTACTTTTTGCTAAATTTATTAATATGAAACATCATTACACGTTCCCTTGGCTTTGTAAGGATATGAACCCTTATCCCAAATGAACAATTTTAAAAAGAAAATCGATGTGTGTGAATCAGTTAGTTCTTCGTCTTCAAATATTAATTGTATTTCATTTTGTTTTTAACACTCCTTAAACACTCACTTAAAAGGAAACGATAATTTATTTGATTATTACAATATTTTCCATCAAATATTTTTCACAGCTGGAAAATTACATTTTGTACTAAATGTATGTTACAACTTTTAAGATTTGCAAATTAACAATTAATTTTGTTTGTCTCTGATCATTTATTCCTTTTATTTATAAAACGAAAACATAAGCATACATGCAGATGTACATGCACACATACATACATACATACATACACCACTATACGGATATGCGTTTTTCATAAGTGTTGTATGCTTCCGGTTTTATTTCTTATTTTTTCCCTCTCTGTTTGTTTCCAAGCAAATGAAGATTCGTAAATTACTTGAGCATCTTTTACGCACGAATTTTTATGATGAAAAGAAAGCACGAATTGCTTAAACCCATTTTCTTGAAAATATATGATTGTGCTTTTAAAGCAAATAATGGCAAAAATCAGGAATTCTTAAACAAAAAATTATTAAGGACACACTGTCTACACACTCGAATAGCATTGAGAAAAAACATGATCTTTTAGTTTCAATTTATCTCTTACTTATGCTCAGACATTGCTTTTGAAAGGCGAAAAGGTCTATAGTTTCAAGTTTGACAAAGGTTTCATGGAAAATTAAAATAAATACTGAATTGAATTAAACAAATTTTAAAACTACAAAGTCTTAAAGTTCATAGCACATCCTTAAATCCTAGTAAAAGGGATTGTTACTATTTTCAGCATCAGGTTGTAGGTTTGATTGCTAACAAATAATCAGTTTTAACTCGTTACGTTTGCAATCATTTACTAAGATTACAAAGTAGCTGCTTCTTGAATTTCCATTCAAAATAAATATAAAAGTTTGGGAAACGCGGTATATTTTTTTAACTGCAATGTAGCGAGCGAGAAAATGTAAGAAAAAACTGCTTCAGGGTTCTTATTATTTCCATTTATTATGAAAATATTACTCATAGCAACTGCATATAATGTAAATGGTGATGATATGTATTCCTTATGTTTCAAAAAATAAAGAACAAATGAAAATGCATAAATTCATACATAATACTCATACGTTTATGTATGATGATATTATATTTATACGTTTATATAAATATTGTCATTTGCACCACATAAAAAAACACATAAAGTGTATAAATGAAATAATAAATTCATTTTCACACATATTGTGAACAAAAGCACTTTCTTGAAACCTTAATTGGATGCAGTAGTAAAATATATATATATATATATGTATATATGTGAATGCAAAGCTATTTTTTCCCATTTCGTTAAATAAATTATTTCGTTTAATTAATTGTTATTGTAGTCAGGCATACTTATGCCCTAATTCTGTTCGACGATTGTATCGTCTTGTCTATGGACGAAAAAAAGCCGCACTTGTGATTCTTTATAACAATTAATATTTATTGTCTTTGCTAGAAGGTTCGTGGACGAAAAAAAGCCGCACTTGTGATTCTTTATAACAATTAATATTTATTGTCTTTGCTAGAAGGTTCGTGTATTTGCTTTATGATTTTGTTCCAATTTTCCATATTTTTTAAACTATTATATCGACGGCCCCATTCCATAACATGACATAGCATGTTATGCTGGGAATAGCATTTCTGAATTCATCGTTTATTATAATACTTGTATCTTATTTTTATGATTTAAAAGCATGACAATACTATTTTTATTTTTCATTGTCGAAGACAACAACCAGTTTTGATGCATATATGCCCTAATTCTGTTCGACGAATGTATCGTCTTGTCTATGGACGAAAAAAGAAGCAGTTTTGATTCTTTAAAACGTTTATTATTTATTGTCTATGCTAGAAGGTTCGTGTATTTGCTTTATGATTTTCCTCCAAACATTATATCCAACACATATTTTTTCATACATTTTTCAAACTATTGTATAATAATTTAATTAAATTTTTATCTTTTAAAAACATACACAAGCCACATAGACATCTATTGCCTCTGAATCATGCAAGAACGTTGCTTAACTATCATACGAGAGTGTTCGTATATACAGAACTATTTGAAAAAAGTTTGAGAAAGAAAAAGTTAACACAAGCCGAATTTTATAAAATGTGATAAAGCAATTTTATTGTAGCGTTATAGAACACTTTTTGGTATGGTCAACGCAAATATGCAATTGCATATTTTTTATTGTGTAACGCATTAATGCAGTGATAAGATATTTATCAGTTTTAGAACTTTTTATAAATTTTGGCATCGATTTGTTAGTGCATATTTTTACATATTTTACCCTTTAAAGCATGTTTTTGCATATATCAGTCTTACATGCATATTTGCAGCATATTTTTTAGTTTTTAGAGCATATTTTGATACTTTATAGAATTTTTTTTATTTTAATATGCTTACAAGCCATCTAATTTTCAATATTCCATCTAGTGTATACATTTTCCTACATATTACGCAGTTATTAAGGATATTGGTTTCAATAAAAATTTGGTTTAGTTATTTGTGACGAACTCTGCACCAAGTCCCCAAGCAGTCGTTAAAGAAACATTGTCCATGTATAAAAATTTATTTAAATGTGACAGGCAACAATTTTTATTTGAAAATCTAGCTCAATATTTGTTTTTTATTGCAATAAAAATTATAAATAAAAAGATTGTAGTATTTATCCCAGATACAGTTCCAAAGTTTTAACTCTGATATCGTGATCTCTTTTGAAGTCGAAGTTAAATTTTTAACGGAGTATAAAAAAATCTATTTCTATTAATTGCTTTAGTCAAAATTTGTAGGACAGTTAAGGTTTAAAGTACACTTCAAACCCAAATATATCATATATATAGCATATCTTTATTGTTCTTATTGGGTCGTATGCAAAAAAAGTTAAATTTATCATTTCTGTTATATTATGGAAAACATCACCAAATTATCCAACTGATTTGAAATACATAGCAAAATCCATAAAAAAATATTAAAATAAATTCAATTATACAAAAATGTTTTAGTGATGTACATACAGTCAAAACGAATGGAAAAAATCTGGATATTCAAATACTCATTTCATTCGAATAAAATATATTGCCATAATTTTTCTTTGTTCATCATATTATTTTTACTTTTACTTCATAAAAATGTTTATCTGTTTTCCTTCCATGTCAGAAGCTCATACTTTTTAAATTAGGTTTCTTTACTTCAAGATAATACAAATTTATTTAATAAAATAAAAAATTATTTGAATACTCGAATTAATTTGTATTCGATGTTGTACATCATAAGTCGTGAATTGGTTGTTGAACACGGTGGTGTTACCAGTATTTATTATTAAATCACAAAATAATTAAAGTTGTTTTTTGCATACAATTTCTTAACAAAGCAATGTTAGTCTTAAAGTGCTTGGTAACAACTATGAACTTTAAAGCTCAAGTAAAATATTTTTTTGCATACGGCCCATTATGTTTAAGCGAAAAAAAATCTTTTAACTACATTTTAAACTAAATTCGGCGTTATTAAACCAAATTGATGCATGATAGTTGACAATGAATTTTTATTAAGTTTAACAAATATACCAATCAATATCTGCATACTGCGTATCTTAAATACCCGATCGGCTCTTTTGGTAAGACTATATCACAGATTTAGCATAAATTCAATTTAATGTGATAACCAGGGAAACCGCAAATATGCAATTGCATGTTTTTTCTTGTGCGACGTATTCATGCGGGGACAAAATATTTATCCGTTTCAGCATTTTTTATTAATTTTGGCATCGATTTGTTAGTGAATATTTTTGCATATTTTGCCCTTTAAAGCATATTTTTGCATATTTTACCCTTTAAAGCATGTTTTTGCATTTATCACTCTAACACGCATATTTTTTTTAGCATATTTTCTAATTTTTAGAGCATAATTTACGCTTTTAGGGCATATTTTCAAATTAAATAAATAAAATAAAATAAATAAAAATTTTTATTTTAATTTTCTTACAAGCTTAAGTGTTGCACAAAATTTTTATTTTTATTTTTCGCCATCTAAGTCTCATTTTTAATGTTCCATGTAGTGTATAAATTTTCGTAGTTATTACGGACGTTAGTTTCAATAAAAAATTCTATTTTTCTATTTGTGACGGACTCTAACCCGAGTAGACGTTGAAGGAACATTGTCAATATATAAAAGTTTATTTAGATGTGGCATGCAACGATTTTATTTGAAAATCTATATTGACCTAGATTGTTGTTTATTGCAATAAATATACATACATACAAATCTTGTCTTATTTATCGAAAATATAGTTCCAAAGTTTTAATTCTGATATCGTGATCTCTTTTGAACTTGAAGTTAAATTTTTCGAGATTATCAAAAAAAAAATTAATTTGTATTATTTGCTTTAGTCAAAATATGTATGGCAATTTTGTTTCAATACGGCAGTTATTCTTTGTTAATTTTCTATCGTTTGCTTTTTTGCTTATTTTATATGCAAATGTTGTTGAATTTTTTAATTAAAAAAATATTTTCATTTAAAATAAACCAATTTATTTTATTTTAAGAGCATATTTTTTGAGTTTTTTGTGCATATTTTCAAGTTTTTAGTGCATATTGAATGCGCATAAAACACTTCTTTTAGAGCACATTTCTGGTTTCCCTGGTGATAACAATACATTTCAATACGATAAAATATTTATAATCAGTTGGGGTATTCACAGCAGTGTCTTAAGTGTCCTAAGTGTCATAATGTCTTAAAATTTTACAAAGTTTAGAAAAATTGTTAAAAAAAAGGTCCTAAAGTAATAAGACTTTTGCATTAAACACATTCGACACAGCAGGCTACGGGCTACAATCTGTCAAAAATAGAATACACACATTCTTATGGTAACAATTATTTTAACGACAGTAGGCTACACGACTGCACGACCACCGTTGTAGCTGTCGCCAACTTTAAACTAATTTCTATTTCTCTGGCTACAATGAGCAAATGCAGTGTTACCAGTATAATACAAAATGGTGAATGAATGATATCGTACAATTATTTCATACTATTTACTAGAAACAATATCCAAAAATTTATGTAAAGAATAAATTGATTCATTATTGTACTTTTATGTGAAATAAGTACATTTTAAAAGAAAAATTAATTTTTATAAATGCAAAATATATGAAAGTGGCAATACTGAACTATGTATTTGTACTTGAATATCAGCTGCAGATGGTGCTGCTGCCGTCTCCAAAATAATTAAATAGCTGGCTACGAGGCGACAAATGCTGCTAGCGGCATTTGAAGTCGTGTGTTCGTGTAGCCTGCTGTGGTGAATGTGTTTAATGCATTTCTCAGCTATGCGTTAGAGTTTACCAAAGGAATTGAGAGAGAGAGAGAGAGAGAGTAAGCAAACAAATAAGTACAATATTTATAATTGTAAGTAATGCCGGGTTGCTCACAGCAGTCATATGTTTTCGTGTTATTACTTTAAAACGTGTTACTTTATGAGTACCATTTGAATACCCCAAGTATGTTTTTTTTTTTAATTGAAAATTTTTTGAATTTATATATTCTGAATTTTATGAAAACAAATTTGAAATAATTTTTGAATATAATTTTCAAACCGAAACAGAGGGGAAATATTGAATTAATACGGTAGCGCGATTTTACCGGAAATTTCATCATCTTTATATGTGGCAGGTGAGTGAATGTCAAGAAAAAAATGAGATAATGCAAGTAGCTTTAACCTTTTCTATTCCCTTTGGCCAAAAGAATATAGGGCCTGCCCCACTATGTCGATAAAGGTCGACTTTTCGCACACTTACATTCAAGATAAAACAAATTTTAAAATTTTTAAATTGTGTTTTGAATGTAAGTGTCATTATATTGAGCGCTTGTCGCACGCAGCGAATCTTTCTACAAAGTTTTTTAAGAATATTTAAAGAAATTTTCGCCCTTAAATATTTTTGGCCAAGGAAAATGGTCGTCTGAGCCATAGTGCGTGCAGTGGTATTAAAAAGTTTCATCATCAAAATGTTATTCTTAAGTGTATAAGAATTTTTTTTTTGTAAATGTAGTAAAACTCTACAGAATAACGTTCGTAATTGTATGCATTTTCATATTGTCTGCGCTCTCTCTCTCTCTCTCCTTCTCGCTCACTCTTTCCATAAACGAGTGCACTTTACAAATAAAACAAAACAAAGCAAAAAAATAAACAGCAAAAAAAAAATTGTATTAAAATAAAAAAAAAATAATAATAACCAGATAGTTACAAAAACAAAACGAAATAAAACCCATTACTATGAATGTTCGCATAAATGTGTATTTTTTTTTGGATATCCTCATTACCATATAAACACTCCTGAATACAAACACACACATAAAAATGGTAATTGCATGTATCGTATGAGTACGAGAAATTTAAGAATTTTTGTTCTGTGCGAGTAACTATCCTGCAGGAAATGCGAATAGTGACATTGTCTGTAGTACTACTGACCAGCTGTACCCAAGCTAATGTAATCATCTATTGACATTTAACATTAGCTTGTCATTGAAAATTCACCACTAGACTGTAGCACTACTGACTAAGTAGTTCTTTTGGGACCACGTAGAGACATTGGCAATTGAAGGGGTTTTAGTCTACAATATCGATATTTCCTCGCTCGATGTAAATAGTAAAATTGTAGTGATTGCCTAGTGACATTGTCAATAGTACTACTGACCAGGTGTACCCCAACCATCATAATCGCCTATTGACATATAACATAGGGTTTTCATTGAAAATTTACCAGTAGAGTTTAGTTCTTTTGCGACCACATGGAGACATTTGAAGCAGAGGTTCACTAGTACATTTAAGTGGCCCTCGTCTACAGTTTTATAAGGGTTGGGGCAACAAACTTAAACACACATACTATATATGGTCATTTTCACAGGAATGTCAACTTTTTGTAGCGTGCGACACCAAGCAAATATGCTTGTTTTTTTTTAAGAAATCTAAACTTTTTTATACTTCTTTATATATTTATGTAAGCCGTCAGCAGTTCTACGTTAGGTAAAATGTTAAGGAAAATCGAGCCACATTGTTCAGAAATACAAGGTTAATTACTTGCTGTCGCACGCGACATAAAAGTGGAATTTCTCAGAGAAATGCCCATATGTATTTGTTTAATATTATTTTTTTTATTAAAAGTTAAATAAATTATTAAGACCGAAATATTTTCTAAATATATACCTTTTTCGATTGTAGCTTAAAACATACTAATTGAAATTAAAAGTTTTCATTCGAAACTAAAAAAAAAACATTTGTTTAAAATCGAAACAGTCAATGAGAAGCAGTAACGGCTTGCAACTCTGCTATTGAATGTACAGCATAATAAAAATAGAAAACAAACTTAACGAACGCGTCATTGACAATGGCAGCGGAAATACACTGGAACTGTTGTCTCTAAGGTATTTCTACTCGCCCATAAAAAGAAAGTTGTCAGAGAATAGGGTTGACACAGAGACATATGGTTCTAGGCTGACTAGAGGGTACAAACAGTTTACATACTCATGTAAACACGTGTGTATGTATGCGTGTAAAAACAAATCCAAAATTAGTTTTTAAGTTGAGTACGGAATCGAATTTGATGAGAGCCAACAAATTTATTCTCAGCTACTTTAAAACTCATTTCAGTATTATATTAACATTTTGCAGTTGTTATTTTAGATGGCAGCGTTAGCCGAGTGGTAGCGCGTTGAGTACACAACGTGTGATGTTACATGTTCGAACCCCAGAAAAAAATTTTTAATTTACTGACTACCAGGTGATTTAAAAAAGTCAACTTTAAGTTAGCTGAAAGTAGTGCAGACTGAGACAATTGACTAGCGCCTAGGACATCGCAATGTTAAAATAGTCAGTTGATAACATTGCAAGGTAGTCCAAGTGTCAGTCAGTACTAGTTGCTAAATAGTTAGCTTAAAGTTAGTTTAAAGTTATCTAAATTTCCGCCAGGGTGCATTCACTTCATGTATGCTTGAATATACATACATACGTCGTTATTGGGCGTTTTATAGTGCCGTACATGCATTATTGTCTATACATATGTGTGTATATGCTTTTATGCATTTTATTTTACGTATCACTAAAGCTAATAATTCATCCTGCTGCTGCAGTATGTTACATTCTTATGCTTTTAATGTATGATAAATGTTTAATTTTGTATTGTAGATGTTGCTGTTATAAGTCCAATATATCTACATTGTACATACATACATCTTTATTTTTTTACATATACTCGTACTTGCCGTTGTTATGCTTAAAAATTATTATTATTATTATTAAGGTTAAATAATGTATTACGAAGTAAGTGTAACTTATATAATTTAAGGTTTATAGCCAACAAATCTTTTGTACGAGTATTTGTACGCCTTTCATTATACGATTTTAAAGTTTTTAAGGTGGGCAGTGTGCCTTGTCAAAGCAAAAAGTTTTAAGGGCATCTAAAAGGTTGGAAAGAATTCGAGTTATACGAACAGTGTTAGAAAAACTTTAAATTGTATTTAGTTTTATTACTATTGTTCGAATTTTATTTGTTTCTGTATTTATGCTTTGATTAGGCTAAAGTTCGTATCGCTTTGTAAGCCAAATTACATATGATAATTATTAATGAAGAAATAACACCAAAGTTATAAATATTCAAACGACAAACGGCAATGGCAAGACTGTTGCAAATTTTCAGATGGTAAAATTGAACTTTCATTCCAAAAAAAAGCTTTCAGCAAATTCTAATAAGATGAATCAAAACAATTCACATATTCCATTGCAATAGTATTTGAAGCAGAAATATTTATCAACTGACACCATCTACAGTATGAAGTCGTGCACGAGACCATTTATAAGAACTTTCAAGACATGAGAGATTTTTCAAATGCTGTACTACAGCGAAATATTCTAAAGCAAACGCTAAACAACACTATTGGTAAGACATTTGTTTCATTTGTTTGTCTTGCCAACAGTGTTGTGTAGCGTTTGTTTTAGAATATTTCGGTGCAGTAAAGCATTTGAAAAATGTCTCATGTGTTGAAAGGACTTATAAATGGTCTTGTGCAGGACTTTAATACAGTAGACCAAACACAAAACAACGCTACCGAATGTAGCACTCTTACTTGTTTTTATTTAGCTTTTTTTTAATTACTTAAAATATGCAAAAATACTGAAGTATATTTATCCGTGTCCGTGTCCACAGACCAAACGGCTAGACCGATTTTGATTTAGTTTTTTCTGTTTGAAAGGTGACTTGATCGAGAAGGTTCTTAACTATGTTTGAAGAAAATCGGTTTAGAAGATATCACATCTTTTCTAGATATATCGGGGGTTTTTAAAATTTTTAATTAAATATGTAATAAAATATAACAAAAGTTAAAAAATTAACAAAAAATCTCGATATATCTAGAAAAGATGTGACATCTTTTAAACGGCCGGATTGATTTTCTTCAAACATAGTTAAGAACTTTCTCAAGTCACCTTTCAAACAGAAAAAACCAAATCGAAATCGGTCCAGCCGTTTGGTCTGTACGTGCAGTCTAGATAGACAGACACATACTAAAAGCTTGTACCACCCCTTTTTTTGGTCGGGGGTTAAAAATACTGAAGTATATTTCACGTTGAGTTGAAATCAGGCATATATTTGATTATATTTCAATTAAAAATAAAGTTTTCATTACATATTTCCTAAAAAAAAATTATTTACGGCCTGTCCCGCGATGTCACCAAGAATCGTTCGATCGAATACTTATATTGAAAACAACAACAAATTTTCTAATGTCATTGTTGTTTACAATACAAGTTGTCGATCGAACGATTTCTGGTGACATCGTATGACAGGCCGTAAATAATTTTTTTTTCAATATTTATTTATTGTATCTTCAGAAAAAAAAAATTAACTAACAATAAGTAATCAAATCTTAGGTCTAGATATAATTAATGGGCCGGACCTATGTCGAACACAAGTTTAGTGATAGTAATTCTTCATACAAGAATTACGATGATGATACATGAATATTCCTCAAAAAGTTTTATCTGCGATATTGCGTATTAGAGCCCTACGGCCTGTCCCACAATGTCTCCAGAAATCGTTCGATCGACAAATTATATTGCAAAGAACAATATCAGGCCAGGGGCTTAGGATGAGACTCGAGTTTTGTTAAATATTTGCCTGCGTATTTTGCAATTTATTCAGTCAATTGTGGCATATTTAAATCACAATGTAAATTTTAATTTTTGATATACCATGGAGCCGATGTTTCAAACGTAAAATTTTGTTTTGCCCTCGTTGGATTTTCTCAACATTTGAAGCTAAAGCAGTGCCCCATAACTAAATTCCGTAGCAAAAACGACTTGTATAGTAAAAGTTTGAAGTAAATGAGCGATATGTTTTTTTTAATAAATATTTTTAAAAATATGTGCATATGTTATATTTTTGGTGCATATTTTGCATTTGTAATGTTACATTTAAGGCGCCTAAAATACCTATTTTTAATGCCTAAAGTCGTTTATCCTATTTATCATATTTTCTTACCAAGTTGCCAAAAAGATATCCTATCAAATATTTTGCTTATAATTTGCAATTCAATTTATTTACGTTGCGTCTGAAAAATAAATGTTATTTTTCGCCATTTTGTTTGTAACTGTAGCAACATTTACACTAAACACATTCATGTCGTCAAACCGGCCCGCCCACTGAATGCGTGAACGCTTCATAAAATGCACACTTTAAACGTACTTTTTCATATAAAAGCTTTTTATTTTTATTTATTGGCTTTTTGCTGTTGGCAACAAAAGAACTATGCACAAGAACACAATATTTTAATAGTTAACAATAATAATTTTGCGTGGTATTTATAAATACATGATTTTTTTTGTTAAAGAAATATAACTTCAACGAATATGAATTAATGAAAAAATTTTTAATTATTAAAATATCATAGCAATGAAATTAACGGCTGTAAAGCTTAAAAGTATGTGTCTTTATGTTTATAAAAGTAATTATGCAATATTTTACCAAAAATTGCCAGCTTTTATTATTGCAACTTTTTTAAGACACCGAATGTTCATCATTTACATTATCTTCAATTTATTTTTACATATTTTGGCTACAATGACTTTTTGGCATATTTTATCTGCTTTCGGCGCGAGAATTTTGTGTTGGTGTTAATTATTCGAAGAATAACAACAAGTACTTTTATTTAAAAAATTTCGTTAATTGTAATTATCAGGGAAACCGCAAATATGCAATTGCATGTTTTTTTTTCTTGTGTAACGATTTGTTGGTGCATAAATCGGCGAAAACAGCTTTACGTAATATATGGACAGCCCCTTAGTGCTTAAGTTTTTTAACTTTAAAATTTCTTTAATTTTATTAATACAAATATAGTGTCCTATAGTTTTCTGCCACGTTCCCTATCTAGTTACTGTCTGATGTATCCGTATCGTATCGCTGAATATTTTTTATTAAAAGCTGCAACACTCAAAAGAGTCTACAAAAGCTTTTTATATCCACATAAAAGTGCGGAACCAGTAGAGAGCACAGACAAAAAAATTACGCACACATTTTTGTGTTTAAAAGGGCTGTCGTCCCATGCAGCGTGACCGTTTGACCGTCTAAAGTGGCAAATTGCCACTTTACCTGCCTTGCCACTTTTTTGTCTCGTTTTGTTTTTAATGTTGTGCCTTTTTTTTTGATAAATCCCCTATTTGGTGCCACTTTGCGAAAAATGTCATCGGGCACCCTGATCCCATGCTCTTGTTTTTTTTTCAATGGTATTGATATTCTTGACTTCAGCCAATGTATTGAATTTTTCAAATGAGTTGAAGGAGTCCCTACGGTGCTTTTGAATATCGAATAATAACACACAAAATGCGATGGTAAATTTTTCTAGTTTTTCTCTTTTTTTTTTTTTGTTCTTACACAGTTGTAATAACTGCAGCTCTTACGAGGCGGTTCGGAAACTTCTTAGCCTATCAATGAAAGAGAATAGTTAGTTTTTCAAAAATATTTTTATTTTTCAATATAATCTCCTGAAACTTCAATACACTTAGTCCAACGCTTTTCTAGCAATTCTATCCCTTGATTAAAATAGTTTTCCTCAAGGTCTTCAAAATAGTGGTTTACAACTGTAATTGCATCTTCATTTGAGGTAAAACCCTTGCCAGCAAGGAAGTTTTTTAGATTTGGGAACAGGTAGAAGTCACTGGGAGCCAAATCAAGAGAATAAGGGGGGTGGTCAAGCAACTCGTACTTTAATTCGTTGATTTTAGCCATTGTTAAAACACTCTTGTGCGCTGGTGCGTTGTCTTGATGAAAAATTATTTTTTTTTGTTGTAAGCCAGGACGTTTTTCTCGAATTTGTACATTTAATTGATCCAAAAGGTTGCAATAGTAGTCTGAATTTATTGTTTTACCCTTTTGCAGATAGTCAATCAATAAAATACCTTTGAAGTCCCAAAAAACCGTTGCCATAACCTTACCAGCCGATTGAATTGTTTTTGCCTTCTTTGGGGCACTTCCTCCAGCTTCAGTCCATTGTTTGGATTGTTCTTTTGTCTCTGGAGTATTGTGGTGGATCCATGTCTCATCAACAGTTATGAAACGACGCTTAAACTCCATTTTATTTCGCTTAAAACGATCCAAACAAGCTTGAGAAATGTTCATTCTTATGCGTTTTTGGTCGACTGTTAACAAATGTGGCACCCATCTTGCAGAAAGCTTTTTCATCTGTAGTTCTTCATGCAAAATTAAGTGGACTCGATCATTTGAGATGCCCATGATATTAGCTATTTCACACACTTTTATTCGTCGATCATTTAATACCATATCATGCACTTTGGCTACAATTTCTGTTGTTCTTGCTGTTTTTGGACGTCCACTACGTGGTTCATCTTCAATGCTTGTACGACCACGTTTAAATTCAGCAACCCAATTTTTTACTGTTGCATATGAAGGAGCACTTTCACCTAACACATTCACCACATCATTATGAATTTCTTGTCCCGATAAACCTTTTTTATGTAAATATTTAATGACACCACGCATTTCTAATTTTTCCATTGTTAAAAAATCGCGGATGCGTCTTTTGTGAACACCTGTTTCTATATGAAGGAGTTGCCAGATCGAAACAAAATTTAACATGTGTTTATAGCAGAGATGGAAGTTTCCAAAACACTTAACTTTTTTTTGTTTATACCGCGCTTTTTGTGCTAGGCTAAGAATTTTCCGAACCGCCCTCGTAAATACTTTGGAACTAATCAAAAAACCAAATTTTGATTTATATCATGAAAAAATTAAAAAAAATGTATTAAAAATATACATTTATAATGAAATATGCAAAAATATGTATTTATTATAAAATATGCAAATATATGCACTAACAAATCAATGCAATTTTGTCGCAAATTTGTTGATTCGCAAAGATATTTTATTTACGTTGACATGAAAATCCTTTCCCTAAGTATTACATATGTAGTGTCCGAAGGTAGCCAACCTCGTGTGTGAGTCAGAGTGTTTTGTGTCAAATAATTTATATTTTTATCTCTGACATAAACCTGTTGATAAAATTATCATATTATTAGCACAAATTATGCTTAAAATTTATCGAAAAAACAAACCGATCGTTAGCTTATCGGTAGCTCTTATATTAATTTTTTTTTTTTTTGGAATCAAAAGATATTTATATGTCCTTGGAAGTTAACACAATGGGCCTTAATTGTTCTCTTTCAATTTAAACTGGTAACGCTTAAAACTAGATGTTACTGCATATTCATGTATGTACACACATACATGCATGCATAAATATGTTTTTGTACATATGTATATATATTGTACATACATATATACAAACGTAACCGTGTGTGTTTCACTAGCATATTTTTTTAATTGGCTGGCTATTAATTACTTTTAAAATGAAAATGAGTGTGTCTCTCTCTGTGTGCTGATTCATAAATATGTATGTATGTATGTGTAGGTATTTACATATGTACGTATATAGCTGGAAAAAGTTTTATAATGAATGTATAAATGGGTAGACATTGGCGTTTATTTGCATACACACCGATACATTTATTGAATTGTTTTAAACATTAATTTTTAATAATGGTAATTACGGGTTGGTAAATGCAACGAGAAAAAAATTCAACGCAATTAATTAAATTTTCAATATATCCATGCAAAAGCAAATAAGCGATACAAAACCAGCCGTGAATAAACCCTCACTACAGCTGTAAACAATCAGAAATTATTATATTTCATGAAAAATTTTCATTACAACTTCAACATAAAACAAGTAAGAGTGCTATATTTGCCCGTGCCGAATCTAATATACCTATACATATACATATGTAATGGGTGTTTTTTATTGAGGTATAGAACTTTAAGTTGGCATCACTTTTTTAACTGGCGGCCATTTTGTCAGCTGTCAAGTGATTAATATTTAGTTTGGTTTGCCATTTCATCATGAACAGGTTGACAAAAGAACAACGCTTGCAAATCGTGCAAATTTATTTCGAAAATAATGGTTCAGTTCGCGAAGTTTACCGCAAGCTCCGTCCATTTTATGGTCGACATAATCGTCCATCAGAGCAATTAATTCGGTTAACCATGGATCGTTTTCGCACTACGTTTACTCTATGTGATAATACGCATCCGCAGAGACGTCGAACAGTGCGCACCGAAGAAACAATTGCCGCTGTAGAGCAAAGTGTTGAAGAGGACCCGAATGAATCGATTCGCCACCGTGCACAGCAATTGGAGCTTTGTCCATCAACTTTATGGAAGATTTTGAAGATTTTGAATGTGGATGAGTTGTGGTTCCAACAAGACGGCGCTACATGCCACACAGCGCACGTCACAATCGATTTATTGAAGGAAACATTCGATGAGCGCATAATTTCGCGGAATGGACCTGTCAATTGGCCACCAAGATCGTGTGATTTGACACCATTGGATTATTTTCTTTGGGGATATGTGAAGTCGCTCGTCTACGCCAACAAACCAGAAACGTTAGGGGACTTGGAAGCCAACATTCGTGGCGTTATTGCCAACATACGGCCCCATATGCTCGAAAAAGTGGTTGAAAATTGGACCTGTAGAATTGGCTTTATTTGAGCCAGCCGCGGCGGCCACATGCCCGAAATCATATTTAAACATTAATGGCATAAAATTATCCTTCCAATAAAGCCAAATTGATGGACATTAAAACGATTTTCTTGTGTTTTATTTCAATTCGAAGTTCTATACCTCTAAAAAAAACACCCTGTAGTATACAGTTACATACAAAAGTACATACATAAATTTTCTTAACAAATTTATAATTTGTTGTCCTAGTGCAATTTTTAGTAATGCCGGCCATACACTACACAAGTTCAGTGCTCAACTCTGGCACTAAGTAATAAACTAAGCTTGTGACACACACTATACAAGTAAACTGTGGATATCCAGAATATTTGTTCTGCGCTCATTTCTTGTTGCGAACCCTTAAAAAATCGCGACACAACTGAACATTTGCAACATACACTACACAAGTTCACTGTACAGTTTTCAAACTTGAGCAAATATCAAAATCATTTTGATATTTACTCAGTTCACTGCGTAAATAGCACAACCACCCCCAAACACTACACAAACGCACTGTACAGTGTCAGGCTTATGCAGTGAACTTGTGTAGTGTATGGCCGGCATAAGTGACCCCTCGGCATTTTTCGACTTAAGAATTTGATTCAAATATTTTATTTTCGATATTAGCAATAGTTAAATATTTTAATCTTCACTCTGTATTTAAGAAATATTTTATATACACCCTTATTCCAGTTGTCAACATCGACGTCGCGTCAATGCAATACCAAAAAATTGGTGCTTGTTTACTCGCTCTCGAGATGTTCATAAACCGTGCTACTATTTTCTAACCTTCAAAAATTAGTCTAAGTATTTTACCTCCATACCAAGTAAACCAACTTGTTTTATATTTTCCCGTATTTAATAATCTTTGATGATCCAAAAACGTTAAGTGTCTCATATATGTATATATCGGGGTACTATCTAAACGGTTTTTATTCCTAAAGAATTTTTTAGATTTTGTTCAGCCGAAGGGAATAGTTACAGAGAAATGAAATGGAATATTTCCTTTGATTTATTTTATAGTTATGAGTGTTCTTAAACGATAAATTTGACTTTTATGCCCCTGTGGTTGACTGGTAGCGATGCTAGCCTCTCAGTCCATAAGCCGTGCGTTAGACTCCCGCCACAGCCCCTAGGTGTTTTCCGCAGACAAGCTAATCGCTTCGGGGGCTGTGTGAGTTAAAAAAAAATAAAAAATAAAAAATTATTAAGGGCTCGTTACAAGCTGTCAACGAAAGATAACTGTGCTCAGAGCATAAAAAGCAACATGGCGCAGACCTTCGTTTATACTTACATTAGTTATTCATATAAAAATTTAAGGAATATAACACAAATCTTGAATAACGATCTTCTTGAAACATGAAATATATAAAAAAAATTTTTTTGGTTACATTTTTTGAATTTCCAAAACCGTAACCATAATTTTAATTTTTCTGGGTTTTAATGCTAATTTAATTCTTTTTAAAATAGGCAATATATTTAATTACCACATAAATAATTAGTTTTATTTAATTAGTGTTATAAATAGCACAAAAAGTGTAAGTTTCTCAACCCTGGAATCATTATTTTATACTTTTCTGATGCCTTTTACCAATCTAGTTGTTTAAAAGGAAAAAAGGAAATAAGGAAAAATCTGTTTTAATTCGTTAGTTTCATATCAAAGAAAATATAAAATTTTCCAGCTCTGTGGCTTTTTATTTTTATTTTTTGTTATTTGCCTCAATTTGTATACTAAGCTTTTCGTTCCAAATTATAAAATAAAATTAATTTATAAAGAAAAAAAATTAATTAGACCTAGTTACTTTTATATATTACAAAAAGTGTAAGCTTCCCAATCCTGGAATCATCCTTTTAGCTTTTCCTCATATCTTACACAAATATGTAGCTTTCAAAAATGTAGGATATGTTTAATTTATAGAGAAAAAGGGAAAAATTAGTTTTACTAGGTTACTTTTATATAACAAAAAAAATTACGTTTTCCAATCCAGGAAATGTATTTTTTATATTTATTTTATTATTTTTTATTTTCAATACCAATTTCATTCGTACTAAAACATAAAATAAGTTTATTTAAAATAAAAATAAAATAGTTTTAGCTAGTTAGATACTTTTTTATGTATATGGCAAAATCAAGTTTAAGTTTTCCAGTTCTGAAACACTCTGCTCGATTTCGCTGATTTTCAATAGCAATCTATTTCGGATTATTTCTGAAGCACCACTTTAAGACCGAAATCTCTAGCTTTTCTGGGAGCTTTGGAAAATCGATTTCACGTACAGACAGACGGACAGACTGACGTGGTTTATTTGTCGTCCCTATTTATAAGGACCTAGAATACTTTATAGGTGGAAGTTACACAACATTTTTGATGAAGAGTATAAAAAGGATAGTAATTATATAAATTTTAGCAATTAAAACCTGAGACTTCTGTTATTATAGCTGGCAACTAGCGGCAACATATGTTGATTTCTGATGGCAACTCGCACTAATATGGGTAACCATATTAGTTTTTGCATAACTTTTTAAAGTAAAAAGGTGGTAGAGTTAAAAAAAATATAAGAAATTACAATTTAATTAAACTATGTATGCCTTCTTTGGTAAGTTTAAAATATGCCTTAAAATAATTTCTAAAAGTTATTTTAAGCAATAACAATAACTCACAGTGGAGACGTTATTTCTAAAGGATTTGAATTGTTCCTTAAGTGGCTTCTAATAGTTTAAACATTTCGAACTCCCTTCTCTGCATCGAAAAATAGTTCTACTTAATCATAATCATCTTTATTATGTATAAAAAATTTTTTTTTGCTTTTTTTAGCACTTATATTTTTTCTGCCTTATTCATAGCAAATACTTTGGTTTTATAAAGGGTTTATAAAACAAAGTCTTGTATGAAAATTTTCATTTACGCTTTGGTGCAATAAAAAATTGGAAAAATTATATCTCGTATAATAAATTTCTATCACAAGATGTCTTTCAAGTGATTTAATTCAAAGTAAAATTTTATAAATAAAACCTTTGTTCATTAAAAAAAATATTAGAAGGTATAACTTTAATCTCTTTGCGTTCATTTATTTATTTATTTTTTTTTTATAATTAAAAAATTCGATAACAGCCATAGCAATAAGTTCAAGACATTTTCTTCTTCACCAGGACGAAATGAAAATTAAACAAATAATATAGGCAAAAAGAAAAATCAAAATAAAATACCTTTAATCCTCAAGACTTCATCATCATTAAATATTTTATTAATTGCTTCCTAAGTTAAATAGAAAGAAAGAAAAAGAAATTGAACATTTAAATACTTCAGCTGATTGTGGAAAGTGTATAAAAGTACGACACAAAAACATTTGCTTACATCCTTCTTAACTAACAGTCATTAAGTTGATTTAAAAATAAGGACAAAATAAAATGAGAGAAAGAAATAAATGAGTAAGGAAGCAGGAAGAAAAATACACTGGTAAAACAATTAAAATAAAAGTAAAAGAACCATTAAGCAGCTACCAAAATACCATTTAAGTTTGTCCATCACTCAAAGCCTTTAAGATACATAACGTAATACAAGCCTACAAAGACAACAATATATATGTGTATGTATAGTGACGGCAATTTGTTTTTTTTTTAACTTTTAATTTTTGCAACAGGAAATATAAAAAAGTAATGTACAAGTGTGTATCGTCCGTCAGAGGTTTTTAATGTCCAAAGAATGATTTGAGAGTATAGACAAGAACCAGAAACAAAATTAAATACTCGTACATTTGTCAAAAGTCACGCAGAACACAAATTACAAAACATAAATCGAGATTAAAGTTTAAAAACAAAATGATTACTTTGCTTGCACACTACACTTTTGAACACACACATGCACACACTCTCATATACACGAGAGCGAACAGTAAAACACTCTTCACAGCACATAGACACGCTAACCCATACAAGAGTATTTACTTACACATGTACATATGTATGTGTGTATGTATTTATGCACATCTACGTTTAAACAACCAATTACTCTTCCGGTTTGTGTGCCAAGAAGTTGGCTGCATTTTACATACGTTGCAACACATACACATACACACACACACACACACACACACGCACACAAATACGCACGCACATACACACACAGAGTTGTGCAATATAAAACAGCAACGATATGGTAGTAAGGTACTCATGCAGAGTGGTGGACATTAATAGCAGCCATAAAATGTTGAATTTTCAAACGAAATTCGTAAAAAGCTCTAATTAAGGATTAAGCATTAAGGACATTGTTTCAAAATAACAAATCATATTTAGAAAATGATAAACGTTTGCGAAAATTTCATGGTTCTAAAATCCGTGAAATTTTTAGTTCATTTTTAATTTTAAATTATATTATTTTATTGATGTAGCATTTGTAGTAGTATGAGTGAAACCGTTCAAGGCCATGAGGCTAGATTTTAATATAATAGATGAAAAAATTAAATAAAATTAAAAAAAACAACCCTTGAATTCGAATTTTCGAAGATTGAACAAAAATTTTTAAATTGTTGTAACTATAAAACTTTCAAACATAAATTTCTAAATAAATATATTTTACCGAAAATTCTTAAATTCGAAATTCGAAGTCTTAAAGTTTAAAGACAATTCAATGTTTTCGCGGCATCAGTGTAGCTGTTTCCTACTGTTGCAGTTACATTGCATTACAGTCTGGTAACTAAGCCTTAAGTCTGAAGTCTTAAATCGAAAGAAACAGTAAAATTTATTGGACTTTAAGTTAACATTTTCGAACATTAAAAATTATACAATCGTATAGTTAATATCCAAATGCTAACTAATTTCAATTTTTTTTAATTCTTACAGGAAATTTTTTTATTTAATATAGTGAAGTTTTAAGTTGTAACGCTACTTTTTTTATGACGCAAGCCATATCAAGGCGTCAAACAAAAATCGGAAGAAAATTTAAATTGTTCTAAAATTAGTATATTTGAAGTTTTTTTTTTTTTATAAAAAGAAGGGTGCAAAAATGCTTAGATAACTGAAAAAGACATTATAAGCACAAGCTCCTATTTTCGGAATTAGTTCGAATTTTCGAAGATTGCAAAAAATGCTTAACTGGATGTAATTATAAAATCTTTACATGTAAATTTCTGAAAATGTTTAAGTTTCAAATTCTAAGCCTAAAAAATTTACCGATATTCAATATTTTTGCGTTATCTCTTTAAGAGTTCTTAAGTTAGAATTTTCGAATATTGCAAAAAATTTAAAATAAAATTAATTTTAAAGTATTTTTTTTTTAATTTAACGAAAAGTTTTAATTTAAAGTTTTGAAGTTGTAAGTTTTTTTTTAATCAAGTCCAATATTTTAACGCTACTATTAACACCTGTCAAACAAAAATTAGAATAAAATTATAATATTATTATATTTGAAATTTTTTTTATTAAAATAAGGCTGCAAGAATACTTAGGTAACTGAAAAAAAATGTTTAAGCTTAAGTTCGAATTTTCGGACTTAAGTTCGAATTTTCGAAGATTGAAAAAAAATGTTTAATTAAATTTAATTATAAAATCTTTACAAGCAAATTTCTGAAAATTTTTGAGTTGCAAATTTGAAGTCTAAGAAACTTGAAGGTATTCAATATTTTTGCGTTATCTGAAAAAAATATTTTAATTTAAAAAATCTTAAGACAATTTTAAATAAACTGTGTGTCGGCTTTAAAATTTTGTCTTTCAACTGTAGCTTAAAGTTTTTTAATTAAGTTCGAATTTGCGTATATTGAAAAGGTTTTCAAATTAATTTTACTTTAAAGTCTTTATCTTTTTTATTAAATCAGCATTTAAGTTTTCTTTTAATTTAACAGAAATTTTTTTATCAAAATTTTTAAGTTGTAAGCTTTTTTTTTAAGTAAGTCCAAAATTTTAATACTACGACTACCATCCGTAATAAATAATAAGGCAAATTAAAGAAACTGTCAAGTTTAAAGTGCTTTCTTGCAGCTAATCACAGATGTGCATGACGGTTCGCAGGACCATATAGATTACGGGTATCACCAAACAAAACTAATTATTCGAGACAAATGAAGAAAAAGAAGATAAACAAGAAGGCGCAAAAGCTTCCAATGAGTACAACTGAATTTGTCGTATAAAAATTTAAATGGGCATCGATGTTGTGTCCCCGACTATATGTAGCTCATTGTGCTATTTTGCTACCCCACACTTAACCCAAATAGATGACTGTATTTAACATAAATGGTCCCAGGCATTATATATTTCTTTTTTAAGAAATAAACATTAAAGCCAAAAATAAACGCAAGGAGAAACGTAACTTATTCGTGATTTGCAGTGCTTATGTTGGCTATAAATGCTGTGCTATAAATGTGGACTGTGATTGGCAGCAAACCAACAAGTTAATTACCAAAATAAACGTTACTCTATTCATACGTACGTACACTCGTTTTATTAATTTTTTTTTTTGCTTTCCTTCTTAAAATTATTCCTTTGTAGCCACTTTATATCTTGCCAATAAATTTTTACCATATAAATTACGTGAACAAATAAATGCATGTGGGAGAATGATTTGGGCAGAAAGTAAATGAAAAATGTATTGGGATAAATAAAAAAGCAATATGTACAAAATGTTTAAATTGTTCCCACAACTTTTATATCAAAATCAACTGGCTTAAACGTGCGTGTTAAATAGAACCAAAATTTTGTGGTTAGCAATTTCAATTCTACAGTTTAAATTTTATTGCAACTAAATTTTGCTGCAAAATTAATTAAGTGCATGAGGAAAATGATTGAAAATTTAAAAGGGATTTTTATTTACTTTTGCTGGTTGAAATCAATTTTGGTGCATAAATTTGTTTAAGTTTTACAGTTCAAAGGACTTCTTCCATATTTCGTATGATTCTAAATTTAGTATTTTCAATTGTCAACATAAGAGTATTATGAAACACTGCTACATATTCTATGCGAGGATATGGTCTTATGTAACAAGAGATGGTGTGGTTTTCATTCGGAATTTCTGTGTTCAGATAATATAAGGCGGGGTTTTCCAAATTCTGTGCTGACTTTCATAACGATATTACATTTACAGATAAACAAGGTGTCGCAGTGCCGGTCTTTGGACCACATCTTTTCCTCTATTCTATCATAAAAAAGTAAAGTCTTGAGGGCTTTATGTGAATTTATAGCTATGCTCTTTATGTCACGACACAGGAGCTAGGACATGATTTTCGTAACATAAATAATCGACACTATTACAGTTATAAATTTAATTTTGTTTTTATTTATTTGTACTTAAAACCAGAGTACGAAAATAAACCAAAAAAAAAATAAAACAAATTGTTCTTTGAAGTGAGTGAAAAATAAAACAAATCAAAAACAATTAGAAGGATTGCTCAATTTGTTTTTGCACCTGATCACAAACCAGGGGACACAGCCGATCAGCAGTAAACCGGCTAACAGCTGCCACCGGCCGCAAACAATACAATACAATTTAATTGTTCGCCGATAGGAGAGAAAGTAATGGGAAATAAATAGAAACGTTTTGAAATATTTGCGGCGAACTTAATATAATTTTATTGCATTGTCCAACTAGGTATCCGAGTCTAGGTGCGGTATAGCTCCACCCTTCCTAACCTATTTAACACATTAAGTTTGTTTTAAATAGCTAAGCAGCATAGCTATAACCAGGTGTCCTAAGACACTTCTTTTCTTTTTTTAATTTTAGTTCTGCTGTCTCTCTTTAGCAACGTTTTTTTTGGCAGCTCAGCTGTTTTCGTGTATCATGTTACTATTAAACATGTTCAGTTTGGTCTATAATTTAACCAGGAATCTACTTACAAATGAACAACGCTTGCAGATTATTACATTTTATTATCAAAATTCATGCTCGGTTAAGAAAGTGCATCGTGCATTTCTTCCATTTTATGGTCAGTTTGGGCGACCTTTTGAGGCGGCTATTCGGAATCTTTGTGATTAAATTTCGCGTAGAGTGCGGGCAGAGGAAATGCCGCAGCTGTATCCGCCAGTGCTGTTGATGACCGTGGATTATCGATTCGCTGCCATTCGCAGCAATTGGGCCTCTATTACTTTTTTTTTTTGCCCAAAATGGACGAGCTGGACTTGGCTGCCATGTGGTTTCAGCAAGACGGTGCCACATGCCGAACACCACGCAGCACAATGGCCCAATTGAGAGGCGAGTGCGGTGAACAGTTTATTTCACGTTTGGGTTTGGTCAATTGGCCTCCTACATCGTGCGATTTAACGCCTTTAGAATTTTTATTAAGGGGCGATGAAAGCTCGCATCGGTTGGCGCACTGAATGACAGTATTGCAGAATTTATTCGTTGGATGCCGGAAGATATTTGGGAGGGAGTTTGCCAAAATTTAAACCAGCGTATGAACCATTTCAGGCGTATCCGTGGTCAACATTATATGAAATAATCTTTAAACATTGAAGTATAAAGATCATTCCAACGACAAAAATATAGATTTTATAGATTTCTCTAAATTTTATGAGTTTTTTTTTAAATCAAATCCCAAAGCTCTTAAAAAATCACACTTTATTTCGGTTAATTTTGAGGGTACACCAAAGATGAAAAGGAACTCTATTGTTTTCGGTGCGGTGTTAGTCCGTACGTCTGTCTGTGTGTCTGTAACAAACTGTTTTTCATTAGTAATAAGTGGTTAAAATTTTTTGGCCACATTGCACACATGAAATGCCAGATGTAGAATCAATCATACAGAAAATTATATATAAAAACTTGAAATATTTAAAGTTAGTGTATTTTTCTGCAAACTAAGCCAATCAACACTAAATTAAAAAAAATTAAAGGGTACTTTATCAGTAAATGTTATTTTGGCTATGTAATTTTGACAACTTGCTGTATCTTAGAATCCATAAAAGGCAAACTCTTAAAATATTCAAAAACGCCTAAACTAAAAAAACCCCAATGAAAAAAATCGCCAAAAAGAAAAATATCACCAAAATCCGAAAAAATTGCCAAAACAAAAAAAGCGCCAAAACTAAAAACAAGAAAGGTGTCTTAGGACACCCGGTTAAAGCTATGCTTCTTATCTATATAAAACAAACTTAATATGTTTAATAACAATGCAATTATATTATATTATAAGATGATATCAAATTCGCTGCAAATATTTCTAGCTGCGCACGATTAAATTAAATTAATTGTTTGTCATCATTTGCAAAAAAAAAAACAATACAATCGTTTTGTTTTCGTTTCACTGTCTTCAAAGAACGAAACAAAACAAAAACACAAATTTTTTTTCTCTTATTTTCGTACTTTGGTTTTAAGTACAAAGAAATTAAAACAAAAATAAATTTATAACATTAATAGTGGCGATTATTTTTGTTACGAAAACCACATCCAAGCTCCTGTGTCATGGCATAAAGAGCATAGCTCTAATATGTCATATAAGTGTAGCAGTATCTAATTTAATGTTTGCATTACTTTCAACGTCTGCACGTACAATTAAAAGATTCTTATATTTCACTAATGTTGAAGTCGTACAAGTGACAACTATTCAAGGCCAAGTATTTACAAATGTGCATCGACGGCAAAGAGAAAGAAAGAGTTTTTTTATTGTTGGCACCTGAACAGCCACACATACCTGCTGCACAAAAACACTCGCAATCGTGAGAATGAATTTGTTTTTAAAACAAGCATCATATTACGGCCAGATTCCACACGAAAATATGTGCACTAATTTTAAGTAAATAATAGATTTAATTTCACTTTATTTTGTGCATACATGTTCGTATGTTTCAACATAAGTATGTCAATATGTAGGGTTAAGATTTATTCTCATAAGTAGTATGTATATAAGCTATAGTAATTTAATTTTAGTTTTAATCTGAAAATTACTGCGGCCTAGAGCTGCAAATAAAATAAATAATAAACATTTAAATAAATTTGCTTGTTAACATGGCGATCCTGCCATATTTTTTAGAATAAAGGAATACATAGCATATTTGCTTATCCTTTATCTAAAAATAAGAAAGGACAATAGGATCCAACATACAGAGCTTATGCTAAGTTGGATTCCTGTTAATTATTTTTCGCCAAGATGATGAAGAAATGCCTCCTTATGTGCCCATAAAAGAATTGACACCAGCCGAATTGAAGAAACGCAAAAAAGATTCTACCGACAGCCGTTCTCAATCTCTAGTTTGTCCTTAAATGGACCCAAATTTGACTCAAATCTTGAAGGATTCAGAGGAAGCCGAAGCCCGTTGGGAAAAGCAGCTACGAGAGAGCGCAGATCCCAGCCAAAAACCTGAAATTCTATCAATAGGCCCAAAACCCATAAAGCCGAAAAAGAAGAAGGAAGAAAAGCCAAAATATCCAATATTCCCTTTACCAAACACAACAAAATCTAGAGGTGGCCGGCTAAACAAATTAAAGACGGAACTACGTGCTCTCATGCACCAACAAACTTACGCTCAGGGTGGCGAGCTGAAAAAAATAATAAATAAAATAAGTTCGGTAAAAACCGAAATAAAATCAAAAAAAAAAAAAAATTTTAAGCTTTCTATGTAAACATTTTATACATCCTTATATAAGAATTTCCAGCATTATTTTCGTTTAAAAAAAAATAAATAATAATAATTCTACAATATATATACATATTAACAAATACTCTTTGGTAAAATAATTTGTAAACGGCCTTTATCGTTCGAAATTTTTGCAGTGAATAGAAATAACAATAAAAATAAGGCTAGGCCAAAAAACCCAGTAGAATACGAAGAAGAGGAAATTGAAGGAGCTATAAAATTTTTAACTGAACTGTGGAAGGATTTAGGAATAGAAGGAACCCCTACTAGGGATGATGTAATTAACAGACGAAAAGTGGAATTAGAAACAGTGTTGTTAATGAGAAAATATCTAGATTGGTAATTTTTTTTAGGACAATATAATGGGAGCAAAAGAATCTAAAGTAGATCATCCCAACGCAAATGTTGTCAATAACGTAGAAATTATTGACCACAAGGAAGAAATTAACTCTATATGGCTACTTATATTAATCCTTACAATAATAACAGCTCTTAATCTACTACTTAAAATTTACTTAGCACATAAAAGATCGCTCAAAAAGCAGTACATTAGTAGGGCAAATGATTTGGATAAAGTTTAAGTCTGAATGGATTGGCAAACTATCCTCAGTAAATGTAGAAATATTTAAACAGAATTTGAAAAATCATATAAATATCTTAGTATAGACAGACCAATAAAACATGACACCCTAAATAAACATTTTAAAATTCTTTTAGATTGCTTAGAAAAAACAAGAGTGATCCTAAATACTAATTATGCGCGACTAACATCTACACACAAGACTGCAGCGGCCGCATTTTTTTATGACATTAGGAACAAAATACTAAAACTAGCAGCCAAAAGGAACATACAAATTGAATTGCCAGAAACAATACATGAACAAACTGATATAAAGATAATTTTTTCCCCTAAAGATGATGAAAACTGTTACGAAATGAGCCAAACAGTCGTAGAATTTCTCAGTACAGCTTCGAAGTTAATTACAGACTTCGATGGCAAATCTGAAAACTTGCGTTCCTTTATAGACTCACTATCACTGGTTGAATCTATTAAAGGCTCACATGAAACAACTGTAGTTTCATTAATTAAAACAAAACTCAAAGTAAACGCAAGAAATCTAATAAACACTGAGTCAACCATCTCAGAAATTATAAATAAAGGCCCTATTATGAGTTGCATTCGATTTTCGATCTTCGCTGAGTATCGAACATCGAAAATCGAATGTTAAATTCATATTATGAGCATCGAAAATTTCGTTGAGCAACGAATTTTCTATCGAACAGAATTTAGCTCTCGATGAATTTTTTTAATAAGAAATTTTGTTTAAAAATCTAAATGTTTTATTTTTAAGTACACAATCAAGAATTATAATATATTTTTTGTCGATTTTATTCACAATAACGACATTCTTTGTCGAATGCTCGTCATAATATCAAATGACAATTCGTTCGATCAGTACTTTCGACTACAGTCGAAGATCGAAAGTTGCTCATAATAGGGGCCTAAGTTACAAAATACAGTAAAGGGTGAATCAGTAGAAGTAATAACGGCAAAAATACAAAATATAAAACAGAATAATAAAACTGCAAATACATATTGTGCAGAAATTGAGAATCTTGCAAAATCCCTCGAAAGTGCTTACATTACAGACGGGATACCATGTGAATTAGCAACTAAATACTCCACACAAGTGGCAGTAAAAGCCATCACCAAAAACTGCACCATCGATAAAGTAAAACTTATCATGGAAGCAGGACAATTCAATACCATGAATGATGCCATTAGTAAATTTGTCAACAGTTGCACAGAAGCAACTGGACAACAAAATTCTATACTATACTACAAGCAACGTCAAAACACTCGGAATAATAACTTTGGAGGTAATTACACAAGATTCCGTGGAAGAAATAATTACCCACGTAGAAATAATAACAACAACTATAATAATAACAATAATAATAATAGCAATTATTACAGAAACCGACAAAGATTTAATAATAATCGTAGGAACAATAACTACGTAAGAGCAACAGAATCAAATGAACACAATTCGGAAAACTCCGAAATTCCCCTAGGATCAAATCAGTAAAAATTTACCATCTAAATCTAAACTTGAGCTTCTTTATACATATTCAATTAGACAATACTAATACTTCGCTCACACTCTTAGTAGACACGGGAGCAGACATTTCATTAATAAAATCAAAATTCTTTAAACTAAAACAAATTAACACTAACAAAACAACAATTTTAAGTGGAATGGGACAGGGTAACATCAAATCGATTGGAAATACATTTTGTGATTTAAAATTTAAAAACTTTTTAATACCACATTACTTCCAGGTAGTAGATAATAATTTTCCGATACCATGCGATGGAATCATTGGCATGGATTTTATCAAAAAATATAACTGTATATTGGATTTCAACCAAGATAATGATTACCTTATCCTTAGACCATTTAATATACCACATACAATAGATACACCGATTACGAATAACTGCAATGAAATTAATATTCCTCCAAGATGTGAAGTAATACGTCAAGTAAATTTTACCAATTCAAATAACGAATTATTAATTCCAAATCAAGAAATTGAACCAGGTGTTTTTATACCAAATACATTAGTTAAACCTGACAAAGCATTTATTCGTATTCTAAACACTAATAACACCATTACTAAAATCAAACAAAGTAACATAAAAACCGAAAACATCTCTGATTATGAAATTATCAAAGAAAATTTAGGCAAAAACTCAAAAAGAAAATCAGAAATATTAAAAATTTTACAGAAACATTTTCCACAACAATTTAAAACAACATTAACAAAACTACATATGTTCAACATATAGTGATATTTTCGGTTTGGAATCAGAAACAATAACAACTAATAATTTTTATGAACAAAAATTGAGAGTAAAAGATAAAGAACCAGTATATATTAAAAATTATCGTATACCACATACACATAAAGAAGAAATTGACAAACAAGTGAAAAAATTAATAGACGATTAAATTATTGAACCTTCCTATTCTGAGTATAACAGTCCAGTCTTGTTAGTACCAAAGAAGTCACTTCCTAATTCTGACCAAAAAAGATGGAGGCTTGTCATAGATTACAGGCAAATAAATAAAAAATTAATTGCAGATAAATTCCCATTACCTAGAATTGATGATATATTAGACCAACTAGGTAGAGCAAAATATTTTTCATGTTTAGACTTAATGTCAGAATTTCACCAGATAAGTTTAGAGAAAAACTCTAGAGACTTAACAGCTTTTTCAACCAACAATGGTTCATACAGATTTACTAGATTACCTTATGGTTTGAAGATAGCACCACCCAATTCCTTTCAACGAATGATGACACTTGCTTTCAGTGGTTTAAAACCAGACCAAGCCTTTCTATATACGGATGACTTGGTCATACAGGGATGCTCCGAAAAGCACATGCTTTCGAATTTGAAAAACGTTTTTGATCTATGTCGGAAGTACAATCTTAAATTACATCCTGAAAAATGTTCATTCTTCATGAGAGGGGTAACATACCTAGGTCACAAATGTACAGATAAAGCAATATTACCAGACGATAGTAAATATTCAATCATTGAAAACTATCCAACACCAACTAACGCAGACAGTGCAAAAAGATTCGTAGCATTTTGTAACTACTATCGAAGATTTATTAAACAATTTTCTGAATACTCCAGACATTTAACAAAATTATCCAAGAAAAATACACCCTTTGAATGGACGAAAGATTGTGATTATGCATTTAAATATCTCAAAAAAGCATTAATCAGTCCAACCTTACTGCAAGGAATTTTGTATAACAACAGATGCAAGTAAACACGCTTGTGGTGCTGTTTTAACGCAACAACACGAAGATAAACATTTATCTATTGCCTATGCATCCAAAACATTCACAAAAGGAGAAAGTAATAAATCAACAATTGAACAAGAATTGACTGCAATTCATTGGGCAATTACCCACTTCAGACCATATATATATGGAAAACATTTTCTTGTCCGTACTGATCATAGACCACTTTCTTATTTATTTTCAATGAAAAACCCAAGCTCCAAGTTAACAAGAATTAGATTAGATTTAGAAGAATATGACTTTACAGTAGAATATCTTAGGGGAAAAGATAACTATGTTGCTGACGCTCTATCGCGATTTAGAATAAATGACCTAAAAGACATGAATAATAAAATTTGTTCTATATTAAGAGTCACGACCAGATCAATGACCAATAAGAAGGAAAAAGAATTAAATAGTAATTCACATACCAAACAGCATAATATTAATAAAAATAATAATGATTATAAGCCCACACAGAAAAAAGTATTCACCAATTAATATTTTCAATTAAAAAGTTAATTGATTCAATTAAATTTTTAATTGTATATATTAATTTGAGTGGAAAAATTTAGTTAATATTATCAAATTGTTTATACCTAGGTGAAAATTTAATTAATTTTTTAATTGATATTACAAATTTTTTAATTAATAATACAAAATCATTCATATTACTTTTTTGTGTGCAGTATATATGTACCTTTAACAAACACTGACGTCAGAAAATACTATAAACTAAAGATTTCCCCCACAAGATGTTATATCAAACGTGGAAAATCTATAGTAACATATATACAAATTAATGATTTGTTTACTAACGAGAACTTTGACTTAGGACAATTTTTCTCTAGGCTCGAATATGTGGCCCACCGGTGATGCCAAAAGTAGGGAATTTTCCCTTTTTGTAGGGATTTTTCTATAAAATTTTAAGCGTAGGGAAAAAAGGACAGATTTTTTATTTTGAGCAAAATGTAGGGACTTTTTGCAATTATTGCTTTTTCAATTTTTTAGACATATAATGCAAAATATTTGTAGAGTTTTTATTTAAGAGCTGAAATTGTCCACATAACTTAAATTTTTTTTGCAGAAACACTACTGTATGAATTCTAACAATCTGAAAAGCAATTGCAATATCCACACATATGTAGGTATATAGCTAAATATGACAAATGGCAATAATAATGTTTTAGTGTTTGTATATTGTTACGTTTTTATTCTCTGTTAAAAACGCTTTTCCGTAGATTCGTAGATTTGCAATAAATAAAAGACCCCAGTGTACTAATTAGGGTTAAGAATGATACAATCTTTATTTACTATAAATACCACTAATCTAAATCTAGTTCAAGAGCTTAAATACAAACACATAGGTTACTTCAATATTCACAACTGGTTACCACTACTCCTTCCTCGCTGTTGTATACGCACGTCTTTGACCACTGGCTGCACTAGTGTTGACACAATTCTGCTTTCTCTGTTGCTCGTCACACACAAGACCCATTCTGCCGACACTTCCAGTTGATACACCAATAACAACTCTATGGCAGACTCTCACAGTTGATACACTAATCAGGACTCGCTGGCTTCACTTACACACGTTTATCAGCTTCCACTGCTCCCTTACTCTTTACTCAAGGGACTCCACAATAAACTCAAATCACGACAGACTCTAACTGTCACTATAGACTGTACTATAGTCTCTTCTACTTCCAACTCACGTATTGTAAAGCACAGACTCAAATATCCACTCAGTGTTGTATCACAAATCACGGACTGCGCACAACTTAATTGTCAACTCACTTGATTAACAACAGACTTCTTATTAGCAACTGCACTTATTCGCAACTGAGCTTCTCCGCAACTGACTTATTCCCAACTAACTTTTGATCGCGACTGAACTGCTGTTGTATGCGTCACCCCTTTTTATACTTCGCACAACAACCACTAGAATTTTCATGCAAAGTCTAGACCGAATGATCATTATCTTCAATGTTGTTTACAAAGCGCGTAATTAAGTTCATGTGGTATACGTGTGTATATGCATACATCATTAAGTGGTTGTTTACTTTTATTTCTGCCTTTAGTTGGAATTGTCAGGCATGTATGTATGTATGCATGTAGCTATGTCTATCTTCATAACAAGCAGAAGCTTGTAGTTGTTTTTGGTTGTTTACTTTTAATCACGTATGTATGTGCTACGCATGTGCATATAGCTATAGTGCTTGTATGTATGTGAATACGTGTGTACGTTTAGTTATCTATTTAAATACTTCTGGATGTTTCCTTATATTGGCCCTGTTCGAATATTCTTGCGTAACACTTATTAATTTTGTCGACGGCCATTTCCGTAACAATATATTGAGTTTTTTTGACAGACAGTCACAAAATAAAAAGAAATGGTCTTGTGTTGTGTAAGCTATGCATCGTGTAAAATTGTGTCACCAATGCTCCACAAACTGATCTCTTTTGCATGGACATTTTTTTAAAATGCTTAAAAGAAATAAATAAAATAGTTTATGTTTAAGATAAACACGGGTAAAAGTTTCATAAAAAAAAAAGAGCCATACAAGAAAGTAAAAAAAGGCATATCAATCTAGCAAGTGGCCTTACTTTTCAATCAATTCCAGAATAAGTCTCTATGACTTTATTAGCAATGTAGTGTGGTGCAATTATATCATTACTAGATATACCAAACGGACGACATAATCGTCCGTATTCTAGATGTAAATAATTATATTAAGATTCAAAGAAAAATTATCTAAACGTCCTAAAAAATTCATTAAAACAGTCACACAATATGCATACATATTTACATAAACAATAATTCGTACATAAAATTAAAAAAAAACCAGAAACAAAATCCCTTTATTAAAGCTACTTCAATTTATTGAACTCTCTTCCTATAAGTTTTATGGCTGTCATACAATAACAAATAAGAGAAAAAAAAATTGGAATAGCAATAGCAAATACTGCAAATACACACACTAGGGATGGGCAAAAAATATCGATATATCGAAATATCGATATTTGAGAAAATAAATATCGATATATATCGCCGATATTTCAAAAACCGATATATCGATACATCGATTCTTATTTACGAGTATCGGGTTTCGATACTTTTAAAAGCTATAGACGGTTTTTAACTGTACGATATTGGCATCACTACTAGTGATGCGAAGAAAAAAAGAGAAATTTCATAACAGCCCACGCGCATCTATAAGGTGACCCCACTAAGCCAGGTGACTTTTATTTGTTAACTAAGCTAAATGCCAAACTTGGATTGTATGGGTATAAGCCTAAAGCCAGAAGTAGTTTTTATTGTCTGTTCTGTTACGAATCAGCTGACTCTTTTTGGTTTATATAGATCTTATACAAGTCCTTAGCTTTTCTGTTTCGTTCTGTTCTGTTTCGGTTCAACCTCTGAAAAAATGCAGAATTAGTTTTGGCTTTCTGTTCTGTTACGAAACATCTGACTCTCTTTTGGTCAAAGAAATCTTATACAAGTCCTTAGCTTTTCTGTTTCGTTCTGTTCTGTTTCTGTTCAGACGTGAAAATAAAAAAAAATTAAGTAATTGTAAGTGACAGAAAAATTAAATAAAAACATTTTAAAATAATTGTGATTGTGCTTTTAGAATTCAAAAAAATTAATTTTTACCAGAAAAACATAAACCATATATTGAAACATAACAATGGACGATACCAAACTCATCAATTCAGTGAAAAACTGTGACCGTTCTGGTCGGAAACAGCTAATTTATTACAGAAAAAAGTAACAATTAAATTTTAGAAATACAACGGCACAGCACAGAACAGAAACATAAAGTAAAAACTAATGAAGCCTTAAGAAGCTATAGTAGTTCCTTTGTATTAAATTTCTTAAAGTGACTAATTGTGCATTGGATATGAATGTAGTTTTTCAGAAATTATCTTATAATACAAAGTAAACATACAGATGTATGGATAAATTTATTTCCTTTTTCGATACCAGTATCAATTTGGGTTTTCTCCACTCATGGAGTTCATTAAGTTTTAAGTTAGCTGTTCCCGATTTCTTTAAATATTATTGTTTGGATGCAAAGTGGATATTTCTCGTATTCCGCAATGATGAACTTTGAAGTGGTATACACGGGCATTCATTAATCAATTATTAACACCCTTATTTATAAAAATTATTGAGGCTTTCTAAAGGCATAATCAGCAAAATTTTTTATGGAAATCTTTTTTTCTAAAGTCTTAAGCAACAATTTTTATGGAAATCTTTTTTTAAAATTCTTAAAAACCCATATGGTATCAATAGTTGTTCAAAATTTATAAATTTTTTTTTGTGTTTATTGCACTATATGTTAGTATGTGTATTTATTTTAGGTTTGGAATATTTTGGCATAAAATATCGATATATCGAAATATCGATGTTTTCGAAAAATATATATAGATACTGTTCAAAAATATCGATACGATATATATCGATACATTTTTTTCATTTGCCCATCCCTAACACACACTCACACACACACGTTTTGTTTCATTTTTAACTGTAAGCTAACAAATGCGTGTGTACTATGTTTGCATGTAGTAGTAGCAACTTTAAACGCTTATAGCTCCCAAAATAATAAACCAATTTCAATAAAATATAGATTCTGCACATCTGTACAGAAATTCCTTTAAAATGATATCAATCTTTCCAAAATCGGTGCAGTAGTTCGGGCGTAAAAGGGATGACAAAGAACGTGTTCGCCTATTAATTATATAGAATAGATATTTAAATTAATTGAGTAATAATACAAATTTTGCTTATTAATTATGAGCCGACGAAAATCGGTACATTGTGCTTAAGAATTTTAATTAATTAATTTATTTTCATATTGATGCAAGGATGTACATATTTTTAATTTATTTTTGTTAATTAATGCTTTAATTACTTTTCTACCTGGTACCCAACTAATGCTGAGTACACATCTGGCATTTCTTGTGGTATCATTTTCAATATGTGTTTTTTATATGGAAATCGATGCCACACAACGAAAAGTATAGGAAATGACAAATGTTGCCACTAATACACACTATTGCGATGTCAAAAAATGCCATAGTGAATACTCGGCATACGACTATAGTCTGTTTTGTACAATATATGAAACAAAGTTTTGTAAAAAATCTACAATATTCACAAAATGTACATTTATTTGTTTTTTTTTTGTTGTTAAAAATAAAAAATTTTCAGCGTAGGGAAAAATGTAGGGAAAATATTTTTGGTTGGAGGGGAAAAGAGGGATTTTTTTTCAATCGTGTAGGGAATTTCCAAAATGTTTACTGGCATCACTGTATGTGGCCGGTAAACATAATATTAATAAATTACAAGTGGCACCTAGTGAGAAAATTGTCGAATTTATCTCTATAAATGAATTTAAAGTTATGGGCAATAAAATATTAAATAAAATTAAAGTAGCGCTACTAAATGAGGTGACCCAAATTGATAGTAAGAATGCCAAGGCAATTCTCGAACTTATGCTGAAATATCACGATGATCCCATAGAAGGAGGACATTGCGGAATATATAGAACAATAGAAAAAATTAAGAGATATTATTATTGGAAAAATATGTCAAAAGACATATCTAAATACGTAAAATCATGTCATAATTGCCAAACTTCCAAAACAACAAAACACATAAAAAGTCCAATGATTATCACACAGACACCTGATAAGGCCTTTGATACGGTTTATGTGGATACTATTGGACCATTTCCAAAATCATTGAAAGAAAACGAATATGCGATCACACTAATATGTGATTTAACTAAGTATTTGGTAACAATACCGATTAGAGACAAAAGTGCCAAAACAATTGCTAAAGCAATTTTTGAAAATTTCATACTCACCTATGGTCCGATGAAGACGTCCATTTCGGACATGGGAACAGAGTATAAAAATTATATTTTAACAGAAATTTGTAACTTGATGAAAATTGAAAAACTAAACTCAGCAGCTTACCACCATCAAACATTAGGAACAGTGGAAAGAAGCCATAGAACCTTTAACGAATACGTACGCTCCTACATTTCAGTAGACAAAATTGACTGGGACGAATGGTTAAAATACTTTACATATTGCTTTAATACAACACCTTCAACAGTTCATAATTACTGTCCTTATGAATTAGTTTTTTCAAAACTTCCGAATAAATTTCATCAATTTACAGAAGTAGATAAAATAACTCCATTATATAATATAGATAATTACGCTAGGGAAGCAAAGTTTAGGTTAGAAGTAGCTTATAAGAGGGCCCAACAATTACTAGATAAGAATAAAATTAGACAAAAAGAAGATTATGATAGAAACATTATAGATTGTAATCTAACTATAGGAGATTTACTTTTACTTAAAAATGAATCAGGTCACAAAGTAGATCCAAACTATAAAGGTCCATACGAAATTAAAAACATAGATATAAGAAATAATATAACAATAGTTGATAAGAAAATTAATAAGCAACAAGTAGTATTTACATAAAAATAGACTTAAATTATACATTACCTAATAAATTAATATCTTACTGCGCAGTAAATGCTAATAACAATAATATTAATAAGTATAAATTAACTAAATGTTATAAATTAAATGTAAAAGAATGTCCATAAAACTAACGTTGTATGAACATTCTTGCGAAAAGTGGAGGTGTAGCAGTATCTAATTTAATGTTTGCATTACTTTCAACGTCTGCACGTACAATTAAAAGATTCTAATATTTCACTAATGTTGAAGTCGTACAAGTGACAACTATTCAAGGCCAAGTATTTACAAATGTGTATCGACGGCAAATTTAAGAAAGAGTTTTTTTATTGTTGGCACCTGAACAGCCACAGCGGCCTAGAGCTGCAAATAAAATAACCCAGTAAAAAAAATTGGAAGTCATTCTAAAGGAAGTACATTTTCATTGCTTCCAAAAAATCGATATTTTTAATTTGCCAATAGTTAGCAGAAAACCAAGTAGAAGTTTATTTTAGTCATACAAAACCTTGTAATTCCTCAATAGTTTTAGAAATTACTCACCAGAATTTTTAAAAAATCGATTTTTTTGAAGAAACTTATGAACTAATTTTGGTCTAAAATTTTAAAGTTATTTGCTTAAATTTACATTAAATTACTGTTTCGCATTTAAATTCCTATAAAAAGAAACTAATTGTTAAAATAGGTAACTATTAGCCATTTTTCCTAGATGAAAATATTATCATAGAACACAAAAAAGTACATTTTTCTTAAAATCGCTTCCAATTCGGTGACCAGGCGGCGAAAAAGAGAACTTCTTGCAATGACAACCCCATGTAAAAATCATTAGATCGGATCGAAATTTGCACTACTTCCAGATCGCAAACTCTACATTTTCATGACTTTTTTGGAGTGTCTTTTTTTACTGGGAAATAATAAACATTTAAATAAATTTGCTTGTCAATAAACGTTTAAATAAATTTGCTTGTTAACATAAGAATACTGAAGTACATATATATATAGTTACTTGGCGTTAAGTCTACAATGTATTAATATGAAAAACTTTTATTTTTTTGTTAGTTAAGCACGTCTATATACATATGGGTAAGTAATTCTCAATGACATTTTGAGACTTTTTTTCTTTAAACATGGGCAGCCTGTCTTAGAATATTCACTAATTTTTTGGTGTTGCTGATAATGAGTGGCTTAAGCACCAATGAAATGTGCCTACACTTGTTTAACTATTTAAGATTGCTTGTCTGATAAAGCTTTTTTGAATTCGTATTTATGTTGCTACGCGTTAAACAAAAATAAGAACTTACAAATATATTTGTAGGTTTTTGAAAAAAAAAATTCATAATTTTTTTTATCAATTGCCCCCTTTATTTGATACCGAATAACATTTTTATTTTTTAAATTATTTTATAAAAAAATTAAATCCCTAATTCTGTTCTTTAATTTAATTTGTATGTTTTAAAAACATGGCAATAATAGTTTTATTTTCATTATCAAAGACAACAATTATTTTTGAAGAAAATAATTTAGGAAATTCAAAAACAAGAACTCAAATGTATTTTCAAAAACAAAACGTCCTAAATCTTCTTACTGAATTAGGGCATGGAATTTGTTTTTTCTCAATAAACTTTTCGATTGATTTTTAAATAATAAATTGGAAAGGAATACAAGGGTTTTTTCGAAACTAGTTCACCTGACGTATAGATGGCGGCTGAAAAACATGTGTTTTCATGCAGGAACCGTAAGGGTTATAATTTTGATTTTATAAATTACTTATTAGCGATAAAAAATTTCTACTGCTTTTATCAAATATACATAAATATATGTATGTACATGTAGCTTCAAAAAAAAAGTAAAATCATTTTTGATATAATTTCATCGAAAAAAGAGTTTGTGACGTATTACATTTTCTTTGATTTAATAATTTCGTTTTCGATTTCTAAGGACACAAAAGTAATACAGAGATGTCAAACGGGGGTTTTGTAAATGCCCAAATCAGTTTAAGTCAGTACTGAGAAAAATATAGTGCTGAGGTTACCAAAAAAAATTTGAAGAAACGTGGAATGTTTAGGTGTTTATGGTAGCAGGTTACTGCCTTATGCCTTTATGCTGCACTAGCTAGGTGAGAGAATGCCGTCCTTGAACATGCACTACATACATGCGTGTATCTGGGATCAAGCGGCTTTACAATCAATACTGTGACTATGGACAAGAGAACATTTTTCAGTTCGCTTTATTATTCTATTCGAGAAATAGTAGATCATTTGTGGCTCAAATACCTTTTGCGCTTACTAGGGATTTTGGAAATGATTGTTTTCTTACTTATTTGGAAATTATTTCATAGGTACTCGGACATTTAAAAATTAAAACCCCTTTGAATCCCTCACATATTATCAATTATTTTTTGAAGTGTTTTATGAATTTTGAATTTGTATTTCTTATGTTTTTCTTATAACGATTTTTTTTTACGTCAGTTGAACTAAAGTAACATAACACAAAGTAAACATCCGTCATTTAAGTGTCTAACTAACTACTAACTTACTTTTTAATAATTTTTGTTTTATATTTTGGTTTTAGTTGAGTCTAAGAAAACCTTTAAGTATTAAATTACTTGTTAAAAGCCAATTTTTATTAAATTATATGTATGCACGAGTATGAATGTAGTTACATAAATTTGGAAAACAGTCTCTTTTAATAGTTAGATTGATAGATTCACCTTTTGATTGTTATTTGAGCTTTCTATTTTATAATTGGTCGATTTGAAGAGAGAATTTGGTCACGGCTCACAGTACGGCCAACGCCTCCTGTATGCGGTCAAAAGTCGAAAAGCGTAGAAATTGATACACAAATTGGTATATAGGGGTTTTCGGGGTCGCTGATTTCGATTCCGTTATCAGAGTTAGCAAATTCAAAATGGCCGAGCCGACCTAATATGACGTCATGTCATATGAAAAAAAAACTTATAAAAATTAAAAGAATTTCCTAATTGATTAAAAGCTTTCGTTTTGATATTATTAGGGTATACAATTGAAAATTTATTAAAAATAATAAATTAAAATTGGTGGAATGCAATATGGCGATGTAACAATATACCAAAAATATAAAAAAAAAATTATTTGAAATGTAGTGAATTTTAATCAGAAATAATTTCTTAATCGGGCTTAACTTCAGTAATTTCAACTCTTATTGAATGAAATACTTTTATTAATTAATGTGAGTTTCTAAAGAAGAGAAGAAAAATTAAACTAGACTTTATTAGCTGAAGGAAATGCCGATATTTTTCTGTGCAGCCACGCATTTCATCTGCACCCATTTCTATCTACAGGGGTAGATATTAAATTTTCTATGAAATGGAATATGAGAAATGATTATTGTGTATACAATTGAAGGTGAGCCGCGAATAACGTTTTAAGTAACAAAATAATGATTTTGCAGGAGAGCCACAAAACGTATTTTAAGGCAAGATTGTTTTTTTTTCGTTTAAATTTTTTTAGCGTATCGAAAATAATGATAACTAGCATTAACTTTTCTTTTTGTATCTGTATGCTACATTTATCAATTATTTTCGACAATTTTGTTTGCATGATTTATTAGTTACTTACAAAGTTTTCCACTGACTGACTGATTGTAATTGTATTTTGACGGCGATCAGATGCATAATTTTGGATGGTTTGCTGTTTGAACAACGCAAGAGAGTTATGTTACTGGTAATCTGTGAAAAAACTGGTTTTTCTTAAATTGTCATTTAAGAATGCTTCAATTATTGATTTACCTTTGGTAAACACATTTGTAAGTATGTATCCACTATTCATTTTCGGTTTTTCACGTTTTTTGTTTCATTTAGGTTAGCACGAAGTTATACCACTCGACCTAACTGTGTTTAAGTATTCTTACTTATTTTTACTTACATGTATGTACCGACGGTACATCGAATAAGTAAAAATAATTAATGTGATGATCCTAAAATTGATGATCGATGAAATTGATATATGTATTATAAATTACAAAACAGAGAAAAAAAAAGAAAAGAGATGTCTTAGGACACCCGGTTATAGCTATGCTACTAAGTTACGAGGGCGGTTCGGAAACTTCTTAGCCTAGCACAAAAAGCGCGGTATAAACAGAAAAAAGTTAAGTGTTTTGGAAACTTCCATCTGTGCTATGAACACATGTTAAATTTTGTTTCGATCTGGCAACTCTTTCATATAGAAACAGGTGTTCACAAAAGACGCATCCGCAATTTTTTAATAATGGAAAAATTAGAAATGCGTGGTGTCATTAAATATTTACATAAAAAAGGTTTATCGGGACAAGAAATTCATAATGATGTGGTGAATGTGTTAGGTGAAAGTGCTCCTTGATATGCAACAGTAAAAAATTGGGTTGCTGAATTTAAACGTGGTCGTACAAGCATTGAAGATGAACCACGTAGTGGACGTCCAAAAACAGCAACAACAACAGAAATTGTAGCCAAAGTGCATGATATGGTATTAAATGATCGACGAATAAAAGTGCGTGAAAAAGCTAATATCATGGGCATCTCAAATGATCGAGTCCATTTAATTTTGCATGAAGAACTACAGATGAAAAATCTTTCTGCAAGATGGGTGCCGCATTTGTTAACAGTCGACCAAAAACGCATAAGAATGAACATTTCTCAAGCTTGTTTGGATCGTTTTAAGCGAAATAAAATGGATTTAAAGCGTCGTTTCATAAGTGTTGATGAGACATGGATCCACCACTATACTCCAGAGACAAAAGAACAATCCAAACAATGGACTGAAGCTGGAGGAAGCGCCCAAAAGAAGGCAAAAACAATTCAATCGGCTGGTAAGGTTATGGCAACGGTTTTTTGGGACTTCAAAGGTATTTTATTGATTGACTATCTGCAAAAGGGTAAAACAATAAATTCAGAGTACTATTGCAACCTTTTGGATCAATTAAATGTACAAATTCGAGGAAAACGTCCTGGCTTACAACACAAAAAAATAATTTTTCATCAAGACAACGCACCAGCGCACAAGAGTGTTTTAACAATGGCTAAAATCAACGAATTAAAGTACGAGTTGCTTGACCACCCACCTTATTCTCTTGATTTGGCTCCCAGTGACTTCTACCTGTTCCCAAATCTAAAAAACTTCCTTGCTGGCAAGGGTTTTACCTCAAATGAAGATGCAATTACAGTTGTAAACCACTATTTTGAAGACCTTGAGGAAAACTATTTTAATCAAGGGATAGAATTGCTAGAAAAGCGTTGGACTAAGTGTATTGAAGTTTCAGGAGATTATATTGAAAAATAAAAATATTTTTGAAAAACTAACTATTCTCTTTCATTGATAGGCTAAGAAGTTTCCGAACCGCCCTCGTATATAAAACAAGCTTAATGTGTTAAATAACAAATGCAATAAAATTATATTATATGATAAGACATATTTATATGTACATATATGAACACATTTAGTTGTGGCAATTTATTGCCATTTAGAAGCGCTGATCTCTGTTAAAGTCTTCTCTAATAAATTTCTCCCCATTCATATGAATCATATAAAAAATTCTTAAAAACAGACTGCAGTATAAAATATTCAACTATTTTTTAATTGCAAAAAAAATTACACATGAAACAAAAAATAAATAATCCATTTTTTTCACAACACTAATGTGTCTGTATGTACTTACCAGGGAACTGCATAATCAGTAGTTTTTGCCACTTACTGTACACACATAGAAATTACTGTGTCGGTCACACAGCAACAGCAATCTGTACAATCATTGTCATCACAGTATTATTTTTAATCAATCAAGAGCGTACTCATGTTGTCTGTTATTCACTGTCTCGTGTGTGTGTCATAGCTTCGGTTCACAACACATCTGTGGATCAGTGTTTGGTCTTCGCTCATAACTACACAGCTTAAGCAGTCATTGCAATACAAACAACATAGTATGTGAGGCGATCACAGAGCGATGCCAAGGCGAATTCATAACAGGTGGCCTTATCGCTACAAAAATACAACAATAATAAAAACAACATGCAATTCGTCTGGCTTCACAAAACCCCATCTGTCAAAAACAGTTGACTCAAATACCAATACATTCACATTTATAAAAACATATTTTACTATCCATGTGCATCTATCATCAACAACACAGAAACAATATTTGTAAAATAAATGTAATTAAAATGTTGAAAGACGGTTCAGGTTAGATGATCTTGATATTTTTGGACAATGTAAAGAAACCTTACTTGCTGCCTTATTGCAGCCCCTCCGATGGTTTTTTGGACGCGAAATCAGTGGTATAAAATGTGTTTTACTGGCTCATCATGGCCGTAAACGCAATATTATGCTTAAATGCATGAAATTGTTCACAAAAATGGACAAAGTTACTTAAAAGTGTACAACAAATAAACGTGCGTCTTATTTATACATACATACATATATAAGAAGTCAGCTAGTACTAGCTGGGCCCGGCAAAAGTTGTCTTAACCCCACAATTAAGAATTCGCATTGTGTTGAGTTGATACATGAAGAAATGCAGCGCATTGTGGCAATTAAATGCAATAGGAAATGTTAAGGTATGCTTGAATATTTATTTCTATAAACTTAATTCATAATATATATATCTGTTTAAGGTTTCCCAAATATCACGTAAAAATTGTTGATGTGGTGACAACGCTATTGCATCGTCGTTTACCAGCCACCAATTTCATGGTTGAGAATTTGGGAACCATTGAATTGGGCTTTGTATATAAATACTACACATCCAGATTTTCACAAACATGTCTAGTCAACTAAAAGCTGACATGATGGAACGAGCAAATACTCTTTGCCTCAAGTAATGCAGAACGTTTGATAAAATCTTATTTCTATATTGTGCGAAAATCCGTGCAAGATTCTGTACCAAAGACTATCATGCATTATAGGCGAGACACATTGGTAGAAGTATTTTGTATTAGATACAATTTTTTTAAAATCATCAATAAACTAATGCAATTAATCATTTTGCAAGAGTTAATTCAGAATGCATAGGTTAAGAAGGGTGGTGCTATACCGCACCCCCACTCGGAGATCCAATTGGCTCCATTGTGATAAGTATTCATACAATATAATTCTTTTTACTTTAAAACATATTTTTTAAACATAAAGAACGATATAATTTTTTTCACTTTAAATGTAAACAAACATTAGATAGAAGAAGAGATTTTGACAGTTGGGGTTTAAGCAGTCTTCGAACACCTGATAATCATCAGGACTGTTAGGGTCACCTGTTATGAATTCGCCTTGAGCGATGCCAACTTAGCTATTTTGGAGCTAGATTTAGCTCTTTTTAATTGCTTCTAACTCGAAATTTTTCTCTTTAGCTCTTTTTTTAAGAAAAGAGCTAACACAGCTCTTTTCAATTGTGGAAACGGCACCTTTAGCACTTTTCGCATTTTATAGTAAGTTTTCCCGTTTTTAGGCTATTGTTTCGTCTTTGAGGCATTTACATTTTTGTAACTATGTAAGATGTATTTATGTATGTACTGTGTGTTTCTGAATAATTAGAAAATGTTTGAAAAATTATTGAAATGGATTATTACTGCCAAAAATATAAAAAATCTTGGAAATCAAATCCCGCGTTTAAAAATGGATTAAAACAACAAAAGGTCCATCTAAAGGTTTGTGCAAATATTGCAATTCAATTATAAAAGCGAAATTTTGATTTAGTACGCCATTAGGAGACTCAAAAGCATAAAACATGTATGGCTCAATTTAACGATATTGTGCTATCCTAACCAGACATATCATTCTCACCAGACGTTCCAACACAAACGCGAATTGCGCACGCAAATCTTGCATTATATGCTGCAGTACATACAACGTTTTTAGCAACGGATCTTTCTATTTTTATTAATGTTAAAAAATCTTGAAGTACAAATTGAATAATAAATAAGATTTTTATACGCAAAAATCTAAAATTTTTAAATTTAGCTCTTTTTAGCTCTTTTTGACTACTCGGTTGGCTCGTTTTGCCTCTAAATTGTTGGCATCACTGCGATCACAATAGAATAAATCAATGAGAGTAGAGTGATAGAGTGTGGAGTGTAGAAAGTGTGTTTGAGTGTTTTGCGGTTGCGGTCAGTGTTGCCGTTTGAAAAAAAGTTTTCCGACCAAAATTTTCCCAAAATCCGACCAAAATCGCCTGCTTCCGACCAAATTTGAAAATTTAATAAATATTTGTGTTTTTTGATGTACATTTTATTTAATATTTAAGTAAAATAAAAATTTCAGATATAACATATTTGCATTAAAGAATTCAGGCATGTAAATTAATATTTATGTAATGTAATTAATAATTAAATACATTAAAATTATTCAGTCTTTTTAACATATGTTGTTTTCATTTACTTATGTTATAATTCAGGCATGTATTAAATATATCACATTAAAAATAAAAAGTTAAAGTTCTTGATTTTACATTCATAAGGGCGAAAAAACATAACACAAATCGCTGTCACTAAATTAAGCTAAAGGTCGTTTATAATTTAATGGCCAACAGCGGAATTCGGTTAACGTATCGCAGAGTTCACTGTCACTGATCTAATATAAACGTCGTAAATAACTACTTACCCGGCATCGAAGTGCATAATTTATTGGTAAATGGTAAACAGTGTGGAAAAAATATTTTTAAGATAATATATATGAGATTTTAAATAAATTATGCGAAGAGAAAAATAGTTTGTGATTAGAGACAAAAACCGACCAAAATTTAATTGGTCCGACCATCCGACCAAATTAAATATTTTAAATTTTTTCCGACCAAATTTGGTCGGATCCGACCAAAACGGCAACACTGGTTGCGGTGCCACCGACACAGTAAGTGTTATATGTGTACAGTGTCAAAAATTACACAGTTAGTTGTTCCGCGATATGTGTGTTGTTTTTTTACTATGTTGTTTACTGCTTTCGTCTTGTGCGTGGGTTTTATTTGTTTTCTATGCAAGAAATCAAAGAAGTCAATCAAACAACTTAGTTCATTAGTTCTGCTGTGTTCTTTGAAAATAGACGTAAGTTTTCTAATTGGCGAATCTAATAACATTATGACGGAAAATCAAGAATTTGTTACCCACCAAATTGACAATGGAGTCTATTCATTGACGCAACGCCGCAAAGGGAAAAGTTTTATGTGGAATGTTCTGGCCGAAATATTAAAGGAAGACGGCTCCATTCTGGAAGGATTCGTGTATTGTCGCACATGCCGTAAACTTCTCAAATTTGTCGGAAATCAAACGTCCAATTTATGCCGTCATAAGTGTTGTCAAGCACTCAAGCAGCCTCAAGTGTTAAAAACTGTTACGGCAGCTGATAAACAGGAAGCTATTAATACTTGCACAGAGTGGATCATTGAGGATTGCCGGCCATTTTCGTCCATCAGTGGATCGGGCTTCATGAAGATTGCGAAGTATTTCATTAAAATTGGTGCAACCTACGGGGAAAATGTTGATGTTTCTGATTTGCTGCCTGACTCTACAACTATTTCCCGTAAAGTGCAAAAAGTAGCAGAGGAAAAGAGGGAGATTATCAGCAATGAAATAAAGGATGTTGTGAACTATGGTGGAGTTAATGCTACAATCGACATGTGGACAGATAATTATGTTAAACGAAATTTTTTAGGAGTCACGTTACATTATCAAAAGGATTTCAAGCTATTCGGTATTATTTTAGGACTTAAATCAATGGATTTTCAAAAGTCAACTGGTGAGAACATTCTGAATAAGTTAAAGACATTATTTCATCAGTTTGGTATAGAAGATATAGAACCGGTAAAATTTGTTACAGATAGGGGAGCAAATATTGTGAAAGCATTGCAAAATAATACACGCTTGAACTGCAGTAGTCATTTGTTCGCAAATGTTTTAGACAAGTCATTTGAAGAGACAACAGAGCTTGCAGAAACATTGCAGGCATGCAAAAAAATTGTAAAGTATTTTAAGAAAGCTAATTTACAGCATAAGCTGCCAACATCTCTTAAAAATCCATGTCCTACTCGTTGGAATTCTAATTACACTATGCTTAAGTCAATTGTAGATAATTGGTATAATGTCAACACAGTGCTTACTGAGACCGAAGAGACTAAACGATTATTGCATATAAATTTATCGACGATTACATCTTTAGTTGAACTCTGTAAAGATTTTGAAGTTGTGTTCAAAAAAATGCAAGTTTGCAGCTCTCCTTCTTTGTGCTTTGCGTTGCCATCAATTTATAAAATAAGAAGTCTCTGTGTACCTAACGCTGCAGATATACCTGCCATTTCGACTTTAAAAGAAAAAATCACTAAAAATATTGATGAAATTTGGGAACGTAATTTAACAATATGGCATAAAACAGCTTTTTTTTGTTTCCACCAGCTGCAAGTATGCAATAAACTGATATCGACAGTATAAAAGAGTTTTGTATATCTCATACTAGAAATTTTGAAAATGATACATTGACTTCATCTTTGCAACCATCATTATCACATAGCATTGATTCTCCATTAAATAATTCCAACCCACCAAGTCCAGCTACACCATCAACTGTATCAGGTTCACAATTTTCATTTTGCTCATCTCTAACTTCAGCGAATATACCTTCACCTCAGCAAGAAAATCAATTTTTTTTCAAATTTGATTAGAAATTCCAGTGAAGCCTCAAATGAATCTGCTAGGGACGAAGTAGAAAGATATTCCAAAGAAAGCGTTCATATGACTGACGATTTCAATTTGATTGAATGGTGGAAAATTAATGTGAAAAGCTATCCTCGCTTATCCAAATTTGCTCTGCAAATTCACTCAGTACCTGCAAGCAGCGCAGCAGCTGAAAGAGCATTTTCATTAGCAGGAAATATTATTACCGAAAAGCGGAACAGGTTGGGACCGAAATCTTTAGATTGTTTGTTGTTTTTACATTCATTTTATAAAGATTTTGAAAAATAAGAACATATGTATGTAGGTACAGATTTGTGAATGTATGTTAATATAAAAAAAAATGAATATGTTAAATTATTATCGTAATATTTTGTACCATTTTTAACCTGAAAAAAAATTTTGTTTCAATAAAATAAATTTAAAAATTTTCAAAGGGTTTGACTTTTCGTTCGCTTAGCGGTGCCAAAAAACTTCTTATGATACCCAGTGGGGGATTTCAAGAAAAAATGAGTAGTAAATCTGGATTACCTAAACAAAGTTTGGATATTGATTACCAAGATATGTGAGAAAAACCATATTTTTTAATACAAAAAAAAACTACCTTTTCTTAGTATTACTGAGCTGAAATAAAAATTCAAGTTGACTTTGAACAAAAAGGGCCACAAAATAATGCAAACGATACTAAAAGGGGGATTTAAAACTAAGGGGCATAAAAAGTGGCAAGGCATTCAAAAAAGGAGCAAAATGCGACTTTAGTCGCACAACGGTAACGCTAGACTTATTCTCCACAAACAGTGCAAACGCCAATACATATTCAGTTTATTAAAACTGCAATACACATTTACGCCACCGCCATACACCAAGAAATGTTTATGCAGAAACAACACACAGCGATGCCAACTTAGCTATTTTGGAGCTAGATTTAGCTCTTTTTGATTGCTTCTAACTCGAAATTTTTCCCTATAGCTCTTTTTTTAAAAAAGGAGCTAACACAGCTCTTTTCAATTGTAAAAACGGCACGTTTAGCACTTTTCGCATCTTATAGTAATTTTCCCTGTTTATACCCTATTGTTCCGTTTTTGAGGCATTTACATTTTTGATAAATATGTTTTTTGCAAATGCAGACAAAATTTTTTTGCAACTATGTAAGATGTATTTACATACATATGTATTTAGTGTGTTCGTTTCTGAATTAGAAAATTTTTGACAAATTATTGAAATGGATTCTTACTACCAAAAATATAGGAAAGCTTGGGAATCAAATTCCGCGTTAAAAAAATGGATTAAACCAACATGATCCATCTAAAGCTTTGTGCAAATATTGCAATTCAATAATAAAAGCGAAACATTTTGATTTATTACGCCATTCGGAGACTCGAAAGCATAAAAAATGTATGGTTCTATTTAATGATATTGTGCTATCCTAGCCAGGCATATCATTTTCACCAGACGTTCCCACACAAACGCAAATTGCTCACGAAAATTTTGCATTATATGCTGCAGTACATAAACCGTTTTTACCAATGGACCTTTCTTTTTTCTTACTATTATTTTTAATAATGTTAAAAAATCTTGAAGTACAAATTGAATAATAAATACATTCATAGATTTAAAACGGAAAAATCTAAAATTTTTAAATGTAGCTCTTTTTAGCTCTTTTTGACTACTCGGTTGGCTCGTTTTGCCTCTGAATTGTTGGCATCACTGACAACACAAAGCAAACATGTAAAAAAGAGACTCGATTGTGAAATTGCAAAGTACTGAGAGCATTCATACAACCTGAGTGCTGTTTTCGCTCTGATCGCCTTTTTGCAATCGCTGCTTGCATACTGTGTCTCTGACACAGTACGAAGAATGAGAAGTACAATTGTGATCGCATAAAGGTATATGCAAGAGAATGTTGAGTAAAACACACACAGCACAGTTTTCGTTGAGGTGCAAGAGATACAGTTGTCAACGATAAACTGTGTGTTTGAACTGTGTACTTATTGTTGCGGTGTAACGCTGCAGTTGTCTGGTACTTACATATGTACATACATACATAACATATTATGTATATACATACTCCTTATTGTACATATATACGTCGATGAAGGGTATGTAAGATACGGCAACTTTTGGCGAAAATTTATATCGATTCATATTTGATCCAATAACAATCAAAAGTTGAATCTATCAATCGAGTAAAAGAGTTACTTTTCCAAATTTATGTGAACCACATACATACTCGTACATACATACATATCATTTTATAACAATTAATTTTAAGCAAGCAATTTAATACTTAAGGTGAAGTTACATAACACGCGTTAGTGCGCGTGCGAACTGTAGGCATCTGTCAAAAAAAGTTGAAATAGTGTTTTTGCATACGACAAGTTACATACCAAACTCTTTCACGCGTTTACCGCAGAAAGTTGGTTTACTTTCAACTTTTTAACGCGTTGTGTTGTTTTGACAACTAATCGGCCGTTAATAAAAAAGAAAAAATTTAAAAAAATTAGAATCTTGAAGGAAAATCTTAATAATGAGTTTGTAAACTATACAGTATTGCACAAAAAAGAATTGAAAATGTTCCAAGATCATTTTTCAATGTAAAAATATATTAAAAAAGCTGAAAGAAAAGGCGTTTGTAACGCGTGTTGTGTAACTTGCCATTTTTCACGCTGTAAAGATTTCAAGCGCACGATATTCGTCGACGAACAAACGCGTGTTATGTATTTCTACCTTTAAAGCTTTTCTTGCCCTCAACTAACTAAAACCAAAATACAAAAAAAAAAAAACAAGTTAGGAAGAATTTTGGCAACAACGCAGTATTCTAGAAACACTTAAATGAAGCATGCTTACTTTGTATTAAATTTCGTTAGTTCGACTGAAGTGAACAAAATACTTATAAGTTCAACGTCTGAACTGTAAACGTTTGGCTAATAAGAGAAAAAAATAAGAAATACAAAAGAAGTTAGTAAGAAATTTGGCAACCACTCAGTATTCTAGACACACTTAAAAGAGAATAATTCAAAAACACTTGAGGAAATGCTAATAATTAAATGATATATGTATATAACAAAGTAAATATTCATACCCGTACTCTAACCTCTGTGACAGCGAAAAAAATTATAATAAAACTGAGGTGAATGACTTTTTCTATATTTTAAATGTTGTATAACAAATTAAAAATTTAAACGTGTTAAACTTTAGCGAAAACAAATGAAATACCCTTCACCAACGATTTTGTTCAGCAGAAAGGAATGGCTTCAGGGAAATGAAATGGAACCTGCCCTTAATTTATTTTATAGCGATTAATTGAATTTTGATCTCCATTTACCAAACATTAATAAAAAGTCGTTGCAAGCCATCAACTAAGGGTATCAACTTGGGTAAAGATATTCTTAAAACATGAAATATGTTTAACTGAAAAAAAATATTATTTCTGGTTATTTTTTTACCCAATTTTTTTTTTTCAAATACCCACCCTGGAACAATAATTTTGATTTTTCTGATTTTAATACTAATTTAGAACATATTTAATAACCAAAGAAATAACTAGTTTTATATAATTGGTTTTATATATCACAAAAAGTGTACTTTTCCCAACTCTGGAATCAGCTTTTAGATTTTTGTGGTTCCTTATACCAATCTTGTTTTTAAAAAATATCAAAAACATATTAAGCGAACAAAGAAAATAAGGAATTAAGAAAATAAATTGGTTTTATTTAGTTACTTTGATATACAAAAAAGTAAAATTTTCCAGCTCTGGAGTTTTTATTTTTCGAATTGTCTATTGAAAACATAAAATAACTATGTTTAATTTATAAAGAAAAACAAAAAAAAATTAATTAGACCTAGTTAATTCTATATATCACAAGAAATAAAAGTTTTCCAACCCTGGAATCATGCTTTTAGATTTTTCTGATTTCTAACACCAATATTTTTCTTTTAAGAATGTAAGATATGTTTAATTTATAGGGAAAAAGTTTAAATTAGTTTTAGTAAGTTATTTTTATATAACAAAAAAGTTAAAGTTTTCCAACGCTGGAAACGTCTTTTTTATTTTTTTAATTCTTTTTTAAATTTTTAATACCAATTTTATTTGTACCGAATAATAAGATAAGTCTATTTAACAAAAAAATTGAAAAAAAAAATTTTGTTATCCAGTTACTTTTATATGGCAAAATCAACTTCAAGCTTTCCAGCTCTGAAACCGTCTGCTCGATTTTGCTGATTTTCAATACCAATCTATTTTGAACCATTTCTGACCCCGAAGTCTCTAGCTTTTCTGTGAGCTTCGGAAAACCGTATGCATAAGGATTCAGAATTTATATATTTTATGGGTCGCATATGAAGATTATAGAAATTACACACGGAATGACAAACCTATGTTCACCATTTTCGGTAAAGGATATAAAGAATGTGTAATACGAATTTAGCAAGAAGAATGATGTGTTGAAAAATAATAAAAGGGGTTTCAATTTCTAAAACATAAATACTTATATACGAGCACATATGAAATAAGTTCCAAATAAGTAAGAAAAAAGTTTTTTTTTCGAAAATCTCTCTTGTGCTTACCAAGAAACTTACTATTTCTAGAATAGAATACCACAGAGAAATGAAAAATGTTCTCTTGTATTACGAGTGTTTTCCTGCGGCATAAGGATGTTAGCCAAAAGTCCATAGTCACAGTATTGATTGTAAAACTGCTCGATCCCAGATGCACACCGGAGGAAATGTGTGTGATTGTCCTAGACTACCTACATACATAAATACATATGTACATACATACATATATATGTATGTATGTATATGGTCTTTACACCATAGAGGAAAAATGTAATAGCAGTGGTCCTGTTGCAACTAAGCGCGTATCCGCCTAGGACATCGCAATGTTAAAGTAGTCAGTTGATTACATTGCAAAGTAATCCACGTGTGAGTCAGTACTAGTTGCGAAATAGTTAGCTTAAAGTTAGTTTAAAGTTAGCCTAATTTCCGACAGGGTAGTGTCTGGTGCTATAATTTTTAACTGAATTTAATGCATATTTATCACATATTTCGAGTATACCGCCCTCTCCCGCCAAACCATCGTCACCTTAAAAATTCTAATGTTTTTTAATTAATTGGTCAAAAATTTGCCATCAATTCCACCATCTTTGAAAATTAAATGTGAATCAAAGTATTTTCGCTAATACTGCACACATACATATACATACATATGTGAATTATAAATTTTTGGAGAAATGAAAAGATTATTGTTATTGCTGTTGTGTGATGGGATATGTTTCTGGGATAGCGAGATTATACATTTTAGAATTCCCCAATTGAGGTATTCAAGGATCAGTGCTGTTTGGCTTCCCTAATGTGAATACGCACCCATACATACATACATACATAAATTTCTATGAATGTGTGTATGTATGTATGTATGGCATGTACCCAGCGAGCAAAGTAATACGAAAATGTTACGAGAACGTTTTGCTTGAAAGAAAAATATTATTTCGGCAACAGTCATATTCGTATTTCGGAAGTTTTCCGCTTCGGGAAAAAATACGAATTCGAATAAATACGAATGCAATACTTCTAGAAAGATAAAACTGTGATAATGCTAGACAATCATCTAATTGAAATGTTTATGATATTGCGAGATTATCTTTAGGAAGATAAATTATTTTCATAAATTCACTGAAGGAAGAATAGTATAGGATATCGTTAAGTCAATCCCCCGAATTAGAAGTATCATTAATTTAATTTTAAGGCAAATTTTTTAATGCTCAAATGAATTAAAAAATTTACAATGCAATATTCTATATTAGTTAACATAATATTAAATTGAAAGGTGAATAAAATTATTCATAACTATTTTTAACGCCCGACAAAAAAAGGGTGTTATAAGTTTGTAGGGTGTGGCTGTGCTTCTGTGTATCGGTGTATATGTGTATCTGAGTGTCTGTACGAGTCCACGTACAGATCAAACGGCTAGACCGATTTAGACTTAGTTTTTTTGTTTGAAAGATGACTTGATCGAGAAGGTTCTTAGCATTGTTTTAAGAAAAACGGTCTAGCCGTTTAGAAGATATCACATCATTTCTATATACATATATTCGGGGTTTTTGAAATTTTTAACATTTGTTATTGTTCTTAGATGTTTAATTTGTTAAATTTTCTTTTTAAAAAGTAGTACATCTTTTCGTTACCCTGGAACCATTCTTCGATCTTTATATGGTTTGCTATAGAAAATCATAATTCACTTTGCGTCGCGTTTTTTTACGTAACCACGCCACATTATTGCGCATTCGATAAAATACCAGGCTGAACAAAATACAACATTTTAATAATACAAAATACCTTGTTAAAGGAAAAAATAAAAGAAGACAGATGTCTTAGGACACCCGGTTATAGCTATGCTACTAAGTTATATAAAACAAACGTAATGTGTTAAATAACAAATGCAATAAAATTATATTATATGATGATCTCAAATTTGCCGCAAATATTTCAAAACATTTCCATTTATTTTCCCTTATTTTCTTTTCTACGATTAATTAATGTATTGTTTGTGGCCGGCTGCCAATCGGCTGTGTTCTCTGGCTTGTGCTCATGTGCAAAAAACAATACAAAAACAAATTGAGCAATCCTTCTCATTGGTTTTGTTTTTTTTTGCACTCACTTCAAAGAACGCTGCAAAACAAAATTAAACATTTTGTTTCGTTTATTTTCGTACTCTGCTTTTAAGTACAAAGAAATAAAAAAAATAAATATATTTATAACTATAATAGTGTCGATTATTTTTGTTACGTAAATCATGTCCTAGCGCCTGTATCGCGCCATAAAGAGCATAGCTCTAAAAAAAAAGAACGCTAAACACCGAAAAAATCGCCAAAGAAAAAAGTGTCAAAAAGGAAGAAAAAGTATCAAAATTAAAAAAGTCTAAAAGTTTAAAAAAAATTAAATATCAGGTAAAATATTCCAATATGTATATAGGCTTAAGTTTTTATAATATTACATATGGGTAACTCCCAGGCGACAGACCCGGCATTCGTACACTTTTTGTTGAGCAAATCACAAGAAAGGAATGCAAAGATCCAATATATATCTTAAATGTTTTAAAGCAATGAAGGAGTAGTATATTTAAGAAAAAATATTAGGCGATATCAATAATATAGTAAAATGATATAAGCAAATGTCAGCGAGAAACGGACACGAAAAAAATAGAAACTATTTTTGAAATATACATAATTAAGCGAAATTTTAGGAAGAATATTTTGTTTGTAAAAGTGGAAATGAAGGTGAAAGAAGATCATTAACGTGTGGGTTTATGAAATATGAAAATTTTGTTTTATTTAATTTAAATTTTTTATAAAGAGAAGTTACACTCAGGCAATTAATGCCTACTACTATTACTAGGTGTTAACTTTTTTAGGAAAGGGATAGTAATAGAGAAGACAGGTGATGAAGGAAGAGATAGATGAAAGCTTCATTCTTTTATAACTCTTCTTTTGGCACGTTTTTAAATAAGGCAGTGTTGCAGCGCCTCTGGTGTGAATGAGGCGTATTAAATATGTTTTTTGAAGATATGTTTGGTAAACATTTTATTGGTTGTTGCCGATGATTCTCATATATAATAAATGAGTGCGCTTTGATGTTACATTAGGATTAGTATCTGTTGAAGTCGGTATAGTTCAGTGACCAGTGACTATGCCATCATCGCTCGAACTTTCCTACAACAACTGATACAAAGGGACACTAATGCACATCTAAAAAATGCGTGATAGTGTTATTTAATGACTGTTGGATACCGGGCTCGAACCCAGGATCTTCGGTTTTATAGTCAGCGTGCGAACTACTTCAGCCAACGCCACCCTCAAATTTAATCTCATCTAATTTAATAGCTAAAGTACAAATACGGACGCAACAAGGCGGACGCGCCAATTTTTTCCCAAGAGAACTAAACGCAGTAAGTTTGCTAATATTGTTAGAACTTAATTTAAAAAAATAAACAATAACAAATGCTTATTTACTGCTGAAAAAATAAATAAATAAATATTGAGTTTATGCGACGGATGCTTTATTAAGGTACAAGTGAAAGCAAACGCAAAAACAACGTCCGTTATTAAAACTCCGTTCTCCTTCTTTTGTGCTAATGCGTAGGGTTATTGTTAGTAGAAAATATGTAAATTACAAAAAAAAAAGAAAAATAATACCTATTACTTTAGGTTAGGTTAGGTTAGGTAGGGGTGGCAGTCAGAAAGCCGGACTCACTTAGACCGTTTTGGTCCATTGTGATACCACGGAGACTCTGCTTATGTGGAGTCCCCACCATCGAACCAGAGCTCAGTATAAAGCTACTGATATGTTGAAGTTCAACACTAGCAACGTCAGAAAGTTCCCTGAATTCAAGAGCGCCTATTGTGGCGATTCTCTTTCCTGCAAGTCCAGGACAGTGACAAAGAAAATGTTCTATGCTTTCCTCTTCATTGATATCTTGGCAGCTACGGCAAAAGTCGTTGTGTTCAACCCTTAGCCTTTGTGCATGCGTACCTATGAGACAGTGCCCGGTTAACACGGATACTAGAATCGAGATTTGTTTCCTACTCTTCGAAATTATGCAATCCGTACCTTTTCTATTTAGATGAGTCCATAACTGCCTTGTGATCACGCAATCATTTCTAGTGACCCACCGCCTATTTGTTTCGTCCTCTGTCTTGCGCCTAAGTCTGAGTTTGCAAAAGAGTAGGGGTAGACAGACACATTCCAAATCCGGTGGAACCTGTAACGTTGTCCCAATTCTAGCAAGCTCGTTAGCCCTAGAGTTCCCCGGGAAGCCTCTATGCCCCGGGATCCAGATGATCCTAATATCAAACTGCTCTGCCATCTCATTTAGAGATGATCGGCAGTCGAGGGCTGTTGTTGTTCTTAGAAGCGGGGATTCGAGGGCCATAATAGCTGCTCGACTATCGGTGTAAATTTTAATCAAAGTCGTTGAAGTGACATTCACTCTCAACCAATTCGCAACTTCTGTTATAGCAAGGATCTCTGCCTGAAAGACACTGCAGTGATCCGGAAGTTGCCTTGCAATACGAAGACCTAAAGCCCTCGAAAAGACCCCATAGCACACACCTTCCTGTGTTTTGGAGCCGTCCGTATAAAAATCAACACTTTTTCTTCTACCTGGAGTTCCATTCATCCACATTTCTGTGGATGGTATCCAGGTCTTATAAAGACGTTCGTGTAGAAGAGCAGGGGAGGTTTGGTCAATCCTCCATCCCCTAACTTTATCATCGAGTATTCTGCAGTGGCCGGTTCCATTTCCATTCAACAGAGAGGTACATCGAAGACGGATTGCCGAGGACGTTGCCATCTCCTTCCCTACTAGATCTAATGGTGGTAGATGCAGAAGCATCCCCAGTGCATCCGTAGGAGTGGTGAGAATAGCACTGATTACATACAAGGATGCAAGTCTTTGCACCTTGTGTAAGATGTATAGATACGTCTTTTCCTCAGGGATGGCCACCGTACATGAGAATTGGACGTACTATTACAGTATAGATCCAATGAACAATTTTTGGGGTAAGACCCCAATTCTTCCCAATGGAGTTTTGCACAGATATAGTGAAATTGTTGCTTTCTTCACTCTCTCTAGAATATTCGCCTTGAAACTCAGCTTTGAATCAAGAATAACACCAAGATACTTTGCAGTGTTGGACACTTTTATCTCCGTATTATTAAGTGTGATAGGTCGGAAGTCAGGTATCTTATACTTCCTAGAGAAAAGGAAAAGTTCCGTTTTATTAGGATTAACAGCGAGCCCTCGTTTCTCCGCACATCTTGTTAAATGTAAAAGACCATCCTGTAGGATTTCCCTTAGAGTTGCGAGGAATTTTCCTCTTACAGCTATTGCCACATCATCAGCATAAGCAACGATCCTGCACCCCCGCGATTCTAGAGATAGCAGCACAGGATTTAGAGCTAGATTCCACAATAGTGGCGAAAGAACTCCTCCCTGTGGTGTACCCCTATTTACAAAGAGGGTCTGCCTAGAAGTTCTTAGAGCCGCATTTATCCTGCGGTGAGCTAGTACATTTTGAACCCACTTACACAATCCCGCACCAACCCCCAAATTCGACAATGCATCAATTATCGCATCTGGAGATATATTATTAAAATCCCCCTCAATATCCACGAAGGCCACAAAGGTGTATTCACCTACAGAAAGAGATTTCTCTATCGTGCCAACCAGTTCATGTAGAGCCGATTCCGTTGACTTTCCCGTTTGATATGCATGTTGATGCGGGGAAAGTAGTTTACTATTGATGGTTTTGCGGATATAATGATCAACCATCCTTTCTAATGCTTTCAGAAGAAAGGATGATAGACTTATAGGTCTGAAGTCCTTCGGTGTGGTATGAGAGCTTTTAGTAGCCTTCGGTATAAATACCACTCTCGCTTGCCTCCACTTGTCAGGAACATAACCCAGTCTTAAACAACTGGTGTAAATTCTCAGTAGCCTAGGGGCTATGAGATTCGATACTTTCCATATCTCGGCCGGTATGATACCGTCGGATCCTGGTGACTTATAAGGCTTGAAACTTCTCAGAACCCAATTTAATGTCTGCATATTGACGATGTCAGATATATATATTTTCCGCAGGTATGGGGTAAGGATCAGATGTCTGAATCTCAGACACTGAGTTACCCGGAAAGTGAGTATCCAGCAGGGTTCTTAACGACTCCTCGCTGGAGTCGTTAAGAAATCCACGTCCCATTGGGATTCTTCAAACACCCCAGGGTGCAGGGAGTAGCGGACAAAATTTTTCTCATGCGAGAGGCTTCTGAAATATTTTCAATATTTTCACAAAACTTCTTCCATGTTGTATTTTTAGCAATACTTATCTGCTTTTTATACTCTTTTAATTTACCCTTATAAACTGTCCAGTCCAGTTCATTTCTGGATGATTTAGCCTTATTGAAGAGTTTTCCACATGTACACCTACACAATTGTAACTCTTTATTCCACCAGGGCGGTTTCTTTTTACCCCTTGGCTTATTCAAAGGGCAAGACGACTCCCTTGCATTTTTAAAGATTGTACTAATGTTATCAACCTCTCAATCTAAATCAGAAGTTTCTAGAAGTGACGAGTTTCCAATCGCTCCTAATTGTCTAGAAAAAATAGACCTATACAGACGCCAATTTGTCTGCCTACTATTTCGGGAGATTTCTGCCTCTGGTGCCCGCTCCCTAATACCAAACTCAATAAACCTATGATCAGAAAAGGAATGTTCCTGAAGTACACGCCAATTCATGATCCTATCGGCTACCGAATTAAAAGAAAAGGTAACATCCAGGACTTCCTGTCTGTTCCTTGTTATAAAAGTAGGTTCTTGACCTCTATTACAAATGTTAAGGTTAGTACTAACTACAAATTCTAAAAGTTCCTCACCTCTTTCATTAGTGTCCGTACTTCCCCAGATAGTATGATGTGCGTTGGCATCACAGCACAGGATGATATGGTGTCCAGCGTTTACCGCCGCATCCACAAAGTTTCTCACCACTATCGACGGTAGAGGGCCTTGATCGTCGTGAGCGCAGTACACCGACGCCCGCCAGTAGCATGTATCTCCGACTTCCACGCTAACCGCAGTTATGTCTCTGCCGCTGAAGTTAGATAATAAAAATGTATTAAAGTGGCTCCTTGCCAAGATGCAGGTTCTATTGTTACCTTCATTCTTCACGGCTAGCATCTTAAAATTTTTGGTCCTAAGGCTAATCCAGGGTTCTTGGATTACGACTATGTCAACTTCGCATGTTGTCATGCGAAGCTGAAGAGCAGCTGAGGCTGATTTAGAGTGGTGGAGATTTCTCTGCAGCAGGTTCAACATCCGCTACGAAATCCATCTCCACGACCGTTTTATCGGACTCGTCGCCGTAATCAGCGTCGAACAGGCCTGAGGCGCCTCCGAAAACTTCAGAGTCTAAAATAATGTAGCCATCCTTTTCCGAAGATTCTCGCAAGCTGGCCTTCTTCTCCTCCTCTTTAGATTCTTCCTCCACAGCGTTTCCACACACTGTCTTGGAATTATCCGTCACTGGAGGCTGATCTCCTTTGTACACCTTCAGCGTAGCCTGTCCAAAGGCGTATGATAAAACATTATTGGACTTGGCCAAGTTAGGGAGGGTTTCAGCGTTTAGTATAATAATTACACCACGTCTGTCCCCTCAGCCTCACCGGACCTCCCCATCTTCCAATTGCCGGTTGGAAGTGCGGGATTACAGTCCTTTAACAACTTTATCGCTGCTTCAAGCCATCAGCTTGACCCTGCCTTGATACCAGCCTGCATCGCGACAGACGGGAGGTATTCCTGGATTCTCCGCAAGGACCTGGTAGTACGTGATTGCAAGCTTAGCTTCCACAGTACTCCATTTGCTCCTGGGGATGGTTCCATCCATATCTCCCCTGTCGACAACGGCCATTATGAGGTTGTCTTTCGCAACCTCACTAAACGACCTAACGCCAATATTGCTATTAGCCTTAGGCCGCTTGGGCAATGGTTTGTCGTCCGGCTATCGCAGTCTTTTACCAGACGGTTTTGACGACGTGCTAGCTCCGCTACTACTAGAGGCGGGAGTGTCTATGTTTTCAAGGACACCTTTTGCCCATCCAAGGGATGATTTCTGTTCCTCGGACAGTTTGGATGGGTCTTGAGTCGTCTTTACAATACGTAGGCATAACCTTTTTTGGTTATGCCTCATTTTTGATGGTCGGACATGCTTAGTCGAAGCCGGCGTGGCCGAGCTCGTACTGCTGCATGCACCGACTATCTGCCCAGTGTTCTCGGCAGCCTTCGTCTGAACGAGTTTTCGCGTACCAGACGGTTGCGTGAAACCGGTCCCTGTCCTTCCGCTCTAGAAAGCACCGTCAGTTCACCGGTCTCGGTCTTGTTTTTTGTTTTGTTTTTGTTTTTGTTTAAGATAAGTTTATTCATTTTGGTCCCTCGAATATGGGGGATTTGAAAGCCACCACGTCATAGCCCCCGATGACGTGGTGAGGGCGTCGTCTACTTGCTGAGGTGCCCAGGTATCAGCAAGGGTCCGTTCTAATACAGTCTTTTGACCCTGACTGCAAAAATCCGATGGGCACGGGTCGCATCACACCCCGGTTTAGGGTTGGATAACCTTTGGTTCACAGACCTTTAGAGTCAGTTGTCTTCACCCAGTACCATAGGGGACCATTAAAGGTCGGCTATAGTATTGGGTTGAAGACAAAGACCACAGTCTGTAGTTAAGCCACCACACCACGATAAGGTAGTTATCCCGATGGGGATACTTTACTTTAAATAATCGCAAAAAAAGGCTCATTCGTTCAAAAGATTTCAAAAATTAAAGAAACCCCCTATTCATAAAAAAATAAAATTAATTTGAATTCCATTTTAAGAAAATTTTGTATGAAAAATTTTAAATAAAATACATTTCAAACCTATTTCAAATTTTATGAATACGGGGGCCAAAGTATAGACCTTTCGGATTTATTATTAAAAACAAAACAAAAATGTTTGAGCAAAAAAAAATTTTTTTTTTGGTTGACCTTTTTCTGGAATTACCCATATGTAATGTCCGTACGAAAACCGTCGTGTGCGGATGAAAGGCCTACTTTATTGAATTTATTCTTGTTAATATAAATTTCCTTTATTAAGAAAAAAAAAACTTTTCCTTAAAAAAACCAATAATTCGGGAAATTTTAAAATATATTTGAAATATATGAAATAATTAATAGGCAAACAAGTTTTTTGTAATCCCTTTTACGCCGAAACTACTGCACCGATTTTGGAAAGATTTATATGATTTTAAAGGATTTTCTGCACAGATGTGCTCGAAATCGGTTTAGTATTTTGGGAGCTATAAGCGTTTAAAGTTGCTACTACTACATGCAAACATAGTACACACGCATTTGTTAGCTTACAGTTAAAAATTAAACAAAACATGTGTGTGTGTGTATTGGTAGTATTTCTCTTGCTAATCCAATTTTTTTTTTTGTCTTATTTGTTATTGTATGAAAGTCATAAAACTTATGGGAAGAGAGTTCAATAAATTGAATTAGCTTTAATAAAGGGATTTTGTTTCTGTTTTTTTTTAATTATCGGCCATGTCACAGAGTTCAATTCCGTTCGGAATCGGAATTGAATAAACCTAAAAGATCAAGACCTAGCTGGAGCATACCCCAGCGTACCACCGCCTCCCACAGTCTGCACACACCTGACAAATTTCCGTATTTTAGTTTTATTTTTTAGACACCATCTTCTACAAAAATGGGGTGGATTGAATTCCGATTTCGAACGGTATTGAACTCTGTGACATGGCCGTATATGTACGAATTATTATTTATGTATGCATACTGTGTGACTGTGTTTTAATGCATTTTTTATGACGTTTAGATAACTTTTCTTTAAATCTTAATAAAATTATTTACATCTAGAATACGGACGATTGTGTCGTCCGTTTGGTATATCTAGTATGAAAGTCAAGGGCAAAATATTTGATAATAATGCAGTTTAAGTAATAACTGACCATTTGCACTTGTTTCCCTCTTTCCAATTTTTAACAATCGCTGTAGCAGTTATTCACACGCACACACACACACACACACACACACACACATAAAGAATTCAGTTATGCTTAACACTTTTCTTTCATCTCAAGGCTGTTGCTTGAAATCTGAAACTTCCAGGCTACAAAAGTTTTAGGAAATATATTGATTGCATAGCCACAGCTAAAGAAACTCAAAAGAAATTTAATTTTTTTAGCAGCCTGAAAAAGATAAAATGTACTTTTACATGAAAACAACTAAGAGCAGGAAATAACAAACAAAATGGAAACTGGTAAAAATTACTTTGCACAATTTTTCTTTTCTTTTTTTTTCTTAGAAGATATAACTTAAGATGCTGGACAAATTAAAGCATTTAAAAAACGTGTCCGGCGAAGCAACTCTAATCCTTTTTTATACATCTTAAAGTGAAGATTATTTAATTCTGTTGATTTCAATTAGAAAGAAAATGATAAAGTTGTTCTTTTTATACTTTGAAATTTATATCCCAGAAAAGTTTTTTTTTTCATGCTAAACATGAAATTATCCTGCTTACACACCAGTTATTTCTCATCTTCTCAATCCTTCTTTAAAGCGTTTTAATTTAGTCGATTTTCCTCTTAATGTGCTTTTAAGTCAGTTAGTAAAAGGAATTTAATCTTAAATGGGAATCTTATAGCAGAAATTTCCATTTAATCATAATTTTCCCTTTATGAGTTTTCTGAGAGGGTATGTGTGTGTTGTTTTTTTTTTTCCTCCTTCTTTATATAATTTTTATAGATAGTTTTTTTATGCTGCTTTTGCTTTGTAAACAAAATGTTCGCTTCTTCTATGGCTTTAGTTTAGTTCAGTTTACTTTGCACAGCATAAGTTATAATGTCAACTAAATGACTTCCGTTTCCTGTTTTAAGTTCATAATCATTATGCTCATGTACATTTATAATGACACAAAGCTTAAGTATGGGAACGAAATAGTCTATGCTTAACTTGTTCTGACCATAATTATGCTATAATAAAGATGCTCGATGCATTAATGAGCTGTAAGAAAAATATTATTTAGAAAATGTATTTTATACATATAACTTGAAATTAAAAGAATTATTTTAATATTTATTTAATAGAATAAATTTTTTATACTCGTATATTTCACGATTTTATGAAGGACTAAAATTATAAATTAATAAAGATTTCGACTAAATTTGAATTCATTTTATCGCTAGACTTTTTTATATTATTTTATTAATTCACTTAATCTGCAGAAAAATCGAATTTAAAATGCATTAAGCAATCACACTGTGCAAGAATATCAAAAATTGTCCAAACTATTTTTAACAAACGAAATAATAAAAAAATATACATAAATACATACATATTTAAAAGTTTATATTAAGCCATTAAGATTTGATGATTATTTCGGGTGGCGTTGGCTGAAGTAGTTAGCACGTTGACTACAAAATCAAAGGTCCTGGCCCTGTCTCCGACAGTCATTAACTAACAACAATACGAGTTTTTCTGATTTGCATTAGTGTCTATTTGTATCAGTTGTTGTAGAAAAGTTCAAGTGATGAGGGTATAGGTACTGGTCACTGAACTACACCGGCTTCAAGGTGTAGAGCGCCCTCTTTCGTCGGTATTGTGTAGCTGAATCATGGGCGAAGTAAAGTAATAAATCAAATGTCTATTAAATACAGCTTAAAAAATTTAATGCGCCTCATTGACACCAGAGGCGCTGCAACACTAAATTATTATTAAAAAAAACGTGCAAAAAATTACAGGCATTCATTGCCTTAGTGTTACTTCTCTTAAAAAAAAAACTATGACCACCGCTGCTGTTCTTGACAAAAACGCATTCCGGATGTCCAATTTTGAGCCAGTTTTTCTTTAAGCGTTTGTTGGCCGTGTGCTATAAATGGCATGAGCAAGTTGGCCTCCAAGGCGTTAATAATTCCTGGTTTTCGTGGTGTCATATCACGCGACCCTGGAGGCCAATTGACAGGTCCTTTTCTGGATATTAACTTATCGCCAAATTTTGATTTTATTAAACTAACTGTTGTGGTCGTCGTCTGTTGAAACCATATCCCACCCCGACGTCAATATCGTCCATATTTGCAAACAAAAAATTATTTATCATAGTGTGGTAACGATGGATCTCTTTTGAATGTAACGCGAACTCCGACCTTTGTTTGTGAAGAAATAAGGTCCAGCCATCAGCGCCTAAGCCGCATGAAACTCTTGCGGATTGGTTTCCCTCTTAGTTATTAACAATAATGATCCCCATCGCCTATCATCATCGATCATTATGTTCAAAAAATTTTGACTAACATATCGTCACCTTAAATGCAAACGGATGTAACTACTCTTTTTATATTTTTTACAGCAGAAACAAAAAACGTTTCAAAATCAATAATAATAAAGTGTTCTTGATAATTTTCTTTGAAATTTACTTGTAGTATGTATATTAATATATGTTTTTAACCATTTATTTTCTTTTTATATGTATATCTAAGATTTTATGTTAGTCGTAATTTTTGATCGCAGAGGTCTAAATATTTGCGTGAACGTGTAGTTGGATAAAAATTAACCATAATCAATCAAAAACTCGATATCGAATTATTGTATAGTTACGTCCGTTTGCATTTAAGGTGACGATATACATATGCTCAAGTAAATTTAAATAAAAAAATCTTGTAAAATACGGAATTTAAATATCAAAACTGCTTGATTCGTCCATAGAGTTTTTGGTGACTGAAATCAAAACTATTTCTCGATTTTTTTTTATGAAGAAGAATCTTGTTCCTTTAAAGTATTTCAAAAGCAGTTTTATTTTTATGACAAAAAAATTATTAAATACTGTTTGCAAAAAAAAATCGTTTGCTGATTGATAATATGCCATTATTGGTTTGCAATTAAATTCATTAATTAAAGAACTAAAATACAATTTAAATCTAAAAACCATTATATGCATTTATATTTTTTTTTGCTTTCAATCCAGAAGAAAATACATTTATATGAATTATTAATTAATGTTAAAAAAGCAAATATTTCATTGAGGCTTAAAGTAGATTAAATATTTATTATGCAGACTAGGATATTTTCAGCTCTTGTAAAGTGTCTAACAATAGACACTTTCTTGATATAAAGCTGCATCAGTCGTATTAGCTGTCTTACCCAGAATAGTGGTCACAGTGATGTGCATAAATTTTAGTGCATTGGTTCAGTAAACAATTAACTATTACAAGATCTGCCAAAAACATTGACGCTGTCCGGGAAATGTGCAGGAGAGTCCGAGGTACATGGCTAACTAGAACTCTGCCCTTGGCAGACCACAACTTGGAAAATTTGATGGCATGACTTGGAGCTTACGATAAGCAACGATAGACAATGACGACGTGTGTTCGTTAAAAATGGGCCGTGGAGAAAAATTTAGACTACTTGGACAATTTTCGACTTAGGGACGCTACCAATTCACACGAGATATAAGAGCATCTTATTTATGCTAATAATTAATGTAGATTTTGTGTTCTTACAGTTATTAATTCAAATTTCTTTGAGAACAACGTGGTCACGTCATTACCATCAACGGCAATCACCAAAATGTTGATGATTACTCACTTATTTTGGCTAGAATTGAATAATATGTGCGACACAGCTAACTAATGTCACATTGGGCATTCAGCACGAGCGTTTTTCCCCGCCAAGTCATCTCACATGGAGATGATATGAATTGGCCACGAGAATCATGCGATTTTTTGTGAGGTTTTCCTAAGTCACAGGTCTATGCGAATAAGCGGCTCTCAAAGCCAAAATAACTCCTGCCGTCGATCAATTTTAGCCTGAAAATTCGGCATCGAGCGAAGTCAAAGGCGCGCTTTACTGCATTTATTTTGAATTAACATTTAAAGAGACAAAGGTTTTAGGGAAATACCCTTTATACTGAATTATAAAAAATTATCAGTAAAACTATAACAATAAAATCTAAATATTGCACAGTAACATATTGGTAAAAAAAAATGATTAAATGATACATAATAAATTTAATTGAACTATACTGAATTTTAATCAGAAATAATTTCTTAATCGGGCTTAAGTTCAGTATTTTCAATTCTTATTGAATGAAATATTTTTATTAATTAAAGTGTGGTTCTAAAGAAGAGAAGGAAAGAAAAAGTAAACTAGACTTTATTAGCTGGGAGAAATACCGATATTTTTCTGTGCAGCCACGTGCTTCATCAGCAGCCACGCACTGTGCAGTCACGCACTTCTTTTCTTCTTTAGATACAGTACAGATATTGGAGAAGCCCGTCTAATATTATCTGAACATAGAAACTCAGAATGAAAAACATGCCTTCTACTGTCACATAAGACGCTACACTCACATAGAATGTGTGTCGTCGTCTCGTCATCTTCCAAGCACAAACGACACAGGGGTGAACGAACTTGGTTACTTTTTCGAAATGACCAGAAAGACAACCAGTAACAAGCCGTTAATTATTCCTGTTAAGGTTCAGGATGCCATTATACATAAATGGTTGCAGCAAAACTTTGGCTTGCCTTAAGCCAGAAGAAGACAGCCACATTTCCTTAGCGGTCGAAGTGTCATCTCCTTTGATCAGAGATGTTACAGTCGATCGACTTACGCCACAAAACGGTTCTGGGCCTATAAAAGGAGCAGCAGAGGCCCTCATTCCCTGGATGACAGCTGTGGCCAGGTATCCATTAAATGCAGACCTTGTTCCGTATGGATAGCTTTTGTAATGAGTCAAAGCACTCTAAAACTAGCCTGGAACGGAATTCCCGTGAAAGGCAGTGATCGGCAATGGATCGTTTTTTCGCTATTCATACTGACTCATGAAATTTTAAATATAAGTGAGTAGACATCATTTACATTCAACTAATCTGATTTATGCATTTTCATGATGCCATTGATTTATAAGTGTATGTTGAAATAAATATGAATGCGACGTCGACATCATAGTCATAGCACACTCGTACTCACACTCATAAATCACCTCAGTTTGATTTCTAATTTCATACTACTCACATTGATTCAGCTCACTCAAATCATGCATGTATGTTTATTGAAAAGTTTAGTCATTTAACAGTTTGCCAGTAGTATACAATAGTAGTAAATATGATTGTTTTTCAATTAGTGCAAAAAAAAAAAACAAAAAAAAAAGCAACAGAGAAACACATAACCAGTGTGGCCACAACTAAAAAATTTTTGAATGCTGAATGAGGCTTAAAATAATGCTAAAAATGCTAAAAATATATTTGAAAATGCTAAAATATAATGCTAAAAATTTGGAATGATTTTTTAACAATTATATCATTATAATTACAAACAAATATTTTATTTAACTTTAATAAAACTAACAAAGTTGATTCAAAAGTAAAAATAACAAATCCGGAACATACAAAATACAATTGCTGAATTCATAAAACCTTTTGTATCATTGTATGATCATACTAAATATAACAGTTGACAATTTGTTATTGGTAATTTTCATATAAAAATGTAATAGATACATCATATAATTGCACACTTTTATTTTATCCCCCATATTCATAAAAAATAAAATGAATTTGAAATCAATTTTCGGAAAATTTTTTATAAAAAATTTGAAATAAAATACGTATCTAATTCATTTTAAATTTTATGAATATGAGGGTATATGTTTTAATGTATTAGAATGCCAGCTATCAACATAATGTCAAAGACAGTTTTATTCTTCATTGTATGTTCAGGAGCCGGATTCGGCAACGATGAATTTTGAAGTGTTTGACCCCGAAAAACATAATTTTGTTTACTTCTTTTCTTTTTATTATTATTATACGGTCATACTCGGTATATGAGCATGACAGACTTTCTTTCGTACATTTCAATAAACACCTTTAAAAATGCGCGCTTTAACCAAGTCATCTTTACCCTTTCCTTACGAAAACACAAATGAAATTTGCACTGAGTTTGACTGAAGATCTATTAAACGAGTATGATGGTATGATGACAAACAAAAAAATTCAAAATTTGTTAAAAACCGAACCATTCTGAAAAACACGAATTTTGCATTATTACACTATTCTCAAATACCAAGTATGACATCCTGACAGCCGCTTAAGAAGTTTTTTGATGTTTACATGGTTTCCATACTTACATATATATTTGTATAAAAATATCAAAATACAATGAAATACATTAATTGACAGAAGTTTTCACTTATATAAATTAAAAAGAATATATGAAATTTATAAAATCAAAAATGCTAAATAATGCTAAAAAATTAATACAAAAATGCTGAAAAAAATGCAAAATGCAAAATAAAAACTTTACTGCTAAATCAAAATACAGAATGCTAAATTTAGCAGTGAAAATGCTAAAAGGGTCACGCTGCACATAACATGTTCGTATGCAAACTTCGCATTGTGAATCATACTTATTTTGCATCGTCCCATAGTGATTGAGTTAAGGAGAGTCGAAATCAACAACGTCATAAATGTTTCTAAGTATGAGTTCGAAGCGAACTTCAAACTTTCGATTGAATATGATTCATAGACAACATTGCAAGAAGTATGAGTGCGCATAAGTACAAAAAATTATAAATCATGATTCAACTCTACTCACTTTTTCACTACTCGGCGCTGCTCTCTGATGAAAGGAGAGACTTAAAGCTGCCTGACTATCGGAGAAGATAGCTGTATGCGCACCTCAAATTCCCCTATTTAAATTAATGTCAACACATTTGGTGATTTCCTGAAATACTGTAGGCTATTTGCCCATGGGCAAAGAAGTTTTTACGTTGGGCTTGAAAACTCCAGCACCAGCTCTATGCTCCGTTTTGGATCCATCCGTATACCAACATAAACTTCTGGAATACACATCGGGACCGTTTTCGTCTCACACTGCCCTTGGTGGAATTGTGACATTGAATCTCCTGTCGAACCTCAGTTCACATTTTATTCTGCCACTAGACATTCCTAGCAGTCCTAAACTGGGCATTGTACTGAGGACCGATAAGTGCCCGTTGCAAACTCAACGAGCAGATCTCCCGAGACCCATCCTATAAGCGGCCATTGTCGCACAAGATCTAATAAAGAAGACACGCCAATCTCAGAACTTTACAGAGTTTAGTTGTCACCACAAGCTGGCGAGTCTTTTGACGCTTTTGAGCCCGATTAAGAAATCATTTCTGATTAAAATGAATAAATGATGAAAGAAGTGTTTGGAAGTCTGCTCATATGAAAACATTAAGTTCAAGCACTGTTGGTGCAATATCGATGGCTTAGTATAAAAAAGGCGTATCTCAATTTTAGTTCAATATTGAAGGGTAGATATTCGATCAGTTAATGTATTTTTTTCGTTTTTAACGTTTAGCCTGTTAGCCAACGTATAATTACATCCTCTTTAAAGAACTATGTAAGCACGCTGCAGTTAAAAATTTAAAGACTCATGGCCACTTAAAGAATTATATGTGCATGTAAATGCTTTAGTTTTATTAAGTTTTTTCCTTCATATTCTTTGAAATTTTCGTCCTTTATTTAATTTGATAAATGTGTGGTAAACAAAAAAAAAAATTCGAACTTTGTTTTTGTTTTAAGGGAATTTGAGGGAAATATTGCAATTTCGGCATTTCGCAATTAGAAAAACTTTTGTAGTTGCAGTTATGACTCGCTGGCAGCAAAGGCTTGAAGAATTTGTAAGACTCCTTTCATAACTTATTTCGCATATTGGCTAAAACTCTCTCACAAAATTATGGAACAAAACCAAGGTTGGCAAACGGTATCGTAAAAATACCGATACCGATTCAAATACCTCTAAAATTAGATACCGGTATCGTTACCGATACCGAAATCCATTTCGGTTAGAAAATACCGGTATCCAGACTACCGTTTACGTCTATACCGGTACGTACCGGTATACCGATTCCGGCCAAAAAATAAATGATAGTTGAGTTGTAGTTGCCAAATTTTTATTATGTATTACATTTTTATTTCGACCATTATGTTCGATTTGCTTTACTATTCCAGAGAAAAAACTTCTAAACTTTTATATTTGAAGTTAAAGATTCCTCTCTTGAGGTGAAGAAAATTACTTTTAAAATGAAGGAAAAAATGTTGTGTTTATATACATCTATTAAATTGTACTTTCATCATCCTGGAAGTTTAATTACCCCGAAAGCGTATAAATAGAACGAGAAATACATCATACAGGTAGTTAAAAAAAAAAAGTTTTCTAACAAAATATTTAAAACAGTCCTGTGAATTACTCTTATTCAATTATGTTTTATAAACAAAGTTATAAACAATATAATATAGATCCAGTACAAAAATATTGCCTTAGAACGTGTCCAAAGTAGAAAAGTGTCGAAAAAAACCGAAAAAATCATATTTGGTGAAAAAACAAAGACATATTTGAAATTTACTGAAACAAGATATATCTATATGGTTCAAAAAGTCTTAGTCTCTTCTTTCTGTATCCGTTTATAAATTTAAAATCGGTTGATATTTAACTTAGTTGGGTACGAAAAACCGGTTTTTACCCGTAACTCAAGATTTCGGAGGTGTCTGGAAAATTTCAAATACAATTTGTATTGTTATACTCCACAATACCTAGCAGAAATATAGTAACACGTCCCAGGTATTTCGATTTCATCAAAATTTATCACACAGTGTAATATATCAGTACAGACAAAACTTTTATTTTTACTATTTTGTTTAATTAACCAAAATGTATACTTTATATACATATGTAAAGTTTGAACTGCAGTCTCCTTGTTTCACTTTTTTAATAAATTATTTTTTAATAATAGTATAAAAACATACATATGTATATAGAAACGAATAAGTTTATATGCTTTTATACGAGTACATATGTATGTATGTTAATGTAAAAATACTCCCTTTTTGAAGTAATTTAATAAAAAAAGATTTTTTGTAATGTCCACTGCCTGAAATAATAAATTTATCAGTAATATCGGTATACCGGTATTATAAACTCGATAACGGTATGTACCGGTAATACCGATACCGAAATAAAAAAAATACCGATACCGCTACCGATACCGAAATTTAAAAAATAATTGTACCGGTATCAATACCGATACCGTTATTTGTTTCGGTTTCCAACCTTGAACAAAACCAATAGAAAGAAATATAATTAGATTTTTTTTTATATTTTTGTTATTAAAACGTACCACTGTGCGCGCTGGTAATTTTTTATTGTAATTCATATTTTAATAGACAATTTCGTTTGGTGTGTGGGGGGGGGGTGGAAGGAGGAGGGAGATTTTATTTTATTTTTTGTGTTTTCGCAAGTCAAAAGAAAAATATGCTAAATAACTTTTAACATTTATTAAAATAAAAAAAAAAAAATCAACAATAATTAATTGTAATTGTTAATTAATTTTTATTATGTTGATTTTAGCAATTAGAATAATTTTTAGTTATGGCAATAAAAAAGCAAAAAGGGAAAATATTTTAATTACACTGTATTACAATAGATAAAAATAATATATTATGAAAACAAACAACAAACTGGACTTTTAGGTGCTGGAAAGACCGGAATTTTTCATAAAACAAATTTGTGTCCTGCATTTAAAATGCTTCAATACGTCGTTTGTACGCGGTTGCCAAAGGTATTAGCGTTTTTAAAAAATGTATGTTGATAAAAAAAAAATAAATAAATTTCATAGAACAATTAGCACAGGTCAAGCGTTTCAAATGGGTTTATTTCTTCTGCTTTTTTTTTTTTGTTCTCATAACTTTTTTTTGCAGCTTGAAAACTTTAGTATCTTGTTCATGTGTTTTTAAAGTATTTTTTTCTCTTTTATAAAATCAACAGATTTTATGGTCCATTAGGAAATCATTATGGGAATTTATGTAGATTATGTTCGGGCTTGTGATTTTGATTTGTTTGTTTGTGAATGATGTTGAGTAAAAAGTTTTTAGCTGTTGATGAGTATTTTTTTTTATTTATTTTTTGCTTTTACAACTTTTGTTTGCATTTTTGTGGTCTAGTCATGGTTTTTATTTTAAGCTTAATTCGTGTCACAGAAAGGCGTTTGAAGTGAATAAATCAATTAAATTCTGTATAAAAATTTACAATATTTTTCAGCGTTAATAAAGTAGGGACTGCTTGAATTTCCGTGAGCACCTACCAATTACGGCTTTATCTCATGGGTGCCAAGCACCGGGTGTGGGTTAGACGCCAGACCAACGCCCCCATGCACCCTTTAATAATGAACAAATGTGCCCACCCAACAAGGCACATAGGTTGCAATCTTTGATATAGTTATCCCTGTACTATATTCAAGTACCTTGCTGAGGTACTTTGAGGTAATAACTTTGTCAAAACAGTACTATATGTTGTATGGCAACAGCACCTAGAATAGTGTCTGGCTGACCGCGTCACGCCAACAACTAGCATTGATTTAACACTGGGAAGCCAAGACCATTCTCCCACAGTTTTTGGTAGCAACCACAGCCACCACTTTGAATTCTCAAAGTTCTCACGCCAGGGTATTGTGTATACACCCATAGCGAGGTCCCTAAGAGAATACCTCAACCATTCCAAGAACAACGCAGCCTTTCGCCAAAAATCCAGTGCCTACTTCGGCCGATCAGTATCGCCCCTTAAACCCAGCAGGGTAGGACACCACGACCTTTTAAGCACAGGATCTAGACTACTAGTATATACATTCAACTCCAAGCAAGCTCAGCTGTCGGGCAGCCGGCACCCGTTGTACCAAAGACAAGCATCTGGTGATATCTCGAAGTTCCACCATTAAGGCTTCGCCTCTATCATCTTTGCTCTGTTGCCAGAGATCGGGTAGTAACACATAAGGTCTATGGGTAATGTAGCAAAGGTACGCCAATGGAAAAAGCCACATTACCCCAGCTGGGGCCCCGGGTCAAAAATAGAATCCCCTTGGGGGGGGGGGGGGAATAAAGTAGGGACTATAAAAAAGAAGTCAATTTAATTATTGAATTTGTAAATCAAATATTTTTAACAAATCTGAAAGTTTGCTAAAAAAAACCTTAGAGCCATAATCGCATAAAAAAAACGTATGTGATATATTTTTTGAAATATTTTTTTTTTATTTATTACAAAATTATTTTCATATTGACAGCAAAAACTTTTTAAACGAATTTAAAATTGTTACTATTTTTGCTGCCTACATTTTAATACAATTAAGGGCCATTATTATGATTTGAAGATAAAGTTCCGGAGAGTTAATCCTAACTTTAGCAAAACTGAACTTTAACGGCCTTATGTATAAGCAAAAATTGACATGTAGTTAGCATAAGTGGCGAAATTTAACATGATCTTGAAGAATTTTGCCATGAAACTTCACATTAAAAATCATGCTAGGACTTAGAGGTTATTTAAAATTAGGTAATGCGACCATTTTTAATGTCAAATTGTGTGGATGAACTCGTTTACACCTAATTCAATTTGGTCACTTATGCTAACTTCATTCCAATTTTTGCTTATATATAGGGCCGTAAAATTTTTACATTATTACAACTGTCCGATAAAATAAATAATAAAATTTTTGTTTGGTGGCAACCTTTCTGTGGGTATTGTGGAAATTTGAGTGTTAAGAATACTTAGTGGCAACTTGCATTTGTTTATTTGTCAAATTACAAGCAAAATGAAACTATTTTTGTCAATTCTTTTATTTTATTTTAGTGTATATTTTATGTTTGTTTTGTACTGTTTTTGTTTTGTGTTACAATAAAATTTGCCTGTAATATATTAAGCAAAAAGTGTGGCAATGTATGAACACGTGCCAACTTCAAATGACTAATATGAGAAACAGAATCAAGTCTGCAACTTCAGGAAAATCGCTTTCAAATTAATAAAGCCCATAATAACATGGAGCAGCAGTAACTTCAAATGCTCTCTAATTATTGCTTTATTTTCTTTGTGCTTATTTTTCTTAGTAGTATTGTTTGCAAAATGTATGAAATTTATTGAAAGTATGGTAACATTTCTGAAAGAATAATAATTTATCGGGTATGTACTGTATTCCACGTGAAATTAAATGGTTCCGATTTGCCATATCATTGTTGTTATAAATACAGATTTCCGACAACAACTCTGTGGCAATTCCGCATGTTTTAATTCCACGTGGAATACCTACAGCACATACCCGTATATGTGAGAGCATAAGAAAAACTACTCTCAAAATAAAATAGATTTTATCTCTCGACTGCTTTCTGGGGGTTGGTTTTTTTGTGTCAATCTGTATGGAAAATGTGTTTATGCCGGTATTCTGTTTAATCATTAAACCACACGATAAAAGTTACAGGCAGGGTGAACTTGCCTTTAACTTATCGCTCACTTTTGTTTAAAGTGAAGTTGTGAAATAAAAAAGTGTTTCTCCGTTCAATAAAATTATATCTTTAACTAATGGAAAGTTATAATAATGGCCGTAAATGTTTCTCTTTAAAAAAAGTATCGTAATATATAAGAAATTCTTTTGTTGTACATTTTTTATCAAATTAATATGCAAAAAGGCAGCAGGCGAATTTTTCCAACTTTTTGCGAAACGAAAATCGTAATATTTATCGAAATATTTATTCGATTGCGGTAATGATAATGTGATTCCGTAATTTCTTTTTTACGATACTCTAGTTCATAATTTTGTGATATCTCTGTATAGAAACTTTGAAAATAAGTAAAAAGCACAAAGAAGGTATAGATGAAGCAGCCAACTAAAATTTGTTTTACTATTTTTTTGTTTGTTTTTTATAATCAGGATGTCTTTAACTTTATTCAATGCACCCCAAACCTGATTTTTGTTGTTTTTGATGTTGTTGTTGTTTTACCGCCGTGTGACCAGTAATATTTATTTTAAGATAAAAACCTATTTGTACATGAGTGCATAAAGTTTCCTTTTGATTTTAAATAAAATTTGTTAATTCTGCTCGTGTCTGAACAAAATTCAATGGAGCTTAATTAAATGTCTCTTAGCGAAGGCCAAAAAGTATGTATATCTACAGGAAATGGCCACAATGAATATTTTTATGCATTATAGAAAAATTTAAATAATTTTTCTTATAATTCCTGGATTCGATAGATAGCTTTATTTTTCTTAATATTTTGGATGGGATCCAGACTAAGAAATCTTCATTAAATGAAATTGGTGACTGCCTGCAGAATTGAGTATGGAATTAAAGAATGACAAAATTATCGTTTTCAGTACTCTTTGAGTATTGGAAGTCTAGCAACTATTAATTCCTACAGTTAAAAATAAAATCCATATCAAGCAAGAAGTTTAAACGAATATGTTTACACACATGTCTTAAATTACGCAGCATAAACGACTAAATATAAGTTTAAAAATACTCTAAGTATATATTAGACTACACATGAGTATACATACATGTAGATGTAGGAGTATTTAATTTGCACACACTTAAAGCATCACTAGTGCCAGAAAAGTGAATTGGTAAAATGCTAAAATGAGCACGGTGTTCACGGCCCAGAAAAAAATACTGCTTTCCAGAAGCGTTTTTGTAAGGGATACAATGTTACAGAATCACTTGCTGTTGCGCATGACTAAGGAATTATTTGTTTTTTGTTCGAGATGAACCATCTAGAAGCAATACACTTAGCTTCCAAAAAGCCATGAATTTGTCTGCCTTACTAAAGTGCTTCACAGAAGTAACAACATATAATTTTTGTGAGAGCCCGCCTTACGTCAGTGTTTTTCACAAGCACATTTTTTGAAGCTTTTCTTATCAAGTAAGCAATACATTGCTTTCCTCAGTTGTTAGTGCTTCCAAATCAGATTTTTTTTTAAATAATTCTCGACTATGCCAAAAAAATGTCTAACTAAATATTTACTAAAAATACAATTATTAAATTTACAAGTTAGAAAATATCAGCTCATTGCCAATTTTTGCTGGCAAAATTTGCAAAAATAAAAATCAGGAATACTTATTTAAATGTTATATTTAGTAAAAATTTTACCTCCACATTATTTGATTAATGTTTTCAAACAGCCCAAGTACATTTTCCATTCCATTTCATACCAACAAATGTTCAAGGCAGCGTATGACGAATAAATACTCTGAGTATCATGCGTATATTTATTTTGTCCGAATAAATCTAAATACTGTAAGTATAAGCATACTCCGACTATAAGTATGACAGTCATTCAATACCCACAGACATACGCATGTGCCTTTCTAAAAGTAGTTGTAGATTATTTTATTATTTCGTATATTTTGCTACAATTGCAACTTTGAAATTTTGTAAAAAAAACTCGTTAGCAAGATTATGCCGTGCAACATATTACCCTTAAGTCTAATAACAACTCGTCATTGATAAAATATTGTTGCAACTTAAGTTGGCCATTGTCTGTTTGTTAACGTTTATTGTTGGACAAAGTTATTATTGTCGGCAGGAGTAGTATTGCAGTCAGGTCGAACCGATGCGACATGAAAAAGAAGGAAAAAATATGACAGCAATGTCACATTGTACATCTTCTGTGAAGACAACACACTCTGCTAAAATACAGCCGGGTTATTAATTATGAAAAAATAAAAAATAAAAAAAAACTCTCTTCACAAGCCACGCAGGCACACGTTGCAACAACTTCTGAATTTATATATTTATCAACTCGGCATGTTGGTGATGAAAAACAAAGACAATTTGTCTTCCATCTTAGGCCGGGTTAACATCGGTGTGCCAAATGCCACACAAGCGTAAAAAAAAGCGTAACCACTAATTACTAATGAAAAAGTGTTTGATTCAGACATGTATTTATTAAGTTAAATAGTTCAATACATAACTAATAGACAATTTTATAGAATCCAACATGATTGGAAACTGTATAAATCAATAATATACTCGTAATAATACATGTCTGAATCAAACAGTTTTTCATAAGTAATTAGTTGGTTACGCTTTTTTGGGCAAATGACACACAACAAATGCCAGATGTAAACTCAGCATTACATTCGAACTCATGTTTTTTGGCTGGTCTCTTTTTCTCTCCCCCTCTCTCCTTTTTCAATATATTTGCCAAGTAGCTTTTAGGCTAAGTGAATTTTAATTTGTCTGCAATTATGGTTATAATTGAAAAATATTAATTTATTATGAGCACTTTCACAGTCAACTACAACTACAACTACAACTACAACTACAACTACAACTACAACTACAACTACAACTACAACTACAACTACAACTACAACTACAACTACAACTACAGCAACAACAACAACTGCGACTGTGGTATGGGGTAGTATGAATAAAAAAAGTATTTGCTTTTTACTTAAAAATTTGTTTTAAAACCCCAAATATGTGTGTGTTTTTTGTTTTTTTAAACAAATTTTTAAGTAAAAAGCAAATACTTTTTTTTTTATTCATACTACCCATGATATTGGCCTTGTACATTGCATGAAGCTTATAAATAAATAACCCATCCAGCATTTGAAAACAATTTTTTTTAATCACCTTGCTGAGTCTTTTTAGAGTACTAGTGGTGATTAAAATCTGATTAATCCCTTACACGATCAAAAAAGGACTCGAAAATTATTCGCGCTAATGGGTAAAAATAGTTCGATTTAAAATACAACAACAAATTGTATAGCAATCGCAAATTAATCATCCAGACGTGCAAAATGTGACAATTATTTGCATTAGTTTTTTTTAAGTATGAGTATAACGATTAGACACATGACTGAAGGACAATTCGAAAAAGAGTTACAAATAAAGTGAAATAAGACTAATAAATGATCAGAAAACGATTCGAAAAATAATTTAAATACTACTAAACTAATACATAAAGAAAACGACTCATAAATTATTTATCAAGAAGAGTCGTGGTTAGTCACGTTTTTCTAGCGACAAACGTATATTTTATGAGAAGAAAATGAGCGCATATTCTAGCATTTTAATCGCGAAAAGGAGTCAAAAAATACTCGAATTTGATTGAAAATTTCAAAAAATGCTGGCTGTGATAAAAGGAAAAATATACACATACATACATACATACATACATACATACATACATACATACATACATACATACATACATACATACATACATATGTATGTATGTAGGCCCAAGCACATATAATCCGTCATTCGTTGAACTTCGCCTTTTTCAACTGACATTAACGCAACAACGGCGAAGGTTGGCACAATGAGTACTTTATTGACGGAAGCAATAGATGGTTCTCCATTTTATTTATTAAACTCAACTTTTTTTATTTATTTCGTTTATTTCTTTTGTTTTATTTTTTATTTTTTTGTTTGCTGCCAAAAAAAACAAAACCCTAAATCTAAACATACCGAAAAAAATCTAATTAATATCTCTCCAGCTACTCAACGTGCGCAAAAAGTTAAAAGTTGCCCAATTTTTGTACTTTGCGTTAACGGACATACTTGGTGAGAAGCCATGTATTCAGCTTAGTTGTCAGTAGAAAAAGGCGAAGTTTAACGTATGACTGATTCTGTGTGCCTGGGCCTTAAATCGTGGCGTGTTCCATGGAAGCTATTTCTTACGTAGTCGGTAGTCGTCTATATCTTGGCTAGTCGCACTACAATTTTGTCGTCTTCTACAAACTGGCTGTTGTTGGTTTAGTTAAAAAACCGATAGCCAACTGGCCTAGTGGGGTCACCTTATATATGCATTTTGACTAATTGTTAGTATTAATGAGGGAATATGTATGTACGTATGAAATTTGAGTTTTTCCCCTTTTGACTTGCCGCTTTTTGTGCCTTTTTTTTAAAGTTCCCTTTTATATCCTTTTGCCCCCTTTTTTAAAACATTAAATTTTTGTTTTAAATACATGTACGCAGATTATTGAAAATGTTTAACTTTCTTAAGCAAACATAAGAAGTAGTTTTATTTATAAAATATTTTTGAAGTTTATCATAGCAATTACACTAAGTTTAAATGAAATTAAAAGCATTCGAAAGAAATAATGTGTTATTGTTTTGCTGAATTGAATATATTGAATAAATTGACAGAAAATCATAAATATATTGTGGGTTGCTTATTGAATAAAATATAAGTACACACATTTATAGAACAGCTACGTCCAAGCCATATGCACAATTTGCTAACTTAAAAAAAAAGAGCTTTTGTGCTTTCACAGCGACGAGATTACAACATCCACAACAGCAACACAGCAGACAATAATGATTGCTCTTACTTTGCAAAGAAACAATAACAAATTCAAGAGCTTTCAAAGCTGTTTAACTCAAATGCAAATATCAGTGTATGTGTGCTTGGACGCAGCTGTTATACATATAAAGATAAAATATACATACATATATAAAACTTTGTAATACAACAAAACTTTCATTAACTATAATTATACGTACTTATGGAATAAACTAGAATCTAGTTAGCTACGTCCACTACGTCGGTGTGAAAACACAAAAGCTCTTTTGCAAAAGTTCAACATTGTGCATATGGCTTGGACATAGCTGAACTAGATACATACTTATGTTCAGTTTCAGGATTTTCTAAGTTTTGTGTTTTGTTTTTTATTGTATTTTTTGTTTTCTTTTTCTTGTTTCTTCCTTTTTTCTGCTTCTAATTTTATTTTCTTTACTTCAAGCTAAATTACTTCCTTTTCTTAAATTTTGTTCTTGTTTTTCTAATTTTTTCTTTTTTGCCGCTCCTTCCTTCTCTGCATTTTTGACTGATTTCTGTAACTTATTCATTCCATCGGAGTTAGTTGAACCTGTAACTATTCTCACACGTCCATACTTGTCAAAGTCTTTTTTATAATCCGTTTTTGTATAACTTTGTAATACAATTTTTATTTCTCGATTGCATTTTATTAAACCGTTATATGCAACATAATTGGGGTGATTTTTTTGGTCTTTGCTTTGACAGGTTACCTTATGAGCAAGACTCCCTTGAGGTGCCCCCTTATTTTGTATATTCATTATACAGGAATCATAACCAGGCCTACATCGGACTCCAGTACACTCCAGCACAATATCTTTATTAACTACAAAAAAAAAAGATTAATTTCAAAGTATTTCTTCGTTTTTAATACATAAAATATGAAGGTATGTATGTGATGAAAAACGATTTAGACACAAAAACAATTTGAAAACGATAAAAGGTGTGATATGTTTCCTAAGGTCGTTTTCTCAATAATTTTAGAACTTGATTTTAATATTTTTTTTCAAACATTTTTGTCTAGTCTGCTTTTTAGAAGTCATGAGTTTAAGATTAGCTCAAAAATTACCCTCAAAACTGACCGGAGTTCATCACACCTTTTCAAAACGATTGTTTTGAAATCGTTTTGAAAACGATAATTTTCCATCACATATGTATGTACCTAATTAATTAAGTTTGTTAATTATTTAAATTGTTTTACCTTTTTTTGTTTTCAAAGTTAGTAAATTAATTACTACGTCTAGAGATGACTCTAGACTTGCTTGGTGCGCCAAGCAAGTTACGAATAATAGGAAAAATATTCTTATTGCCATTGTAAACTTCTGAACTGTACTTGTAGTGTATTTCTTACTGAATGAATTTTTAATAAATTTTCCCCATTTTATACAAAAATCTTGTGTCTCGAGCGTACATAAGATTCGATTAGTCTTTATACATACATATGCATATGTATACATACACTAATACATACATTTACATACATATGTATATGTACATGTATGCATACGCACATTTATAGGAATGTATGGGTACATATTCACATTAGGGAATCCAAACCCTCGATTCGGGGATTCTGAAATGTGTAATTCCGGTATCCCGGAAACCTGGCAACAGCAACAATAACAATAAACTTTTCATTTCTCATCAAAAGTTGACAATTTAGTTTCATTTTCAAAAATAGAGGAAAGCGCAGACTTTTAACCACTAAATTAAAATATGTTTCGAGACTTTTTTTTGTATTGGAAATGTGCTGAGAAATGGTTGCATTATTACGAGTATCATCTCGTATTTCCCAAAGCTTACTTATTTCTAGTCTTATAAAATAAATTAACTCAAAAATAATACCACAATAAATAAATCCTTCAGCGGCATTAAAAACACTCCCCACGAAATATGTAAGTCCCAAAAAAAAAATGTACAGAAAGCAACAACAAAGTTTCTTGGGAACTTATTTCATTTTTATTTTGGGGACTTATTTCATATGATATAGCTTCCCAAAAGTCTGTAATGAAATAAATCCATAAACAATGTTTGGGGAATTATTTAATTTTAAAAATTTATTTAAAAATCGTAATAAATGCACCTCTTTGTGATAGACAAGTTAATAAGAATTCAAAAAATTTTACTTTACTTAAATATTATTTATTTTTTAGATTTTCCCGTGTTTTTTGTTATTAGGGATATAAAAAAAACGTCTTAAATGTATAAAAGACAACGTCTTTGATTTCGATCCATCTATATTCGTAACCGACTATGAACAAGTTATGAGAAAAAGTATTTTCCATATTTTTCCACGGGCAAAGGCAATTGGATACTTGTAAATAAGAAAATACATACTAAAGTGTGGCACAAACACAACAAAAATGTCTTACAAGCGTTTCATGAAATTACAATTAGTGTGTATGTATTACTTGCTCATTGCAAAACACATACTTCCGAAAATATTTCTTTTGTTTCACGATCAAAACATTGAAGAAGAGAACACAAGTACAACAAAACAATGTTAAAATAGAACAAGGCTGAAGTAGAAGAGAAATGAAGTAGAACATCAAAACTATTTTGGAACATTCAAAACATCTTTGAATAACTCGTAGACAAACTTACAAAGAAACTTTTGCATTTTTTATGAACATAAAAAATCGAATATATGTATGTACAGTCAAATCCCGATAATTCGTACCCCGATAAATCGTAATTCCCGATAATTCGTAATAAACTGTCGGTCCCTTGAAAAAATCTCGTTAATTCGTAAAATTTCCATACATTTTGGTCCCCTCGATAATTCGTAATTTTTTTTTAAATAAAATCTCCTTTACCTCTTATAAATCGTAATTTTTTGCTAACTACCACTTATAATTCGTAATAAAAACAACATAAACATGGAAAGAATGATTTTTTGTTTTATGCTATTTTTTTGGGTTGGTTTTTGCTTTTGCTTGTGTGTGTGTTTATTTTTTTAAGATCAGTTTTTTACATGAATAATAAAGAAAAATGTCAAAGCGCACGCATAAAACTCTGTCGGTGTTACAAAAACAACAAATTTAGTAAATAAATTGAAAAACCCCGTTAATTCGTATTTATTTTATTTTAACCCCGTTAAATCGAACTCCCGCTAAATCGAAAACCCCTATAATTCGTAAGAAATAGCCGGTCCCTTGCGATTACGAATTATCGGGATTTGACTGTATTAGTTAACAAGAGTGTTATTGTTTACATTTTTACGCTTTTTTGTGTTGGTGCTAGTGTACTCGATGCTTTTGGTGTAGCTTACCGTTTTTTTTATTTCATTGTCTGTTTTTGTTTTGATGTTCTACTTCGTTTGAATATACATACAAGCACTAACAAAGCTATAGAGAGAAACTTTTCGAATGGTGCTTATTTTGTTTCAGTGAGAGTCATGTTTTGTTATGCTTGTTTTGTTGATAATGTTTACACTGAAATATAAGGCTTGGAAGTAGTGTGCTTTATGGTAGAATTAGTAGATTCATATCGTGAGTTGACGGATCAGCTGACAAAATCTGTAACATAAATAAAACATGTTGCTGTTTATTTAATATGTATAGTAACGTATGTTAGGTAGAAATCTGCAGAAACTAGATTTCTACGTCAACTTCTCTCTTACATATATACACACACATGTATAAAGCAAAGAGAAATACAATAACAGCTGACACGTTCGCTGGAAATCTCACATTTTTACTAACTAACATCCATAATTAAACGATACGACCACTTAAAAAGTAACACGATACGAATCGACTAATTCTACCATTAGAATACAGAACTTTCAATACATTTTGTACAGCTCTTTAATACATACATGTATGGGGATAAAGAAATAAAACTATTATTGTGTTTCTCTTTACCTTATGGAGATTTTTTTAAAACTTTTTTGCGTAAATTGTCAGAAAATTTAAAATTCACGCGAATTGAAAACCCTTACCTGTATTTTGTATTTCTTATTTTTTCTCTTATTAGCCAAATTTTTATGTGTACCACCTTGAACTTGAAGTATTTTGTTAAAATCGCTCTAACTTACCAAAACAAACCTAAAGTAAACATCCGTCGTTTAAGTGTCTAAAATAGTGCGTCGTTGCCAAATTTATTATTAACTTTTTTCGTATATTGGTTTTAGTTGAGTCCAGTGATGGGAAAGTTGGTACGATCGTACTTTTTTGATACTATTTGACATGAGAAAGTACCTTAGTACTACCCTAACACATTTGATACTCTCACGGGCAACTTAGAAATGCAGTCAGAATACGCGCGGGTGCATATATTTTTGCCAAGAATTAAATTTTTTTTCGACAAATGGAACGAAACTTTATTGGTAAAGTTCTTTTAGAAAAATGTAACCTTTTACAATTAAGTATCACCGAAAACCATATTTCACTCAATGATATTTTATGTGGCACATAAGTTGATATATTGAAACAAATGTTTTAAATCAGTTTAACGAAAATTTTAAAATGTTTATATTAAGTTGTAAGGGAAAAAGTGGGCTTTGACAATGAAATGTTAGTTTGGTTTAGTAAGTTTCCACCTGAAAATATTTTATCTTATAAAACCAATATCATTATACCACTTTTAACTAAAATGTTCCCAGGGAAAAGAAAATTTTTTAAAATATTAACAACCAATATAGATATGGAAGAATTGAAACAACTAACAACAGAGAATATATGCAGTTTCTGGTCTACAGTGGTTAAAATAAAAACGCATAAGATGAATACATGTTTCCTGATATATAGAGAGTATCTTACGGAGTTTTGTCCATACCTCACTCCTCTGTAAATGTCGAAAGGATTTTCTCTTACCAAAATCTCATGAAAACAAAATAAAGGAACAGCCATCGTATTCTGCAACTCGCTAAAGCTAAATCTTTACCGCTAAAAATCTATAAAATTAATTTGTCGGCTACGAATGCAATTTTCAAACGTGTATTGATAAATCAGGTAATGGCTTAAAAATTTAATTCGTCGAAATTGGTTTAAATTTTCTATTTGTTCAGCATTTTAGCGATCGAATTTAGCTTTATCTTTAGTGAGCTACGAAATATGGGGGCAAGCTCTATGTTCCGACAGTATTCAGTCTAATTCAGGCTATACATATTTGTATATTTGTACCTGTGTTCCTTTTTTATTTCCTTGTAAATGAATTTCTTATAATTTTTTGTTAATAAAATTTAAATAATAAATATTATAATTTTTGGTACTCTCGTTATCAAAAAAGTACTAAAAAAAATTTTTTTTTATACCGAAATGCAAATCTCATTTCCCATCACTGGTTGAGTCTAAGAAAACTTTTAAGTATCAAATTACTTGCTAAAAACGAATTGTTACAAAATTATACGTATGTATGTCTGTATGTACATAAATTTAAATCGATAAAAATTTTCTTCACAAGTTGACGTAGAAATCTTGGCTTTTTTTTTAATAGATTAAAGGAAATTTGTGCACAGAAACATCAAGATTTCCATCGTCAACGTCTTACACGAACAGGCTGTAAATGTGAAAATAGTGAAAGTTTTTATCCAAAATATCGGTCATCAAAAGTATTTAGATTAAGTTCTTGTTTAGTAAAATATCGATTACTACAATCTAATATGCATTTTATAAACTTGCTACGTGACCACATTTTTTCGAATATTAAGAAGTGAACAAATATCTATTATTATTTTCTCTACTAGAAAGGTAAAAATATTGGCAAGTTAGCTAGTAGCAGGTTGCCTAGATATTAGATGGCACATTGGGAAGTTGGCCTTTTTTCCATTTATGTTTTTTGTAAAGATATAACCGACTCCTTTTTGCTTCATTCAAACTTTTTTAATTTAATGCTTCTAGTCTGTTATAATCCATCTAAAAAGTGCAACTTGATGTTCGTTTCTTACAAACGCTTTGCCCTCTATACAAAGGGTAGTGTGTTTTATTCTAAAAAATAAAATTAAAATGAGACACTTTTAGATTTAATTGAACTGTAGTGAATTTTAATCAGAAATAATTTCTTAATCTGGCTTGAGTTCAGTCATTTCAATTCTTATTGAATGAAATATTTTTATTAATTAATGTGAGTATCTAAAGAAGAGAAGAAAAATTAAACTAGACTTTATTAGCTGAAGGAAATGCCGATATTTTTCTGTGCAGCCACGCATTTCATCTGCACCCATTTCTATATACAGGGGTAGAGATTGTTATTAACATCAGCTATTTAAATATTTCATTCAATAAGAATTGAAATTACTGAACTCAAGCCTGATTAAGAAATTATTTGTGAAAAAATAAAAATATCACACTTTCTAATGTTGTAAAACGTGGGTTGCACTTTACGTCTCTTATAAATCGACAGTGTTGTTATTGTCTTGTAACGCACAGGGCTACTAGACATGGCTGGGAATCAGGATATCGTTTTGTATCGGTATAGACAGATCAACTGCCAAAGGCGTCTAGCAAAACAGAAATCTATGCAAAATTCTGAGAAAATTGTCCTAAAAAAGTAAGGGCCTAAAAGCAAAACTAAAAGCTCAAAATTCAAGCTTTTCATTTGGTAAAAAGATTTTATAACCAAAAATAACAAAAATAACATTTTGAATATTTTCGCTTATGATTTTGATGAAATTTTGTAGGAATGATGCGTATGGCATAACTACCATTAGTGCAAAATCTTGAATCATTAGTGTATGTATATTCGTACCAGTTTGCGAAAATGAGAAAATTCAGCAAAAAGAATTACTTTACAAAATTATGCACATACTCGTACACTAATGCCCATATCTTGAGTGGGTAATCAAATTGTAATTATGTTTAAGTTTTAATTAAATACAAAATTGTGTTTTTGAGTGCATATTTAAATAATAATTAAATGCCCAACCTTGTGTAATTAAATACGATTTATGCGTGTGTGTGTGCTTATTGAAAACATACACATGAACATCATGTGACCGTGTTGAAAATATCATGTGGTCGTAGTCGTATTAAAAAGAATTTCACTTAAATTTCATAAACATACACACATACATATGTGCCCTTAATTATGAAAGTGGTCTAAGTCACATGCATTTTTGCTTCGAAATATTAAATTAATCTTAAAAAAAAAATCAATAAATGTTTAGTAAATTGTTAAATAAATTTATATTAATCGAGACTAGAACAACTCTAAAATGAAATGTTGCACAATATAAAAATATATTTGGATTTGTGCAAATGTAATTTAATAAATATCTCGACCAAAGGAATATATGACTTAGACCACTTTCATAATTAAAGGCACATATGTATGTATGTATATACATAGTTTCATATCATGGAATAAAATAATATAAAAATACATTAAGATGTTCGTTTGGTTTAACAAAATGTGTTTTTATGCAATTTTAATTTTCTACATGTTGTTTATGTTAAACAGTTGTTCTTTGGAAAGCTTTCCATAATATTTGGAAATTTTTGCAGTGCTGCCGTACTTCAACGTAATTTAATAAGAACTTAAATTAACCACTGAAAAAATGAAATCGTATTTAAATAAAAATTAATTTTAAATAAAAGTTAATTTTAAATAAAAATGAGCTAATTACGTACTTAAATATTAAGTTAAAAACGGCGGGTAAGAGAAAAATGACGATGTAAATTTAAGAACAAAATTTTTGTATTTAGAATGCAGAAATCTGTCATGTATGGTATGGTTATAAAACTTGAATAGAATTTCAATACACCAAGCTTGGGCATTTAATTATTATTTAAATATACAGGGAAAAACACAATTTCGTATTTAAATAGAACTTAAGAATAATTAGATATAGTTTAATTACCAAGTCAATAATTGGTCCTAATTCACACTGACTCGAACAAACACACAAACCTATAAAAAAAAGCCCATTTAAATTGTTTGTGTCTAAAAAAGACCAACTGAACGAGTTGGATCCAGCTTTGTGTCAAAAACGTCATTCAGTTGGCAATTTTAAAGTGTATGTAACAAATTTGAAAAGTTTTGCTTTGATAGGTAAACTTTATTAAGCAAAACTCGAGTTAGATTGCACGGGCGGTGGCTGATTTTAATGAAATAATTTTTTTTTTAATTTAGCCTACTTTCAGGGATCTTGCAACAGTCGTTAAAGCTTTTGCACAAAAAAATATATGAAAACATCCCACTGTGCAATGTGGGAGGACAATTTATTTTGAAAATTAATACCCCTTATTGTGAATGACGTTGTCGACGTCGCATGGAGACGACAGTAAATATTGTCACTGGTCTACTCTTTATCGGGAACAATTGGATCTTATTGACAATCTCTTACTAATCTGTAAGGTTTTGTAAATTAATTTGTAAATTAATGGAGCATCTTAATAGTAGTCAATTGTTGTCGGCAAAGAGTAGACAAGTGACAATATTTACTGTCGTCTTGATGTGATGTCAACGACGCCATTCACAATAAGAAGGATATTTATATTGAAAATATGGAAATTTGTGGGACAGACTGTAAAGCCTAAGGAGTGAAGAAAAAATTACTGATAATATTTGCGAATTTAAATCTTGCGTTCGAAGTCTGGGCCGTCGAAAAATTTTTGATTACAAGATAAGAAGTTAAGTGAGCCAACAGATGATACTATTTTGCACATGCTACGATGCAAGATGAATTGGGATAATGTGAACAGCGTTGTACACATTTTGAAAATGAGGCTCCATCGTTTTAGCTTCGACGAGTTGAAGAGTATAATAAATACAAAACTATTAATTGCTTCGTTCATTGTTAGTCATGTAGTTTTAATTTTTTTATGGCTCTTGTTTTTTATGTTGCATTATTTCCAAGTTACGGCTGCTATTTTTGCCGCTGTTGAAGAACTCAACATTTGAAGACACCATTAGGTAAGGAAAAGACAGCCATTGTGGAAATTCATCTTTGGCATTTCTCATTCGTTCGTTATATTCATGCAAGCGAATGTATTTCGCTGTGTGTGTGTGTGTGTGTGTATGTGTGTGTGTGTGTGTATGTGTGTGTATGTGAATAACTCGCTGAATGAATGAATGTTGACGGATTTTGGAGGGATAAGTCTGATAGTTCTTTCCAGCATTAGTTTATTTGCAAATAAATTAATGGCGTTGAACGTGCTTCAATTTTATTTTTTGTTATATACAAACAAACGAATGATTACATTCGCATATACATACATGCACACATACATACCCAGCAGGATAACTTAAAAGACCGTCCTAATTCAGGCCTTATCAAAGGCCTGCTTAGAATTTTTTTGAATTCAATTAACTGCCTTATATGAAAGTGATCGAGATATTTAGTGAATTACATTTGAACAAATCAAAATATATTTTTATATTATGCAAAACTTTAATTTGGATTTGTACTATTCTCGATTAATATAAGTTTATTTAACATTTATTACTTCGAGGCAAAAATGCATGTGAATTAGACTATTTTCATAATTAAGGGCACATATTTATATATATCTGACGCGCAAAATAGAAAGGGACCTAAGGGTAAAAACCGGTTTTGTTCAGAAGAGCCATTTTAAAAATTTAAATACGTGTATCTTTGGTGTACCATCACTGAGCATGTTGGTATTGGTCTCATTTGAAAGCGACACATCTCATGACGTCAGCAACGTGTTGGTCAACCTCGAAAACGCGCGTAGGTCGTCCCTTCCTCTTGTTTTGTGTAGTTGGTTTATACTGTTTTCTACCTAGCGCGCTGTTTCCATGAGTTTGATATCAATATAATAAATACTCATTTATAATTCTTTTGAATCGTGAATATCACTCTGTTAGTACGAAAATTTTTTCACATAACCTTACAATCGTCGACTTCAATTTCATAAAACGCGCATATCTCTGGGAGGGAACAATTTTGGGGCATTGGATTGGTCTCATTCGATGCTCAGATGTTGTCCACATCAAAAAAAAAATAAAAAGTGAAAATTGATTTTTTTACCCTTAGGTCCCTTTCTCTATGCGCTGTCACATATATATACATATATATATATATATATATATATTTTTTTTTTTTTTTCAATTAAATCTAACAATGTCTCATTTATATTTTTTTTAATAATCATTGTCGTTCTCTGATGGGGACTGCGCTCAAACAGAGTTAAGTGAAGGGTGAACTTAGGCGCAAGGAAATAACGCCCAAATAAGAAAATAAAATTAGGCCCAATAAAATTAGGCCCTTATTGGGCCTAATGAATTTTTAATTGGGCTTGCGGATGACCTGGCAAAGAGGAGAACCCTACTCGGAGTAGTCGATATTGACAATCTCTGTGGGCTCTCTCTCTCTCTCTCTCTCATCCTGCTGCAGACGCTTCCATGCTTCCTTTCACAAGTCAGCTCAAGACAGATGGCGCAATGAGCCTACCTGCGCTATATCGAGAACCCTCTGGCCTCGCCTAAACATCAACAGAACCAAAAACCTCATTAGCATCACCAGGAAGCACCTGAGGAATTTCTTTGCCACACTTACCGGCCACTGCACTTTTGTGACCCACGCTAAACGTATGGGTCTCTCGTATAATGATTACTGCACAGTTCCAATGATGAAGAAGAGGAGGAAAACATTTCGCATCTACTATGTTTCTGTCCCGCTTTGGAGGACCACCGTCTGCGATTCCTAGGCAGAATATCCTTCAACAGCCTGTCCGAGTTATCGGAAAAATAAGTCTCAGAAACCTAAGTCTATACATTAGGAGCAGCGGCTAGTATGGTCGTTAACCCTCCTCCATGGCATGTGTATACACTAGACCCCTTCCTGACCCACTTCTCCTATCATTTATTCTCTCTTATTTTAAAGAAACTTTTCATCTATATCCTCCCCTTTATTCCCTGTCCCCTTTTCTACTACTACTTTCAACTTACAGGTGGCACAAAGCGATCATTGTATTAGACCGAAGTGAGTAAGGGGGTCTACTCTGTATTTCGAAACGAAAGAAAATGCTTTCGAATTTGTATGCTATTAACACTGCATTTCGAAAGCATTTGCTTTCGTATCGAAATACAGAGTAGACCCCCTGGACTCCTGGATTTTTCATTTCTTCACCAGCAGCCTGCTAACTTAACCTAACCTAACTTACTTTATTTCATCTTAAGTTTGGTTTCATTGGGCTTTTTTAATTTGGCTTTACTTCATTTTCATTGGGTGTTTTTTCATAAATTTTCTTTTTGGGCCTTGTTTAATTTTTTGGCTTCTATTTGATTGGGCATTATTTTCATGAGCCTTCTTTCATAGCGCCATGGAATTATTGAACAATTGAAAAAATATAGACTCAATCAATGCTTTAGTTAAATGAAGATATTCTGCCTGGCTCTCGATGTCGACAAGAAATATTCTTTCGCTTATTTATATTGAAAACAAAAACAAATTTTCTTATTTTGTTTTCAATATAAATAATAGGTCATTTACATTGTCGTGAAATCTAGGACTTTAGAGATTTCCAGCTAAGTCTAGTTGCTTTTTACTAGATTCCCCATAAAAACAAAATCTACTTTGTCAGTAGATTTGTAGGAAATCTACTCAAAATCTAATATTTTTATTTATTTTTTCCTATAATGTGCAACATATTTATATAAAAGGTAAGCGAATTAGCTACGCTCTACAAAATTTGCTATTGGGGGTGTTTGAATGAGCTAAGTTGGCATTTTCTGGGTTACGGTTTAATAGGGCATTTACATCAGCACAAAATCTAGCATATTTTGATTAAAATCTTTATGAAAATCTATACCGTATACAGTGTATACTATACACCAACTTTTTTTGACATTAATCAACATTTTTATATCCAAAACAAAACCCATCAACTGAATTGTTTCCAAAACTACAACCAAACAACTGAAATGTAGCCAATTCACACACTTTTTTAAGCAGACCGTAACTAATTCACTCACCTTTTGTTCTACAGGGTAGTAAAGAATAAATAAAAACATTGGATTTTTATTAGATTTCCTGCAAATCTACTGAAAAATTTGATTTGGTTTTGTGTGGGAAATCTGAAAGAAAGCAGCTTGATTTAGCTCGAAATCCCGAAACTACTAGATTTCGAGACAGTGTGAATGCACTATAAGGCTAAATTTTAGACAAAGGATTTTGTCTTGGATACGAAATCTTGAAAATGTCAAAAGAAAGCTTAATGTAAACGACATAGATTTCGTTAAAGATATCCAATCAAATATACTAGATTTTGAGACAATGTAAATTCAGTAAACATAAGCGAAAGAAACTTTCTTGTCGACATCGTGAGCCAGGCCGATTAAATCAAACAACGGCAGTACTTAAACAAAATTGGTGTTATATTTTTTGTCTGAAAGAACCAAAAAGAAATCCTTACGTAAGAGTCCATGTGATTATACGGAGTCCATGTGATCCCCTAGTGCTAGGAGTACTAATGACATTAAAAAAAATAAATAAAATAATTATCCTGCCTGTTCTGTAAATCGAGTCGTTGTAAAAACACTCGATTTTGAAAAATTATATAGCGAATAATAGCGATTATTTTTCAGACTTTTTTGAAGTTTTCTATTTTTTTAGAGCTTGAAATAAATAAAGTATGTATGATTTAAAACACATCAATGGGGCCATTATTAATTTTTGGAAAACTATAAATTCGGATTCGGTTTACAGAACATGGCCGTATAACTATTCTTATTTTAATGCTTGGAACTTATTAGAAAACCCTTTAGGCAAGTGAATGGCATGTCTTCAGTTTATTATTCTATGATGACTTTCTATATAAAACTGTTGCTGTAGTTACTGTTATTTCAGTTTGCTACAGTTGCTGTTCTTGCTTTCATTACTCTCAACATAAACACAAATCGCACTGAAGCTCATACTCTCAGCCAGTGTTGTCAGATATGGCGATATCTCGCCAAACGTGGCGACAAAAATTTGGTTTTGGCGATGAAAATTTTTAAATGGCGATTGGCGATTTACTTGGCGATATTTGAACTCCTTGGCGATATTTTTGGCTATATTTTTAAGATTTCAATAAAATAGAATAATGTTAAAAAATATGCTTATATAAAGCAATTTTTTCTCCAACATAAAATATTTCGTGCAAAAAATTCTAAATGTTGTGAGTCTTTATCTGAAACTCAAGAAGTTAAAAAAAATTATGGAACAAAAAATCTCATTTGATGTTTATACAACACAGGTAAGAAAACTTCCTTTTATAAATTGGAACCAACATTTTGATAATGAAGCAGGAAAAGGCTGAAAGACTTCTCGCCTAAATTATATTATTATTACGATGCTGCTGGCACTTACTATTCAAGGATATGATATGTGTACTTTAACACACATTTAAGTGAACGTTAATTCCGTTTTGTCACAAGATTTAAATAATAATTTTGATCTTGGTGTTCAAGTTCAATTTATCCTATTAAGATTGATTTTTGCAATAAGTTATTTTTAAGTCTTTTATACGCCAGTACTTTTTATATGTTAATTTAAATACTTTGCAATATTATTGCAAAGAAAATATTGCCCAATATTCCTGACATTGAAAAAGTAAACAACATTGAAATATGTTGCCACCACATTACACAATTCCCTTGATTGTGTTACCTTCGAATATGACATACACATTGGCGATATTATTGTACAATACGAAAAATTGCACAATTACATATCTGTGGCAATAAGGAAAAGTGCTTAAGTCATATTTTACTCTTTTACAGGAGAGCACTTTTAAAGTTTCAAGTCGATTTTCAGAAATTTATTTCTTTTACAGATAAATTAGGAAATTTTCTGTTAACCTTTATTTTTTTAACCAATCATCGTTTTACACACTATAAGTAAGACATTTGAGTTGAAATATACCATATTATAACATTAATTAAGATAATAAGACAATGGTAAGACTGTTGTAATATATATAGAAGATGGTAATATATATAGAAGATGGTATATATATATAGATGGTAACTTGCGTATACATTACGAAACACATTGGCAAATTGAAATGCAATGAATCAAACAAATTCACATATTCCATTTGCAATAAAGTTACGTATATAAGGCAGACATCTACATCAACTGACACCACACACAGTGGACCAAAACACAGAAGAACGCTGATGAGGAAGGTTTAGTGGCCTTCGAAAACGGCTGGCTGTTCCGTTCAACTATGTGTTGTTGTCAGAATATTTACAACTAACTTTGATGTTATTTGTTCATTAATAATTATCACATGTAATTTGGCTTAAAAAGCGTTACGAACTTTAGCCTATTCAATTCATAAGAATATAGAAACAAATACAGTTCGAAAAATAATAATTAAATTAATTAATTAAGATATTATTCCAAATGACATTAGAAGTCTAAAAAAATAAGTCGAAGTCATAGTGCTATAACTTCATGAAAAATCACACTAATAAATTGAGATTTTGACCAGTCATACTTTCAAATATGCAGATTACGGACGTACCATTAGCTCAAGATTTGCTTATCTTTTTGCCACAGATATATTGCAAGTGGGTGCGCCGCTTTAAACAACATATTTTTTATGTTTTACGATAGACGTTACCTACTGAATTTAAAATTTAACGATATTTGCAATGCAATTACATAATAAAAATATTTTTGTAGCTAAAATTTAATGTTTTATTATATTGGCGATATTTGGCGATATTCGACAAGTCATTTGGCGAGGAGGCTGAAAATAAATCTGACAACACTGCTCTTAGCAATTCAAGCAGCAAAACGGAAGACAGACTCTTCTCATAACATCAATTGCCAATACATAGTTGATACATTTGCAGTTTGCAACAAAAAAATAAAAAATAAAATAAATTCAAACTACTCTTCATACTTCTTGTGCTCATAGATGACGATTTGAATGGTTATGTTTGGAACAACAATTTAAGCTAACTTTTACAAAAATACGAGTAAATAGAAGAAAAAAAACTGAAATTTAATTTGAATTTTATTATTCACTTTGATTTCCTGCCTTTTCAGTTCGTTATACTGCAAGTACTAGTATCTGACATCATCATCACCATCACCATCACCATCACCATCATTATCGCTTTGCATTATTAGTATTCATCGTTCTATTTTTATATTGGCAATTACTTTTAGATTGAGAAAATTTCCATATGTTTTATAATGATATGTCCTGTTTAAGGGATATGTTTGCTGATTAGACTTACTATAGGTAATATATATATGTATGTGTGTGTGTGTGTGTGTGTGTGTGTGTGTGTGTAGTATCCCAGCAAAAAAGTTTGCTTAATAGGATGCAAAAAAGTGTATGTACTCTCCAGTCGTAAGTATGTATGTACATACACTGAAAGGAAAATCATTCATTCAGAGAATGAAAGGGTTTCATTAATTGTTCTGCATTATATTAATGAAACTTTTCATTAATACAATGAACAATTTCATTGTAGGCATGAAATCTTCCAATCTCTTCCCTTCATGTGTTCTTCATAGTTCATTGTATTAATGAAAATCGTTACATTGTTTAAACGAATTTTTCTTTTTAGCAAATTTGGGGCAAGTTTAAGTAAGTTCCATAAATTTTTTCTACTTACTGTATACAGTTTGTCAACAATAAATAAATCAATAGTTTTTTTTTTTGTCAAAAATATTTTCTATTTCATATTTTTCTAATCCTTCTTAATTTCAAAGCAGTATGGTCGTCATAAATGCAATGAAATCATTTCATTTATACAATGTAATATTCTTCATTATATAGCACACATCTCTCTCTTACTCTTTTTTTTATCCATTCACGTCCTTCTTACCAATACACAAACACAAAAAGGTTGTGCAAAATATCTAAAAAATATGCTTATTTTGTCAAGATTTTAGTTTGATTCTTTTGAACCTATATTTGTGTATTGTGATTCTCAACAACATATTAAGATTTTTACTATAAACATGTAAGTTTTTCGGCTTACTTCAAACATTTTTAGGTTTTACTTTAATAAATACATACAATATGTACATATATTAAGTACATATGTATATGTATATATTAAATAAAATTTAAAAATAAATATAGTTTTTGTTAAGTGGGTGGCTTGGAAGGATATGATTTCATGTTTATAAAAGAAAATTTTCATTATTTACTGCTTCTATTTCATTATATTTATGAAAATCTCATCATTACTTTAATGAATTTTTCTTTATATTAATGAATAAACTTCATTAATGGTATGTAAAAACTTCTATAAATCAATGAAACAGTTACGTTTAATGCATGAAAAAGTTTCATTGAACTATGAAATAGTTTCATTCTATTTATGACATGTCCGCCAAAATTTACTTCATAAATACAATGAATCATTCTTCATTGATCCAATGAAGGGCTTCATTAACTGACTTTTATTGAAAACTTTCATTAATACAATGAAGAATTTAATTGTCTGAATGAAGGTTTTCCTTTCAGTGTACTTACAATTTGACTAAATAACCTGAATAATTATTTTTGTTTGCGAAGTTAAAAAAGTACACCTATACTTTTTGCGTACAAATATTTAAAAGTTAATAGATTACTGATTGCCTAAAAGTATTCCAAATTTAATGGTTACATGGTCACAAATAACCAAAATTTTGTAGATTACTTTTTGCCTAAAATTATACAAAAGTTAATTTTTTCTAATAAAAATAAATTTTTGCTGGGATATTACATGCATGTATGTATTTATTAAAATCTATACAAAATTCATAAATGTATGTACATATTGTGAATTTTTGGATAAAACTATTATGCCGAAAGCAATTTTTCTTTATGCAGAGTTTTTAATAAGTTTTGTGCAAATGCTACTTCACAAAACGAACTAAATGAACTTTAATTCTCAATATGTACATATATACTGTTTTAATAATAAGAGGTGTCTCAAACGATTCTGGAGAGGGCTTAAGGGATTATTAATTGGTATACGATTATGTTTCAGTAAAACCAGAGCTGTTAAATTTCGATTACGATTAGTAATCAATTAGATTACATTTTAAAAATTTAAATTGTTATGATTATAGGTATAATTGCCTTCAAAAGAATTGCTGATAAATAATTGACTACGATTACTAATAATCGAAAAGTGATCTGAATTACTTAAAATTACTAAAGATAATCACAAAGAATCAAAAGCAATCAAAAAGTAATCCCACTACTTTCAAAGATTACTTTTGATTCTTAATAAATAATGTAAAAGAAGCAAAAATAATCCTTAGAAGTAATCGGATTATTTTTTGATTACTTTTGATTATTTTTGATTACTTTTAGTAATTTTAAGTAATTCAGATTACTTTTCCATTATTAGTAATCGTAATCAATTAGTAATCGTGCGAAACTGAATATAATCGTAATTTAATCATTACTTCACCTTTAGAAAAAAGTAATCAAATTAATAATCATTACGATTACAAATCATTACTTAACAGCTATGAGTAAAACTATGCATACAAAGTGTGCAATTAGAATTTCAGCTAATTAAATTAGTTCACCTGAATTATCTATTTATGTAGAAAATAAATATATTTTTACTGGAACTACTCTATTTAACACTCTTGAAGATTTTTTTATTTCTTGGTATTCCATTCGCAGCTGTATTCAAAATTTATAAATTAAATATTTCAAGCGGCCTATACATACAATATTATTGAATATGTTATTGTTCACATCGTTGGGGTTACGTAAAAAGTTCAAATCTAACTAAACTATGGAATGATTAATACAAATCTTTCAAATAATATGTCGAAATTTTTCTAAAACTAAAAAAAAGGATAATGTATTGTGCCATCTATGAATATGATATACACGTTAGCGATGATATAGAATACAAAAAATTCACAATTTTAATTCAAGTGTATGGGCCGCTTAAGAAAGAAGAGACTAAAAATGTTAACTGATTTTAGCACTTTGTTTTGTGTGCTGTAAGAACATTTTAGCACTTTTATTTTTGCAATCTAGCACTTTTCCTCTTACATCTTATGGCAACACTGCTGGCAGAGACTTTAGTTTTGTTTTAAAGGCTGTACAAATGAGCGTTATGCATTAAATACATTCACCACAGCAAGCTACCGACTACCAAATATCAAGGATAGAATACATATGTTTATATGAGAATTATTCTTTTGAAGACAGCAGGGCAACAGGGCAACAGGACGACAGGTGGTTGTCTATTTAAACTATTTATTTATATCATAAATACTTTACAAAGTAAATTTGTAAAGTATTGTTGCACAAATATGGACGGAGTTAATAGACCATATCGTCGGTCCCATTCCAAAACATGCTAAGTCGATATAGCATGTTATGCTGGGAATAACATTTCTGAATTCATCGTTTATTAACTTAGATTCTGTAAAATGTTGATAGTAATCGGACTATTCCATCAAAAGTTATGAGCAAAAATGTACTAAGCACAATTTGTCAAGTTTAAAAAACCTCCTTTTTTAAATGCTTTAAGTACACTTAGCATGATTTAGTTTAAAATTAAGTGTGTACAATCTTAAGGATTCTAAGGCACTTTTAACTATGATCTAAAAAGTTCAAAAAAACTTTAAAAAATTCTATTGCAATTATTATATGAATACAAAAAGTTTCAAGTTTCTATCTCATAATATTCCCGAGATATCATCAACAAACTTTGCAGGTGTTTATCTCAAAACTAGATTTTTTGACTTAGCATGTTTTAGAATGGAGCCGTCGATATGCCCAAGTTGTTATTAACAGTATCTTTTAAGTGTTTTTGTGACTGACTATACACGACCTACATATGCCTTAACATAGGAACTAGCAACTAATTTCTACTTTTTCGGCTACAATGAGCAAATGCAGTATTGCCAGTATAATACAAAATATTGAATGAATGATATCTTACAATTATTTCATATCATTTATCATAAGCAATATCCAAAAATTGATGTAAAGAATAAATTGATTCATTTTTGTACTTTTACGTGAAATAAGTACATTTTAAAAGAGTAATTAATTTTTATAAATGCAAAATATACATATGAAAGTGACAATACTAAACTACATATGTTTTGTACTTGAATATCAGGTGCAGATGGTGCTGCTGCCATCTCCAGAATAATTAAGTAGCTGGCTACGAGGCTACAAATGCTGCTAGCGGCATTTGAAGTCGTGTGCTCGTGTAGCCTGCTGTAATGAATGTGTTTAATGCATTATGCACGAATTAGTAATGGCCTACCGCGTTGATTTTTTTTAAGTGAAGAAGAAAGAGGGAGAGAGAGAGAGGAAAGCTTTATTCTTTTACAACTCTGCTTTTAGCATTTGTTTTTTTTTAATGCAGTGTGACAGCGCCTCTGGTGGTAAATGAGGCGTATTAAGTTTTTGTTCAAGCTGTTTTTAGTAGCCATTCATGCATATAAAAAAAATTCGTGGTGTTATTATTTTGATAACTGTTGGTTACCGGGCTCGAACCCAAGACCTTTGGTTTTGTAGTCAACGTGCTAATTACTTCAGCCAACGGCACCCCTACTCGTTGAGTTTACCAATAATAAGCGCTTAACAACTCCTGCTAACACTTTTATTGTTGTTGATTTTGTCATTATTTGATATGCTTGTGTCACGATTTGTTACTCATGAGTCACACATGAGTCACTTGTGAGCCCCTCGTGATCATGGTTTTATTTGTATACAACAGCAATCTTAAAAAATAACATGAGGCTTGTTAAACAAATGTATATTTGGATAAAAATAGTGAGTTTTTGCTTGTTTTGTTGGTTAATCGCCGTTTGTCTATATGCATTTCGTTTCTGCTTCAGTATATCTTAAATAAAAAAAAAAATCATGTATTTTTAACATAAAAAACATACTTTACTAAATAAGTAAAATAATAATTTGGGATTATTAGTGCATTAACTTAATTAATTAATTAATTCCAAAAAAAAAGATTATTAATAACTTAACAGCACCCGATCAAAAATGCTTGTGTGGCAACACTCTATTCTGGCAATGAATACTTGTTGTTGCTTTTTAAATTTACTTACGGCCTGGCCCACGATGTCACTAGACATCGTTCGATCGACAACTTGTATTGCAAACAACAATAACTTTAGAAAATTTGTTGTTGTTTGCAATACAAGTTGTAGATCGAACGATTTCTCGTGACATCGTGGGCCAGGACGTTAGTTTTCTTTGCATACTTCTTACAACTACATTTCGAGCTGAGAAAAGGCTGTTAATGTAGCAATGGTAAAGAAAGAAAATAAAAAACATGTTGATTATTGAGTTCTTGTTTCAACTTTGCTATTTGTTGAACTTCTCATATGTTTAAATGAAAGTTTAATATAATATGTATGTATGTATATCTGGTTGATCTAAGAATTTTTTGGCTAAACATTCCCTGATGATCTGCATTAGCAACAGTGAAATGCGCATGGCATTCAGCTAACGCCTCAATAATCAATTTAAATGTGTTTTTAAAATAAAATAAAAGTTTAGTGAATATGTAAAATAATAATTTGAAATTATTAGTGCGCAAACAAATGTTAAACAAACAAAAAAAAAAATGCATGTTTATTAGTTAAATAATAATTACTTTGTATTGGGGGTAGCTGCCTCAACCTTTGAGTGCAACTCTACTTCGTTTATGCGAAAAACTAAAATATGCTACAACTAAAAATAATGTGCCTTTATTCGTATCAAGCATATTGACTCTCTCTCTCTCTCTCTCTCTCTCTCTCGCTCATACTTATAGTCGGAGCATGCTTATACTCACACTATGTAATCATACAAAAAAATATGAGCATGATAGTTGGGATATTTATTCATCATTTGTCACTGTATACATACATACATATGTCTTTATAAAATGGAATGGAAAATATGTGGATGGGTGTGTGGCTGTTTTAAAACATGCTTTATGTGTGTGTGTGTGTGTGTGTCTAAATAAAATAGCCCTGTATATACGCTTGTACAGCCGATTAATACTCATAATATTTTTATACTCATGAGTACGGGTGTAGCTCATACAGTCTATACATTTTAGTTGTTGTCGTTTGTGCTGCATAATTTTAAAAATGTGTATAAACATAGTTTGTTGGATGTTTATAGTTATACATGTTCAGTTTAAAATTAATGCGTGTGTTTGCAAATGAGCTTGTTTTTTTTTAATTTTTAATTGTTGGACAGCCTATAATAAAAGAGTACTTAAAATAATACTTTGCCATTCTCTGATTTGTATATGTACAAAATTCAAATCGTTGTAATAAAAAATATTTTTAATTTTGCCAGCACTAACCTTAATTTGCTTGAAGTGAACACTGAAAAATATATAATATTTTTTCATTATTTTTTTTTATTATTGAAATTTGTGTAGGAATCTGTAAATTATTAATTGACATTAAATTTTGAAATATGCTGCTTTGTTCTACTTGCTCAAATAATTAAAATATTTATCGTTTTGGTGCAAGGTTTCGGTATAATTTGCTTTTTTTTTGCCTAATAATTATCCCTGCAGATGTTATTTGTTAATATTTATTTGATTTTTTTAACCAAAATATTTATTATAATAGCCTCCAATAGGATACTAATGGTTTCTATATAAAGACAATTAACAACATTATTATTGCATAAATTAACTATAAAAATAATAAAAATATTAATATATTTTTTATCTTTCTGTTGCTCTATTTTCAGTTGGCGTTTTTCATTATCTATTGTGGACATGTTTTCAATGACATTTAATTTTGCTTCGTTCTTTTGAATTAATTATTTCCTAAGAAAAATGCTTAACATTGTTGAAAATTATATGTATGTATATAAAAACGAGAAAAACGAACTAGTTAATGAAGACAACAGAGTATAAAATAAAAAAATGAGACTGTAAATATGACCAGTAAGTTAATTTTTAATAAACAAATCATTAATATTTTAAAGCAAGAAAAAATAACTTAAAAAAAAAAACACAAAAGATATGATTTATAATTAAAAATCAAAGCATGCATAAATCACAGTTTGTCCAATAAGTCTTTGTACAGCCGCAAAATTTTAACAAACATGGTTAGTTAGCAGCTCAGATAACATTTAAGGATATTGCGACTCTAGCTTAAGTTCTTTTAACACACGATTTTTAACATCCTCACAATAACAGTAACATATGCTGATATATTCATCAATGCGACTTTATTTAAATGGAAGAGATTTTTGTGTTGATTAATAATCCAGAGAATATTTTTAAGTTTGAAATATTAACGGAATAATACAAAAAGTGATGTAAATTATGCAAATGCTAAATGTCACTATATATCTTTAAAACTAGAGTTGATAGGGAAAAACTAATGACGTAAGCGTAATCAGGAGTTAAAAATACATAAGGATCGGTCATTTTTATTTAAACATCAGAGAAACTCTATTTTGTATGGATATTTTGCCTATTGTCCCAAGACTTGCTTGACATACTGTATGCATACACAAACTTCAATAGCAGATAGTTGCACAAAGACAGTTGCTAGTAAAAAGATTTATGAGTATCTATATATAGTTTGTTGTGTGCTGCAATGCAAAATGCATTGTCCTTTATAAAGCTAATAAGTCTGGCAGTGATGTTATTGATTATTTGCAACGTGCCGCATTATTAATGCCTCAGCTTTGTTAAACGTGGTACAAGAAAAAGTTTTTAAATACTTAGTTGCCATTTCATTTATTTTATACCTGCAAGAGAAACTCAAACTTACTCTATAAAGTAGCTTTACATGTAGTCACCTAAAATCGAAAAGTTCATTAAAAAAAATAATAATTTTATGAGTAGATAAAGAAAGTATTGCTTTACTATAGGGGAAACAAAAATATCAATGATAATAGGTCTGTTCATTTACTTTCCCAGCAGAAACTAGCAACGAGAGAGTAAATCAGAAACTTAAAAAATTATTCTCCCAGATACCAAATAGTAAATGAACGAACGCTTTACTTGTAAACAATTTCAAGAAAATTTTATTCATAGCATAACCATGGATGGCAATCATGATACAATTGTAGTTTTTCTAATGTATTTTGTTTGATAATATTTTAAATGGAAATATTTTTATAAAACTGACATTTAGTATGAAATCCTTTACACAGTTTCATGTATTATTTACTATTTTTGTGCATTTCTCATAATATTTTAATTTTATTCTATTAACATATACAAAAATGCCACTTTCCATCTCTGATCTGATATGGCTTATTGAAAGAAGCTTATTGAAAGAAAATCAATAAATTAAGTAAATATGTTTTCTTTTTTACATACATACGTATAAATGTTTTTTTTAACAAAGAATTGCACATTTTTAAGTTTTCCTTTTTCAGATATTTTCCAAATAATTAATTTGAAAACAAAACACAGAACAGCTGTCGGGATATATCTTGCAAATAAAAATTTTACTAGTAATAATTTGTAAGAATTTTTTAGTCTCTCTTTTGACGTTCTCTGCTTAAAATTTTTTTGAGTTAATGAACACTTTCCAGTAACAATTGTTACAAATTCGTAAACAAATTTAGTAAATGAACAAACCTAATAAGAAATACTGAAGTATATTTAATTGACAAAAAGTCTTTTTTTATTTTGAAAATGTTGATTGTTTTTTTTTTGGCTAAGTAAGCAACAGGCCAATTCACAATCTTGTGCAAATGGTATTATACAAGAATTGTCGAGTGTGAATGGCGGTATTCGGCTTTTTATGCAAATGGTCTTGCGTAAATGCAAGTAATGCAAAATATTGTAGCTTTTCTTTGGATTGTGTATGTATTTTGTTGTTGGACTTTAACGAAAACCTACGATATTTTGCAGTTACACTTACGCAAGATTATTTGCATCAAACACCGAATACCGCCAATACACTATACCATTTTGCACATGCTACGATGCAAGACCATTTCCACAAGGTTGTGAATTGGGCTATTATGTTGTTTAAGTGTGTTGGAGTTTATTTGGTTTCTTCACAGATGCCATTGCAATTGCAATAATTCACTGTTATTTTTGTTTTGTTTTTGTTTTGTTGTTGTTTATTTTGATGTTCGTAAATAGCCGATAAACTTCGCATTACCAGCAAAAACTCTCTGCTACTGGCTAATAGTTAATGTACTAGTCTTGTAGTCGTAGGGTCGCAGGTTCAAATCCTGCAGATAAATCAAAGTTACTTCGCAGTTTATATATATTTTTTACTATAACTTTGATTTTAAATAAATATTATTAAATAATGTTGAATTAAAATTGTTTGCATGATGGTATATATATATGTATATGTATATATTAGTGTGTATCTATAGAATATTTAAGTTTGGCCGGGGAAGCCAACAAACAAACTGTACACACGTTAAATAATTAATAAAATACAATGATTATATTAAATAAAGTTCATGTTTTTACAACTTTGAAATAACTTTGGTTCAACATGAATCTTCATATTATATCAGTATCGCATTGAAATAACTTTGATTTAACATGATTTTTCATTTAGATTTAACAATGTTAATAATTAAGCAATGTTAAATTTATATGAACTAAAAAGGAAAAATTTTCTTTGAATGTTACTGTAAATCATGTTGAATTAACATGAAACGCATATGAAGGAAAATCATTGCCGAAAAAAGTTAAATTAACCTTGTTAACGTAGATTTTATGTGGAAATTTTCACGGCACTAAATTTTTGTTCTTTGAATTAAACCTTGAAGTGACCGCCCTTGCCAATATGGGCATCGGTAAATGCTATATAACCCTTTATGGCGCAACATCGAGCAAATATTTTTTTCTACAGATAATAGGAGCTTGTAGCACAAGTAAAAATTTCATTTATTGGTGTGAAAAAGGGGCGAACAATTAAGAGGAAAGAAGGCGAAATATCTTATCAATACAAGTTCTAAACTAGAAATAATTTTGCTAATAATATTCTAACAACAAAGACAATAATTGACTTGGACATTCACAAAATTTATTGAAATAATACTCTGGCAAAATAATTTTTTAAAAAATTGCACTACGATGACATTGATTTAATCAAATCTTAGGGTTACTTTAAATTCGTTGTGACGTAACAGATAAAATTTTGTATGAAGAAAGAATTTTACATTTTGAAATTAGATATTGTACGAAAGTTATTGCATTAAAATACAACTAACAATTGAATGTGCTTAATGGTTTTTATGAGGATTGAATGCTTTGTTGCATTTCAGAGTACGAGATGATCACTTGAACCTTTGCTTGCATATTGTTGCCGTCGAACCTGCAAATGCATGCCCATTTGTTTTTTTTTTTTTTGTTGAAACATTAACTATACTTTTAGCCAAATGGTGGTAATTTATTTGGTCCTTTTTTTTTGCAGCTTTGTTAAATAAGTTTTCACTTTATTTTTTGCCAAACAATCAATTTAGTTCACTACTTTCAACGTCTTACTTTAAATTTAACGACAAAAGAAAAGAAACTGCGGATATGAAAATATATATAAACCCCTTGTTTCAAATTCAAATTTGAAGGTAAAACTCTACTTTTTAACTTTTCGCTTAAAGTGTAATTAATTTAAGTGGGTTTCGGTACAACTTTACCTTTTGCTTTTATAAATTATTTTATATCCAGGGGCCATACTTTTTGTTTGCTTTCATTAACAGCTATTCGTTGTTTATTAAATATTAATTAAACACAAAGTTTGTGTAAAACTTCAACATGTACAATTGAAATATCTAATAAGAAAAACAATTTAAAAAATTATTAGAAAATATAAAGATACATACAAAGCATTTCTTTAAACAGAGGGTGCCCCAGTAGCTGAGTGGCTGAGCATCGCTAGGTTCTCAGTTCAGAGGTCGTAGGTTCGATTCCCGCCATAGACCGTGGGTGTTTCCCGCTAATCGCTTCGCGGGTTGTGTTGTTATTTGTTTAAAAAAATGATTTGAGTTTCAAGAAACTATAATAATATTTATTAAGTACATTATGTCATTTCACACAAAAAAGTAATATGAATAATTATGTAATATCAATAATAAAATATTTGCAATATCAATTAAAAAATTAATTAAATTTTCACCTATAAGCAATTAAATTGTTTTAATCAAATTAATTAATGCAATTAAATATGTAATCAAATCAATTAAATTCTTAATTGAAAACATTAATTGGTGAATACTTTTTTCTGTGTCTGTCAACATGAATGAAAGTTAAATTTCGAACAACTTTTTTATTTATAATTATTTATTTATGAAGACCCGTTGTAGTGAAGGAGGCCAAACAGAGTCTTGGGTGGGAAGCTATTTTGTTTGCAAAAGATCTTAAACTATATTTCAGAATATTTTAATACCGAAAAATATTCACTGTCATTCATGCACACTCACTCACGCTGACAATATTACACTCACTTTCATTATTAATGTTTAAATACTGAATTTCTTTCAAACCCTTTAATTAAACATTCGCTTGAAATTCTTTTATATTTCTATAACAGGTTAGTTTTTCTTTAAGCAGGCGTATGAAACAGCAAAGTTTATAATATTGAACCAAATAAGAAACTTATTTTTCTCATTACACACTATCAAAAACAAAAAAAAAAAACAAATAGAAAAAACTCAGACAAGTAAAAGTCTGTTAGGATTGTTGTTAGAGAAAAACATTAAGAAATTGGAAATTAATAGCGATAGTCCCAAACGAGACTTTGAATTACTCCCCCCCCCCATTGCCACATTAAATGCTACGCAAACAAACGACTTATAAAAACCCTCCTTGCCGCACGCTCTCTTCTTGTACTTAAATAAGAATAACAACAGTAACCAACCATTACAATCCTTGCAGTAGGAAAAAAAGCGATGTTTGTTTGTTAAGGAAACTTCTAAATAGAAGAACAACAATAACTTAAATATTAACGACAATAGGAAAAACAATAAGAAGGCGGTTCGTTATATGCCCACCAAACCTATGCGCCTTCCCAGTACTCATGCACACACAAACACACACGCGCGCGCACTTACAGCTGCCATAAAATAAAGACAAATAAAATGGAAAAATGATGAATACATTTTCCATCACACAAGTCATTCCACAAATACTCGTAAAACAAATAATAAACGGAAGGAGAATAATAAAAAATATAATAATAATAATAAATAAACCGAACAAGTATGTGTGTATACTTCCAAACACACACGCACACACATGCACTTACACTTACACACTCACACTCAAACTCACACTCTTAACATTACTAAATATGAAATAATGTGTTAAAGTAAGTAACAGACTTTCTTTTTGTTATTTCCAACGACGTGATCTAGCATTTTGATGAGATTTAATGCAAATAAAGAGTCTTTCAACAGGGAGGGAATCTTACTCAAGTGAGGCGAATGAAAACTTAAGAATTTGCATGCAAAAATATAGACTTAGGTCCAATAATTGACTTCTCAATGAAGTGTCATTTATCTTTAAATTTAAAATAAAATTTGTATGCTCACATATAGTTATTCTCTCAAGCGACTATGCCTAAAGCCGATTCCAACATATCAGAGCATCTGTACGTAGTTTATGCGAAAAACTAAACTATGTTGCAACTAAAATTAAAAAGGCACATGCGCATCGAACATATTGACTGTCTTATACTTATAATGATTATACTCTGACTATGAATATTTAGTCAGACAAAAAAATATACGCATGATACTCGGGATATTTATTCATCATTCGCCACTGTATGCATACATATGTATGTGTGTAGCTGTTCTAAAAGATGTTGTATGTGTGTGTGTGTGCGTGTGTGTGTAAATATATACCTGTATATACGCTTGTGTAGCCGATTAATAGTCGGAGTATTATCATACTCATGCATATGATTGTAGCTCACGCATACTACGTTTATACGCGCACCATTTGCAAATAAATTAACTTACTGTTTATTTACAATATTTTTATTTGCGAATAAGTCGCCCGTATAAACGTATTAACAGTCTATACATTTTAGTTAATGTTGCTTGTGCTGCGTAATTTAAAAAAAGTGATAGTTATACGTATTCAGTTTAAAATGAATGCCTGTGTTTGCATATGAGCGTGTTTTTCAGCTACATATAAGCAGTCATAGTTGTTTGAAGGCCAATACCCAAAGAATACTTAAAAATACTTAAAATGATACTTTTGTCATTCTTTAATGGAAGTATTGCGACTGAAGGATGAAGTAATACATCATACTGTTTGCCATTTATTAGAAAAAGACATTCAAAGAACATCCGAGTGACTATTTTTACGCCACCTTGGGTACGTGACGAATTATGATGATTGCACAGTAATATAGTTAAATAAAGTTATTTGTGAAAAGTAAAGAAAAAAAAACTCTTATGACAATGTGATGGCCAAAAAGAGCAAATCCATAAATGCCCTAATTAACAAAATTACCAGCCTGATATTTCGTCTTTTTTTTCAAATAATTAAACGTTACGAAAAAATGCCTCATCACAGGACACAAAAGGAAAGGAAGGGAATAAAAACTTCATACCAAAAATACAACTAAGAGTTATTAAATAATAATTAACACAATTCCCCTAAATTTAACTCAAAGGCCTTCTTAGAGATAAAAATTTATTATACTTTATTAATACAGAAAAATAATATGGAATTTTTACAACATTTTTCCAATAAAATCCATTAGCCAAATCATTCATAAATGTGTTAATACTCACACTTTAAGAAATGTTACAAAACAAAGATGGATGTGAAACTCTCAACATTAAAAAGCATCTTATTTAACAACTCTCTAGCACTTTCATTGTTCAAGTGTAATAGATAATAGATAAAAATCCCTAGACATTTTAATAAAATGGCAAAATTATAGGCAGACACTTACTACGCCCATTAAAAGTTTCTATATTTGCCTAAGAGTTTCTATTTACTCGAATTTTAGATGCTCATTGTATTAACAACCAATTTTTATGGCTAGAAAAACATCAAAAACTTGGTAACTTATTAAAAAAAAAAACACAAAGCTAACGACACATACTATATATATGCATATATACACATATATACACACACGTATACACGCACACATACACACAGTAATAAATTAGGAGCATTTGTAATGGTGTTGTGTTGAAAATCTTTGCTCTGCTGGCCTGTTCGTGCGTAAAATATTCATACGGAAAATAATCGAAAGGTTCAATTAATTTTAATGATTCTCCTTTATTCTAACAAGTTTTGGAAATATTTATTTCAGAGCACATATCGTCGCTGTTTGAACTGACTGACCTAACTGACATTTTGTAAATTTTACAGGAGAGGAGCTTTTATGTATTCTTATGGAAACGTCTGAAATATTTTTACTGATTTAGGCTCGACAGTAATGTTTACAGTCATAAAAATTGTGGACAAGGTCTATTATGACTCATAAAGTCTAATAGTGTGCTTAACTCATTTTTCAAAATGATGTCAGTTAGGTCAGTTAGTTAAAACAGCGACGATATGTACATACATATGTATGTAACAAATAATGAACACATAAACATATGTACGTATTACTCATTTACTAAAACAACGTCTTAACTCGAAAAAAGAACGCACGGTGTCATGGGACACCGGGTAGGAACGTTGGGTGCCCCTGTGGCTGAGTGGTAGCGATGCTATTCCCTCAGTCCAGAGGTCGTGGGTTCGATTCCTGCCATAAGCCCTGGGTGTTTTCCGCAGACAAGCTAAACGCTAAACGGGTTGTTTGTTAAAAAAAAAACTAGTTTCGAGGAAGATATTTTCTCTGACCTCGTGATCCTATTTTTAAAAAATTCTACAGCCTATGCTTTCTTTTAGACTCAGATCATCAAAAGCCCTTATCTCACCTTGTGGTCGTTTTTTTTTAAACATCTATAGCCTATGTTTTTTTTTAACTCAGATCTAGCTATACTTTAGAAATTATCCCATATAGCATAGTGGGATTATTTTTGACAAAATATGTATTTTGATATAAATATTACAGCCTTCCAGACTAAGAGATCTATCTATATTTTGAATTTTATCAAAATCGGATAGATAGTTTCGAGGAAGATATTTCCTCTGACGTCGTGATCCTATTTTTGAAAAAATCTACAGCATATGCCTTCTTTTAGACTCAGATCATCAAAAGCTCATATATACTTTCAAAGAGAAAGATATTTCCCCTTATCTCACCTTGTGGTCGTTTTTTTTTAACATCTATAGCTTATGTCTTCTTTAAGACTCAGATCTATCTATGTTTTGAATTTTATCAAAATCGGATAGATAGTTGCAAAGAATCGAATAGATAGTTTCAAAGGGACAGAATTGCCCCCCCCCCGCCCTACCACCCTTCGTGTGGTAATATTTTTAAAAATATTTATAGCCTATGACTTTTTTGGTATCAGATCTATCTATGTTCAAAATCGGTTAGATAGTTTCTGCCAGGCTGAAATTTTCCCCTACCACCCCTCGCGTTCTTTTCATCTATGTGTTCGTCTCGACTTAGATCTGTCCTTAATCTAAATTTCATCAAAATCGGTTGCGTGGTTTAGCCGTTAAAGCGCAACAAACAAAAAATCAATAAATTTACGTTCGCATTTATAATATTAGTTAGCATAAATGATTTCAGATATCACCGCCACGAACCACTTATCCAAGTCACGAACATTTTAGCAAATACATAAATCATATTTCAGATTCCCAAAACTAGGCTAAAAATCCCAGTAGTCCCCCGGCATTTTTCCGAAAAATTGCGGCAACACTGAAATTATAAAAAATTCGCAGCGGCGCAGCATCATTGTGCTGTGTAGTTTAGTACCAGTATTTGTAACCCGTATTCCCCAGTATTTTTTAATTTTCAAAATATTTTGCTATGAAACGAACTTAGTTTTCAATTTACACATCTTTTTTTTATTTTTCTCTCAAGAGTAGAATACGAAAGTCATTTGTATTTCATTTTTACACAATTTAAATAACAAATGAGAATTAATTGTACATCATTTAATTCGAAAATGCAATTTTTTGAGTTATAACGTTGTTTGAGTACATGAGCAATATGTAGTTATTTGTTTGGCTTACATACTTAATGAAATAATTACAATTAATTGAAGACACTTTTGATGGGACCGCTTTGTAATGCAAGAATAATGGTAAAGAGGAGTGAGCGATGTGAAATTTGGCAAGATTTGTTGTTTTTTTTTTTTTTTTTGGAAATACACTCGCATGTGTAGATTAGAGCTTTTGTCATATGTGATAAACACGAGAAAAACATTATTGGCGGCATTCAATAAATTAAGAGTAATTCTATGAAAGTGAAATGATGTCCATCGCCTTGGACTACGAATTTCAAACGCCACTGATTCTCATGACAGCAGAACGCTTTCATTACTGAGAAACTTTTTATTACTGAGAGCTTTTAAGACACACAATCAGTGTTACCATATGTGAAGATTTATCTTATTTTTGAAGTTTTTAGACACGAAAAAAAATGACAAAAAAGATTTTTTTAAATGTGACTTTGGTACTTTTAAAATATTATTGAGGAGAATTTTGACTAAACTACTTACATATTTTCTGATACTTCATAATAATTTTGTATTATTTACTTTACGCTAAATAGTTCCCTGTAAACAAAATTAATTTTAACTTATTTTCGTTCAATAAAATAACAAAAAAAGATTTTTAATTAAAAATAATTTTTTTTTGCTCGACTTAAAGATTTTTGAAAAATAAATATGGCAACACTGCACACAATGCTAAATAATTCACGGAAGATTGTCTCTCTTAGCTGACGCAACACCCTTTTTAGAGTTCCGTACACCAAAGGTGAAAGGAACCCTATTGTTTTCGCTAAACAGTGTGTCTGTCCGTCTGCCTGTCCGTCACAGGCTATTTCCTCGAGAACCGTAAGAGCTATGGACCTTGGTGTTCCAAAACGAGCAACGAAAAATTTTAAAATCCCATGTAATATACATACAATTGTATGTGTGTATATACACTTGAAATTTGTAAAGTTAGTGTATTTTTATACAGACTACAACAGTTAACACTAAAATTAAAAAAAATCTAAATTAAAGGGTGTTAATGTAATTTTGACTATGTAATTTTGACAACTTGTTGTATTTTGGAATCCGTAAGAGCCAAACTCTTGAAATTTTAAAAAACGGTGAAACTAAAAATTCCCAAAATTATAAAATCGCCAAACCAATAAAAAAATCGCCAAAAACCAAAAAAAAAAATCGCCAAAACGAAAAAAAGTGCCAAATTAAACAAAATTTCTAAAACTAAAATAAATCGCAAAAAACCGGAAAAATTCCCAAACGAAAAAAATCGCTTAAATGAAAAAAAAACGGAAAAACCGAAAAAACCACCAAAACGAGAAAATAGTGCCAAAACTAAAAAATTGCCAAAACCTAAAAAAAATCCAAAAACGTCAAAAAAACGCCATATTAAAAAAGAAGAGAGGTGTCTTAGACCACCCGGTTAAATATTTGCTACTTAGTACATATAAAAACAAATTTCATTTCACAACAATGCAATAAAATTATATTATATGATGACGTCAAATTCGCCACAAATATTTCAAAACATTTCCATTTATTTCCCATTATTATAAAAAAAATTTTGCATGAAAAACAGACGATGTATAGTCCATTAAATCTATTGCATAAAAAATGAAAGATGTATTCTCCATTTAATTTTTTTCATAAAAAAATTTTTGCACGATAAATATACGATGTATAGTCCATTTAATTTATTGCAAAAAAAAACTATTTTGCCTAAAAAATGGACGATGTATATTCCATTAAATGTATTGCATAAAAAATGGAAGATGTATAGTCCAATAAATTTTTTGGATGAAAATAAGATGACGTATATTGTATATTTAATTTTTTGCAAACGAAATGGACGATTTATAGTCGATTAAATTTTTTCATAAAAAATTTAAAAATCAAAGATGTATAGTCCGTTAAATTTTGTATGTACAGTCCATTTAATTTTTTGCATGAAAAATTAGACTATGTACAGTATATTTAATTTTTTGCATACGAAATGGACGATTTATAGTCGATTAAATTTTTTCATAAAAAATTTAAAAAAGGACGATGTATAGTACATTAAATTTTTTTCATAAATTTTTTTTTGCATGAAAAATGGATGATGTATAGTCCATTAAATTTTTTTGATGAAAATAAGATGACGTACTGTCGAAACTCTCTATAACGAACTCCTATATAACGAAGTTGTCTTTATTGCGAAGCAATTATAAGAACACTGTATTTTGGGTCTACTTTGAGTTTATTATAATCTCCATATAACAAATTTCCCCATAGCGAATATTTCCTTATAACGAAGCATTTTTGCGACCGTAACTTCAAGATTGAAGCGTTTTCAATCTCCATATAACGAATTTATTCAAATAATGTTTCATTATTATTTATATCAGTGGTAGGTAAAACCGAACGCACGCACACAAAAAAGAAATCGACGTCGCTTTGATGTGTGTTATTGGTATTAATATTAATGCAACATTTAAAGACTACATTAATGTTGACTATGATGTCATTACCACAGACAACCCTTCCGACGAAGATATCCTCGAAAGTGTTAAAGAAAGTTTTGGAGCACCAGCTATCTCAGGTAAAGAAACAATAATAAAGAAAATCCGTGGCTAATAATTTTCTGATGTACATTATAATTTCTCTTTTAACAGATTCGGATGAATACGAAGAAGAATCTGCCGATATTGCGAAACCATTACCCACATATGGACAGCTTTCTTCATCAGTTGAAGGTTTCCGTACCTATTTGGAAATGAAAACCAACGTACCAGATACTTTGTTTACTTCTCTAAATGTATTAGAAAATTATATAGAAGAACAAAAGTGGAAAAATGTACTTCAAACCAAAATAACTGACTACTACAAATAAAAAATGTTAAAAGGAACAAAATTGTTTTGCTTTTCTATATAGCGAATTTTCTTTATAGCGAAGTAAATATCTAGTCCCTTGGAATTCGTTATAGAGAGTTTCGACTGTATATAGTCCATTTAGTTTTTAACATACGAAATGGACGATTTATAGTTGATTAAATTTTTTCATAAAAAATTTTAAACTGGACTATGTATATAGTCCATTTAATTTTGTAATGTGGTTCTGTCATCGGCTGGGATAGTTTAGCCATATGTCCAGGATTAACTTACGTATCCACAAACCTTAAGTAATAACACTATTTGTTTACCCTTTCAGGGGGTTAAAATATACTTTAATCTTTATTTACAATTTGAATAAAGTCAGATATAATATAACAATAGCTACAATGAAAATAAGATTCAATCGGTAAGTTTTCGGTTTTTTATAGTTATCCTCGTCAGGGTAGTGGCAGTAATCGGTTATAATTACGGATACGGTATTTCGGGATATTGCTGGCACCTACGATGATGTCGGAAGTCGGTCGGTGGCACTCGTGATACACCTTGTAATTACCTCGTCATGGCAGTGGCAGCAATCGGTTATAATTACGGATGCGGTATTTCGGGATTATGCTGGCACCTACGATGATGTCGGAAGTCGGTCGGTGGCACTCGTGATACACCTTGTAATTATCTTGTCATGGCAGTGGCAGCAATCGGTTACAATTACGGTTACGGTATTTCGGGATATTGCTGGCACCTACGATGATGTCGGAAGTCGGTCGGTTATAATTACGGTTACGGTATCCCGGGGCACCTACGATTATGTCTGGAATCGGTCGGGAACACTCGGGATGAGTCCGATGATCGGCGTTATTCTACCTTCATAACTAATTGTTAACATGCGTACAATATTTCTTATAACTAATAATTAAAATAAGTACAATATTTCTTAGCTTTCTTATAGTACAAATCTATATAATATTATACTAAGTAAACAGTCAGCGGAAGCCGCTGTGGAAAATAGTCAGCCGAAGCCGTTGTGTCGAAACAGTCAGCCGAAGCCGCTGTGACTGAAACAGTCAGCCGAAGCCGCTGTCAAGGTGGTATACAATGTACCCACGACACACTTTAACACTCTCAATCACACTCTCACAACACACAAATGGCAAATTTTTGTCTTGTTTGAATCGCCCCAATTGTATCCAAACTTGGTATACTTATAGATATAATATTTTATACTAAATGAGAGTTCCATGCTTGTCGTGCTTTTTTTATGGTTTGTTCGTTACTTGTTTGCTATTTGTGTTTGTGTGTTGTTGTGTGTTTGTTAAAATATCGTAACTGAGTATACTTGATGTGTGTTGTTGTTGCTGTTGTTGTTGTTTGTTTTAGTTCTTATTTATTACATTCGATTGTATGTAATGCAAGCTACAATTGAGCAGTATCTAATTAATGTAAAAAATACTAAATACTAATTTATCTACAAAAACATGTACTCTCAGAGAAAAGCAGCAACTTAAAATTAAGAACGCGTAATATTAATTCAATAATTTTAAATGTAAGAGAAAATGTATATTGAGATACTTAAAATTAAATAAAATTAATAAATTTATACTGTAAATTAATATTTTTCCATATTGAAATAAGAAATTTCAACATGACTAGACTTTCGTTAATGTTTCTTATTAATTCAATATAGTTTTTATAGATTTTAAGCTGTTTTTTCTCTGGGTGTATGAGTGATATACTCGTTACAATTTTCTATGTACAGTCCATTTAATTTTTTGCACGATTTTGACGATGTATAGTATATTTAATATTTTGCATAGGAAATGGATGATTTATAGTCGATTAAATTTTTTCAAAAAAAATGGAAAAATAGTCCATTAAATTTTTTTCATAAAAAATTTTTTTGCATGAAAAATGGATAATGTATAGTTTATTAAATGCTTTGCACGAAAAGAAGACGACGTATATAGTCCACTTAAGTTTTTCCATACGAAATGGACGAATTATAGTCATAGAATATAAAAAATTTAAAAATGGACGATGTATAGTCTATTAAATTTTTTATATATAGCCAGTCCATTTAATTTTTTGCATGAAAAATAGACGATGTATAGTCTATATAATTTGTTGCATACGAATCGGACGATTTAGAGTCGACTAAATTTTTTCATAAAAAATTAAAAAAAAAGACGATGTATAGTCCATTAAATTTTTTTCATAAAAAATTTTTTTGCATGAAAAATGGATGATGTATAGTTTATTAAATTCTTTGCACGAAAAGAAGACGACCTATATAGTCCACTTACGTTTTTACATACGAAATGGACGAGTTATAGTCAATTTAATTTTTTATAAAATTTTTAAAAATGGACGATGTATAGTCCATTAAATTTTGTATATATAGCCAGTCCATTTAATTTTTTGCATGAAAAATAGACGATGTATAGTCTATATAATTTGTTGCATACGAATCGGACGATTTAAAGTCGACTAAATTTTTTCATAAAAAATTTAAAAAAAGACGATGTATAGTCCATTAAATTTTTTTCATAAAAAATTTTTTTGCATGAAAAATGGATGATGTATAGTTTATTAAATTCTTTGCACGAAAAGAAGACGACGTATATAGTCCACTTAAGTTTTTAAATACGAAATGGGCGAATTATAGTCAATTTATTTTTTTATAAAAAAATTTAAAAATGGACGATGTATAGTCCATTAAATTTTGTGTATATAGCCAGTCCATTTAATTTTTTGCATGAAAAATAGACGATGTATAGTCTATATAATTTGTTGCATACGAATCGGACGATTTAAAGTCGATTAAATTTTTTCATAAAAAATTTAAAAAAAGACGATGTATAGTCCATTAAATTTTTTTCATAAAAATTTTTTTGCATGAAAAATGGATGATGTATAGTTTATTAAATTCTTTGCACGAAAAGAAGAAGACGTATATAGTCCACTTAAGTTTTTAAATACGAAATGGGCGAATTATAGTCAATTTAATTTTTTATAAAAAATTTAAAAATGGACGATGTATAGTCCATTAAATTTTGTATATATAGCCAGTCCATTTAATTTTTTGCATGAAAAATAGACGATGTATAGTCTATATAATTTGTTGCATACGAATCGAACGATTTAAAGTCGACTAAATTTTTTCATAAAAAATTTAAAAAAAGACAATGTATAGTCCATTAAATTTTTTTCATAAAAAAATTTTTTGCATGAAAAATGGATGATGTATAGTTTATTAAATTCTTTGCACGAAAAGAAGACGACGTATATAGTCCACTTAAGTTTTTAAATACGAAATGGGCGAATTATAGTCAATTTAATTTTTTATAAAAAATTTAAAAATGGACGATGTATGGTCCATTAAATTTTTATATATAGCCAGTCCATTTAAGTTTTTCCATGAAAAATAGACGATGTATAGTCTATATAATTTGTTGCATACGAATCGGACGATTTAAAGTCGATTAAATTTTTTCATAAAAAATTGAAAAAAAGACGATGTATAGTCCATTAAATTTTTTTCATAAAAAAATTTTTTGCATGAAAAATGGCTGATGTATAGTTTATTAAATTCTTTGCACGAAAAGAAGACGACATATATAGTCCACTTAAGTTTTTAAATACGAAATGGGCGAATTATAGTCAATTTAATTTTTTATAAAAAATTTAAAAATGGACGATGTATAGTCCATTAAATTTTGTATATATAGCCAGTCCATTTAATTTTTTGCATGAAAAATAGACGATGTATAGTCTATATAATTTGTTGCATACGAATCGGACGATTTAAAGTCGACTAAATTTTTTCATAAAAAATTGAAAAAAAGACGATGTATAGTCCATTAAATTTTTTTCATAAAAAAACTTATTGCATGAAAAATGGATGATGTATAGTTTATTTAATTCTTTGCACGAAAACAAGACGACGTATATAGTCCACTTAAGTTTTTCCATACGAAATGGACGAATTATAGTCAATTTAATTTTTTATAAAATTTTTAAAAATGGACGATGTATAGTCCATTAAATTTTGTATATATAGCCAGTCCATTTAATTTTTTGCATGAAAAATAAACGATGTATATTCTATATAATCTGTTGCATACGAATCGGACGATTTAAAGTCGACTAAATTTTTTCATAAAAAATTGAAAAAAAGACGATGTATATCCATTAAATTTTTTTCATAAAAAATTTTTTTGCATGAAAAATGGCTGATGTATAGTTTATTAAATTCTTTGCACGAAAAGAAGACGACGTATATAGTCCACTTAAGTTTTTAAATACGAAATGGGCGAATTATAGTCAATTTAATTTTTTATAAAAAATTTAAAAATGGACGATGTATAGTCCATTAAATTTTGTATATATAGCCAGTCCATTTAATTTTTTGCATGAAAAATAGACGATGTATAGTCTATATAATTTGTTGCATACGAATCGGACGATTTAAGGTCGACTAAATTTTTTCATAAAAAATTTAAAAAAAGACGATGTATAGTCCATTAAATTTTTTTCATAAAAATTTTTTTGCATGAAAAATGGATGATGTATAGTTTATTAAATTCTTTGCACGAAAAGAAGACGACGTATATAGTCCACTTAAGTTTTTAAATACGAAATGGGCGAATTATAGTCAATTTAATTTTTTATAAAAAATTTAAAAATGGACGATGTATAGTCCATTAAATTTTGTATATATAGCCAGTCCATTTAATTTTTTGCATGAAAAATAGACGATGTATAGTCTATATAATTTGTTGCATACGAATCGGACGATTTAAGGTCGACTAAATTTTTTCATAAAAAATTTAAAAAAAGACGATGTATGTCCATTAAATTTTTTTCATAAAAATTTTTTTTGCATGAAAAATGGATGATGTATAGTTTATTAAATTCTTTGCACGAAAAGAAGACGACGTATATAGTCCACTTAAGTTTTTAAATACGAAATGGGCGAATTATAGTCAATTTAATTTTTTATAAAAAATTTAAAAATGGACGATGTATGGTCCATTAAATTTTTATATATAGCCAGTCCATTTAATTTTTTGCATGAAAAATAGACGATGTATAGTCTATATAATTTGTTGCATACGAATCGGACGATTTAAAGTCGACTAAATTTTTTCATAAAAAATTTAAAAAAAGACGATGTATAGTCCATTAAATTTTTTTCATAAAAAATTTTTTTCCATGAAAAATGGATGATGTATAGTTTATTAAATTCTTTGCACGAAAAGAAGACGACGTATATAGTCCACTTAAGTTTTTAAATACGAAATGGGCGAATTATAGTCAATTTAATTTTTTATAAAAAATTTAAAAATGGACGATGTATGGTCCATTAAATTTTTATATATAGCCAGTCCATTTAATTTTTTGCATGAAAAATAGACGATGTATAGTCTATATAATTTGTTGCATACGAATCGGACGATTTAAAGTCGACTAAATTTTTTCATAAAAAATTGAAAAAAGACGATGTATAGTCCATTAAATTTTTTTCATAAAAAAATTTTTTGCATGAAAAATGGATGATGTAAAGTTTATTAAATTCTTTGCACGAAAAGAAGACGACGTATATAGTCCACTTAAGTTTGTAAATACGAAATGGGCAAATTATAGTCAATTTAATTTTTTATAAAAAACTTAAAAATGGACGATGTATGGTCCATTAAATTTGTATATATAGCCAGTCCATTTAATTTTTTGCATGAAAAATAGACGATGTATAGTCTATATAATTTATTGCATACGAATCGGACGATTTAAAGTCGACTAAATTTTTTCATAAAAAATTGATAAAAAGACGATAGTCCATTAAATGTTTTTCATAAAAAAATTTTTTGCATGAAAAATGGATGATGTATAGTTTATTAAATTCTTTGCACGAAAAGAAGACGACGTATATAGTCCACTTAAGTTTTTAAATACGAAATTGGCGAATTATAGTCAATTTAATTTTTTATAAAAATTTAAAAATGGACGATGTATAGTCCATTAAATTTTGTATATATAGCCAGTCCATTTTATTTTTTGCATGAAAAATAGACGATGTATAGTCTATATAATTTGTTGCATACGAATCGGACGATTTAAAGTCGACTAAATTTTTTCATAAAAAATTGAAAAAAAGACGATGTATAGTCCATTAAATTTTTTTCATAAAAAAATTTTTTGCATGAAAAATGGATGATGTATAGTTTATTAAATTCTTTGCACGAAAAGAAGAAGACGTATATAGTCCACTTAAGTTTTTAAATACGAAAGGGGCGAATTATAGTCAATTTAATTTTTTATAAAAAATTTAAAAATGGACGATGTATAGTCCATTAAATTTTGTATATATAGCCAGTCCATTTAATTTTTTGCATGAAAAATAGACGATGTATAGTCTATATAATTTGTTGCATACGAATCGGACGATTTAAAGTCGATTAAATTTTTTCATAAAAAATTGAAAAAAAGACGATGTATAGTCCATTAAATTTTTTTCATAAAAAAATTTTTTGCATGAAAAATGGATGATGTATAGTTTATTAAATTCTTTGCACGAAAAGAAGACGACGTATATAGTCCACTTAAGTTTTAAAATACGAAATGGGCGAATTATAGTCAATTTAATTTTTTATAAAAAATTTAAAAATGGACGATGTATAGTCCATTAAATTTTGTATATATAGCCAGTCCATTTAATTTTTTGCATGAAAAATAGACGATGTATAGTCTATATAGTTTGTTGCATACGAATCGGACGATTTAGTCGACTAAATTTTTTCATAAAAAATAGAAAAAAAGACGATGTATAGTCCATTAAATTTTTTTCATAAACAAATTTTTTGCATGAAAAATGGATGATGTATAGTTTATTAAATTCTTTGCACGAAAAGAAGACGACGTATATAGTCCACTTAAGTTTTTAAATACGAAATGGGCGAATTATAGTCAATTTAATTTTTTATAAAAAAATTAAAAAATGGACGATGTATAGTCCATTAAATTTTGTATATGTAGCCAGTCCATTTTATTTTTTGCATGAAAAATAGACGATGTATAGTCTATATAATTTGTTGCATACGAATCGGACGATTTAAAGTCGACTAAATTTTTTCATAAAAAATTGAAAAAAAGACAATGTATAGTCCATTAAATTTTTTTCATAAAAAATTTTTTTGCATGAAAAATGGATGATGTATAGTTTATTAAATTCTTTGCACGAAAAGAAGACGACGTATATAGTCCACTTAAGTTTTTAAATACGAAATGGGCGAATTATAGTCAATTTATTTTTTTATAAAAAAATTTAAAAATGGACTATAGTCCATTAAATTTTGTATATATAGCCAGTCCATTTAATTTTTTGCATGAAAAATAGACGATGTATAGTCTATATAATTTGTTGCATGCGAATCGGACGATTTAAAGTCGACTAAATTTTTTCATAAAAAATTGAAAAAAAGACGATGTATAGTCCATTAAATTTTTTTCATAAAAAAATTTTTTCCATGAAAAATGGATGATGTATAGTTTATTAAATTCTTTGCACGAAAAGAAGACGACGTATATAGTCCACTTAAGTTTTTAAATACGAAATGGGCGAATTATAGTCAATTTAATTTTTTATAAAAAATTTAAAAATGGACGATGTATAGTCCATTAAATTTTGTATATATAGCCAGTCCATTTAATTTTTTGCATGAAAAATAGACGATGTATAGTCTATATAATTTGTTGCATACGAATCGGACGATTTAGTCGACTAAATTTTTTCATAAAAAATAGAAAAAAAGACGATGTATAGTCCATTAAATTTTTTTCATAAACAAATTTTTTGCATGAAAAATGGATGATGTATAGTTTATTAAATTCTTTGCACGAAAAGAAGACGACGTATATAGTCCACTTAAGTTTTTAAATACGAAATGGACGAATTATAGTCAATTTAATTTTTTATAAAAAATTTAAAAATGGACGACGTATAGTCCATTAAATTTTGTATATATAGCCAGACCATTTAATTTTTTGCATGAAAAATAGACGATGTATAGTCTATATAATTTGTTGCATACGAATCGGACGATTTAAAGTCGACTAAATTTTTTCATAAAAAATTGAAAAAAAGACGATGTATAGTCCATTAAATTTTTTTCATAAAAAATTTTTTTGCATGAAAAATGGATGATGTATAGTTTATTAAATTCTTTGCACGAAAAGAAGACGACGTATATAGTCCACTTAAGTTTTTAAATACGAAATGGGCGAATTATAGTCAATTTAATTTTTTATAAAAAATTTAAAAATGGACGATGTATAGTCCATTAAATTTTGTATATATAGCCAGTCCATTTAATTTTTTGCATGAAAAATAGACGATGTATAGTCTATATAATTTGTTGCATACGAATCGGACGATTTAAAGTCGACTAAATTTTTTCATAAAAAATTGAAAAAAGACGATGTATAGTCCATTAAATTTTTTTCATAAAAAAATTTTTTGCATGAAAAATGGCTGATGTATAGTTTTATTAAATTCTTTGCACGAAAAGAAGACGACGTATATAGTCCACTTAAGTTTTTAAATACGAAATGGGCGAATTATAGTCAATTTAATTTTTTATAAAAAATTTAAAAATGGACGATGTATGGTCCATTATATTTTGTATATATAGCCAGTCCATTTAATTTTTTGCATGAAAATTAGATGATGTATAGTCTATATAATTTGTTGCATACGAATCGGACGATTTAAAGTCGACTAAATTTTTTCATAAAAAATTGAAAAAAAGACGATGTATAGTCCATTAAATTTTTTTCATAAAAAAACTTATTGCATGAAAAATGGATGATGTATAGTTTATTTAATTCTTTGCACGAAAACAAGACGACGTATATAGTCCACTTAAGTTTTTCCATACGAAATGGACGAATTATAGTCAATTAAATTTTTTATAAAATTTTTAAAAATGGACGATGTATAGTCCATTAAATTTTGTATATATAGCCAGTCCATTTAATTTTTTGCATGAAAAATAAACGATGTATATTCTATATAATCTGTTGCATACGAATCGGACGATTTAAAGTCGACTAAATTTTTTCATAAAAAATTGAAAAAAAGACGATGTATAGTCCATTAAATTTTTTTCATAAAAAATTTTTTTGCATGAAAAATGGATGATGTATAGTTTATTAAATTCTTTGCACGAAAAGAAGACGACGTATATAGTCCGCTTAAGTTTTTACGTACGAAATGGACGAATTATAGTCAATTTAATGTTTTATAAAAAATTTAAAAATGGACGATGTATAATCCATTAAATTTTGTATATATAGCCAGTCCATTTAATTTTTTGCATGAAAAATAGACGATGTATAGTCTATATAATTTGTTGCATACGAATCGAACGATTTAAAGTCGACTAAATTTTTTCATAAAAAATTTAAAAAAAGACAATGTATAGTCCATTAAATTTTTTTCATAAAAAAATTTTTTGCATGAAAAATGGATGATGTATAGTTTATTAAATTCTTTGCACGAAAAGAAGACGACGTATATAGTCCACTTAAGTTTTTAAATACGAAATGGGCGAATTATAGTCAATTTAATTTTTTATAAATAATTTAAAAATGGACGATGTATAGTCCATTAAATTTTGTATATATAGCCAGTCCATTTAATTTTTTGCATGAAAAATAGACGATGTATAGTCTATATAATTTGTTGCATACGAATCGAACGATTTAAAGTCGACTAAATTTTTTCATAAAAAATTTAAAAAAAGACAATGTATAGGCCATTAAATTTTTTTCATAAAAAAATTTTTTGCATGAAAAATGGATGATGTATAGTTTATTAAATTCTTTGCACGAAAAAAAGACGACGTATATAGTCCACTTAAGTTTTTAAATACGAAATGGGCGAATTATAGTCAATTTAATTTTTTATAAAAAATTTAAAAATGGACGATGTATGGTCCATTAAATTTTTATATATAGCCAGTCCATTTAAGTTTTTCCATGAAAAATAGACGATGTATAGTCTATATAATTTGTTGCATACGAATCGGACGATTTAAAGTCGATTAAATTTTTTCATAAAAACTTGAAAAAAAGACGATGTATAGTCCATTAAATTTTTTTCATAAAAAATTTTTTTGCATGAAAAATGGCTGATGTATAGTTTATTAAATTCTTTGCACGAAAAGAAGACGACGTATATAGTCCACTTAAGTTTTTAAATACGAAATGGGCGAATTATAGTCAATTTAATTTTTTATAAAAAATTTAAAAATGGACGATGTATAGTCCATTAAATTTTGTATATATAGCCAGTCCATTTAATTTTTTGCATGAAAAATAGACGATGTATAGTCTATATAATTTGTTGCATACGAATCGGACGATTTAAAGTCGACTAAATTTTTTCATAAAAAATTGAAAAAAAAAGACGATGTATAGTCCATTAAATTTTTTTCATAAAAAAATTTTTTGCATGAAAAATGGCTGATGTATAGTTTATTAAATTCTTTGCACGAAAAGAAGACGACGTATATAGTCCACTTAAGTTTTTAAATACGAAATGGGCGAATTATAGTCAATTTAATTTTTTATAAAAAATTTAAAAATGGACGATGTATGGTCCATTATATTTTGTATATATAGCCAGTCCATTTAATTTTTTGCATGAAAAATAGACGATGTATAGTCTATATAATTTGTTGCATACGAATCGGACGATTTAAAGTCGACTAAATTTTTTCATAAAAAATTGAAAAAAAGACGATGTCCATTAAATTTTTTTCATAAAAAAACTTATTGCATGAAAAATGGATGATGTATAGTTTATTTAATTCTTTGCACGAAAAAAAGACGACGTATATAGTCCACTTAAGTTTTTCCATACGAAATGGACGAATTATAGTCAATTTAATTTTTTATAAAATTTTTAAAAATGGACGATGTATAGTCCATTAAATTTTGTATATATAGCCAGTCCATTTAATTTTTTGCATGAAAAATAGACGATGTATAGTCTATATAATTTGTTGCATACGAATCGAACGATTTAAAGTCGACTAAATTTTTTCATAAAAAATTTAAAAAAAGACAATGTATAGTCCATTAAATTTTTTTCATAAAAAATTTTTTTGGATGAAAAATGGCTGATGTATAGTTTATTAAATTCTTTGCACGAAAAGAAGACGACGTATATAGTCCACTTAAGTTTTTAAATACGAAATGGGCGAATTATAGTCAATTTAATTTTTTATAAAAAATTTAAAAATGGACGATGTATAGTCCATTAAATTTTGTATATATAGCCAGTCCATTTAATTTTTTGCATGAAAAATAGACGATGTATAGTCTATATAATTTGTTGCATACGAATCGGACGATTTAAAGTCGACTAAATTTTTTCATAAAAAATTGAAAAAAAGACAATGTATAGTCCATTAAATTTTTTTCATAAAAAAATTTTTTGCATGAAAAATGGCTGATGTATAGTTTATTAAATTCTTTGCACGAAAAGAAGACGACGTATATAGTCCACTTAAGTTTTTAAATACGAAATGGGCGAATTATAGTCAATTTAATTTTTTATAAAAAATTTAAAAATGGACGATGTATGGTCCATTATATTTTGTATATATAGCCAGTCCATTTAATTTTTTGCATGAAAAATAGACGATGTATAGTCTATATAATTTGTTGCATACGAATCGGACGATTTAAAGTCGACTAAATTTTTTCATAAAAAATTGAAAAAAAGACGATGTATAGTCCATTAAATTTTTTTCATAAAAAAACTTATTGCATGAAAAATGGATGATGTATAGTTTATTTAATTCTTTGCACGAAAACAAGACGACGTATATAGTCCACTTAAGTTTTTCCATACGAAATGGACGAATTATAGTCAATTTAATTTTTTATAAAATTTTTAAAAATGGACGATGTATAGTCCATTAAATTTTGTATATATAGCCAGTCCATTTAATTTTTTGCATGAAAAATAAACGATGTATATTCTATATAATCTGTTGCATACGAATCAGACGATTTAAAGTCGACTAAATTTTTTCATAAAATATTTAAAAAATACGATGTATAGTCCATTAAATTTTTTTCATAAAAAAATTTTTTGCATGAAAAATGGATGATGTATAGTTTATCAAATTCTTTGCACAAAAAGAAGACGACGTATATAGTCCACTTAAGTTTTTACATACGAAATTGACGAATTATAGTCAATTTAATGTTTTATAAAAAATTTAAAAATGGACGATGTATAGTCCATTAAATTTTGTATATAAAGCCAGTCCATTTAATTTTTTGCATGAAAAATAGACGATGTATAGTCTATAAAATTTTTTTGCATACAAATCGGACGATTTATAGTCGATTAAATTTTTTCATCAAAAATTGAAAAAAGACGATGTATAGTCCATTAAATTTTTTTCATAAAAAAATTTTTTGCATGAAAAATGGATGATGTATAGTTTATTAAATTCTTTGCATGAAAAGAAGACGACGTATATAGTCCACTTAAGTTTTTAAATACGAAATGGGCGAATTATAGTCAATTTAATTTTTTATAAAAAATTTAAAAATGGACGATGTATAGTCCATTAAATTTTGTATATATAGCCAGTCCATTTAATTTTTTGCATGAAAAATAGACGATGTATAGTCTATATAATTTGTTGCATACGAATCGGACGATTTAAAGTCGATTAAATTTTTTCATAAAAAATTTAAAAAAAGACGATGTATAGTCCATTAAATTTTTTTCATAAAAAAATTTTTTGCATGAAAAATGGCTGATGTATAGTTTATTAAATTCTTTGCACGAAAAGAAGACGACGTATATAGTCCACTTAAGTTTTTAAATACGAAATGGGCGAATTATAGTCAATTTAATTTTTTATAAAATTTTTAAAAATGGACGATGTATGGTCCATTAAATTTTTATATATAGCCAGTCCATTTAATTTTTTGCATGAAAAATAGACGATGTATAGTCTATATAATTTGTTGCATACGAATCGGACGATTTAAACTCGATTAAATTTTTTCATAAAAAATTTAAAAAAAGACGATGTATAGTCCATTAAATTTTTTTCATAAAAAATTTTTTTGCATGAAAAATGGCTGATGTATAGTTTATTAAATTCTTTGCACGAAAAGAAGACGACGTATATAGTCCACTTAAGTTTTTAAATACGAAATGGGCGAATTATAGTCAATTTAATTTTTTATAAAAAAATTAAAAAATGGACGATGTATAGTCCATTAAATTTTGTATATATAGCCAGTCCATTTTATTTTTTGCATGAAAAATAGACGATGTATAGTCTATATAATTTGTTGCATACGAATCGGACGATTTAAAGTCGACTAAATTTTTTCATAAAAAATTGAAAAAAAGACGATGTATAGTCCATTAAATTTTTTTCATAAAAAAACTTATTGCATGAAAAATGGATGATGTATACTTTATTTAATTCTTTGCATGAAAACAAGACGACGTATATAGTCCACTTAAGTTTTTAAATACGAAATGGGCGAATTATAGTCAATTTAATTTTTTATAAAAAATTTAAAAATGGACGATGTATAGTCCATTAAATTTTGTATATATAGCCAGTCCATTTAATTTTTTGCATGAAAAATAGACGATGTATAGTCTATATAATTTGTTGCATACGAATCGGACGATTTAAAGTCGACTAAATTTTGTCATAAAAAATTTAAAAAAGACGATGTATAGTCCATTAAATTTTTTTCATAAAAAAATTTTTTGCATGAAAAATGGATGATGTATAGTTTATTAAATTCTTTGCACGAAAAGAAGACGACGTATATAGTCCACTTAAGTTTTTACATACGAAATGGGCGAATTATAGTCAATTTAATGTTTTATAAAAAATTTAAAAATGGACGATGTATAGTCCATTAAATTTTGTATATAAAGCCAGTCCATTTAATTTTTTGCATGAAAAATAAACGATGTATAGTCTATAAATTTTTTTTGCATACAAATCGGACGATTTATAGTCGATTAAATTTTTTCATCAAAAATTGAAAAAAGACGATGTATAGTCCATTAAATTTTTTTCATAAAAAAATTTTTTGCATGAAAAATGGATGATGTATAGTTTATTAAATTCTTTGCACGAAAAGAAGAAGACGTATATAGTCCACTTAAGTTTTTAAATACGAAATGGGCGAATTATAGTCAATTTAATTTTTTATAAAAAATTTAAAAATGGACGATGTATAGTCCATTAAATTTTGTATATATAGCCAGTCCATTTAATTTTTTGCATGAAAAATAGACGATGTATAGTCTATATAATTTGTTGCATACGAATCGGACGATTTAAAGTCGACTAAATTTTTTCATAAAAAATTTAAAAAAAGACTATGTATAGTCCATTAAATTTTTTTCATAAAAAATGTTTTTGCATGAAAAATGGATGATGTATAGTTTATTAAATTCTTTGCACGAAAAGAAGAAGACGTATATAGTCCACTTAAGTTTTTAAATACGAAATGGGCGAATTATAGTCAATTTAATTTTTTATAAAAAATTTAAAAATGGACGATGTATAGTCCATTAAATTTTGTATATATAGCCAGTCCATTTAATTTTTTGCATGAAAAATAGACGATGTATAGTCTATATAATTTGTTGCATACGAATCGGACGATTTAAAGTCGATTAAATTTTTTCATAAAAAATTTAAAAAATACGATGTATAGTCCATTAAATATTTTTCATAAAAAAATTTTTTGCATGAAAAATGGATGATGTATAGTTTATCAAATTCTTTGCACAAAAAGAAGACGACGTATATAGTCCACTTAAGTTTTTACATACGAAATTGACGAATCATAGTCAATTTAATGTTTTATAAAAAATTTAAAAATGGACGATGTATAGTCCATTAAATTTTGTATATAAAGCCAGTCCATTTAATTTTTTGCATGAAAAATAAACGATGTATAGTCTATAAAATTTTTTTGCATACAAATCGAACGATTTATAGTCGATTAAATTTTTTCATCAAAAATTGAAAAAAGACGATGTATAGTCCATTAAATTTTTTTCATAAAAAAATTTTTTGCATGAAAAATGGATGATGTATAGTTTATTAAATTCTTTGCATGAAAAGAAGACGACGTATATAGTCCACTTAAGTTTTTAAATACGAAATGGGCGAATTATAGTCAATTTAATTTTTTATAAAAAATTAAAAAATGGACGATGTATAGTCCATTAAATTTTGTATATATAGCCAGTCCATTTTATTTTTTGCATGAAAAATAGACGATGTATAGTCTATATAATTTGTTGCATACGAATCGGACGATTTAAAGTCGACTAAATTTTTTCATAAAAAATTGAAAAAAAGACGATGTATAGTCCATTAAATTTTTTTCATAAAAAAACTTATTGCATGAAAAATGGATGATGTATAGTTTATTTAATTCTTTGCACGAAAAGAAGACGACGTATATAGTCCACTTAAGTTTTTAAATACGAAATGGGCGAATTATAGTCAATTTAATTTTTTATAAAAAATTTAAAAATGGACGATGTATGGTCCATTAAATTTTTATATATAGCCAGTCCATTTAATTTTTTGCATGCAAAATAGACGATGTATAGTCTATATAATTTGTTGCATACGAATCGGACGATTTAAAGTCGATTAAATTTTTTCATAAAAAATTGAAAAAAAGACGATGTATAGTCCATTAAATTTTTTTCATAAAAAATTTTTTGCATGAAAAATGGCTGATGTATAGTTTATTAAATTCTTTGCACGAAAAGAAGACGACGTATATAGTCCACTTAAGTTTTTAAATACGAAATGGGCGAATTTTAGTCAATTTAATTTTTTATAAAAAAATTAAAAAATGGACGATGTATAGTCCATTAAATTTTGTATATATAGCCAGTCCATTTTATTTTTTGCATGAAAAATAGACGATGTATAGTCTATATAATTTGTTGCATACGAATCGGACGATTTAAAGTCGACTAAATTTTGTCATAAAAAATTGAAAAAAAGACGATGTATAGTCCATTAAATTTTTTTCATAAAAAAACTTATTGCATGAAAAATGGATGATGTATAGTTTATTTAATTCTTTGCACGAAAACAAGACGACGTATATAGTCCACTTAAGTTTTTAAATACGAAATGGGCGAATTATAGTCAATTTAATTTTTTATAAAAAATTTAAAAATGGACGATGTATAGTCCATTAAATTTTGTATATATAGCCAGTCCATTTAATTTTTTGCATGAAAAATAGACGATGTATAGTCTATATAATTTGTTGCATACGAATCGGACGATTTAAAGTCGATTAAATTTTTTCATAAAAAATTTAAAAAATACGATGTATAGTCCATTAAATATTTTTCATAAAAAAATTTTTTGCATGAAAAATGGATGATGTATAGTTTATCAAATTCTTTGCACAAAAAGAAGACGACGTATATAGTCCACTTAAGTTTTTACATACGAAATTGACGAATCATAGTCAATTTAATGTTTTATAAAAAATTTAAAAATGGACGATGTATAGTCCATTAAATTTTGTATATAAAGCCAGTCCATTTAATTTTTCGCATGAAAAATAAACGATGTATAGTCTATAAAATTTTTTTGCATACAAATCGGACGATTTATAGTCGATTAAATTTTTTCATCAAAAATTGAAAAAAGACGATGTATAGTCCATTAAATTTTTTTCATAAAAAAATTTTTTGCATGAAAAATGGATGATGTATAGTTTATTAAATTCTTTGCATGAAAAGAAGACGACGTATATAGTCCACTTAAGTTTTTAAATACGAAATGGGCGAATTATAGTCAATTTAATTTTTTATAAAAAATTTAAAAATGGACGATGTATAGTCCATTAAATTTTGTATATATAGCCAGTCCATTTAATTTTTTGCATGAAAAATAGACGATGTATAGTCTATATAATTTGTTGCATACGAATCGGACGATTTAAAGTCGACTAAATTTTTTCATAAAAAATTTAAAAAAAGACTATGTATAGTCCATTAAATTTTTTTCATAAAAAATGTTTTTGCATGAAAAATGGATGATGTATAGTTTATTAAATTCTTTGCACGAAAAGAAGAAGACGTATATAGTCCACTTAAGTTTTTAAATACGAAATGGGCGAATTATAGTCAATTTAATTTTTTATAAAAAATTTAAAAATGGACGATGTATAGTCCATTAAATTTTGTATATATAGCCAGTCCATTTAATTTTTTGCATGAAAAATAGACGATGTATAGTCTATATAATTTATTGCATACGAATCGGACGATTTAAAGTCGATTAAATTTTTTCATAAAAAATTTAAAAAATACGATGTATAGTCCATTAAATATTTTTCATAAAAAAATTTTTTGCATGAAAAATGGATGATGTATAGTTTATCAAATTCTTTGCACAAAAAGAAGACGACGTATATAGTCCACTTAAGTTTTTACATACGAAATTGACGAATCATAGTCAATTTAATGTTTTATAAAAAATTTAAAAATGGACGATGTATAGTCCATTAAATTTTGTATATAAAGCCAGTCCATTTAATTTTTTGCATGAAAAATAAACGATGTATAGTCTATAAAATTTTTTTGCATACAAATCGGACGATTTATAGTCGATTAAATTTTTTCATCAAAAATTGAAAAAAGACGATGTATAGTCCATTAAATTTTTTTCATAAAAAAATTTTTTGCATGAAAAATGGATGATGTATAGTTTATTAAATTCTTTGCATGAAAAGAAGACGACGTATATAGTCCACTTAAGTTTTTAAATACGAAATGGGCGAATTATAGTCAATTTAATTTTTTATAAAAAATTAAAAAATGGACGATGTATAGTCCATTAAATTTTGTATATATAGCCAGTCCATTTTATTTTTTGCATGAAAAATAGACGATGTATAGTCTATATAATTTGTTGCATACGAATCGGACGATTTAAAGTCGACTAAATTTTTTCATAAAAAATTGAAAAAAAGACGATGTATAGTCCATTAAATTTTTTTCATAAAAAAACTTATTGCATGAAAAATGGATGATGTATAGTTTATTTAATTCTTTGCACGAAAACAAGACGACGTATATAGTCTACTTAAGTTTTTAAATACGAAATGGGCGAATTATAGTCAATTTAATTTTTTATAAAAAATTTAAAAATGGACGATGTATGGTCCATTAAATTTTTATATATAGCCAGTCCATTTAATTTTTTGCATGAAAAATAGACGATGTATAGTCTATATAATTTGTTGCATACGAATCGGACGATTTAAAGTCGATTAAATTTTTTCATAAAAAATTGAAAAAAGACGATTATAGTCCATTAAATTTTTTTCATAAAAAAATTTTTTGCATGAAAAATGGCTGATGTATAGTTTATTAAATTCTTTGCACGAAAAGAAGACGACGTATATAGTCCACTTAAGTTTTTAAATACGAAATGGGCGAATTTTAGTCAATTTAATTTTTTATAAAAAAATTAAAAAATTGACGATGTATAGTCCATTAAATTTTGTATATATAGCCAGTCCATTTTATTTTTTGCATGAAAAATAGACGATGTATAGTCTATATAATTTGTTGCATACGAATCGGACGATTTAAAGTCGACTAAATTTTTTCATAAAAAATTGAAAAAAAGACGATGTATAGTCCATTAAATTTTTTTCATAAAAAAACTTATTGCATGAAAAATGGATGATGTATAGTTTATTTAATTCTTTGCACGAAAACAAGACGACGTATATAGTCCACTTAAGTTTTTAAATACGAAATGGGCGAATTATAGTCAATTTAATTTTTTATAAAAAATTTAAAAATGGACGATGTATAGTCCATTAAATTTTGTATATATAGCCAGTCCATTTAATTTTTTGCATGAAAAATAGACGATGTATAGTCTATATAATTTGTTGCATACGAATCGGACGATTTAAAGTCGATTAAATTTTTTCATAAAAAATTGAAAAAAGACGATGTATAGTCCATTAAATTTTTTTCATAAAAAAATTTTTTGCATGAAAAATGGCTGATGTATAGTTTATTAAATTCTTTGCACAAAAAGAAGACGACGTATATAGTCCACTTAAGTTTTTAAATACGAAATGGGCGAATTATAGTCAATTTAATTTTTTATAAAAAATTTAAAAATGGACGATGTATGGTCTATTAAATTTTTATATATAGCCAGTCCATTTAATTTTTTGCATGAAAAATAGACGATGTATAGTCTATATAATTTGTTGCATACGAATCGGACGATTTAAAGTCGATTAAATTTTTTCATAAAAAATTGAAAAAAAGACGATGTAAAAAATTTAAAAAAAAAGACGATGTAAAGTCCATTAAATTTTTTTCATAAAAAAATTTTTTGCATGAAAAATGGCTGATGTATAGTTTATTAAATTCTTTGCACGAAAAGAAGACGACGTATATAGTCCACTTAAGTTTTTAAATACGAAATGGGCGAATTATAGTCAATTTAATTTTTTATAAAAAATTTAAAAATGGACGATGTATGGTCCATTAAATTTTTATATATAGCCAGTCCATTTAATTTTTTGCATGAAAAATAGACGATGTATAGTCTATATAATTTGTTGCATACGAATCGGACGATTTAAAGTCGATTAAATTTTTTCATAAAAAATTTAAAAAAAGACGATGTATAGTCCATTAAATTTTTTTCATAAAAAAATTTTTTGCATGAAAAATGGCTGATGTATAGTTTATTAAATTCTTTGCACGAAAAGAAGACGACGTATATAGTCCACTTAAGTTTTTAAGTACGAAATGGGCGAATTATAGTCAATTTAATTTTTTATAAAAAATTTAAAAATGGACGATGTATGGTCCATTAAATTTTTATATATAGCCAGTCCATTTAATTTTTTGCATGCAAAATAGACGATGTATAGTCTATATAATTTGTTGCATACGAATCGGACGATTTAAAGTCGATTAAATTTTTTCATAAAAATTTTAAAAAAAGACGATGTATAGTCCATTAAATTTTTTTCATAAAAAAATTTTTTGCATGAAAAATGGCTGATGTATAGGTTATTAAATTCTTTGCACGAAAAGAAGACGACGTATATAGTCCACTTAAGTTTTTAAATACGAAATGGGCGAATTATAGTCAATTTAATTTTTTATAAAAAATTTAAAAATGGACGATGTATAGTCCATTAAATTTTGTATATATAGCCAGTCCATTTAATTTTTTGCATAAAAAATAGACGATGTATAGTCTATATAATTTGTTGCATACGAATCGGACGATTTAAAGTCGACTAAATTTTTTCATAAAAAATTGAAAAAAAAGACGATGTATAGTCCATTAAATTTTTTTCATAAAAATTTTTTTTGCATGAAAAATGGATGATGTATAGTTTATTAAATTCTTTGCACGAAAAGAAGACGACGTATATAGTCCACTTAAGTTTTTAAATACGAAATGGGCGAATTATAGTCAATTTAATTTTTTATAAAAAATTTAAAAATTTTGTATATATAGCCAGTCCATTCAATTTTTTGCATGAAAAATAGACGATCTATAGTCTATATAATTTGTTGCATACGAATCGGACGATTTAAAGTCGATTAAATTTTTTCATAAAAAATTGAAAAAAAGACGATGTATAGTCCATTAAATTTTTTTCATAAAAAAATTTTTTGCATGAAAAATGGATGATGTATAGTTTATTAAATTCTTTGCACGAAAAGAAGACGACGTATATAGTCCACTTAAGTTTTTAAATACGAAATGGGCGAATTATAGTCAATTTAATTTTTTATAAAAAATTTAAAAATGGACGATGTATGGTCCATTAAATTTTGTATATATAGCCAGTCCATTCAATTTTTTGCATGAAAAATAGACGATCTATAGTCTATATAATTTGTTGCATACGAATCGGACGATTTAAAGTCGACTAAATTTTTTCATAAAAAATTGGAAAAAAGACGATGTATAGTCCATTAAATTTTTTTCATAAAAAAACTTATTGCATGAAAAATGGATGATGTATAGTTTATTTAATTCTTTGCACGAAAACAAGACGACGTATATAGTCCACTAAAGTTTTTCCATACGAAATGGACGAATTATAGTCAATTTAATTTTTTATAAAATTTTTAAAAATGGACGATGTATAGTCCATTAAATTTTGTATATATAGCCAGTCCATTTAATTTTTTGCATGAAATTTAAACGATGTATAGTCTATAAAATTTTTTTGCATACGAATCGGACGATTTAAAGTCGACTAAATTTTTTCATAAAAAATTTAAAAAATACGATGTATAGTCCATTAAATATTTTTCATAAAAAAATTTTTTGCATGAAAAATGGATGATGTATAGTTTATCAAATTCTTTGCACGAAAAGAAGACGACGTATATAGTCCACTTTAGTTTTTAAATACGAAATGGGCGAATTATAGTCAATTTAATTTTTTATAAAAAATTTAAAAATGGACGATGTATAGTCCATTAAATTTTGTATATATAGCCAGTCCATTTAATTTTTTGCATGAAAAATAGACGATGTATAGTCTATATAATTTGTTGCTTACGAATCGGACGATTTAAAGTCGATTAAATTTTTTCATAAAAAATTTAAAAAAAGACGATGTATAGTCCATTAAATTTTTTTCATAAAAAAATTTTTTGCATGAAAAATGGATGATGTATAGTTTATTAAATTCTTTGCACGAAAAGAAGAAGACGTATATAGTCCACTTAAGTTTTTAAATACGAAATGGGCGAATTATAGTCAATTTAATTTTTTATAAAAAATTTAAAAATGGACGATGTATAGTCCATTAAATTTTGTATATATAGCCAGTCCATTTAATTTTTTGCATGAAAAATAGACGATGTATAGTCTATATAATTTGTTGCATACGAATCGGACGATTTAAAGTCGATTAAATTTTTTCATAAAAAATTGAAAAAAAGACGATGTATAGTCCATTAAATTTTTTTCATAAAAAATTTTTTTGCATGAAAAATGGCTGATGTATAGTTTATTAAATTCTTTGCACGAAAAGAAGACGACGTATATAGTCCACTTAAGTTTTTAAATACGAAATGGGCGAATTATAGTCAATTTAATTTTTTATAAAAAATTTAAAAATGGACGATGTATAGTCCATTAAATTTTGTATATATAGCCAGTCCATTTAATTTTTTGCATGAAAAATAGACGATGTATAGTCTATATAATTTGTTGCATACGAATCGGACGATTTAAAGTCGATTAAATTTTTTCATAAAAAATTTAAAAAAAGACGATGTATAGTCCATTAAATTTTTTTCATAAAAAAATTTTTTGCATGAAAAATGGCTGATGTATAGTTTATTAAATTCTTTGCACGAAAAGAAGACGACGTATATAGTCCACTTAAGTTTTTAAATACGAAATGGGCGAATTATAGTCAATTTAATTTTTTATAAAAAAATTAAAAAATTGACGATGTATAGTCCATTAAATTTTGTATATATAGCCAGTCCATTTTATTTTTTGCATGAAAAATAGACGATGTATAGTCTATATAATTTGTTGCATACGAATCGGACGATTTAAAGTCGACTAAATTTTTTCATAAAAAATTGAAAAAAAGACGATGTATAGTCCATTAAATTTTTTTCATAAAAAAACTTATTGCATGAAAAATGGATGATGTATAGTTTATTTAATTCTTTGCACGAAAACAAGACGACGTATGTAGTCCACTTAAGTTTTTAAATACGAAATGGGCGAATTATAGTCAATTTAATTTTTTATAAAAAATTTAAAAATGGACGATGTATAGTCCATTAAATTTTGGATATATAGCCAGTCCATTTAATTTTTTGCATGAAAAATAGACGATGTATAGTCTATATAATTTGTTGCATACGAATCGGACGATTTAAAGTCGATTAAATTTTTTCATAAAAAATTTAAAAAAAGACGATGTATAGTCCATTAAATTTTTTTCATAAAAAAATTTTTTGCATGAAAAATGGCTGATGTATAGTTTATTAAATTCTTTGCACGAAAAGAAGACGACGTATATAGTCCACTTAAGTTTTTAAATACGAAATGGGCGAATTATAGTCAATTTAATTTTTTATAAAAAATTTAAAAATGGACGATGTATAGTCCATTAAATTTTGTATATATAGCCAGTCCATTTAATTTTTTGCATAAAAAATAGACGATGTATAGTCTATATAATTTGTTGCATACGAATCCGACGATTTAAAGTCGACTAAATTTTTTCATAAAAAATTGAAAAAAAAGACGATGTATAGTCCATTAAATTTTTTTCATAAAAAAATTTTTTGCATGAAAAATGGCTGATGTATAGTTTATTAAATTCTTTGCACGAAAAGAAGACGACGTATATAGTCCACTTAAGTTTTTAAATACGAAATGGGCGAATTATAGTCAATTTAATTTTTTATAAAAAATTTAAAAATGGACGATGTATGGTCCATTAAATTTTGTATATATAGCCAGTCCATTCAATTTTTTGCATGAAAAATAGACGATCTATAGTCTATATAATTTGTTGCATACGAATCGGACGATTTAAAGTCGACTAAATTTTTTCATAAAAAATTGGAAAAAAGACGATGTATAGTCCATTAAATTTTTTTCATAAAAAAACTTATTGCATGAAAAATGGATGATGTATAGTTTATTTAATTCTTTGCACGAAAACAAGACGACGTATATAGTCCACTAAAGTTTTTCCATACGAAATGGACGAATTATAGTCAATTTAATTTTTTATAAAATTTTTAAAAATGGACGATGTATAGTCCATTAAATTTTGTATATATAGCCAGTCCATTTAATTTTTTGCATGAAATTTAAACGATGTATAGTCTATAAAATTTTTTTGCATACGAATCGGACGATTTAAAGTCGACTAAATTTTTTCATAAAAAATTTAAAAAATACGATGTATAGTCCATTAAATATTTTTCATAAAAAAATTTTTTGCATGAAAAATGGATGATGTATAGTTTATCAAATTCTTTGCACGAAAAGAAGACGACGTATATAGTCCACTTTAGTTTTTAAATACGAAATGGGCGAATTATAGTCAATTTAATTTTTTATAAAAAATTTAAAAATGGACGATGTATAGTCCATTAAATTTTGTATATATAGCCAGTCCATTTAATTTTTTGCATGAAAAATAGACGATGTATAGTCTATATAATTTGTTGCTTACGAATCGGACGATTTAAAGTCGATTAAATTTTTTCATAAAAAATTTAAAAAAAGACGATGTATAGTCCATTAAATTTTTTTCATAAAAAAATTTTTTGCATGAAAAATGGATGATGTATAGTTTATTAAATTCTTTGCACGAAAAGAAGAAGACGTATATAGTCCACTTAAGTTTTTAAATACGAAATGGGCGAATTATAGTCAATTTAATTTTTTATAAAAAATTTAAAAATGGACGATGTATAGTCCATTAAATTTTGTATATATAGCCAGTCCATTTAATTTTTTGCATGAAAAATAGACGATGTATAGTCTATATAATTTGTTGCATACGAATCGGACGATTTAAAGTCGATTAAATTTTTTCATAAAAAATTGAAAAAAAGACGATGTATAGTCCATTAAATTTTTTTCATAAAAAATTTTTTTGCATGAAAAATGGCTGATGTATAGTTTATTAAATTCTTTGCACGAAAAGAAGACGACGTATATAGTCCACTTAAGTTTTTAAATACGAAATGGGCGAATTATAGTCAATTTAATTTTTTATAAAAAATTTAAAAATGGACGATGTATAGTCCATTAAATTTTGTATATATAGCCAGTCCATTTAATTTTTTGCATGAAAAATAGACGATGTATAGTCTATATAATTTGTTGCATACGAATCGGACGATTTAAAGTCGATTAAATTTTTTCATAAAAAATTTAAAAAAAGACGATGTATAGTCCATTAAATTTTTTTCATAAAAAAATTTTTTGCATGAAAAATGGCTGATGTATAGTTTATTAAATTCTTTGCACGAAAAGAAGACGACGTATATAGTCCACTTAAGTTTTTAAATACGAAATGGGCGAATTATAGTCAATTTAATTTTTTATAAAAAAATTAAAAAATTGACGATGTATAGTCCATTAAATTTTGTATATATAGCCAGTCCATTTTATTTTTTGCATGAAAAATAGACGATGTATAGTCTATATAATTTGTTGCATACGAATCGGACGATTTAAAGTCGACTAAATTTTTTCATAAAAAATTGAAAAAAAGACGATGTATAGTCCATTAAATTTTTTTCATAAAAAAACTTATTGCATGAAAAATGGATGATGTATAGTTTATTTAATTCTTTGCACGAAAACAAGACGACGTATGTAGTCCACTTAAGTTTTTAAATACGAAATGGGCGAATTATAGTCAATTTAATTTTTTATAAAAAATTTAAAAATGGACGATGTATAGTCCATTAAATTTTGGATATATAGCCAGTCCATTTAATTTTTTGCATGAAAAATAGACGATGTATAGTCTATATAATTTGTTGCATACGAATCGGACGATTTAAAGTCGATTAAATTTTTTCATAAAAAATTTAAAAAAAGACGATGTATAGTCCATTAAATTTTTTTCATAAAAAAATTTTTTGCATGAAAAATGGCTGATGTATAGTTTATTAAATTCTTTGCACGAAAAGAAGACGACGTATATAGTCCACTTAAGTTTTTAAATACGAAATGGGCGAATTATAGTCAATTTAATTTTTTATAAAAAATTTAAAAATGGACGATGTATAGTCCATTAAATTTTGTATATATAGCCAGTCCATTTAATTTTTTGCATAAAAAATAGACGATGTATAGTCTATATAATTTGTTGCATACGAATCCGACGATTTAAAGTCGACTAAATTTTTTCATAAAAAATTGAAAAAAAAGACGATGTATAGTCCATTAAATTTTTTTCATAAAAAATTTTTTTGCATGAAAAATGGATGATGTATAGTTTATTAAATTCTTTGCACGAAAAGAAGACGACGTATATAGTCCACTTAAGTTTTTACATACGAAATTGACGAATTATAGTCAATTTAATGTTTTATAAAAAATTTAAAAATGGACGATGTATAGTCCATTAAATTTTGTATATAAAGCCAGTCCATTTAATTTTTTGCATGAAAAATAAACGATGTATAGTCTATAAAATTTTTTTGCATACAAATCGGACGATTTATAGTCGATTAAATTTTTTCATAAAAAATTTAAAAAAAGACGATGTATAGTCCATTAAATTTTGTATATATAGCCAGTCCATTTAATTTTTTGCATGAAAAATAGACGATGTATAGTCTATATAATTTGTTGCATACGAATCGGACGATTTAAAGTCTATTAAATTTTTTCATAAAAAATTGAAAAAAAGACGATGTATAGTCCATTAAATTTTTTTCATAAAAAAATTTTTTGCATGAAAAATGGCTGATGTATAGTTTATTAAATTCTTTGCACGAAAAGAAGACGACGTATATAGTCCACTTAAGTTTTTAAATACGAAATGGGCGAATTATAGTCAATTTAATTTTTTATAAAAAAATTAAAAAATGGACGATGTATAGTCCATTAAATTTTGTATATATAGCCAGACCATTTTATTTTTTGCATGAAAAATAGACGATGTATAGTCTATATAATTTGTTGCATACGAATCGGACGATTTAAAGTCGACTAAATTTTTTCATAAAAAATTGAAAAAAAGACGATGTATAGTCCATTAAATTTTTTTCATAAAAAAACTTATTGCATGAAAAATGGATGATGTATAGTTTATTTAATTCTTTGCACGAAAACAAGACGACGTATATAGTCCACTTAAGTTTTTAAATACGAAATGGGCGAATTATAGTCAATTTAATTTTTTATAAAAAATTTAAAAATGGACGATGTATAGTCCATTAAATTTTGTATATATAGCCAGTCCATTTAATTTTTTGCATGAAAAATAGACGATGTATAGTCTATATAATTTGTTGCATACGAATCGGACGATTTAAAGTCGATTAAATTTTTTCATAAAAAATTTAAAAAAAGACGATGTATAGTCCATTAAATTTTTTTCATAAAAAAACTTATTGCATGAAAAATGGATGATGTATAATTTATTTAATTCTTTGCACGAAAACAAGACGACGTATGTAGTCCACTTAAGTTTTTAAATACGAAATGGGCGAATTATAGTCAATTTAATTTTTTATAAAAAATTTAAAAATGGACGATGTATAGTCCATTAAATTTTGTATATATAGCCAGTCCATTTAATTTTTTGCATGAAAAATAGACGATGTATAGTCTATATAATTTGTTGCATACGAATCGGACGATTTAAAGTCGATTAAATTTTTTCATAAAAAATTTAAAAAAAGACGATGTATAGTCCATTAAATTTTTTTCATAAAAAAATTTTTTGCATGAAAAATGGATGATGTATAGTTTATTAAATTCTTTGCACGAAAAGAAGAAGACGTATATAGTCCACTTAAGTTTTTACATACGAAATGGGCGAATTATAGTCAATTTAATGTTTTATAAAAAATTTAAAAATGGACGATGTATAGTCCATTAAATTTTGTATATAAAGCCAGTCCATTTAATTTTTTGCATGAAAAATAAACGATGTATAGTCTATAAATTTTTTTTGCATACAAATCGGACGATTTATAGTCGATTAAATTTTTTCATCAAAAATTGAAAAAAGACGATGTATAGTCCATTAAATTTTTTTCATAAAAAAATTTTTTGCATGAAAAATGGATGATGTATAGTTTATTAAATTCTTTGCACGAAAAGAAGAAGACGTATATAGTCCACTTAAGTTTTTAAATACGAAATGGGCGAATTATAGTCAATTTAATTTTTTATAAAAAATTTAAAAATGGACGATGTATAGTCCATTAAATTTTGTATATATAGCCAGTCCATTTAATTTTTTGCATGAAAAATAGACGATGTATAGTCTATATAATTTGCTGCATACGAATCGGACGATTTAAAGTCGACTAAATTTGTTCATAAAAAATTTAAAAAAGGACGATGTATAGTCCATTAAATTTTTTTCATAAAAATTTTTTTTGCATGAAAAATGGATGATGTATAGTTTATTAAATTCTTTGCACGAAAAGATGACGACGTATATAGTCCACTTAAGTTTTTAAATACGAAATGGGCGAATTATAGTCAATTTAATTTTTTATAAAAAATTTAAAAATGGACGATGTATAGTCCATTAAATTTTGTATATATAGCCAGTCCATTTAATTTTTTGCATGAAAAATAGACGATGTATAGTCTATATAATTTGTTGCATACGAATCGGACGATTTAAAGTCGACTAAATTTTTTCATAAAAAATTTAAAAAAAGACGATGTATAGTCCATTAAATTTTTTTCATAAAAAATGTTTTTGCATGAAAAATGGATGATGTATAGTTTATTAAATTCTTTGCACGAAAAGAAGACGACGTATATAGTCCACTTAAGTTTTTAAATACGAAATGGGCGAATTATAGTCAATTTAATTTTTTATAAAAAATTTAAAAATGGACGATGTATAGTCCATTAAATTTTGTATATATAGCCAGTCCATTTAATTTTTTTCATGAAAAATAGACGATGTATAGTCTATATAATTTGTTGCATACGAATCGGACGATTTAAAGTCGACTAAATTTGTTCATAAAAAATTTAAAAAAAGACGATGTATAGTCCATTAAATTTTTTTCATAAAAATTTTTTTTGCATGAAAAATGGATGATGTATAGTTTATTAAATTCTTTGCACGAAAAGATGACGACGTATATAGTCCACTTAAGTTTTTAAATACGAAATGGGCGAATTATAGTCAATTTAATTTTTTATAAAAAATTTAAAAATGGACGATGTATATTCCATTAAATTTTGTATATATAGCCAGTCCATTAAATTTTTTGCATGAAAAATAGACGATGTATAGTCTATATAATTTGTTGCATACGAATCGGACGATTTAAAGTCGACTAAATTTTTTCATAAAAAATTTAAAAAAAGACGATGTATAGTCCATTAAATTTTTTTCATAAAAAATTTTTTTGCATGAAAAATGGATGATGTATAGTTTATTAAATTCTTTGCACGAAAAGAAGACGACGTATATAGTCCACATGAGTTTTTAAATACGAAATGGACGAATTATAGTCAATTTAATTTTTTATAAAAAATTTAAAAATGGACGATGTATAGTCCATTAAATTTTGTATATATAGCCAGTCCATTTAATTTTTTGCATGAAAAATAGACGATGTATAGTCTATATAATTTGTTGCGTACGAATCGGACGATTTAAAGTCGATTAAATTTTTTCATAAAAAATTGAAAAAAAGACGATGTATAGTCCATTAAATTTTTTTCATAAAAAAATTTTTTGCATGAAAATTGGATGATGTATAGTTTATTAAATTCTTTGCACGAAAAGAAGACGACGTATATAGTCCACATGAGTTTTTAAATACGAAATGGACGAATTATAGTCAATTTAATTTTTTATAAAAAATTTAAAAATGGACGATGTATAGTCCATTAAATTTTGTATATATAGCCAGTCCATTTAATTTTTTGCATGAAAAATAGACGATGTATAGTCTATATAATTTGTTGCATACGAATCGGACGATTTAAAGTCGATTAAATTTTTTCATAAAAAATTTAAAAAAAGACGATGTATAATACTCCATTAAATTTTTTTCATAAAAAAATTTTTTGCATGAAAAATGGATGATGTATAGTTTATTAAATTCTTTGCATGAAAAGAAGACGACGTATATAGTCCACTTAAGTTTTTAAATACGAAATGGGCGAATTATAGTCAATTTAATTTTTTATAAAAAATTTAAAAATGGACGATGTATAGTCCATTAAATTTTGTATATATAGCCAGTCCATTTAATTTTTTGCATGAAAAATTGACGATGTATAGTCCATATAATTTTTTGCATACGAATCGGACGATTTAAAGTCGATTAAATTTTTTCATAAAAAATTGAAAAAAAAGACGATGTATAGTCCATTAAATTTTTTTCATAAAAAAATTTTTTGCATGAAAAATGGATGATGTATAGTTTATTAAATTCTTTGCACGAAAAGAAGACGACGTATTTAGTCCACTTAAGTTTTTAAATACGAAATGGGCGAATTATAGTCAATTTAATTTTTTATAAAAAATTTAAAAATGGACGATGTATAGTCCATTAAATTTTGTATATATAGCCAGTCCATTTAATTTTTTGCATGAAAAATAGACGATGTATAGTCTATATAATTTGTTGCATACGAATCGGACGATTTAAAGTCGATTAAATTTTTTCATAAAAAATTGAAAAAAAGACGATGTATAGTCCATTAAATTTTTTTCATAAAAAATTTTTTTGCATGAAAAATGGATGATGTATAGTTTATTAAATTCTTTGCACGAAAAGAAGACGACGTATATAGTCCACTTAAGTTTTTAAATACGAAATGGGCGAATTATAGTCAATTTAATTTTTTATAAAAAATTTAAAAATGGACGATGTATGGTCCATTAAATTTTTATGTATAGCCAGTCCATTTAATTTTTTGCATGAAAAATAGACGATGTATAGTCTATATAATTTGTTGCATACGAATCGGACGATTTATTCGATTAAATTTTTTCATAAAAAATTGAAAAAAAGACGATGTATAGTCCATTAAATTTTTTTCATAAAAAAATTTTTTGCATGAAAAATGGATGATGTATAGTTTATTAAATTCCTTGCACGAAAAGAAGACGACGTATATAGTCCACTTAAGTTTTTAAGTACGAAATGGACGAATTATAGTCAAATTAATTTTTTATAAAAAATTTAAAAATGGACGACGTATAGTCCATTAATTTTTGTATATATAACCAGTCCATTTAATTTTTTGCATGAAAAATAGACGATGTATAGTCTATATAATTTGTTGCATACGAATCGTTCGATTTATAGTCGATTAAATTTTTTCATAAAAATTTAAAAAAAGACGATGTCCATTAAATTTTTTTCATAAAAAAATTTTTTGCATGAAAAATGGATGATGTATAGTTTATTAAATTCTTTGCACGAAAAGAAGACGACGTATATAGTCCACTTAAGTTTTTAAATACGAAATGGACGAATTATAGTCAATTTAATTTTTTATAAAAAATTTAAAAATGGACGATGTATAGTCCATTAAATTTTGTATATATAGCCAGTCCATTTAATTTTTTGCATGAAAAATAGACGATGTATAGTCTATATAATTTGTTGCATACGAATCGGACGATTTAAAGTCGATTAAATTTTTTCATAAGAAATTGAAAAAAAGACGATGAATAGTCCATTAAATTTTTTTCATAAAAAATTATTTTGCATGAAAAATGGATGATGTATAGTTTATTAAATTCTTTGCACGAAAAGAAGACGACGTATATAGTCCACATGAGTTTTTAAATACGAAATGGACGAATTATAGTCAATATAATTTTTTATAAAAAATTTAAAAATGGACGATGTATAGTCCACTAAATTTTGTATATATAGCCAGTCCATTTAATTTTTTGCATGAAAAATAGACGATGTATAGTCTATATAATTTGTTGCATACGAATCGGACGATTTAAAGTCGATTAAATTTTTTCATAAGAAATTGAAAAAAAGACGATGTATAGTCCATTAAATTTTTTTCATAAAAAATTTTTTTGCATGAAAAATGGATGATGTATAGTTTATTAAATTCTTTGCACGAAAAGAAGACGACGTATATAGTTCACATGAGTTTTTAAATACGAAATGGACGAATTATAGTCAATATAATTTTTTATAAAAAATTTAAAAATGGACGATGTATAGTCCATTAAATTTTGTATATATAGCCAGTCCATTTAATTTTTTGCATGAAAAATAGACGATGTATAGTCTATATAATTAGTTGCATACGAATCGGACGATTTAAAGTCGACTAAATTTTTTCATAAAAAATTGAAAAAAAGACGATGTATAGTCCATTAAATTTTTTTCATAAAAAAATTTTTTGCATGAAAAATGGATGATGTAAAGTTTATTAAATTCTTTGCACGAAAAGAAGACGACGTATATAGTCCACTTAAGTTTTTAAATACGAAATGGGCGAATTATAGTCAATTTAATTTTTTATAAAAAAAAATTAAAAATGGACGATGTATGGTCCATTAAATTTTTATATATAGCCAGTCCATTTAATTTTTTGCATGAAAAATAGACGATGTATAGTCTATATAATTTGTTGCATACGAATCGGACGATTTAAAGTCGACTAAATTTTTTCATAAAAAATTGAAAAAAAGACGATGTATAGTCCATTAAATTTTTTTCATAAAAAATTTTTTTGCATGAAAAATGGATGATGTATAGTTTATTAAATTCTTTGCACGAAAAGAAGACGACGTATATAGTCCACTTAAGTTTTTAAATACGAAATGGGCGAATTATAGTCAATTTAATTTTTTATAAAAAATTTAAAAATGGACGATGTATGGTCCATTAAATTTTTATGTATTGCCAGTCCATTTAATTTTTTGCATGAAAAATAGACGATCTATAGTCTATATAATTTGTTGCATACGAATCGGACGATTTAAAGTCGATTAAATTTTTTCATAAAAAATTGAAAAAAGACGATGTATAGTCCATTAAATTTTTTTCATAAAAAAATTTTTTGCATGAAAAATGGATGATGTATAGTTTATTAAATTCTTTGCACGAAAAGAAGACGACGTATATAGTCCACTTAAGTTTTTAAATACGAAATGGGCGAATTATAGTCAATTTAATTTTTTATAAAAAATTTAAAAATGGACGATGTATAGTCCATTAAATTTTGTATATATAGCCAGTCCATTTAATTTTTTTCATGAAAAATAGACGATCTATAGTCTATATAATTTGTTGCATACGAATCGGACGATTTAAAGTCGACTAAATTTGTTCATAAAAAATTTAAAAAAAGACGATGTATAGTCCATTAAATTTTTTTCATAAAAATTTTTTTTGCACGAAAAATGGATGATGTATAGTTTATTAAATTCTTTGCACGAAAAGAAGACGACGTATATAGTCCACTTAAGTTTTTAAATACGAAAAGGGCGAATTATAGTCAATTTAATTTTTTATAAAATTATTAAAAATGGACGATGTATAGTCCATTAAATTTTGTATATATAGCCAGTCCATTTAATTTTTTGCATGAAAAATAGACGATGTATAGTCTATATAATTTGTTGCATACGAATCGGACGATTTAAAGTCGATTAAATTTTTTCATAAAAAATTGAAAAAAAGACGATGTATAATAGTCCATTAAATTTTTTTCATAAAAAAATTTTTTGCATGAAAAATGGATGATGTATAGTTTATTAAATTCTTTGCACGAAAAGAAGACGACGTATATAGTCCACTTAAGTTTTTAAATACGAAATGGGCGAATTATAGTCAATTTAATTTTTTATAAAAAAATTAAAAATGGACGATGTATGGTCCATTAAATTTTGTATATATAGCCAGTCCATTTAATTTTTTGCATGAAAAATAGACGATGTATAGTCTATATAATTTGTTGCATACGAATCGGACGATTTAAAGTCGATTAAATTTTTTCATAAAAAATTGAAAAAAAGACGATGTATAATAGTCCATTAAATTTTTTTCATAAAAAAATTTTTTGCATGAAAAATTGATGATGTATAGTTTATTAAATTCTTTGCACGAAAAGAAGACGACGTATATAGTCCACTTAAGTTTTTAAATACGAAATGGGCGAATTATAGTCAATTTAATTTTTTATAAAAAAATTAAAAATGGACGATGTATGGTCCATTAAATTTTTATATATAGCCAGTCCATTTAATTTTTTGCATGAAAAATAGACGATGTATAGTCTATATAATTTGTTGCATACGAATCGGACGATTTAAAGTCGACTAAATTTTTTCATAAAAATTTGAAAAAAAGACGATGTATAGTCCATAAAATTTTTTTCATAAAAAATTTTTTTGCATGAAAAATGGATGATGTATAGTTTATTAAATTCTTTGCACGAAAAGAAGACGACGTATATAGTCCACTTAAGTTTTTAAATACGAAATGGGCGAATTATAGTCAATTTAATTTTTTATAAAAAATTTAAAAATGGACGATGTATTGTCCATTAAATTTTTATGTATTGCCAGTCCATTTAATTTTTTGCATGAAAAATAGACGATCTATAGTCTATATAATTTGTTGCATACGAATCGGACGATTTAAAGTCGATTAAATTTTTTCATAAAAAATTGAAAAAAAGACGATGTATAGTCCATTAAATTTTTTTCATAAAAAAATTTTTTGCATGAAAAATGGATGATGTATAGTTTATTAAATTCTTTGCACGAAAAGAAGACGACGTATATAGTCCACTTAAGTTTTTAAATACGAAATGGGCGAATTATAGTCAATTTAATTTTTTATAAAAAATTTAAAAATGGACGATGTATAGTCCATTAAATTTTGTATATATAGCCAGTCCATATAATTTTTTGCATGAAAAATAGACGATGTATAGTCTATATAATTTGTTGCATACGAATCGGACGATTTAAAGTCGACTAAATTTTTTCATAAAAAATTGAAAAAAAGACGATGTATAGTCCATTAAATTTTTTTCATAAAAATTTTTTTTGCACGAAAAATGGATGATGTATAGTTTATTAAATTCTTTGCACGAAAAGAAGACGACGTATATAGTCCACTTAAGTTTTTAAATACGAAATGGGCGAATTATAGTCAATTTAATTTTTTATAAAAAATTTAAAAATGGACGATGTATAGTCCATTAAATTTTGTATATATAGCCAGTCCATTTAATTTTTTGCATGAAAAATAGACGATGTATAGTCTATATAATTTGTTGCATACGAATCGGACGATTTAAGGTCGACTAAATTTTTTCATAAAAAATTTAAAAAAAGACGATGTATAGTCCATTAAATTTTTTTCATAAAAATTTTTTTGCATGAAAAATGGATGATGTATAGTTTATTAAATTCTTTGCACGAAAAGAAGACGACGTATATAGTCCACTTAAGTTTTTAAATACGAAATGGGCGAATTGTAGTCAATTTAATTTTTTATAAAAAATTTAAAAATGGACGATGTATGGTCCATTAAATTTTTATATATAGCCAGTCCATTTAATTTTTTGCATGAAAAATAGACGATGTATAGTCTATATAATTTGTTGCATACGAATCGGACGATTTAAAGTCGATTAAATTTTTTCATAAAAAATTGAAAAAAAGACGATGTATAATAGTCCATTAAATTTTTTTCATAAAAATTTTTTTGCATGAAAAATGGATGATGTATAGTTTATTAAATTCTTTGCACGAAAAGAAGACGACGTATATAGTCCACTTAAGTTTTTAAATACGAAATGGGCGAATTATAGTCAATTTAATTTTTTATAAAAAATTTAAAAATGGACGATGTATAGTCCATTAAATTTTGTATATATAGCCAGTCCATTTAATTTTTTGCATGAAAAATAGACGATGTATAGTCTATATAATTTGTTGCATACGAATCGGACGATTTAAGGTCGACTAAATTTTTTCATAAAAAATTTAAAAAAAGACGATGTATGTCCATTAAATTTTTTTCATAAAAATTTTTTTTGCATGAAAAATGGATGATGTATAGTTTATTAAATTCTTTGCACGAAAAGAAGACGACGTATATAGTCCACTTAAGTTTTTAAATACGAAATGGGCGAATTATAGTCAATTTAATTTTTTATAAAAAATTTAAAAATGGACGATGTATGGTCCATTAAATTTTTATATATAGCCAGTCCATTTAATTTTTTGCATGAAAAATAGACGATGTATAGTCTATATAATTTGTTGCATACGAATCGGACGATTTAAAGTCGACTAAATTTTTTCATAAAAAATTTAAAAAAAGACGATGTATAGTCCATTAAATTTTTTTCATAAAAAATTTTTTTCCATGAAAAATGGATGATGTATAGTTTATTAAATTCTTTGCACGAAAAGAAGACGACGTATATAGTCCACTTAAGTTTTTAAATACGAAATGGGCGAATTATAGTCAATTTAATTTTTTATAAAAAATTTAAAAATGGACGATGTATGGTCCATTAAATTTTTATATATAGCCAGTCCATTTAATTTTTTGCATGAAAAATAGACGATGTATAGTCTATATAATTTGTTGCATACGAATCGGACGATTTAAAGTCGACTAAATTTTTTCATAAAAAATTGAAAAAAGACGATGTATAGTCCATTAAATTTTTTTCATAAAAAAATTTTTTCCATGAAAAATGGATGATGTAAAGTTTATTAAATTCTTTGCACGAAAAGAAGACGACGTATATAGTCCACTTAAGTTTGTAAATACGAAATGGGCAAATTATAGTCAATTTAATTTTTTATAAAAAACTTAAAAATGGACGATGTATGGTCCATTAAATTTGTATATATAGCCAGTCCATTTAATTTTTTGCATGAAAAATAGACGATGTATAGTCTATATAATTTATTGCATACGAATCGGACGATTTAAAGTCGACTAAATTTTTTCATAAAAAATTTAAAAAAAGACGATGTATAGTCCATTAAATTTTTTTCATAAAAAATTTTTTTGCATGAAAAATGGATGATGTATAGTTTATTAAATTCTTTGCACGAAAAGAAGACGACGTATATAGTCCACTTAAGTTTTTAAATACGAAATGGGCAAATTATAGTCAATTTAATTTTTTATAAAAAACTTAAAAATGGACGATGTATGGTCCTTTAAATTTTGTATATATAGCCAGTCCATTTAATTTTTTGCATGAAAAATAGACGATGTATAGTCTATATAATTTGTTGCATACGAATCGGACGATTTAAAGTCGACTAAATTTTTTCATAAAAAATTGAAAAAAAGACGATGTATAGTCCATTAAATTTTTTTCATAAAAAATTTTTTTGCATGAGAAATGGATGATGTATAGTTTATTAAATTCTTTGCATGAAGAGAAGACGACGTATATAGTCCACTTAAGTTTTTACATACGAAATGGACGAATTATAGTCAATTTAATGTTTTATAAAAAATTTAAAAATGGACCAGTTATAGTCCATTAAATTTTGTATATATAGCCAGTCCATTTAATTTTTTGCATGAAAAATAGACGATGTATAGTCTATATAATTTGTTGCATACGAATCGGACAATTTAAAGTCGACTAAATTTTTTCATAAAAAATTTAAAAAAAGACGATGTATAGTCCATTAAATTTTTTTCATAAAAAATTTTTTTGCATGAAAAATGGATGATGTATAGTTTATTAAATTCTTTGCATGAAGAGAAGACGACGTATATAGTCCACTTAAGTTTTTACATACGAAATGGACGAATTATAGTCAATTTAATGTTTTATAAAAAATTTAAAAATGGACGATGTATAGTCCATTAAATTTTTTTGCATCTTTAATAGACGATGTATAGTCTATATAATTTTTTGCATACGAATCGGACGATTTAAAGTCGACTAAATTTTTTCATAAAAAATTATAAAAAAAGACGATGTATAGTCCATTAAATTTTGTATATATAGCCAGTCCATTTAATTTTTTGCATGAAAAATAGACGATGTATAGTCTATATAATTTGTTGCATACGAATCGGACGATTTAAAGTCGACTAAATTTTTTCATAAAAAATTTAAAAAAAGACGATGTATATATAGTCCATTAAATTTTTTTCATAAAAAATTTTTTTGCATGAAAAATGGATGATGTATAGTTTATTAAATTCTTTGCATGAAGAGAAGACGACGTATATAGTCCACTTAAGTTTTTACATACGAAATGGACGAATTATAGTCAGTTTAATGTTTTATAAAAAATTTAAAAATGGACGATGTATAGTCCATTAAATTTTTTGCATCTTTAATAGACGATGTATAGTCTATATAATTTTTTGCATACGAATCGGACGATTTAAAGTCGACTAAATTTTTTCATAAAAAATTATAAAAAAAGACGATGTATAGTCCATTAAATTTTGTATATACAGCCAGTCCATTTAATTTTTTGCATGAAATATAGACGATGTATAGTCTATATAATTTGTTGCATACGAATCGGACGATTTAAAGTCGACTAAAGTTTTTCATAAAAAATTGAAAAAAAGACGATGTATAGTCCATCAAATTTTTTTTATAAAAAATTTTTTTGCATGAAAAATGGATGATGTATAGTTTATTAAATTCTTTGCACGAAAAGAAGACGACGTATATAGTCCACTTAAGTTTTTAAATACGAAATGGGCGAATTATAGTCAATTAAATTTTTTTTTTAAATTTAAAAATGGACGATGTATGGTCCATTAAATTTTTATATATAGCCAGTCCATTTAATTTTTTGCATGAAAAATAGACGATCTATAGTCTATATAATTTGTTGCATACGAATCGGACGATTTAAAGTCGACTAAATTTTTTCATAAAAAATTGATAAAAAGACGATAGTCCATTAAATGTTTTTCATAAAAAAATTTTTTGCATGAAAAATGGATGATGTATAGTTTATTAAATTCTTTGCACGAAAAGAAGACGACGTATATAGTCCACTTACGTTTCTAAATACGAAATGGGCGAATTATAGTCAATTTAATTTTTTATAAAAAATTTAAAAATGGACGATGTATGGTCCATTAAATTTTTATATATAGCCAGTCCATTTAATTTTTTGCATGAAAAATAGACGATGTATAGTCTATATAATTTGTTGCATACGAATCGGACGATTTAAAGTCGATTAAATTTTTTCATAAAAAATTAAAAAAAAGACGATGTATAATAGTCCAATAAATTTTTTTCATAAAAAAATTTTTTGCATGAAAAATGGATGATGTATAGTTTATTAAATTCTTTGCACGAAAAGAAGACGACGTATATAGTCCACTTAAGTTTTTAAGTACGAAATGGACGAATTATAGTCAATTTAATTTTTTATAAAAAATTTAAAAATGGACGACGTATAGTCCATTAAATTATGTATATATAGCCAGTCCATTTAATTTTTTGCATGAAAAATATACGATGTATAGTCTATATAATTTTTTGCATACGAATCGGACGATTTAAAGTCGACTAAATTTTTTCATAAGAAATTAAAAAAAAGACGATGTATAATAGTCCAATAAATTTTTTTCATAAAAAATTTTTTTGCATGAAAAATGGATGATGTATAGTTTATTAAATTCTTTGCATGAAGAGAAGACGACGTATATAGTCCACTTAAGTTTTTAAATACGAAATGGGCGAATTATAGTCAATTTAATGTTTTATAAAAAATTTAAAAATGGACGATGTATAGTCCATTAAATTTTTTGCATCTTTAATAGACGATGTATAGTCTATATAATTTGTTGCATACGAATCGGACGATTTAAAGTCGACTAAATTTTTTCATAAAAAATTGAAAAAAAGACGATGTATAGTCCATTAAATTTTGTATATATAGCCAGTCCATTTAATTTTTTGCATGAAAAATAGACGATGTATAGTCTATATAATTTGTTGCATACGAATCGGACGATTTAAAGTCGACTAAATTTTTTCATAAAAATTTAAAAAAAAGACGATGTATAGTCCATTAAATTTTTTTCATAAAAAATTTTTTTGCATGAAAAATGGATGATGTATTCTTTGCACGAAAAGAGGACGACATATATAGTCCACTTAAATTTTTACATACGAAATGGACGAATTATAGTCAATTTAATTTTTTATAAAAAATTTAAAAATGGACGATGTATGGTCCATTAAATTTTTATATATAGCCAGTCCATTTAATTTTTTGCATGAAAAATAGACGATGTATAGTCTATATAATTTGTTGCATACGAATCGGACGATTTAAAGTCGATTAAATTTTTTCATAAAAAATTAAAAAAAAGACGATGTATAGTCCATTAAATTTTTTTCATAAAAAAATTTTTTGCATGAGAAATGGATGATGTATAGTTTATTAAATTCTTTGCATGAAGAGAAGACGACGTATATAGTCCACTTAAGTTTTTACATACGAAATGGACGAATTATAGTCAATTTAATGTTTTATAAAAAATTTAAAAATGGACGATGTATAGTCCATTAAATTTTGTATATATAGCCAGTCCATTTAATTTTTTGCATGAAAAATAGACGATGTATAGTCTATATAATTTTTTGCATACGAATCGGACGATTTAAAGTCGACTAAATTTTTTCATAAAAAATTTAAAAAAAGACGATGTATAGTCCATTAAATTTTTTTCATAAAAAATTTTTTGCATGAAAAATGGATGATGTATTCTTTGCACGAAAAGAGGACGACGTATATAGTCCACTTAAATTTTTACATACGAAATGGACGAATTATAGTCAATTTAATTTTTTATAAAAAATTTAAAATTGGACGATGTATAGTCCATTAAATTTTGTATATATAGCCAGTCCATTTAATTTTTTGCATGAAAAATAGACGATGTATAGTCTATATAATTTTTTGCATACGAATCAGCCGATTTAAAGTCGACTAAATTTTTTCATAAAAAATTGAAAAAAAGACGATGTATAGTCCATTAAATTTTTTTCATAAAAAATTTTTTTGCATGAAAAATGGATGATGTATAGTTTATTAAATTCCTTGCACGAAAAGAAGACGACGTATATAGGCCACTTAAGTTTTCAAATACGAAATGGGCGAATTATAGTCAATTTAATTTTTTATAAAAAATTTAAAAATGGACGATATATGGTCCATTAAATTTTTATATATAGCCAGTCCATTTAATTTTTTGCATGAAAAATAGACGATCTATAGTCTATATAATTTGTTGCATACGAATCGGACGATTTAAAGTCGATTAAATTTTTTCATAAAAAATTGAAAAAAAGACGATGTATAGTCCATTAAATTTTTTTCATAAAAAATTTTTTTGCATGAAAAATGGCTGATGTATAGTTTATTAAATTCTTTGCACGAAAAGAAGACGACGTATATAGTCCACTTAAGTTTTTAAATACGAAATGGGCGAATTATAGTCAATTTAATTTTTTATAAAAAATTTAAAAATGGACGATGTATAGTCCATTAAATTTTGTATATATAGCCAGTCCATTTAATTTTTTGCATGAAAAATAGACGATGTATAGTCTATATAATTTTTTGCATACGAATCGGACGATTTAAAGTCGACTAAATTTTTTCATAAAAAATTGAAAAAAAGACGATGTATAGTCCATTAAATTTTTTTCAAAAAAAATTTTTTGCATGAAAAATGGATGATGTATTCTTTGCACGAAAAGAGGACGACGTATATAGTCCACTTAAATTTTTACATACGAAATGGACGAATTATAGTCAATTTAACTTTTTATAAAAAATTTAAAAATGGACGATGTATAGTCCATTAAATTTTGTATATATAGCCAGTCCATTTAATTTTTTGCATGAAAAATAGACGATGTATAGTCTATATAATTTGTTGCATACGAATCGAACGATTTAAAGTCGACTAAATTTTTTCATAAAAAATTGAAAAAAAGACGATGTATAGTCCATTAAATTTTTTTCATAAAAAAATTTTTTGCATGAAAAATGGCTGATGTATAGTTTATTAAATTCTTTGCACGAAAAGAATACGACGTATATAGTCCACTTAAGTTTTTAAATACGAAATGGGCGAATTATAGTCAATTTAATTTTTTATAAAAAATTTAAAAATGGACGATGTATGGTCCATTATATTTTGTATATATAGCCAGTCCATTTAATTTTTTGCATGAAAAATAGACGATGTATAGTCTATATAATTTGTTGCATACGAATCGGACGATTTAAAGTCGACTAAATTTTTTCATAAAAAATTGAAAAAAAGACAATGTATAGTCCATTAAATTTTTTTCATAAAAAAATTTTTTGCATGAAAAATGGCTGATGTATAGTTTATTAAATTCTTTGCACGAAAAGAAGACGACGTATATAGTCCACTTAAGTTTTTAAATACGAAATGGGCGAATTATAGTCAATTTAATTTTTTATAAAAAATTTAAAAATGGACGATGTATGGTCCATTATATTTTGTATATATAGCCAGTCCATTTAATTTTTTGCATGAAAAATAGACGATGTATAGTCTATATAATTTGTTGCATACGAATCGGACGATTTAAAGTCGACTAAATTTTTTCATAAAAAATTGAAAAAAAGACGATGTATAGTCCATTAAATTTTTTTCATAAAAAAACTTATTGCATGAAAAATGGATGATGTATAGTTTATTTAATTCTTTGCACGAAAACAAGACGACGTATATAGTCCACTTAAGTTTTTCCATACGAAATGGACGAATTATAGTCAATTTAATTTTTTATAAAATTTTTAAAAATGGACGATGTATAGTCCATTAAATTTTGTATATATAGCCAGTCCATTTAATTTTTTGCATGAAAAATAAACGATGTATATTCTATATAATCTGTTGCATACGAATCGGACGATTTAAAGTCGACTAAATTTTTTCATAAAATATTTAAAAAATACGATGTATAGTCCATTAAATTTTTTTCATAAAAAAATTTTTTGCATGAAAAATGGATGATGTATAGTTTATCAAATTCTTTGCACAAAAAGAAGACGACGTATATAGTCCACTTAAGTTTTTACATACGAAATTGACGAATTATAGTCAATTTAATGTTTTATAAAAAATTTAAAAATGGACGATGTATAGTCCATTAAATTTTGTATATAAAGCCAGTCCATTTAATTTTTTGCATGAAAAATAGACGATGTATAGTCTATAAAATTTTTTTGCATACAAATCGGACGATTTATAGTCGATTAAATTTTTTCATCAAAAATTGAAAAAAGACGATGTATAGTCCATTAAATTTTTTTCATAAAAAAATTTTTTGCATGAAAAATGGATGATGTATAGTTTATTAAATTCTTTGCATGAAAAGAAGACGACGTATATAGTCCACTTAAGTTTTTAAATACGAAATGGGCGAATTATAGTCAATTTAATTTTTTATAAAAAATTTAAAAATGGACGATGTATAGTCCATTAAATTTTGTATATATAGCCAGTCCATTTAATTTTTTGCATGAAAAATAGACGATGTATAGTCTATATAATTTGTTGCATACGAATCGGACGATTTAAAGTCGATTAAATTTTTTCATAAAAAATTTAAAAAAAGACGATGTATAGTCCATTAAATTTTTTTCATAAAAAAATTTTTTGCATGAAAAATGGCTGATGTATAGTTTATTAAATTCTTTGCACGAAAAGAAGACGACGTATATAGTCCACTTAAGTTTTTAAATACGAAATGGGCGAATTATAGTCAATTTAATTTTTTATAAAATTTTTAAAAATGGACGATGTATGGTCCATTAAATTTTTATATATAGCCAGTCCATTTAATTTTTTGCATGAAAAATAGACGATGTATAGTCTATATAATTTGTTGCATACGAATCGGACGATTTAAACTCGATTAAATTTTTTCATAAAAAATTTAAAAAAAGACGATGTATAGTCCATTAAATTTTTTTCATAAAAAATTTTTTTGCATGAAAAATGGCTGATGTATAGTTTATTAAATTCTTTGCACGAAAAGAAGACGACGTATATAGTCCACTTAAGTTTTTAAATACGAAATGGGCGAATTATAGTCAATTTAATTTTTTATAAAAAAATTAAAAAATGGACGATGTATAGTCCATTAAATTTTGTATATATAGCCAGTCCATTTTATTTTTTGCATGAAAAATAGACGATGTATAGTCTATATAATTTGTTGCATACGAATCGGACGATTTAAAGTCGACTAAATTTTTTCATAAAAAATTGAAAAAAAGACGATGTATAGTCCATTAAATTTTTTTCATAAAAAAACTTATTGCATGAAAAATGGATGATGTATAGTTTATTTAATTCTTTGCATGAAAACAAGACGACGTATATAGTCCACTTAAGTTTTTAAATACGAAATGGGCGAATTATAGTCAATTTAATTTTTTATAAAAAATTTAAAAATGGACGATGTATAGTCCATTAAATTTTGTATATATAGCCAGTCCATTTAATTTTTTGCATGAAAAATAGACGATGTATAGTCTATATAATTTGTTGCATACGAATCGGACGATTTAAAGTCGACTAAATTTTGTCATAAAAAATTTAAAAAAGACGATGTATAGTCCATTAAATTTTTTTCATAAAAAAATTTTTTGCATGAAAAATGGATGATGTATAGTTTATTAAATTCTTTGCACGAAAAGAAGACGACGTATATAGTCCACTTAAGTTTTTACATACGAAATGGGCGAATTATAGTCAATTTAATGTTTTATAAAAAATTTAAAAATGGACGATGTATAGTCCATTAAATTTTGTATATAAAGCCAGTCCATTTAATTTTTTGCATGAAAAATAAACGATGTATAGTCTATAAATTTTTTTTGCATACAAATCGGACGATTTATAGTCGATTAAATTTTTTCATCAAAAATTGAAAAAAGACGATGTATAGTCCATTAAATTTTTTTCATAAAAAAATTTTTTGCATGAAAAATGGATGATGTATAGTTTATTAAATTCTTTGCACGAAAAGAAGAAGACGTATATAGTCCACTTAAGTTTTTAAATACGAAATGGGCGAATTATAGTCAATTTAATTTTTTATAAAAAATTTAAAAATGGACGATGTATAGTCCATTAAATTTTGTATATATAGCCAGTCCATTTAACTTTTTGCATGAAAAATAGACGATGTATAGTCTATATAATTTGTTGCATACGAATCGGACGATTTAAAGTCGATTAAATTTTTTCATAAAAAATTTAAAAAAAGACGATGTATAGTCCATTAAATTTTTTTCATAAAAAAATTTTTTGCATGAAAAATGGCTGATGTATAGTTTATTAAATTCTTTGCACGAAAAGAAGACGACGTATATAGTCCACTTAAGTTTTTAAATACGAAATGGGCGAATTATAGTCAATTTAATTTTTTATAAAAAATTTAAAAATGGACGATGTATGGTCCATTAAATTTTTATATATAGCCAGTCCATTTAATTTTTTGCATGCAAAATAGACGATGTATAGTCTATATAATTTGTTGCATACGAATCGGACGATTTAAAGTCGATTAAATTTTTTCATAAAAAATTGAAAAAAAGACGATGTATAGTCCATTAAATTTTTTTCATAAAAAATTTTTTGCATGAAAAATGGCTGATGTATAGTTTATTAAATTCTTTGCACGAAAAGAAGACGACGTATATAGTCCACTTAAGTTTTTAAATACGAAATGGGCGAATTTTAGTCAATTTAATTTTTTATAAAAAAATTAAAAAATGGACGATGTATAGTCCATTAAATTTTGTATATATAGCCAGTCCATTTTATTTTTTGCATGAAAAATAGACGATGTATAGTCTATATAATTTGTTGCATACGAATCGGACGATTTAAAGTCGACTAAATTTTGTCATAAAAAATTGAAAAAAAGACGATGTATAGTCCATTAAATTTTTTTCATAAAAAAACTTATTGCATGAAAAATGGATGATGTATAGTTTATTTAATTCTTTGCACGAAAACAAGACGACGTATATAGTCCACTTAAGTTTTTAAATACGAAATGGGCGAATTATAGTCAATTTAATTTTTTATAAAAAATTTAAAAATGGACGATGTATAGTCCATTAAATTTTGTATATATAGCCAGTCCATTTAATTTTTTGCATGAAAAATAGACGATGTATAGTCTATATAATTTGTTGCATACGAATCGGACGATTTAAAGTCGATTAAATTTTTTCATAAAAAATTTAAAAAATACGATGTATAGTCCATTAAATATTTTTCATAAAAAAATTTTTTGCATGAAAAATGGATGATGTATAGTTTATCAAATTCTTTGCACAAAAAGAAGACGACGTATATAGTCCACTTAAGTTTTTACATACGAAATTGACGAATCATAGTCAATTTAATGTTTTATAAAAAATTTAAAAATGGACGATGTATAGTCCATTAAATTTTGTATATATAGCCAGTCCATTTAATTTTTTGCATGAAAAATAGACGATGTATAGTCTATATAATTTGTTGCATACGAATCGGACGATTTAAAGTCGATTAAATTTTTTCATAAAAAATTTAAAAAAAGACGATGTATAGTCCATTAAATTTTTTTCATAAAAAAATTTTTTGCATGAAAAATGGCTGATGTATAGTTTATTAAATTCTTTGCACGAAAAGAAGACGACGTATATAGTCCACTTAAGTTTTTAAATACGAAATGGGCGAATTATAGTCAATTTAATTTTTTATAAAATTTTTAAAAATGGACGATGTATGGTCCATTAAATTTTTATATATAGCCAGTCCATTTAATTTTTTGCATGAAAAATAGACGATGTATAGTCTATATAATTTGTTGCATACGAATCGGACGATTTAAACTCGATTAAATTTTTTCATAAAAAATTTAAAAAAAGACGATGTATAGTCCATTAAATTTTTTTCATAAAAAATGTTTTTGCATGAAAAATGGATGATGTATAGTTTATTAAATTCTTTGCACGAAAAGAAGAAGACGTATATAGTCCACTTAAGTTTTTAAATACGAAATGGGCGAATTATAGTCAATTTAATTTTTTATAAAAAATTTAAAAATGGACGATGTATAGTCCATTAAATTTTGTATATATAGCCAGTCCATTTAATTTTTTGCATGAAAAATAGACGATGTATAGTCTATATAATTTGTTGCATACGAATCGGACGATTTAAAGTCGATTAAATTTTTTCATAAAAAATTTAAAAAATACGATGTATAGTCCATTAAATATTTTTCATAAAAAAATTTTTTGCATGAAAAATGGATGATGTATAGTTTATCAAATTCTTTGCACAAAAAGAAGACGACGTATATAGTCCACTTAAGTTTTTACATACGAAATTGACGAATCATAGTCAATTTAATGTTTTATAAAAAATTTAAAAATGGACGATGTATAGTCCATTAAATTTTGTATATAAAGCCAGTCCATTTAATTTTTTGCATGAAAAATAAACGATGTATAGTCTATAAAATTTTTTTGCATACAAATCGGACGATTTATAGTCGATTAAATTTTTTCATCAAAAATTGAAAAAAGACGATGTATAGTCCATTAAATTTTTTTCATAAAAAAATTTTTTGCATGAAAAATGGATGATGTATAGTTTATTAAATTCTTTGCATGAAAAGAAGACGACGTATATAGTCCACTTAAGTTTTTAAATACGAAATGGGCGAATTATAGTCAATTTAATTTTTTATAAAAAATTAAAAAATGGACGATGTATAGTCCATTAAATTTTGTATATATAGCCAGTCCATTTTATTTTTTGCATGAAAAATAGACGATGTATAGTCTATATAATTTGTTGCATACGAATCGGACGATTTAAAGTCGACTAAATTTTTTCATAAAAAATTGAAAAAAAGACGATGTATAGTCCATTAAATTTTTTTCATAAAAAAACTTATTGCATGAAAAATGGATGATGTATAGTTTATTTAATTCTTTGCACGAAAAGAAGACGACGTATATAGTCCACTTAAGTTTTTAAATACGAAATGGGCGAATTATAGTCAATTTAATTTTTTATAAAAAATTTAAAAATGGACGATGTATGGTCCATTAAATTTTTATATATAGCCAGTCCATTTAATTTTTTGCATGCAAAATAGACGATGTATAGTCTATATAATTTGTTGCATACGAATCGGACGATTTAAAGTCGATTAAATTTTTTCATAAAAAATTGAAAAAAAGACGATGTATAGTCCATTAAATTTTTTTCATAAAAAATTTTTTGCATGAAAAATGGCTGATGTATAGTTTATTAAATTCTTTGCACGAAAAGAAGACGACGTATATAGTCCACTTAAGTTTTTAAATACGAAATGGGCGAATTTTAGTCAATTTAATTTTTTATAAAAAAATTAAAAAATGGACGATGTATAGTCCATTAAATTTTGTATATATAGCCAGTCCATTTTATTTTTTGCATGAAAAATAGACGATGTATAGTCTATATAATTTGTTGCATACGAATCGGACGATTTAAAGTCGACTAAATTTTGTCATAAAAAATTGAAAAAAAGACGATGTATAGTCCATTAAATTTTTTTCATAAAAAAACTTATTGCATGAAAAATGGATGATGTATAGTTTATTTAATTCTTTGCACGAAAACAAGACGACGTATATAGTCCACTTAAGTTTTTAAATACGAAATGGGCGAATTATAGTCAATTTAATTTTTTATAAAAAATTTAAAAATGGACGATGTATAGTCCATTAAATTTTGTATATATAGCCAGTCCATTTAATTTTTTGCATGAAAAATAGACGATGTATAGTCTATATAATTTGTTGCATACGAATCGGACGATTTAAAGTCGATTAAATTTTTTCATAAAAAATTTAAAAAATACGATGTATAGTCCATTAAATATTTTTCATAAAAAAATTTTTTGCATGAAAAATGGATGATGTATAGTTTATCAAATTCTTTGCACAAAAAGAAGACGACGTATATAGTCCACTTAAGTTTTTACATACGAAATTGACGAATCATAGTCAATTTAATGTTTTATAAAAAATTTAAAAATGGACGATGTATAGTCCATTAAATTTTGTATATAAAGCCAGTCCATTTAATTTTTCGCATGAAAAATAAACGATGTATAGTCTATAAAATTTTTTTGCATACAAATCGGACGATTTATAGTCGATTAAATTTTTTCATCAAAAATTGAAAAAAGACGATGTATAGTCCATTAAATTTTTTTCATAAAAAAATTTTTTGCATGAAAAATGGATGATGTATAGTTTATTAAATTCTTTGCATGAAAAGAAGACGACGTATATAGTCCACTTAAGTTTTTAAATACGAAATGGGCGAATTATAGTCAATTTAATTTTTTATAAAAAATTTAAAAATGGACGATGTATAGTCCATTAAATTTTGTATATATAGCCAGTCCATTTAATTTTTTGCATGAAAAATAGACGATGTATAGTCTATATAATTTGTTGCATACGAATCGGACGATTTAAAGTCGACTAAATTTTTTCATAAAAAATTTAAAAAAAGACTATGTATAGTCCATTAAATTTTTTTCATAAAAAATGTTTTTGCATGAAAAATGGATGATGTATAGTTTATTAAATTCTTTGCACGAAAAGAAGAAGACGTATATAGTCCACTTAAGTTTTTAAATACGAAATGGGCGAATTATAGTCAATTTAATTTTTTATAAAAAATTTAAAAATGGACGATGTATAGTCCATTAAATTTTGTATATATAGCCAGTCCATTTAATTTTTTGCATGAAAAATAGACGATGTATAGTCTATATAATTTATTGCATACGAATCGGACGATTTAAAGTCGATTAAATTTTTTCATAAAAAATTTAAAAAATACGATGTATAGTCCATTAAATATTTTTCATAAAAAAATTTTTTGCATGAAAAATGGATGATGTATAGTTTATCAAATTCTTTGCACAAAAAGAAGACGACGTATATAGTCCACTTAAGTTTTTACATACGAAATTGACGAATCATAGTCAATTTAATGTTTTATAAAAAATTTAAAAATGGACGATGTATAGTCCATTAAATTTTGTATATAAAGCCAGTCCATTTAATTTTTTGCATGAAAAATAAACGATGTATAGTCTATAAAATTTTTTTGCATACAAATCGGACGATTTATAGTCGATTAAATTTTTTCATCAAAAATTGAAAAAAGACGATGTATAGTCCATTAAATTTTTTTCATAAAAAAATTTTTTGCATGAAAAATGGATGATGTATAGTTTATTAAATTCTTTGCATGAAAAGAAGACGACGTATATAGTCCACTTAAGTTTTTAAATACGAAATGGGCGAATTATAGTCAATTTAATTTTTTATAAAAAATTTAAAAATGGACGATGTATAGTCCATTAAATTTTGTATATATAGCCAGTCCATTTTATTTTTTGCATGAAAAATAGACGATGTATAGTCTATATAATTTGTTGCATACGAATCGGACGATTTAAAGTCGACTAAATTTTTTCATAAAAAATTGAAAAAAAGACGATGTATAGTCCATTAAATTTTTTTCATAAAAAAACTTATTGCATGAAAAATGGATGATGTATAGTTTATTTAATTCTTTGCACGAAAACAAGACGACGTATATAGTCTACTTAAGTTTTTAAATACGAAATGGGCGAATTATAGTCAATTTAATTTTTTATAAAAAATTTAAAAATGGACGATGTATGGTCCATTAAATTTTTATATATAGCCAGTCCATTTAATTTTTTGCATGAAAAATAGACGATGTATAGTCTATATAATTTGTTGCATACGAATCGGACGATTTAAAGTCGATTAAATTTTTTCATAAAAAATTGAAAAAAGACGATTATAGTCCATTAAATTTTTTTCATAAAAAAATTTTTTGCATGAAAAATGGCTGATGTATAGTTTATTAAATTCTTTGCACGAAAAGAAGACGACGTATATAGTCCACTTAAGTTTTTAAATACGAAATGGGCGAATTTTAGTCAATTTAATTTTTTATAAAAAAATTAAAAAATTGACGATGTATAGTCCATTAAATTTTGTATATATAGCCAGTCCATTTTATTTTTTGCATGAAAAATAGACGATGTATAGTCTATATAATTTGTTGCATACGAATCGGACGATTTAAAGTCGACTAAATTTTTTCATAAAAAATTGAAAAAAAGACGATGTATAGTCCATTAAATTTTTTTCATAAAAAAACTTATTGCATGAAAAATGGATGATGTATAGTTTATTTAATTCTTTGCACGAAAACAAGACGACGTATATAGTCCACTTAAGTTTTTAAATACGAAATGGGCGAATTATAGTCAATTTAATTTTTTATAAAAAATTTAAAAATGGACGATGTATATATAGTCCATTAAATTTTGTATATATAGCCAGTCCATTTAATTTTTTGCATGAAAAATAGACGATGTATAGTCTATATAATTTGTTGCATACGAATCGGACGATTTAAAGTCGATTAAATTTTTTCATAAAAAATTGAAAAAAGACGATGTATAGTCCATTAAATTTTTTTCATAAAAAAATTTTTTGCATGAAAAATGGCTGATGTATAGTTTATTAAATTCTTTGCACAAAAAGAAGACGACGTATATAGTCCACTTAAGTTTTTAAATACGAAATGGGCGAATTATAGTCAATTTAATTTTTTATAAAAAATTTAAAAATGGACGATGTATGGTCTATTAAATTTTTATATATAGCCAGTCCATTTAATTTTTTGCATGAAAAATAGACGATGTATAGTCTATATAATTTGTTGCATACGAATCGGACGATTTAAAGTCGATTAAATTTTTTCATAAAAAATTGAAAAAAAGACGATGTAAAAAATTTAAAAAAAAAGACGATGTAAAGTCCATTAAATTTTTTTCATAAAAAAATTTTTTGCATGAAAAATGGCTGATGTATAGTTTATTAAATTCTTTGCACGAAAAGAAGACGACGTATATAGTCCACTTAAGTTTTTAAATACGAAATGGGCGAATTATAGTCAATTTAATTTTTTATAAAAAATTTAAAAATGGACGATGTATGGTCCATTAAATTTTTATATATAGCCAGTCCATTTAATTTTTTGCATGAAAAATAGACGATGTATAGTCTATATAATTTGTTGCATACGAATCGGACGATTTAAAGTCGATTAAATTTTTTCATAAAAAATTTAAAAAAAGACGATGTATAGTCCATTAAATTTTTTTCATAAAAAAATTTTTTGCATGAAAAATGGCTGATGTATAGTTTATTAAATTCTTTGCACGAAAAGAAGACGACGTATATAGTCCACTTAAGTTTTTAAATACGAAATGGGCGAATTATAGTCAATTTAATTTTTTATAAAAAATTTAAAAATGGACGATGTATGGTCCATTAAATTTTTATATATAGCCAGTCCATTTAATTTTTTGCATGCAAAATAGACGATGTATAGTCTATATAATTTGTTGCATACGAATCGGACGATTTAAGGTCGATTAAATTTTTTCATAAAAAATTTAAAAAAAGACGATGTATAGTCCATTAAATTTTTTTCATAAAAAAATTTTTTGCATGAAAAATGGCTGATGTATAGTTTATTAAATTCTTTGCACGAAAAGAAGACGACGTATATAGTCCACTTAAGTTTTTAAGTACGAAATGGGCGAATTATAGTCAATTTAATTTTTTATAAAAAATTTAAAAATGGACGATGTATGGTCCATTAAATTTTTATATATAGCCAGTCCATTTAATTTTTTGCATGCAAAATAGACGATGTATAGTCTATATAATTTGTTGCATACGAATCGGACGATTTAAAGTCGATTAAATTTTTTCATAAAAATTTTAAAAAAAGACGATGTATAGTCCATTAAATTTTTTTCATAAAAAAATTTTTTGCATGAAAAATGGCTGATGTATAGGTTATTAAATTCTTTGCACGAAAAGAAGACGACGTATATAGTCCACTTAAGTTTTTAAATACGAAATGGGCGAATTATAGTCAATTTAATTTTTTATAAAAAATTTAAAAATGGACGATGTATAGTCCATTAAATTTTGTATATATAGCCAGTCCATTTAATTTTTTGCATAAAAAATAGACGATGTATAGTCTATATAATTTGTTGCATACGAATCGGACGATTTAAAGTCGACTAAATTTTTTCATAAAAAATTGAAAAAAAAGACGATGTATAGTCCATTAAATTTTTTTCATAAAAATTTTTTTTGCATGAAAAATGGATGATGTATAGTTTATTAAATTCTTTGCACGAAAAGAAGACGACGTATATAGTCCACTTAAGTTTTTAAATACGAAATGGGCGAATTATAGTCAATTTAATTTTTTATAAAAAATTTAAAAATTTTGTATATATAGCCAGTCCATTCAATTTTTTGCATGAAAAATAGACGATCTATAGTCTATATAATTTGTTGCATACGAATCGGACGATTTAAAGTCGATTAAATTTTTTCATAAAAAATTGAAAAAAAGACGATGTATAGTCCATTAAATTTTTTTCATAAAAAAATTTTTTGCATGAAAAATGGATGATGTATAGTTTATTAAATTCTTTGCACGAAAAGAAGACGACGTATATAGTCCACTTAAGTTTTTAAATACGAAATGGGCGAATTATAGTCAATTTAATTTTTTATAAAAAATTTAAAAATGGACGATGTATGGTCCATTAAATTTTGTATATATAGCCAGTCCATTCAATTTTTTGCATGAAAAATAGACGATCTATAGTCTATATAATTTGTTGCATACGAATCGGACGATTTAAAGTCGACTAAATTTTTTCATAAAAAATTGGAAAAAAGACGATGTATAGTCCATTAAATTTTTTTCATAAAAAAACTTATTGCATGAAAAATGGATGATGTATAGTTTATTTAATTCTTTGCACGAAAACAAGACGACGTATATAGTCCACTAAAGTTTTTCCATACGAAATGGACGAATTATAGTCAATTTAATTTTTTATAAAATTTTTAAAAATGGACGATGTATAGTCCATTAAATTTTGTATATATAGCCAGTCCATTTAATTTTTTGCATGAAAAATAAACGATGTATATTCTATATAATCTGTTGCATACGAATCGGACGATTTAAAGTCGACTAAATTTTTTCATAAAAAATTGAAAAAAAGACGATGTATAGTCCATTAAATTTTTTTCATAAAAAATTTTTTTGCATGAAAAATGGATGATGTATAGTTTATTTAATTCTTTGCACGAAAAGAAGACGACGTATATAGTCCGCTTAAGTTTTTACGTACGAAATGGACGAATTATAGTCAATTTAATGTTTTATAAAAAATTTAAAAATGGACGATGTATGGTCCATTAAATTTTGTATATATAGCCAGTCCATTTAATTTTTTGCATGAAATTTAAACGATGTATAGTCTATAAAATTTTTTTGCATACGAATCGGACGATTTAAAGTCGACTAAATTTTTTCATAAAAAATTTAAAAAATACGATGTATAGTCCATTAAATATTTTTCATAAAAAAATTTTTTGCATGAAAAATGGATGATGTATAGTTTATCAAATTCTTTGCACGAAAAGAAGACGACGTATATAGTCCACTTTAGTTTTTAAATACGAAATGGGCGAATTATAGTCAATTTAATTTTTTATAAAAAATTTAAAAATGGACGATGTATAGTCCATTAAATTTTGTATATATAGCCAGTCCATTTAATTTTTTGCATGAAAAATAGACGATGTATAGTCTATATAATTTGTTGCTTACGAATCGGACGATTTAAAGTCGATTAAATTTTTTCATAAAAAATTTAAAAAAAGACGATGTATAGTCCATTAAATTTTTTTCATAAAAAAATTTTTTGCATGAAAAATGGATGATGTATAGTTTATTAAATTCTTTGCACGAAAAGAAGAAGACGTATATAGTCCACTTAAGTTTTTAAATACGAAATGGGCGAATTATAGTCAATTTAATTTTTTATAAAAAATTTAAAAATGGACGATGTATAGTCCATTAAATTTTGTATATATAGCCAGTCCATTTAATTTTTTGCATGAAAAATAGACGATGTATAGTCTATATAATTTGTTGCATACGAATCGGACGATTTAAAGTCGATTAAATTTTTTCATAAAAAATTGAAAAAAAGACGATGTATAGTCCATTAAATTTTTTTCATAAAAAATTTTTTTGCATGAAAAATGGCTGATGTATAGTTTATTAAATTCTTTGCACGAAAAGAAGACGACGTATATAGTCCACTTAAGTTTTTAAATACGAAATGGGCGAATTATAGTCAATTTAATTTTTTATAAAAAATTTAAAAATGGACGATGTATAGTCCATTAAATTTTGTATATATAGCCAGTCCATTTAATTTTTTGCATGAAAAATAGACGATGTATAGTCTATATAATTTGTTGCATACGAATCGGACGATTTAAAGTCGATTAAATTTTTTCATAAAAAATTTAAAAAAAGACGATGTATAGTCCATTAAATTTTTTTCATAAAAAAATTGTTTGCATGAAAAATGGCTGATGTATAGTTTATTAAATTCTTTGCACGAAAAGAAGACGACGTATATAGTCCACTTAAGTTTTTAAATACGAAATGGGCGAATTATAGTCAATTTAATTTTTTATAAAAAAATTAAAAAATTGACGATGTATAGTCCATTAAATTTTGTATATATAGCCAGTCCATTTTATTTTTTGCATGAAAAATAGACGATGTATAGTCTATATAATTTGTTGCATACGAATCGGACGATTTAAAGTCGACTAAATTTTTTCATAAAAAATTGAAAAAAAGACGATGTATAGTCCATTAAATTTTTTTCATAAAAAAACTTATTGCATGAAAAATGGATGATGTATAGTTTATTTAATTCTTTGCACGAAAACAAGACGACGTATGTAGTCCACTTAAGTTTTTAAATACGAAATGGGCGAATTATAGTCAATTTAATTTTTTATAAAAAATTTAAAAATGGACGATGTATAGTCCATTAAATTTTGGATATATAGCCAGTCCATTTAATTTTTTGCATGAAAAATAGACGATGTATAGTCTATATAATTTGTTGCATACGAATCGGACGATTTAAAGTCGATTAAATTTTTTCATAAAAAATTTAAAAAAAGACGATGTATAGTCCATTAAATTTTTTTCATAAAAAAATTTTTTGCATGAAAAATGGCTGATGTATAGTTTATTAAATTCTTTGCACGAAAAGAAGACGACGTATATAGTCCACTTAAGTTTTTAAATACGAAATGGGCGAATTATAGTCAATTTAATTTTTTATAAAAAATTTAAAAATGGACGATGTATAGTCCATTAAATTTTGTATATATAGCCAGTCCATTTAATTTTTTGCATAAAAAATAGACGATGTATAGTCTATATAATTTGTTGCATACGAATCCGACGATTTAAAGTCGACTAAATTTTTTCATAAAAAATTGAAAAAAAAGACGATGTATAGTCCATTAAATTTTTTTCATAAAAAATTTTTTTGCATGAAAAATGGATGATGTATAGTTTATTAAATTCTTTGCACGAAAAGAAGACGACGTATATAGTCCACTTAAGTTTTTACATACGAAATTGACGAATTATAGTCAATTTAATGTTTTATAAAAAATTTAAAAATGGACGATGTATAGTCCATTAAATTTTGTATATAAAGCCAGTCCATTTAATTTTTTGCATGAAAAATAAACGATGTATAGTCTATAAAATTTTTTTGCATACAAATCGGACGATTTATAGTCGATTAAATTTTTTCATAAAAAATTTAAAAAAAGACGATGTATAGTCCATTAAATTTTGTATATATAGCCAGTCCATTTAATTTTTTGCATGAAAAATAGACGATGTATAGTCTATATAATTTGTTGCATACGAATCGGACGATTTAAAGTCTATTAAATTTTTTCATAAAAAATTGAAAAAAAGACGATGTATAGTCCATTAAATTTTTTTCATAAAAAAATTTTTTGCATGAAAAATGGCTGATGTATAGTTTATTAAATTCTTTGCACGAAAAGAAGACGACGTATATAGTCCACTTAAGTTTTTAAATACGAAATGGGCGAATTATAGTCAATTTAATTTTTTATAAAAAAATTAAAAAATGGACGATGTATAGTCCATTAAATTTTGTATATATAGCCAGACCATTTTATTTTTTGCATGAAAAATAGACGATGTATAGTCTATATAATTTGTTGCATACGAATCGGACGATTTAAAGTCGACTAAATTTTTTCATAAAAAATTGAAAAAAAGACGATGTATAGTCCATTAAATTTTTTTCATAAAAAAACTTATTGCATGAAAAATGGATGATGTATAGTTTATTTAATTCTTTGCACGAAAACAAGACGACGTATGTAGTCCACTTAAGTTTTTAAATACGAAATGGGCGAATTATAGTCAATTTAATTTTTTATAAAAAATTTAAAAATGGACGATGTATAGTCCATTAAATTTTGTATATATAGCCAGTCCATTTAATTTTTTGCATGAAAAATAGACGATGTATAGTCTATATAATTTGTTGCATACGAATCGGACGATTTAAAGTCGATTAAATTTTTTCATAAAAAATTTAAAAAAAGACGATGTATAGTCCATTAAATTTTTTTCATAAAAAAATTTTTTGCATGAAAAATGGATGATGTATAGTTTATTAAATTCTTTGCACGAAAAGAAGACGACGTATATAGTCCACTTAAGTTTTTACATACGAAATGGGCGAATTATAGTCAATTTAATGTTTTATAAAAAATTTAAAAATGGACGATGTATAGTCCATTAAATTTTGTATATAAAGCCAGTCCATTTAATTTTTTGCATGAAAAATAAACGATGTATAGTCTATAAATTTTTTTTGCATACAAATCGGACGATTTATAGTCGATTAAATTTTTTCATCAAAAATTGAAAAAAGACGATGTATAGTCCATTAAATTTTTTTCATAAAAAAATTTTTTGCATGAAAAATGGATGATGTATAGTTTATTAAATTCTTTGCACGAAAAGAAGAAGACGTATATAGTCCACTTAAGTTTTTAAATACGAAATGGGCGAATTATAGTCAATTTAATTTTTTATAAAAAATTTAAAAATGGACGATGTATAGTCCATTAAATTTTGTATATATAGCCAGTCCATTTAATTTTTTGCATGAAAAATAGACGATGTATAGTCTATATAATTTGTTGCATACGAATCGGACGATTTAAAGTCGACTAAATTTTTTCATAAAAAATTTAAAAAAAGACGATGTATAGTCCATTAAATTTTTTTCATAAAAAATGTTTTTGCATGAAAAATGGATGATGTATAGTTTATTAAATTCTTTGCACGAAAAGAAGAAGACGTATATAGTCCACTTAAGTTTTTAAATACGAAATGGGCGAATTATAGTCAATTTAATTTTTTATAAAAAATTTTAAAATGGACGATGTATAGTCCATTAAATTTTGTATATATAACCAGTCCATTTAATTTTTTTCATGAAAAATAGACGATGTATAGTCTATATAATTTGCTGCATACGAATCGGACGATTTAAAGTCGACTAAATTTGTTCATAAAAAATTTAAAAAAGGACGATGTATAGTCCATTAAATTTTTTTCATAAAAATTTTTTTTGCATGAAAAATGGATGATGTATAGTTTATTAAATTCTTTGCACGAAAAGATGACGACGTATATAGTCCACTTAAGTTTTTAAATACGAAATGGGCGAATTATAGTCAATTTAATTTTTTATAAAAAATTTAAAAATGGACGATGTATAGTCCATTAAATTTTGTATATATAGCCAGTCCATTTAATTTTTTGCATGAAAAATAGACGATGTATAGTCTATATAATTTGTTGCATACGAATCGGACGATTTAAAGTCGACTAAATTTTGTCATAAAAAATTTAAAAAAAGACGATGTATAGTCCATTAAATTTTTTTCATAAAAAAATTTTTTGCATGAAAAATGGATGATGTATAGTTTATTAAATTATTTGCACGAAAAGAAGACGACGTATATAGTCCACTTAAGTTTTTAAATACGAAATGGGCGAATTATAGTCAATTTAATTTTTTATAAAAAATTTAAAAATGGACGATGTATGGTCCATTAAATTTTTATATATAGCCAGTCCATTTAATTTTTTGCATGAAAAATAGACGATGTATAGTCTATATAATTTTTTGCATACGAATCGGACGATTTAAAGTCGACTAAATTTTTTCATAAAAAATTTAAAAAAAGACGATGTATAGTCCATTAAATTTTTTTCATAAAAAATGTTTTTGCATGAAAAATGGATGATGTATAGTTTATTAAATTCTTTGCACGAAAAGAAGACGACGTATATAGTCCACTTAAGTTTTTAAATACGAAATGGGCGAATTATAGTCAATTTAATTTTTTATAAAAAATTTAAAAATGGACGATGTATAGTCCATTAAATTTTGTATATATAGCCAGTCCATTTAATTTTTTTCATGAAAAATAGACGATGTATAGTCTATATAATTTGTTGCATACGAATCGGACGATTTAAAGTCGACTAAATTTGTTCATAAAAAATTTAAAAAAAGACGATGTATAGTCCATTAAATTTTTTTCATAAAAATTTTTTTTGCATGAAAAATGGATGATGTATAGTTTATTAAATTCTTTGCACGAAAAGATGACGACGTATATAGTCCACTTAAGTTTTTAAATACGAAATGGGCGAATTATAGTCAATTTAATTTTTTATAAAAAATTTAAAAATGGACGATGTATAGTCCATTAAATTTTGTATATATAGCCAGTCCATTAAATTTTTTGCATGAAAAATAGACGATGTATAGTCTATATAATTTGTTGCATACGAATCGGACGATTTAAAGTCGACTAAATTTTTTCATAAAAAATTTAAAAAAAGACGATGTATAGTCCATTAAATTTTTTTCATAAAAAATTTTTTTGCATGAAAAATGGATGATGTATAGTTTATTAAATTCTTTGCACGAAAAGAAGACGACGTATATAGTCCACATGAGTTTTTAAATACGAAATGGACGAATTATAGTCAATTTAATTTTTTATAAAAAATTTAAAAATGGACGATGTATAGTCCATTAAATTTTGTATATATAGCCAGTCCATTTAATTTTTTGCATGAAAAATAGACGATGTATAGTCTATATAATTTGTTGCGTACGAATCGGACGATTTAAAGTCGATTAAATTTTTTCATAAAAAATTGAAAAAAAGACGATGTATAGTCCATTAAATTTTTTTCATAAAAAAATTTTTTGCATGAAAATTGGATGATGTATAGTTTATTAAATTCTTTGCACGAAAAGAAGACGACGTATATAGTCCACATGAGTTTTTAAATACGAAATGGACGAATTATAGTCAATTTAATTTTTTATAAAAAATTTAAAAATGGACGATGTATAGTCCATTAAATTTTGTATATATAGCCAGTCCATTTAATTTTTTGCATGAAAAATAGACGATGTATAGTCTATATAATTTGTTGCATACGAATCGGACGATTTAAAGTCGATTAAATTTTTTCATAAAAAATTTAAAAAAAGACGATGTATAATACTCCATTAAATTTTTTTCATAAAAAAATTTTTTGCATGAAAAATGGATGATGTATAGTTTATTAAATTCTTTGCATGAAAAGAAGACGACGTATATAGTCCACTTAAGTTTTTAAATACGAAATGGGCGAATTATAGTCAATTTAATTTTTTATAAAAAATTTAAAAATGGACGATGTATAGTCCATTAAATTTTGTATATATAGCCAGTCCATTTAATTTTTTGCATGAAAAATTGACGATGTATAGTCCATATAATTTTTTGCATACGAATCGGACGATTTATAGTCGATTAAATTTTTTCATAAAAATTTAAAAAAAGACGATGTCCATTAAATTTTTTTCATAAAAAAATTTTTTGCATGAAAAATGGATGATGTATAGTTTATTAAATTCTTTGCACGAAAAGAAGACGACGTATATAGTCCACTTAAGTTTTTAAATACGAAATGGACGAATTATAGTCAATTTAATTTTTTATAAAAAATTTAAAAATGGACGATGTATAGTCCATTAAATTTTGTATATATAGCCAGTCCATTTAATTTTTTGCATGAAAAATAGACGATGTATAGTCTATATAATTTGTTGCATACGAATCGGACGATTTAAAGTCGATTAAATTTTTTCATAAGAAATTGAAAAAAAGACGATGAATAGTCCATTAAATTTTTTTCATAAAAAATTATTTTGCATGAAAAATGGATGATGTATAGTTTATTAAATTCTTTGCACGAAAAGAAGACGACGTATATAGTCCACATGAGTTTTTAAATACGAAATGGACGAATTATAGTCAATATAATTTTTTATAAAAAATTTAAAAATGGACGATGTATAGTCCACTAAATTTTGTATATATAGCCAGTCCATTTAATTTTTTGCATGAAAAATAGACGATGTATAGTCTATATAATTTGTTGCATACGAATCGGACGATTTAAAGTCGATTAAATTTTTTCATAAGAAATTGAAAAAAAGACGATGTATAGTCCATTAAATTTTTTTCATAAAAAATTTTTTTGCATGAAAAATGGATGATGTATAGTTTATTAAATTCTTTGCACGAAAAGAAGACGACGTATATAGTTCACATGAGTTTTTAAATACGAAATGGACGAATTATAGTCAATATAATTTTTTATAAAAAATTTAAAAATGGACGATGTATAGTCCATTAAATTTTGTATATATAGCCAGTCCATTTAATTTTTTGCATGAAAAATAGACGATGTATAGTCTATATAATTAGTTGCATACGAATCGGACGATTTAAAGTCGACTAAATTTTTTCATAAAAAATTGAAAAAAAGACGATGTATAGTCCATTAAATTTTTTTCATAAAAAAATTTTTTGCATGAAAAATGGATGATGTAAAGTTTATTAAATTCTTTGCACGAAAAGAAGACGACGTATATAGTCCACTTAAGTTTTTAAATACGAAATGGGCGAATTATAGTCAATTTAATTTTTTATAAAAAAAAATTAAAAATGGACGATGTATGGTCCATTAAATTTTTATATATAGCCAGTCCATTTAATTTTTTGCATGAAAAATAGACGATGTATAGTCTATATAATTTGTTGCATACGAATCGGACGATTTAAAGTCGACTAAATTTTTTCATAAAAAATTGAAAAAAAGACGATGTATAGTCCATTAAATTTTTTTCATAAAAAATTTTTTTGCATGAAAAATGGATGATGTATAGTTTATTAAATTCTTTGCACGAAAAGAAGACGACGTATATAGTCCACTTAAGTTTTTAAATACGAAATGGGCGAATTATAGTCAATTTAATTTTTTATAAAAAATTTAAAAATGGACGATGTATGGTCCATTAAATTTTTATGTATTGCCAGTCCATTTAATTTTTTGCATGAAAAATAGACGATCTATAGTCTATATAATTTGTTGCATACGAATCGGACGATTTAAAGTCGATTAAATTTTTTCATAAAAAATTGAAAAAAGACGATGTATAGTCCATTAAATTTTTTTCATAAAAAAATTTTTTGCATGAAAAATGGATGATGTATAGTTTATTAAATTCTTTGCACGAAAAGAAGACGACGTATATAGTCCACTTAAGTTTTTAAATACGAAATGGGCGAATTATAGTCAATTTAATTTTTTATAAAAAATTTAAAAATGGACGATGTATAGTCCATTAAATTTTGTATATATAGCCAGTCCATTTAATTTTTTTCATGAAAAATAGACGATCTATAGTCTATATAATTTGTTGCATACGAATCGGACGATTTAAAGTCGACTAAATTTGTTCATAAAAAATTTAAAAAAAGACGATGTATAGTCCATTAAATTTTTTTCATAAAAATTTTTTTTGCACGAAAAATGGATGATGTATAGTTTATTAAATTCTTTGCACGAAAAGAAGACGACGTATATAGTCCACTTAAGTTTTTAAATACGAAAAGGGCGAATTATAGTCAATTTAATTTTTTATAAAATTATTAAAAATGGACGATGTATAGTCCATTAAATTTTGTATATATAGCCAGTCCATTTAATTTTTTGCATGAAAAATAGACGATGTATAGTCTATATAATTTGTTGCATACGAATCGGACGATTTAAAGTCGATTAAATTTTTTCATAAAAAATTGAAAAAAAGACGATGTATAATAGTCCATTAAATTTTTTTCATAAAAAAATTTTTTGCATGAAAAATGGATGATGTATAGTTTATTAAATTCTTTGCACGAAAAGAAGACGACGTATATAGTCCACTTAAGTTTTTAAATACGAAATGGGCGAATTATAGTCAATTTAATTTTTTATAAAAAAATTAAAAATGGACGATGTATGGTCCATTAAATTTTGTATATATAGCCAGTCCATTTAATTTTTTGCATGAAAAATAGACGATGTATAGTCTATATAATTTGTTGCATACGAATCGGACGATTTAAAGTCGATTAAATTTTTTCATAAAAAATTGAAAAAAAGACGATGTATAATAGTCCATTAAATTTTTTTCATAAAAAAATTTTTTGCATGAAAAATTGATGATGTATAGTTTATTAAATTCTTTGCACGAAAAGAAGACGACGTATATAGTCCACTTAAGTTTTTAAATACGAAATGGGCGAATTATAGTCAATTTAATTTTTTATAAAAAAATTAAAAATGGACGATGTATGGTCCATTAAATTTTTATATATAGCCAGTCCATTTAATTTTTTGCATGAAAAATAGACGATGTATAGTCTATATAATTTGTTGCATACGAATCGGACGATTTAAAGTCGACTAAATTTTTTCATAAAAATTTGAAAAAAAGACGATGTATAGTCCATAAAATTTTTTTCATAAAAAATTTTTTTGCATGAAAAATGGATGATGTATAGTTTATTAAATTCTTTGCACGAAAAGAAGACGACGTATATAGTCCACTTAAGTTTTTAAATACGAAATGGGCGAATTATAGTCAATTTAATTTTTTATAAAAAATTTAAAAATGGACGATGTATTGTCCATTAAATTTTTATGTATTGCCAGTCCATTTAATTTTTTGCATGAAAAATAGACGATCTATAGTCTATATAATTTGTTGCATACGAATCGGACGATTTAAAGTCGATTAAATTTTTTCATAAAAAATTGAAAAAAAGACGATGTATAGTCCATTAAATTTTTTTCATAAAAAAATTTTTTGCATGAAAAATGGATGATGTATAGTTTATTAAATTCTTTGCACGAAAAGAAGACGACGTATATAGTCCACTTAAGTTTTTAAATACGAAATGGGCGAATTATAGTCAATTTAATTTTTTATAAAAAATTTAAAAATGGACGATGTATAGTCCATTAAATTTTGTATATATAGCCAGTCCATATAATTTTTTGCATGAAAAATAGACGATGTATAGTCTATATAATTTGTTGCATACGAATCGGACGATTTAAAGTCGACTAAATTTTTTCATAAAAAATTGAAAAAAAGACGATGTATAGTCCATTAAATTTTTTTCATAAAAATTTTTTTTGCACGAAAAATGGATGATGTATAGTTTATTAAATTCTTTGCACGAAAAGAAGACGACGTATATAGTCCACTTAAGTTTTTAAATACGAAATGGGCGAATTATAGTCAATTTAATTTTTTATAAAAAATTTAAAAATGGACGATGTATAGTCCATTAAATTTTGTATATATAGCCAGTCCATTTAATTTTTTGCATGAAAAATAGACGATGTATAGTCTATATAATTTGTTGCATACGAATCGGACGATTTAAGGTCGACTAAATTTTTTCATAAAAAATTTAAAAAAAGACGATGTATAGTCCATTAAATTTTTTTCATAAAAATTTTTTTGCATGAAAAATGGATGATGTATAGTTTATTAAATTCTTTGCACGAAAAGAAGACGACGTATATAGTCCACTTAAGTTTTTAAATACGAAATGGGCGAATTATAGTCAATTTAATTTTTTATAAAAAATTTAAAAATGGACGATGTATGGTCCATTAAATTTTTATATATAGCCAGTCCATTTAATTTTTTGCATGAAAAATAGACGATGTATAGTCTATATAATTTGTTGCATACGAATCGGACGATTTAAAGTCGATTAAATTTTTTCATAAAAAATTGAAAAAAAGACGATGTATAATAGTCCATTAAATTTTTTTCATAAAAATTTTTTTGCATGAAAAATGGATGATGTATAGTTTATTAAATTCTTTGCACGAAAAGAAGACGACGTATATAGTCCACTTAAGTTTTTAAATACGAAATGGGCGAATTATAGTCAATTTAATTTTTTATAAAAAATTTAAAAATGGACGATGTATAGTCCATTAAATTTTGTATATATAGCCAGTCCATTTAATTTTTTGCATGAAAAATAGACGATGTATAGTCTATATAATTTGTTGCATACGAATCGGACGATTTAAGGTCGACTAAATTTTTTCATAAAAAATTTAAAAAAAGACGATGTATGTCCATTAAATTTTTTTCATAAAAATTTTTTTTGCATGAAAAATGGATGATGTATAGTTTATTAAATTCTTTGCACGAAAAGAAGACGACGTATATAGTCCACTTAAGTTTTTAAATACGAAATGGGCGAATTATAGTCAATTTAATTTTTTATAAAAAATTTAAAAATGGACGATGTATGGTCCATTAAATTTTTATATATAGCCAGTCCATTTAATTTTTTGCATGAAAAATAGACGATGTATAGTCTATATAATTTGTTGCATACGAATCGGACGATTTAAAGTCGACTAAATTTTTTCATAAAAAATTTAAAAAAAGACGATGTATAGTCCATTAAATTTTTTTCATAAAAAATTTTTTTCCATGAAAAATGGATGATGTATAGTTTATTAAATTCTTTGCACGAAAAGAAGACGACGTATATAGTCCACTTAAGTTTTTAAATACGAAATGGGCGAATTATAGTCAATTTAATTTTTTATAAAAAATTTAAAAATGGACGATGTATGGTCCATTAAATTTTTATATATAGCCAGTCCATTTAATTTTTTGCATGAAAAATAGACGATGTATAGTCTATATAATTTGTTGCATACGAATCGGACGATTTAAAGTCGACTAAATTTTTTCATAAAAAATTGAAAAAAGACGATGTATAGTCCATTAAATTTTTTTCATAAAAAAATTTTTTCCATGAAAAATGGATGATGTAAAGTTTATTAAATTCTTTGCACGAAAAGAAGACGACGTATATAGTCCACTTAAGTTTGTAAATACGAAATGGGCAAATTATAGTCAATTTAATTTTTTATAAAAAACTTAAAAATGGACGATGTATGGTCCATTAAATTTGTATATATAGCCAGTCCATTTAATTTTTTGCATGAAAAATAGACGATGTATAGTCTATATAATTTATTGCATACGAATCGGACGATTTAAAGTCGACTAAATTTTTTCATAAAAAATTTAAAAAAAGACGATGTATAGTCCATTAAATTTTTTTCATAAAAAATTTTTTTGCATGAAAAATGGATGATGTATAGTTTATTAAATTCTTTGCACGAAAAGAAGACGACGTATATAGTCCACTTAAGTTTTTAAATACGAAATGGGCAAATTATAGTCAATTTAATTTTTTATAAAAAACTTAAAAATGGACGATGTATGGTCCTTTAAATTTTGTATATATAGCCAGTCCATTTAATTTTTTGCATGAAAAATAGACGATGTATAGTCTATATAATTTGTTGCATACGAATCGGACGATTTAAAGTCGACTAAATTTTTTCATAAAAAATTGAAAAAAAGACGATGTATAGTCCATTAAATTTTTTTCATAAAAAATTTTTTTGCATGAGAAATGGATGATGTATAGTTTATTAAATTCTTTGCATGAAGAGAAGACGACGTATATAGTCCACTTAAGTTTTTACATACGAAATGGACGAATTATAGTCAATTTAATGTTTTATAAAAAATTTAAAAATGGACGATTTATAGTCCATTAAATTTTGTATATATAGCCAGTCCATTTAATTTTTTGCATGAAAAATAGACGATGTATAGTCTATATAATTTGTTGCATACGAATCGGACAATTTAAAGTCGACTAAATTTTTTCATAAAAAATTTAAAAAAAGACGATGTATAGTCCATTAAATTTTTTTCATAAAAAATTTTTTTGCATGAAAAATGGATGATGTATAGTTTATTAAATTCTTTGCATGAAGAGAAGACGACGTATATAGTCCACTTAAGTTTTTACATACGAAATGGACGAATTATAGTCAATTTAATGTTTTATAAAAAATTTAAAAATGGACGATGTATAGTCCATTAAATTTTTTTGCATCTTTAATAGACGATGTATAGTCTATATAATTTTTTGCATACGAATCGGACGATTTAAAGTCGACTAAATTTTTTCATAAAAAATTATAAAAAAAGACGATGTATAGTCCATTAAATTTTGTATATATAGCCAGTCCATTTAATTTTTTGCATGAAAAATAGACGATGTATAGTCTATATAATTTGTTGCATACGAATCGGACGATTTAAAGTCGACTAAATTTTTTCATAAAAAATTAAAAAAAAGACGATGTATATATAGTCCATTAAATTTTTTTCATAAAAAATTTTTTTGCATGAAAAATGGATGATGTATAGTTTATTAAATTCTTTGCATGAAGAGAAGACGACGTATATAGTCCACTTAAGTTTTTACATACGAAATGGACGAATTATAGTCAGTTTAATGTTTTATAAAAAATTTAAAAATGGACGATGTATAGTCCATTAAATTTTTTGCATCTTTAATAGACGATGTATAGTCTATATAATTTTTTGCATACGAATCGGACGATTTAAAGTCGACTAAATTTTTTCATAAAAAATTATAAAAAAAGACGATGTATAGTCCATTAAATTTTGTATATACAGCCAGTCCATTTAATTTTTTGCATGAAATATAGACGATGTATAGTCTATATAATTTGTTGCATACGAATCGGACGATTTAAAGTCGACTAAAGTTTTTCATAAAAAATTGAAAAAAAGACGATGTATAGTCCATTAAATTTTGTATATATAGCCAGTCCATTTAATTTTTTGCATGAAAAATAGACGATGTATAGTCTATATAATTTGTTGCATACGAATCGGACGATTTAAAGTCTATTAAATTTTTTCATAAAAAATTAAAAAAAAGACGATGTATAATAGTCCAATAAATTTTTTTCATAAAAAATTTTTTTGCATGAAAAATGGATGATGTATAGTTTATTAAATTTTTTGCATGAAGAGAAGACGACGTATATAGTCCACTTAAGTTTTTAAATACGAAATGGGCGAATTATAGTCAATTTAATGTTTTATAAAAAATTTAAAAATGGACGATGTATAGTCCATTAAATTTTTTGCATCTTTAATAGACGATGTATAGTCTATATAATTTGTTGCATACGAATCGGACGATTTAAAGTCGACTAAATTTTTTCATAAAAAATTGAAAAAAAGACGATGTATAGTCCATTAAATTTTGTATATATAGCCAGTCCATTTAATTTTTTGCATGAAAAATAGACGATGTATAGTCTATATAATTTGTTGCATACGAATCGGACGATTTAAAGTCGACTAAATTTTTTCATAAAAATTTAAAAAAAAGACGATGTATAGTCCATTAAATTTTTTTCATAAAAAATTTTTTTGCATGAAAAATGGATGATGTATTCTTTGCACGAAAAGAGGACGACATATATAGTCCACTTAAATTTTTACATACGAAATGGACGAATTATAGTCAATTTAATTTTTTATAAAAAATTTAAAAATGGACGATGTATGGTCCATTAAATTTTTATATATAGCCAGTCCATTTAATTTTTTGCATGAAAAATAGACGATGTATAGTCTATATAATTTGTTGCATACGAATCGGACGATTTAAAGTCTATTAAATTTTTTCATAAAAAATTAAAAAAAAGACGATGTATAGTCCATTAAATTTTTTTCATAAAAAAATTTTTTGCATGAGAAATGGATGATGTATAGTTTATTAAATTCTTTGCATGAAGAGAAGACGACGTATATAGTCCACTTAAGTTTTTACATACGAAATGGACGAATTATAGTCAATTTAATGTTTTATAAAAAATTTAAAAATGGACGATGTATAGTCCATTAAATTTTGTATATATAGCCAGTCCATTTAATTTTTTGCATGAAAAATAGACGATGTATAGTCTATATAATTTTTTGCATACGAATCGGACGATTTAAAGTCGACTAAATTTTTTCATAAAAAATTTAAAAAAAGACGATGTATAGTCCATTAAATTTTTTTCATAAAAAATTTTTTGCATGAAAAATGGATGATGTATTCTTTGCACGAAAAGAGGACGACGTATATAGTCCACTTAAATTTTTACATACGAAATGGACGAATTATAGTCAATTTAATTTTTTATAAAAAATTTAAAATTGGACGATGTATAGTCCATTAAATTTTGTATATATAGCCAGTCCATTTAATTTTTTGCATGAAAAATAGACGATGTATAGTCTATATAATTTTTTGCATACGAATCGGACGATTTAAAGTCGACTAAATTTTTTCATAAAAAATTGAAAAAAAGACGATGTATAGTCCATTAAATTTTTTTCATAAAAAATTTTTTTGCATGAAAAATGGATGATGTATAGTTTATTAAATTCCTTGCACGAAAAGAAGACGACGTATATAGGCCACTTAAGTTTTCAAATACGAAATGGGCGAATTATAGTCAATTTAATTTTTTATAAAAAATTTAAAAATGGACGATATATGGTCCATTAAATTTTTATATATAGCCAGTCCATTTAATTTTTTGCATGAAAAATAGACGATCTATAGTCTATATAATTTGTTGCATACGAATCGGACGATTTAAAGTCGATTAAATTTTTTCATAAAAAATTGAAAAAAAGACGATGTATAGTCCATTAAATTTTTTTCATAAAAAATTTTTTTGCATGAAAAATGGCTGATGTATAGTTTATTAAATTCTTTGCACGAAAAGAAGACGACGTATATAGTCCACTTAAGTTTTTAAATACGAAATGGGCGAATTATAGTCAATTTAATTTTTTATAAAAAATTTAAAAATGGACGATGTATAGTCCATTAAATTTTGTATATATAGCCAGTCCATTTAATTTTTTGCATGAAAAATAGACGATGTATAGTCTATATAATTTTTTGCATACGAATCGGACGATTTAAAGTCGACTAAATTTTTTCATAAAAAATTGAAAAAAAGACGATGTATAGTCCATTAAATTTTTTTCAAAAAAAATTTTTTGCATGAAAAATGGATGATGTATTCTTTGCACGAAAAGAGGACGACGTATATAGTCCACTTAAATTTTTACATACGAAATGGACGAATTATAGTCAATTTAACTTTTTATAAAAAATTTAAAAATGGACGATGTATAGTCCATTAAATTTTGTATATATAGCCAGTCCATTTAATTTTTTGCATGAAAAATAGACGATGTATAGTCTATATAATTTGTTGCATACGAATCGGACAATTTAAAGTCGACTAAATTTTTTCATAAAAAATTGAAAAAAAGACGATGTATAGTCCATTAAATTTTTTTCATAAAAAAATTTTTTGCATGAAAAATGGCTGATGTATAGTTTATTAAATTCTTTGCACGAAAAGAATACGACGTATATAGTCCACTTAAGTTTTTAAATACGAAATGGGCGAATTATAGTCAATTTAATTTTTTATAAAAAATTTAAAAATGGACGATGTATGGTCCATTATATTTTGTATATATAGCCAGTCCATTTAATTTTTTGCATGAAAAATAGACGATGTATAGTCTATATAATTTGTTGCATACGAATCGGACGATTTAAAGTCGACTAAATTTTTTCATAAAAAATTGAAAAAAAGACGATGTATAGTCCATTAAATTTTTTTCATAAAAAAACTTATTGCATGAAAAATGGATGATGTATAGTTTATTTAATTCTTTGCACGAAAACAAGACGACGTATATAGTCCACTTAAGTTTTTCCATACGAAATGGACGAATTATAGTCAATTTAATTTTTTATAAAATTTTTAAAAATGGACGATGTATAGTCCATTAAATTTTGTATATATAGCCAGTGCATTTAATTTTTTGCATGAAAAATAAACGATGTATATTCTATATAATCTGTTGCATACGAATCGGACGATTTAAAGTCGACTAAATTTTTTCATAAAAAATTTAAAAAATACGATGTATAGTCCATTAAATATTTTTCATAAAAAAATTTTTTGCATGAAAAATGGATGATGTATAGTTTATCAAATTCTTTGCACGAAAAGAAGACGACGTATATAGTCCACTTAAGTTTTTAAATACGAAATGGACGAATTATAATTATAGTCGATTTAATTTTCTTATAAAAAATTTAAAAATGAACGATGTATAGTTTATCAAATTTTGTATGTTTAGTCCATTTAATTTTTTTCATGAAAAATAGACGATGTATAGTATAATTTATTTTTTTGCATACAAAATGGACGATATATAGTCGATTAAATTTTTTCACGTCAAAGAACGAAACAAAACAAAATCAAACAATTTGTTTGGTTTATTTTCGTACTTTGGTTTTAAGTACAAAGAAATCAACACAAAAACAAATTTATAAATGTAATAGTGTCGATTATTTTTGTAACGAAAATCGCGTCCTAACTCCTGTATAGCCCAACAAATAGCAAAACTATTAAAACGATGAAATCCGAAAAAAGCCAAAAAACGAAAAAAATTCCAAAACTATATATTGGGACTTATTACGAGTGTCGCAATACGATTTCGACTACGACGATTTTGTACTAGACTAAATAACATTGCAACATTTTTTCTTTATCTAATCTAATATAAAGTCGTCGTAGTCGTTTTCGAAATACGACACTCGCAATAAGGCCCATTATATAAAGTTCGTATACTATTACATAACTAGGACACTAGTTAGAAATAATTTATACTGAATTTAATTCAGTTTAATTTCCTTCACTAACTTAGCACAACGAAATACAATTTATTAAACCTTTCCTAATGTTAATGTTGCACTAAATAAATAATAAATAAAGTGAGAAAGCTAAAGGAGAATAATGTTGAGTTATCTTTATAATAAATACTAGCACCTTAATTTAATATATGTATTATGAAAACATAAAGATGCAAAAAAAAACATTTTCAAAAGTTTCAACTTTTAATTACTAATATTTTTAGGCAAAATAATTAGCATAATTTGTGAATAAGAAATAATAATTTGTTTTCAGCAGCTACGGTGTATTTTCTTTTTCTTTTATATCCAAGCAGTTTTCGAATTAAAAATTATGAAAACATAAAATATGCAAAAGTATATAATTATAAAGTTCTTCATTGAACGTATAAAAAATAATACGACTTATACATTTTTAATGAGTGAAAGAAGAAATATTAATGCTTGAATGGAATGAATCTTCTTCGTACATCATTTTAAATACTTTGTGTGTGTTTTTTCTTTATTTTTTTAATGACAGACTTAATGACATTACCGGAATAAAAATTAATTTAAAATAAGTAATATTTATTTTTGTGTTAAAGGAAGATGTGCTTTTATTATTTTTAACGTTCTCGAAAAAATATATTTTATAATTAGAAATGTCATGAGAAACATTTTGTAGCTTAATTACCAAAATAAATAAAATAAAATGTTTTATACTCGTATGTATATACACGTTCGTTGTTAGCATAGAAAATTTTTAACAAAAAAAAACTTCAGTTTAAAAGGAATTTATATGTATTAAGTGCAAGAATAATGATTCATTTAAAGGTATTTTCCTGGTTTAACAGTTATTAAAGCATCGTTTTTATGCCTGTCAATAAAAATTTTTAGGTTATGTATATGTTTGTCATTCCGTGTGTGATTTCTACAATATTTAAATAAAAGTATATATATCAAGCCATAACCGCCAGAAAAAGCTTAACCGACACATTTTTTTACTGGTTTTTTTTACGAAAATCTATTATTTACGATCCCAAATAGTAGATTTTGGTAAAAAAATTAAGTTTGAAAATTATGTCGCTTAAGCTTTTTTGGCGGTTATGGCACGATATATACTGCGCCCTTACGAATAGGGTAGTCGAATAAGCGATTCAACTCTCCGTTTGTTTGTTTGTACCTAAAATCGGTTATCAGTACGCCCAGAAAAAAGACTTTGATCTTGAACTGTTGTTTCAGAAATGGTCCAAAATGGATTGGTATTGAAAATCAGCAAAATCAGAGCTGGAAAATTTAGACTTTTTTTGCTATATAAAAGTATTAGCTAAAACTATGTTTTGTTTTTTTACTAATCAAAACTATTTTCTATTTCAATTTCAAATTTGAGAAGAAATCACAAAGACAATTCCAGGGTTAAAAATTTGAATTTTTTTTTTTTTTTGGTATATTATCAAAGTAACCTACTAAAACTATTTTTTTATTTTTCTCCATAAATTTAACATATTTCATATTTTTAAAAGAAATAGATTAATATAAGAAATAAAAAAAAAACCTAAAGAAGACTTCGGTCTTGAATTGGAGTGTCAAAAATGGTCAAAAATATATTAGTATTGATAATCAACAAAATCAAAAAGATGGTTTCAGAGCTGGAAAATGTAAACTTTTTTTGATATATAACAGTATCCAGCTAAAACTTATTTTTGTTTTTTTTTAATTAAAACTATTTGCTATTTCAGAAAAAAATAGATTCGTATTAAATTAGAAAAATAATCAGGGTTGGAAAATTTGTATTTATTTTTTTTTTAAGTAACTAACTGAGAGTCATTTATGTGTTTTATGTAAGTTAAAACTAAAAATAAATTGATATAAAATAAAAAAAGAAAAAAAAACGATTCCAGGATTGGAAATTTAAGATTTTTTTCGATAAAAGTAACATACTAAAACGAGTTATTCCTTTTTCACTATAAATTTAACATATTTTATATTTCTAAGGGCCATTATAACAACTTAAAGCTAGTTAAAAGTGGGATTTTGTCGGACGTATAAAATGATATTTATTAGTATAAATTTAATTTAAATTACCAGGAAGGATACATTTGCCTTTAACTAAGCGCTCACTAATGAAAAACTTTTTATACGTCCGATAGAATCCTATTGTTAACTAACTTTAAGTTGTAATAATGGCCGTAAAAAAAATAAATTAATAAGAGAAATCAGAAAAATCTAAAAGTACGATTTCAGAGTTGGAAATATTAACTTTTTATTATTTAGTTTTTCCTAATTATATTTTATGTTGTAGAAAGAAATAGTTTGTTATAAAAAAAATTGGAAAAATTTAAAACACAGCTCCAGAGCTGGAAAATTTCAGCTTTTGTTGGTATATAAAAAGCAACTAAATAAATCTAATTTTTTTCTTTGTTAGTTAAACATATTTGATATTTTAGAAAGAAATAAATTTGCACTAAAAATCAGAAAATTCCAAAAAATTCTGTAATATTGAAACTTTTTTGCTATACAGGATGTCTGGTGGGAAATTTATATTTTTAAATACGATTATTTCAAAAGCAATAAACGGTGCGGAGGGAGGGTTGCGCCGTTGGAATTATCGATTGTGCGAATTCGTTAGTCACGATGTCGCAGTGGTCGAGTGAGCATTGTGCGTTCGCTGTGGAGAAATTTTTTAAGATTACGATTCTTACGTAATTGCTCTTCGATAATTTTGTTCAAAGTTCGGTATTCGGCGAATACGTGATGGACCGGCTATAAATTTAATTCGTTCGTGGGTGCAGAAATTCCGCGAAATTGCTTCGGCTATGAATGTCCCACGGCCATGGCCCAGTCGATCTTTAAGGACTCCCGAAAACATTGAACTGATTGAAAGCCGTTTACGTGAAAATCCGCGACTTTCAATACGGAAAATTGTTTTCTTTGTTAGTTAAGCATATTTTATATTTTAGAAAGAAATAAATTAAATCAAAAATATGGTTGCGGGGCTGTAAAATTTAAACTACATTGCTATACCAAACTATTTTTTTTTTCTTTTTAATGAAACATGTTTTTGTTTCACTCACTTCAAAGAACGAAACGAAAGATAATCAAACAATTTGTTTCGTTTATTTTCGTACTCCGATTTTAAGTACAAACAAAAATCAAAACAAAAATAAATTTATAATTGTAATAGTGTCGCAATAAATAGCATAGCTATAAAAATCAGAAAAATTAAAAACAACTGGAAAATTTAAACATTTGTTAATATATAAAAGCAACTTAATAAATTGTATTATTTTCTTTGTTAAATAAACATATTTTATATTTAAGGAAGAAATAAATTAATACTAACAATCAGAAAAATCACAAATATAGTTCCAGGGCTGTAAAATCGCAACTTTTGTTGGTATATAAAAGCAACTAAACAAAAGTATTTTTAATTATATTTTTAATTAAACATATTTTATATTTAAGGAAGAAAATAAAAACAAGAAAATAACAATTATGTGGTGAGTTAATGGTAGATCCGTAATCTGCATATTTGAAAGTCTGCCTGGTCAAAATCTGAATTAATTTGTGCGATTTTTCAAGAAGTTATAGCAAAATGAATTGCGGCTTATCTTTTTAACACTTCTAATCTCATTTGGAAAATAGCTTAATTTAGCTTATACTTTGGTATATTTCAACTTAAATGTATTATTTACAGTGTATAGAGCGATGTTTGTATAAAAAAATAAAGATTAACAGAGAATTTTCCAATTTACATGTAAAAGAAATAAATTTCTGAAAATCGACTTGCACGCTTAAAAGTGCTCTCCTGCAAAACAGTCAAATATGACTTAAGCACTTTTTCCTTATTGCCACAGAATTATTTCTACTCCAAAAAATAGAAATCAAAAAATAACAATTATTTCTGCTACAAAACAGAAAAATCAACAAATTTTAAAAATCATTCGAGTTTTAAAAAATCTATATATGTATGTATATAGTTGAAAACAGGTAAAATTGTATGATTGGCCACGTTCTCCGATTATTTCTTGTACTTGATTTTTTTCTTTGAAAATTTAAGAATAATTATTATTTTTTTGATCTTGTTTCCAGTCACAATTTTTCAACTGCTATTATTTTCTTGTTAATATACTTAGCAAATAAATGCTGAGATCTCATTATGCGTACATTAGTTTATTTTTATTCATATATATATATGTACATACATACATACATATATGTCACATTATGTAAACATTTTAAATTGAATGTAAATCTCTTAATCATAAAAGACAGCGTTTATCAAGCAGGTTAAAAAAGAAACTTTTAAAACTAAAATCTAGTAAGAACTTTGCAAAAAAAATTCTTGACAAAGAAATACACACACACACACACACACAAACGCACACACATATCGCCATGAAAAAAAAATGACAGATGAAGAGAAATAGTTGAAAGAAATGCAATCAACTAAGGTGACACATGACTACATAAACGTAACACGATAATGACACATAACAACACTTCCATTGTTGTTGGATGGTGGCAACAAAAGAAAAACTCAGCAACAACAAAACAAAACACAAACCCGCACGCTGGACAACCAACTTAACAAATGAACAAGTGAAAAGTGAAAGAAAATATGGAAAAAAGAAAAGAAAAAAAAAAGAAAATTGGATTGTTACCGACCACAATGGACTGGTCGCAAAGATATAACATTTCTAAAGTTTCATCGTTTAAAAGTGTTAGGACACACATGAATAGTGAATGTGTTGTGTACGCGCGCGTGTGTGTGTGTGTGTGTGCATGAGTTTAAGTGTAATAGCGTTTGAACTATTAAAAAATATATACATACAGTAAGGGACAAAATTGTTCACAGAATAGTAGTTATTAGGAATATGTTGAATTATATTATTGTAGATATTATTTTATTTGAATATTATATACTTTTTGTAATTCATAGGCAATGATATGATAGAAAACACTTTAACTTAAAAATATTTTATTTCATAAAAAATAAAAAAATAATATTTTTTTTTAGAGTGTAGGTGTGAACAATTATGACTCTCGTAGAAGCAATATACTAATTTAGCTGTTAATACTTTGTATGTTTACCACGAGCGGCTTTAACAGTGTTTATCCTTCTGGTCATACTTTCCACAAGATTTGTAAGAACAGCTTTATCAATATCTTCCCAAGCTTCAATGGCGTGATCACAAAGCTCGTCCAAAGTACTAGGCGGTTCTTTTTTAGAAAATATTTTCCTCTTTAATATTGACCACAGGTGTTCAATCGTGTTCAAATCAAGCGATTGAGGAGGCCAATCTAAAGTCTTAATCCCATTGCTAACAAGCCACTCCTTACTAATTTTAGCCGTGTGCTTAGGGTCGTTATCTTCCATAAAGATGTCGCTCTGACCAGGTTCCAAACCAAATATATCCAGACTTGGGATATATGAATCTTTCGGAATGGTTGTGTAGTCAGTAGCACAAGTTTTACCTTTTATTCGTCGAAGAATTTCAAGCTCATTACCACGAAAACAACCCCAAGATATCATTGAACCACCTCCAATTTTTAATGTGCTTCATATGTTGCGCTCTTTAACACCAACACTTTTATCTACCCATGTCCACTGCCGTCCGTCTGATCCTATTTTGTTGATTTTGAACTCATCTGACCACGTAACGCGTTTCCAGTCTTCTACATTAAAATTTTCATATTTTTTTGCAAAGTCTAATCTTTTTTTTTCGATTTTTTTCACTTAAAAATGGTTTTTTAGTCTTGGTTCCGGCAACGAATTCACGTGCTCGTAAATTCCTCCGAACTGTTTTAGCGCTAACATCTATATAATACTCTTCTTGAAGTTTTTTTTTTTTTTGCCTCAACAGCTGTATTAACCGCTCCTGTTGTGATCAATCGCTCAGCTACGCAGATATCAGCAGGTGAAAGTTTCTTTGGGCGACCTGCTTTGTTGCTTAAGATATTTAAATCACTTTATTTTTCTATTTTATTTACTAATCCATCTGAAATTTTATAATTTTGGGCAGTTGTATGATATGTGAGCCCTTCAGTTAAATCTTTGATGATATTTTTCTTAAAAGAAGCTTTCACAGGGAAAATTGGCATTACAAAAATTGTAAATCTAAACACACTATTATTTAAGATTTACAGCCTGTTTTTCGAAAACATAAGCCCTTTCGTTTTGATGTTTCATTTATAAACGATAACGTTTAAAATTTGATTTTTATAAAACATTTTCTAAAGCTTTAGTTTTGACATAAAAAGAGCTTTTTAGTTATAACCAAAAATATAAACTCAAAAAATTATTACAGTGAAAGAATAAAAAAAATAAAATCTATTAAAAAAATTCGATGAAACATTTTAAATAAAATTCATTTTAAATTTATTTTAAATTTTATGAAGAAGTCATTCACATTTTCTCGTTAATTTAATTTTTTTGTAAATTAAAGAAAAAAAAATATGTAGACCGATTATTAATTAATTTTACATAAGAAATTTTATGAGTGTGTAAAACTGAAAGCTGTTTTGTTGTGACTCACATGCAAATTAATAAATGCTACCAAAACGTAAACATGATTTCATTCGTTATTTTAACGAACGTATACACTTATTCATTTTCGAAAAACAGGCTGTTAGTCTAAAATCCATATGTACAATTTTAAAAGTTGACAGATGTATTATGAACAAATATTTTTTGTATAGAATATGTTTTCCTTTTTTCTGTGAACAATTTTGTCCCTTACTGTATGTACATACATACAAACTAGCAGCAGACTCGCTCACGTACATAACGTTCATTAAACAAACAAAAATAAAATAAATAGCATAAAAAGATTAACTTTAAAGAAATAGGATGCAAAAGTAATAAAAATAGAAACAGAGCTTAAACACTTACATACTTACATACATATATGTACGAGTATGTACGTTTTAGCCCTTGACTGAGCAGAAAGAGAACAGAATTCCAACACAACAGCTTTGTGACCGTGTGAGAACAGTTGAAATTTTAATGAAAAAAAACTTTCTTTTTTTAGTAACATTTAACAATAAATACAAATTTTTTATTTAATATTTAAGAAATTTATTATTCGATATATTGTCAGAAGTTTATTTTAATTTGAAATTTTTTTGCTGGTGGTTGAGCGTTGTCTATATGCATTTCATTGTTGCTGTAACAAATCATCAGTAGACTTCAACCACTTATTTTGAATAGTCACAAACTTTCAAAAACTATTTGAGAATTCACAAACAATAGTAATTTTGAAAATCACTACGCTTATTTTTCTTTTGTGATTTTCAAAAATATTATTGTTTGTGAAAACAAAACAAACTAAAAATCGCTATGTTTGATCATAAACCGCTAGGTAGTGAACACTTTTATGTTTCAAGCTTGAAATGTCAATTTTAAGTTGAAAAATTTTAAATTTTTTTTTGACAGACCTTCATTTGTTATCGATAAATTTAGTCAAGTTGTTGACATTATTTCATTTTTCTTAATATAGCTGAACCCTTTGCACCTGTTGAATTTTCTTATTACAATATGTTCGCACTTTTCTCTAAAACTTAATAAATGAAAGAAAAATTAAGTGTCATATGGGCTTAAGCTAAGCTTAGCTTCATATTTCAGTCGAATTTTTAACTCTTTAAAAATAAATTAATGTCTTATTTCGATTTAATGTAAGCTTTTAAAGTTATTAGAAAAAATAAATTTTTTTCGAAATTTTCCATCAGCGATGTTTCTCGAACGATTTAAGTCGAATTGACAGCAATTTAAGGTTCCGTACACAAAAGGTGGAAAGCAACACTATTGTTTTCGCTACGGTGTCCTTATAACCGTCTATCTGTCACAGGCTGTTTTCTTATTTGGGCGTTTTTCCTAGGCCTTTTTTACGGTAGCCATAATCACTCTACCACTGGATTAGTAAACAACCAACCAGCACCCACTCTTACGTCTACGAAATGCAAGGTCTTCGGCACACATCACCGCTGTCTGTAAGAATGTGTAGGAGATGCCAACGCAGTGGATTTCTTGTTGCTCAGAAAAACGTTGCTGAAGAGCAACGAAGGTAGAGCAGTATATCGCGAAGCTTAAGCGGTGTATTAGGCCTGCATCTATACTTCATTCAAATGATCTGTAACTAGATAAAGGACCTAGATAAAGGACCTAGATAAAGGACTAGATAAAGGACCTATATAAAGGACCTAGATAATGGCCCTTTACTTGGATTTTGCGACCCGAAAATCATAATATTTATCGATATATGTATTTAGAGACGCCTTATGCCCTCACTCTGTTCGACCATTGTGTCGTCTTGGACGAAAAAAAAGTCGCAGTTGTGCTTCTTTAACAAAATTGTTATTTATTGTCTATGCCAGAAGGTTTGTGTATACATATGCTTTACGCTGTTGTTCCAAACCACTACAGCGAACCATAACCGCCAAAAAAAAAGCTAAACCGACACATTTATTGGACATCGTGTTTTGGACGAAAGACGATAATTATCGTAAGTTTTACGATCCCAAATAATCGATTTTGGTTAAAAAATTAAGTTCGAAAATTATTTCGCGTACGGTTATGGCACCGTATTTTTTAATAGATATACTTTTCAAACATTCGATATGTACTTTAAATATATTTTGGTGTTTTAAAAACTTGGTAATAATACGAGGGCGGATCAATAAGCCCGTGAATTTTTGAATGAAACACAGTTTTTTTGCAAAACAAAAATTTATTTTTCAACATAATCTCCTTTTAACTTAAGGTATGTTTTATTCGAAGTTTATATAAATATTCAGAACAAATTTAAGTGTATATAAACTTATTAAGTAGCTATAGCTATCTATAGCTGCTTAAAAATTAAGTAGGTATATGTTTCGAATAAAACACACCTTTAATACACTTAGTACAACGTTTCTCCAGTTTTTGTATCACTTCCAAACCAAATAGGATTTTTCGAGGTCCTTAAAATAGGCATTTGTTTGGTCGTTGGAGCTAAATCTCTTTCCACCGAGCCATTTCTTTAGCTTTGGAAATAGGAAGTTAACACTAGTGGCTACATTCGGAGAATATGGCGAATGGGGTACCAGTTCGTAGCCCAATTCATAGAGTTTTGCTATTGAGACTCGTGCATTATCTTGCATTTATGGTCAATTGAGAGCAAACGCGGCACCCATCTTCCAGACAATTTTTTTAAACCCAGCTGATTATTTAAAATCGAAACAACACTGCCATATAAAATGCCTATGGCATCAGCAATCTCATGCACTTTTACTCTTCGAACGGCCAACACCATATCGTGGATTTTTTCAACATTTTCGGGTGTACTGACCTCAATTGGCCGTCCAGAACATTCAACCACAATGAAAGTCAGTAAACCACACTTTTTTACAATTGAAATCGATAGTGCAGACTTTCCATAGTATTTATAGAGCGTTTCCTTGGTTTGATTGGCGGTTTTTTTCCGCAAAAATAATGTTTAATGAGCACATGAAATTCACTTTTTTCCATTTTCTTATCAAAAGGCGAGGTAACTAGTCTGCTACATATTAACGGCTGCCAAACACAAACTAAATGACACAGCTTGTTCAAATTTAGACAGGAGTCAACAGCACAGTTGCCTCTTGACAGGAGCAGTGTTGCCATTTCAATCAAGAGGCGTGAAATTAAAAAAGACATTGAGTTAATGATCCACCCTCGTATTTTTATTTTTGATTAGCAAAGACAATAATTATTTTTGAAGAAAATGATTTAGAGAATTCAAAAACAAGACTCACAAATATTTACAAATAAATGAGTCCTAAATTTTTTTTACATAATTGGGGCATTATTCGTTTGAAGTAACAGATAATGACATTTTGTAATTTCTTTATTACGATAGTGCATGTACATCTGTATTTTATTCACTATTTATATTCTGTAACATCTGGCATATCTGAAAACAAAATGTGAAAAAAGAAAGACTAAGAAACACAAAATAAGCTTGAACCCGTGATTTTACTTTCTTTTTTTGCTTTAACCGACTGCGAAAATTGTTAAAATGTGTAATAATTTTTCATTAAATGTTGTTATAGCGATAATATTATCGTAATAAAAGTAAACGAATCCAGGTACTGGAGCTGTCGGAACCTGACCCTAATTTTATTCGAAAAATCATCTTCGGGGTTGAAGCTTTTTTCATAAGCAAAGCTATGGAATTTGGGGCGATATCCATGCACAAGGCCTTGATTTTTTTTTTTTTTTGAGCTGTGCCAGGTAATCTCACGTGATATTTTCGGAGTCTAAAAGCTAAAGAATTTACCAAATAACCGAAGTTAAAAAAAGGCAATATAAATTTAAAGTTGTCATTTACACTTGACAGAATTTTACCCGCTTCCAGCGGTTGCCTACTTTACGGCAACACTGTTCATAGTAACTAATGTCCACCGAGTGACCAAAGAAAATAACCTTTCATCACATTGTTAATGAAATGGAATTGTAATAAAAATGACACCAAATAAAAGACCGGAAAAATGGCGTTACAATCTTTGTATTAAAAATGTTTTAACCGCAGACTTATCGTTGAAAAATTAAATCCCCAACAAAGCAATAAAAATTGTCTGCAATTTCATCTATACATGTATGCGTACATATGTATATGTACGTATCGTCAGCTGAAATACAAAATCACGTAAATAAAAAATCGCCTTTTTATTTAATAATTGGGTATTGCAACGAAACAAATTTTCTACGAAATCAGTGGAATTAAAAATTTTAAATAAATAATAAAATAATTTGTTTAGTTTTTTCTTTCTCTCTCCTATAAAATTGAACAAAAAAGAACACAGGTGTCGTAAGGCAACCCGGTTATAGCTATGCTGCTTAGCTATGTAAAAAAAACTTGATGTGTTAAATAACATTGCAATAAAATTATATTATATGATGAGGTCAAATTTGCAGCAAATATTTCAAAACGTTTCCATTTATTTCCCATTAATTTTTTTTCTAGCGGACATCACAGGCACAAATTGAAAATTTAGTGCGACAAAATTATTTGCTTTATACGGATTCAATAAATTTTAATAAAACTAGGTACCTCAAGATTTTTGGGGTTGTTGATTACGAATATGATGATAGTTGTTAAAAATTTAAAATGGCGGACAATTTTTAAAACATTAAACGGGAATTAGGCAAACTACCTGGGGAAAATATGCTCTATTTATTGAAACGGTAAAAGGGGGACCACCACTTGACTTATTTACACTTATTAGTAGTTGTGTTTTTTTTAACCTATAAGGAAAAGTAGTGGAACTGTTTGGAAATTTTTTAAAGCTCTTGCTAAAGTAACGGCCTGTCCCACGATGTCACCAGATATCGTTCGATCGACAACTTGTATTACAAACAACAACAAATTTTCTAATGTTATTGTTGTTTGCAATAAATAAATCAAAACAAAAATAAATTTATAACTGTAATAGTGCCGATTATTTTTGTTACAAAAAAGCACGTCCTAGCTACTGTATTGTGACATAAATAGCATAGCTATAAAATATGTAGTTACATGATTTTGCATTTCAGCTAACGATATACAATATATTTTTCTATCTTTATTCTTAAGCTTAAGATTACTTGAATTATTGTGGTTTCTTTGTTTCCTTTTTGTTTCTCTTTTTTTTTTTCTTTTATTTGCAGTGCTAACGAAATGATGTCTTACTTTAATAGTTTTGTGATTTTCTGCCACTTTATGGTCCCAAGGTTATAATTTGTGTTTTTAACACTACAAGCACACACACACACACACACATGAACACTTTGTTTTGTCCTTGCGAATGAATTTGCCAACACAAGCATCCAATCTGTTACACTTTCAGCAAAAAGATGGGCAAAAAAAAAATAAGAACAAAGGTAAGTGTTTAAAGGTTTAAAAACGAAAAGTTACAAATTAAATGACAGATATCCCTGTTTAATATTTATTTTCTTTTTAATTATATGCATATTCTTGCTGGTTTCCTTTTGTGGGAAAGTGTTAAAAGTGCAAACAAAAGCGATGTGGCTACGATGTTCAATTTTTAGCTCTGATTGTCCAAACGCAATTCTTGTTTAATTTAAATATTTCAAGGGTTGTGACTGGGCATCGTGGCTCGGAATAAGAATACAACAAGTTTACTACTCGGACATCAAAAGTCAACACAAGCAACAGAAATTTTTATTAAAAACACCATGAAATATATTAAATCTTTAAAAATATATATGTGTATGCATAGATGTGTGTGATGTGAGTGGTTTCACTTATGTATCAGCGTTATTAAATTAATGATTACTTAAGAAAAACCTCATACACCACAGGTGTGACTATATCGTCCTTGTCACTTTGTGCAGGCATACATTACGTATGATGGATATTAAATTATGCATGATTCAATTAACACTCATACGTTATTTGTGCGGAAGTGAAAGCAAATGTGAGTGGGTGTGTGCATGTGTGCGTGTGTGTCTCTATGTGTGGGAAAACTTAAATGCAACAGTGTTGTCTACTACATAGTGTCATCAAAAAATTCAATGGTTTGGTTTTTTTTAACTGTTGTTTTTTCAGTAAATTGATTTATAACAGCATGTGATAAATTAAATAATAAATATAAAAGAGATTTAATAAAATACACTAAATAACTATCAGAGCATTTTTTTTAATTAATTTATTATTTGACAGAAATATGCCAAAATATTTATTTAGAGAGCAGATATTTTAAATTTTAAACTAAAATTATCCCGAGACAGCTTAACATGTTTAGTGGATCAAAACAAATTCAGTCTAACGCAGGAAATAATGAAAAATAGCTTACATGAAGTGAAATAAATGTAATAAATAAATAAAATGCAGCTTTTGGATAGGCATCCCCAATCGCTGGATTTTAACCCTACATAATAATTTTGCTTCATTTTAAAAATAAAAATTTTTGCTAAAACAAGCCCGCGTCGCAAGCAAAAAAAAATTGATCCGGGAATGCTAACAAATATTGTAAAAAGTAGGCTAAAAAGAGTAAAAGCAGAAAAATACACTAAGAGGACACACCAAATATATTCGGACAAAAAACGACGAGTTCTCCAACTACGGTCATAACTCTACTCGTAAATGATGCTAAGAACACAACTGGAATGAATTACGAAGTTTTTACCGAATATTCATGACAAAAAAATAAAACATATTTGCGTTTATGAAAATACACAATTTCTTACGCCGGTGAACAATGAAAAATCAATTTTCAATATCTTTGTTAAAGTTCCGACACTAAAGCCGAAAATGTGCAAAATCGCCAAAAACTGAAAAAAGTTATATGTGTATTTTAAATGTAAAATATCACCAAAAATAACATAAATCACTAAAAATCCCCAAAGAACTAAAAAATCGCCAAAAAAAAAACTAAAAAAGCGCCAAAACACGCCAAAACCAAAAAATCGCTCTAATTAAGAGACAACTCAGGGAACAGTAGTGAGTAGTGAAAAAGTGAGTAGAATTGAATCATGAGTTATAATTTATTGTACTTATGCGCACTCATACTTATTGAAATGTTGTCTATGAGTTATATATATATATATATAGGTTCCCATCGTTCCTACAAGGAGCATAGGGACTCTCATGCAAATTATTTGAGGTTTCATTAATCAATTAGTTTCAGCAGGTGATTGGCCTACTGTATCCTATTCTGATGACGGGGCTGCCATCTAAGCCAACAGACTGGCCGCGTAAGTAACACATTTATATAGCGAACCGCTTATAAATGTGTTACTTACGCCCACTTGCAACTGCTCTAACTGGGAGAACAGATGCTCCAATCGCCTCTCACGATTCGCCGATGCTTGACGGTTGTCAAGGACATGGCCCAAGGGCCACCACGAGGAGGTTCGTGAGTCGACTTAAAGTTCAATTAATAAGGATCACTCTGGGTCCAGCAAATTGAACCGATCAAAAGTTTTGCCTTATCATTCATTGTACCCCCTGACCCCTATGAATTATACTCACTCGAAACTTTGAAGTTCGCATCGAACTCATACTTAGCAACATTTATGTTGTTTGTTGATTTCAACTCTTCTTAACTCAATGCCTATGGACGATGCAAAATAAGTATGATTCACAATATGAACTTCGCATACGAACATTAAAGTTCTCATTATGAGATTATTTCCCAGCAAAAAATTTCAAAAAAGGTAATCGGGTTGGTGAGACTAAAATAATCGATTCTTAAGAAATACTTACTTTCTTATTTGGCAACTTGTTCACGTAATCTCTTTAATCTAAAAAAAATTATTCTCCTCATTTAGCAACTTGTACATAATTTTTTTTGAATCCAAAAATCCCACCGATGTCTCCTTGCGGCTTCATCAGTCGGGGAGTAATGAAATTTGGTAATCAGAAAAGTCGACGTTGCATTCATATTTATTTCAACCTATAAGTATATTATTAAATCAATGTCATCGTGCGTATGCGTAAATCAGAGTAGTTGAGTCTAAATTATGTCTACTCACTTATATTTAAAATTTCATGAAAAACTATTCATTGCCGATCACTGAGACAACCGAAAAAATCGCTAAAATAAAAAAGCGTTCAAATTTAAAAGCATCGCTAAGACTAAGAAAATCGCCAAAAGCCACAAAAAAAAAAACAAATCGCCTAGCGAAAAAAAGCGCCTTAAAAAAAATCGCTAAAACACTAAATCGCTAAAACACTAAATCGCTAAACACCGAAAAAAATTGGCAAAAATTAAAAAAAACGCCAAAACTAAAAAAGCGCCAAAAGTAAAAAAAAATCTCTAAGTCGCCAAAAACCGAAAAAATCGCAAATAAAAACCGAAAACATAACAAAAAATAAAATAAAATATACTTAATAGTAACAAACCACAAATGTCTGCCTTGAGTAGAACAAAAATAAGCAAATTAACTAACATGTGCATAACAAGTAAAGAACAAACGATAATGGCAAGAATGTTGTAAGTTTAGAGATGGTAAAATTGAGCTTTAGTTACAAAAAAGCTTTCAGCAAATAGAAATAAGATGAATTAAAACAATTTACATATTCCATTTGCAATAATGGCTGAGTATATAAAGCGGACATCTACATCAACTGACACCACACACAGTGCACCAAACACAAAAGAATGCTGATGATGAAGGTGTAGTGGCCTTCGAAAACAGCTAGTTGTTCCGTTCAACTATGTGTTTGTCAGAATATTTACAACTAACTTTGTTGTTATTTGTTCATTAATAATTATCACGTGTCATTTGGCTTACAAAGCTTTACGATCAAATCATAAATATAGAAGAGTATTGTTAAAGTTTGGTAATTTGCTTGTAGACACCTTATTTATTATATTGAATGTAATATATTCTTGTCATTACACACCACCACCACAACTGTTGTGTTGCCTTTATCAGCATTTAAAATAATTGGCGCATATTTATAGTCAAAATAAAATATACATTAAGAATTTAAGACAATTATTACAATAAGAAATACTGGCTGTTAACTTTTAAAGTATACTTTGTTTTGACTATGAATATGAGCCATTGTATTTCTATTATTTAAAAGAAGAAGAAGAAGAAAAACGTTTAAAAGCAAAACTTTATCTCTATCTGTTAATCTTATACTGTTCATGTGCTTATCATTAATTGTAGTCAGTCTTGATCTGACTATTTCTTGTTCCTCTCTCTTTAATAAAGTTTGTACAAAAAGTTTTCTGCATCTGATATAAACAATTTTCATAATGGCAAAGTTTATTTTTTCGATTGGCAAAGCATGCTTTTGTTTTAAGGAAAGTTAGAATTGCACATCTATAGGAATATCTAAATCTAACTTATTTAAAAACCACTTTTTTATTCAACTCTTTACCTAATTTCTTCTTTTTTTTTTGTTGTAAATTAATAAGACATTTAATTTTCTTTTTAGCCGATGGCCCTAGTAGCTAGTGCTTCTACCCCTCTTATATTGTTATTGTATTTATGCATAATATCAATATTAATAAATATATAAATAAATAATAAAAATTTTCTTTACATGTAGGACGCAACTTTGCGTCATATTAAAAAAAATTTTCAATTCTTCATTATTTAAATGACTTTTTTTAAAATAATTTTTGAGAATTTTTATGACAAATCATTTAGAAATTTGTTGAGAAAATCGAACAAAATCGTACAATTTATATCAAATAGGAACACTTTATTTACTGAACACTGATATTGAGAGCTTTTAAGCCCACAATGTTAGTTTATGCACTGCTTGAATACCACGATGTTAACTTTCGCCGCTCTTAACACAAGACTGTCTGTCTTAGCTGATGCATCGCGCTTAACAGTAACCACAAAGCTTACAGAAAGAAGACTGTTAGCAACATCCAGACTCTCAATTTTATTAGTTCGGGTTATAATTCTTACTTGCTTGTATTTTGCTCCTTAGCTAATAATATCTACATTACATATCGTCGGCTTAGAGTATAAACCTGCTAACATACTTTCAACAAATTTTACAGGAGAGACAAACTATTGTTAACGATTTCTATACAAAGCTTAAGAAGTTAACCTAATACATTAAGTTTCCTCAAAATACAGATCTTCAAGTTAAAATAAGTATTTTAGCACGTCGATGAGGCGTCTATTTCTCTTTTGAACGGCATTAAAATATCATATGTTCTAAAAACTGGATTTCGCAGAACAAGACGATATCATTATTCTTGTTTTTAAATATTTTTATAGAAAACAGTTACATAAGATCAGTTCACGTAGATTTGCATAACATTATAGTTACATTTATGTCTCATTAAGCGATGTATTAAAGACGTGAAAATAAATTTCATAAACTCCAATCACAGCAAAACAACTATTTGATGAAATCTTATAGCCCTATGTATAAGAAATAAATTCAGTAAAGTGCGACTTGACTCACGCACGAAGGGTTCCGTACGTTGGGCTTTGAGCATTTTTTTAATACAGTGTTTTTTTAAGTTTTTTCAGTTGAAATAATTTTTTTGATTATTTTTCGCTTTTTTCTCGTTTTGGCGATTTTTTTTTTAATTTTGGCGATTTTTTTTCATTTTGGCGATATTTTTTCATTTTGGCGATTTTTTTCACTTTGGCGATTTTTTTTCATTTTGGCGATTTTTTTATTTTGGCGATTTTTTCAATTTGGCGATATTTTTCATTTTGGCGATTTTTTCATTTTGGCGATTTTTCCGGTTTTTCGCGATTTATTTTCTATTTAGAAATTTTTTTTAATTTGGTTTTTTTTTCGTTTTGGCGATTTTTTTTTATTTTGGCGATATTTTTTCATTTTGGCGATATTTTTTCATTTTGGCGATTTTTTTCATTTTGGCGATTTTTTTTCATTTTGGCGATTTTTTCATTTTGGCGATTTTTTCATTTTGGCGATTTTTCCGGTTTTTCGCGATTTATTTTCTATTTAGAAATTTTTTTTAATTTGGTTTTTTTTTCGTTTTGGCGATTTTTTTTTATTTTGGCCATTTTTTTTCGGTTTGGCGATTTTATAATTTTGAGATTTTTTGTTTTACCGTTTTTGAAAATTTCAAGAAGTTTGCTCTTACGGTTTCCAAGATACAGCAAAGTATAAAAATTACATAGTCGAAATTACATTAACTGATGGTACACCCTTTACTTGAAATTTTTTAAATTTTAGTGTTAATTGTTGTAGTCTGTATAAAAATACACTAACTTTACAAATTTCAAGTGCATATACATACATACAATTGTATGTATATTACATGGGATTTTAACATTTTTCGTTGCTCGTTTTGGCACACCCTTTAATTTCCAACTCTCATGTATTTGTTGTTGTTGCTAAGAGTCTACACACTCTGTCCAAATTTAAGGTCCGTAGCTCTTACGGTTCTCGAGAAAATACCATGTGACGGACAGACGGACAGCGTAGCGAAAACAATAGGGTTTCTTTTCACCTTTGGTGTACGAAACCCTAAAAACTGGCATGAAGTTAGCATAAGTGGCAAAATTGTACATGATCTTAAAGAGTTTTGCCATGAAACTTCACATTAAAAATTATACTAGGACTTAGAGGTGGGTTCAAATAAGGTGATACGACTATTTTTAATCTCAAATTGTATGGAGGAACTCGTTAACACCTAATTCAATTTCGTCACTTATGCTAACTTCATGCCAATTTTTGCTTATACATGGGGCCGTTAGTGTTTAAATTAATTCTCATTTCATCCTTTACACAAATATCGTATGTTAAAATTATCACTGATGAGCTGTCATAAGCTCCAGCGATTCACTAATTTTATAAAAAAAAATTAATATAAATTGCCTGAATATCTCTTTCAATAAAAACTAACTGCAATTTCCACTCTCGTTGTACACCAAGATAAGAGAAATAAATTTATATTTTCTTTCTAATTTTCCCATATCGTTCGCTGTTAATACAAACTTCGTTTAAACGGCTTTTGGTTGTAAAAAAAAAAGATGTCTTATCTTATTGCACACTAATTTTTTAATCTAATGATCTTTATTTCTATAAACCATACTACTCGTATTCCCATACAAAAATAGTGCTTTATATTTCTTTAAAAAAATTTAATATAAAAAGTGTTAAGTTGGCTAACGATACGACAAACTAAAAGCCAAATAAGTATTTGTAACAATTCAGAGGATTAAAAGAGATCCTTTTTTTTTCATAAATATTAAATGTGTGTTTGAGTGTATAAGGATATATGTATACTCTTATCTTAACTGCTTACAATCATATAATTTTGGATTTTTTTTTTTTTTTAACTACAATATACTTTTCAAAGGGTTTTACAAGCAGACTTCGACATCGTTGTTTCCTTTTTATTGCAATTTTCCACAAAAAAATAATAGTAAGTGGAATTGGAAGGCAAAGAATGGCAAAGAACTCACGCACACTTAAAAAAAGAACAAGGAAACCAAAAAACGACTGAATTAATATAATAAATTTATAAAAAATGAAGCGGAAATAACGAAATAACTATAATTTGTGTGTCAGTGTGAGTGTGAGTGTGAGTGTTTTACACATACATTTAAGTGTATGACTTGTATTATACTGAATGCAGCCTTGCCACACTCAAAGAGTGGGAAGTTAACAACTAAATGCACTTTTGTTAAAGAGCAAGTGTATATGTATGTGTTTGTCTTTAGGTTCGAGTGTGTTAACGTTCGCATGTGTTATCAAGAACACTTACCATAAATGTATCCCAAAGAAGGTACAAGTGTATGTGTTCATGTGTATATGAGATATAAAAAGAAAACCAACAATGACTTTTATCGTTAGAGCAAAAGGATAAATTTAATTCTACTACAAAAACTTACACCAGCTATTGCAAACAGTGTTCACAAAAGATGTGTCATCTTTAAAAAAAAAAAAGAAAAATTCTAAAAGAATATTTTTATATATTTTTCGAGCGAGAAACAATTTAAATTTTGATTATAGATTTTTTGCTGTTTAAATAAATTTATTTTAATTTTAATAAATGGCTTAGTACTTTTCTTTCAGTGCTTTTCTGAAAAGTAAATTTTTTAAGAGTTACGTTTCCAATGCGCATTAATAAAAGGACCCTTTTCAAAATGTACCTTTAAGAGGTATTTGAAGAGATACTTTTTTTAAAGGTATCCCTCTAAAGAGGACTTTTTACCAACTACTTTTTGCAAAAGGCATTCTCTGTTTAAAATGTGCATCTTTAAAACGGTATTTTTTTATTTAAACGTACATTTTTAAGAAAGTACCTTTTTAAGAAAGTGGCTTTTTAAAAAAGTTTATTTTTAAGAAAGTACCATTTTAAGAAAGAGCCTTTTTAAGAAAGTACCTTTCTAAGAAAATACATTTAAAAGAAAGTACCTTTTTAAGAAAATACATTTAAAAGAAATTACTTTTTTAAGAAAGTACCATTTTAAGAAAGAACAATTTTAAGAAAGTACTTTCATAAGAAAGTAACTTTTTAAGAAAGTACCTTTTTACATAAGCACCTTTTTGAGAAAATAGCCTTTTAAGAAAGTACCTTTTTAAGTAAATACATTCTTAAGAAAGTCCCTTTTTAAGAAAAAAGTGCCTTTTTAAAAAACTAACCTTTCAAGAACGTACTGCTTCAAGAAGGGCCTTTTTAAGAAAGTACCTTATTAAGAAAGTACTTTGTTAAGAAAATGTCTTTATAAGAAAGTAAATTTTTAAGAAAGTACCTTAATGAGAAAGTTCTTTGTTAAGAAAATGTCTTTATAAGAAAGTAACTTTTTAAGAAAGAACCTCTTTATAACAGAACTTTTTTAAGAAAATACCTTTTAAACAAGTACCTTTTTAATAGAATACCTTTTTAAGAAAGTATCTTTTTAAGCAAGTACATTTTTAGGAAAATACCTTTTAAGTACCTTTTTAAGAAAGTACTTTTTTAAAAAAGAATATTTCTAAAAAGTACCTTTTCAAGAAAGAACCTTCTTATGAAAGTCTTTTTTTTTAACAAAATACTTAAAAAGGAAAATGAGTTTTTAAGAAAGTACCTCTTCTTAAAATCTACTTCTCTAATATACATTGTATGTATATTTTTGTGAGAGGTACTTTCCCTAAAGGGTACTTTTTCTATCATGTACTTTTTTAAAAAGTACTTTTCTTATAAAGATACTTTTCTTATGAAGATACTTTTCTTAAAACTGTAATATCTCAATGGGATTTTTCCTTAAATGTACTTTATTTAAAATCTCCTTTTAAATATACTTTTTTTAAAGGAAAGTTTTTTAAAAAGTACTTTTGCAGGTAATTTTTTAACAATAATAATTTTTTTTTAAATAGTAATTTTTTTCTTTTCGATAAAGGTACTTTTTGTAAGAAAACTTTAATGCAGAATGTACTTTCTCAAGAGGTTCTTATTGAAAAATGCACTCTTTAAAAAAAATGTTTTACAAGATAAATATCAGGACGTATGGAATCCTGTTATATGAAGCTTAATTTTTCGGAAATAAAATGTATGCGTGGGACACACATAAAGTAAATAAACCTTGTTGTTGGTCTACCCAGCAAATATATTAAACTCTTCTAGTCTTTATCCAACAACCTTTTTAAAGCTGCTGCTGCCTGCTTGTGAGTATATATAACTACGGCTGACTATATTTGTATTGCTGTATAATAATTGTATTTTACCAGAAGATAATCCAGGAATAGAAAAAATAAGATAAACCTCTAGAAACTGCTGTAACATTTAACCAACATAAGACGCATAAAGCGTAACTTAAGCGACCAAAGTCATAAAAACTGTTAGTAAAAGAGTACAAAAATATACAACATTTCGTATTTCATAAAGAAATACAAAAGATACACACTCACACAAACTAAAAAATATACACTTTTAAGTTTATATCATTTATTACAAAAAAAATAACAAAATCAAAAGAATATAAACTGCTAAAAGAACAGCAAGAAAATATTTTATGTATATGAACGAATTTGGGAAAAAGTCCTGAGAAAAGCTCAAACCAGCCACTGCCACTGAACACAACAGCAACAAACATTTTAAAAGTCAAGTTAGTTTTGACAACAACAAAGAGGAAACTCTCACACAAGCATACCAAAGCACTGACAAACAAATGAATATGTATGTGTGTCCATGCCCAGCAGTTCGTGTTAACGGGTTTGCCTTCATAGGAAAAATATAATTTTGAGAATTGAAAAATAAAAAATACCTTTATAATCTTATAAAGTACGTTTATGTTTTTAGAATCTTTTTTAAATAACATTACAATTATTATTAACCGGCAACCTATATTATTGGCTCAAAGAAAGGGTATCTTTTTAAACGACTTCAAAAAATGTAGGAGGTTAACAATTCGTGTATATTTTTGTTTTTATTATGGGAGGTATTAATTACTTCATAACTCGTTACATTTTAGACCGATTGGAAAAATTCTTTTTTTTTGTCTGACAGGGTATAGCTTCCCATTGATCCAATTTAAAAAAAAAATGGACGGGGACACGCCCACAATTTTTCTTATTTGATTTTATGCTATTCTGCTTATTTGATTGCTGCGAAATCTACATATAAAACATTTTTGGTTCTTGTAATTACACAATTTTAAAGTTGAAAAAATGGGCGGAGTTACGCATATTAAAATGTATTATAATATTTCACGCATTTGTACTTAACCGATTTTTACGCAACTTGCCACACACCTTGAGCTCTAAAATAGACACAATTCTCCATAAATTAAAATTTAATATTTTATTTTAAATGGTTCAAATTTACCGATTTTTACTAGACTTAAGACGCATACTGATCTCTGAAAAACACAAAATCTTGCATTTAAAAAAGTGGGCGGAGGCACGCCTATTAAAATTTAATTGTATATTTCACGTACTTCTTCTTATCTTCTTCTATCGGATCTTTGCATTGAAGTCGGTTTTTTTTTTTGGCAGAAAGAATTATTATCCGGGACTATAATTAAAAAATTTTCCGATTTCTTTTGAACAATCAAATATAATGTGAATAAAACGAAACAGGGGAATTCCCTCGCCAGCATACGATGAGTTGGAAACGTGTATACACGTGGTTAATTGAGAAATTTGAGAAATGCGGATTGTTAGTGTTTTTTTATTTAAACGCTCTTAACTTCACCTGTATGTGTGTGTGTGAGTGTATGTAATTGAATTTTTCCATTAAACTATATTTTTTATATAACTTGCTTTTTCTTAAAAAATTTTGTAATTTTTCAAAAACTTAAAAAAAAAATTAAAAAAAATTCGCAATATTATAAAAAATCGCCAAAAACCGAAAAAAAAAATTCCAAAAGGAAAAAAAGCACCAAAACCAAAAAAAATGCCAAAAAATCAAAAACGTCATAAACCGAAAAATTGCAAAAAAAAATCGTTAAAACTATGAAAAAGCACCAAAACCAAAAAAATCGCCAAAAACTAAAAAACGTCAAAAACCGAAAAATTCCCAAATAAAAAGCGCCAAAACTAAGAAAAAGCACCAAAACTATAAAAAAAGCCAGAAACCGAAAAAAGTTTGCTTAAAATGTTTTTAAAAATGTCTATATTAGGTAATATGTTCGATTACATAGGCTACACTAGAACCAAACACAACAGAATGCTGATGATGAAAGTTTAGTGGCCTTCGAAAACAGCTAATTGTTCCGTTCTACTACGTGTTTGTCAGAATATTTACAATTAATTTTGATGTTATTTGTTTATTTATAATTATCACATATAATTTGGCTTACAAAGCGATACGAACTTTAGCCTGTTTAAATCATAAATAAATTTCAACAATAATAATTAAAATTAAATATAAACGTTTTTTTTAATTTTTTCCGCTTTTAAGGGCAATTTTATGAACAATTATTTAATGTATTTTAGCCTAATATATTTTTCATTTCGACCTTTCGGCCATCACTGTATATTTTTTACAAAAATATTATGAAATTTAATTCATTTTTTTAATTTTTTTTAATTTTGATTGTTGTCGTTTGCCGTTCATCTGAAACTCACATCTAACTCGGATTTTCCTTTTTGTGGTTTTCCTTTGTGACTTTAACTTGTGTTTTTGTTTTTTTTTCTCCTTCCATTATTATTATATTTTATGGAGTATAAATTTATGATTTTTAAGTCTGACCACATAAACAACATGTTATTAAATGTGGCAAAAAAAAATAAAGAAAATTAACACGACAAAAATGTCGTTATGAAATTTTTCTTTGTTCCTGCGATCATAAACAAAATGAAAATGCCAAGAATCGTAAAAGTGTTGAAAAGCAAATAGAAGAAAATTAAACATGATTTAGCAGAAATCAAAAAAAAAAATAAGAAATTAACAGAGAAGATTTCAATATAATATTGTATAGGAGAGTTAAAATAGTAACTGCCGTATTCATAAAAAAAAATAATAATTTTGGTTAACAAAAGGTTTAACAAGACGAATTTTTTTAAGAAAGTTTTTTAAATAATTTTTTATGAATACGATAGTAAAGCTTTAACATCTGATTCCGGTTGATATTCCTTGCACTGCGCTAACACATTATTAGGGTAAAGAAAATAAAATATCTACTACTGCAAGGGGCGAAATCTGGGGCAGTTTGTAGCTCACTTTTTAGATTTTTACCATATTATGTCTATTGAGAGTTTTTCTACAAGCATTAAGGGATTGTAAGCTTTTGTTGAATTCTGCTTGAAGTTTAATAAAATAAAATGGCTATATTGAATTATTTCAATTCATGTTGTTTCAACTTGATATAACTTTGATTTCAACATGGTTTATCGGTGTTATTTCACTGTCAAGTTCAGGTTGTTTCAACTTGAAGGTATACATATATATATATATATATATATATATATATATATATATACATACGGTCATTTATTTGATTAACGTCATGTTTCTAAAAAAAAATTCTGTTTTAAGAGTTGAATATACAAATTTTTACACAATATGATCAACAATATGCACAACAAATCAACAAATTACACAATATGATCAACAATAAGAATATAGAAATATGCGGTTTAGTTTTTGTTTATATAGTACGAGCAGCACTCAGGGGATAACCCCTACTCAGGCAATGCCTTGTGCTAGAACTAAGAAAATAGGTTATGGAGAGGAGGATAGAAGGAGTAGTGTCTGTAGAGATTCGACTTAAACTTTCCGAAGTTAAGTGACACGAAAGACTTCCGCATTTAGTTTATTTCATATACAAACCGTACAGTTAAAAAAGGAATTCTCACTGTAAGGCGTAGTGCGACTTATTGGCCAATCGACCACAAAAGGATGTACCCTTAATGAAGCAGGTGTTGTGCATAAAAATTTTGGGGTTTCAGGAAAAAGTTCCCTAATTTCATTAGAACACATTCCATTGTAGTAACGATAGAACAAGGAAATGCACCCCACATTGTTTCGATGCTCCAATGATTCAATAGAGTTGGATACCCTAATGTCAGCGATGAGGTTCTTCGCCTTCTACTGTACACGGTTGAGCAACCCCAAAACAGACTTTGAAGCGCGGGCCAATACATGAGAGTTGTATTCCAATTCCGATCGGATATAACTAAGAGGTGAAGTGACGTATCGCTTGCACTTTAATGTTTCCTTTGAGACTTCAAAAATGAATTTTCATGCCAAGAACATCCAGAGCTTCCGATTCCTTAATATTTTTACCCCCTACCCCCTATAATTTATCTATGAATAAGCATGCAATATTGGGTCTTACGGGCATTAAAATCTACCTTATTCGCATGACCCCATTCAGATATTTTTGCTAAATCATAGTCTCGCATTGCTGACTTAAAAATTTTATTTTTTATTTTGTGACGTTGTTCAAGTCAATGAGCGATATGTACAAAAGTATGTATAAAATGGCGTGTATATGTGTTCGGCAAAATATAATTAGATACTGACAAAAGAAATCTTTAAGCTAGCAAATGATCTTTAAGCAATAAAATTAATTTAGCTTCAGAGTGATGACATCAAAAGTAATTTGTTTTAACAATTCTGTAATTGAAAACTTTTTGTTGTTTATTTTTTACAAACAATAAAAAAACATGTACGCTAAGCTTATGTAGGGTGCCAAGAACATATTTTTCTTTTAAACTAATGACATTAAAAATGATGGAAGTAAGAATTATTTTATGTAAATTGACGAGTAAATATGTCTAGAGCTAGAAGCTTTTTTTATACGCTTCCATTTGCTAGTTTTATGGCCAGGCTAAATTATACATAAATAAAATTTTCAGTAGACATGGGTATAGTCGTTGTAGAAAAATAAATTATGCTTTTTTTTTTTGAGTCAATGTGTTTTTTATTGGACACTTTCTTTACGATTAGCTTGAGCGTACTAATCTTAAAGTTTAGTACTCGAATTGTGATAAAATATGTTTTCTTATTATAGAAGCAACCATAAAACAAGAGAGTAATTTAAAAATGTTTACTTTATGTAATTTTTTTATAATACGGTGACCCCCCTTTAACTCCCTTAAAGTACTAAGCAAGTGTCTTAACCTATTTTACCCCTTTTTAACCCCTTCGTTTGCGAATTTCCCAAAAATGGATACATACATTTGAAAGAAGGAGAACCTACACACCAAATTTCAGCTTTCTACTTTTAGTCCTTTAGGGTGGGCGATGATGAATCACTCAGTCAGTCACTCAGCTAGTCACTCAATAACGTTACTGCTTTATATATAGATTTTTAATTTATCTAAATTTTTATCGTTCATAATAATTACACAACTAACTCCCAACACTGTTTTTTTAAAGATGTCAAACACTAAGACAAAATTTGTTTAACGTTTATTCATTTTATTATTAAAATGTAAATACACACATTAAGCACCAACGCCACACCACACCACCCACGTACACACTTTCTTTTGCAGGCAAAAAGAAAAAAGAAATAAAATTATAACAAATAAAATCTGTTTTATTTCTAGTAAAAACAAATGAAAACTGCACCTTTGGGAAATTAATATCCTTTTGAAATTCACGAGTCAAAGTCACGAGGCAGGAACCCGTGAGTTGAGCATTTAAGAGTTGCCAAGTGCAAGTGAAAAAAAAATTATGAAAAAACTTCGAATTCGCAGTGTTAAACGAAAGCAAAAACAAAAAATTAACAAAGGGATTTCTTATTTTTTTTGTGCATTATTTTAATTTAAAGTGCATTTGTTTTACCGTTTCTCAAACCAAAAACAGAAAGAAAGATATGACAAAAACAAGAATTTACTTATACATATGTAGAACAAAAAAATAGGATGCAATGAAATTTTATTTTTAAAGCCAAAGGAAATTTGTGCGAGTATAAAAAAAAAATGTTAATTTATATGTATGTATGACTGCAAGCAACATATCAGCAGCATAAACCCACGTTGACCAAGACTTTCGTTAATGATATCGCTTTCGAATATATCTCGAACATTTATCGTGTAAAACTATCGAGAATGACATTCAAAAATTAAACGAAAAAAAATTTACCTGTTGCTCAGTTCTGTCACAAAAAACATTCGATTTTTCGAAAATTCACTAGCAAAATCAAAAGTGAGACAATATCGAACTAATTTCGATATCGCAAAAAGGCAGCCGAAGAAGTGAGAAGTAATTTTTTATTTTTTTTTTTTTTTTTTGTTATTTTACCTATTCAGTAAAATATTTTTTTATTAAAAATATATTGAAATTGATTATTGAGGGGTTAAGCTGAATCATATGCGCATTTCACTGTTGCTAATGCAGATCTTGAGATAACCTTCACCCAAAATCATGGCTCGAATTCGGTACCTCTAGACTAACAGACTAGCACACCTGCATTACACTATCGTCGCACATTCGAGAAACTATCGAGAGAAGTTCGCTTTAGCGATAAACTCGATTTTTTTTTAGTTTCGCCTACACATATCGAACAATTTTGTTTCGAAATTTCTTCGCTTTACTGAGCATTCGTTTATAACAAATTTCAGGTCAAGTGGGATAAGCAGCAGCCGCATAAACGTTGATCTACAATTACACAATTTTGTTTTACTTTCGTATGGGCTACACACGCATTTCATCAGATTACATACATACATGTATACCCAGCGAACATTTTTTAACGCATTCGCTTCTAGAATCTTTGCATAAGATCTGAAGTTGTTCGGAAAACGTGTTTTCGACATGTTAGAATAATATCCGAGAAATATCTGACAAGACATCAGAAAATGTTCTTAACCTTCTCACACTTCTCAATAGTTGATGTATTGTTATCGAAATTTTTTTCCTAAATCGTTCAATTATTCAAAGAACGTCATAACTTAAAAAATGGAATTTTTGTGATAGTGATGCAGAATTAATTCTCATATCGTTCTTTATATTGTGTAAAAATTTCACACAAACACCTTTTTTATTCAAATCTTGAGGGAAAAATAAAATTTTCTTTTTCTTTTAAGTTGTGTGTAAATTGGCAAACTGGGGTCTAATCGTTGCTTTCGATAACGGACTGATTCTATCACGTTTTTGCAGTTTGATATTATGGCATTGGCTATCGAACAATATAATAATATACTTCGATATCGAATGCCATAATCTCAAATTGAAAAAATGTGATCCAATCAGCCGTAATGTCGTAAAAATTCTGACAAACAGCAGGATAATTTTTCTTTTAACTTTTCCTATGTGGCACTAGGGTTATTACAATAGTGAGTCTAAGGCTGGTGTGGTGAAAATTTTAGCGGAATCAGACAACTTCAAGCCGTTCAAATATTACAAAATTCACCCATTTACCCACAACTGATTAAAAAATCCGCCAGTTTTCAACTGATTTTTCTAAGAGTCGGCGAGGGTGCTATTTTCCATATACTCAAAATTAACCCTTTGCTGTCATATGGGCCAAACAAGCAAACTTTATTTATATAGCATAATAATATTTTTTTAAATTTCAAAAGTATTTAAAAAAACTAAACAGCTAAAATGTGTAATGAATGAAAATATTAACCCACCCACGCTTTCGATCAAAAATGAGCTAATCAAAAACTTAACAGCTCCAAAAATATTTACAATATACTTTTGATTGTGTTATTTTGGTCCCGAGGTATTTGCAGAGATAAAATTTTTTTACGTTTTATTTGGTAAGGATTTTAGTTAAATTTTTATTTTAACTCACTTGACTCACAAGCGCTAGAGGTTTAGGATATAATTTAAAATATACATATATATATACATATATATAATAGATAACAACAACCCTATCGATTTTCAGAAAATCAAAAAAAAAATTAAATTGCTTAATTCTCTAATCAACTGCCGGTAAATCGGTAAATATTGCAAAATTTGAACTCGGAGCTCGAAATTTTCACCATATCAGTTTTAAAATTGACTTGGGCTTGGCTTTAACGAAAATCTAAAGTTTTCATTCAGGGCTATATATCTTTCTTATGCATTAAACACATTCACCACAGCAGGCTACACGAACACACGACTTCAAATGCCGCTAGCAGCATTTGTCGCCTCGTAGCCAGCTATTTAATTATTTTGGAGACGGCAGCAGCACCATCTGCAGCTGATATTCAAGTACAAATACATAGTTCAGTATTGCCACTTTCATATATTTTGCATTTATAAAAATTTATTTTTCTTTTAAAATGTACTTATTTCACATAAAAGTACAATAATGAATCAATTTATTCTTTACATAAATTTTTGGATATTGTTTCTAGTAAATAGTATGAAATAATTGTACGATATCATTCATTCACCATTTTGTATTATACTGGTAACACTGCATTTGCTCATTGTAGCCAGAGAAATAGAAATTAGTTTAAAGTTGGCGACAGCTACAACGGTGGTCGTGCAGTCGTGTAGCCTGTTGTCGTTAAAATAATTGTTACCATAAGAATGTGTGTATTCTATTTTTGACAGATTGTAGCCCGTAGCCTGCTGTGTCGAATGTGTTTAATGCATTAAACAGAATGAACATGAATCAGAGATAGAGAGATATATAGAAAAAGAGAGAGAATGAGCGGGAAATCAAATTTTCTTCCAGCAATAAGCCAGAGTGACCGTTTGACCGACTAAAGTGGCAAATTGCCACTTTTTCGACTGCTTTGCGAATTTTTGTCCTCTTTTTTTTAGAGTGAATAATGTATATAATAATACATTAAAAATAAAAAGTTCAGTGTGGTTTTCTTGTTTTTTTTTAATTTTGCCCCTTTTTTTTTGATAAATCCCTTATTTGGTGCCATGTTTTGAAAATTGTCATAGGTCACTCTGCAATAAGCAAACTATTCCGAGGCGTACCGTAATAGTGTGTAATATCTGAAAAAATTATAAGACAACTCATTTAAAAATTTTTCTAATACCGCAAATGTTGACAAGAAATGTCCACTGGGTGCGTACCTTAACTCACATAACAATTGCTTTATTTGTTGATACAAATATGAGCACAGTGGATAAAAACTCTAATTTGCAAGTACTTGAAGCACATGCTGATAACATTTTAATGAAATTATACAGCTTTTGAAAACGTTTCTTTTTAAATTCGACTGACTCAAGAATTAATTTTGCATCAATTTTCTTCCCCAAAAACAAACTTTTTTTGAACATAATTTTTTTTTATTTTTTAACCCCCGACCAAAAAAGGGGGTGTTATAAGTTTGTAGTGTGTGTCAGTGTATCTGTATATTTGTGTATCTGTCCGTGTCCACGTACAGACCAAACGGCTAGACCGTTTTTGATTTAGTTTTTTCTGTTTGAAAGGTGACTTGATCGGGAAGGTTCTTAACTACGCCTGAAGAAAATCGGTCCAGCCGTTTAGAAGATATCACATCTTTTCTAGATACATCGGGGTTTTTTAAATTTTTAATTTTTGTTATTTATTAATGATTTGATTAGGCTAAAGTTCGTACCGTTTTGCAAGCCAAATTGCAAACGACACTGGCAAGACGATTGTAAATTTAGAGATGGTAAAATTGAGTTTTCATTACAAAAAAGCTTTCAGCAAATTGTAATACGATGAATCAAAACAATTCACGTATTCCAGTTGCACTTAAAAGCTGAGTATATAAAGCAAAAAACTGACACCACACAGAATGGACCAAACACAAACAACGCTAATGATGATGGTGCAGTGATCTTCGAAAACAGCTAGTTGTTCCGTTCTACTAAGTGTTTGTCAGTATATTTACAATTAATTTTGATGTTATTTGTTCATTAAAAATTATGCCATGTAAATTGGCTTACAGAACGATACTAACTTTAGTACAGAATTAAATTAAGTTCGAACAATGATTTTTTTTTTTTCAAAAAATGTTTTTGCCAAAAGAAATTTTTTAAAAGAATTTTTTCTTGTTTTTCTTTCATAAACAATTTTTTTTTAAACAGTACTTTTTCTCAAATGTATGTCCTTGTCAAAAGCATAATTTTAAAAAAATATTTGTAAGCAAATAAAAAAAATACTTTTTTTAAACCAAAAATGTTTGTTTAAAAAAAATGGCTTCTCACTACGAACAATTTCTTCCTGCGGTATGCATAAAAAAACTGAAATAAAAGTAATTATAATTCTTTCTGTCAAAAATAAAAACCGACTTCAATGCAAACATCTGATAAAAGAATTAAGAAGAAGTACGTAATATATAAAATTACATTTTAATCGGCGTGCCTCCGCCCATTTTTTAAATGTAAGATTGTGTGTTTTTCAGGGCTAAGGGTGTGTGTTAAGTTTTGCAAAAATCGATCAAGTACAACCACCTAAAATAAAAAATTAAGTTTTAAATGGACGTGACTCGGCCCATTTTTTAAATAAAAGATTTTGTCTATTTTAGAGCTCAATTTGGATTGTAAGTTTCGTAAAAATCGTTTGAGGAGAACCGCATGAAATATTATAATAAATTTTAGTGGGCGTAACCCCGCCCAATTTTTAACATAAAAATTGTGTAATTACAAGAACCAAAGGTGTTTTATAGGTTTCGCAGCAATCAAATAAGTAGAATATCATAAAATTATATTTAAAAAATTGTGGGTGTGTGCCCGCCCACTTTTTTTACTAATGGGAAGCTATACCCTCTCAGACAACAAAAAAAATTTTACAATCGGTCTAAAATGTACCGAGTTATGACGTAACACACCTAAAAAAAAGTCGGTTAAAAATAAAACATAAAGATATTTATTTTATTAACACCTCATGCACGCTTATTGTCAAGAATATCAACAACTTTTCCGACCAGAAAAGTTTTCACACCCATTACAAATATGAGGCATTGCCCTGATTACGATACTCCCCCTTCACTTCAAAGCCTTAGGCTTGAAGATAGTCTGTATCGTTTAGTATATGTTCTCAACTATTCCCAAGATTTTGAATAATTTGCAAACAAAAAAATAATTTTAACCCACTGTGATGCGTTCGTCGTTGTGGCAACCAACAAATAAAACTCATATGAATAAGCACACTGATACATTTAAAGATTTTATACAAATGCAAACTGTTTCTACGAACACATATATAGTGTATGTATTTATATATAAATGTTTTTACTTGTAGCCTTATAGCATTTTGTCGCTTATTGCAATAACTTGTTTTATATAACAAATGAATGTTTATGGCAAACTATCAAAGGAATTTATTCTTCGGAAATTTAATATAGCAATTAAATAAGAAAAAGAAAGACAAATGCATTAAAAAAGAAAAACAAAATTACATAAACTATTTTGTAGTCGCTTTTTCAATGGTCCTTCGAGCCGTCCTATATATATAAAAAAAAGTACTTTTTTGGCTGCCATAAGCGCACCTGCTTGCTTGTTTATTATTCAAACAAGTATATATGTATTCTTTATAACTACATAACACATTTATTTTAAAGTATATTTCTGGTTTCCCTGGCCATAACTAAAAAAAAAGTGGTTTTCCATTAAGACTTTGGACAAACATAAAAGTCTACTACATGCCTTCACATTTATAATATTAAAGCTATTTTTTGCATTTATATTTTTAATGCAATTCTTGTTCTTTCTATATAAAATATCTTAAGCAATAATATGGAGAAACTTCTTTCGTTAGTAAAAAGAGTATGGAAATCTCTTAAAGAATATAAAATTTACAAAACAGCTGCATAAATAATTAATTCTTTAAAAGCTCTGCTACACTAATAACGTACATGGAACATTTATTTATACAATTGTTTTACTGCTTCCTTCCATTTAGTAGTTTATGAAGTCTTTAGTAATTCAACTTGTGCAACTACTGCATGTCAGTTGATGCTGCGTGGATTTGTACAGTGAAAGCGAAAAGTGGTTTAACAAACAAATTTCTGATGCATATTTTCTCTACTTGTAAATTTCGAAATCTTAATGCTGTTATTTGTTTAAATATTTGTTTTTTTTTTTTTAATTAATTGAAATGTTTGATATAATTTATAAAAAATATATAACATATTAGAAAATTGGGATTTGTAACAGAGGTGCTCGTAGTGCGGAAAGTTTTCTGGTTGTCATTGATTTGGGAGTGACCAGAAACGACTACTCTTTTTGACTATCCAAGCAGCTCACTACTTACTTTCTGTCCTATTTCTTTTCACATAACTCTGAAAGCTGGCTAGAGTGAGAAGATGCCCAGTCATGTATATCCTGAATGGTTACAGTACATCTTATGCTAGGAACACAACTGGGACGAACGACGAATTTTTCGGTGCGAATTTTCGTCATAAAAAATAAAACACATGTGTGCATATGAAAATGAACACAACACCGCCGTACAACGAAATTCGTCGTGCGTGACGAATTCTGAGATACATTTATTTCTAATTTGTACGCCGACGAACGACAAAAATACAATTTTCTCTCTCTCACTCTCTGTCTTTTTACACACAACAACCAACTTTATCAAATATAAGAGAGGAATTCGCTGCGTAAATTCGTCGTTATTGTGCTTCACACGACGAATTTACGCAGCGAACTCATATCGACGAATTCGTCGAGGTGGACGAAATTCGTCGTTCGTCCCAATTGTGTTCCTAGCATTAAGGTCTCATGCAAGTAGGTAAATTACATGAATATTTGCTGTAGCATGACTGCATCATAGGATTGGACCCGAAGTTAGCAGCCCTATCGCCAATCTAAGAAACGAGTTCCAGCAACCCTTTTTTCTGAATTTGAACTTGCTAAAGAATCACATATGGAGCCCTATGATCCAGTGGGAGTTAGAGGAATATATGATATATGTGCATACTATGTGTGCAATTTTTCTTATCTACTGTAATGCATGTTTTTTTCCGCTGTAGTTACTATTAAGTATGTATTATGATGTAAGTTTATGCATTAATGAAGATTTTAATTTTGCCAGCATCTTTCTTCTATATATATTTTTTTTCATTAACATTTTCCATTACATTATTGTATTTCATATTAATTTCATCAAGCTTTTTGTTTTCATAAGTACTCATACATTTTAATTTCGTTTTTCTTTTCCATTTTCTTATCATTTATAAATCATTTATTGATATTAAATAGCTGATGTTATCTAATTAAAATGCTTTTTAAAGAAATTTACGAGTTCGTACATGACGTTTTAATGGTTCCCGTAGACCAAAGGTGAGAAGGAACCCTATTGTTTTTGCTACCCTGTCGAGAACCGTAAGAGCTACGGACCTGATATTTTTAAAGAATATGTAGAATTTTGTCCGCTGCAACAACAAATATATGATAGTTAAAAATTAAGGGGTGTTCCAAAACTGGCAAATTCCATGTACTATACATACAATTACCTATAAACACCAGAAATTTGCAATGTTAGTGTATTTTTATACAGACAACAACAATTAATACTAAAATTAAAAAAAATATAAATAAAGGGGTATTCTATCAGTTAATGTAATTTTGACAATTTGCTGTATCTTGGAAACCGTAAGTAAACCTAAAAAATCCCAAAACTAAAAACCGAAAAAACCGCCAAAAACCGAAAAAAATCGCCAAAGAGAAGAGAAGGAGAAGAGAGTCCAGTGCCTACTCCACATAGCTCAAAATCATTTCTTTTAGCCCTCGACCTTTTAGCAAAGGATCCTGGCGATCCTGGTTGAGAACAACAGACCTGTCTTCCTTTTACAAATATGTGCACATCCTATCCTCTGTTGCCAGAGATCGGGTAGTAGCACATAAGTTCTATAAATGATGTACCAAAGGTACGTCAATGGAAAAAGCCACATCACCCCAGCTGGGGCCCCGGGCTTGCCACACACGTAGTCAAAAATAGACTCCTCTGGGAGCACAAACACCGTGACAGGAGAATTTTACATACATATATAGAAGAAGATAATGTGTACAAATTTTTACAAACTGAGCGCTCACTCACTCACGCTGAATTATTTTATGCTCACGCCCTCTCACTATTAAAGTTTTTTAATATCCATTTATATACGATCACACGTTAACATGAGTCATTATGCATGATTCCTAGAAGCCGTATTATGCATTAAACACATTCACCACAGCACGCTACACGAACACACGACTCACGAATGCCGTTAGCTGCATTTATCGTCGTGTAGACAGCTGTTTAATAATTTTGGAAGACGACAGAAGCATCATCAGCTGTTTTTCAAGTATAAATACATATTTTTGGTGGTGCTACCTTCAAATATTTCGCAATTATAAAACAAAATTACTGTTTTAATTAATATGTAAAATTAATTTATTTCTTTATATGAATTTCGGAATATTTTTTTTTGTTAAATAATATGAAATAATTGTAAGCTTTCATGCATTCAACATTTTGTATTATACTGGCAATTCTCTATTTCCATCAAAAATGGAATACAAAAATGGAATTTAGTTTAATTGGACTACCAACACAAAAATCAGCCGGGACAACAACCTGCCGCCGAGTTGGCTTCTTCACATTCTCACATAGACATGTGTATTGTATCCTTGACATTTTAACGCCGGTAGCTTGCTGTGGTGAATGTGTTTCAGGCTTTAGCGTTGCTCATCTTTATTCGCTATTAAAAACAAAATACTTTTGTGCATTGAATTTTCTCAGCCAATAAATTATATTTATTAATAATTTATACAATATTGCGCAATAAAGCCAAAAAATGCTAATAAGAATAATTCTATGCAAATTATTATATTTTTATAAATTTCTAGCTTGCATTTGTATGAGTATTTATTTATTTGATGCATTTGCTTAGTTACAAAATCGTGTAATTAAATGGAATATTTAATTAAAATAAATCCTTTTGATTAGAGCGTTAATGAGAGTATGAACTTAACTCATTAATATAATGACGACAAATGAAAATTTTATGTAATCAAAAATAAATTTATATAAATGATATATAATATAAAAAAAAAATCCAATTAATTATGCAATATGTATTTGTAGAATTACGTAAGGGAAAGTATATATGGCTTTTTTTTTTGATGTCGCCAACATGAATTTTAATTTTGCAGAAGCTTATGAAACATTAAAAGAAGAACAAAAGATTCTTGTCGCTAATTAAAACTGATATTTTTCATTATGATATAGAATGGAAGCGTCTGAATGCTGAAAAATAAATTTGAATTTCTTTGCTGATTTTAGCCTGAAATACTACACTTTGAATAGCGTTCTTGTATCTGGCTGGCTTCGTGAAGGTATATTTACAATGCATTAATGCAATATTTATAACTTATGTAAATACTTTGCCATTCCTATGTTTAGTTTTTTGGGTGCGCTTTCTTTAAAGTTTACATTTGCGATCTATTTGCCATGCATTACTACTATGCAACTTAACTTTAGAAAGCCAAATTCGGTTTCACTTCTTAAATGGCTTTAAAAGACATAAACTAAATGAGAAGCGCGAGTTGAATTCAATTGAACTGGATTGAATAAAGCTTTGATTTTCACATTAAAGTGGCTGCAGGCAGAAGAGCAAAAAAGCATTAAAAATCTGCGCTCAAGTGAGAGCAAGCTCTCTATCTCTCTCTCTCTTCAAAAGCTTAATTTTATATGAAAAGCAAAGAGAAAAGAAAGAGCAAGTCTCTCTCTCCCTACCTCTCTTCAAAACAGGGTGACCGATGACATTTTTCAAAAAGTGGCACCAAATAGGGGATTTATCAAAAAAAAGGTAAAATTAAAAAAAAAAATGCGAAAACTACACTAAGCTCTTTATTTTTAATGTATTTTTATATAACTCACCCTAAAAAATGGGTGATAAAAAGTGGCAATTTGCCACTTTACTCGGTCAAACGGTCAAAAGCCTAATTTCATATGAAAAGCAAAGAGAAAAGATAGAGCAAGTCTCTCTCCCTCTCTCTCTCTCTCTCTCTCTCTCTCTTCAAAAGCTTAATTTTATACGAAAAGCTGAGAAGAAAGTAATGTGTTTGTAAAAAAAAAGTTAGCATTTAAGCAAAATTGTTTTGAAAGCAATTTAAATAAAAAATATTTTGATTTTACAAAAGGTTTATTAATCAAATTTGTTTCATAAAACTCTTATTTAACAGAAATATTTTTTATGAATAAATGATCAAACAGAATAAGTCTACAACTTCAGGAAAAATCGCTGTCAAATAAATGAATCCCATAATAAAATCTACGGCAGTAACTTCATATGCTCTGTCATTTTTTTTTTTCTTTTGTGCTTATATTTCATTGTCGGTTGGTTAATGCCGCTGAGGCTGATTTCGAATGATGAAGATTAATTTGTATTATCTTCGCCATCCTCAGATATCTGGGTCATAATTGATAACGATGTCTGCGTCTTCTGGATTTGGGTCCAGGAGAGCGTTTTCATCGTCCACGAAGTCGAGTCTGTCCAGGAGGTCCCCAATCAGACAAGAGTCTGTTTGGGAACATCCCGAAGCGACTGAGTTCGCCGGTTCAACTATGGCCTTCGAATTGGCATTGGCCTCTTTACCAATCGCTAGCCCTTATCCAAGAGCCGTGGACTGTCAACGGCAAAATACTTGGACTTGGCGCAAAAGGTTACAAATTATTGTATGTAAACAGTTCAGGTAACAATGACAAAAACATTAGATCCTGTATTATGGTTAAAACCAACTTAAATATCTTCATTCTATCTAATTTTAGCAATGAAGATACGGTAGCGGCGGCGTGGGAGACAGGGGAATCCACTATATGGATTCTTTCCTGCTACATGGCTCACGGCGGCACAGACCCACCTCCTGGTACAATGGTCCGGGATTTAGCCAAAGAGGCCAATAGACGCGGCACGCCTCTAATAATAGGTGCCGACGCCAACGCACATCATCGAATCTGGGGAAGCTCAGGTAATAATGAAAGGGGTGAGTGTATTTTTGATTTTATTATGGAAAATAACTTAGTAGTATCCAATCAGGGTTCAGAACCCACTTTCATAGTCTCCAACAGACAGGAGGTGTTAGACATAACTCTAGTCAGTGCGAGACACGCTCATCTGATACGTGAATGGAGGGTCTCTTCAGACTGCTCATTCTCTGATCATCGCTATTTGCTATTCACAGTCAACATATCAAATAGGCATTCGACATTATATGTTAATAGACGGAAGACGGACTGGGTGATGCAAAACCAAATCCTAACCGACTTAATTGCACGCCCACCAAATATAGAGGGGGCTGCGGATATTGATTTAGCCGTGGACATGCTAACAAATGCGTTCAAAGCAGCCACAGGCACATCCTGTAGGGCATCTGTACAGCGCCCGATAAGAAGGCTACCTTGGTGGTCTGGAGACATAGCAGAAACTAGGAAAAACTGCAGGAGACTTTTCAATGAAGCAAAAAGGACAGGAAATTGGTCACTCTACAAAGCTGCATTAAATAGATTCAAGAATGAAGTCAGGAACGCAAAACGCAAAACTTGGAGAGAATTCTGCAGTAATGTAGAAACTTACTCCGAGACTAGCAGAATGCGTAAAATCCTTGCGAAAAAGCCACCGATACCCAGCTACATCCAAAATAATGATGGAAACTGGACCACTAACAGTATTGATTCCCTAAAGATTCTAATGGACACCCATTTTCCGGGATGTCAACCTTGTAGCGTTATGCCACGGGCGTATCCCTTACATGCTCAATCACATATATCCATCGACTTAACGGTGGAGAAAGTTAAATGGGCAATTAAAAGCTTCCATCCGTTCAAATCACCAGGACCGGATGGCATTATCCCAGCGGATCTACAACATAACGTAGAACTTGTAATCCCATGGTTACTTACCATATATAAGGCCTGCTTCGTATGGTCATATATTCCAATTGCATGGACTAGAAGTAAAGTGATCTTTATTCCCAAAGGAGGAAAAGCATCACATACTAAAGCGAAGGATTTTAGACCCATAAGCTTAACTTCCTTCCTTCTGAAAACTCTTGAGAGAGTGTTGGTTGTACACATTAGAACTTCCATAAACAGCTCTCTAATCTCAGTCTCTCAACACGCTTACACTAAGGGCAAATCGGTTGAGACCGCTTTACATTCGCTTGTAGGTTACATAGAGAAATCACTCGAGCATAAAAACTATACCTTGGCAGCCTTCATGGACATTGAAGGTGCCTTTAATAACATTGATCCAACGGTAATCATTCAGTCTCTCAGGGAGCTGGGGATTGACCGAGGGATTTATCGGCTCATTGAAAATCTGCTTCTATGCAGAACCATCACTTCCACCATGGGAGCAGCCACCATCACAAGGCAGGCCCACAGAGGTACACCTCAGGGTGGTGTGCTGTCACCACTACTGTGGAATGTGACAATCAACAATCTGCTTAGAAAATTGGAATCCTTGAGCATTAAAACCGTTGCATACGCAGATGATGTAGCGATAGCAATATCAGGATTTCACTTAGATACGATATCGCAAAGGCTAGAAACAGCACTAAATGAGGTTAATGCTTGGTGCTCTAGTTGCGGCCTGAGTGTCAACCCGACCAAAACGGAACTAGTACTCTTCACCAGGAGATACAAAGTTCCACAATTCATACCCCCGGCATTGAATGGTACTGTACTTACCATTTCGAAAAGTGCCAAATATCTAGGTGTTGTTCTAGATAGTAAACTCTCCTGGAGGGAAAATCTTCAGGTGAGGATAGAGAAAGCCGCTATGGCAATGTACATCTGTAGGAAAGCAATTGGCTCTACTTGGGGAATAAACCCCAAAGGAGTCGTTTGGATACTAGAGATGGTCATAAAACCTATCCTATTTTATGGGGTCTCGGTCTGGTGGAAAGCACTAGAATCAGCGGGAAACCAGACCCGTATAGAAGGTATTCTACGCAAAGCGGCACTTATGATAACAGGTGCCCTTAGATCCACGCCGACAAAGGCACTCTTCGCTATGCTTTGTTGGCTTCCTGTGGACTTAATGGCTAGAAAACTGGCCCTACATACGGCCGTTAGGCTAAACGCAATAGGCGTATGGAACTATAGACCATGGGGTCACGCTAGCATCCTAAATACAGCAAACAATATACCTAAACCCATTGACTACTGCACTCCCAAACCCTACTTCAATAGGAATTTCAATATCTCTTTGACAGAAGGGTTCTCCCCAGTGGACAGAGCCGTGCAGGTCTTCACGGACGGCTCTATACGAAGGGGAGGGGGGATATATATTCCAGATTTTGGAATTGAAATATCCTTCAGACTCCCGGACGAATGTAGCATATTACAGGCAGAAATATCCGCCATAAAAAGAGCAACACACTGGTTGAGTTATTATCGGATACACAATAGTAATATCCAGATAATAACGAACAGCCAACCCGCGATCAAAACCCTTGCAGGTGTATATTCTACATCATTACTTGTCCAAGAATGCCGCACAGTCCTGGATGAACTGGCGCAGCACGCAACCATCACACTATACTGGGTGCGTGGACACGGGACTACTTCAGGCAATATAGTTGCGGATGAACTAGCAAAGAGAGGACCCTACTCGGGGAAGTCGATGACAATCTCTGTGGGCTCCCTCTGTCGTCTTGCTGGAGACGCTTCGATACTGCCTTTCTTAATTCAGCTCAGGAAAGATGGCGAAATGAGCCTACCTGCGTTATATCGAGAATCCTTTGGCCTCGTCTAGATACTAAAAGAACCAGAAACCTCATTAGCTTTACCAGAAAGCATCTGAGGAATCTCATGGCCACACTTACAGGCCACTGCACTTTCGGAACCCACGCTAAACGTATGGGTCTCCCGTATAATGACTACTGTTACAGCTGCAATGATGAGGAAGAGGAGGAAAGCATTTCGCATCTTCTCTGCTTCTGTCCTGCTTTGGAGGATCTCCGTCTGCACTTCCTTTTTTTTTTTTTTTTTTTCATATACATATTAATTTATTGTATCTTCAAAAATGAACTAACAATAAGTAATCAAATCTTAAATCTAAATATAATTATTAGGCCCGACCAATATCGGACATAAGCTTAGTGATAGTTATAAATAATACATAAGTAGTGATAATCAAAAAGAAGTATTTTTAAGCAGTCCCATCTGGAGTGTTGGGTATAAGAGCCCTTGTGTCCCTCTTTTTTAAGCGGATGTGTCCAGTAAAGCTCAAAATATTACGGGCAAGCGGATTAGGATGTGACTCGAGTTTAGTTAAATATTTGCCTGCGTATTTTGCAATTTCTTCACTCACTAGTGGCATATTTAAATCACGATGAATATTTGAGTTTTTAACGTACCATGGAGCAGATGTTATCAAACGTAAAATTTTGTTTTGCCTTCGTTGGATTCTCTCGACATTTGAAGCTGAAGCAGTGCCCCACAGCTGAATTCCATAGCACCATATTGGCTTCAAAAGCGACTTGTATATCAAGAGTTTGCAGTCTAGGCTGAGTGTTGAATTTCTGCCAATTAACCAATATATTTGAGTCAATTTAAGTTTCATTTGGGTTAACTTAGAGTCAATATGATATTTCCATGTAAGCCTTCGATCAAGGTGTATGCCAAGGTATTTGACTTGAGAATGTTGAGGAATATTTTGATTGTTGATTCGAATGGGGGAACAGGTATCTTTTCTTAGGGTAAACGTTATATGAACACAATTTTGTTCATTTACTTTTATTCTCCATAAATTCAACCATATTTCAAGCTTGGTAATGTGTGCTTGGAGATTGCGGGATGCCTCATCAGGGTTTTTGTGAATACTCAAACAGGCTGTATCATCGGCAAATGTAGAAGTGTGTATGTTATTGCTCACAGGCATATCACAAGTATATAATAGATACAAGACTGGCCCCAGAATACTACCCTGTGGCACACCAGAAGATATAGACTCGGGTACACTCATGAAGTCTCCTTCCACAACGGTAAACTTCCTATCAACAATATAACTTTCCAAAAGCTTTTGTATGTTTATTGGTAGGTATGTCTTCAATTTTAAAACTAGGCCTTCGTGCCATACTTTATCAAATGCCTGAGAAACATCAATAAAAAGGGCAGAACAATACTTTTTTCCTTCAAATGTCCTCCTTACAACTTGAACCAATCTATGCGTTTGCTCAATAGTGCTATGCTGACTTCTAAAGCCAAATTGATGGTCCGGGATGCACCCACTATCAGCTAAAATTGTGGACAATTTAGTCATGAGCAGCTTTTCGAAAAGCTTTGAAATTGTTGAAAGTAAGCTTATAGGCCTATATGACTCAGCCTTGGTAAGATCTTTGCCTGGCTTTGGAATCATTTTAATCTTGGCAAGTTTCCAGTTATGTGGAAAATACTGCATTCGTAAAATGGCATTAAAAATAAATAGCAAAATTCTTATTGCAATATGAGGCAAGTTCATCAGCATCTTGTTACTAATGCCATCAATACCTGGAGCTTTCTTAGGGTCGAGTTCAGCAACTATTTTTTGTAGTTCATGCATCTTAAACCTTAAGGGACGAGGGGGTAGAGAGACTACACTCGGTAAATCGGCAGCACCCGCACATGAATTGGGAGTGAATACAGATTTTAAATGCTCAGAAAATAAGTTACCTTTCTCACTATCGCTTCTTGCCCAGCCTCCAGTCGAAGTACGCAATGGTGATTTGAGATCAACGGGTCTTTTAAGATTTCTAGTAGCGCGCCATAAAGAGTAATTAGATGTTGACGTTACATCAAGACCTTCTAAGTACTTTTCCAGTAATGCAGTCTTTTCCGACGATAGCAGCTCTTTGAGTCGTTTAGTACATTCTTTAAGTCTGATTTTATTTAGGGGTGATCGGTGTTGTTGCCATTCTCTTCTAGCTCTCCTTTTTTCACATACGAGACGTTCAATATCCGTAGAATAAATTCTATTAAAGCCAGTCTGCGGATAGGAAGTAGTGGCATGTTCAGCAGCCTGTTTAATATATTCGGTAAGATTGGCAATATTAAGTTCAATTTCATCAGGTGATCTTAGCTGAATGTTTTCTACGCAGTGACTACTAATATATTTTTTGAATCCTAGCCAGTTGACCCTATTAATCGTTTTCGCATATGAGTTAGTTAAATCACTCCTTAGTGGGTTGAAAATTGTAACTATTGTGGGAGAGTGATCGGAGGACAGATCTACAGAGCCCTCTACGTGAATTAAGTCCCTATGGATATTTTTCGTGACGCCAAAATCTATAACATCTGGAATTTTTCTTACGTCAGTAGGCCAGTAAGTAGGCTCCCCACTCGAAATGACATCTAAGCCCATTTTTGAAATTGTATTAAACAACGCTCTACCTCTAGGTGTAACAAGACGCGAGCTCCAGTACGTATGTTTTGCATTGTAGTCACCAGCTGCCACGAAACAAGATCCAAGCGATTTGTAGAACTTCTCATACTGATCTTCGGTAACTGAAAATCTGGGAGGTGAGTAAATTGATGATATCACGAAATTCGAACAAAAATTTTCTACGAAAATATTCGTAGCTTGCATATATTCTTCACTAACGTTCTCAAGGATATAGTGCTTGAGTCTTGACTTAATTAGAATTGCTGATCCACCGCATGCTCTCCCTCTCGGGTCCTTTGAATCATATAGAGTGTAACCATTTATCTTAAAGCAGCTTCTCGAAGTCAAGTGAGTCTCAGAGACCATCATTATATCAATATTTTTTTCCGTGAGGAAGTGCTCAAGTTCATTTTTATGTTGGCGAATGCCGTTTGCGTTCCAGAAACATAATTTTAACGTGTTCATGGTTTGTTGACTAATGCTTGAAGCAGAGTATTCTGCATTCTCAGCATTTCTTGCATCATGCTAGTCATATTTGTTGTAAAGTTGTTTATAGTTAGCACCAGATTCTCAATAGTAGCTTCAAGACGACTAAAGTTAAAGCTAGAGTTTGCATTCGTTGAATTACTTGGCGGTGGAACATTTTGTGTGGGAATAGAACTAGTCTTAGCAGCATCGGCATACGATACACGTGAAGTTACTAGTTAACTAGTTTGAGGAAGAGTGGCGGAGTAAGCATTTGCTGATTGAACTGGAGCTAATTTAGATTTTTGACCCATAGCCTGTTTAACAAAGAATATACACGGCATCCTCTGTAATTAGCGGTGTGATTTTCTCCACAATTACTGCATTTTTTTTCAGCTTGTACTTTTGGCTTGGTACAGTTAGCAGTACCATGCAATTCACCGCAGATAACACAAACTGTAGGTAATTTGCAGTAGGTTTTTGTGTGGCCATATTCTTGGCAATTATGGCACTGTACGGGACCTGAACGCTTACGTGGCTCTTCAACTGTGATTTTGCGGTGTAAAAGGTATTTTAGACTATAAATTGGGTGCGTCTCATTTTTTTTTAACTGTATATCATTCGGCTCCAGTTCAACACGAAATAGAGGCTGGGGAATCTTCTCTCTATTGATTATATTGGTAACATTTTTTACCTTAAATCCTTGTTCGATAAGTGCACATTTTACTTCTTCAGGCTCAACATATGAATCTATGCCCTTTAATACTATTTGTAGGCCTTTAGCACTCTTAAGTTGATATGTATAAAAATTTGTTTTATTTTTTTCAAACTCACTAACAATTTTTCGGAAATCTTTTTCATCATATATTTGGATTTTAGTTTCATCAATATTACCTCGTTTAATTGGAATGATGTGAAAAGTATTTTCACCAATGGTCGACAGTAGATTTTTTAGAAGCGCGTTTGAATTTTTTTCTCTCAGATAAATAGGTGGTGGCTTGAAAGACTTTTGCGATGATGCGGCGGGCTTGTCGTTTTTGTCTTGCAATAATGAAAAACGATTTTGACGATTGATAGAAGATGTGCTGTTATCCCTAGACATCTTTGGGGCGGATCCAATTTTAGTAGAATTTGGGCTTCGCCCGCGCTTTAAAATGGTTATATATCTGTCCATACCTACTTGTACCTTTGGTTTTGTACTACTGTTGTCTTCAGTAACAACTTGTTTAATTGTTGATCACGAGTCGGAAGCGGATGATATCGCTGAGTTAAATGTAGAAGTACTAGGCAATAATGTCAACGATTCACTAGTTGGCATTGGACAAAGCGAAGTTGATCGCTGACGAAACTGTGGTTTTGTCGTTAGAAAAAGTCTATTATCAGATTTTTGATTTTTATTAAGAGCTTCAGAACTCACAGCAAAATTATTATCAGATTTTTTATTTTTATTGTTATCATTATGAGCATCAAAACTCACAGTAAAATAGGCATTTCTGCCGTTAGAACTCACTTCACTATTTTTTTCCTCTGGGGTACTCATAAAGAGTATTCCTCAGGGGTATTTTGTATGTTTTTTTGTTTACGGTTTTTTTTTGTTTTTGTTATTTCTATATGTAAAAATATTATCAAAGCAAAAAAATGCTTATTTATCAAAGTTAATATGTACTACGAATATTTTTTGTATGCTTTTTTTTTTGTTTAGTTTGTATATAAGAAAAATTCCGCTATTACGTCTGTTCACTATGAAGGTACAACGAGAACTCGTCTGCACTTCCTTGGCAGAATATCCTTCAATAGCTTGTCCGAGTTATCGGAAATAGGACTTAGAAACCTAAGTCTATACATTAGGAGCAGCGGCTGGTATGGCCGCTAGCCTTCACGGCATGTGTATGTACTAGGCCCTCTCCTTGTCCCACTTTTCACTTCTTCTCTACTCTATTCTCCATCTATATCCTCTCCATCTATATTCTCCATATACTTCCGGTCTCCCCCCTTATTCTTATACTTTCAACTTACAGGCAGCACAAAGGGATCATCGTATTGGACCCAAGTGAGCTAGACTCCTATATTTTCATTCTTCACTAGCAGCCTGCTAACCTAACCTAACCTAACCTATATTTCATTGTAGTTTTGTTCACAAAATTGAAAGTATGATAGCGTTGTTGAGAGCATAAGAAAAAAACGTTGTCAAAATAAAATAGATTCTATCTATCGACTGCTTTTTTGTGTCAATTTGTATGGAGAATGTGTTTATGCCGCAATTCTGTTTGATCATTAAGGCAGTAAGGATTTATTTGAAGTCACTTTTCATTAAATATTACAATTTCTATTCCATTTTTAAAATATTTCAAAAATATTTTTATTTTCCCCTTATTAAAGCGAAGGCAGAGGTTTTGTTACTTTCATCTCCAATATCAAATATTTTACTTAAAAAGGAAAAAGAAATTCTTAAATTTTCATTTAAATAGTGTTTCGACTCTGTCATGCATAAATGCACATCAATGTCATATCTAATTTTTGGCATTTCAAGCAAACAGGTAACTCTCTTATAACACAGAACTTTGCTAAATACTCGTATGATTCAAGCAAAAGGGAAACAAGCTCTGGCCATGAGTTCTGGCATGGTGGGAGAATTGGAAAGTTATATGTATGTGTGTACATACATAAATCTTGAGTTAAGATGGATCTTGACTTGCCACAAATATTTTAGTACCTTTTGCCACAGAATTCTAATGAAATTGACAAAATATATATTTTCCATTTTAGAACATTTTGACTCGCATTTACCCCGTTAAAAGAGGACTGTCTGTAAATATTTTACATACGTGTACATTCCTATAGAACCTGTTGCCAGGCATATCGTGATGATAACGACAATGTTGCTTATGCTGGTGATGCTAAAATACATTTCATTCACATCAAATGTACAACATATCACACTGACATTCTCCTTCCGTAGTCATATAATTGGAATCTAATAAAATTATAATTCATAAATGTTTTACATCATTTGCAAGTTTGTTCTGTATTTGACTGTCTCTAAATTAAACAAATTACATAAGTAAATTTCCAAAAGCAATTTATATACACAAGTGCAGACATGAATATTGAGTTAAAAAAGGAATTTATGGTTATGAATGTAAACATTTCAGTTAAAGCAGTCATTCGTTCAGATGTTAGATAATTCAATGGCACACCTCAAAAAAAAGAGTTCATGTGATAATTATTAATTAACAAATGACAGCAAAGTTAATGGTAAATATTCTGACAAACACTTAGTAGAACGGAACAATTAGCTGTTTTCGAAGGCCACTACACCTTCATCATCAGCGTTCTTTGTGTTTGTATATTTCTGCTTTATATACTCACCGGTTATTGGAAATGGAATATGTGAATTGTTTTGATTCACCGTGTTACAATTTGCTGAAAGCTTTTTTGTAATGAAAGCTCAATTTTACCATCTCTAAGTTTACAACAGTATTGACATTGTAGTTTGTTCTTTACTATTTATGCACATGTAAGTTAATTTGCTTATTTTTGTTTTACTTCGAACAAATTTTTTTTTGGACAATAAATTTAGTTTTTGGGCAGTTGAGTCACCGTTTTAAGTCTCACCAAGAAGTTTCGAATACCGTTGTGAATAGTTTGGGATACAGTTTTTAATCAAACTTTATATACGGCTTCTGATATCTAGGATACTTCTCTTTAAACATCAAATTATTTCCCAGACACAAGAATACCTGCTTAAAATATTATAGTCCCGGATTTTAAAATAAAAACGTTTTTCGAAATGCAAAAGAATCCATTAATCAATTTCAAAAATACCCAGCAAAAAATTACACATTACCATCAGAACTACTCGCCATATAATGACTTACTTTTCTGATTACCAAATTTCATTACTCGCTTACAAATCACATTACCTAAAATGTAAAAAAATTATGTACAAGCTGCTAAATGAGGAGAATATTTTTTTTTAGATTAAATAGATTACGTGAACAAGTTGTTAAATAAAAAAAGTAGGTACTTCTCAAGAATCGATTATTTTAGTCTCACGCCTTGTTAAAATCATTAAGTTGGTAATACAGTAAGGAAAAGCTTTCACCGAAAATGCTTAATTCCAAACCCGATAACCTTTTTTGAAATTTTTTGCTGGGTTGTTATAGCGCTTATAGCGCACTTATCTCTAAGCAAAATCTAGTACTTACGAGATTTCGAGCAGATATTTAGAGTAGATTTCCCGCACAAAATAAAATCTACTACGTCAATAGGTTTTATCGAAACACATTGCCAGACATGCCGGAGAGATAAGCAAAAAAAATTATAGAGATATGTATATAGAGCACTGGTGGGCACTGTCAATGTAGTGCGAGCTACCCACCAAACACAAAGTCAAGCGTTTGAAAGATAATGGTGCATTATATATTTATACATAAATAGACATATTTTCTATCTAGAAAAAAACGTTGATTAAGTAAAATTATTAATTGCAAATAAAACTTTTTCTAAATAAACAGTGAAATAAAAAAAATTAAAAAAGATAGGACAATAATTTATCATGTTTTCCATTTAAAAAAAAAATAAATAAAAGAATGGTTGCTTGGTGGAGCACAAAGGTGCAAATTCACCAAATAAAATTATGTGGTTGGATGTATCAAACTTAATAAGCTTTGATATTTGTCGGCATGGAAGATCATTTTCAGATGGGAAACATATTAAAAATATTTTTGATTTTATTTAAAAGGTTTTCCCTTTCCTTACCATTAAACTTATTCATATTACTATGAAAAGCATCATAATGTCTTTTAATGACATATTCCTTTTTTTCCTTAAGCTTTGATAACATAAAAGGCATTGTATGTTACCAAATGCATTATTTATAACAAAATAATTTTCGCATATCATCATCAATTTGAAATGAAACACGTATGTTTGCTGGACAAATATTCTTGAAAAAAATATAAAAAATATGTAAGCATCCGCCTGATATGCATTCATCGCTGTCTCATCGACGACTAAATTAAAGAGGGTAAGAATACGTGTGAATATTCTCTTCACAATTGTGCCAAGAAACGCCAGAGTCTGATATAGAGGGACAGAGCGAGCATTGTTGCCATTTTGGCATTTTCACTGCTAGATTTATTTAGCATACTCTTTTGTAAAAAAGGATTAAACTTCAATCCTTTAATAATTAAAGTTTTTCAAAAATCATTGTAAATCATTCGTGGGCGCTGTGTATGTATTGGTGAACTGTCAATGTATTGAGGTTGCGAGCTACCCACCAACCATAAAGCCACACACAGTTAAAATATTAATTGAAAATAACCCCATTTTCTAAGCAAACAGTCAATCGTAAAAAACTTTTTAATATTTTATTTTGTTATGGTCCTCTGATAGCAATTATTTTTTTTTTTTATTTTTTTTTTAAATAAATATTTGTATTTTTATTTAAAATCTTTTTCTTTCCCTACTATTAAAATAATGAATAACGCTATGAAAAACATCCTAATGTTTTTTAATGACATATTCCTGTTTTCCTTAAATCATTGATAACATAAAAGGGATTGTATGGTACCAAATTTGTTATTTATAATAAAATATTTTTCGCATATAATGTATTTGAAACGCGCATCAATAATGTATATATAATATCTAACAATTTATTTTTTCTTCTGTAAAACATTTTAGCAGATATTTTAAACCGATTTAGCATTCTCCCATCATAATTTTCTGGCAACACTGAGAGAGAGAGAGAGAGAGAGAGAGACAGTGAGAGGCAGATAGATAAATAAAGAGAGAATTTCCACTGTTGGAGAGAGAGACTGTCAGATTTTTCCACTTGTTTGGCGTCCAAATATTTGGTTTGTCGAAATGGCGATTTTTCTGGCGATAAATACGGCCTGTCCAACGATGTCACCAGAATTCGTTCGATCGAATACTTACATTGAAAACAACAACAAATGTTATTATTGCTTGCAATACAAGTTGTCGATCGAACGATTTCTGATGACATCGTGGGACAGGCCGATAAATTTGTTGGCGATTTTTTAACTAAATTGAACTTGAAAATTTTTGTAATTCAGCGAATAAATTAAATCAATTTGATTTTGATGATTTTTCTTATAATAATTAGGGATGTAACGAATGTTCGCATTCGCTTTCGCATTCGCAAATAATTCGCTTACTTTTGCTATTTGCATTCGCATTTGTATTCGCTAAAATGTAAGCGAATACTAAAGACAAAATTATTGGAAATATTTTCCAGTTTTTGTAAAAAAAGGCAGTGTTTGATTTGCGCGAAAATATTTTCTACTTCAGACTATTCTGTTAAAAATGGTAAGCACCATTCATTACTTCGTTCAAAAAATTTGAAATGCAAAAATATTAACTAATCCTTTTTTGTTGTAAATTTTTTGCGAAACAAGTGCCACTCATATTATTTCGCATGAAAACTTAAAATGTTGAAGATATATTTCATATGTTTTTTTTTCATGAACAATTCATTCCAATTTTTCTTAATATGTATTTTGGTAGCATTTTACAGGAAATGTTGAACTTAGTACAAGGTCTTAAGGCCAAAGTACGAATGGGTTGATTGCCTAACATTTTGTAAATTTATTTTTAATTATTATCTATACTTATTTTAATATGATTTCATATATCTTTCAGTTTAACAATTTTGAATAAATATTTGCTGAATTCAAGACTCAAGTGGATCTATCTATACAACACAACTTCATGTTCTTAGACAAATTTATTTTCATGTGATTTTTTAACGTATTGTAATATTTGCATTCGCTTTCGTATTCGCTTTCGCAAAAATTAAAATGTATTATTCGTTTTCGCATTCGCATTCGCTAAACTGGTATTCGTTACATCTATAATAATAATCAAATTAATGCATTTTGCATTTGGATGCAAAAAATTTACAAGAAATAATTTTTATTTATTTATTTATATTTGCTTTTGGCGACTTTCTGCTAAATTTTTGTACGATTATTTTATAAAAATATATATTAAAAAAGTGTTATATAAAAACAAATTTATTACCAAATATATATTAAGAAAAACTACATAACTGATTGTGGCGACATTTGGCGATATTTGAAAGCAATTTGGCGAAATAGGTCGAACAAATTCTGACAACCCTGTTGGAGAGTTCCAATCACGGCACGGTATATTAAATATTACATTTCCAGCCTTCGGCTTACTTCTTTCCAACATATTTTTCCTATATTTAATTAGTTTTCCCATATTAAAATTAATATTTTAGATTACCAAGATATATAATATAATCAATCTTTGAAAACAAGTTTTTAAGTTTAGTTTATATAAAAAAATATCATATTAACTCTTGCAAGCAAAAAATACACAAAAATATTGAAACGCAAATAAACACCTACTATGTATTGAAAAGATTACAGAAGAATGAAAGACATTACTGTTCTACTCGTACTTCCCACCTGTAGGGTTGAAATAAATGCATAAAGTTAAAACGATAAAAAAATTATTTTACAGCAAAAAATAACTATAGATTCTTACATTTACATAAAAAACCTTTACATACCATTATAAATATTTTTCAAAACTCTGTTGCTTATGGCAGTAAAATGTTTATTTTTTTTATAATATGCAGAAGTCTTAAGTTCGAGTCGTAAATAGAAAAAAAATCATAAATTTCAATAGATTTATTTATTGCCAGTGGAAGACAAGAGACATTAAACTATGAAACAGCTTGGGAATCAGTAAGAAGAAATTAAACACCATTTTCAATAGAACCAGAAATAGCAATTTAAATACATATTATAAGAAATTTTATTGTCAAATCAATAATGAATTCCAGTTCCTACAAGAACAGTATAAAACAATTGACCGGTCATTTGATCGGTAGTTATGCCGGATATATTCATCATTACATAGAACAAAGTTTGTATCACATTACTGAGGGCGAAATGAGAAATGTGACTAATGAATTCCATAGAACACATAATATATGCTCGAACTTCTCACTTTACTGCTTTTTATGAATCAATGATGGCTTAATTGATCATAATTGATGGATATACCTATTATTTATAGCCCTCTTCACGCCTCATTTAAACTATAATGTATATTACATTTTTACAATTATCTATATATATATATATATATATATATATATATATATATGTATATTATATATACATAAGTTAAACTTTGAAAATTTCTTTTATTCACTGTTGTTTTTACTTAACTTTTATTAATACTTTTATAAATTTTAATTTCACAGAATGAACGATTTCTATATTCTACAGTAATACGCGATGCTTGATTATTTTTGGCATATGAACATATATTCCACTCTAACTTATATGTATATATGTACGTCATTAGGGAACCTTTACCCCAAAATTTCTGAGAACAACTAAGAATTAGGAGTGTCGTAGTTCGACTACGTCGTAGTTCGACTACGTCTACGACGATTTTGTACTAGATTAAATAAAAAATGTTGCATTGCTCTTTAGTCTAGTACAAAATCGTCGTAGTCGAAGTCGTAATACGACACTCGTAATAAGGCCCAATAACTCTAGTTGTTCTAAGAAATTTTGCGGTAAAGGTTCCCTAATATTCAAAAGTTCAAAAAATATCAGAGTTGAAACGAGAACTCAACCATGAACATGTTTTTTATTTTCTTACTTTACCATTGCTGCATTGGCTGACTTTTTTCAGCTCGAATTGTAGTTGTAAGAAGTATGTAAAGAAATTAATGGCCTGTCCCACGATGTCACCATAAATCGTTCGATCGACAACTTGTATTGCAAACAACAATAACATTAGAAAATTTGTTGTTGTTTTCAATATAAGTATTCGATGTAACGATTTCTAGTGACATCGTGGGACAGGCCGTAAATGTAAAAATTAACAACACCTGTTCAAGAATAGAGTGTTGCCACACAAGTATTTTTTGCAGCCAATCTGCAAAATGTTTTGGGGGCTTTAAACTGTCTATTCACAGAAAGCCCGGACATTAACTTTTAAAATCAGTCTTTAGAACCTGACTATTTTGGAAAACCCCTTAATTTTGATTGACAGAGTTGTAATAGAGTGATTCAGTTTGTGTAACAAACTAACATTATGGAAAGGTCTTAGGACCTTTAACTTTTTTACTTTAACACATCATTGTTTTAGTGCTGCTTAACTTTTATACCGAAGTTTTTTTTTTTGTTTTTAAGAGAAGTAACACTCAGGCAATGAATGCTTACTAATATTACTAGGTGTTACCTTCTTTACGAAAGGGATAGTGATAGAGAAGACAGCTGGTGAAGGAAGTGATATAGGAAATCTTTATTATTTTACAATTCTGTTATTTGCACGCTTTTTTAATAATGCAGTGTGTTACAGCGCCTCTGGTGTTAAATGAGGCGTATTAAATATTTTTTAGGCTCTGTTTAGAAGCTATTGAATTGGTTATTTTACTTCACCGATGATTCTGCTACACAGCGAAGGAGGGCGCTCTGATGTTATATTAGTATTAGTATCTGCTCAAATCGGTATAGTTCAGTGACCAGTGACTATGCCTTCATCACTTGAACTTTCCTACAACAACTGATACAAATTGGCACTAATGCACATCAGAAAAAATGTTTGGTGTTGTAATTTAATGACTGTTGGAAACCGCGTTCGAACCCAAGACCTTCGGTTTTGTAGTCAGCGTGCGAACTACTTCAGCCAACCCAAAATTACATACATATATTTAATTTTTCATTTTGCAAACACATAAGAAAAATAGTTTAAGAAAAAAAAACTATCCCAGAAGTATTTCAATTACTAGCAATTTAAAAAGAAGAGAAAAAGCAAATAAGTCGCTATGCTGCAATATTTTTGACAGATGCTTGCGTTAATGCTTATAAATTCCAAAAGAGATGTTGATAATAATAAACATGTCTATTGATAACGATTTTATTCAGCAGCACAACACAAATAAATAATATAATTTACGCACACATGTAAAAGCGAAAAGGTTAGTAGAATAAATAAAGCGGCCTTTTGAAAGGCCTTGCTAATACCTTTTTAATATTCTGCCATACAGAAAAATATATACAATTGTAACGACTAATTCAAGGCAAATTCATATGAAAATGTTTTAACTGTCTAGTAACTGGATTCAGTTCTTAATCTTATAATAAACAATAATAACATAATTTGGATTTTCGTCAAAAGCCATTACCTGGATTCAGTAACTTTTTGCGAACCGAAGATCGTAATATTCATCGATATATTTATTCTCTTGCAGTAACGTTAATGTCATTCTGCAATTTCTTTTTTGCAATAGTGTACAGCTGTTTTACTCGCCATTTAGTTCTATATCATGTGGCAAATACGCCTACGAAATGTCAAAATGCGATTGGGACTCGCACACGAAGGGTTCCGTGAGGACACTACATATGTAATACTATACGAACTTCAGGCTATAAAATTATATTAAAAAAATTGTGGGTGTGCCTCCGCCCACTTTTTTTACAATGGGACCCATGAAAAGCTATACCCTTTCAGACAACAAAAAAAATGTTTACAATCGGTCTAAAATGACTCTGTACATGAAGTAACACACCTAAAAAAAATAGAGACCAATTGTTATCCTCCTCCAATTTTTGAAGTCAGTTAATAATCGAATATCTTATCTGTACCTGGATTCTGTAGCTTTATCTTACGTATTCAATATTATGTGGTATCTCTGTATAGAAAATGTGAAAATAAGCGAAAAGCACAAAGAATAATTAAGAAAAACTCATTGAATTTGATCTTGTGATTTAATTTTTGTTCCCTCCAACCGACAACGAGTATCGTTAAAATATGTTTCTGAATAGCAAAGTCGATATATTTTCGTTACATTTATTATAGCGATACGATTATCGTAATAAAAGTTACTGAATCCAGTTACTGATGCAGACATTAAAATAAATAAATTAAGTACCCGGTAAACTTTTTTGTTTTTTGGCGATTTTTTTTTAAGTTCTGGCGGTTTTTCTTAGTTTTGGTGCTTTTTTCGCTTTTAGAATTTTTTTAGGTTTTTGGCGATTTTTTTCGGTTTGGCGAATTTTTCAGTTTTTAACGATTTATTTTAGTTTTAGAGATTTTTTTTAATTTTGCGCTTTTCTCGATTTGGCGATTTTTTTTAGGTTTTTAAAAAAAAATTCGGTTTTTTCGGCGATTTTTTTTTCTTTTGGCGTTTTTAAAAATTTCAAGGGTTTGCCTTAGGGTTTCCAAGATACAGAAATTTGAAAAAAAATTACATTAACTGATAGAATACCCTTTAATTTAATTTATTTAATAAATTTAAGTGTAGTCTGCATACTAATTTTGAAAGTTTTAATTGTTTCCATTTCCTTTTCACCTTTGGTGTAAGGAACCCTAAAAAGATCACAAAATGTTCATTAAGTATAAAATTTCCTTTAATCTCCAACTATATATTAACTTTTTTTGTCACTTTAACACTTTTTCCCATTAGTGAAAAGTTGTTGCTTTAGAAGAAGACGTATTGTCAAATGACCACAGATTTTTCTGTATGATATTCCTGGTATGAATTTTTCAAAGCGAATGGAGGGTGAGTCTATCTTATAGCAATAGCAAGTTAATATTTTGTATTGAAGTTTTTATAAAATTATATTTACAGCTGTTAGAGAAACGTTTTTTTTTCATTTTTGTCAGGGAAGTACAAACTTAAATACATCTAAGCGAATTTATGATAGAAAAAGGCCTTTTACAAGGCCTGTAATACAAACGATTTCTAATTTTGTACCGCTGAGTGACATATATGTACGTGCACACAAAGTACGTGAGTATGCATGAAAGCTTTTATATACGTGTGCGTAGAGATATAAAATGTTATTACCCTGCAGGAGAATAGGTGTCAATTGTCTAAAAGGTACTAGTATAATTACTAGAACAGCAAGAACTAGTGCGAAAAGGGTTAAATTTGTTGTATAAAATTACTAGTTCTGATGAGTACTAGTATATGAAGTAGTTCCAAGGCACCACATTGCAAAATAAATTTTGACTGTCTAACAGAGCACTTGCACTGTACGAAAATTGGTATTATACAATTATTAAAGTTTTAGGTTCACCTATAAATAATTATAATCAAATAATTACAATTAACCTTTTGTATTTTTGAATTTTGATAAATAATTGCGAATTTTAACTAGCAGTTGTCACTGGGTAACAAAGGAATAAAACCACCAATTTTATAGAATTTTTCTTTGCAAAAGAACTGGTAATTTACTAGTCCTAAACTAGTACCAATTGCACTAGTAATTTTTTAAACACACTCAATGCTAATTTGTGCATTAACATGTTATAGGAAAGTTTACGGTTGGGAACTAGTGGTGGTGGCTTCTGTACTAGTAAAATACCAGTTGGACACTAGTTCGATCTCCTGCAGGGTAGATACAATTCAAACGTGTGAGAAGTTTTCTTACATGCCAGCACACATTAATCCATTATATTCACACTTGAAGAATCAAAGAACGAACATCAGCCAATATTATAAAATAAGATGAAAAGAAATGGAAACCAAAACAGCGACACATTCATTGAAGCTCCTTCATGTTTCAATCTTTCATTTTCAAAGCCAATATTACAACTAAAAGTATGGTAGCAAAAATATTTTATTCACTCTGTTTCTATTGTTCGCTTTGGGAATAGGGATGAACATATATCTACAGAAGTTTATAATTATACGAGTATGCTGTAGTTAAAACAATAAAGAATATACACTATGTATGTATGTGTGTGTACTATACATTGTATATATAACAAACACAGCACACTTCACAATGTCTGCAGCTGATTGGAAACGGTGTGTATGTAATTGTTAATTTGACATTACTAAAAAAAAATTATGTTAAAGAAATTATTCTACACTTTAAAGGAACACCCTTTCATTTAACTATGTATATGCCTGTTTGTTTCCATGTACACTTAACAAATTTACACATGTTTTTGTGCATGTGTGTGTGTGTCTGTTTGCACTTCATATTATTAACACGATATGTTGATAACAACTCGCAAACACATCAACTGTTTGTTGTTCAAGGATATGTCAAGTGTTAAATAAAATATATAATTGCAGGCATATACATATATACATACGAGTACATATGTAAATGTACACACAGAAAATTTTCTTCTAAAAAAACAATGTTGATTTAACATTTTTCGGCATGGTTATTCAATATGACATTGACAACATCAACAGTAATCCTAAAAAAACATTAAATAGAACAAAACTAAGCAAATTAACTAACATGTGCATAATTAGTAAAGGACAAACAACAATGGCAAGACTGTTGTAAGTTTAGAGATGGTAAAATTAAGCTTTCATTACAAAAAAAAGCTCTCAGCAAATTGTAATACCATGAATCAAAACATTTCACATATTCCATTTGCACTGAAAAGCTGAATATATATAACAGAAATATACATCAACTGACACCACACACAGTGGGCCAAGCACAAAATAACACTGATGGTGATGAAGTTGTAGTGACCTTCGAAAATAGCTAGTTGTTCCGTTCTACTAAATGTTTGTCACAATATTTACAATTAACTTTGGTGTTATTTGCTCATTAATAATTAAAACATGTAATTTGGTTTACAAATTGATTGAGCCTAAGCTCAATCATAAATATGGAATATTTTTCCTCTTGAAATAACTTTATTTTAAAAATTTAAAAAAATTTTGTTAAAATCAAAATGAAGAATTATGTTGAATCAATATTATTTCAAGTTGAAATAATATTATTTCAAGTTGAAACAATATGAGTTTGATACTAAAATAACTCGAAGTATATGGAATTAAAGTTATTTCAAGTTAAAAGGTTATGGGGTGGCGTTGACTACAAAACCGAAGGTCCTGGGTTCAATCCCTGTATCCAACAGTCATTAAAAAATAACAACACTACGCATTTCTCTGATTTGCACTAGTGTCCCTTTGTATCAGTTGCTGTAGGAAAGTTCAAGTGATGAGGGCAAAGTCACTACTGGCCACTGAACTATACCGACTTCAGCAGATACTAATCCTAATGCAACATCAGAGCGCCCTCCTTCTTTGTGTAACAGAATCATTGGCGAAGCAAAATAATCAATAAAAAGGCTACAAAGCAAAGCTTCAAAAAATTAATATACCTCATTTAACATCAGAGGCGCTGCAAAACTGCATTATTAAAAACGTGCAAAAAGTACAGTTGTAAAAAGAATGAAGCTTTCCTCTATATCTTCCTTCACCACCTTACCTTCCTAAAGAAGGTAAACACCAAGGCGAATTTATTACAGGTGATGGCAGGATTACAAAATTACAACAATGCAAAAAACAACATGCTTTTTTAGTTCATCAAAACTGTCAAAAATATAACTAAGGCGAATTTATTTGTTTACAAAATAAAAATAAAATGCATTGAACAAATTTTTGAAATTTTCATAAATATATAATTTTGTATTGTATTTAAATAGTTTGATGAACTATTTCTTGTGTTTTTGAGTGCAACTAAACAAAATCAGTGGGGAGACTTGGGTTGCTTCCAAGACTTGCGTAGCCCTCGAGCCATAACCACTTGTGCATAATTAGCTGGTTTTCTAACGGCATCATCAGCTTCATCGTATTCAAAGGTTTCCACTATCTTCATTTCGTCGAAAGCAATCACACAAATTTTATCCTCAGGTTCAAGGTCAGTAATCTCTCGCATAAGATCAATGGCAGTTGAGAGAATACCTTCGCTGAGTTTAACTTTACGGCACCAGCGCTGTAATGTGGAAACATGTGGCAGTGGAAATCCTTTTTTATATAGGTGGTTATATGCCCGGGGCCCCGAAGCTTGTAGACATATTGCACTTGATATGTCTGGCCATCTCCAGTTAACGTAACTAGGACTCATAAGTTTACGTATCTGGCCTTCCGTAAATATAGTACGCATAGCATTAATGGCTGCATTTGCTTTGTCCAGGCTCAACTTTAAATCCTTGACTTCAGTCTCTAAGCTCTGAATTTTCTTTAAATATTTTTCAACATATGTTGGGGGTACGGGTCTACAGCCAAAATTGTTTATCCGTTATGAGAAAAATTAAAATTCAAAATTATTAAATAAACGAAAATTCCGCGGGAAACTAAATGCACATTGAAACGGCTTTTGAAATTTTGTACTTACTCAGTTTGAGTTTCCTTTTCCGAATAAAATTGGTTTTCTTTTTTTACTTCCTTTGCTTCCCAAAAATGATTTTGCTCCAATGGAGAGCAAACGTCCATATAAGAATATTGCACTGCGGTTGCAACTGCATTTTTAATTGGCATTCTTAAATATATCCGTATTATATAAACATGTGCATATGTATGTATAATTTAATTAAAAATAAACGTTTGCTTACATGGGTACAGCATTCGGCAACAACATAACATTTCCTCCCGTTTTTATAATATGAGACGGTGAAAAATGGTCTGCGCAAATTACAGCGAATTTTGAAAAAACCAGACTGAAAATTTGGCTCCACTTAAGCCTGCGGTCGTCGCTAGGAACGCGAAAGAAACTTCCACTTCCAGCTACCCATTTTTTTTTTTTGCAAATACAACAGGATTTCATTATTTTCCTTTATTTAATTTATAAATAACACGTAAATTTTATTTAAAATTAGTATTTTTTTATTTCTTCTCACAATTTTTACACCAATTTCTATTTTAGCTTGTATTTTTTATTTTTCACGTTAAAATGTATTATTTTAAATTTCTTATTTTGAATTTTAACGTAAACAACTTTTGAAGTTTTCGATGAACTTAATTTAAAAAAAAAAAAATAGCTCAGCGGTGTTTCCGCTACCACCTGTAAGTGAATTCGCCTTGGTAAACACCTAGTAATAGTAGTAGGCATTAATTGCCTGAGTGTTACTTCTCTTGAAAATAAAAAAATAAAAAAAATTTATACTAAAATAACTAGAAGAACCATGTGGAATTGAAGTTATTTCAAGTTAAAACAACATGAATTTAGTCCTCTTATTTAATGAATAATTTAATGTACGAGATTGTGTGTATTGGCACAGGAAAATGAAACAATCGGTCATGTCACAGAGTTCAATTCCGTTCGGAATCGGAATTGAATAATCCTCAAAATGTCAAGCCGTAGCCGGAGCATACCCCAGCATACCACCGCCTCTCACAGTCTGCACACACCTGACAAATTTCCTTATTTTAGTTTTCTTTTTTAGACACTATCTCCTACAAAAATGGGCTGGATTGAATTCCGGTTCCGAAAGAAATTAAATTCTGTAACATGGCCGAATATGTTATTTTTAAAAAACTTAATCAATAAATTGCAATCAAGATTTTTGCATGATGATTTTATATTAATATTTTTTCTGTGTGTATGTATATACACATATATATATATATATATAAGATTGGGAAAGGGTATGCGTGTGTGTGAGCACACTGTAACCACAAAAATGTAAATAATAATATGTTGTAAATATGTCGAGTATTTAATTTTGATTTTTATTTGATTTATTTTATTGGGAAAATAACATAAAGCCAAGAAAGAGGGGGTGCGTATTTCTAAGTAAAAGAAAATTGAAAATTCACACAGTTTTAAAGTAAATATATTTATATTTGCCGTTAACCAATAACGAGAATGTAGCTGCAGCCTGCTAGTGAACGAAAGTTAATTGATTTTTGTGGGTTTTCATGTTACAAACAAAACCCAGCTGAACTTTCTACCTTTAACCATTAATTATTAATAGCGCAGATTTTACTTGCATGAAGTTGGCATGAGAAAAAAATTATTTTTATCAAGTATTGCAGCTCCAAATTTAATTAACTTCGAAGAATAATTAAATTATAATAATACTCATTCATATTCATTATTATCATTAATTGTATTTATATGAACGAATTTTTAATTCAAGGAATAATTTTTCTTATTCAGTCTTTTCAGACAGTTCAGCATTTTTAATCCCTTTTTTTACTTCCCGCTCTCAAAAATAGCAAGTTACTGATTTTATCACAACTCTACACACAGAAAAATGTAGCAATGTAAAGTCAACATGCAAAAATGTTGATTGCAAATCATATTAAATTTATGAGAAAACATACCAGTCATTTGCTCAAACAACGACATAGCTCAAAAAAAACTACTTTGGTCCTTATAAATATGCAAGACGAATAAGCGATGTCCGTCTTTCCATCCGTCCGTCTATCTGTAAGTGAAAGCTCCCAGAAAATCTATAGAATTCGGTCTTGAACTGGTGTATCAGAAATTGTCCGAAATAGATTGGTATTGAAAACTGAAAATCAGCAGAATCGAAAAGCCGGTTTCAGAGCTGGAAAATTTAAACTTTTTTTTGCCATGTAAAAGTAACTAGCTGAAACTAATATTTGTTTTTTTTTTTTTTTTTTTTTTTTGATAAATAAACACATTTTATATTTTATATTATTTGATTAAATTGGTATTCAAAATAAAAATAAAATAAAAAACCATTGCAGGGTTGGAAAATTAATTTTGTTTTATATAAAAGTAACCTGCTAAGATAATTTTCTATTTTGCTCTATAAAATAAACATAAATTATATTTTTAAAATTAAGAATTTGCTTTGACAAACCATGAAAATCTAAAAGTGTGATTCCAGGGTTGGAAAATTTAATTTTTTTATATTAAAGTAACTAGGTCAAATTAATTTTTTCTTTTTCTTTATATATTAAATATACGGACTTTGGTGTAAAAAATTTCAAATATATAAAACAGCTTCAGAACTGGAACATTTTAACCTTTCTTTTGTATATGGGCATTTCCACAGGAATGTCAACTATTTGTAGCGTGCGCGACACCAAGAAAATATGCTTGCTTTTTTTAAAGAAAACAAAACTTTTTTTTACTTCTTTATATATTTGTCTAGGCCGTCAGCAGCTCTACGTTAGATAAAATTTTAAGAAAAATTAAGTCACGTTGTTCAGAAATATAAGGTCAATTGCTTGCTGTCGCACGCGACAAAAAAGTGAAATTTCGCGGAAAAAGTTCCATATACATATGTATAAGTAACTACATAAAATTAATTTTGTTTTCTTGTTAATTAAATATTTTTTATTTTATTACGAAATAAATTAATATTAAAATCAGCAGAATCGAAAAGCCGATTTCAGAGCTGGAAAATTTAAATTTTATTTTGGCATGTAAAAGTAACTATTAGTTTCAGAATATTTGTTTTTGTTTTATTTTTTTTATTATAAATAAACACATTTTATATTTTAGTAATTGGTATTAAAAATAAAAATAAAATAAAAAAACTATTGCAGGGTTGGAAAATTTATTTTTTTCATATAAAAGTAACCTGTTAAGATAATTTTATATTTTTCTCTATAAAATAAACATAAATTATATTTTTAAAGCAAAGAGTTTGGTTTTGGAGAATCCAACAAAATCTAAAAGTGTGATTCCAGGGATGGAAAATTTAACTTTTTTTATATACAAGTAGCTAAGTCAAATTAATTTTTCTTTTTCTTTATAAATAAAATATATTTTATGTTTTAAAAGGAAGAAGGTTGGTAAAAAAAATATAAAACAACTCCAGAGCTGGAAAATTTTTAGCTTTTTTTGTGTATATATAAGTAACTACATACAACTATTTTTTTTTTTTTTTTTTTTTTTTTTTTGTTAATTAAACATATTTCATATTTTATAACGAAATAAATTAGTACTAAAATCAGAAAAAAGAAGTTTCCAGTGGTGGGTAATTGTATTTTTTTTAATTATGCTCTAAGCACAATTAAGTTTCAAATTGATGGCCATACGGTGACAGCTTGCAACGATTTCTTTTTAATTTTTAGAGCATTGAGATAACATAAAACATATCGCTAAAGAACAGTCATAACTACAAAATTAATTAAAGAACATATTCCATTTCCCTGAAACTATTACTTTCTAAGGAACAAAACCGACAAATTCTTTGGGATTAAATAGTTTACATAATATCGCAATATACGTGAACGTTAAATATTGGCAGTAGGAATTGAATGGAAACACAAAACACAGTTTTGTAGTATTAAGTTTTACTATATACCGGAAAATATGAAAGAAGTTAACTTAGTTGGTATGGAGGTACAGTAGAGTGGTTCGAAAAAAAAAAACAGTTGCGCCAGTCAACCCCTCGGATTAAAGATAATGTAATATCAGTTCCAAAAATATTTTTCTTAATTTTTGCCACGCCTACAAATACCGCCCCACTTTTAGTATTTTGTGCACTGTGTCGCCATTTTTAGGCCGATCATTACATTTTGTATACCGGTGTTCATGTGTCTGTCTTAAAAATATATGTATATAATAATAATTTTGAGCTTTTCAGTTGAGCATCGTCATGAGAACAACCTCAATAGCAAAAGGCTTTCTATGACATTACAACAAGTTATTTGATTCCACTTTTAAAGCAAAAGCCAATTATTAAAAGAATTGTGTAGAATATTGAATATTTGCTTTTATCTTGCCTTTGACTTATTGTCATGGAAATTGAAATGAAAATCAAATGAAAACGTATGTACTCGTAGCATTTTTCTCTTTTGTTAATATGCAACACCAGGCATCAACAGAGTTACTTTTGCTAATTTCTGCTTATTCTTTTTTAATAAAAAGGTGTAAGAAATAACAACGTGAGTTAGTTACATGATCCATTTTATCGTTGACATAATTCAGGGAAATAAAAAAAGTTAACATATAATAACACACACACATATAGACAATTACATACACACATACACACACACACACAAACGCATACCACTCACTTGCCAGCAATTTAATTGTTTTCATTTTAATGGAAAAATTACTCATCAAGTAGCCTTAGCAACAGGTGTGTTGTAAGTTAATAAAATGGAAAATATACAATATTTGCACGTTGCTTTTTAATTAAAATATTTATTAACAGAAAAACAGTTAATAAGGAAAATGAAAAGCAAATAAAACAACAACATACATATATTGCATTGAATGGAATTTATTTATGTACTATATAGAAACACATAAACTTCAGTACAAGCCATTCAAGTTCTCATCCTTTGGAATTGTATTAAATATTCGATGTTTATTTTTTTTTTTATTTTTAATAAATAAGTAAATAAAATGTTAAATACAGTTGAAGTCAGTGCTGAATTTACGTACAGGCCCGTGAGGCCCGTGCTTAGGGCGGCAAACTTTTAAGAACCCTAAGAATTAAAATTTTAAATAGGTTGATATTGATTGATTTTTATCAATCAATCAAAAATTGAGAATATAATTCTCACCTTATCCGTTGATTTATCGGTGCTATGTAAATTTTTGTTAGGTTTATATGATAATATTCTAAAAACCTTAAGTAGACCACTGTGCATTGTAAAGATTTAACGACAGTTGTGGTGAGTTTATTTCTCATGTTTATTTACGAAACCAGAGCGCACTCTTGTTATTACCCTGCAGAAAATTTGGTGACAATTGATCCAAATGTACTCGTCCTATAACTGGAGATAATGTGGGTGTTCTCAAAAGTACGTAGTAGTGTATGGTGAAAAAAGTCATATCGTTTAAATGGTGGCATATTGACAATTTTCGTGGTGTATCGTCTTGATCTTGAGCCAATTTAATTCGGACTCGGTATAGTATTGTAGTAAACTGCACTGAACATGTTCGATGTGGTCGAACACAGGACCTATCAAATAGTGTAAATATAATGTTAATTGCTCCCTTCAATGTGACTCTGGGATCAGTCCCGTAACTATACTTAGATATTAACCTAAGCTTAAATGGTATTTATACTTTTGAAATATGAGTGGCCCTGTGGTCGAGTGGGTAGTGTGCCAGCCTGTCATGCACGAGGTTGTCGGTTCGAATCTCAAAAAATTTTCAGATTAAAAATAAAATAAAAAAAAACGTCATTGCATTTGTAACAATAAAAAAATATATAACCGTTAATTGTTACAGTTAAATGTCGAAATTTTATTATACATCGAATAGGTCCCTATGGGATAGTTCAGTGACAAGTCACAAGGTGCATACAAAGTATCAATTAACCCCATCCTAGGCCATCCCCATGTAAAAGTGACTGGTCCGCTTCATAGGAAGTGTTAGAACTCGGACTGGTCCCTATCACTTGGGGACCGGTCACGTGACTAGTCTTGTGTCAGTTCCATTTCCTGCAGGGTAGGAGCAGCGTTAAAAACTTCTGATTTATGTAATTGCTTTTGCTTCTGCTCCCGAGAATGTAAACAGTCGCAGTCAAAGTGAACGCACGAAACGAAAAATTATGCACAATGCAGAATTTCAGCAGTCGAAATGTTCGACTAGTAGCCGGTTTGACTGACTGTTCCTTTAAACAAATTCAGATGTTAAATTTTCGTTTTTTACTATATATATTTACTATATAATTTTACTAATTATATGATTTTCGAAAAAAAATTCGAGTCGAAAAATTGTAGAAAATGAAAACGTTTTAGTTAAAAAAGGGTCTGTATGAGCTATAAGGTTACCTAGGCACGTTCAAATTATATATCCAAATATTGCTAGCAAAAAATTTGGAGTCCCTGTTAACTAGTCATTCTGAAAGAAATGAAAAAAATTGTGCTTTACTTTTGCAAAAAAGTGCATGAAGAAATAATTTCTTCGACGTAAAATGTTAATAAGATTTATTTGGAGGAGTCTTACGTTCACTATTGCCATATGAGGAGCCGCAGAACAAAAGGTGCTTTTTCGCATTTCTCGAAAAATTGGTTTTTTTTGGGATTTTTATAATATTTACGTTGAAATCTTGTAGAAACAATCAAGTTAGCATTATTATTATTTTTTTTACAAAGTAAGTGAGTTCTAAAAAACTTATGATGCTTAACAAAAGGTGCTTTTTTATTATATTAGATGAGGTCGAACCACATTAAGTCAAAATTTTATCGTCATATACATATGTTTATTCGCATTACACAATTTACTTTTTCCTTCTATTAACAAAACGTGATTTTTTTACTTTTTTTAACAAAAGGTGTTTTTTCTCTCTTTTTTTCCTTAACAAAAACCACTTTTTGTTAAAAAAAGGGGGGTTTTCCGAAATAAAAATGGAATTATATCAAACATCCTTAATATGTAATGGGGTGGCTTATGACAGTTAGATGCATCTGTAGATAAGTAAAAAACTTGTTAGTATTTCCATGTTCTTGCAGTTTTTTAAAGGGGCTAAAAAAATAAATCTCGATTTCCCAAAAATTTTAAATGAGCAAAAAAGCACCTTTTGTTCTGGGGCTCCTCATATGTAGTAAAACGCTATCACTAAGTCTGAATTAGCTGTTGGCCAAAAACTGATAACACCATTTTCTGAGGTCGCACTGATTTTCGAAATCTTTGGAGGTTCATAAAAATTAATTGGTCATTAAAATCACGAAACTGGGTACAGGGGTTTACTTCATTTTGGTAATACTATCCAATCTACACTATCAGCACCGTGAAGATTTGCACGTTTAATTCACAGTGTAATTTAAATAGTTATACATTTCATATTTGATTTTTAAAAAGTTTTTCTTCGTAGAGCAAAAAGGGCGGCATATCTCACAGCGCCTAGGGAGACTTTAAACATAAATCCGCCACTGGTTGAAGTAGAGGCAAATGTCAGCTAGCAATAAGTCATGATATTTATGATAATCCATTTAATAAATTTTTTTTAACCAAAACTAAAAAAATTTATATTGAAAAATCGTAATTATTTTTGGTGTATGTAATGTATCTAAGACAAGGGTGTTCACTGCTCCATTAATCGCTCGATTACGATTAAAATTTTTACCCTTTTTCAAGCCAAGCATTTATGTCAAACCCCTTCGCTAATTAACTTTTTTCTAATCTTACCCCCTGTTTCTACAACACAAACGTTCGATTTGAGTATAAAATTTATATGGCAAAAACTAATTTTTTTTAGTGATTTTAATAAAAATTTTCTAAGTGAATCGTCTGATTGACTTGTAGAAACTGCACATAAGATTCATTTAAACTGTTTAAATTTTCATACAGGACAAGTTTAGCTCTCGATATATATACATACATAAACGTGGCCGTTAGTTGTATGGAGATTTTTTTTTAGATTTTTTATATTCTCTTTCCCAAGCTTATAAATATATGTATGTACATTAGAGTGGCCATTATTTATTAGGGTTTCGTACACCAAAGGTGAAAAGAAACCCTATTGTTTTCGCTACGCTGTCCGTCTGTCCGTCACAGGGTATTTTCTCGAGAACCGTAAGAGCTACGGACCTGAAATTTAAACACACTATGTAGACCCTTGGCCGCTACAACAACAAATACATGAGAGTTGGAAATTAAAGGGTGTGCCAAAACGAGCAACGAAAAATGTTAAAATCCCATGTAATATACATACAATTTGTATGTATATACACTTGAAATTTGTAAAGTTAGTGTATTTTTATACAGACTGCAACAATTAACACTAAAATTTAACAAATTTTAATTAAAGGGTGTACCATCAGTTAATGTAATTTCGACTATGTAATTTTGATAACTTGCTGTATCTTGGAAACCGTAAGAGCAAACTTCTTGAAATTTTCAAAAACGGTAAAACAAAAAAATCTCAAAATTATAAAATCGCCAAACCGAAAAAAAAATCGCCAAAATGAAAAAATCGCCAAAATAAAAAAATCGCCTAAATGAAAAAATCGCCAAAATAAAAAAAATCGCCAAAATGAAAAAATCGCCAAAATGAAAAAAATCGCCAAATTGAAAAAATCGCCAAAATGAAAAAAAATCGCCAAAATTAAAAAAATCGCCAAGACGAGAAAAAAAGCGAAAAATAATCAAAAAAAATTATTTCAGCTGAAAAAACGGAAAAAACACTGTATTAAAAAAAATGCTCAGAGCCCAACGTACGGAACCCTTCGTGCGCAAGTCAAACTCGCACTTTACTGAATTTATTTTTTTTTTATTTCGATTCTGTTTTATGTTAAAAAAAAAATTTGAAAAATATTTCATAGCGATAAGTTGTGTTTTAAGAGGTTGTCCGCCCCTCAAAGTTGGCCATCAAGCCCATTTATTCAATGTAATTGAATATTGTGTTTTTAATCCCCGTCCAAAGGGGTGTTATAAGTTTGTAGTGTGTGTCTGTGTGTAAGAGTCCACGTACAGAACAAACTGCTGGACCGATTTTGATTTAGCTTTTCTGTTTGAAAGGTGGCTTGATATGTTCTTAGCTACATATGATTTAAGAACAACGGTCCAGCCGTTTATAAGATATCACATCTTTCCTAGATACATATATTCGGGGGTTTTCTAAATTTTTAATTGTTCTTATTGTTTACGTTTTTGTTTTGCTTATAGCTTATGTTTCCTTTTTATTGGAAGAAAATTGCTCCATATCTATTATATCTGAAAATATTGTGCAACTTATTGCATAGTATAGAGCAAAATCGGAATATAATTACAAATAGTTTATGCAATAATATTCTATAATGGATAGGCAACTTTAGTTAATTTCTAGTATAATTAATTTTTCATTTAAAACTTGAATTTTTTAGGTGTATATTTGCTTTTATTTATTAAACTCTGATAAAAAAAAAATATTACAAAAAAAAACTAACAAATTAAAATGTGATGTATGATGTTCTTGTTTTAAGCCGTCGTAGGTGGAGGGCTAAAACAAAATCTAGTGCAAGCAGCAGGCATGAAAATAATTTTTTTTTTAAACTAATTTTAACTTTTTTATATTGAATTGAATCCTTAATTCTATTAAAAAGTTTAAATAAAATGTATTTTATTTCCTCAATAATTTTACCTTGTGCATTCTCATAAAATAAATATTGATATGATTATTTATTTAAATAAATTTTATTATTTTCTAAATTATGTGCAAAGAATTGTTTATTGGTAGAAGAATACTTTTGAAATTTATTAAAAGTTTTTTTTTTTTGATAAAAAAATCATGCACAAACATGTGTCATAAAATATTTATGCCCAATAAAAATGCTTTTTGCTGTTTTTAATTTTTTTTTTTCGAAATAAAATAAAAGTTTTCAAGAATTGTACAAGCAAACACGTTTACGCAATTCTTGGTCTTGTATTTTGGTTTATTGTTCTTGCGTTGACCACAAAAGAAAAGCAGAAGTAAAAAAAGAATTTCAGTTGGAAAAATATACAAAAAAAAAGAACTTCATTAGCAGTTTTCTTCATATTGCTTTTGTGTTTCATTTAATAGGGTCAGAAGTTATTAACAAGCAACTTCAAAGCATGTTACAAGCAAGAAGAAGAATAATTTCACTTTTATGACTCGACGAGTTTTTTTTTTTTTTTTTGTTAAAGGGTCGGGGGGAATGGTAAATTTATATTTGTTGAAATTTTTTTAGGTGGAAAACTGTTTGAATATTTAAAAAAATTAAGTATGTATTTATATGTAATGGTGCTGCAATAAAAGCTGGTGGATATTCTTGGACTATTGTAACCATATATTGAGAGTAACTTATTGTTTCCTGAAAAAAATAGTTGTTATCGAATTTTTAAGTTTTCAATTAGCATACAACTCAATGCAGACATGAACAAATATTTTTCTCTCAGGAGGTGATGGCACAAGCTATTTATATGAAATTTTTACACATGATAAAATACGAAATGCCCCATTATTCTGCATTATTAATTCAAAAAACTGAAATGGCAATTTTAAAGGTTTTTGTGATTCCTTTTTTACTTTTTTTGCAACCTTTTGACTTTTATTGCTTTTTTGGATTTGAGCGATTTCTTTCATCTTTGGTGAAATTTTTCATTTTAGCGCTTTTTTATTTTGGCGATTTTTCGCTTCAGCATTTTTTTTTTATAATGGTGCTTTTTTTTTGGTTTAGCGACTTTTCTTGATTTCTGGCGATTTTTCGCTTTTTGTCGATTTTTTTTTTTTTGCTTTTTTAGCGACTATTTTACTTTTGGTGATTTTTTTGTATTGTAGCAATTTATTTTGTTTTTGGTGAAATTTTTCGTATAAGCGATTTTTTTTTTGGTTTCAGAAATTTTTTTAGTTTTAGAGCTTTTTCTTCGTTTTGGCGATTTTTTTGCATTTGAGTGATTTCTTTTATTTTTGCTGAAATTTTTCATTATAGCGCTTGTTTATTTTGGCGAGTTTTTGTTTCGGCATTTTTTTTATTATTATGTTTTTTTTTGTTTTTGCGATTTTTCCTCGTTTTGGTGATTTTTCGGTTTTTGGCGATTTTTTACTCCTTTGGTGACCATTTTATTTTTGGTGATTTTTTTGTATTGCAACAATTTATCCGTGTAAGCGATTTTTTTTGGTTTCAGCAAGTTTTTTTCAGTTTTAGCGCTTTCCTTCGTTTTGGCGATTTTTTTTTACTTTTTTGCGACATTTTTATTTTTGGTAATTTTTTTTGCATTTGAGCGATTTCTTTTATTTTTCATGATATTTTTCATTCAAGCGATTTTTTTGTTTTTGCAATTTTGTTCGTTTTTGGCGATTTTTTTCGTTGTAGGGATTTTTTGGTTTCAGCGTTTTTTGGACATTTCAAATTAATTGCTGTAGTCTGCATGAAAATACAATAATTTTGAAAATTTCAATTGTCTACATATCGCACTTGATCAACAACTCAAAATTTTAAAATTTTCTGTAGAGACGAAAAACTTTTTGTGGTTACATTTTAGGAGAATTTTAAATTCCAAATACATCATGGTAACACATTCCCTTTGAAAATATATTTACATTGGCGCGTAGTCATAGTCAAAACAAAGTACACTTTAAGAAATTAAAAACAGTATTTTATATGGCAATACTGGTTTTAACTTTTTAAAGTGTACTTTGTTTTGACTATGACTACGCGCCATTGTCTTTATTTTAACACCTTGCAATTATTGTGGAAGAATGTCTATGTTTTTAAAAGAGTCCAAATCGAAAAAAATTTTAGCAATTTTACCAAAAAAACAGTCACGTTTCGAATTAAAATTATAAAGTAAAACAAATTTTATCAACAAAAGAGTGGTCAAAATACGTTGAAATATTTATAGTAGATAGATATTGATGTTGTTAATTGATTTCTGGCAAAAAGTGAAATTTTTTTTTTTTTTTTTTTTTTTTTCATATACATCTTTATTTATTGTATCTTCAAAAATGAACTAACAATAAGTAATCAAATCTTAAATCTAAATATAATTATTAGGCCCGACCAATATCGGACATAAGCTTAGTGATAGTTATAAATAATACATAAGTAGTGATAATCAAAAAGAAGTATTTTTAAGCAGTCCCATCTGGAGTGTTGGGTATAAGAGCCCTTGTGTCCCTCTTTTTTAAGCGGATGTGTCCAGTAAAGCTCAAAATATTACGGGCAAGCGGATTAGGATGTGACTCGAGTTTAGTTAAATATTTGCCTGCGTATTTTGCAATTTCTTCACTCACTAGTGGCATATTTAAATCACGATGAATATTTGAGTTTTTAACGTACCATGGAGCAGATGTTATCAAACGTAAAATTTTGTTTTGCCTTCGTTGGATTCTCTCGACATTTGAAGCTGAAGCAGTGCCCCACAGCTGAATTCCATAGCACCATATTGGCTTCAAAAGCGACTTGTATATCAAGAGTTTGCAGTCTAGGCTGAGTGTTGAATTTCTGCCAATTAACCAATATATTTGAGTCAATTTAAGTTTCATTTGGGTTAACTTAGAGTCAATATGATATTTCCATGTAAGCCTTCGATCAAGGTGTATGCCAAGGTATTTGACTTGAGAATGTTGAGGAATATTTTGATTGTTGATTCGAATGGGGGAACAGGTATCTTTTCTTAGGGTAAACGTTATATGAACACACTTTTGTTCATTGACTCTAATTCTCCATAAGTTCAACCATATTTCAAGCTGGGTAATGTGTGCTTGGAGATTGCGGGATGCCTCATCAGGATTTTTGTGAATACTCAAACAGGCTGTATCATCGGCAAATGTAGAAGTGTGGATGTTATTGCTCACAGGCATATCACAAGTATATATTAGATACAAGACTGGCCCCAGAATACTACCCTGTGGCACACCAGAAGATATAGATTCGGGTACACTCATGAAGTCTCCTTCCACAACAGTAAACTTTCTATCGAGAATATAACTTTCCAAAAGCTTTTGTATATTTATTGGTAGGTATGTCTTCAGTTTTAAAACTAGGCCTTTGTGCCATACTTTGTCAAATGCCTGAGAAACATCAATAAAAAGGGCAGAACAATACTTCTTTTCTTCAAAAGTCCTCCTTATAATTTGAACCAATCTATGCGTTTGCTCAATAGTGCTATGCTGACTTCTAAAGCCAAATTGATGGTCCGGGATGCACCCAGTATCAGCTAAAATTGTGGACAATTTAGTCATGAGCAGCTTTTCGAAAAGCTTTGAAATTGTTGAAAGTAAGCTTATAGGCCTATATGACTCAGCCTTGGTAAGATCTTTGCCTGGCTTTGGAATCATTTTAATCTTGGCAAGTTTCCAGTTATGTGGAAAATACTGCATTCGTAAAATGGCATTAAAAATAAATAGCAAAATTCTTATTGCAATATGAGGCAAGTTCATCAGCATCTTGTTACTAATGCCATCAATACCTGGAGCTTTCTTCGGGTCGAGTTCAGCAACTATTTTTTGTAGTTCATGCATCTTAAACTTTAAGGGACGAGGGGGTAGAGAGACTACACTCGGTAAATCGGCAGCACCCGTACATGAATTGGGAGTGAATACAGATTTTAAATGCTCAGAAAATAAGTTACCTTTCTCACTATCGCTTCTTGCCCAGCCTCCAGTCGAAGTACGCAATGGTGATTTGAGATCAACGGGTCTTTTAAGATTTCTAGTAGCGCGCCATAAAGAGTAATTAGATGTTGACGTTACATCAAGACCTTCTAAGTACTTTTCCAGTAATGCAGTCTTTTCCGACGATAGCAGCTCTTTGAGTCGTTTAGTACATTCTTTAAGTCTGATTTTATTTAGGGGTGATCGGTGTTGTTGCCATTCTCTTCTAGCTCTCCTTTTTTCACATACGAGACGTTCAATATCCGTAGAATAAATTCTATTAAAGCCAGTCTGCGGATAGGAAGTAGTGGCATGTTCAGCAGCCTGTTTAATATATTCGGTAAGATTGGCAATATTAAATTCAATATCATCAGGTGATCTTAGCTGAATGTTTTCTACGCAGTGACTACTAATATATTTTTTGAATCCTAGCCAGTTGACCCTATTAATCGTTTTCGCATATGAGTTAGTTAAATCACTCCTTAGTGGGTTGAAAATTGTAACTATTGTGGGAGAGTGATCGGAGGACAGATCTACAGAGCCCTCTACGTGAATTAAGTCCCTATGGATATTTTTCGTGACGCCAAAATCTATAACATCTGGAATTTTTCTTACGTCAGTAGGCCAGTAAGTAGGCTCCCCACTCGAAATGACATCTAAGCCCATTTTTGAAATTGTATTAAACAACGCTCTACCTCTAGGTGTAACAAGACGCGAGCCCCAGTACGTATGTTTTGCATTGTAGTCACCAGCTGCCACGAAACAAGATCCAAGCGATTTGTAGAACTTCTCATACTGATCTTCGGTAACTGAAAATCTGGGAGGTGAGTAAATTGATGATATCACGAAATTCGAACAAAAATTTTCTACGAAAATATTCGTAGCTTGCATATATTCTTCACTAACGTTCTCAAGGATATAGTGCTTGAGTCTTGACTTAATTAGAATTGCTGATCCACCGCATGCTCTCCCTCTCGGGTCCTTTGAATCATATAGAGTGTAACCATTTATCTTAAAGCAGCTTCTCGAAGTCAAGTGAGTCTCAGAGACCATCATTATATCAATATTTTTTTCCGTGAGGAAGTGCTCAAGTTCATTTTTATGTTGGCGAATGCCGTTTGCGTTCCAGAAACATAATTTTAACGTGTTCATGGTTTGTTGACTAATGCTTGAAGCAGAGTATTCTGCATTCTCAGCATTTCTTGCATCATGCTAGTCATATTTGTTGTAAAGTTGTTTATAGTTAGCACCAGATTCTCAATAGTAGCTTCAAGACGACTAAAGTTAAAGCTAGAGTTTGCATTCGTTGAATTACTTGGCGGTGGAACATTTTGTGTGGGAATAGAACTAGTCTTAGCAGCATCGGCATACGATACACGTGAAGTTACTAGTTGGCTAGTTTGAGGAAGAGTGGCGGAGTAAGCATTTGCTGATTGAACTGGAGCTAATTTAGATTTTTGACCCATAGCCTGTTTAACGAAAGAATATACACGGCATCCTCTGTAATTAGCGGTGTGATTTTCTCCACAATTACTGCATTTTTTTTCAGCTTGTACTTTTGGCTTGGTACAGTTAGCAGTACCATGCAATTCACCGCAGATAACACAAACTGTAGGTAATTTGCAGTAGGTTTTTGTGTGGCCATATTCTTGGCAATTATGGCACTGTACGGGACCTGAACGCTTACGTGGCTCTTCAACTGTGATTTTTCGGTGTAAAAGGTATTTTAGACTATAAATTGGGTGCGTCTCATTTTTTTTTAACTGTATATCATTCGGCTCCAGTTCAACACGAAATAGAGGCTGGGGAATCTTCTCTCTATTGATTATATTGGTAACATTTTTTACCTTAAATCCTTGTTCGATAAGTGCACATTTTACTTCTTCAGGCTCAACATATGAATCTATGCCCTTTAATACTATTTGTAGGCCTTTAGCACTCTTAAGTTGATATGTATAAAAATTTGTTTTATTTTTTTCAAACTCACTAACAATTTTTCGGAAATCTTTTTCATCATATATTTGGATTTTAGTTACATCAATAGTGAAATTTAAACAATTTTGACTTAATACATTCTTGTTGATTAAGTGCGATATAATTTTCTGTTTATTACATTAGAATTGTAATATTTTCCACTGCTCGCTTTAGAACACCCTTTAACTTTTAACTGTCATATACTTGTTGTTGTAGCGGCCAAACTTTTACCTATTCTAACAAAGATTGAGGTCTGTAGATTTTACGGTTCTCTACAAAACAGCCTGTGATAGACAGACGGACAGACGGACAGAGGAACATCGTGGCAAATACAATAGGGAAGCGTAAAAGTTGATATGAACTTAACGCAATTTTGATACCAAATGGGATGAATTTCGGTATTATGCTGACACTTTTATCCTTCAGTGTTGCGACGTTAACTTACAAAACGGTCATAAAAAATATAATTTTTTGGTCTCCTTTGCCAGAAGCAGTTTAAAACAACGTGTAGCTACAAATCTGTTAGTTAGTGCCATGCTCAACACCATTTTCACTCCACTGTGCGTGCATACAAGTTCTTTCCGTTTTATGTCACTATATTATGAAAATCAAAAAAGAAAACTTATAACCCAAGAACTTTAACAAACAAACAAACAAAAAAAGGTTTAACACTTTCAAAACTGACACAAATACACAATCTTTAATTACATTAAGAGACACACATTTAATTGAAGCTACAAGTATAAACTGTGAACAAAGTTATGCTGCAAGCGGACAAATTAAATGAAAATGATTTGTTGTACAAACTTAAAGACAACCAAAACAACAAACTCTTCCAACAAAGTCAGTCACACATTTGCAGCAGTTGCACGCCAAACTTTAACAACAGTGGAAGTGAAATTTTAATTTAAAAAATAAAAATTAAAAAAAAACCAAACAATAAAAAGCAAAAGGATTAAATTAAATCAATTTTACAAAAGCACACTAGAGACACAAACAAAAAGATACAGTTAGCGAAATAGCAAATAGTAAATAAATTATAAATTAAAAAAAAAATTGTATATGATGCATTTAGAGTGGTTAATGCAACTTGGCTTTATGTGGCATGCCATAGAAATAGGAGCTAAAACTCATCAGGGCGAGATGCTGCCAAAAGCAAATACATTTCAATTACAAAAACATCCAGCTGTGAACAGATACGCTGGCGAAGTTATTAAAAATATTTCAAAAATATGTTACGACGACCATAATCACGACACTTATGATGATGAAACTGCTGTGATGGTAACTGCTGCATACGACAGGAATAATGACAACAACACTGCAAATATATTAAATATTTTCACAAATATTTTGCAACAAATTCAACAAACAGAATGTCAGCAAATTGAGAAAAATGCCAAAAAAGGTGACTTTCAATTCACGGTGCAAAAACTTCCAGCAGAGGAAAGTGCAAGACAAAGTGGAGTAAAAGTATTTAGTATTTTGCAACAGTTGAAACTGGACGAAGAGAAATACCAGCGGGTGCAGGATATGCAAAAACAGCAATTAAAATTACAACAGCAGCAGAATGCTTTAAAGCTGCAGCAAATTTTACAACAAATAAATGCTGAAAGTTTGGCCAAAGCTGGCAAAAAGAAAAAGAAGAAGAATAAGAAGAAAAAGAAGAGAAAGAAGAGAAAAAAGCAGAAACCGGTTAAGAACAAGAAAAAGAAACAAAAGCCCAGCTCCTCCTTGCTGGCACATCCTGCCCAAATACTCTTTGCCAGTGCCACACAAAAGCCATTGCATCATTATCAGCAACACGATGAAGACGATCACCACCAGCACTTCCATCAGGCCATAAAAAAGATGACGACAACAACAACAACAACAAAACCCCTACTGCATCATCCTTTAATACCCATCAAGAAAATCAAATACATATTGCGCAAAAATACAATATTGAAGAAAAAGAAAAAGGAATATCTCAATCACTTGAAACATGTCCTTTATCCTTTTGTCAAATTCATAGCATTCTTTACCATCCTCAATCCTTTTACATTGGCCGTTTTTATATTCTCACTGGTGTCGCCAGTAGTTTTGGGTTTCCTTGGCTTCATCGGCTTGAGTTTCTTTATTAAGCCGGCCCTAAATTTTCTGTTTGGCATCAAGCATACAGTGAGTGCGATCAAGCGTAGAAAACTACAGCAGCTACGCAGAAGGCAACGTTTGCGCGACAGTCGTCGTCCCATAACAATACACAAGCATTATTACCAACAGAAACCTTCAGCACTACCTCAACGCCACTATGCAGCTTCGTTTCCTCCTCCAGCTCCAGCTCCAGCTCCAGTTCCAGCTCCGCCTCCGCGGCTTTTACTTAAGCCAAGAGCTCCACTTCGTTATCCTGTTACCCCGGGAAACTCTCATCATCGTCATCATCATCATCGTACACGACATGTAGAATTATTAAACCCATTGTTGCCTGATGTCAGGCAGAGAATAAAAGTTAGCAACCACTTCATGCCAAATATAAAAGGACACAATGACTCGTTCGAAGAGTTTTAAGAGCACGTGCATTTAAAAGCATTTGAGTTCAAAAAAAAGCAATATTTTTCTTCTTTTTATTATACATTACATATCGCTAGCTAAAATGCAAAAAGGCGTAACTAACAAAAAACCCAAAATCGAGTTATTTTATTGATTATTATGAATGCCATTAAACTAGATGTCTAAACAAAGTTTTACACTTCTGCGCTCAAAAATAAATTAATTATTAAATTAACAAAAATCAAGGGGATGTAACTACGAGCTTGTTCTGTTTTTTTTTAGTTTTTTTCCTTCTCCTATAAAATTATATTTTTTAATTACGCCTTTTTGCATTTTAGCTAACGATATGGAAGTGTTTTGTTGGTTGTATGTTTTTTTTTTTTTTTTTTTTGTAAAACATGTTACAGTTTCGTATGTAACTTTAATATTTTTAATAAATTTTGCAACTAAAAAAAGCAAAAATTTTTTTTTCGGGTCATTTAAAATTTTTTCGAACCAAAAATACAGGGGGTCTACTCTGTAATTCGAAACGAAAGAATTTGTATGAAAAGAAGATCTTTCGAATTTGCACGTAATTCGAAAGATCTTCTTTTCAGAGTAGACCCCCAGTATATTATTTTTCCTTTTTTTTTTAAATTATAAAGTTTAAAACATATCGATGGTTTAATATAAAAATGTCGTATCTCAATTTTGTTCGAAATCGCGTTTTAACGTTTTCTGGTAGACAACTTATAATTGCAGTTTTTGCTTCTCCTATAAAATATCGAAAATTTGAGTTGCGTCTTTCTTAAATTAAGCCATCGATATGTAATTTAAAATTAATTTTGTGCACCACTACTTCTTGCAAAAATTAACCTGATATAGTATTCAATGTTTGACAGGTCGGGTATTTTTGTTAACATTTGGCATTATTTAAGATTGAATAACTTTGCAACGCTCCATCAGATTTAAGGCCCTATTGTCACTTTCAACTCAACACACTTTGTTGGTTCTCTGAGAGTTAAGCCAACTTTTATATCAGTGCTGCCAGTGTTTTTCTAAAGCTTATTTTCGATTTGTTATCCACAAAAATCCCCAAATTAAGTTTTTTTTCATTCAAATTTTGTCTTTTGTGAAAAAAATAATAAACAATTAATTTTACAAAAACAACATATTAATTCAATAAAATGTATTTATATTGAAGCTATATTTACATTCATATTAATTTAATTTGTACTTATAAAACTTGTAAAGAAAAAATTACACATGCATAGTTTAATATATACAAGTATAAAAAAAATTTTAACCAAAGTTTACCATTTCAAAAACTTCAGAATCGAAATCTTCGGATTCATCAGCCTCAGAAACTCTGTTGTACGTAGAACTTGTACTAAAAAGCTTTAGCATTTCAGCAGAAGGATTAAATTTGTCACAACAAATTGAATTATTCTTAAAGTGTGTGTTTATTCGAAGAAGTGCTTCCAACAAGTCGTATTGCATTTTGCTGCGTATTTTTGTTTCGGTAGTGTTCATTATTGATTGATCTGCCTTTATGCTTCTTCTTTATTCGAAACCATTCATTATGAATACTAACACAGATTTTTAGACTTGCCAGACGCATATTTCTTAGTTCAAAAATCATTCTTGGTACCATCAGTTACAAAAAAAAACCCCAAAAAATCCCCTCAAATTTGGTTATCTACCCCAACAAATCCCCAGATCCGCAATACACAATTTTCATCCCCAATCCTAAAAAAAAATTCCCAATTTGGGGACAAATCCCCTAACTGGCAACACTGTTTTATATTCTAATTGCCACTAACAATTTACATAACATTTTAGTTGTGTCACAACGTTTTCAAGTAAAAAATAGTTGTCATTTACCCCCTGTTTCCACAATCCAGACAGACAGTCGATTCGTCTAGATAATTTTAATGAAAATAAATTGAAAAACATTGGTGGTTCTCTTATAAATTTAACACTCAAGTCAACCGTCTCGGTTGTGGAAACAGGGGTAAAGCTGAAATTACACATGACATAATCATATCCATACAAAACAGCTGTTCGAATAAAATTTAGGGGCAACACTGTATTTAATTATAGGTGACTGGCCATAACGCCATAGACATTGCCATTGAAACCAATTGAATTTTGGTTTGGTTATGGCTGTAGCTTTATGACTACAGCACGTCTAATTTAAGCCTAAATGATTTTCACTATGGCAGAAAGAAAAAAAGAGTAATTTTAAACCCCGGTTTCCACAAGCCAGGCGATCGATACGCCTAGAAAATTTATTTGAAATTCACTCAAAAAATTAGTGCTTTTTACCCGACTGTGCGACGCAAAGAAGGGCATTGTGTTTATCAGCCCACATATATGTTTGTGTGTGTGTTCCTTTGCGGCACTATATAGACCGAATGCGTGGACCGATTTTGATGATTCTTACATTTGTCTTAATCCTGCGATCGTCACTAAAGATGTGACAGTAGTCAAAACTCAATATGATTTTTCATTTCGAATGACCATTTAGGATATTTAACGGTTTAAAGTTTTAATTACTACTTTTCTACTCATGTCGATCATCTGGGTTGATTTGTGTGAGAACGACAAAATCGCATAAACGAAAAAGGAATTCTAGCACGAAAAACTAACACAATGAAAATATCGCTCAAACGAAAAAAAAAAAAATCGCCGAAAAATTACAAAGCATACAGTCCTATGTGCCCGTATAACGAAAAACTGGCATGAAGTAAGCATAAGTGGCAAAATCGAAGATGGTTTAAATGATTTTTGTCATACAATTTAACATTAATAAATTCAGTAAAGTGTGACTCTGAATCGCACACCACCGGACACTTCAATTGCAAAACTATACTTTTACTTTTTTTGTGATTTTTATATGTAGATTTGTTTTGTCATAAATTAGCTTCAAGTACACATTTGATATCAAACAAAAAAGTTAAAATGAATTAACTTTAAAGTCGTTCTGCTCCAAAACTTATTTTCTGAGCATAGGTCCCTTTTAACTTTCCATGTCACATATATTACTTCATAACTCCATAACTGTAGGGCCTATTTTAATTTTTTTTTTTTGGCTGAGAATAAATTCCACTTGATCCTATTAATAAAAAAGTGGTCGAGAACACGACCAAAACAAAAACATCTCTCTCATCATCATTCTTTGATTTTATGTACTTTTTCTTTTCCAATTGCGCACTTGGAACTCTTCTAACGATACAATTACGAAATTAAACTAAAGCCACGCCTATTGAAATTTAATATTATATTTTATGCTTTAGCGATTGTTCCGAATTTTTAGCACACGCGAGTCACGCCCCTGACAGTTTAGTAATAAATTATATGTACTTCTACTTAAATGATTCCCACCTAACTTGGCAAACAACTGCGGCTTTCAGAATAAAAAAAATGTTTTGATAAAAAAGAGGGTGGAGCCATGCCCATTAAGGCTTAATATTATATTTTAGGTGTTAATACTTGAGCGATTTTTACGAAACTTAGCACACGCCCCAAGTTTTAAAATATACAAAATTTTGAATTTACAAAAATGGGCGGGACCACGCCCCTGAAAGTTTAGTATTAAATCAAAGCTAATTCTACTTAAGGGATTCCCACGAAACTTGCAAACAGTTGCGGATCTTAGAATGACATAATTTTGTGTCAATAAAAAGTGGGCGGGACCATGCCCATTTAAGCTTAATATTATATTTCACGTGCTTCTATTTGAGCGATTATGAAGAAACTTGAACTCTCAAAGTGAAATTGGCTGTAAACGCCCCCGAAAATTGAACAACTACATATATATGTGACAGCGCATAGAGAAAGGGACCTAAGGGGAAAAAATCAATTTTCACTTTTTATTTTTTTTTTTGATGTGGACAACATCTGAGCATCGAATCGAATCGACCGATCCCATGCCCCAAAAGTGTTCCCTCCCAGAAATATGCGCGTTTTATGAAATTGAAGTCGATGATTCTAAGGTTATGTGAAAAAAATTTTCGTACTAACAGAGTGATATTCACTATTTAAAAGAATAACAATCGAGTATTTATTATAATTCACAATTAATAATTTCAGAAAATAAACCTGGATTCGAAAAAAACGCGAGCAAAATTGATATCAAACTCATGGAAACAGCGCGGCGCTAGGTAGAAAACACTAAAAACCAACTACGCAAAACAAGAGGTAGGGACGGCATATGCGCGTTTTCAAGGTTGACCAACACGTTCCTGACGTCATGAGATGTGTCGCTTTCAAATGAGACCAATACCAACACGCTCAGTGATGGTACACCAAAGATGCACGTATTTAAATCTTTAAAATGGCTCTCCTGAACAAAACCGGTTTTTACCCTTAGGTCCCTTTCTATTTTGCGCGTCACATACATATATAGTTTTATTATAAATATTTCGTTATTTTCGTTGAAAATTAATATATAAAAAAATTGATTTCCTAAAGAAGTTAACCGAAAGTTAATCACGATGGACCCAATTGGGTCTCCGAGTGGAGGTGCATTTTTTTTGTGGCACCACCCTTCATAACCTAACGAAATATTGATAATAAAACTATATATGTATATATAAAAATAAAGACCCAAAGCTTAATAAAATAGTTTAATTTACCGTATAAGAAAGTTTCGATAAATCATATAAAAATTTAATAAGCAATAAATAAAATTAAACATTTTTATGTGCCAGCTATAGTGATATACTAACAATTTTTCTCTCGTACCATAAACATGATTTTTTCACGTAACAAACACTCGCTATAAAATAGTATAGCATAAAAAAAATTTGAAAGCGGCAAACAAGGCTTTAAGCGGTTAATTGCGGAAACCAGGGAAGTACACCCTATTAAAAGTGGTACGAGTAACTATGAGCATGAGTAACCCTGTGTTTCATAACCAAAACATGAAAATAAGTATCAACAAAACTCCTGTGTACACTTTTAAATTAAACATGCTTATTTTTTGAAAAAATACTGTCAAAATTAATTAAAAAATTTTAACACAAAAATATAAATAAAAATAAAATACTGGAAAATATATTAGGAAAAACCTTATTTATCTAACAAGTATATACATATTTCTTAAACCAAATAATTATAAAAATTTTTTTTCTAATGCAAAATGCGAACTCTTCGTAAAATCGTGCAAAAATTTAATCACGCATTTCAAGTTCATTATCACTGGATTTGTTTGGCTTCCCTCTGCCTGCTGATACTGATTGGCTACCTGCACTTTGAGCTCAAGCAAAATAATAAAGATTTGATCTACTGGAAAAATCTGATGCAATACTTGCATCGGGAATTGGAACAATTTACTTTGCTGCTCATTATGTTGGTGATAATGGTAAAAATTATAGTTGTGAGCATCATTATGATGACAAATACGCGCACATTGAATTGGTATGACGAACTGTCGCAATTGGAGGTGAAGAAACGTTATGCGGATTTCTTACTTTTGCGTCTGATTGCTGACATTGATCAAATTGAAGCGAAATATTTGCGCCACAACAAGAGCAATATAATTGTATTGAAAAGTTTTATTTTGGCCCACGAAAGTATGCAGAAAAGTGTGGAAACGTTTCGTAAAGATGCCCAAAAACTATTGGCTCCCAATGAGGTGGAAATAACTTTGCCCATAGAAGAAGTTTACGGGCTGTTAGAGAATGAAATTCATTATGTAAGACGTTCGAGATTTTGCAATATGAATATTGCAGCGGACGAGAACGAGATAAAGAAATTAGTTAATCCTTGAAGGGAGTTTAAAGTTAAAATGTTTTGTTATTTTTTAGTTTAGTTATTTTTGCAAGAGCAACATTATTTTAGATGATTTTTTAAGCTAAATTAAAGTAGAAAGGAATTAAAGAGAAAGAGAAAGAGGGTATTAACTCAAAATTTTAAAATTTTCAGTAAAGACGAAAAACTGTTTGTGGTTACATTTTGGGACAAGTTGAACATCCAAATACATTATAGTCAGCAAATTCCATTTGAAAATATATTAACATTGTTTTTCTTTTAAAACCTTGCAATTATTGGGGAAAAATATCCATATTTTGAAAAGAGTCACAAATCAGAAAAAATTTGAGCAATTTTATCATAAAAACCGTCACATTTCGAATTAAAATTATAAAATAAAACAAATTTTATCAACAAAAGAGTGGTCAAAATGCGTTGAAATTTTTACATTAGTTGATTTCTTGCAAAAAGTGAAATTCCAAATATTTTGACTTAATACCCTATTGTTGATTAAGTGCGATATGTATGTAAAGGGTGGTTAAATTTTAAGGGCCGATAACAAGGCGAATCCATACTAGGTGGTCGCAAGGGATCAGGTGACTGTTTTCGCCGCTTGTAATTTGAATATATGTACGTCGGATGTCAACACACATTTTTCAGTAAATTTTTTTGACATTTAAAGTAAAAATTTGAGCTGAATATACATATACATATGTCATATGAATTTGCCTTGAAAAAGAAAACGAGTTCAAGTTAATTTAATTTTTTGATTCGTCTTGAACAAGTCTGTATCACTACAGAAATTAAGATATTGAAAATTTAACGAAAATAAATATGTATATACAACGAATTTGTCAGGCTGTCTTGTGCTCTTTTAAATTTGTCAAAATCATATTTCCGGCTTTGCCAAAAGAAAGGTCAATATATTTAAGCAAACATTTTGAGACGTCACCAGCAACAGCAAAATATATAAAGTCAATAGAGTCTTACAAACAAAGCATAAAGTACGGTGTTGCTAAAAAAAAGGGAATACTTCCCAGAGCTGGCAAACATTTGCTACACTTGTAAATATATATTTGCTAATATAAAAAAATGATGTTTAATTTCACTAATTATTTTTGGCTAAGCTCGCTATAAATGAATTCTTGAATTTACATTTTCAAATTAATTTTTAGTTGCTCAATGTTTGACTTTCCCGGCCGCTGTAACATTTTTGACAACTTTGTAAGAATTTTCCCTGAATAAATATTTGATTTTGCTTGCCTTGTATGCATGAGTGTGTTTTAGTGTATTTGCTGAAATAAAAAAAAAATCACCTGTGTAATACAATCATTGCTACTAACAGTGTTAGGACACATCTTAAATAAAATAAGTACTAACGCCACACAAAAAATAAAACATTTCCCAAAAACAATGTAGTGGAAAATTTAACAAAAATTGAGGGAAAAATCAAGAGTAATAAAACAAGACAAAAGAAGTAACAAAAAAAAACGAGAAGAAATGTTGTGACAGAAACATGAAATAGCTTAAATTCTAAATAAGAATCCCTGGTTTAACTTCCTAATAAGACCAGGTCATTCATTACCTTAAATAACATAATAATAAAATTAAGTACTAGACATCTATTTATGCATAGGGCTAAAACTAAGGCAACTTAGCCCTATGCTTTACACATAAAATCGTTTATTCTTTTTTTTTATTCAACATTTTATTTAATATTAAATAGTTTCAAGCTTTAGTAAATTTAGCAACAGTTGTAGTATAATTTTACAGCAAATATATATAAAACTAGGAATATTTTAAATCTTTACATCAGAGAATAACAAAAGTATAGTTTAAAGCAGCAGAGCTGTTAAATTTCGATTACGATTAGCAATCAATTAGATTACATTTTAAAAAGAATGGTAATGATTATATAATTGCCTTCAAAAGAATTGCTGATAAATAATTGATTACGATTACTAATAATCGAAAAAGAATCTGAATTACTTAAAATTACTAAAAATAATCAAAAAGAATCAAAAGTAATCCGACTAATTTCAAAGATTACTTTTGATTCTTAATAAATAATCAAAAGTAATCTTTAAAATAGTAGTCGGATTATTTTTTTATTACTTTTGATTCTTTTCGATTATTTTTAGTAATTTTAAGTAATTCAGATTACTTTTACATTATTAGTAATCGTAATCAATTAGTAATCGTGCGAAACTGAATATAATCGTAATTTAATCATGATTTCACCTTTAAAATAAAAAAGTAATCCAATTAGTAATCATTACGATTACTAATCATTACTTAACAGCTATGGTTTAAAGTAATTTTAAGGTATTGGCAGTCAAACAACTATGATTGCGTACAGCTAAAAATAAAAAAGAAAAGAGGTGTGTTAGGATACCCAGTTATAGCTATGCTGCTTAGCTATGCCAAACAAACTTATATGTTAAATAACAATGCAATAAAATTATATTATACGATGATGTCAAATTCGCCGCAAATATTTCAAAATGTTTCCATTTATTTCCCATTATTTTCTTTTCTAGCGACGTGGGATTAAATTAAATTATTTGTGACAGGCGGTGGCTGTTAGCCGGCTTACAGCCGATCGGCTGTGTTCTCTGGTTTGTGCTTATGTGCAAAAACAATACAAAAACGAACTGAGCAATCCTTCTCATTGTTTTTGTTTCACTCACTTCAAAGAACGAGACAATATAAAATCAAATAATTTCTTTCGTTTATTTTCGTACTCTTGTTTTAAGTACAAAAAAATCAAAACAAAAATTAATTTAAAACTGCAATAGTGTCGATTATATTTGTCACGAAAATCGCGTCCTAGCTCCTGTGTGACACAAATAGCATAGCTATAGAAAACACGCTCGTATGACTATAAATATTCAATAATAAACAATATTTAAAAATTGTCACATGTTATTTGGCTTGGTGTGTGAGCTACAATCATACTCATGAGTATAAAAATACTCTGACTATAAATCGGCTACACATGCGTATATAGAGGACTATTTTATTTGCACGCCCACACAAAACATATTTTCAAACGGCAACACACACTCACACATTTTCCATTCCGTTTTATATACACATATGTATTAGTACGGTGGCGAATGATCAATAAATATCCCGAGCATCAAGCGTATATTTTTTTGTCCGATTAAATATTCACAGCCTGAGTATAAGCATACTCAAACTGTAAGTAGGAGAGACAGTAAATACGTTTGATACGCAGCATGTGCCTTTTAGTTTTTAGTTATAGCTCATTTTAGTTTTTTGCATAAACTAAGTAGAGATGCTCTTGCATGTTAGAATCGGCTATAATTTTAATTGCTTGAGAGGAAATATGTGAGCGAATTGTACAAATTGTTTGCCCTACAATTATGATTATAAGCAGTTACTAAAATTAAGACTATTTACTTATGTATGTATATTTTTTGCGTACTCATTGTCATTTTCTGGTATTTATTTGAGTCGTTTCTATAAAAGGCACCAAAGCAGACCCATACGGGAAGAGCTAGCGGGTTAAACTTCTCCATAAAAATATACTTCTTAGAATTTATAAAACTTTTGGTAATGATGAATAACTATACTTTTGTACATTTCAATACTGAAGCCTATTTTCGTATATGGATCAATTCTTTGAGATTCTTATATTGTTATACACTATATAAAATGTATGCAGCCTTATTTAAAAAAATTATGAAGGCTTTATAAAGGCTTTTTAAGAAAAATTTTGTATGAAAATTTGTATCTAGCTATAAAAAACAAATTTTATTTTGCTAAGGCAACTTTCTCTGGACTAACATCCCAATAAGCAATTTTGCTTGAAATCAAGTGTAAAACAATTGTTATTCAAGTCACATATTCAATTGTCAAGGGCTGAATTATGCTTGATTTACACTTTATTTCAATAGCATTCTCCAGTGAAAAGGGAACTTGAATTCAATTCGAACAATTCAATTGTATTACAGTTGAATTCAAGCCTTGAATTATACTGCAATTCAACCTTGTATTACAATTGAATTCAAGTGTATTTCAAGCTTCAAAAAAATGTTTTTAAAATGTAAAGGAAAATGCAATCGACAAGTTTTCTTACAATAATTTTCTGCATATCTACCTTCACTATTGTTTTCACCTCTTGTTTTTTAAAAATTCACTTTTTATTTATCTTTGATGTTTTCACCACAATTTTAATTTTATTAATAAATAAATTATTTATTTAACAAGGTTTGAACATACGAGTATATGTATGTTGTTTGATTTTTTATTTCAAAATATTTTCAAACTTGAATATTACTTGAAAAAAATGATTGAATTCAACTTTGTTTCCAGTTAAATTTCAAGTGCTTGAATTTTAATTTTTGAGTGCTTATTGGGATACATCTAATAGAATTTTATAGTAAATATTTTTGCAGAATATTTGAACCAGTTATATATGCGTTTCCGCACCCTTTCAGTAAAGGGAAAAAGTCCTGGTAGGCCGGGTTTTGGTTTTTCTAATATTATGCAGATATCTTTAAGCTTGTTTAACTGTTTTTTGCTGCAAACTTTTAATATTGAAGAAAAACTCCTCTTTGGCGGCTAAATTCCCAAGAGCGAGGCTACAGATTCGCACACCCTGCACACCCTTCAGATTCGCTGCTTTGAGGCAGAATTCTAAAGAAATATAATTAAATTTCTGCTGAGACAAAAATACTTTTTAATTTAAAAGCACATAAACATTTACATATGTATATCGAATTTCGCTGCTTTTTTTTTTTTTTGTTTTAATTGAAGAATATTGATTGGCAATTATTTATTTATTTCAAACTTTATTAACATAAAAAATAATAATTGAATACTGAAGAAAGTGTGGTATTTATCTATTTGGAAAAAAACGTCCATGTGTCGAAAACTTTTACTCAAACTCAAACCTCTGTCCCCTAAGCCCAAATCTTCGGTACACCCCTACAAACGTATAGCAAATGCTAATATTGTTTAATGTAAACATTTATAATTGAAAATTTATCTCACAAGTTATGTGTACAAAACAATATTAAAAATAAATTTTAATTTTGAAAACAAGAAGTAAAACTAAAGTCTACTTTAAGATTGAAAAATTCTTTATGCATATTTTTCGATAGTTTCCCAAATGTATTATTCTGCTGAATTGTGTTACATGAATATATGTATCTATGCAGATTTATCATATTTAATCAAATATATATACATACATACATACATATGTACATACAAAGCCGGTTGCATTTAAAAAAATATGTCATTTAAAAATATTCTATAGACATTTTTTTTGTGTTACTTAGAAAATTGTTCACACAAGTGTATCAATATATTCGTATTTTTTCTCTTATTTATTTATTTATTTATTTTTCAACTTAAGTTTCTTGAGCAGCACATGAAAATATTTCAAATGGCTTACACTCGCAACACAAGTAATTGTATTACACCCAACAAACACAAAATCTAGCGTTCGAAAATTACACTAGTCAACAAATGAAAACTTTTGGAAAACGAGACTGTACAGCATAGGTTCGATAGTACTACCAAAGGGTAGTAAAATCCTATACTCAGTTTGGCGATTTTGGTGAACAAGTTTTTTTAAGGCCCTCCAAGGATTTCGAAAATCAATGAGCCCCCCAAAAAAATAGAGTCATAAATTTTTGGCCAACAGATAATTCAGACTTAGTGATAGTGCTTTACCTTATATGGCAATATTGTAGCTAAGAGTCCACTTAATAAATCTCATTAACATTTCACGCAAACAAAAAATTATTTCTATGTGCACTTTTTTTTTTTGAAAAAGGAAGAAATTTTGTTTCTCTTTTTTTCGGAATAACTAACAGGGACTACTAATTAATAAATAAATTTTTGGTGAAGGGCATAATTAGCTTTGTCATTTTGTATGTAATTTTTAAACAATATTCTTATGCGACCCATAAAGTATATATCTTATAGGTCCTTATAATGGGTGTTTTTTATTGAGGTATAGAACTTTAAGTTGGCATCACTTTTTTAACTGGCGGTCATTTTGTCAGCTGTCAAGTGATTAATATTTAGTTTGGTTTGCCATTTCATCATGAACAGGTTGACAAAAGAACAACGCTTGCAAATCGTGCAAATTTATTTCGAAAATAATGGTTCAGTTCGCGAAGTTTAGCGCAAGCTCCGTCCATTTTATGGTCGACATAATCGACATAATCCATTGGATTATTTTCTTTGGGGATATGTGAAGTCGCTCGTCTACGCCAACAAACCAGAAACGTTAGGGGACTTGGAAGCCAACATTCGTGGCGTTATTGCCAACATACGGCCCCATATGCTCTAAAAAGTGGTTGAAAATTGGACCTGTAGAATTGGCTTTATTCGAGCCAGCCGCGGCGGCCACATGCCCGAAATCATATTTAAACATTAATGGCATAAAATTATCCTTCCAATAAAGCCAAATTGATGGACATTAAAACGATTTTCTTGTGTTTTATTTCAATTCGAAGTTCTATACCTCTAAAAAAACACCCTGTAAATAGGAAGGACGAATAAGATAACCGTATATACGTCCGTTCGTCTGTCAGTCTGTTTGTACGTGAAATCGGTTTTCGGAAGCTCCTAAAAAAGCTAGAGACTTCGGTCTTGGACTGGTATTGAAAATCAGCAAAATCTAAAAGACGGTTTCAGAGCTGGAAAATTTAAAATTTATTTTGCAATGTAAAAGTAACAATGTAGTTGAAACTAAGACCCTTCTTATGAGTAACTTTCGATCTTCGACTGTAGTCGAAAGTACTGATCGAACGAATTTTCATTTGGTATTATGACGAGCATTTGACAAAGAATGCCCTCATTGTGAATATCACTTGCGAGTTATTTTTGCAAACTTTGCAACGACTTTACCTAAAAAGAAAAACTAATCGTTTTTAATAAGTTTTCATATTAAAATACTTAATCGAAAGCTAAATTCTGTTCGAAAATCGAATGCAACTCATAATAAGTCCCAAAATCTTAAATGTTCTTTCGTTATACTATTATATTTTTATTCTTTTCTTGTTAAAAAAAAGTCTCAATTAATTTTAACTTTGACCTTATATCTTAGTAAGAATGAAGTTGGTGGAACCAATAATAAATAAAAAAAACGATTCCAGAGTTGGAAAATTTAATTTTTTCGTATATATAAAATTAACCTCCTAAAATATTTTTTTTATTTTCTCTATAAATTAAAAATATTTTATATTTTTAAAATAAATAGATTGGCATAAAAAAACACACAAGAATTTAAGAGGATTCCAGGGTTAGAAAATTGAAACTTTTTCTATATAAAAGTAGCTAGGTCAAATTAATTCGTTTTCTTTTTCTTTATAATGGGTGTTTTTTATTGAGGTATAGAACTTTAAGTTGGCATCACTTTTTTAACTGGCGGCCATTTTGTCAGCTGTCAAGTGATTAATATTTAGTTTGGTTTGCCATTTCATCATGAACAGGTTGACAAAAGAACAACGCTTGCAAATCGTGCAAATTTATTTCGAAAATAATGGTTCAGTTCGCGAAGTTTACCGCAAGCTCCGTCCATTTTATGGTCGACATAATCGTCCATCAGAGCAATTAATTCGGTTAACCATGGATCGTTTTCGCACTACGTTTACTCTATGTGATAATACGCATCCGCAGAGACGTCGAACAATGCGCACCGAAGAAACAATTGCCGCTGTAGAGCAAAGTGTTGAAGAGGACCCGAATGAATCGATTCGCCACCGTGCACAGCAATTGGAGCTTTGTCCATCAACTTTATGGAAGATTTTGAAGATTTTGAATGTGGATGAGTTGTGGTTCCAACAAGACGGCGCTACATGCCACACAGCGCACGTTACAATCGATTTATTGAAGGAAACATTCGATGAGCGCATAATTTCGCGGAATGGACCTGTCAATTGGCCACCAAGATCGTGTGATTTGACACCATTGGATTATTTTCTTTGGGGATATGTGAAGTCGCTCGTCTACGCCAACAAACCAGATAAGTTAGGGGACTTGGAAGCCAACATTCGTGGCGTTATTGCCAACATACGGCCCCATATGCTCGAAAAAGTGGTTGAAAATTGGACCTGTAGAATTGGCTTTATTCGAGCCAGGCGCGGCGGCCACATGCCCGAAATCATATTTAAACATTAATGGCATAAAATTATCCTTCCAATAAAGCCAAATTGATGGACATTAAAACGATTTTCTTGTGTTTTATTTCAATTCGAAGTTCTATACCTCTAAAAAAAACACCCTGTAGAATGAATATAAAGAATTTGGTATAACAAGTTTCAAAAATATAAAACAGCTCCAGAGCTGGAAAATTTTAACCTTTTTTGTATATATACATATATATACATATATATATAAGTACCTACATAAGATCAATTTTTTTTCTTTGTTAATTAAACATATTTTACATTTTATAACGAAATAAATTAGTATTAAAGTCAGAAAAATCGAAAATAAGATTCCAGTGTTGGAAAATTTATTTTTTTTTTTTTTTGTTAAAAATTATGCTCTGAGCAAAATGATGTTTTAAATCGATAGCCACGATTTAATGCGAAAAACAGATAAATATGCAAACTAGGGGTATAACCAATTTTTTGGCATAGTACCACGAGCTCAATCATGTCCTACTAACCACGAAAATCATACAGGGCAACTATGTAAAAAATTCCGCAGGAAACTTCACCCAGCGAACAATTCCAACTAATAGCAAATGATAGGGAAAACAAAAAATTCTAATTGGAAAAGGGAGAAATTTCCTGCGGAATTTTTTGAATAATTGCCCTGATAATCTCAAAAAAGTTCACGCACCAATTGGTTTTTCTAAACAGGTGTTTAGCACTTAAAGCACGGACTTGAACTAACAAGAATATTATTTTACATAATCTAAAATTATTTCGAGGCCTTGTTAATGCAATATTGAATATTCATAATTTTATACGCTGTTTTTTTATTTATTTTTTGTTTTAAATAAACATATTATTAATTTTTTTTAACCAAAAGGAAAATTAGATATTTTCAAAACTTTTTTTGACCTTAGCGAAAAAATAAATATACGTTCCTTTATAGTTTTTTATGATCTATCGGACTATGCTAATTTTGATATTTTAAAAAAATTTTAAAAAGTTAATTCCCTAATACACACCTGGCATAGCTGCTTGTGGTTGACAATTTTGTGGAATTGCCCATATCTATGCAAGTGTGAATAGGTTAGAAATTAACCATGAAACCAGAGCTGTTAAATTTCGATTACGATTAGTAATCAATTAGATTACATTCTAAAAAGAATTGTAATGATTATACAATTTCCTTCAAAAGAATTGCTGATAAATAATTGCTTACGATTACTAATAATCGAAAAGTAATCTGAATTACTTAAAATTACTAAAAATAATCAAAAAGTAATCCGACTACTTTCAAAGATTACTTTTGATTCTTAATAAAATAAAATAAAAGTAATCCTTAGAAATAATCGGATTATTTTTTGATTATTTTTGATTCTTTTTGATTATTTTTAGTAATTTCAAGTAATTCAAATTACTTTTTCATTATTAGTAATCGTCATCAATTAGTAACCGTGCGAAACTGAATATAATCGTAATTTAATCATTACTTCACCTTTAAAAAAAAGTAATCAAATTAGTAATCATTACGATTACTAATCATTACTCAACAGCTGTTCATGAAATGCATTTCAAGTTTTAAGTCATTTCTAGTATTCAAGTCGAATGTAGAGTATTGTACAATTTTATGACAAATAGTTTTGTATAACATTTCGAACCGCGATGTTTCCATTTAAGAGTACTTGTTGCACCTTTTTTTTGCGAAAGTTACAATAAAAACCCATACGAGGAGGAGTTGTAGAGCTAAATTTATCGTGACGTTCATGTTAAACATCTGTTAAATCTGTGGCCAAAAAGAAAAAAGTGTTTAAGTCGAGATAAGCTAATAGCACCCCTGTAATCTTCATATTCAAAAGAGCAAAATCTTAATTATTTTGTGCGACTTTTCACCAAGTTATAGCGCATTGAATTGATGCTTATCTTTTCTCCAGTTATAATCTCATGGGAAATAATAGCTTAATTAAGCTTATATTTTGGTAGTTTTTAAGTTGAATATCTGTGGTGTGGAAAAAACGCTTGAGTCGAGATAACCTGATTTTGAGTTAATAGTAATTCAGTAATATGCATATTCGAAAGTAGCCCTGGTCAAAATTTCAATTGATTCGTGTGATTTTTACGGAAGTTATAGCACTATGACTTGCGACTTATCTTTTTTATTAGACTTCTAATCTTGTTTGGCATAATAGCTTAATTTAGGTTATATTTTGGTATATTTCAACTAAAAAGTATTACTTATAGTGTATAGAACGATGTTTGCTTAAAAAAATAAAGGTTAACAGAGACATACCCAATTTAACTGCAAAAGAAATAAATTTCTTATAATCGACTTTAAAGTTTAAAACTGTTCTCCTACAAAACAGTAAAATATGACTTAAGAACTTTTTCCAAACTCTTCTTTGCTGATCTGCATGTTTGCTGGGTAGGGTTGCATAATATTGCCAACACAGGAATTGATAAATACAAACATATGCGTGTGTGTATGTGTATGTGTGTGTATGTGTGTATATGTGTGTGTGTATGTGTGTGTGTGTCTGCATGTATGCGTTTGAATACATAAAATACAAAATCTGATTTAAAAGGAAATATTCATAAAACGTTGTTATAAACCAGCTAAAGGCGTTGAATCAAACATAAACATATGAATTATTTTTCTTTTTTTCTTCTCTCTCCCTGTCCCTACACTTTATACTATTTTTTACCTTTTGATATGATGCTTTGTGTTGTAACCGTTATGATTTTTGATATACATACTTATACATAAGTATACAAAAAAAATATCTATGGTATGAGTTGTATAGGCAACTAAAATGTCAAGGGCCTTGAGGGCGAAAAAAATTGGTTTTATGTTATGACATATTTTAAATCTTAAATTTGAAAAAAAAAAAGAAATACTTTAATAAATTTAACAATTTTCTTTTTGCAAATAAACTAACAGAATTAATGGAATTAAAATTTTTTTTTATAAATTTGTTTACTTCTTATTGTATTAATAATATACGCACATGCATAGCTATAATCCTTAGGGTCAATTACCACTTCTTACTACAAATGTTTTTCCTGAAATTTTTCCGATATTCCTCGTTAAATGGTAACGCAACGCCAAAAAAAACATAAAGTGATCGTCATTGCAAATATTTTGAAAATTACAACAAAAGAACTGTCAAATAAGTAATCAGCCTAACCCTTGGACATGACATGAACATGACGCCGGCAGAACAACTGTGAAAAAATTATCAACTTTTTTGTTGTGGGGAAAACGTGCGATGTCCATTTTCAGGCATATCAAAATATTTAGCGCTAGTGCAATAAAGATGGCATATTTACCAATTTTGTTCTGGTTGCGGACTGAGAATCTTATGGCAAACATTGTTGCTCAGACATACATATGTTCGGGCATCCATGTCAGAGCATGGACAAAAGTTGGACATGAGCGGTCTTCATTAGCCATTTGCGATGTTCGACAAGTGGAGACCGCTAGTAATAGTCGTACAGCTGAAAACTTCTATTTGTTTGTTCTATATAAATGCATACATACATATGTATATAGTACATACATATGTATATGTGACCCGGTCTATGAAAAGGTGGCTTATGACTCAAAAAATTATTTTTCACTTTTTTTTGGTTCGGATAGTTTTTGAGACGCTCTTTAACATGGTGAAAAGCAGAGAGTGCACAAATGAAAAAAAACAGAATTTTATTGGAATTTGAAAATAATAAAAAAAAGGATTAAACGCTACAAAAATGATTTTACCAAAAAAAAAAACAAAAGCTATTTTACACAAAAAATATTTATTTAGCAATATTAAGTAGTTTTCTTCGTCGCCATCCTTGTTGAAACCTTTGAAGTTGCTCGTTTTTTTTTTAATCTTTTTCTGAAGATGAGGCCTTACTTTTTCCTGACTTTTTTATTGGAGTTGAATTCGCAGGTTTCTTCAGTTTTTTCATTTTTGGATCGTGATTTGACGATGAAGCTACAGGTTTCTTCTATTTCTTTTTGGACAATGAAGCCACAAGATTCTTCGGTTTAGGTTTTGAGGATGAAGCCTTGGGTTCCTTCGATGCCACTTTTGTAAAGTGGTAAAGCATCTTTAGATTTTTTTGATAGCATTTTTTCGATGGCGATGGACCCAAAATATCAGCATTCATGGGATCTGAAACCAGGCTTCTGAGATTCTGATAAATGTACCAGTGACGTTGCAGAGATAAACCAACTGGTTGGATAATTTCGGGCATGTTGTCATCAACTGGGATTAATGACAGTTGAAATGATTCAACATCCTCGAAATTGATACCAACATCACCGAAAGAATCATCATCATTCTCTTCATCTTCATCTTCAGCAAAATATTTTTTAAAAATAAATGTCATTTTAACAACAACAACCGTACACAGTTTTTTTCCTCAAAACTTCACTAGTTTATAACAGAAAAGACCAACAGAAACAGAACGAAGGAGAACAACTACCGAGAAACTGACGAAATGCATTGTTTATCTTTAACAGCTGATTTCTCGAAATTTTATTTTTGAGTCATAGCCCTGGAGAAAATTTGGTGACAATTGATCCCAACGTACTCGTCCTATAACTGGAGAAAATGTGGGTGTTATCAAAAGTATGGAGTAGTGTATGGAGAAAAAAGTCATATCGTTTAAATGGTGACATATTGACCATTTTCGTGATGTATCGTCTTGATCTTGAGCCAATTTAATTCGGACTCGGTCTAGTATTGTATTAAACTGCACTGAACATGTTCGATGTGGTCGAATACAGGACCTATCAAATAGTGTAAATATAATGTTAATTGCTCCCTTCAATGTGACTCTGGAACCAGTCCCGTAACTATACTTAAATATTTACCTAAGCTTAATTGGTATTTATACTTTTGAAATATGAGTGCCCTGTGGTCGAGTGGGTAGTGTGCCAGCCGTTCATGCACGAGGTTGTCGGTTCGAATTTCAAAAAATTTTCAGATTAAAAATAAAATGTCATTGCATTTGTAACAATAAAAAAATTTATAAGCGTTAATTGTTACAGTTAAATGTCGAAATTACATTTATAAATAATTTATATTTATATTATTATACATCGAATAGGGTCCTATGGGATAGTTCAGTGACAAGTCACAAGGTGCATAGAAAGTATTAATTAACCCCATCCTAGGCCATCCCCATGTAAAAGTGACTGGTCTGCTTCATAGGAAGTGTTAGAACTCGGACTGGCCCTTATTACTTGGGGACCGGTCACGTGACTAGTGTTGTGTCAGTTCCATTTCCTGCAGGGAAGTTTATATGAACATATGTTTCTTAGAAATATCTCCACCATAATTCTCTACTTTAATAAAAAAAAATAGAACCAAAAAAAATATGTTTATAACAAGTGTTTTAAAATGGCACAAAAGAATTATGCAGCAAGCACATAAATACGAGTAAATACAATCGTAAAGAGAAGACGGAGAATGGAAAGGAAAAAAATTTAAAATTGAAATCAAACTGAAAATAATAAAATAAATACTTGCAAATAGAATCAAACAAACGGACATAAACATTTATTTGATATATAATTTTGGTTTTTTTTTCCTTTGCTCTGCTTTATTTTTTTCTTCTTTTTTATAGTTTGTTTATAAGTATTTTTCCTTAAAATAACTCCAAGATTTATAACCATAAAAATGGGTGTTTGTTGGGAAGACAAAAAAAAAAAAGATTAAATAAAAAAGTTTATGAAAAAATAATAAATACAATAAACAAAAAAGGAAACAGGAATTTGCCTTAAAGGGGAGTTAAAATTTTTTTGTTTATTTCCCGTTGACTAAATAAAGGAAATCTTGGGTGTGGGGAAAAGGAAGAAGTAAACGATTTGCCAGGCCACATAAGGTTTAATAAGTTCTTGACTCGCTCGCATATACAAAAAAAAAAAAAAAAACCAAAACTAACTTGAAAATGTTAAAAATCTTGAGAAAATAAAATGAAATTTTAAAACGAAGCGGATAAAAGGACTTAAGGAACATTTAAAGAGATTTTAATTAGGGATGTAACGAATGTTCGCATTCGCTTTCGCTTTCGCATTCGCAAATAATTCGCTTACTTTTGCTATTTGCATTCGCTTTTGCATTCGCTAAAATGTACGCGAATATTTAAAGCGAATACTAAAGACAAAAATATTAGAAATATTTTCCAGTTTTTGAAAAAGAAAAGCCAGTGTTTGAATTGCGCGAAAATATTTTCTACTTAAGACTAGTCTGTTAAAACTTTTGAAAAATGGTAAGCACATCATTACTTCGTTCAAAAAATTTGAAATGCAAAAACATTAACTAATCCTTTTTTGTTGTAAATTTTTTGCGAAACAAGTGCCACTCATATTATTTCGCATGAAAACTTAAAATGTTGAAGATATATTTCATATGTTTTTTTTCATGAACAATTCATTCCAATTTCTCTTAATATGTATTTTGGTAGCATTTTACAGGAAATGTTGAACTTAGTACAAGGTCTTAGGGCCAAAGTAAGAATGGGTTGATTGCCTAACATTTTGTAAATTTATTTTTAATTATTATCTATACTTATTTTAATATGATTTCATACATGTATCTTTCGATTTAACAATTTTTATTTCTAATAAATTAATAAACATTTGCTGAATTCAAGACTCAAGTAGATATATGTATACAACAGAACTTCATGTTCTTAGATAAATTTATTTTCATGTGATTTATTTAACGTATTGTAATATTTGCATTCGCTTTCGCATTCGCATTCGCTTTCGCAAATATTAAAATGTATTATTCGTTTTCGCATTCGCATTCGCATTCGCATTCGCTAAACTGGTATTCGTTACATCCCTAATTTTAATACCCAAGTTGTTAAATAAGTGAAAATAAGATTTTGATGGTAATTTAGAAATAAAAAATAAAATAACAAATACTTTTCTTTTTAATTTTAAGTTTAATGTAACAATCAAAAATTATTAGAGTGTAAGATATGGAGTTTAATATTCAATTAATACTTGAAATGTCATTATTTGGCAATAATTTGTTTAAAATTAGGTCCTCAATTATTAAAGCATGTTTTGTTTTAGAGTGTTACAACTTTAAGTTGGCATCACTGCTTTATTTGAGCACCCATTTAACAGCTGATAGTTAGTTTTTGTTAAGGTTGCTTTGAAATTTTATTACGAATCGACTTATACCAGAGCAACGCGTCAAACGTGAAATTTTTTATCAAAATAATTGTTAAGAATTTTATTTTCCGACGAAGCCCATTTCTGGTTGAATGGGCACGTAAATAGGCAGAATTGTCGCATTTGGCGTGAAGAGAAAGAAGCTGTTGTCGAAACACTATTACATCCACAGAAAATTACTGTTTGGTACACTTTATGGGCTGGCAGAGTCATTGGCCCATATGTCTTTAAAAACGTTGATGGTCGGAATAGTATAGGAACCTTATTCGAAATTTTTTCGTAGCTCAATTACGTGGCATTAATCTTGCTGATATGTGGTTTCAACAAGACGTAGCCAGATGCCACATAGCGGGCGCTACACTTGATTTACTCCAAGAAACTTTTGATGAAAAAATAATTTAACGTAATAGTCCAATTAATTGGCCACCAAGATCGTGTGATTTAACCCCATTGGATTGTTTTCTTTGGGCTTATGTTAAGTCACTTGTCTACGCCGATAAACCGCAAACAATTGAACCCCAGGAAATCAACATTCGAAGACTTATCGGCGAAATACGGCCGTAAATGCTGCAAAAAGTTGCTGAAAATTGGTGTTCCAGATTGTGCCTTCTACGCGCCAGCCGTGGCGGCCACATGGCAGAAATCATATTTAAACATTAATTTCATAAAATTTTCTTTCCAATAAAGCCCGTTTCATTGATATTAAAAATATATTTCCTTTTTAACCCCCGACCAAAAAAGGGGTGTTCTAAGTTTGTAGTGTGTGCCTGTGTGTCTGTGTATAAGTGTGTCTGTCCGTGTCCACGTACATACCAAACGGCTGGACCGATTTTGATTTAGTTTTTTCTGTGTGATAGGTAACATGATCGTTCATGATGGTTCTTAGCTATGTTTGAAGAAAATCGGTCCAGCCGTTTAGGAGATATAACATCTTCTCTAGATATATCGGAGGTTCTTAAAATTTTTATTTTTTGTTATTATGATTTCAACTTGTGTCACTCAAAAAAAAACACCCTTTATTTCTTGAGGTTTCAGTAGTCAAATGGTTTAAAATGAGCAGCTGATTGGGTTATCGCATCCCTTCCTAGAACTGGTGCGTGGCCAGCATGGCCTCTAGGTGGACTGGTTTAGAGGCCTTATATAACGTTTGTATAGCGATCCGCTTGTTACAAGATCCGACGCCCGCTTCCAGCTGCCTATAGCATGAGGAACAGTCGCTGGCAATATGTGGCTATTGGTTATTTGAAGGCCTTGACGTTCCAAGTATCGAAGGCACTCATAATTTTTTAGGAAATTCATCTAGACGTAATTAGCCAACAAAAATAGTTTCTTCTTATAAAATAGAAAATTTAACAAAAGAAAGCAAAACGTAGTAATTGAAAGGAAACACGCTGGTGTATAGTTTAAGGACATTAAGATCGTTACTTATCTTAAGGAATTTATGGCATTTTTTTTTAAATTTAAATTCAAATATAAATTCAAAATAATATATTCCCTTTATTGACCAAATATTTTCTAGCTCAAATACGCAAACACAGACAGATAGAAACACACACACCCACCCAACCACATCTTATTATGCACAAATGAATTTCAAAAAAAGTATTAATTAAAATATTTTAATGTTCATAAAAATATTTTTTTTTGCACTTTTAATAATGATGTCATAAAATAAATGTTGTCTCTGTTTTACACATTTGGCTAATTTAAAGAATTTATGTTCTTTTTCCAAGTAGAACGAAGTCTCAAAGCAATTATTCTACAAGTACAGCACTATTGAGATTTAAGAAGTCAAGTACCAGTACATACATACATATGTATGTAACAAAAATATAATCGTACATAATAATAAAATAAAACTCTAGAAGGACAATGGTAAAATTGTGTCCTTTAACATTGAATTCAGCACAAAATGGCGGAGAATGGAAAGTGACATTATTTCTTTGGACCATAAATAAATGCCTGGGTTGAAGGCAAAGAAATGTTTTCATATTTAGTTTGTATTAGAAATTACCTGGTAGCCTGCTGAGTTTTGCATCAATACACTTTGCAGTAATAATTTTAACTGCTAATGAAAAGAAGTGTTACTAAAGAAACTTCAAAGAGCTTGATGATGTTACACAAATATTAACTTAAGATTAAGCTCGTGAATATTTAACCAGTATATGGGGCATAGGCTACCATTGCGTAGAATAAGTTCAATAGAACTTATAGCAAAGAGCAATCGCAGCCAAGACCCTAATCATACTGAATATCCAAACATTTAAAGAAAATTTCTTATAATAACATTTAACTGATATCATTTTTTTTTTTGGCTTTGATTTAAAGGAGTTCTAAGCAATCAAAACGAGGTGGAATCATGAGGTCACGAATGACAAAATTGAAATAATACAAAATACACGTTTAAAAAATTTGTTTTTAGGCTTTGATTTAAAGGAGTTTTAATCAACCAAAGTGAGGTGAAATCATAGCGTCCTTAGGTCAGGTCACGAATGACAAAAATAAAATTGCATCAAATACAAGTTTAACAAAATTCAGTTTTTGGCTTTGATTTAAAAGAGTTAAAGCAATCAAAATGAAGTGAAATCATAGCGCTTTACGGACAGGTCACGAATGACAAAATTAATATAACATAAAACACATGTTTAACACAATTTAGTTTTTGGCCTTGATTTAAAGGAGCTATAAGCAATCAAAACAAAGTGAAATCATAGCGCTTTACGGTCAGGTCACGAATGACAAAATTAAAATAACATAAAACATATGTTTAAAACAAGTAATTTTTTGGCTTTGACTTAAAGCAGATCTAATCAATCAAACTAGGTTAAATCATAGCGTACTAAATAAAGGTCACGAATGACCAAAATCAACATAAAATACATTTTGGATGAAATCATAGCATCCTAAAGTCAGGTCACGAGTGACAAAAAAATTAAATAACATAAAATACATGTTTAAAACAATTTTTTTTTTGGCTTCGATTTAAAGGAGTTCTAAGCAATCAAATCGACATGAAATCATAGCGTCCTAAGGTCAGGTCACGAATGACATAAAAAAAAAACATAAGATACATGTTTAAAACAATTTATTTTTTGGCTTTGCTAAAAAGCAGTTATAAGCAATCAAATCGACATGAAACCATAGCGTCCTAATGTTCGGTCACGAATGACAAAAATATAAAAAAACATAAGATACTCGTACATGTTTAAAACAATTAATTTTTTGCCTTTGATTTAAAGGAGTTCTAAGCAATATAGCGTCCTAAGGACAGGTCACGAATGATAAAGATAAAATAACATAAAATACATGTTTAAACTAGTTAATTTTTTTGCTTTGACCTAAACGAGTTCTAAGCAATCAAACGAATTGAAATCATAGCGTCCTAAGGCTAGGTCACGAATGACAAAAATAAAAAAAAAACATAAGATACATGTTTAAAATAATTTGTTTTTTGGCTTTGCTAAAAAGCAGTTATAAGCAATCAAATCGACATGAAACCATAGCGTCCTAATGTTCGGTCACGAATGACAAAAATATAAAAAAACATAAGATACTCGTACATGCTTAAAACAATTAATTTTTTGCCTTTGATTTAAAGGAGTTCTAAGCAATATAGCGTCCTAAGGACAGGTCACGAATGATAAAGATAAAATAACATAAAATACATGTTTAAACTAGTTAATTTTTTGGCTTTGACCTAAACGAGTTCTAAGCAATCAAACGAATTGAAATCATAGCGTCCTAAGGCTAGGTCACGAATGACAAAAATAAAAAAAAACATAAGATACATGTTTAAAATAATTTGTTTTTTGGCTTTGATAAAATGAGTTCAAAGCAATTAAATCGACATAAAATCATAACGTCCTAAGGTCAGGTCACGAATGACAAAAATAAAAAAACAAAACCAAGATACTCGAACATGCTCTTAGGAGAATTTTATGTTTCCGCAATCTATAGACAATTGCTTATTCACTACATATTTTAAAATTTTAAAATAATGGGGTTTACATTTTAATTTTTTCCCGTTTTGTAATATTATTTTTTCCATGTTCTCTGATGGAAATAGTTGCCCGAACTTGTTATTTTGGAAACGGTACATTTTTGTTTTCCACATTGTAATTAAATAATGATGAAAATATTGCTCAATATCATTGAGCTATTTCAATTTAATACAAGGTTAATAAAGAAAAAGAAAGGTGGCTGAAATCAATGTTTGTTGCAATAATTAAAATTTTTCTAGAATTTAATCATGCAATAAAATAATTGTAATAATCTTACCTTATAGCAATTATATTGATGTTGTATTGATGTGATTGCAATAAACACGAATACTGTAAGAATCTCGAAGTAGTTTTCTATGAATTTTAATCCAATTTGACACACATCACATACATACGAGTATGTGATATGTACATATGTATGTCAGTGTTCTTATGTAGCAGGAAACTGAAATTAAAGATATATGTATAATATTAACATTGTTATAAAAGTAAAATTCTCTGTAAATTATTTTCTTATTCAAATTCCTATTAAATGGCAAATGGCCAATACATTTCATTAGATTATTTTGCCAGTATTATTTGTAATTACCTGCTTAAATGTTCGCAAGCAATTCAATTTAATGCGAATGTAATCTGTTACAAATCCTAATAGTATGTATGTGTTGTGATATAATCTGTCTATTTTCATGTATTTCAAAGCACTATTGTTTTCATTTAATAATTCACATCAAGAGTGTCAAAATCATTGTAAAAGAGTAATTACCAAAAATCATTAAAAGGAATTGTTAATAAATATATATGGATGATTAATGAAATAAGTTTTATCATGGATTTTTGGTTGTCATAATGAAAGAACAATAGTTGAATTTAAGAAATTTCTTACATTATTAATATTTGCTGTAATAGAACATCTAATGTATCGAAAACTGCAAAAGTGTTGATTTCAAAATAATAATGATAATGATGAAATGGGCCTGCCTTTCTATATTAGAGCAGTGAAGCGCACGCCATACCACAATTGTGGACAACAAAATCACTAACATGCTTATGCTCTTGCATTTAGTCGTCACTGAGAAAGCGACAAATGAAGTTGTGCATGCATGTACGAATTTTATCCTGGTTTATTGTTTAGTTTTTGTTGTGAGCACACCGAACGAAATTACAAGTTCAAATTTAATAAATTTGTACAGAAAAAAAAATAGAGAGTATCTATGCAAGCAAAGAAATATTTCGTGATAAAAAATGCTTTTGGCAATATGCAATGTTTTTTTTATGATATGAAACATTTAAAAATAATAGGGAAGTTAGTTTAAAAAGACTTTTTAATAGTTATTCACTACATTGTTGAATGGATTATTAGATTTTTTACTTTTTTTTCTGAAGTTTTTATTAAATTGCTTTATTACAAAAAATTATAAAACTATGTATTTTAAATTACAAAGCTTTTCTTCATGTGTAACTTTATTTTTTCTCATTTTTCTCACCTATACAAATATACTTTATTTTGCGGATCACTGTATAAGAGTAACGATATATATGTATGTGTGTATTTTGAAGCCTGTTATACGAAACCGACCACCACTACCTTCTAAATTTACTTTTAATTTTAATCTTTCATGCTTGGAATAGTTGAACTTGAATGAATTGTTTTTATTATCTAAAGGTAGATTTTGTAAATACAAAATTCTTTCTTCCTTTTGAAATTTCTATAGAAAAAATATTTTTTGAAGCGAGTTTTCGTTAACTTTCACACAAATTTAAAACGTTTATAAACGAAATTTTTTACAAAATCTGCCTATTCTTTTAACAGATTTTTTTTAATAAAACCTTGTGAAATTTACTTTTTTTCTGCAGGTCTTACTCGTGAAATGTTTGCATTTTTTTTTCAACTTGCACGATTTTTTAAAGATATGGAATGTACGAGTAGCATTAAATTTTCCATATGTTGCATGTATTTTTATACGATATTTTTTTTGCACAATCCATCGTGTAAAAAGGGAGTTGGGTATATATATATATATATATATATATATATATATATATATATGTTTGTAAGGCCGGGTTTTCACCTATGTGTCATGTGCCCAAAAAAGCGTAACCACTAATTACTAATGAAAAACTGTTTGATTAATTTGATTTAATTAATTTCAATTTCATTTCCAAAACTATTTTAAGCAAAATTGCTTATAGTGAAGGAAAATTAAAATTCCCATGCCTGGTTTATTTGGATGCCAACAAATGGATTAAATATCAACTTCAATTTCTGACATTTTAAAGTACGATATAAAAATATTTGTCTTTTCACAAACTCCTAAAGGAATATCGTTTTTTACGATAAACCGCAGAGTGAGTCAGGAATGGGATTGAGAATTTTACAATTGTACCAAGAATTTTTAAAAATTGTACTTTTTTTACCTTAAATCTACTGAAAGATTTTTTGAGTTCAAATTACATATTTTAATTTATTTCTATTAAAATAATCGTCTATGTTTCGGCTACCGAATCATTTTCACAAATTTGCTTGTATATTCGGATGTTAAAGCATATGGCTACACCTATTTAAGTTGAAATTTAGAATAAGCAAATTAATAGCATGTGTGCTCTAACATATGAATTTAGGAGAAAAATAATTTGGAAATTTACGAGTTCGAATTTTTATAGCTTTGCTATTTATTGCGCGATACTGGAGTTAGGACGTGATTATTGTAACAAAAATAATCGACACTAACTATTACAGTTATAAATTTATTTTTGTTTTGATTTATTTGTACTTAAAAGCGGAGTATGAAAATAAAGGAAAAAAATTTTTTGATTTTATTTTCTTTCGTTCTTTGAAGTAAGTGAAACAAAAACAACAAAAACAATGAGAACGATCGCTCAATTGGTTTTTGTTTTGTTTTTGCACATGAGCACAAACCAGAAAACACAGCCGATTGGCTGTAAGCCGGCTAACAGCTGCCACCGGCCACAAACATTACATTAATTTCATCGTACGCCGCTAGAAAAAAAATAAATGGAAATATATTGAAATACTTGCAGAGAATTTGACACCATAATATGATATAATTTTATTGCATTGTTATTTCACACACACAGAGAAAACAGTGCCTACTAAATACCTCATAAAATAGAACAAATAATAATAATAATAGAACTTTAATAAGAAATCTCTATGGTTTTTTTCAATAAGGAAATCTTATTAATTTCATAGAGAAACCCTTTTTGAAGAAATCAAGAAGAAATATTGTAGTTTTTATGAAGTTATCTTATTGATTTAAAAAAAAAAATTGCTTCTTTATTCTCTGTACTTATGTATTTTCATTTAAATTCTATACCATATACATAAGTATGTATGTATGTAGTATGTTGTAGATGTTATTTATTTATACATACATACATACATGCATACACATTATGTTATATTCTTAACTAACTTACTCACCAAGTATTGGACCAGCAAACTTCTACCTGATAGACAAGCACTCTAACCAATATGCTAACAAGCAGCCTGAATTAACATTGAAATTATTGTGCAAACATTCTTATACAAAAATGAAAAAAATTTTCTGTATGTCTATTCTATCTAAATTGAAATAACAAGACACCTCATAAGATCAAGAAGATTTCCTTATTAAAAAAATCAATAAGATGCTTTACACATAATCATATAGGAACCTAATAATATCAAGAAGAAAACCTTATTGAACAAATTAATAAGGCAACCTAATAGAATCAATAAGAAATCCCTATAGTTTACAATTTATAAAAAAAACCTAATAGAATCAGGGAGTTTTTCTCTATGGATTGTTTTTTTGGTGCCAAAAATAACGGAAATTGAGTAAAATAAAGTTGTGAATAATAAGATTTCATATTGATATTATGTGGTTTTCTTCTTGATAAAATTAATAAGATTTACCACATAAAAACAATAAAGAATCTCTATGAAAAAATCTTCGCTTCTTTCTGCTGGGATACCCCTTAGCCTAAAAACGTTTCACAGAGAAAATCTTCTTGGTTCTATGAGGCAGTTTTTTCTCTGCGTACCAAAAAAAGATACTATTGTACCAATTTTTTCAACCCTGTTGTGAATTGAATAAATATCTCAATTGAATATCATTTAAGAGTCAACCAATTAGCAAAACGATTGAATCTATCAATTACTTAACTGAATTTATATAATATGTATGTAATATGGTAATATGTATGTATGCATAATATAATATATTTAATATAATATATATACATATATATATATAATATATATAATATAATATATATATAATATATTTATATATATAATATAATATATAAATATAATATATAATATAATATATATATAATATAATATATAGATAATACTATATATATATATATAATATTATATATATATAATATAATATAATATAAAAATAATATTATATATATAGTATTATATAAATATAATTTAATATAAAAATAATATTATATATGGGTAATTCCATTCTGGCGTTACATGCCATTTGCACGACAAAAGGTTGAAAAAAAAAGTTTTAAAATTGTGTTTGAAAAAATTTTTTCTTACATTTGAAAAGTGATTAAATAGGTCTATATTCAGTGAAAAAATTATAACAATCACACCTAAGGATTTCAAGATATTCGCAAAATATGACCTGGCATTACGTTACAAAAAACAGAAGTGGGGTTTGACTTGACTAACAAAATTGCTTAACTCTGCGAATTGGCCAAGTATTTTTATACAAAACTTTTTTGTTAGGACTTGGACTGATATACACTTATTTTCCAAGCTTCTAGATTAAAAAATCTTTTTCCCCAAGAAAACAAATCTGTTGGTGAACTTTAAATTTGTCCGTCATGGTGGACTTTTTTTTGGAAGTGCCCATATATAAAATAATATGTATGTATGAAAAAAATTAACGATAATTTTTTTTTCTTTTCTTTCTGTTTGCTAAAAGTTTATAAAAATGTAGTAAAGAAAACGAATTTCATATATTCAAAACGATCTGTGTACATATAAATAATTTAATTTGTTATCTTGTTATAAAAATCAAAACCAATAGTTAACGCCAGCATTAGGCTAATTTTATAAAAACAAAACAAAAAATATAAATAGTTTAGCGTGCTAATAAAAATTTTAGATATATTAACGTACACACACACACTCAAATCCAAAAAAAAAAAGAAAAGCATTGCTGTTGATTATTGAATTTTAGCCAAGCTGTTCCGTGTATTAGAAATTCAAAGCACAAAAACCAATTGAAGGTAAACCCACGAATTTGCCATTAAATATTAATGCGTTTAGCAGCAAACAGCACTCAAGCTAAAAATAAAAAAATAAAAGCAAATAAACAAACAAAAAAAAAAAGAAGAACCAAAACCGGAAAAAGTATAAAATGCTGTGGATATCTGTCTGTCTGTCTGTCTGTCTGTCTGCATGACTAAAATAAACTTTTGCCAATCTTACGAATGGAAATGAATCAATGAATGAATGGGTAATGGGGAAAATGTTACGTTTTTTGTTGTTGTTGTTGTTGTTGTTGTAGCCATAAAGGTATATCAACGTTAGTAGCTGAATCTAGCCGAAACGTTTCAGGAGAGCAACAATATTCTATCAGTTGTTGCTGATGACGATTAGTGATGCGTGGTGGAAGGCAAACCAACAGGGGAAAAAAATGAATAGCTGTAGTGTGTTAACTGACGAAAACCACAAAAGTAAGTAAAGTGGTAAAATGTTGTATATTATTTAATATAGAAGTACATTCATTGTACGTGCTTATCTAAGGAGCTGCGTGAGTGTGTGTGTGTGTGTGTGGGTGCTTGTTAATACATTTCCATATTTATAATGATGAGTTGTGTAGCATACTTATGGGGATATAGAAATTTAATACGAAAGATAATTTTTGTTATTTTAAGAATTTAATTGTGAATAGGTGTTAAAGTTATTATAAGAAATAAATTAACAATTAACTTAAGCACGAAAGCAGTGTAAGCAATGTAATTTTGATGGCTAAAATTATATTGGATACTAAATATCAATTTAGAATTTTTTCAACAAACGGTAAATATGAATATCATTTCCATTTAACACACACGTAGACACACACACACGCACAATAGTTCTACTTAAATACACATGCATGCATATATGTAAGCTACGTATCATAAAATATCTATTATGTGGTCTGATTCAGTGTGATTTGATTCAGTATGCCAGCAAATACTGCAGATAAGCATTTGTAAGTTTCTAGTTCAAATTTATGTATGTATGTATGTATGTATATATGGGCATACATATATATTCTCATTCACTGCTGTTATAGAAAATGGTTTGATTTGTTAGTGAGTAGCCAAAGGCTGAAGCCAGCGAGCTTTACATTTGAAGGCAATGTTAAGTATTTGTAATTCAAAATGTAATAAAGATTTGCGGGGCATTTATTTGTGGTCATATTTCAAGTCACTTTGGGAATGATGGTAAATTACGTAGTTGTTTGTTCGCTAATAGATTAGGGTCATGCATACTTTTTTTTGTTTTAATTATTATAAGAAAAGAATTGAGTAAAAGTGAAAACAAAATAATCTTCTTTAGTTTTAAATAAATTGAGACTTTTATATATAGGTTCGATAGTACTACTTAAGGGTAGTAAAACTCTATATCCTATAGTTAGGCGATTTTGGTGACCAATTCTTTTTTATGGGCCTCCAAATATTTCGAAAATTAGTGCACCCTCAACAAATGGTGTCATCAATTTTTGACCAACAGCTAATTCAAACTTAGCGATAGAGCTTAGCTATATACATATAGCAATAATATAGCCAAGAGTCTACCGAGTCTTATGCCAAGAAATATTTTTTTCGTGCACTTTTTTTGTGCAAAAATTAAGGGAAAATATTTTTTTTATTTTTTCAGAATAACTTAAAGGGACTCCTAAATTTTTGCTAACAATATTTGATAAAGTTGTAGCTACGCTAAAGCTGACCAACTTTTGTGAACATATCAATATAATCTGAACGTGTACAATTTGGAATGGACTCTTTTAACAGCAGGGTGCAAAGTAATTAAAAATGTTGGTAGAATAGAACTGAGGAAAGGCGCACCCCCTTACAAAGTAATTAGTAATAATCACACATCTTGAAGCTATAATAGCAGGAGTCTTTAAGTTATGTATAGACACTTTCGAGAACGAGGTGCGAAGTAATTTAAAATATTTTTAAAATAGGACCGGGGGAAAGGGCAATCTTCATATTAGGTACTTTTAAGAGCAAGCTGCGAAGTACTTTAAAATATTGGTAGAATAGGACCGGGGGAAGGTGCAACCCCATACAAAGTAATTTATAATAATTTTATATCATGAAATCTATACTAGCAAGAGTCTTCAAGTTTGATATGGACTTTTGAGAGCGAGGTGCGACGAAATTCAAAATATGGGTTGAATATGAACGGGGGCACGGGCACCACCATACAAACTAATTCATAATAATCGTATATTTTAAAAGCTTTAATAGCAATTTCCAAATTTGGTATGGACACTTTTAAGAGCGAGCTGCAAAATAATTCAAAATATTGGTAGAATGGACCGGGGGAAGGTGCAGTCCCATTATTAATAATAAATATGTTTGCTTTAAAAAATAGGTGTCGTATTTTTAATTAAAAAAATGAAATTTGAGTTACAATGCAACAAGCATTTAGTAGAAAAATTTCTTTTTGTCTTAAGTACGCCCCTTAAAACTTCATTTAATTTAATTTAAAATTTTAACATTCATGCAAACTGAGTTGCCAACTGGCATGAATTTAATTTATGTTGTTGAAAATGTAAATTTTGCCGCTAAAATTGAAAAGACACATGGTGCAATCGTTTAAATATATCGCTCATTTAGTCAAGGAAAGTCATAAGTCTTAAGTTAGGTTAGGTTAAGTAGGGGTGGCAGTCAGAAAGCCGGACTCACTTAGACCGTTTTGGTCCATTGTGATACCACGGAGACTCTGCTTATGCGGACCATCCAGAACTCAGTATAAAGCTACTAATACGTTGAAGTTCAGCACTAGCGACGTCAGAAAGTTCCCTGAATTCAAGAGCGCCCATTGTGGCCATTCTCTTTCCTGCAAGTCCAGGACAGTGACAAAGAAAATGTTAATGTCATAATAAGTCATAAAAAACTTATTTTCTTTTTTGAATTTATGATGCAGAATTAATTCTCATATTGTGTAAAAGTTTCATACAAATATCTTGTATACTAAAGTCCTGCACAATACCATTTATAAGAACTTTCAAGGCATCAGAGATTTTTCAAATGCTTTACTACAGCGAAATATTCTAAAACAAACGCTAAACAACACTGCTGGCAAGACAAACAGCTGAAACAAATGGCTTGCCAACAGTGTTGTTCAGCGTTTGTTTTAGTAAAGCATTTGAAAAATCTCTCACGTCTTGAAAGTTCTTATAAATGGTCTTGTGCAGGACTTTACATTATACTCAACTCTTGATACCGAAATAAAATTTTCTTTTTCCATTAAGTTGTGTGTAAATTGACAACTTCAAATGCGTTTTCTGGCAAACTTGATTTTTTTACTTATGACGTTCTTTGAGTAAATGAGCGATATGTAAGTACATCCTCGTTATCGTTTGTTTGTTGGAATTGAAAATCTCTGAATTGTTTTCTTCACGTCAAATAAGGAAATGAAAATGAAATTTCACAACACTGAAATTAGAGTGTCACCCTAATTTTCTCTTTCCTGCGTTATTAATCCTCAACTCTGTGTCCGTGTCAGCAAACTTTAAAGGTATTCCAATATGCAATGTTAACTTTCTCGTGACATTAACATCTTTATTGGCCACTTTCATTTCACTTTGTGAAGCATTTCTGGTCCAAAAAGAAGTATTATTTATGTAAGCATGTATTACGTACGTACACAGTAATATAGTAATTTTCAATATAGTGCATACATTTACCAGTAATAATCTGTTATTATGATTAGCAAGTATAAGATAGAATTCCAGTTTCTTAAACAAAAGAATTATTCCCTATAACTTCAGCTAGAATTTTGTTAATTTACCAGCCAAAGCAAAATGGTTAAGCAGCAAAATCCTTTGCCCGCACAATATGTTGCGTCTAAAAAGAAATTTATTTGTTTGTTCATGGCCTTTTGCAATTTATCTAAAAGGATAATAGCTAAATGTACATATGTATGCATGTGCCGACATGAGTATGTTCATTATGCCTTAATGTCGATTATTTGTTACTTTAATGCGAAACGATTTTCGAAAATGCCAAATTTTATGTCAACCCAAATTGCAAAATATTGCTGGAAGGGAGATGAAATAAATTAAGCAACAATAATGATTTTTAGTACAAAAATCATTGTTATGCAGACAAAACAATAACCGGCAACTACAATGAAAACATTAAGAGAGATAAATTTTACGAATCAAAATAATAAAAAGTTTAGAAATTAAACATACATATCGTCATTTAAAATCCAAAAGGCCGTAAGTACACTTTTTTTTACTTTTTTACAGGAGCAGCAAGAAAACTGATAAGTATAAGACTACAGTTAAACCTCGATTATGCGGCTCTCGTGGGACCGGCACCAGCACGGATAATCGAAATACACGGTTAATAGAGGTTATAGTAAAATATACAGAAATCAATTTTTTTTTTATTTAAACATTCGATTTGTGTAACTACAGATTGAAATTTGTATGTGTGTGTGAACACATAAACTTAAAAAGGGGAAACACCGGATTTAGATTTACATAATAAAAACATATGAACGCTACAAGGATAATAGATGTAAAGCACGGTTAATAGAGGGAAAAAATAAAAAGAACCGCACGCCGGTTAATAGATGTAACCGATTAGTAAAGACCCAGTTAATCGAGGTTTAACTGTATTTATTTGTTAGTTGCCAAATTGAATAATGAATAAAATCGGTATTTTTGAACATATTTGAGTGAAATTTTAAGGAAAGATGTATTTTGGTTAATCACATCATAATCAATCAAAGAGTTTATTTTAAATTTTTTGCTTGCTACGGCCTTTTGGATTTTAGATGACGATATTTACATATGTAATAGGAGAAGCTGGGCACCCACGAATAGCAAACATTTATTTCTTTTTTATACTATATTATACTATTTTATACTATATTATCGTTATTCTTATTTATACTTTTTTCTTCTTATCTTTATGCCAATTACGTACGCTTTTTCTAACATGTACGCACTTTAATTAACTTTCAATTTGTTCACACACTGCAAAACTTGGCAGCAAGGGTAAATGAAGAACTTCCGAAGGCCCATATCAGCCGGGTGCTATGGTTTTATTTTTATACTCTTTAAAAAAAAGTGGTAAAAGGGTCTATATAGGTTTGTCATGCCGTGTGTAATTTCCATAATATTCATATGCGACCCACAAAATATATAAATTCTGAATCCTTATGCATATGGAAGACGAATAAGCGATGTCCGTCCGTCCGTCTGGTGTACGTGAAATCGGTTTTCCGAAACCCCCCCCAAAAAAGCTAGAGACTTCGGTCTTTGACTGGTGGGTCAGAAATGGTCCAAAATAGATTGGTATTGAAAATCAGCAAAAGCGAGCAGATGGTTTCAGAGCTGGAAAGCTTAAACTTGATTTTGCCATATAAAAATAACTAGCTAAAACTAATTTTTATGTTTTTTTGTTAAATAGACTTATCTTATATTTCGGTACAAATAAAATTGGTATTAAAAAATTTAAAAAATAATTTAAAAAATCAAAAAGACATTTCCAGGTTTGGAAAACTTTAACTTTTTTTGTTATATAAAAATAGCTTACTAAAACTAATTTTACCTTTTTCTCCATAAATTAAACATATCCTACATTCTTAAAAGAAAAATATTGGAGTAAGAAATCAGAAAAATCTAAAAGCATGATTCCAGGGTTGGGAAACTTATACTTTTTGTGATATATAAAATTAACTAGGTCTAATTAATTTTTTTCTTTTTCCTTATAAATTAAATATAATTATTTTATGTTTTGAAAAGAAAAGTTTGGTATAGACAATTCAAAAAATAAAAACTACAAAGCTTCAAAAATTTTACTTTTTTGTATATTAAAGTAACTAAATAAAACCAAATTTTTTTCTTAATTCCTTATTTTCTTTGATCGCTTAACATGTTTTATGTATTCTTTAAACAAGATTGGCATAAGGAACCACAAAAATCTAAAAGCTGATTCCAGGGTTGGGAAAAGTGCACTTTTTTTGATATATATAAAACCAATTAAATAAAACTAGTTATTTCATTGGTTATTAAATATATTCTATATTTTAGAAAGAAGGAAATTAGTATTAAAACAAGAAAAATTAAAAGTATGGTTCCAGGGTTGGAAATTGGATAAAAATATAAACAGAAATAATATTTTTTTTTTCAGTTAACATATTTCATGTTTTAAGAAAAAATTTACTCAAGTTGATACCTTTAGTTGTTGCCTTGTAACTACTTCTTATTAATGTTTGGTAAATGGATATAAAAATTAAATTAATCGCTAAGGAACAGTCATAGCTATAAAACAAATTAAGGACAGGACCTTACATTACCTTTCCCTGAAGCCATTCCTTCCTGCTGTATTAAATCGTTGGTGAAGGGTATATAAAATTCGGCACAGCCGAATATATCACTCTTACTTGTTTATTTTAAGAAAGGAAAATAGCACTTGGAAGTATTGAAAATTAAGAACTACAACTGAAATTTACAACATTCTTATTTTTTGATCTCGGTTAAATATAAACAAAAGTTTTGATTAGGTTTTTTTTTTTTTGCTAAGCGGCCCACCCACTTGCAATATAATTGTCCCACTGTTCGCATTGTACATCTAAGACAATTGTGTAATGTGGTGACAACATTGTTCAATGTCGTTTACTTTTACACTGTCAGGAAAATTGTGCAATATTCTCTTTGAAAATATTCTCGAGAAAACAGGCTGTGACGTACAGACGGCCATCGCAGTGAAAACAATAGGGTTCCTTTTCACATTTGGTGTACGCAACCCTAAAAACCTAACATATGAACTTAAAATGGCTCAAACAATTTCACTATCGATATAAATAAATATGCTGGCTTTTTACATAGAAGAACTTACAAGTCATAGAATTTGAAAGACAAACCATAATCTACTAGTAAGCCTTAAACTTAAAAGCCTTGTCAATTTTCCCTTATAGGCTTATACATCACATATACACACACACACAGAGACATACTTACATACTTACATACATATGCATGTGAGGTAACGAACCGGAAATTTCTTTAACATTTCCGTTACACATCAAATGCATTGAAAAACACGATATTTATTTCAATATACGAATGTAAAAGAAATGGTGAATTAACTCATACATACTCGTATGTACATACCATCCGTTTTGTATTTCTTTATCGTATTTTTTTATATTTTTCGGAAGAACAATTACAAATAAAAGAAATATATTATGTAATGCTTTAAACAAATAATTTCTTCTACATCCCAATATATGATACGGAGTATTAGCATGGCTATAAAAATCGAAGATACAGTGAGCTGCATTTCAAATGAAGCCAAAATAAATCTTTAATTAAAATAAAAAAAAGTATAAATATAAATCATTCAATGAAAAAAACAACTCGTTTGTTTATAATATTGCATTTGTGCTTACTTGTCTTCGTTATAATTTTATGGAATAAATCAAAATTATTTCTCGTTGCAAAATGCCTGGCAAAATCATAAAAGAGAAGAATGAATGTAGGTAGCATAGCTATGCACACGTACATACATATAAGTCAGAGTACATCTCAAATGAAGTGTTTAAGTTTTAAACACTTCCTTGAACACGCAAATGCAGTATGTTCAGTCCGTTTTTTGATTACTCCGGCAACTTTGTGTTGTTATCAAATGGCGGCACGTGTAAAATTATTTGGTAAACAAGTTTGAGTTAGTTAAAAAATTCTGAATTATTTACAAAAACATTTCTTGTTTAAAAATAATGAAAATCATAATTGTTCGTAATTTTTTACAAATACAACAATTTACTGACAAAATGTCAACCTTAAACATCTCAAATGTTATGTGAAGACATGTGTTTAGTTTTTTAAAATAATTGCCTTAAACACGTTTAACACCATAAATGTGAACATAGTATAAGGCCTGAGTGTTGCTTTTAAACGTTTAACAGACTTATGGCTTAGTTAGTGAAGTCGTATCGTTTAGTTACGTATCAGCTCACAAAATCTGTAACATTAAGGGCTAAATTTACAGTCATCAGTTAATTATTAGTAAACTAAAATTATAACTATTGTTTAACTCATAGCTGTTAAGCAATGATTAGTAATCGTAATGATTACTAATTGGATTACTTTTTCTTTAAAGGTGAAGTAATGATTAAATTACGATTATATTCAGTTTCGCACGATTACTAATTGATTACGATTACTAATAATGGAAAAGTAATCTGAATTACTTAAAGTTACTAAAAATAATCAAAAAGAATCATAAGTAATCAAAAAATAATCCGTTCTTTTTGATTATTTATTAAGAATCAAAAGTAATCTTTGAAAGTAGTCGGCTTACTTTTTGATTACTTTAGATTCTTTTTGATTATTTTTAGTAATTTTAAGTAATTTAGATTACTTTTCGATTATTAGTAATCGTAATCAATTATTTATCAGTTATTCTTTTGAAGGCAATTATATAATCATTACCATAAATGTAATCTAATTGATTACTAATCGTAATCGAAATTTAACAGCTCTGAGCCTATATAATACATATATAGTTTTGGCATTTTTTTTTTAATTTTTTCGGTTTTGAGAATTTTTTAATATGGCGTTTTTTTAGTTGTGACTTTTTTGCGTTTTTGTCTTTTTTTGGTTTTGGCAATTGTTTTTAATTTCGGCGATTGTTTTCGGTTTCTGGCGTTTTTTCATTTTTGCGATTATTTTTTCATTTTGACAATTTATTTTTTTGGCGACTATTTTCGGTTTGGCGATTTTATAATTTTCAGATTTTTAATTTTACGGTTTTTGAAAATTTTAGAACACCCTATAACTTTTAACTCTCATGTATTTGTTGTTGTAGCGTCCAAAGTTCTACATACTCGTTTCAAATTTCAGGTCCGTAGCTCGAGCGGTTCTCGAGAAAATATCCTGTGACGGACAGACGAACAGACGGACAGCGTAGCGAAAACAATAGGGTTCCTTTTCACCTAAAAATTGTCAAAATGCAAAAAAGCGCTTAAATGAAAAATATTTAAAAAAAATTAAATAAATCGGGAAAATTACAAAAAAAAAAATCACCAAAAGTAAAGAGGTCGCAAAAAAAACGGGAAAACCTTTTTGGTTTTGTTCATGCAGCACAACAAAAAAATGTTTAAAGTTTTTTGTCTTTTTAGAAAATGTTTGCGAAAGGTTTTGTCTCTTTCCGCACACTGATATTAATAGCTTATTCATGTTTATGCCAAAGTACATAAAATACATACATATCGCTCATTTACTTCAATATTGTCAAAATTCAAAAAAAAAACTAGTTTTGCAGAAAACGCGCTTAAAGTTTTCAATTTATATACAACTCAATGAAAAAGTGGACAAATATTATTCTCTCATGAGGTGGTAGTAAAAGCTATTTATATTTAATTTTTACACAAGATCAAATACGAAACGCTTAAGTATTTTGCATTATTAACTTAAAAAAAAGCGTTTTTTGAGTTACGACACTATGGAAGTAAATGAGCGATATGTACGAGTATCTATGTATGTACATCCTAAGTTAAATAAAAAATGATAAATTACATTAATTTATATTATTTAGCTAAGCATACAGACACACTCACTTTCCAACACAATAACTGAATGAATGAGATATTCTCACACTTTCCTTTTTTTTATATTAAGCCAATATATCACAACTTGAAGACTATATACGAGTTTGATTGGAGAGGATGTATTGATAAGGATGGTGAAGATATGTTTATAATATTGATGAAATTGTGCTCGTTTGTTTTTTCAAATAAAAGTCTCATACATAATTTATACTTAAATTCTTTCATCACGGTAGCTTACAGTGGCAGTACAGTGGGATATATTGCAAAAAAAAATTTAAAAAAAAATTTTGTTGTTTTGTGTATATTTTATTTGTAGATTTGTAATTTGTAGTTTTGAGAAACGGGCCCCAGATGTCGTGGAGGTGAACTTTAGTAGAAACTTGTCGACTTGCGTACAAACTTTATAAGAAAAGTACTAATTTTTTAAGTGTATCAACTTGTTGTGGTTACAGAAATTGAAAAAATTCAATTCCTGTAATTTCTGTAGAACTTGTAACTTTTAAAAATTTGGGCTTATAATTATAAATTTTCTTCTGCAAAAAAAAAAATTATTAAGCTTGGGAAAAACTCTACAAATTTCTCGATTTATCGTGCACCTTATGCTGGACTTTTGAAGCTCTGGTTTTTCACTTGGTCTTCAGTTTTAAAAACACAAATATCTTACAAAAACGTTCCATAGTTAATCGAATTAATTGCTCTGATGGACGATTATGTTGACCGTAAAATGGACATAGTGCGCAATACGTTCTCGTATTTCGCACAGAACCCTGATTTTCAAAATAAATTTGCACAATTTGGAAGCGTTGTTTAGGCGTCAGTCTATTCACGTTGAAATGCCAAACTAAGCTAAACATAAATCACTTGACAGCTGACACAATGGCCTGGCTGCCAATTAAAAAGTGTTGCCAACTTAAAGTTTTATACATATTTAAAAAAAACACTCTTTACCTGTGAAACAAACATTTTTAAATAATTAATTTGAATTTTTACCCAAAGTATTTTATTTATTGTTTAGTTTAACTGGCCTAACGTATGTATGTTCGTTCGTATCGTTGAGAAAGCAAATTTATTTGACATAGGACAAATAGAAACCTGCAAAAATTTTAATTGTTATGACAGACCCAAGCCACTTGCAGGGTTGTCAGATATGACGATTTGAACTTTTTTGTCCTTTAAATTTTTGATTTGGCGACATGGCGATTTTGTTGTTGGCGATTTTGATGGCTATTTTTTTAAACAAAATTGAACTTCAAAATTTTTGTAACTCAGGAAAACCAGTTTTAACAATATAGCCTACGAAAATTCTGCAAGAAATGAAAATAATTCGATTTTGGTGAATTTGGATAAGAAAAATTTAGCAACAAAAATTTTTTGGCGATTTTATTTCTACGTTTTAGCAATTTTCTACAAAATTTTTATACGATTATTTTTTAAAAATTTATATTAAAAAATTTTTACACAAAAAGAAATTTATTATAAAATAATTATTAAAAAAAAATTTATATAAAATTGATTTAGGCGACTTTTGGCGCTTTTTAAAATCAATTTGGCGAAATGGGTTGGAAAAAGTCTGACAACCTTCACCCTTTGTATTAAATAGCTGATTTTGTAGCCCACTATAACTTCGATGTGATTGTTCAACTGCGATGTCAGTTAGTACAAATTCCCGCCACATGCACAATACATTTCAATGTCAGTTGAAATAAAATACGAGAATTATTTTAATTTTAATAAAATTTTTTAATTATTGCGAGTATGTTACCTAAAAAATAGCAAACTGAAAATTTTGTGTACTGTCCAAATCAACTTTTTTTAAACGAGTATGAAAATATCACTGGAAAAAATGGTCTATAATTAATAAGATACTTCTCACTGATTTATTAGAATTATGATCAAAAAATTTCAACAGATTGAAAAAGCACTAAGTTTAAACAAACTAATAAAGTTCTGCTGTCAACCTTATAGTGAATGCAACAAAGTATTGTTGTTATTTTGAATTAAAAAGAATTGTTTAGTTAATCTAACCAACTTGATTTGTTAATTAACTTTTCATGGAAATTGTAGCGACGATGTAGATGAAAAAAAAAAATTTTTTTCTGTTTCAAGTAATTAACTTGAAAAGTAGCCACAGCGAAAAGTAGGCACAGATTTGAAAAAAAACAGTTTAATTTTTTTTGGTATAATATACATATGGGCATTTCCACAGGAATGTCAGCTTTTTTGTAGCGTGCGACACCGTTTTTTTTTTTAAGAAAACGAAACTTTTTTTTTACTTCTTTATATATTTGTGTAGAATGTCAGCAGCTCTACGTTAGGTAATATTTTAAGAAAAATCGAGTCATGTTGTTCAGAAATACAAGGTTAATTGACTGCTGTCGCACGCGACAAAAAAAGTGGAATTTCTCGTAGAAATGTCCATATGTATGTTACTTACTAGCGGTCTCCACTAGCCATGAACTTGGTATGGGCATCATGTCGGACATCGCAAATGCCTAATGGAGACCGCTCATGTCCAACTTTCATCCATGCTCTGACATGGATGCCCGAACATATGTCTGAGCAACAATGTTCGCCATGAGATTCTCAGTCCGCAACCATTTGCAATAGAAAGAAAAGAGACAGAACAAAATTGATAAATATTCCATCTTTATTGCACTAGTGCTAAATATTTTGATATTCCGGAACATGGACATCGCACGTCTTCACCATAACCAAGAAGTTGATGATTTTTTCACAGTTGCTGGCGTTATGTTTATGTCATGTCCAAGTCAATGGCTAGTGAAGACGTAGGGTTAAGACCGTTTCTCACTATTATACAAGTATATATATATATATACTTTTGTGGAAAATGCAACTCTGACATGTTGAGTTGTTATTGTCTTTTGAAATTTTTGAAACAGAAATTAGATTAGGGATGCGCATTTTCGTCAAAAGTATTAATACTTGTATTATAGTGTGAAACGGCCTTTAACAGTAGCAATTGTATTACAAGGAAATTTTAGATTAAATTTCAATGACTTCATGTTGATTCATTAAATTGATTACCATTATTGTTGAAATTGGTTGGTTTTTAAATCCAATTGAAAAGTCTTCTCTAAGTTGCACAATGATCTAAAATAGTTAAATGGTTCATCCAAGCTCCAAGTTAGTCATAGATCTTATATTATATTTTTGGCAAATCTATTACATAGTTTGCTATTTTATGCCACTGTGCGCCACTGCAAACAAAGTTCTGCATGAGAAAATACTTTGATACTTTTACCCACAGTTTACGTTAAACTGCTTGTTTGTGTATTAAATAATGTTCAATTAAATTATTTTTTAAAGCTTTAGAGGTCTGTTTGTACTTTTATTTTTTTTTAGTTCACTATTCTGCAGAAATAAGTATAAAATAAAAACATTGTTTCATCTATTTTCTGGAAATCGAATTTCAAGATTCAAAATGGGTGAATAAATAATTGAATAAAACGAGCTTTTCAAGCTTTAGGTCTGTTTACATTTTTATTTTTTAGTTCGATATTTTGTTAATCTTCGCTTAACTTCTGCAGGATATTTCTTATTTTTTGTTTGTTTTTAATATTTAAATTTTTCTTTTGCCCTTTTTCCTTTCAACCCAGCAAAAAAATTTTAAAACAGGTAATCGGGTTTGGAATTAAGCATTTTTGGTGGAAGCTGTTCCTTACTGGATTACCAACTTAATGATTTTAACAAGGCGTGAGACTAAAATATTCGATTCTTGAGAAGTACTTACTTTTTTTATTTGGCAACTTGTTCACGTAATCTATTTAATCTAAAAAAAATTATTCTCCTCATTTAGCAACTTGTACATAATTTTTTTTAAATTTTAGGCAATGTGATTTGTAAGCGAGTAATCAATTTTGGTAATCAGAAAAGTAAGTCATTATATGGCAAGCAGTTCTGATGTTAATGTGTAATTTTTTGCTTGAAATGAAAAAAAAATATTTTTTAAAAATAAAAGGAAAAAAGACAAAAGAAAAGTTTAAATATCAAAACAAAAAATAACAAAAATATCGAACTAAAAAATAAAAATATAAACGACCTAAGGCTTGAAAAATTTTATTGCTTGAACATACTCGTATTAAAAAAAGAGTCGAAGAATTAGATAAAAAAAATGTTGTATTAAACAATTATTTACACAGTGCAACACAAAAAATATAACCATATACGGACACCACTACGTGATGAAAGACCAACAAAAGACCCGTGTCTCCCAGTTTTGCCCCAACAATGCACTTTTTTTCTGGGCCCCAAAAATTTTGGGGCCTTGGTCACATTTTTGCAAAAACTGATCATTTTCTCAGGTTCATATCCTGCAAAACGTTCGGAATTTTGATTTACTCTATGAGGCAAAGTTGTAGCTCTTGTCATAAAGAACAAAAATTGTGAACATATAGAATCAAAAATACTTCATCTCCAAGACCAAAAGAGAGTGTGATTTGCATGTCCAGGCCCATCAACTTTATAAGCATAATACGAATATTTTTTTATTCTTTTTGTAATAGCTAGCATAGTATTTTAATGTTGAAGTAATGAAAAAACATATGAAATTAAAAAATTTTCGTGAAATTTTTCACTTTTGCGGCCACCTAAGCGCTACCTAAACGGTGTTAAGAATTATTCCTAGGAAATTCATATGTTTAACAAACTTGTTTACTGAGATCTTAGGTACATTTTTGTAGTTGATTGTTTCCATGAATTTTGAACGGTTTGTTACCTATGGATCTGAACAGGGCAAAAAAGGTACAAAATAATCGAAATTTTAAAAGTTTTTTGCGATTTTGATCTTGAAGATGAAGTTTTTTTAATTTTATATGTTTACAATTTTTGTTTTTTATGACAAGAGCTACAACTTTGCCTCATAGAGTAAATCAAAATTCCGAACGGTTTGCAAGATATGAGCCTGAGAAAATGCAAAAATTACACCGAGGCCCAAAATCTGTCGGGGCCCATAAAAAAAAAGTGCATGACTTGGGGCAAAACTGGGAGACACTGTTCTTTTTTTTTTTTAGTCTTTTATCACGTAGTGGCGTCCGTATATGATTATTTTTCCATGACTTAAAAAATTACACACTCACTTTTCAGAAAATATATGAAACGATGTTTTTATTTTATACTTATTTGTGCTTTATTTGAGAATTGTTAGATTAAAGTTTAATATTTCTATTTCACCTTTTTCCAAAGTTAACATTTTACTGAATGTGTCTTAACAATACATACATTGAAATTGATTATTGAGTGGCTAGCTACAAGTAGTTCGTACCTATGCGTACTTCACTGTTGCTAATGCAAAGAGAAAGAAAGAATTGTTTTTTTTTTATATTTCTTTATCAACTATATGTAAGTAAGTGTGCCCATATCACAGCGCGTGGCAAGTTATCAAACATTGCACACGAATGATATTTTTCTTAATAGTTAGTTTTGACTTTTAACCGCAATTTGCTTGTTACCAACTGAAATTATTTTTTATATTTTTACTTACTTTTGTTTTTAATTAATTTTTTTGTTAATTTTTTCCTCAGCTTTTTATTATTATTTTTTTATTATGTTTAGAAAAAAAAAATGAAACAAATAACAACAAGACTTGCTTCGAAGAAAGCAAGAGGCAGCGTGGCCGAGCGGTCTAAGGCGCTGGTTTTAGGCACCAGTCCGAAAGGGCGTGGGTTCGAATCCCACCGCTGTCAGGGTTTTTTTTTAAGTATTTTTAGTATTTCTTTTTTATTCTATATAAACATACATACATATATTAATATAATTTGGTAACGTCGAAAAAACCAAAAGAGCTGTTTTTCGTTGCCAAACCCACAACAATTAATTTAAAACAGTGTCCCGCAAAATAAAATATGTATGTAGTGGTGAGAAAAATGAGAGTAAAATATATTTACACTTGAAGAAAATATTTATATAATTTAAGATACATGCTGTGGTTATTCATTGTTTGAATATTTTTTGAAAATAAGCAATTTAATAAAAACTTAAGTAAAAAATAATAATCCATTCAGCAATGTAGTCTACAAATTCCAAATTAAATTTATTCGCAGCGCAGTGAAAGCTATTAAAATGCCTTTTTAAACTATCTTCCCTATTATTTTCAAGTGTTTCATAGCATAAAATGCATTGCATATTGCTAAAAGCATTTTTTATCACAAAATATTTCTTAGCTTACATAATTATTTTTTTTTTTTTGCTGTAGAAATTTATTCAATTTGAACTTAAATTTCGTTCCGTGTGCTCAAAAAAACTAAACAAAAAACCAGAAAAAAAAATGAATACATGCGTGCACAACTTCATTCGTCGCTTGCTCAGTGACGACTAAATGAAAGAGCATAAGCATGTATGTGATTTTCATCTGCACAATTGTTCTATGGCTTGCGGGTTACTGATTTAAAATAATTTATAATATTTTAAACACATAAAATATGTTTCTTTACTTTTTGTATAAATTTCGGTGAAAGAGCGTAAGCTAAAATTATTCTCAGTAAAGCTCGCTAAAAGAGCGTAAGCCAAAATTACTCTCAGTAAGATACGTAAATGATCGGAAGTGCAGGAGAGCAATAACTCCAAATTTCCCCACCCATGACCATGTATTTTTTTTTTCATTATGTAAATGTAAACAAACAATGAATAATTGGCTAATGTAAATTAAATATAAAAAAAGAACAACTAATTTTTAACAACTTAATGCAAATATTAACTTTTACTTGTTTGCCACAGTTTTAAAATAATTTTTTAAACAAATTTTCTTATAAGCAGGTGTTTTTGGCTTTTGGGTCACTTAGTCATATGTGTGTATGTTTTTATTTTTTATTTAAGTGCACTTGAAGAAATTTGTGACTACATTTAAACAATACTTGGCGATAAACATAAAAGGCTTTTGGTAATATTTCTATAATAAAACATTGAAGGAACATTATCCCCCTTATTCAAAAAAATATTTTACTTGAGCTTTAAAGTTCATAGTAGTTGCCAAGCACTTTAAGGCTGACATTGCTTATTAAGAAATTGTATTCAAAAGACAACTTTAATTATTTTGTAATTTAATAATAAATAAATACTGCTAACTCCATCGTGTTCAACAACCAATTCACAGCTTATGATGTACAACATCGATTAGAATTTCATTCGAGTATTCAAATAATTTTTTATTTTATTAAATAAATTTTTATTATCTTGAAGTAAAGCAACCAACATACTTTAAAAAATATGAGCTTCTGACATGAAAGGTAAACAGATAAACATTTCTGTGAAGTAAAAGTAAAAATAATATGATGAACAAAGGAAAATTATCAGAATTTATTTTATTATAATGAAATGAGTATTTGAATATCCAGTTTTTTTCGATTCGTTTTGATTGTATTCGTTTTGATTGTATTCACTAAAATATTTTTGCATAATTGTATTTATTTTAATATTTTTTTATGGATTTTGCTATGTATTTCGAATCATTTGGATAATTTGGTGATGTTTTCCATAATATGATAGAAATAATAAATTTAAGATAAGAGCTAACACTTCTAGCTTCATTTTCAGGTGTATCATGAATCAATATGTGCTATATTAACAAAAATATTTGAGGTACAAAATACACATTTTGGAAATATCAATTTAAGGTAGTCCTAACAAACGTAGGAGCCTACTTCAGAATTTTGATATAATAATCTTTTTTGAATAAAACTTTACTTAATATTGCATAGCAAAGCTTTTTTAAGTTTTTTTTGAATAAGACCCTATATGTATAAAAAAAATATGGCGATCCTTTTCATGCTAATTTTATGATTAAATTATTTGAGGGTGGCGTTGGTGGAATTAGTTGACTACAAAAATGCAGGTCCTGAGTTCGAGCCCGCTATCCAACAGTCATTAAAATAACAACACCACGCATTTTTCTGATGTGCATTAGTGTCTCTTTGTATCAGTTGTTGTAGGAAAGTTCAAGTGATGCATAGTCACTGGTCACTGAACTATACCGACTTAAGGTACGGTCACACTTGACAAACATTTGCTCAAAAAAGCGTAACCAGTAAATACTAATGAAAAATGTGTTGCTTCAGACACGTGTTTATTAAGCGAATTAGTTTCGTATTTAACAAATAAACAAAATTATAGATTACAATATTATTGGAAACTATTGAACTTAATAAACACGTGTCTGAATCAAAAGATTTCTCATTAGTATTTACTGGTTACGTTTTTTTGGGCAAATGTTTGTCAAGTGTGACCGTACCTTTAAGCACATACTAATCCTAATGTAACATCAGAGCGCCCTCTTTCGTTGTGTAGCAGAACCATCGACGAAGTAAAATAATTAATAAAATGGTGGCTACTAAGCACAGCTTCAAAAAATTTAATACCCCTCATTTAACAGAAGAGGCGCTGCAACACTGCATTGTTAAAAAACGTGCACAAAACCAGAGTTGTAAAAGAATGAAGCTATCCTTTCCCAAAGAAGGTAACACCTAGTAATAGTAGTAGGCATTCATTGCCTGAGTGTTACTTCTCTTAAAAAAAAAACAATGTTGATGGAAAAATTAAAAGAATTGGAAATCGAAAAAAACGAGATCAATTACATGGTACAGGAAAATTAAACCTTTTTTCAAAATCATTATGTTCTGCCAACTGATTCTGGTACACAAAAAATTTTTTTCTGTTAATATTTTTAATGTTGTGGCAAATTGTTTGTTCCAAAAACAAACTGCATAGAGTAGAAAAAGGCACCACATTTATCAGCTACTGTCGACATTTACATGTATACGATCAATCAAAATATCGAGCCAGGACCGCCAAAAAAAGCTTAACCGACACATTTTTTGGAATTAATTTTTTTATGAAAATCGATTAATTACGATCGCAAACAATAAATTTTGGTAAAAAAATTAAGTTTGAATATTATGTCGCATAAGCTTTTTTGGCGCTTATTACACGATATACAACAGCAAGAGCACAACAGTGCGTTCTACCCAGTGTGCACACTTAATTTTTTTTTTTAATTCGGTAGAATCGACGAAAAAAATCGGTAGATTTAAATGAAATTCGGTAGAAAATATATAAGAAACATAAAAAATAACAATTCAAAGAAACATAAAAAATAACAAAATATGTGTACCTACATATATATAAAGAGTAAGTGCAAGGAGTATCAAACTAAACAGTTTCCAAAAGCGAATTTAAAACTTCACATGTGATTGCCATAAACAATAAAGCATTTCCAATGAAAAAAGTGTCATCCCCAGTTATTTGCCCTTACCCTTTATATAGATATGCTATGCATACATAAAATAATATACATAAATAACAGGAGGCTTATTCTGAATTGCGATGCGAAAATCAATGCGATGCGCAAATGAAATGCGATGCGAAAGAAAATTGGTATTCTGTTAGACTTTCGCATTCGCATTCGCAATTTATTTCAAAACGTGGCAACGCTGCTCAAATAAACGTCAGTGTCAACAAACGTCAAATTGAAAATTTTTTATAAAATTTATTTTGGAAATTCTATAAAAAAAAGTAATAAAAATGGATTCTGTGGCACTGTGGTTCGACGACGAAGAAAGGCATGAGCAAAATGAAAGGATACAGAGAAGATTGCTTAGAAGCAAATCCGATATTCTAAGCTTGAATGAAAAAAGGTAATTTATATTGATGCTTTCGAAAAATAAATATTTACTTATGCAGAATATTTCTTTTTTCAGCTTTATAAAAAATTTTAGATTAAATAAAGAAGCATTTGTATACGTCTTAAATAACATTAGCTCGGAATGCAATACTACGAAGTCAAGTGCAATTCCGGCAATTATCAAATTAGCGGCTGCGTTAAAATTTCTTGGTCAAGGTGGCTACCAACACCAAATTGGTCAAGATCATTTCCTCGGAATATCTCAGCCAGCTATGTCGCGATGTTTGGCGGAAGTGTGCATAGCAATTGAAAAGATTCTATGTCCTAAGCATATTCAATTTGAAATGTCCGAAGACGAAAAGAAAGAAGCAAAAACTTTTTTTTTTAGAAAAAGTAATATTCCTGGTGTGATTGGAATAGTAGATGGCACACACATTCAGATGATACGACCCAGTGAAAACGAACATTTATATTTTAATAGGAAGCTTAAGCATAGCATGAATGCTATGGTTGTAAGTAATCTTTTGTTTTTTAAAGATAGCATTTGTAATAATAGTTTATTTCAGATATGTGATCATAAAATGATAATTAGAGCTGTCGATTGTAGGTATGGAGGGGCAAGTCACGATTCCCATGTGTGGAATCTCTCCAATGAAAGACAAATACTGAAAACAAAGTTCGACAGTGGAATGAACGGAACTTGGATCCTTGGTAAGTATTTGTTTTCCTTTTTAATGTAATACTTTTACAATTTGACAATTTTTTAGGCGACTCTGGCTATCCATTAGAACCATGGATCTTAACACCATATCGAAACGCTGCAGAGGCTTCTGCCGAAGCACTTTTCAATGAAAAGTTCAGCAAAGCCAGATCATTAATTGAAAGAGTGTTTGGTGTAATGAAAGGAAGATTTCGATGTTTGCTAGCGGCCCGAGAGCTACATTACAAACCAACAAAGGTGGTACGGATTATGAATGTTTGTTGCGCGCTGCACAATATTTGCTGCAAGTTTAACGTTGAACTGTCAAGGGAGGAAATTGTTGACTCCGAAGATCTACCGCAATCGAATAATAATATACCAAACTCAAATAATTATAATAGTAGTAGCAACAATTATACAAACATCGCTAGAAATATTAGAGATGAAATAAAAAACAATATGATTTAAATTTATGTAAATGTTTTATTTAAAAAATCCTTTTCATTATTCTACTACTAGATAAAACAGTCTTTAATATTTCAAAACACAAAATCACTTCATTGACAAAAAAAAACTTACAGGGTAATATAACAAAAAATCACTTCATTGATAAAAAAAAAAAATTACAGGCTAATATAAAAAATAAAAACAAAAAATTACTCATCACTTGGCAGTTCGTTGCATATTAACTAATTGTACAACTAAAAAACAAAAATACTACATACAGCTACATATATCACATAAGTTTCATTTTTTGCTCTTCAATGTCTACCATCATTTTCTTTAATTCGAGCTTGTGTTTTAGCAAATTTCTATTTTCGATTGCATTTTCTTTTTCGAATTCAAATTTTTGTCTTGCCAGATCCAGTTCCTTTTCCCTTATTTCGAAATCCTTTCTCTGATATCGACTTATAATTTTCAAATTTTCATTTATTTGCTTCAATGAAGCCATAGAATGTTTTTGATATTCAATTTGATTATCAACTTGCTTTTTAAGCAGACTATCTCTATCACAGAAGCTTACTGATCGTGAACGTTTTCTTGGATTACGTTCACGGCTTTGGGAACGTACATTTGTTGCCACCTCCGAATCTACTAATACTTCTGTAGCTAATTCTTGTAAAGGCACTTCGTCCAACTGTTCCATCACAGCCATGTCTTCAACATTATTTTCAACATTTGTTTTCGCAATTTAGAATACCGACTTGCCACCTTTTCGCATTTGAAATGCGAATAAAAAACAACTTTGCGAATATCGCAATACAGAATAGGAATTGTTCGCATTTATGTATTTTCGCATCGCATTGATTTTCGCATCGCAATTCAGAATAAGCCTCCAGGAATTCAGTTTTTGTACATAGGTTTTATAAAGCTACTAAAATAACTTTTATTTGACAAACATTTGCTACTGCAAGGATTATATGTAAGATCCATTTATGAATTTAAGCTTTTGTGCAAAAATTATTAAATCATTGGGCGGAATAAATATTTCAACCCCAAGGCACAATTCTATGTTCTGTTTTAATGATTTTTATGACAGTGCGGCCGCACTGCTATGTGGCAAAATATCCAATTTACACATATATCGACTTAAAGAATATACATGTGATAAATTTTCCGTATGTGTGATCAACTTGATCTTGTAGCATCATCTTTAATCAAAATGTTCGTTCAATATTCGGTAGATTTCAGGCCTTGTTTGGTAGAATTGGTAGATCGTTAAATTCACAAACATATTCGGTAGAATCTACCGAATATCGGTAGAAGTGTGCACACTGATTCTACCTATCAATAAACAAGATAAACTCCAACACACTTACATATATAATAAATTTTCTCAGCTGTACTCTGTAAAATTTAAATTTTTAGCAAATTGTTATCAGAATTTACAAAATTATTTGTAAGTCTGATTCAAAGAACTTGATTACTCAAAACGAAATTTAGTTAGAGGGGATTAAAAAAAGATACTCGTACATGTGTATCAGAGTTTCAACAGTTAACATTTAAAACTCATTTTAGGGCCTATTTAAATATGCACCCTTGTGTCGTAAAAAAAATTTATAAAATAGTGTATTACTTAGGTTTTTAGTATAAACTGTCTTCAGAAAAGTTACTCAGAACATTACAAGCAACATTTTGCTGGTGTATATTCGGAAAATGGGTAATTTGCACATTTAATAAAAAAAGTAAAAATCGCCTTTAAAACAGAAATGTATGTAGTTGAAATATTCTGCAAAAATATTTGTCATAAAATTCTACTATAGGTCGCAGGACACACTTAAGAGTCTGAGCACATTGTAACGATAATTTATTGCGGTGCGGTTTTTCATACGATTTTGATGTAAAAAACCGCAGTGCGGAACGGCATAAAATTAAAATCTATTTAAATTTTTTACACTCTTTTACAACAATTTCTGATGTTGCCATAGTTTTTGAATAATTGGCGGTGTTCACAATATTATTGTAAACAAAAAATATGATTTTGAAGTTCAAAAATTTTTATCATAAAGTATAAAAGTTTAAAAATTATATAAGAAATTTATTATTCGACATATTGTCAAGTTTATTTTAATTTGAAATTTATTTGCTGGTGGTTCAGCGATGTCTATATGCATTTCATTCTTGCTGTAACAAATCGTCAGTAGACTTCAACCACACATATTGAACAGTCACAAACCTCTCATCTTATGTACAGACTTTCAAAAACTATTTGAGAATTCACAAATAATAATATTTTTGAAAATCACAAAAGAAAAATAAGCATAGTAGGCTCAGAAACTTATACAAAACCCAGCAAATAATTTACATATATTCGATATGAATCTATCAAGGTTGGAAACCGAAAAAAATAACGGTATCGGTATTGATACCGGTACAATTATTTTTTAAATTTCGGTATCGGTAGCGGTATCGGTATTTTTTTTTATTTCGGTATCGGTATTACCGGTACATACCGTTATCGAGCTTATAATACCGGTATACCGATATTACTGACAAATTTATTATTTCAGGCAGTGGACATAGCAAAAAAAAAACTATTTTTTATGAAATTACTTCAAAAAGGGAGTATTTTTACATTAACATATGTACTTGTATAAAAGCATACAAACTTATTTGTTTCTATATATGTTGTTATACTATTATTAAAAAATAATTTATTAAAAAAGTTAAACAAGGAGACTGCAGTCCAAACTTTGCATATACATATAAAGTATACATTTTGGTTAATTAAACAAAATAGTACAAATAAAAGTTTTGTCTATACTGATATATCACACTGTGTGACAAATTTTGATGAAATCGAAATACCTGGGACATGTTACTAATTTTCTGTTAGGTATTGTCGAGTATAACAATAGAAATTGTATTTGAAATTTTCCAGACACCTCCAAAATCCTGAGTTACGGGTAAAAACCGGTTTTTCGTAACCGTAGATACTTATAAACCTCCAACTAAGTTAAATATCAACCAATTTTAAATTTATAAACAGATACAGAAAGATGAGACTAAGACCTTTTGAACCATATAGATATATCTTGTTTCAGTAAATTTCAAATAAGTCTTTATTTTTTCACCAAATATGATTTCTTCGGTTTTCCCGACATTTTTCTACTTTGGACACGTTCTTAGGCAATATTTTTGTTTATAACTTTGTTTATAAAACATAATTGAATAAGAGTAATTCACAGGACTGTTTTAAATATTTTGTTAGAAGACTTTTTGTTAAAAAAAACTTCCTGTATGATGTATTTCGCGTTCTATTTACACGCTTTCGTTGTATTTAAGATTCCAGGATGATGAAAGTACAATTTAATAGATGTAGTATATAAACACAGAGTACAAAATTGGTACAACAGTGGTCGCCAAAATGTATTCCTTCATTTTAAAAGTACTTTTCTTCACCTCAAGAGGAATCTTTAACTTCAAATATAAAAGTTTAGAAGTTTTTTCTCTATCAACCTTATATATTACGGTGAATTGTGTAAACAAGACCAACACCAAAGAAAGAAAGTTAATTGAAATATATTTTTGCAATTTTTGCACATATTACGTTTTACAGCTCAACTAATTTTGATTGAAACTGAAACAACTTAACTTTTTTTGGTATTCTGAATAACAACTAATTTTAGTTGACTTCGAAACAATGCACGAAAAACAAAGGTTCTTATCTATGCTATATGTTTTGAAACCATAGTATCCATTAAAAAACATTTTAAATATTTTTAATTCTGGCCTTGCTATTTTTTCTTGAGATTCTATGTTTTATGAACATGGCAATAATATTGGTTGACAAATGGGATTGGTTGGTGTCTCGAATAGTAAAGCAAAACGAACACAATGGTCGAAATAAAAACCAAAATACAACTGATGAAAAGCAGTTGTCTCATGGTGAAAAAAGTTGTAATACCTACATAATAAAAATTTGGCAACTACAACTCAACTATCATTTATTTTCTGGCCGGAATCGGTATACCGGTACGTACCGGTATAGACGTAAACGGTAATCTGGATACCGGTATTTTCTATGAATATGTTCCCCTCTCCTAAGCGGACACCTCTAATTACCGGACAAAAATACCATGACGGTGAGCGTCTGGTTATGAGAGGTTTCACAGTATTCTTTTGTCAGTATAATAAAAGTTTTTTGTACAAATTGCTAAATGGCTGGATATCCAGCTGGGGTATGACCCACTAATTTTAATTAAATTTATGCTCATGATAATTGTTGCTACTAACTATAGATTTAACAATAACATCATAAATGATTTATTTTTTATTTTTTATATTTTCCTCTAACAACATCATAAATAAATTTTACAGTCTTGTGGATTATCTGCTCTCTGTACTGAGCCCAATTCAATTATTTTTTATTTGAAGTTTTTTTCCTATTTTTTTTTTTTTTTTTTTGAGGGATATACGAGTAATTTGGTTTTTTCAGACTTTTAAATATTTTACATTAAATGATATTTTTTTCCAATATGCAGTTTAAATATTTGCAATCAAATCTTCTTGTTTTTATTTCAGTATAAATATTTGCTAAAGACCAAGTTGTGTAATTGCACAATGAGTTCAAAATAGAAAAACAAATTTAATAGCAAATAAACGAATGCAGAAGTAATAACTAGAAAATCTTTTGAAAACCAATTTTCTTGGTTTGTTATTATTGACATTACACTAGTATTGGTCATGTATCGAAACTAGACTTTCAGTTAATATAAATATGTTTGTCATACCATACCCTACACACACAGCACACTAAAAGTCAAGCATGAATATGCTCATGCATTTGCATGTTTCTATACATGTGTATGTATACCATAATTACCTGAAACACATTGTGTATCAGAACTATAAAACTGAAATAGATTAAAAACAAAAATATATATTGCTGCTTCATATTCAATGATCCAGGTGACACTACAGTGTTACCTGGCTATGAGGAACTAAAATAGATCAAATATGTTTTATGATTTATGTACGCACAGAAAAATAAAATAAAAATGAATTAAAATTGAATTGTGCCAACCTAAACTTTTTAACTAATTAAATTTTTAAACAAAAGTTTAATAGGGCATTTACATTGTCTCAAAATCTAGTACTTATGAGATGTCTAACTGAATCTTGGTGATTTTTACAAGATTTCCCATACCAAACAAAATTTATTTTGTCAGTCGATTTGCAGAAAATCTAACCCAAATCCAATATAGTTTTTTTTACTACCCTGTACAACATATTATAAAGAAAAGATGAGTGAATTAGCTACGGTCTGCTTAAAAAGGTGTGTGAATTGGCTACATTGCAGTTGTTTGGTTGTAATTTTGGAAATTTTTCAGTTAATGGGTTTTGTTTTGGATAAAAAATCTTGATAAATGTTAAAATAAGTTGGCGTAAACGGTATATATTTTCATAAAGATTTTAATTAAAATCTGCTAGATTTTGTGCAGCTGTAAATGCCCTATAATTGATTTTTTTTTAATTTATTTATATTAATTAAACTTTTAATTATTATTAATTAAATTTTTAATCAATTAAATGTTTAAATAAAGGTTTAAATGACTCAATTAAATTTGTAATTGATTATTTGTATTTTTATTTTAATTAAAGATTGAGTTATTAATGTATGTTTTTTTCTTCTTTTTGGCATGAAATCAATCATCTCTACACTTCACCCGTTTTACATATATAAGTAAAGTAGTTCCTGTTCATAAGATTGTGACGGGACACTGAAAAGTCTCAAATGAAATATATATATATATATATATAGTCAAACAAATTAAAAATTCAACTGCAAAAAGAAATACAAGTTGAAAGTAATTCACTAATAACAAAAATTAAAAATTTTAAAAACCCCCGAATATATCTGGAGAAGATGTGATATCTTCTAAGCGGCTGAACCGATGTTCTTGAAACATAGCTAAGAACCATCTCGATCAAATCACCTTTCGGTCCACCCGTTTGGTCTGTACGTGGACACAGATACACAGACACACACTACAAACTTATAACAATTTTTTTTAGTCGAGGGTTAAAAATAGAGATACAACATTGAGAATTGAGAGTGGCGTTGACTGAGGTAGTTAGCACGTTGATTACAAAATCGAAGGTCGTGGGTTCGATTACAATTAACATCATTAAATAACAACACCACGCTTTTTATTTTGATTTGCATTGGTGTCCCTTTGTATCAGTTGTTGTAGAAAAGTTCAAGTGATGAAGGTATAGTCACACTGGTCACTGAACAAACTAATCCTAATGTAACATCAGAGCGCTTTCCTTCGTTGTCTACCAGAATCATCAGAGAAGTAAAATACAAAATAAAATGACTACTCAACACAGCTTCAAAAAAATTTAATACGCCTCATTTAACACCAGAGGCGCTGCAACACTGCATTATTTAAAACCTGCCGAAAATCAGAGTTGTAAAAGAATGAGGAAAAGCTTTTCTTTATCTCTTCATTCACCCCCTGTCTTCCCTTTCACTATCCCTTTTCTTAAAGGCATTAATTGCCTGAGTGTTACTTCTCTTTAAAAATAAAATCAAAATAAAACAAAATTAAAATAATATATAAATATAATTCTTTCTGCCAATGCAAAGATCTGATAGAAGAAGAAAAGAAGAAGCGCGTGAAATATAAAATTAAATTTTAATGGGCGTACCTCAAACCCATTTTTTAAATGCAAGATTGTATGTTTTTCAGGGCTTAGGGTGTGTGTTAAGTTTTGTAAAAGTCGGTCAAATAGAACCACGTAAAATAAAATATTAAATTTTAATGGACGTAACTCCGCCCATTTTTTAAATAAAATATTTTGTCTATCTTAGAGCTCAATCTGTGTGGTAAGTTTCGTAAGAATCGTTTAAGTAGAACCGTGTGAAATATTATAATAAATTTTAATGGACGTAACTCCACCAATTTTTTTAAGTTTCAAATTATGTACTTACGAGAACTAAAGGTGTTTTATAGGTCTCGCAACAATAAAATAAGTAGAATATTATAAAATTATATTTAAAAATGGTGGGCGTGTTCCAGCCCACTCTTTTACAATGGGACTTAAACAACAAAAAATTTTAACAATCGGTCTAAAATGTACCGAGTTATGAAGTTACACACCTAAAAAAAATAGAGACGATTCGTTAACCTCCTCATTTTTTTGAAGTCGCTTAAAAATAAACTCTTCTCTTCGGTTTGACAGACTAGGAGTATATAATGAATTATATAAATTAAAAGTTAAATACCCGCATTAAGTTTGGCAGCAACTGGGCCGCATTAATTTTATTTCGGTTTATAACTTGCAATTGACTTAATGACAATTCGCTATCATACCTACACACATACACACATATGTAAGTCTGAATACGTTTTTTTCAAGTTTGCAACTAATAACCTACAGTGTTCTGTGATATTTTAAACAGGCGGTAATAAAACTATTTTCTCTACCCTTCTGTGGATTGGATAATGCCAGAACACGTGACGTCAAAAAAAAAAACAAAAAATACTCCGAAAACATCATTGAAAACAGATATTTATATATTTTTTTTTTTCAAATACAGCAAAGTTGTGTAACACAAATATTGGTTGCATCTACTGCGCCAAAAACAAGACAAAACGAAACAAAAAGAAATCTACTTCTTACCGTAAAATTTGTATTAAGTAGAGCGAACTTGTACCAGAGTGACCAACCAGAATAACAACGTTTACCAATACATGCATTACACATATACAGATACATATGTAGTTGTACTTATGATATAACCCAGCGAAAAAAAATTTAAGTACGCAGAAAAATGTAATAACAACAATTTTGTAATATTAATTAAACATCATTTTAAATTTTCACTAATAAGTTTTTCTCTTCGAATGAATTGAATCAATTAAAAATTTATTTATAACGATTAAATTTCTATAATTTGTACGACTGCAAAAATTTTTGCACACAGAAAAGAAATATGTTCTCCTAGTAACTGCTTTAACTAAAAGTAATATGCAAATAATCAATTAAATTTGAATTTACTTACTTTAATATTTGATTGATTATGTGTATTTTTTCAGTTAAAGGTGTTAATGGAACATTTTTCACAAGTAAATAACCTTCGTGCTTCTTAAATGATGTAGTATGTATGTATATACACACGTATGTATGTGCATAGTTAACTCATGAACCAATTGCGCGATTTGTAAACAAGCATTAAAAATGCTGCTGAGATTGTCTAGACGTTGCTGTCACATTCTGGAAGCATGGTGTGAAGTATAAAAAGGGCGACGCATCTGCTGGCCGAGCAGTCTTTAGTGAGTCAGTCTATAGTTGACAGTTTACCAGAAGGCAGCTTATTGTGAAGTCTATCGTGCCGTCTTCAGTGAAGACTAAAGTGAACAACGCTGCTGATACTCGTATATAAAAGTGTTAAGGTAAAGCAGTGAGACATTGTTTATGTGAGCGTCAGCAGAGTGAGTATTGTGTGTGTGTATGGTGTATTGCTTGAATACTTGCGCATCCAGATGTGTGAGACGTTGTGTATATTTAACCCTGTCGGAGAATGTGTGGTTGACTACAAAAATAGTTAACTTATAGTTAACTTTTCTTAGACTGACTAAAAGCTAGCTGCAAAGTCATCCAGAACAAACCCAAAATTAATTATTAAGTTGAGTACGTAATCGAATTTGATGAGAGCCAACAAATTTATTCTCAGCTAGTTTAAAACTCATTTCAGTTTAATAATAGGGTTAAAATTTTTATAACCGACGTACGGATTTTCCTGACCACCTTTGAATCTTATGAAACTTAATTGTCTTTTTGCACGTTACTTAAATAAGATATATATAAAATTTTGGACTTCCAGCTTCTGTTTTACCTGAGATATGGCGCGTCAAAAAATTAAAAACACATATAAGTGGTCTGCCATTATTGCTCATATCTTCAAAAGTTTTTAAGATACACGGTCGAAATTGGTCCCATTTAAAAGGTATTGAGAATAGCTTTTAAGCTGCATTTAGTTTAACTTTTTTTCTGAAAGGTCAAAGGTCACTGTCAGGTGATTTAAAGTTTGGGGAACTATATCTCAAAAAATGAAATTTTTAAAATTCTAAAAAAAATATATGTTAATCCTGACAGTCTCTTCTGCATTTTGTGTCAAAAAATTTGAGTGAGCTCTTATTAGTTCCTGAGATATTGATAACGATATGAAATTGTTTGAAACAAATTTATTTGCTTTATATATTTTTTTTATTTATTTGGGTGATATTAAGTACATATGTATATTAATTTCGACAAACGGAGTTAAAAGTAAGAAATACTTTTTTTTACATATGCGATTAATTAATTGTAAATGTTTTCAATTGAAAGTTCCCGGTCATTACAACCCAGTAAAAAAAATGGAAGTCATTCTAAAGGAAGTACATTTTCATTGCTTCCAAAAAATCGATATTTTTAATTTGCCGATAGTTAGCAGAAAACCAAGTAGAAGTTTATTTTAGTCATACAAAACCTTGTAATTCCTCTCTAGTTTTAGAAATTACTCACCAGAAATTTTAAAAAATCGATTTTTTTTGAAGAAACTTATGAACTAATTTTGGTCTAAAATTTTAAAGTTATTTGCTTAAATTTACATTAAATTACTGTTTCGCGTTTAAATTCCTATAAAAAGAAACTAATTGTTAAAATAGGTAACTATTAGCAATTTTTCCTAGATGAAAATATTATCATAGAGCACAAAAAAGGAAATTTTTCTTAAAATCGCTTCCAATTCGGTGACCAGGCAGCGAAAAAGAGAACTTCTTGCAATGACAACCCTATGTAAAAATCATTAGATCGGATCGAAATTTGCACTACTTCCAGATCGCAAACTCTACATTTTCATGACTTTTTTGGAGTGTCTTTTTTTACTGGGAATAAACACAGTTTTTTCAGAGCCACTGCTTTCGATTTAATAAAAAACTTTATTCATTAAAAAAAACATTAAACAACCCAGTAAAAATAATTGCATGTCATTCCAAAGGAACTACATTTTCATTGCTTCCAAAGAATCAATATTTTTGATTTGCCAGTAGTTAGCAGAAAACTAAGTAGAAATTTATTTTAGCCATACAAAACCTTGTAATTTCTCCATAGTTTTAGAAAATACTCATCAGAATTTAAAAAAAAAATGGAATTTTTTAAAGAAATTTATGAACTAATTTTAGTCTAAAATTTAAAAGTTGTTAACTTAAATTTAAATGAAAATACTGTTCCGGGCTTATTTAACATTTTGCTGTTGTTATTTTAGATGGCAGCTTAGCAGAATGGTAGCGCGTTGAGTACACAACGTGTGGTGTTACATGTTCGAACCCAGAAAAAAATTTTTAATTTACTAACTACCAGGTGATTTAAAAAAGGGAACTTTAAGTTAGCTAAAAGTAATGCAGAGTGAGAAAATTGACTATCGCCTAGGACATCGCAATGTTAAAATAGTCAGTTGATTACATTGAAAAGTAATCCAAGTGTCAATCAGTACTAAAATATTATAATAACTTTTAATGGGCGTAACTCCGCCCATTTGTTTAACTTTAAAATTGTGTAATTACAAGAACCAAAGGTGTTTTATAGGTTTCAATTTTCAAAAACATTAAAACTAAAAAATCAAAAAATTATAAAATCGCCAAACCGATTAAAATATCGTCAAAAACCAAAAAAAAAGGCGCCAAATTAAAAAAAAAAATCTAAAACTAAAATAAATCGCGAAAGACCGGAAAAATCGCCTAAATGAAAAAAAAATCGCCAAAATGAAAAGAAACCCCAAAACTGAAAAAAATCGCCAAAACGAGAAAAAAAGCGACAAAACTAAAAAAATCGCTTAAACTGAAAAAAGCAAAAAAAAAAAAACGCCATATTAAAAAAATTATCAAAACCGAATGTACAGAACCCTTCGAGCGCTAGTCAAAGTCGCACTTTACTGAATTTATTATACTTCTAGTCTCATTTGGTATAATAGTTAAATTTAGGTTATACTTGGGTATATTTCAACTTAAATGTATTACTTATAGTATGTAGAACGATGTTTGCTTAAAAAAATAAGGATTAACAGAAAGTTTCCCAATTTTATTGTAAAAAATATAAATTACTGAAAATCGATTTGAACGCTTAAAAGTGCTCTCCTGCAAAACAGTAAAATATGACTTAAGGACTTTTTCCTTATTGCCACTGTTTATACGATGAAGTGGTGTGATGGTGTGTGTCTACTAGAAATTGTGCAATATTTAATTAAATATTTTAAAACATTTTAAACTGTGTACGTAGACTCTTTAAAAAAATATTCCACTGCTAGAATTAAAAGATGTGAAACGATTCACGTGTACAGCAAATTCACCTACTAGTGTTGCTTCCCAGCAAAAAATTTTCGAAGTTTTGTAATGGGTAGTACTCTTTTAATGGCTTACAAAGTAACGAGTGGTACTTATTTATCTAATTATTTTATTTGCATAATAATGACTGTCATTTAATGAATAAAATAAGAACTTATTTATATCACTACGTGAAAGTACTTATTGTAGTACTTTCCAGTTAATAAGGAAATATGTACATATATCTAGAGAAATTTGTTACAAAATTTTATTCATTTAAAATAAAAAATTAGAAAATATAGCAAATTAATTTTGAATAAGTTTAAGCAAAAATTAATCTATATTATTTTGCATATTTGTACGCAAAAAATAACCCATTAAATTTTGAGTACTTTTAGGCAATCAGTAATCTATTAACTTTTGTAAGTTTGTAGGCAAAAAGTATAGGGTACCGCATACTATTTGAACTTCTCAAACAAAAATAATGGGTTATTCAGTCAAATTGTAAGTACTTACGACTGAGGAGTACATACACTATTTTGCATTCTAGTAGGCAAAGTTTTTTGCTGGGTTTCGTTTAGGTACCAACATTATTTTGCAATTGCCGTTGTTGTTGTTGTGAAATATTAATTGACATTGAGTATACCCAAGTGCCAAATCTGCATTATCCGTAGTACAACCACAATAATGTTGGTCAGAGACACACAATCAGATACGCACTTGGACACATACATACACAATCACGCTCGCACGCATTCACCATTTTGTATTTGTACCGCAAGCGTATTGTCCCATGAACATACATATGTACGTACATGTACGCATCTACATATTTATGTACACCGGGAGAAAAAATATGTCATATGGTTACCGAAATTTAAATCAGCTGTTGTTAAAAGTTGTCCAAGCACTTTTGTTCTCAATTTAACAACGTTCTTAATCTGTCGATGTTTTTTTTTCAAGGCTTGAGAGACAAAATTTCCATAAAATTATACCCCTTTTAGACACGGAAAGTTTACTTTGCAAAGTCATAATTCAGCTGTGTGAAATACAGAGGGAGGAATACTATCTCTTCCTGTCATTCTCCCAGCTGAATTAAGAGTTTGCAAAGCAAACTTTCCGTGTCTAAAAGGGGCATTAAAAACGAATGCTTGAAATTTGTATAGCAGCCGCTAAAAAATTTTTTTTTCTCTGTGTATGCGTGTATATCTATATCTATCCTTGTAAGTATGAGTATTATTCAGGTTTGCTAGTCAATAGTAGCTGAGATATTAAAATGGTGTTCGTTGGTGTATTGTTCAACAGAAAGCATACTCTCCATCCAGCATTAATTCATTCATCTTTTTTTTTCTTAAGGTTGGTGAGTGGGTGTGTTAGTTTTTGCTTTATTTTAATTGTATTGGGAAATGCGTTAATGTATGTATGTATGTGTGAGTGTATGTAAGGTTGCAGATTATTCCTGGTAGGACTATCAAATAAGTGTACTAATAAACGTATATCTTTTGCATCATTGCTGTGGATATAAACACATTCATACACAGTAAACATTTGAATACATAGAAATATTTACATAACTTATGAGCACGTTGTTTTATTCTTAATAGATTATTGTATCTTTAAACTGAAAATGTTCATGTTCATGTTTAGTTTATGATGACCATTTCGAAATTTGTGATTTAAAAGTAGTGGAAAACAGTATAGAAACAGCACTAGACCATTTAAAACAAAATATTCTTCTTATTGAAGAGTTTCAGCAAATATGATATTTAGTCATGGAATAAACAAAGAGCAAGCAACATGGCATTAGTTCACAAAACAAATTTTCCTCCAATCGATAACACTTTTAATTGAAAGATAAAAACTATATAAATAATCAATTAAAAATTTAATTGAACCAATTGAGCTTTTATTTAGACATTTACTTGCTTCAAAGTTAATTAAAAATACAATTGCCTCAATTAATAGTTTGATCAAATTCGTTCAATTAATAGTTTGATCAAAACAATTAAAATTTTAATTTTTTGTTTATTATTCAATTAAAGGTGTTGTTTGGAGCAACATTAAAATTGTTTAAGCTTCGTCTGGATGACATGGATCTAGACAATATGTAGTTTCAGCCGAAAAGCGCCACCTGCCAGAAACAATTCCTGAGCTAATGTATCATCGCTGACAGCCAGCCACATTTTTGTGCAAAAGCTTTCGAAAATTTCCGGAAAGTCGCAATGAACTGTCCTCACAGAAATTTTTTTTGTTCTATATTATATATGATATGATACTACCCGTTCAAAAAAGACGTATTTTATTCTAATTTTTTTTTTTATATAATTTTTCGATCTATTTTTATTTATTCAATTAAACTTTTTTTTCAAGCTTTAGGTCTGTTAATATGTTTATTTTTTAGTTCGATATTTCGTTAACCTTCGCTTAACTTAAAATATAAGAAATATCCTGAAGAAGTTAACCGAATATTAACGAAATATCAAACTAAAAAATAATGTTTTTATAATTCAATTAAATAATTTTTTTCAAGCTTTAGATCTATTTATATTTTGACAGCCTTATTTATAAAAATTATTCGGTCTTTATAAAGGCTTAGTCCCAGTCCAGACTTGCAATTTTTGTTGCAGCTATTTTTTATTTTTTAGTGCAAAAGAGCGAGACAGGAATACAAAAAGTATATATTTCTGTTTCAACACTCTCACTCATATTCAAGAATTGCTGCAACAAAAATTGCAAGTCTCGACTGGGACTAAGCCTTTTTAAAGAATCAATAATTTTTATAAATAAGACTGTCAAAATATAAACAGACCTAAAGCTTGAAAAAAATAATTTAATTGAATGTTATTTTTAATTTTTAATATAAAGTTTTGGTTACTGTTTCGAATTTCTTTTCTTTAAGGCCCTTAAATGTGCCCATAATTATGAATGTGGTCCAAATCATATATTTATTGTTTCCAGATATTTCGTAGATTACATTTATATATATATAAATATATTTTTTTTTGTGCAACATTTTAATTTAGAGTTTTACTAGTCTCGATTAATATACATTTATTTAATATTTGTTAAATTTTTATTTTAAAATTTTTGTTCACATTTATTTAATATTTCAAATCAAAACTGCATATGACTTACTTAGACCACTTTCATAATTAGTTATGTGCATAAATGTTTTTATTGTTATTTCATATGATTTAGCAAGCAAGATTACGAAAAAAAAGTTTTACAAAAGCCTTCCTCATATTTTAACCAAATACTGTATGAGTGCGGACACAATAAGTACTTTTGGTTTTTTGTTTCTAAATACAACAAAAATCAAATAAGAGCATATTTTGGAGAAAAAAAAGTACATATAAACATTTAAGTTCTACACGCAGAGATAAAAAGTTCAATACTGTTGCGGTATCGCCACTCCTAATCGATTAAGCGAAATGTGTTGCTATCAGGTTTGAGCCGAGTTATACCTCGGAAAACAAAATTATAATTGTCATAATACATTTGAACGCTGAATTAGCTGCTTTCAAAATATCACAAAATTTTCTATAGTTTCGTCAAATATCCAAGAGAGTTACACCGACAGCAAATCGTAATTTCTTGGTATTGTGTGCCTATATGTCTCTCAGACTATCTCTCTCACACAGTCTCTCTCTCACAGTCTCCCTCTCTCACAGACTTCCTCTCTCACCAGCGTGACCGTTTGACCGACTAAAGTGGCAAATTGCCACTTTTTCGACTGCCTTGCCACTTTTTTGAGTGCCTTGCCACTTTTTTACTCCCTTTTTTTAGAGTGAATTATATAAAAATACATTGAAAATAAAAAGTTTGATGTAGTTTTCTCGTTTTTTTTTTTTAATTTTGACCCTTTTTTGTGATAAATCCCCTTTTGGTGCCACTTTTTGAAAAATGTCATCGGTAACCCTGTCTCTCACAGGCTCTCTCTCTCACACAGTCTCTCTCCTTCTCTGTCTATATCTCGTCTATACCTTTAACCCGCATCTCTCTCTCAGCCTGTGTCTCTTCCATTCTCTGTATCTCTCCCTCTCTCTATATATACCACTTTTTCATCCCTTTTCACTCTATCTTATTCTCTCTTTATCTTAATCTTTATCTTTGTCTCCCTGTCTCTCTTTATCTCCCTGTCTCTCACCCTCTCTACCCCTTTCCGAATAATTTTCCCCCTTTTTTTCTCTCTATCTCTCTCTCCTTCTCTCACTCTTCTCACTCCCTCTATGTCACCCTAATTAGACTTAATTGATTTTTTTAGTTTACTCGGCTTTTTTCTTTTTTGGTGGTCTTTTATAACGTTATGTTTTAAATAAAAGCAAAACAAACAAAAAAATACTCTCCTTTAAATACAAGGTGTCTCAAGAGAAAGTTTTTAGGGTTCCGTACACCAAATGTGAAAAGGAACCCTATTGTTTTCGCTACGCTGTCCGTCTGTCCGTCAGAGGCTATTTCGACAGAGTGTGTAGACCTTTGGCCGCTACAACAACAAATATATGAGAATTGAAAAATAAAGGGTGTTCCAAAACGAGCAACGTAAAATTTTAAATTCCCATGTAATATACATACAATTGTATGTATATACACTTGAAATTTGTAAGGTTAGTGTATTTTTATACACTAAAATTTAAAAAAATTTAAATTAAAGGGTTTTTCATCAGTTAATACAATTTTGACTATGTAATTTTGACCACTTGCTGTGTCTTGGAAACCGTAAGAGCAAAACTTTTTAAATTTTCAAAAACGATAAAAATAAAAAATCCAAAAATTATGAAATCGCCAAACAGAAAAAAAATCGCCAAAAACCAAAAAAAAATCGCCAAAACGAAAAAAGCGCAAAATTAAAAAAAAATCTAAAACTAAAATAAATCGCGAAAAACCGGTAAAATCGCTAATATGAAAAAAATCGCCAAAATGAAAACAAAACTCAAAAACAGAAAAAATCGCCAAAAAGGGGAAAAAAGCGACAAAACTAAATAAAATCGTTTAAACTGAAGAAAACGCAAAAAACACCACATTAAAAAAATTCTCAAAACCGAATGTACGGAACCCTTCGTGTGCGACTCATAGTCGCAAGTTACTGAATTTATTATTATTTTAGCTTACTTTGTGAGCACAACTAATCACAACAGGGTGCAACCAATCGACTGTGTTGCTCTTGAAAGTTCGGTGGATGTGGAGGTTTTCTCGCGATCGGATCGCTTATTTTGCATGCTTTGAAGATTCAATATCAATATCTAGCAATAACAAAAGTTTTCTTCACCACTTATATGATGCTCCGAGCATACCTCTGATTCGAAAATTTATCAAAATTACTAAATAGACCAAACAGGACCAAAGTGGGAAGTGTTATTCACTCTTTTATTTATTTATTTAAATCAGCTGTGTAACATTAACATTTCAATGAAATGGAATACGAGAATTATTGCAAGCGTAATGAGTAATTTACCATCGGTAGGTGCATTTTTATTTCCCAAGATATTTGTTTAAACGACGTAAATTTTTACTGGATACTGAGAGTTTCCATTTTAATCAAACAATATTTGACTTAAATTTTTTGCTTAATGGATACTCTAATATTTAAGCAGCATAAAATAATTCATTATTATTCCCAGCAGATAAATGGTATTGATACTAAGCTTTTACTATATACAATTGCAGAGTGAAGATGAGATGTATTATTACTGCGTATGAGGAATGCCCAGGTTTTCTTAGTTTTTGTATTAACAATTTTCGTATTCTTTTTTAATTTAAAAGCTTCTATTTAAAGCTGAAATTTGTATTAACTAATACATACTACAGTGAGAGAACCAATTACGTTAACACTGTTCACGAAGATGTAGAGGCCTTATAAAACTGCATGCTGTTCAGTTCTGCAAGAGTTTGCCCAATTGATTTGCTTTCTTAACGAACCTTAGCTCTAGATACGCTTCGGCCCAAGTAAGCTGAGCCCAACCTATAATTAGCAATCATATTATTTCTCTGCGTGTATTATCCAAAGTTATGTAAATATCATGTAAGATTGTATGTACAATATATGTACATATGTTTATGTACAACTACTACTATTACTCTTGGTAACTTCTCTAACTTGTACGAGTACGGTAGAGAATTTGGGCTGCTTGTTCTTAATCGGATTTCAGATTTGTTTTACTTTTGTGTAATTTTATCTCAATCTAAATGTATTTGTTTATAGCAAAGCCCTTTAGGTACATTGTTGTTTAGTTTCTCTCTTGATTTTCATTAGTTGAAAAATACTCGTAATTGCAGGTATTTTAAGACACTTACCAAGTATTTCACAAAAACAAAACGAACCAACTGCTTGTAGTTTATTTAGCATACAAAGCTTAAGTAAACAATTTAATTGAGTTTCTTATTTGTTTATTTTTAAAGTATGTTTTAAAATTTTTATTATTATGGTTGCTGGTAAATAAATTATTAAGTGGTATATCTGTGTTACAATAACTTACAAGAGTTAATAAAAAATAAAAACTTTTAATTAAGCATATTTCTAAATTGGCAGACATGCTTTTAAATTCATTTCCTGAGAGTTATTTATTTTTGGTTTTTTAAATAAACAATTTTTTATATGTAAAAAAAATTCTGAAACTTCTTTATGAATTCGCATATTTAATAGATATTTCTAAATATTAATAACAAAAACTTTTTTTCAAAAAAAAACTGTTCATTCAAACTGATACTTAATTAGATTTATATATTCCTCAGATTTAATATTATTTTTGTATATTATTGTTATTGTATTTTATGTATTGTATGCGGTTTATTTCCAATATTTATTTTATATACGAAATATATTTGCCATTAAATTTATGCATTTATTTGATTAACAAATGTATTCTATTTATTCAATCCCAACTCTGGCGGACTGAGTAACACCGTCTGTTCGAACTGACAATCATTATTGCTTCTTGGCATTACCCATACACTTGCATAATTACGAGTAAATTTTATTTTAGGTGGCAAATGTTATGTTTGCGTAGCTGCTTAGTAGTCGTTGTACCCACTATGAAACATTTGCTGAGTGTATTCGTGCCAACACAGTGAAGTCGCCCTCTAGTCAGCCTAGAACCATATGTCTCTATGTCAACACTCGTTTTCTCTAGCGACAATTGCACTAGTTAAAATATGACAACTTTCCTTTTATGCACGAGTAGAGTTATGTTAGAGACAATAGTTCTAGTGTATTTCTGGTGACATTGTCAATGAACGCGTCAATAGTTTGTTTTTCTTTTTTATTATGCTATGCAATAATGTTAAAAACTTACGTACATATGTATGTATGTATGTATCTATGTATTTAAGTTTGTTGCCCCAACCCTTATAAAATTGTAGGCTATTGTCACTAAAATTTACTAGTGAATCTTTAGTTCAAATGTCTCCATATGGTCGTAAAAGAATAGTGCTAAAATCTACTGGTAGATTTTCAATGACAACAATGTTATATGTCAATAGGCGATTACATCGGCTGGGGTACACGTACTCAGTAGTACTATTGACAACGTCACTAGTAAATCACTACAATTTTTCTATTGACATCGAGCGAGGAAATATCGATATTGTAGACTAAAGCCCCTAAAATTTACTAGTGAATCTTTGGTGCCAATGTCTCCATGTGGTGCCAAAAGAACTACTCAGTCAGTAGTGCTACAGTCTAGTGGTAGATTTTCAATGACAAGCTAATCTTAAATATCAACAGCTAATTACATTGGCTGGGGTATAACATCTGGACAGTAGTACTAATGACAATGTCACTAGCAAATCACTACAAATTTAATATTCGCATTTCCTGCAGGGATGTTTTAATATATTTTATAGCTTTCCTCTTTTTCTTATGGTAATGAGATGAGAATAAGATATCTACGCATCAAAAACTTCATCTACATGAAACAAGGTATGTACCCTCATCCATAAACGCAAAAGTTTTGCAACAAATGTTTCATAGTATGGAGGGGTACTTATGTACATACATATATGTGCGTATTCGCAAGTAGCCTGTGGAAAAAATTACAAGGCGCACACTAAGCAGTGCTTATTTAAAGGTATTGAATAGACATTACACCTAAAAAAGGTTTAACATTTTAATGAATAGTCCCGAATGTAAATTATGAAATATTTCATGAAACCACTTTTTTTTATTTATCAATAGAACACGTTTTTCACTATTGAATTTTTTTTTCTGAAATGTTCTTTGTGCGACTTCAAACAGGGTCAGGCTGGCTACGACCACAGAGATCAGTTGAAGCACAGCCGCGAATAACGTTGCAAAAGACATTTTTTAAAAAACCAGTTTTTTCACAGATTACCTACCATTAACTAACTCTCTTGCGTTGTTCAAACATCAAACCATCCAAAATTATGCATCTGATCCCCGTCAAAATAAAATTGCAGTCAGTCAGTCGGTGGAAAACTTTGTAAGTAACTAATAAAATCATGCAAACGAAATTGTCGAAAATAATTGATAAATGTAGCAGAGATACAAAAAGAAAAGTTAATGCTAGTTATCATTATTTTCGATAAGCTAAAAAAGTTTAAACGAAAAAACCAATCTTGCTTTAAAATACGTTTTTTGGCTCTCCTGAAAAATTATTATTTTGTCACTTAAAACGTTATTCGCGGCTAACCTTCGGTTAGAGAAAGAGGCTAGCAGCATGCTTTTGTATAACAGGGCCCAGCAAAAAATTTCAAAAAAGGTAATCGGGTTTAAAATTAAGCTTTTTTGGTGGAAGCTGTTCCTTACTGGATTACCAACTTAATGATTTTAACAAGGCGTGAGACTAAAATACTCGATTCTTGAGAAGTACTTACTTTTTTTATTTGGCAACTTGTTCACGTAATCTATTCAATCTAAAAAAATTATTCTCCTCATTTAGCATTTAGGGGCTAGAAGGACGTGTCATACGGCGGAAGTCCTCATTGAACTCACACCTCTGACGATTGTGATATAGGCTGCTAGACAAAAAGTAATCAGCATCGCTGGGAAAAGCACAGACAGGGTTTGTCTAATTAGCCAATGGGAGCAATCATCCCTGGCAAGACGATTTCCCCAAGTTGCGCAACCCTCTGACGTGATGAATAAAGTGTATGACTTCGACAAGAGGTTTGAAACTGTTCTGACCAATAGAAGGGAATGGGGGGAAATAGAACCCCGGTATTCCTTTGCAACTGGCACCATTAGGTGGCACACTGATAGTTCCAGAACGCCGGCAGGTTCTGGTGTGGGAGTTGTAGGACCAAGGACTAACTACCACGAGTCGTTGGGAAAATCTCCCAGCATTTTTCAATCGGAAGTTTATGCCATTGAGAGAGATGCGCAAAATTTAATCTTGATAGGGGCTAATGAGGCAAAGAAATAGCTATTTGCTCGGATAATCAGGCTACCATCAGCTCATATGATTTTACCTCTAAGTTAGCGTGGGAATGCCGCATTAAGCTATATCAGCTAAGCAGCATGAATAATGTCACACTCTGCTGAGTTCCTGGACACACCGGAGTGTTAGGGAATGAAAATGCAGAGAAAATCGTCAGAAGGGGGGGGGGGGCTAAAACACCCATGGTCGGACCAGAACCGTTTTGCGGACTCGGATTGGACAAAATCCGTTAAGATATATCGACGGATATCAAGAGAGAGAGATCTGGCTCAATCTTTGGGGCATGCAAAGCTAATGATTGCAACGTATAAACAAAATCGTTTCATAGCTTTCCTGTTCCTGAGTAAAAACAATCTAAGAATGCTCACAGGCTTTCTCACAGGCCTGTGTGGTAGACTGGGAAAACACCTCAACAGACTTGGCATTGAGAGTAACAGCTTGTGAAAATTCTGTGATTACGAAAATGAAACTCCAGAGCACATTCTGAAGGACTGTGTGTGTGTGTGTGTTCTGCCACAGAAGATATAGCCAATTGGGCAAGCACATATTGGAGGATTGGGAACTGAATCCTGAGATTCACCAGGAGAGAAGGTCTAGATGAGGCGCTATAGCACCTGGCAGGGAATACAATAGATCTACTTTGGTGGCAGTGTCCTGTGCTTCCCGTTTAACTTAATTCATTCATTCATTCATTGAAAGTGCGACTTTGTACGGACACTATATATCGCCCATTTACATGGGCGTTTCGTATTTTATCTTGTGTAAAAATTTCATATAAAAAGCTTTTACTACCACCTCATGAGCGAAGAATAAAATAATTGCAAATATCGAATATAAATTGATTCTTGGATTTTGCAAAAAGTTTATGTAAATTCTCAATGATTTTTGAAAGTATGTAAATAAAATAAGAGTTTTGAAACTTTTCAAAAGTATGGTTAAAGTCTACTGATGATTTTATAAAACGTCAATGATATGCAGGCATATTCCAAATGTATGTACATTAGGGGTATAACCAATTTTTTGGCATAGTACCATGAGGTCAACCATGTCCTTCCTAGTAACCACGAAAATCATCATCTATTGAAATTTTTCTCAAAAAAGTTCACGCACCAAATGATTTTTCTAAACAAGTGTATAAAACATTTCTAACACTTAAAGCACGGACTTGAACTAAAAAGCTATATCCCTACTGTACATACATATGTATTTTATATTAAATAATTTTATTAAAAATTTGTATGAGTTGAATTTGCCCCGTATGCAAAATTTAGCAAAAATTCTTTGCTTAAAAAGAGAGAAAAATTTTAATCGTAATCGAGCGATTAATGGGTTCGATTACGATTAAAATGTGCGATTAATCGCTATGTCGATTACGATTATATTCCCTGTGCAAACCCTATATTCCTCCATAACGTAATATCATTAACAGAGTTTAAGTCTATTAAATAAGGCCTCATAAATGGCCCCTAAAGTTGTTCCTACTTCTGCAAGGCTACTTACTACTTACTTATTTATTTATGTGTGGACGGGGGGCAGTGTTAGAATATTTTAGTATTTTTTCTTAAGTATTCATGTGTAGATATATTTTTCTGTTTATGTCAGGTCATATCAAATGATATTAAAAATCAATAAAATAAAATATAATATTAATTTTTGCCTACGAACTCATACGTTATTTGATAAATAGTAAATAAATAAAAATCAGCAATCACTTACAGTCGATATACACACATATTTATATGTGCCCTTAATTATGAAAGTGATCTAAGTGCATGTGCATTTTTGAATCTTAAAAATACTTGATAAATAAATATTTAATAAATATTACATATGTTCATGTTAAACGAGACTAGAACAGCTCTTAATTAAAATATTGCATAATATAAAAATATTTTTTGATTTGTTCAAATGCAATCTACTAAATATATCGACGAATGAAATATATGACTTAGACCACTTTTAGAATTAAGGGCACATATAAGTGTATATATACAGTGATAAACAAACGTTCTTTCTTTTGTAAAACACTTCTATTAAGTTTTAATAATGTAACATTAAAGCAAGATACTAATTAGGATTAAGGTGGCGTTGGCTAAAGTAGTTAGCACGTTGACTACAAAACCGAAGGTCCTGGGTTTAATCCCTGTATCCAACAGTCATTAAAGGGTCCCTTTGTATCAGTTTTTCAAGGAAAGTTCAAGTGATAAAGGCATAGTCACTGGTCGCTGAATTATACCGACTTCAGCAGATACTAATCCTAATGTAACATAAGAGCGCCCTCCTTCGTTGTGTAGCAGAATCATCGGCAAAGTAAATAAAATGGCTACTAAACACAACTTCAAAAAAATTAATATGCCTCATTTAATTTCAGAGGCACTGCAACAGTGCATTATTAAAACAAAAAACGTGCAAAAAGCAGAGTTGTAAAAGAATGAAGTTTTCCTCTATGTCTTCCTTCACCACCTGTCTTCGCTATCACTATCCCTTTCCTAAAGAAGGTCACGGATATTAAAAGAAAAGTTTTCAATTATTAAACTAGTGCTGCTTAAGCGCTACTGAGACTACTAAACATTACATTTTACGAGAAAGAACTCTAACGACATTTGTTCGTCTGTCAAAAATAATATGATAAAATGATATTTTGTAATCACACCATCACACCTCAAATAAAATTAAAAACACAAGTAGAAAGCAAACAGCTGTCCAGAGGTAACACATGCCTGCGTTAATCGTTGATGTGCGGCGGCCGAGCAGTTTCATGCAAGCTGTGGACTTGCCGGTCTTTGAAAATATTTGGCGGTTAAAGTAATCGATTTACATAAAAGAAAGGAAAGAAAAAATTCTTTAACTTACACGAAATATATTTTAATACGATAAACATGTACAAAATTTAGAGCTGATTTAAGACGAAGAAATATACCATAAACAACGGCGCGGCATCGGCGTCGAAACAGATGACTTGTCAATTTTTTAATACTTGATTTTGTAAAAATTCAACCCTGATCAGATAAAAATTTTTATCTTTTAGGAAAAATGTAAAAGAAATGGTATTATATACCTTTTGTCAGGACATTTTGCATTAACACTATCGCAATTGCACGTATTATTTGAATTCTTTACATGTATTAATACAAAATAATACGATAATAAGATTCAATTCTCGTTTCTTTTTAGAGTTCCTTTCACCAAAGGTTAAAAGGAAGCCTATTGTTTTCGCTACGATGTCCGTCTGTCTTTATGTCTGTCTGTCGGTTTCCTTGAGAACAGCAAGAGGCACGGACCTGAAATTTTCACAGAATATGAAAAATTTGGCCGCTACAACAACAAATATATATATATATGACAGTTAAAAATTTAAAGGTATTCTAGAGCGAACAACGAAACATGTTGAAATAATAGTGTAATATACAGAAAGTTATACATAGACACTTGAAATTTTAAAATTTTGTGTCTTTTTATGCAGACTGCAGCAATTAACACTGAAATTTTAAAAATCAAAATTAATGGGTATTCTACCAGTTAATGAAATTTGACTATGTAATTTGGACAACTTGCTGTACCTTGGAAATCGCGAGAGGCAAACTTTTAAGATTAAAAAAAAACCCAAAATTCCAAAAATGTAGAAAGGAAAAAGCTTGCCAAAGTGAAAAAAGCGCTTAAATGAAAAAACGGCAATAATGAAAAAAATCACTTAAACGAAAAATATCACCAAAAATAAAATAAATCGCTGAAATGCCAAAAAAAAAACAAAAAGAGTAAAAGTCGCTAGAAAAACCAAAAATATAAAAAAACAGGAAAAACCACCACAACTAAAAAAAGCGCCAAGACTAAAAAAATCGTCGAAACCCGAAGAAAACTGCTTAAACGGAAAAAAGCGTTAGAACTAAAAAAATCGCTAAAACTAAAAAAAAATCGGTCAAACTAAAAAAATATTGTCAAAAACAGAACAAATCGGTAAACGACTTTGCAATTTTAACAACTAGCTAATTTTTGAAAACCGTATGAGTCTATCTCTTGAAATTTTCCAAAACGCTAAAACTAAAAATCTCCAATTTAAACAAATGCTGATGCCAAAAATCACCAAAATGAAAAAAGTGCTTTAATGAAATAGAAAATAAATGGCTAACATGCCAAAAATCACCAAAAGCAAAAAGATCGCAAAAAAACTAAAATAAAAATAGCCAAAACGCTAAAAAAAAATCGTTTAAAGTAAAAAAACGCTTGAATTGGAAAAAAGTATTTTATAAAAGAAGTCGCAAAAAACGAAAAAAATCGCCAAAAGACGTCATGTACTAGAAAAAACGCCTAAACTAAAAAAGTCGCCAAAAACCGAAAACGTCTCGAAAACGAAAAAAAAAACGCCAAGAAAACATCTGAAACGAAAAATCGCCAAAAATGAAAAACGAAAAATATCATCAAATACAAAATAAATCGCTAACACGCAAAAAATCGCTAACATGCAAAAAATCACCAAAAGAAAAAAATCGCAAAAAAAATTAAAATAAAAATAAGCAAAACGAAAAAAGCGCTAAAAGTAAAAAAACTAAAAAAAACGCTTAAACTAAAAAAAGTATTTAAAAAAAAAGTCGAAAGAAAACGAAAAAAATCGCCAAATAGAAAAACGCCATATTAGAAAAAACGCCAAAATAAAAAAGTCGCCAAAAACCGAAAAAATATCTCGAAATCGAAAAACAACGCCAAAACAAAGAGACAGCGCCAGAACTAAAAAAAAATCGCTAAAAACCGAAGAAATTTTCAAAAACGCTAAAACTAAAAACTCCCAGAACTATAAAAATGCTGAAACGAAAAATCGCAAAAATGAAAAACGAAAAATATCATCATATACAAAATAAATCGCTAGCATGCCAAAAATCACCAAAAGGAAAAATATCACAAAAAATCTAAAAAATAAAACAATCAAAACGATAAAAGAGCCAAAAAAATCGCTAAAACTAAAAAAACGCTAAAAATGAAAATAAGCATTTTAAATAAGAAGTCGCCAAAATCCGAAAAAAATTTTTCAAAAAAAGCGCCAAATATTAGATAAAAAGCCAAAACTAAAAAGGTTGCCAAAAACCAAAAAAATATCTTAAAAACGAAAAAAAAGCGCCAAGACAAAGGAAAAGCGCCAGAACTAAAAAAAAGAGCAAAAAAACCGAAAATAGTTTACCGGGTACCTAAAATTATTTTAAAATAAATTCTACATCATGTACGATATTCGATGATATAGGCTAAAGTTCGTAAAGTATTACATATGTATGTATGTGTGACCTTCTCCGAGAAAAGGGACCTAGTGTGTCAAAAAACGAATGTGTGTCAAATTGATAAAAATGAGAAAAACATTAAAATTTTATTTTTTAATGCGTTTTTCTCAAAACTTCATTTTCACACACTAGGTCCCTTTTCTCGGAGAAGGTCACATGTATGTAGTGTCCGTTCGTAACCCTTCGTATGCAATTCAAACTTGCACTTTACTGAATTTATACGTCTTATGTGACTTATGTAACTTCGTGCAGAATTTCTTAAAAATAATTTAATATACATATTTTCTTTTCTCAAACAACAATAAAATGTAACAATAGCTGCATCTGACCCTAAATGATACACGACTTTCAATTCAATTCTATATGAAATTTAAGCAAATGGCAATTGTTTGCCATTCAACTGAATGTTACTCTATTGTTCTTAGCGCTTAATACTTGCATCTAAGCAATACATGCTTAGAAGTAAACTTTTCATTCAAAGCATCTACATACATATGTAAGTAAGTGTAGCTAGAATTATTTATATTTATGTCCTTTCTTATAGTCTGCTGGCCATTTAAGCACTTTCCTAATATTAATATTTAGTTACCAAATGAACATTTGAGGACATTTTACTATTATTATTATTTTTAACAAACACAAATAAAAGAAACTTTATTAAAGTTTCTACAACTATTAAGAATTTTATTGTTACTTAAACTCAAACATATTGTTAGCAACTTAACTTGAAAATCCTTGTGCTATACACTTACTTTATGTTCACGCATATATTGTTACAATTGTTTTTAAATGAACACACATTTACATGTTTCGTTTATACATACATACATATGTATGTATGTAATTCAGTAGACAGACAGAGTTTTACTTGTCTTTTGTTATGACCATCATCATCTTTGGTGTACAGTTTTAATATAATTTCTTTTTTTTTATGTATATTGCAGCTCTTTATGCTTAAGTGGGCAACAGAGATGGAAAGGAATCAATTGTTGAAGAGCACAAAAGATTTCCAGAAAAAATTTAGAATTCATTTTTAATCAAAGTGATATTTTTAAAGTTATAAAAGCGAGCATTTTCATTCAACCAGAATAACTAAAGAGGTGTAAAGGGTTTACGGAACTAGACCACAATAATATTTTGCAGGTCCTTGTAATTTAAATGAAAATATTATTTAAAATAAAGCAATTACCACTGCAGTACAATACGTTATAGTTTGAGCAAAAGAACCAATTAAAATGTAGACGATGGAAAAAATCGAGAACTCCAACCTCTCAGACAAAAAATATGTATGTTTGATTTAATTAAAAAAAAAAATTATTTATTTATAGCCCATCCAGGCTGATGCCAAATTAAGTAATTTCGTGATTTCGATTGAAATCAAGTTCAAATTAAGTAATTTCCCATATATTTTGACATTTTACAAATTAAGTTATTTTACTTAATTTCGATAAAATTAACAAGAAATTTTAATCAGAAATAATTTTTAATCAGGCTTAAGTTCAGTAATTTCAATTCAATTTATCATCTGGGTGCTGATGAAGTGCATAGCTGCACAGAAAAATTTCGGTATTTCCCCCAGCTAATAAAGTGTAGTTTAATTTGTCTTCTCTTCTTTAGAAACTCACATTAATTAATAAAAAATATTTCATTCAATAAGAATTGAAATTACTGAACTTAAGCCTGTTTAAAAATTATTTCTGATTAAAATTCACTACAGTTCAATTAAATCTAAATATGTCTCACATTAACAAGAAATTACAAAAGAAAGAAGATTGAAAATTATTATATTTATGAAAATTTTTTGAAAGAATAGTTTCTACAAGTGTAACAAGAAATTTACTCAACTTAAAAAAAGTACTTCAATGTCTGCCGCAGTGAATAAGATGTTTGCGAAATCGACTCAAATGTTATTCAGTACCTGTATAAACACTTTTCATTTCGTATAAACACTTTTCATTGCGTTCGTAATTTGAGCTTGAAATTATTTCATTTCGTGTTAGCCTGAATGAGGTATTAAATTAAAATAATAAAAAAATTATTTAAGTGCAATTGTAATTATACTGACAAGCACTAGCAGAAAGGAACAGTAGTCATGCAGAATTTCCTTCCGGAAAAAAGAAAGTTCGTACAGAATTATGTCAGACATATCGCAAAAAGTTTTACTAATTTCCTTAGACCGGGAAGTGCGATTCCTCCTCGATTTATCGTACATTTTCGACCCACTTCGTAGACTAATTTATTATGCAGAATTTCTGAACTAATTAACTCTGAGGTCTACGTGCCCCCCGTCTCTGTAACGTTTGTTAAAACTTTCCGAGTCGAACAAATTTATATCAACCTGTGAAACTCTAGGTGAGTAAATAATTATATATTTATTGATATTTTTAGTAAGTTTATTTTTAATTTTTATATCAATATCCCTGTGTAAAACTGGATAATCTATATAAATATTTAATTGGATCAGAGTTCCCAGCTTAGGGGATTTGTCCCCAAATTGGGGTTTTTTCGCGATTAGGGATGAACATTTTGTCCTGGGAATCTGGGGATTTGTTGGGAGTGAAACCAAATTTTAGGGGACTTTTTGGGGATTTTTTTATAACTGATGGTAACAAGAATGATTTTTGAACTAAGAAATATGCGTCTGTGGTAAGTCTAAAAATGCGTGTTACTATTCATAGTAAATGGTTTCTAATAAACAAGAAGTATCAAGGCAGATTAACCAATAATGAACACTACCAAAAATACGTAACAAAATGTAATATAACTTGTTGGAAGTCTTAGGGCTAATAAATCAGTGCAAGTTAATCTGTGTTTTTGGTTTAAAATGTGTTTAAACTAGCAAACCTATAAATCAATACGGTATTTAAACCATCTGTAAACGAATAAAATTGGGCGTTTAAACTACCAATACAGGCCATATGGTTTTGTTACTTACAGACCATATGTTTTACATTAAAAGAGCAGTCAAATTTTGTCCAAACCTCTACTTTTTCTTCGATCTGTTTTCTTACATTCTATTATTCTTGTATACTATTCTACTTTGCCAAGCATAAATATAATTCCTTTCTCAGTAAAATTTGGCAACCTTAAATTAAAATTATTTAACTTTTTTGCCTTTTTGATTGTGCAACGAATTGATAGCCTGCTGCAAAACAGCTGTTTGTTTACAATTATTCTACTGCCACAATATTATTTTTGAAACTACACATAAGCTATGGTTCACTGATTTACTCCAGTTGAGTTTAAGCTACATATAAATTTGAGTTTAGTTTAATTAAACCAGCGTTTAAGCTTTGACTGATTTATTAGCCCTTGGTCTTAGAATAAACACACACTTTAAAAATAATTCAATTTGTTGTGACAAATGTAGTCCCTCTGCTGAAATGCTAAAGCTTTTTAGTACAAGTACTATGTATGTACAACAAAGTTTGAGGCTGATGAATCAGAAGATTTCGAATCTGAAGTTTTTGAAATGGTAAACTTTGGTAAAACTTTTGGTATGGTTCACAAAAAAAAATTTCAATCAAAAAACCTCACTTTGGAGATTTTTGGGGATGACAAATCAAAAATTGGGGATAAGCTCTAGAAAAAAAACTGGCAACACTGCACTGTATTCATTTATTTATTTATCCCGTTGCGTATGAGTGATTAATAATTTTAACATAACCAAAATATCACTCATACGCAACAGAATTTTATATCCTTCCCTATTGTTCTCAACTCAAGTCAGTGTAAATGATCAAACAGAATAAGTCCGCAACTTCAGGAAAAATCGCTGTCAAATTAACAAAGCCCATAATAAAATCTAAGGCAGTAACTTCAAATGCTCTCTAATTTTTGTTTTATTTTCTTTTGTGCTTATTTTTCTTTGTAGTTTTGTTCACAAAATGTATGAAATTTATTGAAAGTATGGTAACATGTTTGAGAGAATATTTATTTATACGTGAGAGCATAAGAAAAAACGTTCTCAAAATAAAATACATTCTATGTATCGACTGCTTTCTGAGGCTAGTTTTTTGTGTCATTTTGTATGGAAAATGTGTTTATGCCCCAATTCTGTTTGATCATTAAGTTTAAAATTTTTAAACGCACTAATAATCCCAAATTATTATTTTACTTATTAAGTAAAATATTTTTTATTAAAAATACATTGAAATTGATTATTGAGGGGTTTAGCTGGATCCTATGCGCATTTCACTGTTGCTAATGCAGATCATCAGGGAACCTTTACCCAAATTTCTTAGAACAACTAGAGTTGTTATGTTATAAACTTTCATTTAAACAAATGAGAAGCCTAACAAAAAATAACAAAGTTGAAACAAGAACTCAATAATCAACATGTTTTTTTTATTTTCTTACTTTACCATTGCTACATTGGCTGACTTTTTTTCAGCTTCAAATTGTAGTTGTAAGAGTATGTAAAGAAAATAAATGTAAATAACAACAACAGCTATTAAAGAATAGAGTGTTGCCACACAAGTATTTTTGACCGGGTGCAGTCAAGTTAATAATTAGTGTTTTTATGGGAATTCTTAAAATTTAAGTTTAAAATTTTTAAACGCACTAATAATCCCAAATTATTATTTTACTTATTAAGTAAAATATTTTTTATTAAAAATAAAAAAATTTATTTAGTTTGGTCGCCTAAACCTGAATTTTGGGCCAGCAATGACACAAAATAAAAATTAAAATTTAACATTTAAGGCAAGTATGTACCGTCATCTTAGTTTGTTAAGTTTAATGTAATGAAAAAAAAACAACTTCATATATCGAATGAGTTTTATTGTTTGAACAAATTTAAATTCGTTTTTAACTTACACACAACAACTGTTGCGGACACAACAACAATATAAGACGTTTGTAAATGAAATAATATTATTTTTATATTAAAACTTTAACAATTGTGAATTTTGTTAAGGGTTTCCCAATGCAACAATAATCAGATATCTTCAAAGAAGTTTAAAAAAATGTTAGCTTTCACTATGAGCAACTTTCGATCTTCGATTGTACACGAAAGCTCTTATCGAAGGAATTTTCATTCGGTTTTATGATAAGCATTCGACAAAAAATTTCGATATTGTTAATAATTTGCAATAATTTTAAGATTTTATGCTCAAGAATCACACAGGGGAATGAAAATTTAAATACACTTGGCCCTGCACATAACAGAAACTTTTCAAATTGTTTAGTCCTTGTGACCTTAGATCTATATGTACCCTTACCAACCATGCCGGGCCTTGCAAATTAAAGATTAATGTTATAATTCACGTGCGTTTACCTGACCGATATTTACGAAATTTGGCACAAGCCTCGAGTTATGAAAGTGACGCGATGTTGAATTTAGGAAAGTGGACGGACACTAAAAATTGCCTTATTGGGCTTGACCACGCCCCTAAAAATATAAACTTTCACCAAAAATCTGTAAATAAAACTAAAAAAAAAATTAGACCGACTTCGAAAAAAAAACCTTTAAAAAAAACCTTTTTAAAAACTACGCATAGTACGTTACTTTTTGGATTGTAATGGTTCCTGGCCTAATTTTCCTGGCTGATTACCAAAATTTCCTTTTTTTTTAAATAAACAGATTGTGTTTATTTTTTTAACGTAGTAGCACACGGCGGGTAAAATAATATACGAGTAGTTCTTCTTATTTGTTATAAATTTTTCAAAATGCTTCGAGTTGCGATATTAACAAAAATTAATCGAGTTATTTAAAAACCTTAAAAGGATACTCTTTTATACACCCACACATCAACCAAACACTTTTTGTATACGAAATAGCACACACACACACACACGCACTCCTACACCAAGTCAATTCCATTTTATGGTTAATGCTCCTGTTTTTTCCGTCACATATTTTTCACTACATAAAAATACAAGCTCGTAACAATTTTAAATGGATTTTCGAATAAAAAGTTTTTATTGATATTCAGCAAAAATAAGAAATAAATAAGAGCAAACTATTATTTCGAATTTAGTATCACAAATCATTTGTACTTAAATTTAACGTTATAGTCCGTGATTTACGTTTAACAGTTTAAGAGCGCCAAGGACTTAAATGAAGATGAAGACTCGTGTTAGAAAATAGATGTCATAAATGCAAAATAAGTGTACTTGTGTGAAATTATTTGCTGTTAGAAATGCACTAAGATTAAATGAATTGTTTGTTTTTTTTTTTTGCTGCAGATGAAAATGTCTGCAATAAAATGTTAAACTAGCACTTTAAAATAAAACTTAAAAATTTATTACTTAAGCATTTTATGCCATCAAAAATATATGTATGTATGTATGTGTATGTCTGAGTGTTCTTAATGTTGCACAATTGCACTTTAAGATTTAAGCCAGTGAAAGTGGTGGAAGGAAAAAGGATACGAAGTTCTTTATAAACCAAATTTAATTCAGAAATACAAATAGATTTTTAAAGAGATTAAAGACATTTATAAATGGCAATATTGAAATGATTGAATATTAACAAGGCTTTATATTTATGATGAAAGTACATGTGATAATTATTAATGAAGAAATAACACCAAAGTTAATTGTAAATATTCTGACAAACACGTAGTAGAACGGAACAACTAGCTGTTTTCGAAGGCCATTACAAATTAACATGGCTTTGTTTACCGCAGCCCACTCAATGCTTTTATGTATATATAATTGTACTGTACGTGTGTATGTAATTGAAGTCCTCCTAAAGTGCCCGATAGGGGAATGGAAGGGGCACCCCCATACAAAGTAATTAACAATAATATTATATCTTGAAAGCTGTAATAGCCACAGTCTTCAAATTTGGTATGGACTCTTTTGAGAGCGTGGTTCGAAGTAATTAAAAATATTGGTTGAATAGTACCAGGGGAAAAGTCCCCTCCCCCCTACAAAGTAGGTACTTATACAAATCTTATATTTGAAAGCTTTAATAGCAAGAGTCTTAAATTTGGTATGAGTTAATTTGAAAACAATTAATATATCGTCATCTTAAAGACCTAGTAACCTATCTGCAAAAATTTCAAAATTGAGTTTTTTATGGATTATTATTCCCTATACCATACCGCATATGTGTGCAAAATTTTTAACAAATAATATTACAAATAACCAAGTTATTACCAGTTTTTGTACCTAGAGGACCGTTACGCACTAAAAAATAGAAAAATAAATCATCAAAAATCACGATAAAAGTTTAATTTTGTTGCATAGTGTAATTTAAACAAACATTAAGTACTTTTTTTTGCTTAAACCAGTAAAATAAACTATTATTTAATGTATATAATATTCATATGTATAAAGAAATTGTTATTTATTCATACTAATTAGTACTGATGATAGGTTATTTGGTTAAAGATTTTTACAATTCCAAATAACCTAAGTGACATAACATAAGGTGTGTTTAGAAAAACAAAATTTTCTCAACCGATATATATTTCTGGTTTCATTTTAATCAAAATATGTATGTAATTTTCGTTTCAATATTGCAAACAGTTCCAATTTTATAACGTTTTTTCCCTCTCCTGTAAACGTTTGAAAGCTGCAGATAGGTTAATATGTCTTTAAGGTGGCCCTATGTAAGTACAAATTATGACAAATTATGTATATCACTCATATACCACATCCTCACATACATACTTACAATAAGTTAATTATTATTTTCTACCCTAGAAATAATTTATGTGGCAAGACAACGTTTGGCGGGCCAGCTAGTGTTTATATAATTTTAAAACAATAATACGAAAGCTTATTTTACACAGAAATCACTCTTCGCTGCAAACTGCTGATGCAAATATTGCAGTTGTAGCAAGTCTAGGATACATGCAACCTGCTGTAACACCACAGCAACAAATCATATGAAATTTAAATTTCCTACTTTAATTCATATTAGAGCCCTCCATAAGACCACTTAAAAGAACTTTCAAGACATGAGGGATTTTTCAAATGCTATACTCTAGTCTTCAAAACAAACGCTGAACAATACTGTTTGCAAGATATCACTTGTAAAAATTAATATACACGAACATCAATACATCCATCATGCTTCGCCTATTATACGACAGCATTTATTGTTGTTTTAGTATAATACATATTTTAGTATAATACGATACTACATTTAAAAAACAAGCCGTATTTACATTTCAAGAATGTTTACGCAGGGCTCTAATTCCTATATACATATACAATACAAAAAACATTGCAGACTGAGAAAAACTAATGTTGGCAACGCTAAAACAACTGTGATTTTTGTTGTGTTCATAAAATCAAAACATTTAAACTCCCACGCTGGCAAATTTTCAAGGCGCAAGCGCCGCCACAAAAACCGCCGCCAGAAACTACATATAATTATGTTTTGCACAGATATATGACAATTTTTCTTTCTATTAAAAACTAGAGTTTGTTCTAAAGCGAGCAACGAAAAATTATGAAATCCTCATGTAATATACACACAATTATTTATAGACACTTGAAATTTTCAAAGTTTGTTGTAATTATATGCGGACTACACCAATCAACACTGAAATTTAAAAAATCAAAATTAAAGGGAATTCTATCATTTAATGTAATTTTGACTATGTAATTTTTAAAACTTGCTGTATATTTGCTTGAAATGTTCAAAAACGTTAAGAATACAAAATGCTAAAATTAAAAAAATGCCGCAACGATAAATCGGCAAAATTAAAAAGCGCTTAAATGACAGACAGCACCAAAAATAAAATAAATCGCTCAAATGCAACAAAATCCACCAAAAGTAAATATGTAGCCAAAAAAAATGTTAAAAAATGCTAAACACCGAAAAAATCGCCAAAACTAAAAAAAAACCCAAAAATTAAAAAATCGCTAAAACTTAAAAACAACTGAAAAAATATAAAAAAAAATAAACGAAAAGTACGCCAAAAGAAAAAAAGTGCCGGATATAAAAAAATCGCTGAAACGAAAAAAAGTGCCAAAACAAAAAAAAAACGCCAAAACGATAAAAAAAACTCCAAAACGGAAAAAACACTGAGACTTGAAAACAACCGGAAAAATCGCCTAAAAACGAAACTTTAAAACAATCGAAAAAATCGCCAAGTCAAACGAAAAAATCGGCAAAACAAAAAAGTACCGAAAATAAAAAAATCGCAAAAACGAAAGAAAAAACGCCAAAACGGAAAAAAGACGCTAAGACTGAAAAAATCGTTGAAACTTATAAACAACCTGAAAAAATCGCCAAAAAACGAAAAAAAGTGCCAAAATTAAAAAAACGTCAAAACGAAAAGAAACTTCAAAACGGAAAAAAACGCTGAGACTGAAAACAACCGAAAAAATCGCCTAAGAACGAAACTTAAAAACAATCGAAAAAAATCGCCAAATAAAACGAAAAAAACCGCAAAAACAATAAAAATACCGAAAATAAAAAAATCGCAAAAACGAAAAAAAACACCAAAAAGGATAAAAAGACGCTAAAACTTAAGAACAACCGAAAAAAATCGCATATAAACGAAAAAAAATGGCCAAAACAAAAAAAAAAATACCAAAAATTTAAAAAAATCGCTAAAAACCTAAAAATATCCCAAAACAAAAAAGTGCTAAAACTAAAAAAATATCCAAAAACTTAAAAAAAGCTTACAGAGCGCATACTTGAAATTTTACATAGCGCAATATATCCGGTTATATAGGCTTATGTTCGTGTGGTATTACATATATGCCATTAATTATAAAAGTGGTATAAGTCATATATTTCTCTGGTCGAGAGATTCAGTAGATTACATTTGAGCAAACTAAAATATATTTTTATATTATGCAACATTTAGAGGAGCAGTAGTCTCGGTTAATATAAAAATATTCGATTGGGGTATTCAGACCAGTGTGTTAAGTGTCCTAAGTGTCATAATGTCTTGACATTTTAGCATAGATTAAAAAAATTGTTGTTGTGGCTCAAACAAAAAGGTCATAAAGTAATAGGACTTTCTCATCTATGTTTATTGTTTGTCATAACTACATGTAGAAAATGCGTTAGAGTTTACCGAAGGAATTGAGAGAGAGAGAGAGAGAGAGACAGATAGAGTAAGCAATGTACAAAGGTGCTAAAGCCAAAATACAAATAATTACAATATTAATTTGTAAATTATGAGGGGTTGTTCACAGCAGTCATATTTTTTCGTGTTATTACTTTAAAACGTGTTAATTTATGATTACCATTTGAATACCCCAAATATTTATTAAATATTTATTGTAGTTTTTTTACGATTTATTTAATATTTCGAAGCAAAACAGCACATGACTAATAACACTTTCATAATTAAGGGCACATATGTATGTATTGAAGATACGGAACACTTCGTGTGAGATTCAAAGTCGAACTTTACTGATTTATTTATATTTCATTCCTAACTCATTTTCTTTATACAAAGTATTGTAAAAATTTACTTTATACTTAAATTCAAACACTCATTTGTATTTATTAGAATTTAAATTGCTTGTTTGTATAACTTTACAATGCTGGTTTCTCGGGTGATGTAATTCTTTTTTTTTCTTTTTGGGGGAAACATGTGTTATGCTTAAGTATAAGTATTTATAATAATTTCAAATTATATCTTACAAGTGTCATATTACATTAATTTTTCCGTATGTAAACTCACGTCTTCACATTTAATACTATCCCAACAAACATTAGGGTAAGATTTTGAATTGTGGTGAGTGTGATTTTGTAGTTTTTAAGTAGAGAAAGGGCTTCTCTGGAATCCTAATTGTGATTTTTTTTAATTATTATTTTAAATCAGAACAGAATCGAAGGTCAAGCTAAGCTTTCATTCCAAATTAGAAAGTATTTAAAAATAGAATAAGCAGAAACTAATTTTGCTGTGACTTCCGGAAAAATCGCCTAAATACATTTAAACTTTGGCGAGGGATACGTACTTTCAAATTAGGAATTTGTAATGCTGTCATTTTCTCACTTGTTGTTGTTTTTTTTTTTGCAGCGATATAGCAGTTATTGGATGTAGCGTTTGTTGGGTAACTACAAGTGTGTACATATACAAATAATATCTAAATATGTACATATCGAGCCATAACCGCTAAAATAGCTTAAGCGACACATTTTTCGAACTTCGTTATTTTGACGAAAATCTACTATTTACGATCGCAAATATTCGATTTTGGTTGAAAAATGAAGTTCGAAAATTAGGTCGCTTAAGCTTTTTTTGCGTTTATGGCACGATATGTGTATGTATGTACACTACGAATCACTTAATTAAGGAATTGAATTTTACAAATTTTTAAAGAATATTTAATAACTCACCAAAAAAAAGTTTAATATCGATAGGTCAGATCGAAGCAACTGGTATTACCACGGCCTAAAAAAGCCGCAGCTTAAGAAAGCCACTCCAATCAAAATCAGGACGTACATGCTGCTCGCGAGCCGCGTTGTAGCTACCTGCGTCATATAGGATCGCTTTATCATTCAATTCCTGACCGATTTTTTCAGAGTTAAGAGCTTTTTAAATTTAATTTTTTTTTTCAATATAAATAGGCTGACGAGAATTTTTGATTGTCTTCCATAAACTGGCAGTAAAACTATTTAATTTTTATAACCTTATAACATTCGTCGATGGCAATTGAAAAATATGACTATACTTTTTTTTTAATATAAATATCCCTATTAATTTATTATCGGTAAATACAAAAAATTAATTTTCTTTAAGTGAAAAAAATCAATGCACAATTTTAATAATTTTGTTATCCCCCCACATCTAGCGTAGAATATATATATATATATATTCATCCAAAATTGGTCAAATTAAATTCCTTATTTAAGTTATTCCCAGTGTATGTAAGCACCATATTTATATCCTCAATAATTTTGCTTTTCCCATCGCTCATTCTACATTCATTGACAAATTTTAAGCCAATTTAAAAAACAAAAGAAAAAATTACATACCGTTAGCTAAAATGCAAAAAGGCGTAACTAACAAAAATATAATTTTACAGGAGAAACAAAAAACTAAACAAAAAACTGAACAAAAGTGTAGTTAAGTCCCCTTGTTATTTATTAATAAAAGCGTCATTTTTTATCGCAGAAGTGTAATATTTTGTAAAGGCATGTAGTTTAGTGGCATGCATAACAATCAATCAAAAAGTCGATTTTGAATTTTTTGTTAGTTACGCCTTTTTGCATTTTAGCTGACGATATGTAGACGCATATAAAAAAAGTTTTGCCTATCATATGAATACTTTCTCGTACATGAGCAGATTTCCAACCATCACGTTTATTTATTTGAAAAAAATAATAATAATAATATTGCAACAGTGGGACTAAAAAGCTTGCAATTTATGTTTATATTCAAGGTAGAGCAATATTGTCCATGTAGTAGCACGGCACATTGAATACAATAATGCAGCTTTAAAGAACAATTTAAATAAATGGTAAAAAAAAGCAGGGGACGGAAAAAAAATTTTATCCTTCAGTGTCCGCTCAAAAGAGATTCCACTGTACATCTTAGTTGTCTTATGAATCTATATAATTAATAGGCGAACACATTTTTTGTAATCCCTTTTGCGCCTGAACTACTGCACCGATTTTGGAAAGACTTGCATGATTTTAAAGGATTTTCTGCACAGATGTGCACAATCTATATTTTATTGAAATCGGTTCAGTATTTTGGGAGCTATAAGTGTTTAAAGTTGCTACTACTACATGCAAACATAGTACACACGCATTTATTTGCTTACACTTAAAAATGAAACAAAACATGTGTGTGTGTGAGTGTGTGTATTTGAAGTATTTATCTTGATATTCCAATTTTTTTTCTCATATTTGTTATTGTATGAAAGCCTTAAACTTATAGGAAGAGAGTTCAATAAATTGAAGTAGCTTTAATAAAGGGATTTTGTTTCTGGTTTTTTTTTTAACTTTATGTACGAATTATTGTTTATGTAAATATGTATGCACATTGTGTGATTGTGTTTTAATGAATTTTTTATGACGTTTAGATAATTTTTCTTTGAATCTTAATATAATTATTTACATCTAGAATACGGACGATTATGTCGTCCGTTTGGTAAAGGGTGTTTTTTTAGAGGTATAGAACTTCGAATTGAAATAAAACACAAGAAAATCGTTTTAATGTCTATCAATTTGGCTTTATTGGAAGGATAATTTTATGCCATTAATGTTTAAATATGATTTCGGGCATGTGGCCGCCGCGGCTGGCTCGAATAAAGCCAATTCTACAGGTCCAATTTTCAACCACTTTTTCGAGCATATGGGGCCGTATGTTGGCAATAACGCCACGAATGTTGGCTTCCAATTCCCCTAACGTTTCTGGTTTGTTGGCGTAGACGAGCGACTTCACATATCCCCAAAGAAAATAATCCAATGGTGTCAAATCACACGATCTTGGTGGCCAATTGACAGGTCCATTCCGCGAAATTATGCGCTCATCGAATGTTTCCTTCAATAAATCGATTGTGACGTGCGCTGTGTGGCATGTAGCGCCGTCTTGTTGGAATCACAACTCATCCACATTCAAAATCTTCAAAATCTTCCATAAAGTTGATGGACAAAGCTCCAATTGCTGTGCACGGTGGCGAATCGATTCATTCGGGTCCTCTTCAACACTTTGCTCTACAGCGGCAATTGTTTCTTCGGTGCGCACTGTTCGACGTCTCTGCGGATGCGTATTATCACATAGAGTAAACGTAGTGCGAAAACGATCCATGGTTAACCGAATTAATTGCTCTGATGGACGATTATGTCGACCATAAAATGGACGGAGCTTGCGGTAAACTTCGCGAACTGAACCATTATTTTCGAAATAAATTTGCACGATTTGCAAGCGTTGTTCTTTTGTCAACCTGTTCATGATGAAATGGCAAACCAAACTAAATATTAATCACTTGACAGCTGACAAAATGTCCGCCAGTTAAAAAAGTGATGCCAACTTAAAGTTCTATACCTCAATAAAAAACACCCTTTATATCTAGTATTATTTATTGTGTAATAAATTTCAAGGTATTTTTAATAAAAAGAATACTAAATAAGTAAAATAATAATTTGGAATTATTAATGCATACGTTAACAAATGTTAAACTTAATTGTAACAACTCCCAGAAAAAACACGACTTATTATCTTGACTGCACCCGGTCAAAAATACTTGTGTGGCAACACCTATTCTTGAACAGCTGTTGTTGTTTTTTACATTATTTTGCATTGCATACTGCTTACAACTATAATTCGAGCTGAAAAAAATAGTTAGTGTGATCCAGGCTTAACAGATTATTGTAATAGGTCTGAACTTAGTATCGCAGTACTTTTGATGTGGTCGAAATTTTTGATAGGAACTTGGCCTTTCTGAGGATTTGTACATACTGGAGATAAACTTTTAACAATCCCACTGTCAATTAAGCTCATTCATGCATTCAGTTCTTATAACCACTTACATTTGAAAAATTATATCGTTGTATGTGTCAAATGTATGAAAACAGTGGCATAAAGTTGACACTCACACACACACACTCACTCACACAAAAACTAAACAAGAAACAAACATTACTCACTCAACGGCATTAAAATAACACCATGTCTGAGAGATGATAAATCGGATACAATTGTACTTTTTATTATAATTTTTGCACCAAACTTTTAGTACATACATATAGTATGTTGCAAATAAGAAAAAGCGATTTCTCATACAAAGCAAACACTAAAAGTTTATGCTGCACGTTTTATTCAATGTTTTTGTGTGCCTTTTATCACAACAAAATAGATTTTAACCTTAATAATGCATCACTAAATTATTTTAAAATCTTAAACAGGCTGCACAGTCACTATAAAAAAAAACAGATAGTATAGTTCTGATACTACTTTTCTCTGTGTTTTGCTAGCTAGCAGCAAACACATCAATAAATGCTCAAATTTTTTTTATATACTCACTCGTACATAAATAAGAATCAAAGGAAAAGCAAATAGAAGCATTTACATAGAAATTTAAGTACTTTTTATACACTTTTTTTTGTTTCTTAAAAAATGAAGAAACCCAAGGTATTTGCGCACCAAAATAAATTTTTAGTTCGATTTACACATTGGCTGCATTCTTGAAAAAATTGTATCTATAGATGTAAATATCTGCTGGAATCGAGAGTTGAAGAAAATTTACTACCCAGTAAAACAAGAGCTTTCAAGGAAATCAATAAGATCCTGCACTTCTGATCCGGAAGTAGAGAAAGTTTTGATAATTTCTAATGATTTTTCATTGTTAGAAGTACTCTTTATATGTATCAAATCGACGGCCCCATTCCAAAACATGCTAAGTCGACATAGCATGTTATGCTGGGAATAGCATTTCTGAGTTCATCGTTTATTAACTTAAATTCTGTAAAATTTTGATAGTAATCGGACTAGGGATGGGCAAATGAAGAAAATGTATCGATATATATCGTATCGATGTTTTTGAACAGTATCGATATATATTTCTTGAAAACATCGATATTTCGATATATCGATATTTGTTTGCATTAATTTCGAGTGCACAATTACTTACTTTAAGAAATTTAATACAAAAGAACTATTTATGTTAAGTAAGACGTAACCTACTGTAGCTCCTTAAGACTTCATTAGTCTCTATTTTCTGTTGCTGCTCTGTGCTGTGCCGTTCTGTTTCTAAATTTTAATAGTTACTTTTTCTGTAATAAATAATCAGCTGTTTCGGACCAGAATGGTCACAGTTTTCCACTAAAGTGATGAGTTTTGCATCGTCCATTGTTATTAGAGTTTTTCTTTTCCCGGACTTTTTCATTTCCCGGGAAAGTGGGAACAACTTTTCGGTTTTTAACGTTTATAAACACATGTCAAAAAAATAATACAATATCAGTTCCCGGGCGTAATTGTTGTAAAGTTTTAGCTATAGTTCTACCATCGAATTCATAAAGTGAATAACGACATGCATCGAGGAATGTGTACGCAACATAACAGAATTAAGGAGAGAAAAACTAATGGCTTATATGTATATGATTTTTATAAACCAAAAAGAGTCAGCTGATTCGTAACAGAACGGAAAGTAAAAGCAAATTCTGCCTTTAGGCTTATACCCACACAATCCAAAAAGTCACCTGCCTTAGTTGGGTCACAGTTAGAAAACGGCTATAGCTCTTAAAAGTATCGAAACCCGATACTCGTAAATAAGAATCGATGTATCGATATATAGGTTTTTGAAATATCGGCGATATATATCGATATTTATTTTCTCAAATATCGATATTTCGATATATCGATATTTTTTGCCCATCCCTAAATCGGACTATTCTATCAAAAATTATGAGCAAAAATGTACTTAGCATAATTTGTCAAGTTTAAAAAACATCCCTTTTAAATATTTAAAGTACACTTAGCATGATTTAGTTTGCAATTAAGTACTCAAAAAAACAAATTAATTTAAATTTTTCTCCAAACTAAAACATGCTATATGTACTTAGAGGGCCATTGTAGGTGAGAAAGGACCACCAGATATACATATGATAAGTCTACTTAGAGGACTGGGTAATAGATTTGTGTACAATCTTAAGGATTCTAAGGCACTTTTAACTATGATCTAAAAAGTTCAAATAAACTTAAAAAAATTCTATTGCAATTATAATATGATTACAAAAAGTCTCAAGTTTCTATCTCATAATATTCCCGAGATATCATCAACAAACTTTGAAGGCGTTTATATCAAAACTAGCTTTTTTGACTTAACATGTTTTAGAATGGAGCCGTCGAAATATTCAGTGAATCCGAAGTCACGTTCATGATGTTAAGTAAGTCTGGTTTTTTGTATTTTCTTTTTTTTTTAATTTATTTTAATAGGGCATTTCAGCACGATTTAGCTATAAATCTCGTAAGTACTAGATTTTGAGATAATGTAAATACCCTATAAAACAATTGAAGCACAGCCGCGAATAACGTTGTAAAAGACAATTTTTAAAAAACCAGTTTTTTCACAGATTACCATTAACATAACTCTCTTGCGTTGTTCAAACATCAAATCATCTAAAATTATGCATCTGATCCCCGTCAAAATACAATTACAATCAGTCAGTCAGTGGAAAACTTTGTAAGTAACTAATAAAATCATGCAAACAAAATTTTCGAAAATAATTGATAAATGTAGCAGAGATACAAAAAGAAAAGTTAATGCTAGTTATCATTATTTTCGATACGCTAAAAAAAATCTTGCCTTAAAATACTTTTTTTGGCCCTCCTGCAAAATTATTATTTTGTCACTTAAAACGTTATTCGCGGCTAACCTTCAATTACTGTTTATTGTCTCTGCTAAGAGGTTTGTGTATATGGTTTACACTGTTTGTTCGAAACCATTATATCCAACACATAATTTTTCATACTTTATAGGACATTTACAACTGCCCCAAATCTGGAAGATTTTAATGAAAATCTTTATAAAAATGTATCCGTTTACACCAAGTTTTCTTTGACATTTAAAAATATTTTTTTTAACCAAAATAAAACCCGTAAACTGAAAAATTTCTAAAACTACAACCAAACAACTGCAATGTAGCCAATTCACACACCTTTTTAAGCAGACCATAGCTAATTCACTAATCGTTTATATAAATATGTTGTACAGGGTAGTAAAAATAAAATAAACATATTAGATTTTGAGTAGATTATCTACAAATCTACTGACAAATTTGATTTCGTTTTGTATGGGAAATCTAGCAAAAAAGAGATAGATTTAGCTCGAAATCTCGTAAATACTAGATTTCGAGATAAGGTAACTGCCTTATTATATTTATATTTTATGCTTTAAAACATGATAATAGGGCATTTATAGGGCATTTACAGCAGCACAAAATCTAGCATATTTGGATTAAAATCTTTATGAAAATCTATACTGTTTACACCAGCTTATTTTGACATTTTTCAAAAATTGTTTATCCAAAACATAAACCATCAACTGATTTGTTTCCAATAGCCAATTCACACTTTTTTAAGCAGACCGTAGCTAATTCACTCACCTTTAGTACTTACGAGATTTCGAGCTAAATATAGCTGCTTTTTAAATTGGGGGAACACTGAATGGGGAATAAACTCCCAGGGTGATATTATTCAGAATAAGGCCTTATATCTACATTTATTCGTATCGCTCTGTAAGCCAAATCGCATGTGATAATTTTTAACGAACAACTAACACCAAAGTTAATTGTAAATATTGTGACAAACACTAGCAGAACGGTACAATTAGCTGTTTTCGTAGGTCGCGACACTTTTAGCATTAGCGTTCTTTGTCTTTGGTCCACTGTGTAGATCTTCAGTGCAAATGGAATATGTGAATTGTTTTGATTCATCGCATTACAATTTGCTGAAAGCTTTTTTGTAATGAAAGCTCAATTTTACCATCATCTTTAAATTTGCAACAGTCTGGCCATGTACCATGTGCACATGTCAGTTAATTTGCTTAGTTTTTGTTTTACTTAATAGTGGATTTACACTGTCTCGAAATCTAGTACTTTCGAGATTTTGAGCTAAATCAAGCTGCTTTTTACCAGATTTCCCATACAAAACGAAATCTAATTTTTCAGTAGAATTGTAGGAAATATAATAAAAATCGAATGTGCAACAAAAGGTGAGTGAATTAGCTACGGTCTGCTTAAAAAAGTGTGTGAATTGGCTACGTTGTAGTTATTTGGTTGTAGTTTTGGAAACAAATCATTTTATGGGTTCTGTTTTGGATAAAAAAATCTTGATAAATGTCAAAAAAAAAAAAAAAAGTTGGTGTAAACGGTATAGATTTTCATAAAGATTTTAATCAAAATATGCTAGATTTTGTGCTGATGTAAATGCCCTATAAGACTAACTTTTTATGTGATTTGTTACTTTTAAGTATATTTATTTATTTAATGTTTGCCATATAATTTTTTAAGAAATTTTTACTCGACATATTGTCATTTTCTATTAAAAGTTAGAGGCAAATCGTATTTTATTTTCTGTTTCTGTTTTACGTGAAATTGCCTATACGAGTATATCGTATAACAATTTTGACATATTTATTTCCCTATACGATTTACTGTGCTGCTTTAGTAAAAATATTGTTTGTAGTAACGCTTTATCCATATTTTCTTTTTATATTTTTTTTTTCCTTTTTTGATTTGTCTAGTTGTTAATCTTCTAATATACGAGTACTACACCATGTTGAGACAACTTTCGGCAAATATTCCTTTTTAAACTTTAAACTTTTCCAAATGATGGAAATGTATTAAAATTGCCACTTATTTACTACTCGTATCTCTGCTTTGCTCTGTTTCATTTTAATTTATGTTCTAAACTTTGAATTTTTATAAGCTTTCCAGTGAAATTTATTTCAATACACTCTTTGTTGTTTGTTCTACATCATTTAATTGGCAGTTAAGTTTGAAAAGGATTAGATATATCTACTCGCATTAGAAGCATGTTTGTGTGTGCGTGTGTGTGTGTGCATATGTAGGGGGGATTAGTGTTGCGTTAATATATTAAGGACATTTTATATACAAATTCTTTGTATTGTTTTATTCCAACGCCGTTATTCATTCATGCCCTGCTCTTGTGCTGAGAGCTGCTTGCTATCGTGTTGCAGAAAATTTTTTAATTAAACAGATTTACTTTGATTTATTTTTGTAAATTTAAGACGCTTGTTTTTAGTCCACATTAATTGTTTTCGTGGTTGTTGGTGTTGAGAGTTAATGCCAATACAGACTATTTTCTTCCTTTATTTTGTATCTAATTATGCTGGCAGTGGTGACAGTGGAAATATGCACAAACACTCACACACACACACACACAAATACAAACATTCACTGTATGTGCAAGTCACTCCTTTCCCTTTTTAGATTTGCTCCAACACAGAAACTACCCAGCTAGCATTTGGGTGATCATTTTTGGCAGAAATATCTTATATGATTCTCTACAGATCGCTTTTGATGATTAAAAAGTGATTTATCACTTGGGCGATTGAAAGAGGATTCACTTATGATTCATCTATATGATCAAATAATGGTTTCTTGAAAATAGAGGAACATCATGCAAACCGCAAAAAGGTGATTTAAATGATTTAATATGAAAATTGCTCAAAAATAATCAGCAAATCGTATCATAACTGATTCTTTGGTATGATTCATCTGTAGGGTACCATTTTCTCACAACGTGAGTATCATTTATGATCGAAAAATGAGCTCATATACGGTTATTTTTCCCGTCAAGTTGATTCGGAAACGATTGGATTATGATACAAAATGCTACCTGGGTAGTGATTTTTCGACGAAAAACACACACACACACACACACACAAACAAGCGACAACGAACAGCAGCAAAAAATGAAAATGTAACAAAGCCATACATAGTTTTTCTAACAAAATGAGCAAACAAAAGCTTAATGGAATATTCGCATAAGAGGAGTAAAGCGTTACGCCTCTTGTTCACAGATTTGAAAGAAATCCTTTAACCCATTGTATGGATATTTTTGTTAGTACGAGAGTGTATTTATGTATGTATGTGGCTTTGTTGCAAAAGTTCATTATGGAAGTGCCAAGAGCTAAGAGAAACAATTTACCAAACGGCTATTTAAATATTTTTATATGCAAGATTTCAGTTAAATTATTTGATACAGCTTAGAGAAACAAAAATATATACAAGTATGTGATGGAAATTGGTGCGATATGAAATGAAATCGTCAGCTCAAAGCGTAGAAAATTCTATTAGGTGTGACGAAAAACGTAACGATTTCATATTACAAACAGACAATGACAAAAGTGTCGTTTTAAGCATTCGTTAAGTATTGGCCGTCAAACAAATATTAATTAATTTAAATTTAATAAATATTTCTTAAATTATGCACCAAAAATGACTATAAGTAAAATGTATACACTGTATCAGCTACAATCATACGCATGAGAATTAAAAATACTCTGAGTATTTATTCGCCTACACATGAGTACGCAGGATTAAATTTAATAAATATTTCTTAAATTATGCACCACAAATGACTATAAGTAAAATGTATACACTGTATCAGCTACAATCATACGCATGAGTATTAAAAATACTGTGAGTATTTATTCGCCTACACATGAGTACATACAGGAGTAATTTATTTGTGCACACTTAAAGCAACAGTGTTGCCAGAAATGTGAATTGGTGAAACACCAAAATGGCAACGGTGCTCAATTGCCTTTGCCCAATTCCAAACTTCCCTGCTCTAACATACACATAAATATATGTATACACATGGTTCATTTACTCAAAGAACATCATAACTCAAAAAATGTAATGGAATGAGTTTTTGATGCGGAATTAATTCTCATATTGTTCTTCATAGTGCGCAAAAATGTCATACAAATATCTTGTTTCAACTCAACTCTTGAGATAAAAATAAAATTTTCTTTTGAAAACTTTTTTTTTTAGTTATGACGTTATTTGATTAAATGAGCGATATGTATGTTATAACAAACGTTAATGCTTTTTTTTGGGACACCAAATGTGTATACAATATTATACATAATGCGAGAGAACAACAGCAACAAAGTTGTGCCGGAAGTGTAAAATTGTATTGAAAGTGTCGTTTACACTTTCTGTGCTAATGGTAACTTTAACTCTTCCTTTTACTATTTGTGTAATTCCTTTTATTATTCTAATGTTTGTTGCTATTTAACTTAAAAAAAAAACTTCACATCGCTGTTGGGAAAATCGCAAAAAAATTAACTAATTCCGAAAATCTTTACAAATTTACTAAATGCTGTTATTCATGAAAATCAGAGATATGTGTGCTTAAGATTGATAAGAGGACAAGTCGACTTAAAACAAAATCGATTTATATGTGCTATAAACAATGCTTCATATTTATCAGACAAAGGATATTTTGACTTGGATATGAAATCTTGAAAAATTAAAAAGAAAAACGATATAGATTTTGTTAAAGATTTCAAATCAAATATACCACCTTTCGAGACAATGTAAATGCAGTATAAAATAATTTAAAAACATTATGACACTGACAATCAGGGCCAATTTCACCAAATTATTTAAATATCAATTCATATTTAAAAGTTATTTTTCTATACAAAAATAAATGAAAATCGACATTTAAATATGAATTGATATTTAACTATATTTGGTGAAATTTACACTTAAAACTAACTTTTGAATCATCCAATTGTATTCGAGAATTATTCTCAATTGTCTTTACTAATCAGCTGTTTCTAAATGCTCTAACTAACGATCCGGGCTCTTTAATACTCCCCAAATTATGAAATAATTTAAGTGATTTGCCTAAAATATTTTTCAAATACATATTAAATTGTCGACCGGAAAATAATAGTAAAAAATACAACAAAACCAACATTGTAGTGGATATGTTCAACTTCATTTACTAAAGTGTTAATATGTTTGCTCACTCAAACATCTGCACTAACACTACCAACACGTTTTATCTTCTGCCCGATGTTTGCATTTGATGTAATTGCTACAACCCATTAATTGCATCCCAAATTCAATCACGAACTCTAAACAGGCAACCAACTCCACTTTAAGTTGTTTATTCAGCTCATACAAGCTACTGCAATACACCTACACACACCCACACACACACACCCGCCCACATGCAAACATCCACGTTTAATATCATCATTATGGCAGAAGCCCCCAAAACTCACACTAATACAATTAAAAAACTTTAACGGATGTTGTGGTATTTTAGTGTTGCATTTTTTATAGCTGTACTTTTTCCGATATTTTTTCCTCATTTGTTGCCTGTTCGACATGAGATCTGTCTACTGTGAAGCCGTGTTGAGGTCACACCTCACGCCGCCAAATGCTTCTTATACATAGTTGCTTTTGCTGTCATTTATTTTTTCTCATCACCTGCAAAACTTTATTTTTTTTTTCTCTCTCTCTCGTGTCGTTTTAGTTGTTGTAATTTTTACTGCCGCTTTACTGGCTAATGACAACAACAACACAACAACAATAATGCATGCAAAAATTACATTGTATTCGCAAATAAAAATGTAAATGTTACGTTTTTTTTACAATTTTATAAACTGAGAAGCCAAAACAAAAATTTTATAACAGTAGCATTCAAATACACAGACACAATGAGACAAATAAGCAGGCAGAATAAAGAGACAGACGACAGGCAGTGAGACAGACGTAAACAATATCATATTTTATATGCAAAACTGTGGTGTTTGCGGTTTCCATATTACAACATTGTGTAAATACAATTGCTTGCCATGCATGAGAGTTGAATGCGGTGTAAATGTTGGCGGTAAGTGGCAAATATCATTAATAACTCATTTAATTAACAACACGCATTTAGAATAATAATAGAACGAGCGAGTGAGTGAGTGTGCTGTTAATTAAGGTTTTAATTTAAAATTTATTTGTAACCAATTTAAAGCACATAGTGACATTTATTTATTTACATGCATTCAGAGATATGATGTGCTTTTATTTTTAAAATTATTAATTTATGCCTCGTACAATAGCAAATCAATTTAAACTATAGCCCAATTCACAAACTTGTGTAAATGGTCTTGCATCGTAGCATGAGCATAATGCTATGCCACTTAACAATTCTTAGTGGTGAATATCAATATACTCCATTTTGCAAATGCAACGATGCAAGACCATTTGCACAAGTTAGTGAATTGGACTTATAATTTTTGCTTAACATTTAATTTTTCCTTTTTCCCCCTTCTCAACCGAGAAACTCAAGACTTGGCAAAGTAAACTTTGCTTGTGTAAAAGTCGTCTTTAGGCAAATATTTCACCAAGTATGAGTGTATGTTTAGATATTTTTTAATTAAAAAGGGGTGGGGGGTGAAACCCGGCTAATCACTAGCGTAGGTATATTACAAAAATAAAGACGGTAAATTTCTCCATAAATTTTCCCAGGGAACAATTTTAAACAATAGCAAGTAATAGGAAAAACCAACTAAAATTCAAATTGGAAAAGGAAGAAATTTCTAGCGGAATTTTATTCATAATTGAACTGAATATGCTTCGAGAAACAGCGACATCAGTTTGAGAGGCTTTGTTTGCAACAAGTAAAGAAGAATGTCTTTGCTAAGTTGTTAATGAACACGATGATATTCACCTTTTAGCTTATCGTAGAACCTTGTATGTGGTGAGTAAAGGTCGCTATACAATCTGCATTTACGATATTAGCTTAGACACACACACACAATTCAAAAGGGATTTTCAACAGCTAAATTCTGGATATTGCTAACAGTCTCTAGAAATCAAATGTTGAGTACAAGAAAAGGTGTGCATGTCAGCTAAGGGTACGGTTACACTTGACAAACATTTGCCCAAAAGAGCGTAACCAGTTCATTAGTTCAATATTCTGCCTTATCTTGGTTGGCGTATTTCAAATACGACTACGACTGTTTGGTAATAGATTAAAGAACACGTCAACAGTTTTTCTTTAATCTATTACCAAACAGTCGTAGTCGTATTTGAAATACGCCAACCACGATAAGGTAGATTGTATTCTTTAACTTCGCCTATTTGTTAAATACAAAACTAATTAACTTAATAAACACGTGTTTGAAGCATAATATTTCTCATTAGTATTTGCTTTTTTGGGCAAGTTTTTGTCAAGTGTGACCGTACCTTCTTAAGGAATTCAGTATTGTCAACAGCGAAGTTAACTTCAGGGTATTTTAGCAGTTAATAATTTAACATTATGAATGAAGACAGTTGTAGTGTAAAAGGTGTAAATCTAAATGTTAGGTAAATAAAGTGCTCTAATCAAAAACTACTCATGTACATCAGTGATGGGAAAGTTGGTACGATCGTACTTTTTTTGATACTATTTGACATGAAAAAGTACCGTAGTACTCCCCTAACAAATTTGATACTCTCACGGACAACTTAGAAATGCAGTCAGAAGACGCGCGCATGCATATATTTTGCCAAGAATTAAATTGTTTTTTCGACAAATGGAACGAAACTTTATTAGTACAGATTTTTTAGAAAAGTGTACCCACAATTAAATATCAACGAAAATTATATTTCTCGCAATGATATTTTATGTGACACAGAAGTTGATGTATTGAAACAACTGATTTAAATCAGTTTAAACAAAATTTTAAAAAGATTATGTTAAGTCCTAAGGACAAAAGTGGAATTTGACAATGAAATGTTACGTTTGGTTTCGTAATTTTAGTAATTTGGTTTTAATTAAAATGTTCCCAGGGAAAAGAATTTTTTTAAAATATTAACAACCAATACAGAGCATTGGAAGAACTGAAACCATTAACAAGAGAGAATATATGCAGTTTCTGGTGTATAGTGCCTGAAAATAAAAACGCATTAGATGAATACATGTTTCCTGATATATCGAGAGTGGCTTACGGAATTTTGTCCATACCTCACTCCTCTGTAAATGTCGAAAGGATTTTCTCCTACCAAAATCTCATGAAAACAAAATAAAGGAACAGCCATCGTATTCTGTAACTCGCTATAGGTATCTCTATCGCTAAAAATCTATAAAATCAATTTATCGATTTTCGGCTACAAATGCAATTTTAAAACGTGTATTGATAAATCAGGTAATGGCTTAAAAATTTAATTCGCCGAAATTGTATTGTTTTATGTCATCGCCAAATTTAAAAATTTCTATTTGTTCAGCATTTTAGCGATCGAATTTAGCTTTAGCTTTAGCGAGCTACGGAATACAGGGACAAGACTTATGTTCCAACAGTATTAAGTCTAATCCAGACTATACCTATGTATTTGTATATTTGTACCTATGTATGTATGTATGGGTTCCTTTTAAATTTCTTTGTAGATGAATTTTGAATAATTTTTTGTTAATAAAATTTAAATAAAAAATATAATTTTTGATACTCTCGGGATCAAAAAAGTACTTAAATTTTTTTTTTTTTTTGATACCGAAATGCGAATCTCATTTCCCATCACTGATGTACATATCTAATGTAATACAGGGACGGCATTGAGAATTTTTAAATTGTACCAACAACTTTCAAAAATTGTACTTTTTTTGAACTAATTGTACTAAAAGATTTTTTTAGTTGAGATTACATATTTTTATTTATTTATTATTGAAATAATCGACTTTGTCCTGGTTACCAAATCGTTTTCACTAATTTGCTTTTAAGCTGGGTCGTTAAAGCATATGGCTACACCTGTTTAAGTTAAAATTTAAAATATGTATACAAATTAATAGTATGTGCTCTAGCATCCGAATTTAGAAGAAAAATGATTTGGAAATGGACGAGTTCGCATTTTTTTATTTTCTCGCCGCCTTTTGCCTTCAAGACTGTTTTCAAGTGAAAAGAATATGAGTTTCATTGTTCGAAATTTAAAATCGACACATGCAAATCTTTTGAAAAGAAATGCAGAGTGAAACTGGGATATTCCTAAAATGCACTAAATTAGTCATTGGTGTACTATTGCACCTTCCGAGTTTGAAAAGTTCCAAAAAAGGTACAATTGTACCAACTTTGCTTTCCCTGATGTAATATAAATTTTAAGAAAGGCTTAAGTTACATTAGACAGCGTAATCGGCCCAGAGACGGAACCATTCGCATTTGCATTCCTAGACGACATAATAATAGGGACCACGCTGGAGGAGCACATGGCAAATCTTAAAGAAATCTCCGAATAAACGGGAAAAGCAAAACTTATAAGTTTTATTCTATTTAGTACTCAGTACTCTTTGACCTTCGTTAAAATATTCGTAGCGTTTTTAAAAGATAGAACCGTAACATGTTTATTGAATGAAGGATTTTTAAATTTAGCAAGCAAGAGACTGTTTTCATTAAGAATTTTTATATGTATTCATAAGCAATTATTAAAGTTTAAGGCATTCTTACGCTAAACCAACATTAACATTAACAATCATTTAGGAATATCGGAGCAAAGCTTTAAAATATTACAAGCAACTATTGGCAGTAATGTCAACGTGTACGAAAAAATACTCGTGCGGATTAAATAAAAATTCGAAGGACGATTAAATAGAAGGTAGGGTTATTAAGCTCAATTAATTTTAAATTCGCTTGAGCATAACAATTCAAAAAAAAACGGAACAGAAAATGAAGAGTTATACAAATAAGCTAAAAGTCTAGTTTAATTTTGCTTGTCTTCTTCAGAAAATTACATTCATTAACAAAATATTGCATTATATTAGAATTGAAAATACTTAAGCTGATTAAAATTCATTCCAGTCCAATTAAATTAAAAAAAGAGCCATTTTCAAATTATTTTCAGAAAGACAGGGTTGCCGAATGTAAATAATTTTCGTTTTTTTTTTTTTTTTTGATTTATAGAAAAGGTTCCCTATAAAAAAATTCCAAAAACTTAAAATCGCCAAAATAAAAAAGCGCTTAAATGAAAAATATCACCAAAAAAATAAATCGCTCAAATTTAAAAAAATCACCAAATGTATAAAGGTGGCGAAAAAAAGTAAAAAAAAATTGCTAAAACGAAAAAAAAAAACGCTAAAACGAAAATAAAAATCGCCAAAACTAGCGAAATCTCGCAAACAAAAAAATCGCCCAAAACCGAAAAAATCGCCACAAAGCGCTAAAACCAAAAAAAAAAAAACGCAAAAGCAAAACTTTTTTTAAATTTCTACATATTTGATTATATAGGCTAAACTTCGTATAGTAATATATATGTATGTAGTGTCTGTCCGGAACCCTTCGTATGGGAATAACCTAAAATAAATAAATTCTAACCCCCATATTCATAAAAAAATAAAATGAATTTGAAATTCATTTTAGGACAATTTTTGATGAAAAATTTGAAATAAAATACATTTCAAATTCATTTGAAATTTTATGAATATGGGGGTAATAAAATATTATTTATTTTATATGTATAAGTCCTTTGGAAATAAAAAATATATACATATGTATATATATATCGAACAATTTTGTCCACTTATTTCGAAAACCGCTTTATCAATCGAATAGTTACATTATCTCAAAATCTAGTACCTACGAGATTTCAAGCTAAATCTAGTTGCTTTGTAATAGATTTCTCATACAAACCAATATCTAGTTTTGTAGGTAATCTACATAATAGTGCATTTACACTGTCTCGAAATCTATTACTTTCAAGATTTCGAGCTAAATCAAGCTACTTTTTCCAGATTTCCCATACAACACGAAATCTAATTTTCCAGTAGATTTCTAGGAAATCTAATAAAAATCTAATGTTTTTATTTATTCTTTATTACCCTGTACAACAAAAGGTGAGTGAATTAGCTACGGCCTGCTTAAAAAAGTGTGTGAATTGGCTGCAATGCAGTTGTTTGGTTGTAGTTTTGGAAACAAATCAGTTGATAGATTTTGTTTTGGAAAAAAATTCTTAATAATTTCAAAAAAAAGTTGGTGTAAACGGTATAGATTTTCATAAAGATTTTAATCAAAATATGCTAGATTTTGTGTTTATGTAAATGCCCTATAAAATCTAATATTGTTATTTTATTTTCACTAACTACCCTGTACATAATATTTATATAAAAGATGATTGAATTACATACGGTCTGCTTTAAAAAGGTGTGTGAATCGGCTACATTGCAATTGATTGGTTGTAGTTTTGGAAATTTTTCAGTTAATAGGCTTTGTTTTGCATGAAAAAGTCTTTATAAATGTCAAACAAATTTGGTGTAAACAGTATAGATTTTCATAAAGATTTGAATTAAAATCTCCTAGATTTTGTACAGATGTAAATGCCTATTATTGAATTTTTTCAATTTATACTACAAATTCAGTGTAGTTAAGAGGGTGTGGGAATGGACTAGATTGCAGTTGTTTGGTTGTAGTTTTGGAAAATTTTCAGCTAGTGAATTTTGTTTTGTATAAAAAATCTTGATAAATGTTGTAAAAATAAACGGTATAGATTTTCATAAGTATTTTAATTGAAATCCGGCTAGAATTTGTTCAGGTTTAAATGCCCTATAATAGTGCGAGATTAAAGATGAATTAAAAATGTTTAGGATTTATACATAATTGTAAATTGTTTAGTGACATATTTGTACATACTAAGACATGTGTGCTTTTAATTTTGAGAAAAGTAAATTTTTGCAACTTGTTTGCAAATAAAACAACATATGTAAGTTTAATCTACAAATATTATAATCTTAATTTTTTTAAAAACTTACTTTGCCTTACTTTCAAAAAGAACTGCTCATATTGTGCCGTAACCGCCAAAAAAAAAAGCTTAAGCGACATAATTTGCGAACTTCATTTTTTGACAAAAGTCGATTATTTGGGATCGTAAATAATCTATTTTGCTTAAAAACAACCAAGTCCAAAAAATGTGTCGCTTAGCCTTTTTAGCGGTTTTATGCCAAACAAAAAAATTGTATTTCTTTAATAGATTTGTTTTAACAGAAAATATTTAAAGAGTCGTTAAAGACACATTTAAAAAATTAGATTACACAAATACGTATATGCATATTTTTTAATAGAAAAGTGTTTATTAAAAAAGAATTCAATATGTTTCTTAAGGATGTTAAGGTTGGACGAAAAGTCATAATAAAAAAGCGAAAAATGTTAATGAAAGAGAATGAAAAGAAAATTACTTAAGCGTAGTGAAAATAGTTTGCCGGTTTTTATCACACCAAAATATTTTCCATATAAAATCAAACACACGCTGTTTTAAACAAAATGAAGAAGAAAAAAAGCTCAAACACACTTATAAAAACACTCACACCACCTCCTGCAGCAGCAGAAGCTTTTTTTTATAAACGTGGCCATTGTACCACCATGTAACAACAATCATTGTACTTTCAGTCATACTCAGCCACACCACCTCCACCACCACCATCAGTCTTCTATGACACACATAATGTTTATGCCGCTTTTGCCAAGATTAACACCCTCCAAGCTACTCTCTTGATGGGCATGCATATAAATCAGAAACTGTATGATAACATAGAAAAGATTATTGCGGTCATAGGCACAATTGTGGATTTCGCCATCACTAATAAAATTGAATTTGGGCTTTAAAGGATTTGTACACAATATAGCACAATGAGCCTTGTTCTGTACCAAGGCTACCGTATCCTTGACCGAACGTTTCTCTTCGCCGATGATAACGTAACGACTGTAAAAGGGACGACCACCGCCTTGAGGCAAAGGCATAAGTTGAGTATCCAAATACACGCAAAATAAATGAAAAAGAATCTGGATGGGAAAAAAAGAGAGACAGACATAAAATAAATGTTAAAACATATTAGTCATTTATTTATTTACAGCCGAGTCAGTTGGTAAATGTTCGTCCCACTTGAGACCATGATATTCAGCACCAGAATTCCAACGATAATCTGCTATACAAGAACCTTTGGCCAAGTCTAAACAAATGTTTATTTAAATGTAAAATAAAATAATTTGCAGGCAAGCACTTACCCTTGATGCGTTGCACCAAATATTCTTGATTGCTTGACATTTCCAAAAATGGCACTATCATTGGCAACATGGGCATGTAGAGCGTTACAAACTGTTGACTTTCCACCGTTTTCTTTAGCCTTTCCAAGCCAATGCCACCAATTTGCATGTCGTTAAAACCGCGCTGCTTGAACGATTCATCAATATTTCCAATTTCTTTTGTTAAACGTTGCAATATGGTAAAGGAAATCCACTATTTGTTAAAATTTTAACAGTAACAAAAAAAAAAAACAAATATATTCAATTGCAAGAACGCAGAGCAAAACAAACAAACAAAAAATATGGTGTATTGGGGTACAAAAAATGTGTTTAAAAAAAAAAATAAAATCATACCGTACGTAAATTGCCCACATATTGTGCAAGTTTCTCTGATGAAATACGTTTTATTACTTCGGAATTACTATCAATTATATTTAAACCGCCCTCTTCCTTCGATGTCTGTTTGCTTTGTGTGGCCGCAGCTGTAGTAAACAAAAAGTTTGCGAGGGAAAGGAAAAATGTTTCGTAAAGAAACTTGTTAATAAACTGCCTGGCTCACGATGTCGACAAGAAATTTTCATTCGTTTATTTATATTGAAAACAAAAACAAATTTTCTTATTTTGTTTTTGTTGTCAATATAAATAAGCGAACGAAAATTTCTTGTCGACATCGTGAGCCAGGCAGAAAGTTTTATATTTGATAGTTAGGTATGAAAATGATGATTTGTTTGAGTAATTAATTTTTAACAAAAAATATTTTATCAAATTATCTGTTTTATGTAGAGCTTGTGAAAGAAATAATGTAGAAGAGTTAGTTCTTGCTTATAAATTTAAATAACAAAAATTACAAATTTTAAAAACCCTCGATATATTCGGAAAAGATGTGATATCTTCTAAACGGCTGGACCGAACTATCTAAGAACACTCTCGATTAAGTCACCTTTCAAACAGTAAAAACTAAATCAAAATCGGTTGTTTGGTCTGTACACAAACTAAACTTATAACACTCTTGATCGGAGGTTAAAACGAATCCAAATTGAAAGCCTGTTTCTTGCTATTCTGAATTGGTTTCTTTAAAAGATTGGAATTGTTGATTCTCGCTTGTATGCTTTCCTTTGCTTCTGGCGTTTATATTTTTATAATGTTTTTTTTACTTACTATTGTTTTTGTTTTAGTTTTAATTGTCTTTTAAGGGTTAATTTAATTTTTTTTTTTTTGAGTTTGCGGCTTTTATTTCGCGAAATATAAATTGTTTCGTAAATCTCTGATAACACATTTTCGAATTTAGCGCTTTTTCTTAATTTAAATAAAAATAAGAGCTTTTTTAGTTTAATTTAGCAAAACTCAGCTAAGATTTCACACATATGCTTTTATTATGATTTTTTTAATTTTTACGAATTTTTTTCTAATTAAGAATTTTCTTTCTCATTTTTTTTTTGTAGTTCGCGATATCAATTTTTTATTTTATTTAATTACACTAACATGCATCTTAATTATATTTAAATTTATTTTATATCCATATGTACATAATTCCAATTTAAAGTTTTTGTTTCAATTAAAGTTTTTCTTCAGTTTACGGCTGTTGTATTTTTTTTTTTTTTTTTTTTTGTAAAATTAAAACTTTTTTGTTTCACACATACGTTTTCATTAAATATCTGCGACTTTTTCAATTACACGATTTCTTTTTAAGTTTTTATTTAGCGAAGTATGTATATAATTTTTTTTTTGTATTTTTCATAATTGAAGCACAGCCGCGAATAACGTTGTAAAAGACAATTTTTAAAAAACCAGTTTTTTCACAGATTACCATTAACATAACTCTCTTTCGTTGGTCAAACATCAAACCATCCAAAATTATGCATCTTATCGCCGTCAAAATACAATTACAACCAGTCAGTCAATGGAAAATTTTGAAAGTAACTAATAAAATCATGGAAACGAAATTGTCGAAAATAATTGATAAATGTAGCAGAGATACAAAAAGAAAAGTTAATGCTAGTTATCATTATTTTCGATTAGCTAAAAAAATGTAAACGAAAAAACCAATCTTGCTTTAAAATACGTTTTTTGGCTCTCATGAAAAATTATTATTTTGTCACTTAAAACGTTATTCGCGGCTAACCTTCAATTATAGAGCTTAATTTTTTTACGAAAATTAATTATTTACCATCGTAGGTAGTCGATTTTCGTCATAAAACTAAGTTAAAAAATAGGCATTTTATGGCAGTTGTGTTATAGTTCGATATGTACAAATATCGCTCATTTACTTCAACAACATCATAACTCAAAAAATTCGATTTTTAGTTATTAACACTGAATTAATCTTTATATCATTATTCACAATGTGTAAAAATATCTTGCATAAATATATCGTTATAAATATATAAAAATATTTATTACGATTTCTTATCGAAAACAAAACCCATTGGATAACTGAAAATTTTCCTAAATTTACAACCAAAGAACTGCAATGTAGCTAATTCATACACAATTACAGAGGTGTTTACATTTTAGTACAATTTTGAAGAAAAAAAAACCATACCTGGCATCACTAAGTTCTACTAGATTTCGACAAAATATGGGAAATCTGTTAGATTTTGCGCGAAATCTTGTAATTTGCTCAAATGTAAACATACTATTACGTAATTTTTTGCAAAATCTGCAAAAAATTCATGTTTTTTCTCTTATATATTTTTGTTGTATACATATTTCCAATTTTCGCGCTGGTGACCTTCCGCTTTTATTTTCCTACATTTAGTTTGTTTTTTAATTTTCATCCATGCCCGCGGATTTTGGTTTTTTCCCCCAATTAAGCGATTTTATTTAATGTATCTTTCGGGTTTTTATGTTTAGTTTTATAGGGCATTTACAGCAGCACAAAATCTAGTATTTTTTGATTAAAATCTTTATGAAAATCTATATCGTTTACACCAGCTTTTTTGACATTTATCAAGATTTTTTTTATCCAAAACAAAACCCATCAACTAATTTGTTTCCAAAACTACAACTAAAGAACTGCAATGTAGCCAATTCACACACTTTTTTAAGCAGACCGTAGCTAATTCACTCACCTTTTCATGTACAGGGTAGTAAAGAATAAATAAAAACAGTAGATTTTTATTCGATTTCCTACAAATCTACTGAAAAATTAGATTTCGTTGTGTATGGGAAATCTGGAAATAACAGTTTGGTTTAGCTCGAAATCTCGAAAGTACTAGATTTCGAGACTGTGTAAATGTGCTTTTAATATGGCAAATATTCAGAACTGTTCCTTATTACATATTTCCTTTTTTCTCTCTCTTTTTAAGTTAATTTCAGCGTTTTTTTACTTTTAATTTGGTAATTTTGTTTGAGCGATTCTTTTGAAGTTTTCTGCGATTTGTTATTATTTACAAAAGCTCTTATTGTATATCTCCGATTTTGGCGTGTTTTTTCCTCTGCTTATACATAGCTTTCAGTTTGCAAAATTTAATTTCTCACATACGCTCTTATATAATATTTTAGATTTTTTTCATTTCAATGCTTCTGTTCATTTTATGGCTTTCCCGTTTTTATATTCAGTGGAAATTATGAATAAATTTCCGCCTGAAAATTTTTCCTTTTCCAATTAGAATTGGAATTGTTATTGTTTGAAATTTGTTCTACTGGAAAAATTTCTCGCGGTATTTTATATTCATAATTGCACTTATTTTCTTCGCAAAATTCAGCGTTTATTTTTCGAAGTTTTTATTTTGGGTTTTCGTTTGTCTTTTATTACCTCCAATTTTTTTATTTTCTCTCTTTTTCTCCTGAAAACTTGAATTTCTTTCGCTTACGATTAAATCGAATATAAGGCTGGATATTAAACTAATCAATTTTTATGTATAATTTTAAAGGGCGAAATTAATTTTAGAACTGTTTATGGCAAATCACATATGCTGTACACAAGAAATAAATCAATTAAACTAAATTTATTGTATACTTCTATAATAATATGCAAATAATGATGGTCTCTATAATATATCCCAAATTTTGTTTCTAGCTATTTCAAAAAATTCAATGAGAAGACGTTCCAAAACTGCTAAATATGTTTTTCATTTGTGTATGTGTGTGGAGAATATTGGTTAGATCTAACAATTATGTACATTAGAGTGGGTAAATTTTTTTCCGACCGAGCGGTTGTCAAAATCGTAATCTACATCAAATTCTAAGAAGGCTTGCCCAAGAAACAATGGGTCTAAAATCAAAATCGAGCTTCCCATTTTTAATGAGAAACTTTTGTTTTCGTATATGATTTTTTTTTTCATTTGCCTAAATTGTATTGAATATTGAATACTTAAAGAAAAACTTCTCGTTAAAAATGGGAAGCTCGATTTTGGTTTTAGACCCATGGTTCCTTGGGCAAACCTTCTTAGAATTCATCGTATATTACGATTTGGACAACCGCATCGTGAATATTTTTAGTCCATACAAATTGACCCACTCTAATGTACATATTTAAAAGAATTCCTAATTTATGTTGAAAATCAAAACTATATGGAAGTAAAATTATAATTTTAAGCTTTTTGGCAGTATGAAAAATAGTATGCCAATTATGTATGTATACATATGTATATAGGTGTTGTTGGTAGTGTAATTAATGAATTTAAAATTAATATAAGATAATTTTGAATGGACTTACCTGGAGATGGTGCCAACTGGTATAAAGTTGTTTTTAACAAATTAGCAGCTGTATTACAATAATTCCAAAATGAGTTAATTGAACCTCCAGCAGGATAAGTTTGATTTGTGTCGGTTACTTCAGTCACACTGTATTCTTTGCGCGAAATATCCCTAAAAATATGGAATTAAGAAAAAATATGACATTAAACTTTTGCTAAGCACTTAAAAAAATATTAAATATATTTTATTCATAATGGTGCATTGCATTGATGAAAGTAGAACTGAATGAAAGACAGAATAAACATTCCAAGGATGTGGAACGTTAACAAAAAGTGCACACTTCGTACAAATTTTGTCTAGTTTCTTCAGTGACAAGTAAAACTGCAAAGAAGTTTAATTTTTCCACCGAGTTGTATGTAAATTGAAAACTTTAAACTTATTATCTGCATAAATAGCTCTTTCGAGTTATGCCTCTGTTGCATTTAAGGAGGGATATGTATAAACACCAGGCAAATTAGTTTACAAATTCAAAATCATATAATTAATTTAAATTTCTGGAGCATTCCAAAAATTAAAATTAGCGACATTTATAAAGTATTAATGTCTTCATGATGTAGTGTACCGCATTAAAAGTGATTTCATTATGTACGTTATTAGTAATACGTTTTCTTATAAGGGAAAAATATTTTTTATGAACAAGGACTTCACTAAACAATGACGGACCTATGCATAATGAAATACTAGCATGAAGTTAGAATAACTGGCAAAATTGAACATGGTCTTAACGAGTTTTGCCATACTCTTTTACATTAAAAATCACGCCGGGATGTAATAGAGAGTTAAAACTACATTGTGTTGATTTTTAATGTCAAATTGTTTGGCAAAACTCGTTAAGACTATGTTAAATTTTAGCCAGTTATGCTAATTTCATGCTAGTTTTTCATTATGCATAGGGCCGTGAATGTTTAATAAGATGTACATATGTATGTAATTGTAAGTTTCCATTTTAAAAAAAATATCGTAAAGTATACTTACTTTAAATAACGTTGCAATGTAATATGATCGGTAATTTGTTCATCTCTTTCATATTTGTGATACGGAGAAACAAACTGTGAACTAGTGTCGTCCATGGCACTAACATTAAAAGTTGAATTATTCATCATCGATGAATTCCAAGAATTATTTTGCAAATTACGTTGTTGTTGCGGACTTAGACTCTGGCGGGGTGGAGTAGTCCGTGTATAACGCCAATTGGGGGAATTTCCAACACGAGCTGAGAGCAAAAGTAAACAAATTAGAAACAATTTTCAAACCTTCGATGCCAAAATCAATTACATTCATTGAATGAGGAATGCCAACTTAGAATCGTGTTATTTATATATTCCTCCTGGCGCTTATCGCCCAACTCCTCGTTCTTTTTGGGTGGAGTGATTACAAATGAATTGTCTATGAAATTCAAAATCACGTTTTAAAATATTTTATAGAACAAACATTAAAAGAAAACTTACCATTATATTCGAATTTCATGAGATTTTTTTGCTGAACAGTTCCTTGCACTGGCTGTGTGTTAAATATGTACAACACGTACTTTAGGAAACAGGCCAGCATGCTAAGGCCAACAATGGCCGCTATGGCATACTCTACATAATACCAATTAGATTCTGCATAGGGGCACTTGTTACTAATATCAAACATTATTATTCCCAGTATGACCATATTGAATGAACCCCATTTCAGATAATATCTGGCTCTGGAAGCTTTAAGTTTCAAGTCCAAACTTTGCTCTACTAAAACATTTCGCTTTATGGGTGTGCTAAGTGTAGAAAAATGTAGATATTTCAATAAACAAATGTAGTTATACTTAAACATATTTATATTTACCAAAATGCATTCATACACCTCATATTTTAATTAAATTAAATGTATTTTAAATTCGACAAAATTTATCCCAATAAAAATTAACTTTGCTACCGGCGCCTTTTTTGGATTTACTACAGCTGTTGCTAAAAGGTTATGTGAATAGTGCTGCCAGGTTCAAGTTTCTGCAATAATGCCATACTTTAGTGTATGAGTTACAATGGACGTTTTTACACTATCACTACAGGGTGTTACACATTACCGTTACATCAAGTGAGAATTTTAAGCAAACCATTGAATAATAAAATAAATTTTATATAGTTTACGAAATCTAATAAGAGTCTTAACATCGAAAGTGCCATCGAGACAGATAAAATGTATAAATATTTAACCCAAAATGATATGTTACAGAATTAATGTAACCCAACTTTATATTATAGTGTTGTTTTCCATACAATTTGTCGATCGAACGCTTTCGTTAGTTCGTTCGTTACATTGTATGTACACCCAGAGAAAAAACAGCTTAAAATCATCAAAAAACCATATTGAATTAATAAGAAACATTAACGAAAGTCTAGTCATGTTGAAATTTCTTATTTCAAGATGGAAAAATATTAAAATACAGTATTAATTTATTAATTTTATTTAGTTTTAAGTGTCTGAATATACATTTTCTATTATATTGGAAATTATTGAATTAAGGTGACGCGTTCTTATTTTTAAGTTTGCAGCTTTTCCCTAAGTGTATTTGTGTAGTCTTTGCAGTTATATATGGGGAACTCAAGATTTTATTAATATCCTTAGCGACGTATCAAATAATTTACTTTTCTCCATTTGCGTTGAACATGTATATTCAATAGCTTTTTTCAGATTAGTTATTCAAGGTTTACAACAGAGCTGGCCACCGAGAGAAAGACGAGATTAATGTATTCGCGCATGTGTATAAAAAGCCGATTGATGTTCGGCACTCTGGTGTCACTTTGGGCAGCTCAGGTTTACGCACATTGCATGCTTTTTAAGTAAGTTTTGAATTTACTTTCGACATTAAAAAGCTAAATATTTTAATAATATTTTATACGTGTATATTTTAGCAGCATATTGTTTTGTCCCTACACGAAGTTTTAATATAATAAAGCGCTTGGAAATAATTTTTGCCTCAATTCAGATCTTATGTGTCCACAAATGAATATTTTTTTCAGTTTCATTCTTATTTTACTAAGTATAGGATTTTAGTAACTGAAAGTGTTTTTTTTTACTTTGAGCTTTTTTTTAACTTTACTTTATGGAAACGTTTCTAGGTCCTTCGAACTCACTATCCATCTAGCATACACAAATGGAATGTTGTCTAAATTTTTTACATGTTTGTAATAATTTTCATTATTTTTTTTTTTACAATTCGTTTTTAATTAAGATAAATTTATATTTTACAATATATTTTTATTTTTTTTTTAATAATCGAAACTTTTCTCTATAATACATATAGTATTTAAATAATTTTAAATATAATACTGACGTTTTATTTTTGTTTTAAAATTAATAATAGTTTTCAGAGCTTAATACAAGTAGAAATAATTGAAGGCTTTCATGCAATTTAATTTATTAATTTTCAATTGATAAAAAAAATTTATTCATGTGACATCAATGAATTAAATTATATTGATGATTATTATATTACAATTATACAATATATTTATGTAATTATTTTAATATTTTAGCTTATAGGTAATAAATTTGTATGCATAGTCTTTATTTGTTATTTTGAAATACATAAATATTTTTATTCATATAATTGTTCAAATTTTTGTTCATAAAGTTTAAAAATTTCATTTTGTTTTCAAAATACCAGCAGCCACTATCAGTTTTATTTTGTTTCTACACTATTTTACATAGAAATTAGAGTTGTGATGTTTCTTCTGTTGTCTCCGGCAATTTAGTAATTGTTTTCGGCAAATTGTGAGGATGATCGTTTTCCCCAGCTGCCCCTCAAGTAGTTCCATTGACCACCCTTTGAAGCGGCCCTTTTGTGCGATATGCCATTGGTGGCGGCTCTTTTACCCCACATGCCCTTCAAATTGTTCCAATTTGGTTCACGTTTTCCCCAGGAGCCTGTAGCAGAAGCAGAAGGTGCAAAATCTACTTTGCAATAAATTTTCACTAATTTCTATAGTATGTATGTATAAAAAAAAAAATTTAACTCACCTCTATTCACGTATTGTCCCCCATTGCGTCGTTTGCCCCAGGCTACGTTCATTTTTTTCCAGCCTCTCTTTTGATTGAGAATAGTGTTGTCATTCATTTCGTCACTGTCATTGTTGACTAGTTCTTCCATTATTGCAGGATTTGTAAAAAATACCATTACAGGCATCATATCCTCATGCAAATCATCATCTTTGATGGGCCTCTTGCCCCAAGGGTACGAGTACAAATCACCATATTCGTCTTTCTCATCTTGCAGCATGAGCAGTTCGTTTTCATTGTCACTGACTGTGGGGATTTCGGGGGTAACAGCATTGGCACAGGCGGTTTTTAAGTTTGTGCTCATTAGTGTCATGGCAAGAAGTATTTGAAAGATGAGCATACAGACCCAGTGTTGATTTAGGAAATTTGATTTGTACATTATGCAGTTAATGATTTTAGGGGGAAAAAACCTAGAAATATTTAATAAAAAAAAAACTCTATGAAATTTATGAAAATAAATAAAAATTGTATATGCATCAAGGCACATTCAATCATATAAGGTAGACTCGCCTAAATTCTCTTTGAAGAATTAATATTTGTGATTCCGCCAGTTTCATAGTTAACTACTTATTTCATTATAGCGGTGTCAAGTGAACATTTTCTACCCCAAAATGAGTACAAATCACTACTTTCTACCATATCCTTTTCGTTTTTTTTATATACAAAATAGAATTTGTAGGGTGTTTATAAACATATACATATGTAAGCAACGTATGTTTTTTCAAGCAAATTAACTTATACATAGTTTGCTTGATTTATAATACGTAATCGGAAAATTTCGCTGTGACCATAAGAAAAGGGAAAAAATTATATTTACTATGTAGTTGATAAAAGTTAGCTGGCAAATACAAAGCCTACGCAATCATACGTTTTGTCAGGGGTAATACAATTAACACACATCTTGGTTTAACTCTACATGTGTAAAGTAATATCTGGGTGAAAGTTTAAATGGGCAAGTAATAGGAAGTTAAGTAATGTATTAGAGGTATGGGCTATGATTACATACATAATATACGTATCATGTATGTATGTATGTATGTATGTATGTACAAATTACGTAAACTTGTTTATTGAAGAAATATTTTGTGTATTTGTACTAGAGATGGGCGCGTGTTGAATTTTTCCAACACAACACTACACGAACACGAATACCAAGACTCTAAAAACGTACGAAACACGCACGCGAAATATGTATTTTGTCAACACGATACTGCACAACACGAACGAAATATTACTGCTATGGTATTGAAAAACAGAAAATGTAACTGATTTTTTTCAAGAGTCGCTTTTCAAAATATGGCACTGCCAGCTGATACTATCTACCACCACAGCTGATGCTATCTGTTTCCGTACAGAGCTTTAAGCTTCAGAGGCCTACACAATAGGTGTGTTCCACAAGATTTTGTACAAGTTCGGACTAATGAGAGTAAAAAGAATATTACTCTCTGAATATGCGAAATTTATCCAAAATTGCTGGAACGCAAGAAACCATAATTGCATCATTGTCAACGGCTGTATAAACTAAATGAAAAAAACTCCAAAAAAGTAGAAGCTACGTGAATTATTGAAAAAAAACATAAACATCATCGGCCTGGCCCACGATGACACTAGACATCGTTCGATCGACAACTTGTATTGCAAACAACAATAACTTTAGAAAATTTTTTCAGCTTTATTTCAAAAACATTAAATTATGCTTTTTAATAAATTAAATTTTTTTTGCTTTATTTGCAAATTTTCTGATTAATTTTTCAGTTTCATATGTGAACAAAAAACAGCTGATTATTCAATTCTTGTCCGAACTTACCCAGAAGAAAAAGTTCGTACTAGTTTGTACAGGAAATTAAAAAGATTACTTTCTCATTCGCTCTCAAAATTGTACAAAAATTGCTATCTGGAACGCTTTTGGATAACTTTGTGCAAGTTCGGACTGTTTTGTTATGCATCTGGAACAGACCTAATATCAACAAATATGCTGGTGTTGTGTGTTTTTGACGATACAAAACATTAAATTTTTTCTCTACTGGAAATTCATTCATACATATTTTAAATCTAAAATCGTATCGTGTTTTTCGTGTCAATTTTGCTCAACATGAAACGACCCGAATACGCACGAAATCAGATTTTTTTTTGTCAGGAACACTTAATGTTGAGTCGTGCGTGTTCATTTCACAAAAAAAAACACGACACGTGCCCATCTCTAATTTGTACTGATGTCTGCTAAGGATATTTGATTAGCTTTTGACATAAATGCATTTCAATGAACACAACTTTTGCGAAATATGTGACTTTTAACACATTTACATAATTAAGCCTAAAATCACGATACGAATGGGGCGGTGTAAAGCATTCCAGCTACCAAGGAGCTGTTTAATACACAGAGAAAACAGTGCCTACTAAATATCTCATAAAATAGAACAAAATTAATAAGAAGTCTCTATGTTTTTTTCAATAAGCAAATCTTATTAATTTCATAGAGAAAACCTTTTTGAAAAAATCAAGAAGAAATCTTGTAGTTTTTATGAGGTCATCTTATTAATTTTTTCAATTATAAAAAACAAATTGCGTCTTTATTCTCTGTACTTATGTATTTTCATTTAAATTCTATACCATGTACATATGTATGTATGTATGTAGTATATTGTAGATGTTATTTATTTATACATACATACATACATGCATACACATTATGTTATATTCTTAACTAACTTACTCACCAAGTATTGAACCAGCAAACTTCTACCTGATAGGCAAGCACTCTAACCAACATGCTAACAAGCAGCCTGAATAACCATTGAAGTTATTGTGCAAACATTTTTATACAAAAATGAAAAAGATCATGAAAAAAATTGTCTGTATGTCTATTTATAGAAACGAAATAACAAGACACCCCATAAAATTAAGAAGATTTCCTTATTAAAAATATCAATAAGATGCTTTACACATAATCATACAGCAACCTATTAAAAGCAAGAAGAAAACCTTATTCAAAAAATCAATAAGATAGCCTAATAAAACCAAGAAGAAAACCTTATTGAAAAAATCAATAAGGTAGCCTAATAAAGTCAATAAGAAATCCCTATAGTTTACAATTTATAAGAAAACCTAATAGAATCAAGAAGTTTTTCTCTATGGATTGTTTTTTTTTTGGTGCCAAAAATAACGGAAATTGAGTAAAAAAAAGTTGTGAATAAAAAGATTTCTTCTTGATTTTATGTGGTTTTCTTTTTGATAAAATTAGTAAGATTTACCACATAAAAACAATAAGGAATCTCTATGAAAAAATCTTCGCTTCTTTCTGCTGGGATACCCCTTAACCTAAAAACGGTTCATAGAGAAAATCTTCTTGATTCTATGAGGCAGTGTTTTCTCTGTGTAGACGATACTACTTAATATACAACTCCAAAACGAATCTCCTGATGATTATTTGTAGAGTGATATTGTGCACTTCATGCTTAACTCTCGCTGTTATAAATCTTCCAATGTTTAATCGACGATGCTTTTGTGTAAAATGTTGTTTGCTCTTTTTTATTTTCGTGTTTACTGTTTTGTTATCTATATTGTTGTTTTCTTCATTTCTCGCTGATGCTTCCATTTAAGTTTTGAATCAAAACTAAATACATTGTTAGCTAAAATGCAATAAGGCCTAACTAACAAAAATATAATTTTACATGAGAAGGAAAAACCTAAAAAAACTTGTTGTTAAGACCCCTTGTTTTTTGTTAACTAATTTTAATTTTGTTAATTCATAATAATCAATAAAAAACTCGAATTTGAGTTTTTTGTTGGTTAGGCCTTTTTGTATATTAGGTAAATTTAGTGTGCTTGGTATTTTTCATCAAATATTGATTAAATTATTGGAGGCACGTAAACAGCTTTTAAAATAATCTAATTCTTTTAGTTAATTGAATTTTTCATAGATCTGTGCTATTCACATTTCTTGCAATGTATTGACTCTATTATTAACAGATGGCCTTAGCACCATTTTGTATACGCCAAAGATGGAATCGATAGGAATTTAAAAATGATAAATTCGACATAGTAATTATAATTTTTTGAATATATTTTGTATTAACTTATCTTTAATTTTGTGAGTTTTGAGACTATTTTCCTTTTCAGGAAGAATTCGAACGTTCCCTTTTCAAATTAGGCTTTAATCAGTAAATTAAAAGTTTTTTTTTTTATTATTAATAAGTAGTAAAAAAAATTTTATTTGTTTTATTTGCATATTTAACTCGCAAAATAAAAAGCTTATTGAGTATTGTACGATTCCCCAAATCATAATCGAATGTTTTATAACTCTCCCAATGGCTCACATGAGTAATGTTGAGCAGCCTCATACGATTCTCAATGTCCTTCCAAAAATAGTTGATAAATATCAAATGATTGCATGCACGACTAATAAAAGCGCCTTCTGCGGCTCTGGTATACGAATCGTGAATGGAATTGAAAGGAAAAAATTGAACGTGCAGCCTCCAAGTTAAAGGGAAACTGCCTCCATTTGATGTTATATAATTCCTATATTAAATGAGTAAACCTCAAAAAAAAAACCGCACAAACAATTCGTATTCTCACATATTTGCTTTCAACTAACTATGACTACTTTAGCCCATTTGCAAGACAGAGAAGTTACTCCACATCATTGTGAAAAAATTTGAAATATTCTACAACTATAAATATAAAGTCACATGCGTACTGTGCGTATTGAGTGTCTGTCATACCTATAATCGGTGTAAGCTTATATTCAGAGTATGGATAGTTTTTCGTTCAAAATAAATATGTATACGTATTAAACGAGTAGTCAGATTAATTATTCATCATACGCCACCGTATATACATTTGTGTGCATGTAATGTAATGGAAACATTATATGTGACAGCGCATAGAAAAAGGGACCTAAGGGTAAAAAAATCAATTTTCACTTCTTTTTTTTTTTTTTTTTTGATGTGGACAACATCTGAGCATCGAACGAGACCGATCCCATGCCCCAAAAGTGTTCCCTTCCAGAGATATGCGCGTTTTATGAAATTGAAGTCGACGATTCTAAGGTTATGTGAAAAAATTTTCGTACTAACAGAGTGATATTCACGATTTAAAAGAATTATAAATGAATATTTATTATAATTCACAATTAATAATTTCAGAAAATAAGCCGGGATTCGAAAAAACGCGAGCAAAATTGATATCAAACTCATGGAAACAGCGCGGCGCTAGGTAGAAAGCAGTAAAAACCAACTACACAAAACAAGAGGTAGGGACGACCTACGCGCGTTTTCAAGGTTGACCAACACGTTCCTGACGTCATGAGATGTGTCGCTTTCAAATGAGACCAATACCAACACGCTCAGTGATGGTACACCAAAGATGCACGTATTTAAATCTTTAAAATGGCTCTCCTGAACAAACCCGTTTTTTACACTTAGGTCCCTTTCTATTTTGCGCGTCACATATATATATATTCATATATGTATATAACTTTTAAGCAACTGAAACTAGTAAATTTTTCAACATACATACATATATTGTCAAATGAACGTTTTTTTTCGATATCGTGGACCTGTTTGTAAATCATTTTGAACTTTTTTTTTTGTAATTAGTCGTAAATAATGAATTAATAATAATTAATATGATTTATTTAGTTTGCTTTCTTCAATATAAATGGTTTTACTTCATAGTTTTGGATATTGCTTATCTACCGCTGTACACAAATTTTAATCGATTCCATTGCTCAGTTTTGGACAAGGTGCGTCGTGGATGATTAGCTCGTTTGAACATAGTAATTTTCGTATCAATTTCTCCTTCGTCTATAGCAGAATATAATTTATAATAAATTTTAACTATCTAAATTAGAATGTAAGCACAAACCCACCTCTTTTTGCTCCGAAAATATACGGATCATTTGTATTACCATTTGCATAGTTAATTAATTCTTCCATTGGGGCTGGGTCTGGAGAAAATCTTTTATTCCAAGAAGTATATACATTAACTCCTGTCATCACTGCTCCGTTTTCATTTTCACTTACTAAAGGAGTTGTATTGACGGAAATTGCTTTCAGGTTTATGCTTAACAGTATAATGACCAAGAGACTGTGTAGGGTGATCATATTGGCGCGGAGTTGGTTCAGGGAAATCGAATTGTACATAATGTACTTGCCTAAACCACCCTGACTATGATCATAAGGAAAGGAAAATTATGTTTATTATTTTACTCAATACGATTTGTAAGCGATACTACTACAATTAAGAAGTGCTTGGAGTAATTCTAAGATGTGGGTGCAAGGTTAAGTGCCACTGAATATGTACCAAGACAGGTGATCTGTTTAAAAGCCTTTTGGGTTAGTGAAGAATTTAAAGACTTGGCACCAAGGTAATCATGTACACCTAGGAACGAGGGAGGCTTTTGTGACAAAAGAATAATTTACAAGGTATATGATTGATTATATGAAGTGCTCATGAAACCAAAGCCCATGTCTTCAGATGCAACCGATCCATAAATGAAAAGGAGCTTTCTTATGTATTTTTTTTTTTGCATGTTAAAATTTAATCAATAACTGTTTAGCTAGAAGTTTTAAAGTTACGTTAACACATACACACACACATAAATACATCTACATACTTACATTAGGGACGCCAGATGGAAGTGTTTTTTAAATCCCTGGATTTCGGGATTTGCAAATTTTTAGTGCATATAATTAAAAAATTAAAACATAAACAATATTATAAATATATTTATAATTTGATTAGTTAGGCTAAAGTTCGTATCGTTCTGTAAGCCAAATTACATGTGATAATTATTAATAAACATAACATCAAAGTTAGTTGTAAATATTTTGACAAACACTTAGTAGAACGGAACAATAGGCTGTTTTCGAATATCACTATGCCTTCATCATCAGCGTTCTTTTGTATTTGGTTCTGTTTTATATACTCACTCTTCAGTGCAAATGGAATATGTGAATTGTTTTGATTCATCGTTTAAAATTTGCTAAAAGCTTTTTTTTGTAATGGAAGCTCAATTTACCATCTTCAAATTTACAACAGTCTTGCCATTGTCGCTTGTTCTTTGCTAATTAAGCACATGTTAGTTATTTGACTTATTTTTATTTTATTTAAGACGAACTTTTTTGATTTTTACTATTAAGTATATATTTTTTTTAATTTTTGCCACAAGGCCCATAGCAATTTTTTAAGCAAAAAAGTGGCCTATACTATATTGTCAAGACCGTCTCGATTTTTTACTGTTGTACAGTGTAACTTAACAATAATTTTTTTATTTAAATCTCCAAAAATTTATGGATTTTCCAAAGATTTGGGTTTGAAATAATTTGGAAGCTCCAGGTCAAGGTCAAGCATATTCCATATATTTTAATTATATTATTTTTTGGCAAAGTAATGTTGGAATAGATATTATGTCAATATTTAAACTTAAGAAGTATACGTATATATGTACGTTTATTGCTGTTCATTAGCTAAGCTTTTATAAGGCATTTCTTTTCAGCTAATACCAGCCCATCGTTAGATAATTTATAGAAAATATAATTTATTAGAAAATCTTAGAACCACCACTTGCTTACATAAAAAAGCTCTAACTCTTATATAAAATATCTTCAAAAATAATTTAGAATTACTAAATATGTATGTATGTATATTGAAACAAAAACCCAATGTGAGACTACATGAAATTCTGTACTAGGCCCCTCTCTCCATTATTATTTTCCCTCTCTGCAATAAACTCAAGACTTTGCAAACAAACTTCTTTTATTTAAAATCCATCAAATGTCTTCTAAAAAAGAAATAATTAAAATAATTTATTTCTCTCACTAAGGCATACATATCAGAGAACAGCAATGAGTAGTGAAAAAGTGAGTAGAGTTGAATCATGACTTATAATTTCTTGTACTTATGCTCACTTATACTTATTGCAATGTTGTCTATGAATCATATTCACTCGAAAGTTTGAAGTGCGCATCGAACTCATACTTAGCAACATTTATGACGTTGTTGATTTCGACTCTCCTTAAATCAATGCCTATGGACGATGCAAAATTAGTATGAATCACAATGCGAACTACGCATACGAACATTAAAGTTCTCATTATGAGGTTAGGTGTTTCTCCGTTGCTTTTTTTGTTGTTTTCTTTTTGCAGGAATTGAAAAACAACCCTATTTACTACTATTGTATACTACTTGCAAACTGTTTAATGACTAAACTTTTGAATAAACATACATGCATGAGTTGAATGAGCTTAAATTAGAAATAAAACTGATGTGATTTATGACTGTGGGTGTGGTATGACTATGATGACGACGTCGCATTCATATTTATTTCAACCTATACTTAGAATCAATCAATCAGAGTAGTTGAGTTTAAATGATCTCTACTCACTTATATTTAAAATTTCATGAGTCAGTATGAATAGCGAATAAACGATTCATTGCCGGTCACTGATACATACCATCCATGTTCAGTTTTATTATTTGTTGTTATTAACAAAGTAATAATTTTATGTATATATACATACATATCGCTCATTTACTTAAAGAACGTCATAACTCAAGAAATGGATCTTTTTAGTTAATGATGCAGAATATATACCTCATATCGCTCTTCATATTGTGTAAAAATTGCATACCAATATCTTGTTTACTCAACTCTTGGGAGAAAAATAAAATTTTCCTTTTCCATTAAGTTGTGTGTAAATTTAAAACTTAAAACGCGTTTTCTGGCAAACTTGATTTTTTGAGTTATGACGTTCTTTGAGTAAATGAGCAATATGAATGTATATAGAATTTAAAAAGGTTAGTTCCACTACTAAAACACCTTTTGCCATCTATTTACAATATACATATATGTATGTATATTTTCTACTGTGCACGAAATAAAGACTAAAGGCTCAGTTACCCGAATGTAAAGCAACTGTAAGGTAGGAAACAGCTGATCGATATTTTATATGAAAAGTAGGCTACATTACATTACATCTCTATAACCATTTACATTACTTTTCACATAACAATATCGATCAGCTGTTTTCTACTGTTGCAGTTACTTTACATTACAGTCGGGTAACTGAGCCTTAAGTATCGCTCATTTATTTCAATAGTGTAACAATTAAAAAAAAACTAGTTTTGCAGAAAACACGTTTTAAGTTTTCAATTTACATACAACGCAATAAAGAGATGAAAAAATATTCTTCTCTCACGAGGTGATAGTTATTTATTTTTAACGCCATTTTACGACTGCAGTATTATCCAAATAGCTGGAAGCTTGCCAAAGTTAAAATGATTCCAAAGCCGGGCAAAGACCTTACCAAGGCTGAGTCATACAGGCCAATAAGTCTCCTATCAACAATGTCAAAGCTTTTCTAAAAACTGCTCATGACAAAATTGTCCCCAATTCTAGTTAATAGTGGGTGCATACCGGACCATCAATTTGGTTTTAGAAGTCAGCATAGCACCATTGAACAAACTCACAGATTGGTTCAATTTATAAGAAGAACATTTGAAGAAAAGAAGTATTGTTCTGCGCTGTTTATCGACGTTTCTCAGGCATTTGATAAAATGTGGCATGAAGGCCTAATTTTAAAATTAAAAACATACCTGCCAATAAACGTTGTAAGTCTTTTGAAAAGTTACATTACTGCCCGGAAGTTCACTGTTGTGGAAGGAGACTTTATGAGCATGCCTGAAACTATCTCATCCGGTGTGCCACAGGGGAGTATACTGGGGCCAGTTTTGTATTTGATTTATACTTGTGATATGCCTCTGAGCAGCAATATCCACACTTCCACATTTGCTGATGATACAGCCTGCCTTAGTATGCATGAAAATCCTTACGAGGCATCCCGATATCTTCAAGAACACATTACCCAGCTGGAACTATGGTTAAACTTATGGAGAATTAAGGTAAACGAACAAAAGTGTGTTCAAGTAACATATACATTACGAAGAGATACGTGTTTACCCATTCGGATTAACAATCAAGTTGTCCCTCAACATACTCATGTGAAATATCTTGGTATACACCTTGATCGACGGCTTACTTGGAAACACCATATTGACTCTAAGTTAACCCAAATGAAACTAAAATTAACTCAGGTACATTGGCTGATTGGTAGAAATTCAACCCTCAGTCTAGATTGCAAACTTTTGATATACAAGTCTATTTTGAAACCCATATGGTGCTACGGAATTCAACTATGGTGCACTGCTTCAGCTTCCAATGTCGAGAGAATCCAACGAAGGCAAAATAAAATTTTGCGATTAATAACATCGGCTCCATGGTATATAAAAAACTCAAATATACATCGTGACTTAAATATGCCACTAGTGACTGAAGAAATTGCAAAAAACGCTGGCAAATATTTAACAAAACTCGAGTCACATCCTAATCCGCTTGCTCGTAATATTTTGAACTTTACTGGACACGTCCGCCTAAAAAAGAGGGATACAAGTGCTCTTATACTCAACACTCCAGATGGGACTGCTTGAAAATACTTTTGTAATTTAATTTTATTTTTTCTTCCTTTTGATTATCACTACTTATGTATTATTTATAACTATCTCTAAATTTATGTCCGACAGTGGTCGGGCCTAATAATTATATTTTAGATTTAAGATTTGAATACTTATTGTTAGTTCATATTTGAAGATACAATAAATAAAAATATGTATTAAAAAAAAAAAAAAAAAAACCGAGGTGATAGTACAAGCTATTTATATGAAATTTTTACACAATATAAAATACGAAATAACGAATTATTTTGCATCATTAGCTGGAAAAACGCATTTTTTGAGTTATGACACTATTAAAGTAAATGAGAAATATGAGCAACTACGTCAACGCTTATAAGGTACACAACATTAAGTAAAAAAATAAACCCAAAAATACACTTAAAATCATACAAATGTATGTATGTATATATGTATTTACAAACATACGTGTATGTACTACGTTTGCAAACGTTAAACTGTTGGCCGGTCCGTTGATTGTACATTCAACTAACTGATGATTATCCTGCAGTTTGTTATGAATGATAACAAAGCTTGTAAATTACGATTTTCACTACAAAAATTGTATGAATTTCCTGTTGTGGTTAAATGGATACACTATTGCGTTACCACATCTCAGGTTAAAGTCAAAAGGCGATAATAATCATTAGAATTTATGGCGGACTACTTAATATAATATTTATCCTGACTTCGATCAATATACCGACACTGTAGCAGATGCACATAAATATACAGTTAAAATTACATTTAAGTTTATGAACGTGTGTGTGTCTGTATGTATGTATGTGTATATATTTTTCTGAATGTATTACAGTTGGGCACAAAAAAAATATAGCGATTTTTAGCAGGAAATAAACTAAATTTGCAAACAAAAATAATACATGAAACTTTAGTTTTTTAACGTGAGATCTAGACTAAATATTAAATACTAAGGCCAACAATTTTTATTATAATGCCTTTATATAATTACTGAATATGTATTTTATTTACACTCGGCGTCTGTGTACACTACAGAAAATTCTTCATTCAGATCATGAAATTTTACATTGAAAAAGTCCTAAAAAACCTGTTAATTATTGAGTTTTTGTTTCAAGTTTGATATTTGTTGAGCTTCTCATTAGTTTAAGTTAAAATTTAACATAATAACTCTAGTTCAGAGTTGTTAAATTTCGATTACGATTAGTAATCAATTAGATTACATTTTAAAAAGAATTGTAATGATTATATAATTGCCTTCAAAAGATTTGCTGATTAATAATTGATTACGATTACTAATAATCGAAAAGGAATCTGAATTACTTAAAATTACTAAAAATAATCAAAAAGAATCAAAAGTAATCAAAAAGTTATCCGACTACTTTCAAAGGTTACTTTTGATTCTTAATAAATAATCAAAAAGAATCAAAAGTAATCCTTAGAAGTAATCGGATTATTTTTTGATTACTTTTGATTACTTTTGATTCTTTTTGATTATTTTTAGTAATTTTAAGTAGTTCAGATTACTTTTTCATTATTAGTAATCGTAATCAATTAGTAATCGTGCGAAACTAAATATAATGGTAATTTAAACATTACTTCACCTTTAAAAAAAAGTAATCCAATTAGTAATCATTACGATTACTAATAATTACTTAACAGCTATGCTCTAGTTGTTCTAAAAAATTTTAGCGTAAGATCATCTTCATTAGCATTAAACTTTAGTCTGATAATTTCCAAAAAGAAAAAATCACAAGTTATTAATTTAACAGCACTCGGTCAAAAATACTTGTTTGGCAACACTCATTTCTTACGCAAGCAATGTACAACAGCTGTTGTTGTGTCTTATATACACATACATACACATACATATCGATCAGATATTTCCTACCGTAGTAACATTCCATTACAGTCGGGTAACTGAGCCTTTTAGATTCACTTACTTTTTTGGATTTGGAAAAATTTGATTTTTTTTAGTTATTCCAAAAATCTATTGATTTTAAACTGTCTTGAGCTTGAAATAAGAAGAAAGTTCCAGGGATGCTGTGCAAGGTCAACTGTGTCACATACTTTATTTTATTTTTTGAAGTCGTAAATATATAATAAGTTAATATTAATTAATATATATGCAATTTGCTTTATTCAATATAAATGATTAAATGTTATATATCATATACATATGGGTATATATCGTCATTAAAAATTCTTAAGACACTAAAATCATGCGTCGCAATTTTACAGTAGAGATAAAAGACTTATGGCCCGTCCCACGACACGATATCACCAGAAATCGTTCGATCGAATACTTATATTGAAAACAACAACAAATTTTCTAATGTTATTGTTGTTTGCAATACAAGTTGTCGATCGAACGTTTGCTGGTGACATCGTGGGACAGGCCTTTAATAAAAATTAAACTACATATTGTGAAAAAAAAACTTTTTTTTTTTTTTTATATATAGTATAGTATGATGAATTCTAAATTTATTAATGATAACAGAAAAAATCGTTTTTATAACCACAATAGCTTAAAACTTATGTTAGAGCCTTTTGCATTTTATATGACCGTATGTATGTTAAGGATATAAAATATATTAAGTTATTTGCGATTTTTATAGAACATTTCTAATTTTATGTTATATTTCTATATGTATGTATATGTATTGTTTATCTACCGGGAAAAAGGATCTTCAATTTACCCCATTTACCTCCTCCGCCGTCTATAACAGAATATATGTATGTAGTTTATAATAAACTTGCACTGTAAAATTTAGAATAATAAACAATAGACCCACCTCTTTTTGCACCTAAACGATACTGATCATTTGCATAGTTAATTAATTCTTCCATTGGGGCGGGGTCTGGAGAAAATCTTTTATGCCAAGAAGTGTATACATTATCTCCTGTCATCATTGCTCCGTTTTCATTTTCACTAACTAATGGATTTGCATGGACGGAAACTGCCTTCAGGTTTATGCTCAACAGTATAATGACCAAGAGACTGTATAGAGTGAACATATTGCCGCGAGGTTGGTTCAGGGAAGTCAAATTATACATAATGTACTTGATTTATAAGCCGATTCAATTGCCTAAGACCCCTGCATATGATCGCAACGAAAGAACAAATATGTAAATTTATTATTTTACTTACTACGAATACGAGTGACTTGTAAGCGATATTACAATTAAAGAGTTCTTGGAGTAATTCTAAGATGTGGGCGGGTGCAAGGTTAAGTGCCAATGAATACGTACCAAGTTAGGTGATCTGTTTAAAAGCTTTTTGGGTTAGTGAAGATTTTCAAGACTTGCATACATAAATTGATGTTTGTTAAATTTATTTTATTATCCTTGGCACCAATTTAATCACATACATTAAGGAACAAGGCTTTTGTGGGAAGTTATTGTGTGACAAAATATTAGTTATAAATATCATTATATGAAGTGCAGAAAAAATAACAAACAAAAAACATGTCGTCAGATGAACCCGATCCATAAATGAAATAGTACTTTCTTATGTTGTGTAACTATGAAATATTTCATTTGTACATTGTACATATGGGTACCTTAATATAGAAAGGCCTAAGTAATTTTTTTTTAAATTGGGAGTTTTGCATTTTTCGCTACATTGGATGTCCCTCTATCCAAATATACAAGAAACTCGATTAAAAACAAAGTAGTAATGACTTAAGGTATTTCTATATTTAGGTAACGATATGTATGCATGTATTTTTTTTTTAACTTTAATTTCTAATATAACTTTTATTTGAATATCCATAAATATTCAAAGATGTTAAAATATTTTAAAGCATATTTCAGTAATTCATTTAATATTCTCTTTTTAAATGTCACGAGTATGCAAACGTCTGTTTGCACGTACATACTCGTATAAAAATGCTGCTTGCTTGCTATTTTCCTTCCTATCTTTACAAGTACTTATGAATGATGAATTTATTTGTATATCTTCTGATGTCTAAGAACAATGCGGCTTTCAAGTTGTCATTATTATCTTGGAGTTCATTGATTATGAATTGTTGTCAGTAACTTATTATTTTGTAAAAAAGCTTAAAATGTTAAAATGGTTACATATATGTATGTGGGCGATAGTGAAAAACCTTTGACTTGCACAGGAAATTACTCGTATTTTACATAAAAATTTAAAATGAATTTTCTTAGTTCGATTTAGGTTTCTAAGATTAATGCCCTAATTCAGTAATAGTGCATTTACACTGTCTCGAAATCTAGTACTTTCGAGATTTCGAGCTAAATCAAGCTGCTTTTTTTTCCTGATTTTCCATACAAATCTAAAAATCTAAAAATCTACGGCAAAAATTAGCATGAAGTTAGCATAAGTGGCAAAATTGAACATGATCTGAAAGAGTTTTGCGATGAAACTTTACATTAAAAATCATGCTAGGACTTAGAGGTGGGTTAAAATTAGGTAATGCGACTATTTTTAATGTCAAATTGTATGGAGGAACTCGTTAACATCTAATTCAATTTCGTCACTTATGCTAACTTCATGCCAATTTTTGCTTATACATAGGGCCGCTAATGTTTTTATTTATTCTTTACCACCCTGTACAATAAAAGGTGAGTGAATTAGCTACGGTCTGCTTAAAAAGTGTGTAAATTGGCTACAAAAAAGTTGGTGTAAACGGTATAGATTTTCATTAAGATTTTAATCAAAATATGCTCAATTTTGTGCTGATGTAAATACATGTAATATAAATATAAATATATGTATGTAGGTACATTAGAGAGATTTTGCAAAATATATTTAATGGATAAAATTTCGAAATACAAAGCAAAATATATAAGCATTTAATTAACTGGTATACAATGATGTCATCCATATATTATTAAAGGATGCATTTGCATGTATATGCTTCAAATATTATGAGGTTATATAAGCTACATAGATATTTTACCTCGTAAAAAAAGTAAAACGTATTATGATTATCGCTTTCCAATTCTTAGCGAGGGTATTTAAAAAATGCCTTCCAAAAAAATTAACTTCATTCCATTAAAGGACTATGATGTGATAGTTAGGGCAAAATTAGGTACTGGAAATATGTTGTCCTATTTATACTGTACAAGTATAAAAATAATTTTTGGCATCCCATACATATTTTGGGTGGTGCAATGTATATTAAAACAGTATAACTTATATTAATCCTGGGGGTTTTAATTAAACAGAAAGTAAAAAAAAATATCTTTTCATTCATTTAAAAATGTCAGAAAAGTTGCAGGAATTACAAGAAGTATCACATTTGGGTGCATTTTGTAAAAGTGACAAATTGCTACTTTAGTAGCACCAACGGTAACGCTGGTTGAAACCACCTACATAATATGAATTCGCCTTGTATGATAGATTTTTTTTCGAGGCATATTCAATTCGCTTTCAAAATGCATACTTCTTGCGATCACGGTTGCCAGATTTGATGATTTATCGTAATTTTCGCCTTCAATTTGACGATTTTAAATAATTATAAATTAACACCTTTTTTCAGAATTATAAAACAATTTTGAACTTGATCAAGAACTTGACAGCTTTTGCTAGAATATGCAATCAAAATAAGGAGTAAAAGGAAATCAATCTTAATTTTTGTATTAATAATTTTGGAACTAAACAAATTCTTGTACATAATTTATCAACTGAAATAACAGAAATACAAAATTTACATGGTCAAATTCAAAATAAAATAAATAATTTTTTAAAAACAGATTTGCTTGAGTGTGATAATTTTTATTTCGTGGATTATAAAGATGAAAATAATTATTTAGACATTGAAGAAATTTACTTGGGAAGATTAATTCAAAGCCTTAACCTTAATTGATCCCTACAATATTATTATAGAAAATAAAAGCTCTTTCTACGATATTCTAAGAATTTCGTCACTTTGTTGAAGAAGGTTAAAGACAGGAAATTGAATCTGAATTCAGACAATTAAAGTTATTAAAATTCCCTGCTACACCTAAAACTTTTAGATTTTTTGAAAAAAAAAAAATCAGAAATGAAGAAAGGGACTAAAGGGTCTTTTATTTATTTATATTTATAAAAGCAATTTTGTATTTTAAGGATAATTTAAAACTAAATAATTGTAATTGCTTTGATTTGAAAGTAGTAACTGATCTAATAGAATTGTTGAATTCCAATATACACACATATGTATATGCATGAAAAAGTAAATGTTTTATTTTTGAGGCATTTTGGACGTTCTCGGATAAATATTTTCACGATTTTGACGATTTTTCGATCGATATTTGACGAATTTAGCCCTAAGTCATCTGGCAACTATGCTGGCGATCAAAGCATTTTCATATAAGGTATACTCGGCGCAATTCCCTTTCAGAAATTTATGCATTGAATGTCGAACAAATTTACTGAACAATATGTGTTGACATCCAACGTATATTCTGCAAATTACAAGCAGCGAAAATAGTTGCATTATCGGTTGCTCAGCGATGCCAATTTAGCAATTTTCGCGCTAGACGTAGCGCGTTTTAATTATGCCCAACAAGCTTTTTTTCGTTTAGCTAAATTAGCGCGTTTTGAATAAAGTCAATAACATCATTTCAGTTTATAATTTTTTTTATAAATTTAACAATGTTCTATTATCCAAAACTGTGATAAAAATTTTTAAATTGGCTAATGATTCAGCTGTCGCAAATAAAATTCCCTTGACTGTGATTAGAATTAAAAATGAATTTTATTTAATACTGTACAAAAAAAAATACAAAAAATAATACAAAATATGTATATAACTTATGAAGCTGAAGTACAAAAATCATTTAAATCGTAAAATTATTCGACAATTTATATAAGTTGTTAAAAAATTTTACAAATAAAATTAAAACAAAAACTAAGGATTTTGATTATTTGGAAGGCGATTCGGATTTTGTATTAAATGATTTTAGTTATTTAAGATATAATTTCGAAAAAGCAATATTGTAAAATCTGAAAAGGAGTTAACCAAAAAAGTATTTTAATTTAGCGCGTAGGAAAATAGCGCGTTTTGGCCATAACTGTAACTTAGCGCGTTCTAGCGCGTTTCGGTTGTAAATAGTTGGCATCGCTGCGGTTGCGACCACCTAGTAGACCCCAGATTTCCCTACAAAATGTTCTTATTAAGCCTATATAAAGCCGCAATATTTTTTTATATATAAATACAAGTCAGAAAATGTTTAATATTTTAATATTCCTAAAACTATTTGCTTGCTTCTTTCTGCAAATGCTACGAAAGGAAAATTAATATTAAGAAGAAAACTACAAATAGTTTGTCCAATTTGCACTATTTTTGTTTTAAAATTTTTTAAGCAATTTTTATTGTGCCAAATGTGGGTAGCGTGGCTATTATTTTCATTTGATTTTGATTTATTTCGTGTATTTACTTTTCCTAGTTGTGAGGACTTGTTAGAAACTATGCTCGTTTTTTTATTTGAAAAATAAAAGAAAAAACAATCTACATATATGTACGTATTTTGCATAATAAATAAATATTTATGAAAAACATCATTCCAGGCACGATTTCGAAGACTATTGGTTTATTTGTTTAGAGCTCTTTGATTTTTTCCCACATCTTATTCTTTGATTAAATAAAGTTTTTAATCACAATACATAGGTACATAATATGATTTAGAATAACTTTAAAGAAATTGATTTAACACAATAAAAGCTGTATGTATATGTGATGCCCATATATGTACATACATACATTAGAGATGGGAGCTTTTTTATTTTTTTTTTTTTTTTTTTTTTTTTTTTGGTATGAAAATCCTTATCATCTATTTATGAAAGGACACGTTTGCTTCTATCTTAAATAATTTGTTGGCACGTTAATTCTAAACCAAAAAAAAAAACTAGCAAAAATTCCTATTTATATTTGTGACTGTTCAAAATGTCTGGTTGAAGTCCAGTGATGATTTGGCATAACACCAATGAAATGCATATAGAAATAAATTTCAATTATTCCTAATTATCTTTAATTTTTGGTAATTTATTATACCCTTTACCAACAAAAATGGTAAAAGGGTATATATAGGTTTGTCATTCCGTTTGTAATTTCTATAATATCAATAAGCGACCCATAAAATATATATATTCTGGATCCTTATGCATAGGGAAGACGAATAAGCGATGTCCGTCTGTCCGTCTGTCCGTCTGTCCGTCTGTCCGTCTGTCCGTCTGTCCGTCTGTCCGTCTGTCCGTCTGTCCGTCTGTCCGTCTGTCTGTACGTGAAATCGGTTTTCCGAAGCTCCCAGAAAAGCTAGAGACTTCGTTCTTGGACTGGTGTGTCAGAAATTTTCCAAAATAGATTGGTATTGAAATTCAGCAAAATCGGGCAGACGATTGCAGAGCTGGAAAACTTAAACTTCATTTTGCCATATAAAAGTAACTCCCGAAAACAAATTTTTATTTTTTTTAATAAATAAGCTTATTTTACACATCAGTACGATTACAACTGGTATTTTAAATTAAAAAAATATAAAAAAATTAAAAAAACGTTTCCAGGGTTGGAAAACTGTAACTTTTTGTGTTATGTAAAATTAACTATGTCTAAAACTATATTAGTATTTTCTCGAGAACCGTAAGAGCTACAGACCTGAAATTTGGACACAGTATGTAGACCTTTGGCCGCTACAACAACAAATACATGAGAATTGGAAATTAAAGGGTGTTCCAAAACGAGCAACGAAAAATGTTAAAATCCCATGTAATATACATGCAATTGTATGTATGTATGTATACACACTTGAAATTTGTAAGGTTAGTGTATTTTTATACAGACTACAAAAATTAACACTAAAATTTAAAAAAATTTAACTTAAAGGGTGTGCCATCAGTTAATGCAATTTTGACAACTTGCTGTATCTTGGAAACCGTAAGAGCAAAACTCTTGAAATTTTCAAAATCGGTAAAACTAAAAAATCAAAAAATTATAAAATCGCCAAACCGAAAAAAATCGCCAAAAACAAAAAAAAATCGCCAAAACGAAAAAAAGCACCAAATTACAACAAAAAATGTGTAAGACTAAAATAAATCGCGAATAACCGGAAAAATTGCTAAAATGAAAAAAAAAATCTCCAAAATGAAAGAAAATCACCAAAATGAAAAAAAAAACCCAAAATGAAAAAAAATCGCCAAAATGAAAAAAAATCGCCAAAATGAAAAAAATTGCCAAAACGAAAAAACCCCAAAAAACAGAAAAAAATCGCCAAAATGAAAAAAAGCCCAAAAACAGGAAATAATCGCCAAAATTAAAAAAAATCGCCAAAATGAAAAAAAAATCGCCAAAACGAAAAACAAACCAAAAAAAAAAGAAAAAAATCTCAAAGATGAAAAAAAATCACCAAAATGAAAAAAACCCAAATGAAAAAAAAAATCGCCAAAATGAAAAAAATCGCCAAAACGAAAAAAACCCCAAAAAAACATAAAAAAATCGCCAAAATGAAAAAAAAGCCCAAAAACAGGAAAAAATCGCCAAAATGAAAAAAAAATCGCCAAAATGAAAAAAAACGCCAAAATGAAAAAAAATCGCCAAAATGAAAAAAAATTACCAAAATGAAAAAATTTCCAAAATGAAAAAAAAGCCCCAAAAAACAGAAAAAAATCGCCAAAATGAAAAAAGTCGCCAAAATGAAAAAAAATCGCTAAAACGAAAAAAACCCCAAAAAACATAAAAAAAATCGCCAAAGTGAAAAAAAGCCCAAAAACAGGAAAAAGTCGCCAAAATGAAAAAAAAAAATCGCCAAAACGAAAAAAAACCCCAAAAACATAAAAAAATCGCCAAAGTGAAAAAACCCGAGAAAAACAGAAAAAATCGCCACAATGAGAAAAAAGCGACAAAACTGAAAAAATCGGTTAAACTGAAAAAAAACTTCAAAAAAGGAAAAAAGCCACATTAAAAAGTGCTCAGAACCGAATGTACGGAACCCTTCGTGCGCGAGTTAAAGTCGCACTTTACTGAATTTTTTAATATTAAAGGAATTAAATGAAACTAAGTTTTTTCTTATTTAGTTTTTGCTTCGTTCACTTAACATATTTTATGTATTTTTTTAAGAACTAGATTGGTATAAGGAATTAGAAAAATCCTAAATTATGATTCCAGGGTTGGAAAACTTACACTTTTTGTGTTATGTAAAATTAAATATGTAGTTCTAAAAATGTTTTTTTTTTCCTTTATAATTGAATATATTTTATGCTTCTGAAAGAAAAGTTTGGCGTATAAAATTTGAATATTAAAGTATAAAATTAATTTTTTTTATTTCTTTGTTCACTTAACACACTTTATTAATTTTTTAAATCAGAAAAATCTAAAAGGTTGATTCCAGGGTTGCTAAATTTATTGTTTTTTTACAAAAGTAACTAGGTCAATTCAGTTTTTTCTTTTTGTTTACAAGTTTTATATACTTTATGACTTAGAGTGAAATAGTTTGGCATAGAAATTAGAAAAATAAAAGACATAGCTCCTGAGCTGGAAAACTTAATTTTTTTCTGGTATATAAAACTAATTATTAGTTTGGTAATTACATATATTCTATATTTTATAAAGAAACTCAGAAAAATGGTTCCAGGGTTGGAGCTTAAAAATGTTTCGGTAAACAAATTACCAAAAATATTTTTTTTCAGTTAAACAGATTTCATGTTTTAGGAAAATTATTACTCAAGATTTTTTATACATGGTTAATTTTTTTATGGATATCTAAACTAATTGAAGTATAAACGAAGGTTTGTGCTTATTGTGCTCACAGCATAATAACTATTAATTTTTAGTAAATGGAGATAAAACTAAAATTTATCGCTAAAGACATAAAGGACATGTTCCGTTTCATTTTCCTGATACCTTTCCTTTCTGCTGAACAAATTTCAAACAAATCCTGTAGGAATAAAACGTTTACATAATACCACGATGTATACCATTTGCAGTGGGAACTTTAAATTAAGACACTAAGCAGTTTTGCAACATCAATGATTATTAAATACGGGAAAATATAAAACAAGTTAGTTTACTTGGTATAGAGGTGCAATACTAACAATATTTTAGAGTTATTAAATAGCAGCACGGTTTTTGAACATCTCGAGGACGAGTAAACAACCCCCAATTTTTTGGTATTGCATTGACGTGACGTCGATGTTGACTGAAATAAGAGTGAATGTAAAATATATCTTAACCACAGAGTGTAGAGTAAAATATTCAACTATTGCTAATATCGAAAATAAAATAATTGAATCAAATTCTTTAATCGAAAAATACTGAAAGGTCACTTACTATTAATTGCTTTAGAGAAAAAAATTATAAATTTTTTCACAAAACAAATATGTTTGTATGTGTCTGTATACTATATATATGTACGCACGTTGGTAAAGGGTATATAAGATTCGGCACAGCCGAATATAGCACTCTTACTTGTTTATTTATTATTATCATTATTACTATTATTATAAATGTAAATGGGAGAAGATGAAGCAAATCATATTCAATTGACAAACGGAAGTAACTTTTTTTCGAATTTGGCAATCACTTTTAATGGATGAGCCAATGTGGCGTTAGTGATAATCAAACGAACACAGTGTTGCACACATCGTTTTGGCACCGCGATATAAAATAAGGCCCAAGGAAATATTATTTCATTATTATATAATAATTAAGGATTTATTTCATCTTGAATTTGGTTGGGCTTTACTTCATTTAGTTTGGGTTTTATTTCATCTTAAGTTTGGTTTTACTGGGTTTTTTTAATTGGACTTTATTTCATATACATTGGTTGTTCTTTTTTTCATACATTTTCTCTTGGGCTTTATTTAATTTTTTTTTTTTTTTTTTGGTTTTATTTTATTGGGGCTTATTTATTTGGGCATTATTTCCTCAGGCCTTATTTCATAGCGCCCGTTTTCACTAGTTTTGAAGCAAAACCTGCAAATCGACAAGAACAAAGCAACTTTGCAATTACAACCAGTGATGCCAGATAAAATGATCGAAAACTTGTCGAAATTAAATATAAAAAAATCGTCATTTCGTACTCGAAAAATGGCCAAAAACGTATTTTTTAGATATGTCTTTGTAGCAATAAAAAAAAATCTCAAAATTTTTGGTAAAGGCAAAAAATTTTGTATGTTTGCATATATCGCACTTGATCAACAAGATAACGATCGTTATATTTCATGTATTAAATTTCTTCAGTTAATGTAGAAAAAGATTTGTTTTGGACTTACTACATTTTTTCTGAAACTTCGGTTTATTTTTTAGGTATAATTTTGAAAAAGTGTCACATTTTGACGAAATTTTAATTTGTTAATATAATTAATTAACCCCCGACCAAAAAAAGGGGTGTTATAAGTTTATAGTGTGTGTCTGTGTATCTGTGTGTCTGTACGAGTCCACGCACAGACCAAACGGCTGAACTGATTTTGATTTTTTTTTTTTTTCTGTTTGAAAGGTGGCTTTATCCAAAAGGTTCTTAGCTATGTTTTAAGAAAAACGGTCCAGCATTTTAGAAGATATCACATCTTTTCTAGATATATTCGGGGGTTTCTAAAATACAACCAAATTTAAATAAAAAAATTGAATAATTTTTTTTTCTTGAATAATTGCTAAACTGAAAATAATGGGACTACATGTCTGGAGTTTTTCGCAGCGATAACAACTATTTATAACACAAACGCGCTATTCCTCTTCTCGAAACATTATCAACTATTTATAGTCAAAACGCGCTATTTTTACAACTATTAACCTACGTGTTGTTAAAAAAATACAACACTGGTATGATGAAGTCTATGAAAATTTTCAAAAGACAATAACAAGATCAGGGTTATATTTTTTTTAGTAAATCGTGCGATTGTGCAGGATAGTGAAGTCATGGCCTTTCAGTGTAAACTCTGAAAATGTACACTTGAAGAGATGTGATTTTCCTTATGTATTTTCTTTCGCTGAGTTCGAAAATCAATGTTAAATTTTTTTTTATGGAACAGTTTTTGAGATATTGTGATTTTTTCAGTTTTTCGACCTTTTTTCACCTGACCCATAATATTTCGAGCTAGACTTGTCCGATTGGGTCGTTGTTGGTACTCAAATGAAAGGTATTGAGATGACAAATAAATATGTATAATTGGATCTTTAATTGGTATAGCGGTTCAAAATATATCGATGAAAATAGGGCACATTTTCACAAAAATCATATTTTACAGTGATTATATACTGACAAAAAAGTACAAATCGTTAAAAAATCGTCTGGTTTCGGTTCATGTACATAAAGATAATATTTTTACGTAAGAACTAAGACCAACTAGAAGAAAATCGACCGAAAAATTAAAAAGTGATAAGCAATGGATTGAATAAATCCAAAGTAAAAATACATAAAAATAACAAATAACACAGGTCAACAAAATGAAATTTATTATGTACGGTCAAAGGTTTCATAGTCAATTTGTATATACTAAGTACTGAGTATCAATCCCTTTAAATTAGTTTTTTTGAATTGGCTCTGTATCTCGAGATTTTCCGTTATAAAAAAAATAGGATGCTGTATCACATAATTTGCATTAAATCGAGAACCAATTCTTCGATTAAATAAAAAATTACCCAGAAGGCTAGAAAACAAATTGACCTTTAAATTACGTCTGTATGAATTTTGGATATTAGAAAATTGTTAGATTTGTGCAAAAAAAATAAAAAAAATATTGATCTGAAATGATGTTATTGACTTTAATAAAAAACGCGCTAAGACGAAGAAAAACGCGTTTGGCATAGTTAAAACGCGCTAAATCTAAATTGGCATTGCTTGTTTTTCGACTTCAAATTCGACTATTTGTAGTTGATTAAAGAAAACAAGCTATATTTTCATTTAATCTAATACAATACGCCTGAATTTCGCCGCAAAATCGTCAATCTCAATAAGGGGGTATACATTTTATGTAAAAATGTATGACCCCCTTTTTTTGTTTAAACTTTGGTATTAACTATATAAGGGTAGTCACTTAGATATCACGAAAAAGGTCGCAACATGATTTTTGAGATAAAAAAGTAGACGGAATAAGATGCAATTTTTACAGTGGTTAGATAATAATGTTGCTAGTTGATTATTCGCTAAAATTGAAACAGCGATATGAACTCCGATAGTCGATTTTTCATTTTAAAGAAACTGCCCTATTTGGACTATTACAAAATCGTCAACTTTTATGGGAAAAAAAATCGTCAAATCGTTATTTCGTCGCCCCAGAAAAGTTTAGCTTCGCCGACCATTCTTAAAAAAATTAAGTTAGATATGTAATATATAAATTTTGAATACTTTCTTTCGGAATCAAAAAAGCGTTTATTATGGTTTCTGAAACATTAAGCATTCATTTTGCTCCATATCCACTATTTTAGGTTTAATAAGTATTGTTTTGCTGTACACGCCACTGTTTGGTGATTGTGTCAAATTCTTCAGAGTTACAAAAACATACAAAGTAAAGTTAACTCTTGCTTTGCTTCATTTATACAAGAAATGAATATTAAAGAAAAAGGCGCCGTAAGAAAAATTCAACGGCGACTGTTAAGCAAAAGCATTCTCAGCCAGACGCAGCGGCCAATTAAATGTTTTAATATAAACTTATTAAACATTCAAATAAAATAAAATAAACCTTAATTATGCATGTTTGAGTATAACAGAAATCATTAAATTTTATTCTTTATATTAAATATATTTCAATTACTTGGTTTTCTTGTGTAAAGGTAGAAATACATAACACGCGTTTGTTCGTCGACGAATATCGTGCGCTTGAAAACTTTACCGCATGAAAAATAGCAAGTTACACAACATGCGTTACAAACGCCTTTTCTTTCAGCTTTTTTATTCATTTTTACATTGAAAAATGATCTTGGAACATTTTCGAATCCTTTTATTTGCAATACTGTGTATTTTTCAAACTATTTATTAAGATTTTTCTTCATGATTCTAATTTTTTTTAATTTTTTCTTTTTTGTTGTCGGCTGATTAGTTGTCAAAACAACACAACGCGTTAAAAAGTTGAAAGTTAACCAACTTTCTGCGGCAAACGCGTCTAAGAGTTTGCTATGTAACTTGTCGTATGCAAAAACACTATTATCTTATCAACTTTTTTTGACAGATGCCTACAGTTCGCACGCGCACTAACGCGTGCTATGTAACTTCACCTTAAGTGTGTAAGCGGATCGATAGTTAAAAATATTACGGCGCGCCGGCTTCTTGGTCGGCGTTAAATGATCGTCTTATTTCTCTGGACAGCAAGAAAAATAAACATAACAACAAAATTCTCAATTCTCAGCAGTAAAGTGCACTTATGGAGCACAAAAAACTAATTTTTGCAAATAAATTAAGAAAAGTGGTGTATGCGGCACAAGAAGTATTTTTACATTTACAATAAAGTAATATTAACTTCTATCTTCATTCATGAAAGTTAACAAAAAATTTTATTTTTCTTGGAAACATTTGTCCGAAGCAGTGGTGGAAATATAAAAGAAATCTATCGGGTATATATTGAGAAAACTTCATGTTAACCTTCTTTGTCGTTTTTCTCCACTCCAACTTTGTGGCGTGTAGGCTAAACTAATTGTGAGGCGACGATTTAGCTATTTTCGGCATACCAAAAATCCTCAAAATGACGATAAATCGTCAAATCTGGCAGTCGTGACTACAACAAAGTCTATGCTCACTCCCTATTTGTTTGTACCTTCTCTCCCACAAAGTAAACTTTGCGTGTGCGAAAGGGTTCAAAGCTTATGATACCACAAATCGTCGGGTGGTTACTGGTTTGCCGCAATAATAATTTATTCTTAATATCTGTAACCACCCGACGAAATATTGTAGGTCAAGATAAAATAAAAATATGTACATCAAATGTATGTACATATTTAAAAATTAGACAGAAAATATGTATAAAGGTTAAATAAATATTGATATTGAATAAGTGTGAGTAACGCCATATCTAACATTAATTCACAATAAAGGCCTGAATTCCTTTTTTTTTGTCAAACATTTACAAGTATCCTGCAAACTCAAGCACACACACACATACATATACACATTTACAAACATAAGCCTCTACTACAATTGCAAAGGAAAAAATTAAAGAAAAGACGGCCCTCTTTCATACTTCCGTAACTCAACACACATACACTAGTATTTTGCAAAATTTATTTAGACATTGAATTCACTAGCTTTCATTTCAAATGATTTTCTAATTTATGCCACGTTATTGGTTGTAAAGTACATACAAGAAAAAAAAATTTAATTTTGGAGAAAATTTTGTTTACTTGAGCACTTATTTCCTTGGAGCACGAGTACTTGTAACAACAAGTGTTAACATAGACCTTATTTTAGTTTAATTTCCTCTTGTTTTGGAAAGGCGAAAGAGTTTTTCTTTTGTAAATTTTAAATTACTGCTTGCTTGTTGATTTATTTTAGTGGTGGTTATTGTGGGCAGCAAGGAAGCTAATTAAATTATCTAAATATTTTTGATGAGGACATTATTGGAAAACAAATATCTTTATGTATGTATGTATGTATGTATTTTGTAGCATCCGAGTAAACACAAGCGTTGGAAAAAGTTAAGGTTAAGGTTAACTGCAGCCAATATTTCCATGCTAAACGGCTTTTCACCGCACAGGAAAAAAATTATTCACTTACTTTGAACCTCCCACCAAAAAAAAAATAAGGGGTGTTGTAAGTTTATAATGTGTTTTTTATGTATCTGTAGTATGCCTGTACAGGTCAAACGGTTGTTGTTTCTATTTGAAAGGCGACTTGATCGAGAGCAAGGCACATCAATCAGATACCCACATTACTACAACAAATATTACAACACTTGCACTTTATTGGTATAAAATATCATCTTACTTTTCAAAACAGGGTAGAATCGTCAAAGTGTACGAGTATGTTTCTTGTAGGAAATGTCAAACACAATACAAAACTGAACATTTGTTAGGTATTTGAGGATAACCCAAATAAAAGCATGTTCTTAGGCTTATACCTACACAATCCAAGTTTGACATTTGGCTGGGGGGACAATGACATTAGTCACCTGGTGTAGTGCTACCACCTAATAAATGTGCCTTGTTTGAAGAAAGTCGGTCCAGCCGGGTAGAAGATATCACATCTTTTCTAGATATCGGAGTTATTTAATTTACAACCAATTACGAAATCTTCAAACACAAGCACCTAAATGTTAGTGGGAACTTTTACTCCCCACTTTTTAATATAAAACACCCCACCCAGACTTTGTACTAACTGTTATTGTCATCACTGTAAAAAACAGCTGATATTGTTTATATTGCCATTTCATTTAGTTTGATAAAATGTAAAGTGGAGCTTAAAGAAGAGACAATATTTAGAAGATTATTTAAAATTTAGCTTTACATATTTAAATGAAAACGGTATATTAAAACAAACATATTTATGAACTTATATAATCGAATTTGTGTGCCCTAATTCTGTTGGACGATTGTATCGTCTTCTCTGTGGATGAAAAAAAAGCCGCACTTGGGATTCTTTAAAACAAATATTATTTATTGTCTATGCTAGATGGTTCGTGTATTTGCTTTATGATTTTATTCCAAACATTATACCAAACACATTTTTTTAATAGGTTTTTCAAACTATTTAATTTAATTTTTATGTTTTAAAAACATGGCAATAATATTTTTACTTTTTATTATCAAAGACAACAATCATTTTTGAAGAAAATAATTTAGAGAACTCAAAAGTATTTAAAAAAAAACGTCCTAATGCCCTAATTCTGTTCAACAATTGTATAGTCTTGTCTATGGACGAAAAAAAGAAGCAGTTGTGATTCTTTAAAACAATTATTATTTATTGTCTATGCGAGAAGGTTCGTGTATTTGCTTTATGATTTTGTTCCAAACATTATATCCAACACATATTTTTTCATGTATTTTTCAAACTATTGTACAATACTTTAATTGAATTTTTATGTTTTAAGAACATGGCAATAATATTTATATTTTTCATTATCAAAGACAACAACAATTTTTTAAGAAAATAATTTATAGAATTCAAAGACAAGAACTCAGAAGCATTTTCAAACAAAAACGTCCTAAATCTTCTTACTGAAGTAGGGCATTAAACAATCACAAATGCGACTTTTTTCGTGCATAGACAATATACAATCGTCGAACATAATTAGGGCATTATTTTCTCCAAAAATGGTTGTTGTCTTTGATAATGAAAAGTAAAATAATTTTTACCATGTTTTTAAAACATAAAAATTAAATCGAAATCGTCGAACAGAATAATGCCCTAATTCAGTAAGAAGATTTAGGACGTATTTGTTTGAAAATGCTTCTGAGTTCTTGTCTTTGAAGTCTCTAAATTATTTTCTTCAAAAATGGTTGTTGTCTTTGACAATGAAAAATATAAATATTATTGCCATGTTTTTAAGACATAAAAATCCAATTAAATTATTGTACAATAGTTTGAAAAATATATGAACAAATATGTGTTGGATATAATGTTTAGAACAAAATCATAAAGCAAATACACGAACCTTCTAGCATAGACAATAAATTATATTTGTTTTAAAGAATCAAAACTGCTTCTTTTTTTCGTCCATAGACAAGACGATACATTCGTCGAACAGAATTAGGGCATAAGGGCATTAGGCTTCATAGGGTGTCCACGACAAAAAAAAAAAGAACCATAAACCACATTTGGTGCGAGCCCCTGTTCTAGTCTATACTCGAAGAAAATCACCCAGCCGTTTTGAAGTTGTCATAAATTTTACAATATTAAAGTTATGCTACCGCGCGGGAGGTTTTTAATTTTTTTTTTTTAATTTTTGTTATTAATAAAATTCGTTTAACTGATGATGTCCACGATATGATGACAATGATAATTATGGAAAAATTAAAAACAAATAAGTTATTTTTTTTTTATTTTGACTTTGAAAATGCTTTGAAATGAGCAGATACTAAATGAACACTCTGCTCTTGCCTCTTTGTATGTTTGGTCTTTAGCTTAATTTTTCTTTTATTCCCTTTCACACCTTTAATAAATACCCTTATATCTGAATATATTTTAAATACTCTTGTGTGCTTATTGTTGAAGTTTCGCTTTTGTATGCCTTATAATGCGAATTTTGTGGGTTAATTGAAATATTAAAATTTTCGGTCATAGTAAAAATAATTAAAAAATTTTAATAAAATTGTTAGTTGATACTTGCCAACAATAAGAAGGTAAGCGCTATTCATCAAATAATAACATTTAATAAAACTTTATTTTAATATTCGGATAATTAGTTATAGGAAATATGTATTTTTGTCAGTCACACCCGTCACACCAACGCTGAAGTGCTATTTTGTCAATGCATGTCAAAAATAGAAAACAAGATCAAAATCCACTGGGAAAAGGTAATGAATAGTAAAGGAGAAGGTAATGCACAGAATGTATAATTTTTCATACCAGAATTCATTATGCATTAAACACATTCACCACAGCAAGCTACCGACTACCAAATGTCAAGGATATAATATACATTTTTATATGAGAATGATTCTTTTGAAGACAGCAAGACAATAACGGAATGCATTGTCTGGCTTTGCAAAAGAATACATTATTTTTCCCATTATTTATATAAATAATGATCACTTTGCTCGATGGGAAGAAACTTAAGGAAACTTAAGGCTCAGTTACCCGACTGTAATGTAAAGTAACTGCAACAGTATGAAACAGCTGATCGATATTGTTATGTGAAAAGTAATGAAAATGGTTATCAAGATGTAAGGTAACGTAATCTACTTTTCATATAAAAATATCTATCAGCTGTTTCCTACGTTGCAGTTGCTTTACATTACAGTCGGGTAACTGAGCCTTTAATGATCAAACAGAATTGCGACATAAACAGATTTTCTATACAAATTGACAGAAAAAAGCAGGCCTAAAGCAGTCGAAAGATAGAATCTATTTTATTTTGACAGCGTTTTTTCTTATGCTCTCACATATAAATATTCTCTCAACAATGTTATAATACTTTCAATAAATTTCATTCATTTTTAAACAAAACTACAAAGAAAAATAAGCACAAAAGAAAACAAAACAAAAATGAGAGAGCATTTGAAGTTACTGCCGTAGTTTTTATTACGGGCTTTGTTAATTTGACAGCGATTTATCCTGAAGTTGCGGACTTATTCTGTTTGAACATTTATGAAAAATATGAACTTTATTTAGAGAGAGAGAGAGAGACCCCCTAAAAACCGGCATGCCGAATTATTCGAGAACAAAAATTATTCAAAACGGGTTCATTTTAAGAACAGATAAAAACCGGTTTTCAGTTCCAGTTTCGGTTTTTGCATATTCTATTTCTGTGGCAATGTGGAATATTCGCGTGAGCCGACTCAAGAAAATTAAGCTTTATTATGCTGTAGTAGGCCGCAGTTCTGCTAGACTATATATCGAGCCATAACCGTCAAAAAAAAGCTTAAGCGACAAAATTTTCAAGCTTAATATTTTGGACGAAAATCTGTTCTTTACAATCGTAGATAATCGATTTTCATAAAAAAATTTATCGCTTAAGCTTTTTAGCGCTTATGGCTCGATATGCAAAGAAAAGATCACGCGAAAGTAATGCGTTGGAGCGATGGCGTCAATATTTCCCACAAACATTGCTTTTATTAAGTCGACTTAAGCGATTATTCCATATTGCCACGGATTTATACAAATATGAAGTGTTAACTAGAAATTAATGCAACTAACAACAGATCGACCGACCGACCGACCTGCCAATTACATTTCAAGCTTTCCGCTTTTCTCCATTAAACTCACAGGCTGTTGCATTTCCCTGGAGGTCTCTATAGCCACAACTGTGAGAATCACGCATGTACTCGATGAAGTTGTTGCTGTCGATGGTGATTGTGGCCTTTAAGGGGGCAAAGACGCAAACGTTTGTAAAGACTTGATTGCTTATCTTATCATAAATTTATGCATCTATTAACAATTGCTTAACTGGTCTTTCAAAAGTGTGTTGGTATGGTATGGGCGTTTGATTTGAATGAAGTCTTAATACGTATGTATGTATTTATTATTGTATGTATGTCTCAGTTGAAGTGCATGAGTTGGTGGGTGGCAAGAACTAACACTGTTTGCAAAAACAAAAATAAAACGAGGAAAAGAAAATGTAAAAAGATATTTCTTCCATAACACATCCAGTTCGTTATGACAGCCAGCCTTAATATTTTTACTTTTTATTGCTCTTGTTTTACTGAAATGTTAAAATGTTTCTAATTGATAAGTATGTCGGTCTGTCGGTCTGTCTGTCTGTATTTATGTACTAGTTACTTGGTGAAACATTTACCTTAATGTTCTTTTGAATGCTTCTACATTCACACATACATAACTACGATACATACGTAGTATGTATGTATGTATGCACATTCATAAAGTCAAATGTAAGTATGTACTCAATATTAATTTATTACACATTTTATGATCAAATGTACAATATGTAAATGTAATAGCTACTTTTATTTAGAGTGGTTATCATATATTGTTTTTAATAGCTATGCTATTTATTGCGCGATACAGGAGTTAGGACGTGATTTTAGTAACAAAAATAATCGACACTATTACAGTTGTAATATTTTGTTTGTTTTGATTTCTTTGTACTTAAAAGCAGAGTACGAAAATAAACGAAGCAAAAACAAAGTTAATATTATCATATTATATAATAATGCAATAAGCATTGTTATTTCACACATGAAATTTGTTTTGTATAACTAAGCAGCATAGCTATAACCAGTTGTATAAAGACCCCTCTCTTATTTTTTTTTCCTATACAAATTTTTTTTTTCGTTAGTTATGTTAGAATTATAATAGTTATTTCAAATCAAATTTTTTTATATTTATATAAAAATTTTATATCATATTTTTTAATCAATAAAGCTACAAATAACTTTTTATTTAGAAATGTTTTAATACTTCTCATTTAGTTTCAATTATTATCTGGTATAAAGACATTTTAAGCTTTCTAAAAAAATGTTATTTATTAAAATTTATGGCTACACCTTATATGATTCAAAGGACCCGAGAGGAAGAGCATGCGGTGGATCAGCAATTTTAATAAAGTCAAGACTCAAGCATTATATTATTGACAACATTTGCGAAGAACATTTACAAGCAACGAATATTTGTATCGAAAATTTTTGCACTAATTTTGTCATATCATCAATTTACTCCCCTCCTAGGTTCGCAATTACTGAGGACCAATACGAGAATTTCTACAAATCCCTTGGCCCTTGCTTCGTAGCAGCTGGCGACTACAATGCAAAACATACGTTCTGGGGTTCGCGTCTTATTACACCTAGAGGTCGGGCATTGTTCAACACAATTTCAAAAATGGGCTTGGACGTAATTTCGAGTGGGGAGCCCACTTACTGGCCTACGGACATACAAAAAATTCCGGATGTTATAGATTTTGGAGTCATGAAAAATATTTCTAGGGAATTAGTTCATGTTGAAGCGTCTCAAGATCTTTCCTCCGATCACTCTCCCACGATCGTTACAATTTGTAGCCCACTAAGTAGTGACTTACCTCACCCGTATGTGAAGACGATCAACCGTGTTAATTGGATGGGGTTCAGAAAATATCTCAGTACTCATTGTACGGAAAACATTATACTAAGAACATCCGAAGATATTGAATTTAACATTGGCAATCTTATCAAAAATATAATACAGGCTGCTGAATATGCGACTACCTCCTACCCGCAGACTGGATTTAATAGAATTTATTCTACGGATATTGAACGTCTTGTAAGTGAAAAAAGAAGAGCTAGAAGGGAATGGCAACAGCACAGATCACCACAACATAAAATCAGATTTAAAGAGTGCACTAAACGACTCCAAGACTTGCTTGCATTTGAAAAAACTGCATCTTTTAAAAACTATCTGGAAGGTCTTGATGCCACACCAGCATCTAATTACTCCTTGTGGCGCGCTGCTAGAAAGCTTAAAACACCTGTTGCGTTTAAACCACCTCTGCGTACATCTACAGGGGGTTGGGCAAGAAGCGATACTGAAAAAGGTAAACTATTTGCTGAGCATTTAAAATCAGTATTTACCCCTAACTCGTGTACTGGTGTTATTGATTTGCCGAATGTAGTGGCGCTACCCCCTCGACCCATAAAATTTAGAACGTGTGATGTACAAAAAGTAATTGCTGAACTTAACCCGAAGAAAGCTCCGGGTATTGATGGAATTAGTAACCAGATGCTAATAAAGTTGCCTCGTATTGCAATTAGAATCCTATTATTTATTTTTAACGCCATTTTACGACTGGAGTATTTTCCAAATAGCTGGAAGCTTGCCAAAGTTAAAATGATTCCAAAGCCGGGCAAAGACCTTACCAAGGCTGAGTCATACAGGCCAATAAGTCTGCTATCAACAATGTCAAAACTTTTCGAAAAACTGCTCATGACAAAATTGTCCCCAATTCTAGTTAGTAATGGGTGCATACCGGACCATCAATTTGGTTTTAGAAGTCAGCATAGCACCATCGAACAAACTCATAGATTGGTTCAATTTATAAGAAGAACATTTGAAGAAAAGAAGTATTGTTCTGCGCTGTTTATCGACGTTTCTCAGGCATTTGATAAAGTGTGGCATGAAGGTCTTATTTTAAAATTGAAATCATATTTACCAATAAATTTTCTGAAGCTATTAGAAAGTTATATTACTACCCGGAAGTTTACGGTTGTGGAAGGAGACTTCATGAGTGTGCCCGAATCTATATCATCCGGTGTGCCACAGGGGAGCATACTGGGGCCAGTTTTGTATTTGATTTACACTTGTGATATGCCTTTGAGCAGCAATATTCATACATCTACGTTTGCCGATGATACAGCCTGCCTTAGTATGCACGAAAACCCTCACGAGGCTTCCCGATATCTACAAGAACATATTACACAACTGGAACTATGGTTAAATTTATGGAGAATCAAAGTAAACGAGCAAAAGTGTGTCCAGGTAACATTTACCCTGCGAAGAGATACTTGTTCCCCTATTCGAATCAACAATCAAGTTGTTCTTCAACATTCACACGTAAAATACCTTGGTATACACCTTGATCGACGGCTTACATGGAAGCCCCATATTGACTCAAAGCTAACACAAATGAAACTGAAATTAACTCAGCTACATTGGCTGATTGGTAGAAATTCTTCACTCAGTCTAGATTGTAAACTTTTAATATACAAGACGATTTTGAAACCAATATGGTGCTACGGAATACAGTTATGGGGCACTGCTTCAGCTTCTAATGTCGAGAATATCCAACGAAGGCAAAACAAAATTTTACGCTTAATAACATTGGCTCCATGGTATATAAAAAATTCAAATATACATCGTGATTTAAATATGCCACTAGTGACTGAAGAAATTGCAAAATACGCTGGCAAATATTTAACAAAACTCGAGCCACATCCTAATCCGCTTGCCCGTAATATTTTGAACTTTACTGGACACATCCGCCTAAAAAAGAGGGACACATGGGCTCTTATTCATAGCACTCCAGATGGGACTTCTTGAAAATACTTTATTTTTTTCCTTTTGACTATCACTACTTATGTATTATATATAACTATTACTAAGCTTATGTCCGACACTGGTCGGGCCTAATTATATTTTTAGATTTAAGATTTGAATACTTATTGTTAGTTCATATATGAAGATACAATAAATAAAAAATCATGCATTCAAAAAAAAAAAAAAAAAATTTATTATGAAATAAAAAACATATGGGATACAGTTGACCTTGCAGGCCATGTCTGTAGGTTAGATTAGGTTCGGTTAGGTAAGGGTGGTAGTCAGAATCCCGGGCTCACTTAGACCGTTTTTTTCCATTGTGATACCACGAAGACTCTGTTTATCAATATAAAGCTACTAATACGTTGCACTTCAACACTGGCTACGTCAGAAAGTTCCCGGAAGTTAAGAGCGCCAATTGTGGCCATTCACTTTTTGGCTAGTCCAAGATAGTGACACAGTAAATGTTCTACACTTTCCTCTTCATCGATATCGATGTCGAATGTGAGACAGTGTCCGGTTCCTATTTCTTAAAATCAAGGAATCTGTATTTTTCTTATTTAGATGAGGCCATAACTGTCTGGTGATCACGCAATCATTTCTTGTGGCCCACCTTCAATTTGTTTCATCTTCTGTCTTGCGTCTAAGACTGAGTTTGCAAGAGCGTAGTGGTAAGCCCACACATTTAAATTCCAGTGGAACTTGTAAGTTTGTGCTAGTTCAATCAGGCTCATCAGCCCTGTAGTTCCCTTAAAAGCCTCTATTGTCCGGGATCCACATGATCCTAATATTAAACTGCCCTGCCTTCTCGTTTAGAGATGACCGGCAGTCGAGGGTTTTTTTTTTTTTGTTGTTAGAAGCGGGGATTAAAGAGCCGCTCGTGTATGTTAATTAAAGTCGTTGAAATGATATTCACTTTCAACCAATCTGCAACTGCCTTTATAGCAAGGATAGCTGCCTGGTAAACACTGCAGTGATCCGGAAGTCACTTTTCAATACAAAGAGCTAAAGTCCCTGAAAATACTCCATAACCTACACCTTCTTGTCTTTTGGAGCCGTCCGTCAACACTTTTCCTTCTGCCTGAAGTATCATTCCTCCACAATTCGGTGGATGGTATCCAGGTAGAACAGAAGAGGTTTGCTTAATCCTCCTCCCCCAAGCATCATCGTAGAGTATTCTACAGTGGCCGGTATCATTTCCGTTTTACAGAGAAGTACAACGATGACGGATTGCTGAGGTTATTGCTATCACCTTTCCTATTAGGTGCTATGGTAGCAGGTGCTGGAGCATCCCCCAATGCATCCCTAGGAGTCATATACAAGGATGCAAGTCCTTGAACGTTGTGTAGCATATGTAGATACAACTTTTTCTCCAGGGACGGCCACCACACGATGATCTCATACATGAGAATTGAGTGTACTATGGCAGTATAGATCCAGTGAACGATTTTTGGGGGGGAAGAACCTAGTTTTTTCCAATGTATTTCTTGCATAGATAAAGTGAAATTTTTGCTTTCTTTAGCATCTCTAGAATATGAGTTTTGAAACTCAGCTTAGAGTTAAGAATATCCCGGAGATATTTTGCAGTGTTGAACACTTTTATCTCCGTGTTATTAAGAGTAATAGGTTGGAAAACAAGTAACTTATACTTCCTGGAGAAGAGGACTAGTTCCGTTTTATTGGGATTAATGGTAAGGTTTTGCTGCTCTGTCAATCTTGTTAAAAATGAAAGATCATCCTGCAGGATATCCCTTAGAGAAGAGAAGAATTTTCCTCTGACAGCTATTGCACACATCATTAGCATAAGCAACGATTTCGCACCCCCCACGACTCTAGAGAGGATTTAAAGCTAGATTACACAACAGTGGCAAAAGAACTTCTCGCTGTGGTGTAGCCCTATTTAAAAACCTGGTTTGCCTAGAATCTTCTGTATAAATGTTCTGAAGACACATTATACCAAAAACCTAAGTATCACACGATTTTATAAATTTTTTTACTAAACAAGATTGTAACCTTAAATAGGCCGTAAAATGAGTTTCAGATGTAAACTCTTAAAACCCTGATACACGTGTATCTTTTTTTAGTTTCCTCTACAAGAATTAGTAGGCAGAACATTATTATTTAAAAAAAATTATTTTGTTGCACAGTGTAATTATTAACTTCGGTTATAACGAACTTCGCCTATATCAAACGCACGAATTATGCCGTTTTACCGAGTTCATCATAACCGAACTCCTCTGTGCTATCGAACAAGTGTCTAAAAAAGAAATACATAGTTGTGTAATTGCTGTCTTCAGTTTGTTGCATTAAATTTCCTCATAAAATCAATTATTTTAAGACTCATTCTGACTGACTGACTGACCTCGGTTTGAACTTTATGTTTGAAAACTGAAATTTTTTTTTAATTTTCCTTTTTTCTATCGAATAATGTTACTTTGTTGATTGCCTTTGATTGCATTTTAATTTATGAAAGTGTTTCTTTATGCAAAATATTTATTTTAAATATTTGCCAAACTATTATAATGAAAACACTTAAGCAAAATATTTATCTTGCACAAACATGTTGTACATTTTCTTACTTGAACCCCTCTTTCAATTCATAAACTCCTTGTAATAATTCTATAAATGACTATGCTGTCTGGTTAGTGAAATGAAAGAAAAAAATTAGAACAGAAACTGCATACAAAATCAATTAACGCAGGTGTTAAATTCAAACTTCATTTGGAAAGTTTTACTTTTAAAGCTTTCCAATTTAAAAGGAACGTAATTAATCATGAAACATAATATGCAAATAAAAAGTAATATTGAAAATAAATTTTACATACAAAAATATAATAGTAACGCCGGTTATACTTGCAAATTAAATGACTTTTAAACAAATATAAAGTATACTTTGAGGAGTTACGCTTTATAATTTCTGCAAAGCGTTTTTAGGCGAAATTAAATACTTAAATACTATTTTATATTTATATTTAAGGTCGCTCTCTCTAGCTGTTGGTTTAATTTGTTTTGCTGACTTGTTTTGCAAGAATAAGAATACTTTATTATACGTGTTTGGCTAAATATTAATTTTTTTCTTATTATAATTTTGCATTTAATAAGTGATTTGTCAATTCAGAAACAGGAAATTTCTGCATTTTTTAAACCGCAACCCATTAATCATAATTTTTTTTTAAGTCCCCTTTGAGATTTTCCTTCTGGTTGTTTCACATGACAAATTTAATAGAAAAATAATAATACAAAATATAATTCCAAAAAGTGGGCATCATTTTTGCGCACAATGACCCCGTGAGTTAAACAAGCTCTTATTAAAGTTTTGTTAAATAATAAGAAGATATGTAGTATATTTTATATTGACAATGATTTTATGTAAGTAAGTGAAACATATTTGTCAAGCATTATTTATTTATACTTTAATGTTCAAAAGATCTATCTTGTTTTTATAAAGTCAAATATTTGTTTTTAATCTTTTGATGGGAAATAATATTTTTTTTATTTACATTTGTTATTAAATAAATTTAACTACTTCAAGTTGATAGTTTATTTAAGAATTTCGGTCCAGATTAGATGTATCCATAAGAAAAAAACCGGAAGTTAATCAATATGTACACATATACATGTGTACATACATAAATACGAATATATAAATTAAATTAATTTAAGCCCAGTCAGCATTTTTTGAAATTAATAATCATTGGTCTTTTTCGTCTCCTCCTCGCGAATAAAATAATCACTTATGCGCTCGTTTTCGAGTAGAAAATTACTGTTGTTTCGGGAGAAAATGGTACGCTAGCCAAGCCTATCAAAGGAAATTTCACTTGTACTATAAAAATAACTTTTACAGCGACTATCACTTGTACTATAAAAAGAACTTTCACAAACATCATGAAAACTGTCTGCCCGGCTTCAATATTACTTAGAAAATGTTCTTGGCAATCCACTGTTTTCATTTTAAAACATAATAGTTATTCGGCTTATTTTTTTTTTGTCAATCTTTTAATTTTTTTAGTTGAAATTACAGTTTTTTTTACTTACTTACTCATTCTTTTATGTAGTTGGTCAACAATTAATACCGAGCGGGCAACTCCACGGGCATAGTGTAAATTAATTTCTAATTTTTTCATAAATTCATAAATTCTATTTTGCAGATTAAATAGTTTTGTTTTAGGTATAACTTCCCATGCATAAGACAACCTTGTCGTCAACTTTTATTTATTTGTTATTTTAATGTGGAAAAATTTTACATTTCTGCGTTTTTTCGCGAATAATACGTAGTTTTTCATATTAATGAAGACAATTGCTGCATAAGCTGCCGAACGAAATTTTAAAGGATTCTAATAGAATTTAAATTGATATATGTATGTACATATGTTACCTTAATATGGAAAGGGGCTTTCTATATTAATGTAACAATATGTATTTTGAAATTTACCCAAATGTTTGAGAGGACTTGCAGGTCTCTGGGCGTATTTTACAAATTATTTAAATGAACTCAACAGTATGGGTTTCCTGAATTTTAAAATAACTTATATATAATTTTGTACATAATATATATATATATATATATATTATATATAGTTTTATATATAGTTGTATTTATAGTTTCAGATATAATTTAATATATAATATTATATAAAATTGTATATGAAGTTTTTATATAATTCTATATATAATTGTATGCATAATTCTATGTATACTTTCATATATAATTTTATATATAGTTTAATATATAATTTCATTTCTAGTATTATATTTAACTTTATATATAACAGTATATAAAATTTTATGTGAAATTTTATATATATTTTTATATATAGTTTTATTTATAATTGTATGCATAATTTTGTATATAGTTTTATATACAATTTTATATACAACTTTGTATATAATTTTATATTTAATTTTAGCATATGTAATTTTATATATAATTGTTTAAACTAAACTATAACTGAGAAGAACAATACACTACACTACGAACTCATTGGGAACTGGTTATTTACAACTTTCTTTTCTAGATTTAATTATTTTTTTTACAACTTCCAATGTGTGTAAAAAACTAGATATAGACAAAAAATCCTAGCAACAAAAATATTGGAACATTTTACTTGATTTTTATATCAAGATTTTAAGACAGTTTTTTGAAAATAATATATATTTGCTCAATTCATAACCTATTGTGGGAGTAGTTCGCACATGAGTTGTTGGTAATTTCAATAAAAACAATGTTTATAAACAATTGTTTGCATAACAGTTACCAACAACGTTTGTACCAACTACGACTCCTACAATAGGTTTTGAATTGAGCAATTGTTTTTTAAAGTATTTTACTAAATTATCTGTGGCAATAAGGAAAAGGAAAAATACCTAAGTATATTTTATCAGTTTTTCACAAGATCACTTTGAAACTTTAAGTGATTTTTTTATCTGTGTTCCTATTTCTTCGGAAGCCTATTAGTCGAAGAGTTTTAAAAAGAAACTTTAAATACATTTAATAAGAAGTCCAGCTACAATATAATTCAAAAAGTAATCGCGTATTGAAAAAGAAATATTTTGCTTTAACTTTCTTCAAAAATTTACAAGATAAACTGAGATTTCTCACAGAAGTGCTTTTAAACTGGGAATATCTAATATCTAATGGTATCTTAATCTCAATTTTATCTTAAGTCTACTTAAGCGTATTTTTTATTTTGCTTTTCGACATATGTAGATATCTTTTACTAACGAAAAAAAATATCAATTAGAACTTTAACTTTCTTTAAAATTGTCACAAATCAAACCATTTTTTGCACAATTAGGAATTAATAAATTGTTTCATAATCTCAGTTTTAGCTTAAGTCGACTTAAACACTTTTTCTTTTCGATACAGATATATTTTAGTATGGAAATAAAAAGCCATTTCAATTAACCTTACACTTTTGTTATATTTTTTTTTATTGAATTCAGATCAAAATCATATTTTTCTGCCAATTATTATTATTATTTTTTTTCTTTTACAACAATAAAATTAAATTATGTATTATGTATGTGAGAGCTGTTGATTCCTGCTACCAGCAAAAAAAAAATACCACAATTATATATAAATATATGTATGTACATATGTATGTATGAAAAGGGATATAAAAATATGTAATTTAATTTTTAAATAAAATTCAATTAAAGCGCAGGTTTAAATTGCTACTGTAAATGCACCGCACAACACCAGTATGTATGATTGTCATAACACAAAAAAAAATTATTTAAACAAAAAAAAAACACACTTGTTGCTACTTTCAACACTGAAACAAAACATACACTATTACAAATTACGTACTTTTTTACACAATTTTTTTGCTCTCTTTCTCTCGCTCTTGGTGTTCTGCTCGTTGAATGCACAGTTTTGATTTTCGTTCGATTTCCTTTTTAAGTTAGACGATGTGCATTAACCTGTTGATTGACTATAAATGCCTTCCAAGCAGTTTCAACATCATTTATTTATACCGTTATTCTGTGAACACACCGACAAGCTTACACTTACACTTGAGAATTGTACGCACGAATACACCGACACGTTTCCATAAAGTATGTAAATGCCACGACAAAGTCACACGTACCGTATACGTAATACACCAACACTTATACGTTGGGCAAAATTCACGAACTTGATGAAATTGTCTGTCTGTCAGTTGTTGAAGCAGTTAAAAATAAGGCTACACGAAGTTATTAAAACGATTTGTAACGAACACGGTTAACAGCAAAGCTAAACGGAAATACACTTATACATTGGCATGTTAAGCACACACAGACATACACACACACACACACTTGCAAAGTATGTTAGTTATCATTTTCAGCATGTACAGTGAGACCATTTGAAAAACATTCGGTAGTTGAACTTGACCAAACACTCATTCGATTTAAATGCTTAAAACTTTTGTTAAAATGATGCAGATAAAAAATATAAATACATACATACATACATATGTACATACATACATATATATGTACATTAGAGTGGCCGTTAGTTGTATGGAGGATTTTTTTTGTTGATTTCTTTTATTCTCACCCCCCAAATCGGTTCAGTTTTATGTAAAAAAATACAAAAAAATTTCATAGAGATAAGTTGTGTTTTAGGGGGTGCGTCCGGCCCTCAAAGTTAGCGCGCAAGCCCATATATTCAATGTAAGTTTTTTTTATTTATTTATTTTTTTTTTGTTTAGTTTTTTTATGACTATACTTAATATATGTATGAAATAATTTAATAGATATAACTCTTATTGTAAACGCTTAGTCAAATAATTTCCATATAAATGCAATTGCGGTATGTATAATTTTTGGTATTTTGTTGGTTATTTTCTTCATTATTTCCTAAAATATTAATTTTAGCAAAAAACTTTCTTTGAGACTAATGTTGTAGACTAGAAGAGCTAAAATATTGCCATATACCATATGCTTGTAAAATGATTTTTTAAAAAGATAGTCATATGCAAAAAATTACATTGAAAAATGGGCGGACGCACCCCATAAAACACAACTTATCGGTATAAATTTTTTTTGTACTTTTTTACATAAAACTGAACCGATTTGGGAGGTGAGAGTTGAGGAAATAAAAAAAAATATATAAATAACGGCCACCCTAATATACATACATATGTATGTACATATGCATGATTTTTAGTAAAAAAATTTAATAAATTAAAATAAAAAAATAAATAAAAAAAAATTAAAAATAAATGATGAAACAGAATAAAGTCTGCAACTTCAGGAAAATCCCTATCAAATGAATAAGGCCCATAATAAAATCGATGGCATCAGTGTTGCCAGTTTTTTTCTAGATCTTATCCCCAATTTTTAATTTGTCATCAAGTTGAGTTTTTTTTATTCAAATTTTTTATTTTGTGAAAAAAATAAAATGTTTTTAATTTTATTTGAAAAGTAATGACGAAAATAACAAATTTATTAAAAAAAATCTCATTTATATCATTCATATTAATTTAATTTGTTCTTATAAAACTTGTAAAGAAGAAATTACACATACATACTTTAATATACACAAGTATATAAAAAATTTTCGTCAAAGTTTACCATTTCAAAAACTTCAGAATCGAAGTATTCTGATTCATCAACCTTAGAGACTTTATTGTACATAGAACTCGTACTAAAAAGCTTTAGCATTTAAGCAGAATGATTAAATTTGTCACAACAAATTGAATTATTTTTAAAGTGTGTGTTTATTCTAAGAAGTGCTTCCAACAAGTCGTATTGCATTTTGTTATGGATTTTTGTTTTAGGGCTAATAAATCAGTGCAAATTAATCTCAATTTTTGGTTTAAAATGTGTTTAAACCAGCAAATCTATAAATCAATACAGTATTTAAAGCATCTGTAAACGCATAAAATTGGGCGTTTAAACTACCAATACAGGCCATATGGTTTTTTTACTTACAGACCATATGTTTTGCATTAAAGAAGCACTCAAATTTTTTCCAAGCCTCTACTTTTTCTTCAGATCATTTTCCACTTGTTTTCTTACACTCTATTATTGTTTTATACATTCCACTTCGCCAGGCATAAATATAATTCCTTTTTCAGTAAAATTTGGCGACCTTTAATTAAAATTTCTTAACTTTTTTGCCCCTTTTGATTGTACAAAGAATTGATAGCCTGCTGCAAAACAGCTGTCTTCTGACATTTATTCTAGTGCTGCCACATTATTATTTTTAAACTACACATAAGGTATGGTTCACGGATTTACTCCTGTTAAGTTTAAACTACATATAAATTTGAGTTTAGTTTAACTAAACCAGCGTTTAAACTTTGACTGATTTATTAGCCCTTAAGCCGAAGGTCCATACAATCCGTTCTTTGCATATGCGTGGTATGCGTTTCTGTACATTCTCTCCGATTCTAAATTAAAGTTACATGCAATACGTCTTATGCGCAATTATTTTTGTTGTTTTAATGCAAAAAGAGAAAAAATTTAAATTCACCACACGAACATTTGGTTACAAAAGAGAGCACGATGCATGCGACGGATACAAAAGTAGAAAGTAAACCTACTTTATCCTTCCTATGCGTCTATACGTTCTTAATCTGCCTTCATACTTCTTCTTTACTAGAAAACATTCACTGTGAATAGTAACACACATTTTTAGACTTGACAGACGCATATTTCTTAGTTCAAAAATCATTCTTGTTACCATCAGTTATGAAAAAAATCCCCTCACATTTGGTTATCTTCCACAACAAATCCCCAGTTTCCCAATACGAAATTTTCATCCCCAATCGGGAAAAAAGCACCAAATTTGCGGACTAATCCTCTAAACTGGCAACACTGGACGGCAGTAAGTTCATATGCTTTCTAATTTTTGTTTTATTTTCTTTTGTGCTTATTTTTCTTTGTAGTTTTGTTTACAAAATGTATGAAATTTATTGAAAGTATAGTAAAATTTTTGAGAGCATGAGCAGTGTTGTTGTTTCTAAGGATAAAATCTGCAAAATTCAAAAATTTTTCACGAAAAAATCTGCAAAATCTGCATTTTATTTTTAAAATCTTCAAAAAATCTTCAAAGCAATTTTTTAAACAACTTTTTTTTATATTTTATTAAAAAAATTTACATAAATATGGATGTACATGTACAACATATATATTTTTATAGAATGACTATCAAAATATGTTATTAAGAATTACGTACACAAGCGTAATAGCACAAAATAGGTAATATTCGTAATAGGTAATATTCATAAATATTATTTTGGGTTACAAAACGTTTAACAAAGAAAAATTTGTTTTGCAAAGCTTTCGTAAACTAAAACTATTTTTTATGAATACGGCAGAATAAGCTTAAAAGCTTCAACCAAAAATCTTTACAAGCTAACATCTTCGATTTTGAAAAAATTTTTAATTTCTCATTACCTTTTTACAATTAGCTGCCGCACTGGTTGACGTATACTGATGAGGAAAAGCCGCCAATTTTCCACACGCAAAGTTTACTTTGCGCAAAGTCTTGAAGATAAAATAATATATTCTCTACGATGTTTCCTAAGTTCAAAAATTTTAACTCTCTAAACTATGAGTCAGTCACACATAAAAGAAACAAGAAGTAGTAGCAGTATTAGGAAAATTAAAAAAAAAATTGCACTATAATTGGAGTTGAAAAATCTGAGTTTTTAGCCCAAAAATCTTCAAATCTGGATTTCGTGTTTTTGGAGGGTAAAAATCTGCAAAATCCGGATAAATCTGCATTTCTGGCAACCGTGAGCATGCGCATTTATATGTATCTGAGAGCATAAGAAAAAACGTTCTTAAAATGAAATAGATTCTATCTCACGTCTGCTTTCTAGGGCTGTTTTTTTTGTGCCAATTTGTATGGAAAATGTGTTTATGCCGCTATTCTGTTTAATCATTAAGTGAAATTTGTTTGCTGATGGTTAAGCATGTCTAAAAGCATTTCATTGGTGCTTTACCACATCATCAGTGGACTTAAAATACACATTTTGACCAGTCACAAACCTCTTATCTTATGCACAGACTGTCAAAAAAACATTTGAGAATATAGTGATTACGCTTTTTTGTGCAAATATTTGCCTAAATGTGACCGTACTTTTAGTGACCAGAATTGTTTGAGATGTTTTGGTTCCATAACAATTCTGCCAGTATGTTTCCATAATGCCATACAAAATAAAATTAATACTGCTTTTTTGTCTATAGAAATATTCACAGTATTTTCATGGAAGAATCCAAATTCAATTAATATGGAGCATTTTTAAAATGTGCATAAAAAAATTATATAAGTTTCTGCATTATTTATATGAATTTTTATGGCATAACAGTTATAATTTCTTTTTGTTGTAACATCACTGCAATCGTTAACCACTGTGCCTGCGCAGGAAATGGCTAAAACAGTGTTGCCTACACTTAATATTCGCAAGTGTCTCTACATTTATTTTCGTTATACTAATCCTGTTGCATATTTGCTTAAAAACAAAAAAAAAAAAAATAAATAAAAAACTATTTTTAAAAAACAGAAATTGTATGTTGTGGCATTTGTGTACTTCGGCAGTCATGTCGTCAGTTGGCTTCTGGTTTGCTGCAGACTTAATATACTTTGAATTTACTGTGCCGCAAACCGGAAACCAACCGACGATGTGTGTATAAAAATGACTTTGAAAATGAATGGGATTAAGGAAACATTTTGTATGTGTTTTTAATGTCTTTTTGAAAAGCAATAACAACACAATTAACTACAAGCATATATAAATACATACATGTGTACATATGTATTCTTCGTCTTACATATTATTATTGTTAACACACATACATGCATGCATACACACACATACACACACATACCTATAACCTACAAATAAAAACGCATAATCCCTGTGTATAGTTAGGTATTTTTAATTTAAGAAAACAAAAATGGAATTTTAACTGTTTTCATTGTTATACTTAACTGTTATTATTATTAAAAACATACTCATGTTATAAGGGAGAAATGTTTTTATATTTATTTATTTTTTTTTCAATAACAATTGTATTTAATACGTATGTCAATATTGTTAAATGGAAAATGTATAGTTATTAATAGGACTAACCATATTGCTTTAGATGTAATGGAGAGTTGATTAAAGTCTTTCTAGAAGGACGAAAATGCTAATGAATATTTTTGTTCCAACAAAAAATCAATTTAAGATTTACAGGCTTAACAAAAATGGTTTCCTGAATATTTGAAATGCGCGTGGAAAAATTCTTACACCCCCTACAGCATACTGGACAACAGCATTTAGTATTTGAAATCTATTTTTGAAAATTTATTTATTTTTTATTAAAAAAAAATAATTGATTTATTTCAGTTGTATTCGCTTAATTAAATAGAAACTATTTTATAATTTAATTTCCACTAAAAATGTTTCAATAGCGCAAATTTTTCTTGTATCAGTTCATAGTGTTAAATTTCAAATTAATTCATTATTATAGTTTTAAAAATTTATAGTTTCTAATTCGCTAAGGTCGACACTACGAATAGCGAGACAAAGCAAATCTTCATGGAAATGATCATTGAGGTATATTTAGCTCTCATGTGAATCATATGGGTACCTACGAGTAAGTGAAATGTGTAGGTATAAAAAAAGTAATTTGTTTTTAGGAAAGTATACATTTGTATTTATTACACTACACAAAATTTTTTTGCACACAGTGCAGGTCATAGCATAAAAGATAGATAAAATAATAAGATAATATACATACCAGAAAATAAAAATGAGTACTCAAACAATTTTACATAATTAAATAGTCTTAATTTTAGTAACTGCGTATAATGATAACTATAACGCAAACAATTCGTATGCTAACATATTTTCTCTCAACCAACTAGGACTATATCAAATTCCAACATGCCAGAGCATCTTCTACTTTGTTTATGCAAAAAAAAACTGAAATAAGCTACAACAAAAAAGGCACATGCGTATCAAGCGCATTGACTCTCTGGCATACTTATAGTAGTAGTAGACTTATACTCAGAGTATGGATATTTAGTAGAGATCGACCGAAGGCGTTATTTTTGGCCGAAGCCGAAGCCGAACTTCGGCTAAAATCCTAAACTTCGGCCAAAACCGAAGCCGAAGCCGAATGTTTTAAATTTTAAAAATGATACTTGTTTTATATGAATTAAGAAAAAAGTTTGCTTTTTTGAGATCACTGAAATAGCTGTAATATCTATTGGATACATAACAAGAAAAATAAAACTATTTTGCAATTTCTAGATTGCTTTTTCATATGATCACTCACAAGAACGTCCAAGTAAAAGAAAATAGAAAGCAACAGGTTTGTATTTCAAAGCAACCCTTTCAAAACGTTAAACACAATAGAAACTGTCGGCGAGCAACGACCAAAAATAATGTTATTTTTCAAGCTTGGAATGAAAAATATTCGGCTTCGGCTAATCGGCCGATTTTTGCCATAGGCCGAATGTTGGCCGATTACCAATTTTTGGCCGAAGGCCGAAGCCGAAGCCGATTAATCGGTCGAACTCTAATATTTAGCCAAGGAAAAATATACGCATAATACTCGGGATATTTATTCATCATTCGCCACTATATACATACATTTATGTATATAAAATGGAATGGAATGTGGGTGTGTGTGGGTGGCTGCTTAAAAACATGCTTTAGGTGTGTGTGTAAATAAAATAGCCTTGTATATACGCATGTGTACCCGATTAATAGTCAGAGTATTTTTATAGTCATGCGTATTTATATTTAGTGGTTATTACTTTTATGAAAAAACTATTTGGGAATTTTTTTCTTAAAAAATTTTATAGTCCAAATGTAAACCTACCCGTTGGCTGATGGCTTGGCAGGCAGACTCCATAGTAGCCGTACTATTGCGTGATGGATATTTTCTTCTGAAAGCGACTAGGAAATTGGTTTATTATAAGCTTTAGATTTGAGATAACCTCCGTTGCGTGGAAGCCAATTTACATCATTTTTGCCAATTTACATCCTTTGCTAAAAGGTCGAGTTCATCCTACCCCACGGGGTTAAAGGCAGTGATGCCAATTTAGCGCCTTTCGCGCTAATTTTAGCGCGTTTTAACTATGCCAAACGCGCTTTTTTTCGTCTTAGCGCGTTTAATAAAAAAAGCGCTAAATTAGCGCGTTTTGATTAAAGTTAAAAATATCATTTCAGTTCAATATCTTTTTAATTTCTTGTATAAATTTAACATTTGTCTAATATCCAAAATTTAACTTTTTGTTTAAATTCGTTAATGATTCAGATGTTGCAAATAAAATTCCCTTGACTGTGGTTAGAATTAAAAACGCATTTTAATATTCACTCTTATCGTGAATAAAAGTTCACGTGAAAAGTCTTCCCTTTCCCTAAAATTGCGATCGCCAATGTTTGCGTTGTTGTTGTGTCAGTATACTATTTTCTAATTTTGTTCGCCATTTTTTTGTTCACGGCAAATAGTTCACTTCAAAAAGCATTTGAATCGCAACACTATTCGACAATTTATATAAGTTGTTACAAAGTTTGACAAATAAAACTAAAATAAAAACTAAAAATTTTAAATATTTGGAAGGCGAGACCGATTCTGTATTAAATGATTTTAGATATTTAGGATATAATTTCGAAGAAGCAATATTGCATAATCTGAAAAAGAGATACTAAAAAATTAATTTTACTCGTATTTACTAATACATACATCGACCTTTATTAAAATTTAATTTAGCGCGTATGAAAATAGCGCGTTTTGACTATAAATTGTTGATAATGCTGTAACTTAGCGCGTTCTAGCGCGTTTTGAGAAGGGGTATAGCGCGTTTGGGTTATAAATAGTTGGCATCGCTGGTTAAAGGGATGATTTTGAGCAGTGTCTAAACTCCGATGAGTGATCGAGCTGTGCCGGCAATGGTTGAGGTATTCTCTTGGAGACCTCGCTGTGAGTGTAAGCAACTACACTCGTGGCGTGAGAACTTGGAGAATCGTACGTGGTGGCTGTTGGCTGCTACCAAAATCGCTGGGAGAATAGTTTTGGCTTTCTAGTGTTAAACCAATGCTAGTGGTTGGTGGGACGCGGTCAGACAGACACTATTCTAGATGCTGTTGTCATACAACAGATAGTACTGTTTTGACAAAGTTGTTACGGCAAAAAGAGTTTAGTTAGCACTGAGTTCCTCAGCAAGGTGCTCGACGTAGTACAGGGATAAAAAACTATGATCGAAGATTGCAACCTATGTGCCTTGAGGAATGGCCAGAGGGTTCATTATAAAAGGGTGCATGGAAGCGATGGTAGGCATCTAACCTACACCCGGTGTTTAGACCACCGTGAGATAAGGCCGTAAAGGTACACGCAAAGAAAAGATATGGTTGTAAAATGGTTGAGAAAACAATATTATGTTCTGTGAAACAAATGTGTGGTCGTTGAGAACTAGCTATTGTTATTTTAAACATTAATTTCGTTACGATAAACAGAGTAATGTTTGAATTTAATAATTATATTATTATATTCATAGAAAGTGCGATATGGTTAGAGTTTAACAATATAGTTTTGTTAAAAATTTATGACTACAATATAATTTGTATTATTCTGTAAAAATAATATGACGTAAATAACAATATAATGTTATCCAAAACCATACTATGTTAAATTTTTAAAAGAATCTTTTTCAGAAACAGCTTCTGTCAGTTCAGTGTTTCGTTTGTAAGCTATCGGTAGTGCACGCGTGGTGTTAAATAAATAAAAAAATTTATAAACAAAAGGGTAGATAAATAAAAATAATATGTACATACATATATATGTATGTATATCTCTTTATACAGATGTGTTTGTATTTCCTGTATATACATATATCTAAGTATACATTTCTATACATACAAACATACATTTTATTTCAACAATATTAATTTATTTTTATTTCGGATTTACCGCACAGCTGTTTTAAACAAAAGATTTGCCAATAAATATATGATTAAAAAACAAAATATTATTATTACATAAAATAATACTATGGTCGTATTTAACAATATTATTACAATATTAGAACATGGTATGGTAAGTCTCAATTATATTTTAGTCACATCTAACAATAGTCTTGTCTTATTTACAATAATAAGATTAGGTATAACAAAGTTAATTGTTTTTGTAGATAATATTATTATTAACTCAGAAAATATTATTTAAACTTTGCTTTTCCATTGACAATAATATGATTTGACTGCAACCATATAATTCAATCATAGTATGTTGCTGTTTGATTATGGTTACCTCAACCATATTTTTTCTTTGCATTGTGATCGAGCTGTGCCGGCAATCACGTTAATCTGAAACACATCTGTCTGATTTAGTAATACACGTTTGGAAATTATATTCGTAACGGAAAATCGATACATCAACTTTATAGATTTTTAGCGATAGGGATTTAGCTTCAGCGAGTTACAGAATACGAGGGCAGATTTTCGAAATTCGAGTTTTCATTAAGTCTATACGTTTATGGCGTCTGGGGAATTGATTCTTAATATTTTTGCAATGATGTCGGTATGACTGAATGCGTGTGTGCGTGTGTATGTTAGGAGGGGTGGTGCTACATCGCACCTCCACTCGGATACCCAATTGGGTCCATTGTGCGTGTGTATGTACGCCAACTTTCTATAACTTAAAAATGGCTTCGTCTAAACCAAATTTACGGTATTCCAGAGACATTGTTGCCTTCACTTAGATTTCGTGTTATAATTTTCTAAATTAATGTTTTCGAAAAAAAGTTTTTTTCTAATAAATTTTAGACAAATAACTAAATTGACCGAATCCAAAATATAATCAGCTGGTTAAATAAGGAAAAAACATCGACTGTTGCAAATTTGACTAAAATTGAGTGATTCCTTCGCTTAGTGTGCTAAAACCACACACTAATTCATATTGAAAATAAGGTCGAGAAATTACATACAAATGTAGTGCTTTATTTTAATTACTCCAAAATTTCTTGCCAAATCAATTTTCAGAATGTACATATTTACGTTTTTAGACTTCGGAAACTGCGTCGAATACCGCAAATTTGATCTAAATCAGGGATATTGTTGCCGAAAATTTTGAAGACATTTTTTTTATATTACTCCAAAAATCTATGGACTTAAAGTGAACGGGAATTCCTAGAAACGGCCTGCAAGGTCAATCGTATCCCATATTTTTGTATTAAATTTAATCAACTAAATAATCCTGTAACAAATGAATAAGGAAAATAAAATAAAAACATTCATTAAATTGTAACTGGGAAAATGCACTGATTCTTTTTTTGAAGAGTATGCATTGCTTTGCACGTAATATTTATTATTATCTAACTTAATACCTTTGCACATAGATACATAATTAAACAACGTTAAAAGCAAATTTGATTATTGGCTCTATAATATCTCAAATAAAGCGACAAGCTGCTGATTGATATAAATATCCATCATAAATTAACATAAAATGATAATGAAATACTTTATCAATTCGCTGGATGCATAATATTAGGGTGGTATCTAACAAGGAAAATATTATACAAACGTATACGAGTATATACATATATGTATATACATATGTATGTACTAAACTTAAAATAAAAATTTAATTAACTAAACCGAAACATTTGGGATATAGGCATTTCTGCGGGAAATTTCAACACAAATATATAAAAATGTAAAAAAAATTACAAATTTATTTATATTATTTTTAAAACAAAATCAATAAGTAATGTTGACTATTAATTTACAATAATTCCCTGCACACCCTTTTAGCATACAGCATGAACCTTTTTGGTTAACTTGCAGTAAATTTTATGATTAAAGAATTTTTCTTCGTATTTAAAAACACAACTTTACCCTGCAAAACATTTCATTCGGAAGCCAACATTTGTGTATATCTTATTAAGTATTAAACTTAATATTTTTTGACCTTCAATTAATTTTTAAGCTTTACAAATCTTTTTTTTCATTTTTTTTACATTCACTGAGAACTGATAAAATTCACGATAGCATTTTTCCCTTCGAGGTGAATAAAAATTTCATGGGAACAAAAATGGCATCCATACATAATTCACGATAGGGGTGGATATAAATTAAATCAGGTGTGGACACTGCTGAAGATTGTAACTTATTACCTTGTTGCATAAAAATAAAATTAACAATTGATAGCATTATTCTCAAGTGCAACCCTATTAAGAAGAACTGTTTGTTTATCAAACAATATTTAATGATTTATTTTAACTAATTTAACAACCCACGTAACCACATTAAAACGGAAAATGATCGATAAGAACATTAGTCCGCTGACATATGTAAAAAAAAATGGTTTTACAAGTGGTGAGTTCTTTGACTTTTATGTAAATAAATATTTAATTTGTTAAACAACTTGTTGCTGTGTCATACTGTGGGGAAAAAAGTATTACGTACATACAAAACCTGCAATACTTAAATAAATTCCCAGCAAACACTTTGGATATTTTGGTAATAGGTAGCAGTTTTTTAATAAGTTTTAACAATACGAGTATAATAAATTATAGAATCTTATCTATGTATCTATAAAAACTACTTGTTGGTAATGGATAAAATAAGTACGAGTATTAAAATATATTCCCCCTTATCGTGCTTTGGCGTATTTCGACTTCGACTGCAACGTTTTTGTAATAGATTAAAGAATATCGCAAGATTTTTTCTGTCATTTAGGACTTTGCCAAATATTGTTACAAAAAATTAGGAGTTCCTCCCTGTAAGTTATTCTGTAAAAACTGGAAAAAAATAGTTTTTTCTTAATTTTTGCAAAAAAAAAAAAAAAAAAAGTGCACGAAGAAATTATTTTTCTTTGCATAAGATGTTAACAAGATTTGTTTGCTAGACTCTTAGCTATCATGGGTTCCCACCAAGACTATGTAAGACTTTTTTGGTCGCGGTCCTCTTTTGAAACCTAGGATGATGCATTTTGGTTTTTTTAGGTTGAATTAAAAATGCAAAAATGTATAGGGCCTAAATGCGAACGATAGGTTCGATCGAATATTTATATTGGAAACAAAAACAAAAAACAAATTGGAAATTTTCGATCGAATCAATCGTTTGCATTTAGATGAACAGGCCCATAATTAAAAATTTCATCGTTTTCTATTTAAATAAATAATATTCGAAGCCAAAATGTTTAATAAGATTCACTTCACATTCTATCAAACTAAATAAAATGGCAATAAAAACAATCACCCTTATTCCATTTGTCGACATCGACGTCACGTTAACACAATACAAAAAAATTGGTGCCTATTTACTCGCTCTCGAGAATAATTTTGTGATAATGGCAATATATTTCCGTTCCCTTAATTTTAGTAAATGGCATTCGCCTCCCAACAGGGGTCAGTTGTTTTCGAGAACTGTATACCCGTTCTCAATTTTTTAGTATTGTGTTAAAGTGACGTCGATGTCGACAAATGGAATAAGGGTGAATATCAGCTGTTTTTGATAGTGATGGCAATAACAGTCAATGCAGAGTCGGGAGTAGTTTATGTTAAGCAGTGAAGAATAAAAGATGCCACCAATCTTTAGTTGTTTGTATTTGAAGAGTTCGCATTTGGTATTACATACCTATCGTTACCTTAACATAGCAAGGTACTAACTCATTTTTTTTTTTTTGAAATGGAGTTTTTTGTATATTTCCATACATTTAGATGTTCTTCCATCGAAATATACAAAAAAAAAACACATAATGAATTAGGGACTTTCTATGTTAAGGTAACGATATGATAATGTTTGATACCGACCCCCAGGTGCCCTTGTACCCCCATATGGGAACCGTTGCTCTAAGTTAATGTCAGTGAAGATACGAGGTACTTTTGTAAAAGGAACCCCTCAAGCCAAACTAATTAGTCTTAGAGATAAATTGAAAGTAGTTACAATTTAATGGTAGAATTAGTAGATACGTATCGTGAGTTGACTGATCAACTGACAAAATCTGTAACATAAATAAAACATGTTGCTGTTTATTTAATATGTATCGTAACGTATGTGAGGTAGAAATCTACAAAAAATAGATTTCTACATCAACTTCTCTCTTACATCCATACACACACATCTATAAAGCAAAGAGAAATACAATAACAGCTGACACGTTCGCTGGAAATCTCACGTTTTTACTAACTAACATCCAGAATTAAACGATACGACCACTTCAAAAGTAACAAGATACGAATCGACTAATTCTACCATAAGTCTCAGCTGGAAGAAAGACAGAAAGAGATAGTATTCCTCCATCTGTCTTTCACACAGCTGAGTTAAGACTTTGCAAAGTAAACTTTGCAAGTCTAAAAGGGGTCTTAAAGTAGATATGCAACATTGAATAATGTGCGGTTTTGAATTTTAACATTTTTGCAGGCTTGAGTCTGACTCTCACTTGGCTCGGTTTTTTTAACACGGAAGTAAAACAATATAAGAACATTTAAACATTTCTTAATTTGTTACCTTGAATATAATTTATTTGTAAACATAAGTACACACATATATATATATACACACATATGTATATGTATGTATGCATGAAGATGTATCAAGGCGAATTCAGTATCAGGTGACCTTATCAGCCCAGCTGATTATCAGCTGTTGCTACCAAATTCAGCATTTTGAACCAAAACGTCAAAATTTGCTTAGAAATCTTCTGACAGATTGGTTTTGTATCATAGCAAACTACGTGTTGTTTTTTGTGTTGTAAAATTGTTGTAGCGATAAGGTCACCTGATACTGAATTCGCCTTGGATGTATCTTTTAAAAAGTCTTATAAATTATTGCTAAAAATTTATTTTAAAATAAAAGTCATCTCATATGTAAAAGGCATCAAACAAACAAACATCACTTTTTCCTTTTTTTTTTTTTTTGTTTGTCTTCTATTACTGTTACCAATAATAAAATGCATAAAAACTAATATTTTTGCATCAGGGAAGGAAAATGACTTCTTGGATTTTGTACCAACTGTGAAAACAAAATGTACTTTTTGGACCATGTTGGTACCATTTTTTTAATATTTATTAATAAGAACGGAAACGTAAAAAAATGTGTAAAAAATTCAGAAGTAAACAATAAAAAACAGAAACTTAACAAAACAAAAAAATAAAAAATTCCATAAAAAATATTAAATATTACATTCATAAGGGTACATTGGTAGATTAGACTTGTTAGAGATCGGTTATTTTACAAATTTTGGTTATTAATAGGCCTGTTATTTTCATGCACTATAAAATCTAAGTTATGCTCATAAAAAATGCGCGATAAAATCTAAAACACAATACATATATTCAATATATTGAATTAAAGGAGCGATATGTAGTTAACAAAAATAAATATAACCGCAGCCAAGGCGATTTCATGTACGAGATGCTGTCATGTACGCGATGCTGTCAACAGGTACAGTTAAATTACTAGACAGATTTTTTGTTGCAGAATTGACACCACATTAGACTTGACAACAGCATTGCAACAAAACCAGGGAAGCTGACCGTCTAAAATAAAACACAACCAAAAAAATTAAATACAACATAGGTAAAATTAATGTTACCATACAGTGAAACATTGGCATTTTTAAATTGTACCAAGTAACTCGCGGTAGTACCACGGTACCGACGAGGTCAAAAATGTACCATAAAAAGTACAAATGTACCATGATTTCCATCCGTGTTTTGCATACGATAATAAATGAAGAGGAAAAAAAACAAACACAGTGAATACAAACAAACATATGAAGCTGTAAAAACGAGATGAATAATGAAATTGGTCCCATTGTTGGTTAGTGTGAGATGAACATGCCATTGCATGCATCAAGCTTCAAGTCCATATTGTTTGCATATTGCATTTCACACAACAACAAAAAACTTTTACTTGGCTTTTTTAGGTTCTTTCTCATAAAAAGAACAATATTCCATCTAACGCAAAGAAATTATGACAAATTGATTAGGGCGGTTTGAAAAGTTGACACTTGATTGGAAACATTTTAATATAAAAAGTAGAATCGTTGTAACTCTTGTAACATGCAAGGCCCAATAGTGTGATTTTTTTTTAAGTTTTTTGTTTAAAAAAGTTTTTAAACTCTTACATCATTCTCTTTTTTAATGTTAAAGAATCCTTAATTTTTTAAATAAATTTATAATATTACACGTATTTACATAATTACTTGTATAGGAATCTAAAAACTTTAATTGTTGTTGGCTAAGCACGTCTAGATGCATTCCGTTTGCTGCTTAAGCAACTCATCAGTAGACTTCAGAAGCTTATAAAACTCCAATGCTTATGGACAAACTTTCAATAAACTATTGAGAATTACAAAACAAAATAGCCAACACATCGTCGAGTGGTTACTGTGTGTCTACTCTGTAATTCGAAACGAAAGAAAATGCTTTCGAATTTACGATCAATAAGTACGTGACTTTTTGAGCTTCGCTCGTATTTATATGAAATGCAACACTGTTCCCATCAAGTACCAGCAGTGATGCCAACTTAGCCCTTTTCGGGCTAGATTTAGCCCGTTTTCAGTCACTCAAAACGCGAAAAAAATTTTTGGCCCGAAACTATAAAACGCGTTTATCTAGCACTTTTTACAATTATCTTTCAGCCCTTTTAGCCCCTTTTAACTTTTTGCTCGATATGTCTACATTTAAATTTTTACGAACTTTTTTCTTCCTTTTTATCTAGCAATATCGACTTATGAAATAACGTGACAGCATTGTTTTACTAATTTTCTTCTCTTATTTTGCTTTACCAATTTAAAAAAGAAGAAACAATATGGACAAATTTTCTATTTCTTCAAAGTTTTTTGTGCTTTCAAAGATTTTCAGTATAGCCTAAAAACAGATTTTTATTTAATAAATTTAAAATTTACTTACATACGTAGCCATATGTATGTATACTACTACTGTATGTATGTATACTACTACTGTATATATACATATACACTATTTAATCTACGTATGTATGTACCTTATTGAAATGTTATATGAAATGTAAATGAAATATGTATGTACCTTATTGAAATGTTATATATATATCAAGCTATGTGTTCATCTCATGGTAGTTAATTATTTTCTAACAAATAACTTTACTTTGGCTTTGATTTTCAACAGAAACATTTAAAACTAGCCCTTTCTCGCGCTTTTTCCAAACATTTTACTTTATGTTGCATTAAACGTATATTTTTTCAGTTTAACCTTTTTAAGCCTTTTTTTCAAAACATTTTTACGCGTTTTGAGTCTAGAAAGTTGGCATCACTGAGTACCAGCTGTTAATAGACTACTGTCAAATGTTGAGAGCAAGTGTTGTCATTTACTTTGCGTTTAACAGCTGTTCAGAGCAGACAACCTCGTGTATTTTTCTAAAAATTAAAAAAAGTGAATTTCGAGTGCTCATTAAACATTATTTTTTGCGAAAAAAAAAACCGTCAATCAAACCAAGAAAAAGCTCGATAAATACTATGGGGACTCTGCACCATCGATTTCGATGGTAAAAAAGTGGTTTACTGACTTTCGTTCTGGTCGCACAAGTACAAATGACGCTGAACATTCTGGACGGCCAATTGAGGTCAGTACATCCGAAAATGTCGAAAAAAATCCACGATATGGTGTTGGCCGATCGAAGAGTAAAAGTGTATGAGATTTTTGATGCCATAGGCATTTCATATGACAGTAAGGTTTCGATTTTAAATTATCAGCTGGGTTTAAGAAAGTTGTCTGCACAATGGGTGATGAATTTGCTCACAATCAACCACAAACGCATGTACAGTTTCTATTGCAAGAATCCATGAATTGGGCTAAGAATTGTTCCCTCATCCGCTCTATTCTTCAAAGTTACTATTCCTAATTCCCAAACTTGAAGAAATGGCTCGTCGGAAAGAGATTTGACTCCAACAACGAATCATTGCACAAACAAAGGCCTATTTAAAGGACCTCGAAAAATCCTATTTTTTGGAGGGGATACAAAAACAAACGGGAGAAACGTTGGACTAATTGTATTGAGTTAAATGGAGATTATGTTGAAAAACAAATTTTTGTTTTGCCAAATAAAAACTGTGTTTCATTCAAAAAGTCACAGACTTATGGATCCACCCTCGTACATGCTATATATTAAGAATATGTACATTATTATTGCGGCAAACCAATAACCACCCGACGACATGCTGAATAATATTGTTACTATAAAAAGTATCTTTTTATTTTACGAGTATGTAGCTGCTGCCTTAATGACAAAAGCATTTTTTATAGTTCTGCTACAATTATCGTCATCTATAATGCAATTTTATTAAGAAATATCAATTTTAAAGACGTTTTTTTGATAAAACAATATTTTTTTTTTATTAGGCATCTTATGATGATAGAATATGCCATAAAGTTAAACGTTAAAATTTGTTTACAAAACAAAATACATACAAGTTGTTTGTAAACAATTTTAAAATATGTGTATGCTATTTCATGCATGCAAAATGTCAGAAAATTCCCGAACGTTTTGCCTTGGTTTTGCTTGATTTGACACAAGAGAAATTAGCAGCTGATAGCCATTTCCTGAATCAAGATCACCTGGGGGTCAATTGTTGTTCTGTGAAACGATGAAATGAAAATCTTTTTCGCCTTTTCATATTAATTTTGATTCTCGTTTAATAAAACAATGAAAAGCAATGTCAATATTTTTTCATATGAAAAATATTAGAACGAAACGAACATTTCTCACAATCACACAGCACTGGGTTTCTTGTTTTGGTTAGCAGTGAAAATAAGCCGCTATGAAGTAAGACCCAGGGAAATAACGCCCAAATAAGAAATGAAATAAGGCCCCAATAAAATTAAGAAATGTTTAATGAAACCATTCACCATGGTGAATACAGGTGACTACGTAAGGTTTTGTTATACAAAAATACGGCAACCATAGCTGTGTAAAGAACCGAAGAATGTCAAAAGCACAAAAATAATTGTACTAAAACAAAATGGAAGTTTTTGACATTCTTCAGCTACAAAGCACAAAAGAGGAAAAAATTATCAGCTGAAGTAGCGCTGCCACCTAATTAGATACACCTTGCCATTCACTATGAATAGTAGCACATATTTTTAGACTTGCCAGACGCATATTTCTTAGTTCAAAAATCATTCTTGTTACCATCATTTATAAAAAAATTCCCTAAAATTTAGTTATCATCCCCACATCCCCAATACGAAATTTTCATCCGTAATCGCGAAAAAAAATCCCCAAATTGGGGGACAAATCTCCTAAGCTGGCAACACTGCTTTTTTCATATTGAATTTGGTTGGGCTTTATTTAATTTTTTTTCTTGACTTCATCTTGAGTTTGGTTTCATTGAGCTTTTTTAATTGGGCTTTCTTTCATTATGTTTCTTTCATTTTTTCATAAACTTTCTCTTGGACATTATTTAATTTTTTTAGGTTTTATTTTATGGGGCTTACTTATTTTCTTTCTTATTTAGGCGTTATTTTCATGGGCCTTATTTCATAGCGCCTGAAAATAACTGTCAAAAAATTTTCATATGAAAATTTATTTTACACAAAAAATTTCTAAGGGCACTGCTACACGTTCAATGTATATTGAACGCGATCCAGTATCGCGATATTTATTGAACGTGTAGCATGCAGTATTGATGGATCGCGATCCATATCGCAGAAAGGCCTAAATTATGGAATCCAGATCGCGGAACGTGTAGCATTTTCATGATATTAGATCGCGATACGTTAATAAGAAGTGAAATAAAACAAATAAAATAAAAGTCGCAGTGCAAAAAATTTAACAAATAAAAAGTAAAAAGGTTTATTACATTTGTGTAAAGTTTGTTTTAATAAAGGGTAATGGCAGAAGATAGTGAAAGCGAGTGGATTCTGCCGGTGGAATCGGAATTAACCACCGAAAAAATTATTTTGAAAGACTTTATTTTTAATTTGGAGGCATTGCTGGAGTTGTGGCACTCGTCGGCTAAAGCTTATTCCGACAAAATAAAAAGAGCGGCTGCACAGCAAAAATTATTAAAGATCCGCACAGATCAAAAGTAACTTATATACTTACGCGATAAATATTGAACATGTAGCATACGCTCGTGATCCATCAATCCATTAAAATGGATCGCGATCGAAATATCACAATATATATGGAACGTGTAGCAGTGCCCTAAGTGTTATATAAGATATGTTCAGTATATTTTAATAAAAAAATCAATGATATTCGTTAAATTAGTGTGGGAGATATTTATTATAAAATTATTTTTTCTGAGAACTTATTCGGAATACATATCCCTAATTTACTTAAACAACGTCATAACTCAAAAGAACATGTTTTTCAGAAAATTGATTAAGAAAATTTAATTTTTCTCTCAAGAGTTGAGTAAACAAGATATTTGTATGAAATTCTATGAATGTCTGAATTTCATGTATGAAATTCTTGCAAGCTTATGCTCGTAAAGCGTTCATTTACTTTTTAATATTTGGGAGAGTAATTTTGCAAATGTCTGTCTTACTCTCTCGTTGCTAGTTTCTGCTACCAAAGTGAATGAACAGACCTAATATGTAACAGCAGAGTTTGTCAAATGTGTTCATCAATACTTTTAAATTTTAATTTTACAATATTAAAATAAAATGTTTTTTCCTCAATAAAGAACATTCTGCTATATGCAGTGGCAACTAAAGTATACAACTCGTATATTCATGTATGCATGTGTATTATGGGTATAATAATTGTTGACTTAATTTCTTATAACTTTGCAATATGCAAAAACAATAATATTCAATGCTTGTATGTACATATGTACATTTGTGGCAACAAAAAACAATATAAGACGAATAATAATCCCGGTAGTTTATTTATATGACCTTTTGATTGACACTTCGTTGGTCGAATTTTATCTGCTCGCATAATGTCAAATATTTCCCATACATACATACATTCATGACGCATTGTGCAAATTTTTCAACTCAGCTGAAAAAGAAGTATTTCGAAATTAGATTTTGAAGGAGTTTAAACAAGGCGAATCCATACTAAGTGGTCGCAACCGATCAGGTGACTATTTTCGCCTAAAACGCGTCAAGTTACATGAATTTAGAAATGCACAGAAACGCATATAACGCATATGCTTAGAACGGATGGTAGGGACTTTCAGCTTAAATTAAAAACACAGCCGCTCAAAGTGGCACCAGTCTCCAAATTTTTTAAGGCTCAGTTACCCGACTGTAATGTAAAGTAACTGCAACAGTAGAAAACAGCTGATCGATATTGTTATGTGAAAAGTAATGTAAATGATTATAGAGATGTAATGTAACGTAGCCTACTTTTCATATAAAAGTATCGATCAGCTGTTTCCTACTTTACAGTTACTTTACATTACAGTCGGGTAACTGACCCTTTAGTCTGCTTCCTATACAAATTACTACCCATGCACAAATACATTTCTGTCGGTGGCCAACACTTTTTCAAGATACATACTAAGTCCCATAAACTGCATGCAGTTTTATAGTTTCGCTAAAACTGACAAGTTCCAAAATAACAAAATTGCCAAAACAAAAAAAGCGCCAAGACCGAAAAAAATCGCCAAAATGAAAAAATCGCCAATACCGAAAAAAAATCACCAAAACGAAAAAAGCGCCAAAACTAAGAAAAATCGCTATAACTAAAATAAATCGCCATAAGCCGGAAAAATCGTCAAAAACGAAAAAAAGCTCCAAAACAAAAACCGATTGAATACAAAAAATAAAAAGAAAAAAGCACTAAAACTAAAAAAATTGCTAAAACTAAAATAAATCACCAAAAATCGTCATAAAGAAAAGAAGCACCAAAACAAACAAAAACCGAAAAAAAATCCCAAAAACCAAAAAAGCGGCAACGCTAAAAAAGCGGCAAAACAAAAAACCCCAACAATCGAAAAAAACATAAAAAAACGAATAAGCGCCATAACTATAAAATCGCTAATTCTAAAATAAATGGCCAAAAGCTGCAAAAATATTCAAAAACGAAAAAAAATGCCATAACAAAAAAAACCGAAAAAAGTAGCACGCCAAAACAAAAGAAAACGCCAAAAAACGAAAATATTCCAAAAACGGAAAAAAACTCCCAAACTAAAATAATCGCTAAAATTAAAATAAACCGCCAAAAACGAATCGACAAAAATGGAAAAAAGCTCCAAAACAAAATAAACGCCAAAAACTGAAAAAAAACCCACAAACGAAATAAGCGCCAAAACTAACAAAAATCGCTTAAAACCGATAAAAAAGTTTACCGGGTACTTAATTTTTTTTTAATATCCACATACGTCAGGTAATATATTCCATTATATAGGCTAAAGTTCGAATAGTATTACATACTATGCCTTATGCATAAAAAATATTTTTGTTTAATAAGAGGTTTATGAAACAAATTTTCTATGGAAATTTTATTAATAAACCTTTTATAAAATCAAAATATTTTTTATAAATTAGGCCCATAGTGTGTAGTGTCCGTACGGAACCCTTCGTGTGCGACTCAATGTCACACTATACTGAATTTATTATAGTACATCAAATTTGCATATACATACATACATACACGCATACATACATACATATATAAATATGTACATACATACACACTTATGTACATATGTAACCGCCTTTATATGTATGTACATAACTTCCGATACATACTCTTACTTCCTTACTTATTTCACATCCGCTTTTGTGAATAGATTATATTTTGTTTGGCAAATGTCAGTTATTATAAAACAAACAAATAAGGACATTAAACAGGAACAATGGAAAAAAAGTTCACATAAATATGTAAGTGTAACACCAGACGTATTGTTGGGAGTAGAAAACTCATGGTACACAAGTCACTTTTAACAATGATGTTGGAAGACTGATTTTCTTTAAAAATTTAATAAAAATTCAAATCGTATACAAACACACGCCCAAATGCTTATACATATGCACATGCATACATACGAGTACATACATAATTCATAAAACGCTTAGATCCATTTAGTAGCAGAAACCTCCTCCTGCCATAAATAAAACTCTACTACTCATCATCAATTATGCCATCACATGAAATTGCAGCCCATCACTCATTAATACGTCATTGGCAGGCAGAAGAAAAAAAATGCTAAAATGAAAATTGAGCTGTTATATCGAATGAATAAAACCATGATGTTTTCCTTTTTTTATTTGTATCTCTTCTCTATTGTTGAAACAAATCTGTTGCCGAATTAAACACTTCTTGTTAGTTGCTGAACGCAACACGTGCATGGAATAAATGTTTAAACATGATGACATGGCCTACACACACCATTTGAGTTTGAATTAGAAAGGAAAATGTATCTGCTAAATGTGTTGGTATTTTTGAGCCATTAAAAGGAATCAAGAGCGGTGCTTATTTTCATATACAAATTTAAATTTGTCTTGTATATTTTTGTTAGTGTAAAATTTACTGATGCTAGCAAATGTCTCAACGTTGTGCTTTGATTTGACACAAGATAAATTAACAGCTGATCACCATATGTTGCATGGGGAGCACCTGGTGTCAATTCGCCTTGCCTACATGTATGCATTTAAAATTACTAGTGTTCGCCCAGTGGTTGAAAATCAACCATTAACGCACAGAGGTGGAGAATAGAATGAAATTATTTAAAGTTTGATGAATTTAAAACACAATTGAAAAACTATATTTAAATATACATATGTATAGACTCCAGGGTAAACCACTCTCTTAAACCACTTTCTTAACTACTAAATACGAATTTAAAATTCCATCATATTCCAACATTCCAGTATGTTCAGTAATTTAAAGCACAGAAAAATAATGAAAACAATGAACAAAAACAAAACGCACACAAAATAAACCAAAAATAAAAAACTTACTTTGTGCTGTAGGTGAATTTAACTTTAATCAAAGTTATTAATAATTAAAAAAATATATTATTTTTAAGTATCTAAAGAAAAATAAAACAGTACCACTCGTTATTTAAATATCCAAATTTGATTAGTTTCAGCAATAATCGTTTAAGTCCATAGAAAGATGGAAATAAGAATAGAATGAACAAATAAAATACGTTTTTCCTTCTGAGTGTTTACGGAGTTGCCAAGCCAAATTGTTGTAATTTTTTTTTAGAAAATAAGAGAGAAAGAGAGATCATGGCTTTATGATTGGCTAATATTCTTAACTGTTTTTAACTATCTTAGACACAAAAATGTAGAAGAAAAAATACATTCTGCACTGCTCCTATTGACAATCTATCTAACAAAAAAAAAATCAAGCGAATACGTTGAGTTTAAGTCAGTTAAAATGGTTCTTAACTTTTTTCACTTGCCTATTTATATATAGAAGATTATAATTGTTTACTGAATTGTCAATAACATTTTGAGAGTTTTTCTATAAACATAGGAAATTGTTTAGCTTTTCTCAAGAATTTTTTGCTTGAATTCTGCTATATTTTCTTAAGCAGAAGCGAAACTCACTTGGACGTTGCTTAATCAATAACAAACACAAATTCTTCATGTTAATACATTACAGACTTAAATTCAAATATATGTATATGTATGCTGCTGCCTGTCAGAATAATTAAAATTACCTTTGATGTACATAGTTAGGTTAGGTTAGGGTTAACAGGTTACTTGTGGAAGATGAAAGTTAAGGATACAGCCCGATTGGGTCCAATACAATGGTACCTTTGTGCTACATGTAAGTTGGGCAGTATATATAGATGATAGTTACCAGAAGAGAGTAGAGTTAGGGTCGGTAAAATGGTCGTGTGTGTACACACGTCATAAAAGCCGGTCAACGGCCATACCAGCCTCTGCTCCTAACATAAAGACCCATATTTTTCAGTTTTATTTCCGATAACTCGGATAGACTACTGAAGCATAATCTACTAAAGAAGTGCGGACGGAGATCCTCCAGAGCGGGGCAAAAGCAGAGGTGATGCGAGATACTTTCCTCCTCTTCTTCATAATTACAACTGGAGCAGTAATCATTGTACGGGTCACCCATATGTTTAGCATGGATTCCGAAAGTGCAGTGGCCGGTCAGTGTGGCCAAGAGATTCCTCAAGTGCTTCCTAGTGAAGTTCATGAGGTTTTTAGTTCTGTCAGGGTTTAGGAGAGGCCAAAGGATTCTCGCTCAGAGATTTTCGATATCGACTGTTTGCCAGGTCATCCGCAACTATGTTGCCTGAATTAGTCCACGCACCTAATTCAATATGATACATGAGTGCTCGCAATCTTATCGAGGGCTTTGCGACATTATTGTGCAAGGAACGCGTATGAGAGACTTAACTGCAGATTGACTGTCAGTTGTAATATGGATAACTATATCTGTTTACTATCCCATAAAACCTTAGCTAGTGTATTGCTTTTTTGATTCTAGTTTGTTCTTTAAAATTGTAATTTGACTTACTCAAAATACCAAATTTATGGCCTAATTAATCAACATCTCGATTATGTATGGCAACCGAACTTTAGTTTCGTTGCCAGTTGACAAAATGTTATTACATATGGCAACTGATAACTTACAGCTGTTGTTCTTAGTTGACAAACTGCAGTAATATTAGCAACCTAAAATTTTTAGTTGCATAAGGCAAAAATTTGGTAAAATTAAACAAAAACGTAAAAATTTAAATTTAATTAAATAAAGTACACCTGGCAAAAATATGCTTTACAGCTAAAAAAAAAAGAGAAATTGTTAGTTAAAAATTACTTTAAGCAATAACATGACCACAAAAATGTTGCCTCTTGTCCCCAACTTAAAACGTCAAGCCTCCAAAAATCCCAATTTCGAAAGAAATATTATGCTTTTCGTCTTCAAAGATTAATTTTTTGATAAAAAAAAAATACGATTTTTAAAGTCTTATGCTTATTTTATTACATTTAAACAATAAGTTTATACTTATTTACATATACACGGTCATACGTATGAATTCACGATGTAAAAGTAGAGGAAAAACAATAAAACGTAAATATTGTGTTAAGATAATATATAAGAAAAAGTGATAGAGGTCAAAATGAGAAGTCTCCAAGTCCCCATCCAAGAAATTCTGTCCCGAAATGTGAGATAAAATATCCCATTTTGGGAACAAATCCCCTTATCTTAATACCCTGATCTAATAGATGCCACCTTTTGTACTTCATTCTCTTGATCGAAGAATATTTCCATAGAACTAATTAATCATCTTTATGATGAATAATTTTTTATTTTTTTTTAAATAATTTTTCCCATTAAGGTTGTAACCTTCTACCTACTTTTCTATAAAAATATCGATCAGCTGTTTCTTACGTTGCAGTTACATTACATTACAGTCGGCTAACTGAGCCTTGAGCCTCATACTAAAATTAGTATGGCGACTATCTCCATGTGGGACAGATTGGCTACTGAAAATAGTGTAAATAAAGCTTCAAAATTAAGGCGGATTATGCACGGTAAAAATGCATGACCTGCATTATAATAATATCAGTGAAATTTTGTTTGTATGAGTCACACCGACAACACCGACGCAAACATAACAAGCTAAACTACTCAAATCACTAGGTTATACAAAGAACTGTCAAATTCTATACGTGAAAAGATTTTGTATGTAGTTCGACAATTGCCTTGCAATTAGCTTGTAACAAGATGCTATTCATTTATCGTGCAATGCTTGCACGTGTATGCTGAGTTCTTCATGCACACGTATACGATGCTTGTTTCATGCATTTTGACCGTGAATACTGCGCCTTAATTTTGAAGTTTTATTTACATTATTTTCACTAGCCAATCAGTCCCAATTGTATTTTCGATAATGTTTAGGTAACTGGAGAAAGTCGCCATACTAATTTTAGTTTCAGTAGCGTTGCCAATTGAGAAAATGATAATACGTATGCCAACTGCCAGTGATGCCAACAATTCAGAGGCAAAACGAGCCAACGGAGTAGTCAAAAAGAGCTAGAAAGAGCTAAATCTAAAAATTTGAGATTTTTCCGTTTTAAATCTATGAATGTATTTATTATTCAATTTGTACTTCAAGATTTTTTAACATTAATAAAAATAATAGTAAGAAAAAATAAAAGATCCATTGCTAAAAACGGTGTATGTACTGCAGCATATAATGCAAGATTCGCTTGCGCAATTTGCGTTTGTGTTGGAACTTCTGGTGAAAATGATATACTTATATGGCTAGGATAGCACAATATCGTTAAATGGAGCCATACATTTTTTATGCTTTCGAACGGCGTACTAAATCGAAATATTTCGATATTATAGTTGAATTGCAACATTTGCACAAAGCTTTAGATGGATCCAGGGTTACCGTTCACCCGACTAAAGTCGCAATTTGACCGGTCTGCGACTTTTTGTGAGACTTTTTTGACATCAACTTTTCCGACTTTTTTAATTTTGTTGCGACTTTTTACCCTTTTTTGTGAAACTTCTCAAAAAAAGGTAAAAACTTCTTAATTTGCAGTAAATTAAAAGTTTTTTGATTATTTTTATCAAAAAAAAATCGTCAAAATAACGTCGGCAAGATTTAAAAGCAATTCACAGATTATTGTTCATTTGGAAACACTTTTATCACTTTTTTGCAACATGCATGTCATGTATAAAATGTATTCAAGAAATGTTTCATAAATTTTGAGTAGAAGTTGCAAAGAATAGTTTTAGCTAAAATCTTCAGGGTACATGAAAACATGTACATACCCAGCAAAAAATTTCAAAAAAGGTAATCGGGTTTGGAATGAAGCATTTTTGGTGGAAGCTGTTCCTTACTGGATTGCCAACTTAATGATTTTAACAAGGCTTGAGACTAAAATAATCGATTCTTGAGAAGTACTTACTTTTTTTTATTTGGCAACTTGTTCACGTAATCTATTTAATCTAAAAAAATTATTCTCATCATTTAGCAACTTGTATATAATTTTTTTAAATTTTAGGTAATGTGATTTGTAAGCGAGTAATGAAATTTGGTAATCAGAAAAGTAAGTCATTATATGGTAATGTGTAATATTTTTTGCTGGGTACATATATAAGCATATATAATGCAACTTCATGTGTTGTGTGTGTTGTGAAATATAATAAAAATGGATTCTGCAATAAGCTTTTTGTTTTGTTTCAATTGTTTTTTTGTTTTGTTATGCTTTTTATTAATAAAAAGCGTTAAAAAAAGAGGTACAACTTTTATTTTCTCAAACGACTTTTTTGTGCGACTTTATTTTCACAAAACGACCTTTTGTGCGACTTTTCTAAAATTTCTAGCGGTAACCCTGGATGGATCTTTCGTTAGTTTAATCCATTTATTAAACGAGAAATTTGATTTCTAAGCTTTCCTATATTTTTAGCAGTAAGAATCCATTTCAATAATTTGTCAAAAAAATTTTAAATATTTAAAAACGAACACACTAAATACATAAATATATCTTACATAGTTGCAAAAAAGTATCTGCATTTGCAAAAAAGATATTTACCAAAAATGTAAATCCCTCAAACACGAAACAATAGGGTAAAAACGAGAAAATTTACTATAAGATGCAAAAAGTGCTAAACGTGCCGTTTTTACAATTGAAAAGAGTTGTGTTAGCTCTTTTTTTAAAAAAAGAGCTAAAGGGGAAAATTTCGAGTTAGAAGCAATCAAAAAGAGCTAAAACTAGCTCCAAAATAGCTAAGTTGGCATCGCTGCCAACTGGCAACTAACAGCCGTTAATTCCAATTGCCAAATTGCAATATTTTCGATAATTCTCAGGTAGCTGAAGAAAATTCCCTCACATAAATGCTGCAAAAAATACAAGGTTTAATTTAATAATGCCGTATGTACATAAATGATTAATCGATTCATTCTCCTGAAATAAAATTGCATTAATTTTAGATTTTTCTCAAACGTGGCCAACCCGGTTGTGTCCTTTGAACATAAAATAATGTAAACACCATTGCAACAGCATGAATATTCATTAAGAATATTTTTAAAAGTATTACACAACAATTTAATGGAAAAAAGGTAACAATATCAGCTTAATGCTGAAATTTTAAACAAGATCCCATACTAAAATCTATCTACTATAGAAAAAAGAAAGAATATTTTTCATATTTTATATATGTAGGTTTTTCTTTTAAATAAGAATTAAATAAAGGTGTTTATTTGCTTTACAAACAGGTATTGAAAGAAAAAACAAAAATTTTCTCCAAACTCAATTATTCAATTAAGTGTGTCGTTTCTTTTTCAAAATCTTTGGCAATACAAGTATGTTGTAATGAACAAATTACATACATACTCGCAAGTAAGTTATAAGAAATTTGCCCTTTTTCGACCAAGGGCATGATATAGTAAACAAAGTAAAACCGTCGAATACAATAATTAAAAATATAGAAAAAAACATGGGACCTTTTTTAGGTTAAAATATTTTTGTATGTCGTGAACATGAAAATATTCATAAACAGATTTTCATATAAATAAGAAGAAAAAAAAAAGAGAGAAAGTATACAACTTTGGCATACAAAAAACTGAAATACACATCTTTATCAGGTCGAACCATTTCACCTTATTTATTAAACCAAGAATCTGTACCTTACTTTTCACATAACAATATCGATCAGCTGTTTCCTGCTGTTGCAGTTACATTACATTACAGTCGGCTAACTGAGCCTTTAAGAACGCTGCAAACAAGCAATTAGAGCATCGTTTTAAGCTCATGGTTACAATGTTGCGCAACTTTGTGTATATACACGGTATAAATAATGCATCCGAAAAGTATAAAAACTTTGCATTGATACATTTTGGAAGTCAGCCAAAATGTCTGATTGTTTAACATTGTTGTAGAGTAGCATATACATATGTATGTACTTGATATAAATATACTTTGAACTGCTGTACATATATTTTTGCAAATAATTCGGAATATAACTGGCAAATCACAAGCCGTTTTAATATCAAACATGTGATTTTGTCCTATAAATCACACTATTTTTTGTATTTTTCGATTCGATTTTAATTTGTAGAAAATACAAAAAAAAAACACAGCTGAGTTTTGTTGGCCGAAGTAGTTAGTGCATCAACTACAAAGCAAATGACGGTGTTCGAGAGCCCGAGTTCAAACCCTGGCCGGACCCAGTCTCATCAACATTATAGATTTTTCCAATATGCCTTAATGTCTATGCTAATGTCTATTGTAGCGTCGAAGTAACATAGTGTCCACACCTGATGATTTTATATCAAAACTCGTAATATGACGCCGGCAGAGCAACCGTCATTTTTTTTCATTAATATCAGCACAAAGGGGTAGACGTTGATGATTTTATATCATGATGAATCCAACAAATACTTGTAAAATACTTGCCAAAAATATCTAATTTTCGTGTTGTTTAATTTTTTGGTTGCAAACAATTGTGGTGCTTCCTTTTTTAACGAAATTAAAAAAAAAAACAACGTTAAATGGACAGTAACAAATAAAATGACATTTGATATCAAGATGAATTCATCAGGCCGTTAGCTCTGATGATTATATCATAACGCTGATATAATATTAATAAATTGAGTATATATACATACGTGATGAATTTTCATCATGATATCAATTTGACATTCATCATGATATAAATTCATCAGGTGTGGACACTATGTAAGATAACTAATAAAATGGCTACATATCGTAAATCAATACGCCTACTTAACACCAGAGGCGCTGCAATAATGCTATAAAGATTAGCAAAACGCACAATAGCAGAGTTATAAGAAAACAAGAAAAAATTAATTAACCCTGCAAGAAATAAATCACTGAAACACAAACGACATATTTTCACTAAAATATTTGCAACAATTTTATATTGAATTCAACAGTGACAGTCATTTGACCGGTAGTGATGAGGGATACATTTAGTCACGGTTCTCACACTTCATCAACTTTTGTTGATCAACCCGTGATTCAGACGGAGAAGGAAATACAAATATCTCTTTTTTACTTACAGCTGAATTACGAGTTGATCAACAAAAGTTGAAGTGTGTGAACCGGGACTTATCAATTATAGTTGCTTTACATAAAATGTATATATGGCAAAACTTTTAAAATCTCGGGTTTTATTGTAAAATATACAATTCCTTTGGTCTGTGAAATTAAAATGCAGCAAGTGTGATCAGTCAGACATGACTACCATATGCATCAGCTATCAGAAGTAACAATACGACAGAGTAAGCAGGTCAGATATATAGTATATATGTTTCATGGTAGATATTTTTAATTAGTTAGACAATGACGAAAAATCACACATACACAAAAATTTACATCACTTTTTTCACATTTTTTCCCAAGGCGAATTGATACAAGGTGGTCTTAATTTGCAACTCTGCGTATTCGCCTTGTATATTTATTAGTGTAAAATTTCCTCCTGTCAGAATATTTCCTAACTTTTTGGTTGATTTGACAGCAGAGATGTTATGGCAGCTGGTGAATTAAGATCACATTATGTGATTTCGCCTTGTTTTTCCCTTAACAATCTGAAATAAACTAAGGCTGAATTTACATCTGGCATTTCTTGTGTGCCATTTGTCCAAAAAGCGTAACCAACTAATTACTAATGAAAAACTATTTGATTCAGACATGTATTTATTGATTTAACTTAATAAATACATGTCTGAATTTAATAGTTTTTCATTAGTAATTAGTGGTTACGTTTTTTTACGCTTGTGTGGCACATGGCATACAGATGTAAGCCCGGCCTTAAGGCTCAGTTACCCGATTGTAATGTAAAGTAACAGCAACAGTAGGAAACAGCTGATCGATATTGTTATACGAAAAGCAATGTAAGTGGTTATAGAGATGTAATGTAACGTAACCTACTTCTCATATAAAAATATCGATCAGCTGTTTCCTACGTTACTTTTACATTACATTACCGTCGGGTAACTGAGCCTTTAAACTTAAATTAGACGTGACATAACCATAGCCATAGAAAACAGCCGTTCGAACCAAACTAATGGGCAACAGTGTATTTGATTATACTGTTCTTGCATGGTATACGCTGTATCTATCTGTCACTTCACCATCTGTTCTTTTGCTATCCCTTTCCTACTCTTAGGTAACTAGAACAAAGGGATCCGTTATTTGGACCCAAGTCAGCTGAAAAATTACTTTCTCTTCCCAGCAAACTGTTAAACCGAACCTAACCCAACCTGTATTTTGACAATGCGAAAGAAACCCGAAATCACAAAAGCAAACACATAATATTTTTAACAGAAGAGATGGGGTCTCTAGATTTTTCTTAGCTTTTAAATGTTTTTTTTTTAATAAAAAAAACTAATAGTTCAAGAAAATTAATCCAGAACATAGTCATTTATTTAATAGATTTATTACATCGTTCCCCATATCATTGTCTCACAAATAATCCAGTGATTTGAAAACGATAAGTACTTAGTTGAACGTTTTGAAATCATAAAATTATGAAAATATATACAAAGAAAATCTTTTCTTTCAAATCAGTTTGATGAAATGTAATTTTCAAAACATATCTGTATATTTATATTTCAAATCTTCTACCGGAATCAATATATAAATAATTTCCTAATAACGCAGAAATAATGCAATATAATTTAAACACAAATAGTCATATTTTATTTCTTTTTTTCTGAGTTAGCTAAATAATATATATCAACCGCCGATGCTTAAAAGCAATTTGAAATTTTTTTTAAATTAACGGCCGTTTACAATAACGTTATACCAGCCATAATATCATTATGTGTGAATCACCCTGTATTAAATATGTAATATCGAGTAATCGGCCTTCCAATAGCACTAATCAGCTGTTTAAACAACTGTTTACAATTTATATTTTTACAATCGGCGTCTTTTCTCAATGCTGAACTGAAAATTTTGCAATATATTTAACAAAAAACAATTTGAAATAACCAAAAATCAGTGAAAACATATTATAAATATTTTATAATACCAACAACAGCATGTTAAATTAAAAAGAAATTATTTTTAAAGTTACTAATCAATAAAATACTAAAATATATCAATGGATGCCATTCTGCCATTTAAAATAAAAAATGAACAAAAGTTTTATGAGAGTGCCTTAAAGGTGGGCTATAATGAAATGGAAATAGTAAGTACAACAAAGTTATTATTTATTTAATCTATTGTATATACTTCAAGTTATTTGTTCCAATTATAGTTAAAATTCGTTTATATCGTGCAACAAAGTGACTTGGATATATTTCCTATAATGCATGACGAACGGATTAACATTCTTCTCTACGGTTGGGAATTGTGCGAGGACTACAAGCAGAAACTGAATCCAAATGAATGGGAATTGCCGGAAGAAATGGAAACGGTTTTAAAGCATTTAGTGCCGTGGAGCATGGATATTTGGTTTAGTAAAGAATGGGATAAGTGCAAGTATCTTCTCAAAAGTGCTTTAATACATTGTTTAAATCGTGCTCGTGATTTGCTGATGCGTATGCCGGATATGATGCAAATCAATTGGGATTTTTTGCTGTTGTATAATTTAAGGCCATGGAATGTTTTATATTTGAATAATCTTACTGTGAGCAAGGAAAAAACACTGGACAATGGCGCTCAATCCATTGAAACGGAGGAATTGCCTGCAGCTGACGAGGGTAAGTTGCATTTTCGTATACATAGCTACTTCTTATTAGACAAGTTTGCAGGCAAAATACAAATATTTCCCTGTATGTAACAGATTAGTTGTCGTCTTATTTGGAATTGTTGATTCATTAAAAATAGTGTAAAGTATTACCCGACTACTGTAGAAAACCAAATATAAAATGTTATAAAAAAAATGAAACGGCTCATTTATAATACCACAAAATATCAATCCAATTAGAAAAGCATGAAAAATAACTACATAGTTCATTTAGAATATCATGAAAAATGAACCGGTTCATTTAGAATTCGTGAGAAATTAACCGGTGCATTTAAAATATTGTGAGAAATGTACCAGTTCATTTAGAATATGATGATAAATTAACCGGTTCATTTAGAATATCATGAGAAATTAACCGGTTCATTTAGAATATCATGAGAAATTAACCGGTTCATTTAGAATTCGTGAGAAATTAACCGGTGCATTTAAAATATTGTGAGAAATGTACCAGTTCATTTAGAATATGATGAGAAATTAACCGGTTCATTTAGAATATCATGAGAAATTAACCGGTTCGTTTAGAACATCGGGAGAAATGAACCGGTGTATGTAGAATAGCATGAGAAATGATCCACTTCATTTAGAAAAGCATAAAAAATGAACGTGTTCATTTAGATAAGCATAAAAATTTACCGGTTCATTTAGAACAGCATTAAAAAACAGCTGAGTGATTAAGAATATCGTAAGAAATGTACCGTTCCATTTAGATAAGCATGAAAATTGAACCAGTTCGTTTCAATAAGCATAAGAAATTTACCATTTCCATTAAGAATATAAAAAAATTATCCCGTTTATGTACAATATCATGATTAAGGCATTTAAAAATTATGATAAAATGCTTGCGCAAAAAATATGTTATTAAAAAGACTTCCTTATACATTTCCAGATATATCGTATGTTAAGCTTGAACAATTGCCCATAATTGTTCTACGTTTGATTAAAATATTTGATCAATCCTCCATTGACATGGTAAAAACTTTATGTATGCGTGTTATTACGGCGTGGAATAAAATTCATCAGACCGAATTAGAAACCTCAGGATCCAGACGTCCATATATACCTCCCGAAGATAAAAGATGTTTAATGTTAATCTGCCACATCTACCTTATGGCAGTCTATGAATCGGATGATGTCAAAGGATATATAATTGATAATATGGTTGGTATACAATTTTCGTACGTAATGTAAAATACTATATAACTTTCTTAAATATCCATGCAGATCAACAATATACGTTTCTATAATCAAGGATTTCAGAACTCTACACCTCTTTATGCCATGGATAATCTAGAATATACACCCGCACGTTACATAGCTCTAACAAGTTTTCATTTGCGAGTTCAAAAACGTGATTTTTTTGATTTTTTCATTTGGAACAAATACGACACTTCACTAGTCAATTTGTTTGGTGTTGTCTCACAAGCCTACAAAAGTTACTTGTTGGGAAATTTACTTATGGAACTCAACAATATGAATGAAGATGATTTTGCCGCCAATGCACCACTTTACAAACGTCTAATGAATTCTTATGTAAATGAACGTGAAAAGAGTGAATTATTTTTAATGAATGAATTGAACAAAATAGAAGCTCAACGTTACGCTCACAATGTTATACAAACTGTAAGAATTGTTACAGATTTCAAGAGCAAAATATGTAAGGGAAATCGCATGAGCAACATTGGTAATTATGAAAATTCAGATGATACGGTTACACCGCTGGCTGATGTGGAAAGTGAAAATAAAAGTTCGGAGATTAAAGAGGGCGAGATTAGGGAGGATGCCGTTGGTGAAGAAATGGAAGATGGACAGGAAAGTGTTCGTGTGAAAGAAAGTGAACTACGTTTGGATCCAGTGTTTCAATATTTACCCAATAACGAGAGCATGTTGTATTATGTGTATGATGTATTAGCGAAAAAGGTATGTTTCTTATTTAATATTTTACTTCTCATTTTACTTTTACATTCTCTTTATAAATGTTGCTCCCATTCAGGACTACAAAGGTTGGCATTTTGCTAAACTTGTTTTACTTTTAAAAATAATTGGACTTGAACAAAATATGATTGAAACGTGGCGTTATCATCCCGGTCTGACCACAGACTTTATGTTAAATCTGGAAATTAAACTTTCCAATCATTTTGTCGACTTGGCAAAGATCTTCAAGGATCATCTATTTGTAGAACAAGAATTTTGGCTGACTGCTTTCTATCTAAATCCCACGAACGAACTGTATGAAACTATAAAGCGTCTGGGCATGCGTAATAATCGTAAACGCACAGACGAACAATATAAACTTGTCATGAACATGGACAAAATTGAAGCTAAATATGGCTTATTAAGTTCCACTATTGATGTAAAGGAACTTGCTTCAATAGCAAATACTGATGATCCCACTACAGATTATAATCCATTGTTTTCGGTATTGCATTCTTTACGATTACCGGATAGTTTGGTTAAAGATATGCTTACTGCCATATTTTTGCCACGCAATAGAAGTTTTGCTTGGGCTGTCGATTGGGTCGTATTGCGCAACCGTTGCAAAGTTATTATGTCCAGTTCGAAGGAGAAAAAACGTTTTGTCGACCTTAATATGGCTGAGGCCAATGAACGTTTGAAATATTTAATAATTGATTACGAAAAGTATAAGAATAGGCCACAGCTGGACTATGGTACTATTGAGGAGGGCTATGAAAATTTAATGACTAGCGGGGAGTTCGATAAGGAGTCAGAGGACGAGGAGGAGGAAGAAGAAGAGGATTTTGAAGATGACGAAGACATATATGAGAGTAAAAAGAGAGGCAGAAGAAAATCAGCGGCCATTACCGTAAAAAAGGAAGAGGAAAAGACAGAAGGTAAAAAATGTCAAGTTGACAGTTTTGTTTTTCTTATGTCTAGTATAAAATATTTTAAAAAATTTATTTGCTTAGCTGCAACGAAGTGCATCTAGACATGCTAAACCATCAACAAATAATTTTGTTTTAATTCGTATTCATTTTGACACGCTTTAAATAAAAATAAAATAGTATAAAAATGTTATTACTTGTTCCTTTTTAGATGATAACTCCCAGGAGGACGATCCATTTTTGATGGGCAAAAGACGCACACGAGCCCGTACTGCTGCCACCTTGGCCAGTTTTCTTTTCCAAACACTACCTCGCGCCTCAAGACGTAAGAGAAATCAAATGCCTCAGGAAGAAGAAATTAAACTGGATGAAAAGAAACCGTCTGACGAAAATGAAGACAAAACTACAGATTGTAAATCACCATCTGCATCCCCCATACCATCTCCTGCCCCATCCAGCTGTGGTCAAAAGGACATAAATATCGGCCAAGTAACCACCAAGAACTTAAAAGAATGTCTCAAAGAAAGACCGGCCATTTTAAATACAACATATGGCTTTCAAAATTTAATAGACATTTGGAATGTGGAAAAATCCGACTTGCAAGCCATTGATGAGAATTGTGTTTCATTAATGGAAAGTTCGGCTGCACTGCAAATTGCTATGAAACTGAAATTACTTAATAATGAAATTAATCCTGTGGAAAGTGATGAAATGGAATTTATCGATGACAAAGAAATGATCATACATAATGCAGAATATCTCATAAGAAAATGTGATTTAAATGCCATAAACGAGGAAAACGATATGACGATGCTTGTTAGAGAGGAAAGAAGAATTTTAGAGCAGACTCCTCCCGTGGCCATGGACATTGACGATAATGAAATAAATGGTATTTATAATTAAACTATTATATGAAACTTGCCAAATATATGTATGTACATATATTTTTTTCGTATTAGCGGAAAGCGACCACATTAATGTTGCGTTAAATCTACAGCAAACTGAAGAAATAGAAAAAGATAATTTTAAAGCTTCAGAGGAACATTTTATTAAAGAAGGTTAATTAATATATACATAATTGCATTATTTATTTATTTACAATTTTGAAAATATTTTATTTTACTAATTTCAGTAACTGAACATGAAACAACTGAAATGGATCACAATCAAGAAGTAAGATATTGCATATTAATTTTATCTTTATTAATATTTGTTGAACATTGAAATATTGTATCATCAGACAAATGCTTCTCTGTTGTAATACCTAATAGGAAGGAATGCAGGTTTTCGTTATAATTTATACGCAAATGTTTGCGATAATCGAAGATGCCAAAATAATCTTTTTAAAAATTGCCATTATTGACATTTATTTGCTTTAAGGGACCTCGATTTCGCAGTAATGTTTAGGGACTAGAGATGGACGCGTATCGAATTTTTCCAACACGACACGACCCTAACACGCATGCCAAGATGTCCAACACGTACGAAAGATGCACGCGAAAAGTCTTCCCAACACAACACGGCACAACCACGAAATCAAATTGAATGGCAAAAAATAATTTAACGATAAAATTAATAATAATTTGACGATACAAAATATTAAATTTTTTTCTTTACTGGATTTTTTTTTTGCTCAACATGATACGACGCCACCAAGCACGAAATCAGATTTTTTCATCACAAACACTTCGTGTTGAATCGTGCGTGTTCGTGCCACGACAAAAAAACGACACGGCCCCATTTCTGGTAGGGATATATGTCCAATATCTGGCCAGACACTAGGACACGAAATTTATTCAGTGGAACGCAAGGGCCGATGAATGCACAATGTCAGGCATGATATTAGGGATGGGGAAGTGATATTCTTGTTCCCTTTCTTGATCCAGCAAATTATATTATAGGGCATTTACAGCGCCCCTAAATCTAGCATATTTAAATTAAAATCTTTATTTAAATCTATACTGTTTACATTAGGTGTGTTCATTAAGTGAAAATTTATACGAATTTGTAACAAATTTTATTAAATGAACCCACCTAATATTTCTGTATAATGATTTTTTTTTTAAATTACATTCTGCTTGTGTCAGTTTCATTCTATATTAAAATAATTGCGTAATCTGACTTTCGTCTTTCCTCCTTTCAGATGCCTTCTGGCGAAGGGAATAGCAGCGAATCGGACATTTCTACAGCTGCTTGCAAAGGCAGTAGAAAAGTCAGTGAATCAAACACAGAAATAAATTCAAACCATAATATTCTTTCCCTCGATACTCAGATGGAAGATAATATAATGCAAAATGAGAATACAAATGCGGAAACAAGTGTAGCAGCAATTGAGCTAAAAGAGAGCACGGGAATGGAACTGCAAACAGTAAACGAAGAGAAGTCAGATAGTTTAGAAATCAGCCTACAAGATATATCAGAAAACGTTCCAGGTGAATTAGCTCCGGCAACAAATAATAATGCAACAGATGAAAAAAATAAAACTGACGAACAGAATAAAGCAGAAGAAGAACTTAAACCAACTGAAGCGAATAATGTAGAAGAAAGTAGATCAGATGATATTGATGATATTGATGATATTGATAATAACACAATGGACGAACATAAAGATGCAACTAATGAAAAACGAAAGCAGGAAACTGCAAGCCAACAATTGGAAAATAATGAATTATCAGAAGAACACAAAGATTTACACAAAAAAAATAAAAAAGCTGACACACAACTAGTGGAAAGCAATTGTGATAAAATATCGGAACAACTTAAAGGTGCAGACAAGCAAAAGGCAAATGAAGAAAGTATTCATAATGAATTATCGGAAACACCGAAAATTGTTGACGATAAGAAAACGGAGACTCAAGTCTTCGAAAAAGATGACGTCGAAGGTTCTAAAAATAATAATAATGAGAGCAAAAGTATAGATATTGCCACGCATCAATCAGAAGATAAGGATATCAGCGAAACTATGCTGGAAATTCTGGAAGAGGAATTACAAATTATGCAAAATTCACTTGCTAAAGACTTAAACAACAAGTCAATAAATAGTGTTCAAACATCCAATTATTCCGAAAATAAAAGCGAAGAACCCATAGAAAATTTAAATGAAGCGAAGGAAACCAGCTCTGATGGAAAGCTAATTGGTGAACAGTCAAAAAGTTGTGAGCAAGAAGTCTTAACAAACAATGCAGATGCATGCTTGCAAAAGACAACTAAATCGGAACAGTCTCTTAATAACGAAGACAATGAATCACAAAATGTTGTAAGTAAAACTGAAAAACTAAAAAATACGGAAGTTAAAGAGGATAATGATGAAACTGGAGCAGTTACAAAAACTTTGGAAAATGAAACTGATTTAAAAACAATTCTAGATGATTTAATCGAAGCAAATTATTCAAGCGGAAATCAAACTATTGATATACCTGCAACCCACCATAACAAAGATAAAATCAAATGTACGGCATCAACTTTATTAAATGACACGCAAAGTGTTGAACCAGGCGTGAGTGTGCAAGTGAATGAATCAAGTGAAATAGCTGATCAAACGATACTTCAGACGGCTGAATGTAGAAAATCAATGGAAACTGCAACTGATCAAGAGAAATTCGATGCAAGTGATGTTAAAAATCTAACAGATGAGTCTAAACTGTTAAGAGCTGATGGTGAAAACATAACAGACACTACCAGCGATCAAACGAAACTTATAACAACCAACGTTGAAACAAGTGCACTATTAGATGATACTAATTTAGATTCAATAGAAAGCGCGGAAGACCAAGACAGCTCAGACGGTGAAACGCGGCAGCTTAAGAATCTTTGTTTAACGAGAAATGTTAAAATTGTATTGCGTAAACTGAGACCAGTGGATTTGACAAGTCTGCGACAACCTAAAGTAAAAGTTCAACGCATGAATTTCGAAAAGCATATAACGGAGCCAAGAGCTAAACGTAGACGTACAGAGGGAAGAGGTAAATATGAAACAATTAAACTATTTCTTTAAGGCCTTATTTATACAAATTATTAAGGCTTTATAAAGGCTTAATAAGAAAAATTTTTTATGAAAATATGTTTTATAAACCCTTTACTAGTCTTAATAATATTTATAAATAAGTTGGCGGAATGAAAGTCTCAAAAATATTAACGATTTATTTTTTAAAATTCATTTTTTTAGTTTATTTGGACTTCGCAGACAGTTCTAATTCAAACAACAGCGCTGTTACGAACACCAGTTCCTCTGACGTCTACCGTCCTACAAGAGCGAAGAAATCATTGCCGGTTCGACGACCTTCTGTGCGGCAAGTGCGTACATCAGAATCAGAAAACGATTCCAACAACTCGGACGATTTTAAATTGTCGACTATACTTGAAAAATCACGCAAAAGACTCTTAAGTACGCCCTCTACATCTCAAAGTTCAACCTCACAACATGTTACCGGTCCAAAATCAGCACGGCGGATAAAACGAAGGCCAGCATGCTATAGATCAGGACCAAAATCGGCAAAACAACATTTAATTGTAACACCACGCAGTGCTAGTGGCTTGAAATTGCGCATCTCGAATGCCGAGCAAAACCAGCTGGAGCAAACCGGACCAGTAAGCAAAAGATCCCGACCAGTAATATATGATGAAGTCATACATTTGACGTCGTCAAGTGATGAATATCCCTTGAATGAATTAACAGCAATTGAAGAAGTTATCGAAGTGGAGGACTATGCTTTATTTGAAGAAGAAATTATTATCTAAGTTGTGTTTTTATTTTATTTTATTTCTAACACGAAAATGTCAAATACTTTTTAATCTAGTGAAATTTTAAGTTATTATCCTGAAAATTTTAATAAGTTTCAACATCTCTTGTATATATAAATATATTGAAATTGAAACTATTAAATGAATTAAATTAAGTTTGAAGCATTAAAGAACAAAAACGAATTATTTTAAAATACTGTATATGGTTTATTTTTAGTTTTCTGCTTCTATACCCTTTAGTACGAGTAAAATGGAATTTTCACTTGTATTTCTTGAGTTGGTAAACTCTGCAAAATGTTTTGAATTAAATGCAATTAATAATTCTATACAAATTTATTTAATATGTTTTGGGCACTTTAGTGTACATACGTATATTAATTATCCTTATCGAATGAATATTTTACGCAAATTTAATTTGAATCAACAAAAACGTCACCGCAATCATTTTTAAATAAGAGCGAAAAATCTGCTAATAAAAATTCATATCCCTCAAAAATCTTCTTGTCATCCTTTTTAGTTTGTTTGTCAGTCATTCACAGTGTGGTGGTGTTATAAAATATTAGCAAAAAGTAAATAATTCAATACAAAAATGCCAAAAGTAAACAACAAGAGGATAAATAGACATTTGTTTGTTGTTTGTGTGTGATCGTGTGTCATTGTTGTCGGCTGTATTTCATATTTGAACAGGACATGCATGATTTGAACTTGGTTTATAAATTTTGATGGCAGTTATGTCAAATGATTAATTCTTAAAACAATTTTGTGTGAAAAATTTTTGCCTATTGGCAACTCAGCTCAAAATATAAAATTAAACCAATTCAAGCTGAGAGTTGTTTGTAAAAAAATATTTTCTTTCTCTTAAAAAAGAGAGAGAACTTAAATTAAATTTTAAATATAAAGAAAAATTGTGGACGGACAAAATTTTTGTTCGGACAGCATGGGTGAATCCAGGGGGTATTATGTAATCCGAATCGAACGGAAATGTGTTCGAATTGCAATGTTAATAACATACAAATTCGAACAGTTTTCGTTTCGAATCGAATTACATAATAACCCCCAGGTTTATTGGAAAATGTACTTCTCCAGTTTTTGAATTTACTAAAATGTTGTAATTTAGTTCCTAGTTACGGTCTCATTGATTTAAATACCTGAGGACTATAGTTCGTAAATCAATTCTACTAAATTCAGAAGAATTACAGACATAAATTTAATTGTTTTTTCATTCGTTTAAGATTCTGTGCAATGTATACACAATATGTTCACTTTAAAATTGGCCAAGATGCAGAAGAAATGTTATTAAATCCATTTAATACAATATGCATTACACATGTATATACAATGAACGAACATACGACTACATGTGTATATACATATCGTCACCTAAAATCCAAAAGTCCGTAACTGACAAAAAAAAATTAATGGCTCGATTATGTATGGCAACCGAACTTTGGTTGCGTTGCTAGTTGCCGAAATGGTATTACGGATGGCAACTCGCAACTAACAGCTGGTAATTTCAGTTGCCATATTGGCAACCACAAATTTGTAGTTTTAAAAATTGGACAAATTAATAAGTAATTGCAATAGTAGGTTTGTTCATTCACTAAAATTTTTTTAAAAATGTGTTACAATTGTTACTAGAAAGTGTTCATTAACTCAAAACGTTTGCAAGGAGAGAGCGTCAAAAGAGAGAAAAAAATTGAGAGACAAAAAATGTATTACAAATTATTGCTGATAAAATTTTTACTTGCAAGAATTATCCAACCACCTATTGTGTGTTTTGTTTCAAATTAATTATTTTAAAAATATCTGAAAAAGGTCGATGTACAAGGACTCGCTCCATTTCATATTCATATCTTTTTTAAACGCGTTCTCATTCCCCCTTATTGTGAATGGCGTCGTCGACGTCACATCAAGACTACAGCAAATATTGTCACTTGTCTACTCTTTATGGGCAACAATTGGCTCTTATTGACAATCTCTTACTAATGTCTCAGGCTTTGTAAATTAATCTAGCATGTTAATAGTAGTCAATTGTTGTCGACAAAGAGTAGACAAGTGACAATTTTTACTGTCGCATTGATGTGACGTCGACGATGCCATTCACAATAAGGGGGAATGTCTATTCTCATTTGTCTTAGAAGAGAATGTGTGTGTATATTATTCTTTAATGATTAATGATCAAACAGAATTGGGGCATAAACACATTTTCCATACAAAATGACACAAAAAACTAGCCTCAGAAAGCAGTCGATACATAGAATGTATTTTATTTTGAGAACGTTTTTTCTTATGCTCTCACGTATAAATAAATATTCTCTCAAACATGTTACCATACTTTCAATAAATTTCATACATTTTGTGAACAAAACTACAAAGAAAAATAAGCACAAAAGAAAATAAAACAAAAATTAGAGAGCATTTGAAGTTACTGCCTTAGATTTTATTATGGGCTTTGTTAATTTGACAGCGATTTTTCCTGAAGTTGCGGACTTATTCTGTTTGATCATTTAAACAGAATGCTCTCTAAGTTTTGTTTCATTTTCTTTTGTGCTTATATTTCTTTGTAGTTTTGTTCACAAAATGTATGAAATTTATTGAAAGTATGGTAGCATTATTGAGAGAATATTAATTTATATGTGAGAACATAAGAAAAAACGCTGTCAAAATAAAATAGATTCTATCTCTCGACTGCTTTCTGGATGTACTATTTTGTGTCAATTTGTATGGAAAATGTGTTTATGCCGCAATTCTGTTTGATCATTTATGCGAAAGAATCGAGGCCAATTAGATAAGAATAGTAATTGAATAAGAAAAAGGTCTTCGGAGTTTTCCCGCTTTGTAGATAAACACATTCACATATCGTCATCTTAAATGCAAACGGTCATAACTACACATAAATTCGAAATCGAATTTTTGATTGATAATGGTTCATTTTACCAAACTACATGTTCACGCAAATATTTAGACCTCTGCGATCAAACACTTTATTAAAGAAATTCAAACGGACGTAATTACGAATGCATCTATTTTTTATTGCCAAAAATGTAACTAACATAAAATCATAAATATATGTATATAAAAAGGAAATAAATTTTTAAAAACATATAAGTATTCATACCACAAGTAAATTTCGAAAAAAAAAATTGTTCAAGAATACTTTATTATTAGGTATGTTTTATTCGAAACATATATGTATGTACATACCTACTTAATTATTAGCAGCTATAACTATAGCTACTTAATAAGTTTATACACACTTAAATTTGTTCTGAATATTTATACAAAGTTCGAATAAATCATACCTATTATTGATTTTGTAACGTTTTTTGTTTCTCCTGTAAAAAAATATAAAAGTGTAGTTACGTCCGTTTGCATTTAAGGTGATCATATGTATGTATACACTTCCATATGCACTGTGTTTGCTAAAGCATACACAGAAGTCAGTGAATGTTATTTGTCCTTTATCCCTGAAATGAGTAAATATTATCAGAATTCATTGCTGCTGGCTTAACTACAAAAGGTGAATTGAAATATTTGCCAACATTCATGTGTATTTATGTACACGCATGTATGTATATATTTACGTATTGATATGTATATATGTACATATTTATATATGTATGCAAGGTGTATTTAAACAGGTGGCAGCGTTACTTCAGCTGATAATTTTTTGCTCCATGTGCTTTGTAGCTAACGAATGTCAAAAACTTCGTTTTGTTTTGGTTTTGGTACAATTATTTTTGTGCTTTTGACATTCTTCGGTTCTTTACACAGCTATGGTTGCCGTATTTCTGTATAACAAATCCTTACGCAGTCACCTGTATAATTACACCATGTATGTATGTTTATATAAGACAGCAATAACACTGTACAACAAATTAAAACTTTTTCAAAGTAACAAGTTTCGAATTATGTACCAATGTATCTGCGTTTTGAAACCTTACGACTATCTGCACAAGAGTTGCTCCACTCATGAACGAACTAGTTCCACAACGTACGAGGAACAATTTCCCCCTTTAACTTTTCCTTATATGGGCTCTTTGGCTCTTTTTGGATAAAAGGACAAGAAGGAATCTAAAAATGTCAACTTAAACATTGGTTACCAGTTAAAAAATATACCTGTAATAAGTTTAAAAGTTCAACAGTTTTAAATGAAAGCTTGAGAGGAGCATTTTATAGCTCCATCCCTTCTGTTTTGTTCTTTCCGCAAAAGGATGTCAAATAAGTATGTATGTACTCACATAATATGTATGTGCATATGTATGAAAGTCGGTCATAATAAACTTTTTTGTGTTGTATGGTGTAATTGAAATTATTTGAATTTTTTTTGCCAAGTTGTTGATTTTCTTATTACTGAACAAATAAGGGACTCCTTGGCGTTGGGGTGGTTGCACACACATACTCATTTAACTTTGCTAGATGAAGGATGACAGCATTTGTACTTGGATTTATTTTATATTTTATTCATATGCATGTAGGTTGAGATTTGACAAAGACGAATGCTCACTAAAGCGAACAAATTTCAAAACAAAATTATTCGATATTTTTTCGCAAATCTAAAAAAAAGTTCGAATGTTCGCTAAAGCTTGGAACTTCAAACTTCTCTCGATAGTGTTTCGAATGTGTGGTGGTAGCCGAGTGGAAGTGTGCTAGCCTGTTAGTCTAGCGATACCAAGTTCGAGGCATGATAGTACTGTGAGTTAAAAAATTAAATAAGAACACATACCGAAGTAAATATGTGCCACAATTGAACAGAAAAAAATTTACCACGATAGCCTAGTGGATGTGTGCTTGTCTGTTAGAATGGAGGTACCATGATTAAATCCTCCAGCATACGTTCAGGTATTAAAAAAAATAAGTAAGTTAAAATAAATAAATAAACAAATAAAATTACTTTTTCTGCTGCCCATTTACGATATCGCAAATAGTTCGATATTCTCTCACTTTTGATATTGCTAGCGAAACTTCGAAATGGAATGTTTTTGGGACAAAACTGAGCGACAGGTCAACTTTTTTCGATTAATTTTTGAGCGACACTCTCGATAGTTTTAAACGATAATTGTGCGAGATATATTCGAAATCGATATCAATAACGAAAGACTTGGTCAACTGGGTACATAAAAATATTTGCACAGCCACTTGTTACTTACATACATCATACATACATACATATCATTCATTTACTTCAATAGTGTCGCAACTCAAAAAAACTACATTTACAGAAAACGCGTTTAAAGTTTTCAATGTACATACAACTCAATGAAGACATGAAAAAATATTCTTCTGTCACGAGGTGGTAGTACAAGCTATTTATATTACACAAGAAAAAACTCGAAATGATTATTTTGAATTATTAAATCAAAGAATGCATTTTTTGAGTTATGACACTATTGTAGTAAATGAGCGATATGTATGTACAATATGTATGTATAATATCGAGCCACAGGGATGGCAAAGTTGGTTGAATTTTGGTTTGGTTATGGCTATGTCACGTCTAATTTAAGCTTAAGGAATCTCCCCAGTTTCACTCCGCATTTCTTTTCAAACTAAGGAATATGTATGTCAATTTTCACTTTTGAACAATGAAACTCATATTCTTCTCACTTAAAAATCTTGCGAAAGCAAAATGCAGCGAGAAAACCAAAAAATGTGAACTCGTGCATATGCAAATAATTTTTCTTCTCAATTTGGAAGCCATAGCATATGCTATTAATTTCTACATTTAAAATTTCAATTTAAATAATTGTAACCATGTGGTTTAACATCCCAACTCACAAATTTGTGAAAACGATTCGGAATATAGACAATTATTTTAATAAAAATATATAACTTAAGGTCAAAAAAGTACAATTTTTGAAAATTGTTGGTACACTTTTAAAATTCTTAATGCCATCCCTGTCGAGCCATAACCCCTAAAATAGCTTAAGCGACACATTTTTTGTATTTCGTTTTTTTTTTACGAAAATCGAATAATTATGTCACTTAAGCTGTTTTGGCGGTTATAGTACGATATTACCATGGACTGATTGATGTGTGTATGTACAACGAACCTTTCTTTTTCTGCTTTTTATTGTTACTCCAACTGTTTTACAATCGGAGAATTCGTTGGCCAGTTAGAAGAACTATTTCGCCACCACCAAGACTCAACTTAAACAAAGCACTAGCAACTACTGGCTATCTGTCGGCTTATATGTGAATATATTTATTTATATTGTACATACTTACTTAAGCTGGATTTTGAATCGATTTGTTGCAATTTGAACCGCTCCGAGGTAAATTGAAAACACTTAAACACTACACTAGACACTAAAACTCAATATCTTGGCCAGAGGGCAAATTATGGCATTCGATAGCAGTTGAAATTTTAATATATTTCTATATAAACTCTATTGGAAGGAATATTTTGTAATTTCGTTCAACATCGAGTGCCGAAATTTGCCCCCAAAGATTACAGCTATCAATAGAAACGGAAAGTGAATAGAAAACTTGACCCAAGGCGCACTGATGTACCTTCACTTGACCGAATAAACTGGAATAAACCCCACAGTGATCGAAGACTGTTTCACACGACATGTATTTTACGTCTGACTTGTCAGCTGTGTGACACATGCGTGCATATCGCACATTCACTTCAAAAGTGTCACAACTCAAAAAAAAATAGTTTTGCAGAACATACGTTTCAAGTTTTCAATTTACATAAAACTCAATGAAGGCATGAACAAATATTCTCTCAGGATATGATAGTAGTAAAAGCTACATATTTAAATGAAATTTATACGCAAGATAAAATACGAAATCGTCGGTTGGTTTCTGGTTTGCTGCAGACATAATGTATTTTGTATATACTGTGTCGCAAACCAGAAACCAACCGACGAAATGCCGAATTATTTTGCATTATTAACAGCGTTGTCAAAAAAAATTGTATACTAAATTTAAAAGTTGACAACGCTGATTATTAATTTTTTGAGATACGCCTATAATACACGGCATGTAAAAAACCATATGCGCATGTGGCTCTTACGTAATTTTGACGTCATCACGAAGCTGCATTTGCTACAAGCCGTGTACTAGTAACATATCGTCGGGTGGTAATTGGTTTGTCGCAATAATAATATATTCTTAATATACTGTGCAACGCCCTTCACATTATTTTTTATGTGGAAATATCCCTTTACCACACACAAAGTTTACTTAGCAAAATCTTAATTCAGCTGTGTGAAAGACAGAGGTAGTAGTACAGTCCCTTTCTGTCTTTCTCCCAGCTGAATTAAGACTTTGCAAAGTAAACTTTGCATGTGGGAAAGGGTAAAAGCACTGCCACACAACGAAAAATATTATCCCTTTTAGACACTCAAAGTTTACTTTTCAAAATCTTAATTCAACTGTGCGAAACACAGAAGGAGGAATACTATCCCTTTCTGTGTTTCTTCCAGCTGAATTGAGACTTTGCAAATTAAAATTTCCGTGTCTAAAAGCAGGGTTGTCAGATACGGCAATTTCTCGCCAAACGTGGCGATTTTCCAACTTGTTTGGCGACTAAATTTTTGATTTGGCGACATGGCGATTTTTCTGGCGATAAATAAAGTTGTTGGCGATTTAATGTTTATTTTTTTACCAAAATTGAATTTAAAAATTTTAGTAATTCAGGAAAATTAGTTTGTTAAAGGAGTAGTTTCAAAAATAAATCTTACCAAAACTCGTCTGCAAGTTATTTGGGTATGTTCTGTATTCCACGTGATATTAAAAGGTGTGGAATTGCCATAGAATTGTTGTTATAAGTACATATTTCCAACAACAATTCTATGGCAGTTCCACACCCTTTAATTTTACGTTGAATACAGAACATACCCGATTAAAGCAATTTGAATTTGATGATTTTTCTTATATTAATTAATTAGTAATGCGTTTTGAATTTCATAAAATAAATAAAAACAATTTTGGCGATTTGCTGCTGAATTTTTATACGATTATTTTTTAAAAATCTATATTAAAAAAAATTATATAAAAAACAAGTTTATTATCAAATATATATTAAGAAAAACCACATAAAATCAATTTTGGCGATTTTTAAAATCAATTTGGCGAAATAGCTCGGAAAAAATCTGATAGGCCTGTCTAAAAGGGGTATATGGGAAATCACCAACGTTGCCTTTAGTACACACTATCGTGATGTCTCAAAATGCCATAGTGCGTGCGTACTAGGCATAATTCTTTTTCACATCGAATCCAGCGATGGTGGCTTTGGCACTATTTTTAGTGTTTTTTGAAAACTCAAAACGCCAAATTTTGAGCGTTAGTGGCAAACTAAGGAAAATCACTAAGAAGTGCTTTTAAGTAATTTGTGTATTTCCTAAAATTACTTTAATAAAAACTTGGTGTATTTATTTTTTTCAGTGTAAAGCATACCTTTTTCGTCTGATATATTTCATTAAAGATGCTACTATTGCCGAAATAGAGAATAGCTTAGTAAATATTAAACATTATTAAACTTCACTCGTTTGAATATTGGCTCGTTTTTCATGTTAGTGCTTTTTAGATTTCAAAATTACGCTTTTTGGTGCTTTTTTTAAATTTTGGTGTGCTTTTGAGCCAAAAAAGTCGGCATCACTGATCGAATCTATTTCCAAGAAAGATTTTGGGTTGGCATCACTGTTCCAATATATATGAAAGGGGACATAGTTACCGCTAGTTATTTCGTCCGTCGGTCGGCGCCAACCATCTAATAAAATCGGCTCCGTGATCTGAAGCACCTGTTTAATTAATAAAAGTTCAAATTGGCATAAAGAGTATTTTTTAAATTGTGGTTTGTGTTGTAAAATAATTTGTAAAAATTTAACAAAATATACAAGTCAAAAATTTGTGAAAAATTTTACATCGTTCCATGGAGTTCAAAACTACTGGTGAGTACTTTTTATTTGTTTGTTTTTTAAGTTACTTCAACAACGACTAGATAGCCCGTGGTGAAGGATTATTTGTCCTCAAAGATAATTTCATAACGCCATCGCCAATACTAGTGCTAGGCACCACAATTTCAAAGTACGCCTTCTTAGAAAGCTAGATTAGGTTATCAAAGATAATGAGGACAATCATGAATAAAATTCCGCGAAAATTTTTCCCGCAAACAATAGCAAATAATAGGGAAAACCAAAAATTCTAATTGGAAAAGGTTATGCAAGGCTTCGGTTGAACATTGAAGGTGGACCGTGATTTTGTGTGGAAGTCCCGATTGTTCTCACTAGGACTCAAAAAAGCTATTTATCTTACGAAACGCTTCTCTTACGAACAGTAACATACATTTTATTTTAATGCAAATTGGACCCAAGTGCGCTTCTTAAGGATTAATTTTGTCAAATGAATTCTGCGTTATAAACGTGTAAACAAAAAATCACCTAATGAATAATCTCGTTGTTAAGAGTACCTGTTTGATATACCTTGGTGTGCATCTTATGAAACTTTGCACACATTGCACCCTTGCTGTAATATATGTACATAAGTAAATACCTTGATTGGATAAGTGGTTTTATAGAACTTCTTATCAACGGATTTCAACGAAACCATTTTATTTATGTAAACAGTTTAGTTGTTGATATAAGAGAGGATGAATGTATGTATATTCGGGCCTTGGGACCAGAGTAGTACAAACTTGATTGTACTCAGCAATTCTTTTGGACCAACAATTAAAGAAAACATAATTTGTAAAAATATACTTCATCTGTCTCTGTAATTCTAAACGAAAGAAAATGTTTTCGAATTTGTATGTTAATAATTTAATAAACATATTCCAAAGTAAACTTTCACTTTTCAATGGTGTCTTGAAAAAATGGGCACTTCAACACTTTCACAATTCTTAACAAATTCTAATGAAACGTTGCATTTGCGTACGGGAAATTTAAAATTTGTCTACCTATTTCGAACCTTTCGATTTTATCGTAAGAGACATGTTATCGAAAACTGACTTTTTTATTGAAATTAAAATTTTATGGTCCTATCCACAGTTTACAATTATCATAATGCCAAAATTGTTGATAACTTTTAAGATACGGGCTGCAAAATTTTATCGTAAGCAACAATTTACATACAAAAACATATTTGACTATTGAAAAAAACCTTCTTCTGAAAAATTTAATTTTTGTCGCTTACTATTAAATCCAGAATAAGGCTCGATTTACTAGTAAAAAAAGCACATCTCATAGATTTTGTAAAACACAAATTAACAACTTCTCTTAAAACTTACCTGCCCTTAGAAATTCCAATGTCTTTCATGTGATTGTTTATTTAAGCAAAATATTTGTTGTTTTATCTCAATTAACATCACCCAATTTTTTTACTTAAACAAACAAAAAATTCATACCCATTACTGTATTTATTGGGAAAAAGGGGTTTTTGCTGGTTTTAAGGACTAGAGGCAATTTGCTTTGTATTATTTGAGATGATCTAAAATTATAAAGTGGTATTCTGTTTTATATTCTATAAGTGAAGCAAATAATTTATTCATTGTAGTTCGAAAAAATAGAAAACAATACATATTTAAACTTACACATGTCCTGCATCCCCGAAATGAAAATCAAACATTTCAGTCACTCACTCATATAATTTGCCCTAAAGCTAATTGCATTCTAACAAGCCGCATAAAATTCGATTCGTACCGCTCCTTGTGTTTGTTTTACAACTACATACATATATCCTATTTTTTTGATTTTCTTTTCAATAACGTTAAAATCCTTGAGCTAAAGCGCACAACATCCCAACAAACATATGACTAAACGTTATTTGAAGAGAGGTTGAAATGTTATTAAAAAATTATCGCCACTGAATTCTATTGTAACAAAGTTTATTAATACCAAGTGACCTTATCATTACAATAACGTACATACAAATTTGTTGTGGTATTATTTTTATTTGTATGTTGACAGTTCGTGTTAAGATTTTATGCTATTTTATATGGAGTTTGAGGGATAATATAAAGTCAGCTGACGATCACCTGCGCTGACAGTTTGTAGTGTAAATGTAAGAATGTAACAAAGCGCGAAATTTTATTTTCAACAGCCTAAATTACTTAAACTTGAATAGCGGCAATTTTATGTAAAATGTTGTGAATAGCATTTTAATGCAATGTTTTAATCCTTAACTTTTTTCTGTTCGTTTGTTAAAAGATATCCAATAAGTACAATTGGAATACGATAGGTTAGGTTAGATAATCCTGGCTATGTCAAAATGTTACCGGAAATCAAGATCGCCTTTGTTAGCAATTGCCGTTCTTGTTAATAATGGGGAATGACACGTCAATATCTTGGTAATTGGTTAAGATGTTTCACTTTCAATCATTAATTTGTTTTAGATCTCAATTAAAAAAACTGCTTGGTGTAGAACAATTGCAAAATTTAATATTAAATACTCCCCAAGCAAATTCAGTTCTATTTATACATATTTAGCCAATTCACAAGGTATTCTCTTATGTCATATTGTCATAATGTTTTAAATTATTTCAATATGCATAATTTGTTTTTGCCTTTAAACAAAATTTTTAAAACATTATGACAGTATAACAAAATTGAACACAGAACACTTTGTGAATTGACCAATAAGTTAAATGCATTTTAACTTCAAATCATTCTCAATTTGAAATCAGATTCGTGTGTTTGTTTGTTGGGAAACTATTTACACTATTGTTTAAAAACTACTTGCGTATGAGTAAATGTTAGTAGATGTGTTTTATTGCTGCAGGATTCTTTTAAATTTTTCCTTCTTCCTTTTTTTGAAACTTGATATTTAACTTCATTATATGTATGTATGTATTTCCTTTTACATCCACATTTTTTGCCAGCGTTTTTCAAATTTGAATTGTGATTTTTATTTTCTTTCACTATTTCTGGCTTCACTTTTATTATTTCACCCTCATGTTGTTAGCCAGTCAACCAGCGAGCCAACCAGCCAGCCAGCCGTTCAGGCAGCCTCTATATTTTATTTTAAAATAATTACTCTGCTTTTCCCTGCACACTATATTTATTATTGACTGACAGTCTAAATGACTGCCTGCAGTTTTATTTGATTTTGTGATTGCACCTGGAATTTGATTTGGTTTTTGGTTGCTTTTATTATTTTTGTCAGTTATTTTTGTTGTTGTTTTTAGTGATGTTGCTGTTGTATTTTTATTTGTTTTCTTTTTAATTTTCGTCCGGTCAAAATTGAATTTGTTATGGACACGATTTTTCGATTATTTGTGAAATTATATGTTTGTTTTAAGACCGAATTAACACGTCGGTTTTAATTTTTTCATATTTACGCACAAACTTCTAATTAATTTGTGAAACAACAAGGCTGTAATGGAGATATAAATTATTATTTTTATATGGACGACAATTAATTATTTATGTCGTATAAAATCCATATCTGAGATGGAATAATTTATAACAAGATAAAGCAGATCAAAATTGCAGCAGATATTACTTTTTTTCCCACCTTATCTAGGATTTTCTTTTTCTATTATAGGCTGGTATTGACTATACATAAATATCCACACACGTCCGACTTTTAACAAAATTCAATGGAGCTTATCAAATTTTTTGAAAAGACAACAATTAATCATTATGGGCGATTCCGCTATAGAAGTTTACTGATATAAATTTTTAAAGCCGAGATCCCATCATCGGCACAATTTACCATTTTTCGCAAAGATCACTTCAATTAAGTCCTAACTAATAAACCAAAATGGATTTCTATATTTATTATTTGAACGGGCTAAAGTTCGTATTGCATTGTAAGTCAAATTGTGGATTCTCAGTTAATTGTGGAATTATTCTATATGGTTTTCTTAGAAATGCAGTGTGGCGCAATTATTTCCTTACATTTCAATTAGTTGAGTAATGAGACAAATTTAGCTTATTACTTGTAACTTTATTTCAGTGAGCCGACGAAAATCGGTATATTGTGCCGAGAGTGGGATCTAAGCTTAAATTATAGAAATATTTATGTAAATTTAATAATAAAACTATTGGCCTTATTTTATGAAACGCAACGCTTAGCGTTGAGAAATTTTGTATGTATTTTGGTTTTGTAATTTAAATTTTTTCCATATAAAATTTGTTAACGCTTGGCGTTGCGTTTTACCAAATTAGGCCCTATATTTTTTTCCCATAAATGATTTAAAATTTTTAAAAGATAAACTCTCCAAGTTTTTATAAAAAAAAGGAACATTTGTTACCAACAGTTGAAATTTATATTTAATTTTATAGAGAAATGTTCGCTTATTCGGTCGTGGAAAAAAGCTCAGAATTTGTTCTTGTTTTTTTTAGAATTGTTGAGTAGAAAAAGACACTGTTAATCTGTTGCACCGGCTATATAAAAGATAAACAAATTTGATTTTCTCAGATAAATAATTACAATCAATGTTTATAAAATAAAAATCTTCAAACTAAAAATTTTTCGCTACAACCATAAGAACAATGTAGTTTAAGACTTTCGCACAGAATTGGGTTATTCAAATACTTATACATACCGCTAATTTACTACAACAACGTTATAACTAGAAAAATTGGAACTTTTGAGTTAATGACGCAGAATTAATCCCCATATCGTTATTCAAATATCTTGTTTACTCAACTCAATGAGATAAGCGAAGCTTTGTTGCAAAATGTGGTTCAAAATTTTGTGAAAAGAGCGGAAGTCAGCCGACGCACAGTGTCGTGTTTTCATATAACGAGCGGCCAAAAATAGAAAAAGTTATTGTAAAAAGTTGATTTGGGCTTCAAATGGTAAAAGGTAACCAAATATAAAAATTTAAAAATTTTTGTGCAAGAAATGAAAAAATGTTTTATTAAAGTACAGGAAAAAAGTTCGATCTTCACGAAACTTTGTATATTTATTGAATCTTGTACACTAAAAGGTTTGGCCAAGTTTTATAAAAATCAAAGAAAAAAATGTCCTTGTTCACTTCAAAAAAAAGTGAAAAAAAAATCATAACTAAATTCCAAACACGAATCACTTATAACAAGCTTAATGTGCATTTAAATTTTTTTTTTCGATTCGGAGCAAGGACGTGAATAATATCCTCCACAGTGTTGTCGAATGGCAAAAAATAGAACAAGTTTTCGAACGTAAATGAAATTTGGTATATTTTCTTTTATATGTATGTATGTACAATATGATATGCTGGAACTTTATTTCAAGTTGATTATGGATTAAAACAAAAGAATCATCATCAACTCCAGATTTGGGGATACATATTCTTGTCTAATTATATAATTTTGTATATCCTGCACGGATTTCTTTCTGTATTTCTTCTATGGTTCTATCAGAACCATCCTTATACGATGTCAATGGTCGACCTCGAGTTTTGCTTGTGCTAGGCTCCAATGTTTTATAAAAAATACATATAAGAACCTATTCTTTTATTCAAAATGCCTTTAAACTAAAAATTGTAATTGGCCGTCATTTACATACTCGTATATACATACGTATGTAGATTTTGTTGAAACCAAAACACCACCACTTATTCTTATACATTTCTTCTTTGATTTTGTTAAGAATAATACATATCACATAAAAAAAAAATTCGGTTTCAAGCCAATCGTGATTTTTATTTTCAAATTTTTGTTTGGATCGATGGTTTTTCCTCCAAGAGCCGCCTGGCTATTTTTGATTTTATCTGACACCAAAAAAATGCTATAAGTTTAAAAGTTGCAACTGGTGGATCTAAAGTTATGTATTTTTTTTTTTGTTATACATACTTGTAGTAATTAAATTATGTATAAAGTTCTGAGGGATATATCGAGATGCTTTTTTAAGCTTCTGTCAAAAATTGTGATTTTACCGAAAAATGATTTCTTACGGTTTATTAATAAACTCTCTTTTTAAGAGTCTCATCTGATCTTTTATTTTTCCGTTGAAAAATAAATCTTAACTGTGGAGATGAGATAATTTTTTTAAGCTCCCTATGAATTCTGAAAGAGCTCGCCAATACGAACCTATTGGTATGTGAAAGTATAGTTCTTCGTTGACTCTTAACACAAGGAGTTTTTGAGTTAAATTTTTTTCCGATAACTGTTATTTACAGTCCCTGCATTATACTATTTTTGGCCGCATCGCAACACTGTGCGACGTGCTAGAGGTGGACATTTGCCCCACAGCATATTCCATTATTAATTTCCATATTTCTACTTAACTTAATTTGTCAAAAAAAGAGTGTTTTAAGACAATTTATTTCATAACCTTAAATTTGCCCACCCTTTATACTCGTAGTTCTTTTATTCACCTCTTGAAGCATTGTTTTTGGAGTTTGGGCTAAAGAATAATTTCCTATCGATAGTTTCTTGGCGAAAATTTCCTAGCATTGTCCATACATTGCATTTCTGCTATGAGATTTTGTCATCCTCATCCCATACCAGTTGACCCGCTCTTATGAGCATAAAATACAAAACCCTGAATTAATAAACAAACAATAAGATTACGATTTAAGAAAAATATGAAAAAAAATAATCGTTTCAGTTTTAAAAAAGCATCAATCACACTTTATAACCGACAAATCTTTATAACAGTTGTGATAACAAAATAAGCACAAACACGTGTCAGTAGGATATCATAATAATTTAATTACATACATGAATGATAGCGCGAAACCGACAAATGCAAATGCGATGATACCGTTAATACCAGCGGCAGCACGATTTCCACAAAAACAACAAAAACACCGACACATGTCTGCACTTATTTAACTATTAACTAACAACAACAACGACAAAGTGCCAAACAAAAACTTGATCTGGTGACAACGACGGAATGAAGAAACCACCCGCCGCAAACACTCCACATACAATGAAATATTCACACGCACACGTGTCAGTCTCACAAACAATTAAAAGGGGGCTTTTATTTTTTATTACGAGTATTATTTTATTTTTTTTTTTTTTATTTGAATAAATATTAATTTGTTAAACGCTATCAAAATGTTTTACCACAAGATTAAAGCCTTCGCAAGACACAAAAGTCCTTGAGTCAAAAGCGTTAGTGAACAAAGCCATAATGCATGAGGCATGTGGCATGAGGCATGTGTTGTACACTAATACATACACACATACATACATGCCCGTGTGTAGGAGTGTGCCAACACTTAAAACTCATTTAGTCGGTCATTGAGGAAAGAAAGTACGAGTAGAAAATATTGCAACAGTTGCTTAAATATTGCAGGACTTTAACCACAAATTATGTTGTTAAGGCACTCGAAGACACGTGTAGCCAATAATTTTATAAAAAAAAGTGGCAGCGGGTGTTAGGAATTTTGTGTTATTTATAAAAAAATTTATATACATATGTACATATATATATATAACAAACATATGTATACTGTTAAAACAAAACTAGTTTTATAACGCTTGCACTATTTTTGATAACTAGTAGAACAAAGCGGCACTTAGTTATAAAAAAAACAATATCCTTGGGAAAACTTTTAATGTTTATTTAAGAAAAAAGAGTGCCAGAAATGTTTTATTTTTGTTTCTAATTATCGGTTCTTAAATACTTTCCCCCATATTCATAAAATTTAAAACGAGTTTGAAAAATTTTTTATTTTTCATACAAAAGTTTCCTGAAACGGATTTAAAATTCATTTTATATTTTTATGTAAACGGGGGTTTATACACAGAAAAAATTAAAAATTCGTTTTAATCATCAAATTGCTTGAATCAATGAACAAATTTAATTTTTTTTTTAATTTTTAATAGAACTAGATATACCAAACGGACGACATTCTAAACAGAAACAAAATCTCTTTATTAAACCTAATTCAATTTATTGAACTCTCGTCCTATAAGTTTTATGCAGCGTGACCGTTTGACCGACTAAAGTGGCAAATTGCCACTTTTTCGACTGCCTTGCCACTTTTTCCCCCTTTTTTAGAGTGAATTATATAATAATACATTAAAAATAAAAAATTTTGTGTAAATTTCACGTCTTTTTTTAATTTTGCCCCTTTTTTTTTTTGATAAATCCCCTATTTGGTGCAACTTTTTGAAAAATGTCATCGGCCACCCTGGTTTTATGGCTTTCATACAATAACAAATAAGAGAAGAAAAAAAATGGAATAGCATGAAAAATAGTACACAAATACACACACACACATACACAGTGTAAACTAACAAATGAGTGTGTACTATGTTTGCATGTAGTAGTAGCAACTTTAAACGCTTATAGCTCCCAAAATACTAAACCGATTTCAATAAAATATAGATTCTGCACATCTGTGCAGAAATTCCTTTAAAATGACATAAATCTTTCCAAAATCGGTGCAATAGTTCCGGCGTAAAAGGGATTACAAAAAACGTGTTCGCCTATTAATTATATAGATTGCAAAAATTAAAAAAAAAATTTTTTTTTTGAATTATTGAAATTTTAATTTCATCACTATGACACATTAACAATCTCCTCGTACCCACTTTTCGTTTAAGATAGAATCGTCACAAAATAGATACGAGTAAATATAACATCGAGCTTTTACGTGACACCACAGTAGCTACATTATACAATTAAAGGATATGCGATCATCCATCTGCAAATAGCCAAAATAACTGGCCGCAATTAGTAGAAGTCTGCAAATCATTCGCAAAAACAGCGCTCGGCACTAAGACTAATAAAATCAAGCCATGGATAAGCCCGGAATCATGGAAAGAAATACAAAACAGAAAACATCTAAGGAAAGAATTGCTTAGATCTAAAAATCCAGCATCGAAGCTGCAAACTAGAACTGCTTACCGACAATGTTCCCGCAAAATCACATACGAGTATATGGTCCGCGTAGATAGAGAAAAATACCTCAACAGTGTAGCCGAACAACACTGGTAATCTTCGAGGCGTATATATGCCTATTAAGCAACTCAGTAGACTTAGAATTAGAAGTACGTCGTCTTTAAAAGCGTGCAATGGCTCAGATCTTACAACTCCTGATGAGCAGCTTAATAGGTGGCGTGAATCAGTCTGGCATAAGCAGTAACAAGCCTTCGGTTGAGATAAACACACCAAATACTCGGCGCAATCCAAGAAGAGTTATTTCCACAAGCCCACCAACCCTTGAGGAAGTAACGTTTGTGTTAGAAACCATGAAAAATTGTAAGTCAGCTGGACCGGACTATATTCCTGCAGAATTATTAAACTACGGCTCCACGGCAATATCGGAGTTCATAACACCTCTGATCCGCGCTGCTTGGGCTAACAACCGCTTACCAAGTGAATGGAAAGGAGTAATTGTAACTATTCCGAAAAAAGGTGATCTCTTATTATGCAAAAAATTGGAGAGGAATTACATTGTTAAACTCTATAGGTAAAGTGATGGCATCTCTCATGCTAAAACGTATAAGTGCAGTGTTAGATGAAATTTTAAGAAAAGAACAAGTTGGACTTAGAGATCGTGTGCAGACCACGTCAATACATTTCGAATACTCATTGAGCAATCCGTTGAATACAACACGCACATATATATTTATTATTTGTTGACTTTGAACGGTACTTCGACATGGTAGATCGTAGTTCCATGTGGGCGGTACTAATAAGAAAGGGAATACCAGAGAAGATAGTGGCTTTAATACGTGAGCTGTATAGAGAGAGAGATACGCAATTCCGGGTCCGTTTCAATGGAAAGCATAGCAGTGTCTTTAACGCCCTTACTGGAGTACGACAAGGTTGTGTTTTATGAACTTCTTTGTTCCTCCTATTTCTTGATGCTGTGATGGAAAAAACAAATATCGAAGCTCCTTTCGGCATTCGCTGGAACTATATCAGAATATTTAAATGAAAAAGACTATGCTGACGACATTTGCTTAATGGCACACCGGATGGCCGATATAGAAAATTAAAAGACTTGATAAAAATACCAAAAAAGTGGGACTGAGAATAAACTTCGATAAAACAAAACTTGGTACCCAAGTGACAACACCTCTAATAATAGACGGTAAAATAATCACAGACTTTGAAACTTTCACTTATTTCGGATGTAAGATAAATAAAGATGGCGGATCCACGGAAGATATATTTGATCGTATTAATAAAGCGCGGGTGGCATTTCTTAATCTACACAAAATATGGCGGTCAAACAATATCTCAAAGAAAACAAAACTGCGAATATTCAAATGTTCTATGTCTGCACAACATGGAGTTTCACTAAAACTATGCAAAGTAAATATTAATATCTGCCTCAGGCAGATATTAAAAATATACTGGCCAAATTGGATATCTAACGAGATTTTAAGGAAGGATGCAAACTGTATTGCCGTCGGCTCAGAAATACTAAAAAGAAAATAGACTTGAACTGGCCACATATTACGACGCCCAAACTTTGAGATAACCACAGCAGCCTTGGAATGGAACCCGCAGGGCCAGCGGCGTCAAGTACGACTACGAAACACGTGGAAACAAGATATCAAGTCTGAATATGAATCAGCAAGATTTTCTTGGAATCAAGTTAAGTTGTTAGCCAGAGATAGAAGTAAATGGAGAGAATTCGTTAACGCCCTATATTCCGCGTGAATCTTTTGTTTAGTATAGTATACAATACATAATATTGTGAAATGTGTGAACAAATAAAAGAGTATATATGTATATATGACACATTTTGGAAGTCGTCTGCCAACTTCTCGTGTGGAATTTCTCGAAATACTTATTGAAACTAACAAAATCCGCCTTAAGTTTTGGAAACTTAGCTGCTTTGCGGACTTTATGGCCTCATTTAATTCTCGTATTCTTATTTTTATTTTTATATCAGTTAAAAAAAAGTCGAAAACTTTTTTATATCAAAATTATCTCCAAGATTTCATGAAATTTCCAAATTTCCGATGTTGTTACCTGACAATTACTTCTATTACCTACCCATTGAAGTTTTTCCATTTACCATTAAGCAAGTTTTGCTTTCTTTATCCAGTACAAATGACTGAACATTAGCTTAACATATTGTCTATTACCTCAATTGAAAACATTTGTTAAACTTTTTTTCTCTTTGCCAAAGTTATCGCCAAAGAAAAGCAATTGTTCTTCTCTCTATTATTGCTTAAAAAAAAAAGAAATTTGTGGTAAAACAAAATTATTTAACAATATCTCAACAATGGCTGGCTAACAGACAGTGGGGGGGTTAATATAAATTTTAGAACAAAACACATACTCAAATAGTACAAAATGCTTAACAACAATAAGTCCACGAAATGGATGAGAGGCTTACGCAACGGAAATTCATAAACTTGACATTGTGACGATGATTATGTTGTTGCTGTTCATATTCATCAATTAGTTCTCTGGAATACGGGAAACCAGCAGCAAAACAAATCGAAACAAGTTAAACAAATGAAAGTTACCCTTAATATTTATAAGTTTGTTCTACTTCAATAAGCCCTCAGGCGACGGTAATATGTCGCAATTATTATTCCTATATGCCGAAAAAAAGCTTTTATCTAAAATGAGAAGTACATACGTACGAAAATACGTCTATATATGAATAAGGGAGAGTAACCAAGATAAGAGAAACTTAAATAATTATAAAGACCCAATAGGAAATTTTCCAGAAAAGTAAGGAATATTTTTAAATTGAGAAATAAATTGTTCCTGAAATAAATATAAACACAAATATTGCATATAATGCGAGACCCAATTTCTGCTGTTTATTATAGTTCCAAGTACAGTGCACTCACGATAATATTAACTAATTAAAACCAAGCCAAGTCCACTTTTTGGGAGATTGTCCATATTACCGAATGGTGTCTAATTGAAGTCTACTGATGATTTGGCAAATCACCAATGAAATGGATGTAGACAATGCTTAAACAAATAAATTTAAATTCATCGTTTTTATTTTTATTGAATCACAATTTAACCATTTCTTTGTTGATTTAAATTTCAACAATGTGTAGATAAAATGTATTAAATAATTCTGCAAAAAAAAATCTACTTCAATTCAAAGATCTGATAGGTTTTTTTTTTTTTAGCGAAAAAGATGTATGGGATCAAACTGGAAGTAAACTCTCTCAAACAAAAAAATTTATTTTTGAAAATCTATTGGCTAAGAAGAAGTACCTGCAATATAAAATTAAATTTTGATCTGAGTCCCTCCGCCCATTTTTTCAAATGCAAGATTGTGTGTTTTTTAGAGCTCAGGGTGTGTGTTGTTAAGTTTTGTAAAAATCTGTAAAGTAGAACCGTTTAAAATAAAATATTAAAATTTAATGGGTGTCACTCCGCCCATTTTTTAAATGAAAAATTGTGTCAATTTCAAAGTTTCGTAAAAATCGGTTAAATAGAACAACGTGAAGTATAATAAAAACTTTAATGGGCGTAGCTCCGCCCATTTTTTCCACTTCAAAATTGTGTAATTACAAGAACCAATAGAGTTTGCTAGGTTTCGCAGCAATCAAATAAGTAGGATATCATAAAATCAAATAAAAAAATTGTGGGCGTTTCCCCGCTACAATGGGATTAATTGAAAGTTATAACCTCTCAGACAAAAATAGAATTTTTACAATCGGTCTAAAATGTACCGAGTTATGAAGTAACAATATCAAAAAAAATAAAAAGTACAGACCGAATTGAAGGATGGAAGAAAAAATGTATTCATAATTTGGAGTGTTCATATTATCGTGAGCTCACTGTATATAGTTCTAGGTTAGGTTAGGTTAGGAAGGGTGGTGCTATACCGCATCTCCACTCGGAGACCCAATTGGGTCCATTCTTATTCCCTTCTGTTGACCAAAAAAAAAGTAAAATTTATGTGACCCTTGAGCCACCGAATTCCCATGATGAAGCCCCTGATGTCCTCTAGTTTACACTTCCCGATAATAGTATTGCTTTCATAGAAACGTTTGCTCAGCCACCTAATCCTATTACGTTACAGCTTCGGGCATTGGCAGATAATATTTTCAATGGTTTCTGGTTCCTCTTCATCCCCCATACAGTTGTAAGTAGTTGGCATTTTTACGGGATGCTGTGTGATCGAACTCATGTCGAAACGATTTTCTATATGCTGGTCTTGGAAGCATCTGCTTTGGTAAATAATACTTGAGTAGCTGGAAAACAAAACCAAACTAGTCCCTTTAACTGTTTTTTTACAGGACAGTCAAATGACTGAACTACCTAAATAGAGACTTGCAAGGAATAGTCAGTTTTCGTTATTTTTTTAAGGTATTCGTAAGATGGAACTGGTTTTAAGTAGAAATATTTCGTGATTTCATAGATGTGTATTTGGCGACCAAGAAATAAATTAAAACAAATCCAAAAATCCTCTACTGAGGACAACATCTGCTGAACTATTTGAACTATTTTAAAGATTTGGACTGTCTCAGGGCCTTGTGAAGGGCTATTGGTGGATGTATGAATGAATTAAGTCAAACGGGAAGCACAGGACACTGCGACCAAAGTAGTTCTATTGTATACCCTGCCAGGTGCTGGAGCACCTCATCTAGACCTACGTTCCTGATGAATCTCAGGATTACCAGTGGGTCCAAAGTTGGCAGTTCCCAATTCACCAATAGTTGCTTGCCCAATTGGCTATATCTTCTGTGGCATAACGCTTCACAGTTGGTGGATGTAAATGGTCCCTCGGTCCATTGGCTTTAGGTTATAAACAATTTGAAATATTGACCGATAAGAATCTTAGATTATAAAAAGTTGTGTTACTTTGTTGTCCAAATCCTACACACTGCCAAGTTAAGGGTACAATACTACTACATATCGTTACCTTAATATAGAAAGGTCCTAACTCATTATTTTTTTAAATCGAGATTTTTCGATAGAAGAACATCTAATGTTTCAAAAAATGCAAAAATCTCAATTTCAAAAAAGTTATGATAATAATAATACATGAATTATTCCTAGTGGGTACTTTTGCAAAGGCAAACGAAGTCTTATTGATCGTTCTAGGACTCTGATTGGCTAACAATAATACACAAACTTTTGTCGCTATTAAAAGAGCTTAGAATTAGAGAAACAGAAACAAGAGTAGGAAAACAACCCTAACCATAGCAAGAGGATTTTAAATGGCGCCTTCACGACCACATCCAATACACACAGGGTTGGTCAAGTGAGGTACGCTGCTGCTGCAGCAATATAAAATACCAGTAACACCCTTAACGGTTGTTTAGTTGGTTCATTTACGTGATACGGGCAACAACAAACCGCAAAAACAAAAACACAACCATGTTACAAAACAAACGAATATAAAGAACTAAAGAAGAAAAGAAAACGAAAATAAAAACCGTTAAGAAAGTGAAGTAGTTTAGAACAATTCGAAAGTAAAACGAATTCAATATGTCATCATGTTATAGCGGTTTTGATGATCGTTCTTTTGATTTTGCCGACGATGATGATAATTCATCTTTCGATAGCGGTTACGAAAAAAGTTTTGAAACCGCCGAATGCCATTTGAAACCCCGTAAATTAGTGTTTGATAATTGTGGTGATTGTTATAATAGTGGTCCTGCAAATAATGATTTGCATGGGCAACTAGCAACTGGCTTTAATGCTTTATCCTTGGAACACTCTCTACTACCAGGACTATTTGATACGAGCAGTAACCATAGCAGTCGCAGTGGACGAACTCTGGTAGAACATATCATAAGTAAAGCTCCACCTGAAGATTTGGAGTTTTCGCCGAAATTGGGAGATAAAACCTCCACACCGAGTAAAAAATCTTCAGGTGAGAGTGGTGACGATCAGCCAACTGAACCAAGGCAAAAACGGAAATATGCCGTCGGAAAAAATCGCATGACTCGCTCACGTAGTCCTACGCAGGTAGTGCGTATTAAAAAATTTCGCCGCCTAAAAGCCAACGATAGGGAACGTAATCGCATGCATACTTTAAATGATGCCTTGGAACGTTTGCGTGTCACTTTGCCCCAGCTGCCGGAGGAAACGAAATTGACAAAAATAGAAATTTTACGCTTCGCCCACAATTACATTTTTGCCTTGGAACAGGTTCTGGAGAGCGGTGGCACTTTGAATTTAGATTTAGAAAAGTTGCAAAATTTCACTCTAAGTGGAGAAAGGATTACCAAGGAACTATTTGATGCCATCTTTGTTAACCCCCAACCGTATGCCATGATGGCGGCTGGAGGCTATATGGGTTTTGGTAGAATACCTTATCCACCGCATATGACGTATAACAATAATCTAACAGCATCAATACCAGCAACAGCTGTGGGAAATCATTATCCAGGAAGCTTTAATATGCATGCAGCTACCCAAAATCTACACTCTAACACAAATCCCGCTTTTACGCATCATGATTTCCTAAGCAGCATGCGACACTACAACAATCAACAATGCCATCCAGAACCCAGCACGATGGATGCAAATTTCTCACAAGAAAAATACGACTTATTTAAGGGCACATTTGAAGCAGCTGCTGAAATGAAATCAACGATAACAGCAACAACAAACATACCTACACCTCCTACACCTCTAATAAACATCAGCGCTGCAGACTTTAGGGCAATGAATGCGGGCTTTAATGCTTCATCATCGTCATCATCAACTTCAGCTCACATCACAGCCACGCATACAACAGCTGCAACATCTTCAAATGGAACTCCAGCTGATTTGGCATATCATCATAACAGTAGTTTTTATACACAGACACCACCATGGAAAGATTTCAATGAACAGGTGATTAACACGGGACCTACAAAAGCTTATCCGCAATATGGCGCAGTATAGCCGAAATTTCAAACGTTTTTCATTTGCATCTTCTTGCCAATAGAGGCTTTTGATTATTATTTGATACATTAAACGAGAGAAGGAAGGGCAGCTTTTTTTAAGACATATCATATCGTACGCTGAATTAAAAACAGTCGCAATTCAAGCTTGATGTAGTGTAGGTGCTGTTCACATATTACGTTAAAGATTTGTTACGGCTTAGAACATTTATACTGTTTTTTTGTTAAAGCGTTACTAATTTCAATCAAACCAGATGAATTGTGTGCAATATTTTTCCGATATATGTATGTAGTTCTAATAGGAATTACTAGCTTTTAAGCAATCGTTGAGAGCAGTTTTTGCTTAAGGCGGTTACGCCCTTTTACAACCAAACCCAAATTTCGGAAGATATTGGTCTAAAACTGAAAAAAAGAAAAGTGACCCCAAATTGTCTATAATTTTTCACACATTTTGGGAAATTTTTTCATTATTTTAAACTTTTTTACTTTTGGGCCATTTTTTTGAAAACATTTTTTATTATTCGCGTATTAAAAAATGGACAAAAATCAAATAAAAAAATTATCAGCCCAATTTTGAATAACAATTCCCCGGAAATTTTTTTCCTTTTTTACACTGTGCAAAAAGAAAAACCAGCCTCAACAATTCCAATGGGAGATGAAAGTAGACCATTAAGTAATCAAAGCCGCCTAATGGTTTTAAAAAGTTAGCTCGAATTTAATTTTTATGGCCTCTTGAAGTTGGGCCATTTTTGACCATTTTTTGCACTATGAGTGAAAATTAAAAAAAAAAAACGGAATTAGAGGAAATGCATTAGAAACTTCATACCTTAGAAAAATACATATATGTGACCTTCTCCGAGAAAAGGGACCTAGTCAAAACGGGTGTGTGTCAAATTAGATAAAAATGAGAAAAACATTAAAATTTTATTTTTTAAATGCGTTTTTCTCAAAACTTCATTTTCACACACTACGTCCCTTTTCTCGGAGAAGGTCACATATAATATGCATGTCTTAATTTGTAAACCAGTGTATTTATTTTCCCACGTGGAAACACATGCAAACAGACAGGAAATAGGCTTTAAGGGTCTGTCCCACGATGTCGACAATGTTCGACTTGTCGCATTTGAAACAAAAACAAAATTTTAAAATTTTTGTTTGTTTTGAATGTACATTGTACATACATATGTATGTAAGTGTGCGACAAGTCGAACGTTGTTGAAGATCATGGGGCAAGCCCTTAATCTTCAACAAAGGTATCCAAGTCCACATTCATTTCAGTTATAACAGAAATTATTTAATTAATTTCAACAAAAAAAATGTATCAATCTATATATAGACATGCTAAACCATCAGCAAATAAATTTCTATTTTTGGAAAAATTATAATTTTTTTTGAAATATGCTTTTTTTCCAAAAATGTTGATTTTATTCCTAAAGTTCCTGGCAACGCTGATGAAGATAATGAAAAATGGACCAAAAACTTAAGTAAAAAGAGCTCCATATTAAACGAGAAAAATAGTCTAAAACTGCCATATTTTTTTATATAAAATGACAAATTTTGAGACCATTTTTAATTTTTGCCTTTGTGCCATTTCTATTGCGGCCGGGTTTCGATGGAGGCAGTTATTAAACTTGTATTAAGTAAATTTTGTTATTAAAGCTTAGCACACAGTGGGCTTATGCTTCGCAACTTTGTATATGTACACGATATAAATACCGCATCCGAAAATGATACGTTTTGGAAGTCAGCCAATGTACATTTACAAATTACAAATTTCAAAGCAAAAATTACAAATTTCAAAGAAAAAATTTAAAATTTCAAGGAGTGATCTCATGATCTCGTCAATAATTGTTTTTACAACATTTACAAATCGATTTCATATGTATTCATTGCATGTATGTATGTATGTATGTGACATCGAATCGCTATTTATGCTGAGTACACATTATGGCATTTTGTGCCATCTTAATAGTGTGTACTAGTGGCAACGTTTGTCATTTCCAAAATTTTTCCTTTTGTGACATTGCGTTCCGAACAAAAAACATAATGTGAACGGTATTGTATACATTTTGAAAATGAGAACAAGAAAAAAATGCCAAATGTGCACTCAGCATTAGTTTTCCAAAAAATGTGTTTCCTTTCTCTTCTTATCGCAAATACACATCAGTTGCAACTCAGCGATGCATTTCCGAATTCGTTTACGAGTAATGTCCTTAAAAATAATTATCTGTAAAGGTTTAATTAGTTCTATGTATGTAAATCAAAAAATTTTCAAAGCCTCTATTATGTTTTAAACACATATGTATTTAATTACACTTATGTACATATGTATGTATATATGTATGTAATGAAATTCACTTAGAAGTTAGTTAAGTACGAGTAAGTTGTCAAAATCCACCAATTTATTTCGAACTAAACACTAATTTGAAATACTTATTACATCGGCATCGCATTCGTATATCTGCATATTTCTAAATTCGTTTTAATTAAACAGTCTGGCCGACGATGTCGCCAACTTGTATTCAAAACAAGAAATTTTATTTCTCTTTTTAATATAAGAAAACGATTTACAGTTTTCTGTAGACATTGTGGCCACACTGAAAGTTAAAAAAAAGAATTACTCCCCAATTAAAGTCCCGGTTCACACGTTTCAACTTTTGTTGCTCAATTTGTAATTCAGCTGTAAGAAAGACGGAGACGGAAATACAACTATCTCCCTTTTTCTTACAGCTGGATTAAGAGTTGGGCAACAAAAGTTGAAACGTGTGAACCGGGACAAACGAATAATGTTTTAATTTGTGAATAATTTTTTTTTGTTTTTAAAAAAGCTTTTGATAGATCTGTCTGTTGTTGAGTTTGTTTTAGTCCCGGTTCACACATTTCAACTTTTGTTGCTCAACTCGTAATTCAGCTGTAAGAAAGACGGAGACGGAAATACAAATATCTCTTCTTTTCTTACAGCTGAATTACGAGTTGATCAACAAAAGTTGAAGTGTGTGAACCGGGACTTACATTCAGTTGTACAACAAAAAAAATCTCTTTTGTAAAAAACCCTTAAAAGACACATACGGCCATGTCACAGAGTTCAATTCCCTTCCGAAACGGAATTGAATCCACCACAAGATATCAAGCCCTAGCCAGAGCTTACCCCAGCTTACCAGCGCCTCCTAACAGTCTGAACACACCTAACAAATTCCCGTATTTTAGTTTTCTTTTTTAGACACTATCTCCTACAAAAATGAGGTGGATAGAATTCCGTTTCCGAACGGAATTGAACTCTGTGACATGGCCGATAATATGAATTTTTACAAAAGACTGTTTTTTTTTAATTTCCTCTAAAACTGAATAATAATTTCAGGGGTTGTTTGTATGTATGTACGTAATTCAAGTACCTTAATTATTTTACAATTATATAAAAAGTCTAAATATATGTACATATATTTTTATAATCTAAACCAAAAAAAAACCCTCATATATTTTTGTAAACTTTTTATAAATTTAATAAAAACATCAACTAGTCCAGCAATTGTTACTAAACCAGATAAAAGAAACTAGTCATTTTATTGTTCAAACAATTTCCGCATTAAGGATAAATTGTATACTATAAGTAATATTAAGTTTATTGTAAAAATTATAGATAAACAATTTCTTTTCTTTTATATAATAAAATAAAGTTTAAAACACACACAAAAAATAATAATATTTAAAATTTATTTCTTTTCTAATTACAATAAAATGGCTACTAAACACATTTTCATAAATTTTATATGCCTCATTGACACCAGAGGCGCTGCTGCAACACTGCATTATTACATAACGTGCCAAAAAAGCAGAGTTGTTAAATAATGAAGCCTTCCTCTATCTCTTCCTTCACCATCTGTGTTCTCTTCACTATCGCTTTCCTAAAGAAAGTAACACCTAGCAACAGTAGTGAGTGTTACTCCTCTTAAAAAAAATTGGCAGCACTAGACAAGATGATGGGATCATTGAGCTTTATTCTTTTTTGTATACATACATAGGTTTGTCATTCCGTGTGCAATTTCCACAATATTCATATGCGGCCCAATGGGTCCTTATAAACAGGGAAGACGAATAAGCGGTGTCCGTCCGTCCGTCTGTACTTGAATCGGGGTTTCGAAGCTCTCAGAAAAGCTAGGGACTGCGGTTTTGGACTGGTGTATCAGAAATTGTCCGAAATAGATTGGTATTGAAAATCAGCAACATCGAAAACACCGTTTCAGAGCTGGAAAATTTAAACTTTATTTTGCCATATAAAAGTAACTAGCTAAAACAAATTTTTTTTTATTTATTTTTTGTTAAATAAACACATTTCATATTTTAGTAAGAATTAAATTGGTATTAAAAATAACAAGTAAGAGTGCTATATTCGGCTGTGGCGAATCTTATATACCCTTTACCAACGTACGTATGTATGTAGTATACAGACACATACATAAGTACATACATACATATTTGTTTTGTGATAAAATTTATAATTTTTTGCTATAGTGCAATTTTTAGTTTTTGGTTTTTTTCGACTAAAGAATTTGCTTGAGTAAAGATCTTCCTAAAACATGAAATATGTTTAACTGAAAAAAAAATTAATTTTGGTAATTTGTTTACCCATTTTTTTTTAAATTTCCAACCCTGGAACCATAATATAAAATTTTCTGGTTTTAATACGAGTACTAATTTTTTTCTTTCTAAAATATAGAATATATTTAATTACCAAAGAAATAACTAGCTTTATTTAATTAGTTTTATATATCCCAACCCTGGAATCATCCTTTTACATTTTTTTGGTTCCTTATATCAATCTTGTTCTTTAAAAAATATATAAAATATGTTAAGTGAATAAAGAAAAAAAGAAATAAGGAAAATACTAGTTTAACTTAGTTATTTTAATTTAAAAAAAAGGTAAAATTTTCCAGCTGTGGAGCTGTGGTTTTTATTTTTCAAATTTTCTATACCGAACTTTTCTTTCCAAAACATAATATATGTATATATATAAATGAAAATATAAAAACAATTATTATACCTAGTTAATTTTATGTATCACAAAAAGTGTAAGTTTCCCAACCCTGGAATCATAATTTAAAAATTTTCTGATTTCTTACACCAATCTTTTAAATTTATAGATAAAAAGAAAAATTAATTTTAGTAGGTTATTTTTATATAACAAAAAAGTTAAAGTTCCCAACCCTGAAAACGTCTTTTTGATTTTTTTAATTTTTTTTTTATATTTTTAATACAAATTTTATTCGTACTGAAATATAAAATAAGTTTATTTAACAAAAAAATTAAAAAAATTGTGTTATCTAGTTACTTTTATATGGCAAAATCAAGTTTAAGCTTTCCAGCTCTGAAACCGTCTGCTCGATTTCGCTGATTTTCAATACCAATCTATTTTGGATAATTTCTGATACACCAGTCTAAGAGATCGAAGTCTTTAGCTTTTCTGGGAGCGATTTCACGTACACCAGACGAACGGACAGGCGGACATCTCTTATTCGTCTTCCCTATTCATAAGGATCCAGAATATATATATTTTATGGGTCGCATATGAATATTATGTAAATTACACACGGAATGACAAACCTATATACATCCCTTTCCATTTTTGGTAAAGGGTATAAAAAAATTCAGTAAATTGCGACTATGACTCGCGCACGAAGGGTTCCGTACGGACACTCACTAGATATATAATACTATACGAACTTTAGCCTATATATAATATAAGTTTTGAATTTTTTTTTGCGTTTTTGGGTTTTTTTGGCTTTAGCGATTTGTTTCAGGTTTGGTGCTTTTTTTTCTCGTTTGACGATTTTATTTTTTATTTTGGCGTTTTTTTTTTAATTTTGGCAACTTTTTTCTTTATGGCGATTTTTTTCATTTAGGCGATTTTTTTTCATTTTGGCGAATTTTTTCATTTTGGTGATTTTTATTAAATTATGGCGATTTTTCCGGTTTTCGGCCATTTATTTTAGTTTTAGAATTTTTTTTTCATTTGGCCCTTTTTTCTTTTTGGCGATTTTTTCGGTTTGGCGACTTTAAATTTTGGGATTTTTTAGTTTTACTGTGTGAAAATTTCAAGAGTTGTGGAAATTACATATCGTTAGCTAAAATGCAAAAAGGCGTAACTAGCAAAAATATAATTTTACAGAAGAAACAAAAAACTAAACAAAAAACTGAACAAACGTGTAGTTAAGTGCCCTTGTTATTTGTTAATAAAAGCGTCATTTTTGATCTCAGAAGTGTAATATTTTGTCAAGACATGTAGTTTAATGGCATTCATAATAATCAATCAAAAACTCGATTTTGAATTTTCCAACTTTTTGCTTTTTAGCTGACGATATACTACGTTTATACGCAGGGCTTATTTGCAAATAAAACAGCAAATTGTTGCCATATTGTTGTTTGTATTGCGACTTAATAATTCAGAAAACTATTCACAATTAAAGCACTATTTGCAAATAAAATGCTTGAGGTTGCCACGCATACAAATGTTTGATAACAAAAAACAATAAATGGATAAATATTACAACAAAAAACATTGATAGAACCAAATAATGACGATTAAAAAAAAACAATTATTTGATATTTTGTACATTTACACTATTTTTTTGTGTCAACATAAGTAAGTTTTCTGTAGAAGTGCTACCAAGTTTGTGTACTTTTGCTATGCCGTATAAACAGTGAGTTAATTTATTTGCAAATAGTTTTCGTATAAACGTAGTAATAGTAAATTTTAGTAACGGTGTTTTGTAATAAAAACCAGTGCACACGGAATAGAGTGAACGGAAGCTTTTATAAATTCGATCTCTCTCTCTTTATTGAAAATTCGATTTAAATTGCAGAACTTGCCTTCAGTATAGTTGATAGAATTTGCGAATATTTTTTCCTGAATTTTCTTGACCATAAAAATGTAATATTCCATCATCAAAGACTTTAATCTAATAAGCGGTTAACTAAGGTCCTATTAAAAATCTATTAAGCATATTGTGATCATAAGCAACATTTTGTTACTGTGATTTCTATCGAAATCTCTATGATAATCTGCGAAAATCAACAAAATGTACAAAAACAATACAACAAGCAAGAGCAAGTATGTAACACGAATACATCAAAAGAAATAAAAATAAGGAAAATTTTTGTTATGTTAATTCCCAAGTCATGTATAAAATGATGCTGATAGACAAAGTGGAAGAGGATGGCAATTTGTAACAAATATTACCTTATATTATTATTTATGTATGTATGTATGTTATTTCTGTTTTTTTATTTGGTTTCTTATCAAATCTAACAAATCGGAAATTATATTTTTTTTATATTTTCCGTTCAGATATCTTTTTTTTATAGTTATTTTACAAATTAGCAATTTTTGTTATACGAAAGTATTTTAAGTGAATTTTGTATATAAAGAGATAGAGAGATATCTTTTTTTAGTAAAAGGAAAATTATGAATTTACTTTTTGATGTGCATAGTTATTACACAATATCATATGTAACATTAAAAAATTTGGAGAACCAAAAATTCAGTATGCCTAAGCACCACCAGACAAACCGGTTGACTTTTTGTGTGACTCTTTAGAATATTCTTCGTAATAATATAAATATATGGGCACTTCCACAGGCATGTCAACTTTTTGTAGCGTGCGACACTAAGCAAATATGCTTGTTTTTTTTCCAAAAAAAACAAAACTTTTTTTTACTACTTATATACATATTTGTGTAAAATTTTAAGAAAAATCAAGTCACGTTGCTCAGAAATACAAGGCTAATTGCTTGCTGTTGCACGTGACAAACAAGTGGAATTTCTCGGAGAAATGCCCATGTGTAGTAAATATATTTGACCAAAATGCTTATCAACTTTCTCACTTAATAATATTTTAAAAATTATTTTAGACATTTGTGTAATTCGTGTAACGAAAATGGCTATTAATCTGCTTGAAATATTGAAATCGATTTTTCAACTTAACTCCATCATATTTAAGATGCTCAGAACTATTGCACGAAGTGCGCGGATTTTTATAAATGCATAACTGTGTGCTTTTCAGAGCTCAGGGTGTGTGTTAAGTTTTGTAAAAATCTGTTAAAACTAAATTTTAATGGGCGTGATTCCGCCCATTTTTTTAAATGGAATATTGTATCTATTTAAGAGCTCAAGGCCATACATGGGCATACGGCAATATTTATTTACTGCATTAAAAGTTTCAGTAAGCAGTAAATTTTTACCGATTACTGAAAACAATTTCAGTATCAAGTAAAAAATTACTGAATACTGCAAAAAATTTCAATAAGCAGTAAAATTTTAATGATTACGGAAAGCTTGCAATAATGCACTTTTATCATTCGTGAAATGCGACTTAGTGTGGCTGACAGGTATAGTTGAGTAGATCATTTTGCCATATTGAATATATCCTCAAAATCGGAAGTTGTCGATTAAAAGCGATTTTAATGCTTTATAGCTATGCTATTTATGTCACGACACAGGAGCTGGAACGTGATTTTCGTAACAAAAATAATCGACACTATTACAGTTATAAATTTAATTTTGTTTTGATTTCTTTGTACTTAAAGTCAGAGTACGAAAATAAACGAATCAAGTTGTTTGTTTTTATTTCGTTCTTTGAAGTAAATTAAACAAACGAACGGCTGTTTTCTATGGCTATGGTTATGTCACGTCTGATTGAGCCTTAACAGCCGCAGCCGGCCACAAAGAAAAGAAAATAATGGGAAATAAATGGATACGTTTTGAAATAATTGCGGCAAATTTGACCTCATCATATAATATAATTTTATTGCATTGTTATTTAACACATTAAGTTTGTTTTATGTAGCTAAGCAGCATAGCTATAACCAGGTGTCCTAAGACACCTTTCTTCTTTTTTTTTTATCAATAACGTCCGATTATGGGGGTGTATTGCGAAATTTTTTTAAAATGGCAAAATGATGTACTCAATTATACCTACAAGCCACACTTAGTCCAGTAAGTATCCAGTAAAAATTTCCCCTTTTCACCAAATTGCATTCGTGAATAATTTTTCCCCACAAAAATTTTTTATTTTTTGATTCCTCTTATTATGAATAATATATTTCAAGGGAATTTTTTTTTTCACTTTTCCCATGGTTTTGTTCACTTAATTTTTGCAGGCGAACTTAATTAATCCATCGCGTAATTTCAATCTAACTAAGTATTATGTATAAGTTATAAATATTTATTTTAATTCCACCTTCCGGTGGTATACCAAATAATTTTTTTCACTGCTCCTAGAATATTTGAAAGCACAACTATACATTTCATTTTAAACCCAAATTTTCTGTATAAAACTGTGAGATTTTTAATTAATTTTTAAGCCTTACATGCATTCACTACGCATTGATAGCGGGAAGAAACAAACGTTACCATTAAATTCGCGATAGCAAATTTCCTTTTTTGGGGAACAAAAATTTTTCATTTTATTCACAATAGTGATGATTTATTTTTGATGGTGTTTGGCGAAGTATTTAGCGGAGGAATTATTTTAAAACAGTGTTGCCAGTTTAAGAGATTTGCCCCCAAATTGGGGACTTTTTTTTCGCGATTGGGGATGAAAATTTCGTATTGAGGATCTAGGGACTTGTTGGGGATGATAACTAAATTTTAGTTGATTTTTTTTTATAACTGATGGTAATAAGAATGCTTTTTGAACTAAGAAATATGCGTCTGGGAAGTCTAAAAATGTGTATTACTATTCATAGTGAATGGTTTCTAATAAAGAAGAAGTATCAAGGCAGATTAACAAATAATGAACACTACCCAAACAAAAACACGTAACAAAATGCAATATGACTTCTTCGAATAAACACACACTTTCTTCACATCCACAATATATTCCTCTCTCGCCCATAAGCCTGGTACTCTGTCAAACTACATTTAAAAGTATTTGGTATGTGCGAAACAAATTCGCAAAAGTAGTAGTTTTCTGTTCTTATTGCGAAACACAAGTAAAATCTATCTGGCAGCATGTCTTTGAATTCAAAAATTACTCTGGCAACATTTTAGTTTCAGCTGCGAAACAACATAATGGTAGGTACAGACTTAGCAACGTGTTTATGCAACCAGGCAGGTTGCATTATCGGTCACATAGTCTGTAGTCTTTTTTTATGGTTGCAATCGAAGTTTCGAAAATATCAAAATGTTTTGATTTAATTATTATTTTTCGAACTGTATTTGTTTCTATATTCTTATGAATTGAACAGGCTAATGTTCGTATCGCTTTTTAAGCCAAATTACATGTGATAATTATTAATGAACAAATAACATCAAAGTTAGTTGTAAATATTCTGACAACAACACATAGTTGAACGGAACACCTAGCCGTTTTCGAAGGCCACTAAACCTTCATCATCAGCGTACTTCTGTGTTTTGATGTTTATGGGTTGCATTGGCAACGTGTTGCTTAAGGAAGTTGCAAAGTCTGTACCTACCATAAGAGTACTTTTTTCGCACGAAATTTTAACAATGTTGCATACTTTCAAGCAACCAATTTATAAAAAAAAACGCGAGTTGGGCTACATTTAGTACATGTCGAATTTTTCACACGGAATAATTAATTTTACTGAAAATTTTTCATAACTTCGATCACAGTATCAGGCTATATACTCAAAAGTTTGCTGTGTTTAAACCAGCGCTTTTATAAATTGTTTTTCAACGTCTTCAATGCAGACTGTAGCGTATCTCAAAAAAAAAAACAAACATATACGATATGAAATTATCGTCATCAGAAAGAACTAAGTAAGTTGATAAAAATCTACCCTTCGTTTTGTAATAACTTTACCGGGATTACTCGCTACAAAATGCATTCTATCATAACCCTGCTTGCTGCTCATATGAACTCAATACCAGAAGAGTACTTACTACTTAGCCGTATTACAAATAACAAATAAAATATACTTTTGTTGTAGTTTTTTTTTTCTTTTTACCTCCACCCTAAATCAATCAACCAGCCAAGCCAGTTAAAGTGCAAAAGAAAAAAAAAGCAATACTTTTGATATTTATAGTTTGCGATCTTAAAATTTTGCTAGGCACGTTAGAATTTTATTCCAAACGCTAATGTGTCGCTTTAAATTCTATTTCGTTTGCTTTTACTTAAATATGTGTTGCGAGTATCCTGCTGGGTATTTGCTGCTTTGCTCTATTGTCTTCTTTCGCTTTTCAGCTGACAAATAAATGATTGCAAAGATAAATCTTAACACCTTCCTACAATACAACCTACAATACGAGTATATAGTTGCAACACAAACAAACAAGTATGCAGGATGACATTTTTACGGATTTAACCATTGGGTGCCTTTAGTATTAAATATTTGTGTCCTTTGGTTTTTTCTTTTTTTTTTGGCTTAAGGGACGTTTTGTTTGTCTCTTTTACAAAACTAATGTGGATTAAATTATTCCAGTGGAATAATTACCAACAATAATTTCCATCAGTCAGTGTCTACATATATATGGTGGTTACTTAGCAAAACATTAGTTGAATCTTAAATTGAATTTTGGCGATAATAAATATATGATTAACGAGCAGTAAGATAAAGCTGAAATATCCCAAGTTACAGGTACTTTAAACAAAATACTCGTAAGTAAGTAAACAAATAAATTATATAGACTTACAATTTTCTTCAAAATGAATTGAGAACATAACTTTTAAGTAGAAGCAGCAAAAATTTCTACATATTATTTTTTTAAGGAAAATACTCAAAATATTACTTTAAATTTTTAAAGGGTACAGCCCCGGCCGGCCACTTTCTTAAGCGCAAGAATTTGTCGCTATAAACACGACTTTTCCACACGCAAAGTTTGCTTTGCAAAGTCTGGAGTTTGTAGAAGAGAATAAGTACAAGCAGTGCTGCCAGTTTTTTTCTAGAGCTTATCCCCAATTTTTGATTTTACATCACCAAAAACCCCCAAATTGAATTTATTTTATTCAAATTTTTTCTTTTATGAAAAAAATTTATTTTTTTAATTATATTTGAAAAATAATGCTAAAAATAACATATTTATTCAATAAAATTCATTTATATCGAAAGCTATATTTACATTCATATAAATTTAATTTGTACTTATAAAACTTGTAAAGAAAAAATTACACATTGTTTAATATACACAAGTTTAAAAAAATGTTTCAGAACCGAAATCTTCTGTTTCATCAGCTTCAGAAACTGTGTTGTATATAGTACTTGTATTAAAAAGCTTTAGCATTTCAGCAGAAGGATTAAGTTTGTCACAACAAATGTTTATTCCAAGTCGTATTGCATTTTGTTGCGTATTTTTGTTTTGGTAGTGTTCATTCATTATTGCTTAATCTGCCTTTATGCTTCTTCTTTATTAGAAGAATTATGAATAGTAATACACATTTTTAGACTTGCCAGACGCAAATATTTCTTAGTTCAAAAATCATTCTTGTTACCATCAGTTATAAAAAAAATCCCCACAAATTTGGTTATCATCCCCAACCAATTCCCAGATCCCCAATACTAAATTTTCATCCCCAATTGCGAAAAAACCCCAATTTGTGGACAAATCTCCTAAACTGGCAACACTGTGTACAAGAGCTACCATTCTGCCTACGTAGAGCAAACAGAGCAACCAAACAATTAAATGATTAAGCTTAGCTCGTTTTACAACTCTGTTAGTACCGTTCCAGACTTGCACATGTGGAAGAGTGTTGAAATAGAAATATATAAATTTTTTGGCACAAAAAACTGAAAAGTTGCTGCAATAAAAATTGCATGTCTGGACCGGGACTTATTAAGCGTTTTGTTAATTTGTATAGCATATTTGCAACGCCTTTAGTGTTAAGTAGGCTTTGCAGTCATTTTACTTCACTGACGATTCAATGATGTTAATATGGCAAAGTCTGGCACGGGATTAAGCCAACACAAACTAAAGCCGAAATAAAAGTCAGTTAGAATTCAGCTTGAAATTGCTAAACACAACTCTACACTCACTACCCTGACTGAAACTTTAAAAGATTTAGAAATCTTTTTTTAAAAAAAAAGAAGGAATCAAATTCCAACTACCCTGAAAAGATTTACAAAACTACTAACCGGAATGCTCACTGTTGGCTTAAAGTCATACAAAAAATGAGAAAACAAGGGATACTAGAGATTGTACCACAAACACAAAAACAAAAACTGACTCAAAATATTCGAAATGGGGTGACTATTGTAATGTGCCCTCTAAGGCAACATAAGCGGCAATGCGACAATAAAAACAATAGATGACGATTTCACGTCACCTGCCAAAAACAATGGATTTCTAACAATGGCAAACAGAATTAGAGAACAAAATAAATATGTACATTCATTCATTCAGACTTTGTGCTTGTGTACTTAATTTTACACATACATCATGTTGTAAGAAAATATAAATTTTAACAGAACCCAAAATGTAGTCGATTTTAAAATAATAAACAGTGTTTTTTTTTTTTAAATTTAAAACATGGAAAATTACCTGGATGCAGTAATGTGTACTCAGCATTAATTGTCAGTTGCCATGCGGAATAACATTTTGGCAACTGGCAACGCAACTTCAGTTTAGTTGCCATTCACAATAGAGCCATTAACATCCTTATTTGATTAATTCTGGCATGATATAGCGTTTTTTCATTCTGGTTTGAAAACGGTGGGGGGGGGGGTGGGCAAACAATATTAACCCAACCCGTTTCGGATTACACTTATGCTTTTATAGCATGTTGTGCGCTCTTAATAAGAAATATTGGGGAGATACCACCAATAAAAACCCAGAAAACCTATTAAACTTAGTCCTCAATATACTTTCTTAGGTTTTTCCAGTATGAACCCTTAAGTAATTCCATGTCTGGTATATTTTCCAAATGACAGATTTGTCCTCTAATTTGACTGAATGCTGGATAGTCAGGCTTATCATAAATAAATTTTCACATAGAAATTTCCAAACGTGTGAACAATTGGCATCAAAAAACTTTGTACTGTTGCGAAATATTTCGACAATTTATGAAGAAAATTATTCACAAAGATTTGTCTGTGGGAAATAGTGGAAATATGTAAGTTTTTAATATCATTGGAATGAATGATACTAAATTAAAATTTGATTCGTAAATTTTCACATGTGGAATTCATGATAAAGAAGGCTGAGCGACACAAGTGTTCTTCGAGAGTTTCATCAGCGCTACATTTCGTATCGCCAACAACAACCATGCGAGCCAGGTGACTTCTTAACTCTGTCTGTCTGTCCTGTTATTGTGCTGACCAAATTCCGAAGTTTTGGCCTTTTTAAACTTAAATCTCTATTGTCTTTTCATTATTTGGGTTTCCCCAGAGAATTTCCTTAACTATTCCACAGTATTATAGTTCTGCCAATCTCTGATATGTTGATCTATAACCTATTGTTTCAATTCATTTTTAAATTCTTGAAAAGGTTTGGCGTATTCTAATATGATGTTATTCAGTAATGATCGCATCGTTTCCAAGGACACCTTGATGTCCTGGAATCCATATTATCTCAATTTTTCTACAATACCTCTATGAGTTTATCTCATTTTTGCATTGAAGGACGCCTCGAGATTGAACTTTATGATTTCCTAAGGCTTTGGTAAGTTCTCTACTGTCCGTAAAGCTACGAATAGGTAGTTCTTTGTCAATATCCTTTAGACATTTAGGGTCTAATTCATAAAAAATATTCAAATTTTATAAAAGGTTTATTAATCAAATTTCCATAGAAAATTTGTTTCATAAACCTCTTATTAAACAGAAATATTTTTTATGAATAAGGCAGTTAATATTTTCCATTATAGACGTGATCTCAGTCTGAAAGACTGGATTATGATTCGGCAAGCGAAAGAATTTTCATATAGTTAATACGGCTGATGTCGTAAAATCCACTACCCGAACGGTTTCCAATTTTAGACGCGTCCGTGTAAAGGATAGTTTCGGGGTTATTCCCTATTATTGTTGCTTCCTCGCATTCCATACCTTCAGACGTTATGGTGATGCAGTCACTTTGTACATATGTATCTAATTGGGATTTTATCATACATGACGGTGGTAACGTTTCCCTTGAATAAGATGTGCGTTGTACTTCGGTACTTGGTTGTATGCTCTCCTGTTAGCCATTCACCCATTACCAGCAGTCTTGTGGCGTCCAAAGCTGCCTCATATTTAACCTGTATATCCTCTGGCTCAATCTCCCAGGATTGATGCATGCAAAGCTAATGATTGGAACGTATAACCAAAATCGTTTCATAGCTTTCATGTCGCTGAGTAAAAACAATCTAAGAATGCTCACAGGCTTCCTCACAGGCCATTGTAGACTGAGAAAACAGCCTGTGCAGATTGTGTGATTACGATGATGAAACTACAGAGCATATTCTGAAGGACTGTGAAGCGTTATGCCACAGAAGATTTAGCCAATTGGCCAAGCACCTATTTGAGGATTGGGAACTGCTAACTCTGAACCCACTGGCAATCCTGAGATTCATCAGGAGTGTAGGTCTAGATGAGGTGCTCTAGCACCTGCCAGGGGATACAATATATCTACTTTGGGCGCTGTGTCCTGTGCTTCCCGTTTGACTTAATTCCTTCATAACCTGTATATCAATTGGCACGATTGAAAGAATGTTTTCCATCGCCTAGCCCTATCTCTGTATTTTTTGAACGGTTGCTACATTAGCCTTCTTTTTTAAAGATGTCCACCAACCACACTAACGATGCATACCTTATGATTGATCGTACCACAATCGTGTTTCATCTTGGGATTTATTCTCCATTTGGATGCACAGCTCTTCTGCAAAAGATTGGAACGCTCTGTTTTCTATATTGTCTTTCCAGGATAATTTCCAATCAAGTATTAATTGTAGATATTTGAACTTTTTTTTATAATTTGTACTGTTTTTTTATTTTTTATTTTTTGAAATACGGGGGATTCAAATGTTGGAATTTTTCGCTTTATCATGAACAAAAAAAATTTCAGTTTTTTTCCGAGTTAACACCAAAACCTAACTCTCTGGTTGAAAGATAAGTTAAGAGCTTCTGTAGCCCTTTCAGTTAAAATTCTAGGGTGATGTCCCCTTATTAAAATCACCAATTGATTGAATTGAATTGATTGAATCCTCTTCGGATAGAAGTTAAATTCAGTTTGGTCGTCTAACAGTCGACCAAACTTATACACGACCAAATTCTGTTTTACTATTATAGACCACAACTGTTTTTTATTTGAAATATTCATCGCGTTACCAACTTAAAATATCAAGTTTGACAGAAGGCAATAATGCTTTTTATATCAACCAACCTACTAGAAAAATCCAACCACAGCAACCAACTAATAAAAAGCAGTTGTGTATACCAGATAGTGCTGGGATACTATCGATATTTTCTACTATCGATATCTATCGATAGTACAAATTTCGCTATCGTTACTATCGATATTACTATCGACGAAATGTTTGTATTCGAGAGAGAAAAATATAACTTAAGTTTTCATCAGGTCACAGTTAGTTTTTTATCACTTTATTGAAAGTTTATAGTCTTTTTGTTTTAACATGTATGAATGTATCTACGAACGTTATATTAGGTGACAGCTTTTGAAAAATTGTGCTGATGTCAGTTAAAAATTTTTTTTAACAGCTCACCATTATAAAACTGAATTTTAAATAATATCGATATCGATATTTTTCCTATCGATATTTTCGATATTTTAAAACTATCAATATTATCGTAGTACTATCGATAGTATCCCAGCACTAATATCAGAACTGAGCGCAAGCTATGAAAAAGTGCACAGTATTGTATTTTTTTTTTAAAGCGAATACTGTTTGTAGTGGTGGTCGTAATTGAGTGTGAAGCAAAAATAGAGAACATGCACCATACTTCATTTCACAAACTAAAACTTTCATAAAATATTAAGTGATAATAAAGCATATTCATTGTGAAAGATATTATTTTTATTTTATTATTTATTTATTTTATAATTATAAAACTTAGAACAGTATCTCATGATTTGTTTGTTTTTTCTTTTACACATACACATATTTTTACACTTGTATGCTCATTTTACAATTGTCATTCGGTGTGCACTAGTGAAATATACTTCGGCACTACAATAACTAATGCCCTCGATTGGCAGATAAACAAATGCTGTTGAATGTTTTTGATAATATTGAATACCAGTTTTAGTGTTCTCATAAAATCAAGAGCACTAAAAAGAGAAAACAATTCAATACTGTACATCATGAAGGCTAAGCAAAAAAACATCTTGTGCACAGCTCTAATGTATACTTAACGTTTTTCTCAACCACTGACAATACCAAAACGCAACCAAAAAGTCAACTGTCAATTTGGTTGAGAATGGTAGTGCAAATTTATCGATCCCAACCAAAATATTTTAAAACTTGAAAACCGTGATAGGGGCACTATTAGGCTACCCAGACCCAAACAGCGAAAAATCTTGACATTCAAGGAAAAAATTCTTGATTTGCAAAAAAAAGCTTGACAATAATTTAAAATATTTTTAAAACAATAATAACTCAATGGTTTTTAACAAAAATTGTATTTAATAAAAAAAAAAAACAGTTGCAAAGTCATATGCATATATTTTTAAAGTATGTGTGGAAATACAATATAATTTCATCAGCTGGTCATAATGTCAAGTTAGCACTGTTACCAAATAGTAATGTTGTGTAAAGGTGGAAAATACTTCTTGACACTTATTAGTGTTGCAGCTATTGCAACATTACTTATAGTTATGCAATCAGCATATCGAAATAAACCTAAGATATATCTAAATTAATTTTAACTTGACAAATAGTTTTTAAGCTTGAATCTTGAGAAGCCTTGAAAAAGCTTGACAATCCAGCCAAATCAAGCCCGTCTGGCAGGCCTGGGCACTACATACATACATATATAAAATATCTACATATCTGCGGAAAATGTATAATTGCTATTTGGATACAATATCCTGAATCCTTAGAAACTTGAATATAATGAAGAGTTTTGCTTGTTTGAGACTTTTTTTTTGTTGCAGAAGGTAGAGCTAACAGCATAGTTTTGGTTAGGATTTGAACCTCAACATAGCGTTTTGACTGAACCCGCAGGAAGTTCTGATTTTTTTTCTATTGAATTAACCATTGCTTCTATTTGTAATTTTTTATTCCGAAGGCCTTATACATAAAAATATTTAAAATTAATATTTAGGGCCTGTCCCACGATGTCGACAGAAAAAGTACGAACGATTATTTATATTGGAAAATAAAACGAATTTGTTGATTTTATTATTGTTTTCAATACAAGTTACCGATCGTACGTTGTCTGTCGACATCGTGTGACAAGCTGTTAATCTTAAAAAAAATAATCGAAATAAATAAAATTTAAATAAATTTTATGTTTGAAAATTTGTATATGTTCCTTCAATTAAGCTTTCCATAACAAAATAAAGAAAATTATTTATATTCTACAGAATAAAAAATATGGCAATACCGTCACGCTAGAAATGATACGGCAACTGTATAAAGATAATGTAGCAACGGCATGAATAATTTCAAATTTTACTTCCGCTGAAAAAAATGTTTCCGCAATCGCAGAACGCAATGAATAATGAGATCTGTTATTTGGTTGCAGCTTCAAAACTAGTGGCATAATAAATTGTTCATGAATTATTATTTTTTTCGCTTATTTAACCTTGAAATTTTTAGATCAATAATGTCACAAACCAATAGAGTCTAGTGTATTATCTATTAATTTTTTTTATTTTACAAAAAAAATGTCACGTTATGCTTTAATGCGATAACGCGACATTTGCCAGCGAGAGTATATAAAAAAGGTGCAATGTTAACAAACTCATAAAACGCTTGCTTCAATAGATTTAAACGTAAATATTAATATATTGATTTGGCAAGAACAAAAAAAAAAATATTACTATTTTAACCCTTTCTATTAAATTAGAAAAAAAATTATATACGATATGTACGAAAAATAGTCAGTCGTAAAACTTGCAATATGTGATTTAACTTGCACTTTTTTCCACCAGCTTTATTTAAATGGAATCCTTTTACTCCCAAATTCGTTTTGGTTGTGCAGTTACACGTTCGATTAGAAGGATGATGCGTTCTGTTTTTTATGCTTCGCATGTTTTTTCCCCTTTTTGCTGAAAGGCATAAAAAAATTGAAATACAAATAGTATGGTCGTTTATTACCCTTCTCGAATTGATTTATCTGTAAAATAAGCAAAGGCGACCTTTTAAATATGCTGCATGCGAGTCGTTGAATAAATGGAAGAGTCTTAGAGCTGCTCTTCCATTGCGCTCATTTGTCACAATGCTGCCGATGATGTGCTTAGAAAGTAGGTTAAAGGATTTTCATTTATTTCAACATAAATTTACACTCGTTTATGTTTTAGTTTTTTTTTTTATGATTCAATGTAACGGGTTATCAATTTTTCGGTTTCAAAAGTAGATTTAAATAAAATACACATAAAGATATGAATTCGATGAAACTTTTATTTCATTATAATGCTTGGACTGTGCCATTACATACGAAATACAATATCATTTAAATTACCGCCTTCTAGAGTGGTTGCAGCAGTCCATCCTTTTGAGGAAGCTTTCCTCTACTTTTTTTTAACATTTTGGGCCATGGCTCGGCGAGAACTTGACGAATGTTGATTTTCAAATGCTCCAACGTTAAGAGATTATCCTCATGGACAAGTTCTCACCAAAAAAAATCTAACGGCGTAAAATCGCATGGTATTGGCGGCCAATTGACGTGAAATTACGTGTTTTGGAAACTTTCCATTCAATCAGGCCAAAATCGTCAAAATTATCTTCGTAGACAAGGTCTCGCAAAAAAATTAACGGCATAAAAATGACGTGAAATGGCACGTTCTTGAAACTTCCCATGCAATCAGGCCAAGATCCTCGTAGACAAGGTCTCACAAAAAATCTAGTGGCGTCTAATCGCGTGGTATTGGCGACCAATTGACGTGAAACTATGCGTTTTGGACACTTTCCATTCAATCAGACCATAATCGTAAAGATTATCTTCGTAGACAAGGTCTCGCAAAAAAATTAACGGCATAAAATCGCATGGTACTGGCGGCCAATTGACGTGAAATTGCACGTTCTTGAAACTTCCCATGCAATCAGGCCAAGATCCTCGTAGACAAGGTCTCACAAAAAACCTATAACGGCGTCAAATCTCATGGTATTGGCGGACAATTGACGTGAAATTATGCGTTTTGGAAACTTCTCATGCAATCACGCCAACATCATAAAGATGTTATCTTCGTAGACGAGGTCTCACAAAAAACCTCTAACGGCGTCAAATCGCATAGTATTGGCGGCAAATTGACGTGAAATTACGCGTTTTTGAAACTTCTCATGCAATCAGGCCAACATCGGTTGTGTTGTGTGGCTCTTGGCAACGTCTTTGTTGAAACTACATATCCTCCAGTTCATAACCTTCAATTGCAGGCCAAAAAAAAGTCGGTTATCATACGGTCATAAAGTTCTGAATTGGCGGTAACGATTCTTCGGATTATCCGCCACACTTTCATTAACAGAAGCGCTATTTTCGGCAGTGCAATGATGCATAGGCCTGCCTGACACACATCTGAAACGCTTCCGGTCTCTTCAAATTTCCTTACAAACTTGCCAATTCCTTGCACAGTAGGTCGATTATGGCGTCCATAATCACACCGTAATGCTCGAAACATGGATAACACTGTGCTACAAAAGTTGAGAAAAAAAATATTCAGGGATTCTAATGTACCAATTCTGTTTTGTTGGAGTCCATGGATGACGAAAATACCGTTGGTTTTTTTAGGTCACTTCATAAAGTGATTTTATAACGGTAAATGTAGTGAAAAACGGGGTTTCTTAGCTTTTCAGTTTTAAACAGTTGTAACTTCTTTGTTTCCCAACGGATTTCTTTTAACTTTTCGTTGGTGAAAAGAATCGAATATTATCTTTCAATAAAGATATAGTTTTTGTAAATCGACTAAGAAATGGCCAAGTTACAGTCGTTGAAGTGTACAAAAAACCAATTAAAAATGTATTCTTTTGTTTTCTTCAGGCTATAAGTTGCTTATGAGTTACAAAAGAATACTTTTTAATGGATTTTTTGTACACTTCAACGAGTGTAACTTAGCCATTTCTTAGTCGATTTACAAAAACTATATCTTTATTGAAAGATAATATTCGATTCTTTTCACCAACGAAAAGTTAAAAGAAATCCGTTGGGAAACAAAGAAGTTACAACTGAAAATCTAAGAAACCCCGTTTTTCACTACATTTACCGTTATAAAATCAGTTTATGAAGTGACCAAAAAAAACTAACGGTATTTTCGTCATCCATGGACTCCAAAAAAATAGAATTGGTACATTAGAATCCCTGAATATTTTTTGTGTATCACAGTGTAATTAAAGAAATACATATTCGTAAATGTCATTCATACCTTTCACTAAATAAATGACACTTCAGATGACAGATATTGAACAGCTGACAGCCTTGCCATACCAGGGGACTTGCAACCTCTAAATCGATAACCCTGTATGTACGTTGGTTGATGCAATACTGTGATTCTTTACTTTTTTCCATTTCACTTTATAACTTTTTTTTGCAACAACCGAGTGTTTAATGCGTATGAGTAGTTTAACCATTTAAACTTCAAATCTTAGACACATTTGTATCCGTTTGTTATTTTAATGTGTGTGTTTTTTTTTTCATACACGCATTTTACTCTTTCACTCGTTCTATGGAGAATCATTGAAGTGCATAAACATTGGATAAACAAACATCCTTTAAAGGATATACTACACTGTAGCTCTAGTTTTTTTTTCGCTTTTAACACAACAAGTACAAAATGTGTGTTGCAATATGAATTCTTATGAGTTTTTTTTTATTGTTTAAACCCTCATTGTCACTACGTGCTGTTTCATTTATTTGCTGTTTTTTTTAAATTGTCTAAAGATGATTTTTAATCTGCTGAAATCGCTTTAGTCAACATTTAGAGGATTTATGTCATTCTACACAAATATTTTCATTTTGTTAGTAAGTATTTGCGTTTTTTCTTTTTATAATTTTAAACTCTAAACTCTTTATGTTACCTATTTGCAAATATGGTTTAAACATAATGAAGTCACTAAATTTGCAAGGATTAAGCAAAAAATTAAAAAAAGATATACACTATGCCACAAAAGTCTAAGGACGATTATTAATTTCATTATAATTCCAAAAATTAATGATGGATTTTCATATAATTCTATATAATTACGTACAATGTTATGGAAAACAAAGTGAACTTTAAAAAAATTGGGCAACGCGGTCTTATACCATACTTAAGCAACAAAACCAAAAAATGCTTGTTTGGAAACGCCGCAAAAGTCTCCGGACGGCTTTGGTTTCATACTTTTAGCGTTATAACGGAATTAAAATTAAAATTATTTTGTATTCTACAGAAATCAGGTCTTAAAAAGTTACAGGCAATTTAGTTTTATAAGGATTTTGTGTTAAATTGGATAAAATGTGTGAAATAAGTGAAGATATCCGTAAAATTGCTGTTAAGCTAAACCGCGATGGAAAATCTTTGTCGGAAGTGGGTAAAATATTAAATTTGGCAAAGTCCACAGTAGATACTATAATAAGAAATTATAAAGCAACCGGTTCATACGCAAGTTCTCCGAGATGTGGACGTCCAAAAAAGATAGATGAACGAATTGAACGAGTGATAGTTAGAAGAATAACTGAAAATCCCAAGTTAAGTGCGGTAAAGTTATCTAAAGATGTATTAAAATACAACGCAATTGATGTTCATCCAGAAACCATCAGACGTTGCCTTAAAAGAAACAATTTGCGTTCGCACGTTGCCAGAAAAAAACCATTTGTTAGTGAGGTTAATAGGAAGAAAAGATTGGATTATGCACTGAAGTACCAAGACATACATTTAACTGATCCAAACTTCTGGGAACGCGTTATTTTCACGGACGAATGTAAATTCAATGTTTTCGGAAGTGATGGTATATGCAAGGTCTGGAGGAAACCGAATTCTGCCTTGGCTACTAAAAATCTTAGAGCTACAGTCAAACACGGAGGGGGGTCTGTCATGGTACGGGGGTGCATGTCGGCAAATGGTGTGGGAAACTTGAAGTTCATAGATGGAATAATGAATGCACGCATGTATTTGGATATTTTAAAATACCAATTTCTTCCAAGCATCACAAAATTGAATATGGATACTGCCTACACATTTATGCATGACAACGATCCGAAGCATTCTTCTCTACTGGTAAGGGAGTGGTTATTATATAAAGTTAGCTCAAAGTTGGAACATCCACCTCAATCCCCTGGCCTTAACGTTATTGAACATTTATGGGCGTATTTGAAAACGCAAGTGCAAAAGTCAAGACCGTCATCAGTTCAGGAGCTGAAATCGGTTTTGGAGGGAGAATGTGAGAAGGTTTCTCCAGAATTTACGAGAAAGCTGGCTTATTCAATGCCTAATAGGCTAAAGGAAGTGGTAAAATTAAAAGGAGGACCAACTAGTTATTGAGTGACAAGTAGAACATCATGTAATCTTATCGTACGCAGACTTTTGTGAGACCAAAGATTTCCTTATATTAATTTCACTTAAAGTTTTTTGATTTACAGTTTTAATTACAGTTTCTAATTAAAATATAAGTAATAAAGTTATTTTTGTTTTAAAAATAAAAATAAATTAAGTTTTTGATGTCGTCCTTAGACTTTTTTGGCATAGTGTATATAATATTTACGGAAGGAGTGTTCATTAAATGTTATTAGAGAAAAATTTTCAAAGTAGTGAAATAATTAGATTTATAACTTGGCATTTAGTCAATACTCGTACACTCAAAATATTATGTAGGTAAATTCAAATGAAAAATCATTTAAAACAATAGTATTTTCAGTTAAAAACCGGATTATATATGTTTTAATTAGAGATGAGAACGTGGATACTTTTTCACTTGTCCAAACAAGACCATTTACTTCCCCGGCCAGGAAAATTAATCCTAAGGATTACGAAAACTTTCTGCAAAGTGTGGCAAAATATAAAAACTTGAAAAAATTGTACTTTAAAAAAAATGTAGTATAGCTTGTAGGGCCTATTCACTACATCATTTTAAGATTTTTAGTAATTACGCGGGTGGTTGTGCCTCTTAACAAGGCAAGTGTCAGCTGACTCCTACAAACTGCGTCATTTAGTTTGTGCTTGACAGCCATTGATAGCAAACTATCTCTTTATGGAAAAAAGTGAATTTCCTGAGCTCATTAAGCATTATTTATTTTTTTTTTGCAAAAAAAAAAACAATCATCACTCACTGTGTCCTAGTTTACAATATGCAAGCCTTATTGCTAAGATGATTGGTTTTTGGGAAAGGGCGACGAGGGGAAAATAAATGTTTCGTTTCCCTCGTCACTCTCTCCTAACAAACTAATCAGCTTGGCAATAAGACTTGCACAGTGTAAATTAGGACTGCGTGTATGTATGTATGTGTGTATGTATATGTGTTCCTTTTTTAGGGTTCCGTGCACCAAATGTGAAAAGGAACCCTATTGTTTTCGCTACGCTGTCCGTCTGTCCATCACAGGCTATTTTCTCTAGAACCGCCAGAGCTGCGGACCTGAAATTTTGACAGAGTATGTATTTAAAAATTAAAGGATTTTATAAAGCGAGCAGCGTAGCATATTGAGATCCTATGTAATATACAAAAAATTATATGTATGTATATGGACACTTGAATTTTTCAAAGTTAGTGTATTTTAATACAGACTTCAACAATTAACACTGAATGATAAAACAGAATAAGTCCGCAACTTCAGGAAAAATCGCTGTCAAATTAACAAAGCCCATAATAAAAACTACGGCAGTAACTTCAAATGCTCTCTAATTTTTTTTGTTTCATTTTTTTGTGCTTATATTTATTTGTAGTTTTGTTCACAAAATGTATGGAATTTATTGAAAGTATGGTAGCATGTTTGAGAAAATATTTATTTATATGTGAGAGCATTAGAAAAAACGCTCTCAAAATAAAATAGATTCTATCTATCGACTGCTTTCTGAGGCAAGTTTTTGGGTCATTTTGTATGGAAAATGTGTTTATGTCGCAATTCTGTTTGATCATTGAAATTTAAAAAATCAAAATTAAACGCTATTCTATCAGTTAATGCAATTTTGACAACTTGCTGCATCTTGGAAACCGTACATGCAAAATTAAAAAACGAAAAAGCGCCAATATGAAAAAAGCGGCAAAAGTAAAAATCCTGCCAAAAAATAATAAAAAGTAACCAAAACCGAAAAATATCGCCAAAGCGAAAAAAGCGCTAAAACTAATATAAAATCGCTAAAAACACGAAAAACGCAAAAAAGCGCCAAAAGTAAAAACGCTAAAAACAAAAAAATTTTCTTAAATCTAAAAAGTTTTTTTTCAAAAATAATGCCCCTAAATTCGAAAAAAATTGCCAAAATCGAGAAAACGCCAAAATTAAAAAACGCCAATACCACAAAAATTGAAAAAATGCTAAAAAAAAAACATTAGTCCAAAAACAAAAAAATGCGCCAAACGTGAAAAAACGCCAAAAATAAAAAAGCGTCATTATCGAAAAAAAATCGCCAAAATTAAAAAAATGCTAAAAAACATTAGCCCAAAACTGAAAAAAAGCGCCAAACGCAAAAAACGCTAAAAATAAAAAAGTGTCATTACCAAAAAAAAAAAAAAAAACGCCAGGAATAAAATAAAAATGCTACAAAAAAGCATTCGCCAAAAAACGACTAGATGCGTCAAACGCGAAATAAAATGCCAAAAATAAAAAAACGTCAATACTAAAAAATTTAAGGGTATTCCAAAAAATCCCAAAATAAAAAATCGCCAAACCGAAAAAAATCGCCAGAAACCGAAAAAAAATCGTCAAAACGAAAAAAAGCGCCAAACCGAAAAAAATATCTCTAAAACTAAAATAAATCGCCAAAAACCGAAAAAATCGCCAAAATAAAAAAACTCCAAAATTAAAAAAAAAAAACGCAAAAAACCGAAAAAAATCGCAAAGCGAAAAAAGCGCCAAAAATAAAAAAAAACCGCCAAAACTAGAAAAATATCCAAAAACCGAAAAATTAAAAAAAAAGTTCCAACATCAGTGGTGCGATGCAGTAACTTTTTACGAACCAACAATCGTAATTTTTGTCTATACATTTTGTCGCTTGCAATAACGATTGTGTAATTCTGTAACTTCTTTTTAATGATAGTACGCAGCTGATATTTTCTATTGATTTTTGTCGATAAAATTAACAGCACATAAGTTATTGTCGCTTAAATAACGACACAGCTAGAGATGGTAATCGGGACGGGTTTTTTGAAATCCCGGGCTTCGGGATTTAGTGATGGAGTCTCGACATCCCGAACCGGGACCCCGGGATTTCCGGGACTTACAAAATCCCGAAAAATTTTGTAAAAATGCGCGTCTTTATATTAAATATAATATTTTAATTTTACAATAATTTTTTTGGCATATTTAAAAGGTACTTATATAATTCAGACATTTAATTGCAAATTTTCATGGAAAAGTGCAATGTATGTAACATTTTTTCCTAGAAAAGAAAACGCCGTAAGATATATTATATATATACCATATAATATTATCTACTAAAATATTTATTCAAAGCAATTTTTTTAATTTAACTTTATATAACAAGTTTTTAATAATTTTTAATATAGAAGATGGCAGTCAAACACATTATTTATGCAAAAAACAGGATTCAGATAATCCCGAAAATCCCGGGCTTTGAAATTAAAAAATTCCGGGATTTCCGGGCTCGGGATTTCCCGTTTAGCATCTCTAGACACAGCTGACATTAACCTACATCGTATATCATTAAAAATGTTACTGAATGAAAAAAAAATGAAATTTTGATAAATTTTCGTTATACATATTTTAGCGATGCGATTATCGTTAAAAAAAAGTTACTGAATCGCGCTACAGGTAAGATACTTGATTATATAGGTTAAAGTTCGTATAGTATGACATGTCTAGTGTCCGTACGGAACCCTTCGTGCAAGAGTTAAAGTCGTAATTTACTGAATTTATTGATGATTCGATTTGTCAAAATTCATTATGGCGGCCAACAGCAGCCATTTTGTTAACACGAAAAAAATAAAAAGTAGGCGAACTATATCAAAATGAGTCTCAGTCTACAGGTATTTTCATGATTTTTCATTTCGCATGACCATTTAGGATCTTTAACGGTTTAAAATTGGACGCAGTCGATTTTTTTTATTTTTAAAATTTTTTTACTTATTTTGGTACGTTAAACAAGATTAGCTGAAAACCGGTTTTCAATTAACAATAACAACCTTTAAAAAAGAAATAAACTCCACCCATTTTTTTTTAAATATGTTTACATTTGCCCCATTTAACAGGGCATGAAACCATTGTTTATCCTTAACATTTCCAAATTTTCTTTAGGCAAAAATTTATGCGAAATTAAAATTTTTTATACTTTTATAAAAAATCATACGCGCATAAAAACCATAAATTATCGATGCTGCCGCCTGCCGTCTTATTATTTATGCTCATCTACGAACATACATACATACACATTTTTGCTTGTTCTTCGCTTTTGCCCGTGAAAAGGTCCTTGTGCCTGCATTTGTAATTCTTCAACTGTCATATAGTTAATGAAGAAAAAATAATCCTCCCTTCTTGGAAATCTGAATATTTTTCCAAAATGTGTCTGTATGCAAATTAGTTACTTTTGTTACGTTGTTTTTTTCCAATAGTTTTATTTCCTTTAACATTTAGCTAAACAACTCAGTGAATAATTTTCTGGCCTTTCCTATTCCCTATTCGTTTGGCCACTTGATGAAGTGCAACCAGTGAAAATTGTTTACACAAAAGAAAAAAATCAATGTTGGTTGTAAGTGTGCACGAATAGAGTAGAGTGTGTTTTTTGTTTTTTATTAATAACACTGACTGACATTCAGTGTTTTCAAAAGTTTATCTAATTCATTTGTACATATGTATGTACATATGTATGTATGTATGTATGTATGTACAATATATTAACTGAATTTTATGTTGCTGACGTTGCATGATTGCTAAACTACAAGCATTATTTACATAACAATGATGTTGTAAATAATTTTATTTAAAACTTCTTTAATTTCATATTCATTTATTTTATTTCATTGTGGGGAGGTTGGAATTAAATGTTATTAAAAACGTAACAGCGGGTGTCAGTCAATCAGCAAATATGAATTTCTTTCAAATAAATTTGATCTCACTTTTGTGCTGCCGCCTAAAATTTAAAAGAAATGTTTTTTAATACATACAATTATTTAAAAAAAAATGTTGAGTAGAACATTTCCATTGTAGCGAAACAAAATTATAAAATTTATGCACAAAAGCGTTGCAGGAAGCTTAAATAAGTGCACGGACTTATTTGGAAATATGTATCGATATTTAATATATGTATGTTAATATATATGTAACTTTTTTCTCTCACATCAGCAATATTAGCAATAAATTCAGTAAAATGCGACTTTGATTCGCAGACGAAGGGATACGTACGGACACTAGATATGTAATACTATACAAACTTTAACCCATATGATATGGGCATTTCCACAGGAGTGTCAACTTTTTGTAGCGTGCGACACCAAGCAAACACAGAGAAAAAAGTGCCTATTAAATACCTCATAAAATAGAACAAAATTAATAAGAAATCTCTATGGTTTTTTTTCAATAAGGAAATCTTATTAATTTCATACGGAAAACCTTTTTAAAAAATCGAGAAGAAATCTAGTTTTTATTAGGTTATATTATTGATTTTTTCAATAAGGTTTTCTTCTTGTTTTTATTAGGCGACCTCATAAAAAAAAAATTACGTCTTTATTCTCTGTACTTATGTATTTTCATTTAAATTCTATACCATATACATATATATGTATGTAGTAGATGTTATTTATTTATACATACATACATACACATTATGTTATATTCTTAACTAACTTACTCACCAAGTATTGAACCAGCAAACTTCTGACTGATAGACAAGCACTCTAACCAATATGCTAACAGGCAGCCTTAAAATATTGTGCAAACATTTACCCCATTTAGACACGGAAAGTTTACTTTGTAAAGTCTTAATTCAGCTGTGTGAGCAATACTCTCTCTTTCTGTCTATCACCCAGCTGAATTAAGACTTTGCAAAGTAAACTTTCCTTGTATAAAAGGGATAATTCTTATACAAAAATGAAAAAGATCATGAAAAAATTTTCTCTGTGTCTATTTATAGCAGCTACGTCCAATCCATATACACAATGTGCAAACTTTTACAGAAGAGCTTTTGTGCTTTCACACCGACGAGGGTACAACAGCCATAACAACAACACACCAGACAGTATTGCTTGCTCTTACTTTCCAAAGAAACAAGACCAAATTTAAGAGCTTTCAAAGCTGTTTACCTCAAATGCAAATATCAGTGTATGAGTGTTTGGACGTAGCTGATTTATAGATATGAAATAACAAGACACCTCATAAAATCAAGAAGATTTCCTTATTGAAAAAATCAATAAGATAGCGTAATAAAATCAAGAAGAAAATTTAAAAAAAAAATCAATAAGGCAACCTAATAAAATCAATAAGAAATCCCTATAGTTTACAATTTATAAGAAAACCTAATAGAATCAAGAAGTTTTTCTCTATGGATTATTTTTTGGTGCCAAAAATAACGGAAATTGAGTAAAAAAAGTTGTGAATAATAAGATTTCTTCTTGATTTTATGTGGTTTTCTTCTTGATAAAATTAATAAGATTTACCACATAAAAACAATAAGGAATCTCTATGAAAAAATCTTCGCTTCTTTCTGCTGGGAACCCCTTAGGCTAAAAACGTTTCATAGATAAAATCTTCTTGATTCTATGAGGCAGTTTTTTCTCTGTGAACTTTTTTTCAGCTCATCTTACGAGTATTTTTAAGCATCCCGCTGTTTCGGTGAACGAAAAAATCCTGTATGTACTTGTAAATGTGTTACCTACAATACTCGAAAGTAAAAAATATAAAAATCTCTTTGTGGGAAGTGGACTCTTTTCCAATTGAAAAAAAAAAATGTAATTACTTTTCATAAATCCTTATTTAGGACACATGACACATTTTCACTTACTATAAACATTCGTTATTAATTAAACAGTATGTGTCAAAAACTAGGATTAATTGAGGATTAAAACACTGTTTTTTTACTTACTGTCTAGTTTTATTTTAGATTTTTTTTTCGTATTTTTGCAATCGTATTTTTTAAGAATAAAATTGCAGAATTTACCCCAAAAATAAAATCAATCCTTGAACAATTGCTAAAAAAAAGGAGAAAAATTTGTACACTGATTGTTTTTTATGGTTTTTTTTTATTGTTCGCATTAAACCTTTAATCACTGCACAATCTCTCAAACATTTCTCTCGTATTTTTTTCTAACTACTTGCTTTTATTAGATCTAATATTGGTTGGCTTACATGTTTGTTAACCATAAATTGTTTTTGTATTTGTAACGTATTTTAAGATACAAATACATTTAATCATTTGAATTTTTATATATGTACGTTCACATATGAATGATTAAGGATAATGATAAAAGAAAAAAAAGTAAATAGGTCTTAAAAAAAATGTTGAGCAGGAAATCACGCAACCGTTAATTTGTTGCTTTAAAAGAGAATTATATCGAAAAAAGAAAGCGAAAGGAAGTTGCAATCGTTATTGTTGCTGGTTTGTAGGTTGATACGTTAATTGTTGTGTATTGTTAGTGTTTACTTTGTGTCGACTTGGCCATCTGTCCAAGTTCAATATACATACATATATACATACATAAATTCTTGCACTAGAAAATTTGCTATAACCGAAGTACGAGTATGTACTCGTATGTACTATTTTGTACGTATGTTTGATATATGTATGTACATTTGATGTCAGTGGCATTCAAACGGACAACAGTGACAACAAACATTTACAAGTGTGAATGAGTCAAAAGGATTGTTTTGAAATGACACGCATTAATGTTTGTTTAACACACCTGCTGCTAAAAAACAAAATTAGGTGATTTGTTTGTCATAAATGGAAAAAAATTAAGTTTAGTTTTTTTTTAAATTATATTAAAGTTTAATAAAAAAAACCGAATGTAAAACATTTTTCTGAGTTTTCATTTATTTTTATATGACTGCCTTGCCCATAGCAATGAAAACATTTCATTTCTGCGATTGTGCAGATTTTCAATGTCATCTAGGGCCGCCTTACATTCGCTTGTAGGATGCATAGAGAAGTCAGTCGAGCATAAAAATTTTACCATGGTGGCCTTCATGGATATTGAAGGTGCCTTCAACAATATTGATCCGTTGGAAATTATTCAGTCTCTCAGAGAAAATTTGCTACTACGCAGAATCATCACTTTCACGATTAGAGCAGTCACCATCACAAGGCAGGCCCACAGCGATACAGCTCAGGGTGATGTGCTGTCACCCCTGTCGTGGAATGTGACGGTCAATAACTTGCTCAAAAAATTGGAATACATGAATATTAAAATAGTTGCCTACGCAGATGATGTAGCGATTAAAATATCAGGGTTCCACCTGGACACTATATCACAGAGACTAGAAACTGCACTAAACGAGGTTAGTGCTTGGTGCTCACGGAGTGGCCTCAGTGTCAACCCGGACAAAACGGAACTAGTACTTTTTTCCAGGAGATACAAAGTTTCCAACTTCAACCATCCAAACTTAAATAGCATCACCCTAACCCTGTCGGATAAAGCCAAATATCTGGGTGTTGTCCTCGATAGTCCTATTTTACACTATGCAAGTCTTATTGCTAAGCTGATTAGTTTGATGGAGAGAGACACGAGTGGAACAGAAACGTTTCTTTTCCCCTCGTATCTCTCTCCTAACAAATTAATCAGTTTGGCAATAAGACTTGCATAATGTAAATTAGGACATAGCAAGCTTTCCTGAAGGGAAAAATCTTCAGGCAAGAGTAGCGAAAGCCACAACGGCAATCTACGTCTGTAGAAATGCAATCGGCCCTACCTGGGGAATAAATCCTAAGGCAGTCGGTTGGATACTAGAGATGGATATAAAACCTATATTATTTTATAGAATTTCGGTCTGATGGAAAGCACTCGACTCAGTAAATAATCAGTCCCGTATAGAGGGAATTCTCCGAAAAATGGCACTTATGATAACAGGTGCTCTAAGATCAACGCCAACAACAGCGCTCTTCGTTATGTTGGGATGGCTTCCGGGGACTTAACAGCTAAATAGCTAGCTCTACGTACCGCCGTCAGACTAAATGCAATAGGCGCATGTAACCACCGACTTTGGGGGCATGCAAGCACTTTCGGTATAGTGGATAATCGAAACCCTACTGCAATATTAATTTTCAAATTTCATTGACAGAAGGGTTTTCCCCACTGAACGCAGCCATACAGGTCTTCACGGATGGTTCAAAAAAAGACGGCGTTTATATTCCCGAATATGGAATTGAAATGTCCTTCAGACTCCCGAACGAATGTATTATATTACAGGCAGAGTTATATGACATTAAAAGAGCTGAGCACTGGCTAAGGTTCTATCGGATTGACAGCAAATCTGCTATTAGGGGTGTACACCACATCCTTTCTTGTCCAAGAATGTCGTAAAGCCCTCGATGGACTTGCGCAGCACTCAAATATCTCGTTAAACTGGGTGCATGGACATGGGACTAGTTGCGGATGACCTTGCAAAGAAAGGAACCCTACTAAGAGAAGTCGATATCGACAATCTTTGTGGGCTCCCACTCTCATCCTCCTGGAGACGTTTCCATGTTACCCTTCTTTAATTAGCTCAAGACAGATGGCGCAATGAGTCCACCTGTGTAATATCGAGAAGACTCTGGCCTCTCCTGGACTCCCGTAGAACTAAAAATCACATGAACTTCAATAGGAAGTACTTGAGGAACATCGTGGCCACGTTGACCGGTCACTGTACGTTCGGAAACCATGCTAAACGTATGGATCTAACGTGTAATGACTACTGCTACAGTTGCAATGACGAGGAAGAAGAGGAAAGTATCCTGCATCTCCTGTATCCTTGTCCCGCTCTGGAGGATCTCCGTCTGCACCTCCTTGGTATAATATCCTTCGGAAGCGGATCCGAGTTATCGGAAATCTTGCTCAAAAACCTGAGCCTCTATATTAAGAATAGTGGCTGGTTATCGAAAATATGAGTCAAAAATCTGAGTCTTTATATTAGGAACAGCCGCTGGTATGTCCGTTAGCCCCTTTGCATGGTGTGTGTTCACCCAAGACCCTTTCCCGACTCACTCTCTTTTCTACTCAAGTAACTATTCCTCCTTTCTTCTTTATCCTTCCTTTCTCCACTACTTCCAACTTAAAGGTAGTACAAAGCGATCATCGAATTGGACCCAAGTGAGCTGGACCACCATGCTCATGCAACTCGTTCTCAATTTGTCGTCTCGAAGTATTTAAAGGTCTGCCAGGTCTCCTAGAACCTTGGGGGTTATATTCGAGGGATTGTCTAGTTAAATCGCTAGCAGGCTTTCTCATTGTATGCCCCAGCTAGCCAAATTTACGCAAACGTATGCTCAAAGCCAAAGGAACCTGATTTGTTATATCCCACAAATCTTTATTAGATATCGTGGCTGGCCAGAATATTCTAAGTGTACGCCTGAGGCAACGGTTAACAAAATCTTGCATAGTATTCAATTCACGACTCGATATACTCCATGTTTCACAGATTTTACATTGCTGTTAAAAAGTTTGATTTTGGTGTGCATTGAGATATTTTGCGACCTCCAGAGTTTGTTGAGGGTACCAAAAGCTTGACTTGCCTTACAAATTCTATTTTGAATATCTTCTTTGCTGCCCCCACTTTTTGAAACTATACTTCCCAGATAACAAAAGTTTTCAACATCATCAATGCATTGCCCCCGAAAGCTGGAAGTTCATGTTGCATGATAAATTTATGCGCGTAGATTTAGTTTTGTTGATATTAATCTGTAAGCCAGCTTTAGTTGCACGTTTGACAAGGGCTTCAATCTTAGATTGCATGCTTGAGAAACGGTGGGATAGATGACAGATGTCATCTGCCTATCGTGAACGCCCCACGAAATACCATGTTGCGTATCCATAGAATGGTTCATAATTACGTCAAGTAGTATATTAAACAGCAATGGAGACAAAACACAACCTTGAACTCCAACGTTTACTTTAATGGGTCTGCTTGCTAAACCCTCATGAAGTATAGAACAGTAGGCACTGTTGTACAGTTCGTTAATCAGTTTGATTATCTTCTCGGGAACTCCTTTGCATCTTAGAGCTTCCCAGATCGCATTGTGCTGTAATGTGTCAAAACGACGATTATCCTCAAGCTATTGATGTGTTCAATACACGACTTGTTCGGCCTAAAGCCCGCTTGTTCCCGTCTTAGCTGTGGTTCTATGATTGTTGAAATGCGACTGTGCAAGATGTGAGCTATGATTTTGTTTGCCATGTTTAAAAGAGTTATACCTCTCCAGTTGGAACACTCTTGCAAATTTCCTTTTTTTGGAAGTTTGATTATAAGGCCTTCTCTTAAATCACCAGAAATTTTCTCATTTAACCAGAAACTCGAAATTAAGGGTTGTAATAATGTTGTTGTTAGAGTGATGTCTGCTTTTAGAATTTTAGGAGGTAATCCATCAGGGTCTACAGATTTACCGAGCTTCAGGCGCTTAATTGCAGCTGCTATTTCTTTGGATGACGGTGTTGCGATGTTTACATCGTTGTTTATGTTATTTATGTGAAGCATTGGCTCGCAATCACATATTTTTGTAGATTTTGTCGGATTGACCGACAACAATTGAGAGTAGTAGTTCTCCCAAGACTTTAGCTGTTGATCCTTGGCATAGATCAATTCACCCTGATCATTCCTCAGAGGTTTTATAATGTGCTGGCTATGAGCGGATAGCTTTTTTTTTAATACGATACAGGTCTTTGGATCGACCCGTTTCGCTGGGCATCTCTGGCTAAATTATCAGCCCACTTCAGCTTATCATCTCTTGCACTCCGTTTAACTTTCCAGTTTTCCTCTTGATATTTTCGTTGTTCAGTTTGTTTAATTTGTTTTTTTTTTTGTTCTTAAAATATACCAGAGTATAACTTAAATTAAGCTATTATTCCATATGAGATTAGAAGCCTAGAAAAGTTAAGCCGCAACTCATTGCGCTATAACTTCTTGAAAAATCACACAAATTAATTGGGATTTTTCCAGGGATACTTTCGAATATGCGGATTACCGAGGTGCCATTCACTCAAAATTAGCTTATCTCGACTTTTTCCTTTTTGCCACAGAATTATTCTGTATTTCTGCTTCCATATCGATTTGTATTCAGGTTAGCACAAAAAAAAAGAATATTGGTTGAACATTACAACTTTCTTTTGGAACATATTTATATGGAAAAGGAATCCAAATATGTACTCGTACTTAAAAAATTTTTGCGTTTGAACTAACTAAAATCTTTATTTTTCATATTCTAAAAATATCATAAACGCACAATTTTAATTAAATGCAATTTTTTTTTATTTGCCGTACACCTCTAACGAGGCTCGTTAAACGTTTCATAGTAAAAACTGTCAACTCTTGTTATTGCATTGAAAAAAATTATATAGAAAAAAAAAATAAAAGTAATTATAAAACACCCAAATCTGCGTTTAAACTAAAGAAAATATTAAAAGGACCAAAAATGAAAGAACAAAAAAAAATAGTAACTCATAAATAATAAATGTTAAAATTAGATTTATAATGTGTAGTGGTGCTCATTAACCCTGCCTGCACCGAACTGCCTGCCTGCCTGCTGCTGCATTCCATATCCGTACCCAAGCTCGGGCTCGTTAAGCAAAAAAAAAAAAAAATATATATACGAGTATGTATGTATAAAATAAAATGTGTCAAAAACTTCTAAGGGATGATGTTTAACGTACAAAAGACAATAACAATTTTATTTGCTCGAGCAAAATTGTTTGTTGCTGCAACAGTATCAACAATGATTTACTTGTGAAATAAAAATCAGGGTTATCCATGCAAATATGTACAGCAAAATTAAAACACCGAGGCCTGCTTGCAACGGCTGCAACTGAAAATTTATGCTTCATTGTTAGCCTAAATCTGCTACGAAAATATTTTGATGTACATAAATGCTTAAAGTACCCATAGAACTCACTCACAATATTATTGAGCACTTTATTGCTATATTATTATGCTCCTTCTGCTCCACACTATTCAATAATTTGCACAATATTAAAAAAAATTATGAAGAAATTTTTCTTACAATTTATGTAAAAGTAAAAAAAGAAACATTCGTGTGTCTGTTTAAGAAATTGTAAAATGAATTGTTTGTGATACTAACGTACAGTGTCGGACAAAACTAATTGAATGTAAAACCTATAAAGCTAAACTTATACTTTGTGTTCAGAAAAATAAATAATATCAATAAAACGCTTATATTTTTTGTTAAATGAAAAAACAATTTGAATTTTTGTATTCGTACATCTAAGTCCGGGTTCCATAGCAACGTCGTGCTGATTGTCTATTTCTGCCTGGGAACCTTCAATATATTTCTCAAAGTTAAATGTTATTTCACGTAAAATTTATAACAATCGTTTTTTCTCTCTGCTGTAACATTAACCATTTACCCGTTCACTTTAAGTAAATTTTTTAACAACTTTTTTGGTGTCACAACAGCTGACTACAAACATTCCATTGCAGGGAATACATTAATAGTATTGCTGGTCTTCTATTTGTTAATCCCCGACCAAAAAAGGGGTGTTATAAGTTTGTAGTGTGTGTCTGTGTATCTGTTTGTCTGTCCGTGTCCACGTACAGCCCAAACGGCTGGACCAATTTTGATTTAGTTTCTTCTGTTTGAAAGAAGGTTCTTAACTATGTTTGAAGAAAATCGGTGCAGCCGCTTAGAAGATATCACTCACATCTTTTCAAAATATATCGGGGGTTTTTAAAATTTTTAATTTTTTATTTAGTTGACAATTTTGAACCAACTGCAAACAATTTTTAATTTAGCAAGTAATTTTATTTTAGAAAATCTTGCCAACAAAAGTGGCAATTTTCTTTAAAATTATAGTAAGAAACAGATTGTAAAGAAAATCAAATCGGCTATTTCATGTAAAAACGTAATTTGGCCGTAAAAAGAAGACTACTAGAATGGAAAAACTCCTTTGACACGCGCACGAAGGGTTACGTACGGACTCTAGATATGTAATACTATACGAACTTTAGCCTATATAATATTAGTTTTGTAATTTTTTTTTGCGTAATTGGGATTTTTCGGTTTTGAGCGTTTCGTTAATATGGCGTTTTTTTAGTTTTGGCATTTTTCTTGAGTTTTTGGGTTTTTTGTTTGGTTTTGGCGATTAGTTTCAGTTTTGGCGGTTTTTTCGGTTTTTGGCGTTTTTTGTAATTTTGGCGATATTTTCATTTTTGGCGATTTTTTTAATTTTTGCGGTTATTTTCATTTTGGCGATTTTTTTCATTTTGGCGCTTATTTTATTTTGGCGATTTTTTTCCATTTGGCGATTTTTCTAGTTTTTTGGCGATTTATTTTAGCTTTAGAAATTTTTTTCATATGGCGCTTTTTTCGTGGCGCTTTGCTGTTTTGGCGATATTTTTCTGTTATTAGGGCTTTTTTCATTTTGGCGATTTTTTTCTGTTTTTTGGGGTTTTTTCGTTTTGGCGATTTTTTTTCATTTTGGCGATTTTTTTTCATTTTGGCGATTTTTTTTCTGTATTTGGGGGTTTATTTTCATTTTGGAGATTTTTTTCGTTTTGGCGATTTTGTTTTCATTTTGGCGATTTTTTTCATTTCTGGGTTTTTTTTCATTTTGGCGATTTTTTTCATTTTAGCAATTTTTCCGGTTATTCGCGATTTATTTTAGTCTTAGAAATTTTTTTTGTAATTTGGCCCTTTTTTTTCGTTTTGGCGATTTTTTTTTGTGGTTTTTGGCGTTTTTTTGGTTTGGCGATTTTATAATTTTGGGATGTTTTAGTTGTACCGTTTTTGAAAATTTTAAAAATTTGCCTCTTACGGTTCCCAAGATACAGCAAGTGGTCAAAATTATATTAACTGATAGAACACCCTTTAATTAAAATTTTTTTTAAATTTTAATGTTAATTGTTATAATCTGTATAAAAATAGGCTAACTTCACAAATTTCAAGTGTCTGTATACAATTGCATGTATATAACATGAGATTTTAAAATTTTTCATTGCCCGTTTTGGGACACCCTTTAATTTTTAATTCTCATGCATTTGTTGTTGTAGCGGCCAAAGTTCTACATAGTCTGTCCAAATAGAAAATAGCCTGTGACGGACAGACAGACAGACAGACAAACAGACAGACAGACGGACAGCGCAACTAAAACGATGGGGTTCCCTTTCACAACCCTAAAAAGAACGATAATGTTAAGTGGCACGAGTAAAGAAGAAGAAAAAGCCTTGTTATTATTATTGTACAAAATTCCATTTTGTGCAATATATAAAAGACATTTGATTTTATCTGATATATTGTTCCGCCTACTAATATAATATAGGCACCGGCACTTTTATTGCACAATAATATTGCAAGTTAAACTTATTTTTATATATGTAAGTACATATTACTTATGCGTTCACATTAGGGAGTAGTGTAATTAAATACACTTTTACATGTTTTTCAAAGGGTGCAGTGAAGTGTTTAAGATCTACATTGAAGTAAGCAAAGTAAAAATGAAACAATAACAATACAGAAGTATAACAATAATAATGAACATGAAATGGGAACAGGAATTGAAAAAAAAATACAAAATACAAAATACAAGTAAAAGTGTGGTAAGTACAAGGATATTATTGTAACTTTTTAAAACATTAAAATAACAACAACTTGTTATTATTTACTAATACTACTACTACCCGCATACTAACACAAACGTATGTACATACATACATACATACATGTGCATGGATTATGTACATATTCTGATAAACATTAATTTATCCTTGCCAACTCACACTCATTCACATTCGATGAATAATTACAAGTGTATTTTATTTATTAAAAATTTTGTGAACTGTACTTAGTTTGTAAAAATAATTAAAATTTTTACAAAATATACATACAAGTACATATACATAAATTGTATTATAAAAAGTGTATAATTTTCAACAATTTAGAAAATACATAATTAAATTGGGTTAAAAGTTATTGCGGAAGTAGAAATGTATGGCACAAATCCATTTCCTATCTCAACTCAATTGGAAGCATTTCTATAATATAAACAAATATTAAAGAATTTTTTTTAGTGAATTGATTAAAAAATAAGTAAGCCCTTTATCAAAACAATGTTAACTTTTTTAAATACACAAATTGGAGGTTTATATTTCTTTAAAGTAATATTCACCTCTATCGTGAATATTTATTCCCTCGAAATATTTCTCTTTTCCCTCAAGTTGCAATCGTGAATTATTTGTAGGTGAAAAAACTCGCATGCTCGAAAAAAATATGGCATCGCCGATTTTTATTCCCGTGGGGTGTCCCCAAAAAGTATGTGACTTTTCTTTACCAACATTTCGATTGGGAATAAAAAAAATAAGCACAGTGGGTAGTATGAATTAAAAAAGTATTTGCTTTTTACTTAAAAATTTATTTTGAAACACCAAGTTATAGAATAAAAAGCCAGGAGTTTTAAATTTTGTTTTTTTTTTGCTTCTTCTGAGAACACAAATTGGAACAAAATACTATGGGCCTTATATATCAAAATTAATAAAACCTTAATCGGTGATCTACATCTCTAACCCAGTAGATAGACATGGTTGCTGATGATGTGCGTGGCTGCACAGAAAAATATTGGCATTTCCCCCAGCTAATAAACTCTGGTTTAACTTTTCTTTTCTTCCTTAGAAACTTACATTAATTAATAAAAATATTTCATGCAATAAGATTTGAAAATAATGAACTTAAGCCCGATTAAGAAATTATTTCTGATTAAAATTTCACTATATCGTCACCTTAAATGCAAACGGACGTAATTACACTTTTACATTTTTTACAAAAGAAACTAAAAACGTTTCAAAATCAATAATAATAAAGTGTTCTAGAAAGTTTTCTTCAAAATTTACTTGTAGTATGGATACTTATTTATATGTTTTCAACCATTTATTTCCTTCTTATATGCATATATTTAAGCTTTTATCTTTGCAATAAAAAATATACGCATTCGTAATTACGACCGTTTGAATTTCTTTAATAAAGTCGTCACTTTTGATCGCAGAGGTCTAAATATTTGCGTGAACATGTAGTTTGATAAAATGAACTATACTCCATCAAAAACTTGATTTCGAATTTTTGTGTAGTTACGTCCGTTTGCACTTAAGGTGACGATATGTACTTCAATTGAATTTAATACATATCATTTAATAAAACCTTTATAATGGCCTGGTAAGAAGAAATTTTGTTTGAAAATCTGTTTTATGAACCCTTTATAAGGCTGTTTTCTTTTCTAGAAAAAGTGCAACATTTTTTATCTTTTTGTTAAGAAAAATGCAATTTAGCGCTCGTTTGAAGCATGATACAATAATTTCTAATAAGCTCTCTATTTCAAAAAATCGTTTTCTAGAGAATTTTCATTGAAAAGTGCAATAAATGTAAAAAAAATTTCTATAAAAGATCTGGGATCTGGTGGGTAAAGCTAATTCGAGTACGCTGAGTCCAATGGTGTTAACCATTTTTTTAGGTTAGCTCTTATTTAAAAAGTAATGAAGATTGAAAACTTGCTTAGAAGCACCTAAAAATCGCAATCCCAGTTTTCCACCATTCAATCAATTAAAAGAACATATTATAAATAAACACGCGTCTTAAAGAAATTTAAAAAAAAAATAAAAAATTGCCCCCAATTAAAAAAAAGTTCGATTTTTTTTCAAAAAATATTGGAAACATTGTTTTCCAATTTTTTTTTTTCTAAAAAGTTTTGGCAGAACGTAAGTTCATCTATACATGTCTTTTCAATCGATATAAAGGTTAATAAATGGTAGAGAACTCGGAAAAATTGCGATTTTCAGGTGCTTGGTTTACCCACCGAGTCCCCGAGTTTCGAATTCGAGCACAGTGTAATTTTTATAAATAAGGCTTTTTGCTGAATAATAACAATTGATAAAAAAAAAATTATAAAAATGCTACGCCCATAATTCAATTACATCAATTCAAAATAGAATGTTCGACTTGCCACAGCTGTTTATTTTATTCAGTAACAATTGGCAACGCTCAGTTATTGTTCATGGGAATAAAAAAGTGATCCCCAGAATTTATTTGCTTGAGATTCGCGATTGGCTAAATATAAAACGTTAGTGGAACTCTTTTAATTGAGTAGGTGGACTCCGTAATTTCGTGTTAAATATTTTCTTTTAGAATCGCCAAATAAGTCGGTTCATTATGGACAAGAGCCTAAAGATCCGTATCCTTACGGACAGTAGAGGAGTCGATAACTTCTTAATTAGAAAGAAAGAAACAAGAAATTTCAATCTCGAAAGATCCTGCCATGCAAGAATGAGATAAAATCATACAGTTAGATATTGTGGAAATATCGAGATAATATGGATTCGAGTACATCAGGATATCGCTGGAAGTGAAGAAGCGGATAAGCTGGCTAGGATGGGGTTGCCACTGAATATCATCACACCTTTTCATAAATTCCAGACCAAACTACACACATCTTAACAGAGATAGAGAACTCTATCTACTATTGAAAAAGCAAACCCAAAAAGGGAAAGGATAAAAGAGATGCTGAGCCTAAGCAGCCGCCATATCATAACCGGATATACCGAAATAGGCCTTAATTAAAAAATCTAATGTGAAGTTAATCTTCTTTATTTCAGTAGAGCTAATTCTAATACATATTTTTATTTTTATCGATAATGTACATACTTAACCTGACCAGACATCCCGCTTTAGGCGGGATTATCCCGCTTTTCTGAGGTTGATCCCGCCTTGAATTTTTATCCCGCTTTATCCCGCTTTTTAGAGTTTTGAAATTTCTTATCTCTTAATATATTTTTATTAATATGTAACTGATAAAAATTTATTCCAAATATTTTTTAGTGTAGTTATTGTTTATTTTTTTTTTGGATCTGGCAGCTCCTCAAATGAAAAAAATAAAAATACAAACGTACACACTCAAAGATCCTTTTGTTACAGTGCTTTATATGTGCAGACATTCTGCTGCTTTAGGAATTTATTACCAACAGGGCTTATTAGGAGAATAACAACTGACATTCACCAAACTGTCAATAATAAAATAAAAAGTTCTTGCTTATTTTTTTATAAAGAGTTTGACACATTGGTGTAGTCAGTTGATGATAATATGGACTAACAAGGCCACTTGCTATCATTCGCCTTAAGTTTTTGTACATTGTTTTGTATTAAAATCGTATTTTGTTTTGTAAATGAAGTCAAAAGATCTTTAATTTTATTTATTTTACGTTACTAAATAAAAATTTTTGTTAATAAAAACTTTTGTTTATTTAAAATCGATTCTTTTGAGTTAAAAACTGTGTTTCCTAAGTACATACGAAACTTTTTATGTGCGTATTACACATCCCGCTTTCAAATAGTTGTTTATTTAAAAATCCCTTTTTGGCCGTATTTTCGTCAAAATCCCGCTTTTTGAACGATCGTGTCCCGCTTTTTGTAAAAAGCTTCTGGTCACGTTATACATACTACATATGAACTGATATATCGTGCCATAACTGCCAAAAAAGCTTGAGCGACATAATATTCGAACCTAATTTTTTTTTTACCAAAATCGATTATTTGCCATCGTAAATAATCGATTTTCATCAAAAAAATGAGATCCGAAAAATATGACGATTAAGTTTTTTTTTGACGGTTATGGCTCGATATGTATGTATGTAAGTTCTTGGTTATGAATAAAATATTGTATTAAAAACAGGCACAGTGGGTCCATAAATGCATTAAAATTTAGTAATTACTATTTTTTCTCGATTAAGTTAACATTCATATTAAGTTTTTATTGAAAAAATTATGAAAATTAAAATTTTCACTGGTTTAAAAAAATTTTTTTTTGTTAGTGAATAATTTTGCATTATTCTCTGTGGATTTATTTAATTTTTAATTACTTTCTTGATTGATTATCATTGTGACATGATAAGTATCATAAATCAGCTTCAAGTGGTATGTAATGAATTTCCTTTATATGTTTCCCTAATTATTTTTCATTTTTTGTTAATCATTTACTGCCTGGCTCACGATGTCGACAAGAAATTTTCGTTCGCTTATTTATATTGAAAACAAAAACAAATTTTCTTATTTTGTTTTTGTTTTCAATATAAATAAGCGAACGAAAATTTCTTGTCGACAACGTGAGCCAGGCAGTTAAAGTTTTAATTCAACAACAAGGGTGAAATATAAATCAATATTCAAAATCAAAATATATGTATATACATACATACATACATTTGTATGTGTGTATGCATATGCTTGTCATAAGAACTTTTGAGTGAATTTAAAAATCATTGGCAAAATGGAAAGATTTTTTATATACATACATATATAAATGATTTGATTAGGCTAAAGTATGTTACGCTCTTTATGCCAATTAAATGTTATAATTTTTAAGGAAAAAATAACACCAAAGTTAATTGTAAATATTCTGACAAACACTAGCATAACGGAACAACTAGCTATTTTTGAATCTCCTTCTTCTTGATGTAGATTTATGCTTTATATACTCAGCTTTTCAGTGCAAATGGAATATGTGAATTGTGTTGATTCATCATATTACAATTTGCTGAGAGCTTTTTTTTTTGTAATGAAAGCTCATTTTTTCTATTTGAAATTTGCTTATTTTTCGTAAAAAATTGTTTGTGCTTTATTGGGAATGTTTTAGATTAAGCTTTAATATTTTTATCGCACTTGTAATGGTAAAGTAAGAAAATACAAAATATGTTGAGTATTCAGTTATTGTTTCATCTATGCTATTAGTTGAACTTATCGTTTGTTTGAATCAAAGTTTAACATAAGCACAACTAACGGGAACATTTCTTCCCTCGAAATATTTCCCCTTTTTCGTCAAACTGCAAATTTGAATAATTTTTCCCTAGAACTGCTTTCTCTTTTTCTTTTATTATGAATAATATTTTTCATTGGGCTTTTTTTAACTTTGTGTCTTTGTTTTTTAATCACTTTATTTTTGCATAATGTATTATGTATTAAAACGTTCTAAATATTTATTTTTGAACGAGATTGGTAAATAAAGTTGACGATTTTAACAAATAAAAAATAGTTTCCTGCCAAAAAGTTTTTTCATGGAGTATAAATTTCTTTGGTTCACACAGAGTAAATTTTATGGTATACTATAGAATTTTCTTCTACTTTGCCTAGAATATTCAAAAACACAACTTTAAAGTTAAACAATTTTCATTTGGAACCTAAAATTAGTCTATTTCATATACATAATTAAACTTAATTTTTTTTGGTTTTCAAATAATTTTTAAGCTTTAGAAATCTTCTTCCCTTTTTTACGTTCACTGGGACTGATAGCGGGGAAAAATTTAAAGGGAGCTTCACGCTAGCATTTTTCAACAATTCTACTTGTTTAACATGTTAAACTTAAATTGTAACAATTCGCAAAAATAAAACACTAATTCTACTTGTTATTCCCGATAATGGTGAATATCTCTAGTTGTTCTAAGGCTGAGTTTACATCTGACATTTCATGTGTGGTTACGCTTTTTTTTTTGGCACATGTCACACGATGTAGACCCGCCCTTAGATATTATTTTTGGGTAAACGTTTGTCTGATGATCTGCATTAGCAACAGTGAAATGCGTTTTTAAGTTCTATTATACTTATGTTTCTTAGAATCTGTGTTGGCATATTTTAGAAATGTTTTAATTTAGGGCCTGACCCATGTTCAGGCCCGCCAGAAGCTTTGCGAAGAAAATCATCATTTGTCAGAAAGAAAATCATATTTTGAAGAAAAAAATCATCACAAATCCAATGTTTTTGTTTTTCAAATATTACAGTGGACAAAAAAACTATTCGACATACACCAACGTTATTTTGTTTTCATCAATAGAAAACTATTTACTATCTTATTTTACAAAAGGAACTTAGGAAGCATTTTATTGTGAACTTAAAATTGTATTCAATAAAAAAATTAGACCATTAAAGTAACTTATATAAAATTTTCATTAAATAAAAAATTAGTTAAGAAATTCAAAAAAAAAAAAAAAAAGGATTCGACATTGCTATAAAATTCTTATAAATAAAAAAACTTCACAGTGTGGACACGAATGCAGTTTCATAAGAGAAATCAAAAATGTTTCACAGCAAATATTTCACTGTATTTATTTTGCAATGTGGTGCCCTGAAACTACTTCATATACTAGTACTCATCAGAACTAGTAATTTTATACAACAACTTTAACCCTTTTCGCAATAGTTCTTGCTGTTTTAGTAATTATACTAGTAGCTTTTAGACAATTGACACCTATTCTCCTAAAGGGTATTCAAAAAAGCATGTACAGTTGTTTTAGAGGAAAACTTGGCGACGAATGACTTCTTTTAAACGATTTTGTGCAGATTTGTCCAAGATTTGAGTATATTCCGGACCGATTTTTCGTCACGTCTCTAAGATGACTTTTTTCTTTCTATTTTTGCTTGTAAAGTCACGTTTTCGTATTATTTTTTCAAATGACCCCAGAGGAGGAGGGAGATTTGTGCTCTCTCTCTACCCGACTGTAATGTAATGCAACAGCAACGTAGGAAACAGCTGATCGATATTTTTATATGAAAAGTAGGTTACGTTACATTACATCTCTATAACCATTTGCATTACTTTTCACATAATAATATCGATCAGCTGTTTCCTACTGTTGCAGTTACTTTACATTACAGTAGGGTAACTGAGCCTTTAACAACCTGCTGCCAGCTGGACGAATATTTTGTTGGGACAAAATTGTTTTCTTTGCAAATACATATTAGCTATTGATAAACATTCTAGAACAACAAAGAAAATTTTACATACATATGTATTGAAAATAAAAATCATAATTTGCAAAATTAAAAAATCATCATTCGAGAAAAAAATCTTAAAATCATATTTTGGTCCAAAAATCATCAAAAATATGGTAAAATCAGCGCTTTTTGTTTCGTTTTGACGATTTTTTCGGAATTTTTTTCATTTTGGCGATTTTTTTAATTTTGGCGTTTTTTCGGTTTTTGGCGGTTTATTTTAGTTGTAAAATTTTTTTTTAGCTGGACGCTTCTTTTTAGCGATTTTATCCAGTTTTTGGCGATTTTTTCGGTTTTGGCAATTTTATAATTTTGGGATTTTTTTACTCTTAGCGTTTTTTACAGTTTCCACGATACAGCAAGTTGTCAAAATATTATAGTCAAAATAACAGTAACTGATAGAACATCCTTTAATTTTAATTTATTTTAGTTTTAGTGTTAATTGTTGTAGTCTGTAAAAAATACACTAACTTTGCAAATTGCAAGTTTCTTTATATAATTGTATGTACATATATTACATAGAATTTTTATTTATTTCGTTGCTGGTTTTGGAACACCCTTTAATTTTTAGCTGTCATATATTTGTTGTTGTAGCGGCGAAGGTTCTATGTGTGTATATAGAAATTGGAGGAAAAATTAAGCTTTATTGAATATTGAAATTTGATATACCCTTTTGAAACACACGTTGATCTACATACATTCATTGGGCTGATTATATCTTGTAAATTTGATATGATTTGAAATTAAAATGTTTGCATGGTGATTTTACATTGCTATTTTTATGTGTGTACAATTTTCAAGTGCATTTACTACACGCAAACACAGTACGTGATGTACATACATACTTACCCCTATCCCAGTTGTCGACATCGGCGTCACTTTAACACAATACCAAAAAATTGGGGCTTGTTTACTCGCTCCCGAGAAGAATTTTGTGTTACCAACAATTTATTTCCGTTCCGTAAGGTTTAGAAAATGGCATTAACCTGCCAACAAAAGTTAATTGTTTTCGAGAACGGGTGTATTAGTTAGTCTCAATTTTTTGGTATTGTGTGATGTCGATGTCGACAACTGGAATATGGGTGATTATTTTTTATAACATTGTCGAGGTCATCAAAATAGTTATTTGTTTGTTTATGAGATGATTTTGTCGTTGAAGTCAAATCTCATTCATCCGAGCCACGGTATGTATTTGTATGGGTCCAAATAAGTTTTTAAATTGTGAAAACGCGCCCTCTAATATCGTTGTGTACTCCGCTCCACTAATTTTTTTCATTTGAAATAAAACGTCGGGACTGTCAACTTAGCAGGGGCTATAGCAGCCCATACCACAACTTTGCCCGCCACAGTGCACAAACATACCTATTTTTTTATTATCACTTTTTCACCATATGCTCTTTATGTACTTACATAGATTTTAACGTTTGCAAATATTTAAGTAACAAATGCTTTATTAGTTTTTCATGATAAACTATTAAACATGTTTCCAATTATTAAAGTATTTGTTTGCTAATTTTTTATAAACCACTCAGGGAGTCCATAAAATAATTTACATTCCAATGACAACCATGCCGAGTGTCATCATAAATTATTTATTTACCACAAAATAACTCAAACTAACTTTTTTCGCGTTCGAAGATAAGATTAATTTTGCTTTCACAAACAATTCAAATAGATATTTGCTAAGCTTTTTGTTTTTGCTTAAGTTGGTAAAAATGTAAATGAAAAAGTAGGGTTTCGAGGAAAGAAAAAACGTTTTTATTGAACGCAAAATAATTTGATTATAATATTCTTGGGGAAATGGAAAAAGAAAAAAAAAAGAATATAAGAATTACAAATAAGGGCCATTTCCACGATGTCGACAACGTTCGACTTGTCGCACACTTACATTTGAAAACCCAATAAAATATGAAAATTTGTTTTTGTTTTGAATGTAAGTATGCGACAAGTCGAACGTCGTGGACTTCGTGAAATTGGCCCTAACTGTAACTTTACAGGAGAAGGTAAAAAACATAAAAACGAATTGTACAACTGTTTGTAAAAGCGTTATTTTTTTAGTAGGACCACTCAGAGGTCCTACTAATCCAATGCATTGTGCTGGAACTAGGAAAATATGTTAAGGAGAGAAGGATAGAAGGGAGTAGTATCTGTGGACATTCGATTTAAACTTTCCCACGTTAAAAGTGACGGGAAAATGTTCCGCAGGTAGTTTATTCCATATACGACCAATACGGCTAAAAAAGGAATTCTCTATGTAATGTGTATTGCGATTTATTGACAAATCGACCACTAAAGGATGTGCCCTGATTGAAGCACGTGTAGTGCGTAAAAATTTTCGGGTTTCAGGAACAAGTTCCCTAATTTCATTAGAACATATTCCGTTGTAGTAAGGATAGAACAAAATACAGGCTGCTGCCAAAAAAAAAGTAATGAGCATCGCGAGGAACTGTCTGTGTATGGCTTCGACAAGAGGTTTGAAACTGTTCTGGCCAATAGAAGGGAATGGGGGTAAATAGAACCCCGGTATTCCTTTGAAACTGGCACCATCAGGTAATACACCGATGTTCCAGAACGCCGACAGGTTCGGTTGTGGGAGTTGTAGGACCAAGGACTAACTACCACAAGTCGTTGGGAAAATCTCCTACCATCTTTCAATAGGATGTTTATGCCATTGACAGATGCGAAAATTCAATCTTGATAGGGGCTACCGAGGAAAATAAATAACCATTTGCTCGTATAGTCAGGCTGCCATCAGCTGCGCTCATCTCATATGAGTTTACCTCTAAGTTAGCGTGGGAATGCCGCATTAAGCTAAATCAGCATGGATAAGGTAACAATCTGCTGGGTTCCTGGAGACGCCAGAGTGTTAGGAAATGAAAATGCAGAACAAATCGCCAGAAGAAGGGTTAATACACCCATGGTCGGACTAGATCCGTTTTGTGGACTCGGATTGGAAAAAATCCGCGAAGATATATCGACAGAGATCAAGAGTAATAGGGAGCACCTCTGGCTCAATATTCCAGGATTGAGGCATGCTAAGCTAATGATTGGAACGTATAATCAAAATCGTTTCATAGCTTTCATGTCCCTGAGTAAAAACAATCTAAGAATGGTCACAGGATCCCTCACAGGCCATTGTAGAAAACACCTCAACAGACTGGGCATTGAGAGTAACAGTCTATGCAGATTCTGTGATTACGAAAATGAAACTCCAGAGCATATTCTGAAGAACTGAGAAGCGTTATGCCACAGAAGATTTAGCCAATTGGGCCAGCACCTATTGGAGGATTGGGAACTGCTAACTCTGGACCCACTGGCAATCCTGAGATTCATCAGGAGAGTAGGTCTAGATGAGGTGCTCTAGCACCTGCCAGGGGATACAATACATCTACTTTGGCCGCAGTGTCCTGTGCTACCCGTGTGACTTAATTCACTCAATTCAACGGTAGAACAAGGAAATGCAACCAACATTACGTCGATGCTGCAATAAATCAATAGAGTTGGATACCCGATGAGCTTCTTCGCCCTCTCCTGTACGCGGTCTAGCAACCTTAAAATATAATTTGAAGCGCCGGCCCATACATGAGAGTTGTATTCCATTTTCGGTCAGATATATGTAAGTGGTATAAATAGTAAGAAGATTGCTTGCACCGTTTCAAAAATCCTAAGCACTTGAATGCTTCTTTTGAAACTTGGAAAATGTGTTCAGTCCATCGAATATCAAGAGGTTCCGATTCCTTAATATTTATACCCCCATAGTTATAGAGGTAGCAGAATTTTCGCCCATGCGCCTATGAGTAATCATACTACATTGGGTCTTACGGGCGTTAAAATCGACCCTATTCGCATGGGCTCATGCAGAAATTTTCGATAAATCATAGTTCAAAGTCTCAATCATTGTTTGTCGCATAGTCTCAAGCTCCGGCAGGCTTGGACTATTGCTGAATGAGAAAGAATGGCAGATGCTACGGTCGTCCGCGCAAGAATAGATAGTGTTAAAAGTTTTACATAGAAATTCATTAAGAAAGATAAGGTATAGAGTTGGTGAAAGAACGGAACCTTGCGGTACCCCTGAATTTAACTTGGAACTCATTTGATGAGATCCCATATTATAGTGCGCTCCCTGAGGAAACTTCTTTGTACAACAGCTTGTAAAAGCGTTATTTATTACACTATTGCAATAAATTTTTTTTTGTGTATTTGTGTAAAATGTATTGAAAACACTGAAAAACTCAATTTCGTGAAAATACGAGTTAGAGCCTATCATGAATGAATTATCGTCGCCAACCGAACTTAAGGTGCGTTGCCAGTTGCCAAAAAGATAGTACTACTGGCATCTGGCAAATAACAGCTGTTAATTTCAGTTGCCAAATTGCAATAATATTGGCAAACACTAAACTTGCTGTATCTTAGAAACCATAAGAGGCAAACTCTTGAAATTTTCAAAAACTCCTCCCAAACTAAAAACTGCCAAAATTAAAAAAATGCCGAAACGAAAAATCGCCAAAATAAAAGAAAGCGCTCAAATGAAAAATATAACCAAAAATAAAATAAGTCGCTGAAATGTAAAAAAAATCACCGAAACAAAAGGCGATCGCCAAAAAAACTAAAAAATCTCAAAAAATCTAAAAAAAGACAAAAACGAAAAAAGAACCGAAATTAAAAAAATCGCTAAATTAAAAAAAACGAAAAAATCGTCACAAACCCAAAAAATCGCCAAAACGAAAAGAAAACGCCAAAACAAAAAAAAATCGCTAAAAACAAAAAAAAAACGCTAAAACTAAAAAAACGCCAAAACAAATAAAAAAAAGTCTACATCAGGCAAGATAACATAGCGTAGCAACATAGATGTTTTTTGTATTATTAAAATAAAATTGCTGATCCCTATGTATTTTTATTTCGATGGCGTCATTATTTTTCCCCTATCAGAAAGATAATTTTATGTAGGTTAATAATTCAGATAGTATTTTTCTTTTCAGTAACACTCAGGTAATGAGTGTTTACTACTACACTGCTAGGCGTTACCTTCTTTAGGAAAGGGATAGGTAGATAGAGAAGACAGGTGGTAAAGGAAGAGATAGAGAAAGCTTCAGTTGATTTATAACTAAACTTTTTGCACGTTTTTTAATAATGCAGTGTTACAGCGCCTCTGGTGTCAATGAGATGTATTAAATTTTTCAAGCTGTGTTAAGTAGACATTTTATTGGTTATTTTACTTCGCCGATGCTTCTGCTACACAATACCGATAATGGAGGGCGCTCTGATATTACATTAGCATTATTATCCGCTGAAGCCGGTGTAGTTCAGTGACCAGTGTCTATGTCTTCTTCACTTGAACTTTCCTACAAACAACTGATACAAATGGACACTAATGAACATCAGAAAAATGCGTGGTGTTGTTATTTTACTGACTGTCAGAGACCGGGCTCGAAACCAGGATCTTCGGTTATGTAGTCAACGTGTTAACTACTTCAGCCAACGCCACCCTCAATGCTTGGAGGGCCATTCGTGGAATATTAAGCGAATAATACAAAAAGTGGTGTAAATTATGCAAATGCTTAATGTCACTATCGGGTATGTTCTGCATTCTACGTTAAATTAAAACGTGCGGAATTGCCATACTATTGTTGTTATAAATACATATTTCCAACAACAACTCTATGGTAATTCCGCACGTTTTAATTTAACGTGGAATACAGATCGTACCCGTATATCTTTAAAACTAGAGCTGCTAGAGAAAAACTAATGAATATGAGTATTAAATACTCGTACATATGTAGTGTCCGTGTACGAGCCAAATTTGCACTTCGCTGAATTTATTTCACTTCAACTAACAGCGAATGTGGTTGAAATATGCTACTGGAAAGTCTATAAGTTTTCGTTATATTTGCTATAGCGATACGACCGTCGCAATAAAAGTTACTCCTGTTGGTTAACTCCTGCTACTGCAAAATGTTGCCATACATAATATTAATTTTAATTGCGGTGGCGTTGCCAGTTGACAAAGCAACTGAAGTTCAGTTGCCATCCACAATCGAGCCAAAAATGTACTAAACCAGCTACCTCCAAACACATACAATGATATTTGCATTTGAAGCAAAAAGCTTTGAAAGCTCATAAATTTGTTCTTGTTTCTTTGCAAAGTAAGAGCAAGCATTGCTGTCTGTTGTGTTGTTTTTTGTGCTTGTTGTACTCTCGTCGGTGTGAAAGCACAAAAGCTCTAATGTAAAAGTTTGCACATTGTGGATATGGCTTTTACGTAGCTGGACTAAACACATATTCAAAGGATTTCTAAAATTTTAATTTATTTATTAAAAATATTTCTGTTGTTTTACTTAAAAATATACATTATTTGAACCTCGATTACAAAGGTAGTTTTTTTTTTGTTAATTTAAGACTATTTAACATAATTGAGCATGAGCGTGTACATACGTTTCGTTGTTGAAAGTTAAAATAAAATTTGTTTAAGAAATTTTTTTTCTTTAAATAAAAAATATAATCACATTTTACCTAAATGTCGAGGACATATGTATGTATGTATAACTAAACAAAAGAGAAAGCTAAAATACTTACAACAACTAAGATACTAATTTTATTATAGATATGCTTAAATATAATTTTATATATGAAAAAATATTTATAATTAAACAAAAGAAATAATATTAAAATAAAATCACAGGCATATTAAACTAAAATGAAATTGATTATTTTAAATAATATGCGCAGTCTTTATGGCTAGTATTTGTTGATTTTTTCTTATGCTTCATTTTTCTTTTCACAAATTAATTTAAATTTGTATAAAAATCGAAAGCTAAGAAAAGCATAAAAGAGAGTAAAGAGTGAAGAGTAAGGAGAGTCAAAGACAGAGAAGGCTAGTGAGAGTTCTTAACACTCAACAGGAAACAAGAACTCTAGTGCTTAAGGCATTAACCATTTCTAAGCCAAATGACTGGTTGCTACAAAGGTCCATAAATGGGTTCGGAATAGGGCATATATACTGTCGGCATACCCACAACACCATAAGTCTCCGTGGTCGAGCGTGAAGCTTGCAAACTACGTTTCGAGTGCTTCTTATATCTATAAATAAGTTAATTACCAAAAAAAAAATTACAAAATCCAATAAATGGTTGAGCAGCAAACAATTTAACTTACTTCCTTTTTAAGCAGCAGGCAGTGCAGGCCGTTATTAGCGCCGCCAAGCCAATGAATCCTGCTAATATGACCAACCATGTACCGGGCGAGGTCATAAAACTGGCTGCCGCCACCGCTCTACGCATTGAACAGGGCTCCACTTCACTCACACCATACTCCACATAAACATCGAAGAGTTGCTTTTTCAAAAATTCTGAATTCATAAGTTTTTGCATTTCATTCATCGATATCGCTGAACCATTCTTAAACATCTGGAAACACGAGCTGGTTGAAGTGAAATCTAAGCTGTAATCGGGCCTGGTTAACACCTGGGTGTCCAATATATGTAAATCCATGCCTAAGGGTTTAAGTTTTTGCTTTACTTTTTCCTGAAAAGGTCTTACATTGCTTTGGATTTCACTGGCCGGCCGAGAGAACACAAACTTCAATAGCGATTTATCACGTATAACGAATATTTTCAAATTGTTGAAAGCATGTCTTTTCGCCTTCAGAGAGTTATTGGCTCTTATTCTCATATTAAAATAACCATCAACATAGTTGGCAAAAGAGCCACCTGTGCGTAGTTCTCCGGTGTGATTGTTCAAAGTAAAGAGATTCTGCAAGAGTGTAGCTTTAACGCTGTTGGTGCGTTTGTAGAATTGCGGCACAAAGCTAACATTCTCCATAGTCAAAATGATAGGCTCGGCCTCGGCATCTATATCTGTAGCTTTTACTGTTGTAATTTTACTATCAATGGGCACATTGATGCGTATGCCCACCGACATGTCTTGGTGTTCAAATTGTGGCAAATTGTCATCAATATCAAGAATCTGTATGATCACTCTTAAATGGGAAAGATCTTGGCGATTGTACGCATCGCCAAGATAAGTATATGTTGGTTCTCCCAATTTCAAACATTTAATAGTGAGAGCATAATAGTCCACCAACTCCCTGTCTATGGGCTGGGTGGTCTTAATAACGGCCTTGTTATCTTCAGTTCTTTGCACGCGAAAAACATTCTCTTCATTGCCCTCAGTAATGAAATATTCAATAGCAGCATTGTCGTCTATGTCCTGGTCTATGGCCACTATATTGCCTACTACAGTGCCCTCAGGTTGCTCTTCCAATAACTTAAACTCCAAGGCAGCTTCGTCCTGCATTGCAAATCAAAATCAAGACAAGCGCTTAAAAGTTTATTTTTGTTGAACTTACTATTTCCCTGCTAAATAGCGGCTTATGATCATCTACATCCAGCACTTTTATTTGCAAAATTCTTGTTACCGACTGTCTGGGCTGACCATTGTCAGCTACCTCTAGAATTATATTGTACATATCTTTGTACTCTCTATCTAATATCACAGAAGTCTTGATAAGACCCGTCGTCTCATCAATTTCAAAAGCGTCCGCATCAGCTGTGTCATCTAGAATCTTATAGACAAGAGTACCAGAGGGTGTTTTTGGATCATCTGGATCATTGGCTTTAACTTGAAATACCGGAGTCCCGATTGGAGAATTCTAAAATGAAGAAAATTGGAGATAGTCATTAACTAGGAGTTAAGTGACAAAAAAATTAGGCTGCTGTATCATTAGGGTACAAATAACAAAGAATAGGTCATTAATTGATGTAAATGAGAGATTTATTTAAAAAACACCTTCAATAAATTGTGATGGAATTCGCGTATTATATTTCAATTGAAGAACTCGTTGTTAAAGCCAAAATTATCATGACACGATGAATTTAATGAAAAATTAATGAGTGAAATATATATTTTAAAGTTTTTATATAAGGCTTAAATTTACATTATACCAAGAGTTCTTGGACATATTTCTTATCATCAAAGAATAAATAACAAGGAATCGGATATAAATTGGGGTAAATTTAAGATTTGCTTACCTTTAATAAATTGTAAAACCTTCAATAAATTGTGCAAGAATTCATGTATTCTATTTCAACTTAAGTATTTGTATTTAATGCCTAAATTTTCATAATATAATAGAGGTATAAAACTAAGTTGGCAACACTTTTTCAACTGGCAGCCATTATGTCAGCTGTCAACTGATTTATGTTCCGGTTGGTTTGGCATTTCAACATGAATAGAGTGGCGCGTAAACGACGCTTTCAAATTGTGCAAATCTATTTTGAGAATCATGGTTCTGTTTGAAATACGTATTGCGTACTACGACCGTTTTACGGCCTACATAATCGTCCATCAGATCAATTATTTCGAAAAACTGCGGAACACTTTCGCACCACGTTTATGCTAAATGATAACACGCATCCAAAGATACGCCTCGTATAGAGCTCGCTTAGGGGAAGACCCGAATCAGTATAGTATATGTATGTATATGGCAGGAGCTGTGGTTTCAGCAAGGCGGTGCAACATGTCACACAGCTCGTGCCACAATTGATTTATTGAAGGTAACGTTTGGTAACCGCATAGTTTCACTTTTCGGACCCGTGAATTGGCCTCCAAGATCTTGGGTCTTAACGCCGCTAGTATACACCAAGAAGCCCGAAAGGACTGATCACTTGAAGGACAACATTCGCTGCGTTATTGCCAATACACGTAAACAAATGTTGGAAAAACTCATCGAAAATTGGACCTCCAGATTAGACTACGTCCGAGCCATCCGTTTCTGTCATATACCAGAAGTCATATTTAAATTATAATGCCAGAAGATTATCATTCGAATTAAGTAAATTTCATGTCAATTTAAAAAATTCATCCTTGTTTTATACCATTTCAAAGTTCTATCTATACCTCTATAAAACATACAATTTATTTATTTATTTTTTTCACACACAAAGCTTAATTTGTTGTAACACACACATTCCTTAAGGTATTTGTTCCTTAAGGCTGGGACCTACTATCCTAAACAAAAGCTCGCCTTACGAAAAAATACAACCCTGAATTGTGATGAATTATTTTTGAAAATTTTCATAAACTCCATCATACCTTTAACAATGATCACATGCTATTTGGCTTTCTTAATTTAAATGTAGTGCCTTCTCGCAACTCAACATTCACTCACCTCTGTCACGTTAGCTGTTTGGCCCAACTCCGGCTCAATGAAAAATGGTATACCATCATTCGCACTAACATCGCCTATGAATATGGTGACCTTCACAGCTGAACTTAAAGCTATTTGCTTTGGTATTTGATCGCCATTATCATGAGCCTTCACTCGGATCTCGTACGGATCCGAGCGACCTTTGCCAGTCAACTCCCTTTTCGTTTTGAGCTCACCCGTTTGCTTGTTGATCTTAAACAAGCCGTTAACTTCTCCCTCATCGATTATTTCGTACGTTACATCACCGCCAGGACCGTCATCTACATCGTGAGCCAAGAGTTTTATAACAAAAGTATCCGGGCCAACATTTTCGGGGATAACAGCAGTATATTCTTTTTGACTGAATGTCGGTACATTGTCATTCACATCTAAAACATCAATAACCAATTGAACTACACTTTGCTTAGAGTCCGTGGGTCGGCCGGGGGAATCTTCAGCTTTCACTTGCAGATAAATATGAGGAGTACGTTCGCGATCAATTATGGCCTGTGAAGCAATAACTATTTCTCCAGTTACATTATTTATCTCGAACAAATGGGCATTCTCGCCATACAAGGAGTATGATATTTTGTGATAACCCAAACGCTCATCACGCGCTGTTAGCACAGCGTCCTTATCCGTTGCTTTGACTCGTATAATTTTTAAAGGATGTTTTTTGTTTTCTACTACAGACACACGATAAGATAATTCTTCAAATATGGGACTGTTATCATTAACATTTTCTATGGATACATTGACTTTTGTCACGGTACTGCGTTGCATATCGGGAGCATTGGCCTTAACTTGGAATTCATACTGGGTCTTGCCCTCCTCCAGAGCTTCATAGTCTAAACGTTTGCGTAGAATTACCTCGCCGGTTCTTTCATGAATATAAAAATATTCCAGTTCCAAGGGCTCTACCAATTCGAAACTTTGTATTGGCAATTTGGAAACCGGATCTTCAGCTTGTAATATAAATAAAGTGCTCTCTATAGGCATTTCTTCCATTATATTTATTTTAACCATCGGCTTTGAACTAGTCCAACCCTTGTTGGTGAATACAGGATTCGTATCCTTAAAAGATTGCACATAAACAGTGACCTCGGTGGTATCACTTTGTCCGTCAGGGTCCACCTCTGCATTAAGATCTTTCACTTCGACCAATAAAACAATAACAGCGGCTTCATCGTGATTCAGTTTTCCGTTGACATAAATTATTCCCGTTTCTGAATTAATGCGGAAAGCATCTTCTACTCGATATTTACTGCGTTTCGTTATGCCAACGCCCGCTTTAGAGGTGGCATTAGGTATGCTTTTTATTGAATAGTTAAGCTGGGAGTTCAAATCTTTATCAATGGCTCTTACTTTTAATATATGCTCTCCGATTTCGGTACGTTCTGATACGTAGGCGGCATAACTGGGTTGCTCAAATTTAGGTTTTTCGTCATTAATATCTTTGACATTAACATACACTGTAGTGGTGGCGGTTTCGGGAATGGGTAGCCCGGCATCTACAGCATTTACAGTGATTTCAAAACTATCCATATTTGAATCACGATCTATACGGGCCTGAGGTGATACGGTAATAAGACCAGATCTGTAAAATGAAATGTGACTATTAATCAGAGGCCTAATCGTCGCTTTCGATAACGAGCTGATTCGATCATGGTTTTTCAGCTTGACATTATGGCATTCGCTATCTAAACATGTAATAATATTGTTCGATATCGAATCCCAAACTGAAAAAACTTCATCGAGCCAGCTCGTTATCGAAAGCATCCCAGAATTGAACAAAAACTAAAAAAATAATTTACTTACTGCTCGTCAATTTCAAAATTATCATTTGCTCCCACTAAACGATATTGCAACATACTGTCCAAACCATCAGGATCATGTGCTTTCACAGTGGTAACGTTATAGCCGGCTGGAGCATTCTCTGGTATCGATACTCTATAACTGGGTGGGCCAAGTATAGGCACATTTTCTGTATTTTGAAAATGACCCTTGAAGATTGGTCTCTGATTACCCGATATACCCACGCGTACGGCAACTTTAGTAGTATTGACCAGAGGTGGTATGCCAAAGTCGGTGGCCGAAATGACCAGATCATATTCCCCTCTTTCGGTATCCATAGATCTGGCCATTTTCTGCAAACTTATTTCCCCCGATAATTCATTTATGCTAAAAACATTGCCAGATATACTGTTTTCTGAAACAATAGCATAACGCACTTTACCACCACCCTGAGTAGGACCATCAACATCGGTGGCTCTAACCTTAAATTCGGGCTCAAAGTGATTAGTGCCCTCCCTAACGGTTCTAGAATATTCTGCACTTTCAAACATTGGATAATTATCATTGACGTCCATAACTTCGACATACACCTGAGCATTAGCCTCCAGTCCACCTCCATCCACGGCTACAATCGATAAACTGTAACTGCTCTGCTTCTCGTAATCCAAAGGCTTCTTAATAAAGAAACCACCCGTCAAGGGATCGGTGTAGAAAAAGTCAGCTCCAAATCCTTTCAAACGATATGTAATGAGGCCAAATTTACCGGAATCTTTGTCGGAAGCCTTAACCGTACCGATTTGAGAGTTGATGGTAAAGTTCTCAGGAGACAAGAATCTATAGCTCGTGTGCTCAAATATGGGCGGATTGTCATTAACATCCGTTAATTGAACATTTATGCGAACTTTTGACTGCTCTTCGCCATTGACCAAAGCCAAAACATCGAAGGCAAATAGTCGTTTTGCAGCATCCTCGACATCATAATCCAAATGTGAAGAATTCAAAACTCTTACCACTATAGGCGTACGACCTTGGGCTTCTGTCGGACTTACGGCAAAACTGTTGCCTGAATTATAAATATCACGCAAGGCTAACGAGTAACGGCTGTTGTTACCCATATCACGATCGAAAACAAACACCGTCAGACCGGGCAGAGGCATGCCAGTATCCAAATTTTCTGGTATAGAGATGTTGAATACTTCACCATTAAACTCCGGTATATGATCGTCAAGATCATTGACCACAATGGTGATTTGTGTAGTTGAGGTATCGGAAGGTATGATACCCTCTATTAATTCTGTTGCACGTACGGTGAATATATAAACACCACCATTTTGTAAGATTTCTGGATTTTCGCGATCTAAAGGCTTTTCGGTGGTTATCAAAACTGCAGTGCCGTCCTTGGGATCTCCAAAGGGCACCAAATCAAAATGACCAAAATCTTCATTTTCCAGAGTAAGTAAAATGTCACGGGGTATACCTACATCTCCATCTATGGCCTGAATTGTCAAAATACTAACGCCGGCCACAGTATTTTCATCCACATTGGCCGAGTATGGAGCATTCGTGAAAACTGGCAATTGATCCTGCACATCGATAACACTAATCGAAAAGGTGGCTTGTGATGTTAGTGGATTGTCATAGGCTCCATCTATTGCTAAAATGGTCATTATATAAGTAGGTCTACTTTCGAAGTCCAAGGGTTTTTTAAGTGTTATTCGGGCCGTATAGTTGCCATCTGATATTTTTTCGGCCTTAACATCAAATGTGTCGCAAATGTCGTTTTCCTGGAAAAAGAAGAAAAAAATTATTTCTTCAATGTACTTGATGCCCTAAAATATTTGTTGTTCAAAATCTCAAACATAAATCCTAAAAATTAGCTTATCTGATATTCTAGTCGCATGGAGATCGTGCTCCATATAAAACTAGGCAAGAGCCAAACACAGCTCCCATTCAAATGGTTCTTCCCAAATTTTGTCCAATGTATAATAAATAATAATAGTTATCGCTTAACACATTTTATATAATTGGAAAAAATTAGAAAATATGAAAAATTAAGAAATGCTTTAGAAAGCGAAGCAAATGTCCTTGTTTGAAGACCCGCAATGCAGAAATGATTTAGAAAGCGAAGCCGATTTTGGACGTACCACAGTAGAGGCTGTTCTTGCACTAGCCCGAAGACCAGCATTGCAAAAAAAGATTTGCAAAAGTTTTTTTCATCACTTCAAAAGTTACAGAGTCTTAGCAAATGAAAAACGATTCTGAACCACTGTGCGCCGTAGCCATATCTTGCTTTTATTTGAAATTTTACTCAATTTGGAAACGCATTTTCATTCACTTTCAAAATAGCAGGAGGTTCTTAAATCGGTTGTATTATTTTGAATCTCAGCTGATACAATATTTTTAACAATTACACTGAGTTCAATTCACAATAGCGATATTCTTCGTAGAATGAGCGTAATAATTCCTAAGCAATCTGAACCACTGTGATTCGTAACCATATTTTTCTTTCATTTGAAATTTTACTCAATTCGCAAATACATTTTCATTCATTTTCGAAATAGCAAGAGGTTCTTAAATCGCTTTTATTATTTTCAATCTCAGCTGATACAATACTATTAACAATCACAGTGAGTTAAATTCACAATAGCGATACTCTTCTTAGAATGCGAGCCACAATACCTAAGACAGCTCAATCAGATACCACCACAAGGCCAGCTGTTAATATATTTATCAGACAGAAAAAGGTTAACTTTTGCAAAGAGTGTGTGTTGTTAAAAGGGCACATAGGAAAACACATAAAATTTTTGACACTATTCTCTTTGTTTCTATCAATAAATTGGTGTTGTAATTTTGTTGCAGAATTGCTGGTATTAAAATAAAATTCGTTCGATCTCAAATTTAAACTGCAGTTGAAAATCGAAAGTTGCTCATAACAAGGGCCAAAAATGTTTCACTTATATTTGAAATTTCGAACTTATTTTCGTAGTTTCGAAATTTGGTAGAACATAAATTTTAGGGCAACAATTTTATTTTTTTAATTTTGGCGATTTTTTTCATTTTGGCAATTTTTTTTCATTTTGGCGATTTTTTTCATTTTGGCGATTTTTTCATTTTGGCGATTTTTTTATTTTGGTGATTTTTATTTATTTTTTTTTTTTTTAAGAGAAGTAACACTCAGGCAATTAATGCCTACTGCTAATACTAGGTGTTACCTTCTTTAGGAAAGGGATAGTGAGAGAGAAGACAGGTGGTGAAAGAAGAGATAGAGGAAAGCTTCATTCTTTTACAACTCTGCTTTTCGCACGTTTTTAATAATGCAGTGTTGTAGCGCCTCTCTGATGTTAAATGGGGCGTATTAATTTTTTGAAGCTGTGTCTTGTAGCCATTTTATTGATTATTTTACTTCGTCGATGATTTTGCTACACAACGAAGGAGGGCGCTCTGATGTTACATTAGGACTAGTATCTGCTGAAGTCGGTATAGTTCAGTGACCAGTGACTATGCCTTCATCACTTGAACTTTCCTACAACAACTGACACAAAGGGACACTAATGCACATCAGAAAAAATGCGTGGTGTTGTTATTTAATGACTGTCGGATACAGGGATTGAACCCAGGACCTTCGGTTTTGTAGTCAACGTGCTAACTACTTCAGCCAACGCCACCCTTTTTTGGCGATTTTTCCGGTTTTTTGCGATTTATTTTCGTTTTAGAATTTTTTTTAATTTGGTGCTTTTTTCGTTTTGGCGATTTTTTGTTTATTTTGGCGATTTTTTTTCGGATTGGCGACTTTATAATTTTGGGATTTTTTTGTTTTACCGTTTTTTAAAATTTCAAGAAGTTTGCTTTTACGGTTTCCAAGATACAGCAAGTTGTCAAAATTACACAGTCAAAATTACATTAACTGATGGTACACCCTTTAATTACATTTTTTTTTTAAATTTTAGTGTTAATTGTTGTAGTCTGTATAAAAATACACTAACCTTACAAAATTCAAGTGTATATACATACAATTGTATATATTTATGTATATTACATGGGATTTTACATTTTTCGTTGCTCGTTTTGGAACACCCTTTAATTTCTAACTCTCATGTATTTGCTGTTGTAGCGGCCAAAGGTCTACATACTGTGTCCAAATTTCAAGCCCGTAGCTCTTGCGGTTCTCGAGAAAATACCCTGTGACAGACGGACGGACAGACGGACAGCGTAGCGAAAACAATAGGGTTTCTTTTCACCTTTGGTGTACGAAACCCTAAAAATGAGTTTGAGGCAATTTTTAAATTTATTTTAGTCGATGAAAAATTAACTTACCTCAACACATCTAATCTGGATTTCAGCATTAATACCCACATCACGATCGACCACTACAATTGCAGGTTTCACCTCCACTAAAGAGTCCACTGGCAAGGACTCACTAATACTGGCCAAATAGGGGCGACCCAAAAATATTGGTTGGTTATCGTTGTAATCACGTACGGGAATAACACGCCTCAATGACACAGTATTCGGTTCCGTGCCATAAATGCCCTCATCCGTTATACTAATAATGACCTCAATGGAATCTTGTGCTTCACGATCCAATAATTGTCGCAAACGCACCACACCCGTATCACGATCAACAGAAAAAACTGGTCCCGAAATGCTGTACTTGAGGCGACTGCCTTCGGGATCAATACCTATTAAGAATGAAGAGAATAAACATAATTAGATTGTTTTGGAATACTTACATCAGAATGTGTGTCAGTAAAGTAAAGAGTGAATAATAATGTGGGAAGTAGCGATAATTAATTATATCTCGTAAATAATTCTTCTTGTTCATGTTCTTTACATTGTACGAGTATTAACTTTTCTATACGTTCTTACATTTAAAATATGTCGTGATGTAGATTTAGATTTTTTTTCAGTTTGTTTTGTTAATTTTTATTATATATTTTTTTATCTTCTAATCGTGTGAAAAATTATAACTATTTTCCCACAACCTTGCACAAGAAGTTATAATTTTTTTTAAATTTAATTTTTAGTTTTATTTTCCCAAACTAAGACAATCTTGTGGAATTTGTTAGTTTCTCTTCATCTCAAATTGTTTATTTCTATTGCTTGTATTATGTTTTTTTCCTTTTATCTAATCTTGCTCTATCAGTCATTACACCTGACGAAGGATGTAGCCTGCTTTTGTGGAAATTGTGTTAAAGAAATTGCTGTTCTTAATGTTTAAGTTCCGCTGTTGTTTTCATTTATTTCCAAACTGTCTGCTAGACAGGCAGCTTGAGGTGGTGATTTATTTTAATGTTTTTCTTTGAAACATTGTATTTTGTATGTGAATCTTCTTCAACAATATCCCAGCAAACACAAAGCCGGGGATTTGAAATATGATAATTTTGTGATTTGATCAAATTGAAATTGTCGCATTAAAGACAATTTAATTGCTATAAAAAAAATTCGTATACACATCCTTACAAAATTTTTGTGACAGAAGCAGTATGTTTGCTGGGATGTTACTTATGTTTTTGATAAATTAATTGACTCGTTTTATATCATGCACACTCTTGGGCAAAACAATTGAATAAACTTACTTACATAATCAAAAGCTTTCTGTAATGAAGCTTATGAAAAGTTCCAAAAGCCAATAACAACTCATTAGATCAGGGTTGCATTTTCTCAAAAGTCGCTTGGCTATGTGGTATAATCGGAGTACCAGCCTTAAAGTCTGACATGGATGATGTTGTTTTGGACTGATTTGATTTTTCTTTATTATACGAGGGCGATGCCAAAATCAGCCGACCTGACGTATAGATGTCGGCGTTATTTGGAGAAAAGTGGCAACCTTATAAAACATATGTTTTAAGCTTGAAGCCATCAAAATAAAGCGTTGCCAATACTGTCATTTAAAATGTTTTAGTCTAACCAATATTAAAGCCGAGCTAGGTTATGCTTCTTCGTTTACTACTGTAAAATATTGGGTGGCAGAGTTTAAACGAGGCCGTAGAGGACGAATTGTTCAGTGGTCGACGGAAAGTGTTAAGAAAATCCACAAACTGTTATTGGATGTTCGTCAGCTGAAGGTGCGTGAGAGCTGAAATGATAGGCATTTCAAATAGTGCTACACATCGCATATGGACCGAATATTTGAAGATGACAAAGCTGTGTGCTAAAGGTCGCCCCTCAGGAGATCTCTTCGGAGATTACGGGTGTGACAAATCCGGGGAATCCCGCCGGGATAATTTGGCTTTTTACCCATAGAACTTATGTGTTACTACCCAATCTCTGGTAACAGAGGGACGGATGTGCACATATTTATAAAAGAAATAGATCTGCTATGTTGTCGAGCAGGTGCTGCCTCACCCTGCCCTGAGTTCAAAAAATGATAGAGTTGAGGCCTTTCGGTGTGGAACTTTGAGGTCGTAAGCAATTACACTCGCGGCGTGTGATCACGGAGAAGCGAACGTGGTGGCTGTTGTTGCTTGCCAGTGTTAAATCAACGCTAGTGATTGGCGTCACGTGGTCAGCCAGACACTACTCTAGGTGCTGTTGCCCTACAACAGAAGCTGTTTTGACTCGTTTTTAGCAGCAAGAGTTTAGATAGCTCCAAGTACATCAGCAAGATGCTTGTTCGTAGTACAGGAATAAGAAAGTTCGAAATAACATGGTGCTTTTTGAGGATGCATGGAGGCGACGGTTGGACGCTTATCTTCGCTTGGTGTTTAGACTACAGTGAGATAAGGCCGTAAAAGCAGGTGCTCACGTTAATCGGAAACACATTTGTGCGCAAGGTCGACACCGCGTTTGCTTACAAACAACAAAAACAGCGTCGTGAAGATATTTTAATAAAGTGTTGGCGATGTTTCACCTCAATATAGCCGAGTTTTTGCTTCGATTCGTAATCGGTAACTGGATTCAGTAGCTTTTATTGCGATAATCGTATCGCTATAACAAATATAACGAAAATTTATCGACTTTACTATTCAGTAACATATTTTAACGATATACGCTATCGGTTGAAGTAAACAAAGTAAACAAACAAACTCAACTTCATTTAGTTTTTCTTTAAATCTTCTTTGTGCTCTTCGCTTATTTAGACTTTTTGTATGCAGAGATGTCACATGATATACAATGAAATGGCGAGTAGAGCACAGATTTACACTATCGCAAATAAATATTTCGATTTTTAGTTCGTAAAAGGTTTCTGAATCCAGATACCGGGTTGTCAGATTTTTTTCGACATATTTCGCTCAATTAATTTTCAAAATCGCCAAAAATTCGCCAAAATCAATTCTATCTACTGTTTTCTTAATAAATATTTGATAATAAACTTGTTTTTATATAACACTTAACACTTAATATAAATTTTAAATTGAATAATCGTATACAAATTTAGCAAATAAATCGCCAGAAGTAGAAACGTAATCGCCAAAAATTATTTCTTGTAAAGTTTTTCCATTCAAATTCAAAACGTATTGATTACAAAAATTAGTAGAAGAAAAATCATCAATTGGCTGAAGTAGTTAGGACGTTGACTAGAAAACCGAATGTCCTGGGCTCGAGCCCGGCCTCCGAAAGTCATTAAATAACAACATCACGCATTTTTCTGATGTGCATTAGTGTCCATTTCAGTATAAGTTGTTGCAGGAAAATTCAAGTGATGAAGGCCTAGTCACTGCAAACAACAACAACTTTTCTAATGCTACGAGGGCGGTTCGGAAACTTCTTAGCCTATCAATGAAAGAGAATTGTTAGTTTTTCAAAAATATTTTTATTTTTCAATATCAAATCCTGACACTTCAATACACTTAGTCCAACGCTTTTCTAGCAATTCTATCCCTTGATTAAAATAGTTTTCCTCAAGGTCTTCAAAATAGTGGTTTACAACTGGAATTGCATCTTCATTTGAGGTAAAACGCTTGCAAGCAAGTAATTTTTTTAGATTTGGGAACAGGTAAAACTCACTGGGAGCCAAATCAGGAGAATAAGGTGGGTGGTCAAGCAACTCGTACTTTAATTCGTTGATTTTAGCCATTGTTAAAACACTCTTGTGCGCTGGTGCGTTGTCTTGATGAAAAATTATTTTTTTGTGTTGTAAGCCAGGACGTTTTTCTCGAATTTGTACATTTAATTGATCCAAAAGGTTGCAATAGTACTTTGAATTTATTGTTTTACCCTTTTGCAGATAGTCAATCAATAAAATATCTTTGAAGTCCCAAAAAACCGTTGCCATAACCTTACCAGCCGATTGAATTAATTTTGCCTTCTTTGGGGCGCTTCCTCCAGCTTCAGTCCATTGTTTGGATTGTTCTTTTGTTTCTGGAGTATAGTGGTGGATCCATGTCTCATCAACAGTTATGAAACGACGCTTAAAATCCATTTTATTTCCCTTAAAACGATCCAAACAAGCTTGAGAAATGTTCATTCTTATGCGTTTTTGGTCGACTGTTAACAAATGCGGCACCCATCTTGCAGAAAGCTTTTTCATCTGTAGTTCTTCATGCAAAATTAAATGGACTCGATCATTTGAGATGCCCATGATATTAGCTATTTCACGCACTTTTATTCTTCGATTATTTAATACCATATCATGCACTTTGGCTACAATTTCTGTTGTTGTTGCTGTTTTTGGACGTCCACTACGTGGTTCATCTTCAATGCTTGTACGACCACGTTTAAATTCAGCAACCCAATTTTTTACTGTTGCATATGAAGGAGCACTTTCACCTAACACATTCACCATATCATTATGAATTTCTTGTCCCGATAAACCTTTTGTATGTAAATATTTAATGACACCACCACGCATTTCTAATTTTTCCATTGTTAAAAAATCGCGGATGCGTCTTTTGTGAACACCTGTTTCTATATGAAGGAGTTGCCAGATCGAAATAAAATTTAACATGTGTTCATAGCAGAGATGGAAGTTTCCAAAACACTTAATTTTTTTCTGTTTATACCGCGCTTTTTGTGCTAGGCTAAGAAGCTTCCGAACCGCCCTCGTATTGTTGTTTGCAATACAAGTTGTCGATCGAACGATCTCTGGTGAAATTGTGGGACAGGCCGTTAATGAAATGAATATTTCTTGTAACAAAATATTTATTAAAAAATATTAATATTTTTTTACTGGCCTGTGTTAGAAATATTTGATTATTAATGCATGAAAAGCACAATGAAATAATTAATTGGTTTCATTCTAAAATTTTAATAAAACAAGTTTTCTCTTTCACTGTATGTACATACAGACGTACGAGTATGTGCCGTGTTTGTATTAAGTTTATTGTGCAAATTATTCATGTTAAAGAAAAGAAGAGAAAAAAAACAGACAATGACATTAAACTTGTTGCTTGTTGTCATTTTGTGTTTGACTTTTTTGTATAATTTTTTTTCATTTGATTTAATCTTTTACATCGACAAATATCTTTTATTATTCTTGGTGGTGAAATTTTATTGTCAGAATAGTGGGAATTACCCAACATTTTTTTCTTCTTCAAATTAGAGTACGCACGTGAAATGAAATGTTATTTGCCTGCATTTAAATAAAACTGAGATGGAGATTATTTGCTTATAGTGAATTTACATTTGAGCAAAATCTGGTATTTATGAGATTTGGGCCAAAATTTAATAGATTTGCCATATTAAACGAAATCTACTTAAAATCTAGTAGAATTTAATAATGCAGCATTGGTTTTTTTCAAAATTTTACTAAAAATTAAGCCTCTGTACTTAAAAAAAAAAGGTGTGTGAATTTGCTACATTGCAGTTGTTTGGTTGTAGTTTAGGAAAATGTTCACTTAATGGTTTTGGTTTTGGCTAAGAAATCTTGACAATTAGCAAAATAACTTGGTGTAAACGGTATAGTTTTCAATAAAGATTTTAATTAATATCTGCTAGATTTCGTGCAGGTATAAATGCCATATTAAACTTAAACTTTCATTTAATTTTGAAAGTAATTAAACAGTCTTTAGGAAACAAAAAAACATCCAATTATGGTGTTTGCTTGTAGACAATTCAAATTATTCGAGTAATGTTTATACAAGTTTTTATCGTTACCTTGATATAAAGGGTATTTTTTTATAGAGTGACACAAGTTTAAATCATAATAAAACAAGGAAATATATTTTTAATATCAGTGAAAGGGGCTTTATTGGAAAGAAAATTTTATGAAATTAATGTCTGAATATTATTTCTGCCATGTGGCCGCCATGGCTGGCGCGTAGAAGCCGCAATCTGGAACACCAGACAACAACAACAACAACTTTTCGCAGCATTTGCGGACGTATTGAGCCGATAACTCTTCGAATGTTGATTTCCAGTTGTTCAATTGTTTGTGGTTTATCGACGTAGACAAGTGCCTTAACATAACCCTTAAGAAAATAATCCAATGGGGTTAAATCACACGATCTTGGTGGCCTATTAATTGGGCCGTTACGTGAAAGGATTTTTTCATCAAAAGTTTCTTTGAGTAAATCAATTGTAGCGCCCGCTGTGTGGCATGTGGCTCCGTCCTGTTGGAACCACATATCAGCAAGATTAATCCCACGTAATTGAGGTACCAAAAAAAATTCGAATCATGTTCCTATACCGTTCAAGATTGACAGTAACACTCTGACCATCATGGTTTTTGAAGACATATGGGCCAATGACCCCGCCAGCCCATAAAGCGCACCAAACAGTAACTTTCTCTGGATGAAATGGTGTTTCGACAAATACGACAATTCTGCTTATTTACGTACCAATTCAACCAGAAATTGGCTACATCGGAAAATGGAAGAAGTGCACGATGAGTTTGGCGAATAGAACAATTATTTTGATTAAAATTTTCAACAATTTGCACGCGTTGGCCTGGTGTAAGTCGATTCATAATGAAATTTCAAAGCAAACTAAACAACAAGCAACTATCAGCTGTTAAATGGGTGCTTAAATAAAGCAGTGATGCCAACTCAAAGTTGTGACATTCTAAAAAAAACACTCTACGCAGCAAATTTGTTAAAATTACATTAACTGATAGAATACCTTTTAATTTTGATTTCATAAATTTTAGTGTTAATTGTTGTAGCCGGTATAAAAATATACTAACTGCAAATTTCAAGTGTCTATATATAATTGTATGTATATTACATGGGATTTTAAAATTTTTTGTTGCTTATTTTGGAACACCCTTTAATTTTCAACTGTCATATATTTGTTGTTGTAGTGGCCTAAGTTCTACATACCGTGTCAAAATTTCGGGTTCGTAGCTCTTACGCTTGTCGAGAAATCAGCCTGTGACAGACAGACAGACGGACAGCGTAGCGAAAACAATTGGGTTTCTTTTCACCTCTGGTGCACTGATCCCTAAAAAGGACCTAACGCGTTCTTTTTTTTAAATCGAAATTTTTGAAGTTCTTTTTGTAGTTGCTCGCAATTAGTTATTCAAAATTATTTTGCTTGTAACTGATTTTAGAACATCTAATTTTCAAGTGAAAACGTAACCAAAAAATTTTACCTCATTCATTCATTTCTTGAATCAATTACTCGTAAACTATAATTAAGTGAAAATTGTTTATGTTACATGTGTCATATTTCATTAAATAATTATATTAGGTTTTCATATAATTAAATTTTTTCTCAACACATTTAAAATATTTGTACTTTTATTGCTTTATGTAAATTTTGCCGAAAAAAGAAAAATACTCGTATGGTTGGCGGAGCATCAAATCTTAATCACTATTTTCCTATTTACTTTAACCATATTACGACACACTTATGTGCACATACATACATAATTAAATTTTAGTACTAATGTGAATATAATTGGATCATAAAAAAAACTTTTTTTTTATAAACTTGGCTTTCAACATATTAAATGCCTCCCGACATTTGCATTTAAATTAATTGACAGGGCAATTAAACCAGTAAAGAGATTGCATCGTATAATACGAGTATGAAGTGTTGAAAAAGAAAAGATTTGGTTATTAAAATAAATATTAATGAAATAATAGAAATAAATAATAGAAACTCTCAAGTTCTTAACATGAAATTTATTTAAAATAAATTTTAAAACGAGTTGATAAACGTTGCGAGTGAGCTGATTAATTTTCCCTTGCAAGATTTTGTGTAAGTTCCAGTTTAGACGGGCGAACATTTGGAAGGAAAACATCTGGAATTCTTTTTTGTTGTTTCCTTCGCTTTCACACAGACGAAAAAGTTGCCGGCGACATTCCAATATTATTGGATAATACCAACCATACGGATCAATAAGTCCGTGACTTTTCGAACTTCCCTCGTAGTTATATGAAATGCAAGTGTAGTCATTTATTTTGGCGTTTAACAGCTGTTCAAAACATACAACCTCGTGTATTTTTCTAAAAATGGAAAAAAGTGAATTTGTTTTGCGAAAAAAAACCGTCAATCAAACCAAGGAATAGCTCGATAATCACTATGGGGACTCTGCACCATCGATTTAAATGGTAAAAAAGTGGTTTAATGACTTTTGTTGTGGTCGCACAAGTAAAAATGACGCTGAACGTTCTGGACGGCCGAAAATGTCGAAAAAATCTTTGATATGGCGTTGGCCGATCGAAGAGTAAAAGTGCGTGAGATTGTTGATGCCATAGGCATTTCATATGGCAGTGTGGTTTCGATTTTATATTGATCAGCTGGGTTTAAGTAAGTTGTCTGCAAAATGGGTGCCGCGTTTGCTCTCAATTGCCCACAAACGTAAACGTGTGACAACTTCAAAGGATTTTTTTGGACTTGTTTAACCGCAATCCGAATTAGTTTTTGCGGCGTTTTGTAACTGTGGATGAAACATGCATCCATTACTGTACTCCGGAGACCAAGCAGCAGTCTAAACCTGCTCCGAAGAAGGCCAAAGTGAGTTTGTCGGCCAATAACGTGATGGCAACAGTTTTTTGAGATGCACGCGGGATAATCCATATCGATTAACTTCACAATGGAAAAACAATAAACGGCGAATATGATGCCAACTTATTAGACCGATTTAATGAGGATTTAAAAAGAAAACTAACCCATATGGCCAAGAAAAAAGTTCTTTTTCATCAAGATAATGCAGGAGTGTCTCAATGAATTGGGCTACGAATTGGTACCCCATCCGCCATATTCTCTGGACTTAGCCCCTAGTGACTACTTGCAAACCTAAACAAATGGCTCGGTGGAAAGAGATTTAGCTCCAACGATGAAATTATTCACCCAAACAAATGCCTAAATATTTTAAGAACCTCGAAAAATCCTATTTTTTGGAAGGGATACAAAAACTGGAGAAACGTTGGACTAACTGTATTGAGTTAAAAGGAGATTATATTGAAAAATAAAAAAAAAACTGTGTGTGTTTCATTCAAAATGTCACGGACTTATTGATCGGCCCTCGTATGTGGCAAAGAATATGAAAACAATGCGTGTCGCCGAGTACCGAACACAAAAATGATTCTCTCTTCCCCACACGCGTAAATTGCTACCAAATTAAATGTTTCCCTTCCAAATGTTTTCGTGTCTAAACGCTGACTAAGTACAGACGGTACTAATTGTAAAGAGCTGAGTATGCCTTAAATAATAGAAAACAATATCAGTTTAATGGTCGCCAAAAACTAAAAAAATCGCCAAAAACCAAAAAAATCGCCAAACCGATAAAAGCGCCCTAAATAAAAGAAATCGCTAAAACTAAAAAAGAAACGCCAAAAACCGAAAAAAAATTGGCAAAGCAAAAAAAAAAAAAACGCTAAAACTGAAAAAGCGTTATAACAATTTTTTTTTTGTGAAAAATGTCTACATCAGGTAAGATATTCGATTATGTAGTCTAAAGTTCGTATATTATTACATATGTTGTGTGCGTACGGAACCGTTCGTGTGCGAGTGAAAGTCTCACTTTACTGAATTTTTTTTTCATTAATGGGGTACTTTTTACTTGTGCTTTGTTAAATAGTTACAGGTTGAGTCGTAACAGCTGTTATAATGGCAGGCTGGTCAAAATCACTATCGAAATTGCGAATTTAATGTAAAAATATTGTAAATACTCAAAATCTTCCCAGTCGCTTTGAAAGCTTTGTCTGCATATAAATAATTGATTATAAATAGAATGTATTAAAAGTTATAAAGAAATCAATCAATTTTTGCATTAGACACGAAAGACATGAGCATGCAGCCATAATAAATTGAAGTTGCCACAGCCTATTTTATTTATGAGTAAAGAAGTTGTATAACTGGCCCACGAATCAAGGAACTAAATTCAAACGCTACATTAATGCAGAGCATTTTGCGCTAAAACTTTTCGACGTCTTCACAAATATTTCTTAGACACATTCAAACAATAAGCTGTAACGAAAATTACGTTTAAAATAATATTCGTAATTATGACTTTGCCTAATGGTCTCAATTTATCATACTATTGAACAACGTGAGAGATCATCATACACATACGAAATACGAAATGAACAATCAGTTTTCTTTGAAATGTGTTGTGTACAACAACAAAAAGTACTCGTAAATACATACATCCCAGTTGGCCAAGACTTTCGTTAATAATATCGACTTCGAATGTATTATCTCGAACATTTATCGTGTAAAACTATCGGGTATGACACTAAAATATAAATAGAACAGAAAAGTTCAGCTGTAGCTCAGTTTTGTGCCAAAAAACATTCGATTTCGTAGGTTCGCTACCAATATCAAAAGTGAGGGAATTTCGATATCGCTAAAAGGCAGCAGAAAAAGTAATTTTATTCTTTAATTTTAGACTTGGGTCGAACTCGTTCACTAGTTCATTTTTGCCACAAACCAATGATCAAACCCATGTAATTTAAATGGGTTTGATCATAGGTTTGTGGCAAAAATGAACTAGTGCACGAGTTCGACCCAAGTCTATTTAATTTATTTATTTTAACTTAGTTATTTTATTTATTATTTCTGCAGGTATCTCCTTTTAAAAGACTAGTACACATCCACTCCGCTACCATCACACATTCGAGAAACTATCGAGTAGATTGCTTTGGCGAATATTTAAATTTTTTTTACATTTGCGAACAAATATCGAACAATATTGTTTCGAAATTTATTCGCTTTAATGAGCATTCTTTTATATCGAATCTCAAGTCAAGTGGGATGTCGCGTTCCATAGTAATGCACATACGCATTTTTTGTTGCAATGCGTGTTAAGTTTATATTTTTCTTTACTTTTCTGTTGATACCAGTTTTGAAGCACCAGTACATTATAATAGAGACACATAAAAAAAACCATTACACGCATGCCACACATTCTGTTGAATGTGAAAAGTTGTTGGTATAAATAACATAGTTAATTTTTTATTTATTTTTTTTTTGGACAAATAAGAAATTGATGATGCCTCAGCAGACGAACTAACATAAAAGGCCTTTATGAAATTCCAGTCCTTATGGAAATTGTGTTGAGGTCGCATGTTCCGATTCTTATTTTTAACCGACTTCAAAAAAAGAAGGAGGTTAACAATTCGTCTCTATTTTTTATTTTTTTTTTAGGTGTGTTGGTTCATAACTCGGTGCATTTTAGACCGATTGTAAAAATTTTTTTGTTGTCTGAGAGGGTATAGCTTCCTATTGGTCCCATTTGAAAAAAGTGGGTGGGGTCACGCCCACAATTTTTAAAATTTGATTTTGTGATCTTCTACTCATTTGATTGCTGCGAAACCTAGCAAAAATCTTTGGTTCTTGTAATTACAAAATTTTTAAGTTGAAAAAATGGGCGGGGCTACGCCCATTAAAATGTATTATAACATTACACGTGGTTCTACTTAACCGATTTTTACGAAACTTAGCACACACCTTGAGCTCTAAAGTAGACATAATCTTCTTTTTAAAAAATGGGCGGAGTCATGCCCACTAACATTTTATATTATATTTCACAGGGTTCTATTTCACCGATTTTTACGAAACTTGGCACACACCCTAAGCTTTAATAAAGGCACAAAATTGCGTTCACAAAAGTGGGCGGGGCACGCCTATTAAATTTTAGTATACTATTTCATGTGCTTGTACTTAACCAATATTTACGAAACTTGGCACACACCTTGAACTCTTAAAAATACACAATCTTGTTTTAAAAAAGTAGGCGTAGCCACGCCCCATAAAATTTAATACTATATATCACGTGTTTTTACCTAATCGATTTTTACGAAACTGGACCATATTTCTAAATAAATAAAACTTAAAAAAAAATCAAATCGACTTCAAAAATAAGCACTAAAAAGCTACAAATAATATAGATCTAGTTAAATAAAAGATTTTTATATATGTTACCTACAGTGCCGTTTGAAGTTGGTGCCAGTAATACTGGTACTAAACACATAGGAACATGCCCGGTAAAAAAACTGCAAGTAATTTTTCTGTACATATGTATGTGCTTAGTTACCAATGTTGCTGGCACCCACTTCAAACGGCACTGTAGGTAACATATATAAAAATCTTTTATTTAACTAGATCTATATTATTTGTAGCCTTTTAGTGCTTATTTTTGAAGTCGGTTTGATTTTTTTTTAAAAAGTTTTATTGTTTATTATTAAAAACAAATGACCTTGCAGGCCATACCTGAAAATGTAGACTGTGTGAGCTGCAATCACATGGATGAGTGTAAAAATATTCTGATTATTAATCGACTACACAGAGCTATTTTAATACGGCATGTTTTTAAACAGACACGCATACCCACATATTTTTCATTCCATTTTATATACACAAATGTACTCATACATATGTACATGGTGCCGAATAATGAATTAATATCCGATTAAATATCCATACCTTGAGTATAATATGCAGACTATAATTATGAACGAGAGTAAATGCGCTTGATATCCATTTGCATGTTTATTTGTATTGTTTATTTGTAGCATATTTTAGTTTTTCGCATAAACAAAGTAGATATGCTCTTGTATGTTGGAATCGGCTATAGTCAGTCATAGTTGGTTGAGAGAAAATGTGCGAGAGTACGCACTCGTCGTCATTCTTTGATATGTATAGAACCTTAAATTGTTATGCTTAATAAATAAGGCCCTGATCAAGGCCTTATTATTCGTTTTTACCGCTACGCTCATTTGGTTATGTTTCATGTTGTAAAAGCCGCATTATACATCTTATTTTCCTTGAGATATAAATACATACTCGTATATATGTATATATGTATGTATGTATGTACGAGCAAGTACATATTCAGATATGTACATATTCACATTTATGACAAGTTTTATTCAGCTGCATCTTTTCCTGTTTCACTCCAAAACCAACACGTAAATTACACAAGAAACTTTCTTTTTATTTTCGTTTCTTATTTTGGTACTTGGATTCTTCTTAAACACACAATATTTGAGTGTATGTATACTAGGTAGTGTTTATCATACGGGATTTCCCGGGTAAGAAATCCCGGGGAATTTTGTGCGGGAATTCCCGGGACTTTTTTATTTATTATTTTATTATGCCAACTTTGGTTTTTATGTACATATTCTTTGATGAGTGTCGTTATTCACCAAGGCGAATTCAGTATCAGGTGACCTTATCGCTACAACAATTTTACAACACAAAAAACAACACGTAGTTTGCTATGCTACAAAACCAATCTGTCAGAAGATTTCTAAGCAAATTTTGACGTTTTGGTTCAAAATGCTCAATTTGGTAGCAACAGCTGATAATCAGCTGGGCTGATAAGGTCACCTGATACTGAATTCGCCTTGGTTATTCACTTTCTGAATGCGATGGTGCAATAATAAGGTAATGTCACTGGCACAATAGCTAAAACTAAACAACAACTAAGGCCGAGTTTACATCTTGCACACATCGTCGCTGTTTTATCTAACTGACCTATCTAACATTTTTAAAATTTTACATGAGAGCAGCTTTTATGATTGTTTTCTACATGTATTCTTATGGAAACGTCTGAAATATTTTTACTATTATAGGCTCGACAGTAATGTTTACAGTCATAAAAATTGTGGACAAGGTTTATTATGACGCATAAAGTCTAAAAAACATGTCAGTTAGGTCGGTTAGTTAAAACAGCGACGACGTGTGCTCTGAGACTTAGAAGCCTTTATTTGCCAAAAGCGGAACGCGACGTTCAAAATTGAATTGTACAACAATTCATAAAAGTAAAAACAGAAATGCCCAAGGAAATAAAAGAAAAAAATACAAAATAATTACAGATTATCTCTGGTAAAAAGAACGATTCTATTAATGCTTATTCTGCACTCACTAAAGTCCTATTTCCAAAGAAATATTTTTTTTAATAATACAATTCGTATTTCCTTGCGTTATATCAATGCATTTGGCTTTGCATTTGCATATAATATTGATGTTTATGCATTACTTATATAATAGAATTGTAATGGTAGTATTTTTATTTTACTAATATGTTTATAAAACGTTATTATTTAATCCATCTCATGAATTATAATTGGTTTTTTGTTGAAATAGATTAAATTGAAAAATATTTTGTAGTGTTTTGCATTGGGCGAGAATTCCCGGCAATTCCCGGGAAACCTAAAAATCTTTCCCGCTTTCCCGGCAAATGAAAAAGACCGGGAAAAGAAAAACTCTAATACTGGGTAATTATGACTTTCTTGTGGTAATTAATACATTAAATGAATTAAATAAATTCTTGCAAGACTTACGCATTTCTGTTGTGTGGAAGACGGTAATCCTAGTTGAACATATAAGTAATATATTATTCTGGACTCGTGATTAAATAAATAAAGAAAATTAGTGAGCATCAGAAAAAATAAAGAGAAATTGAAAGGCTTTTCCCTAAATTAAAACAATCCCTCTAACGAATAAAATAAATTGTTTTGAGTACAAGGATTGAGCCTGTCCTACGTTGTCGAACGAAAACTTTCGTTGGACAGTTTTATATTGCAAACAAAAAACAAGTTTTCATATTTTATTGTTCTTTTCAATATAATGATGATTCAGCTGTTGCAAATAAAATTCCCTTGACTGTGTAATTAGAATTTAAAACCCATTTTAATACTGCAAATGGCAAATATTTTGAAATTCACAACTAAAATATGTACTCGTACTCGTGACCCAAACAATCTATAGAACTTATTAAGCATCCATTTTAGCTGAAGTACAAAAAGCATTTGAATCGCAACAGTATTCGACAATTTATATAGATTGTTACAAAGTTTGACAAATAAAATTTAAATAAAAACTAAAAATTTCGATTATTTGGACGGTGATTCTGATTCTGTATTAAAGGATTTTACTTACTTAGGATATAATTTCGAAGAAGCAATATTGCAAAATCTGATAAAGAGTTAATTAAAAAAAAATTTAACTGTATTTACTAATACATACATCGACCTTTATTAAAATTTAATTTAGCGCGTAGGAAAATAAATGATAATGCTGTAACTTAGCGCGTTCTAGCGCGTTTTGAGAAGGGAAATAGCGCGTTTGGCTTATAAATAGTTGGCATCGCTGGTTGGTACGTCAGATTACTGGCTATTCACCATAGAGGTGAATAAAGAATAGAACGGGTAAATAAAAGTATTTTTTGCAATTAGTGTAAAATTATGATACAAATTTAGAAGACAAATAAAATAAATAATAAAAGACTTCAGAAAATATTAGTTATATTGCATTTTTTTTCAAAACATTTTATAATTAAGTCTTTAGCAATCTCTGTAAAAATCCAAAAAAAAAAACAATGTTTAAATAATGAATATTAATGCTGGGAATATTATTATTATTACAATATTTAATTTTGCATTTGCCAAGTCTTATTCGTACAAAAAAATAATAAATGCTCATGCAAATTGTTTTTATAATTAGATGTGGCATACATAATTTATGGAGCGATTGACTAGTGAGACTTTATGTATCAGTAGCGCATGCGTGTCTTAAATATTAAAATATTCATATGTGACCTGCTCCACGAAAATGGCCTCTGGGCCGAAATTTTTTTTTTTTACTTTTTGAGTGATTCTTATAGGAAAAAACGCTCTTTCAAATGCCGCAAACCGCAAGTTTCAATGTCTTTTAGTTTTTTACAAATCACCTGTAAAGATTTAAAAATGTGATATAAACAGATAATATATAGTACATATATTTGAAATTAAAAAAAAGTTCAATATCAAAGGTACAAAATTACAAAAATAATTTTCATAGAGGCAGCACTACATAGTGAACATCGTACAACGTACCAGAGAGTCGAAATACATCGCCAGATGATCAGGTTGAAGGAAGAGTTGCATAATCATGCGTAAAACACGGAAAAAAAAGCGCTTTTTTTAAACGCGTTTTTCTCAATAACTTCTTTTCGGCGCAGAGGTCCCTTTTCGTGGAGCAGGTCACATATAATATAATTTGTTTGTATGTTAAAAATTTGCATAAAAAATTAAAGTCGAGTGCTAAATTTCAGCATAACATAATTGTGCAATACAGCAAAACTTTAAAAAATAAAAAAATAACATTTTAAATAATCACGTCAATTTATTGTCTGCTAATACATTCTGAAAAATTAAGTTCTCTCCCCAGTGTTTCATGGCTATTATAAGGAACTAGACAGTTAGTACTTCAAAAAGGGTGCCGTAGCAATTTAAGCAGATTAGGTGGACAAATAAATAAAGCTTTCCGCTTTAAATTTATTGCGTTTTCTTTGTTACAACCAAGGCAATATCATGATAGGTAAAGTTAATATTACAACAAAGTACAAACAATAAAAACAATATGGTATTTTGTTGTTGCGTTGGAAGGCTCGTATGTCAAAAGCAGCTGATTGAAGATACTAAAGCAGTGGCGTATGCCATGCTGGCTCACAGCCGGCTGAGCCGATCCGTCGCTAATTTTAGTCTGCCGAAAAAATTTGGCTTATGCCGCCTGATTGACATGTACAATATTTATTATGTATATTAAAATTATTTTATTTATTTTTTAATTATTTTATTTAATTATTTTTATTTTATGACCATGGGGTCACGCTAGCATCCTAAATACAGCAAACAACATACCTAAACCCATTGACTAATGCATTCCCAAACCCTACTTCAATAGGAATTTCAATATCTCTTTTACAGAAGGGTTCTCCCCAGTGGACAGAGCCGTGCAGGTTTTCACGGACGGCTCTATACGGTGGGGAAGAGTTGGAGGGGGGATATATATTCCAGATTTTGGAATTGAAATATCCTTCAGACTCCCGGACGAATGTAGCATATTACAGGCAGAAATATCCGCCATAAAAAAGCAACACACTGGTTGAGTTATTATCGGATACACAATAGTAATATCCAGATAATAACGGACAGCCAACCCGCGATCAAAACCATTGCAGGTGTATATTCTACATCATTACTTGTCCAAGAATGCCGCACAGTCCTGGATGAACTGGCGCAGCACTCAACCATCACACTATACTGGGTGCGTGGACACGGAACTAATTCAGGCAATATAGTTGCGGATGAACTAGCAAAGAGAGGAACCCTACTCGGGGAAGTCGATATTGACAATCTCTGTGGGCTCCCTCTGTCGTCTTGCTGGAGACGCTTCGATACTGCCTTTCTTAATTTAGCTCAGGAAAGATGGCGCAATGAGCCTACCTGCGTTATATCGAGAACCCTTTGGCCTCGTCTAGATACTAAAAGAACCAAAAACCTCATTAGCTTTACCAGAAAGCATCTGAGGAATCTCCTGGCCACACTTACAGGCCAGTGCACTTTCGGAACCCACGCTAAACGTATGGGTCTCCCGTATAATGACTACTGTTACAGCTGCAATGATGAGGAAGAGGAGGAAAGCATTTCGCATCTTCTCTGCTTCTGTCCTGCTTTGGAGGATCGCCGTCTGCACTTCCTTGGCAGAATATTCTTCAATAGCTTGTCCGAGCTATCGGAAATACGACTTAGAAACCTAAGTCTATACATTAGGAGCAGCGGCTGGTATGGCCGCAAGCCTTCACGGCATGTGTATGTACTAGACCCTCTCCTTGTCCCACTTCTTCACCTCTTCTCTACTCTACTCTCTCTTATTGTACAAAAACTCTCCATCTATATTCTCCCTATACTTCCGGTCTCCCCCCTTATTCTTATACTTTCAACTTACAGGCAGCACAAAGGGATCATCGTATTGACCCAAGTGAGCTAGACTCCTATATTTTCATTCTTCACTAGCAGCCTGCTAACCTAACGTAACCTAATTATTTTTATCTTAAATTTGATTTCCATGTTTTTTGGTCTCAGACGATTTTCTCAAGAGCAGCCGCCACCAAAAAATCGCCTGGCGTAGGTCTCTGCATGTAAACAACTTTTGACACACGAGCCAACAGTTATATGAATTCGCCTTGAATAAGGCAAAAAAAAAAGTAGAGCAGCTGTGTTTTCAACTTCACCTGTTATGAACTTGCCTTGGTTAGAACGCCTAGTTTTTGGACAGTATCAAGGCGAATTGATACAAGGTGGTCTTAATTTGTAACCCTGCATATTCGCCTTGTATATTTGTCAGAATCGCCTTAAGATCGTAACATTAAGATCACCTTATGTGAATTCGCCTTGGGCAGTATGTTGTTGCTGAACGCATAAAAAAAGCAAAACTGCTATATATGTCAAATAAATGACATATAGAGCAGCCCATTGTGCATTGAGTAAACAGGCCGAGAAAAATTTTATTCATTCATATGAAAATTTCTTGTTAAAAAGACGACGCAACGAATAAATGTAATGAAAGATAATAAGAAAAAACAACAAAAATTTGACACTAATGCTGAGTGCAAAAAGTAGCAGGCAAACAGGTATAAATTACATACAGCTGTAATTTAAGAACTTAATTATGTGTGTGCATACATATCGTTACCTAAAATCCAAAAGCCCCTAAGTGCACTTTTTACTTCTTCCTTATAGGAGAAGTAAAAAACTTTATAAATTTAAGACTATTTGGTTGTTAGGTGCCAAATTGAATAATGAATAAAATCGCAATTTTAGAACATACATATGTGAGTAAAATTTTAACGAAAGATGTATTTTGGTTAATCACATCATAATTAATCAAAAAGGCTATTTTTATTTTTTGGTTGTTGCGGCCTTTTTCGATTTTAGGTGACGATATATGTATGTGTGTATATGTATGTATATAAATACATACCTACTTGCTTACTTAATTGTATTTCTTAATATGTGTTTGTAAATGTACTTAGAGGAATGTCTTCGAAGCTTCCCTGTAGTAAATAAAATAATCAGTTGAGAAAAAAACACTAACTTATAAATTAATTATTTTGCAAGTGACTACAAATTGGTTTAAATCTAATGCAGATATCAACCAAACATATTGAATAGAAGCACACGTAAGAAATAAATAAAAGCAAAATAAGTAAATGAAAAGAAAATAAAACAAATCAAAAGAAGCATGCCATGAAATCAAGTGCCAAATTGGTTGAAAAATAAGTAGTTAGTAGTCAATTTAAAAGTCATGCAGAGATGGCCAATTGACTACAGCCTATGACATGCCCATGTTAAAATAGTGAGTCGGCGACAAGGAAAAAAGTCACTTAATCAACCAGTTGTGGTTATTAAAAAACCAGTTTGAAGTTACTTACAAATGGGTTTGAGTTCCTATAGGGTTGTCATTAGAGAATTAACCAAGACAAATTCACACCAGGGGTCTAATCGTCGCTTTCGATAATGAGCTGATTCGATCAGCTGTTTAAGTTTGAGATTATGGCATTCGCTATCGAACAATGTAATAATATGGTTCGATATCGAATGGCAAAATCTCAAACTGAAAAAACGTGATCGAATTAGCGACGATTAGACGATCAGATTAGGTGATCTCGTTTCAGTAAATGCTGATCAGCTGTTAATTTCGCTTTCGTCAAATCATACAAAACGATCGGAAATTTTGTGAAAATCAGGACATTTTGCACTCATAATAGAGTAGAGTTGCAAATCGAGATCATCTGGCATGAAATCGACTTGCAATTAACTAAATTGTTGTGCCATCAAATTTCACTTTGAAGTCACTGTTACAGTGAATTAATGAAAGGTGTAATGTTGACGTCGACATATTGCTCATGGTGAAATGTCAAGACTTATTGAAATGAAATGCAAGAACAAATTGCAGTTTATAGTTTAACATACATAAATATGTGTATTAGTTATCCCTATTCACAGATCGGATAAGCTAAAACGAAAACACCCTCCTCCTCCTCTTTAACACTCGTATTCTGCAAGAGTTTTTTTTTCCAACAAAATTTGCAAGAATACCTTCCCTGCCATTTTACCTGTTAGGCGACATAACAAATAAACATTTTGTAATAGTTACTTTAAAACAAATTTTTTTATATTCAAGTCAAATAGTTTCAGTAGCTGCAACACCAAAACTAAAAAAAAAATAATAAAAAATAAAAATCATGTTCGTTTAGTGTTTGGCTGCATTAAGTAATTCATCAAGATTTCCTCTGCAACCAGTTTGATTTCACACATTATATTAATTGAGTTTTTTTTCCTTGGCTCTCCGATTTTTTTTTTTAATTTTCTCTTGGTAAAGTTACTTTAATTTCTTAACATACATATTTATTTATTTTTCAATGATCGAAAAAGCAAATTAATTAAAAAAATTAAACCTGAAATCATTTTCTTACACCTGCAAAGGAGTCAAGCGGATGGCTCCAAAATTCAAGAAGGTGTGGATTGTCAGGTCTTCGTATTCCAAAGCAACTTCCGTATCGATCACTGCAGTGTTTAGCAGGCAGAGAGCCTTGCTGGCAACTAAGTTGCGTATTTATTGAGAGTGAATTAGGGATGGGCAAATGAAGAAAATGTATCGGTATATATCGTATCGATGTTTTTGAACAGTATCGATATATATTTTTTGAAAACATCGATATTTCGATATATCGATATTTTTTTTGCATTAATTTCGAATGCACAATTACTTACTTTAAAAAATTTATTACAAAAGAACTATTTATGTTAAGTAATACATAACCTACTGTAGCTCCTTAAGACTTCATTAGTCTTTACTTTCTGTTGCTGCTCTGTGCTGTGCCGTTCTGTTCCTAAATTTTAATAGTTACTTTTTCTGTAATAAATAATCAGCTGTTTCGGACCAGAATGGTCACAGTTTTCCACTAAAGTGATGAGTTTTGCATCGTCCATTGTTATTAGAGTTTTTCTTTTCCCGGACTTTTTCATTTCCCCGGAAAGTGGGAACAACTTTTCCGTTTTTAACGTTTATAAACACATGTCAAAAAAATAATACAATATCAGTTCCCGGGCGTAATTGTTGTAAAGTTTTAGCTATAGTTCTACCATCGCATTCATAAAGTGAATAACGACATGCATCGAGGAATGTGTACGCAACATAACAGAATTAAGGAGAGAAAAACTTATGGCTTATATGTATATGAATTTTATAAACCAAAAAGAGTCAGCTGATTCGTAACAGAACAGAAAGTAAAAACAAATTCTGCCCTTAGGCTTATACCCACACAATCCAAAAAGTCACCTGCCTTAGTTGGGTCACAGTTAAAAAACGGCTATAGCTCTTAAAAGTATCGAAACCCGATACTCGTAAATAAGAATCGGTGTATCGATATATAGGTTTTTGAAATATCGGCGATATATATCGATATTTATTTTCTCAAATATCGATATTTCGATATATCGATATTTTTTGCCCATCCCTAGAGTGAATGTCACTTTAACAATCGTAATCAGCATATACACTGGTAGTGTAGCCGCTATCGTGGCCCTCAAGTTCCCATTTCTAGGAACAACAACAGCCCTTGAGTGCGAATCATCTGTAGATAGATGCCACAGCAGTTTAATGTGAAAATCATCTGAATGCGGGGGCTAAGACATAGGCGCAAGGCTGGGTGGGGAAGCAACAATTAAGAGGCGGGCGATTTCAAGTAATATTAAACAAATAGTGACTCATAGGCAGCCATACACAGAGGTTAAGAGTGAAATAAAAAGTCTTTTGCCGCATTTGCCAAGATATAGACACATAAAAAATTTTAAACATTTTCTGTGTCATTGCCCTGGATTAACAAGAAACAATATGGTCAACTTGGAAGTTCCTGAGTGCAGCGAAGTAGTTGGCAAGTTGTCTATAAAACCTAAGGTCCTGGGTTCGAGCCCGGTCTCCAACAGACTTCAAAGAACAACACCACGCATTTTTCTGATGTGAATTAGTATCCATTTGTATCAGTTGTTGTAGGAAAGGTCAAGTGATGAAGGCATAGACACTGGTCACTGAACTAGATCGGCTTTAGCGGATACTAATCCTAATGTAACATCAGAGCGCCCTCATGCGTCGGCATTGTGTAGCAGAATCATCGGCGAAATAAAATAACCAATAAAATGGCTACTAAACACAGCTTCGCAATTTTAATACACCCCATTGACACCAGAGGCGCTGCAACAGTGGATTATTAATAATGTGTAAAAAGCAGAGTTGTAAAAGAATGAAGCTTTCCTCTGTCTTCTCTATCACTATCCCTTTCCCAAATTTCTCCTAAAAAACAATGAACCAGAAGGGTCTATGTGCGTCCGGGATTCTGACTGCCTCCCTTACCTAACCTTAGAGTGTCATTCCTGTAAATGAAGTTGAAGAACTTCACTGCAATAAAATATACCAATGTAAAATCAACATGCAAAAATATTGATTGAAATCATAATAAATTTATTTAAAAAATATGTTGTTTAAGTGTGTGGGCGCTTATTAGCTTTGTTCACAGCTGCAATACACTGTTGTGTTCAGTTGTGTGACTTGTCTTCTTGTTTTGTTGTTGTTTGTTTCGTAAAAAGCCGAAAAATTTTCTGCTGCTGGCTAAGTAGGCAGTGTACTAGTCTTTTAGTTGGAGGGTTGCAGGTTCGAAGCCTGGAGATAAGCAATGTGTTTCAATATGATTATTCGTGTTATTTCAGTAGCGAATTATCGTTGCTACATTTTTGATTCAACATGATTCTTCATTTTGATTTAAGATTACTGCAATGTTAAATCAACATGAACTACAGTTATTTCAAAAGAAATAAAATATAATTTAATGATCACTGTAAATCAAGGGTGCCCAAGCCCTATGCTCTTGCTGCTCGTTTGTTTTTGTCAAAGCGCTTAGCTACAGGGTACAGCACTCAGCACTAGCAATACGAAATACACAAACAACTTTGTCTTACTAGTTTTTATTGTCGTTCTTCACTGTATACACGCAAGTGCCAAGCAACAGCACTTTCGTATGCTTTGCTTTGGTATTGGTATTGTATGTATTGGTTTTTACAACAAAAAATATTGAATAAAATTAAGTTTTTCTTTAAATGTGCTTGTGTTTGCTCTTCCATATGGCATGGGCATCGCCCTGCTGTAAATCATGTTGAATTAACATGAAACACATAGGAAGCAAAATCTTTGCCGAAGAATGTTAAATTAACCTTGTTTAATGTGAAATTTTTCTAAGTGTATTTATAGTTTAACCTGAGAATGTTACTGCAACCTTTCTATCAATGAAATATATACCCATAAATCATTTAGAATTAAAAAAAATAATGCATACATTCTTGCATTTGAAACAATGTAAATTTACACAATCTGTAAATATTTGTACAAAAACGTGACTTTTTATTGAAAGAATTATTGCTTTAAAAGTAAACAAAAAGTAAGAAAAATTAATTATATGATTTTACGAAAGCACGTTCGAATTTTTGCTGATATAACTTAAAATGTACATTGAATAACAATTTTTTTTTTAAAGTACAGCAAAATTTTAATTACATAAAGGTAAATTTTCATTACTTTTTTTATATACTCGTAGTTTGTCATTTAAATAAATTAACAACTTAACTTTGCAACATTAAAATTATTATCCAACTGAGAAGTCCTAAATAGTCTGAAGTGATGTCATGCTTGTTCAAATCAACCAAGTACTACGTTATGAACTCGCTCGTATTACAAATCGTCGGTTGGTTTCTGGTTTGCTGCAGACATAATGTATTTTGAATATACTGTGCCGGAAACCAGAAACCAACCGACGAAATGTTGTATAAACCAAACAACAAAGGTTTATAGACTCTCGGACTATAAAAATTCCAGGCAAACATTCATTCTAAGTTGAAAGTCTGGCATGCTTGAAACTTAAAAACTTAAACTTAACTTAAACTTGAACTTTTTGCTTTAACCAAAGAAAAATGTCTTTATTTCTTTTGCATTAAAATGCAAACAAAGTTTAAAGGCTCAGTTACCCGACTGTAATGTAAAGTAACTGCAACAGTAGGAAACAGCTGATCGATATTGTTATGTGAAAAGTAATGCAAATGGTTATAGAGATGTAATGTAACGTAACCTAATTTTCATATAAAAATATCGATCAGCTGTTTCCTACGTTGCAGTTGCATTACATTACAGTCGGGTAACTGAGTCTTAAGGCTGCCTGCCTGTCACTCTCACATGCTTGAAGTATGCATTTCCCTTGTATGGTCACATTTTACAATTTTAAACTCTGTGTGTGCATATCTTCTAACATATTTAGTTTGAAGTTTAACCAGTTGCTGTTGTAGCGAACAAGGAAAAAAAAAGCCAACTAAGAAATATTTTCTGCTTAAAACTTTAATTTGGCTACGTATGCAACAAGTTTGCTTTTGTGGCAGGTAGATGAGTCATGGCAACATTGTTTTTTTTTACAAGCTATGTTGCATGCGTTATATTCACGAGATCTTATTGCATCTGTAAACAAATAGATAAATCATCTAAAGTAGCTACGTCCAAACACACATACTGTGATATGTGAGGTGAAAAGCTTTGAAATCTCTTAAATTTGTTCTTGTTTCAAGGCTAAGTAAAAGCAAGCATTGTTGTCGCCGATAGCTGATTGGCTGTTGTGCTCTCGTCGGTGTAAAAGCACAAAAGCTCTTTTGTAAAAGTTTCCACATTGTACATATGCCTTGGAAGTAGCTGAAAGTGCAACATTGCTCTTGTCAACAGAATACTTGATTTTGTCCAATAATATTGGAATGTCGTCGGCAACATTTTCGTCCATGTGAACACGGAAGGAAACAACAAAAGAGGATTCCAGATGTTTTCCTTCCAAATGTTCGCCCGTCTAAACTCATCCATAGAATATCTTTTAGTTTGACAGCGATTTTTCTTATGCTCTCACATACTCATAGATACTCATTCGCTCCGCAATGCTGCCATACTTTCAATAAAGTTCATATATTTTGTAAATAAGTTATTTTTTATATTTTGACACTTGGATTAAATATTTTATTTGTAAGTAAAACGTACACATTGAACAAGATATAAAAAACATTAATATAATTTATAGAGCATCATTGATAAATTGGTGGTAACATTTTTATTTCAACTTACCTCGCAGCTGATAAACGGGACTGCCAACAGGTGTATTTTCTGACAGGCTAAATCGGGCCATATCTCCCGATCCGGGTACAAAATGTGGCGGTTGATTTAAATGTTGACATTTTACTAGACTTGGCATCAACAACAGTATTGCGATAAAAAAAATAATTAAAAAATTCGTTATTGATTTAAACAAAAAGTGGTCAGACGACCACCACCACCAATTGGTTCTATACATTTCAGCGCTGATGATTTATAATTTTGTTGTTTTGTTTACACCGTTCTTTTAATGTTATTAATTTTGGTTGCTTTTCGATTTTGCTTTGCCTCGGTTCTACTCTCAATTATTTGTATTTGAAATACACTTTAGTTATGTTTATACTAAACACATTCTCTATTATAATCTTTATGGAACAAGATTTTGCTGCTGTTCAACAAAAAAAAAAAAACTGTTATTAAATTTTTTTCTTCTTAATTTGGTAAAAAATTAATTGATTTTTTTCCACAGATTTTATTGCTGGTTAGGCTGGTATTTGGTTGTTTATTTTTTGTTTAAATAACGTATAAGATTGGAGCAGTTTTAATGATAAAAGATCTTTAAGTTCTTTTCATTAACAAAGAATGAATTATATTTTAAAACTTTTGAGATGCACAAATTGAGAAGTTTTACGTCATGTTAACAATTTTAAGGTCAAATTTGTAATTTAATTAAATTAAAAAAAAAATTAAGCCAGACAAAAAGTGACACTCAACATGTGTAATTTAGTTTATTATTTAATAAGAACTTTCTCAACTAATTTAAAGGCAACGTACTATAAAAGTCTTATAGCAAAAATTCAAATAAACTGAAGAAACTCTAAATAAGTACCTACTCAATAATTATTTGCCATAAAATTCTATTATATGTATGTTTTCAACCCAATAAGAACTCAAAAAATTAAAATTCAAGCACTTGAAATTTAACTGGAAACAAAGTTAAATTCAAGCATTTTTTCAAGTAGTTTTCAATTTTGAAAATATTTTGAAATAACGAATCAAACAACATACATAAGTATGTGTTCAAACCTTGTCAAATACATAATCTATTTTTTAATAAAAAAATTTAAATTGTGGTGTAAAATATCAAATATAAATAAGAAAGTGAATTTTTTAAAAACAAAATGTGATTAAAAACGTGAAATGAATAACGAAGCAGATGTGTAGGAAATTATTATTAGAAAACAAAGGAATTAAATTTTTGAGGCATTGTTTTTGAAGTTTGAAATACACTTGAATTCAATTGTAATACAAGGTTTAATTTTAGTAAAATTCAAGGCTTGAATTACACTGTACAACAACTTAATTGTTCGAACTGAATTCAAGCTCCCTTTTCACTGGAGAATGCTATTGAAATAAAGTGTAAATCAAGCATAATTCAACCCTTGACAATTGAATTTGTGGCTTGAACAGAAGTTGTTTTACACTTGATTTCAAGCAAAATTGCTTATTGGGTATATTTTTAAATTTCCCAATAAGCAATTTTGCTTGAAATCAAGTGTAAAACAATTTTTATTCAAGTCGCACATTCAATTCTCAAGAGTTGAATTATGCTTGATTTACACTTTAATTCAATAGCATTCTCCAGTGGAAAGGTAACTTGAATTCAATTCGACTAATTCAGTTGTATCACAGTTCAATTCAAGCCTTGAATTATACTACAATTAAGACTTGTAATACAATTGAATTCAAGTGTAAGTCAAGCTTCAAAAGCAATGCTTTTAGAACAAAAAGCAAAACGCAATTCTTTCTTTCTTACCACGATTTTACTCACTTTTTTATTTATTTATTTTTGATATTTTGACAAGAATTTCAATTTTAATATTATTTAATACGTATTTGACAAGGTTTGAAGATATATCGATGGCTTAATATAAAAGGGGCGTATCTCAAATTGTTTTGCGAAATCGCGTTTTTAACGTTTTCTGGGAAATCCCAGAAAATCATGGGCTTATGTCAACTTAAAACATTATTTTTTGCATGTAAATGCTTTAGTTTTCCTTCGGTGTTTTGCTTCTCCTATAAAATATTGAAAATTCCCTTTCCGCATTTCTTACATTAAATTAAATTCATCGATCGATATGTACATTTTTTAATTTTTTTTTTTTCAAAATACATATTTTCAAATTTGAAAATTAGTTGAAAAAATGCTTGAATTCAACTTTGTTTGAAGTTAAATTTCAAGTGCTTGAATTTTAAGTTTTTGAGTGCTTATTGGGTAGCAATAGTTTTGAATGAGTACATCATAAATTTTTTTATACAAAAATGAGTCAGGGACTTTTTGAACGGCCCTCGTATATGTGTTTATTCGCATAAAAATTGTCATTTGAGTGATTTAATTTTTAAATTTTAATTTATATATGGGCTTTTTTCCGAAAAATTCCACTTTTTTTGTCGCGTGCGACAGCAAGCAATTAACCTTGTATTTTTGAACAACGTGACTCGATTTTTCTTAAAATTTTACCTAACTTAGAGCTGCTGACGGCCTACGCAAATATATAAAGAAGTAAACAAAAAAGTTTCGTTTTCTTTAAAAAAAAACCAGCATATTTGCTTGGTGTCGCACTCTACAAAAAATTGACGTTCATGTGGAAATGCCCACATGTATGTATGTCAAATAAATGATAGTTCATAGACTGCACGTATATTATTACGACATACATATGTATGTGGCGACCGGTTCCACTGTGCAATCATTTATTCTAATTTGTAGACAATCTCGAATACATAAATTAGTTACTAAATTGCAGTTGTTTTGCTTAAAAAAAATTAAATAGATATTGGAATAAACTGAAAAACCACAAAAAAAAATTTTTGAGATCAAGATATGTATTTTTCTTTAAGTTCTGGTTAAATCAATAATCAAGTTTTTTAACGATTTTATATTTCAACGGTTTTGAAATGCACATACATAAATATGTATATATGTACGATATGTATTCTGACATGTAACCTTGAGCTTAAAAACTTGTTACCGATACCGACCGAGCGCATTTAAATTGTAGTAGAATGAAATATAAAATAAATTTTTACAATACGAGTACATTCTAGGTTAAGACAATCTTTGCATTCGTTTTTCTGTTGCATTTCATAAATTTTCTGTAAAAATGTTTATTGTATTTTTTTTATGTATTTTGAAGAAGAAGAAAAACTAAATGCTGATTTTGTGCATATTTTGCTATTGTTTTACTGCGACGAAATAAAAGTTATTACATTCTTGTACACTTACATATCGTTAGCTAAAACGTAAACGTCCTATCTACATTGGCGCAGCTATACATTTTTTAAAGCGAGTGGAATTATGGCTGGTGCTTTTCATGCGTAATACTTAAATAAATATATGAAATTTTAAATAATTCTAAGGGGGAAACAGCAACCCTCGGGTGCTGTAATGCTCCTCCCACAATGGCCTATCTACGCCTATGCCTATCTAGCAAAAAATTTAAAATCTACTTTTTTTTGGTAAATTTTTGGATCAATCAATGGCCATCAATGCTACAAAAATATCGAATCTGCTCGAAAATAAACGATTTTATTTATTTTATGGCATTCAAAAAATTTCAAAATTTTTTGAGGGTTCCGTACACCAAAGGTGATAAGGTAACTTGTTGTTTTCGTTTCCATGTCCGTCCGCTGTCTGTCTCTCACAGGCTGTTTTCTCGAGAACCTTAAGAGTTACGGACCAGAAATTTTCACAGAATATGTAAAACTTTGGCTGCTACAACAACAAATATATGACAATTAAAAATTAATGGATGTTCTAAAACGAGCAACGAAAACCGTTGAAATCCTAATGTACTATACAAACAATGATATATGTGACAGCGCATAGAGAAAGGGACCTAAGGGTAAAAAAAAAATCAATTTTCACTTATTTTTTTTGTTGAAGTGGACAACATCTGAGCATCGAATGAGACCGATTCCATGCCCCAAAAGTGTTCCCTCCCAGAGATATGCGCGTTTTATGAAATTGAAGTCGACGATTCTAAGGTTATGTGAAAAACTTTTCGTACTAACAGAGTGATATTCACGATTTAAAAGAATTATAAATGGGTATTTATTATAATTCACAATTAATAATTTCAGAAAATAAACATGGATTCGAAAAAAACGCGAGCAAAATTGATATCAAACTCAGAAACAGCGCGGCGCTAGGTAGAAAACATTAAAAACCAACTACACAGAACAAGAGGTAGGGACGCTCTACGCGCGTTTTCAAGGTTGACCAACATGTTCCTGACGTCATGAGATATGTCGCTTTCAAATGAGACCAATACCAACACCCTCAGTGATGGTATACCAAAGATACACGTATTTAAATCTTTAAAATGGCTCTCCTGAACAAAACCGGTTTTACCCTTAGGCCCCTTTCTATTTTGCGCGTCACATATAGAGACTTGAAATTTGCAAAATTAGTGTATTTTTACACTGAAATTTAAACATAAAAAATTAAAGGGTATTCTATCAATTAATGTAATTTTTATAATTTTTATAATAACTTGCTGTATCTTGGAAACCGTAAGAGGCAAACTAAGAAATACCGAAATTAAAAAAATGCCGAAACGAAAAATCGCCAAAATTAAAAAAGCTCTTAAATGAAAACTATCACCAAAAATAAAATACATAAATCGCTAAGATGCAAAAAAAAATCACCTAAAGTAAAGAGGTCGACAAAAAAACTAAAAAAATCCCCAAAAACCGAAAAAAATCGCAAAACGAAAAAAGCTCCAAAGCTTAAAAAATCGCTAAAACTAAAAAATTTGCCAAAAACTAATCTAAAACAACACTAAATCTAAAACAAAGCCAAAAATCGATAAAATGTAAAAAGTGTCTACATCAGGTAAGATATTCGATTATATATGTAACGTTCGTTCGACTATATAGGTAACGTTAGTATTGCATATGAACTGTCTGTACGGGGAACCTTCGTGAGCGAGTCAAAGTCGCACTTTACTGAATTTTTTCCTACTTATGTAAAATTATAAAAAAGTCGATTAGGTTGGTTCCTAAAAGTAACAATTACAGGGTTATTAAAGTAAAATTGCAGACGCAATGATGATTATAATCATTCAGTGTTGCCAATATGTGTGCAATTACACAGAGTGTTTAATTTGTACTATTCTGTGTTGGCCACGAAATTATAATGGGTGTTTTTTATTGAGGTATAGAACTTTAAGTTGGCATCACTTTTTTAACTGGCGGCCATTTTGTCAGCTGTCAAGTGATTAATATTTAGTTTGGTTTGCCATTTCATCATGAACAGGTTGACAAAAGAACAACGCTTGCAAATCGTGCAAATTTATTTCGAAAATAATGGTTCAGTTCGCGAAGTTTACCGCAAGCACCGTCCATTTTATGGTCGACATAATCGTCCATCAGAGCAATTAATTCGGTTAACCATGGATCGTTTTCGCACTACGTTTACTCTATGTGATAATACGCATCCGCAGAGACGTCGAACAGTGCGCACCGAAGAAACAATTGCCGCTGTAGAGCAAAGTGTTGAAGAGGACCCGAATGAATCGATTCGCCACCGTGCACAGCAATTGGAGCTTTGTCCATCAACTTTATGGAAGATTTTGAAGATTTTGAATGTGGATGAGTTGTGATTCCAACAAGACGGCGCTACATGCCACACAGCGCACGTCACAATCGATTTATTGAAGGAAACATTCGATGAGCGCATAATTTCGCGGAATGGACCTGTCAATTGGCCACCAAGATCGTGTGATTTGACACCATTGGATTATTTTCTTTGGGGATATGTGAAGTCGCTCGTCTACGCCAACAAACCAGAAACGTTAGGGGACTTGGAAGCCAACATTCGTGGCGTTATTGCCAACATACGGCCCCATATGCTCGAAAAAGTGGTTGAAAATTGGACCTGTAGAATTGGCTTTATTCGAGCCAGCCGCGGCGGCCACATGCCCGAAATCATATTTAAACATTAATGGCATAAAATTATCCTTCCAATAAAGCCAAATTGATGGACATTAAAACGATTTTCTTGTGTTTTATTTCAATTCGAAGTTCTATACCTCTAAAAAACACCCTGTATTCATGTACCATGTATTACACATTTACTACTTTGGGTTCAATGTTTATTTTTATTTTCTGTTGCCAAAGAAATCATTTTATTCACAACACATACACTTAACATTTTTGTAGCTTGCAAACAATGTTTGACAAATTTGTGTATTGTATAGATCAACCGGCTGGGCTTGTGGTGCTACCTGGTATAATTCTATCATGTCCTTTCCCAGAAAACAAAAGGATATTTATTTTTCCCCTTTAACAAAGGAGGCCAAACAAGGCTTATAATGAGAGTAACAGTTTGAGGATTAAAATGTTCCACAGAAATTATCTTAATTTAACATTATTGGATAAAATTATAATTTTATTATAATCTTTCAAGATTTTAAAATAAAATTTTAAAATTTTCCTCAAATTTAATCGTAAATAATAAAAAAATAATAATGTGTTTAAATCGTCACACACATTGATTTCTTTCGACACTTTCTTTTAAGTCATAATTGGTGTGCGTGATAGACAAAGGTGATTAATACAATACAAAAAAAGAAAACTCACTCTACTTTCTCACGTTCTATTTTATTGTTCTAAGTACTCGTAGTAAAACAAATATCAGTTTTCTGTGCTCGTTCTTGTTTACATGAGTACAAGACATACATACACTGCGTTTATACGAGCACTATTTGCAATTAAATTAACTCACTGCTTATCCGGTATAGCAAACGTACAAAGACTTGTTGCGACGTTTATAGAAAAATTACTTATGTTGACAAAAAAAAAAAAATAGTGTAAATAATTATTTGTTTTAATTGTCATTATTTGGTTCTGTCAATGTTTTTAGTGCAATATTTATCTATTTATTGTTTTTTGTTATCAAACATTTGTAAGCGTTTGAACAACTTCAAGCATTTTATTTGCGAATATATAGTGCGTTAATTAGGAATTGTTTTTGTGAGTTAGCTATTTGCAAATAAAATATTAATTCCCCGTTTATGCGGCAAAATTCTCTACTCGTAGTTGCAATATTTTTATTTGCGAATAAGTCGCCCGTATAAACGTAGTAATAAGCGAGTTTTAGGAAGAGATTTGTGTGCACGTCCGCCATGAAAAATGTTGCCACAATGCAAAATATTTCTAAATATACAAAAAATAAACTACATATCGCTCACTAATACAGTCACAACTAATAAAAACCCAGATGTTCAGCAGTGGCAAAAAACGCATAATTTATATATCTTTGGAAAGTTAGTTGGTCATTATGGTCATGTATTATTTACAGTGTGTAGAACGATGTTTGTATAAACAAAATAAAGATTAACAGAGAATTTCCCAATTTAACTATAAAAGAAATAAATTTCTGAAAATCGACTTGAACGCTTAAAAGTGCTCTCCTGCAAAACAGTCCAATATGACTTAAGCACTTTGTCCTTATTGCCACAGATATATTAAAAGTTATAAATTATTATTTTTCGGACAATATGTAAATAATATCCGCGATTAATAACAATAATTACGTACAACCTCTTTTTTCATTGAATATGAACTTCTTTGGTTCACATGCATACTTAAGAATTTTTTCCATGGCACCTAAAATATATAAAAACACAACTTTATAATTAAAACATTGCATTTGAAACAAAAAATGTGTCTATTTCTTGCTATCAAAAATAAATTTGTCTGATTTTAAATTAATTTTGAAGCTTTACAAAACTTTTTTTCGTTTTTTTACATTCACTACGAAGTGATAGCGGGAACAAACGCTCCCATAATGTTCCCGATAGCAAATTTCCCTTCATGAGGAATGAAAATATCATGGGAACAAAAATGTCACATTTTATTCACGATAGGGGTAAATAATTTTAGATTTTTTTTTTGAAACAAACACAAACCGCGAAGCGATTAGCTTGTCTGTGGAAAACACCCAGGGTCTATGGCGGGAATCGAACCCACGACCTCTGGACTGAAAGGCTAGCATCGCCACCACTCAGACACAGGGCCACCACACAAAACCGAAGTACCTGGGTTCGAGCCCAGTCTCCGACGGTCATTAAATAACAACACCACGCATTTTTCTGATGTGCATTAGTATTCTTCAACCAACTTCAGCAGATGCTAATCCTAATGTAATGTAATATCAGAGAGCCCCCCTCAGTTGATATTGTGTAGCAGAATCATGGGCGAAGTAAAATAAGAAATAAAATGGCTACTACACAAGTCTTCAAAATTTAATACGGCTCCTTGACACCAGAGGCGCTGCAACACTGCATTATTAAAAAGCGTGCAAAAAAAAGTAGAGTTGTAAAAGAATGAAGCTTTCCTCTTTCTCTTCCTTCCTTTCCTATTTCTCTTCTCTATCACTATCCCTTCCCTCTCTTACTGTCTTCTTCTCACCACATATGTAGCACAAAGGGATCATTGTATTGGACCCAACTGAGCTGGACTGTAAATTTCACCCTTCCTTACCAGCAGCATGCTAACCTAACCTAACCTAACCTTTCAAAAATTTTAATTTTTTTAAATAAAAAATTTAAGAAATTTATTATTTGACATATTTTCATAAGTATATTTTAATTTGTAATTTATTTGCTGGTGGTTCAGCTTTGTCTATATGCATTTCATTGTTGCTGTAACAAATCGTCAGTAGACTTAAACTACACATTTGCAATAGTCACAAACCTCTTATCTTATGCACAGACTTTCAAGAACTATTTAAAGGGTAGTGCTATACCGCACCTCCACTCGTAAACCCAATTAGGCTCATTGTGAGATATAACTCGCCAGTATTTTAAGGCAAAATCCTAATATTTTAGTTTTATTTTAAGTAAATTTTCGTTTGACGAAGGTGAAATGCCCTCGGGTTTTTTTTTTGCCAGAAAAATATTCGTTCAAATTTAAATTATTATTTAAGTGATTCGTAGTGCATATGTATATACATACATACATACATATTTGCAGTGATGCCAACTATTTACAACCGAAACGCGCTATTCCCCTTTTCAAAACACGCTAGAACGCGCTGAGTTACAGCATTGCCAACTAGGGATGGGCAAATGAAAAAAATGTATCGATATATATCGTATCGATATTTTTAAACAGTATCGATATATATTTTTTGAAAACATCGATATTTCGATATATCGATATTTTTGCTGCATTAATTTCGAATGCACAATCAGTCACTTTAACAAACTATTATGTTAAGTTATACGTTACCTACTGTAGCTCCTTAAGACTTCATTAGTTTTTACTTTCTGTTGCTGCTCTGTGCTGTGCCGTTCTGTTTCTAAATTATAATAGTTACTTTTTCTGTAACAAATTATCAGCTGTTTCGGACCAGAACGGTCACAGTTTTCCACTAAAGTGATGAGGTTTGCATCGTCCATTGTAATTAGAGTTTTTCTTTTCCCGGACTTTTTCATTTCCCGGGAAAGCGAAAACGACTTTTCGGTTTCCCGGGAATTCTCGCCCGGTGCAAAACAATACAAAATATTTTTTTATTTAATTTTAATTTGTTTATTTCAACAAAAAACAAATTATAATTCATGATTAAATAATAATAACGTTTTATAAACACATTAGTCAAAAAAATAACAGAATTTCAGTTCCCGGCCATAATTGTTGTAAAGTTTTAGCTATAGTTCTACTGTCAATCACCTTACTTATCGAGGAATGTGTACAAACTAAAGTTGCCCGCACAAATTTCCCGCGATTTCTTTCCCGGAAAATGTGCGGGATCCCAAGAAATCCCATATGAAAAACACTAATTGTTATGTTTCAATATAGTTTTATGTTTTTCTGGTAAAAATTAATTTTTTTTTAATTCTTAAAGCACAATCACAGTTTATTTCGAAATGTTTTTATTTTATTTATGCTGCCACTTACAATTAGTTAACAGTTTTTTATTTTCACAAGTTGAACCGAAACAGAACAGAATTAAGGAGAGAAAATCTAACGGCTTGTATATGATTTCTATAAACCAAAAAGAGTCAGCTGATTCGTAACAGAACAGAAAGTAAAAACAAATTCTGCCTTTAGGCTTATACCCATACAATCAAAAAAGTTACCTGCCTTAGTTTGGTCGCCTTATAAATTCGCCTGGTATGTTATTATGAAATTTCTCTTTTTTTTCTTCGCATCACTAGTAGTAATGTCAATATCGTACAGTTAAAAAACGGCTATAGCTCTTAAAAGTATCGAAACCCGATACTCGTAAATAAGAATCGATGTATCGATATATCGGATTTTGAAATATCGGCGATATATATCGATATTTATTTTCTCAAATATCGATATTTCGATATATCGATATTTTTTGCCCATCCCTATTGTCAACTATTTATAGCCAAAACGCGCTATTTTTCTGCGCGCTAAATTAAATTTTAATAAAAAACGCTGTACGTATTAGTAAATATACTTTTTTTTTAGCAACTCTTTTAAGATTTTGCAATATTGCTTTTTCGAAATTATATCCTAAATAACGAAAATATTTTAATATAGAATCAGAATCACCAAATAATCGAAATCCTTAGTTTTTATTTTAAGTGTATTTAACAAACTTTTTAAAATGCGTTTTTAATTCTAATCACAGGCAAGGAAATTTTATTTCCAACAGCTGAATTATTAACGAAATTAAAAAAAATTATCAGAGTTTTGGATACTCAAAATCGGTAAATTTATACAAAAAAAGGAAAAAAAATTGAAATGATGTAATTGATTTTATCCAAAAACGCGCTAGGTTAGCGCCTTTTATTTTATTAAACGCGCTAGGAGGAAAAAAAGCGCGTTTGGCGTAGTTAAATCGCGCTAAGTCTAGCGCGAAACGCGCTAAATTGGCATCGCTACATATTTATATAGTAAATGTTTTTCTCTTTCCTTTTTTAATGATTCACCTTAAGACCCAATGAAATGAAAAAAAAACAAAACACGGATGCTGTAGAAAAATCATCGAAATGAAAGAAAAAGAACTGGGTTTAATTTCAACAATAAAATTTTACTAAAAAAATATTTTTTATCTGTTTTTGCAAAACTTAAAAAATAACTCGTTTCATTGGCAAGAAAAAAAACTCAAGCCACATATTTAGAGAGAGAGAGAGATTGCCTCAGTGTATGTATGCACGATAATTTTATTTAGATACGTCCGTCTATTGCAAACACACCTTAAAGTATTCTAAAAAATTCATGTTGATATGTATGTATTTATTAAAGGTTCTTTCAATATGAGTGCAGCTTTTTCAAATACAGACTTTGCGCTTTCTAACATATACAATGTCTGCATTTTCTTTTTCTAGGTGTTACTATATACATATACCAGAGCTGGCCACCGAGAGAAATGTATTCGCGTATGTTTATTCATTTGTATAAGCAGCCGATTGATGTTCGGCACTCTGGTGCTACTTTGGGCAGCTCAGCTATATACTATGATGTTCAGTTTTATAATGCAGCATTTGGCTCCTATCGCTAGGGTGGAAATAATTAAATTAAAGGTGGTAGTCAACGTTTATTCACTTAAGAATTTTGATGCCGTCATCGCTACTCGGCTCAGTTTATAAGCTTCACTGTGAAAAAGTTGAAACGGTATGAGTAGTTAACTTTACAGGACAATAAGTCACCAAAAACCGAATGAAATGTGCAAAGTGATGAAAATATTCCCACTCACGATGGTCGCAACAACTGAGATAACATTGTTATAAAGACGAATAACAAAATATCACATGCTTTATTGAAAATTAAAACCACATCATTCTTAATGACACACCCTTTACTTCAACACCAGCTCTTCAGTAAAATATTATAAAGAAAAGATTCAGCGGCTAGAGGCAAAAAAAAAAATTTAAAATTTCACCAATAATGATGTTCATGATCATGACCATCATTATCAGCAAGCAGCATCTTCATCATCATCATTATTTATAGAATACGAGTACATTGCAAACAAGCACGACTACGGAATGTCATAGGTTTCATATTACCTATTTCTTGGCAGCACTCTACATCAAATTGGTAAGTAATTTCCACTTTATTATTTATTTGGTCATGCATAGCACAAAAAGCATATATGTATGTATGTATGTATATTTTCCGTATTACCGGGGTCACACACAGCAATTTTTGAGTTGATGTGATAGAGAGGAAAATATGATTGCTTGTTTTTTATTTTGACCTTCTATCTCTCTCATAAACTTTTGAAATGCTCAACAAAAATTGCTATGTGCGAGATCACAGTCTGAAATCGGGCTCTTTAATACCGTTATTTACTTTTACCCCTTTTAGACACGCAAAGTTTACTTTGCAAAGTCTTAATTCAGCTGTGTGAAAGACAGATGGAGGAATATTATCTCTTTCTGTCTTTCTCCCAGCTGAATTAAGACTCTGCAAAGTAAACTTTGCGTGTCTAAAAGGGGTATTTGCATTCAGCGCACTAACTACTTCACCTAACCGAAAATGTAATGGTGTGAGTTTGAACAATATATTTTTTTAATTTACACTTTTGTGAAGACAATTATAGTTCGACTCGCTGATACTGCAGTGAGCGACACTGCACAGAAACCGATTGACGTGAGAGTTATCAAAATGGTCTCTAAAGCGTCCAATGTACATACATAAATACATTTTTAAACACAATAACCTTCTTTACGTCGTACTGCTTGCCCCACAACTGCGACTATCTCCATTTTATGTATCAACTTTTTGAACCACAAACAAATCCTCTGTCGTGAATTACACTTAAAATCTCGAACAGGCGAAACCAAAGCACTTAAATTAGAGCAGGGTGTTCTCATACCATCTATCTATAAACCTAGGCTAAGATGATTGAGAAAATTTGTCGTCTAATTCAAACAAATACAGATATTTTCCACAAATAGTGTATCAATGTTTCGCTGTCTTTCTCTGTGTAGCATCGTCAATTCTGTGGCAAAAAGGAAAAAGTGCTTAAGTCGAGATAAGCAAATTTTGAGTAAATGGGTACGTCCCCGTAATCTGCATATGTAACAGTGCATAGAAAAAGGGACCTAAGGGTAAAAAAATCAATTTTCCCTTTTTTTATATGGACAACATCTGAGCATCGAATGAGATCGATCCCATGCCCCAAAAGTGTTGCCTCACAGAGATATGCGCGTTTTATGAAATTGAAGTCGACGATTCTAAGGTTATGTGAAACATTTTTCGTACTAACAGAGTGATATTCACGATTTAAAAGAATTAGTATTTATTATAATTCACAATTAATAATTTCAGAAAATAAACCTGGATTCGAAAAAAAACGCGAGCAAAATTGATATCAAACTCATGGAAACAGCGCGCTAGGTAGAAAACAGTAAAAACCAACTACACAAAAGAAGAGGTAGGGACGACCTACGCGCGTTTTCAAGGTTGATCAACACGTTCCTGACGTCATGAGATGTGTTGCTTTCAAATGAGACCAATACCAACACGCTCAGTGATGGTACACCAAAGATACACGTATGTATTTAAATCTTTAAAATGGCTCTCCTGAACAAAACCGGTTTTTACCCTTAGGTCCCTTTCTATTTTTCGCGTCACATATTTGAAAGTATCCCTGGTCAAAATCTCAATTTATTAGTGTGATTTTTCATGAAGTTATTGCACTATTATAACTTCCGACTTATTTTGTTAGACTTCTAATCTCATTTGGAATAATAGCTTAATTAAGGTTATAATTTGGTATATTTCAACTCAAATGTGTTACTTATAGTGTGTAAAACGATGATTGGTTAAAAAATAAAGGTTAACAGAGAATTTCCTAATTTAACTGTAAAAGAAATAAATTTCTGAAAATCGACTTGAACGCTTAAAAGTGCTCTCCTATAAAACAGTAAAATATGACTTAAGCACTTTTTCCTTATTGCCAGAGAATTAATCGCATGCACTCTAGTTAAGCTCTAACGTCTGAATCCTAAATTTGGAACATTAATTTCTAAAACCTGCTTGCTATTCTATTGATTTGGTTCATCTCATATCTCAATCCAAAGAAAAGCTAGGATATTTTGCATTTGCACTTACGCATCAATCATCGAATACCGCCATTGAATTTTTTGTGCTGCAAATTGAAATAAATTCAGTAAAGTGCGACTTTGACTCGCGCACGAAGGGTTCCGTACGTTGGGCTTTGAGCATTTTTTTAAATACAGTGTTTGTTACGTTTTTTCAGCTGAAATAATTTTTTTTATTGTTTTTCGCTTTTTTCTCGTTTTGGCGATTTTTTAAATTTTGGCGATTTTTTTTAATTTTGGCGATTTTTTTCATTTTGGTTATTTTTTTGCGATTTTTTTCATTTTGGCGATTTTTTTTTTCATTTTGGCAATTTTTTTAATTTTGGCGATTTTTTTAATTTTGGCGATTTTTTCATTTTGGCGATTTTTTTTTCATTTTGACGATTTTTTCTTTTTGGCGATTTTTCCGGTTTTCCGCGATTTATTTTCGATTTAGAAATTTTTTTTAATTTGGTGCTTTTTTTCGTTTTGGCGATTTTTTTTTGATTTTGGCGATTTTTTTTTCGGTTTGGCGATTTTATAATTTTGAGATTTTTTTGTTTTACCGTTTTTGAAAATTTCAAGAAGTTTGCTCTTACGGTTTCCAAGATACAGCAAGTTATCAAAATTACATAGTCAAAATTACATTAACTGGTAGTACACCCTCTTAAAATTTTTTAAATTTTAGTGTTAATTGTTGTAGTCTGTATAAAAATACACTAACTTTACAAATTTCAAGTGCATATACATACAATTGTATGTATATTACATGGGATTTTAACATTTTTCGTTCATGTATTTGTTGTTGTAGCGGCCAAGGGTCTACACACTCTGTCCAAATTTCAGGTCCGTAGCTCTTACGGTTCTCGAGAAAATACCCTGTGACGGACAGACGGACGGACGGACGGACAGACGGACAGCGTAGCGAAAACAATAGGGTTCCTTTTTCACCTTTGGTGTACGGAACCCTAAAAAGTGATGATAAAAACAAAAAATCAAGATATTCAATTAAAAATTAAAAAAATATTCTTTGTTTCACCCAAGTTTCGCCAAAAACGGCCACCTATCAAAAAGAGAATGAAAAGTGCTCTGGCAACGTTGGGTTTAGTGCGATTTGTTCTATCGCATAAAACAATAACAACAACAATAACAACATTTAAACCGTAATTCAACATCTCTTTACATCTCTGTTCACGATCTGCTGTTAAGATGAAGGAAACGTTTTCATCGATTTTAATGATCATCGATCATCTTCTTTTGGTCTGTGCTTATGTGCAGTTGTTTTTGCCGTTGTTTTTTATTAATTATTTATTTTCTAAGTGGAGAAATTTAAACAAAATTAAAATAACACTACTCGCAGCAATATTTTTTTGTCTATACATACCAGGGCGGTTACAAAACTATCCGAGCTAACGTATAGATGACGGCAGTAGTTCGAAGTAAAATAACCAATAAAATGGCTTAATTTTTTAATTTAATACGCCTGATTCACACCAGAGGCGCTGCAACTCTGCATTATTAAAAAAAAATGTGCAAAAACCAAGAGTTGTAAAAGAATGAAGCTTTCCTTTATGTCTTTCTTCACCGCCTGTCTTCTCTATTACTATCCCTTTGCTAAACAAGGTAACATCTCCCAGCAAAAAATTTCAAAAAAGGTAATCGGGTTTGGAATTAAGCATTTTTGGTGGAAGCTGTTCCTTACTGGATTACCAACTTAATGATTTTAACAAGGCGTGAGACTAAAATAATCGATTATTGAGAAGTACTTACTTTTTTTATTTGTCAACTTGTTCACGTAATCTATTTAATCTAAAAAAATTATTATCCTCATTTAGCAACTGGTACATAATTTTTTTAAATTTTAGGTAATGTGATTTGTAAGCGAGTAATGAAATTTGGTAATCGGAAAAGTAAGTCATTATATGGCAAGTAGTTCTGATGGTAATGTGCAATTTTTTGCTGGGCTGTTAGTAGTAGTAGTCACTCATTGCCTGAGTGTTACTTTTTTTTTTATAAAAAAGATGATTTTAAAATACGAGTACCTGTCGAATGATATTCATTTTGATATAAAATTTTCATTTTATTCGTATTTGCAAAATTTTTTGACTACTGTCATATCGTCAGTGACACTCCCATGATTAAGGCAAAGCGATTGATGTAAGAATCAGGGTGGCGTTGGCTGCAGTAGGAAGCACGTTGACTACAAAACTGAAGGTCCTGGATTCGAACCCGGTTTCCGACAGTTATTGAAATAACAACAGCACGCATTTTTCCGATGTACATTAGTGTGCTTTGTATCAGTTGTTGTGCGAAAAGTTCCAGTGATGCAGGCATAAGGTTCTGGTCACTAAAACTACACCAGCTTCAGCGGCTGCTAATCCTAATGTAACATCAGAGCGCCCTCCTTCTGCGGTATTGTGTAGCAGAATCATCGACGAATTAAAATAACCAATAAAATGGCTACTAACTAAACACAGCTTCATATAACACAAGAGGCGCTGCAAAAAAGCAGAGTTGTAAAAGAATGAAGTTTTCCTCTTCTCTTCCTTCACTACCTGTCTTCTCTATCACCCTCTCCCACTATCTTCTCTTCACCAAACAGGTAGCACAAATACATAATTTTATTGGACCCAAGTGAGCTGGACTCTAAATTTCACCCTTCCTTACCAGCAGCCTGCTAAACCTAACCTAACCTAAGAATTATCAAAATCGATCTACGCGTTCGGTTTATATAGTGCCGCAAAGGAAGACAGTCACGCAGTCGGGTAAAAAAGGACAGTGTCGTAAAGGTGTTTCAATAGAGTGTTTGGCGATACTTCAATGCAATAAAGCAGGGATGAGACATGGGTCCATCACTTCACACCTGAGAAAAAGGAACAGTCTAATCAGTGGACTAGATTGAGAGGATCGTAACAAAAGAAGGCAAAGACAGTTCCATCTGCAAGCAAGTTCATGGCGTGTCCTTTATAAAATGTATATGGGAAAATTTTTATTGTTTATCTTCGTAGAGGAAAAACATCAACGGCGAATGTTATGCCATTTTATTGCAGGGATTAAATAATGAAATTAAAGAAAAACCACGTAGTTTCATCAAGACAATGCATCTGTTCATGCATCCACTATTGCGATGGCCAAAATTATTGTATACAAGTTCGAAGCGCTGCATTACGCATCTCATTCGCCAGATTTAGTTCCCTCGGATTTTGTATATTTCCAAACCTGAAAAATGGCTCGGTGGTAAAAGAATTGCCAACAATGAAGATGTGGAGCTATTTTCAGGAGCTAGGCAGTCCTTACTGTAAACAGGGCGCCAAAACTATTTGATATCGCTGGGAAAAGTGTATCGAATTAAAAGTAGATTATTTGGAGAAATGCAAGTAAATTTTTTTCCCAAATCTTTTGTGTTTTCTTTGTTAGATTGGCAAGTTTTTTAATTGCTTTCGTATCACATTTTTTTAATGTAATTTTTTTTGCTTTGCAAGCCAACCATAAAATGCGGTTAAATGTACGAAAAGATCTTGAATCAAATTGTAGGCTAAAATTATGGTAACTTACAAAAAAATTCTTTTAGAAAGAATAAAAATTAGCACATTTTTTATAGTTTAAATTATATTTTAACCTTGTTTTATTACAAAAGAATAAACTAATTGCCTTGAATTTTACGATTGAGGTGAAAATTTTAAATCTTTTTGCAATATTTTTAACAGAAACACAATTAGTAATCATATTTTTTTTAAATTTTATAAACATTTCCTCTTTAAGAAACAAATCTTTTTGTTTTTCTCTGTGTCGCCAGTTTCATTAAATATTTGCACATAAAATAAACACAATTTATACCCAAGAAACTGGATTCATACTCGTATGCTTGACCATCACAGGTTTGCTTTACCTTCTTTTTTCACATTTAGATTGTTTCTTATTCAATCTTCTTTTTTATTTTTCTTTCCCCTAAATTCTACCAAACACTCACTCACTCTACCGATACGCGTGCGTTTATTGCGCTTACAACGTCTTCACGTTTCGAAATATTCTCAACTAGTGTTAACCTGTGTAAAATGTATCTGTTGGTTTACCTTCGTTTGAATGCAATATTTGAGTTTCTTTTAAGCTAAGCTTAATGCATTAAACACATTCACCACAGCACGCTACCGACTACCAAATGTCAAAGATAGAATACACATGTTTATATGAGAATGATTATTTTGAAGACAGCAAGGCAACACGGCGACAGGTTGTTGTCTATGCTGATTTTGACGTTGTACTCCAATTAAACTAATTTCTATTTCTTTGGCTACAATAAGCAAATGCATTGTTGCCAGTATAGTACAAAATGTTGAATGAATGATATCGTACAATTATTTCATGTTATTTACCAGAAACAATATCTCAAAAATTCATGTAAAGAATAAATTGATTAATTTTTTAACTTTTACGTGAAGTAAGTACATTTTAAAAGAGTAAATCATTTTTATAAATGCAAAATATATGAAAGTGACACTACTGAACTATGTATGTACTTGTACTTGAATATCAGCTGCAGATGCTGCTGTTTTCGTCTCCAAAATAATTAAGTAGCTGGCTACGAGGCGACAAATGCTGCTGGCGGCATTTGAAGTCGTATGTTCGTGTAGCCTGCTGTGGTCAATGTGTTTAATGCATAAAAGCGGCTGAGTGGTGAATATGTTCCAGAGAAATAATATTAACTCGAGTGTTTTATCTACATATAAAATACTGGTAAAATTTTTATGTCTCTTCTAGCAGAGGAAAAAACATTCTTGCAAGTTTGCACCTAAGATGTTTTCAGATTATCTACTTCTTTTCTGTGTTATGAAATTGTTGAAATATTTTTGCAACGTCTTAAATTTAGTATGCGATTTGTTTGTGTTGTTTTACATTTTACACTTTCCTACTTTACGTGATTGATTAATCAAATAATGTCATTCATAATGTTCAGTCGACTCAAGCTACAGTTGAGATAATAATTCAATGAAACAATTTATTAAGGTACGGTCACACTTGACAGACATTTGCCCAAAAAAGCGTAACCAGCAAATACTAATGAGAAATCTTTTGATTCAGACACATCTTTATTAAGTTCAATAGTTTCCAATAATATTGTATTCTTTAAATTGGCCTATTTGTTAAAGACGAAACTAATTAACTTAATAAACACGTGTTAGAAGCAAAAAATTTTGTATTGGTATTTACTGGTTACGCTTTTTTGGGCAAATGTTTGTCAAGTGTGACCGTACCTTAAAACTTTAGGGCATTTGTGTATGTATATATTTTTAGTTTTGTATTTCGATACTTCGTTAGTCCTAGTTTACAATATGCAAGTCTTATTACTAAGCTGATTAGTTTGCTAGGAGAGAGAGAGAGAGACGAGGGGAACAGAAACGTTTCTTTTCCCCTAGTCACTCTCTCTTAGCAAACTAATCAGCTTAGCAATAATACTTGCATAGTGTAAATAATAAATTCTTCAGTATAAAAAAAAAATATATTTTTTTATGATTGCAAAAAGACAAGAAAAAATTAAATAACAAAAAATAAGAAGTTAACCGATGGTTTTTTTTTCTTGATATTTAGTTTTTTCTTTTGTCCTTTTTTAATCACAAGAATTGAAATACAAGACTAAAAATCAGGTGATCTCAATTCGCTAGCTGACGATCAGCTGATATTTTCTCTGCTGTCAAATCAAAGCAAAGCGTTCAAAAATATTCTGTAAGCGGGAAATTTTACATTAACAAATATATGTACAAGACGAATATTCAGAGTTGCAAATCGAAATCACCTGGTATCAATCAATTCGCCTTGAATAAGTGTTGAGTGGAATTTACGTACATACAACATAAATATTATTAATATTTATGTTTATGCTTTGAACAGGCTAAAAAAGTTCGTAACGCTTTGTATTGTAATCCAAATTATAAGTGATAATTATTAATGAACAAATATCACCAAAGTTAATTAGTTGTAAATATTTTGACTAACACATAGCTGTTTTCGAAGACCACTAAACCTTCATCATCAGCGTTCTTTTGTATTTGGTCCACTGTGTGTGGTGTCAGTTGATATATTTCTGCTTTATATATTCAGCCATCATTTGAAATGGAATATGTGAATTGTTTTGATTCATCTTATTTCAATTTGCTGAAAGCTTCTTTGTAATGAAAGCTCAATTTCACAACAGTCCTGCCATTGTCGTTTATTCTTTACTAATTATGTACATGTTAAAATATATAAATAAAAATATACTTAATAACAACAATCAAACCAAACCAAAAAAGTTTGTCTTACAGTGAGATTACACGAGACATACACTCCGTTAACATAGAATAGCCTCACTTCATAATTATAAAGAATGATAAAAATTTTGGTGTTTCTTGAATAAATAGAAAATTTGTATTAAAGTCGTTGAAAAGAGGGTACTCTGTTGTTATAGTGACATAAATTCCAAATGGGTCAGTAAAAGTTAACGGGACTTTTAAATTTGTTTGTTTGTAGCGTGCAGAAAACTTTTGAGTATTTCAGTGTCAACTTAGATTAGCCTCAGTGCAGAACTTTTAATTTTTGTTGCATTTCTACGAAAAATTTTATTCAATAACGTTTAGTTTCGGTAGATAAACCTGTTATTTGTTTAAAAAAAGAAGTATGGGAAAGCAACCGTCGCTTAGTTCCACGGAAATCGCAAAAATTGACGCGTACCATGATCAAGGGCTTTCTAATCGAGCTATTGCCAGAAAACTTAGCCGAAGTCCTAAAGTTATAAACAATTATCTCAAGAATCCATCGGAGTACGGTAAACGGTATAAAGGAAAGACGTACAAAAAGGTTTCAGCTCGGGATAAACGCAAAATATTCCAAGTTGCTTCGAATTCAACAATGAGTTTAAGTAAAATCGGAGATGCTGCCGGTGTTCAAGTGAGTAAAACTACAATTTATAATGTGATAAAAAGCTCTGAACACCTGAAGCGTCGTAAGTTTGGAAATTTTTGTGTTGGCAATTGTCAAAATATGTTGCTAACAAAAAAAAAAAAAAATGACTGTGTAAACCTTAAATGTTAGTGTTCGAACACATGTTTGGAAATAATTGCTCAAACACAAGTCTGAGCAATTATGTTAGGACACAAGCTGTCAAATTTACTTTTTTCGTAGAAAATAATTGCGGAAAACTAAAATTAGTATGTTACTTAAATTCTTATGAATTGAATTAGGCTACTGTTCGTAACGCTTTTTAAGCCAAATTACATGTGATAATTATTAATGAACAAGTAACATCAAGTTAGTTGTAAATATTCTGACAACAACACATAGTTGAACGGAACAGCCAGCCGTTGTCGAAGGCCACTAAACCTTCCTCATCAGCGTTCTTCTGTGTTTTGGTCCACCGTGTGTGGTGTCATGTAGATGTAGATGTCTGCCCTATATACGAAACTTTATTGCAAATGGAATATGTGAATTGGTTTGATTCATTGCATTTTTCAATTTGCTCATATACATATATGTTTGGCAATGAAGGCTCAACAATTTACCATCTTTCATATATATTACAACAGTCTTACCATTGTCGTTTGTTCCTTACTAACTATGCACATGTTTGTTAATTTGCTTATTTTTGTTAGTTAGTAATAGTAACAAACCAAAAAAGTTTGTCTTAAGTAGAACAAAGATAAGCAAATTAACAAACATGTGCATAGTTAGTAAGGAACAAACGACAATGGAAAAATGGAAGACTAATCTTTGTTACAACAAACACAGGAAAAAAATTCCATCAAAAGTTGAATTTAAAATTTCAACTTTTGGTGAATTTTTTTATCTGTGTTTGTTGTAAGAAAAATTACATTTTTCCATTTTTCCAACCAAAAAAAAACTGAAATGAATATCTTTATTATGTTATTATGTTATAACATAATAACTGTAGTTATTCTAAGAAATTTTTGGGTAAAGGTTCCCTAGGATCCAGCTTAACCCCTCAATAATCAATTTCAATGTATTTTTAATAAAAAATTATTTTACTGAATAAGTAAAATAATAATTTGGCATTATTAGTGCGTTAATAAATGTTAAACTTAAATTGTAAAAATTACCAAATTTTTTAAACAAAAATCTGCATGACTGCTCAATGGTTAAGAAAACTGCGTAAAACAAATAAATATGCACACTTGGCAACGCTGAGAATGAGCGTTCATAGAAAACAAATTAAAATAAAAGTTTATCACTTTAACAAGTTTTTATATAATTATTGCATACTGTTAGGCGTTGCTTAATATTGTGTGGTGTGTGCAAAACATGAAATAAAAAACAGCGATGGCAACACTTTCAAACAAAAAGCACAAAAAACTACCACAAAAAGCGCTTAATATAAATAGTCGAAAAGAGCAAAATTTTAATGAAACAAAAGCTGATAATTAACTGAAAATAAAATTTAAATTTAAACAATATGCAGAATTGAAACTTATATCGTTTTTCATATTGTTTAAAAATTTCATACAAATATGTATATTGTTTGCTCAACTCTTGCAAGCTAAATGAAATTTCTTTTCCCATTAAGTTGTGTGTAAATTGAAAACCTTAAACTCGTTTTCTGGCAATTTTGTTTTTTTTTTTGAGTTGTGACGTTGTTTGAGTAAATAGATGATATGTATATTTTTAAAATCCTTCTGAATATATTTTTTAAGAGATTCTTTCGCTTCCGAAATTTTTGGATGTACATATGTTTACTTCAGGAAGCCCGAAGTTTCAGTTCCCTTAAACCCTTAGGGCAAAATTTACTGTCATTAGTTAATTATTAGTAAACTAAAATGATAATTATTGTTTAACTAAATGATCAAACAGAATATGTCCGCAACTTCAGGAAAAATCGTTGTTAAATAAACAAAGCCCATAATAAAATCTACGGCAGTAACTTCAAATTCTCTATAATTTTAGTTTTATTTTCTTTTGTGCTTATTTTTCTTTGTAGTTTTCTTCACAAAATGTATGAAATTTATTGAGAGAATGAGCATTTATATATGAGAGCATAAGAAAAAACGTTGTCAAAATAAAATAGATTCTATCTATCGACTGCTTTCTGGTGCTGATTTTTTGTGTCAATTTGTATGCAAAATGTGTTTATGCCGCAGTTCTGTTTGATCATTAATACTTCATATTCACAAAGAGCAAATAATGGTAACCCTATAAATTAATTAAGTTTCTCTATTGGCAGCTCTGCTATAGCATTTGGTTTTTGTTTACATTTGCTATATTATTTCTTAAAAATTGGATAAAACAGTGCTAGCTCGTCTAACTTGAATTAGTGCTGAAATTGGTTCGGAAAAATCAAAATATAATAGCAAAAAAGAAGAGAGTTGTCTTAGGGCACCCGGTTATAGCTATGCTGCTTAGTTATATAAAACAAATTGTATGTGTGAAATAACAATGCAATAAAATTACATTATATGATTATATCAAATTCCCTGCAAATATTTCAAAACGTTTGCATTTATTTCCCATTGTTTTCTTTTTTAGCGACGTATAATTAAATTAATCGACCCTGTAAACCGATCGATTTAAAATCGCACGATTTTAGAAAACTAACTCCGACAATAGAAATATTTATTTAGATTTTTTTATTTATTTTTTTTTTGTTATATAGATTCTCAAATATCATATCTGAAAGAAAATCATCTTGTATGATTTTAAACTCGTCTGCAGGACTATTATTAATTTTTTGAAACCGAGAAATTTACTCGGATTCGGTTTACAGAACAGGACCGAATGTATTGTTTGTGGCCGGTGGCTTTTGTTACCCGGTTTACAGCCGATCGGCTGTGTTCTCTGCTTTGTGCTCATGTGCAGAAACGAAACAAAAACAAATTGAGCAATCGTTCTAATTGTTGTTGTTTTTTTTGTTGCACTCACTTCTAAGACCGAAACGAAATTAAACAATTTGTTTCGTATTTTCCTACTCTGCTTTTAAGTACAAAGAAATCAAAACAAAAATAAAATTATAATAGTGTCTATTATTTTTGTTACAAAAATCCCGTTCTAACTCCTGTATCGCGCAATAAATAGCATAGCTATAATAAAATAAAACGAGTGTATTGCAGCTAAATACAAAAAAGATGCTTGATAATGCATGTGTGAAATGTGTATAAAAATTTTCACAATACAACAATACTAATAAAGTTTACAACGAATCAGCTGTTGCCTAACTACTTCTTAACCAATGTCATTTGGCAGTTTAAGTAATGGTAAAGAAAGAGCTGTGAATCAGATATTATTGGTTAAACTGTTGCTATTAGTTAAGTAATGACTGTAAATTTGGGACTTAGCAAAACTTAACTTAACTTTTTGCCATTAGCAAATATGTAATTTGAACTGAAATTAAACTTAACTTTATTTCATAATTTTTTATTAGTTTTTACTTGTATGTATGTATGTATATAAGGAATATTTCTTCAGTTTATTATCGAATAGAAAAAGAAAGAAAGTTTTTTATTGTATGTATTTATATATATACATGCATAGTATTTAAAAAAAATAAAATAATAAAAAAAATTTTGTTTTTACAATCAGTTTCTTAAGCATTCATTTTAACACATCAATTATAATCTCTCCACCATAAAATTTTAATACATTTGACTGATTTTTAAATTTATCTAGTGTCGAGTTTGTTGAAATTTTTAAATGGATGGATATTTATGTGTAACATTGTGCTGGCTGGTTTTTTTTTTAAATAGATACTTGTATATTCTCAACTTAAAATTAAATTAAAGTATACATATGTATATTGTGTATTATAAGTACTCTCATAAATATTACTTAACTAATCAATAAATAAATAATTGAAAAACTTGGTTATAATAAGTAGACTCAGTAACATACAATTTTTTTCCTTTTTTAATTTTAAACTTAAAACGTTTCAAATTCCAAAGTCGAACCAATACTTTGTTCAGAACAAAAGATTTCGTTTTCTGATATATGGGTCCTGTTGTGCCAAACTTCTACATATAATATTAACTTTTAATCCATCGAAACGGTAAGTTTAATCGCTTGAGCTTTTCATAATCATCAAGCCAATAACTAATCGAAAAGTTACTTCAAAATTTAAATTTTTATTTTTAATTTATAATTTTTTATTTTGTTAAGTCAGTATATTAACTTTTAATGATCAAACAGAATAAGTCCGTAGCTTCAGGAAAAATCGCTGCCAAATTAACGAAGCCCATAATAATAAAATCTACGGCAGTAACTTCAAATGCTCTCTAATTTTTGTTTTATTTTCTTTTGTGCTTATTTTTCTTTGTAGTTTTGAATACAAAATGTATGAAATTTATTGAATATACGGTAGCATTATTGAGAGAATATTTATTTATATGTGAGAGCAAAAGAAAAAACTCTCTCAAAATAAAATAGATTCTAGCTCTCGACTGCTTTCTGTTGCTGCTTTTTTGGGTCAATTTGTATGGAAAATGTGTTTATGCTGCAATTCTGTTTGATCATTTAAGGTTTAGTTAGCCGACTGTAAGAGAATGTAACTGCAACGGTAGGAAATAGCTGATCGATATTGTTATGTGAAAAGTAATGGAAATTGATAGTTAGACAACACCTTCTTGATTCAACTCTGAACAACTTTCAAACGCTTAGAGCTAACAACTCTACTCTCCGTAACCGTTAAACCCCCTTTTTCCTTACTTTACATAGCATCGTGCACCTGGAATTGTATTAGATCTTCAACGGGAAAACGGAACAGCGAAGCTGTTCTGGCCTCCGACACCATTTGTTCCATATTGCCGTTTGTGGCCACATTATAATTTGTATTGATGTTGTTATCGCCCGCAAAAGACGTCGTTGTATTGGGACGACTTTCATAGTAAAACGAAGAAGTGGAGGAATCTGAAGTCACATTGGGTCTGCCAGCTATCAAAGCCGCAGCTTGGGCTACTTCAGCACTATCATCAGCACTTGCCGCTACTATGGGATGATCGAAATCCACCAGATCATTGTCCTGATGCAAAGGCTGAACTTGTTGTATATTTTCGTTGCTATCGCTGCGTTCTATTTTAGAAATAAGAGTTGTGTCATTGAGAGATCTTCCCTGATGTCGGGGCTCAATGGCGCTTAGGGGCGATTCACTTTCCTCTTGTATGGTATTGCGTTGTATTTGGGGCATATTGCTGTAGAAAGGATTGGTAGAGATGGGCGTGGCAGGCTTCTGTTTGGGGAACACATTGAGATGCAGCATAATTGGGTTGGTTTTTGAATTCGCTGACTGCGAGCTGGAAGCTGATGGAAGCGGCTGATCGCAGTCTATTGGCAGAAAAGGCGTTTGATGTCCTTGCGTATTAAGGAAATTGGTAAAAAGATTTTGTTGCTGTTGCTGCTGCTGCTGTTGATGCTGCAGATATTTTTTCATTTGATCTGGGTACACCATTTGCATATTGTTACTTTGCGCCACATTTACAATCGGATTATGTTGGCCTGAGGGAAACCTCATGGGATTATATTGCGGCTGCTTTTGGTTAAAGGGACTGTAGAAATTTAAAGCAGCTGCAGCTGACGGTGTTACCGGAGTAGTGATATATTCCATAAAGGGATTTCGTAGCACTGTGGGCGATCTCATTGTAGAGACTATGCGCGCCTCGTCCATGGCATAACCGGCTGGCGACTTGAAGCTTTTGGAGGGAGGAACTACCGGGAATATGTCCAAGTTGACTTTAAAAGGCACTCGTTTACTTATCTGCAGTGGTGGCGCTTGTGTTACATTAATGGCCATGAATGGCGAATAGAGTGAGGGGAATACGAATTCGGGGGCAGCTGTGGCAAAGGGATATTGCTGTAACATTAAATTGCTGCTTACCAAAGGGTTCTTCTTGTCCTTTTGTTTCTTCTTTTGCTTTTTACCTTTAGTGTGGGGAACTTTGAATTTCTGTTGCTGTTGCTGCTGTTGCTGCTGTTGCTGTTGTATAGCCAAGAGGTTAATGTCGCCGGGAGAACGGGGCTTGAAGGGATAAAACTGTTCCATGGCTATGCGCTGTTGATAAGCTGGCTGCATTACATTAACAATTGGCGACTGCTGGTAAGGGTTGGGTAACATTTGCATGGGTATTGGCATGGGAAATTGCATTTGGACTTGCTTCTTATTGCGCTTGCCGCGAAAGAAGTTGCCGATGCCACTGGATTTGAGATTCTTAAACGAACCAGAAATATGCAAACCCGTCGGCATCATCATTAAGGGTGGCGGCACTTTGCTAACGCCGGCACCTAAATTTAATTTTTGCAAAATCTCTTGTATATTATGGACCTGAGACGAATCTGCTTCTAAACCAAGATTGCTGCCCCTTTCCGATTGCTGTAGTTTTCTGAATTCTTCCGGTAGAGGGCCATCGAATGGGTAATGAAAAGGCTTGGGGCGGGATTCGTCTCTAAACAAACCATTCGGCAAAGATGCCTCGCTGAACTGTCTCCTCAAGGTCACCGCAGGCTGACGTGATGTTAAGCGTGGTGGTCGCGGTATTTGATCATGCAATTCACGTCTTACTGGCGTCATGGTTGAGGAACGCTTGGGCAGACGTTCGTAATGGTGCTGCTGCTGCCGTCCGTAGTTGCCATAGAAATTTTCATCCACTTCAGTAAATAATGTTTGTATAGAAGATGTCGGCTGCAAGTGTGCTGAGGCTGCTGCTGTTGTCGTCGTTGTTGTGGTTGCTGCTGTGGCAGCCAATAGAGGTGCTTGAGGTCGTCTCGCTTTCGCGCTCCACGTTCCATATATGGGTTGCTCATGCATACTACCACCATCTGTACGCTCTAGTAAGTAGGCATTTTCTCTTGTTAATATCGCATGTTGAGGTTGTTGATATTGTTCAAATTGATATTGCTGTTGCTGTTGTTGTTGTTGTTGTTGTTGTTGTTGTTGTTTTTGCAACTGTGCTTGCACTTGCTGTTGTACATCTTGTTGCAGCTGTTGTTTCTCTTCATCGTCTTCACTGTTTTCACGCTGTAATAGTTGTTGCAATTTTGCACGCATATTTTTTTCCGTTGATTTAGCAAAATTTTCGTTTAAGTCAACTGTTGTATCTTGCACTCCTGTTCCCACTCCACCACCTACTCCTCCTCCTCCTCCTCCACCTTCAGCTCCTACTATTATATTTGTTCGTATTATATGATTTGTTATTGTTAAGTTTTCTTTATTAAATTGTGGGTCGTAGTTAGTGCTGAAGTGTTTTGATAAGGGCTTCGTTGTAATAAATTCACTAGTTGTTGCTTGAAACTGTGACAAGTTGTTGCTGCTGTCGACCGCTTGATCATTGGCAGTGATAATTGTTCTATTCTGATAAATTGTTACTGCAGAGGCCTCGACAAAGACAAGAGACATCTGAAATGTTAGAAGAATGTTTAGTAAAATTTAAGGAAAGTGAGTAAGTGATTCATGCATGAATAAATTTTTGAAAAAAAAAATAATGTTAATACATTTTTTTAAACCATCGGGGATTGAAAGTGAACGAGATTGTGGAAGCCATAGGCATGACATGGCTCAGTGGTTTCAATATAGAATATGATTAATTGGGTATGAGAAAGCGTTCCACAAGATGGGTGCCGCGTTTGCTAATAATCGATTACAAACACAGTTGCGTGACAACTTCGCAATAGTGTTTGATGTTTTTCAACCGTAATCGTGGACGAATTTTGCAGGCGTTTCGTAATCGTGGACGAAACTTTGGGGTCACAACAACACAACAAGGACATGACACATGTGGCATACTGTGCAATTCGAACGGAATGAAAATGCTTTCGAATTTTTATGTTTGTAACATGTGAACTTTAAAGCATTTTCGTTGCTTTTCAAATTACAGAGTAGGAATTACAGCACCAGTCAAAACAATGTAAATCGATGAATAGGATCCCAGGAAGGGCACTATGGATTTGTTAGCCAATAAAGTCATGACGACCGTTTTTTGGGATGCACGCGGTATAATCCAATATTTGTGATTTTTTGAAATATTTGGAAAACCCCCCAGGGGTGGTTCCAGGGGGTGTGCCACTGGCATACGTGGGTCAGCCCTCCAAAATTAGTGGGGTTCGGTCATACATTTTGACTCGATTGAGGAACTCTAAATAGGTCAGAGTGAGATTTTTCAAAATTTCGGATCAAAAGTCGGGACATCAAAATACATTTTAGAGGTACGGTTCCTTCGGCAAAGTTTCTTATTTTGATCCCTAGAATACGACTTTCCTTGTAATTTGAGCGATTTTTTAATTTTTTAATCGACCCGCCCTAATATATATATATATATATATATATATATATATATATATATACATATATATATATATATATATATATATACATATATATATATGTATATAAGTGTAAGTGCGTATTAGTATTAATTCTGTGGCAATAAGGAAAAATTGCTTATGTCATATTTTACTGTTTCAAGTCGATTTTTAGAAATTTATTTCTTTTATGGTTAAATTAAGAAATTCTTTGTTAACCTTTATTTTTTTAAGCAAACATCGTTCTACACACTATAAGTAATAAATTTAAGTTAAAATATACCAAAGTATAGCCTAAATTAAGCTATTATTCCAAATGAGATTAGAGGTCTAAAAAAGATAAGTCGCAAGCCATAGTGCTATAAGTTCCTCAAAAATCACACAAATTAATTGAGATTTAGACTAGAAGTAATCTCGAATCTGCAGATTACGCAGGTGCCATTAACTCAAAATCAGCTTAACTCGACTTAAGCGCTTCTGCGTTTTTGTTAAAGAATTGTTAATCTGTTGCCGTTGTGTATTAAGAACGAAGCATAAAAGAGAATTTTCATTCTGACATAACCAGCCAGTAGGGATGCCAGACACATGAAATCGAAAGAAAACGAATCCAGAGTTGGTGACACAAGCAAAATTTAAAATTTATACATACTATATTTATTCGTTTGCATTGGCGATATTGTTCATTTTGTAGTTTCTTTTTTACGATAATAAACAGGTGTATTTTTCTCAGCACAAAATTTTATATCATGTGGCATCTCCGCATAAAAAATGTCAAAATAAGAGAGAAACATGTAGAAGAAGAAAGAAAAAATTAAATAGTTTTGAGCTTTTTTAGCCAAGCCGATACTTGTTCGCTATATTTATTATAGCGATTCGATTATCGTAATAAAAGTTACTGAATCTCCAGGTACTGGTTGTTGTTGACAATATCGGAGCCCATGAAACAATTTTTAACCATTAAAAGAAATAATAAAAAAAATATCATCCACTGACAAAACTGGAAAGTATTGCGATAAAATTTAATGATTTATTATTGATTCCAGTCAGTCGTAAGCGAATTTATTTTTTTACAAATAACTTTTCTATATCCTTTTTAACCCCCGACCAAAAAAAGAGCTGTTATAAGTTTGTAGTTTGCGTCTGTGTAACTGTGTGTCTGTCCGTGTCCACGTACAGACCAAACGGCTGGACCGATTTTGATTTAGTTTTTTTTTGTTTCAAAGTTGACTTGATCGTGAAGTTTCTTAACTATGTTTGAAGAAAATCGGTCCAGCCTTTTAGAAGATATCACATCTTTTCTTGATATATCGGGGGTTTTTAAAATTTTTAATTTTTGTTATTTTTTAAATTTTTAACACATTTATCCACATTTTTAAATATACGAATTTTTTTTTTAAATACTCTTTCACGTTTTTACAACATGAAAAGCTTTCACACAATATTCTTATAGCGTTCTACTTACAATCAGTAAACACACATTCAAATATCTTTTAGGATTATAGCAAAATGTCAATCTCCTTATTATTATGTTACGCTGTTGTAAGACAGTTTTATTTATTCGCGGCTTTAGTCTTATAAAAGTTTTCGATTTTTTATGAAACATGTTTTTACTCGATATAAAAACAACGAAATGACCGTAAATGAAAGGAAACTTTTAAATACCAAAAAAAAAAAAAAAAACAAAAAGGAATAACTTTTATTTTTTATAAGTATTGATTGAAGGAAAGCAAATTAATTTTTTTTTATAATTTTGTTTAACCGAATTTTAGATTTAATAAAACTCCACACGACTTGTGCTTCATTGCGATTTGTATTAAAGACTGCAGGAAAATTAACTAAATTAATGTTTAAAAACACACAAAATACACAGATTTTCTTAACGAAAACATGAGTGAATGAATAAAAAGAAAGTTTTGTAGAAAATAAATTTTTTTTTAATATATTTTTTTTTAAACAACAGCAACGAAATTGTAATAACAATAATTAAAACCAGCTAAAAAGATTAACTCTAGTGAGCGCACGCAGATACAAAAAAAAAATATATAAAAAAACTCACACATTCTCATGCAGCAGTAAATAAAATTTGGTTAAAAGTTTTTGTTGTATAATTAATAATTTTGATTTGTGTATTTTTTTTGTAATACATTTATTTTTGTTACTGTTAAATGCTTCCAATTAGTTGGAGTAAATAAAGTAATTTTTTCGTATAATTTTTTTATACACCATTTTCTTTTTGTTGTTGTTGTTGTTATCGATTAGAGACAACCATTTCTAAACCGAATGTTTGCCGCTTTCTTGAGTATTCAAACTCCTCAGATGATAACATTAATTTAAAAATTTTATTGAAATTGTATCTCAACTTTAGATTCTAAAATCTTGCAATTATCGTGAATACGCCAATTTCGATTATGAAATTTTGGTTCTAGATGAAAGAGCAAATATTACACTCTTTCATAGATTACCCAAACGTCGCACAGTGGGATTTTTGTATCAAATATCCCATATCCATTCAAATTTCAAAAATTGAATGATGCAGATTTGAGGAGAAATGTTTAAGTATAAAATGTGGGCTTATGGTTTTTTTTTTAATTTGATTTAAAAATAAATTCAGTAAAGTGCGACTTTGACTCGTGCACGAAGGGTTCCGTACGTTGGGCTTTGAGCATTTTTTTAATATGGCGTTTTTTTCTGCATTTCTGACGTTTATCCGCTGAAATGTTTTTTTTTGTTGTTTTTTTCTCTTTTTTCTTGTTTTGGCGATTTATTTTCATTTTGGCGATTTTTTTAATTATGCGATTTTTTTAATTTTGGCGATTTTTTTAATTTTGGCGATTTTCCGGTTTCTTGCGATTTATTTTCGTTTTAGATTTTTTTTTTTAATTTGGCGATTTTTTCGTTTTGGCTTTTTTTGTTTTTGGGGAAGAAGTTGTCCAAATTACATATTCTAAATTACATTACATTAACTGATAGAACACCCTTTCATTTAGATTTTTCTTAAATTTTAGTGTTAATTGTTGTAGTCCAAGGTGTATTTAAACAGGTGGCAGCGATACTTCAGCTGATAATTTTCTGCTCTATGTGCTTTGTAGCTGAAGAATGTCAAAAGCTTCGATTTTGTTTTGGTTTTGGTACAATTATTTTTGTGCTTTTGACATTCTTCGGTTCTCTACACAGCTATGGTTGCCGTATTTTTGTATAACAAGTCATCTTTATAATTACACCATGTTGTAGTCTGTATAAAAATACAATAAAAATTTCAACTGTACATACATACAATTGTATGTCTATTACATGGGATTTTAAAATTTTTCGTTGCTCGTTTTGGAACACCCTTTAATTTTTATCTCTTATGTATTTGCTGTTGTAGCGGCCAAAGATCTACGCACTCTGTCCAAATTTCAGGTCCGTAGCTCTTACGCTTCTCGAGAAAATACCCTGTGACAGATGGACAGCGTAGCGAAAACAATAGGGTTCCTTTTCACCTTTGGTGTACGGAACCCTAAAAAGGATGTAAGCGAGAAATAAATGATAATCTTACGGTATTCAAAAGTCACGAAACTTGTCAAATAACTGTTCGCAAATAACTGTTGCATAGTTTTAGGGCAGGTATTTATTGAATATTAGGTCTGTTCCAGATGCATAACGAAACGGTCCGAACTTGTACAAAGTTAGTCAAAAGCGTTCCAAATACGAGTAACAATTTCTGTGCAAATTTTAGAGCGAATGAAACTAAAGAAAAAATTTTAAAATTAAGCAAAAATTTTTTACATACAGATTTATTAAAAAACATAATGTAAGGCTTTCTAAACAAAGCAAGTATATTTGTGCATATTTCGCCATTTCTTTAATATAAAAAAAATGCTTTTTATGCCTTTTTTTTAAATAATTCACGTAGCTTTTAGTTTTTTTAAACTTATTTTCATTTAGTCCCTGTCCAGACTTGCAATTTTTGTTGCCGCTATGCTTGAGTTTATAGGTGAGAAGATTGGGGAGGGGTACACAGTTTTATGTGCTCGGCAATTCTCTTTTGTTTTGTAATTCGTACTTTTTAATTTAAATGTAGTTGATGTTTTATTTTATTTTCATTCTTCAGTTGTATGAAAAATACAAAATATAACAAAAAGTAAATAAAATTGTTAATTTTTCAGGGAAATTTGTGGTGTAATAGAATTTTTTTTAATAAATACATAATTACAAAACTAGAATTTCATTATGTGGACATTGATGCAATTTCAAAGCTGAATTTTAAAAAATTGCAGCAACAAAAATTGCAAGTTTTGGAAGAGGACTTACTTTTTACAGCTGTTGCCAATGATGTAAAATTTTTTGTTTTTATAATGTTATGCGTTTTAAGCGTTTAAAATTAGTTAAATTTAATTTAAAAAGTAAGCAACAATAGTATTTCAAGATGTTCGATTATGGTTTTTTGCGTTTCAGCAATTTTGGATAACATATTGCATATTCAGGGAGTAATTTTCTCTTTTCTCTCAGAAGTCCGAAGTTGTACGAAATCTTGTGGAACACACCTATTAAATATAACAACAATTTGTTAACATGGAGATAGACGCAAAAATTACTTTGTTAAGTATTCGAGAGAAGGGAAAAGGGAATGGAAGCTTCTATACTCTCTACTTTGCGTGATAGCACTGAAATTAAAATAAAACTTGGCATCACTGAGTATTAAAATCTTTTCTTAAAAAAGTAATAAATTCAGTAAAAGGCGACTTTGATTCGCACACGAAAAGATCCGTAGGGACACTAAATATGTAATACTATACGAACTTTAGCCTATATAATCGAATATCTTAATTTTAAGTACCGGGTAAACTATTTTTTTGGTTTTCGGCGATTTTTTAGTTATGGCGTTTTTTTCGTTTTCTGTGATTTTTTTTCAGTTTTTGGGGTATTTTTTTCTTTTTTGGAAATTTTTTCGGTTTTTGGCGTTTTTTTTAGTTGTATAGTTTTTTTTCGTTTAAGCGTTTTTTTTTGCCTTTTGGGCGATGTTCTTGTACTTTTAGCTTTTTTTTAAGTTTTGGGGCTTTTTCCCGTTTTGGCGATTTTTTTCGTTTTGGCGATTTTTTTTATTTGAGGTTATGCCGAGTACACATCTGGCACACATGTGCCCAAAAAAGCGTAACCACTAATTACTAATGGAAAACTGTTTGATTCAGACATGTATTTATTGATTTAAACATGGATGGATGCTATAAAATTGTCTATTAGTTATGTATGGAACTGTTTAACTTAAGCAAACTTGCTGTCAAATGATGAAATGTCAAGAATTGAGCTGTCTGTCATCTTTTGACATTTATTTACTAAAAAGTTGGAAAATTTTAACCGTAGAACACTGCACTCTTTTCGTTTTTGAAAAACTGAATGAAAACAGTTCATTTTTCAACAAAATAATTATTGGTGTTGAGGCCCATTTTCAATTAGACGATAACCGTCTAATTGCAAACAAGATCCACAAACAGTCTTCGAAAAACCATTCCATCTAAAGAAAATAACCGTAGGGTGCGGTTTGTGGTCAAGCGGCATCATCGACCCAAATTATCTGCTCTACCATACCATGATAACCGATTTTTCGTAGCCACAATTGGCTACTTTTGGCATCAGTGACCTTAGGTTTCAGCAAGATGGCGCAAGTACAGGCCACACAGCCGGCCAAACTATTCAGTTATTGCATGAGAAATTTCCCGGTCGCGTAAATTATCGATTTGGCAATGTCAATTAGGCCGCCTCGTTCTTCTAATTTAACGCCCCTAGATTATTTTCTTTGGGTCCATTTGAAAGACCGGGCTTACGTGAACAAATCAGAAACAACTGACGCACTGAAAGATGAAATTCGGCGCAGCAAAACTTTATTGCTAAATGTGGTTCAAAATTTTGTGAAAGAGCGGACGTCTGCCGGAGTGCTAGAAGTAGACATTTTCCCGACATCATATTCCATTATTAATTCCCATATTTCTAATTTACATTTATACCAATAAAACTTAATTTGTCCAATTTACTTCCTACCTAAGCTTTAATTTGCCCACCCTTTTTAGGGTTTCGTACATCAAAGGTGAAAAGGAACCCTATTGTTTTCGCTACGCTGTCCGTCTGTCCGTCTATCTGTCACAGGGTATTTTCTCGAGAACCGTAAGAGTTCTGAAGGACCTGAAATTTGGTTAGAGTGTGTGGAACTTTGACCGCTACATTAAAAAAATACATGAGAGTTAAAAATTAAAGCGTGCTCCAAAACGAGCAACGAAACATGTTAAAATCCCATGTAATGTACATACAATTGTACACTTGAAATTTGTAAAGTTAGTGTAACACTAAAATTTAAAAAAATCTAAATTAAAGGGTGTTCTATCAGTTAATGTAGTTTTGACTATGTAATTTGGACAACTTGCCAGCAAAAAAGTTTGCTTACTAGAATGCAAAAAAGTGTATGTACTCTTCAGTCGTAAGTATATACAATTTGACTGAATAACCCATTATTTTTGTTTGAGAAGTTCAAAAAGTATGCGGTACCCTATATTTTTTGCCTACAAATATCCAAAAGTTAATAGATTACTGATTGCCTAAAATTATTCAAAATTTAATGGGTTATTTTGTGGATTACTTTTTACCTAAAATTGTTCAAAAATTATTTTTTGCTAATAAAAATAAATAGAATTTAGTTAAAAATTTTTCTCTATATCAACTTCATTATTAACTGGAAAGTACTACAATAAGTACTTTAACGTAATGATATAAATAAGTACCACTCATTACTTTGTAAGCCATTACAAAATCTTGAAAAATTTTTGCTGGGTTGCTGTATCTTGGAAACCGTAAGAGCCAAACTATTGAAATTTTCAAAAACGGTAAAACTAAAAAATCTCAAAACTATAAAATCGCCAAATCGAAAAAAATCGCCAAAAACCAAAAAAAAAAATCGCCAAAACGAAAAAAGGGCCAAATTAAAAAAAAATTTAAAACTAAAATAAATCGCGAAAAACCGGAAAAAACGAAATAAACAAATAAAATCATTTCAACTGAAAAAACGTAAAAAACGCAAAAAAAACGCCCAACGTTTCAAAGTCGAGCTTTACTGAATTTATTTATTATGTATTAAGGAATGTTTTTAAAAAAAAAACCGCCCTTGCTAATATTGTGTAGGTAATCAAAATATCTTTCCATAAGATAAATCGCATGATTTTTCGCAAAACGTTTATTGTAGTATGTTGTGAAAAAATGTAATCCTTGTGAGGGACACCCTAACTCATTAAAGCAGCTGCTATTTATTAAGTTAGCCGTAAACTATTTCATTATTAATTTCTTTTTCTATTTCTTTTATGCATATAATTGTAACTAATTAAATATTGATTTACCTTAAATTTTTTAGCCGCTATTGGGTTAAAATTTCAGCATTTCCTACAGAACTGTATAGCCAAGTAGGAAATCCTACTTATTACATTTATACAGCAAAATCAAAGTCAATATGATTGCGTGCTAAAATGCCGATTCATAATAAATGAATTTTGTGCCGTTCCTGGGTCTTGTTTTTTATGCAACGAAAGAAACTTTGACACAAATTTTTCTTTTTAAATAAGGTATTTTCTTCCGCTTTGGTAATGTGAAATAGGCCAAGAAGCAATTTGCAGGAAGCTTTCTTTAAGTTTATATATTTGTTAAACATTATCTGCTTGTAATACTCCTGGTATTTGCTTTAGCTGGTACCAAATGCAAATGTTTGTAAATTGTGTTAAATTTAAATAAATTGCTTCAAATTGCTTAAAAAGCGGAAATTTTTTGTTAATTCGACGGCTCCATTCTAAAACATGCTAAGTCAAAATAGCCAGTTTTGAGATAAACGCCTTCAAAGTTTATGGATGATATCTGGGGAATGTTATGAGATTTAGTTTGGAATTAAGTATTAAAAAAAGTTAATCTAAATTTTTCTCCAAACTAAAACATGCTATATGTACTTAGGTTACCATTGTAGGTGAGAAAGGACCTCCAGATAGATGCTAAGTCTAATTAGAGAACAATCTTAAGTATTTTAAGTCACTTTTAACTATGATCTACAACCAATTTATAAAGTTCAAATAAATATGTGATTACATAAAGTCTCAAGTTTCTATCTCATAACATTCCCGAAATATCAATAAACTTTGAAGGCGTTTATCTCAAAACTGGCTTTTTGGCTTAATATGTTTTAGAATGGAGCCGTCGATTTGTAAAAGTCTGCAGCATATATAACTCGATTGGGTCTTAAGCCGACTTATGCTGTTATCGCTTTTAAGCATAGATATATTAGAATTTTATGGTAACTAATTTTATCCAACATTTCACCCATTCAATTCCAGTTTAAGATATGACCCATGCAGTCAAAATTTGTAGGCTTAAAATTTTCCATACAAGCGATGCTCGTACTACTTTAAATAAATCTTCAGGACTGCTCCCATAACTCAAACATAACGTTTGCGCGATTTACTAAATCAATTCATCATAACGATTTGCCAAGTAAAAAAAAGTAATACTCAGAAGTAAACTTTTAAAAGGCCGCACAGTGGGATGGCCTCAGACATTTTTGTGCAAAAACTATAAGCAGTGGTTCTAAATCACTGAATGGTGGCACCGACCATTAAATTGACTAAATGGAGAAAAAATTTAATATCATTGAATGATTGCTCAATTTGTTTTTGTATTGCTTTAGTACATGAGCACAAACCAGAGAACATAGCCGATCGGCTGTAAGCCGGTGAATAGTAGCCGTCGGCCACAAACATAACATTAATTTTATCGTACCCTGCTAGAAGAAAATATTTGCGGCGAATTCGACATCATCATATAATATATATTTTTTTATTGTTATTTAACACATTAAGTTTGTGAATTGAATTCTTTTTATTTAGCTGGTGAGGCCTATCTTGTTTTATGTCAATAAAAACTCAATTTTTATTACATATTTTCCCCGACGATTCGTGAATTTTATGTTCACTTCTTCAGGGGAGTTGTTAACAATCAGAAATAAAAAAATATACACACTGTGATAATAAGGAACAGCTAAAGCCATTTTTCTTAATATTGTAATTTTTGGTTCAAGTAAACTTGTATATTTTTTATTTTTGATGTTTTAATAACAACACAACTCGATTGTTAACAAATCCCCTGAAGAAGTGAACATAAAATTCACGAAACGTCGGGAAAAATATGTAATAAAAATTGAGTTTTTATTGACATAAGACAAGATAGGCCTCACCAGCTAAATAAAAAGAATTCAATTCACAACAAATTTGATTTGGTCAAAAATAAAAAAAAACAACATTAAGTTTGTTTTATATAGCTAAGCAGCATAGCTATAACCGGGTTTCCTAAGACACCTCTCTTCTTTTTATTTTAAGAGAAGTAACACTCAGGCAATTAATGTCTACCACTATTACTAGGCGTTACCTTCTTTATCAAAGGCATAGTGATAGAGAAGACAGGTGCTTTTTGCAGTTTTTTTTTTAACAAGGCAGCGTTGCAGCGCCTCTGGTGTCAATGAGTCATATTAAATTTTTCGAACCAATACTTAATTTCACCATTGGTTCTGCTACACAATACCGACGATGGAGGGTGCTCTGATGTTAGTATTAGTATTCGCTGAAGTCGGTATAGTTCAGTGACTAGTGACCATGCCTTCATTTGAACTTTCCTACAACAACTGACACAAGCGGGCGATGATGAATATCAGAAAAATGTGTAATGACTCTCGGAGACCGTGCTCGAACACAGTTGAAATATTCAAAAACGGTAAAACTAAAAAATTCCAAAATTATAAAATCGCCAAACCGAAAAAAAATTGCCAAAAAGCAAAAAAAAGCCCCAAATAAAAAAAAAATCGAGAAAAACCGGAAAAATCGCCAAAATGAAAAAAAAATCGCCAAAATGAAAAAAAACGGCCAAAAACAGAAAAAAATCGCCAAAACGAGGAAAAAGTGACAAAACTAAAAAAATCGCTTAAACTAAAAAAACGCCTAAAATGCAAAATACACGCCAATGTAATTTTTGCACCAAAATGTTTGTATTGATATTAGCTAATGTCCTATGTAAAAAAAAATCTTGAAAAAATTTTAATTGTTTGGTTAAATTGGCAAAAAATCATAAAATTTTTTAATTAAGTTTGAAATTTTGTCCACTGTATCTCCATCATTTCTTGACTAATCTTGACATGCCGTGTATGTTTATTTTAGTAATTTTACTATCTTTTAACGAAAATAAAACGTGTATAATCCGTCGAATATTTTTGAATAATATTTGCCACATCATCTTTTTTAAAAACCCAAATAACGATAATTTGGCTATATCTCAAAAACTGTTCTTTTTTCGACGATTTTGACTTCATATTGGGTGTCAGATACATTTGGTCAAAAAACTGTCACGTAATGTATGTAATCTTTTTCACATTCTTTTTTTTTTTAATTCAATGCTACAAATTCTATAATTTAATTTTGTAAATGTGTATGTACATACATATGTAAAGTAGGGGTATAACCAATTTTTTGGCATAGTACCATTAGGTCAACCATGTCGTAGTAACCACGAAAATCATAATCTTTTGTAACATTTTATCTGCCAATTATTATTTTACTGAAATGATTTAGTCCAAAATAAATGTGTTGGATTTAACGCGGCATTACTAAACGGTTTTTGAATATAGTTAACTGGTTTTTCCAGATTGTGTAATTATTAAGTTTTCTTAACCAAAAAGAATATTAAAAATTTTCAAAACTCCATCGCGGTTGGTGCGTGAACTTTTTTGACCTTAGCGAAATAATAAATATACGTTCTCTCATAGTTTTTTATGCTCTATCGGACTGTGCTATGCCAATCTTGATGTTTTAAGAAATTGTTAAAAAGTTATTTCCCTAATGTACACGTTTTCATTTCACAAACTTCACATTTTCTCTTGTTTGTTTTGATTATTTTGGCAACATTTTAGTAATACATATACTGCAGTTGTCCCTTTCTCGCAGAACCTGCCCCACAAATGATTTTCGCTTTTTTCATAAGTCACTTTCTTCAACTCTGTAGTGCGATTCACTAACTTTTTTTTAAGTTAGAACGAAAATTTATCGAATTTCCTATTCAGTAACATTTTTAACGATAATCGCTGTAGGTTAATGTTAGCTGTGTCGTTATTTAATCGAAAATAATTTACGTGCTGTACATTTTATCGAAAAAAAAAATCAACAGAAAATATCGGCTGCGTACTATCGTTAAAAAAAAGTTACAGAATCACACAAACGTTATTGCACGCGACAAAATGTATAGAGAAAAATTACGATTGTCGGATCGTTAAAAGTTACTGAATCGCACCACTGGTCTACTTTAGCTAACGCCAACGCGTGCACGAGTGTTGTTGTGATTTTTGTTAAATCTTTTGAGTGTATTCAGTTTAATAATTCTCAATTATTTTGCATTTTTCATTTTAATTTGAATTTGCTGGATTCACTCTCAATATGAAAAAATTTCATCTTAATAGTTACTAGAGATAGATGCAGCGCTCTTGATCAGTTTCCTAAAATATTCAATAGAATATTTTGCTATTCTTTAAAGCATTTAAAATAAAGTTGAGATAATTTGCTTTTATTATTTTTATTATTTATAGAATTTTGCAACAACAAATCTCTTTTTTCATCATCATGAAAAAGCTAGTTATACGTGGCACATTAAAGTTTTCACATTTATTAATTTAAATTAAAAAAATATTATAATTAAAATATAATTAAAAACAAAAAAAAAAACAATTTTCAATCTTTATTAATTAGTTACGCACAAATAGCTGGTAAGAGGGCATGGCGTAGTCTAAACATTAAAGGAGGGATGGGGAGGGGTAGAACGGGTTATTGTACACCATTGTAATAATTAAAGAAACTTTTTTGTTAATTTTATTCGTAATTTTTTATTCTTTGCTTCTTCTCTACTTACAACATACATAATTTCAAATGAATATAAAAGTAAAAAAAATAATAATAATTATTGAAATGCATTCTCTCACAAATTCCGCGGAATACATTTTTATTTAACAGTTGCGGTGAAAGAAAATAATTTTCCTTTGCATAGGTTAGCATTCAAATTCATCGTACTTATCAAAGACTTTTTAGTTTGTGGCTTATCTTTTTCAAAAAAAAAATGACTAGATTTATCTAGCCCTAGACATCTACTAATTATTTACTTAAATAAATGATTCTTTAATTCTCTGGCTTGCTTGTTTTTTTTATATCGAGTTTTGTTTAACATTAAAAAAATAAGACTTGGCTAATTTACATAAAAAGGGGGCAGTGAGGGTTTTACTTGTAGTAACGATTTATCACCAGTATTCACAATAGCTGATCTAGAGTTAGAAATTGAAGGGGACGGCTGGTTTAGGATACTTGTAACCATCGAATTTCTCAGTCGGTGGAGGTTGTGGCACACGTGGAGTGGTTGCGGGAGCGCGTGTAATTGGTTTGGGTGTTGTTGGGGGTGGACGGGTTGTAGGTCTAGGCGTAGCACGGGTTGTAGCTGGGGGCAAGTAAGATGACCTGGGTGTTGTTACAGGAGCACGAGTCGTAGGCCTGGTAGTCGCCCGAGTTGTGGCTCTAGTAGTTGCCCGAGTTGTAACTGGAGGTCGTGTTGTCGGTCTGGTGGTAGCTGGGGTTTGTGGTTTGTTCGTTGGAGGCAAGTAAATTGGACCTGACGTTGTTGGTATGGGTTTTGTTACAGGAGCACGAGTCGTGGGCCTGGTAGTCGCCCGAGTTGTGGCTCTAGTAGTTGCCCGAGTTGTAACTGGAGGTCGTGTTGTCGGTCTGGTGGTAGCTGGGGTTTGTGGTTTGTTCGTTGGAGGCAAGTAAATTGGACCTGACGTTGTTGGTATGGGTTTTGTTACAGGAGCACGAGTCGTGGGCCTGGTAGTCGCCCGAGTTGTGACTCTAGTAGTTGCCCGAGTTGTAACTGGAGGTCGTGTTGTCGGTCTGGTGGTAGCTGGGGTTTGTGGTTTGTTCGTTGGAGGCAAGTAAATTGGACCTGACGTTGTTGGTATGGGTTTTGTTACAGGAGCACGAGTCGTGGGCCTGGTAGTCGCACGAGTCGTGGGCCTGGTAGTCGCTCGAGTTGTGGCTCTAGTAGTTGCGCGAGTTGTAACTGGAGGTCGTGTTGTCGGTCTGGTGGTAGCTGGGGTTTGTGGTTTGTTCGTTGGAGGCAAGTAAGATGGACCTGACGTTGTTGGTCTGGGTGTTGTTACAGGAGCACGAGTCGTGGGCCTAGTAGTTGCAGGCGTTGTTACAGGAGCACGAGTAGTGGGTCTGGTAGTCGCACGAGTTGTGACAGGAGCACGAGTCGTGGGCCTGGTAGTCGCCCGAGTTGTTGCTCTAGTAGTTAGCCGAGTTGTAACTGGAGCTTGTGTTGTCGGTCTGGTGGTAGCTGGGGTTTTTGGTTTGTTTGTTGGAGGCAAGTAAGTTGGACCTGACGTTGTTGGTATGGGTTTTGTTATAGGAGCACGAGTCGTGGGCCTGGTAGTCGCCCGAGTTGTGGCTCTAGTAGTTGCGCGAGTTGTAACTGGAGCTCGTGTTGTCGGTCTGGTGGTAGCTGGGGTTTGTGGTTTGTTCGTTGGAGGCAAGTAAGATGGACCTGACGTTGTTGGTATGGGTTTTGTTACAGGAGCACGAGTCGTGGGCCTGGTAGTTGCACGCGTTGTTACAGGAGCACGAGTAGTGGGTCTGGTAGTCGCACGAGTTGTGACAGGAGCACGAGTCGTGGGCCTGTTAGTCGCCCGAGTTGTGGCTCTAGTAGTTGCGCGAGTTGTAACTGGAGCTCGTGTTGTTGGTCTGGTGGTAGCTGGGGTTTGTGGTTTGTTTGTTGGAGGCAAGTAAGTTGGACCTGCCGTTGATGGTATGGGTTTTGTTACAGGAGCACGAGTGGTGGGCCTAGTAGTTGCAGGCGTTGTTACAGGAGCACGAGTAGTGGGTCTGGTAGTCGCACGAGTTGTGACAGGAGCACGAGTCGTGGGCCTGGTAGTCGCCCGAGTTGTGGCTCTAGTAGTTGCACGAGTTGTAACTGGAGCTCGTGTAGTCGGTCTGGTGGTAGCTGGGGTTTGTGGTGTGTTCGTTGGAGGCAAGTAAGATGAGCCTATCGTTGTTGGTCTGGGTGTTGTTACAGGAGCACGAGTCGTGGGCCTGGCAGTTGCACGTGTTGTTACAGGAGCACGAGTAGTGGGCCTTGTAGTCGCACGAGTCGTGGCCCTAGTAGTTGCGCGAGTTGTAACTGGAGCTCGTGTTGTAGGTCTGGTGGTAGCACGAGTCGTGGGCCTGGTAGTTGCACGCGTTGTTACAGGAGCACGAGTAGTGGGTCTGGTAGTCGCACGAGTCGTGGCCCTAGTAGTTGCGCGAGTTGTAACAGGGACACGTGTTGTAGGTCGGGTGGTAGCTGGGGTTTGTGGTTTATTTGTTGGAGGCAAATAAGTTGGACCTGACGTACTTGGAGTATAAGCCACAGTTGATCGGTGTGTGGTCACAATTGGTCTAGGTGTAGTGACAATTTTAGCCGTGGTACGAGCAGTTGGAGGACGAGTAGTTGGTCTTGGAGTTGTGGCAGGTGTCTCCGGTTTATTTGTGGGTGGCAAGTAAGTTATGGGTACAAGAGTTGTTGGTCTTGGTGTGGTTACTGGAAGACGGGTAGAAGGTTTGGGTGTGGCACGAGTAGTTACTGGAGCACGAGGAGTTGGTTTGGATGTTGCGCGAGTGGTGGCACGTGTTGTTGCGCGTGTAGTAGCGGGTGCAGTAGTTGGTGGCAAATAAGTTGATGGAACGAAGACAGGTTTGGTTACAGGAGCGCGTGTGGTGGGCCGAGTAGTGGCTCGCGGTGTTATTGGAGTACGTGTTGTAGGCTTCCTGGTCGCTGGAGTTGTGGCTGGAGTCTGAGGTTTGTTAGTAGGTGGCAAGTAAGTTGATGGAACGAAGACAGGCTTGGTTATAGGAGCGCGTGTGGTGGGCCGAGTAGTGGCTCGCGTTGTTATTGGAGGACGTGTTGTAGGTTTCCTGGTGGGTGGAGTCTGAGGTTTGTTAGTAGGTGGAACGTAAGGTTTTACTGTTGTACGTGTTGTTACAGGAGGACGAGTAGTTTGTTTAACTGTAGCACGGGGTGTTGGCCTTGGAGTGGCACGAGTTGTGAGCTGTTCGGTGGGTGGTAAGTAGGTGGATGCAGGAGTGCTTCGTTGGGTGGGTTTTGGTGTAGTAACTGGAGCACGTGTTGTTGGCCGGGTTGTTGCACGTGTTGTTGGCTTCGGAGTGGCACGAGTAGTAACTGGAGGACGGGTAGTGGGCCTTGGAGTAGTAGCCGGAGTCTGAGGTTTGTTGGTGGGCGGCAGATAACTTGAAGGCACTCGTGTAATTGGTCTGGGTGTGGTAACTGGTGCTCGAGTAGTTGGTCTTTGTGTAGTGCGTGTTGTAAGTGGAGCACGAGTAGTTGGTCTTGGTGTAGCACGAGTAGTTGGTCTTTGTGTAGCGCGAGTGGTGGCCGGAGTTTGTGGTTTATTGGTGGGTGGCAAGTATGTTCCCCTAGGTGTGGTAGCTGGAGGGCGTGTAGTTATAAGTGCTTTTGGTGGTGGGTAGGTGAAAGGTTTCTCAGGTGGAGGATAACTGTAACCTTCAAAAGATTCACGAATTTTTCTCTAAATATTTTTTAGTAAGAGACAAAATTAAAAAAAAAAAACAATTAAATAGTTTAAAGCTGTGCAATGTAAAAGCAAATATATATTTTTAAAGCATACCACAAGAAGTTCATCGTGAGATTCGGCAGATAAACCAACGACGCACAGCGTCAAAAAGATAAGTGCGCTCCTCTGGAAAATAAAAATTATCGAGATCATTAAATAAATGAGTTAGTTTGAAAGTTTAATGATTAGACTACAGAGATAGAAAGAGTGAAAATAAATAAAAAGTAGTTCATAAATTTTAATAGTTAAAACAGCCAGCAAACGTATGTTTCAATTTAAACCGACTTTAGAAAAGAATCAGGTTCTCTTTTCTGTTATACATTTTTCTCGTTTGTTAATTCAGAATTCTGTGGTTGGTTAAGCAATTTGGAGAAATTTAATATTTGTAATTTTTTAAAATTATTGCCCATTAATATATTATATAATTATTCATGTGTCTAACCAACCATACTCTCACGTTTGGAAAAGTAACATATTATTTTTTGTTTCTTTAAGCTGCCTTTAATTTTCTTTCAAACGTTTTGTTACATCTGACATAACCTTTTTCTTTATATTTTTTCCACCACACACTGCTCTTATACCAAAACAGCTGATGTTAGATGCTTTGTCAGATCAAAATGTAATGCGCACTCTAAAAAAATTGGATCGATTGCCGAAATAGGCAGTAAAAAGTTAAAAATAATTTAGTTTCAGTTAAATGAAACATTAGTTAGCATTAGTAAATAGAATGGTTAACTGATTTCTAATGTTAGAAGCTGAGATCGCGAAAAATAGCAGGATATTTTAATAAATTACGGAATTTAAACAATTTTGTATCATCAAAACTCAACATTGGCAAAGAAATAATTTATTTGCTCGACTCTATCAGATCTTCTTTTTATGAGCTTGGCGTACTTTACCATTAAAAATGGAACTTGAACCTGTTTTTCTATTATACACAAATATAAGCTTTCAATATGGACAGCGGAACCTGAATCACTTTCTTATTAGATTCAGACAAAAGCTTTAAAGAAGCCGATATACAAATATGTGCATTAGGGTTATAATTTTTCTTTTGAACGTCATTCTCCCAAGGGAATATTTTACAAGCAATATTATGTTGATAACAAAAAATATATTTTTAGTTCAATTTTGGTAAAAAAAAGCGATTTTTAAAATGCATTTATTATTTTATTTATACCCTTTTCCATTTTTGGTAAAGGGTATAGGTTTGTCATTCCGTGTGTAATTTCTATAATATTCATATGCGACCCATAAAATATATATATTCTGGGTCCTTATGAATAGGGAAGATGAATAAGCGATGTCGGTTTGTCCTTCTGTCGTCCGTCAGTCTGGTGTACGTGAAATCGGTTTTCCGAAGCTCCCAGAAAAGCTAGAGACTTCGGTATTGAACTAGAGTATCAGAAATGGTCCAAAATAGGCTGGTATTGAAAATCAGCGAAATCGAGCAGACGGTTTCAGAGCTGGAAAACTAAAACTTGATTTTGCCATATAAAAGTAACTAGATAACACAATTTTTTTGTTAAATAAAATTATTTTATATATCAGTATGAATAAAATTTTTATTAAAAATATAAAAAAATAAAAAAAAAATCAAAAAGACGTTTCCAGGGTTGGGAACTTTATTTTTTTGTTATATAAAAATAACCTACTAAAATTAATTTTTCCTTTTTATCTATAAATTTAAAATATCTTACATTCTTAAAAGAAAAATATTGGTGTGAGAAATAGGAAAAATTTAAAGTTTTGTTTCCAGGGTTCGGAAACGAACGCTTTTTGTGATATATAAAATTAACTAGGTCTAATAACTTTTTTTATATTTTAATTTATATATATTTTTTATGTTTTGGAAAGAAAATTTGGGTATAGAAAACTAGAAAAATAAAAACCACAGCTCCACAGCTGGAAAATTTAAACTTTTTTTGATATTAAAGTAACTAAATAAAACTAGTATTTATTTTCCTTAATGAATTTTTTTCTTTGTTCACCTAACATATTTTATATATTTTTTAAGGAACAAGATTGGTATAAGGAACCAAAAAAATATAAAAGGATGATTCCAGGGTTGGGAAAAGTAAACTTTTTTTTGATATATAAAACTAATTAAATAAAGCTAGTTATTTCTTTGCTAATTAAATATATTCTATATATTAAAAAGAAATAAACTAGTACCAGTATTAAAACTAGAAAAGTTTAAAATATGGTTCCAGGATTGGAAATTTAAAAAAAAAAATTTGGCTAAAAATATTAACCAAAAATATTTTTTTTCCAGTTAAACATATTTTATGTTTTAGGAAGATCTTTACTCAAGCAAATCCTGTAGTAGAAAAATACCGAGACGTCACCTACACCTACTAAAAATTGCACTATAAAAAATAATTATAAATTTTATCACAAAACAAATATGTATGTACATATGTATGTATCTGTATACTACATACGTTGGTAAAGGGTACATAGATTCGGCACAGCCGAAAATAGCACTCTTACTTGTTTCTTATTTTTTTAGATATTTTTTTTTTAAATATGGTAAATATACATCGTTACCTTAATATAGAAAGGTTCTAACTCATTATATTTTTGAAATCGAAATATTTGAATTTTTCGATACATTTCGATACATTAGATAATGTATCGAAAAATGCAAAAATCTCGATTTAAAAAAATAATGAGTTAGGTTATATTAAGGTAACGATATGTATGTTTGTACTATTCAGTTATTCAAATAACGTCATAACTGATAAAACCAGGGGTCTAATCTTCGCTTTCGATAACGAGCTGATTCCATCATATTTTTTCAGTTTGAGATTATAACACACGATATCGAACCATATTATTACATTGTTCCATAGCGAATGCCATAAACTCAAACTTAAAAACATGATAGAATCAGCTCGTTATAGAAACCGACGATTAGACTCCAGTTTGCCAGAAGACGAGTTTAAAGTGTTCAATTTACACACAACTTATAGTCGTCTCCATATACATGTTTTGGACCAGAAAACTAGTTTTGCTCAAAACCAATGTTTTGCTACATTTTTTCCCATACATTTTTGATATTAGCAAAACACCTCAAATAACTTGTTTTTTTCCAAAACAGGACAAAATTGGCCAGTAAAATAATGCTTTGGTGGCTGAAACTTCAAAAAAAAAAGACCCAATATGCTGATAGAGGAAGGTACCAATACAAAATATTATATTTAATAAGCAATTGCTCAAACCTTATCAGTTGTTTTTCTATGTTGTTTATATTTAAATGAGTGAAACATTTACTTATCTGAATAAAAAGGTTTGCGGCCTTGATAATAAAATCGAATTGATTACGAAAATTCGTATAACCAAAACACACAAAAGTATAATGGAAACGCTTCGAAGTGTTCTAAGAAAAACCACTTGTTTTGCTCAAAGTGGAAACGTACTATTAATGGAACATAAATTTTATTTAGATTGCAAGAATTGATTAAACCAGATATTTGTATGAAATTTTTACACAATATTAAGAACGGTATGAGGATTAATTCTGCATCATTAATTAAAAAATTCCATTTTTTGAGTTATGACGTTCTTTGAGCAAATTAGCGGTATGTACGAGGGCGGATCAATAACTCTGTGACTTTTTGAATGCAACACAGTTTTTTGTTTTTGCAAAATAAAAATTTACTTTTCAACATAATCTCCTTTTAACTCAATACACTTAGTCCAACGTTTCTCCAGTTTTTATATCCCTTCCAAAAACTAGGATTTTTCGAGTTACTTATAAGAGGCATTTAATTGGTCGTTGGAGCTAAATCTCTTTCCACCGAGCCATTTCTTTAGGTTTGGAAATAGAAAGTAGTCACTAGGTACTAAATCCGGAGAATATGGCGGATGGGGTACCAATTCCTAACCCAATTCATAGAATTTTGCCATTGAGACTCGTGCATTACCTTGATGAAAAAGAACAATTGTATTGGCCAATGGGGTCGTTTTCTTTTTGAATCCTCATTAAATCGGTCTAGTAAGTTGGCATAATATTTGCCGTTTATTGTTTTTCCCTTCTGAGGGTAATCGATGTGTATTATCCCGCGTGCATCTCAAAAAATTCTTGACATCACCTTATTGGCCGACAAACTCACCTTGGCCTTCTTCGGAGTGGGTTTAGAATGCTGCTTGGTGCCGGACTACAGTAATCCATGTTTTATCCACAGTTACAAAACGACGCAAAACTCATTCGGATTGCGGTTAAACAACTTCAATCAATCCTTGGAAGTTGTCACACGTTTACGTTTGTTGACAATTGAGAGCAAACGCGGCCCCCATCTTGCAGACAACTTTCTTAAGCCCAGCTGCTCAATATAAAATCGAGACCACACTGCCATATGAAATGCCTATAGCATCAACAATCTCGCACACTTTTACTCTTCGATCGGCCAACACCATATCGTGGATTTTTTTCGACATTTTCGGGTGTACTGACCTCAATTAGCCGTCCAGAACGTTTAGCGTGTCATTTGTACTTGTGCGACCACAATGAAAGTCAGTAAACAACTTTTTTACCATTGCAATCGATGGTGCAGAGTCCCCATAGTATTTATCGAGCTTTTGCTTGGTTTGATTGACGGTTTTTTTTTCGCAAAAAATAATGTTTAATGAGCCCTCGAAATTCACTTTTTCCATTTTTAGAAAAATACACGAGGTTGTTATGTTTTGAACAGCTGTTAAACGCAAAGTAAATGACGACATTTGCTCAATATTTGACAGTAGTCTATTAAAAGATGGTACTTGATGGGAACAGTGTTGCAAAAAGTCCGCCCTCGTAGCTTAATTAAACTTATACTTCTATATATTTCAAATTTATTGTTTTATTTATAATCTGTAGAATGATGTTTTAAAAAAAATCAATGAATACTGGATGTGCCAATTTAATTGCAAAAGAAACAAATTTCTGAAAATCGACTTAAAAGTTTAAAAGCGCTCTACTGCAAAACAGTAAAATATGACTTAAGCACTTTTGCCTTATTGCTTTAGGGTTTAGTTATCACTTTAACAAAAGTGGAAGTCCCTTGAAATAAATATTTTTGGCAAATGATAAGCTTATACACACACGCAACACGCTTTCTTATCCTTACAACGAGTTAAAATTATTGTGTATTTCAAAATGAGGAACCTTGAAATATAAAATTAATAAAAAAAATCATTGAATACATGAAGGTCATTGCAAACTGCTTGTTAAAAAATATGTAGATGCATATAAATATAACTAGACATATATAATGTGCATATGCATTTACAGACACAAATAAATGTGAACATAAAATAAAAAAAAAGTATATTGAACACTAAAAAAATAAATCTAAAGAATTAAATAAAGAACTTTTTGTTTTTAAAGCTCATCAAGCGCACCCCTGCTAAATAAGTCTGGTGGGAATGAGAACTTGACAGCTGCTGCTTCTTATTGCATTTCCATTAAACATTTATATACTATGTACTTGTTTAAACTCTAACTAAATATAAATCCTCAAAAATATTTTAAGGCAAACTGGCTATTATACAATAATAATATGTAATAATAAAAAAAAATCATATAGACATAGTCACTTGGAGGCGAGAAGACAACATTAGTTTTTGACTAATTGCCTAAATCTGTCAATTAAATGTCAGACTTAATATGAAGTAAGAAAAAAAAACCATTACATTTTTCTTAACGAAACAAACTACAAAACAAACGAAAAAAATAGGTGATGCACCATACAAAGTTAATGAAAACCCCAGACATGCTACACAACAACTTTTTAGCACGAACACGAAATTGCGCAGAAGAAACACTTATGACAAGTGTCGTAAAAAACATTAACAAGTGTTAAGAGTTGGTAAATATGCAAATAAAATGCACTGAGAAAAATTAATTTGAATTCACATGTATGAAAGAATGCAAATGAATTCGACTTTTGATCTTCGTTGCCTATCGCGACGAATATCGAGTATCGAATGTCAAGTTCATTTTATAAACATTTCGTTGTCTATCCCAACGGAATTTTACTCTCGCTGCAGTATTTTAATGTTAGTAAGGGGACAACCGGAAAATTCAAGAGATATGAAGACATAGTCACAGGTCAATGAACTACACTGAATTCAGCGAATGCTAATCCTAATGTAACATCAGAGCGCCTTCCTTCTTTGGTATTGTGCAGCAGAATCATCGATGAAGTAAAATATAGCCAATAAAGTGGCTACTAAGCATAGCTTTGAAAATTTAATACGCCTCCTTGTCTTATTATTTAAAGCTTTCCTCTATGTCTTCCTTCATCACCTGTCTTCTCTATCACTATCCCTTTCCTAAGTCCTAATATACACTAAGCAAGTCTTATTGCTAAGCTGATTAGTTTGTGGGAGAGAGAGACGAGGGGAACATAAAAGTTTCTCTCCACTCGCATCTCTTTCCTCAAAAACTAATCAGCTTTGCAATAAGACTTGCTGAGTGTAAATTAGGACTAAGTAGCTAGTAGGCATTCATTGCCTGAGTGTTATTTCTCTTTTTACAGAAAAGAAAAAAAATTAGTTTTAAGCCTTCTTTTATTGTTAAGCACTCGAAACAGTAACGGCTTGTCCCACGATGTCACTAGAAATCGTTCGATCGATCACTTATGTATATTGAAAATAACAAAAAAAAAATCTAATGTTATTGTTGTTGTCGATCGAACGATTTCTGGTGACATAGTGGGTCAGACAGGTAATTGTAAACTATTTTTGTCAAAGACTGGTTTCACACACAGCAATTTTACTTTGAGCAACTTTTGCGTTTATAGAAGAGAGAGGAGATAATAACAATAATAATAGGGGAGCCATCATAATTTCCTATCTTGCCCACGAATTAAAAAGTAGCTCAGCTAAAATTGCCGTGTGTGAAGCCAGTCTAAACAATTCGAAAGGTTTTATTTTTGCAGAAAAGTTTTAAATTTACTGTGCAAGACCAAGTGTATTTTAATTTCCTATACTCTGTATGATTTCTGAGCAAAAAATTTGGAAATTTTTAAAAATGTTAGTGCATTTGCATTGCTACAACATGTCGGCTGTAGAGCACAGCAATTTCATAAACTCTTACTTGCATAATTGAAAGATTTTTCTAAATAAATCTTTAAATCAAGAATTTTCTAAATTTTACATCAGGTAAAATGAATTTTTAAGGAGTTAGATACATCTCTCAATTGTTTTCTTAATCTGATCGATTCCAGTAAGCGTACATCGTTCTTTTCATATTCTTGGTAAACGTCAGAATTGATATTAAAATTAACACCAGTGTTTAAACATGAACTAAGTATTGAGTTTGACACATATGAGTCAACAAGATTACATATGATGAATCAAAACAGAAAAATTAGTATCGTTCATAATAAGAAAAAGAAAACAAATCTGATTATTCGTTCAATCACTCTACAGATTAAATAAAGAACGATGAACTATAAGCGAAGTGAACGAACTAGTTCATTTCATCGTCCGCATCAATAGGAGTAAAACAGTTTTTTCTCTTGGCGTAACTTTGGCTTTTTAGCCATAAAATTTAGGTGTTACTCGTACTATCCAATCTCTGGAATGCCATGGTGCCGGCGGCTCGGCAGCAAAACTGTCGGACTAGAAGTCGGATGGGTGTAATGTGTCAGCATGGGGCTTTACTTAAAGGGTATACTTTGTCTAACTTTACGTTGTTAAATAGCTGATATTCACCAGTTGAAGTAGCTTGCAGGAAATGGAACTGATACAAGACTAGTCATGTGACCGGTCCCCAAGTGATATAGAGAGAATTCGGAGTTCTAACACTTCCTATGAAGCGGATCAGTCACTTTTACATGGGGATGTCCTAGGATAGGGCTAATTGATAATTTGTATGTACCTTGTGACTTATCACTGAACTGTCTTATAGGGGACCTATTTGGTGTATAATAATTTAAATTATATATGTATAAACGTCATTCCGACATTTAACTGCAACAATGAATACGAGTATTTTATTTTTAAGCAAACAGGCTTGCACACCATCCACTCGACCACAGGGGCACTCATATTTTAAAATTATAAATACCAAATAAGCTTAGGTTGATATCTAAGTATAGTTATGGGACTGGTTCCAGAGTGGCTTGGTGGCCTCATTACAGGGAACAATAAAAATTATATTTATATTGTTTGATATGTCCTGGATCCAACCACATTGAACTGGTTCAGTGCCGTTTACCACAAAACTAGATCGAGTCCCAATTAAATTGACTAAAGATTAGACGATGCATCACGAAATATGTGAATATGTAACCATTTACAGGATATGTCTTTTTTTTACCATAAACTATATTCTTTTGGTAACACTCCCATTTTCTCAAGTCATAGGACGATTATGCTTGGATCAATTGTTACCAAAGCAGGCCTGGTATTGGATTGTGTTTGACGCGGGCATTCGTCCGGCTACAACATGAGTGATTACTCTGTGCCGGTAAATGGTGAGGAATTTTCTTGATGAACTTGCTGTGGGTGTGATTAACCACACTCGCAGCTCGTGATCATGTAGGATCTTACTTGGTTGCTGTGATTGCCACCAAAAAATTACTGAAAGAATAGTATTGGTTCCGCAGTGTGAAATCAATGCTAGTGATTGGTGTGACGCGGTTAGCCAGACGCTATGCTAGGTGCTGCTGCCATACAACAGATGCTTTTTTGACTACGGTCTTAGTAGCAAAAGTTTAGATAGCTCAAAGTACCTCAGTAAGATGAGTGTTCACAGTGCAGGGATAACTATGTTCAAAAGAGTTCTTTGCAAGTCACTTAGTGCTTTCGAAGGGTGCAATGGTTGCACTCTCAACTTCAGCCGGTGCTTAGACCACCGTGAGATTAGGCCTTAAAGGCAGGTGCCTACGTTAATCTGAAACACATCTGTCCACACCTCGACGCTAGACAATTTCTAATATTCCCCAGGCTGTACTTGTGGAATCTCATGGCCACGGTCACGCGGCACTGCACTTTTGGAACCCAAGCAAAATGCTCAAGGTTCTCCATTTTAATGCCGGAAAAGACGATGAAAAATATTATGCATCTTCTGTGCCTCTATCCAGCTCTGGATGATAATCGATATATTAATTTTAAAAATTACAAAAATTCAAAATAATTTCGAAGGTGACTGACTGTATTACTAATATTAATCATAAGTTGTCACAAGTGAGAGGACGTGAGCGTGAGTGCCAAAATTTTTTTTGGTTACATTAAGTAATAAAAACCTTAAGAACGTTAAGAGGGAGGCTGCCAAAGTTTGATTCCAAAAAAATCATTTCAATCGATTCTGCCGTTTGTACTTAATTATGGCTACAAAATGGGGAAAATTTCCTATAGAGGCAATCACAATTGGCCACCGAGTTCTGTGTAATTTCAAATAATGATTGAGTGAGATTTTCATAAAAAAATGTTTTTTTTATTAAAAAAATCAATATTAGTAGTGAAAAAAAAACTTTAAGGAAAAAAATTATTTCAAGCGGTCCTGTCTTTTACTGTACTTAAATGGGTAAAAATTCCTATAGGGCAACGTGGTGTCTTTGCTGATTGGCTCTTGACCGCCCAGATTTGTACGATTTCAAATAACGAGTGAGTGTAGTAAAGGTTTTTATAATAAAATTTTATAGTTCTTTGTCGGTTGTCACTCGTGAAAGAACGAGAGCGTGAGTGAAAAAACAATTTTCTTCTTCGTAAGACTAAGTGAAAAAAAGCTTTAAAGACGTTAAGAAAAAAAATTATTTCAAGCCGTCCTGTCGTTTGACTGTTATTAATATGGTCACAAAATGGGTAAAAATTCCTATAGTGCAATGTGGTGTATTTGTTGATTGAGTCCTGACCGCCCAGGTTTGTATGATTTCAAATAACGAGTGAGTGTAGTAAAGGTTTTTGTAATAAAAATTTATAATTTTATGTTAGTTGTCACTCGTGAGAGAAGGTTAGTGTAAGTGATACTTTTTTTCTTCGTGACATTTAGTGATAAAAACTTTAAGGACGTTAAAAAGGAGGCTACCAAAGTTTGATTCCTATAAAATATTTCAAGCAGTCCTCTCGTTGGGATGTAATTAATTATGACCACAAAGTGGATAAAACTTCTTATAGTGGAACGTGGTGTCTATGCTGATTGGGTCCTGAACGCGAAAAGGCAATCACAATCGGCTACCGAGATTTCGTCATTTAACACTTTTAGCTCTTTTTATTTGCGACTATGTGAAAGATAAGGTATGTATATGCCTGCCAATGGCTCACGAACGTTTAAAGAACTCGAAGATGGAATTCGTTTAAGTTACACAGTGCAACACGAAGAAATATAATCATATACGGACACCCCTACGTGATAAAAGACCACAAAAAAAAAAGATACGTGTCTCCCAGTTTTCCCCAAGTCATGCACTTTTTTTATGGGCCCCCAAAGATTCGGGGCCTCTGTATCATTTTTGCATTTTCTCAGGCTCATATCTTGCAAACCCTTCGAAACATATAAAATGAAAAAAACTTTCATCTTCAAGATCAATATCGCAAAAAAAATTTCAAAAATTTTAATTTTTTTTTTACTTTTTCCCCTGTTCAGGTCCATAGGTAGCCAAAACTTCAAATTTTAAGGAAACAATTAACTGCAAAAATATACCTAAGATCTCAATAAACAACTTTCTAGAACATATGAACTTCTTAAGAATGATTCTTAACATCGTGTAGCTAGCCGCAAAAGTGAAAAATTTTTAATATCATTTGTTTGGATATTTTTCACTTTTGGGGCTACCTAAACGGTGTCCGTATATGGTTATATTTCCATCACTTGAAAAATTATACACAGTGTTACCAAGGGCTTGCAGGCGCAAATTTGTGCTAATATTGTTTTCCATTATTAATGGCATACCTTCTTCTTTATAATTAAATAAACATGCGATGATTTCGCTTAAAAATACTCGTTTTTCTTACAAATAAATATTAAATCACCTATTTGAAGAACCTTTATGGCTAATTTAAATTGCTCTTGCTTTCGCTTTAATATATTTAATAGTGTAAATATTTTCTCAGTGTAAATATTTTCGTTTCATTACAATTAAATAACCATCTAATGATTTCGCTTAAAAATCCTCGTTTTTTTAAATAAAAATATTTGCGTGATCACAAAGCAGTTATGGACTCATCTAAATAGGAAAAATACGTGTTATTTAATTATGAAGAATAGGAAACAAATCTTGATTCTAGTGTCCGTGCTAACCGGACACTGTCTCATAGGTAGGCATGCACAAAGGTTAAAGGTTGAATACAATGGTTTTTGCCGTAGCTGCCAGGATATCGATGAAGAGGAAAGTGTAGAACACTTTCTTTGTCACTGTCCTGGACTTGCAAGAAAGCGATTTTTAAACTGCAACGTATTAACAGCTTTATATTTAGCTCCTGTGGGTTCGAAAGTGGGGACTCCGCATAAGCAGAGTCTCTGTGGTATCACAATGGACCAAAATGGTCTAAGAGAGCCCGGGTTTCTGACTGCCACTCCTACCTAACCTAACCTAACCTAACCTACATATAAATATTAAACTTCTTATTGTAAGACCCTTTCTGACTAATTCAAAAATGTCTTTTGCTTTCGCTTTTCCCATATTTAATAGCGAGCTTTTGCAAAAGCCTGCAATTTTTCTCAGTGTAAATATTTTCATTTTTGCTTTTTTTCGTTTTCCCTGATTTAATAGCGAGCTTTTGCAAAAGCCTGCAATTTTCCTCAGTGCAAATATATTCATTTTTGCTTTTTTTTTCGTTCTCCCATATTTAATAGCGAGCTTTTGCAAGAGTCTGCAATTTTTCTCAGTGTAAATATTTTCGTTTTAGCTTGTTCAATCATGTCTTACAACAGTTTAATAATATTTAAATATTTTAACAGCAGAATTTCAAATCCTAAAGCATCTTTATGTTAAAAATTTTTATGCATTTTATAATTAATTTTTAAATAAAATTTTTTATTTAATAATAATTTTATCTGTTTTTTTTTTTCTTATTCTATGTGTTGTTGAGTTCATGATCAGCAAGTTTGTGGTGGCATTTTGAACTGCACAAATCTGGCGTGTGAAGTGTGTGTGTGTGTGTGCATGTGTGTGTTTATTTTTTTAATATTTAAAATTTCTCAAAATTTTTACTAGTTTTAGATTTTTTATTTATTTATTCAATTTTTTTTTTCATAAAAAAGCAAGCAGGCAAGCAGGCAAGGCAGCATTTAAACAAATTATAAATGTTTTACACAACAATTTTAAAATTTAAACACTCTTTAAATTTCAACGGTCGGTCTCTAAGCTTTGTTTTTCTTATTTTAATTCATTAAACATGACGTCGATGTTGTTGCTTTTTTCCTCTTCTTCTTCTAATTTTTGGTACATTGATGTTTGGGAAATTGCTAAATGATTGATTTCTTTTTTTTTTTTTTTTGTTTTGACTTGGTAATTTCAATGATTTTACAAAAAGTTGTTGTGATTTATTTGTTGTTAAGTGAAAAAAAAAATTGTTTCGTTGTTTTTTTAATTTAAATCGTTGTGGCTAAATGTCAACATACGTTTGCACAGTAGTTACAGACATGTTGTTAATTTATTTTTTTTAATTGTTTTTTTTTTTTCGGTACATATTGTTTTTATTTGCTAAACACAACAAAACAGTCTTTTATTTACTTTTGCAATAGCAAAGGATTTTTTTTTTTTAAATAAAATTATTAAAATTTTTATAGCTATAGTTTTTATAGTTCTGTAGAGTTCACTTAACGAGTATTTTAAAATTTTCCAAAAACATTTATAAATTTACCATTGTTGGGCACAAATCTTAATCCAATTGCAAATGGAGTGTGGTGGTTGTGGTTGTGGTTGTGGTATTCGTAATCCTTCAGTTGTTTTTATTTAAGATTTAAGTTTCTAAATCCTTTTGGTTATTATGAAAACCGTATCAAAATTCAATACGAACTATTGAATTCGTACGGTTCTTTAGAAGTTCTTTCAATATTTATCTTTAACACACTTGGCTGGCAGCTGCAGCAAACACAAGCTGGCAATTAAGAAAAAAAAAAGAAAAATAAAAGGAAAGAAGCTAAAAATGCAAATGTTTCTTTTAATTTTTTTTTTGTTTGTAGCAGAAGAAGCAAATAAATTTCCTCTTCTGTTGGTTTAGCACTTTTTGTAAGTTCGAGTGTGGGTTACCAACTAAGCATTTAAAACTTATAGATTTTCTATATATACCCCTGGCAGAAGTGACGAGTAAATTTTTGGTTTAAAGCTTGGGCGACAACTGTGGCGCTAGGCAAAGACACTTTGACCGATTGAAGAAGATCATTATTAAGCGCGCAAAATATTTTTTTTTTGTGTTGCTGTATATCTTTTCCGAAACGCTCTCTCTTCTTTTGCTCAGATCAGATCAAACCAGCAAACAAGAGTAGCATCTTATTTATTTATCCATCTTCTGTCTGTGGCTGGTATTGATACTATTGCTGCTGCTGTATTTTGTTTCTTAAAAAATAAACAATAAAGCTGCATGAAATACACTGCCAAATAAAAGCTATCAAAGCTGGCTAGTGGTTGTATTAAATGGTTAGTACAAAATACAAACACGCAAACACACACACACACACACACACACACACACATATGACAACTCGCTTATCTTGTCTGGACTTACCAGTTACGTATACTGTATGTGATCTAAACGCTCTGTATTAACGCATTATGCTCAAAGACACATGATATCATCGATTGGTTTTAGGGCTTGTAACACTTTAATTGATATTAAACGTACTAATTTGGCTTATTTAGCCAAAATGCATTAAATATTGTAAGCATAAAAATATAATTTACAAGAGTTTTTTTTATAAGCAAAACACAAGGAGTCCTTATTAGAAAAAATATCTGTTTTTTTTTTTGGTTTTTTTTACTTAATTATTTTTAACCCCTGACCAAGAAAGGGGTTTTATAAGTTTGTAGTGTGTGTCTGTGTATCTGTTCGTGCCCATCAAACAAAATGCTCCGAATTCGTAAAGAATTCATAACGACTGGTCGACAAAATCTTCCGATTTCGGAACCGAAATATTACCGAAATCGTAACGATTTTTGTACGAAATGGTTGACATGACTTCGTAGCGATATGTCGGTACGAATTCGTACCGACTTATCGTACGATTTCTTTTTGCTTTTATAGCAGAGTACCGCTTCGCTGTTATGTTGCTGCTCTTGTCGAAATAATTTGCACATACTCACGTTTTTAGGGTTTCGTACACCAAAGGTGAAAAGAAACCCTATTGTTTTCGCTACGTTGTCCGTCTGTCCGTCACAGGGTATTTTCTCGAGAACCGTAAGAGCTACGGACCTTAAATTTGGACAGAGTATGTAGACCCTTGGCCGCTACAACAACAAATACATGAGAGTTGGAAAGTAAAGGGTGTGCCAAAACGAGCAACGAAAAATGTTAAAATCCCATGTAATATACATACAATTGTATGTATATGCACTTGAAATTTGTAAATTTAGTGTATTTTTATACAGACTACAACAACTAACACTAAAATTTAAAAAATTTTAATTAAAGGGTGTACCATCAGTTAATGTAATTTCGACTATGTAATTTTGATAACTTGCTGTAGCTTGGAAACCGTAAGAGCAAACTTCTTGAAATTTTCGAAAACGGTAAAACAAAAAAATCTCAAAATTATAAAATTATAAAATCGCCAAACCAAAAAAAAAAAAATCACCAAAATCAAAACTGGTGTGCCACAGGGGAGTATACTGGGACCAGTTTTATATTTAATTTATACTTGTGATATGCCTATGAGCAGTAATATCCATACTTCCACATTTGCCGACGATACAGCCTGCCTTAGTATGCATGAAAACCCTGATGAGGCATCCCGCAAACTCCAAGAACACATTAGCCAGATGGAGCTTTGGTTAAACTTATGGAGAATCAAGGTAAATGAACAAAAGTGTGTTCAAGTAACATTTACTTTACGAAGAGATACTTGTTCCCCCATTCGGATTAACAATCAAGTTGTTTCTCCACATTCACATGTGAAATATCTTGGTATACACCTTGATCGACGACTTACATGGAAACACCACATTGACTCTAAGTTAACTCAAATGAAACTTAAATTAACTCAGGTACATTGGCTGATTGGTCGAAATTCTACACTTAGCCTAGACTGTAAACTTTTAATATACAAGTCGCTTTAAAGCCAATATGGTGCTACGGAATTCAACTATGGGGCACTGCTTCAGCTTCAAATGTAGAGAAAATTCAACGCAGGCAAAACAAAATTTTACGCATGATAACATCGGCTCCATGGTACATCAAAAATTCAAATATACATCGTGATTTGAATATGCCTCTAGTGACTGAAGAAATTGCAAAATACGCAGGCAAATATCTAACAAAACTCGAATCACATCCTAATCCGCTTGCTCGTAATATTTTGAACTTTACTGGACACATTCGCCTAAAAAAGAGGGATACAAGGGCTCTTATTCACAGCACTCCAGACGGGACTTCCTGAAAATTCTTTTATTTTTTATATTTTTTCCTTTTGATTATCAATACTTATGTTTTATATATAACTACTACTAAACCAAAATCAAAAAAAATCGCCAAAACAAAAAAAGCACCAAATTAAAAAAAAAATCTAAAACGAAAATAAATCGCGAAAATCCGAAAAAATCGCCAAAATGAAAAAAAATCGCCAAAATGAAAAAATCGCCAAAATGAAAAAAATCGCCAGAGTGAAAAAATCGCCAAAATGAAAAAAATCGCCAAAATGAAAAAAAATCGTCAAATTTAAAAAAAATCGACAAAATTTAAAAAATCGCCAAAACGAGAAAAAAGCGAAAAACAATAAAAAAAAATTATTTCAGCTGAAAAAACGTAAAAAACACTGTATTAAAAAAATGCTCAAAGCCCAACGTACGGAACCCTTCGTGCGCGAGTCAAAGTCGCACTTTACTGAATTTATTTAATATTTGTTACAATCCTTATTTTTCATCAACATATACATAAATAGTTATTTAAAAAAAAATTTTCACAGACTTTTACTTATGTACTCAAAAATCAAAGTTTTAATGTTAAAAAAAAATTTTTCAGAAAAACTACCAAAATTTCTTAACGAGTTCGGTACGAAAAGTCTGAGTTCAGACAAACTACCGAAATGTCTTAACGAATTCGGTACGACAAGTCTGACTTCAGAAAAAGTCGAAACATTTTGTTTGGGGAGTGTCCACGTACAGCCCAAACGGCTAGACCGATTTTGATTTAGTTTTTTCTGTTGGAAAGGTGACTTGATCGCGATGGTTCTTGACCATGTTTGAAGAAAATCGGTCCAGCCGTTTAGAAGATGTCACATATTTTCTAGATATATCGGGGGTTTTTAAAATTTTTAATTTTTGTTATTGTTTTTGTTTTATCAGACACTAGCCTAAGCCGGTGTACTTTACAAACACCCTCTCCGCAAATTTCAAAAAAAAAAAAAAAATAAATAAAAAATAAAATAAAAAATTCTAATGAACGTTTTTTATAGCAAACGAATTTAGAAAATTGTTCCAAAAATTACAGTTATTTGATAATTATATTTGCCTTAAAGGACCTTTTCCATATGTGAAAGGAATTTTTAAAATTGGTACCCAGACGACAAAGTAATGTGATAATCCATTTTTTGGCGGGCACATTTCGCACATTTAAAAGAACGCGCGGTGTCATGGGACCGCGGGTAGGAACGTAGTTACTTACGTTTTACTTACCTTAGATATTGCCCCTTATAAAAGTAATAGAAAAGGGGGGAAGATCCGGTACAAAGACCGGCAATGCGACACCTGATGGATCTTTGGTGCCATAGATCTGTAAATTAAATTAAATCAATCTCTGTATGAATCTCCTTATGAATATCAGCACAGATAGTGGAGAAGCCCGCCTAATATCATCTGAACATAGTAACTCGTCGCGTCATCTTCCAAGCATAAACGACACAAGGGTGAACGAACTTGATTACTTTTCCACAGGGGATAGTTCAGTCCAAAGTGACGAGAAAGAAAACCAGTAACAAGCCGTAAATAATTCCTGTTGAAGTTCAGGATGCCATTATATGTAAATGGCTGTATCAATACTTTGGGCTGCCTTAAACCAGAAGAAGACATTCATATTTCCTCAGCGGTCGAAGTGTCATCTTCTTTGATCAGAGATGTTACAGTCGACCGACTTACGCCACAAAACGGCTCTGGGCCCATAGAAGGAGTAGCAGATTCCCTCTTGGCCAGTTCATCCGCTTTCTCATTCCCTGGATGACCGCTGTGGTCAGGTATCCAATAAGTGGAAACCTTGTTCCGTATGGATAGCCTTTGTAATGAGTCAAAGCACTCTAAAAGCAGCGTGGAGTGAAATTCCTATGAAAAGAGGGACTTAAGGGCTGACTGACTATCGGAAAAGATAGCTATATGCGCACCTCTAATGCCCCTATTTAAATTAATGTCAACACATTTGGTGATTGCCTGTATTTCTGCCTGAAATACCGTAGGCCATTTGCGCATGGGCAAAGAGGTTTTTACGTTGGGCCCAACAACTCCAGCACCAACTCCATCTTCCGTTTTGGATCCATCTAACATAAACTTCTGTAATCCACATCAGCACCGTTTTCGTCCCACACTGCCCTTGGTGGAATTGTGACATTGAATCTCCTATCGATCCTGTTACCATGTATTCCTAGCAACCCTAAGCTGGACATTGTACTCAGGACCGATGAGTACCCATTGCCAACATAACGAGCAGATCTCCCGAGATCCATCCTATAAGCGGCCATTGCCGCAGAAGATCTAATAACGATTTGTATGGGTGGTAATCCAATCAAGGCCTCATTGGCTAATGTTGGACATGGCCTTATTGCGCCTGTTGCAAGAAAATATGCCAATTTCTAAACGTTACAGAGTTTAGTTGTCGCCACAGCCTGCCGAGTCTTTTGCCACCAAACAATCGCGCCGTACTTTATGATTTTCCTAACAATCATTGTAGAGATCCACAACCATTTTAGAGCTCATGCCCCCAGGTGCAACCAGCACAACTCTTCACCGCGCAGATCGCCCTAGTGGCTTTCTGTGTTAAGCATTCAACATGTCGGTTCCAAGTTAGCTTTCTATCAAGGGTAATCCCCAAGTATTTGACATCGGTCGAATAAGGAATATTGCATCCATTCAACGGTACTGTGCCTACACGAAGTTTTCTTCTAAGAGAGTAAGAATATACAGTGTTTACGTCTTTCCAAACTCAGATCTATCCATGTTTTGAATTTTACAAAAATTCAGTAAAAAAATTTCAAAGTGGCAGAAATTGCCCACAACCACCCCTCGTAGTGGTCCTCTTTTTGAATAAATCTACAGCCTATGTCTTCTCTTAGACTTAGATGTGTCTATTTTTTTAACTTAATCAAAAGAGGAAGAAATTTTCCGTGACCCTAAATTTAAAAATAAAATATAAAATATGTGTCCTTCTAGACTTCGATCCAGCTATGTTCTAAATTTCATCAAAATCGGTTCCGTGGTTTACACGTTAATGCGAAACAAACAAACAATAAATTTACTTTCACATTTATATTAGTTAGCGGAGGCACCTTCAGCTATCACTGCCACGAACCACTTATCCAAGTCACAAGCCTTTGAGCAAAATCACAAATCATATTGGAGGCTGGAAACCCCCAAAATCCCAGGAGTTCCCCAGCATTTATGCGGAAAATTACGGCAGGACTGAAAATCTAAAAAATCCACAGTGGCAGCACCATTATGCTATGTAGTTGCTACCAGTATTTATAACCAGTATTCGCCAGTATTTTCAAGTGTTAAAATATTTATGTGCATGGCGCGCCATAAGGAACTTACGTTCCAAAATTTAATGGCCCTCTTGCAAAAAGCGTTTTTAAAATTGGTCCACAAATAACAAAGTTATTTGATAATCAGTTTTTTAAGGCGGGCCCACCCCGCCTCTTCCGGTTTTCCAAAAAAATTAGTGGAGCTTTTCATATGCAAAGAGAAATTTTAAAATTGGTCCGCAAATGCCGAATTTTTGCTCGTTTATATTATAAAATCTGTTAAAAGCTATGTGGAAGGAGAAAGTTAATTTTTAAAAATGGGCGTAAAAGTGGGCGTATCGTTTTAGATATGTATACATATATAAAATAAAATCTAAACAGAAAATGATTGCACTGATGCCTTGCTAAGTAAAGTAGAGCATCACAACAGTCGTTTTCAACTCCAGGCTATTCTTTTGTTTGTTTGCTTGAGGATGTTTTATTTTTTTCTTAACATTTTAACTAAATAGTATGTATCTCTACAAAAAAAAAAAAAGTAAAACAGCACCACACAGTTTAAGTTCTCGGAAAAAAATATCTTGAAAATATAAAACAAAAAAAACAAAAAACCAAAAATTTGCTTAATTATCTTAACTATAACCGGCTTAAAGTAATTCATTTTGTTTTTACTTATTTTTTTTATTAAAACTATATAAATTTGTTGTTTCCTTAATTCTTTAGCTCACTGCTGACTGATGCGTGTTGCTGCTTTTGCTTTACAAGCATTTGAGGACTTTTTCACACTGAAAATGCAGTCAACCTTGAATGCTTATGAATTTTTTCTTCTTCTTTTAATTTAAGTTTAACGCCATACTTGAAAAGACTTTCCTATCTCTCTCTCTCTCTTTTTTAATCTAGATTTCAGTGATAATCTGCTTAAATCTGGGTTAATTGCTTAATATTTCTTTTATATGGGAGTAATAATTGCTCAGCATATTGCACATCAATCTTTGGTGAATTAAAGCAAATTCTGCATTACACTTTCGGCCTAAAATAATACGAGTACGATATAAAAACCTAAGTATCTTCTCTTCATACCTTCATACGCAGAATAAGCTTAAGCTTTCGAAAACACCAGGTTTAGGCAAAAATAACACTCAGGGAATAAATAAAATATATGTAGTACCAAGCTACGAAAAAATTGGCGCTTTGAATATATATTATTGTTTTTTTTTCTGGTTAATTTAAATTTATAAAATGTTTGATTTTGTCGAGTGCTTTCAGATGTCTAAAGCCTCAAAATAAAATAAAAGTCATAAAATAGATGCAGTTATGTGCGACTTTGACTCACACACGAAGGGTTCCTTCCATACGGACACAAAATATGTGATAATACACGAATTTTAGCTTATATAATCGAATATCTTACCTGATGATGACATTTTCTATAAAAAATTTCAAGTACACGGTAAACTTTCTTTCGGTTTTTGGCGTTTTTATTGTTAAATTTAGTTTTTCTCAGTTTTGGCGTTTTTTTTTCGTATATGGGTTTTTTCGGTTTTTGCGTTTTATTTTTATTTTGGCGATTTTTTCGGTTTTTGCGATTTTTCCGTTTCACGATTTTATTTCGGGATTTTTTTTTTTTTTTTGGCTTTTAGAGCTTTTCTAATTTTGGTTTTTTTTTGCTTTTGGCGATTTTTTTTTTGGGTTTTCCGCTATTTATTTTAGTTTTAGCGAGATTTTTTAGTTTTGGCGACTTTTTCGATATTTGGCGATTTTTATTTTGGGATTTTTCAGTTTTAGCGTTTTTAAGTTTGCCTTTTACTATTTCCAAGATACAACAATATTTACTCGTACATTAACCGATAGAATGCCATTTGATTTAATTTTTTTAATTAATTTTAATTATTATTGTTCGCATTTCATTTGTTTCTATATTTATAATTTGATCAGGCTAAAGCTCGTATCGCTTTGTAAGCCAATTAAATGTGATAAATATTAATGAACAAATAACAACAAAGTTAATTGTAAATATTCTGACAAACACGTAGTAGAACGGAACAACTAGCTGTTTTCGGAGGCCACTACACCTTCATCATCGGCGTTCTTTGTGTTGGTGTAGTCTGGAAAAAAAATTAAAATTTCAAGTGTCTATATATAATTGTCTGTATACTTTAAATTTTAGCTGTCATATATTTGTTTTCCATGCTCTGTGAAAATGGCAGGTATCGAGAAAACAGCCTGTAACGGATAGTAGAGGGACATCGTAGCGAAAACCCTAAAAATGACGTTAATTCGCATTAAATGGGTTTTATTCGAAAGATAATTATTTATAATTTGTATTTGAATGTGATTCCCGGCATGTGGCAACATCGACTGATTCGATTTAAGTCCAATCATGACTTTTCGCTCGCTTTATAGTGTTAGCGGCCAGAGTGCCGAACATCAATCGGCTTCTTATACAAATGAATACACATACCCGAATACATTTCTCTGGGTGGCCAGCATTGTTCCACAGCCGCTATTTCCAAACCCACATACTCTGATATTTGCATTTGAGATAAATAGCTTCGAAAGCTCTTAAATTTGTTCTTGTTTCCTTGCATAGTGAGACCAAGCATTGTTGTCGCTAAAATCTGATTGGCTGTTGTGCTCTCGTCGGTGTGAAAGCACAAAAGCTCTTTTATAAAAGTTTGCACATTGTGCATATGGCTTGGACGTAGCTGTTCACTCACGCTCACGCATTCTCACGCGTAGCAATTTTTAAACACAATTTTTTGGACCTTATAATTTGCTTTAAGCATCTATTAAAAACATTTTTGGTGTAAACTGTATTTAAGAAAAAATCGATTTTCAATTTCTTCCCCGTAAACCTTTCATAGTTCTTCAAGAACTACACAAGAACATACACATACATAGATCCATCTCCTCTGTTAAAACCCTTTTTAAGAATTTATAATTTCATATAAAACATTAATATAAAATAATTCTTATATTTAATATGCACAATTGGTATTTGCAAAAATAATAAAAAATTTAGGAAAAAAAAGCCAAAGATTAACATATCTGAACATTTGCAATATTGCGCATAATAATTACCAACAACAACAACAGCAACAACAAAAGCTATAGCAACATAAAACGCTCGTATGTATCGCTGTAAGTTTGTAAGTTTATGTGAGTTTTATTTTTCGTTTATAAGTGTCAATAACTCTATAAGTATTAGTGTTAAATGATGAAATAACCGAAAAACATTGTAGAGTTAATTCTTGCTTCTTGCCAGAGCAAAAAAAAATAAAAAAAAAAATAAAAAAAACCCAAACAACCAGCAAAAAAAAAAAGAAGCATCAACCAAAAGATCGTAAAAGTTGCTTGATTAACGTGTAACGCCCCTGGCAATTTTCGGTTGACCAAAAAATCGTCTACAACTTTATGCATTTACATGAAGAATAGCATATGTATGCATACATAAATAAATGCATTAAATATTAAATTTAAATTTCAGCAAAAGATGAGACTGGTTGCACCGGTTATATTCATACGTTCTGTCATACAGACACGATTTTCATTACTCGCACAACAAATGGCCAGCATGTGCATTTTTTTTTATTTATTTTAGAAAAAAAAAAATAAGTTTTGTAGTTTAATGTTAAGGTAGGCTTATCAAACTTAACACATATAAAAAAAAATCGCCAAAAATGAATTTAATACAATAAAATTAAGCAGACACAAACAGACGGACAGACTCAGCAGCCAACTTATTTATAGCATTGGTTTGGGCTGGCGGCTGCTCCAAAACATAGATATTAACATGGTCAATAAACTGTGTATTTCGGATGACCTTTGAATGTGTATTATTTGATACACACTCACTCACTCAATTAATCATTTAACTTAGTTGAGACTCTGCTTTAAGCATAAGCTCTAAAGTGTGTGCACGAAGAAGTTTATTATTATTGATTTCATTGCAAAGAAGTTCTAATCTCTACGACACACATGTTCAAATGTTAAATTATTATGTTAACTATTTTTTACGAGCCATTTTTTATGATATACATATAATCACTATAATCAATATCTAACCTATCAATCCATATGAGTAAATGCATTAGGAAGTTACAAATTTGAGCTTGCTCATTTGAGCGTCTCGCCCAACAGGCAACAAAAAAAATGCCCCGTACACCAGCGAATATAAAGTGTTGTTCCAAGGACATTTCAAAAAAAATTTATTTTTTTTTTAGGGGTCGTCTTTTTAGTTTTTTTTTTTTTGTTATATCTTCCATATTTACAGTCCGATCTTAAAGTTTGATATATCGATTTTTTTTGTCTCAGGAGGCCAATATTTTGCTACATTGACCTCAAGGGTACCGTTCTAGTACTTACCCGCCAAATCTCATTGCCTGCCAGCTTAATGTGACACCCTAATGTTAGAAATTTATAGCTATCGAAAAATCATAAAACTTTTACTAAGAAAGTATTTCGATAATTACAGCACAACTATTTAAAAAAATGCTTTTATAAATTCATTGCTGCAGACCGTAGGGGTCACCTTTTTAAATTTGTGATAGCTTCAGTATTTACATTCAGATATTAAACTATAATATAACGATGAGTTTGTCTGAGGCAGACCCACCCTACATTAGGGTGGTAGAAAATGAGATTTGGGTGTAAGTACTAGAACGGTACACTAAGAGCAAACATATTGGCCTCCCTGAGACAAAATAATTCGCTATATCAAACTTTAAGATCGGACTGTAAATATGGAAGATATAACGAAAAAACTAAAAAGGCGACCCCTACTTTCGGCAAAAAAAATTTTTTTTTAAATGTCCTTGGAACAATATTTTATATTCGCTGGTTTACGGAGAACTTTTTTTTTGTGATACGGTCTATTGCTCATGCCAGGCAAGAATTAGAGAATGACAATAAGTACTAAAAAAATATACTTAAGTCTTAATTTTAGTAACTTAGTATAATCATAATTATAAAAAAAAAACAATTCGTACGCTTAAATATTTTTTCTCACGCAACTATGACTATAGCCGGTTCCAACATTAGAGAGCATCTCTACTTCGTTTGCGCGAAAAAAAAATAAAATACTCTACAGCTAGAAATAAAAAGGCACAAGCGAAGAAAAAGTGTTGACTGTCTGTCATACCTCTAGTCGGAGTATGTTTATACTCAGAGTATGAATATTTAGCGGGACAAAAAAAAATATACGCACTATGTCGGGATATTTATTCATCATTCGCCACGCTATACATACATTTGTGTATTTCTGTGTGGGGGTCTGTGTGGCTTTTTGAAAACAGACTTTATGTGTGTGTGTGTGTGTGTGTGTGCAAATAAAATAGCCCTGTATATACACATATGTAGCCCATTAATACTCCAGAGTATTTTTATACTCATGCTTATGACTTTAGCCCGTGTACGAACATAGCAGTTGTTGGTTGCTTACAGTTATATGTATATATTCGATTTAAAATTAATGCGAGTGTTTGCATATGAACGTGTTTTAATTATTTTTAGCTGTACGCATTAATAGTTGTTTGACGGCCAATACTCAAAGAGTACTTAAAACAAAACTTTTGTCATTCTCTGGCAACAATAAGGATCCAATCTTGGAAATAACTTTATTAAAAGAAAAACCCATCTGATTTTGAATGATCAGTATGTTCGTTTAAAATAGGAAAGAAATATGTTCCTCCACAAATTGAAACTCTTAAGAAAATGATGACAATGACATTCCATAACAAAAATTTAAGGTTGGCACATTTTTCAATGCCATTTAAACAAACTTGCAAAAGAGGGAAAACTTCAATTTAACTTTCAAAAATCCTGCCTATACACGTATATTAGACTAGTCCTTGTTTTGGAAAAGTCGCAACATTTAGTGCGTGGACTTTTTAGATTATACCTCTTTGTAAAAAAAAAATAATAAGAATTATTGTGTAAAAATGTCAATTCGATCTTTAAAAACAATCTCAGTGGGCAATTCTCATCACACTTTATTTACTTCACTTCGATATTAAGAGTTTTAAGAGCGCATGCAATGTTAAAGAACTCACAACTGGATACTACGATGTTAACAAACCCACTAAGCTCAATACTCAACATAAAGCTTCCAAAAGAATGTTAGTAATATTGATAGAGTCACAGCACATCCAACAGACTCTTAATACAAGCTCTAAATAACCCATAATTTTGATCGCGATCGTGTTACAATTTATTCAATGTTTTTACTTTTTAAAAACATTGCTTTTTCAGGTTTGAAAACTTAAAATTAAATAAAAAGTCCCAGTGTGCAAATCTTATCCAATCGGACACTTTATTTACTCAACAATTAAAAGCTTTAAAAATACACACAATGTTAAATAATTTACAACCGCTTAGCGGATGCATCGCCCACGTTATACTCAACATAAATCTTCTAGAAGAGTGTTAGTAACATTCAGAGAGTCACAGCACATTCTAATGAAGTGATCGTGATCATGTTATAATTCGTTCTGTTGGTTTGTGTGCAGGTATGTGGACAAAAGAACATTATTAGGGTAGAATTATTGTTGCAGTTGCTGTTGTTATTGTTGTTTGTGTCTAACCTCTGCACCGAATTATGTGTTCATGAGATTGTACATTTCTGAACAACCAGAATGTGCGAGTATAACATAATAAATTTGTTTGTTTGTGTGCTTAAGTTTTTGAGGTTATTATGTCTGAATTATTCTACTTGTATAGAAATTTTTTTTTTGGAAACGCCTGTATCGGTTTATATGTTTGTGTGGTTGTGTATATCTGAACAAGCAGAAAGTGTGAGTATAACATAATAATTTTGTTTGTTTGTGTGCTTAAGTTCTTTAGCTAATTATGTCTGAACTATTCATCTTGTGTATAAATGTTTCTATTGAAACGTCTGCATCGACTTATATGTTTGTGTGGTTGTATATATCTGAACAAGCAGAAAGTGCGAGTGTAACATAATAATTTTGTTTGTTTGTGTGCTTAAGGTTTTGAGGTAATTACATATGTCTGAAATATTCTACTTGTATACATATTCTTTTATGGAACCGCCTGTATCGGCTTATATGTTTGTGTGGTTGTATATATCTGAACAAGCAGAATGTGACCAAGATAAATTTAAGGTTGTGTAAGTGAGCGAAAAAGATAAACACACAGGCAGAAACAATTAATAAAAGTAATTCTTATATGAGTTTATTTATGAAAGAATTTTTCTAGAAACCCGTTTCAACAAAAAGTAATAAATAAACATTATTATTCACTTTAATTCTGAGTTTAAAACTACTAAAAACCAATTTGTAAGAGAAAATAATTTTTATTTGTATGTAGGCAAAAGTATTTTTTTTAACATAAATAGCATTCATAATAAATTTCTCGCAGAAAAATGAGTAAAAAGATAAGCAAAAATTTATATCAGATAAGACTAAATGAAAGAGAATAAGAATACGTGTGAATTCGATTTGCAAAAATTTGCTACATGATATTCACCCATGATATAAATGTTTCTATCGAAACGTCTGCATCGGCTTATATGTATATATATGTATATGCACACAAACAAACAAAATAATAATTTTGTTTGTTTGTGTGCTTAAGCTCTTTATCTATTTAGGTTTGAACTATTCATCTCGTTTACAAACGTTTTTATGAAAACGTCTGTATCGGCTTATATTTTTGTGTGGTTGCATATTTTTGAACAAGCAGAATGTGCGAGTACTACAAAAATTTTTTTTTGCTTTGTGTGCTTCAGTTCTTTACTTAATTATGTGTGAACTATGTTTTTATGAAAACGTCTGTATTGGTTTATATGCTTGATCCCAGGTAGCATTTTGTATCATAATCCAATCGTTTCCGAATCATCTTGACGGGAAAAATGACCGTATATGAGCTCATTTTTCGATCGTAAATGATACTCCCGTTGTGAGAAAATGGTACCCTACAGATGAATCATACAAAAGAATCAGTTATGATACGATTTGCTGATTATTTTTGAGCAATTTTCATATTAAATCATTTAAATCACCTTTATGCGGTTTGCATGATGTTCCTCTATTTTCAAGAAATCATTATTTGATCATATAGATGAATCATAAGTGAATCCTCTTTCAATCACCCAAGTGATGAATCACTTTTTAATCATCAAAAGCGATCTGTAGAGAATCATATAAGATATTTCTGCCAAAAATGATCACCCAAATGCTAGCTGGGTACAACCCAGCTCAAAAATAATCAGCAAATCGTATCATAACTGATTCTTTGGTATGATTCATCTGTAGGATACCATTTTCTCACAACGGGAGTATCATTTATGATCGAAAAATGAGCTCATATACGGTTATTTTGCCCGTCAAGCTGATTCGGAAACGATTGGATCATGATACAAAATGCTACCTGGGATTAGTTAAATATTTTTGAACAAGCAGAACGTGCGAGTATAGGATATTAAATGTGCTTGTTTGTGTGCTAATTACAAGTGTGTCTGGATAATTATTCTTGTATACCAATATTTTTATGGAAAACATTTTATATTAGGTTTGTTCACATATATTTTCGTAACAATATGAACAAAAGAGGATCTACCTGAATTGCATATACAAAGTACGGAAAAGCTTTGCATGAACTCTTTGACCTGATTACTGCCTAATTTTAAAAGTGGTAGTTGATTTTGAAAATATCATTTAAATTGTAAATTTTAAATTCAACCTGATGCTATACATAAATTTGCCGTGTACAATCTTTTGCTTTAGCAAGTTAGTTGTAGCATCTGCATTTTGCACTGACATGCAATTCAAGACATCGCACGAAATTCGCAACGAAGATTAAATGCTTTAAACTTGCAGTAGTCGCCGCGTCCAGTAAGACGACACGTCGAAAAAAAACTGAAATACAAAATTAAAAACGAAATTAAAAGAATAATGTTTGTTGTTTTTTTTGCTTCTTAATTCAATGTGACATAAATTATTTGAAAATGAAAAAAAATCAAACAAAACTTTTTTAAGTTTTTGGTGCTTCAATGTTATTTAGCTGATGTGAATTGAATGAAGATGATGATGATGATGATGATGTCGTTATTTGTTAGAATTATTCTTCAAATTTAATAATTATTGAGCTTATCCGTAATCTATCGTAGAAGTTGCTTTTGTGGAAGGCAACGATGGGGGTGGGTGGTTGGCTTAGCAGATTTTTAAATGCTATCACAATTATTCGTTATTGTTAATAACAATAATATTTTTTCTGCATACTTAAGCGAGCATATGCATGCTTTATTGCTTTATTGGCATATGGTGTAAACAGTGGCACCAAAAACTATATATAAGTGAATTTTTGAGAAAAATCTTCTTAACATGAAACATAAATATAAAAATATAAATTTAAAATTGTCTCATTAATTGAAAATTTGCATACATACGTACATATGTACGTATTGAAATTTATAAATTTTTCTATTCAGTTCTACTGTTACCACACTGATGTTGTTTTTTTTTACATACTTCTTTGTATGTAAAGATGAGTGTAGGTGGAGTTGCTTGTCACCACAATCATCATAATTTCAATGACAAACATTTAAAATTAATGCAGCATATTTTTTAATTGCTTTTTCAATATATTCGTGTAAAGGTTTCTTTCCAATTCCAATTCTATTGAATTGCATTAAAAAAAAAGTCCAGTTCATATTGATTTATGATAACAAGGGGAAAACACAAACCAACATCCAAATAAATAAAAAGAAATATTATAATACCTTGCCTGAGATAATTGGTACTAAAAATAAACTTTTGTTCAAATGCTAAATAAATTCGATAACATTTTATTTCATCTCCTCCAGCTCAGTTTTCTTCAAATATTTAAGCCATTACATAATACTAAGTTTATGTTTCATAAAAGAGTTTTTTTTTAAAGTGTTTATTGTTATTTAGCAGCAAATACATAGATGTGATTGAATTTTGAAAAAGAAGAAAAAAAAATATTCTAAATTTTGTTTTTAATTTACATAAATTAATTTTTCTCGTTTTCAAATTAAAATTTTTTATAACTATGTATGTAGGAATGTATCTATCTATGTATTAATATACATAAAATCTGATATTTATAACTTGTTTTTTTTTTTTTTTTTTATTATTTTATTGGAACGTTTCTTAATTGAAAGGTTTTTTTTTTAAATTTTGGCATTTTTTCTCATTTTGATTGTATGTTTCGCATAAAACAAAAGATTTAAGACACAAACGTGTTTCTTCATACATATTCTGTGTCCTCGCTCTCTCTCTCTCTCTCTCTCTCTCTCGCTCTAACTCACTCACTCTCGCTCTCTGTAATTTATTTGAAGCAAAAATAAAACAAGCAGATTCAAGCTATAATAATTTTTTTTATTGAAAATGAAGTTAAAAATTGTAATGCATTATTAATTGCAACTACGAGTAAAATCCTCTTGTATGTACAAGACATGATGTTTGCATTCAGCTAGAATTTTCGTTTTAATATTTAATAGTTTTAAATAAGTTGTGTATTTAAGTGCTATTAGTTGCATTACTATGACACTTTCCCATCAATGGCAAAGATATATTGATGAATTGCACTTCATGGTAAATTTTTTCTTTTAAATGAAATATTTGCCATTTGAATGCTTATTAAAGAAGAATTCATGACTTGGCGTAATTGGTCAGGTATCCATCCATCAGCACTTGTTATTATAATTAATTTTTTATTTTTTGCTTATTTAAAATAAAGTATATTAATATAGTAAATAATCCAAACTGTGTATAATTTGCGGGGGCTATGTGATTTATGTTTCAAATAATGCATTAAACACATTCACCACAGCAAGCTACCGACTACCAAATGTCAAATATAGAATACACATGTTTATATGAGAATCATTATTTTGAAGACAGCAAGGCAACACGGCGACAGGTTGTTGTCTATGCTGATTTTGACGTTGTACTCCAATTAAACTAATTTCTATTTCTTTGGCTACAATAAGCAAATGCAGTGTTGCCAGTATAGTACAAAATTTTGAATGAATTATATCGTACAATTATTTCATGTTATTTACCAGAAACAATATCCCAAAAATTGATGTACAGAATAACTTAATTAATTTTTTAACTTTTACGTGAAGTAAGTACATTTTAAAAGAGTAAATCATTTTTATAAATGCAAAATATATTTTAGTGGCAATACTGAACTATGTATTTGTACTTGGATATCAGGTGCAGATGGTGCTGCTGCAGTCTCCAAAATAATTAAGTAGCTGGCTACGAGACGACAAATGCTGCTAGCGGCATTTGAAGTCGTATGTTCGTGTAGCCTGCTGTGGTGAATGTGTTTAATGCATAAATTATACTTAGCTGCACGCCTGCCAGATTTGACGATTTATCTTCATTGTGGCGAAAATAGCAAAATGACGATTTGACGATTTTTTCCTTAAAATTGACGATTTGTTAAAACTCCAAATATGGCAGTTTTTTTTAATGAAAAATGGACTATTACAATTCAGGTATTACTTACCTTCTAGAAGATTTTGGTGTAATTTTGTCCATCCACTCTTTATTAGGGTTCCGTACACCAAAGATAAAAGAATTGTTTTCGCTACGCTGTCCGTCCGTCTGTCACATGGTATTTTCTTACGAGAACCGTAAGAGCTACGGACCTGAAATTTGCACACATTGTGTAGACCATTGGCCGCTACAACAAAAAATACATGAGAGTTAAAAATTAAATGGTGTTCCAAAACAAGCAACGACAAATTTAAAAATCCCATGTAATATACGTACAATTGTATGTATGTACATATATACACTTGAAATTTGTAACGTTAGTGAATTTTTATACAGACTACACTTCTTAACACTAAAATTAAAAAAAAAATTTAATTAAAGGGTGTTCCATCAGTTAATGCAATTTTGACTATGTAATTTTGACAACTTTCTGTATCTGGGAAACCGTAAGAGCAAAACTCTTGAAATTTTCAAAAACGGTAAAACTAAAAAATCCAAAAATTATAAAATCGCCAAACCGAAAAAATCGCCAAAATGAAAAAAGCACCAAATTAAAAAAATTTATAAAACTAAAATAAATCGCAAAAATCCGGAAAAAATTGCCAAAATAAAAAAAAATTGCCAAAATTAAAAAAATCGCCAAAATTAAAAAAACCCAAAAACAAAAAAATCGCAAAAAACAAAAAATTAAAAAAAATTTCTAAAACTAAAATAAATTGCAAAAATCCGGAAAAAATCGCCAAAATAAAAAAAATTGCCAAAATGAAAAAAATCGCCAAAATAAAAAAAACCCAACAAAGAAAAAAAATCGCCAAAATTAAAAAAAAAACCCAAAAAAAAAAAATCGCCAAAATTAAAAAATCCCCAAAACTAAAAATCGCCAAAATTAAAAAATAGCCCCAAAAACAGAAAAAAATCGCCAAAATGAAAACGATCGCCAAAATAAAAAAAATCGCCAAAATGAAAAAAATAAAAAAAGCCACATTAAAAAAATGCTCAAAACCGAATATACGGAACCCTTCGAGCGCGAGTCTAAGTCGCACTTTACTGAATTTATTTTATATTGTTGTCTGTGTAAATTGATATTCTCAAAAACATAAATGTGAAAAAAGGCAAGTTCGTATAAAAAAGTTCGGCCATCAAAAGCACTGAGACCAAAACTTGGACATAACTTGGCGCCTCTCGACATGAAAATATATTTCCTCTTATTTAGAAAAACATTCGGCCTGTCCCACGATGTCACCAGAAATCGTTCGATCGACAACTTGTATGGCAAACAGCAACAAATTTTCTAATGTTATTGTTGTTTGCAATACAAGTTGTCGATCGAACGAATTCCAGTGACATCGTGGGACAGGCCGATTAACCCGTATTGGGTATGCCGAGTCGAATATTCGTCTACGACAATTTTGTATTGGATTAAACAAACCTTGTACAAGTTTTCTTTATTCTATGACAAAATTCTCGTAGACGAATATTCGACTCGACACACGCAATACAAGTGATTATTTTTTAAATAAATTTTTTTTTAAATAGAAAAATGTATGTACTGAAATATATTCTACTAAATTCGAATTATTATTCTTCCTCCCACGTTTGTACTCCGTGGTTTTAATTTGTTCGCGAGCTACCTTAGATTTATCCATAATATTAGGTTCCCCATTTTCATCTATAAAGTCAATGCCTTTCAATAAGGGAGGCAGGCAATAGCCAAATAAGATGCAGCTCAGGAAGAGGATATACATTTTCATGTCGAAAAGCTCGTTATAGGGTTTAATTTTAGACCCATGGCTTCTTCGCAAAATTTTCTTGGAATTATATGTATGTAGATTTCGTTTTTACCCGGTCTAGTACACATTAAAAAATTCATTTTGATTTGTCCGATTTTTCTGAAGATTTTTCGAGTAAAAAATTACGATTATTTTTATAAATTATCGGTATTTCGACGATTTTTCGTTAATTTTATTTGGCAGCCCTGCTTAGTAGGGACTAATACTGTTACAACCAACCAAAATCGCCACGTTTGGCGAGAAATCTCCAAAAAAAAACACTTGGTTTTGGCAATGCGAATTTTGAAATGGCGATTGGAGTTTTACTTGACGATATTTGAACTTATGGACGATATTTTTGACCATACTTTAATGATTCCAATAATATAGAATAATTAATCAGAAATAATTCCTTAATCGGGCTTAAGCTTTAATCCCACTATCGGCATATTGTACCGATTTTCGTCGGCTCACTGAAATAAAGCCATAAGTTATAAATTATAATTATATTACTATACTATATAGTAGATCTTAAAAAAAGGTGTGTGGATTGGCTACCTGGCAGTTGTTTGGTTGTAGTTTTCGAAATTTTTCAATTAATGGGTTTTGTTTTGGATAAAAAATCTTGATAAATGTAAAAAAAAAATGGTGTAAATGGTGTAGATTTTCATAAAGATTTTAATTGAAATCTGCTAGATTTTGTTAAGGTGGAAATGCCCTATAAAAAATTAAATTTTCTCGATTAATTGACATGAATCGAAATTAGCTATTTTCATTATTTAATAAAATCAAATAATTAAAGTAGAATAAACTATAGTGAGTGTGGCTTTTCGCTTCTAACAAAACTAATCGACGATATATTTCGCTATTTTTGTCTTTACTTCGAAATACATTTTTAGCACCCGTCTCTCAAGCTAATTTAACCGTAATAACACATTTAATTCTAATTTGAAGATTTTTTATGGCTTTTTTGCCTTTTTGTATAAAAATTTTGACGTTGTTGTTGTGTTGCTATTTAAATTTTATACGAAATACTCGTAGCATTGTGTCCAATTTGGAATATGTATGTATGTATATGTATAATAAGATTTTCAACTTTAAATCAATTGAAAGTCATTAGCGGCTGTCTTATTTAAAGTTCAATAAAAATGTTCAAATAAATATTAATTTTAATTAACATATAAATTGCATGCAATAAATTTATTAGTGCATGCAGGCATAACAATCGTTTTAGGCGAAATTTACTTAAATGTTTTTTTTTTACCCATCATATACTCAATTGAATAAAATATAATGATACAAGTTTATAGTTATGAAATCCCTACAATGCTGATATGCTGATGATAAGGATTTATTTAGTAATATTGCTTTTTTTGAAAAACTTTGTGATTGGCACTTGATTCATATTCGCCGAAAGCATATGCAAATAATCTTTAATAATTGTCTTTGACATTTTATATTTATATAAATTTGTGTGGCCAGGCAGGCTAGCTTTTATTTTCCTAGTCTATCTATCTGTCGGCTTATGGTTTAATAAAAAAAAAAAACCAACAAAAAAAGATTATTTTATAATTTTACTTTATTGACAGTTTTAATGAATATTTTATACTCTTTAATACAAATTTATATTCATAAATTAATAAGTGATTAATTAAATATTATAATATTTAAATACTTGTGTTTTTGTGTATATTTTTTTTTTTTTGGCAAAAGTGTGTTTAAATAACCAATTAACAGGGTAGTAAAATTGCTATAGTTAGAAGAAAAAAAAACGAAAGTGAAAATTCGCACTAGAATTTAGTACATGCGGTACTTTACCAAATAATCTGGTATATTTTATGGACTGAGGGGATTGGGGAATTCAAACGGTAGTCATAAAGGTCATAGTGTCATAAGTGCTTATGACTTTATGAGTCACTGTAGTTTAAGTTTATATTTTACCAGCATCCTGATCATTTTACTACAAAAAACAGTGCATTGGTATTTCTTCAAAAAAATTTACGAAATCAAATAGAAAAAAAAATTTTGCAAGCTAAATTTTTAATAAAAAAAAAATTTTTCAGTTTTATATTCACAGGCCATATTTAAAGCCTTGTTCAGAAGAAGGCCAAATAAAACGGATTTCATTAATCACATCTTGCATTTAAACAAAGACCTTCTAATGCCATAAATTTCTTTGTCAGTTGATAATGAAAATATTACAAAATGTTGAGGTTTGAATAGGAATCCCGCGATAAGTGTTACCAGGTTAGAGTTTCGAATTTAAGTTGGCCTCACCTAGTCTGCCACCAAAATGTATGGCGTACACTCGCGCTGCTTGTTTTCTATAGTATAGAATTTTGACTAAATCCCTTCCTTCTCCAGTTCTAATGCAAATAACTCACAATTATAGGCATTCACAATAGATAATATGTTAACTTTATGCATTAAACACATTTACCACAGCAAGCTACCGACTACCAAATGTCAAGGGATAGAAAACGCATGTTTATATGAGAATGATTCTTTTGAAGACAGCAAGGCAACACGGCGACAGGTTGTTGTCTATGCTGTTTATGTCGTTGTACTCCAATTAAAGTAATTTCTATTTCTTTGGCTACAATGAGCAAATGCAGTGTTGCCAGTATAATACAAAATGTTGAATGAATGATATCGTACAATTATTGCATATTATTTACCAGAAACAATATCCAAAAATTTATGTAAATAATAAATTCAATAATTTTTGTACTTTTACGTAAAGTAAGTACATTTTAAAATATTAATTAATTTTCATAAATGCAAAATATATGAAAGTGGCAATACTGAACAGATGGTGCAGATGGTGCTGCTGTCGTCTCCAAAATAATTAAGTAGCTGCTAGTGGCACTTGAAGTCGTGTGTTCGTGTATCCTGCTGTGGTGAATGTGTTTAATGCATAAATCCCTTATTTCTCCAGTTCTAATGCAAATAACTCACAATTATAGGCATTCACAATAGAGAATATGTTAACTTTACGCAAACTATTTTTTTAACACTTTTCCATGATTTTAGGCTCTTCAGCTGCTGGCAACCAGGGTGACCGATGACATTTTTCAAAAAGTGTCACCAAATAGGGGATTTATCAAAAAAAAAAAAAAGGGTCAAAATTAAAAAAAACGAGAAAACTACAATAAACTTCTTATTTTTAATGTGTTATTATATAATTTATTTTGAAAAAAAGGGGGACAAAAAGGGAAAAAAGGTGGAAAGGCAGTCGAAAAAGTGGCAATTTGCCACTTTAGTCGGTCAAACGGTCACGCTGCTGGCAACAGCTGACTAATCAATAGACAGACAGTCGTATGTTTAATTTCTTATGAGGCGCAATGAAAATTAATTTATCAAGATCTCTCTTGCATATTAGATATGTATGTATGTATGTATTTGTAATTAAAACTAACACTTGTTGCACATATTTATCTTCAGCTTCTTCTTTTACTTCAAACAATACAACCTCTACATGAATGTTAGTTAGTTTGTAATTATTTAAAAGAAATCATTCGAATTTTGTTTTAATCTACAACAAAATTGAAGAATTTTTTTTGTTTTTTTTTTGAAGCTACAAAAACCTTTACCTACTGACCACAGACATTGTTAAAAAGCTATTAGAGTAAAATGTTTTTTTTTTTTGTTTAGCAAATATGAAAAAAGAAATATGTATAATTTAAATATTTATTTATAAATTTTTGCAAACCAGTACAGCAACAACAACTGCCAGAGCTTGAGGTTTGAATACATTTTATTCAATTAACACATGCGGACAAGTGACCTTTACAAGAAATAATAGTAATCGAATGGTGGTATCAATGTATCCATTGGTAAATTTGTATATACCATATACATACATACATACATACAAACATACATTCCGATTTATGGCCACATTCACACCGGGTGATATTTTTGTGCCGATGAATTTTATATGGTTCATTTGTGATTTATGATGGGAATGGTATTTGACTAATTGAGTTTTATTAACTCTTGATGTGTCAGCTGAAATTTAATTATAGTAATAAACTTTAAAATATTCAAAGTTTTATAGCTATTTTTAACTGTTTAGTATCCATTTTTTTAAGTCATCTTAATTAAAAAAAATTTGGGGCTTTTCCTAAATCTATCACTGATGCAGGACAGTGATAAGAGCAGCAAGTTGTTAAATGGTCGCAAATGCTACTCTGCAGTGATATATTTAAAAAAAAAATTACACTGCACCACAATTTACAGCTTTTTCCTAAATTATGGGGTTCCGACTACAATGGATTCTATAAGAGGAGATAAAAAAAGTGTCGGCGTGTTGAAAGGTCTCATCGGAATCTTGTTCTTCGTCCATAGGCAAGACGATACAATTGAAGCACAGCCGCGAATAACGTTGTAAATGACAATTTAAAAAAACCAGTTTTTTCACAGATTACCAGTAACATAACTCTCTTGCGTTGTTCAAACATCAAACCATCCAAAATTATGCATCTGATCGCCGTCAAAATACAATTACAATCAGTCAGTCAGTGGAAAACTTTGTAAGTAACTAATAAATCATGCAAACAAAATTGTCGAAAATAATTGATACATGTAGCAGAGATACAAAAAGAAAAGACAATGCTAGTTATCATTATTTTCGATACGCTAAGAAAATGTAAACGAGAAAAACAATCTTGCCTTAAAATACGTTTTGTGGCTCTCCTGCAAAATCATTATTCTGTCACTTAAAACGTTATTCGCGGCTCACCTTCAATTGTCGAACAGAATTAAGGCAGCCAGTCACTATTCTAGGTGCTGTTGCCATATAACAGATAGTACTGTTTTGACAAAGTCATTACGGTGAAGAGTTTAGATAGCTCAAAGTACCTCAGCATGGTACTTGAATATAGTATAGGGATAACTATATACAAAGATTGCAACCTATGTGCCTTGTTGGGTGGGCACATTTGTTTATTCTAAAAGGGTGCATGGGGGCGTTGGTCTGGCGTCTAACTCACAACCGGTGCTTGGCACACGTGAGATAAGGCCGTAATGGCAGGTGCTCACGGAAATCCAAGCACAACTGTTGTTCACGATATTAAAAAATATTAAGGCTTAATTTGTCATACAATATGATAAATAAAAGTTAACAAAGTCTACAAACAAGTGTTAATTATTTTTTTGTATTATATGAAAACGTAATTAACTTGGAATTAAATAATAAAAAAATTAGTGCTTACGTGTCAAGTGGTGGGCGGAGATCATTCAACACATTCCAAAATATTCCTTTTTAAACAAAATAATTTAAAAGACATTTGCTTTCATCGAACATATTGTGCCAGCTAGTAATTTATTTATTGTACAATATCAATTATTGCACAATAATATAGCAAATGTTATGGGTACCTTTAAACTGTCATTTAAAATATAATTGAAAAAAACTATTTTGTAGTTGTTATAATAAAAAATCGCTTAATTTTATTAGCTAAATACTTTTTTGTTTGTACTTTTAAAATTAAATTTGTCATATTATTTCTGTGCTTACATTATTTTTGTGGAGAATATCACTATTCCATGGCAACCAGATGAACAAGTTGTTTCTTTTGATTTGTGAAATAGAGTTTTTTCTCTCTTTTTTAAACTAAACTCTTGAAAAACACCTAGCACATTACATAAATAATTTAGCTAATCAAAAAATAGTAATTATAAATAAATATCACTATTTAAATCCTATTGCAGTGGTCTTTGCAAGTTTTAAGTCCAAATGATGTGTCATACAAACTTTTGTTAAATGTTCTCACACAGATTAAATTACAATGAAAAAGTCTCCAACATCTAAAAAATGTTGTTTCATTCATTATTCGCATTCTTGGTATTTATTTATTCTTTAACAAAATGAATGGAGATTGCATAAAATATTCTTCAATTGAGAGAAAAGTAACGCATTATGCATTAAACACATTCACCGCAGCAGGCTACACGAACACACAACTTCAAATGCCGCTAGCAGCATTTGTCGCCTTGTAGCCAGCTACTTAATTATTTTGGAGACGGCAGTAGCACCAGCTGCACCTGATATTCAAGTACAAATACATAGTTCAGTACTGCCACTTTCATATATTTTGCATTTATAAAAATTAATTAATATTTTAAAATGTACTTATTTCACGTAAATGTACAAAAATAAATCAATTTATTCTTTACATGAACATCTGGATATTGTTTCTGGTAAATAGTATGAAATAATTGTACGATATAATTCATTCAACATTTTGTGTTACACTGGTAACACTGCACTTCTTTGGCTCATTGTAGCCAAAGAAATAGAAATTAGTTTAATTGGAGTACAACGTCAAAATCAGCATAGACAACAACCTGTCGCGCTGTTGCCTTGCTGTCTTCAAAAGAAACATTCTCTTATAAATATGTGTATTCTATCCTTGACATTTGGTAGTCGGTAGCTTGCTGTGGTGAATGTGTTTAATGCATTAGTCGTTTATAAAGCGAGTTTTGATAATCAAAGAAAATAAACAACTTTAAAATCTGGGCTCGTATCGGCACATCTGTGATCGTATCGACAATTGTACGCCTGGTAATTACGTGCTACGTCAATCGTATGAACGTAGTGGCATCACGATATACGATTGCAAAAGGATCGTAATTTTCTCTAAAATTCACAATAGTTTTTAAGTTCCACAGCATTTTTAATTGTACTTTAAGTTCACAATAGATGTACAACTGTCAAAATAATTAAAAAATTTAATTAGATTTTACAAATGTAAATATAGAAACGGGATTGTTATTTTATTTATGTGCAAGTGTTAGCGAAGAAGATGAAAAAATAATACTGAAGAATCGGAGCAACCTATTGCCACTGTGATAATTCGAAAAATTTATTTTTACGTGAGGAGTTGTACGTTCACGGATGGGCCTGTTCGGAAATGCATCTATGCGCTGCATCTGATGCGCTTGTGTAATTACTTTGCGCAGCTGATACAAAAGAACTGATGCAGATGCTCAGACAAAAAAGTTCATTTGATTGCAATTTCGAACGCGAGAACATTAAAAGTGGACAATTAATAATTAACACATTTTTTGACTTGGATGAATGCAAAAATGAGTTGAAAGTATAATTAAAAATAATATTAAAAAAAAAATTATAAAAAACAATAAATTAACAAAATAAAACAAATAAATAACAAATCAAATATTTACTCATCTATTGCATCAGCAATTTTTGTGATTAGTTTTTGATGTTACTTTGCGCATCATATGCATTTTAGAACTCACCACTTTTGAAGTGTTGCCATCTGATGATTTTCAGAACGCACGACGCATCAGATGCAGCGCAGTGATGCATTTCCGAACAGGCCCCATGTAACAATTCGGGCCCTGATTTTGTAGCTTTTCTAAATGTATTTTCTAAAAATATTTCTATTGCTGAAAAATGTGCTACTTTTCCGTGGGACTATGTTTATTTAGGGAGTACAAAATTTCGATTTAAAAAGCCCAGTTCGAAGTTCAAGTTAAGTCTCAAGTCGACTTAAGCACTTATTGCTTTTTGTCAAAGATATATTTATGTTCATATATAGCGATATCTTTTCATATCTTTCATTTTATGACCTTTAATTGGCACTTGCAGCCACCGCACGAATTTAGGTTCACATGTTATTGAATGTTAAAAGACGTCATTGTGTTTTTAATTTCAAACTAAAAATTATGGCGCGTAGTCATAGTCAAAACAAAGTAGACTTTAAGAAGTTAAAACCAGTATTACCATACAAAATACTGGTTTTAATATCTTAAAGTGCACTTTGTTTTGACTATGACTACGCGCCTATTATGTGTTTAATTTATGTCCAGATTTGTTTTTTAACATCAAATTTCTGTGTATGCATGAGGTTATACTAACCGCAAAACATAAAAGCCTTATCATCAAGATTTAATATCATCAAACTGTTATGAATTATGAATTATAATTCAATGAAACTTTTTATTATTTGAATGACAATAAATACTCGTAAATAGTATGTATTAGTACATATGTATATAAATTAAATTAATTTTAAGAAATTAGATTGATTTCTTACAACAACTACGTCGAAATCCATGCTGGCCAACGAGAGAAATGTATTCGTGTAGGTGTATTCATTTATATAAGAAGCCGATTGATGTACGGCACTCTGGTGCCACTTTGGCCAGCTATGGTCCAAATACACTTAGGCTGAGTTTACATCTGGCATTTCTTGTGTGTCATTTGCCCAAAAAAGCGTAACCAACTAATTACTAATTGAAAACTGTTTGATTCAGACATGTATTTATTGATTTAAACAGTTTCCAATCATGTTGGACTCTATAAAATTGTATATTAGCTATGTATGGAACTATTTAACTTAATAAATACATGTGTGAATCAAACAGGTTTTCATTAGTAATTAGTGGTTACTCATTTTTTACGCTTGTGTGGCATTTGGTACACCGATGTAAGCCCGGCCTTACTCTGATATTTTTGTGGTTTTTATTAATAACAGCATACATATGTCCAAAAATCAAAATTTTTCAATAATGCCAAAAAAAAAGTTCCTTTTGCAGCTTATTCAAAAAAAGTAGAATTTGTGTTGTCGTTTTAGAAATAAATTCAGTAAAGTGCGACTTTGACTCGCGCACGAAGGGTTCCATACGTTGGGCTTTGAGCATTTTTTTTTAATACAGTGTTTGTTACGTTTTTTCAGCTGAAATAATTTTTTTTATTGTTTTTCGCTTTTTTCTCGTTTTGGCGATTTTTTTAATTTTGGCGATTTTTTTTAATTTTGGCGATTTTTCCGGTTTTCCGCGATTTAGAATTTTTTTTTAATTTGGTGCTTTTTTTTCGTTTTGGCGATTTTTTTTTGATTTTGGCGATTTTTTTCGGTTTGGCGATTTTATAATTTTGAGATTTTTTTGTTTTACCGTTTTTGAAAATTTCAAGAAGTTTGCTCTTACGGTTTCCAAGATACAGCAAGTTATCAAAATTACATAGTCAAAATTACATTAACTGATGGTACACCCTCTAATTAAAATTTTTTTAAGTTTTAGTGTTAATTGTTGTAGTCTGTATAAAAATACACTAACTTTACAAATTTCAAGTGCATATACATACAATTGTATGTATATTACATGGGATTTTAACATTTTTCGTTGCTCGTTTTGGCACACCCTTTAATTTCCAACTCTCATGTATTTGTTGTTGTAGCGGCCAAGGATCTACACACTCTGTCCAAATTTCAGGTCCGTAGCTCTTACGGTTCTCGAGAAAATACCCTGTGACGGACAGACGGACGGACGGACAGACGGACAGCGTAGCGAAAACAATAGGGTTCCTTTTTTACCTTTGGTGTACGGAACCCTAAAAAACGATATACATACTTGCATTCATGTTTTTGAAAAATTTCTTAGAACTTTGCAAAAAGCATTTCAAATATCACAATTTGACATTATAAACTTGAAATGAGAAATGTTTAACATACGTTGTTATTAATGAAAACCACAGATTTGCATTTGAGGTAAACAGCTTTGAAAGCTCTTAAATTTTTTCTTGTTTCTTTGCAAAGTAAAATCAATCATTTTTGTTTCTCGCCAAAATCTAATTGCCTGTTGTGCTCTCTTCGGTGTGAAAGCACAAAAGCTCTTTAAAGTTTTCACATATATGTATGTACATATGTAGCTTGGAAGTAGCTGATTTACAATATACAGAAGAAATGCTTAACAACAACAACAACAACAATATGCAATAATATGAATAATAAAGCAATTAAAATTATTAAAAAGCTACAAATGTAAAAAAAAGTTTAAAAATTTAATTTTTTTTATCAAATCTCTCGTACACAATTTGTTTCAAGTGTAACAACTTGTTCAAACATTGTCGTTCTATGGATTTATCTTAATGATTAGTTAAACTCTCAGCAGATGGCAGTATGACTGCAGATGCTCATCATAAATTTTGTATAGAAATTATGTTGGCGGAGATAATTTTTGATGATGTTACGAATATTAACAGTTGTAATGCTGTCAATTTGGCATAATTCAAACAAAAATTATTTGACACTCTTAACAACAACAACAACAACAAGAACAACAACGACAACAAAAAATAAATAAATTACGGAAAAGCATGGGATGGATACTTTGTGAAACACAGAGACTTCTTATTAAAAATTTAATGACCACGTTTTTTTTCGGTTTTAATATATTGTTTTAAATTTTTATTTAGTTTTTAATTCTCTTTCATTGTTGTTGCCGATTTTATGAACGAATATGCCATGGACATCAGGTGCGTTAAATTAATAATCAGGTTTCGTAATATATTATCACAAATTTAATAACAATTTATTAGTTTGTGTTGATTTTTACTTTTCAAGATCAAAGACAATAATTTCCATTACCCAATACTGAAGAACATCGATATCATCATCAGTAGCAGCAGCAGCAGCAGCAGCAAAAGCAGCGGCTGCAATCGCAGCAGTTTCATCGATATTTAACGAGTAGTGAATGCTGTAGGCCGAAAATTCATTAACATGTCATGTCAAAATAGAATTCTTGATTTTGAATATTAATTAATGACATGACATATTTAGTTTGTTATAATACAAGTTTAATATTTTTAACCAAATAAATACTAAAATATTTAAAAATACTTGGCTTCATATATTTGTTTAATAAAATTCTTAAATATGCTTGCAGATAATTACAATTAAGTGTTTTAATTTCTTGAATTATGTACATACATATGTATTTAAATATAATGATTTTAATGTCATTGAATTGGCCATAATTTTGACCTGATTATTTTTATAAACATACATACATTCATACATACATATGTATGTACATACATACATACATACATATATACCCACATATTCTTTTATTTATTTTATTTTGGTTATAATGGTGCTATACCGAATCTGTTAACCGCAGTAATTCATTATCAGTATTATAAAAGTTGTTTCTTTTTGCATTAATATATTTTTTATTTTGTTTTTTTTTTTTTTTTGAAAATGTCAATTCATGTTTTTGAAGAATTATGCAATATTGAAAAAATAGCAATTAGCATTAATAATATTGCGAAACCTTCACGAATGCAACGTTGAGTGAAAAATCTTAAAAAGTTCATTACCATTCAGGGGAGTTTCATAAACTGTCACATCAGCTGATTTTCGTCTGTCTTCAGACAACCTGAAAAATGCGCCTAATTGCAATAGGCAATTTGTATTCGTATAACAGAAAAGTAAAACGAGTTTTGGATAAGTGATCTTTGAAAAAAAAATTCAGAGGGGGACATATTGAAGTTAGAAATAATATTGGGCTATGCTGGAAAGGCTTTTAAAATTCCATTCAAATGTATTGGAAATTCTACTGATTTTGAAAGCTATAACTTGACGTTTTCAATAACACGTACAACGCTAGAAGTGATAAAGGTTTTCATCAAGGTAGCGCTAAAATGAGACCCCTTTTGCACATGCAAAGCTTGCTTCCAAATTATTGTCATAGACAAAAATTAACCTAAAATAAATTCAGGAAAGTGTGACTTTGACTCGCGCACGAATGGTTCCGTACGGACACTACATATGTAATACTATACGAACTTTAGCCTATACTCGTACAATCGAATATCTTACCTGATGTTAAAATTTTTTAAAAAAAATTTTAAGAAACCGGAAAACTTTATTTCGGTTTTAGGCGTTTTTTTTTAGTTTTGGTGCTTTTTCATAGTTTCTATTTTAGTTTTGGCGTTTTATCAGTTTTTGGCGATTTATTTTAGTTTTAGCGATTTTTTTATAGTTTTGGCGTTTTTTTTTTCTTGTAAAATTTTTTTCGGTTTTTTACGTTTTGAAGATTTTTTAAATTTTAGGATTTTTTAGTTTTAGCATTTCTGAAAATTTGAACAGTTTGTCTCTTGCGGTTTCCAAGATACAGCAAGTTGTCAAAATGACATTAACTTATAGAATACCCTTTAATTCTGATTTTTGAAATTTCAATGTTAATTGTTGTAGTCTGCATAAAAATGCACTAACTTTGCAAATCTCAAGTGTCTATATATACATTGGGATTTAAAATTTTTGTGGCTCGCTTTACAATACCCTTTAATTTATAGCTGTCATATATTTGTTATAGCGGCCAAAGTTTTACATGTTCTGTGATAATTTCAGGTCCGTAGCTCTTATGGTTCTCGAGATAACAGCCTGTGACAGACAGGCAGACAGACAGACAGACGGATGGCAACAAAAACAATAGGGTTCCTTTTCACCTTTAGTGTACGGAATCCTAAATAAAGACAAATTGCATTCACAATAGAGGAAAGAAAGAAAACTTGAGAAATCTCTCGTGGAATTTTTGTTTGTGATTGGGTTAATTTCTTGTTTACTTTTTCATCACAAATAATGATTGCGTTTCTATTTAAAATAAATTGCTCTATTGCTCTATTTGGTATTATTATAAATTTATATAGGTATATTTGGAGTATTCAAACGCTAGTCTTAAGTGTCATAATGTCTTAACATTCTAAAATAGTTTAATAGTTAAAAAAAAAGTCATACATAATGAATTGTATGTTGTTTTGTCATAACTTCATGTAGAAATATGAGAGAGTTTACCAAAGGAATTGAGAAAGGGAAAGAGAGAGAGAGAGAGAGAGAGAGAGAGTAAGCATTATACAAATATGCTAAAGGTTTAATCAGACGTGCCACACCAAAATGCCATAACCAATACTCAATTGGTTACTATGGCTATGGCGTTACTCTACGTCTCCACCTGGCATGAAATTTTGCTGTAACTTGAAGTTATAACTTAGTTGTTCAAACAAATGCACTAACAATAATCTTATAACTTGAAAAAAGCATTAACTTGAGCACTCTGCACTTAACATTAACATGAAGTTAATGTTAAAGTTAGTCATTTCATGTCAGGTGGAGACCGCGAGTTATGACGAGTCACCTATAGTCAAAAATAGTGTTGCCCATTAGTTTGGTTCGCACAGCTGTTTTATGTATACGGTTGTGGTGATGCCAAGTTTAATTTAGGCTTAAAGCAAAAGTACAAATGCATATGTACAATATTTGAGGCTATCAGCGCAGAAGTGGTGTAACCCACATTAGTTTTTTGGTTGCTGTTCTGGTGCTAAATACATTATTTACATTACCAACTTTCAAAAAAAAAAGTAGAGTAAACCACCGTTTGGTATTCTAAAGAAAATGAGGCTGAAAAGTCGTTTTTGCGCAGATCATAATATTGGAAACTGAAAAAGCAATTAAATAATTAAAAAGAGCAATTGTTTAAGTAAATTGATATGGGTTTCACAACTTCTACGCTGATGGCCTCATTTATAGTTATAAATTATGAGGGGTTGCTCACAGCAGTAATTTTTTTTTAACATATTAATTTATGACTACCATTTGAATACCCCAATTATATTATATGTGACGCGCAAAATAGAAAGGGACCTAAGGGTAAAAACCTGGTTTGTTTGTTTACGTGAATCTTTGGTATACCATCACTGAGCGTGTTGGTATTGGTTTCATTTGAAAGCGACACATCTCATAACGCCAGGAACGTGTTGGTCAACCTTGAAAACGCACGTAGGTCGTCCCTACCTCTTGTTTTGTATAGTTGGTTATTACTGTTTTCTACCTAGCGCGCTGTTTCCATGAGTTTGTAATCAATTTTGCTCGCGTTTTTTCGAATCCAGGTTTATTTTCTGAAATTATTAATTGTGAATTATAATAAATACTCATTTATAATAATCGTGAATATCAATCTGTTAGTACGAAAACTTTTTCACATAACCTTATTATGTTATTCGCGAAAATAATTTAAAACTAATAACATTCTTACTGACTGTTTTAGAATGAAATGGTGGACGAATTCGAAGAAATAGATTTATTTTATCGCTTAGAATCGTCGACTTCAATTTCATAAAATGCGCATATATCTGGGTGGGAACACTTTTGGGGTATGGGATCGGTCTCATTCGATGCTCAGATGTTATCCACATCAAAAAAAAGTGAAAATTTATTTTTTTACCCTTATGTCCCTTTCTCTATGCGCTGACACATATATTTAATATATCTTATTCAACTATTTGTTTCTAAAAAACATTTTATGTATAATATTTTCTCTTAAACTACAAATACATACACACATAGATAAATCCATGTTAACACAACATTTGAATGCAAGGCACTGAAAAAATGTCAAGTTCCAAAGTATTAAATTACATGATTAAATAAATTCTAATAGAAACAAACAAGAATTCCTATTAACTAAAACTAAAAGTGAAAAAAAACTTGACGTTCTTAAGCCAGTGTTAAATCGGCTCACGGAATTCTATTTATAAAGTCACGGAAAACAATTAAAAACGTTTATTTTTTCTACTTTATTGGAACGATATAAATATTTTACAATACAACGGTATGGATTTGTGTAATAAAATAAACTGCCTAATTATTTAAATATGCCAATTTCAACAAAAATTATAACAAGTAAGAGCAGTATTCAGATTCGTTTGAACCGAATTTTATATACCCTTCACTGCGATAATTTCATATATTATTTTCTTCACAAAAATTTTGTAAATGTTGTGATTAAAAAAACTTAACTGTAGAAAGGTTCTCATCAAGTAAAAATTATGTATTTATTATGTGAAATTAGTTTTAATATATTTGACACTCTTTTTTTTTTTTTGTTTTCCATGTAAATTGCACTTCGATGAGGTGAAAATTTAATTAGTGATGGTTTGAAATATTTATTGCAATTGAGAAATTTACTAAAAAGTAAAAGCAACCATTCGCGCACGTACGTTGGGCTTTGAGCATATTTTTAATATGGGTTTTTTTGCGCTTTTGACGTTTTTGCAGCTGAAATGATTTTTTTACTTCTTTTTTTCGCCTTTTTCTCGTTTTAGCGATTTTTTTTTCAGTTTCTGGTGTTTTTTTTAATTTTGGCGATTTTTTTTTTATTTTGGGGATTTTTTTCCATTTTGGCGATTTTTTTAATTTTGGCGATTTTTTTAATTTAGGCGATTTTTTCGGTTTCTTGCGATTTATTTTCGATTTAGAATTTTTTTTAATTTGGCGCTTTTTTTTCGTTTTTAGCGATTTTTTTTTGTTTTGGCGATTATCTTTTCGGTTTGCCGATTTTATAATTTTGGGATTTTTTTGGTTTTACTTATTTTGAAAATTTCAAGAGTTTGGCTCTTACGGTTTCCAAGATACAGCAAGTTGTCAAAATTACATAGTCAAAATTGCATTAACTGATGGTACACCCTTTAATTTAAACTTTTTTAAATTTTAGTGTTAATTGTTGTAGTCTGTATAAAAATATACTAACCTTACAAAATTCAAGAGTATATAAATACAATTGTATATACATATATTACATGGGATTTTAACATTTTTCGTTGCTCGTTTTGAAACACCCATTTAATTTCCAACTCTGATGTACTTGTTGTTGTAGCGGCCAAAGGTCTACACACTCTGTCTAAATTTCAGGTCCGTAGCTGTTACCGTTCTCGAGTAAATAGCCTGTGACGGACAGACGGACAGCGTAGCGAAAACAATAGGGTTCCTTTTCACCTTTGGTGTACGGAACCCTAAAAATTAAAAACTGATAATTTTAAAGAAAAACATCTTAAAAAACTGCGAAAGAAAACAAATAAATCTGCACATTTGGCAACGCTGTTGCAAAGTAAACTGTAAATTTTGCATGTGGAAAAACAACTTGGCGCGTTGAAACTTAAAAGACAAGGTTGGTTGCTAAGGTTGCCACTCCTTAACAGAGTAATTTTGTTCAAACTACTGTTGCCATCTGTGTTTTAGGTCGGCTAACGTTGGCACCACGCTCTTATCATTTATATTTTTAATAATAAAAAAAAAGAATAAAAAAAATAAACAAATTTAATATACACATGTATATGTATTTACTTTTCTTGATATTATTTATATGTTTTCTTTAACACCCGCAAACTCTTTTACTTGTAACAGTTGAACTGAGCTAAGTTCTTCGTCTTCTTTACAAAAAATCAAGCTGTGTTGATAGCATTATGGGATTTTCAAAGAAAATGTTGCCAATATGTATTTTTTTGCCTTTAGTGTAGTACCACCAAGAAGTTTAAACTACCACTCAAAAACGTCAAACTCAATTAATGTTAAACTAAATTACTCGTAGTTTTCAGGCTAGCTAATTTTAAAAAAGAAATTAAATTTGATTTAAAAGTTTGCCCTTTATGTTCTTGGGGAATGCCTTTTAGCTAAATTTTTCGTATGGAATATAATGGGTGTTTTTTATTGAGGTATAGAACTTTAAGTTGGCATCACTTTTTTAACTGGCGGCTGTCAGCTGTCAAGTGATTAATATTTAGTTTGGTTTGCCATTTCATCATGAACAGGTTGACAAAAGAACAACGCTTGCAAATCGTGCAAATTTATTTCGAAAATAATGGTTCAGTTCGCGAAGTTTACCGCAAGCTCCGTCCATTTTATGGTCGACATAATCGTCCATCAGAGCAATTAATTCGGTTAACCATGGATCGTTTTCGCACTACGTTTACTCTATGTGATAATACGCATCCGCAGAGACGTCGAACAGTGCGCACCGAAGAAACAATTGCCGCTGTAGAGCAAAGTGTTGAAGAGGACCCGAATGAATCGATTCGCCACCGTGCACAGCAATTGAAGCTTTGTCCATCAACTTTATGGAAGATTTTGCGCAAAGATCTTGGCTTGCGACCTTACAAGATCCAGCTTGTGCAAGAATTAAAGCCGCGAGACCATGCAATGCGTCGTGATTTTGGTGTATGGGCCGAAAATGAGATTGATCTCGATGCTGATTTTCATCGCAAAATTTTGTTCAGTGATGAGGCTCATTTTTGGTTGAATGGCTACGTAAACAAGCAAAATTGCCGCATTTGGAGTGAAGAGAATCCACGTGAGACCCTTGAGACGCCATTACATCCACAAAAACTGACTGTTTGGTGTGCTCTATGGGCTGGTGGAGTCATTGGGCCATACTTCTTCCGAAATAATGCTGGAGAGTCAGTTATCGTTAATGGAGACCGGTATAGAGCCATGATAACCGACTATTTTGTTCCCGAATTGGATGGCATGAATGTGGATGAGTTGTGGTTCCAACAAGACGGCGCTACATGCCACACAGCGCACGTCACAATCGATTTATTGAAGGAAACATTCGATGAGCGCATAATTTCGCGGAATGGACCTGTCAATTGGCCACCAAGATCGTGTGATTTGACACCATTGGATTATTTTCTTTGGGGATATGTGAAGTCGCTCGTCTACGCCAACAAACCAGAAACGTTAGGGGACTTGGAAGCCAACATTCGTGGCGTTATTGCCAACATACGGCCCCATATGCTCGAAAAAGTGGTTGAAAATTGGACCTGTAGAATTGGCTTTATTCGAGCCAGCCGCGGCGGCCACATGCCCGAAATCATATTTAAACATTAATGGCATAAAATTATCCTTCCAATAAAGCCAAATTGATGGACATTAAAACGATTTTCTTGTGTTTTATTTCAATTCGAAGTTCTATACCTCTAAAAAAACACCCTGTATTATCGAGGGAAATAAAAATTTTTTGATTATTTTTATTCCACATACAAAGATTTTAGTTTAGTTTTAGTAAAGCAATTTATTTATTTTTTAAAACTGTGACATTTTTAGACATAAAATTGTTTTCGCTTTTTAGTGAAATTGAATTAATAGTATAAATTCACACACACACACACACACACACACCCATATATTCTAATTTATTTAATTACAAGCGAATGTTTGCTCGAATGGCACATGTAATAAATCGCATTACGCCTAAGCTGTAGAGTATAAATATAACTTAAAATATTTTGATTAGCATATTTTCACACATTTTTTTAATAAATCTGGGAAATTAGCTGGAATTAAAATCAAAAAATATGTTTTTGTATATACTCGTAAATATTCAAATTAAGTGGTTTGATTAAATTTTGAATTGTCAGTTTTTATGACCATTGTAATAAATAATAAAAAGATGTTTTTTTTATTAGTGCCCTTGAATTTGAAAATTCAAAATTATTATTTGAATAAACTTCTTATAAATTAGACAAGAATTTTTTGTTCAGGATGTGGTTATTGACATCCTCGTTTTTTAAGGGTGTGGCGTTCAATAATGGCATTTCTTATATTTACATATGCTTGTCATAAATAAATTAAAGAAACCAGTTTTTCTTTTGACGTCAAACTAATGTCAATGAATATTTATTGCCAAACATTTTTGTTAAGAGTTTTTGTTTTTTTGGAATATATAGTTTGACGGCCGTAAAACGGAAAGAAAGAATGGTACACAGAGAAAACAGTGCCTACTAAATACCTCATAAAATAGAACTTAATTAATAAGAAATCTCTATGGTTTTTTTTCAATAAGGAAATCTTATTAATTTCATAGGGAAAACCTTTTTGAAAAAATCAAGAACAAATCTTCTAGTTTTTATTATGTTATCTTATTGATTTTTTCAATAAGGTTTTCTTCTTGTTTTTATTTGGCGACCTCATAAAAAAAATTGTGTCGTTATTCTCTGTACTTATGTATTTTCATTTAAATTCTATACCATATACATACATATGTATTTATGTATGTATGTAGCATATTGTGCATGTTATTTATTTATAAATACATACATACACATGTTATATTCTTAACTAACCTACTCGCCAAGTATTGAACCAGCAAACTTCTGACTGATAGACAAGCACTCTAACCAATATGCTAACAAGCAGCCTGAATAACCGTTGAAATTATTGTGCAAACATTCTTACACAAAAATGAAAAAGATCATAACAAAAATGTCTCTGTGTCTACTTACAGATATGAAATAACAAGACACCTCATAAAATCAAGAATATTTCCTTATTAAAAAAATCAATAAGATGCTTTACACATAACCATATAGGAACCTACTAAAATCAAGAAGAAAACCTTATTGAAAAAATCAATTAAATATCATAATAAAAACAAGAAGAAAACTTTTTTAAAAAAATCAATAAGGCAACCTAATAAAATCAATAAGAAATCCCTATAGTTTACAATTTATAAGAAAACCTAATAGAATCAAGAAGTTTTTCTCTATGGATTGTTTTTTTGGTGCCAAAAATAACGGAAATTGAGTAAAAAAAGTTGTGAATAATAAGATTTCTTCTTGATTTTATGTGGTTTTCTTCTTGATAAAATTAATAAGATTTACCACATAAAAACAATAAGGAAAATGTATGAAAAAATCGTCGCTTCTTTCTGCTGGTATACCACTTAGCCTAAAAACGTTTTATAGAGAAAATCTTCTTGATTCTATGAGGCAGTTTTTTCTCTGTGTAGAAGAGGGCAAATAGTGTATAAGACAACCCATGATACAATAATATAAAGGTACAACCACATTTGACGTATAAAATTAATTTTGACTTTTACCAAAATTGTTTGATTGCTGTTTTTTTGTAAAGAGAGAGCAAAACGTTGCCACACGAAATTACGGGGAACTTTTTTTTAGGAATGTTTTTGGAAATGTGTAATTTTTAGTTTAGAAATTATAGTTTAATACACATTTTTTTAAATGTTATATTAATTGGATACGTGGATAACGAAATATGTATGTGTATAATATGATGTAGAATGGATGAGCGTGTTTCATGCATATAATACACATTTACATACACTTCGTGTGCAAATTCATTGCAGCTTACAGTAAGAATTAATGCTTTTTTGATGGGCTACATCTGAATAATCTGAACAAAAAAAGACATGCAAAAGCAATAGTTAATGCATGGGTTCTATTGCTAATGAATTGGTTCAATTTAGGTGCAGAACGCATGATTTTAACACAGGCGTCTCATTGACGAGCATGGGCTAACATTTAGCAAAACTGCTCATCATTCAAATGAGTGCTTAGAACAAATGATACGTTTATTCGTTTATATATACATACAGTACTGTGCAGAACAAAAGCAACAAAAACCCTATTTGACTTAAGATTTAAATATTTTAGACATTTGATTATTTCAAGCAGCTCTTTTCACAAACTTTTGTAGGCATTCATACTAGAAAACGAATACGTATTTTAATTTTTTAATATTAATTTTTAATATTGATATTTCCTGAAATATAAAATAACTAATATTCTCAAACCCATGTATCGAGATTGTGCAGAACAATAGCAACAAAATTGAAAATGTCATAATTACCAAAAAACTCTTTGATATATCCCTATAATTCCAAAGTCCAACAGGCTTAACAGTACTTATTAGTCCTTATATTAAATATTAAAATGCTTTTCTCAATGTTATTGGTGCTGCTTGATTTAGCAAGAATGGGGAAGAGTAGGTATTGCTGAACTTTCTAATATTTAAAAAATTAATCTAAAAACATTAGATAAGCGGCTGTTACTTATTTAAAAGTGTAATAAAAATATATTTCTAGTTTGCTGATGGATAGGTCGGCATAATAATTACGTATTGAGCAGTTTTGGGTACCACCACGAAAAACGTCCGCAGGTTATCATAGAAAAATGCATTTCAAATAATCCAAAAGCTCGTTTGCTGTTTCTAGTGAGGTTATAATATCTCGAAATTAGAGTGTGCATTATTGTACAACTCGAAACCGTGCCAGGGAAGGCAATTGAAAAAGTTACATACTAAGAAAATACTATAGTTGACCAAGAGATAGATACTTAAAAAAAATCCAGGTAAATCTTGTATTTAGTTCATACAATTTTATTGTTTTTTTGCTTAAAACGGAGTTCAGTAGTACACACCATAATTGAATCTTAATAAAATGGGAAACCAATGTTTTTATTGAAGAATTCAAGTTCCATATATGGAATTGGTATATCATCTCTTCAATGCGGCGCTTGCCTAGCAAACCGTTTTCGCCACGAAATGTTAAAATGAGTTTTAAGCATAAAAGCGGTTAGGTGATTTTGATGTCTTATTTTCCGACGTATAAAGTTAGACCATTCCCGAAAATTTGTAAAAAAATATCCTTGAAATAAAAATTATTTGGCATTTCGAGTGGAATATGACTCTTTTATGGGTGTTTCAATGCGGTAGTATTCCATAACATACTTGGAGGTTGGAAAAAAAGTCAGGAACATTTATTTAATTCCAATCCTCGCTTTACCGACAAACGCAGCTTTCTCGATCGCCATTGCAAACCTCTTTGCAAGAATCCGAAGGAGTGTTTTCGGAAAATGGATCCTAAATTGCAACGAACACTTCAAAATTCCATTAACTTAGCCAAAATGTATTCCTTAATACATAATAAATAATATTTGAGAATTTATCCACGTTGATATCCACGTATAATGAAAAAACTAAAGATTATAAAAAAAGGATTAATTTGTTGCTTTTGTTATGCACAGCTTCATATCAAAGTCTGGACTATTTTCTATAACTTTCGAAACCCCAGTTTTTTTAAGAAAGATTTTATTCAATACGATACATAGGGCATATAAATACAAATAAATTATGCTCAGAGTTTTTGTTGCATATGATGTATATTCTGAAATAATCGTGTCCATTTATTTTTGGGGAGTTTGTTGCTTTTGTTTTGCACAGTACTGTACATATGTATGTTTAAAACAGAACATAACGAAGTGCCCGCGGGTGGCCTTTTGCTTATAATTTTAGGCTCTAAGCAGGCATACTCTGATGATTGTACTCGTATTTGAGGCAAACAGCTTTGAAAGCTGTTAAGTGTGCTGTTGTTTCCTTGCAAATTAAGAGGAAGTATTGTTCTCGCCGAGATCTGATTGGCAATTGTTCTCTCGTCGGTGTGAAAGCTCAATAGCTCTTTTAAAAAAATTTGCACATTGTGCATATGACTTGTACGCACCTGATGTAAAGCAATAAGCCAGAGTAGTACGAAGAGAAAGTCCCACCCTTGATTCAGAGGCTTTTCCGTTGGTAATTTCCCTTCAATTGTTTATGCTGATGTAAATATTTTTTATAATTATAATTTAAATACATATTCTTCAATATTTTTCAATAAATAAAAAAGAACGTCAAGAAATTAATCAAAAACTCGGATTTCATAAATTAATAAGGTAGCATTAATTTTGAGAGTAAAAAATTGTCGGCACAAACGTCAGAAGGTTAATATGGCGACGAAAAGAGAGAACGGTTGTACCTTTATATTATTGTATCATGAGACAACCCAACATATCACACAATAATCAAACTTCAATACAGGTTGTAACTTATTTTTCATATCAATGCTTTTCCATACTAAAATAACAAGTGCAGTATTTTGTGTACGGAATAAAACATTAAGGGTTTTCATGAGAACTCTTAAAATTTCCATTTGTGCAATTGGGCAAATATGCGAAGCACGTTATCAATTTTTGCGCAAAGTATTAAGTCTTATTAGTCTTTACTTATTATTGCTGTTCCATGCTGTCACGTTCTATTGCTAAAATTTTAATAGTTGATTTTGCTGTAATATCCAGGGAAACCGCAAATATGCAATTGCATATTTTTTCTTGTGTGACATATTAATGCGGAGATAAGATATTTATCCGTTTCAGAACTTTTTATGAATTTTGACATCGATTCGTTAGTGCATATTTCTGCATATTTTTGTATATTGTACCTTTTAAATCATGTTTTTGCTTATATCTGTCTTAAACGCATATTTTTAGAATATTTTGTGATTTTTAGAGCATGATTTATTTTTATTTTAGGGCATATTTTGATACTTTATAGAATTTTTTGATTTTAATATGCTTACAAGCTTACGTGTTGGTAAAAATTTTTATTTTTATTTTTCGTCATCTAAATCTCATTACCAATGTATAGTGTATAAATTTTTCTTATATATAACGCAGTTATTACAGACGTTAATTTCAATAAAAAAAATTCGGTTTTGCTATTTGTAACGGACTCTGCCCCGAGTAGACGTTGAGGGAACATTGTCAATATATAAAAGTTTATTAAGATGTGACAGACAACAATTTTTATTTGAATATCTAGGTGAATATTTTGTTGTTTATTGCAATTAAAATTATAAATAAAAATCTTGTCTTATGTATCCAAAACACAGTTCCAAAGTTTTAATTCTGTCTGATATCGTGACCTCTATTGAAATTGAAGTTAAATTTTTACGAGAGTATTAAAAAAAATAATAATTTTTATTCTTATGAATTGAATAGGCTAAAGTTCGTAACGCTTTTTAAGCCAAATTACATGTGATAATTATTAATGAACAAATAACATTAAAGTTAGTTGTAAATATTCTGACAACAACACATAGTTGAACGGAACAGCCAGCCGTTTTCGAAGGCCACTAAACCTTCCTCATCAGCGTTCTTCTGTGTTTTGGTCCACTGTGTGTGGTGTCAGTTGATGTAGATGTCTGCCTTATATACGTAACTTTATTGCAAATGGAATATGTGAATTGGTTTGATTCATTGCATTTCAATTTGCTAATGTGTTTCGTAATGTATACGCAAGTTACCATCTATATATATATACCATCTTCTATATATATTACCATCTTCTATATATATTACAACAGTCTTACCATTGTCGTTTTGTTCCTTACTAACTATACACATGTTTGTTAATTTGCTTATTTTTTTTTTTTTGTTCTACTTAAGACAAACTTTTTTGGTTTGTTACTATTAAGTATATTTTTTTTATTTTTAATTTTTGCCACAAGCCAATGACTATTAATTAGTTAATTTAATTATTATTTTTCGAACTGTATTTGTTTCTATATTCTTATGAATTGAATAGGCTAAAGTTCGTAACGCTTTTTAAGCCAAATTACATGTGATAATTATTAATGAACAAATAACATTAAAGTTAGTTGTAAATATTCTGACAACAACACATAGTTGAACGGAACAGCCAGCCGTTTTCGAAGGCCACTAAACCTTCCTCATCAGCGTTCTTCTGTGTTTTGGTCCACTGTGTGTGGTGTCAGTTGATGTAGATGTCTGCCTTATATACGTAACTTTATTGTAATTTGGCTTAAAAAGCGTTACGAACTTTAGCCTATTCAATTCATAAGAATATAGAAACAAATACAGTTCGAAAAATAATAATTAAATTAACTAATTAATAGTCATTGGCTTGTGGCAAAAATTAAAAATAAAAAAAATATACTTAATAGTAACAAACCAAAAAAGTTTGTCTTAAGTAGAACAAAAAAAAAAAAAAAAATAAGCAAATTAACAAACATGTGTATAGTTAGTAAGGAACAAAACGACAATGGTAAGACTGTTGTAATATATATAGAAGATGGTAATATATATAGAAGATGGTATATATATATAGATGGTAACTTGCGTATACATTACGAAACACATTAGCAAATTGAAATGCAATGAATCAAACCAATTCACATATTCCATTTGCAATAAAGTTACGTATATAAGGCAGACATCTACATCAACTGACACCACACACAGTGGACCAAAACACAGAAGAACGCTGATGAGGAAGGTTTAGTGGCCTTCGAAAACGGCTGGCTGTTCCGTTCAACTATGTGTTGTTGTCAGAATATTTACAACTAACTTTAATGTTATTTGTTCATTAATAATTATCACATGTAATTTGGCTTAAAAAGCGTTACGAACTTTAGCCTATTCAATTCATAAGAATATAGAAACAAATACAGTTCGAAAAATAATAATTAAATTAAATAATTTTTATTATTTGCTTTAATCAAAATTTTTATGGTAATTTTGTTTTAATGTCCACTTCAAACTCAAATTGTTTTTGTAGCACGGCAGTTATATTTACTTTGTTAATTTTATTATTTGTGAATTCTCAAATGGCTTTTGAAAGTCTGTGCATAAGATAAGAGGTTTGTGACTAATCGGGATGTGTGGTTGCAGTCTACTTATGATTTGTTACAGCAACAATGAAATGCATATAGACAATGCTGAACCACCAGCAAATGGATTTCAAATTAAAATGGACTTCTGACAATATGTCGAATAATAAATTTCTTATTTATTGCTTCTTTGTTTTGTTTATTTTATTTTTGTCTTATTTTATATGCTGTTATTTTATATCTTGTTGAATTTTTGAATTAAAAATATATTTTCATTTAGTTTTTAGTGCATATTGAATGCACATAAAATACTCTTTTTAGATCATATTTCTGGTTTCCCTAATAATAACTTATTATGTATATGATGATGTCAACTTCGTCGTAAATATTTCAAAACTTTTCCATTTAGTTCCCATTGTGTTTTTCCAGCTGCTACGATTAAATTAATAGCCCAATTCACAATCTTGTGCAAATGACCTTGCATCGTGGCATGTGCAAAATGGTATAGTATATTGATACTCACCACTAAGAATTATTAAGTGGTGAGTATCAATATACTATACCATTTTGAACATGCTACGATGCAAGACCATTTGCACATGACTGTGAATTGGGCTAATGTATTGTTTGTGCTCATGTGCAAAAACAGCACAAAAATAAATTGTACAATCGTTCTCATTGTTTTCGTTTCACTCCCCTGGAGTTCCTGAAAATGGAACTGACGCAAGACTAGTCACTCAAGACTAGTCCTCGAGTGATAGGGACCAGTCCGAATTCTAACACTTTCTATGTCCTGAGATGTCCTAGGATGGTGTTAATTGATACTTTGTATGCATCTTGTGACTTGTCACTGAGCTATCTTATAGGGGCCTATTCGGTGTAGAATAATATAAATTATATTTAAATGTCATTATAAATTATAACTCTTTTTTTTTATTGTTGTAAATGCAATTATATATTATTTTTATTTTTTTTTTTTTTTGGGATTGGAACTTACAACCTCCGGCATGACAGGCTTCCACACTACGCACTCGACCACAGGGGCACTCATATTTTAAAAGTATAAATAACAGTTAAGCCAAGGCACATTCACAAGGTAGTAGCGGAAATGCAGCTGAGCTATTTTTTTTTTCAAATTATAGTTCATCCGAAACTTCAAAATTTTTTACGAAAGAGAAATTAAAAGAAAATGAAAAAAAATTTCAATATGAAAAATATTTTATTAAAATAATTCTGTGAAAACAAATTTAAAAATATGAAAAAACTATTAAAAAATTGTGAGAAGTGCTAAACGTTGCAAATTTTGTTAGTGGTGGCTGCCGTGAAGAAATATTTTCAAATTTATGTGAATAATTTTTATTGTTATTATGTTAAACAAATTCTATTTTTGAAGTTTTGGATGAACTAAAATCCATGTTGTTTTTTTCTTAGTTGTATTTTTTCATTGTTTTTGTAATCCTGATATTACCTGGAAATGAATTTGCCTTGAGTTAAGCTTAGGTTTATATTTCATTATAGTTAATGAAATTAATTAGTGCTGTTTGCCACAATACCAGACCCAATTAAACTGACTAAAGATTAGACGATGCATCACGAAAATGTGAATATGTAACCACATACAGGATATGTCTTTTTTCACCCTACACTTCTCCCTTCTTTTGGAAACACTCTCATTTTCTCAAGTCAAAGGACGCGTACGTTTGGATCAATTGAAATCAAACATTTTGTTTCGTTTATTTTCGTACTCTGCTTTTAAGTACAAAGAAGTCAAAACAAAAATAAATTTATAACTGTAATATTGTCGATTAATTTTGTTACGATAATCAAGTCCTGGATCCTGTGTCTGACATAAAGAGCATAGCTCTAATAATACTGGAAACAATTTGTACTCGTAAATTTATTTACATTTATTTTATTTGTATATTTATATAAGTAGGTGCATATAAAAAGTGTAAATTGTTTCTAATAATGCCTAAAGAGTTTTTGGCCCAGTTTGCACAGTTTGCGGGACTTTTAAACGTTTCCACGAAAGTCCTCATAATAAAAAAAAAAAAAGATTTCGTTCATATTTTTTTCCTTCTTGGGTTTTAAGAGTTTAACTTTAGAGTTTAAACTTTAATATTGTCATGAGCATTTTTATTATAAATTATTCAATATACATAATTATTTTTTAAAAAGCAAGAAATAAAAAATGTTATGCAAATAGTACGTATTTTTTTATAAAATACAAATTATTCAAATTCAAGAAAAAAACAAAAACTGAAACTAAAAATAAAACTTGTTCTTTCCATCAATTCTGCCTGCCAAAATCAAGCAACCAACTAGAAAAATCTGAAATAAAAACTTTGATCATATATTATGTTTACTTGTTGCCTCTATTTAATGGTGATCACCATCGAGTGTGAAGATGAAACTTTTGGTGTTGGTGATGTAGGTAGACACGTTTTTAGTTTTAAGTTTTTTTTTTTAACTTTATTTTTTATCGTTTTTTTATTTTGTTTTTTTTTTAGTACAGGTTCTGTGCCGTAAATTTGTTGATTGATTTTAAAACATGTTTTATTATAAATTCTATTGTTTTCAAAAATACCAGAATATAGACAATCACGATTTCTTTATGTGAGGCAAACTCTGTTTCCCACTTAAAGTAAAAGTACTCCTTCAAAAAAAAAAAGTAAAAGTTACAATAAATTTATTAAGTAATTAAAAAATAATAATAAATTTGAAATACAAAACTGGCTTATTTGTTAATTATTAAACAATCTGCAGTCAACACAAAGCATTTATAATGTTTGCCTGCTTCATTATTATTTTGAATACAATGAAAAATTTGAAAAATTTAAATGTGCATGAGAAAATATTTAATTATTATATTATAGAAAAATACTTTGACGCGCAAGTCCTTATGGCTGGGAGTTCACCTAAAAGCAGGTTTAAAAAAAATTCTTAAAAGCAAAAAAAAAAAATTATAAACATGCTTGAATTTTTATTTTAATCCAAAGTTGTGCAAAGTTGTCTAGCATATTTAATTTCATAGTTAGAGATGGCACTGTGAGTAAGATTTTAGTTTCGTGAGTGAGCGAGAAAAATTTTCCTTATTCACAATTAGACATAAAAAGGCTTGGATATTCATAATATACCAAATGCCAAAATTATTTAATAGTGCGTTTATATCTGATTACGAGAGAGAGAGAGAGAGAGAGAGAGAGAGTGAGTGAGATTTCCCATGTAAAACGAAATCTACTTTGTCACAAGATTTTGTCAAAATTAATACTTAAAATCTTGTAGAACTTACCCCTAGTTTTTAACTTAATACTTAAGTACGTAATAAGCTAATTTTTACTCCAAATTAATGTGTTTTTAAATACGATGTAATTTTTTCAGTGTTTAAATTAAAGTTCTTACGAGTATTAAATTACGTTGAAAGTACGGCAGCACTAAAAAATTTCCAGCCATTATGGAAGCTTTCCAAAAAAAACAGCTGTTTCATGTAAACAAATAAGTTAAGTTATCAACATGTAGAAAATTTAAATTAAATTTGATACATTTTTCTATTTATATATTCCCTTAAATGAAACAGTAAACACACACACGCATAAAAAGCATATGGTACGCTCATAAAACTTAAATAGTATTTAATTACACAAGGTTTGACATTTAAGTATTATTTAAATATGCACTCAACACCATAATTTCGTATTTAAATAGAACTTGAAAATATGTACATAATTACAATTTGATTACCAAATCAAGAAATGGGCATTAGTGATGCAACTATGGCTTTTTTAAAAATTGTACTAAAAAATAAACGGATGTACACTGAAAGAATTTTCGGCATAAATTCTATGAATTTCGACATTAACCTAATGAAAAATTCATTAAAATTCAACCCACGTCACGCTTCGTTGGCTTAATGAAACCAGTTTCGTCAAAATTATTTTATTGAAAACTGCATCAAATCTATTTAACAGTGTAATTAATGCAGTGCTATAACTTCATCGAAACAATAAAATAATTTCATGAAAAGAATGAAATAACTTAAATACAAAGGGGTTTCTAAATAATTAGAAAATATTCTTGTCATAAATGCAATAAAATATTCTTACGAAACCAGAATACCAACGAAGCAATTCCAGTGAAATTCTTTCACAATATTCATGAAATTTTCATTGGATTTGTGAAATTATTATTAGCTTTGTGAAAAAAATTTTAATGAAATTGTTTCATTGGACTTATGAAGCAAAATTCTTTCGGTGTATGTAATTAAAAAGGTGTGTGAATTAACTAGATATAATGTGCTATGCTAATGGTTTTTGTTTTGGATAAGAAACAAAATGCATTTGTTGTTGTTGATCTGAAGTATCTTCTACTAGATTGCAATAACAAATGCATAATAATTCTGCAAAAAAAAAAACGACTTCAATGCAAAGATCTGATAGAAAATTTTCGAAACAAATTTATGGGATATAAAATTAAATTTTAATGGGCCTGCCTCCACCCATTTTTTAAATGGAAAATTTTGTGTGTTTTCAGAGCTCAGGGTGTGTGTCAAGTCTTGTAAAAATCCTTACAGTAGCATCACTTAAAATAAAATATTAAATTTTAATGGGCGTAACTCCGCCCATTTTTTCCAAATGGAAGATTGTGTATATTTTTGAGCTCAAGGTGTGTGGTAAGTTTCGTAAAAATCGGTTAAGTAGAAATATAACAACAAATTTTAATGGGCGTAGCCCCACCCCATTTTTTCAAAATTGTGGAATTACAAGAACCAAAGGTGTTTCTTAGGTGTCTCAGCAACCAAATAAATAGAATATCATAAAATCAAATAAAAAAAAGTTGTGGGCTTGTTCCCGCCCAGTTTTATTACAATAGCACCCACCAATGGGAAGCTATACCCTCTCAGACCATAAAAAAATTGTTAAAACCGTTTCAATATGAACAGAGTTATTAAGTAACACTCCAAAAAAATAGAGACGAATTGAGAAGCTCCTTCTTTTTTTGAAGTCGGTTAAAAAGAGAACATCAAAGAAATAGTTTCGGCCAAAGAAAGATGACATCTGAACCACAGTGCACAGTGGATTAAAAACTTCAGTTATTCTCACGCACATTTTTAAATACATTTCTAATTGAAAATAAAAGTATTTCTCATTAATTGGAAAACATTATATTGATAAAAGGTGAAATGTTTTAAAAAATGTTTGGTTTATACCAAACTTATTTTTTGAGCTCTTGCTCACGTCCATTAAGTGAGCAGCATAAATCTCGAAATAAAACATAGACTTTAATACAGACTTGAACAGGTTCTGAATTATAAAATGTTTGCTTGCTTAAAATTAATTATTAATATAATAAAAGAAGTGTGAAATAAAGAATAATACTATCATGCAAATAGTTTTGAAATTTTATATTAAATTAAAATCATATTATATAATTCGCTTCCTTTCTTAGAAAAACATAAAGCGTAAAACTATTGATTTAATTTTTAAAGATAATAATTGCAATAAATTTTGAAGCCAGCTTAATGGATTTATAAATAACTTTGTTTTTATTTATTGCAGATAACCAACCAGGCCTTTGAGGATTTCCAGTATTTAAAATTGGCAAAAAATAACAGGTTGGTCATTAAATAAATTAAAATATATAGAAGAATTAATTAACATTTACCGAAAAGAAATTTGAACAAAAAATTAAACAAACGCAGATTTGGTATTAATTTTAAACTAAAATATTATTTATCTGTTTATTTATCACACACTTGCACATATTTTTGATTTGCATTAAAATTTTTTAAATTTTTAATTAGGGTTTTGAATATTTTACTTGTATTTTTATTTGTACGAGTGCTTTAACTTTGTATATATTCTACATTTTTTTTATCGATCGACAGACAATCGAAAAATCTGTGATCTCGTTTATTTTATTCGCTAAATGCACTCGTATGTGAATATTGCAGCAGTCAAAAATCGCATCAATTAGCAGACTGCAAAAATAAATAAATTTTAAATATAAAGTAGAAATCAGAGAATAATTACAAAATAATAATAATATAAAATTATATATATTTAAGTCTAAAAATAATTTGAATATCTGCAATAATGGCTACTGAAAAAAAGCAAATATTTAATGTTGACCTGTTGTTCTTAAGACAAATTTTCTTATCATTTGTTTGTGGTTGATAGATACGAAAAAATTTCAGACATTAAATAATTATCTAGAAAACTGTTGGTGAAAGGCGTTTTTTAAATTTTTAATTAGGGTTTTGAATATTTTACTTGTATTTTTATTTGTACGAGTGCTTTAATTTTGTATATATTCGACATTTTTTTTATCGATCGACAGACAATCGAAAAATCTGTGATCTCGTTTATTTTATTCGCTAAATGCACTCGTATGTGAATATTGCAGCAGTCAAAAATCGCATCAATTAGCAGACTGCAAAAAAATAAATTTTAAATATAAAGTAGAAATCAGAGAATAATTACAAAATAATAATAATATAAAATTATATATATTTAAGTCTAAAAATAATTTGAATATCTGCAATAATGGCTACTGAAAAAAAGCAAATATTTAATGTTGACCTGTTGTTCTTAAGACAAATTTTCTTATCATTTGTTTGTGGTTGATAGATACGAAAAAATTTCAGACATTAAATAATTATCTAGAAAACTGTTGGTGAAAGGCGTTTTTTAAATTTTTAATTAGGGTTTTGAATATTTTACTTGTATTTTTATTTGTACGAGTGCTTTAATTTTGTATATATTCGACATTTTTTTTATCGATCGACAGACAATCGAAAAATCTGTGATCTCGTTTATTTTATTCGCTAAATGCACTCGTATGTGAATATTGCAGCAGTCAAAAATCGCATCAATTAGCAGACTGCAAAAAAATAAATTTTAAATATAAAGTAGAAATCAGAGAATAATTACAAAATAATAATAATATAAAATTATATATATTTAAGTCTAAAAATAATTTGAATATCTGCAATAATGGCTACTGAAAAAAAGCAAATATTTAATGTTGACCTGTTGTTCTTAAGACAAATTTTCTTATCATTTGTTTGTGGTTGATAGATACGAAAAAATTTCAGACATTAAATAATTATCTAGAAAACTGTTGGTGAAAGGCGTTTTTTAAATTTTTAATTAGGGTTTTGAATATTTTACTTGTATTTTTATTTGTACGAGTGCTTTAATTTTGTATATATTCGACATTTTTTTTATCGATCGACAGACAATCGAAAAATCTGTGATCTCGTTTATTTTATTCGCTAAATGCACTCGTATGTGAATATTGCAGCAGTCAAAAATCGCATCAATTAGCAGACTGCAAAAAAAATAAATTTTAAATATAAAGTAGAAATCAGAGAATAATTACAAAATAATAATAATATAAAATTATATATATTTAAGTCTAAAAATAATTTGAATATCTGCAATAATGGCTACTGAAAAAAAGCAAATATTTAATGTTGACCTGTTGTTCTTAAGACAAATTTTCTTATCATTTGTTTGTGGTTGATAGATACGAAAAAATTTCAGACATTAAATAATTATCTAGAAAACTGTTGGTGAAAGGCGTTTTTTAAATTTTTAATTAGGGTTTTGAATATTTTACTTGTATTTTTATTTGTACGAGTGCTTTAATTTTGTATATATTCGACATTTTTTTTATCGATCGACAGACAATCGAAAAATCTGTGATCTCGTTTATTTTATTCGCTAAATGCACTCGTATGTGAATATTGCAGCAGTCAAAAATCGCATCAATTAGCAGACTGCAAAAAAAATAAATTTTAAATATAAAGTAGAAATCAGAGAATAATTACAAAATAATAATAATATAAAATTATATATATTTAAGTCTAAAAATAATTTGAATATCTGCAATAATGGCTACTGAAAAAAAGCAAATATTTAATGTTGACCTGTTGTTCTTAAGACAAATTTTCTTATCATTTGTTTGTGGTTGATAGATACGAAAAAATTTCAGACATTAAATAATTATCTAGAAAACTGTTGGTGAAAGGCGTTTTTTAAATTTTTAATTAGGGTTTTGAATATTTTACTTGTATTTTTATTTGTACGAGTGCTTTAATTTTGTATATATTCGACATTTTTTTTATCGATCGACAGACAATCGAAAAATCTGTGATCTCGTTTATTTTATTCGCTAAATGCACTCGTATGTGAATATTGCAGCAGTCAAAAATCGCATCAATTAGCAGACTGCAAAAAAAATAAATTTTAAATATAAAGTAGAAATCAGAGAATAATTACAAAATAATAATAATATAAAATTATATATATTTAAGTCTAAAAATAATTTGAATATCTGCAATAATGGCTACTGAAAAAAAGCAAATATTTAATGTTGACCTGTTGTTCTTAAGACAAATTTTCTTATCATTTGTTTGTGGTTGATAGATACGAAAAAATTTCAGACATTAAATAATTATCTAGAAAACTGTTGGTGAAAGGCGTTTTTTAAATTTTTAATTAGGGTTTTGAATATTTTACTTGTATTTTTATTTGTACGAGTGCTTTAATTTTGTATATATTCGACATTTTTTTTATCGATCGACAGACAATCGAAAAATCTGTGATCTCGTTTATTTTATTCGCTAAATGCACTCGTATGTGAATATTGCAGCAGTCAAAAATCGCATCAATTAGCAGACTGCAAAAAAAATAAATTTTAAATATAAAGTAGAAATCAGAGAATAATTACAAAATAATAATAATATAAAATTATATATATTTAAGTCTAAAAATAATTTGAATATCTGCAATAATGGCTACTGAAAAAAAGCAAATATTTAATGTTGACCTGTTGTTCTTAAGACAAATTTTCTTATCATTTGTTTGTGGTTGATAGATACGAAAAAATTTCAGACATTAAATAATTATCTAGAAAACTGTTGGTGAAAGGCGTTTTTTAAATTTTTAATTAGGGTTTTGAATATTTTACTTGTATTTTTATTTGTACGAGTGCTTTAATTTTGTATATATTCGACATTTTTTTTATCGATCGACAGACAATCGAAAAATCTGTGATCTCGTTTATTTTATTCGCTAAATGCACTCGTATGTGAATATTGCAGCAGTCAAAAATCGCATCAATTAGCAGACTGCAAAAAAAATAAATTTTAAATATAAAGTAGAAATCAGAGAATAATTACAAAATAATAATAATATAAAATTATATATATTTAAGTCTAAAAATAATTTGAATATCTGCAATAATGGCTACTGAAAAAAAGCAAATATTTAATGTTGACCTGTTGTTCTTAAGACAAATTTTCTTATCATTTGTTTGTGGTTGATAGATACGAAAAAATTTCAGACATTAAATAATTATCTAGAAAACTGTTGGTGAAAGGCGTTTTTTAAATTTTTAATTAGGGTTTTGAATATTTTACTTGTATTTTTATTTGTACGAGTGCTTTAATTTTGTATATATTCGACATTTTTTTTATCGATCGACAGACAATCGAAAAATCTGTGATCTCGTTTATTTTATTCGCTAAATGCACTCGTATGTGAATATTGCAGCAGTCAAAAATCGCATCAATTAGCAGACTGCAAAAAAAATAAATTTTAAATATAAAGTAGAAATCAGAGAATAATTACAAAATAATAATAATATAAAATTATATATATTTAAGTCTAAAAATAATTTGAATATCTGCAATAATGGCTACTGAAAAAAAGCAAATATTTAATGTTGACCTGTTGTTCTTAAGACAAATTTTCTTATCATTTGTTTGTGGTTGATAGATACGAAAAAATTTCAGACATTAAATAATTATCTAGAAAACTGTTGGTGAAAGGCGTTTTTTAAATTTTTAATTAGGGTTTTGAATATTTTACTTGTATTTTTATTTGTACGAGTGCTTTAATTTTGTATATATTCGACATTTTTTTTATCGATCGACAGACAATCGAAAAATCTGTGATCTCGTTTATTTTATTCGCTAAATGCACTCGTATGTGAATATTGCAGCAGTCAAAAATCGCATCAATTAGCAGACTGCAAAAAAAATAAATTTTAAATATAAAGTAGAAATCAGAGAATAATTACAAAATAATAATAATATAAAATTATATATATTTAAGTCTAAAAATAATTTGAATATCTGCAATAATGGCTACTGAAAAAAAGCAAATATTTAATGTTGACCTGTTGTTCTTAAGACAAATTTTCTTATCATTTGTTTGTGGTTGATAGATACGAAAAAATTTCAGACATTAAATAATTATCTAGAAAACTGTTGGTGAAAGGCGTTTTTTAAATTTTTAATTAGGGTTTTGAATATTTTACTTGTATTTTTATTTGTACGAGTGCTTTAATTTTGTATATATTCGACATTTTTTTTATCGATCGACAGACAATCGAAAAATCTGTGATCTCGTTTATTTTATTCGCTAAATGCACTCGTATGTGAATATTGCAGCAGTCAAAAATCGCATCAATTAGCAGACTGCAAAAAAAATAAATTTTAAATATAAAGTAGAAATCAGAGAATAATTACAAAATAATAATAATATAAAATTATATATATTTAAGTCTAAAAATAATTTGAATATCTGCAATAATGGCTACTGAAAAAAAGCAAATATTTAATGTTGACCTGTTGTTCTTAAGACAAATTTTCTTATCATTTGTTTGTGGTTGATAGATACGAAAAAATTTCAGACATTAAATAATTATCTAGAAAACTGTTGGTGAAAGGCGTTTTTTAAATTTTTAATTAGGGTTTTGAATATTTTACTTGTATTTTTATTTGTACGAGTGCTTTAATTTTGTATATATTCGACATTTTTTTTATCGATCGACAGACAATCGAAAAATCTGTGATCTCGTTTATTTTATTCGCTAAATGCACTCGTATGTGAATATTGCAGCAGTCAAAAATCGCATCAATTAGCAGACTGCAAAAAAATAAATTTTAAATATAAAGTAGAAATCAGAGAATAATTACAAAATAATAATAATATAAAATTATATATATTTAAGTCTAAAAATAATTTGAATATCTGCAATAATGGCTACTGAAAAAAAGCAAATATTTAATGTTGACCTGTTGTTCTTAAGACAAATTTTCTTATCATTTGTTTGTGGTTGATAGATACGAAAAAATTTCAGACATTAAATAATTATCTAGAAAACTGTTGGTGAAAGGCGTTTTTTAAATTTTTAATTAGGGTTTTGAATATTTTACTTGTATTTTTATTTGTACGAGTGCTTTAATTTTGTATATATTCGACATTTTTTTTATCGATCGACAGACAATCGAAAAATCTGTGATCTCGTTTATTTTATTCGCTAAATGCACTCGTATGTGAATATTGCAGCAGTCAAAAATCGCATCAATTAGCAGACTGCAAAAATAAATAAATTTTAAATATAAAGTAGAAATCAGAGAATAATTACAAAATAATAATAATATAAAATTATATATATTTAAGTCTAAAAATAATTTGAATATATGCAATAATGGCTACTGAAAAAAAGCAAATATTTAATGTTGACCTGTTGTTCTTAAGACAAATTTTCTTATCATTTGTTTGTGGTTGATAGATTCGAAAAAATTTCAGACATTAAATAATTATCTAGAAAACTGTTGGTGAAAGGCGTTTTTTTTAGTTTTGGCGTTTCTTTACTTTGAAGATCTTTTCGGTTTTTGGCAATTTTTTTTAGGTTTTCACAAAGCATATTTTTATTTTTAGCGTTTTCATTCAGTTTTGGCTTTTTTCGTTTTGGCGATTTTTTCGGTTCTTGGCGATCTATCTTAGCTTTAGCGATTTTTTACTTTTGGCGATTGTTTTCGTTTTAGCGATTTTTTCGGTTTTTGGCCATTTTTTTCATTTTAGCGATTTTTTTATTTTGGGATCTTTTAGTTTTAGCGTTTTTGAAAATTTCAAGAGTTCGTCTGTTAGTCCTATTTTAATCTTATTGCTAAGCTGATTAGTTTGTAGGAGAGAGATACGAGGGGAACATAAAAGTTACTTTTCCCCTCGTCTTTCTTTCCTAAAAAACTAATCAGCTTAGCAATAAGACTTGCTGAGTGTAAATTAGGACTTACGGCTTCCAAGACACAACAAATTATCAAAATGTAAATTTACATTAACTGATATAATACCCTTTAATTTTGACTTTTTTAAATTTCAATGTTTAGTTGTCTGCATAAAAATACACTAAAATTGGAAAATTCAAGTTTTTTACATAATCTCTGAAAACTTCAGGTCCGTAGCTGTTATTTTTCTCGAGAAAACAGCCTGTGGCAGACAGACAGACGAACATCGAAGTGGTGTACGGAACCTTAAAAAGCAGAAGGTTCTTAATTCTGCTGCATTTCTTTTGTTCTTTCTTTGTTGCTCACTCATGTAATTTTTTAATCGATTTCATATAATTATATGAAATTATAATTTCGCGCACTTGGGTGGGGTTGTTAAAATAGTAGACAAGGATTTGCTCATTTAATTTTTATTGGTAATTGGTTGGGTACACCAAGCCTTTTGACGTTCTTCTTCTACCAACAGTTTGAGTCAAATTTCGCAAAGAAGTAAGATAGAAAAATTAAAATCAGGTTTTTATTGCATATTTTTAGTGCATGTCTTAAGAGCTTTGGTGTACGGAACTCTTAAAAGAGAAAGACAATGAGTTCGAAATTTACTTTAAATGATCAAACATAATAATGCTAGGAACACAACTGGGACGAACGGCGAATTTTTCGGTGCGAACTTTCGTCATAAAAAACTAAAAACACATTTGTGCATATGAAAATGAACACAACACCGCCGTACAACGAAATTCGTCGTGAGTGACGAACTCTGAGATAGATTTATTTCTTATTTGTACGCCGACGAACGACGACAAACATTTCTCTCTCACTCTCTCTCTATATCTCCTTGTACATACAACAACTTCTCTTATCAAATATAAGAGAGGAATTCCCTGAGTAAATTCGTCGTTGTTGTGCTTCCACGTCGACGAATTCGTCGATATGAGTTCGCTGCGTAAATTCGTCGTGTGAAGCACAACAACGACGAATTTACGCAGCGAATTCCTCTCTTATATTTGATAAAGTTGATTGTTGTGTGTACAAAGACAGAAAGTGAGAGAGAGAAAATTGTTTTTTCGTCGTTCGTCGGCGTACAAATTAGAAATAAATCTATCTCAGAATTCGTCACGCACGACGAATTTCGTTGTACGGCGGTGTTGTGTTCATTTTCATATGCACAAATGTGTTTTTAGTTTTTTATGACGAAAGTTCGCACCGAAAAATTCGCCGTTCGTACCCGTTGTGTTCCTAGCATCACACGACAAATTTACGCAGCGAACTCTTATCGACGAATTCGTCGACGTGGACGAAATTCGTCGTTCGTCCCAATTGTGTTCCTAGCATAAGTCTGTTACTTCAGGAAAAATCGTTGTCAAATTAACAAAGCCCATAACAAAATCTACGGCAGTAACTTCAAATGCTCTCTATTTTTTTTATTTTTTTGTGCTTATTTTTCTTTGTAATTTTGTATACAAAATATATGAAATTTATTGAAAGTATGGTAGGATTGTTGAGAGAATATTTATTTATATGTGAGAGCATAAGAAAAGTCCCTTTCAAAATAAAATAGATTATATCTCTCGACTACTTTCTGGGTCTGCTTTTTTGTGTCAATTTGTATGGAAAATGTGTTTACGCCACAATTCTGTTTGATCATTAAAGTTTACTTCTATTTAAGAGAAGTAACGCTCAGGCAATGAAGGCCTACTACTATTGCTAGGTTATACCTTCTGTAGAAACGCGATAATGTTAGTGTTGACCAGAAGTGAAGGAAGAGAGAAGAGGAAAGCTTCAGTTTTGTACTACTATTCATTTTGCACGTTTTTTTTTATTTTATGGCAGTATTGCAGCGCCTCTGGTGTCAATGAGGCGTACTAAATTTTCAAAGCTGTGTTTGGTAGCCATTTTTATTGGTTATTTTACTTCACCGATGATTAGGCTACGCAATATCGTCGATGGAGGGCGCTCTTATGGTACATTAAGATTTGTATCTAGCCGGTGTAGTTCAGTGACCAGTGTCTATGCTTTCAGCAGCTGAGCTTTCCTACAACAACTAACACAAAGGGATATTAATGCACATCAGAAAATTACATGCAGGGCAATTATGAATAAAATTCCGCTAGAATGTCTCCCTTTTCCAATAAAATTTTTTGTTTTCCCTATTACTTGCTATTAGTTGGAAAAATTTCTCTCGTAGTTTTATTCATAATTGGCCTCATGGTGTTGTTATTTAATGACTGTCGGGTAACGGCCTAGAACTCAGGACCTTCGGTTTTGTAGTCAACGTGCTGCCAACGCCACCCTCACATAGAATTTCCTAGCCAGCAAATTGCAAAAAAATTAAGTAATCAGCTTGATATTTTTTTATTAATCTTTCTATTAATAACTTTATAAATAGCAGCTATTATTTTTTTTATCGTTATTGTGCTTCATGCAAGGAATTTACAACGCGAATTTTCATCGACAAAGTCGTCGTTCCAGCTGTCGTTCCAGCAGTTTTAAAAAATAAATGAAAAATTATTGTGAACAATAAAGTCCTGCACAAGACCATTTATAAGAACTTTCAAGACATGAGGGATTTTTCAAATGCTTTACTACAGCGAAGTCTTCTAAAACAGACGCTAAAGGCCGTTTCACACTATAATACAAGTATTAATACTTTTGTGGAAAATGCAACTCTGACATGTGAGTTGTTATTGTCTTTTGAAATTTTTGAAACAGAAATTAGATTAGGGATGCATTTTCGTCAAAAGTATTAATACTTGGATTATAGTGTGAAACGGCTTTAAGCAACACTGTTTGCAAGAATTTGTTTCAGTTATTGCAAGTATAGGAGTAAAGAAGAAAATATTTCGTGATTGAAAAATTTGGGATGCTTGCTTCTTTCTACGCATGGGCGCGTATACAAGCGTCATGCATGTACATACACACACACGTTGTGTGTATGCTCTTCTATTTTTCTGCACACAAACAAACGTTCACATGCATTTACATTAGTTGTGTGCGCTTGCTTAAAAAAAACCTCCCTTACAGCCATCCCTAAACAAGGGCGGAAAGCGGAACGTTTTTTTCCGCCGAGCTTTAACGCTGAAATGTCATACCTAAACAAAAGCGGCAACGTTATGTCAAAACGATCCTGATTATTTTAACACCTGGACAGACGACATTGTTGTTTGTGATTTTGTTATTAAAATTTTGTTATTTAAATTAAAATAAAATAATTAAAGTTTGAAAAAATTAGTTATTTAGAAAATTTGGAAAACTTGCTTGTGTTTTCTCAAAAACCTTCAAGTCGGACAAAAAATCTTTTTTTTCTCATTAATAATCTTTCGTGATTTTACTCAAAATATATGCATTGATTTTACTCAATTTAAATTCAGGAAAAATTTATTTTGTTTCAAATGAACTAAACCCTACGGTCAATTGACCGGTCATTTGACCGGAAGTTATGTAGGTTATATTCATCATTGCGTATAACAAAGTTTCTATCACATTATTAAAGGTAAAATGAAAAGTGTGATGTAAACTTTTGTGTACGTGTGATATTGCATCTCTCTCTAACTAATGAATGTAACATATAGTCGAACTGCTCACTCCAGTGCTTTCTACTAATCAATTATAATATTAATATTAATTCGACTGATCATAATTGACTAATATATCCCCCATATACTGACAATAAATATAATTTTTATTATTTAATTGATTTTTGTTTATTTTAAAAAGTCAATTCAAATTATTCAAGTAAATAAAATATTTAAAATTAAAGACAGAAATAAGCAAAAACAGAATAACCTAGGCGGTATCTAGCCCTCTTCACACCTTTTCATTGCCCACACATCTTTCTTTTAAAAGAAAATATAGATTAAATTAAATTTTGTACATTTCTTTAATTCACTATTGTTTTTACTTATCTTTTTTAACACTTATAAATTTTAATTTTCACAGACAAACTGATTTTTTTTTAAATAAAATTCGAGTCATAAAAGTTTTGGCATACATATCGTCATGTGAGAACTTAAGTGTCCAATACGCCATTATAAACTATTGGATATTGGACACTTAAGTTCTCACATGACGATATGTATATAAGATGACCCACTCTAACATATATGCTAGAGTAGAGCAACTATAATTAATAAATAAATCCATCATCACTTCCGATCGAAGTCAATTGACTGTCACTATTGACTTCAATGTAAAATTGTTGCAAATGTGTTAGTGAAAAAATTTTGTTTGTGAAACTAGTCATTCATTTCTTGAAGGGAACAAACATAAAGGTAAATAACACAAAATATTTATTGAATAGAGCATGTATAAGATAAATATACATATGTATGCACATAATTCATACTTTAGTCAAAAAGACATTAAATAATAAACGAAAAGTATTAAATATCATATTCTTAAAAATCTTATTTTTAAAAAAAAAAATGTTATAGTATTTTTAACATCCCGAAAAACTTCCAAAATAAGATAAATATTCACATGTGGTAACTCTGATGATGGCAAACAGAAGGCAATTGTTTTCTTTTGCAACTAACTTCATTGTAAAACGCGTTGTCAAAATCGGATTTTCCAATAGCAAAGCGTTGCCGTCGCGTTGCCGCCGCGTTATTTCGGTATGCTCCATACAAAATGTATGCACATGATAACTTTTGACAGCTAAAAAACGCTTGCCGCCCGTGTTTAGGGATGGCTGTTAAACACATAATAGCTTACCATCTACATCTTACACACACACTCAAACGTACAATATGGAAAATAACAAGCATACACGTATCAACACTACTTTGTTGACTGTTTGTTCATAACAAGAAGTCTTAACGCCATTGCTTGTTAGCCAGTGTGACCAGATTTTAAAATAATATTAAGCTAAATCACGTTTGAAAAAAAGCTAAAATAAGCTAAAAAGTTACATTTTAGGCTAGAAAATAAAGCTAAACTTTTTTCCACTTCTTTGATCACTTTTCAATAGTTTCTTATTGCTAAACTAACGTTAAATATTACACAAACATATTTTTTTATTATACATATAGAATATTTGCTTAATGAAATTATTTATTAATTATTATATTTTAGATTCAATGAAGAACAAAACAAAAACTTCCCCAAAATAATCTTAAAAAGTTTTTAAAAATGTAAAAACATTTATACTAAAATACGAAAGCTTTTTAAGTGAATTAATGCTATTGCAGGTAAAGCATGGGATCACACTATCTGCACAATGTACCGAGTTTCGTCAGATCAGTGAAATAAAGTCATAAGTAAAGGTAAGAAATCGCAAAATACGCAGGTAAATATTTAACAAAACTCGAGTCACATCCTAATCCGCTTGCTCGTAATATCTTGAACTTTACTGGACATATCCGCCTAAAAAAGATGGACACAAGGGCTCTAATAGTCAGCACCCCAAATGATACTTCTTGAAAATATTTATTGTGCTTAATACGAAATTTATTTATTATTAGTTACTAGCACTAAGTTTATGTCCGATACTGGTCGGGCCTAATAATTATATATAGATTTAAGATTTGAATACTTATTGTTAGTTCATATTTTGAAGATACAATAAATAAATATATGTGTGTAAAAAAAAAAAAATAAGTAAAGATTTTGCTCTAATTTATCGACTACTTGAAATACAAGGACACAATTGCGCCACACTGCATTGGTAATAAGCCCATATAGACTTACTCCAGAATTAAGTGAGTAATAATGCCATTTTGGCTTATTACTTATGATTTTATTGAGGTGGCCCGACGAAAATCGGTACATAGTGTTATCCAGGCTTAAGGCTATTTCAGGTTTTTGTTTTAAGTTAATTGATGCCGCTGAATGAACGTTCAACTCAAGTCAAATAATTTTATACCCAAAAAACTCAAAAAGTGTTTTGGCCACTAATATGAATTTAACTTTTTCCATTGGAATTCTAACCATTCTGCCATTATCTACTATTTTTCTTCTTTCCATTTCTGTTATAAAATTGTCTTATAATTTACATTTTGTATTTTTTGTAAACTATTTTACAATGCTAAAAAATTATAATTTTTATGAGTTGTTTATGTTTTTAATATATTTTTAGAGAACACGCAATTAAGACTAAAAAAAAGGCTAAAAAAGCTAAATGAGTTTTTAAAAAAAGCTAAAAAATAAGCTAAGAGCTAAATGAAAATTTTAAGGCTAAATCTGAAACAAATAAGCTAAATTTAGCTCAAAATAAGCTAATATGGTCACGCTGTTGTTAGCACTCATATACACGCACACAAATGCATCTATCATGCTTTGCTTATAGTACGACAGCATTTATTATTGGTTTAGTATAATGCAGCCAAGAGAATACATTTAAAAAACAAGACGTATTTACATTTCAAGACTATTTACGCAGGTCTATAGTGAACAAAATACTTGTATTGCATTAAAGGTCAATTTACTCGTAACAAGTAAAAAAAAATCGCCCTTCTATCCTTAAGAAAGAAGCACTAAATTTTAAAGATTGTACATATTATATTTAACAGCGGAAATATTGAAAGTTACAAAAGTTACATCCATACATACGTATGTGTGTATCGTTGGTCACAAGTAGAAAGGCCCTAACTTAAAACAAAAATATTTTATAGGACAAGGTAAAAACATAATGACCCCTATTGTGAATAAAATTTTGTTCCCATGAAATTTTCATTCTCCATGAAGGGAAATTTGCTATCGGGAAATTCATGGAAACGTTTTCTCCCGCTGTCGATTCGCAGTGACTGTAAATAACGGGAAAAAGACTGACTTGTAAAGCTTAAAAATTAATCGAAAATCAGACAAGTTTATGTTTGATAGTGAAAAATATACAAATTTTGTTTCAAACGCAATGTTTTCAACTTTAAAGTAGTAATTTTAAATATTTTGGGTGCAGTGGAAAAAATTCTTATGTATGCCATCGCATTAAAATTTACTGCATGTGAACCCAAGATTTTCATATGTGACAGCGCATAGAGAAAGTGACCTAAGGGTAAAAAAAAATCAATTTTCCCTTTTTTTTTTTGATGTGGACAACATCTGAGCATCGAATGAGACCGATAAAAGTTTTCCCTACCAGAGATATGCGCGTTTTATGAAATTGAAGTCGACGATTCTAAGGTTATGTAAAACAATTTTCGTACTAACAGAGTGATATTCACGATTTAAAAGAATTGTAAATGAGTATTTATTATAATTCGCAATTAATAATTTCAGAAAATAAAACTGGATTCGAAAAAACGCGAGCAAAATTGATATCAAACTCATGGAAACAGCGCGCTAGGTAGAAAACAGTAAAAACCAACTACTCAAAACAAGAGGTAGGGACGACCTACGGGCGTTTTCCATATTGACCAACACGTTCCTGACGTCATGAAATGTGTCGCTTTCAAATGAGACCAATACCAACACGCTCAGTGATGGTACACCAAAGATACATTTATTTAAATATTTAAAATGGCTCTCCTGAACAAACCAGGTTTTTACCCTTAGGTCCCTTTCTATTTTGCGCGTCACATATTCAATAAAAGAAAGGTGTTGCACGGAAGTATTGTTAATAATTATTTACTGATATTGTCCTAAATATAATTATTTACAATTAAAAGTTATTAATTGGAAATTTAATAATAAAATTACGCGATGTATTGATTCAGTTCGGCCGCAAAAATAAAATGAACAAAACCAAGGGAAAAGTGAAAAAATCCATGTGAAAAATATTATTCACGATAAGGGGAATCAAAAAAGGGAACACAGATTTCTGGGGAAAAATTATTCACAATTGCCATTTGGGGAAAGGGGAAATATTTTAACGGAAAAACTGTTCACGATAGGGGTGAATAATAAACAGTACAAGTGTATGTAGAACTACTTTGTAAAACTGCTTGTAAAAGCGTTCTTTTTTACACTATTGCAATACATTTTTGTGACGCAGTGTATTTGCGTGAAATGCATTGGAATCACCCAAAAACTCAATTTCGTGAAAATGCGAGTTAGGACCTTTCTACTTCTGACCATCGGTATGTATACATATGTACATATGTTAATTATACTGCAACAATCGACTCGAATTTTTCATAAAAAATTTTTGGTTTTTAAACTGCATGCGAAGGTAAAAATATCCTTTGTATAGAGATATTCATACAGACATCTTATGTACATATATATGTATGTATGTATTTTTTTTAAACGAAAAATACAAAACTAAAATGAACAAGACACAACATGAAATGAACTAAACAGAAACAAGTCGATGATGACACTGAAGGTCAACCCAATTTTAAACCAGTTGTTCAGAATTTTTGTTATGTAATGGGGTGACATTCCACTACTAACCAAGATAAATAAATAATCAACAATAAACACACAAAACTTTCGTTTATGAATTAATATTAGCGTATATGTAGCGGCCTTGAGGGAAGGTTGTTGCCCACAAGAGAAATTTAAAATCATTGAATGTCCTTATTGTCGTTCTCAACTCAACTCGGTTTGGTGGTTTGAGAGAGTCAACGCAATTTTATTTTTGGTGTGAAAAAATTTTTGAGGTAATTCACAATAGCCAATAATAGTTAAGTTGACTCTCATTAATATTACGTTCAGAATTTATTAGGGCATATTATACAATCAAAAATATTTTACGAGATATACATATATCGCTCATTTACTCAAACAGTATAAAGTTTTCAATTTACACACAAAAGAAAATTTAATTTAAAAAAGCTGAAAAGCTGAGTAAACAAGATATTTGTATGAAATATAAAAAACGATATGAGGATTACCTCTGCATCACTAATTCAAAAATTCCATTTTTTCAACTATGACGTTCTTTCAGTAAATGAGCGATATGCACCAGAGAATTACAATAAGTTCTCAAAAAAATATACATACGTAAATAGTCTTAATTTTAGTAACTGCGTATAATCATAAATGTAGCACAAACAATTTGTATGCTAACATATTTTCTCTCAAGCAACTATTTATATATATATATATATATATAGTCGATTCCAATAAGCAAGAGCATCTCTACTACGTTTAGGCAAATAGCTAAAATATGCTACAACTAAATAAAAAGGCACATGCGCATTGACTCTCTATCATACTTATAGTCTGAGTACAGGGTTACCGCTAGGAATTTTAGAAAAGTCGCACAAAAGGTCGTTTTGTGAAAATAAAGTCGCACAAAAAAGTCGTTTGAGAAAATAAAAGTTGCACCTCTTTTTTTAACGTTTTTTATTAATAAAAAGCACAAAAAACAAAAAAACAATTGAAACAAAACAAAATGCTTATTGCAGAATCCATTTTCATCATATTTCACAACACATGCAGTTGCATTATACATGTTTATATATGTACCCAGCAAAAAATTACACATTACCATGTAATGACTTACTTTTCTGATTACCAAATTTCATTACTCGCTTACAAATCGCATTACCTAAAATTTAAAAAAATTATATACAAGTTGCTAAATGATGAGAATAATTTTTTTAGATTAAATATATTACGTGAACAAGTTGCCAAATAAAAAAAAGTAAGTACTTCTCAAGAATCGATTATTTTAGTCTCACGCCTTGTTAATCCAGTAAGGAATAGCTTCCACCAAAAATGCTTCATTCCAAACCCGATTACCTTTTATGAAATTTTTTGCTGGGTATGTACATGTTTTCATGTACCCTGAAGATTTTAGTTAAAACTATTCTTTGCAACTTCTACTGAAAATTTATGAAACATTTCTTGAAGACATTTTATACATGACATGCATGTTGCAAAAAAGTGATAAAAGTGTTTCCAAATGAAAAATAATCTGTGAATTGCTTATAAATTTTGCCGAGGTTATTTTGACGATTTTTTTGTTGATAAAAATAATCAAAAAACTTTTAATTTACTGAAAATTAACTGTTTTTTGAGAAGTTTCACAAAAAAGGGTAAAAAGTCACAATCACAAAAAGTCGCAGATCGCTAAAAAAGGGTCAAATTGCGACTTTAGTCGGGTGAACGGTAACCCTGTCTGAGTATATTTATACTCATGCTATGGATATTTAATCGAACAAAAAAAATATAGGTATGATACTCGGGATATTTATTAATCATTCGCCACCGTATATATACATATCTGTCACAATAAGGAAAAAGTGCTTAAGTCCTATTTTACTGTTTTGCAGGAGAGCAGTTTTAAGTCTATTTTCAGAAATTTATTTCTTTTGCAGTTGAGTTGAAAAATTCTCTGTCAACCTTTATTTTCCTAAGCAAACATCGTTCTACACACTACTCGTATAAGTTGAAATATATTAACCTTAACTAAGCTATTATTCCAAATGAGATGTCTAAAAAAGATAAGTCGCAAATCATAGTGCTATAACTTCGTGAAAAATTACACAAGTTAATTGAGATCTTGACCAGGGGTACTTTTGAATATGCAAATTACAGAGGTACCATTAACTCAAAATCAGCTTATCTGGACTTAAGCACTTTTTCCTTTTTGCCACAATTATGTATGTATAAAATTTAATGAACAATGTGTAAGTGTACTAGTAGCTGTTTGAAAACATGATTTATGTATGTATATATGTAAGTAAAATAGCCCTGTATATAGGCATGTGTAGCCGATTAATAGTCAGAGTATTTTTATGCTCATGCGTACGCTTGTAGTTCATAGAGTCGTTAAATTTTAGCTATATTTGCTTGTGCAGTTTAATTTAAAAAATGTGTATAAACATAGTTGCTGGATGTTTATAGTTATACGTATTCGGTTTAAAATTAATGCGAGTGCTTTTTTTAAATTATTTTTGGCTGCATGAATTTAAGAAATAAATTATTCTGCCATAAAATTTATTTTTTATTTCATGTTAATAACTTTGTGATTTTTTATCTAGCAGTAATTTTTTCGTTATTTTTATTTAATATGATTTTGGACATGAGACCTTGGCCGTACAATACAGGATTATTATTGCAGACGAGACTTCGCACAGTCTCACAAAATATAGTCTATCGGTATTAAATAAAATTTGATAAAATTGTTTCATCAAAATGGGTGTTCTGTTCTAGCAACGTTCCGAGGTTGATGATTACCAATTTCTTTTGGCCATAATCAGATGATGTGAATACGACGCTAAGTATCACACAGCTCAGGCCACATTGCACATTTCGTTCTAGAATTTAAACGGTCCCGTGTGATTTGGGAAGCTGTAGCAGTTCCTTCCCTTTTTGTTTTCACTTAATGGGTGATGAGCTGATACATATTGTTGTCTCTCTTTTTCATGCTTGATGGTCCCCCCTCTAGTGCTTCATAGTAGAGTGAAATAAGGAAATTGACTTTATTAGCCCTTTCCTATATAAAAGTATATTTTATATCTATCTCTTACTAACTCAACTCACAAAAAAAAATTTTCAGCCAGTTTCTGCCACTATTCTAATTATAATTCCTTCTAGTAAAATATTCACGCTACGCCAGTGTTTACAACAACAATATGAAAAAGCATCGTCAAGTAAATGCAATTATTGGTTGAATTCTGAAAAAGCTTTTGTGTTGAAAATATTATTGATTCATGTGAGATTTAATTTACAAGGAAAATCTCCTTGGGATTTTTTTCTTAATTTTAATTCGCTAAACCACAGAAAATAAAAAAACCTATTTCTTTTGTTAACACACGTACATTATGATAAACATTTATAAAAAAAGTCATTGAACTTAATAGACTTCAACTAACACATACACACATAAATATTTAGTTAAATTTAACACATTAATAATAAAATTAATTATAATAAAATAATTATTTAGTTGGATGGACAAAAATAAAATAAAAAAACAAATCAATTAAAAAATAAATAACATAAGTCGTGTATTTAAATTAGCTAAAGAAGAATACTTCTTGCCGCTCTCTACTTAATATTCAGAAAAGAAGAAAGAACTATAATTTGTGCAGAACTATGATATAACTTATGTTTGTTAAGGATTATAGCAGATCGTTATCGAATTCTTTTGAAGGTCAAAGAATTATAGCAAGAACGACATACAACATACATACATACAAAGATACATACATACATATCTTCATCTAAAATCCACAAGTCATATAAAAATGGAAATTTTTAGGGTTCCGTACACCAAAGGTGAAAAGGGACCCTATTGTTTTCGCTACGCTGTCCGTCTGTCCGTCACAGGGTATTTTCTCGAGAACCGTAAGAGCTACGGACCTGAAATTTGGACAGAGTGTGTAGACCCTTGGCCGCTACAATAACAAATACATGAGAGTTAAAAATTAAAGGGTGTGTCAAAACGAGCAACGAAAAATGTTAAAATCTTATGTAATATACATACAATTGTATGTATGTACGAGGGCGGTTCGGAAACTTCTTAGCCTATCAATGAAAGAGAATAGTTAGTTTTTCAAAAATATTTTTATTTTTCAATATAAAATCCTGACACTTCAATACATTTAGTCCAACGCTTTTCTAGCAATTCTATCCCTTGATTAAAATAGTTTTCCTCAAGGTCTTCAAAATAGTGGTTTAAAACTGTAATTGCATCTTCATTTGAGGTAAAACGCTTGCCAGCAAGGAATTTTTTTAGATTTGGGAACAGGTAAAAGTCACTGGGAGCCAAATAAGGAGAATAAGGTGGGTGGTCAAGAAACTCGTACTTTAATTCGTTGATTTTAGCCATTGTTAAAACACTCTTGTGCGCTGGTGCGTTGTCTTGATGAAAAATTATTTTTTTGTGTTGTAAGCCAGGACGTTTTTCTCGAATTTGTACATTTAATTGATCCAAAAGGTTGCAATAGTACTCTGATTTTATTGTTTTACCCTTTTGCAGATAGTCAATCAATAAAATACCTTTGAAGTCCCAAAAAACCGTTGCCATAACCTTACCAGCCGATTGAATTGTTTTTGCCTTCTTTGGGGCACTTCCTCCAGCTTCAGTCCATTGTTTGGATTGTTCTTTTGTCTCTGGAGTATAGTGGTGGATCCATGTCTCATCAACAGTTATGAAACGATGCTTGAAATCCATTTTATTTCGCTTAAAACGATTCAAACAAGCTTGAGAAATGTTCATTCTTATGCGTTTTTGATCGACTGTTAACAAATGCGGCACCCATCTTGCAGAAAGATTTTTCATCTGTAGTTCTTCATGCAAAATTAAATGGACTCGATCATTTGAGATGCCCATGATATTAGCTATTTCACGCACTTTTATTCGTCGATCATTTAATACCATATCATGCACTTTGGCTACAATGTCTGTTGTTGTTGCTGTTTTTGGACGTCCACTACGTGGTTCATCTTCAATGCTTGTACGACCACGTTTAAATTCAGCAACCCAATTTTTTACTGTTGCATATGAAGGAGCACTTTCACCTAACACATTCACCATATCATAATGAATTTCTTGTCCCGATAAATCTTTTTTATGTAAATATTTAATGACACCACGCATTTCTAATTTTTCCATTGTTAAAAAATCGCGGATGCGTCTTTTGTAAACACCTGTTTCTATATGAAGGAGTTGCCAGATCGAAACAAAATTTAACATGTGTTCATAGCAGAGATGGAAGTTTCCAAAACAATTAACTTTTTCTGTTTATACCGCGCTTTTTGTGCTAGGCTAAGAAATTTCCGAACCGCCCTCGTATATGCACTTGAAATTTGTAAAGTTAGTGTATTTTTATATAGACTACAACAATTAACACTAAAATTTAAAAAATTTTAAGTAAAGGGTGTACCATCAGTTAATGTAATTTCGACTATCTAATTTTGATAACTTGCTGTATCTTGGAAACCGTAAGAGCAAACTTCTTGAAATTTTCAAAAACAGTAAAACAAAAAAATCCTAAAATTATAAAATCGCCAAACCGAAAAAAATTCGTCAAAATAAAAAAAACCCAAAACGAAAAAAAGCACCAAATTAAAAAAAATTCTAAATCGAAAATAAATCGCGAAAAACCGGAAAAATCGCCAAAATGAAAAAATCGCCAAAATGAAAAAAATCGCCAAAATGAAAAAAATCGGCAAAATGAAAAAAAAACTGCCAAAATGAAAAAAATCACCAACTGAAAAAAATCGCCAAAACGAGAAAAAAGCGTAAAAAAACAAAAAAAAAATTATTGCAGCTGAAAAAACGTAAAAAACACTATATTAAAAAAAAATGCTCAAAGCACAACGTACGGAACCCTTCGTGCGCGAGTCAAAGTCGCACTTTACTGAATTTATTATCGGGCATGTTCTGAAAATCACAAGATTTAAAATCACTTTGTGGTTTTAAAAACACAATTGTGATTTGTTGGTGTTCTGAAAATCACAAAAGCTTTAACTTTTCTGTGTGATTTTACCCTTTCAAAACCACAAGAAAACAGCTGATGTTTTGTTGTGTTAATGCAAAATCACAAAGCAAAATAACAAAATTTTTTGCGAAAGAAAGTGTTTTTTTTTATTTTTAAATAATTTTATTATTTCTTTCGTAGAAAATTATAATTTTAATATAAAAATCAATAAAAAAGATATTAAGTTATTCATTTAATTAATCTATTGAGAATTTCAAAATGAACTGATTGAAAAAATTACCAAGTGATTTCAAATCGGCAGGCATTTAGCTGACCGGTTTAAAATCACAAAAATTCAAAAAGTTTTGTGTGCAGAACACCTTTCGTGTGATTTCAAATCACTTTCACAAAAAGTGATTTTCAGAACATGCCTGTATATATACATACATACGTACATACATATGTACATCATCAAGCAAAAACACAAAACTTGTATCGCTTATGTCGAACAATTAGGATCTTATTAACGAAATTGAAATGACTACTCAGGACTTCATATTCAAAAATTAATAATGTTTTTTTTTTTGCTTCTCTTGGAAAGAAGTAAATAGTGAACTTACGACCTTTTTAGATTTTGAATGACAATTGATAAGATACATATCGTCAGCTGAAAGCAAAATTATGTCACTAACAAAATTTCAAACCTTTATCATAACAATAAGCCGAATTAAAAATTTAATGTTTATATTTATTTATTGTACCTTCAAAAATCTAGATATAATTGTTAGGCCCAACCAGTGTCGTACATAAACTAAGGGATAGTAATTAACAATACTAATTGTAATATTAAGCACAAAAATTTAAATTAATGTGTAGTTTCCACAATGCAAGCAAGCGACTTGTCTAGAAAATTTGTATAGGAATTACTTAAAAATTTTAGTGCTTTTCATATATTTTTTCTAGACAATTCGTTTGCTTGTATTGTGGAAACTACACATAAGAAACTGTTCCCAGTCACTTGGATAATGTTGTTTTGTTTTTTCTCGTCTCTCTCTTGAAAGTGTAGCTACGTGATTTTACATTTCAGCTAACGATATGTATGTGTGCTGCAGCCCAATTGGAATGTAACCATGTGTCGACGACACGTCAATACAATACCAAAAAGTTATATCTTATCTACTCGCTCTTTAAAACAATGTTATGCTATTGACAGTTCATGCTTATTCCCTAAAGAAGTCAGCTGTTTTCGACAACGGGCAGACAAGTGCCAATTTTTCGGCGAATAGCTATGGATTCATGGAGAATGCAAATGAAAATTTTAAACAAAAAAATGTGGCTCTAAAACAAGATTTTTTGATAAATTTAATTTTCTTAAAACCGATATGGAGCAGAATAATGGGAATTGACAAAAGGAAATGATGTTCCACCTCTGAATATCCATGATGCTCTCTATTTGGTAAAAAAAAGTACCAGCTATTGTGAGCTGCTGAAATCAATTACAAAATAGTGATTGGAAAGTTCCGGCTCAAATAATAAAAAAAATATAATTAACGTATGAACGTTTTTTTTAAATCAAAATTAGCAAATTAATAAATATGAAGCTTCGTTTGTAGATAGTGGCGTTGGCTGAAGTAGTTAGCACGTTGACTAAAAAACCGAATGTCCTGGGTTCTATCCCGGTCTCCGAAAGTCATTAAAATAACAACATTACTCATTTTTCTGATGTGCATTACAGTCCTTTGTATTAGTTGTTGTAGGAAAAGTGCTTGATATGCAGGCATAAGGCACTGGTCAATAAACTACACCGGCTTCAGCGGATGCTAATCCTTATGTAATATCAGAGCGCCACCCTTCGTGGGTATTGTGTAGCAGAACTACACCGATGAGTAGTGAAATAACCAATAATATTGCTACTAAACACAGTTGCAAAATTTAATACGCCTCATTGACACCAGATGCGCTGTAACACTGCATTATTAAAAACGTGCAAAAAAGCAAAGTTGCAAAAAAATAATGAAGCTTTCCTCTTTATCTTTCTTTAACGCCTGTCTTATCTATCACTATCCCTTGCCTATCACCCTCTCTCACTATCTTCTCTTCAACTCACAGGTAGCACAAAAAGGGATCATTGTATTGGACCCAAGTGTGTTGAACTCTAAATTTCACCCTTCCTTAAAAGCAGCCTGCTAACCTAACCTAACCTTCGTTTGTGGAATTTTGTAACATATATAACTCGATTTTGTCTTAAGCTGACTTATGCTGTTATCGCTTTTAAGCTTTTAAAGCAGACTACATTAACATTCTTTGGGTTAAGAGCTGACTTCCTAATTCAATTTTTGGTAGCGAATTTCCGCAATTAAAATCTGTTGATCACGATTTAATGGTTTCATATTCAAAATTCCTCTGATTTGTATCAAATAAATGTCGAAGATTGCCGGCTATATTCTTAGTATTTCTGACCCAATTTACTTTATAACCGCAAACCTTTACATACACTACAATCATAAATTATAATAGAGTATTCCAGAGAACACTAAAGATGCCACATTGCAGAGACCTGTCTGATTTGACGTGGAATGACTAGACAATTGTTCCAAATTCAAGTAATGATCGTTGAAAGCAAAATGCAATACTCATAAAAATAATCTATAATATAATTTTAAATTTCTAAAATTTTCATTTGTTGATACTAGAAAAGTCATTAAGTACCACGAGTTTTAAAAATGATCAAAAACATGCCTTAGCAGCAAACCAATCGCGAGCATTGAATTACCATCACTATTGTGACCCTTTATCAAAATAATTTGTGTTCGCAAAAGTTTTTCCCCAATTTTTATTGTTGCTCAAAATTTTATTTGTTTATTTATTAATTTTCATTAAAAGTATATTTCCACAAAAAAAATTAAAAAAATTGTTTTTTGTGTGTTTACAATTTTTTTTTAATAAACAGAAAGCTAATTTTAATTTTAACCTTATCAAATGAAAAAACAACAACAACACCAGAAGCTTTGGCAACAATAACAAAAATTTTTAGTCTTGGGAAAAAGCCACATTTGCAAGACATGCACATTGTGACCAGCGTTACCGTTGGAAAATTTCAAAAAGTGACACAAGAAAGAAAGAAAGAAAAATGGGCATCCTTAAAAGTAAGAACAATTAAAACAAATCTGCTTATTTTTAAAACATCAAGAATAACATCACAGCTTTCTTTATTCGGTTACAAAAACCTCAAGTTCACTTATTATATTACTAAAAACGGTAACAATTTAATAAATACCGGATCTAAATAAATACTTTAATACAATTCTTAACAAAATTTCACTACATAATTTTAACTAAAACAATTTTTTTTTTTGAAGTACTTATACTGTGAGCGTCAACAGAAAGTAAACAGTTATTTCATCTGTATAAAAGGTTTTGTTACAGTACAGTAATTAATAAAAATTAAAAATTTTAATTGTAGTTAAAGAGGCTTATATAATACGAGTTTAATTCTGTATAAACAGTAAATGAAAAGAAAATAACTACAAAAATAATTCACTTTATCTTAAAATACTGATGATTTTTACGCGTAAAAAAAAGTAAACAACCCATTACACCAGATAATTAGGTCCATAAGCTATATTACTGTCAACTTTTCATATTTGGTTTGTTTTTCATTTGCATTCAGCAATACATTTAAACTCCTAGGCATTTATTCGACAAGGTTTTTCGTTATATTTGGAAAGATTTTGTTCCATTCTTCAATTAGAGCCTTTTTCAAGTCATTATTGTTGGAAATGACCCTCTGCATTATATTTCTGCGAAGGTGCTTCCAGAAATTTTTTTATTGTATTAAGGTCTGGAGAACGCGGTGGATGATCTTAAGTCTTAGGCGTTCGGTATAACAACCATTCCTTAACAATTATCGTCGTATGATTAGGTTCGTTGTCATTTTGAAAGACCAAGTTGTTTAGAAGTTCCAATTTTTCAACGGAATATTTAATTAATAAATTTTATTCATTCTAGACTCACCAAAAACTAGATTTCTGACTCCAGATGGCGCTATGCAGCCTCAGCTCATAATCGAGCCTCCGCCATGCTTTGCGGTGCTTCTAACACACTTTTAAAGAAAAGCTTCATTCTTTGACTGCAATATTTTTAGAGGCTTTTTCTCTCAAAATATATAAAATTTGCACTCATCACCATATAAAATGCTTTTCCAGAAGCCTACAGGCTCAGTTTTGTACTTTTTTGCGAATTTCACGCGCTTCTGCTGATTCACTTTAGATATGTAAGGCTGACTCTGTGTCACTCTACCATGTTGTCCGTTATTGTAGAGTTATCTTCTAACTATAGTGGCACTTACTGGTTTTCCACATGTGTCTTTAATATTTGAACAGCATTTGGCGATGGATTGGTCCTTACTTCTCGTACTACTGCTCATACTTATGTGCTAATAAGCCGTTTTGGTCGTCCCGACTGTGGTAAAGTCTTTTCCGTATGATGCTTCACATATTTAGCTATAATTTTTTATAGTGCAGTAATTCCTTCCGAAAATTTATCCGATTTCACGCAAAGTTTTTTTTTATATATATAAATCTAAAATGATTTTTCGCGTTTCGTTGCTAGTATGCTTACCAATTTCTTAAAGTTTAATATCTGTGCTTGCACTTTTTCTTAGAAAATTTGATATTAAGCTGCCAAAAATATTTTCACTACATCGGCTTTTAGGTTTTAGGTTTTAGGTTTTATTCCGAAATATTTAAAGAATACTCAAGGAATGCTCTAACTGTTTACTTTTATTTTTTTGACGCGTAAAAATCATCACTATGTTAAGATAAAGTGAATTATTTTTGCTATTATTTACTTTTCGATTACTGTTTATACAGAATTAAACTCTTATTATATAAGCCTCTTAAGCTACAATTAAACTTTTTAATTTTTATTATTTACTGTACTGTAACAAAAGCTTTTATATTTACATATAAAATAACTGTTTACTTTATTTTGACGCTCACAGTACATGTGTATACAAATTGTTTATCTAATTTTTCGACCTTTTATATATGTATGTTTAATAAAACTATTTATTTAAGCTTTAGGTCAGTAAATTTTATATATTTTTAGTTTTTTTTTATCAATATTTCGTTAACCTTTGGTTAACTTCTTCAGGATTATTCTTATTTTATTTGTTTAATTATTAGTTTTTTGCCTTTTTTGTTTTCAATCAAAAAAATGTATGAGGTAAGCGAATATAAGCAAGCGTGGGCATATTAATTATTCGAAAGATATGCAAAAGCTAACCACGCACGACAAGAAAAAAAATGTATAAGCTGGCTTACATATCAATATCATCTTAATATATATAAAAATCAAAAACACGTTTATTTGTTAGGGGTGAACTCTTCAATGCCCCAACAGATTTTCGCCTTCCACCCCACAAAATATTTGTAAAAGACCGACGCGTGTTTTTATATATATTCTACCCCGGTAAATGCTACGCCTCTTTCAGAAATAGTGATTCGTCCGACAGATGGCGCAATTTTTAGTTTTTTTGTGTTTTTGCACCGTAACTCAAGAACTACTGAACTGATTTTGACCAAACTTCATATACATGCTCTATAGGGCGTGAGTAGTGTTTCTGTGTAGTTTGAAGTTCGTCCGACAGATGGCCCAATATTAAGTTTTATTTGTGTCTTTGCACCGTAACTCAAGAACTACTGCACCGATTTCGACCAAACCTTATATACATGCTCTATGGGGCATGAGGAGCGTTTCTGTGTAGTTTGAAGTTCGTCCGGCAGATGGCGCAATATTTAGTTTATTCGTGGGCAAAATCCAATTTTCATATTGTACCACCAATGCCATATACAACACTAATGTTTGCTTAGGGCCAGCAACGCGGACCGGGTTCAGCTAGTAATTTATATATTAAGACAACCGAAAGTACAAAAAAATACATCTTCATTCAGTGAAAAATATCAAAAAGTGGCAAAAATTAGAAAAAGTATCAAATTTGGGTGCATTTTGTAAAGGTAGCACAATAGTATCCAAGCAGTCGAAATATTGGCAAATTGCTACTTTAGTAGCACCAACGGTAACGCTGATTCTGAGTCTGTTGATGATGGTGAACAAGAAAAAGAAAAAAAAAAGGTGATGAAGTTGTCAACTTTTTTTCTTTTCTTTGATAAATGTCACTAAATATCAAAAAAATAAAAGAAATAAATAAACAAGTCGATTTTACGGCAGCAGTCAGTTTTGTATCACAATTATGTCTCAAATAACAACAAATGCATTAAAGATTTAATATTAAAGCACTATGGCGTGCTTTGAAGGCTGAGTGCGTGTTTTAAATGAAATGAAATGAAATGAAATTCAAAAATATTTTTGTTGCATCTTAAAGGTTTCTGTCCTCGAGAATGTTGCTATTTTGTTTTGTTTGCTCTGTTGGCAGCTTAAGCAAATTAAACATTTCCGGCCGAAAATTTTATTTTAATATATGAGTGGAAGGAAGTAAATATAAAGTTTTTAAACAATGGGAATATAAATGAAATATATAAAATATGTAGATATGTATTATGATAGATGTTTTCAATAATCACACACATTTAACGCATTGTGCATAAAGCGTATTCACATTAGCGGAGTTCAGATGGCCTTGCGAAAGTGCAAATGCAAAATATTGTAGCTTTTATTTGCAATCCTATAACAAAATACACAAAATTTCAATTGTGACAGCATTGCTTTTGCACAATACTGTAACTGTGTACTTTTTTTCGCTACGTGTATGTTCTTGCATTCCTGATACTCGAACAGCTGACAATTGTAAACAACAATTTTAGAATCGTTAAACAAATTGCAACGCCCGTCCTTAAGCAGCTCTGGGTCGCGTCATCGTAATTATTTCTTAAGTCCGGTCAGGCTTATGTCTGTTGTTAGGCCTTCGAGAGTTTTTCGTCTCGCTCGCACTGCTTGACTGATCTGCCACGGATAACCGTATAATCTTGCGGTTTTTTGTGGAATTTCTTTAACAACCAGGTTGCTAGTTCCTATGTGAAGACATAGGTCGTACAGTCAGTCACGGAACTTTTTTGAAAATACTGTTAATAACATCTTGGGCATATGGTCTAGTTACTCCGCCCAGCAACACTATACTATGCAAATTTACTTTGTATAGTATGTTTAATAAACAAATAAATAAATAAATAAATTGCAACGCTATCGAGCAGAGTAGCAAACCAACCAAAAAATTTCAACGGCGGCTGAAAGGCAAATATTTTTGGCGGCGGCTGAACATTTTACCACCGATTTGTCTAAGTATTTAAAAGATTTTTCGAATTCGATCTGGTTCTGGGAATGTATATGAATTTTTGAATCACCATTTTTTTAAATTTTTTGGTTTGCAATAATTTGAGTATTTACTGCAATAATCAAATTATTAATGAATGTCCCAAATTGCAAAGAAAAGTACCTTCGTAAATGACTTAATAATAAAATGGAACGTGAGATATAAAAAGCCAATGATTGGCGTACTTCTACTGGAGCAGGACTCTTTCCTTTGCACTGCTTCGTGGCATTTTAAAACATTTTTACAAAATAATCAAATTACCATGATACATTTTTAAATTTAATTGAACTAGAATGATTTTGGAATCGGGAATAATTTCTTTATAATTTTGTACATGTTCAGTATTTTTAATTCTTATAGAATTAAATATTTTTATTAAATAATTCAATTAATTAATAAAATTTAATTAAATCAATTCATCAAATATCTTTTGTAGATTTTCCCGTCCAATAATTATGTATATCAGCTGTTACTGAATTTGCATCTAGTATTGCAAAGTTGTTTAAAAGTATGACAAGACTATTGCAATAGAAAACAGTTGCAACCTAAGATGCGCCGAACACTGAATACCGCTATTGTTGAGCATCATGCAATTAATGTCGCTACATGAAAAGCATCAATGCCTTTAGCAGGTGAAATCTTACAGTTAAAGAACTATCCAGACCTTTTATGTGCATTCCTGCACATAATAACTTCATCGGTAGTGAGCATGGGACGAACTAGCCAGCGTATGGATCCGTTATGGATGCCTCTAATTATTTTGCAATCGCAGTGCCGTTTGGCACCATTAAAACTAATATCCTAAAACACTATCCTCAGAAAGCAGAAGGCATATGGAATAAGTTGAGCACGTGCAGGGTCGCAAAGGAAATGTGGCCAAGTTTCCACAATAAACTCTCGGAATAAATACAAATAGTAAGCAAAAATAGAAAGAGCATCTCGCGGTTTGTAGCTGTTTTGACAGGCCAGTGGCCGATCGCCAGATATGCTAGTAGGCTAGATCTTTCCACTAATACATTCTGCTGCATCCGGCAAAAACAGGATAAGGAAGAGACAGTTTATCATCTGCTTTGTGAGTGCCCGGCATTGCACACTACATGATACAAATTTCTAAGAAAACACATACTACACGACCTATCGTAGGTATCACAGATCGTCATCTTTTTTCACGAATAAAATGTTTTGTTAAAAAAAAAAATTAATTAATATATATCTTAATAGTTTTATTTTTATTTATTTCCTTATTTTAGTTTTATAATTTGATATTTAATAATTCATAAATAAGTTTTTTATACGTTTATCATCTTAAGTCTCTTATGCTTATTAAAAACCAGATAAAGTTAAACATATTTTTATTCATCTATACAGAGCATTTCCAATTTATTTATTTTTTTTATTAATTGTATAATTTAAATTCCAAACATTTTGAATTTTTATGACAAAATGATGAGTTTATTTTAAAATCACATTAACTCAACAAATAATTAAGAGCATAATTTATTTTAATTTGAATTCGACATTAAAACAAATGTTACGCTTTTCAACTCATGGCAATAAAATCTTTTAATAAAAATAGTTTTTCATTGTTTTTTTTAATACACACTGCTATTCATATTCCCGTGAAAATGTAGGAGAAATTTCTAATGGAAGACGGATCTTTCTATTAAATTATAACAGGGCTCAAAAGATTAATTTTGGCAGAGGAGACCAAAAATTGTTGTCGACAAAGAGTAGACAAGTGGCATATTTTTACTGTCGTCTTGATGTGACGTCGACGACGCTATTCACAATAAGGGGTATTGACACTATCTCAACTGAAGAAACTCCTATAAAGGTGTGGCCTATGCTTGTAAATTGCAATAACTATTCTAAATATTCGTATGACGTCGAAGAAAAGAAAAACCAAAACCGGATCAAAAGCTATAGATTATTTGATCAAGAAAGAACAGATTTTGTATAATATTAAATTTAATTTCAAAAGCATTGGATAATATTTATTTATAACACATTTTAGTTTATGGAAATTTTATGAAAATTGTTTTTTATTCACATCTTCTAAACTTGTTTCTTCTAGATATTAAATAATAGACAAAAAAAAATCAAGTTCACCTCGAAAGTAACCAATTTCAAGATTCATATCAAATATGTATGTATGTATGTATATCAAAAAGCAACCGAAGAAGATATAATAGCAAAAAATAATAGCAGAAGTAGACATACATACATGCATAAATAAAATAAATATATTAACTACTTGTTTATAATTAATTTACCCTGCATTCACTATAGATTCAAGTATAGTCCATGTGGAAGTGTTACCTGCACAAATATTTTGAATTAAAATACTTTCTAGATTAGGCCAACGATCGACAACCGGACGTTCTTCAGCTGCACAGGCTATGGGAAGTCGTATCAAATGCCAAAAGGTCATGGTCATAAATTCGAAATTTCGAACTTTAAAAAAAGGCAGTTCCTTCCAATAATTGCAATACTTGTACTCAATTTTACGTATAACGTCCCTTTTCACAATGTATGGTTAAGAGTTAACATGAACTTTAACTGACAGTTCTTCATACAAAACTTGCAGTTAAAGTCTCTGTTATCTTTTAACCATACATTGTGAAAAGATACGTAAGTTGTATGTTAAATTGGGAACTAGTGAGAGGATACGAAGTGTCGCGTTGCCAATTACAAATGTATCGGTTTTGAGTCGTGAAGTTTTTTGTTCAAAAATCAGTTTTCGTGTTTCCTATGATTGAAGTAAAACGATTTACCTGCTGGTGTATCACACACTTAATTTATTATGTGTTCAAAACTACCCAGTTGGTCACGTCTTTAAGACATCTTTGACGACGGGTACAAGACAATAGTGCACATTGTCACACAAGGGTAAAAAAAGCATAACCACTAATTACTAATGCAAAACTGTTTGATTCAGACATGTATTTATTAAGTAAAATAGTTCCATACATAACTAATGGACAATTTTATAGAATCCAACATGATTGGAAACTGTTTAAATCAATAAATACTTGTCTGAATCAAATATTTTTTCATTAGTAATTAGTTGGTTACGATTGTTTGGGCAAATTACACACAAGAAATGCCAGATGTAAACTCAGCCTAAGTCGTAGAACACATATTGATGACAGCTGCATACAAATCGTCGACGAAATTTTCATACAAATGGCGGCGAGGTCACACAAGACGAGATGAGTGACAATGTCGCTCAGATTGCCGTCAACAATGCTTTTTTGAAGACAAACTTTTGACACCGTCCTCCGATGTGCAGTGCACATCGTCCATTTTTCATTCACAAAATTAAATGGGCTATATATCTATGGCAATAAAGAAAAAGTGCTTAAGTCATATTTTACTGTTTTTCAGGAGAGCACTTTTAAGCGTTTAAGTCGAATTTCAGGTATTTATTTATTTTACTGTTAAATTGGGAAATGCTCTGTTTATTTACCTTTATTTTTTTAAGCAAATATCATTCTACACACTATAAGTAATACATTTTTGTTGAAGTATGCCAAAGTATAACCTAAATTAAGCTATTATTCCAAATGAGATTAAAAGTCTAAAAAAGATAAGACGCAAGTCATAGTGCTATAACTTCCTGAAAAATCACCCAAATTAATTGAGATTTTGACCAGGGGTACTTTCAAATATGGAGATTACGGAGGTACCACAAAATCAAAATCAGCTTATCTCGACTTAAGCACTTTTTCCTTTCTGCCACAGATATGTATACATCAATCATTTTTCATATATAAAGTGTGTAAACTATAAATCGTCCATTAAAAAAAAAATTAAGTGGGCTATACATCGAAAAATATATATATTACGAAAAATTCAATGGACTATATATCTACATCGTCCATTTTTCATACTCGTATGTAACGCAGTTGTGTTTTCCAGCTGAGGTAGCTATTCCAGGAACTTACCAAAATTCTGCTTCCTTTATAAATAAAAACGCGGAGATGTTTAATTTTTTAATTTAACACACTATTCTTTATTTACGAAACTAAACTAACTTGACTATTTAAATATACATATATTTTAAAGTACAATTACATCTAACTCGCTGTTTTTCCCACTCGTCTCCTGTTGTTTTCGGAACGCAACGATGAGCCTCCTCCTAGCTTCAGCTTGGTGAAGTTAACTATGAATTATTTATTTATTTATTTTTGTTCTACTTAAGACAAACTTTTTTGGTTTGGCTGGCTGTTCCGTTCAACTATGTGTTGTTGTCAGAATATTTACAACTAACTTTGATGTTATTTGTTCATTAATAATTATCGCATGTAATTTGGCTTAAAAATCGATACGAACATTAGCCTGTTCAATTCATAAGAATATAGTCCATTAAATTTTTTTATAAATTCCATTAAATTTTTTATGTATAGTCTATTTAATTTTTTGCATACGAAATGGACGAATTATAGACCATAATTTTTTTTCATAAAATATTGAAAAATTTAATGGACTATTCATCGACTTTTTTCAATTTTTTATGAAAAAATTTAATCGACTATAAATCGTCCGATTCGTATGCAAAAAATTATTTAGACTATACATCGTCTATTTTTCATGCAAAAAATTAAATGGACTGGCTATATATACAAAATTTAATGGACTATATATCGTCCATTTTTAAAATTTTTATAAAAAATTAAATTGACTATAATTCGTCCATTTCGTATGTAAAAACTTAAGTGGACTATATACGTCGTCTTCTTTTCGTGCAAGGAATTTAATAAACTATACATCATCCATTTTGCATGCAAAAAAATTTTTTATGAAAAAAATTTTTCAATTTTTTGTGAAAAAATTTTATCGACTATAAATCGTCCGATTCGTATGCAAACAATTATATGGACTATACATCGTCTATTTTTCATGCAAAAAATTAAATGGATTGGCTATATATACAAAATTTAATGGACTATACATCGTCCATTTTTAAATTTTTTTATAAAAAATTAAATTGACTATAATTCGTCCATTTCGTATGTAAAAACTTAAGTGGACTATATACGTCGTCTTCTTTTCGTGCAAGGAATTTAATAAACTATACATCATCCATTTTTCATGCAAAAAAATTTTTTATCAAAAAAATGTAATGGACTATACATCGTCTGCAAAAAATTATATGGACTATACATCGTCTTTTTTTCAATTTTTTATGAAAAAATTTAGTCGACTTTAAATCGTCCGATTCGTATGCAACAAATTATATGGACTATACATCGTCTATTTTTCATGCAAAAAATTAAATGGACTGGCTATATATACAAAATTTAATGGACTATACATCGTCCATTTTTAAAATTTTTATAAAAAATTAATTTGACTATAATTCGTCCATTTCGTATGTAAAAACTTAAGTGGACTATATACGTCGTCTTCTTTTCGTGCAAGGAATTTAATAAACTATACATCATCCATTTCTCATGCAAAAAAATTTTTATGAAATGGACTATACATCTTTTTTAAATTTTTTATGCAAAAATTAGTCAACTTTAAATCGTCCGATTCGTATGCAACAAATTATATAGACTATGCATCGTCTATTTTTCATGCAAAAAATTAAATGGACTGGCTATATATACAAAATTTAATGGACTATACATCATCCATTTTTAAAATTTTTATAAAAAATTAAATTGACTATAATTCGTCCATTTCGTAAGCAAAAACTTAAGTGGACTATATACGTCGTCTTCTTTTCGTGCCAGGAATTTAATAAACTATACATCATCCATTTCTCATGCAAAAAAAATTTTTATGAAAAATATTTAACGGACTTATAAATCGTCTTTTTTTTAATTTTTTATGAAAAAAATTAGTCGACTTTAAATCGTCCGATTCGTATGCCACAAATTATATAGACTATACATCGTCTATTTTTCATGCAAAAAATTAAATGGACTGGCTAAATATACAAAATTTAATGGACTATACATCGTCCATTTTTAAAATTTTTATAAAAAATTAAATTGACTATAATTCGTCCATTTCGTATGTAAAAACTTAAGTGGACTATATACGTCGTCTTCTTTTCGTGCAAGGAATTTAATAGACTATACATCATCCATTTCTCATGCAAAAAAAAATTTTATGAAAAAAATTTAATGGACTATACATCGTCTTTTTTTAAATTTTTTATGAAAAAAATTAGTCGACTTTAAATCGTCCGATTCGTATGCAACAAATTATATAGACTATAACATCGTCTATTTTTCATGCAAAAAATTAAATGGACTGGCTATATATACAAAATTTAATGGACTATACATCGTCCATTTTTAAAATTTTTATAAAAAATTAAATTGACTATAATTCGTCCATTTCGTAAGCAAAAATTATGTGGACTATATACGTCGTCTTCTTTTCGTGCCAGGAATTTAATAAACTATACATCATCCATTTCTCATGCAAAAAAATTTTTTATGAAAAAAATTTAATGGACTATACATCGTCATTTTTAAATTTTTTATGAAAAAATTTAATCGACTATAAATCGTCCGATTCGTATGCAAAAAATTATATGGACTATACATCGTCTATTTTTCATGGAAAAAATTAAATGGACTGGCTAAATATACAAAATTTAATGGACTATACATCGTCCATTTTTAAAATTTTTATAAAAAATTAAATTGACTATAATTCGTCCATTTCGTATGTAAAAACTTAAGTGGACTATATACGTCGTCTTCTTTTCGTGCAAGGAATTTAATAGACTATACATCATCCATTTCTCATGCAAAAAAAAATTTTATGAAAAAAATTTAATGTACTATACATCGTCTTTTTTTAAATTTTTTATGAAAAAAATTAGTCGACTTTAAATCGTCCGATTCGTATGCAACAAATTATATAGACTATAACATCGTCTATTTTTCATGCAAAAAATTAAATGGACTGGCTATATATACAAAATTTAATGGACTATACATCGTCCATTTTTTAAATTTTTATAAAAAATTAAATTGACTATAATTCGTCCATTTCGTATGTAAAAACTTAAGTGGACTATATACGTCGTCTTCTTTTCGTGCAAGGAATTTAATAAACTATACATTATCCATTTCTCATGCAAAAAAATTTTTTATCAAAAAAATTTAATGGACTATACATCGTTTTTTTTTCAATTTTTTATGAAAAAAATTAGTCGACTTTAAATCGTCCGATTCGTATGCGACAAATTATATAGACTATACATCGTCTATTTTTCATGCAAAAAATTAAATGGACTGGCTATATATACAAAATTTAATGGACTATACATCGACCATTTTTTAAATTTTTTATAAAAAATTAAATTGACTATAATTCGTCCATTTCGTATGTACAAACTTAAGTGGACTATATACGTCGTCTTCTTTTCGTGCAAGGAATTTAATAAACTGTACATCATCCATTTTTCATGCAAAAAAATTTTTTATCAAAAAAATGTAATGGACTATACATCGTCTTTTAAATTTTTTATGAAAAAATTTAATCAAATATAAATCGTCCGATTCGTATGCAAAAAATTATATGGACTATACATTGTCTATTTTTCATGCAAAAAATTAAATGGACTGGCTATATATACAAAATTTAATGGACTATACATCGTCCATTTTTAAATTTTTTTATAAAAAATTAAATTGACTATAATTCGTTCATTTCGTAAGCAAAAACTTAAGTGGACTATATACGTCGTCTTCTTTTCGTGCCAGGAATTTAATAAACTATACATCATCCATTTCTCATGCAAAAAAAATTTTTATGAAAAATATTTAACGGACTTATAAATCGTCTTTTTTTTAATTTTTTATGAAAAAAATTAGTCGACTTTAAATCGTCCGATTCGTATGCCACAAATTATATAGACTATACATCGTCTATTTTTCATGCAAAAAATTAAATGGACTGGCTAAATATACAAAATTTAATGGACTATACATCGTCCATTTTTAAAATTTTTATAAAAAATTAAATTGACTATAATTCGTCCATTTCGTATGTAAAAACTTAAGTGGACTATATACGTCGTCTTCTTTTCGTGCAAGGAATTTAATAGACTATACATCATCCATTTCTCATGCAAAAAAAAATTTTATGAAAAAAATTTAATGGACTATACATCGTCTTTTTTTAAATTTTTTATGAAAAAAATTAGTCGACTTTAAATCGTCCGATTCGTATGCAACAAATTATATAGACTATAACATCGTCTATTTTTCATGCAAAAAATTAAATGGACTGGCTATATATACAAAATTTAATGGACTATACATCGTCCATTTTTAAAATTTTTATAAAAAATTAAATTGACTATAATTCGTCCATTTCGTAAGCAAAAATTATGTGGACTATATACGTCGTCTTCTTTTCGTGCCAGGAATTTAATAAACTATACATCATCCATTTCTCATGCAAAAAAATTTTTTATGAAAAAAATTTAATGGACTATACATCGTCATTTTTAAATTTTTTATGAAAAAATTTAATCGACTATAAATCGTCCGATTCGTATGCAAAAAATTATATGGACTATACATCGTCTATTTTTCATGGAAAAAATTAAATGGACTGGCTAAATATACAAAATTTAATGGACTATACATCGTCCATTTTTAAAATTTTTATAAAAAATTAAATTGACTATAATTCGTCCATTTCGTATGTAAAAACTTAAGTGGACTATATACGTCGTCTTCTTTTCGTGCAAGGAATTTAATAAACTATACATCATCCATTTCTCATGCAAAAAAATTTTTTATGAAAAAAATTTAATGGACTATACATCGTCTTTTTTTCAATTTTTTATGAAAAAATTTAGTCGACTTTAAATCGTCCGATTCGTATGCAACAAATTATATAGACTATAACATCGTCTATTTTTCATGCAAAAAATTAAATGGACTGGCTATATATATAAAATTAAATGGACTATACATCGTCCATTTTTAAAATTTTTATAAAAAATTAAATTGACTATAATTCGTCCATTTCGTATGTAAAAACTTAAATGGACTATATACGTCGTCTTCTTTTCGTGCAAGGAATTTAATAAACTATACATCATCCATTTCTCATGCAAAAAAATTTTTTATGAAAAAAATGTAATGGACTATACATCGTCTTTTTTTCAATTTTTTATGAAAAAATTTAGTCGACTTTAAATCGTCCGATTCGTATGCAACAAATTATATGGACTATACATCGTCTCTTTTTAATGCAAAAAATTAAATGGTCTGGCTATATATACAAAATTTAATGGACTATACATCGTCCATTTTTAAATTTTTTTATAAAAAATTAAATTGACTATAATTCGTCCATTTCGTATGTAAAAACTTAAGTGCACTATATACGTCGTCTTCTTTTCGTGCAAGGAATTTAATAAACTATACATCATCCATTTTTCATGCAAAAAAATTTTTTATCAAAAAAATGTAATGGACTATAACATCGTCTTTTTTAAATTTTTTATGAAAAAATTTAATCAAATATAAATCGTCCGATTCGTATGCAAAAAATTATATGGACTATACATTGTCTATTTTTCATGCAAAAAATTAAATGGACTGGCTATATATACAAAATTTAATGGACTATACATCGTCCATTTTTAAATTTTTTTATAAAAAATTAAATTGACTATAATTCGTTCATTTCGTATGTAAAAACTTAAGTGGACTATATAAGTCGTCTTCTTTTCGTGCAAGGAATTTAATAAACTATACATAATCCATTTCTCATAAAAAAAAAAATTTTATGAAAAAAATTTAATGGACTATACATCGTCTTTTTTTCTTTTTTTATGAAAAAATTTAATCGACTATAAATCGTCCGATTCGTATGCAAAAAATTATATTGACTATACATCGTCTCTTTTTCATGCAAAAATTAAATGGTCTGGCTATATATACAAAATTTAATGGACTATACATCGTCCATTTTTAAAATTTTTATAAAATATTAAATTGACTATAATTCGTCCATTTCGTATGTAAAAACTTAAGTGGACTATATACGTCGTCTTCTTTTCGTGCAAGGAATTTAATAAACTATACATCATCCATTTTTCATGCAAAAAAATTTTTTATCAAAAAAATGTAATGGACTATAACATCGTCTTTTTTAAATTTTTTATGAAAAAATTTAGTCGACTTTAAATCGTCCGATTCGTATGCAACAAATTATATGGACTATACATCGTCTATTTTTCATGCAAAAAATTAAATGGACTGGCTATATATACAAAATTTAATGGACTATACATCGTCCATTTTTAAAATTTTTATAAAAAATTAAATTGACTATAATTCGTCCATTTCGTATGTAAAAACTTAAGTGCACTATATACGTCGTCTTCTTTTCGTGCAAGGAATTTAATAAACTATACATCATCCATTTCTCATGCAAAAAATTTTTTATGAAAAAAATGTAATGGACTAAATATACATCGTCTCTTTTTAAATTTTTTATGAAAAAATTTAGTCGACTTTAAATCGTCCGATTCGTATGCAACAAATTATATAGACTATACATCGTCTATTTTTCATGCAAAAAATTAAATGGACTGGCTATATATACAAAATTTAATGGACTATACATCGTCCATTTTTTACATTTTTTATAAAAACTTAAATTGACTATAATTCGTCCATTTCGTATGTAAAAACTTAAGTGGACTATATACGTCGTCTTCTTTTCGTGCAAGGAATTTAATAAACTATACATCATCCATTTTTCATGCAAAAAAATTTTTTATCAAAAAAATGTAATGGACTATACATCGTCTTTTTTAAATTTTTTATGAAAAAATTTAATCGAATATAAATCGTCCGATTCGTATGCAAAAAATTATATGGACTATACATCGTCTATTTTTCATGCAAAAAATTAAATGGACTGGCTATATATACAAAATTTAATGGACTATACATCGTCCATTTTTAAAATTTTTATAAAAAATTAAATTGACTATAATTCGTCCATTTCGTATGTAAAAACTTAAGTGGACTATATACGTCGTCTTCTTTTCGTGCAAGGAATTTAATAAACTATACATTATCCATTTCTCATGCAAAAAAATTTTTTATCAAAAAAATTTAATGGACTATACATCGTTTTTTTTTCAATTTTTTATGAAAAAAATTAGTCGACTTTAAATCGTCCGATTCGTATGCGACAAATTATATAGACTATACATCGTCTATTTTTCATGCAAAAAATTAAATGGACTGGCTATATATACAAAATTTAATGGACTATACATCGTCCATTTTTTAAATTTTTTATAAAAAATTAAATTGACTATAATTCGTCCATTTCGTATGTACAAACTTAAGTGGACTATATACGTCGTCTTCTTTTCGTGCAAGGAATTTAATAAACTATACATCATCCATTTTTCATGCAAAAAAATTTTTTATCAAAAAAATGTAATGGACTATACATCGTCTTTTAAATTTTTTATGAAAAAATTTAATCAAATATAAATTGTCCGATTCGTATGCAAAAAATTATATGGACTATACATTGTCTATTTTTCATGCAAAAAATTAAATGGACTGGCTATATATACAAAATTTAATGGACTATACATCGTCCATTTTTAAATTTTTTTATAAAAAATTAAATTGACTATAATTCGTTCATTTCGTATGTAAAAACTTAAGTGGACTATATAAGTCGTCTTCTTTTCGTGCAAGGAATTTAATAAACTATACATAATCCATTTTTCATGCAAAAAAAATTTTTATGAAAAAAATTTAATGGACTATACATCGTCTTTTTTTCTTTTTTTATGAAAAAATTTAATCGACTATAAATCGTCCGATTCGTATGCAAAAAATTATATTGACTATACATCGTCTCTTTTTCATGGAAAAAATTAAATGGTCTGGCTATATATACAAAATTTAATGGACTATACATCGTCCATTTTTAAAATTTTTATAAAAAATTAAATTGACTATAATTCGTCCATTTCGTATGTAAAAACTTAAGTGCACTATATACGTCGTCTTCTTTTCGTGCAAGGAATTTAATAAACTATACATCATCCATTTCTCATGCAAAAAAATTTTTTATCAAAAAAATGTAATGAACTAAATATACATCGTCTTTTTTTCAATTTTTTATGAAAAAATTTAGTCGACTTTAAATCGTCCGATTCGTATGCAACAAATTATATAGACTATACATCGTCTATTTTTCATGCAAAAAATTAAATGGACTGGCTATATATACAAAATTTAATGGACTATACATCGTCCATTTTTTAAATTTTTTATAAAAACTTAAATTGACTATAATTCGTCCATTTCGTATGTAAAAACTTAAGTGGACTATATACGTCGTCTTCTTTTCGTGCAAGGAATTTAATAAACTATACATCATCCATTTTTCATGCAAAAAAATTTTTTATCAAAAAAATGTAATGGACTATACATCGTCTTTTTTAAATTTTTTATGAAAAAATTTAATCAAATATAAATCGTCCGATTCGTATGCAAAAAATTATATGGACTATACATTGTCTATTTTTCATGCAAAAAATTAAATGGACTGGCTATATATACAAAATTTAATGGACTATACATCGTCCATTTTTAAAATTTTTATAAAAAATTAAATTGACTATAATTCGTCCATTTCGTATGTAAAACTTAAGTGCACTATATACGTCGTCTTCTTTTCGTGCAAGGAATTTAATAAACTATACATCATCCATTTTTCATGCAAAAAAATTTTTATCAAAAAAATGTAATGGACTATACATCGTTTTTTTTTCAATTTTTTATGAAAAAAATTAGTCGACTTTAAATCGTCCGATTCGTATGCGACAAATTATATAGACTATACATCGTCTATTTTTCATGCAAAAAATTAAATGGACTGGCTATATATACAAAATTTAATGGACTATACATCGTCCATTTTTTAAATTTTTTATAAAAAATTAAATTGACTATAATTCGTCCATTTCGTATGTACAAACTTAAGTGGACTATATACGTCGTCTTCTTTTCGTGCAAGGAATTTAATAAACTATACATCATCCATTTTTCATGCAAAAAAATTTTTTATCAAAAAAATGTAATGGACTATACATCGTCTTTTAAATTTTTTATGAAAAAATTTAATCAAATATAAATCGTCCGATTCGTATGCAAAAAATTATATGGACTATACATTGTCTATTTTTCATGCAAAAAATTAAATGGACTGGCTATATATACAAAATTTAATGGACTATACATCGTCCATTTTTAAATTTTTTTATAAAAAATTAAATTGACTATAATTCGTTCATTTCGTATGTAAAAACTTAAGTGGACTATATAAGTCGTCTTCTTTTCGTGCAAGGAATTTAATAAACTATACATAATCCATTTCTCATGCAAACAAAATTTTTATGAAAAAAATTTAATGGACTATACATCGTCTTTTTTTCTTTTTTTATGAAAAAATTTAATCGACTATAAATCGTCCGATTCGTATGCAAAAAATTATATTGACTATACATCGTCTCTTTTTCATGCCAAAAATTAAATGGTCTGGCTATATATACAAAATTTAATGGACTATACATCGTCCATTTTTAAAATTTTTATAAAATATTAAATTGACTATAATTCGTCCATTTCGTATGTAAAAACTTAAGTGCACTATATACGTCGTCTTCTTTTCGTGCAAGGAATTTAATAAACTATACATCATCCATTTTTCATGCAAAAAAATTTTTTATCAAAAAAATGTAATGGACTATACATCGTCTTTTTTAAATTTTTTATGAAAAAATTTAATCGAATATAAATCGTCCGATTCGTATGCAAAAAATTATATGGACTATACATCGTCTATTTTTCATGCAAAAAATTAAATGGACTGGCTATATATACAAAATTTAATGGACTATACATCGTCCATTTTTTAAATTTTTATAAAAAATTAAATTGACTATAATTCGTCCATTTCGTATGTAAAAACTTAAGTGCACTATATACGTCGTCTTCTTTTCGTGCAAGGAATTTAATAAACTATACATCATCCATTTTTCATGCAAAAAAATTTTTTATCAAAAAAATGTAATGGACTATACATCGTCTTTTAAATTTTTTATGAAAAAATTTAATCAAATATAAATTGTCCGATTCGTATGCAAAAAATTATATGGACTATACATTGTCTATTTTTCATGCAAAAAATTAAATGGACTGGCTATATATACAAAATTTAATGGACTATACATCGTCCATTTTTAAATTTTTTTATAAAAAATTAAATTGACTATAATTCGTTCATTTCGTATGTAAAAACTTAAGTGGACTATATAAGTCGTCTTCTTTTCGTGCAAGGAATTTAATAAACTATACATAATCCATTTTTCATGCAAAAAAAATTTTTATGAAAAAAATTTAATGGACTATACATCGTCTTTTTTTCTTTTTTTATGAAAAAATTTAATCGACTATAAATCGTCCGATTCGTATGCAAAAAATTATATTGACTATACATCGTCTCTTTTTCATGGAAAAAATTAAATGGTCTGGCTATATATACAAAATTTAATGGACTATACATCGTCCATTTTTAAAATTTTTATAAAAAATTAAATTGACTATAATTCGTCCATTTCGTATGTAAAAACTTAAGTGCACTATATACGTCGTCTTCTTTTCGTGCAAGGAATTTAATAAACTATACATCATCCATTTCTCATGCAAAAAAATTTTTTATCAAAAAAATGTAATGAACTAAATATACATCGTCTTTTTTTCAATTTTTTATGAAAAAATTTAGTCGACTTTAAATCGTCCGATTCGTATGCAACAAATTATATAGACTATACATCGTCTATTTTTCATGCAAAAAATTAAATGGACTGGCTATATATACAAAATTTAATGGACTATACATCGTCCATTTTTTAAATTTTTTATAAAAACTTAAATTGACTATAATTCGTCCATTTCGTATGTAAAAACTTAAGTGGACTATATACGTCGTCTTCTTTTCGTGCAAGGAATTTAATAAACTATACATCATCCATTTTTCATGCAAAAAAATTTTTTATCAAAAAAATGTAATGGACTATACATCGTCTTTTTTAAATTTTTTATGAAAAAATTTAATCAAATATAAATCGTCCGATTCGTATGCAAAAAATTATATGGACTATACATTGTCTATTTTTCATGCAAAAAATTAAATGGACTGGCTATATATACAAAATTTAATGGACTATACATCGTCCATTTTTAAAATTTTTATAAAAAATTAAATTGACTATAATTCGTCCATTTCGTATGTAAAACTTAAGTGCACTATATACGTCGTCTTCTTTTCGTGCAAGGAATTTAATAAACTATACATCATCCATTTTTCATGCAAAAAAATTTTTATCAAAAAAATGTAATGGACTATACATCGTTTTTTTTTCAATTTTTTATGAAAAAAATTAGTCGACTTTAAATCGTCCGATTCGTATGCGACAAATTATATAGACTATACATCGTCTATTTTTCATGCAAAAAATTAAATGGACTGGCTATATATACAAAATTTAATGGACTATACATCGTCCATTTTTTAAATTTTTTATAAAAAATTAAATTGACTATAATTCGTCCATTTCGTATGTACAAACTTAAGTGGACTATATACGTCGTCTTCTTTTCGTGCAAGGAATTTAATAAACTATACATCATCCATTTTTCATGCAAAAAAATTTTTTATCAAAAAAATGTAATGGACTATACATCGTCTTTTAAATTTTTTATGAAAAAATTTAATCAAATATAAATCGTCCGATTCGTATGCAAAAAATTATATGGACTATACATTGTCTATTTTTCATGCAAAAAATTAAATGGACTGGCTATATATACAAAATTTAATGGACTATACATCGTCCATTTTTAAATTTTTTTATAAAAAATTAAATTGACTATAATTCGTTCATTTCGTATGTAAAAACTTAAGTGGACTATATAAGTCGTCTTCTTTTCGTGCAAGGAATTTAATAAACTATACATAATCCATTTCTCATGCAAACAAAATTTTTATGAAAAAAATTTAATGGACTATACATCGTCTTTTTTTCTTTTTTTATGAAAAAATTTAATCGACTATAAATCGTCCGATTCGTATGCAAAAAATTATATTGACTATACATCGTCTCTTTTTCATGCCAAAAATTAAATGGTCTGGCTATATATACAAAATTTAATGGACTATACATCGTCCATTTTTAAAATTTTTATAAAATATTAAATTGACTATAATTCGTCCATTTCGTATGTAAAAACTTAAGTGCACTATATACGTCGTCTTCTTTTCGTGCAAGGAATTTAATAAACTATACATCATCCATTTTTCATGCAAAAAAATTTTTTATCAAAAAAATGTAATGGACTATACATCGTCTTTTTTAAATTTTTTATGAAAAAATTTAATCGAATATAAATCGTCCGATTCGTATGCAAAAAATTATATGGACTATACATCGTCTATTTTTCATGCAAAAAATTAAATGGACTGGCTATATATACAAAATTTAATGGACTATACATCGTCCATTTTTTAAATTTTTATAAAAAATTAAATTGACTATAATTCGTCCATTTCGTATGTAAAAACTTAAGTGCACTATATACGTCGTCTTCTTTTCGTGCAAGGAATTTAATAAACTATACATCATCCATTTTTCATGCAAAAAAATTTTTTATCAAAAAAATGTAATGGACTATACATCGTCTTTTTTAAATTTTTTATGAAAAAATTTAATCGAATATAAATCGTCCGATTCGTATGCAAAAAATTATATGGACTATACATCGTCTATTTTTCATGCAAAAAATTAAATGGACTGGCTATATATACAAAATTTAATGGACTATACATCGTCCATTTTTTAAATTTTTTATAAAAAATTAAATTGACTATAATTCGTCCATTTCGTATGTACAAACTTAAGTGGACTATATACGTCGTCTTCTTTTCGTGCAAGGAATTTAATAAACTATACATCATCCATTTTTCATGCAAAAAAATTTTTAATCAAAAAAATGTAATGGACTATACATCGTCTTTTTTTCTTTTTTTATGAAAAAATTTAATCGACTATAAATCGTCCGATTCGTATGCAAAAAATTATATTGACTATACATCGTCTCTTTTTCATGCAAAAAATTAAATGGTCTGGCTATATATACAAAATTTAATGGACTATACATCGTCCATTTTTAAAATTTTTATAAAATATTAAATTGACTATAATTCGTCCATTTCGTATGTAAAAACTTAAGTGGACTATATACGTCGTCTTCTTTTCGTGCAAGGAATTTAATAAACTATACATCATCCATTTTTCATGCAAAAAAATTTTTTATCAAAAAAATTTAATGGACTATAACATCGTCTTTTTTAAATTTTTTATGAAAAAATTTAGTCGACTTTAAATCGTCCGATTCGTATGCAACAAATTATATGGACTATACATCGTCTATTTTTCATGCAAAAAATTAAATGGACTGGCTATATATACAAAATTTAATGGACTATACATCGTCCATTTTTAAAATTTTTATAAAAAATTAAATTGACTATAATTCGTCCATTTCGTATGTAAAAACTTAAGTGCACTATATACGTCGTCTTCTTTTCGTGCAAGGAATTTAATAAACTATACATCATCCATTTCTCATGCAAAAAAATTTTTTATGAAAAAAATGTAATGGACTAAATATACATCGTCTTTTTTTCAATTTTTTATGAAAAAATTTAGTCGACTTTAAATCGTCCGATTCGTATGCAACAAATTATATAGACTATACATCGTCTATTTTTCATGCAAAAAATTAAATGGACTGGCTATATATACAAAATTTAATGGACTATACATCGTCCATTTTTTAAATTTTTTATAAAAACTTAAATTGACTATAATTCGTCCATTTCGTATGTAAAAACTTAAGTGGACTATATACGTCGTCTTCTTTTCGTGCAAGGAATTTAATAAACTATACATCATCCATTTTTCATGCAAAAAAATTTTTTATCAAAAAAATGTAATGGACTATACATCGTCTTTTTTAAATTTTTTATGAAAAAATTTAATCAAATATAAATCGTCCGATTCGTATGCAAAAAATTATATGGACTATACATTGTCTATTTTTCATGCAAAAAATTAAATGGACTGGCTATATATACAAAATTTAATGGACTATACATCGTCCATTTTTAAAATTTTTATAAAAAATTAAATTGACTATAATTCGTCCATTTCGTATGTAAAAACTTAAGTGCACTATATACGTCGTCTTCTTTTCGTGCAAGGAATTTAATAAACTATACATCATCCATTTTTCATGCAAAAAAATTTTTTATCAAAAAAATGTAATGGACTATACATCGTCTTTTTTAAATTTTTTATGAAAAAATTTAATCGAATATAAATCGTCCGATTCGTATGCAAAAAATTATATGGACTATACATCGTCTATTTTTCATGCAAAAAATTAAATGGACTGGCTATATATACAAAATTTAATGGACTATACATCGTCCATTTTTTAAATTTTTATAAAAAATTAAATTGACTATAATTCGTCCATTTCGTATGTAAAAACTTAAGTGCACTATATACGTCGTCTTCTTTTCGTGCAAGGAATTTAATAAACTATACATTATCCATTTCTCATGCAAAAAAATTTTTTATCAAAAAAATTTAATGGACTATACATCGTTTTTTTTCAATTTTTTATGAAAAAAATTAGTCGACTTTAAATCGTCCGATTCGTATGCGACAAATTATATAGACTATACATCGTCTATTTTTCATGCAAAAAATTAAATGGACTGGCTATATATACAAAATTTAATGGACTATACATCGTCCATTTTTTAAATTTTTTATAAAAAATTAAATTGACTATAATTCGTCCATTTCGTATGTACAAACTTAAGTGGACTATATACGTCGTCTTCTTTTCGTGCAAGGAATTTAATAAACTGTACATCATCCATTTTTCATGCAAAAAAATTTTTTATCAAAAAAATGTAATGGACTATACATCGTCTTTTAAATTTTTTATGAAAAAATTTAATCAAATATAAATCGTCCGATTCGTATGCAAAAAATTATATGGACTATACATTGTCTATTTTTCATGCAAAAAATTAAATGGACTGGCTATATATACAAAATTTAATGGACTATACATCGTCCATTTTTAAATTTTTTTATAAAAAATTAAATTGACTATAATTCGTTCATTTCGTATGTAAAAACTTAAGTGGACTATATAAGTCGTCTTCTTTTCGTGCAAGGAATTTAATAAACTATACATAATCCATTTCTCATGCAAAAAAAATTTTTATGAAAAAAATTTAATGGACTATACATCGTCTTTTTTTCTTTTTTTATGAAAAAATTTAATCGACTATAAATCGTCCGATTCGTATGCAAAAAATTATATGGACTATACATCGTCTATTTTTCATGCAAAAAATTAAATGGACTGGCTATATATACAAAATTTAATGGACTATACATCGTCCATTTTTAAAATTTTTATAAAATATTAAATTGACTATAATTCGTCCATTTCGTATGTAAAAACTTAAGTGGACTATATACGTCGTCTTCTTTTCGTGCAAGGAATTTAATAAACTATACATCATCCATTTTTCATGCAAAAAAATTTTTTATCAAAAAAATGTAATGGACTATAACATCGTCTTTTTTAAATTTTTTATGAAAAAATTTAGTCGACTTTAAATCGTCCGATTCGTATGCAACAAATTATATGGACTATACATCGTCTATTTTTCATGCAAAAAATTAAATGGACTGGCTATATATACAAAATTTAATGGACTATACATCGTCCATTTTTAAAATTTTTATAAAAAATTAAATTGACTATAATTCGTCCATTTCGTATGTAAAAACTTAAGTGCACTATATACGTCGTCTTCTTTTCGTGCAAGGAATTTAATAAACTATACATCATCCATTTCTCATGCAAAAAAATTTTTTATGAAAAAAATGTAATGGACTAAATATACATCGTCTTTTTTTCAATTTTTTATGAAAAAATTTAGTCGACTTTAAATCGTCCGATTCGTATGCAACAAATTATATAGACTATACATCGTCTATTTTTCATGCAAAAAATTAAATGGACTGGCTATATATACAAAATTTAATGGACTATACATCGTCCATTTTTTAAATTTTTTATAAAAACTTAAATTGACTATAATTCGTCCATTTCGTATGTAAAAACTTAAGTGGACTATATACGTCGTCTTCTTTTCGTGCAAGGAATTTAATAAACTATACATCATCCATTTTTCATGCAAAAAAATTTTTTATCAAAAAAATGTAATGGACTATACATCGTCTTTTTTAAATTTTTTATGAAAAAATTTAATCAAATATAAATCGTCCGATTCGTATGCAAAAAATTATATGGACTATACATCGTCTATTTTTCATGCAAAAAATTAAATGGACTGGCTATATATACAAAATTTAATGGACTATACATCGTCCATTTTTAAAATTTTTTATAAAAACTTAAATTGACTATAATTCGTCCATTTCGTATGTAAAAACTTAAGTGGACTATATACGTCGTCTTCTTTTCGTGCAAGGAATTTAATAAACTATACATCATCCATTTTTCATGCAAAAAAATTTTTTATCAAAAAAATGTAATGGACTATATATACATCGTCTTTTTTAAATTTTTTATGAAAAAATTTAATCAAATATAAATCGTCCGATTCGTATGCAAAAAATTATATGGACTATACATTGTCTATTTTTCATGCAAAAAATTAAATGGACTGGCTATATATACAAAATTTAATGGACTATACATCGTCCATTTTTTAAATTTTTATAAAAAATTAAATTGACTATAATTCGTCCATTTCGTATGTAAAAACTTAAGTGCACTATATACGTCGTCTTCTTTTCGTGCAAGGAATTTAATAAACTATACATTATCCATTTCTCATGCAAAAAAATTTTTTATCAAAAAAATTTAATGGACTATACATCGTTTTTTTTCAATTTTTTATGAAAAAAATTAGTCGACTTTAAATCGTCCGATTCGTATGCGACAAATTATATAGACTATACATCGTCTATTTTTCATGCAAAAAATTAAATGGACTGGCTATATATACAAAATTTAATGGACTATACATCGTCCATTTTTTAAATTTTTTATAAAAAATTAAATTGACTATAATTCGTCCATTTCGTATGTACAAACTTAAGTGGACTATATACGTCGTCTTCTTTTCGTGCAAGGAATTTAATAAACTGTACATCATCCATTTTTCATGCAAAAAAATTTTTTATCAAAAAAATGTAATGGACTATACATCGTCTTTTAAATTTTTTATGAAAAAATTTAATCAAATATAAATCGTCCGATTCGTATGCAAAAAATTATATGGACTATACATTGTCTATTTTTCATGCAAAAAATTAAATGGACTGGCTATATATACAAAATTTAATGGACTATACATCGTCCATTTTTAAATTTTTTTATAAAAAATTAAATTGACTATAATTCGTTCATTTCGTATGTAAAAACTTAAGTGGACTATATAAGTCGTCTTCTTTTCGTGCAAGGAATTTAATAAACTATACATAATCCATTTCTCATGCAAAAAAAATTTTTATGAAAAAAATTTAATGGACTATACATCGTCTTTTTTTCTTTTTTTATGAAAAAATTTAATCGACTATAAATCGTCCGATTCGTATGCAAAAAATTATTTTGACTATACATCGTCTATTTTTCATGCAAAAAATTAAATGGACTGGCTATATATACAAAATTTAATGGACTATACATCGTCCATTTTTAAAATTTTTATAAAATATTAAATTGACTATAATTCGTCCATTTCGTATGTAAAAACTTAAGTGGACTATATACGTCGTCTTCTTTTCGTGCAAGGAATTTAATAAACTATACATCATCCATTTTTCATGCAAAAAAATTTTTTATCAAAAAAATGTAATGGACTATAACATCGTCTTTTTTAAATTTTTTAAGAAAAAATTTAGTCGACTTTAAATCGTCCGATTCGTCTGCAACAAATTATATGGACTATACATCGTCTATTTTTCATGCAAAAAATTAAATGGACTGGCTATATATACAAAATTTAATGGACTATACATCGTCCATTTTTAAAATTTTTATAAAAAATTAAATTGACTATAATTCGTCCATTTCGTATGTAAAAACTTAAGTGCACTATATACGTCGTCTTCTTTTCGTGCAAGGAATTTAATAAACTATACATCATCCATTTTTCATGCAAAAAAATTTTTTATCAAAAAAATGTAATGGACTATACATCGCTTTTTTAAATTTTTTATGAAAAAATTTAATCGAATATAAATCGTCCGATTCGTATGCAAAAAATTATATGGACTATACATCGTCTATTTTTCATGCAAAACATTAAATGGACTGGCTATATATACAAAATTTAATGGACTATACATCGTCCATTTTTTAAATTTTTATAAAAAATTAAATTGACTATAATTCGTCCATTTCGTATGTAAAAACTTAAGTGCACTATATACGTCGTCTTCTTTTCGTGCAAGGAATTTAATAAACTATACATTATCCATTTCTCATGCAAAAAAATTTTTTATCAAAAAAATTTAATGGACTATACATCGTTTTTTTTTTCAATTTTTTATGAAAAAAATTAGTCGACTTTAAATCGTCCGATTCGTATGCGACAAATTATATAGACTATACATCGTCTATTTTTCATGCAAAAACTTAAATGGACTGGCTATATATACAAAATTTAATGGACTATACATCGTCCATTTTTTAAATTTTTTATAAAAAATTAAATTGACTATAATTCGTCCATTTCGTATGTACAAACTTAAGTGGACTATATACGTCGTCTTCTTTTCGTGCAAGGAATTTAATAAACTATACATCATCCATTTTTCATGCAAAAAAATTTTTTATCAAAAAAATGTAATGGACTATACATCGTCTTTTAAATTTTTTATGAAAAAATTTAATCAAATATAAATCGTCCGATTCGTATGCAAAAAATTATATGGACTATACATTGTCTATTTTTCATGCAAAAAATTAAATGGACTGGCTATATATACAAAATTTAATGGACTATACATCGTCCATTTTTAAATTTTTTTATAAAAAATTAAATTGACTATAATTCGTTCATTTCGTATGTAAAAACTTAAGTGGACTATATAAGTCGTCTTCTTTTCGTGCAAGGAATTTAATAAACTATACATAATCCATTTCTCATGCAAAAAAAAATTTTATGAAAAAAATTTAATGGACTATACATCGTCTTTTTTTCTTTTTTTATGAAAAAATTTAATCGACTATAAATCGTTCGATTCGTATGCAAAAAATTATATGGACTATACATCGTCTATTTTTCATGCAAAAAATTAAATGGACTGGCTATATATACAAAATTTAATGGACTATACATCGTCCATTTTTAAAATTTTTATAAAATATTAAATTGACTATAATTCGTCCATTTCGTATGTAAAAACTTAAGTGGACTATATACGTCGTCTTCTTTTCGTGCAAGGAATTTAATAAACTATACATCATCCATTTTTCATGCAAAAAAATTTTTTATCAAAAAAATGTAATATACTATAACATCGTCTTTTTTAAATTTTTTATGAAAAAATTTAGTCGACTTTAAATCGTCCGATTCGTATGCAACAAATTATATGGACTATACATCGTCTATTTTTCATGCAAAAAATTAAATGGACTGGCTATATATACAAAATTTAATGGACTATACATCGTCCATTTTTAAAATTTTTATAAAAAATTAAATTGACTATAATTCGTCCATTTCGTATGTAAAAACTTAAGTGCACTATATACGTCGTCTTCTTTTCGTGCAAGGAATTTAATAAACTATACATCATCCATTTCTCATGCAAAAAAATTTTTTATGAAAAAAATGTAATGAACTAAATATACATCGTCTTTTTTTCAATTTTTTATGAAAAAATTTAGTCGACTTTAAATCGTCCGATTCGTATGCAACAAATTATATAGACTATACATCGTCTATTTTTCATGCAAAAAATTAAATGGACTGGCTATATATACAAAATTTAATGGACTATACATCGTCCATTTTTTAAATTTTTTATAAAAACTTAAATTGACTATAATTCGTCCATTTCGTATGTAAAAACTTAAGTGGACTATATACGTCGTCTTCTTTTCGTGCAAGGAATTTAATAAACTATACATCATCCATTTTTCATGCAAAAAAATTTTTTATCAAAAAAATGTAATGGACTATACATCGTCTTTTTTAAATTTTTTATGAAAAAATTTAATCAAATATAAATCGTCCGATTCGTATGCAAAAAATTATATGGACTATACATTGTCTATTTTTCATGCAAAAAATTAAATGGACTGGCTATATATACAAAATTTAATGGACTATACATCGTCCATTTTTAAAATTTTTATAAAAAATTAAATTGACTATAATTCGTCCATTTCGTATGTAAAAACTTAAGTGCACTATATACGTCGTCTTCTTTTCGTGCAAGGAATTGAATAAACTATACATCATCCATTTTTCATGCAAAAAAATTTTTTATCAAAAAAATGTAATGGACTATACATCGTCTTTTTTAAATTTTTTATGAAAAAATTTAATCGAATATAAATCGTCCGATTCGTATGCAAAAAATTATATGGACTATATATACATCGTCTATTTTTCATGCAAAAAATTAAATGGACTGGCTATATATACAAAATTTAATGGACTATACATCGTCCATTTTTAAAATTTTTATAAAAAATTAAATTGACTATAATTCGTCCATTTCGTATGTAAAAACTTAAGTGCACTATATACGTCGTCTTCTTTTCGTGCAAGGAATTTAATAAACTATACATCATCCATTTCTCATGCAAAAAAATTTTTTATGAAAAAAATGTAATGGACTAAATATACATCGCCTTTTTTTCAATTTTTTATGAAAAAATTTAGTCGACTTTAAATCGTCCGATTCGTATGCAACAAATTATATAGACTATACATCGTCTATTTTTCATGCAAAAAATTAAATGGACTGGCTATATATACAAAATTTAATGGACTATACATCGTCCATTTTTTAAATTTTTTATAAAAACTTAAATTGACTATAATTCGTCCATTTCGTATGTAAAAACTTAAGTGGACTATATACGTCGTCTTCTTTTCGTGCAAGGAATTTAATAAACTATACATCATCCATTTTTCATGCAAAAAAATTTTTTATCAAAAAAATGTAATGGACTATGCATCGTCTTTTTTAAATTTTTTATGAAAAAATTTAATCAAATATAAATCGTCCGATTCGTATGCAAAAAATTATATGGACTATACATCGTCTATTTTTCATGCAAAAAATTAAATGGACTGGCTATATATACAAAATTTAATGGACTATACATCGTCCATTTTTAAAATTTTTATAAAAAATTAAATTGACTATAATTCGTCCATTTCGTATGTAAAAACTTAAGTGCACTATATACGTCATCTTCTTTTCGTGCAAGGAATTTAATAAACTATACATTATCCATTTCTCATGCAAAAAAATTTTTTATCAAAAAAATTTAATGGACTATACATCGTCTTTTTTTCAATTTTTTATGAAAAAAATTAGTCGTCTTTAAATCGTCCGATTCGTATGCGACAAATTATATAGACTATACATCGTCTATTTTTCATGCAAAAAATTAAATGGACTGGCTATATATACAAAATTTAATGGACTATACATCGTCCATTTTTTAAATTTTTATAAAAAATTAAATTGACTATAATTCGTCCATTTCGTATGTAAAAACTTAAGTGCACTATATACGTCGTCTTCTTTTCGTGCAAGGAATTTAATAAACTATACATTATCCATTTCTCATGCAAAAAAATTTTTTATCAAAAAAATTTAATGGACTATACATCGTTTTTTTTCAATTTTTTATGAAAAAAATTAGTCGACTTTAAATCGTCCGATTCGTATGCGACAAATTATATAGACTATACATCGTCTATTTTTCATGCAAAAAATTAAATGGACTGGCTATATATACAAAATTTAATGGACTATACATCGTCCATTTTTTAAATTTTTTATAAAAAATTAAATTGACTATAATTCGTCCATTTCGTATGTACAAACTTAAGTGGACTATATACGTCGTCTTCTTTTCGTGCAAGGAATTTAATAAACTATACATCATCCATTTTTCATGCAAAAAAATTTTTTATCAAAAAAATGTAATGGACTATACATCGTCTTTTAAATTTTTTATGAAAAAATTTAATCAAATATAAATCGTCCGATTCGTATGCAAAAAATTATATGGACTATACATTGTCTATTTTTCATGCAAAAAATTAAATGGACTGGCTATATATACAAAATTTAATGGACTATACATCGTCCATTTTTAAATTTTTTTATAAAAAATTAAATTGACTATAATTCGTTCATTTCGTATGTAAAAACTTAAGTGGACTATATAAGTCGTCTTCTTTTCGTGCAAGGAATTTAATAAACTATACATAATCCATTTCTCATGCAAAAAAAATTTTTATGAAAAAAATTTAATGGACTATACATCGTCTTTTTTTCTTTTTTTATGAAAAAATTTAATCGACTATAAATCGTCCGATTCGTATGCAAAAAATTATATTGACTATACATCGTCTCTTTTTCATGCAAAAAATTAAATGGTCTGGCTATATATACAAAATTTAATGGACTATACATCGTCCATTTTTAAAATTTTTATAAAATATTAAATTGACTATAATTCGTCCATTTCGTATGTAAAAACTTAAGTGGACTATATACGTCGTCTTCTTTTCGTGCAAGGAATTTAATAAACTATACATCATCCATTTTTCATGCAAAAAAATTTTTTATCAAAAAAATGTAATGGACTATACATCGTCTTTTTTAAATTTTTTATGAAAAAATTTAATCAAATATAAATCGTCCGATTCGTATGCAAAAAATTATATGGACTATACATTGTCTATTTTTCATGCAAAAAATTAAATGGACTGGCTATATATACAAAATTTAATGGACTATACATCGTCCATTTTTAAAATTTTTATAAAAAATTAAATTGACTATAATTCGTCCATTTCGTATGTAAAAACTTAAGTGCACTATATACGTCGTCTTCTTTTCGTGCAAGGAATTTAATAAACTATACATCATCCATTTTTCATGCAAAAAAATTTTTTATCAAAAAAATGTAATGGACTATACATCGTCTTTTTTAAATTTTTTATGAAAAAATTTAATCGAATATAAATCGTCCGATTCGTATGCAAAAAATTATATGGACTATACATCGTCTATTTTTCATGCAAAAAATTAAATGGACTGGCTATATATACAAAATTTAATGGACTATACATCGTCCATTTTTTAAATTTTTATAAAAAATTAAATTGACTATAATTCGTCCATTTCGTATGTAAAAACTTAAGTGCACTATATAAGTCGTCTTCTTTTCGTGCAAGGAATTTAATAAACTATACATCATCCATTTTTCATGCAAAAAAATTTTTATGAAAAAAATGTAAATTTTTTATGAAAAAATTTAATCGAATATTAATCGTCCGATTCGTATGCAAAAAATTATATGGACTATACATCGTCTATTTTTCATGCAAAAAATTAAATGGACTGGCTATATATAAAAAATTTAATGGACTATACATCGTCCATTTTTAAAATTTTTATAAAAAATTAAATTGACTATAATTCGTCCATTTCGTATGTAAAAACTTAAGTGCACTATATACGTCGTCTTCTTTTCGTGCAAGGAATTTAATAAACTATACATCATCCATTTTTCATGCAAAAAAATTTTTTATCAAAAAAATGTAATGGACTATATAAATCGTCCGATTCGTATGCAACAAATTATATGGACTATACATTGTCTATTTTTCATGCAAAAAATTAAATGGACTGGCTATATATACAAAATTTAATGGACTATACATCGTCCATTTTTTAAATTTTTATAAAAAATTAAATTGACTATAATTCGTCCATTTCGTATGTAAAAACTTAAGTGGACTATATACGTCGTCTTCTTTTCGTGCAAGGAATTTAATAAACTATACATTATCCATTTCTCATGCAAAAAAATTTTTTATCAAAAACATTTAATGGACTATACATCGTTTTTTTTTCAATTTTTTATGAAAAAAATTAGTCGTCTTTAAATCGTCCGATTCGTATGCGACAAATTATATAGACTATACATCGTCTATTTTTCATGCAAAAAATTAAATGGACTGGCTATATATACAAAATTTAATGGACTATACATCGTCCATTTTTTAAATTTTTTATAAAAAATTAAATTAACTATAATTCGTCCATTTCGTATGTACAAACTTAAGTGGACTATATACGTCGTCTTCTTTTCGTGCAAGGAATTTAATAAACTATACATCATCCATTTTTCATGCAAAAAAATTTTTTCTCAAAAAAATGTAATGGACTATACATCGTCTTTTAAATTTTTTATGAAAAAATTTAATCAAATATAAATCGTCCGATTCGTATGCAAAAAATTATATGGACTATACATTGTCTATTTTTCATGCAAAAAATTAAATGGACTGGCTATATATACAAAATTTAATGGACTATACATCGTCCATTTTTAAATTTTTTTATAAAAAATTAAATTGACTATAATTCGTTCATTTCGTATGTAAAAACTTAAGTGGACTATATAAGTCGTCTTCTTTTCGTGCAAGGAATTTAATAAACTATACATAATCCATTTCTCATGCAAAAAAAATTTTTATGAAAAAAATTTAATGGACTATACATCGTCTTTTTTTCTTTTTTTATGAAAAAATTTAATCGACTATAAATCGTCCGATTCGTATGCAAAAAATTATATTGATTATACATCGTCTCTTTTTCATGCAAAAAATTAAATGGTCTGGCTATATATACAAAATTTAATGGACTATACATCGTCCATTTTTAAAATTTTTATAAAATATTAAATTGACTATAATTCGTCCATTTCGTATGTAAAAACTTAAGTGGACTATATACGTCGTCTTCTTTTCGTGCAAGGAATTTAATAAACTATACATCATCCATTTTTCATGCAAAAAAATTTTTTATCAAAAAAATGTAATGAACTAAATATACATCGTCTTTTTTTCAATTTTTTATGAAAAAATTTAGTCGACTTTAAATCGTCCGATTCGTATGCAACAAATTATATAGACTATACATCGTCTATTTTTCATGCAAAAAATTAAATGGACTGGCTATATATACAAAATTTAATGGACTATACATCGTCCATTTTTTAAATTTTTTATAAAAACTTAAATTGACTATAATTCGTCCATTTCGTATGTAAAAACTTAAGTGGACTATATACGTCGTCTTCTTTTCGTGCAAAGAATTTAATAAACTATACATCATCCATTTTTCATGCAAAAAAATTTTTTATCAAAAAAATGTAATGGACTATACATCGTCTTTTTTAAATTTTTTATGAAAAAATTTAATCAAATATAAATCGTCCGATTCGTATGCAAAAAATTATATGGACTATACATTGTCTATTTTTCATGCAAAAAATTAAATGGACTGGCTATATATACAAAATTTAATGGACTATACATCGTCCATTTTTAAAATTTTTATAAAAAATTAAATTGACTATAATTCGTCCATTTCGTATGTAAAAACTTAAGTGCACTATATACGTCGTCTTCTTTTCGTGCAAGGAATTTAATAAACTATACATCATCCATTTTTCATGCAAAAAAATTTTTTATCAAAAAAATGTAATGGACTATACATCGTCTTTTTTAAATTTTTTATGAAAAAATTTAATCGAATATAAATCGTCCGATTCGTATGCAAAAAATTATATGGACTATACATCGTCTATTTTTCATGCAAAAAATTAAATGGACTGGCTATATATACAAAATTTAATGGACTATACATCGTCCATTTTTTAAATTTTTATAAAAAATTAAATTGACTATAATTCGTCCATTTCGTATGTAAAAACTTAAGTGCACTATATAAGTCGTCTTCTTTTCGTGCAAGGAATTTAATAAACTATACATCATCCATTTTTCATGCAAAAAAATTTTTATGAAAAAAATGTAAATTTTTTATGAAAAAATTTAATCGAATATTAATCGTCCGATTCGTATGCAAAAAATTATATGGACTATACATCGTCTATTTTTCATGCAAAAAATTAAATGGACTGGCTATATATAAAAAATTTAATGGACTATACATCGTCCATTTTTAAAATTTTTATAAAAAATTAAATTGACTATAATTCGTCCATTTCGTATGTAAAAACTTAAGTGCACTATATACGTCGTCTTCTTTTCGTGCAAGGAATTTAATAAACTATACATCATCCATTTTTCATGCAAAAAAATTTTTTATCAAAAAAATGTAATGGACTATATAAATCGTCCGATTCGTATGCAACAAATTATATGGACTATACATTGTCTATTTTTCATGCAAAAAATTAAATGGACTGGCTATATATACAAAATTTAATGGACTATACATCGTCCATTTTTTAAATTTTTATAAAAAATTAAATTGACTATAATTCGTCCATTTCGTATGTAAAAACTTAAGTGGACTATATACGTCGTCTTCTTTTCGTGCAAGGAATTTAATAAACTATACATTATCCATTTCTCATGCAAAAAAATTTTTTATCAAAAAAATTTAATGGACTATACATCGTTTTTTTTTTCAATTTTTTATGAAAAAAATTAGTCGACTTTAAATCGTCCGATTCGTATGCGACAAATTATATAGACTATACATCGTCTATTTTTCATGCAAAAAATTAAATGGACTGGCTATATATACAAAATTTAATGGACTATACATCGACCATTTTTTAAATTTTTTATAAAAAATTAAATTGACTATAATTCGTCCATTTCGTATGTACAAACTTAAGTGGACTATATACGTCGTCTTCTTTTCGTGCAAGGAATTTAATAAACTGTACATCATCCATTTTTCATGCAAAAAAATTTTTTATCAAAAAAATGTAATGGACTATACATCGTCTTTTAAATTTTTTATGAAAAAATTTAATCAAATATAAATCGTCCGATTCGTATGCAAAAAATTATATGGACTATACATTGTCTATTATCAAATCAAATATAAATCGTCCGATTCGTATGCAAAAAATTATATGGACTATACATTGTCTATTTTTCATGCAAAAAATTAAATGGACTGGCTATATATACAAAATTTAATGGACTATACATCGTCCATTTTTAAAATTTTTATAAAAAATTAAATTGACTATAATTCGTCCATTTCGTATGTAAAAACTTAAGTGCACTATATACGTCGTCTTCTTTTCGTGCAAGGAATTTAATAAACTATACATCATCCATTTTTCATGCAAAAAAATTTTTTATCAAAAAATTGTAATGGACTATACATCGTCTTTTTTAAATTTTTTATGAAAAAATTTAATCGAATATAAATCGTCCGATTCGTATGCAAAAAATTATATGGACTATACATCGTCTATTTTTCATGCAAAAAATTAAATGGACTGGCTATATATACAAAATTTAATGGACTATACATCGTCCATTTTTTAAATTTTTATAAAAAATTAAATTGACTATAATTCGTCCATTTCGTATGTAAAAACTTAAGTGCACTATATACGTCGTCTTCTTTTCGTGCAAGGAATTTAATAAACTATACATTATCCATTTCTCATGCAAAAAAATTTTTTATCAAAAAAATTTAATGGACTATACATCGTTTTTTTTCAATTTTTTATGAAAAAAATTAGTCGACTTTAAATCGTCCGATTCGTATGCGACAAATTATATAGACTATACATCGTCTATTTTTCATGCAAAAAATTAAATGGACTGGCTATATATACAAAATTTAATGGACTATACATCGTCCATTTTTTAAATTTTTTATAAAAAATTAAATTGACTATAATTCGTCCATTTCGTATGTACAAACTTAAGTGGACTATATACGTCGTCTTCTTTTCGTGCAAGGAATTTAATAAACTATACATCATCCATTTTTCATGCAAAAAAATTTTTTATCAAAAAAATGTAATGGACTATACATCGTCTTTTAAATTTTTTATGAAAAAATTTAATCAAATATAAATCGTCCGATTCGTATGCAAAAAATTATATGGACTATACATTGTCTATTTTTCATGCAAAAAATTAAATGGACTGGCTATATATACAAAATTTAATGGACTATACATCGTCCATTTTTAAATTTTTTTATAAAAAATTAAATTGACTATAATTCGTTCATTTCGTATGTAAAAACTTAAGTGGACTATATAAGTCGTCTTCTTTTCGTGCAAGGAATTTAATAAACTATACATAATCCATTTCTCATGCAAAAAAAATTTTTATGAAAAAAATTTAATGGACTATACATCGTCTTTTTTTCTTTTTTTATGAAAAAATTTAATCGACTATAAATCGTCCGATTCGTATGCAAAAAATTATATTGACTATACATCGTCTCTTTTTCATGCAAAAAATTAAATGGTCTGGCTATATATACAAAATTTAATGGACTATACATCGTCCATTTTTAAAATTTTTATAAAATATTAAATTGACTATAATTCGTCCATTTCGTATGTAAAAACTTAAGTGGACTATATACGTCGTCTTCTTTTCGTGCAAGGAATTTAATAAACTATACATCATCCATTTTTCATGCAAAAAAATTTTTTATCAAAAAAATGTAATGGACTATAACATCGTCTTTTTTAAATTTTTTATGAAAAAATTTAGTCGACTTTAAATCGTCCGATTCGTATGCAACAAATTATATGGACTATACATCGTCTATTTTTCATGCAAAAAATTAAATGGACTGGCTATATATACAAAATTTAATGGACTATACATCGTCCATTTTTAAAATTTTTATAAAAAATTAAATTGACTATAATTCGTCCATTTCGTATGTAAAAACTTAAGTGCACTATATACGTCGTCTTCTTTTCGTGCAAGGAATTTAATAAACTATACATCATCCATTTCTCATGCAAAAAAATTTTTTATGAAAAAAATGTAATGAACTAAATATACATCGTCTTTTTTTCAATTTTTTATGAAAAAATTTAGTCGACTTTAAATCGTCCGATTCGTATGCAACAAATTATATAGACTATACATCGTCTATTTTTCATGCAAAAAATTAAATGGACTGGCTATATATACAAAATTTAATGGACTATACATCGTCCATTTTTAAAATTTTTATAAAAAATTAAATTGACTATAATTCGTCCATTTCGTATGTAAAAACTTAAGTGCACTATATACGTCGTCTTCTTTTCGTGCAAGGAATTTAATAAACTATACATCATCCATTTTTCATGCAAAAAAATTTTTTATCAAAAAAATGTAATGGACTATACATCGTCTTTTTTAAATTTTTTATGAAAAAATTTAATCGAATATAAATCGTCCGATTCGTATGCAAAAAATTATATGGACTATACATCGTCTATTTTTCATGCAAAAAATTAAATGGACTGGCTATATATACAAAATTTAATGGACTATACATCGTCCATTTTTTAAATTTTTATAAAAAATTAAATTGACTATAATTCGTCCATTTCGTATGTAAAAACTTAATTGCACTATATAAGTCGTCTTCTTTTCGTGCAAGGAATTTAATAAACTATACATCATCCATTTTTCATGCAAAAAAATTTTTATGAAAAAAATGTAAATTTTTTATGAAAAAATTTAATCGAATATTAATCGTCCGATTCGTATGCAAAAAATTATATGGACTATACATCGTCTATTTTTCATGCAAAAAATTAAATGGACTGGCTATATATAAAAAATTTAATGGACTATACATCGTCCATTTTTAAAATTTTTATAAAAAATTAAATTGACTATAATTCGTCCATTTCGTATGTAAAAACTTAAGTGCACTATATACGTCGTCTTCTTTTCGTGCAAGGAATTTAATAAACTATACATCATCCATTTTTCATGCAAAAAAATTTTTTATCAAAAAAATGTAATGGACTATATAAATCGTCCGATTCGTATGCAACAAATTATATGGACTATACATTGTCTATTTTTCATGCAAAAAATTAAATGGACTGGCTATATATACAAAATTTAATGGACTATACATCGTCCATTTTTTAAATTTTTATAAAAAATTAAATTGACTATAATTCGTCCATTTCGTATGTAAAAACTTAAGTGGACTATATACGTCGTCTTCTTTTCGTGCAAGGAATTTAATAAACTATACATTATCCATTTCTCATGCAAAAAAATTTTTTATCAAAAAAATTTAATGGACTATACATCGTTTTTTTTTCAATTTTTTATGAAAAAAATTAGTCGACTTTAAATCGTCCGATTCGTATGCGACAAATTATATAGACTATACATCGTCTATTTTTCATGCAAAAAATTAAATGGACTGGCTATATATACAAAATTTAATGGACTATACATCGACCATTTTTTAAATTTTTTATAAAAAATTAAATTGACTATAATTCGTCCATTTCGTATGTACAAACTTAAGTGGACTATATACGTCGTCTTCTTTTCGTGCAAGGAATTTAATAAACTGTACATCATCCATTTTTCATGCAAAAAAATTTTTTATCAAAAAAATGTAATGGACTATACATCGTCTTTTAAATTTTTTATGAAAAAATTTAATCAAATATAAATCGTCCGATTCGTATGCAAAAAATTATATGGACTATACATTGTCTATTTTTCATGCAAAAAATTAAATGGACTGGCTATATATACAAAATTTAATGGACTATACATCGTCCATTTTTAAATTTTTTTATAAAAAATTAAATTGACTATAATTCGTTCATTTCGTATGTAAAAACTTAAGTGGACTATATAAGTCGTCTTCTTTTCGTGCAAGGAATTTAATAAACTATACATAATCCATTTCTCATGCAAAAAAAATTTTTATGAAAAAAATTTAATGGACTATACATCGTCTTTTTTTCTTTTTTTATGAAAAAATTTAATCGACTATAAATCGTCCGATTCGTTTGCAAAAAATTATATTGACTATACATCGTCTCTTTTTCATGCAAAAAATTAAATGGTCTGGCTATATATACAAAATTTAATGGACTATACATCGTCCATTTTTAAAATTTTTATAAAATATTAAATTGACTATAATTCGTCCATTTCGTATGTAAAAACTTAAGTGGACTATATACGTCGTCTTCTTTTCGTGCAAGGAATTTAATAAACTATACATCATCCATTTTTCATGCAAAAAAATTTTTATGAAAAAAATGTAAATTTTTTATGAAAAAATTTAATAGAATATTAATCGTCCGATTCGTATGCAAAAAATTATACGGACTATACATCGTCTATTTTTCATGCAAAAAATTAAATGGACTGGCTATATATAAAAAATTTAAAATTTTTATAAAAAATTAAATTGACTATAATTCGTCCATTTCGTATGTAAAAACTTAAGTGCACTATATACGTCGTCTTCTTTTCGTGCAAGGAATTTAATAAACTATACATCATCCATTTTTCATGCAAAAAAATTTTTTATCAAAAAAATGTAATGGACTATATAAATCGTCCGATTCGTATGCAACAAATTATATGGACTATACATCGTCTATTTTTCATGCAAAAAATTAAATGGACTGGCTATATATACAAAATTTAATGGACTATACATCGTCCATTTTTTAAATTTTTATAAAAAATTAAATTGACTATAATTCGTCCATTTCGTATGTAAAAACTTAAGTGCACTATATGCGTCGTCTTCTTTTTGTGCAAGGAATTTAATAAACTATACATCATCCATTTCTCATGCAAAAAAAATTTTTATGAAAAAAATTTAATGGACTATACATCGTCTTTTTTCAATTTTTTATGAAAAAAATTAGTCGACTTTAAATCGTCCGATTCGTATGCAACAAATAATATAGACTATAACATCGCCTATTTTTCATGCAAAAAATTAAATGGACTGGCTATATATACAAAATTTAATGGACTATACATCGTCCATTTTTAAATTTTTTATAAAAAATTAAATTGACTATAATTCGTTCATTTCGTATGTAAAAACTTAAGTGGACTATATACGTCGTCTTCTTTTCGTGCAAGGAATTTAATAAACTATACATCATCCATTTCTCATGCAAAAAAAAAATTTATGAAAAAAATTTAATGGACTATACATCGTCTTTTTTAAATTTTTTATGAAAAAATTTAATCGACTATAATTCGTCCGATTCGTATGGAAAAAATTATATGGACTATACATCGTCTATTTTTCATGCAAAAAATTAAATGGACTGGCTAAATATACAAAATTTAATGGACTATACATCGTCCATTCTTAAAATTTTTATAAAAAATTAAATTGACTATAATTCGTCCATTTCGTATGTAAAAACTTAAGTGCACTATATGCGTCGTCTTCTTTTTGTGCAAGGAATTTAATAAACTATACATCATCCATTTCTCATGCAAAAAAAATTTTTATGAAAAAAATTTAATGGACTATACATCGTCTTTTTTCAATTTTTTATGAAAAAAATTAGTCGACTTTAAATCGTCCGATTCGTATGCAACAAATAATATAGACTATAACATCGCCTATTTTTCATGCAAAAAATTAAATGGACTGGCTATATATACAAAATTTAATGGACTATACATCGTCCATTTTTAAATTTTTTATAAAAAATTAAATTGACTATAATTCGTTCATTTCGTATGTAAAAACTTAAGTGGACTATATACGTCGTCTTCTTTTCGTGCAAGGAATTTAATAAACTATACATCATCCATTTCTCATGCAAAAAAAAATTTTATGAAAAAAATTTAATGGACTATACATCGTCTTTTTTTCAATTTTTTATGAAAAAAATTAGTCGACTTTAAATCGTCCGGTTCGTATGCAACAAATTATATAGACTATACATCGTCTATTTTTCATGCAAAAAATTAAATGGACTGGCTAAATATACAAAATTTAATGGATTATACATCGTCAATTTTTAAAATTTTTATAAAAAATTAAATTGACTATAATTCGTCCATTTCGTAAGCAAAAACTTAAGTGGACTATATACGTCGTCTTCTTTTCGTGCCAGGAATTTAATAAACTATACATCATCCATTTCTCATGCAAAAAAATTTTTTATGAAAAAAATTTAATGGACTACATACATCGTCTTTTTTCAATTTTTTATGAAAAAATTTAATCGACTTTAAATCGTCCGATTCGTATCCAAAAATTATATGGACTATACATCGTCTATTTTTCATGCAAAAAATTAAATGGACTGGCTAAATGTACAAAATTTAATGGACTATACATCGTCCATTTTTAAAATTTTTATAAAAAATTAAATTGACTATAATTCGTCCATTTCGTAAGCAAAAACTTAAGTGCACTATATACGTCGTCTTCTTTTCGTGCAAGGAATTTAATAAACTATACATCATCCATTTTTCATGCAAAAAAATTTTTATGAAAAAAAATGTAATGGACTATACATCCTATACATCGTCTTTTTTAAATTTTTTATGAAAAAATTTAATCGACTATAAATCGTCCGATTCGTATGCAAAAAATTATATGGACTATACATCGTCTATTTTTCATGCAAAAAATTAAATGGACTGGCTATATATACAAAATTTAATGGACTATACATCGTCCATTTTTAAATTTTTTTATAAAAAATTAAATTGACTATAATTCGTCCATTTCGTAAGCAAAAACTTAAGTGGACTATATACGTCGTCTTCTTTTCGTGCCCGGAATTTAATAAACTATACATCATCCATTTTTCATGCAAAAAAATTTCTTATGAAAAAAATTTAATGGACTACTATACATCGTCTTTTTTCAATTTTTTATGAAAAAATTTAATCGACTATAAATCGTCCGATTCGTATGCAAAAAATTATATGGACTATACATCGTCTATTTTTCATGCAAAAAATTAAATGGACTGGCTAAATATACAAAATTTAATGGACTATACATCGTCCATTTTTAAAATTTGTATAAAAAATTAAATTGACTATAATTCGTCCATTTCGTATGTAAAAACTTAAGTGGACTATATACGTCGTCTTCTTTTCGTGCAAGGAATTTAATAAACTATACATCATCCATTTCTCATGCAAAAAAAATTTTTATGAAAAAAATTTAATGGACTATACATCGTCTTTTTTTAAATTTTTTATGAAAAAAATTAGTCGACTTTAAATCGTCCGGTTCGTATGCAACAAATTATATAGACTATACATCGTCTATTTTTCATGCAAAAAATTAAATTGACTATAATTCGTCCATTTCGTAAGCAAAAACTTAAGTGGACTATATACGTCGTCTTCTTTTCGTGCCAGGAATTTAATAAACTATACATCATCCATTTCTCATGCAAAAAAATTTTTTATGAAAAAAATTTAATGGACTATACATAGTCTTTTTTTCAATTTTTTATGAAAAAATTTAGTTGACTTTAAATCGTCCGATTCGTATGCAACAAATTATATAGACTATAACATCGTCTATTTTTCATGCAAAAAATGAAATGGACTGGCTATATATATAAAATTTAATGGACTATACATCGTCCATTTTTTAAATTTTTATAAAAAATTAAATTGACTATAATTCGTCCATTTCGTATGTAAAAACTTAAGTGGACTATATACGTCGTCTTCTTTTCGTGCAAGGAATTTAATAAACTATACATCATCCATTTTTCATGCAAAAAAATTTTTTATGAAAAAAATGTAATGGACTATACATCGTCTTGTTTAAATTTTTTATGAAAAAATTTAATCGACTATAAATCGTCCGATTCGTATGCAAAAAATTATATGGACTATACATCGTCTATTTTTCATGCAAAAAATTAAATGGACTGGCTAAATATACAAAATTTAATGGACTATACATCGTCCATTTTTAAAATTTTTATAAAAAATTAAATTGACTATAATTCGTCCATTTCGTATGTAAAAACTTAAGTGGACTATATACGTCGTCTTCTTTTCGTGCAAGGAATTTAATAAACTATACATCATCCATTTCTCATGCAAAAAAAAATTTTTATGAAAAAAATTTAATGGACTATACATCGTCTTTTTTAAATTTTTTATGAAAAAATTTAATCGACTATAAATCGTCCGATTCGTATGCAAAAAATTATATGGACTATACATCGTCTATTTTTCATGCAAAAAATTAAATGGACTAGCTATATATACAAAATTTAATGGACTATACATCGTCCATTTTTTAACTTTTATAAAAAATTAAATTGACTATAATTCGTCCATTTCGTATGTAAAAACTTAAGTGGACTATATACGTCGTCTTCTTTTCGTGCAAGGAATTTAATAAACTATACATCATCCATTTTTCATGCAAAAAAATTTTTATGAAAAAAAATGTAATGGACTATACATCGTCTTTTTTAAATTTTTTATGAAAAAATTTAATCGACTATAAATCGTCCGATTCGTATGCAAAAAATTATATGGACTATACATCGTCTATTTTTCATGCAAAAAATTAAATGGACTGGCTATATATACAAAATTTAATGGACTATACATCGTCCATTTTTAAATTTTTTTATAAAAAATTAAATTGACTATAATTCGTTCATTTCGTATGTAAAAACTTAAGTGGACTATATACGTCGTCTTCTTTTCGTGCAAGGAATTTAATAAACTATACATAATCCATTTCTCATGCAAAAAAAATTTTTATGAAAAAAATTTAATGGACTATACATCGTCTTTTTTTCTTTTTTTATGAAAAAATTTAATCGACTATAAATCGTCCGATTCGTATGCAAAAAATTATATGGACTATACATCGTCTCTTTTTCATGCAAAAAATTAAATGGACTGGCTATATATACAAAATTTAATGGACTATACATCGTCCATTTTTAAATTTTTTTATAAAAAATTAAATTGACTATAATTCGTTCATTTCGTATGTAAAAACTTAAGTGGACTATATACGTCGTCTTCTTTTCGTGCAAGGAATTTAATAAACTATACATCATCCATTTTTCATGCAAAAAAAATTTTAGGAAAAAAATGTAATGGACTATACATCGTCTTTTTTAAATTTTTTATGAAAAAATTAAATCGACTATAAATCGTCCGATTCGTATGCAAAAAATTATATGGACTATACATCGTCTATTTTTCATGCAAAAAATTAAATGGACTGGCTATATATACAAAATTTAATGGACTATACATCGTCCATTTTTTAAATTTTTATAAAAAATTAAATTGACTATAATTTGTCCATTTCGTATGTAAAAACTTAAGTGCACTATATACGTCGTCTTCTTTTCGTGCAAGGAATTTAATAAACTATACATCATCCATTTTTCATGCAAAAAAATTTTTATGAAAAAAATTTAATGGACTATACATCGTCTTTTTTTCAATTTTTTATGAAAAAAATTAGTCGACTTTAAATCGTCCGATTCGTATGCAACAAATTATATAGACTATAACATCGTCTATTTTTCATGCAAAAAATTAAATGGACTGGCTATATATACAAAATTTAATGGACTATACATCGTCCATTTTTAAATTTTTTTATAAAAAATTAAATTGACTATAATTCGTTCATTTCGTATGTAAAAACTTAAGTGGAATATATACGTCGTCTTCTTTTCGTGCAAGGAATTTAATAAACTATACATCATCCATTTTTCATGCAAAAAAATTTTTTATGAAAAAAATGTAATGGACTATACATCGTCTTTTTTAAATTTTTTATGAAAAAATTTAATCGACTATAAATCGTCCGATTCGTATGCAAAAAATTATATTGACTATACAGCGTCTCTTTTCATGCAAAAAATTAAATGGTCTGGCTATATATACAAAATTTAATGGACTATACATCGTCCATTTTTAAAATTTTTATAAAAAATTAAATTGACTATAATTCGTCCATTTCGTATGTAAAAATTTAAGTGCACTATATGCGTCGTCTTCTTTTCGTGCAAGGAATTTAATAAACTATACATCATCCATTTCTCATGCAAAAAAAATTTTTATGAAAAAAATTTAATGGACTATACATCGTCTTTTTTTCAATTTTTTATGAAAAAAATTAGTCGACTTTAAATCGTCCGATTCGTATGCAAAAAATTATATAGACTATAACATCGTCTATTTTTCATGCAAAAAATTAAATGGACTGGCTATATATACAAAATTTAATGGACTATACATCGTCCATTTTTAAATTTTTTATAAAAAATTAAATTGACTATAATTCGTTCATTTCGTATGTAAAAACTTAAGTGGACTATATACGTCGTCTTCTTTTCGTGCAAGGAATTTAATAAACTATACATCATCCATTTCTCATGCAAAAAAATTTTTTATGAAAAAAATTTAATGGACTACTATACATCGTCTTTTTTCAATTTTTTATGAAAAAATTTAATCGACTATAAATCGTCCGATTCGTATGCAAAAAATTATATGGACTATACATCGTCTATTTTTCATGCAAAAAATTAAATGGACTGGCTAAATGTACAAAATTTAATGGACTATACATCGTCCATTTTTAAAATTTTTATAAAAAATTAAATTGACTATAATTCGTCCATTTCGTAAGCAAAAACTTAAGTGGACTATATACGTCGTCTTCTTTTCGAGCCAGGAATTTAATAAACTATACATCATCCATTTCTCATGCAAAAAAATTTTTTATGAAAAAAATTTAATGGACTATACATCGTCTTTTTTTTAATTTTTTATGAAAAAATTTAGTCGACTTTAAATCGTCCGATTCGTGTGCAACAAATTATATAGACTATAACATCGTCTATTTTTCATGCAAAAAATTAAATGGACTGGCTATATATATAAAATTTAATGGACTATACATCGTCCATTTTTAAATTTTTTATAAAAAATTAAATTGACCATAATTCGTTCATTTCGTAGGTAAAAACTTAAGTGGACTATATACGTCATCTTCTTTTCGTGCAAAGAATTTAATAAACTATACATCATCCATTTTTCATGCAAAAAAATTTTTATGAAAAAAAATGTAATGGACTATACATCGTCTTTTTTAAATTTTTTATGAAAAAATTTAATCGACTATAAATCGTCCGATTCGTATGCAAAAAATTATATGGACTATACATCGTCTATTTTTCATGCAAAAAATTAAATGGACTAGCTATATATACAAAATTTAATGGACTATACATCGTCCATTTTTAAAATTTTTATAAAAAATTAAATTGACTATAATTCGTCCATTTCGTATGTAAAAACTTAAGTGGACTATATACGTCGTCTTCTTTTCGTGCAAGGAATTTAATAAACTATACATCATCCATTTTTCATGCAAAAAAATTTTTATGAAAAAAAAATGTAATGGACTATACATCGTCTTTTTTAAATTTTTTATGAAAAAATTTAATCGACTATAAATCGTCCGATTCGTATGCAAAAAATTATATGGACTATACATCGTCTATTTTTCATGCAAAAAATTAAATGGACTGGCTATATATACAAATTTTAATGGACTATACATCGTCCATTTTTAAATTTTTTTATAAAAAATTAAATTGACTATAATTCGTTCATCTCGTATGTAAAAACTTAAGTGGACTATATACGTCGTCTTCTTTTCGTGCAAGGAATTTAATAAACTATACATAATCCATTTCTCATGCAAAAAAAATTTTTATGAAAAAAATTTAATGGACTATACATCGTCTTTTTTTCTTTTTTTATGAAAAAATTTAGTCGACTATAAATCGTCCGATTAGTATGCAAAAAATTATATTGACTATACATCGTCTCTTTTTTATGCAAAAAATTAAATGGACTGGCTATATATACAAAATTTAATGGACTATACATCGTCCATTTTTAAAATTTTTATAAAAAATTAAATTGACTATAATTCGTCCATTTCGTATGTAAAAACTTAAGTGCACTATATACGTCGTCTTCTTTTCGTGCAAGGAATTTAATAAACTATACATCATCCATTTCTCATGCAAAAAAATTTTTTATGAAAAAAATGTAATGAACTAAATATACATCGTCTTTTTTTCAATTTTTTATGAAAAAATTTAGTCGACTTTAAATCGTCCGATTCGTATGCAACAAATTATATGGACTATACATCGTCTATTTTTCATGCAAAAAATTAAATGGACTGGCTATATATACAAAATTTAATGGACTATACATCGTCCATTTTTAAAATTTTTATAAAATAGTAAATTGACTATAATTCGTCCATTTCGTATGTAAAAACTTAAGTGGACTATATACGTCGTCTTCTTTTCGTGCAAGGAATTTAATAAACTATACATCATCCATTTTTCATGCAAAAAATTTTTTTATCAAAAAAATGTAATGGACTATACATCGTCTTTTTTAAATTTTTTATGAAAAAATTTAATCGAATATTAATCGTCCGATTCGTATGCAAAAAATTATATGGACTATACGTCGTCTATTTTTCATGCAAAAAATTAAATGGACTGGCTATATATACAAAATTTAATGGACTATACATCGTCCATTTTTAAAATTTTTATAAAAAATTAAATTGACTATAATTCGTCCATTTCGTATGTAAAAACTTAAGTGGACTATATACGTCGTCTTCTTTTCGTGCAAGGAATTTAATAAACTATACATCATCCATTTTTCATGCAAAAAAATTTTTTATCAAAAAAATGTAATGGACTATACATCGTCTTTTTTAAATTTTTTATGAAAAAATTTAATCGAATATAAATCGTCCGATTCTTATTCAAAAAATTATATGGACTATACATCGTCTATTTTTCATGCAAAAAATTAAATGGACTGGCTATATATACAAAATTTAATGGACTATACATCGTCCATTTTTAAAATTTTTATAAAAAATTAAATTGACTATAATTCGTCCATTTCGTATGTAAAAACTTAAGTGGACTATATACGTCGTCTTCTTTTCGTGCAATTAATTTAATAAACTATACATTATCCATTTTTCATGCAAAAAAAATTTTTATGAAAAAAATTTTATGGACTATACATCGTCCTTTTTAAATTTTTTATGAAAAAATTTAATCGACTATAAATCGTCCGATTCGTATGCAAAAAATTATATGGACTATACATCGTCTATTTTTCATGCAAAAAATTAAATGGACTGGCTATATATACAAAATTTAATGGACTGTACATAGTCCATTTTTAAAATTTTTATAAAAAATTAAATTGACTATAATTTGTCCATTTCGTATGTAAAAACTTAAGTGCACTATATACGTCGTCTTCTTTTCATGCAAGGAATTTAATAAACTATACATCATCCATTTTTCATGCAAAAAAATTTTTTATGAAAAAAATTTAATGGACTATACATCGTCTTTTTTTCAATTTTTTATGAAAAAATTTAGTCGACTTTAAATCGTCCGATTCGTATGCAACAAATTATATAGACTATACATCGTCTATTTTTCATGCAAAAAATTAAATGGACTGGCTATATATACAAAATTTAATGGACTATACATCGTCCATTTTTAAAATTTTTATAAAAAATTAAATTGACTGTAATTCGTCCAATTCGTATGTAAAAACTTAAGTGGACTATATACGTCGTCTTCTTTTCGTGCAAGGAATTTAATAAACTATACATCATCCATTTTTCATGCAAAAAAATTTTTTATGAAAAAAATGTAATGGACTATACATCGTCTTTTTTAAATTTTTTATGAAAAAATTTAATCGACTATAAGTCGTCCGATTCGTATGCAAAAAATATATTGACTATACATCGTCTATTTTTCATGCAAAAAATTAAATGGACTGGCTATACATATATACAAAATTTAATGGACTATACATCGTCCATTTTTAAAATTTTTATAAAAAATTAAATTGACTATAATTTGTCCATTTCGTATGTAAGAACTTAAGTGGACTATATACGTCGTCTTCTTTTCGTGCAAGGAATTTAATAAACTATACATCATCCACTTTTCATGCAAAAAAAATTTTTATGAAAAAAATGTAATGGACTATACATCGTCTTTTTTCAATTTTTTATGACAAAAATTAGTCGACTTTAAATCGCCCGATTCGTATGCAAAAAATTATATTGACTATACATCGTCTATTTTTCATGCAAAAAATTAAATGGACTGGCTATATATACAAAATTTAATGGACTATACATCGTCCATTTTTAAAATTTTTATAAAAAATTAAATTGACTATAATTCGTCCATTTCGTATGTAAAAACTTAAGTGGACTATATACGTCGTCTTCTTTTCGTGCAAGGAATTTAATAAACTATACATCATCCATTTTTCATGCAAAAAAATTTTTATGAAAAAAATGTAATGGACTATACATCGTCCTTTTTAAATTTTTTATGAAAAAATTTAATCGACTTTAAATCGTCCGATTCGTATGCAACAAATTATATAGACTATACATCGTCTATTTTTCATGCAAAAAATTAAATGGACTGGATATATATACAAAATTTAATGGACTATACATCGTCCATTTTTAAAATTTTTATAAAAAATTAAATTGACTATAATTTGTCCATTTCGTATGTAAGAACTTAAGTGGACTATATACGTCATCTTCTTTTCGTGCAAAGAATTTAATAAACTATACATCATCCATTTTTCATGTAAAAAAAATTTTTATGAAAAAAATTTAATCGACTATAAATCGTCCGATTCGTATGCAAAAAATTATATGGACTATACATCGTCTATTTTTCATGCAAAAAATTAGATGGACTGGCTATATATACAAAATTTAATGGACTATACATCGTCCATTTTTAAAATTTTTATAAAAAATTAAATTGACTATAATTCGTCCATTTCGTATGTAAAAACTTAAGTGCACTATATACGTCGTCTTCTTTTCGTGCAAGGAATTTAATAAACTATACATCATCCATTTTTCATGCAAAAAAATTTTTTATGAAAAAAATTTAATGGACTATATATACATCGTCTTTTTTTCAATTTTTTATGAAAAAATTTAGTCGACTTTAAATCGTCCGATTCGTATGCAACAAATTATATAGACTATACATCGTCTATTTTTCATGCAAAAAATTAAATGGACTGGCTATATATACAAAAGTTAATGGACTATACATCGTCCATTTTTAAAATTTTTATAAAAAATTAAATTGACTATAATTCGTCCATTTCTTATGTAAAAACTTAAGTGGACTATATACGTCGTCTTCTTTTCGTGCAAGGAATTTAATAAACTATACATCATCCATTTTTCATGCATAAAAACTTTTTATGAAAAAAATGTAATGGACTATACATCGTCTTTTTTCAATTTTTTATGAAAAAATTTAGTCGACTTTAAATCGTCCGATTCGTATGCAACAAATTATATAGACTATACATCGTCTATTTTTCATGCAAAAAATTAAATGGACTGGCTATATATACAAAAGTTAATGGAGTATACATCGTCCATTTTTAAAATTTTTATAAAAAATTAAATTGACTATAATTCGTCCATTTCGTATGTAAAAACTTAAGTGCACTATACGCGTCGTCTTCTTTTCGTGCAAGGAATTTAATAAACTATACATCATCCATTTTTCATGCAAAAAAAAATTTTATGAAAAAAATGTAATGGACTATACATCGGTTTTTCTAAATTTTTTATGAAAAAATTTAATCGACTATAAATCCTCCGATTCGTATGTAAAAACTTAAGTGCACTATACACGTCGTCTTCTTTTCGTGCAAGGAATTTAATAAACTATACATCATCCATTTCTCATGCAAAAAAATTTTTTATGAAAAAAATTTAATGGACTATACATCGTCTTTTTTCAATTTTTTATGAAAAAATTTAGTCGACTTTAAATCGTCCGATTCGTATGCAACAAATTATATAGACTATACATCGTCTATTTTTCATGCAAAAGATTAAATGGACTGGCTATATACAAAAAATTTAATGGACTATACATCGTCCATTTTTAAAATTTTTATAAAAAATTAAATTGACTATAATTCGTCCATTTCGTAAGCAAAAACTTAAGTGGACTATATACGTCGTCTTCTTTTCGTGGAAAGAATTTAATAAACTGTACATCATCCATTTCTCATGCAAAAAAATTTTTTATGAAAAAAATTTAATGGACTATACATCGTCTTTTTTCAATTTTTTATGAAAAAATTTAGTCGACTTTAAATCGTCCGATTCGTATGCAACAAATTATATAGACTATACATCGTCTATTTTTCATGCAAAAAATTAAATGGACTGGCTATATATAAAAAATTTAATGGACTATACATCGTCCATTTTTAAAATCTTTATAAAAAATTAAATTGACTATAATTCGTCCAATTCGTATGTAAAAACTTAAGTGGACTATATACGTCGTCTTCCTTTCGTGCAAAGAATTTAATAAACTATACATCATCCATTTTTCATGAAAAAAATTTTTTTATGAAAAAAATTTAATGGACTATACATCGTCTTTTTTCAATTTTTTATGAAAAAATTTAGTCGACTTTAAATCGTCCGATTCGTATGCAACAAATTATATAGACTATACATCGTCTATTTTTCATGCAAAAGATTAAATGGACTGGCTATATATAAAAAATTTAATGGACTATACATCGTCCATTTTTAAAATTTTTATAAAAAATTAAATTGACTATAATTCGTCCATTTCGTAAGCAAAAACTTAAGTGGACTATATACGTCGTCTTCTTTTCGTGCAAGGAATTTAATAAACTATACATCATCCATTTCTCATGCAAAAACATTTTTTATGTAAAAAATTTAATGGACTATACATCGTTTTTTTTTAATTTTTTATGAAAAAATTTAGTCGACTTTAAATCGTCCGATTCGTATGCAAAAAATTATATGGACTATACATCGTCTATTTTTCACGCAAAAAATTAAATGGACTGGCTATATATACAAAATTTAATGGACTATATATACATCGTCCATTTTTTAAATTTTTATAAAAAATTAAATTGACTATAATTCGTCCATTTCGTAAGCAAAAACTTAAGTGGACTATATACGTCGTCTTCTTTTCGTGCAAAGAATTTAATAAACTATACATAATTCATTTTTCATCCAAAAAATTTTTTATGAAAAAAATTTAATGGACTATACATCGTCTTTTTTTAAATTTTTTATGAAATAATTTAATCGACTATAAATCGTCCGATTCGTATGCAAAAAAATTTATAGACTATACATCATCCATTTTTCATGCAAAAAAAAATTTTATGAAAAAAATTTAATGGACTATACATCGTCTTTTTTTCAATATTTTATGAAAAGTTTAATTGACTATAAATTTTCCGATTCGCATGCAAAAAATTATATAGACGATGTATAGTTTATTTAATTTTTTGCATACGAAATGGACGATTTATAGACCATAAAATTTTTTCATAAAATATTGAAAAACAGACGACGTATATAGTCCATTTAATTTTTTGCATACGAAATGGACAAATTATAGTAGATTAAATTTTTTTATAAAAATTTTAAAAATGAACCATGTATGTATATAGACCAATTAATTTTTTATGTATAGTCTATTTAATTTTTTGCATTAGAAATAGACGATGTATAGTATATTTAAATTTTTTTGCATACGAAATGGACGATTTATAGACCATCAAATTTTTTCATTAAATATTGAAAAATGGACGATGTATTCCATTAAATTTTTTTCACAAAAAATTTTTTCCGTGAAAAATGGAATATGTATAGTCCATTAAATTTATTGCACGAAAAAAAGATGACATATATAGTCCATTTAATTTTTTGCATACGAAATGGATAAACTATAGTCCATTAAATTTTTTTATAAAAATGGACCACGTACATATATAGTCCATTAAATTTTTTTTATAATAAATTTAAAAATGGACCATGTATATAGTCCATTAAATTTTTTATGTATAGTCTATTTAATTTTTTGCATGAGAAATAGACGATGTATAGTCTATTTAATTTTTTGCATACGAAATGGACGATTTATAGAATTGTTTCATAATATATTTAAAAATGGGCTATACTATTAAATTTTTTTCACAAAAAAAATGTTTCCCATGAAAAATGGAAAATGTATATAGTCCATTAAATTTTTTATGTATAGTCTATGTAATTGTTTGCATAAAAAATAGACAATAGTCTATTTAATTTTTTGCATACGAAATGGACAAATTATAGTCCATTAAATTTTTTTATAAAAAATATTAAAATTGACCATGTATAGTCCATTATATTTTGTATGTATAATCTATTTATTTTATTGCATGAAAAATGGATGATGTATTGTTAATTAAATTTTTTGATGAAAATAAGATGACGTATATAATCCATTTATTTTTTTGCATACGAAATGGACAATTTGTAGTCGATTAAATTTTTTCATAAAAAATGTAAAAATGGACGACGTATAGTCCATTAAATTTTGCGTGTACAGTCCATTTAATTTTTTGCATGAAAAATAGACGATGTATAGTCCATTTAATTTCTTGCATACAAAATGGACGATTTATAGCCCATGAAATTTTGTATGTACAGTCCATTTAATTTTTTGCATGAAAAATGGATGATGTATAGTCCATTAAATTTTTTTTTGTTGAAAATTTGATGACATATTTAATACATTTAATTGTTTGCATACGAAATGGACGATTTATAGTAACCCTTACAATTAATTTACAATCTAGTATTCTTATTTCTATACTGTCTTTTATGTCATATTTAAATTTACTTTTTCACTTACTTTTTCTTAACCGTCCAACCGACATCACGCTTTGCTTATTTCAATTAATAAAATGTTTCTTTAATTTTAAATATTAATTTGTTGGCTTTTATTTCAACCACCTCGATAGTAACAACCACCTCGATACTAAAAGCACAACAAAAGTGGCGACGAGTGAAAAAAAACATACTTAAAAGGGAAACCTTAAAACATTAATTGTGCAACAAGCCAATTTTTTTTCTCTAATTTGACAATACGAAAAAGAAGGCAGTCATGTCCGACGACAAGATAATCAAATTAATGGAGCAACAGGCAGAAATGATGGACTTCTTGTCTAAACTTATGCAGAACCAGGAGTCTACAAGATCATACAAAATGGACAATTTATAGTCGATTAAATTTTTTCATAAAAAATTAAAAAATGGACGATGTATAGTCCATTAAATTTTGTATGTACAATCTAATTAATTTTTTGCATGAAAAATGAAAAATAGACGATTAAATTTTTTGCATAAACAAGTTATTTGAATAAAAAGTTTTTTTTTTTGCACGAAAAATTGACGATGTTATAGTCTATTTAATTTTTTGCATTAAAAATTCACGATATATAGCCCATTTAATTTTTTGCATGAAATAATTGTTTTAATGAAAAATGGACGATGTTATAGTCTATTTAATTTTTTGCATTAAAAATTCACGATATATAGCCCATTTAATTTTTTGCATGAAATAATTGTTTTAATGAAAAATGGACGATGTATAGCCTATTTAATATTTTGTATGAAAAATGGACGATGTACAACAGCCTATTTAATTTGTTGTCTGAAAAATTTACGATGTATTTTAATTGTTTTGTATGAATAATGGATGATGTATAACCCGTTTAATTTTTTGTGTGAAAAATTAACGATTTTTAGCCCGTTTAATTTTTATATGAAAATTTAATGATGTATAGGTAGGTATATGTATATCGTGTTTAATTTTTTTAATGAAAAATGGAGGATGTGTAGACGATCTAATTTTTTATAAGAACGGACGATTTATAGCTCATTTAATTTTTGTACGAAAAATTAACAATGTATAGCCCGTTTAATTATTTTGTATGAAAAATGGACGATTTATTTTTTATTTAATTTTTTTTTTCAATTATTACACAAATGCTTTTAAATTAAGCGAAGGTAAGTTGATCCTAATGTAAGTTATAACCAAGTTTTTGCTGGGATAATAAATAAAATATACTTCGACATTTCTTAAATGAAAATTAATCATTTATTTTTGCAAAAAAAATTATTGGATAAATTTATTTTTTGTGCACCATTTCAGCACGATAAAAATTTAATCAAATTGGTGCAATGCGTAGTATTTTTTATGAATTTTAAAATTGATAATATTAAAAATTTTCCATATAATGTACTTACATCATAATTTACTATGTTAGAGACGCAACTAAAACTTCTTAAGATCGCATTCCTAAATCAACTTCCTGTTTCGTTTGTTTTGTGTTACCAAGTCAAGATTCTTTTATTAGTTGTTTTCATGTTTTTAAACTTGTTCAAATTGGCAACTAGTTAATTTTCTAGTTTAAACTTCTACAACATTAAATACACATTTAAAATATCGTTAGGTGATATAGACAAAACTTGTATGCATCATTTTCAAATATTTCTATTAAATTCAATCTTGACTGTTTTGATAAGATAAAAAAATACACTCGAACCCCGGCACTGTATTGCGTGGGCAAAGCCACATCTCCAGCTATGAAAACAATTAATTCAACTCATTCATTAATTTTCTGTGATCACGCTGCTTGCTAGAGGAGTGTCTTTTTACTGCTACCAATTTATTAAACAATAAGAAATACATAAATATCGCGATCTCTAACATTATAACGATTTGTGGTATTAAAAAAGTATTTATTACTTAAGTAGATAAATTAATTAGATGAAAACATGATTTCGTTTATTTCAGATTTTTTTTTTAATTTATTTGTTATAATGACGTTTACATGATGCGAGTGAATAAATATTTCTTTTGTTAAGGTTAAATTTCTATATGAGAAAGAATATTTGCTTTATGCAAAATAAAGATGAAAATTAATGCTTCAAATATATTTTTCTTGCTGTCCAGAGAAATAAGCTGCCGCCGCACAGTGGGCGAAAAGGGTCATCTAGCGGCGTTTAGTTAATAGCGCTTAGGGGAAATTTTTTTTTGTTTGTGTAATATTTTTTTTAGTTGAAAATAGATTAAGCTACAATATTAAATAAAAAATTTTTTTAAATATATATACATATATGTATATATATGTATATTTTTTTTGTTGTTGTGTAAGTTGCAATTTTTTTCATAAATTAGACATTGTTTATTTCATTCAGGAAAACATGATAAAGCTAATATATTTAATTAATTAATTAATATATTTAGGGCGACTTTTTGGGATCGAGATTAAGATTAGTTTATTTCTCTAATTAGCTAATCCGAAAATTAACTTAATCTTAATTAATTGAGATTGATATTTTTGAGTGGTAGTTTAAACTTCTTATTATGTGTAGTATTACCATACTGAGGAACAAAATAGTGGCAACTTTTTCAGTGCAAAAGTCATACATGTTATCAACACTTTTGATTTTTTGTGGGAAGAAGAAGAAACTGACATATTTTATTATTTACAAGTAAAATTTTGCGCGTGTTAAAGGAAATATATAACTAATATAAAATAGGGTACGTTCGTAAAAGCATTTGTAGTGCACGTCTGCAGCATCACGAACATCTAACGTTCAAAAATTCATAACTTGGCAGCACTGTTTAGAGTCAAACGTTTTTTAATGCATTTAATCGGCATACCTGCCGCAAATCTGTGCAAATGGCGCAGTAAATTATTTTAATATGCAAGAAGTTGCAGTGGAACAATAAGTTGAATATATCTATGTATTTTGATGTTTAAATTACATGTTTCGAATCTTACCAAAAAAGGATATTGATAAACTCGAAAATAACTTTGAAACACATAATCTTGGTAGTTTTTTATTATTTCAAAGTAATTTTTTTATTTTAGTTGTATTTTTTTTAAGGCCAATGCTGTTCTCATAAGAAATTGTCGCTTTGATTTTCTTTTAAATTTTTTGCTTACTACATATAATTTAAAAGAAAATTGTCACTATTTTCTTAAATAAAATTACTTGCCAATTTTGAAATTTTTTGCAGTTTGTTCAACAATGTCAAGTGGGCACAGATATTGAGCAGTTGCAAAGCATGTGCAGCAGATAATCACGCATACGCAGTAAAACCTGGCAGAACTGCCGCATTGATGCATAAATTTGCAGCATTTACGAACGTAGCCATATATATATTTATTTATGTGTTTTTAAATTATTTTATCATATAATTTTTACAAAAAATTATATGTTTCACAAGTGTATGTTGTCAATATTAATATAAGATTAAACCACCACGATTGGCCGCTTAAACTAGCAAGTAAACCCATATAATCGACTACCCAAAAATCACAAATGAAGATTAAAGTTAATTTAATCTCTAATCTTGAACTCAAAAAGTCGCCCTTAATGTTTCACATTCTTTTGGACTAAAAATATATTAAACTTTTAATATGAACAACTTTTTTTTAAACATTTGTTTATTTATTTTTTTGTTTAAAATTTTGAAATAACTATTTTTGGCCTTATTCAGTCTTCATATATTTCGGTTGTTTTCATAACAAAAATGTAATTATAATGCACAAAAAAATAACAATACTAATTGCAATAGTAACAGATTTTTATTGCGATTCGGAACTACGAGATGAATCACAACTGCAAGGTACACAATGTTCTTTCTATAAACTGCTCGTTGTAGCTAGTACGAGCTCACTGTGAGGTGTTTCCTTAACAATTTGGGAAACTTTACTTAATTTCTAAATTCTTATGAATTGAATAGGATACTGTTCGTAACGCTTTTTAAGCCAAATTACATGTGATAATTATTAATGAACAAATAACACCAAAGTTAGTTGTAAATATTCTGACAACAACACATAGTTGAACGGAACAGCCAGCCGTTTTCGAAGGCCACTAAACCTTCCTCATCAGCGTTCTTCTGTATTTTTATTCCACTGTGTGTGGTGTCAGTTGATGTAGATGTCTGCCTTATATACGAAACTTTATTGCAAATGGAATATGTGAATTGGTTTGATTCATTGCATTTCATTGCATTTGTAATTGAAGTGTTAATATAAAAAATTAAATTAAATTATTTCTGTTTTTAGTGTTTAATAAGTTTATATTAAAACATATAACCGTCGCCTTTAAATTTTTTTTACAGTACCTTTCCGTTTTTTTATGGAAATGAAGCAAAACAAGAGTTAAATTTATTTTGTACGTTTTTGAGTGAAGAATTTAACGCAATCGCCAAACAGTATCGTGTAGATTAAAACACAACTTAATAAATTTTACAATAGTTGATATGGAGCAAAATTAATATGTACTTAATATCTCGGAAACCGTTATAAATCTCGTAAATTTTTCATTTTGGATTCAGAAAGAAAGTATTCAAGTATATACATACATATGTATATACTCCTAACTAAACCGCTGGCAATTATTTTGAAAATTCTGAGTCACTATGAGTCGCATAAATAAATAATAAATAATAAAAAATAATAATACATTTTTTGTCGCATATTCTTCAGAAACTTTTTGTCAAGTTTGTACTTTTAATACTTTAGTAAGTTCTCAATTTCAGTTCGAATTAATTTTTATTTTCTTTGTTAATAAGGCCAATGTTCGTACATTGAAGAATCCAAATTACATTGTGCCCCTTTGTTCTACATTGGAGTATTTACATTATTTTTGGAAATAAAATTTTTGTCACCGACCACAAAAGGAAGCGGGGCCCAAGTTTCGGGTTTTAAACTTTTGCCCATGTTAAAAGTTGCATTTGCTAAACAAAAGTATGAACAAATGTTAGCAAAAATTTTAATTTTTCAGAGGTGGGATTAGTTCCTCTGAGCGGAACTTTTTTCCCCTTTGTCCAATTTTAAGGTTTAACAGCGTTTAGGTTTCTGCGTTTCAATGCGAATCGAAATTTTCTACGCATTCCTCTCTTCGATTTCTTCTCTTTTGATTGTATGTATTCTGCATTAGGATCGTAACTACGTTTTTGTAAGTTCTTACTTTAGTGACGGAGCGTCTTTTGCGATTTTTGTTTGTTTAGTTTCAAAAAGTGATAAATTAAAAAAAAATGCATATATTAAATGCAATAGAAGGTTGAATTAATGATCTACACTTTTTGTTTTGCTTTTTTAACACCCCCCTCCCCCCCCCCCCCCCACCAAAAAAAGGGATGTTATAAAATTGTAGTTTGTGTCCGTGCATCTGTGTGTCTGTACACCAAACGACCGGACCGATTTGGTTTAGTTTTTTAATTAGTTTGAAAGTTAACGTGATCAAGAGCGTTCTTAGTTATGTTTGAAGAAAAACGGTCCAGCCGCTTAAAAGATGTCACATCTTTTCTAGATATACTCGGTTGAATATGTGTGTTTGGCGAAATCGATTTTAATTTGAGTTTATTCGTTTGAAAGGTGACTTGATCCTATATATGTTTGCCTATCAGGGGTGTTCTGTGAATCGCACGTTTTGATAACGCCTAATTTCCAGGAAATGGCTCAATTAAAAAGGTGACTTATAGCAGCTTTTTAATTGGTTTTAATGTTTTACATGTTTAATATATTTTATACGAACTTAACTTTGAATGCTCTAGGTCGTCCGATCAGCAGAACACTGTTTTCCATTTTGGAAGTCGCACGATTTCAAAACGCGCGGTTTACAGAACACCCCTGTATACTTAAAGAAAATCCGTGTGGCCGGTTTGTCTAAAATTTTTAATTTTTGTTATTTTATGTTTTATTTACAATCTATCAATTTAAGGATAATAAGTAAATTTGATCAAATAAGTGGAAAAACAAGTGACTTAGCATATCTAAATAAAGCAACAACCAAACATTGCAAAAAGTTGTCAAAATTTAATGATATTGTCTGTGGATTAAATTAAAACAAATTTTATTTTTGTGCTACAAAAGAAAAAATATATAAATGTCACCTACGACGCGACAGGATATTTCGGCCACAAATACCTATTGCTTATCTTCGTGCTTTTTTTAGTACTAAACTTATTATTTATTTAATCAAAGTTCAAACAATATTTAATTATAATTTGTTTTAATTACACTGTCCAACACGCAAAAAAAAATAACAATGTTCTGCCAACTGATTCTTGATAGATATAGTTATATCGGCGTTTTAATAGTTTACAACTGAGACTCATTTTACTGCCTATCTAAAGTTGAAAACTTGTGTAGTAAGAAAATGTATAAAGTCGTGTGATACTTAGATTTGTGGTGTATTGTATCGTCAGAACATTAAAAGCAACATTTTGTTGGTATACACTAACCCTCTAACTCTTCTGGAAATGGGCTTTTTGCAATTTTTTAGCAAAAGGCAAAAGTAACCTTTAAAACAGAGAATAACATATGTAGTTAAAATATTCTGCGAAAATATTTGTCACTTAAATCAAAACTTCAACTCTTTTTAGTCTCTCTACAAGAATCATTTGACAGAACATTAGTACTTTGAAAAAGTTTAATTTTGTTGTACAGTGTTATTAAATCACTGGTTTTTTTGCACCAAATTTAACTTTCTGCTAAAATGTTTTCTAACTTGCTTATTTTTTCTGTTCCTGGTTTAAACATTCTCCACTCTTCTTCTTTTTCTTTCGATTTAATTTAATAAAGAATACCTACTTTCGATTCGTGTATCGCTGAATGGGGAACGCAGAAATACGGGGGGTCAATGTTTTATTCTAATTTATTTAAACCATTTTCAAAAAGGGCCGCCTTTCAGAATTTTTCTTCAAGTACTTAAAAATAAATTTCATTTAAAAAGAAATCCAATATATTAAATTAATAAAAAAAAAGCTATTATAATAAATTTTCTTTTTTTCTTTTTTCTTTTATTTATTATTTTTAACAAATCACAGGGAACAATAAATTCTCTGTCATTTATATCGCTAATTCTTTTCTTTTTTGTGGAATTTTAAATCTATTAAATTTGGTTTCTATTATATGCATACAAGTATGTAATAAATCTAAAAATGTTTTAAATATTTACACAAACAAAACATTTACAAAATACAACATACGACATACGACACTAAACATTAATGGAAATAATTACTCGTAATTTTTAATTTTAATACTAAATTAAAATCATAATAAATGCTTAATACAAACAAAAAATTATAATCATAATAATAATAACTAGTAACTATAAAAATATGATGTATTTATGTATGTATGTATGTATGTATGTATGTATGTAGGTGTGTTCCGAAAAAGAAGAAAAAAAAATTATAACAACAAGGGTATTCACAGCAAACAAAATTTACATATGGCAATTATTGTAATTATCTATTGCTATTGTAGTTTACTTTCTTCTACAATTAAATACCCTTGAAAATATATATTTTTAAGTAGAAAAATTTTAAAGAAAATTGTTTTTAGATTTTTTGAGATAATAATTAAAAATTATATACATACTTTATAGATTTTTCGCTTTTTTATTACATTTATATATTAAAGAATATTGTTTGTTTTTTTTTTTTCTAAGAAAATAAAGTCTTTTTTAATAAAGAATATTTGGGAATGTACTTATATTTGAATATTTGGATTAAAAGTTAAATAATTAAGGCTTTCATTGGATTTATTTTAAACCATTTAACACAGTCTCTTTTTATATGTCAGCAGTAGTAAACATTGAACATACTTTTGAGGGGTTATTTTTCGTATTCCTTAATTATAACATTTTAAGCTTTTACTAATTTACAAGTTAAATATTATAGAAAGTAAATCACTAGATTCGTTTGTGTGTTATCTAGTCTTTTTTTTTTTAAATCACAATTCCGTAGAATATTCTTGAGGATTCATAGAAAATTTACGCCAACAGATATGATCTCCATTGATATCTGCCACTGAGGGTGTGGGCTTTAAAATGTTTCGATTATTTTCCATTTTGCTGGAGCTGGAAGAACGTTTAACATAGTTGCTGGCATTGCCATGGGATCCACTGGATCTGGCCATGGGATTGCGGGTGGGTGCGTATGATATTGATTCATTAGAGGGTGTGATTTCGATGCGTGTAGCATGTTGGCCCTCTTCCGAGGATAAACGTCTAATGTAGACAATTTCTCGATGTTTGGTGGTTTCTGGAACCGAACTGCGCAATTCTACTTGACTACTGTGATGTTGGAGTTTTTGTGGCGGCTGTATTTGTTGTGGCTGTGCCAATTGATTGCCAGTGCGTGTTGGATTACGTGTTCTATGAGACACTGAATCTCTTACGGGCTTGTTGTTTGATTCACTACTGTTATGAAATGGCACGAATTGCTGTGAAATTCCTGGAAACTTGTCAACACTAATGTCCTCTTCTATGGCCGAATCACCAACACTGAACCGCTATAATTCGGTGAACTATTGCCGGGTGTCGATGACTTCCAGTTATGTTGACTGTTAGTTTGAGCTGCTACACCAGCACTGCCATTGGCGTATTTATTAGATGTGGAATATTGGCCTTTCTTAATGGAATGTGTGTAATCTCTGGTTCCACGACGTCTCAAAGTAAAATCCCTTTGTCCAGTGTCTTGACACACTGAACGCCATTGTTTCCAGGCGTGTCTAGCCAAAGGATCGGCTGGGCCCCATTCTTTGGCCGATTTAGAAGCCTCACATATCATGCCAAAGAAATTGTATTCTACTTGTCTAAATATTTGTATACAAGCTATAAGCAGTATATTAAATAATACAAATAATATGGGAGCCCATCTAGGCATTACACTGGCCAAAATATCAAACTCGTCATCATCGGAACACCACCAAACCAAGACACCCGTCAATATGGCGGGGCAAATACACCATAAGCCCAACCACATTTTATAAATCGGTCGGCCTATGGAAAATTCCAAATCTGTGTAAATATTTTTCACGCCATATATCCAAGTCAGCGCAATTAGTTCAAACACCAAAGCTGTTATAACCATAGTGCCCACTATGCGGGAATCCAGTAGTCTAGCTGTGTAAAATTTTGGGGCAGACAGTGATATTATAGAAGCTACCAAGCCAACCAAACTGATAACATAATTGGGATGGCGTGGCACTAACCTTGTGCTGGTATAAACGCCCACTGTTATGGTTATAAAACAGCAGACCACCACCAAAACATTTATCAAGGACGGTAATAGTTTGATCCACAACTCATAATTGGGTTTATCGTACAAAATTCGATCATATATGGTGGTCAAAGGCTTCAGTTCATCTATCAGGAAGGCACCATTGGCAGAGTGATCGAATTCTATCATGAATAAAGTCACTGCTATAGCATTTATTAGCAGATTAAAACATAAATACACCACAGACGTTCTCACAGCATCGCCCTTGTATAAGAATTTTCCAGTTATCATGGGCAAAACGCCGAAGCCACAATTTAAAGCAAATATCACTTGCATTAGAGCACTGAACCACAAATTGCTTTCGCATAGATATTCTTTAGAAAATCCATACAAAGGAGGAAAATAGGGCGTAGGTTTGTCCAGAGAATTGTGTATCTCCCAGCCGGTAACACAGCACAGGAGTAGAAACCCAAATAGGCCAAAAATAAATAAGGTTCGTCGCAATACACGTCCATTGTGAGTGCTAGGAAAGGCGAGAAAAAAAACAGCAATTATTTCGTATGCATTAAACGTATAAGAAGGGAAATATTTATGTTAATATTGGCCCTTATGGGGAATATGGAAATTAGAGCGGCTCATCTTTTATAAAGATAAAAAATACCTACGTAAAGTAAAAGATAAATAAATATGTTTTACAATATTTTCCAAATCGTTTTGAGGTTTTACCACTTTATGGTAGTTTTTTCCAAAACGATATACAAAATGTTAAGTTATTTAAGGAACTAGCTAAAAAATCACTTTTACCTTAAAAATAGCGAAAACTGGCGAAAAAATTTAGGGTTTGTTTTAAAACCCTAAAATTGTTTTAAAATAGGTAAAATTGTAAGGAATGCTAAAAGATCGAAAACGACGCAAAATTTACAAAAATTTGCAAAAACTTTTACACATTAAAAATAAAAAAGACTAAAAATCGCCTTCTTAAAAAAACATATTTTTAAAAAAGAAATTATATACATATATATCGTCACCTTAAATGCAAACGGACGTAACTGAACAATAATTCGAAATCGAGTTTTTGATTGATTATAGTTCATTTTATCAAACCATGTACATGTTCACGCAAATATTTAGAACTCTGCTATCAAAAATTACGACTTTATTAAAGAAATTCAAACGGACGTAATTACTAACATTAAAGCTTAAATATGTATAAAAATGAAATAAATGGCTAAAGTATCCATACTACAAGAAAAATTTCGAAGAAAATGTTTAAGAACACTATTATTATTGATTTTGAAAAGGTTTTTGTTTCTCGTGTAAAAAACGTAAGTGTAGTTGCATAGTTAGTAAAGAACAAACGACAATGGTAAGACTGTTGTAAATATAGAGATGGTAACTTTGAGCCTTCATTACAAAACACATGAGCAAATTGAAATGCAATGAATCAAACCAATTCACATATTCCATTTGCAATAAAGCTTCGTATATAAGGCAGACATCTACATCAACTGACACCACACACAGTGGACCAAAACATAGTAGAACGCTGATGAGGAAGGTTTAGTGGCCTTCGAAAACGGCTGGCTGTTCCGTTCAACTATGTGTTGTTGTCAGAATATTTACAACTAACTTTGATGTTATTTGTTCATTAATAATTATCACATGTAATTTGGCTTAAAAAGCGTTACGAACATTACCCTATTCAATTCATAAGAATAAGTGTAGTTACGTTCGTTTGCATTTAAGGTGGCGATATGTATGTATATTCTACTTGAAATAGAAATATTTCATTGTATTTATATAATTGATTATTTAATTAATTAATTAGTTATGTTAATTATTTGCGAAAAACTGCAAAATTGTAAACGAGGCCTAAAATTTTTTAAAAATAAATTGATTTGAGCGATGTTAAATGAATCTAAGGGATGTTTTCCAATTTTTCGCAAATTTTAATTAAAAATTTGAAATTCAAAAACAAGTCTGAATTAGCTCTTGGCCAAAAACTGATGACAGCATTTATTGAGGTCGCACCGATTTTCGAAATCATTGGAGGCCCATAAATAAAAATTGGTCACCAAATATCAACAAACTCACCCTTATTCCAGTTGTCAACATCAACGTCACGTCAATACAGTACCAAAAAATTGAAGCTTATGTACTCGCTGTAGAGAACAGTTTTGTGGTATTGACAGTCTATTTCTGTTCCCTAAGGTCTAGAAAATGACATGAGGATGTCAGTTGTTTTCGACAACGGGTAGACAAGCACAAAGTTTTTGGTATTGTATTGACGTGACGTTGATGTTGAGAACTGGAATAAGGGTGACTGATTTCAAGATTCATGTATTTAAAATACATACAGTGGCACAGAAAACTCTATATACCCCCCAAAAAAAAAATCTATTTTATGCAAGACTGTAAGTTTTTTTATCGACAAAATTAATTAGCGTATCAGTCCTTGTAAAAAATAAAACTATTTTAAAACAAATAATTTTTTAAACAAAAAGAAAATATTTATGAAAAAGATAAAAATAAATTTTTTTCTAGTTTATAAAAAATATTAATATTTTAATATTTTGATGCATCTCCTTTGGTCTCTAATACGACATTTAATTGATTTTTCATAGAATATACCAGTTTACCGGTAGTTTTCCAAGAAATTTTGTACCATTCTTCGATAAGAGCATTTTGTTTGGTCCTGTTGGTTCTTTATCGCGGTTTTTCTTATACTGCAGTCCCATTCGTCCCATAAACTTTCAACGGGGTTTAAGTAAGGCGACTGGGGAAGAGAATGCAGTTGTTTTGGCACATTGTACAACAGCAATTCCTTTACAATGACACCTTCAAATTATCCTTTAATAAATTCAAATACATAAATCGATCCATTGTTGTTCTCAATAAAAAGCTAACTGCCTGTCCCACGATATCACGAGCAAACGTTCGATCGACAAACAACAATAATATTAGAAAATTTGTTGTTGTTTTCAATATAAGTTGTCGATCGAACGTTTGCGAGTGACATCGTGGGACAGGCAGTAAATTTCTAACCCCAGCTGCCGGCATACAACCAAAAACCATAATAGAGCCGGGTCAGCATTTTATTGTAGGCATCAGGTTTTTGTGTTCCAGCTCTGCATTCTTTTTGGCACAAACTTTTTTTTTTGCATTAAGTTAAATTTATTTTCTGTGATAAACACAACATTTTTCCAAAAGTTTTAATCGTAATTTAAATGCTTTTAAGAAAATTCGATTTGGCCTTATGAATATCGCTTATGAATGGTATTTTCTGGATGAACAGTGACAATCAAAATTTTTTCCATGTCTTTTGCTATATCAACAGCAGTTGTTCTGGAATTTTTGTAAATTTCTTTCAATATGTGTCGTTTTATACGTTGACTAAATTTGGCGGACTGACACTTGGCCTACTATTAACACTGTTCTTTTTATAACTTCTTATAACGGTTTGTATACTATACTTTGCCTGCCCAATAATTTCAGAAATTTCGCGCAACAATTTTTCTTTTTTTTTTGATATTGAACAATCAGATATCTAATCTTATTTCTAGACACATTTTTTTTATCAAAAATTAAGAACGACTGATTACAAACATTTTCAATTATTAACTGTGAGACATGAAGCAACGTAGTGGCAAAACATGTGTAAGTTCTTTTTTTGGAAAAGTATCGTTGAGCAACAGTGGGAGTATGTATAATTTTCTGTGCAGTAAAATTTTATTTTCTTTAAATTATTAATAAATATATTAACTATTTAATTAATTTAATTATTATTTTTCGAACTGTATTTGTTTCTATATTCTTATGAATTGAATAGGCTAAAGTTCGTAACGCTTTTTAAGCCAAATTACATGTGATAATTATTAATGAACAAATAACATCAAAGTTAGTTGTAAATATTTTGACAACAACACATAGTTGAACGGAACAGCCAGCCGTTTTCGAAGGCCACTAAACCTTCCTCATCAGCGTTCTTCTGTGTTTTGGTCCACTGTGTGTGGTGTCAGTTGATGTAGATGTCTGCCTTATATACGAAACTTTTATTGCAAATGGAATATGTGAATTGGTTTGATTCATTGCATTTCAATTTGCTAATGTGTTTCGTAATGTATACGCAAGTTACCATCTATGTATATATACCATCTTCTATATATATTACCATCTTTCATATATATTACAACAGTCTTACCATTGTCGTTTGTTCCTTACTAAGTATGCACATGTTTGTTAATTTGCTTATTTTTTGTTCTACTTAAGACAAACTTTTTTGGTTTGTTACTATTAAGTATATTTTTATTTTTAATTTTTGCCACAAGCCAATGACTATTAATTAGTTAATTTAATTATTATTTTTCGAACTGTATTTGTTTCTATATTCTTATGAATTGAATAGGCTAAAGTTCGTAACGCTTTTTAAGCCAAATTACATGTGATAATTATTAATGAACAAATAACATCAAAGTTAGTTGTAAATATTTTGACAACAACACATAGTTGAACGGAACAGCCAGCCGTTTTCGAAGGCCACTAAACCTTCCTCATCAGCGTTCTTCTGTGTTTTGGTCCACTGTGTGTGGTGTCAGTTGATGTAGATGTCTGCCTTATATACGAAACTTTTATTGCAAATGGAATATGTGAATTGGTTTGATTCATTGCATTTCAATTTGCTAATGTGTTTCGTAATGTATACGCAAGTTACCATCTATGTATATATACCATCTTCTATATATATTACCATCTTTCATATATATTACAACAGTCTTACCATTGTCGTTTGTTCCTTACTAAGTATGCACATGTTTGTTAATTTGCTTATTTTTTGTTCTACTTAAGACAAACTTTTTTGGTTTGTTACTATTAAGTATATTTTTATTTTTAATTTTTGCCACAAGCCAATGACTATTAATTAGTTAATTTAATTATTATTTTTCGAACTGTATTTGTTTCTATATTCTTATGAATTGAATAGGCTAAAGTTCGTAACGCTTTTTAAGCCAAATTACATGTGATAATTATTAATGAACAAATAACATCAAAGTTAGTTGTAAATATTTTGACAACAACACATAGTTGAACGGAACAGCCAGCCGTTTTCGAAGGCCACTAAACCTTCCTCATCAGCGTTCTTCTGTGTTTTGGTCCACTGTGTGTGGTGTCAGTTGATGTAGATGTCTGCCTTATATACGAAACTTTTATTGCAAATGGAATATGTGAATTGGTTTGATTCATTGCATTTCAATTTGCTAATGTGTTTCGTAATGTATACGCAAGTTACCATCTATGTATATATACCATCTTCTATATATATTACCATCTTTCATATATATTACAACAGTCTTACCATTGTCGTTTGTTCCTTACTAAGTATGCACATGTTTGTTAATTTGCTTATTTTTTGTTCTACTTAAGACAAACTTTTTTGGTTTGTTACTATTAAGTATATTTTTATTTTTAATTTTTGCCACAAGCCAATGACTATTAATTAGTTAATTTAATTATTATTTTTCGAACTGTATTTGTTTCTATATTCTTATGAATTGAATAGGCTAAAGTTCGTAACGCTTTTTAAGCCAAATTACATGTGATAATTATTAATGAACAAATAACATCAAAGTTAGTTGTAAATATTTTGACAACAACACATAGTTGAACGGAACAGCCAGCCGTTTTCGAAGGCCACTAAACCTTCCTCATCAGCGTTCTTCTGTGTTTTGGTCCACTGTGTGTGGTGTCAGTTGATGTAGATGTCTGCCTTATATACGAAACTTTTATTGCAAATGGAATATGTGAATTGGTTTGATTCATTGCATTTCAATTTGCTAATGTGTTTCGTAATGTATACGCAAGTTACCATCTATGTATATATACCATCTTCTATATATATTACCATCTTTCATATATATTACAACAGTCTTACCATTGTCGTTTGTTCCTTACTAAGTATGCACATGTTTGTTAATTTGCTTATTTTTTGTTCTACTTAAGACAAACTTTTTTGGTTTGTTACTATTAAGTATATTTTTATTTTTAATTTTTGCCACAAGCCAATGACTATTAATTAGTTAATTTAATTATTATTTTTCGAACTGTATTTGTTTCTATATTCTTATGAATTGAATAGGCTAAAGTTCGTAACGCTTTTTAAGCCAAATTACATGTGATAATTATTAATGAACAAATAACATCAAAGTTAGTTGTAAATATTTTGACAACAACACATAGTTGAACGGAACAGCCAGCCGTTTTCGAAGGCCACTAAACCTTCCTCATCAGCGTTCTTCTGTGTTTTGGTCCACTGTGTGTGGTGTCAGTTGATGTAGATGTCTGCCTTATATACGAAACTTTTATTGCAAATGGAATATGTGAATTGGTTTGATTCATTGCATTTCAATTTGCTAATGTGTTTCGTAATGTATACGCAAGTTACCATCTATGTATATATACCATCTTCTATATATATTACCATCTTTCATATATATTACAACAGTCTTACCATTGTCGTTTGTTCCTTACTAAGTATGCACATGTTTGTTAATTTGCTTATTTTTTGTTCTACTTAAGACAAACTTTTTTGGTTTGTTACTATTAAGTATATTTTTATTTTTAATTTTTGCCACAAGCCAATGACTATTAATTAGTTAATTTAATTATTATTTTTCGAACTGTATTTGTTTCTATATTCTTATGAATTGAATAGGCTAAAGTTCGTAACGCTTTTTAAGCCAAATTACATGTGATAATTATTAATGAACAAATAACATCAAAGTTAGTTGTAAATATTTTGACAACAACACATAGTTGAACGGAACAGCCAGCCGTTTTCGAAGGCCACTAAACCTTCCTCATCAGCGTTCTTCTGTGTTTTGGTCCACTGTGTGTGGTGTCAGTTGATGTAGATGTCTGCCTTATATACGAAACTTTTATTGCAAATGGAATATGTGAATTGGTTTGATTCATTGCATTTCAATTTGCTAATGTGTTTCGTAATGTATACGCAAGTTACCATCTATGTATATATACCATCTTCTATATATATTACCATCTTTCATATATATTACAACAGTCTTACCATTGTCGTTTGTTCCTTACTAAGTATGCACATGTTTGTTAATTTGCTTATTTTTTGTTCTACTTAAGACAAACTTTTTTGGTTTGTTACTATTAAGTATATTTTTATTTTTAATTTTTGCCACAAGCCAATGACTATTAATTAGTTAATTTAATTATTATTTTTCGAACTGTATTTGTTTCTATATTCTTATGAATTGAATAGGCTAAAGTTCGTAACGCTTTTTAAGCCAAATTACATGTGATAATTATTAATGAACAAATAACATCAAAGTTAGTTGTAAATATTTTGACAACAACACATAGTTGAACGGAACAGCCAGCCGTTTTCGAAGGCCACTAAACCTTCCTCATCAGCGTTCTTCTGTGTTTTGGTCCACTGTGTGTGGTGTCAGTTGATGTAGATGTCTGCCTTATATACGAAACTTTTATTGCAAATGGAATATGTGAATTGGTTTGATTCATTGCATTTCAATTTGCTAATGTGTTTCGTAATGTATATATTTTTTTTTTTAATTCTTGTTTTTGGAAAAAGTTTTATTTTTTCAAGAAATGATAGAATGTAGTTTTCGTTAATAAAAATGTTAAAGATTGTGCGCAAAATGAATTTTTTTGGGGTATGTAGAGTTTTCTGTGCAACTGTATTTGAACAAAGAAGCTGCAAAAGTATAAGAACAAAATTAAATTGATATGCATTTTGCTTTATTTATTCATCGCTGCATTTTGCTTTAGTTATCTTCCCATTGTTTTGACAATACCCCAAATATTAAACACGTTCACTTTTTCCTTTCGAGTTTAGAACTAATTTATTATTGAGAACCTATTAAATTTAAATTCTAATAGCCAATTTCACCAATTCATGTTTAAAAGTAATTTTTCCATACAATAATTAATGAAAATCGACATTTAAATATGAATTGATATTTAAATAGAGTTGGTGAAATTGGCTCTAAGAGGATTATTTTGTAAAATTTAGCATCCTTATTTATAAAACTTATTAAGACTTAAAAAGGGTTTTCAAGACAAATTTTCATACAAAATTTTTCTAAAAAACCTTAATAAGTTTTATAAATACGGCTGTAAATATTTAAATTAAAAATTAATTAATTTTTTAGAAAAGTTTCCATTGAACTGAAGTGAATTAAATAACTAAATAAATAAACTTGCAAAAATATATTAACATATACAATATCGTCAGCCCATTATTAGTTTGGAGCATACGCCAAAAACTCAGATAGAGAAAAACGACAAAACAATATTTATTAAACCTTAAAATAGTTGATATGGAGCAAAATTAATGCTAAATATCTCGGAAACCATAATTAATTTCGCAAAACCTGTTTTGGATTCAGAAAGGGGTTACTCAAAATATATATACCCCATACCTTACCAAACCAATAATGGGCTGACGATATAGCTTTTTTCTCAATCATACTGTTTTTGATAAAAAAAATTTCGACTCGAAAAGTTCTCACATTCGTTATATTTTTAAAATAGTTATAAAAAAAAATAACAAACTGAAAGTTGCAACAAAATCTTTTTTTTTTTTTGTGAGCCGCTCTAATGTGAATATCTATACTTACCACAACATAACAACAGCCCACAAACCGATCAAGCCAATCGATAGTAAACCAAAATATAATGGATTATCCCAGAAGGGCATTAGAAACGTTTTGTCCATGCACTCCTGGCCACTTATATTGCTTAATGCATAACCATCCTAAAATAGAATTTCATTAATGATATTTTGTATTAAATTTTCGAAATATTCCTAAAAACATACCGCAGCCAGTCTTAAATTACCGAGGCACTCTTTAAAGGGAAAACTATTGAATGAGAACATGCCGATATAACCCAGAGCCATAACGGCCTGCAGCGACACCCATATGGTGGAGACCCATGATGCAAACCGACTAATAATACAGGCCCCTGAAAGGAAAGATAATGAATATTAGTTAATACTTTAATGTGAAACTGAAATTGGTTTGAAATGCAAAGTTTTTCTAAACCAACGACTAAAAATTCAAACTTTCATGTACCTTAATATAGAAAGGCCCTAACCCATTTTTTTAATCAAGTTTTTTGTATATTTCAATACAAGAAGATTAGATGCATCGAAAAATGCAAAAATCGCAATTTCAAAAAAAATATTAATGTAACGAATAAGCAAATATTATTATGATGATGATTCAATCTTATTTACATTCTACAAATATAAGCACTTTTATTTATATTTGCAAAAATTTAAATGCTGATTTCTATTCCCATTCTCTTTCCTTGGGTTTCAATTACCATTTTAAATTTACCTCAGTTACTTGTTTGCTAAATTGTTGCAGTTAAAAATTCGCACGAGTTGCGAAAATTAAACATTTTTTAAATTTTTTTCCAAAGGAATATTTTCTTTCAGCGATTAAAAATCGTAAAAGAGAACTCCATAAAATGACAGAGCCTATGAAAAAATTATTAGAGATGATCGAAATTTCCATTACATAGTTCCGGATCTCAAATTCTACATTTTCATGACTTCTTTTTTACAGGTATTCTAAAATGCATTTTAGTTTAACTTCCAGTTGAAGTTCATATTTTGATCATACTTTTTGCATAAAGGCCATAAAAAAGTAAAATTATTTATAAAAATTATGTGTTTTTGATGTTTAATTTAAAAAGAAAAAAATTTACGGCCTGTCCCACGGTGCCACCAGAATTCGTTCGATCGAATACTTACATTGAAAACAACAACAAATTTTCCAATGTTATTGTTGTTTGCCATACAAGTTGTCGATCGAACGAATTCTGATGACATCGCCGTTAAGCATCTTTGAGTAGCAACACCTAAAACAGTGTTAACAAAACATGAAGCCTAACTTCAGGCATGTCATAGTAAACAAGAGGTTGCCGCTCTCCATTGATCTTAAATTTGCTTATCTCGAGTTAAGCACTTTTTCCCTTTTTTCCACAGAATTAATGTAATGATCATAGAAAGATACACAGAATAAAGAATAATTTAACACACGTGGGTGGAGTGATATAACTTCGTTCTAACCTAAATATAAATGACAAAACTCAAAAATCAGAAATTCATAGTTATACAGTAGTTCCCGCTTAATTGCTCCCCGCATAATTCATTTATCCGGTTAATTGCTCGAAAAAATTCAGGAGGCTTATGCAATGTCAATGCGATGCGCAAATGAAATGCGATGCGAAAGAAACTTGGTATTATATAAGACTTTAGTAATCGCATTCGAATTTTATTTTAAATCGGAGCAGCACTGGTCAAAAAATTAGAAATAAATTTCAAATTTAGTGTTATAATTTTTTTGTGGTCTTGATTATAAAATATATCTACTTTAATATATAAAAATGTTGAAGAGCTGATACTTTGGCACTATGGTTTGCTGCAAATTTAAAGCTGAACTGTCAATGGATGAAATTGTGCATCTGCCACAATCTATTAGTCCCAGTTCACACTAGTCAAGCCTTATTGCTAAGCTTATTACTTATTCTTCTTTGAACTTTCATCGGCGTTCACACAATGCAAGTCTTATTTCTCTGCTCATATTTTTTACGCATAGTTTTGTGTATGTGTGTGTGTGTGTGCTGTTTTTAACATTACGAATGATGCATTAAACACATTCATCACAGCAGGCTACACGAACACACAACTTCAAATGCCGCTAGGAGCTTTTGTCGCCTCGTAGTCAGCTGCTTAATTCTTTTGGACACAGCAGCACCATCTGCTCCTGATATTCAAGTACAAATACATAGTTCAGTATTGCCACTTTCATATATTTTGTTTAAAATATTTTAAACGCACTAATAATCCCAAATTATTATTTTACTTATTAAATATATTACTTAATAAGTAAAATAATTATTTTTTTTTCGATTATTAGTGCGTTTTAAAAGTTTTAAACTTAAATTTTAACAATTCCCATAAAAACACTAATTATTAACTTGACTTGTGTGGCAACACTCTATTCTTAAATAGCTGTTTTTGTTATTTACATTTATTTTCTTTTACATACTCTTACAACTACAATTTGAAGCTGAAAAAAGTCAGCCAATGTAGCAATGGTAAAGTAAGAAAATAAAACAAGTAAGAGTGCTATATTCGGCTGTGCCGAATCTTATATACCCTTTACCAACGTACGTACATATATATAGTATACAGACACGTACATACATAATTGTTTTGTGAAAAAATTTATAATTTTTTTAAAGTTTCCATCTTTGGAGCTATAATTTTCATTTTTCAAATTTCATACACCAAACTTTCTTTCAGAAGCATAAAATATATTCAATTTATAAAGAAAAAGAAAAAAATTTTTAGACCTATTTAATTTTACATAACACAAAAAGTGTAAGTTTTCCAACCCTGGAGTCATAATTTTGGAATTTTCTGATTATTGATACCAATCTAGTTCTTTAAAAAATACATAAAATATGTTAAGTGAAAAAAGCAAGAACGAAATAAGCAAAAACTTAGTTTCATTTAATATTCCTTTAATATTAAAAAAATCAGTTAAGTGCGACTTTGAATCGCGCACGAAAGGAAGGTTTTTTGCTTTTTTGAAGTTTTTTTCAGTTAAAACGATTTTTTCAGTTTTGTCGCTTTTGGCGATTTTGTTTGTTTTTGGAGGTTTTTTTCATTTTGGCGATTTTTTTCTGTTGTTGGGCTTTTCTTCATTTTGGAGATTTTTCTCATTTTGACGATTTTTTCTGTTTTTTTGGGTTTTTTCGCGATTTTTTTGTTTTGTTTCGTTTTGGTGATTTGTTTCATTTTGGCGATTTTTTTTTATTTTTTGCGATTTTCTTTCATTTTGGCGATTTTTGTTTTCATTTTAGCAATTTTTCCGTTTTTTTGCGATTTATTTTAGCCTTAGAAATTTTTTTTTTAATTTGGTGCTTTTTTTCGTTTTGGCGATTTTTTTTCTGTTATTTAGGTTTTTTCTTTTTTGGCGATTTTTTTCATTTTGGCGATTTTTTTCTGTTTTTTAGGGTTTTTTTCGTTTTGGCGATTTTTTTTCATTTTGACGATTTTTTTCTGTTTTTTTTTTCGTTTTGGTAATTTTTTTCATTTTGGCGATTTTTTTTCATTTTGGCGATTTTTTTCTGATTTTTAGGTTTTTTTTCGTTTTGGCGATTTTTTTTTTATTTTAGCATTTTTCCGTTTTTTTGCGATTTATTTTAGTTTTATAATTTTTTTTTTAATTTGGTGCTTTTTTTCGTTTTGGCGATTTTTTTTCTGTTTTTGGCTTTTTTTCATTTTGGCGATTTTTTTGTTTTTTGGGGTTTTTTTCGTTTTGGCGATTTTTTTCATTTTGGCGATTTTTTTTTTCATTTTGGTGATGTTTTTCTGTTTTTTAGGGTTTTTTTTCGTTTTGGTGATTTTTTTCATTTTGGCGATTTTCTTTCATTTTGGCGATTTTTGTTTTCATTTTAGCAATTTTTCCGTTTTTTTTGCGATTTATTTTAGTCTTAGAATTTTTTTTAATTTGGTGCTTTTTTTCGTTTTGGCAATTTTTTTTTTGTTTTTGACGATTTTTTTCGGTTTGGCGATTTTATAATTTTTTATTTTTTCAGTTTTACCGTTTTTGAAAATTTCAAGAGTTTTGCTCTTACGGTTTCCAAGATACAGCAAATTGTCAAAATTACATAGTCAAAATTGCATTAACTGATGGAACACCCTTTAATTTAAATTTTTTTAAATTTTTGTGTTAATTTTTGTAGTCTGTATAAAAATACACTAACCTTACAAATTTCAAGTGTATATACATACAATTGTATATATACTACTTGGGATTTTAAAATTTTTCGTTGCTCGTTTTGGAACACCCTTTAATTTCCAATTATCATGTATTTGTTGTTGTAGCGGCCAAAGGTCTACACACTGTGTCCAAATTTCAGGTCTGTAGCTCTTACGGTTCTCGAGAAAATACTAATATAGTTTTAGACATAGTTAATTTTACATAACACAAAAAGTTAAAGTTTTCCAACCCTGGAAACGTCTTTTTAATTTTTTTGTATTTTGTTAATTTAAAATTCCAATTTTAGTTGTACTGAAGTGTAAAATATGTACATTTATTAAAAAAAAATAAAAATTTGTTTTCGGGAGTTACTTTTATATGGCAAAATGAAGTTTAAGTTTTCCAGCTCTGCAATCGTCTGCCCGATTTTGCTGAATTTCAATACCAATCTATTTTGGAAAATTTCTGACACACCAGTCCAAGAACGAAGTCTCTAGCTCTTCTGGGAGCTTCGGAAAACCGATTTCACGTACAGACAGACGGACAGACGGACAGACGGACAGACGGACAGACGGACAGACGGACAGACGGACAGACGGACATCGCTTATTCGTCTTCCCTATGCATAAGGATCCAGAAAATATATATTTTATGTGTCGCTTATTGATATTATAGAAATTACAAACGGAATGACAAACCTATATATACCCTTTTACCATTTTTGTTGGTAAAGGGTATAAAAACATGTTGATTATTGAGTTCTTGTTTCAACTTTGTTATTTGTTGTTAGGCTTCTGATTTGTTTAAATGAAAGTTTATAACATAATAACTCTAGTTGTTCTAAGTAATTTGGGTAAAGGTTCCCTGATGATCTGCATTAGCAACAGTGAAATGCGCATAGGATCCAGCTAAACCCCTCAATAATCAATTTCAATGTATTTTTAATAAAAAAATATTTTACTTAATAAGTAAAATAATAATTTGGGATTATTAGTGCGTTTAAAAAATTTTAAACTTAAATTTTAACAATTCCCATAAAAACACTAATTCATATATTTTGCTTTTATACAAATTAATTAGTCTTTTAAAATGTACTTATTTTACGTAAAAGTACAAAAATTATTCAGTTTCTTCTTTACATCAATTTTTGGATATTGTTTCTGATAAATAATATGAAATAATTGTACGATATCATTTATTCAACATTTTGTATTATACTGGCAACACTGAATTTGCTCATTGTAGCCAAAGAAATAGAAATTAGCAGTGATGCCAACTTTTTTTGGCTCTAAAAGCACATCAACATTTTAAAAAAGCAATAAAAAGCGTAATTTTGAGATCTAAAAAGCGTAAAAAGCATTAAAGTGAAAAATGAGTGAATATTGAAACGAGTGAAGTTTAATAATGATTAATATTTTCTAAGCAGTTCTCTATTTTGGCAATATTATAATCTTTAATGAAATATATCAGACGAAAAAGGAATGTTTTACACTGAAAAAATAAATACACCAAGTTTTTATTAAAGTAATTTTAAGAAATACAACAATTTTTTAAAAGCACTACGTAGTGCTTTTTCTTAGTTTGGCACTAACGCTCCAAATTTGGCGTTTTGAGTCTTAAAAAAGCACTAAAAATAGTGCCAAAAGCACCAAGTTGGCATCGCTGGAAATTAGTTTGATTGAAGTGCAACGATAAAATTAGCATAGACAACAACCCGTCGCCCTGTTGCCTTGCTGTCTTCAAAAGAATGTGTATTCTATCGTTAACATTTGGTAGTCGGTAGCTTGTTGTGGTGAATGTGTTTAGTGCATGAGAAAGCAAAATGTATTGACAGTAGACTTGGGTCGAACTCATTCAGTCGGTCGTTTTTGACACAAACCAATTATCAAACCCATGTAATTTAAATGGGTTTGATCATTGGTTTGTGTCAAAAACGACCGACTGAATGAGTTCGATCCAAGTCTAATTGACAGTATATGAAGCTAATACTCATTTCTTTTGCCCTCGTCTATCTCTCTCTCTCTCAAAATACTGAACTTGAGCCCGTTACACAGCGTGACCGTTGGACCGACTAAAGTCGTAAATTGCCACTTTTTCGACTGCCTTGCTACTTTTTCGACTGTCTTGCCACTTTTTGTCGCCCTTCTTTAGAGTGAACTATATAAAAATACATTAAAAATAAAAAGTTTAGTGTAGTTTTCCCGTTTTTTTTTAATTTTGCCTCTTTTTTTGCTAAATCCCCTATTTGGTGCCACTTTTTTAAAAATGTCATCGGTCACCCTGCCGTTGCATCCGTGAACGTAGGAACTCCTCTCGTAAAAATATATTTTTCGGATTATGACATACGTGAACGTAGTATACGAAATAAAATTTCAGATTATGGCAAACGTAATTGTATATGTAACTGAACGTACGATTTTTACGAACTGTCATGGAAATAATTTCGTAATTAAATTGTAAATGAAAACTCACCTTTAAATATTGGCGATGCCCTCCATGTGTGCGCCGCACCTTGTCCCAAAAACTGACCAACTGATATCTCCAATAATACAACGGGCAGGCCGACTAGAAACAATAATAGTAAGTATGGAATCAAATACGCTAAACCGTATTTATCCATTTCTCGTGGAAAACGCACAACATTGGCGTATGTAACATTTAGGCAGATGCACAGTACTAGACCACGAAATACCGAACATTTTGTCTGTAAGAAAAAACAATATAGAATTAAATTTGGAAATGCAAAAAAATACATAAAAAAAACTTCAATTGAATGATTTTAATTCATTTAAATAACAAAAACGGCATTTTGTCCCCAAATGCCGTGATACACTATCCTACACAATCTCAAGATTTACTAAAAAAATACAACCCTGGTATGATGAAATCTATGAAAATTTTCAAAAGACAATAAGTACTAGTTTACACTATGCTAGTCTTATCACTAAACTGATTAGTGTTTTAGGAGAGAGAAACGAGGGTAAAAGAAATGTCTCCCGCTCTCCAACAAACTTATCAGCTTAGCAACTTGCATAGTGTAAACTAGGACTAACAATTGATAAGATCAGGGATGTATTTTTTAGTAAACCGTGCGATTGTGTGATATAGTGAGTCATGGCCTTAAATTTAACATACATAGTTTAAAACTTCATTTACTAATGATTTAAATGTTAGAACTGAAAAAAGCTTAAAATTTTCCCTAGACTATAACAAATTGTGCAAAAAAAAATTAATGAATCTTAATTAATCACACGGGGAGCACAACACAATCGTATTTATTTTTAGATTTAAAACTAAAGCTAACGTCTCTTTAAACTCACACCGAAATAAAACATAAGTTTAGAAAAAACAAACTCAAGTCATTAGAGATACATTAAAATAAAATAAAAAACTGCGTACATTAACCCAGTTTAACGCCAATGAAATAGATGAAAATTTTAAAATAAAGATACAAAAGAAAAAGAAAATAACAACAATTAACCAACTTTTAAATACGGAAGTTCAAAACTAAAAATCACTTTCAATCAAGCCAGTCAAAAAGAAATCAAATGAAATAAAAGAGTTTTACGAACTTTTATTTGGTAAAAGTAGTTTTTTTAAAAGTTTTTCAAGCACAAAGAATGAAATTAAACGCAAAAACATTTTTCATATTTCAAAGTTAATGTTTATGTACGAGTACAGCAAAAGAAACAAAATAAATACTTATAAAATTTGCTGAAGTTTAAAAATTATTTTTTAGGTACCTTCTCACAATGTATGGTTAAAATATAACAGAGACTTTAACTGCAAGTTTTGTATGAAGAACTGTCAGTTAAAGTTCACGTTAACTCTTAACCATACATTGCGAAAAGGGACGTAAAACATACTTTTTAAATATTTGAACTCTAGCTTTTTTCACTTCCCACTAACAAAGAATACAAAATTTTTTTAAAATAGATTTTTATTTTATTTTTTTATGAATATAAACTTGCAGCCTTATTTATAAAACTTATTAAGGCTTTATAAAGGATTTTTAAAACAAATGCTCACACAAAATGTTCCTTAAAAAGCCTTTATAAAGCCTAAATAATTTTTATAAATAAGACTGTTAATATTTAGAAAAATGGCAAACCCAATTTTCTTCTTTTGCATGTCGCTTTTAGTTTTGAAATCATTTTTTATTTAGCGCAAAATTATAATGATTTTCTATAAGAATGTTTAATTTTAGTATTTCTTAGCACGAAAGGTGTTGGTTTTAAAATGTAGAAAAGCTGATTAGGTTTTCTTTTAATACACAGATTCTCATCCATTTTTCGTTTACTGATGCTAAAGATATCAGTTAGCTGTCATAACAAGCCAACTCCATGTTTTATAGCCCATCTAAATAAGAGTATGTTAAAAAAAATACGATTATTGAGAATTTCTTTCCATCGGAAGTACAATTACTGCTACTCGGATTTACCCAACTCTTTCTTCCCAACCAACATTAAAAAATATACATAAGATCATCTTACTTTACCGATCACCAATAATAATTGCAAAATTTCAAAACGATCGGTGCAGCCTTCCCACAATCAACAAACAAACAACTAATAGCTCAATTGTGGCTAGACACCGAACTGCCTTCCGAGTTACCTTCTCAACTGGCAACGCAACTGAAATTAAAATTAATATTACAAATGGCAACTTTCTAATCTTATAAGACAGAAGCAACTGAAGATAACCCTACACCTACATCTACACATGATATACATATGTATATTTATCATAACAAAATTCAAACTTTATATTGGAAAATAATATTTTTTATGTTAGCTCTTTTTTCTATATGGAACTTGACATTTGTCTTGATAAAAATATATCAGGTGTAGACGTGGGGTAATGTAAACAAAGTTTTAAAACATAAAAAATAAAAGTACTAAAAGCAAAATTGTTAAATAAAAAAATTTAGCTTGTTTTTATGGTTAAGCAATTGTCTATATGCATTTCGTTCCCGCTTTTGGAACTCGTCAGTAGACTTCAACCCAAAGAAAACTGAAAAAATTAATTAACATAAAAATGATTATTTAAACGGACTTATTTTGATGCAGAGAACGCTGTACAAAATGTTGAATCTATTAGACGGCACTTAAAAGGCAATTCAAATCCTTTAAAATTACCGCCTCTACTGTGAGTAAATAAATGTTATTGCTTAAAATAATTGTTAACCAAAAAAACATTTAGAGCTATGCTGTTTATGCTAGACACAGGAGGTAGGACGTGATTTTCGTAACAAAAATAATCGACACTACTACAGTTATAAATTGTTTTTTTTTTTTAGTTAATTATTATTTTTCGAACTGTATTTGTTTCTTAAATTCTTATGAATTGAATTAAGCTACTGTTCGTAACGCTTTTTAAGCCAAATTACATGTGATAATTATTAATGAAAAAATAACATCAAGTTAGTTGTAAATATTCTGACAACAACACATAGTTGAACGGAACAGCCAGCCGTTTTCGAAGGCCACTAAACCTTCCTCATCAGCGTTCTTCTGTGTTTTGGTCCACCGTGTGTGGTGTCTGAGAGGGTACAGCTTCCCATTGGTCCCATTGTAAAAAAGTGGGCGGGTATACCAAAAATTTTTTTTATATAATTTTATGATATTCGACTTGATTATTGCTGCGAAACCTATAAAACACCTTTGGTTCTTGTTATTATACAATTTGAAAGTTAAAAAACTGGGAGGAGTTACGCCCATTAAAATTTATTATAATATTTCACGCGGTTCAACTTAACCGATTTTTACGAAACTTACTCCACAAATTGAGCTTTAAATAGAGAAGCCCCCTTATGCAAAAACGATTTGTTAAATTTAAAGTTGGTTTAACAAACGAATTTAGTATGGCAAAACCGGTTTTAAAGCATGCTTTAACTTTAACGTTTTTGCACAAGGACAAACATTTTTTATTTAAAAAATGGTCGGATTCACGCCCATTAAAATTAAATATTTTATTTTACGTGGTTCTACATTACCGATTTTTACAGAACTTAACACACAACCTAAGCCCTGAAAAATACACAATCTTGCATTTAAAAAAATGGGCGGAGGCTCGCCCATTAAAATTTAATTTTATATTTCACGTACTTCTTATTTTCTTCTATCAGATCTTTGGATTAAAGACGCTTTTTTTGGCAAAAAGAATTATTTAAGCGGATGTGTCCAGTAAAGTTCAAGATCAGGGGATTAGGATGAGACTCGAGTTTTGTTAAATATTTGCCTGCGTATTTTCCAATTTATTCAGTCACTAGTGGCATATTTAAATCATATTTAATAAGAAGTTAAAAAAAGGAGGAGCTAAGTCTGCATTTACATGTGCAAAATTTCCACCATGCAAATATTTGCTACGTATTTATTTTGTTTTATAAATAATAATAAAATAAATAAATTTTATGAATATGAAATAAATAGTTTTAAAAATAAAAATTATTTTATTGCATTGTTATTCAACAAATGAAATTTGTTTTATATACATAGCTAAGCAGCATAGCTTTAAACGGGTGTCCTAAGACATCTCCCTCCTATTTTTTTGTTTTTTTAAACTGTCAGATATCTAATGAATGTTACCTTAATATAGAAAATCCCTAATTAATTTCTTTTTAAATCGAGTTTTTTGTTTATTTCGATAGAAGAACAACTTGTATGTATAGAAAAATGCAAAATTCTTGCTTTCAAACAAATAATGAGTAAGGGCCTTTTTATATTAAAGTAATGATACATATGTAAGTATGTTGGGTGTCGAATAACTTACTAAAACATAATCATAAAAGAGAAATAAATGAAAATAATTGAAGTTCATTAAACTTGATAGAAATACTATTATTAAATGTACACATGCATACATACATATGTATGTATATACAGTGTACGACAAAACATACGCACAAAGTTGTAGTTACTATCATATAGAATCATAACTTGGGAAAACTCGATTGAATTGAAAAACATTTCATATATTTACAATGATGAAACTATCACAATGCTTAACAATGAATAAGGTATTTAACAGGAATCAATTGAATTAAATTTACAACATCAATTTTTTACACGCGACAAAACAAATGCACGAAATAGTTCAGTTTTATTCTTCATTACTTATAAAAAAAAAATAAGAGCAACAAGTACCGCGAAATAAGAGAAACGGACCTAAGGGTAAAATAAATCAATTTTCACTTTTTTTGATGTGAACAACATCTGAGCATCGAATGAGACCGATCCCATGCCCCAAAAGTATTCCCTCCCAGAGATATGCGCGTTTTATGAAATTGAAGTCGACGATTCTAAGGTTATGTGAAAAAATTTTCGTACTAACAGAGTGATATTCACGATTTAATAAGAATTATAAATGAGTATTTATTATAATTCACAATTAATAATTTCAGAAAATAAACCTGGATTCGAAAAAACGCGAGCAAAATTTCATCAAACTCATGGAAACAGCGCGCTAGGTAGAAAACCAGACGACCTACGCGCGTTTTCAAGGTTGACCAACACGTTCCTGACGTCAAGAGATGTGTCGCTTTCAAATGAGACCAAACCAACACGCTCAGTGATGGTAACCAAAGATACACGTATTTAAATCTTTAAAATGGCTTTCCTGAACAAAACCGGGTTTTTGTGCAAACATTCTTATACAAAAATGGAAAATATCATGAAAAAAATTGTCTCTACGAGTATGTCTATTTGTAGATATGAAATAACAAGACACCTCATACAATCAAGAAAAAAAAATCAATAAGATGCTTTACACATACTCATATAGGAACCTACTAAGATCAAGAAAAAAAACCTTATTGAAAAAATCAATAACGCAACCTAATACAATCAATAAGAAATCCCTATAGTTTACAATTTATAAGAAAACCTAATAGGATCAAGAAGTTTTTCTCTATGGATTGTTTTTTTGGTGCCAAAAATATCGGAAATTGAGTAAAAAAGTGGTGAATAATAAGATTTCTTCTTTATTTTATGTGGTTTTCTTTTTGATAAAATTAATTGCCCCTATCACGGTTTTCAACTTTTAAAATAGTTTGGTTGGGATTGATAAATTTGCATTGCCATTCTCCACTAAATTAACAGTTGACTTTTCAGTTGTGTTTTGGTATCGTCATTTACAACTCAGTGTAAGTTTGGTTGAGAAAAACGTTGAGTATACACAACTGCTTTTTAGTAGTTGGGTCTGTGGTTGTGATTTTCTAATTATAAGTTGGTGCGGTATAAAAAGCAGAAAAAATGGAAAATTTTCAACTAGAAATATTTATTATGCTTAATAAAAAATTTTTTTAACAGTTTCAGTATCGGGGGTGCAACATACATAAAAACATTTCTTCAAATGTGATTTTAGGTGATCAAACTTATAACAAAACGTTTCTTTGTTCTGCCAGAAATAACTAAAAAAAACCCACCAAAATATTTTTTAAGGAATTCGTTCCCTATTTTGATTATTCCTTACCTTGCATTAGGTAGTTCAAGAGGGTTGGAATCACCACGAATTTTTCTTTTGATACGTAGCACATTTTCGTCCTCATAAAATAAATTTACACATATTTTTATCTTTTTGCGATGGTTTCTTTGAACTAAAACACTAAAAAAATATATTTTCTAAAACTTTGTGTTTTTTAAATTTACTCACAAATTAATTGTTTTCTGTCAAACTTGATATTTTAAGTTGGCAACACGTTGCCAATTTCAACTAAAAGACAGTTGTGGTTCATGATACTAAAACACAGTTTGGTCGTGCGTAAGTTTGGTCTACTCTTAGACGACCAAACTGAATTTAGTTGAGAACCATGATAGGGGCAAATAGCATTTACCAGATAAAAACAATAAGGAATCTCTATGAAAAAGTCTTCGCTTCTTTCTGCTGGGATACCCCTTAGCCTAAAAACGTTTCATAGAGAAAATCTTATTGATTTTATGAGGCAGTTTTTTCTCTGTGGGTTTTTGTAATTGTCCCGGATAAAGTGAAATATTTTTATTAAAAAATTGCTAACAATAAATACTCTGCGCAACTAAACAAAAAATAATTAATGACTATAATAAAACTGAATCAGTGACGTCAATTTAAGAAAAAATTGGGAATTAATCAGTGTTATTTCAAGCATTATAAGCCGTTTTCGTTCATCAGTACCCATACACAAAGGTGGTAGACCATAGAGAACCAGTAAATGGGACTACCAGGGAATAATCCGATTAATAAAAAGGGATCCCTTTATATTAGCAAGTTTAATTGCACTTCAATTACAATTGAATATCTCAATAAGATCCATCCAAAGAAGAGCTGTTGAAGGTGGAGTAAAATCCTAGCGCAATGCAAAAAGCCATTAATTTCTACCAAGAATAGACTAGCCGGACTTTAATTTGCAAAGGAATACGAAAACTGGAGCTCAACACAATGAACGACCGTACTCTTCTCTTATGAGTCGAAGTTTAATGTAAAAAGTTCTGATGCAGACTTAAAGAACAACGCCTTGACCCTGAGTGAGGTACAGTAAAACATGGAGTATTGAATGTTTTAGAATTGAACTAATTTATAAAGTAAGTGGTGTAATGGATCGCTTCGTGTATAAGGATATGGCCTGCGCAATCTCAATCCCATAGAAAATTCATATGACATTATAAATCGTAAAATAAATGGAGATAACTGTAATAATACGGATACACTTTTCCACAAAGCACAAATCGCATGGGATGGAAATGGAAATGAAATTTTTTGATATCTAATACCACCAATGCAACGCAGATGTCAGGAAGTTATTTGAAATAAGGACTATGCAACAAAATACTAAAGAAATTTATATTTGTAATGAATTATTGGAAATGTTAAGCAAAATGTTGTTTTGTCGCATATAAGAAATTATGCTGAATGATGTTGGGAAAGAATTTCCGTGTATTGTCTTTTGTTTGAGTAAATATAGTTTCTTAGTTTTGTAAATAAATAAAATATGTAATTTGAAATCCAAATCTGTTTTCATTTGTTATTACAATATATTGTGTTCACCGCAAGTTCGTGAATATGTTTTGTTGCACACTGTAAATGTATAAACATATAACTAACATTACTTCACACATGTTTGGAAACCGTACTACCACAAAACACTTCCCTTTTGAAGAAAATTAATAGGAGAGAGATAGGAAAACACTTCCAATCGTAACAAACCGCACACATTCAAAAAAAAAGTGTTAATTAATACTTTAACCAACTAATTAGCAAAATTTAAAGTAAATCAAAAAAAAAATATATGTATGTATGATATAATTTGTGATGTTGTTAGACATTTAAGAGATATTTTATCTTACACGATCTAGAGTCTAGAGGCCAGAGGCACACTTACTTTGCGATAATAACGAAATGGCACATCCTCGTGTACAACATAAAGGTAATCTGCTAAATATTTTGTTGTTGGTATTTCCATTTTAGGACAGATTTTATAACGTTTTTTATTAGTCGAGCATAAGAAATTATCATTTTCTTGCATTTGGTTTTTGGGAAAGTTTGATTTCGTTGATTTTGCAAGTTTTTTTTTTTTGTAAATTTTTATAACCCAAAATAGCAGCCAGCAAAGAGCAAAACAAAAATACGAGAATGTTTTTAGTTAATACAAATTCAATTTGTTACTCGTATTAACTTTTATTATTATTATTTTTTTTTTTAATTTTAACTCTCACTTCTTTTTTATTTTATTTTTTTTTTTGTTGGTGTTATTTGCATAGAAATATTTGATTTGTGTGAATCTCTGGTAGCAGCATTTTTTTATATTAATTTTACATGTTTTATTTTTAATTTATTGATGGTAAAAAGTTTATTTTTAATAAATCTTTGGAGTTGCAAGCATATCTTTGAACTAAGAAAAAAAAATTATGAATAAATTTGTTGATAATTACGCCTCCACACACACACACACACACACACGTATTCACATTGCACGAAAAAACCGGAAACATTTCTGATAAACTTTAGGTTTAAGCTTTAATTAATGTTTTAATTCATTACTTAGGTTTTTGTTTTCTTTTGGTATACATACTCGTATTGTCTGGATTTCATTTTAACCGGATGTTTGAAATGTTTCTGTTTATTTTTCTACTTAAATGTTTGTGTGTAGTATATTTTAAAATAATTATAAATATGTACATTGAATTATAAAATTGAATAAACAATATACAAGAAGCTTGGTCAATTTCTAAATGTCAACTTGTTTAAAACATCTTTAAGAAAACATTTAAAATGTCAGAAGAACAAACATGATGTTTTAACACTTTAAGGCCCGATTTCACTGGCTTAAGTAAAATACATATGTACTCGTAATAAGGATTAGTTCATCAATGATGGAAGATAATTAGTTAAACTATAGTCATTAATAAATTTGGAATTTTCATTTATCAATATGTAATATTGTAATATTGTATTCTAATATTAGAAATACCCAATAAAGTGGCCCTTGCTATTATTATTATTTTTTCTATTTCATGTACATATTTTATCTCGCCCTGAGCAAACTAGACTTTTGATATGGTTTAGATCCAATCGTATTTTTTACATTTTCCCGTCATTTGTTTTTATCACATTTTGCATTAAGTTACTTGCGATTTTAATTTTACAAAAAAAAAATAACACTTTCATCTTTAATGTTTATGGTTAAACACAGTTACGAGTAACTTAAAAAGAAATTTTATCTTTGCAGGCCACAATATATTTTATTTTTACCAATGCCCTGGAACACTTTGACACAAATTAGTGGTCATAATTTGGGGTTTTGTTGAAAGTGATAGGATAATGTACTCGTATTTAAAGTAAAAGTGAACGTATTAAAAGTAAAAGTGGAAAAATTAAATAATGACGCGATTATGGATGGCAAATGAACTTCAATTGCGTTGTCAATTGGCAATGCAATTGAAATTAAAACTAGTATTATGTATGGATACTTTCAGTACTTTCCTAAAAGTTATCGAAAAAATGGTTTTGACCAATTGGCTACTGAAAATAACTAGCGTGTTCACAATAGTGTTTTGAAATATGTATGTCTTAATATAGCAACGTTTATATTTTTAGTACTTTAATACGGGCTGGCAAATTTGTTGTTTTTGTTTGTATATAAATCAAATTTATTAACAGGTAGCAAATTCAAAAGTATAAAAATCAAATCAATATTGCAATAAGTCAATGCTAAACTAAGCAAATTAAAACTGTCAGCGCAGCTGTGGTTGATAAAAAAATATATTTGTATTTTTCGCTGTCTTTTAGGCATTTTGCAGAAGAAAACTTATTTTAATACATTTATCCCACGATAATATCTAATTTAAAAAATGTTCATAATTTAATACTTCAATATAGAGTGTTTTTTTATCGTTGCCTAATCACAATGAAAATTTTAATATGACATAATCTTGCCACATTAAAATTTTAAGATACTCATTTTGAATTCCCTAAATGTAAACAAAGCTTTAATATATATGATATATAAATTTCTGAAAAGAAAATTTTTAAGAAATAGTGCTTATCATAAGGATGATTAGGTCAGTGCAATTATTTTTCGCTGAAGGGAAAGAAGTACAAAATTTGGCATCTATTAGACGGCACTGTAGGCACAATTCAAATCCCATGGATTTACCGTCTCCACTGTGAGTAAATGTTATTGCTTAAAATAATTTTTAAATAATGTATTTCTTCTCCAGCCTTGAAGCATATTTTTGCCTTCCCAAAGAGTAGTTTATTTAGTTTCATTTAAAGGCTTGATAATAAATGGCAACCCCGAACTTCAGTTGCAGTGCCAAGTGGTAACGCAACTGAAATGAAAGTTTGTATTATGTACGACAAGTTACACCAGTTGCCAAAAAGTTGTCGAAACTATAGCGATTTGGTAATTTTTCCCAATTAACGATATTCTTTTCAATGAAGTATGTAATTAAATATATATTTTACATTTTAGTTTTATTTTTATATATCGTTACCTTAATATAGAAAGGCCTTAACGCATTATTTTTTTTAAATCAAATTTGAAATATATGTACATTAGAGTGGCCGTTATTTATTTTTTTTATTTCTTTTACTCTCACCCCCCAAATCGGTTCAGTTTTATGTAGAAAAAAATACAAAAAAAAATTCATAGCGATAAGTTGTGTTTTAGGGGGTGCGCCCGCCCCTCAAAGTTTGCCTTCAAGCCTATTTTCAATGTAATTTGTTTGCATGTGACTATCTTTAAAAAAACATTTTACAGGAATATGATGTATGGCAATATTTTAGCTCTTTTAGTATACAACATTAGTCTCAAAGAAAATTTTTTGCTAAAATTAATATTTTAGGAAATAATGAAGAAAATAACCAACAAAATACCAAAAATTATATATACCAAAATTGCATTTACAGTGGAATTTCCCTTAACGGACACTTCCTATAGGCGGCTACCGCCTTTAGACGGACTTTTGACAGGTCCCGGTAGCGCTCCATTTAAATGTTTAGTTTTCTCTTGACCGGACAGTCCCCTTGTACGGACACATTCCAATGGTCCCTTCAGTGTCCGCTCAAGAGAGATTCCACTGTATATGGAAATTATTTTACTAAGCGTTTACAATAAGAGTTTATATCTATTAAATTATTTCATACATATATTAGGTATTGAATATATGGGCTTGAGGGCTAACTTTAAGGGCCGGACGCACCCCCTAAAACACAACTTATCGCTATGAAATTTTTTTTGTATTTTTTTTACAACTGAACCGATTTGGGGGGTGAGAGTAAAGAAAATCAACAAAATAAATAAATAACGGCCACTCTGATGTACATATTTTTCAAACTCGATTTAAGGGTTTTTCTATATTAAGGTAACGACATACATATAATGATTAAATTAATTAATTGTATATCCGCTCTCGAGAACAGTTTTTTGCAATTGACAATCTATTTTTGTTCTTTAAAGTCTAGCAAGTAGCATGAACTCGTGAAAAGCAGTCAGTTGTTTTCGACAACGAGTAGATAAGCCTCAATTTTTTGGTATTGTATTGACATGACGTCGATGTTGATATTGACAACTGCAATAAGGAGGATTAATAGAAATATAATTTTGATTAATTTATTGCCTATTGTCGTTCTCAACTCAACTCAGTTTGGTTGCTTGAGAGTCAACCCTACTCTGACACCATCCAATTATATTTTAGTATTGTGAATCACAACCAATATTTACTTAAAAATGTTATGGCGCACGATAACTACAAACTACAAACCATTATTTAAGTTGTGAATGTCAATACCAATATGTAAGTTGGGTTGACTCTCAGACAACCAAACTGAGTTGAGCTGAGAATGGCAATAGGGGCTTTTCGGTAAAGCTAACGTTAACTCATCAGAAGATATCCAACTAGTTTCTGCAAAACGCTTAGAAACCTCACTCATTTATGTAAAAGCTTTAAAATATATAAGCTAGTTACTAAATATAAATGTACACATCGTTACCTTAATATAGGAAAGGTGTCATAATGCATTATTTTTTTGAAATCGAGTTTTTTGTATGTTTCGATAGAAGAACATCTAGTGTATCGAAACGATTTCAAAAAATAATGTATTTGAATTAATTAAGTTTTAATTAAAAAATATATTTAAAATTTAATTGAAAAGCGTAAATGTATAATTATTTTGTTTAATTATGTTATGTATTCCACGCGAAATTTAAACGTGCGGAATTGCTATAGAATTGTTGTTGGAAATATGTATTTATAACAACAATGCTATGGCGATTCGGAACGATTTAATTTCATATGAAATACAGAACATACCCGATAATTTAATCAATTAATAATTTGATTGGATTCAATTTTAAGCCCAACAACGCTTTTAATTATGTCTTCTTATTATTCATTTTTTATTACGACGTTTTGGGAAAAATCTATTTTGTCTGCTTTGCTTGCTCAAGGTTTTTTAGAAAGTAAATATTTCTCGTTGATTTTATAATCATACGGCTTTTAAGGTGTTTATAAACATGTTTGAAGGGTTTACTTAGAAGTTGACACAAGCAGCAATGTAATGAATATAATCATAGGATAGCTGTATCGACAGAAAAAATTAATTTCTTGCAGAAAAAAATTTTTGATTAATACTTTTAATTGAAAAAAAAATATACAAATGTTCAATTAAAAATTTAATTGAGTGAATTAAACTTTTGTTTAAAAATTAAATTCATTAAAAATTTAATTAAGTCAATTAAACTTTTGTTTAAAAATACGATTGATTGAAAGTTTAGATAATTGATAATTTAATTGAATCAATTAAACTTTTGTTTAAGCACGCAATTGAATAAATTTTAATTGATTAAAAGTTTAAATTTAACATTTAATTGAGTCCATTAAACCTTTGTTTACAAATTTAATTAATTAAAAAGTTTAATAGAAGCAATAAATTTTTTTGAAGTGGTGTTGATTGCAGAAATCCTCTTTCTTTGTTGGAAGAATATCTTAAATATTAATAAATAAATAAATAAATATCTTTTGATTTGGGATATAATATCCCAAATCTTTAGAAAAAACTGAAATTAAAAGCAGTTCATGAATAATTTGAGGTTTTGCAAAAGAAATATGTACTTTATTTTGGAAATTTTACTACGTGTGTTTTTAACCAGGGAAAAGAAATATGCTCAAAGAAAAGTATTTTATTCACATTCAATATGCACTAAAAACTTGAAAATATGCACCGAAAAAATAATAATAATTTGGGTTTTAAGTGTACGTTAAAAAAATTGCCATAAAAATTTTGACTTATTACCCTTTTCATAATGTATGATTAAGAGTTAACGTGAACTTTAACTGCAAGTTCTTCATACGAAACTTGCCGTGAAAGTTAATTGTAGATTGTGAAAAAGGCCGTAAGACAATTATTTTATTTAAAATTGTTATTGCAGTTTACAACAAAATATTGATCTAGATTTTCAAATAAAAATCGTTGGCTGCGACATCTAAATAAACTTTTATATATTGGCAATATTTCTACAACATCTACGGATGTGATCGGAGATGGATTGTAGGCATATTAAAATATAAGAACATTCTATAAAGTATCAAAATATGCCCTAAAAGCGTCAAATATGCTCTCAAAATTCCAAAAAAATACTTAAAATACGCGAGTTAGACTGATATATGCAAAAACATGCTTTAAAGGGTAAAATATGCCCTAACAAATCCATGCAAAAATTCATAAAAAGTTCTGAAACGGATAAATATCTTGTCTCCGCATTAAGACGTCGCACAAGTAAAAACATGCAAAAGCATATTTGCGATTTCCCTGGTTATCACTTTTTTTATATATCTTTTTATTTAAATATTTTTGATAATTTACACCCATTTACATTTTCTAATATTTTTTTTATTGAATTCCTCATTTAAAAAATTTAAATATTTTATAAAAATTAAATTCCCGCTCGAGGACCCATTGTGCGGCTTAATAAATTCATAAATAAATTCTAGCGATAATTTTTTTAATATTTTTTATTGTAGCATCATGGGAGGGAATGTTTAATATGCATTTAGTATTTATTTATTTTGTAGTCCAGTGTAATTATTTATGACGATGAAAACACAATCAGACATTGACACTACATGAGTTCAGCTTTAACAATTTTTTTTTTTTTTTGGTTTTTTTTACTATTTATGTATGTATGTGGAATATTTTCAGTAAAAAAAATAAAATAAAAATGGATCAAATTACAAAATCACTTTAAGAAAATAATGCAAAGATTTGCTTTTTCAAACTATAAATGAATCGAAATAGATAAATAAATACTCGCGCACAAAAAAAAGGGAGGCAAAAAAATACTTTAAATGTAATAAAATTTTTGTTGCTGGTTTTTATTTTTTGCATAAAAAAATTTATGAATCATATGAGAGATACTTTGTTTTGCATATTTTTTTTTTTTTTGCTTTCTTACTGATAGTTGGTTTTTAAATAACATTATAATTTTTTTTTTTTTTTTTTTTGTAACAAATAAATATGTACTTGCTGCTGCTGTTGTAGGAATTTCATTGCATTTTTTCAATTTCCAAATAGCGCGTAATTCTTGACACATGATGAACTCGATTAAAAAAAATGCAAATAACTACATGGCTACGCAGTCTTGCAGCCCGGACACAAGTGTGTGTTCACAAACTCGAGTTTTAGTTGAATTCCAATTAAGAAATATGTAAATGCAAAGAAACAAATTAAATAACCCGCAAGTGCACCAACGATAACAGAAGCAAGCGCGTTTGCAATTGCGCAGTACGAAGTGGACTGCAACGAACGGCTCCAGAAATTGCACTTGATATTCGAAGTTAAAATTTCAAAAAATAAACACTTAAAATATTCTTGAAACATTTAAATTTTAAGCCACATAAAATAAATTGGGTGTCAGCGCAATAAACAACACAACAACACCAAATACGAAAACGAATACGAATAGAGCAACAAGTTAACACACAAAAAATTCAACTTAAGTTAAACTTGCTTAAACACGTCTTTATTGGTTTATTACCCGCAACAGTGTATTATAATATACTATGTATTTCTTTATTTGATTGTTGTTTTTTCTTTCTTGCTACCTTTCTTTTGCCGACTTTTCTTTTTCTTTAATTTTTTTACTATTTTTATTACTTTTTTATTATTTTAAACTGTTTTCACAATATCTCTGATTTTCTTTTGAATTTTGACGCCAGTTAATTTCAGCGTAATATGTAATTCCGGTAAATTTACGTTAATTTTTCTTTTTCTAAGTTAATTTCAAAAAACATTAATTTACGGTTTTTGTTTTCTTCCACTAAGATAATTTCAAAAGCAAAAAAAAAATCGTACCGTACAACCAACACACGTTCTCTTTAAAGTAAAACTAAATGTGCGTTTGAAAGCAAATCGAGCCCCAAGTCTAGGATTTGAAATAAATAATAATAATATTGAAATAAAACAGCAGCAACAAACAACATGAAAGCAATCAAATCACTTCACATCACATCAAACCGCTCTAAGACATCAGCAAACGGCAAGACGTTGCAAAGCCAAGCTTTGTTGCTGTTGAGCTCCAACAACCAAAACAACAACAACAACAACACACTTATTCTCTGGCCTTAAAAAAGTACGCTGTTTTTGCTTCAGTTCACGCTCCACTCGTGTACTCAACATCAGTTTAACACTTTTTTCGTCGATGGTGTTGGCGTGTTGTTGAAAACTCATTCCTTTATTCATTCCTTTATTCATTCATTCATACATACTTACATACATACATACATACGTTCGTACATACCAGTACGTTTATTCATTCGTTTACATTTACCTCATTGCGCTTTAATGTAAAGAAATGAGTTTTTTTTTTAACTAATGTTTATATCTCTATTTAAAAAATCTAATGTTTGCCTCTAACAAAATGCTATTTAAAAGCACAGTGTAGGCCAAAAGTTGTGAGACATTAGTGTTTTCTTTTTTACTTACATTTAGAAAGACAAAATGAATTGCAATTTTAACACGAGCATCAATCATTTCTATATAGTGGAATGGTTAAAAAGGGTGTTTCTTTTAGAGTGACACATTTTTGAGTTGGCATCACTGATTTATTTGAGCACCCATTTAACAGCTGATAGTTGCTTTTTGCTTAGTTTACTTTGAAATTTCATTATGAATCGACGCAAGCAAATTGTTGAAACTTTTAATCAAAATAATTGTTCTATTCGTCAAACTCATCGTGCACTTCTTCCATTTTCCGATAAAGCCCATTTCTGGTTGAATGGGTATATTAAATAAGCAGAATTTGAGCATTTGGAATGAGGAGAATCCACAAGCTTTTGTCGAAAGACCATTAGTTTTTGGTGCGCTTTATAGGCTGCCGGAGTCATTGGCCCATTTGTCTTCAAAAACGATTATGGCCAGAATGTTACTGACCATGGTGAACGGTATAAGAATGTGATTCGAAATTAGTTCGTACCTCAACAGAACTAAGTAACATGCAACATAGCGGGCGCTACAATTGATTTTACGTAATGGCCCAGAAATCATATTTAAACATTAATTTCATAAAATTTTCTTTCCAATAAAGCCCGTCAGAGAAACACGCCGCCTTAAAAAGTCGGCGGCGGAGGCGGCGACAGCTTTGTAAAATATAATCGGCGGCAGCTCATAAGCCGGCTTGAGCCGGTTGACGTTGACAGCCGCTGGTTTTGATTTTGATAAAAATTTTAAACATTTTTCTATAAAAAAAAAATCCATAATTTGTAAGATTTAGTAAAAATTTGCCGCTAAAAAACAATTAGCCGGCTGCAATTTTGAGCCGAGGCTAGCCGCAAGCTTCGGCGGCGGCTTGAAGTAACGTTGAAAGTCGGCGACGGCTCTTGAACCGGCTATGAGCCGATCAGCTTGTTTCTCTGAAGCCCGTTTCATTGATATTATGATTTAAACTTGTGTCACTCTATAAAAAAAACACCCTTTACTTGAGCACATCGCCATTTTTTCACAATGATCACTAATCTTCAATGAGTTTTTAGGGTTCCGTACGTTTAGGCTACGATGTCCGTCCGTCCGTCCATTTGTCTGTCACATGCTATTTTCCCGAGAACCGAAAGAGCTATGGATTTAAAATTTTCACAGAATATTTAAAACTTTGGCCGCTACAACAACAAATATATGACAGTTAAAAATTAAAGGCTGTTCTAAAGCGAGTAACGAAAAATGTCGAAATCCTAATGCTATAAAGCAGACAATGATTAGCCAGCCTGTGTGCTAAAATTTCAATTTATTTATGAAACTTGCAGTGTGAACGCGCTAAATCAGCTGCTTGTGGTTTTAGTGATAAAACCAGATTTTAACTTTAGGTGTGAAATCACAATAAAACTTTATAGTTGGCAAACATTTACTATTTATTTAATCCAGACTGTAAGTGCACAACTTGCAAACGTCAAAGAGTCTAAAGTAGCTGATTGATGAAAAAAGTTGCATTGTTTCTGCTCTGCCAATCAAATCATCATGAGTTTCTTCTTTGTTTAAAGCGTTTTTATAATGATTTTTTATCTTTGCGAACGAACACTTTTCTTTAAGTTGTAACACTCCATATAAAATAGTTATTATCAAAAAATGTATAATAAGTTTAGGAAAATGTTTTCATTTACATAAAAATAAAGGAAATAACAATAAAAACTCAGCACTTAAAAATTAACTTTAAAGGAGCAGTTGCTGCGCCTATGCCACAAGACAGATGCAATAATTATATTTACAGTCGTAAAAAAGAAATGTTTTAAATAAAAAAAAATCAAGATAACAGGAAAGAAATTACTTTAAAACTCATCATTTTACCAATAAATTGTTTTGTAAATAAGTTGTAAAAATTTTCTATTTCGCCGGACATCTATTCAATGCGCACTGAAAACAATTTTAATTTAAAAAATACTTGAAAATCTCTCACAATAAAAAATCGTGTAAACTGAAAATTATTAAGTCCCGGTTCACACACTTCAACTTTTGTTAATCAACTCGTAACTCAGCTGTATGAAAAGAGAGATGTTTGTATTTCCGTCTCCGTCTTTCTTACAGCTGAATTATGAGTTGAGTAACAAAAGTTGAAATGTGTGAACCGGGACTAAAATAACACAGTTGAATTCCAATTTCTTTGTCTTCGAACAAAATACAAAACATTTACAATGCACACCCTTTGAAAACTTCGTCGGGAGGTATTCGAAATGCTGCAATCAAGCAATCAGCGAATCGGTTTCAAAGTTGATGCTCATAGTTACAATAGTCCCGGTTCAGACACGTCAACTTTTGTTGACCAACTCTTAATTCAGCTGTAAGAAGGACGGAGAAGGCAATACAAATATATCTTTTTTTCTACAGTCACTACAAAAAATGTGTGCTCACTAATTTTAAAATTCTGTTGGACTTAATAAAAAGTAATTATTGATTTTTATTTCTTCTAATGGGACTACTATTGGTTTTTCAAATACACACAAACATTTTTATATTCTTATGAATTGAATGAATTCTGACAACAACACATAGTTGAACGGAACAGGAAGGTTTAGTGGCCTTCGAAAACAGCTGGCTGTTCCGTTCAACTATGTGTTGTTGTCAGAATACTTATTTGTTATTTGTTCATTAATAATTATCACATCTAATTTGGCTTAAAAGGCGTTACGAACATTAGCCTATTCAATTCATAAGAATATAGAAACAAATACAGTTCGAAAAATAATAATTAAATTAACAAACATTTTTATTTTGAAAAATTAAGTGAGCACTAACTTTTTGGACTCAGTGTTTGTAAAACCCAAGACTACAAAATAATATCTATCTATGGAAATTTTTTTGAAGGTAAAAAATATCTTGTTGAGTATCTTCTGTACGTACGATATAAAGTTAGTTTTTAAGATTTACGATACAACATGAAATTAAACACCTTTATTTTTTTATTTTTTTTTACAGTAATTGTACAAAGTTTACGTTCACTTGTTTTTTTTTTCTTCTCTGCTTTATGATATTTAATGACCATCACGCTTTTGGAAACGTTGAAGCATAATGACTATCTAGAAAATTATTTTGTTATTTTTAGATATTTATGTATGTACGGGTGTGTAAATATATTCCGCTTACAAAAGTACAAATGTATGTGTATACTATTTCATAATTACATAGATAAATATTACAGACGCTTCTGTGGATCTAATTTCGTCACAATTCGTTGATTTTTCTTGTGTAGTTCACACAGTCGGATTACACGTAAAACTTATATGTGTATGAGTGTATGTATGTATGTATGTATGGCTGTATTTATGTTTAAGTATTTAATATGCTTCAAACGTCTTTTATAAGGTATAGCAGCACATTAACCCTTTATCTAATTATGTATATAGAGGGTCTTTCATTAGGCGCTTCTTATTTTTTATTTAACGCCTGATTACTTGGTCGTCTCCAACTCTGTTGAAAAATCATCAGTTTCCATGTTTAAATTGCGCTACGAAGTCAAAATACAAATGGTAATTGACGTGTTTATTTGTACGTCTCCTTTTAAGCGGCAAGCATACGACACTTAACCCTTTATGGAACATATACATATGCAAAAAAAAACATTCAATCCTCATTAAAACCCTCAAGTACAGGCAATTGTTAATTTTATTTTAATGCAACAACTTTGGTACAATATTTAAATTCTTTCTTAATAAAAAATTGTATCTGTTGCGCAGATCACAACAGATTTAAAGTAACCCTACGATTTTATTAAATCAATGTTATGCCGGCCATATACTACACAAGTTCAGTGCTCAAGTCTGGCGCTGCGTAAACTATGCTTGTGACACACATTATACAAGTAAACTGTGCATTTTTTATTTTAATTCGCCATAATGCTGGTGATTCTTTGTATAATTCTAGGAACTCTGTCCAGAATATTTGTTCGGCGCTCATTTCTTGTTGTGAACTCTTAAAAAATCACGAAACAACTGAGCGTTTGCAACATACACTACACAAGTTCACTGTACATTTTTCAAACTTGAGCAAATATCTAAATCATTTTGATATTTACTCAGTTCACTGCGTAAATAGCACAACCACCCCCATACACTACACAAACGCACTGTACAGTGCCAGACTTCTGCACTGAACTTGTGTAGTGTATGGCCGGCATTACTGTAGTGCAATTTTTTAAAAACTTATTTTACCCGCGCTTTAATTCAATTATTGTCTTTATTATTAGAATATTATCAGCAAACTTATTTCTTGTTTGGAACTTTTATTGCCAAGATATCTGACCTTCTTCATCCCAATAAATGAAATTTAAAAAAAATCCTAAAACAAAATTTTCTACTTGTGCTACGTGCTCCTAAGATCTGTAGAAAAAAATTATTTTCTCGATGTTGCATCATAAAGCGTTAAGGCTCAGTTAGATTTGATGTAAAGTAAACGGAATGTACGAATCTGTACCATACTTTTCACATAACAATATCGATCAGCTGTTTTCTACCGCTGCAGTTACATTCCATTACAGTGGGCTAACTGAACACTGGTTGGCTGGTTTATTTTATCGTTTCCAGGGCACTTTAAACAATTTTGTGATTTATTTAAAGCAAATTCTCAATTTCTTCATATACGAAGTGGATTTGTATGCAAAGACGTGTAAGTTCTTTATGTAACACGGATACGAAGGAACGGGAGGAGAAAATATTGTTGAAAAGATTGTTGCAGCATCCATCCGATTATATACTTGAAATAATGCCTGAAACAAGGCGAATTGATACCAGAGATGGTGTCAGGAAATGTGAGAACGTTTTGCTTTGATTTGACACAAGAGAAGTTAACAGCTGATCACCATATGCTGAATCGAAATCACCTGGTGTCAATTCGCCTTGGTTTTAAATATCCAACAAAGTAATCAATGTTTGGAAGAAAACAATTTAGATAATGCAACAAAAAAGGCTCAGAAGTTGTTGAAAATTATGAATCTGGCCTTCACAAAATCAAATCAAAAGGGTTAATAATAAAGGGGCCGAAAAAAACAAAATAACGGCCTGGCCCACGATGTCACCAGACATCGTTCGATCGACAACTTGTATTGCAAACAACAACAAATTGTTTAAAGTTATTGTTGTTTGCAATACAAGTTGTCGATCGAACGATGTCTGGTGACATCGTGGGCCAGGCCGTAAGTTTAAAATTTCGTTAATTTGCATTATACAATTACACATATTTCGTGTGATAAAAGCAAAAAATTTCTGATATTTTAAAAATTCATATTCGCTTTTCTACAAGGAAGGACCGTGTCCATCTTTTTATATTTATGTACCAAGGCGAATTCATACCACGCAGGTGATTGTTTTCGCCGCTTGTAATTCAAAGCTCTCTCAGATTTCAAGACATATTTTATAGTAAATTTTTGTATTTTTCAAGGCGAATTATACGGTATAAATCACCCTTATTCCAGTTGTCGATAATCACTTTAACACAATACCAAAAAATTCGGGCTTGTTTACTCGCTCTTGAGAACAATTTTGATAATCTGACAATCTATTTCCGTTCCATAAGGTCTAGAAAATAGCATAAGCCTGCCAACAGAAGTCAGTTGTTTTCGACAACGAAAACACAAGCCCCAATTATTTGGTATTGTGTTAAAGTGACGTCGATGTCGACAAATGGAATAAGGGTGAATATGTCTTGTGTATGTACTCGTACATTTGAGTGCAAGGCAAATCCATAGTAGGTGGTCTCAACTGATCATTTGATTTTTCGAACAAAATTAGTTATCTTCTTCTCGCTGTCTCTCTTTCAAAAAGAGAAATGTCAAACTACATATAAAAAAAAAATTTCTACGCACAAAAATTTTGCTTCGAAACAATGGAATTTGTTGACATCAAAAGTATAAATTTTTCAAAGCAAATTGAGCCGAGTAAGTATTACTTATATGAATAAGCCAAGGCAGGTAAAGTTAATACTACAACAAAGTACAAACAATAAAAACAATATGGTATTTTGTTGTTGCCTTGGGAGGCTCGTATGTCAAATGCAGCTGGCTGAGCCGAGCCGTTGGTAATTTTAGTCAGCTACGCCGCTTCCGAAAAATATTTGGCTTATGTTGCCTGAAAAACAGCCGCCGATTCTCTATGTACATATATGTTATATATATTATAACTAATTTTCGCCGGCAATTTTTTCAAGAGCAGCAGCCGCCGAAAAAATCGCCTGGCACTGGTATCTGTATATAAACAACTTTTGACACACGAGGCAACAGTTATATGAATTCACCTTGGATTAGGCAAAAAAAAAGTAGATCAGCTGTGTTTTCAACTTTACCTGTTATGAATTTGCCTTGGAATAATCCTTGCTCGAAAGTATATTTGTTTTTGTATGCTTTACTATTTTTTTATATTTCGAAACACAAACATTGTTATGCCGATTTATTTGCTGAAAAACGTGTCATGAAATTCAGTTCCTACTCTTTAAGAGGGTCAGAGAAATGTTGCATTTGCTTTTAGAAAAGAAAAGTCCATTAGTGTTGAATCAGACTTTTGCTTCATATCTTATTCTATTTTTCACTTAAAATTAAAAATTAAAAAACCTAAATTTTTCTAAAAAATGGGCGATCACAAGATGTTCCAACCACTTTTGTTGATATTTTTGACCCGCTATTTTTATTGCTATTTTTGGTATTTTTTTTGCCACAAATGTCTATGGTTTATTTCATTTTTCATTTTAGTTTATCGGTTTTTGATTTGACCATTTTTTTAAATCTGCTTAAGCTCTCTCTCTCAATTGAAGGACATCATGTTTGTATTCCAGAAAGTGTGACAATCGTTTTGTAGGTGCAATTAGTTACGCCTTCTGGTCTATACTGCAACATCTACTGACTGAGAAGAGATGATTTTTTTTTTCATTTTGTTTGCTTTTGATAATATTATTATTTTATTCCATATACAAGCCGGGACATCATTTAAATTAAGTTTTCCATTGTAGTTCTTTAAATTATATATTCAAGTAGTTGGTTGGTTGCAATTATTAATTTTTGACGAAAGTTTCAATTAAGTTCATTTTTAACACAATTTATTTGTGGGGATGTGTACAACCTAATTTCAAAGTGGAACATCAGACCGCCGTACTGTTGTATGAATTGAAACTTCTATTTATATCGTTCGATTGAGGAAAAAGAATAAGAGAATTGTTAGATGCAAATTGTAGACGAAATGACACTAAGGATTTTCAAAATAAGCTTTGGTAGAGTGGGTGGTAATAAGGACGTGACGGTCATCAAGACAGCATGAGTTGCACAAGCGAATGCATTTGGTATGCGGCAGCAGATGCAAACTCATTGGTAAAAGCTCTTTTGCCTTCATGTGGAATATAGTTTAAGCTCACCGTAACGGGGTTGCCAAAGCTTAAATAGTTGTTACATTTTTGGGAGAGTGCCTGCCTTGGAATTTTTTCGTGTTAAAAAATAAATACATAGTGAAAAAATATTTTCGAAAACAAGCTTAAAATTAATTAAATAATTTCTTCAAACAATTACAGCATATAATTTATATCATATAAACGATTGCCATGACATGTTTACATACATATGTATGTATGCCTAGATACTCGTAAATGGGAAAATGTAATAAAGCCCCGGTCCATATTTGCAATTTTTGTTGCAACAACTTTTTATATTTTAGTGAGAAAATGAGCGACAGAGAAAACAAAACGTATATATTTCTATTTCAGCACTCTCCCACATATTCAAGAAAATACTTTTGTAAAAAGTATACATACATATTTTCTCTTCTAAAATCATATTTTTTAATGTTTGAAGAGTTACTTTTTAAAGGCACCTCTTTAAAAATTAAAAAAAAAATACGTTTTCAACGGTGCTTTTTTGAAATATTTTTAAAAGTACTTTTTTAAAGATTATTTTTAAAAAAATACTTTTTTAAAATATATTATAAAAAATATCCTTTTTTTATAGCGTACTTTTTTTAAAAGCTACTTTTTAAAAAGTTACTACATATTAACAAGGTACCTTTTTAAAAGATAATTTTTTAAAACGTAATTTTTTAAAAGGTACTTTTTTAAAAGGTACTTTTTTTTAAAGGTACTCTTTTAAAAGATACATATGTATCTTCTTAAAAGGTAAAAGATATTTTTGAAGGAACTTTTATAACAGGTACTTTTTCAATGGTATTTTTTTCAATGGTACTTTTTATAAAATGTACTTTTTATAAAAGATACAGTTTTAAAAGGTACTTTGTATAAAATTTTTTTTAAAAATGTAGTTTTTTAAAAGGTACTTCTTGAAAATGTACTTTTTAAAAGGTACTTTTTTAAAAGGTACTTTTTTAAAAGGCACTTTTTTAAAAGCCACTTTTTTAAAAGGTACTTTTTAAAATGTACTTTTTTAAAAGGTACCCTTCTAAAAGATATTTTTGAAGGAACTTTTATAACAGGTAATTTTTCAATGGTATTTTTTTCAATGGTACTTTTTATAAAATGTACTTTTTATAAAAGGTACAGTTTTAAAAGGTACTTTGTATAAAATTTACTTTTTTTAAAAATGTAGTTTTTTAAAAGGTACTTCTTTAAAAGGTAGTTTTTAAGAGGTACTTTTTTAAAAGGTACTTTTTGAAATGTACTTTTTTAAAAGGTACACTTTTAAAAGGTACTTTTTTGAAAGGTTCTTTTGTAAAAGGTAAATTTTTAAAAGTTTCTTTTTTAAAAGGACCTCTTTTAAAAGGTGCTATTTTAAAGAGAACTTTTTTAAAAGATATCTTTTTGAAAGGTTTTTTAAAGGTACCTTTCTAAATGATGTTCTTAAAGGTAACTTTATAACAGATACTTTTTAAATGGTACTGTTTTGAAAGATACTTTTTATAAAAGGTACTTTCTATAAAAGGCAATTTTTATAAAAGGTATTTTTTATAGAAGGTATTTTTTATAAAAAGTACTTTTTCACGTAGAGTGCACGTGTTTCTTTAATATTTATCAGCACAAACGTAATGTAGCTCTATATGGCTGCTGTAAACTATTAAGAAGTTCGGTGGTCTACAAATTATTTTCTTATGTCCTCTGGCTCCCGGAAGAGCATAGAGCCTCAGATGGTTTGGGTAATAGTATAAGACCCATCTCAACATAATACTGCATATTGTATTCAGGGATCGAATCGTTACATCCGTGAACGTACAAGTCGTCACGTAAAAACACCATTTTCTGATTATGACATACGTGAACATAGTGAAATTCCAATCAGCTTATACGATTGACGTATCACTTAATTTGTTTTCGTACGATTGTTGATAAGATCACGGATGTGACGATTTGAGCCCAGGTTTATATGTACATATGTACATGAATACGAAAATTACGTATGTATGTAACTTTTGTTTAACAAAAATTCCTTAATTTATATCAAGAGATACATAATATTGTTTTAAAAAAGCATTAGCAAGGTTATAGTCTGAAATTAATTTGAAAATTTAACGAATTCCTTCAATAGGAAAAAATTGAGAGCAAAAATTCTATGCTATCGGGCTTGTTAATTTAAGATTTTGTCATAAAAAATATATAAACGGATAAAAGCTCGCTTAATATTGCCTCATGGCAACCCTCTTACACACACTTAACTATCTTTATATTCGTTTGTGAAGACAGGATGCTGCAGTTGCATACATACATACAATACATACTTATGTATATAAAATATGCAAAATGCTTTTTGGGAAACGTAACTGCACAAAAGCTTTCGTTGAAATTTTCTTTCTAAAGGTTTGTTACAACACACAAGGGTTGGTTGCACTTTCAAAGCTAAAATAATAAAAATAGTTTCATTTTTAAAATCAATAAATAGTAACCCCCATATTCATAACAAAATAAAATGAATTTGAAATCCATTTTAGGAAAATTTTTTATGAAAAAAAAAATTTTAAATAAAATGCATTTCAAATTCAGTTTAATTTTTATGAATATGGGTGTAAAAAGTAATTTTCATTAAATTTATATGCAAAATAAAAATTATCTGAGATTTTAATTTGCTATGTTTTAATTTCTGGCGACGATTGCTGTTGTTATTTAATGCTGAAAAGTAAGTAGAATATTATTTTTTTCAAGCTAAAGCTCAAAACTTTTAGTGAATGGTGGTTTTCTGGATATATCTTGCAAATAAAGTCTATATTTAACTTAATGGTTTTAAAGCAATTGCAAAAAATAATGCATTCTTGCACTGAAGTGTTATTAATTTGCTTTAATTATTACATTTTCATAAGACAATCTCACGTTATTAAATAAAACACTAGAATAAAACATATATAAATCAAAGCGAACTATAAAAACTTTTTTAAAAGCATGAAAAGATTAAATAAATGCAACGAACTAAAGACATGCAATAGTAAAGGTATTCACGTCAACTCTTGCAACTAAGCTTTTGCAACTAATAATAGTGTTTTCACACTGACTTGGTTTTAATAAAAGTTGGTTTTAATGTTAAAACCAACTGTTAAAACCTGGTTTTACCATACAAATTGTTTTTGTTAAATCCAACTTAAAACCATTTCTGAATTGGTTTTATTTTGGTTTTATGAAATGAAACCATGTTTTCGCTGTGGTAAATTCAGTGCTGCCAAGTTAAAATGACCGGTAGCAGCTGATAATGTGTATGCCAGTGAATAACAAGAGATGTCGCTTGAAAGATGTTCAACTTAAAAATGGATGCAGCAGCAACAATAAGTAAAAAATTATGGAAAAATAAGAGTTCTTTGGAAGGAAAACAACAAAAAAATTTTCATTGACTTCTGGAAAGTGAAAATAAACGATATGACATATCGAACCACCACTAAAAAAGTTGTATTTTGCGATTTATTTGTGCATTTTTTATATACAATAACTTGATTTCCAAGCACTTCTTCACTTTGTATTACTAGTTCCATAATTTTAAAATATTAATTTACAATTTGAGGGTGGCGTTGGCTGAAGTAGTTAGCACGTTGACTACAAAACCGAAGGTCCTAGGTTCAATCCCTGTATCCGACAGTCATTAAATAACAACACCACACATTTTTCTGATGTGCATTAGTGTCCCTTTGTGTCAGCTGTTGTAGGAAAGTTCAAGTGATGAAGGCATAGTCCACTGGTCACTGAACTATACCGACTTCAGCAGATACTAATCCTAATGTAACATCAGAGCGCCCTCCTTAGTTGCGTAGCAAAATCATCGGCGAAGTAAAATAATCAATAAAATGGCTACAAGACACAGCTTCAAAAAATTAATACGCCCCATTTAACATCAGAGAGGCGCTACAACACTGCATTATGAAAAACGTGTGAAAAGCAGAGTTGTAAAAGAATGAAGCTTTCCTCTATCTCTTCTTTCACCACCTGCCTTCTCTCTCACTATCCCTTTCCTAAAGAAGGTAACACCTAGTATTAGCAGTAGGCATTAATTGCCTGAGTGTTACTTCTCTTTATTTATAAAAAAAAATATATATATATATAAAATAATTTCCATTTTAGAGCGCATTGTAAAGTTTCTTAGTTTTTCATACAAACAAAAACAGTTGTACAGTTTGTCAAATAAGTGTTATAAAAAGCAGAAAAAAATACAACAACAAACACACGCATTTCTGCAGGAGATTTGTTTTATTTTGAGCAAAGTTATTAGACAGTCTGTGAGTTAAAACCTGAATTTAACAAACTTGCAGTGTGAATGCAAAATCAGCTGTTTATGGTTTTAACGTTAAAACCAGGTTTTAACTTGCAGTGTGAAAACACTATAAGCTTTTGCAGCAAAAAACGCTGAAGATGCAGGTGTAGTGGCCTTCGAAAACAGCTAGTTGTTCCGTTCTACTACATGTTTGTTAGAATATTTACAATTCACTTTGGTGTTATTTGTTCATTAATAATTATCACATGTAGTTTGGCTTACACAGCGATACGAACTTTAGCCTGATAAAATTATAAATATAAATGCATAATTGCATTTTGGTTTAGTTTAGATTCTGATAATTTTAAATCATTTAAGGAAAATAATTTTCTATGTTAGATTTTATTGTTAGATTGTTTGAAAATTTTGTAATTTTGCTTTTTCGCAATAGTGCAATTTTTGACGTGAATACCTTTAAGTTTTCTAACTCTGTAATTAAAAACAAGTAGGAGTTATTTACTCGTACGCTAACATGCATCAAAATTTCTTTGCGTGTTTCCTCTATACCGTTCAACCTTCTTAGAAAACTTATTTATAATAATGAGTACGGTACATATGAACGTTTTTCTTCAGTTAGAAATGCGAGTAGTGCACACATTTTAGCAAGAACTTAGTTAAGCGCCATGCATCAAAACTGAAACCCTACTGCAATTGAATTGCTAATGTTTTAAAATATAATTCAAGAAAAAAAAATCCAGTCATAATATTAAAATAAAAAACCTATTAAAAATAAAATTGAACAACTTAGTTTCAGCATTTTTTTTTTTGCTACCAACATCAGCAAAAGGCGGAAATATGTATAAAATGTTTAAAGTAAAAAAAAAAATAAATAAAAATGTGGAATAAATGAGTCAGCATTATGATTAACTATTTCACTTTTAAGCCACATTTTTTTAATTAATATTAATAATAAAGTAGTTTATTTTATTTCAAAAGAAAGCACTTCTTGTGAAATGCAAAGAAAGAAATAGTTTCTACATAAACATTTACATTTACTTTACATGTTTGGAGCAATTAACACTTTAAAGCAGAGTATATATATGTATATAAACTGTTTACAATAATCTAATTAAATATGTAGCTACAAAAATCCCACGGTTAATAACCCGAAAGAAAATGTAATTTTGTGAAAGAAAGAAAAAAAAACATTCCACGAAAAACTTAACACTACCTCTTCTCGAGCCAGCATTGGGACCAGACAAACAACAAATTGTTTTTGTTCGCGAAGACCAAAAACCGCTCTTTTCGTTGTCATGTTGCTGTTAAAACACTGTTGTCAGAACTATTGTTGGAACAACACCCTCTCCTACGAGTAACAACAAGTGTAATTTTTCAATACAGAAAATAGGGGTACCATACAAAAAACCTTGTGCTGAAACTGTTAGCTTAGGTTAGGTTAGGTTAGCAGGCTGCTGGTAAATTAGGGTGAAATTTAGAGTCCAGTCTAATACAATGATCCCTTTGTGCTACCTGTTAGTTGAAGAGAAGATAGTGAGAGAAGGTGATAGGGAAGGGATAATGATAGAGAAGACAGGTGGTGAAAGAAGAGATAGAGGAAAGCTTCATTCTTTTACAACTCTGCACTTTGCACGCTTTTTGATAATGCAGTATTGTAGCGCCATCTGGTGTCAAATGAGGCGTATTAAATTTTGAAGTTGTGTTTAGTAGCCATTTTAGTGGTTATTTTACTTCGCCAATGATTCTGCTACACAACGAGGAGGGCGCTCTGCTTTTACATTAGGATTAGTATCTGTGGTCTAATCGTCGCGTTCGATAACGAGCTGATTCGATCAAATTTCTTCAGTTTGAGATTATGGAATTCGCTATATAAGAACGTAATAATATGGTACGATATCGAATGCCATAATCTCAAACTGAAAAAATCGAATGCCATAATCTCAAAAACTGATCGAATCAGCTCGTCCTCGAAAGTGACGTTTAGACCACTGATGAAGTCGGTATAGTTTTTAGTGACTAGTGTCTTATGCCTGCATCACTAGAAATTTTCCCACAACAACTGATACAAAAGACACTAATGCATATTAGAAAAATGCGTGGTGTTGTTATTTTTAATGACTGTCGGAGACCGGGCTCGAGCCCAGCACCTTCAGTTTTGTAGTCAACGTGCTAACTACTTCAGCCAACGCCACCCTCTGCTGAAACTGTCTCAAAAAAATAAAAATAAAACTTTCGTCGCTTTCCATAACGAGGTGATTCGTTTTTCAGTTTGAGATTGTGGCATTCGAACAATGTAATAATATGCTTCGATATCGAATGCCATAACCTCAAACTGAAAAAAACGTGATCGAATCAGCTCGTTATCGAAAGCGACAATTGGACCCCTGATTTTCGCCACAAAACCACCAATCACAATAAGGGGGAATTATTAAATTATGAATTAAAATTTCCCTGGGAAAAATCCCTTGGGAAAAAAGTAGGTATTCGAATTAAATATAAAGGAGAGGGAGAATTATTGGCATTAAGGGAACTAAAGCAATAATTTAAAAATTAAATAAAAAAAATATTGTAAAACAAAAAGTTTAAATAAGCAGCAGAATCATATTTCACTCTTAGAGTCTGAACACAATGTAACGATAATTTATTGCGGTGCGATTTTTCATACGATGTTGAAGTAAAAAACCGCAATGCGGAACGGTATAAAATTAAAATCTATTTTATTTTCTCTGCGGACTTTCTTATTCTCTAAATTTTTGACTCTCTTTCTCTTTCTGATGTTGCCATAGTTTTTGACTAATTGGCGGTGTTCACAACATTATTGTGAACAAAAAAATGATTTTGAAGTTCAAAAACTTTTGTCATAAAATATAAAAGTTTAAAAAATATATCAAATATATCTGCCAATGTATAAAATGTTAATAATTTCTTGTTTTTAGTTGCCGCCATTACAAAATATTATATATCTTATATATATATACATATGTATATATGTTCCCATCGTTCCTATAAGGAGCATAGGTACTCCATTACAAAATATTAAACAAACAGAACATTTTTTTAGAAAATTTTATAAAAATGTATCCACAAAAAAATTAATAGAAATTTAAACAAACACTAACAAGTATTGCCGTAGCCGTCTTCCATTGTATTATGTTTATTGTTTTCTCCCGCAACGAGAAATCGCACCGCACCGCACTGCAAACATTGTGTTTAGACTCTATTTGAGAATTTTTCAAAAAATGTATTTCACAATTTTCCTGGAAATGGAAGGACTGCAAATTACTAATAACTGATTGTATGTAGAATAAAGTTGCATTTGAAACTCTTTTTTTATCCCCCGACCAAAAAAAGGGGTGTTATAAGTTTGTAATTTCCGATAGCGAAATTTGGCTAACTTTAAACTAACTTTAAGCTAACTATTTCGCAACTACTTTGCAATGTAATCAACTGACTATTTTAACATTGCGATGTCCTAGGCGGTAGTCAATTGTCTCACTCTGCACTACTTTCAGCTAACTTAAAGTTGACTTTTTTAAATCACTTGGTGGTCAGTATATTAAAAAAATTTTCTGGGGTTCGAACATGTAACATCACACGTTGTGTACTCAACGCACTACCACTCGGCTAAGCTGCCATCTAAAATACCAACAGCAAAATAATATAAAACTGAAATGAGTTTTAGAGTAGCTGAGAATAAATTTGTTGGCTCTCATCAAATTCGATTACGTACTCAACTTAAGAATTAATTTTGAGTTTATTCTGGATGACTTTGCAGCTAGCTTTTAGCCAGTCTAAGAAAAGCTAACTATAAGTTAGCTATTTTTGTAGTCAACAACACATTCTCTGACAGGGTGTGTATCTGTGTATCTGCGTGTCTGTCCGTGTCCACGTACAGCCCAAACGGCTGGACCGATTTTGATTTAGTTTCTCTGTTTGAAAGGTGACTTGATCGAGATGGTTCTTAAGGTACGGTCACACTTGACAAATATTTGCCCAAAAAAGCGTAACCAGCAAATACTAATGAGAAATCTTTTGCTTCAAAACACGTCTTTATTAAGTTAATTAGTTTCGTATTTAACAAATAGACAAAGTTAAAGAATAAAATATTATTGGAAACTATTGAACTTAATAAACACGCGTCTGAATCAAAATATTTCTCATTAGTATTTGCTGGTTACGCTTTTTTGGGCAAATGTTTGTCAAGTGTGACCGTACCTTTAAACATGTTTGAAGAAAATCGGTCCAGCCGTTTAGAAGATGTCACATCTTTTCTACATATATCGGGGGTTTTTAAAATTTTTAATTTTAGTTATTTGGAATATTCAATTCTGTAATTTTAAACTATAATTTTTTGCCATAATTTTGTTTGTTCAGTTCAGTTCAAGGGCGCATGGTATAAAACTATTTTTTTCTGTTAATTTAACAGAATAATTAAACACTTGGAGTTGTTAGTTTAAGCTTTCGCTATACGGTTGAACAAACTATTTTCGTTGGTAAGTCTTATTAATTTTAATTATGACTATTGAAACAGCCAATTTAAATTGTTCATGTACTATATTGTTAGTTAAAATCTTTCCCTCTCTCTCTCTCTCTCTTTCTCTTTCTTATGATCACTTTATGCTATTGATATTTCGAGTCTCGTTGTGGCTGAGGTACCCAGCGGCGAACGCTGCATACCACATTACATCTCTTTAATGATGTTTGTCATACTTTGTGTCCAATGAATGCTAGCTTACAAAGTGTACGAAAGTAAGCTAGATTGTATTCGAACTGCCCACTGCCAACTTACAATGTATGTTAGGCAATACTGAGCTTTTATGCTGATTGGATGAACACTTCCGTATCTCGCTTATTTTGTGTGCAAGTGAAAGGCATACACTCCACAAATGCGGCAATGCATTTGAAAATGTATACTAGGTACGTATATGAGGTGGTGTGCATTACTGTCTTACATGTTTGCATCAAATCATCGCTTCTGTAATCGAAATTTTCGCCGCTGGGTAATAACGACGCGGATTTGGCAACTCCAGCTTGATTATTAAGAAATTAATTAAAACAGAAGAGTTTATTTATAATTTGGCGGTTGTTAAACTTCTTCGTTTTACGGAGGGTATTTATAATAATTTATGGCCTTTTAATATTCCATATTTGTTAAATATTTCAAACATTGGCCTTCTTATGGTCTATCTGTTTACATGTTTGTTGCTTTAAAAAAGCAAATAATGGAAAGAAAAAATTAATTAAATAAGAATTTAATATCGGATATCTAATGAATTTCATAATATGCTTTATGAATTTTAAACAAAGTTTGTGCGTTACGAAAGCTTAATTTATTCTATTTCATTTGTGACAAAATAGTTATAACTCAAAAAATTAAATTTAAGTTTTAAATGTAAATGTAGCTGGAATTTGATGGAAGGAAATAAAATTCGTTTTGCTTTCTTCAAAATGTTGAGTTGTGGCAGTTCCGTACTAACTACATCGGGTATGTGGAATAAATACAACATTAATAATTCCTGGCGTTCTTTGGAAGAATAACATAGCAAGAAAACAGAAAAAAATATACAAAAAATATATGTATTAAATTATTATAAACGTTAAGGAATGCTTTACAAAAACAAAAAATAATTGCCTAATATTGTAATAAATTAATTTGTCTTTGTGTGTTTTTTCAATGTGAAAAATTAAAAGAATTCAAAATATTTGTTATTTTCGAATTATTGAAAAAAAAAGACAGTAAAGTGTGATTGGCACTTGTTCAAATCTAAAAATATTTATTATTTTGGTAATTTAGAGCGTTTTTTTTTTAATTAAAAGTTATTTATTAATTGTTTTAAAAATCATTAAAAAAAAGTTCCCAGAAAGTGAAGTTTAATTATTGTTATTGAATATTGGACAAATGAAGAAAATTAAAAAAGTGTAATTTCTGAAAACCGGTTTTAGGTTTTTATTTTATTAGAAACCTGTTAGAGTTTTCAGATTTCAAATTGAAAGATTATGTTTGCATATAGATTAAGATTAAGATTATTATTGCGTATAGAAACCCCGAATATTTTAAGAAGACTATTTATCAAAAACCGGGTTTCGGGTTTTTTTTAAAGATGGGGTTACAGTTTTTTTGTATAAAAATCGGGTTTCGGGGTTTTTTAATTAAATGCTGGATATCAGTTTTGTTTATAAAAATCCGAGTTTCGGTTTTTTTTATCAAAACCCGGTTTTAAATACTGGATTTTTCTAAAATACCCAACATACGGACTATGTTATTTTTGCATACTATGAACATTTACCGATTTTGATATACAGTAAGGCCTCGATTATCCGTGATTCGGTTAACCGGCAACGTCGATTATCCGGGAAAGAAATATTGTAATTGTTTTCTTTTACACCCGATTACCTCTATTATCCCGGATTGCAAGCACGCATCGGTTTTCAGCCCAAATATATTTACCCTTATAGTACATATTTATGCATTTTTGATTAAACTATATAAAGATGTACAACTACAAAAATATGAAAAAACAATAAAAGCTGTTACCCCATTAACCGGGAAAATCTATTATCCAGAATGCTCCCGACCCCGACCATTACAGATAATCGAGGCCTAACTGTACAAACTAAAAATATAAAAACATAACTAGAACAAAACTTTAATATATTTATTATAAAAAATTATTTCTCTTGACAAATTAATATAAGCATAAATTTTTTATCATTTTAGATTAATTTGTGTGATTGAAAAATTAAAAGATTTTTTTTTTTTGTTATAAAAAGATAAACATCAAAATACTTTGAATATATTGGATGTCCAACCACACCCAAACACATTATAATGAAAATTTTGTTGTTAGTAGAAAGTGTTTTTCAACAATAAAATAAAAAGCTTTAAAACAAAAGCAAACATTAAAGAAAAATATAAACAAAATATTTTTAGCGATAAGTTATTTTGTGTATAATTAATTATATATTATCTACTTCTATTAAAGTTTTATTAGCAAATAAAATTTGAAATTTTGAAATGAATATTGTTATATTGTTGTATCAAAAGGTGAAAAGAATTTGGAGAAGAAAAGAATTGAAAAGTTTAATAAAAATTATAACAACAAAAGCACAAATTTAATCACCCTTATTCCAGTTGTCGACATCGACGTCACTTTAACACAATACCAAAAAATTGGAGCTTGTTTCCTCGCTCTCGTGAACAATTTTGTGCTACTGAAAATCTATTTCCGTTCCCTAAGGCCTTGAAAATAGCATAAACATGCCAACAGAAGTCAGTTGTTTTCCACAACGGGTATACCAGCCCTAATTTTTTGGTATTGTAATAAAGTGACGTCAATGTCGACAACTGAAATAAGGGTGAATAAATTTATAATACAAAATTACCGGTAAACAAAGCAAGATCTATTTCAGTAATAGTTATGTATATACAAATATTTTTGAATCATACCCTACTCGGTTTTAAGAAGTTTATATCTAATGAACAGTGTTTATAGCGATTTATCCGGTATGACGAACTGTTCTCCGATCCCAACAGTTCAGATATAATAACACGTTTCTACAGAACGGCGGTTATAACGAATTCTCCGAAAGAACTCTTTTTTTTAAGTCGTGTTAACAAAACTGCATGAATACTCTAACTAAAAAACTTTGTATAAGCAACATTTTATTTCTAATGAATTTTCTTAATTAAATGAAAAAATGTTTTAAAAAGATTTGTATTTATTTAAGATGAAATAATGTATTTTTATGTTGTTTGTCTTTAGTAACTTTCTCGGAATTGTAGAGAATATTTATTGCGGTTGTAGTGAATTTGGTCTACAACGAACAAAATCGCCAGGTCCCTTGGAGAGTTTGTTATAACCGAACTCCACTGTAATACAAATAAATATATTTTTTTCTTGTGTGAAGCAACATGGAAATTTTCATGTAAATGTGCAGTTTGTGAAACGGCAATTATCGCCTAAGAAAGCTTCCTTGCCCAATGATCTACGCAATTCATTCTATAGTGTTCGAACGAAGTCACTTTTTAGGAGGATTAAATCCACAACAAAAAGCAACTCTGATATTTATTAAAAGAAAAGTTAATTCGTTAACAAATGTTATTGATTCTAAAAAAAAGGAGAAATCCTCATGTAAAGCCTGAGACTGACTTCTGTGAAGTTCTGTGACTAAATATTAATTTTTAACTCTCCTTAATAGACAATAAATGTAAAAAAAATCCAGTGAACTTTATAATTAAAATCAATGCCACCAAACGGAGTTTATTGAGACACCAGTATTTACTAATCGGAATTGCTGCAGGTTAATATACACACAATTCTTAAGAGAAGCTGAAATTCAGCAGGTAAGAGGGCTGTTCCAAAATTAGCGAACTGACGCACAGAGGAGTATTTGACCCAAAAAGCTGGCCAAAAATATTAAGTGTGTTTTTTGTTTTAAAAGTTTAACTTTTTTGATAGTTTTAGCTTTAGTTTGATAGAAAAAATTTAGTGGTAGGTTATTATTGGGTTAGTGTTATTTGTGACACCGCCCCAGCCACCAACCCACCCACCTTTTATAAGTTTGTTTAATTTTTTTGCATTTTGAAGAGAATTTAATTTTATATATATATTAATTTATTATCCGTACACGGTATGCCTCGCTATACGATTGTTGTGTATTTTTAGAAAAATTATTTATTATTACGTGTGCCGGTCTCCCCCTCGCATTCCACCAAAATTTGGTTTGCAACTGTACTTTATTCTAAGAGCAACTCAAATTAAATTTAGATAGTCGAACTATTCTAGTTGTGTAAATACAGGGAAATAAAACATGGCTTATTATGTATGTTACAATGTCCCCCATGTCAAAATTGTAATTTATCCAATATTAAATATTAAATAAACTAAACATATTCACTTTTATTTATTATTTATTTTATATTATTAAATACTCATCACATGAAAAAATTAAACTAATTAAGAAGATCAAAATTATGATCATGTCATACATATTTCATCATGGGCGGCATCATCCGTATCAGGAAGAAGTAGTTTGATAGTATCTGATGAAAAAGGCTTTTTTATCTTTCGTGTTTTTTGTGTATTGCAGCTTAAAAAAGGGTCACTGCTCAAAAATAACCTATTTAGAACATCTCGATTTGTATCGATTCTGCTGAATTTTCTCGAATAATTAGCACGATATAATCTGAAGTGCTTATTTCTGGCCTCGGCAGCTTCTTCTGACAATTGCCCAATGGGCAAGATTGCTTACTTTATTACAGTACCGCCATGAATTAGAATCTTGTGCATCGTTGGACTCATGGGATGCCAATTGTAGAGCTGCACATACATTTCGGCTGTTTTATGTGCATATTCATCAAATTTTTCAATATTAATGCGGTGCCCGCTAGTTATTGTTTCCAATATTATATTCAGGCGTTTGATTAGTTCTTCATTTATGCCAGTAATTTTCGAAACAGTTGCTGGATCCGAAAAAAATCTTCTTGATGCGTTGCCATCATTAGTGTTGCCATATCCCGGTTTTGGAATATCTACAAGTAGCCCCATCTCTTCCTTCAGCCTCTTCTGGATGATTATCTTTCTTTCTTTAACAAGTGCTTTATCTTCATTGCTCCTTACTTGCCACTTTTGAAGTGTCAGTTTATATGAAAGATGAAGTATCGATTCTAAAAAGCGTATCCGTGCGTGTAAAGTTGATAGCCAAAAATTTAAAGCATCAGGGTTTTCAGGAAGATTTTTCCGCAATGTGTTAAAATCTTTTGAAGATTGTCCGCAAATGTAACACCGCATTGTAGATTTTGTGCCCGTTGCAGCATTGCAGACCTTTGCATCGACCATTGTTAATAGCATCGTGTGTTTAATTTGTGCAATATTTCCATTACATGGTACTTCACTTTTCTTTAACAATTGAATTTGGTTATTTATGTATTCTATTTCTTGCTTTGTGATATCAGTAGTTTCGTGCACAAAACGGATTCGGATTGGTCTACACAACCTAGTTGAGGATGGTGTTGGATTTCGCCATATCGTTTTTATTTTTCCGTTAGCTGTTGTGATTAATTTAATTGGCACACAACTACTTTGAAATATATTAGCGTCACTATCGTTTTCATTTTCGAATTTTTGCTTATAAGATGATTGGTGCGATCTATCACAGCCCCATTTGCTTATAAGTTCAAGAAACTTAAGTTCTTCATAATCCACCTGCTGTAAAACCTCATCAAGGTATGTACATAATCGTGCTGCTGTGTGGTCGAGGAGAGATTGCAGGTTCACTTGTACTAATGTCTCAGTTACGGTTATGGAATCTTCACTAGGATAGCAATTTTTTTTTTAGCATTTTTTAGCAATGAGTATAAATATTGTATAAAATTTCATATTGGTTTTTCGTGAGATCAGCATTTATAAACAATGCTAAAGCACCCTCCACTGAAAGCTGTTAATTGCTGACGAATTTTTTGCGTTTTTCTTCGTTTTGGCCTTTCACTTGCTTCATTAAATTCTTTTTTTGGTCGCCCTGAAGATGAACTGCCAAATACTGGTATTGTCACAATTCCTTCCAGCCATTTAGCATACGTGCTTAAAAATCTGTCCTCTTTTCGTTGTGCTAAACCCCAATATCTTTTGAAACAATTTTTGAAATTTATAACACACTGATTTACTGCTTGTATATCCCCATCTCCTTGGCATTCTGAAATCGCACACAATTTACTAGCTAAAAACTGCAACTTCTCGTCAATGGTTCTAGCATTAGATTCCTGTACTATTTGGAATAACTCAAATCTTGTGTAAATTTTTTCCATGTTATCTCTCCAAGTTGCAAAACTCTTATAATAAGAATTTTGCGCAATAAGCCATATATGTATATTTTTCAAAGTGCATTTTCCCGTTACTTAGTTAATAACCTGATACTTGGGTGCATTTTTTATATGTCTATACCTTTTTTAAGGCCAGGTAATCCATCACATTGGTAGTTTTTAAAAGTGATGTAAATAATATTTTACATCAATAATTCGATAAATACAACAGTTTATGACGACAATAAAGTATAAGTAAAAGTGCCTTTTGAGCAAAAACAGAAAAAAGATCAAATTTTCAAGAAATCACCAAAAATAATGGCGCAAACTTGCGCAAACTTTTTTTCTTTTTTCTTAAATTAGAGATCTCGTATTTTATTGTGGTGTATAACATTATTTGTACAACAGCTACCTTCACTTTCAAAAAACTTTTCCTTTTTTGTTTTGGTAAGAATTTATATGTACATATATATATATAGTTTTTTTTATAATTAATATTTTTGAAATAAATATTTGAGATAATTGTTTATTTTTAAATATTGAAAATAGCTGCTGATGATATCTTTCAGGTAAAAAAAATCATTGTAATACCTCTATTCGTTTAGCCACAAAAAAATATCATATAAATATCTTGAAATCGAAAAAATTCAATAAAAACGCATGCAATTTTCTTCACTTTCCTGAGTTTAACAGTGTCCCACAGCTACAAATCTTAACTTACTATCTTTAAAATGCGCGATTTGATGTAGAATTTTGTTTTCTATCGATCTGAGTAATTACTTCTTAGGATTTTATCAAATTAATTTTTGCCTTTTTGGCCAGCTTTTTGGGTCAAATACTCCTCTGTGTGACATATAGATGGCGGCAGGAATTTAAAACGAATTACTTTGCTGAAAACTGGCAACCTAAATAAGAATGCACTCAGAAAAATTTCACATTAAAATCTACTTAAACAAGTTTAATTTAATATCTTTAGGCATGTGTTGCATGTTAATTCAACATGATTTACAGTAATCTTCAAAGAAATTTTTTCCTTTTTAAATAACTTCATTTCATGTTGATTTAATATTGCCGTACTGTTAAATCAAAATGAAGAATTATGTTGAATTAAAGTTATTACTAGCTGGAACAACGTAAATTCAATACTGAAATAACACGTAGAACCATGTTGAATTACCAGTTATTTCAACTTGAAACAACATGAATTTAATTTAATGTAGTCATTGTATTTTATTAATTGTTTAACTTAAGTTATAGTGTGTATTCTGGTACAGTTATCAGGCAAATGATTCTGTGCTGGATTCACCGGGCAAAATATGAACTCGAACACTAAATATATACCATCATGAATAAAATTTTAACTCAACAATACTTAATTCACCATTTAACATAAAACTAACTTTACGCAGTATTCAAGTTAAGGATAAAAGGCCGCATTTGGCGAAAAAGATAGTGCAAAGGCCAATTTCAATGAATGAAAGTTCGAAGGACCTCATCACGCAACTTATTCGCAAGATTTACGGTCTGTCCCACAATGTCACCGGAAATCGTTCGATCGAATACTTATGTTGAAAACAACAACAATTTTTCTTATGTTATTGTTGTTTGCAATACAAGTTGTCGATCGAACAATTTCTGGTGACATCCTGGGGCAGGCCGTTAGACTGTTTCTGTTTTATATTTCCAAATTTGAAAAAATAGTTCGGAGGTAAAATACTTGCCAAAAATGAAGGCATTGAGTCTTCGATTGATGGCTGTTCTAAGGAGCTAGACAGTTCTTAGTATAAGCAGCCTATCGAAGCTAATTTTTATTTATTTTTTAACAAACACAACAAAGCCCGCGAAGCGATTAGCTTGTCTGAGGAAAAACACCAGGGCCTATGGTGGGAATTGTACCCACGATCTCTGGACGGAGAGGCTAGCATCGCTACCACTCAGCCACAGGGGCACCCTTAGAAAAGTGTATCGAGCTATAAAAGATTATGTTGAGAAATAAAGCAAATTTTTCCCAAATTTTTTGCATTTTCTTTGATAGGTCGGCTAGTTCTGGGACCGCACTACATAGTATTAAGTACCAGGAGTACGAAAATTCAAATTATATTTTAAAAAAGCTCCATTGCTTAGAAATTCGGCCTAGCGTAAGTTTCATCAAACTTAATATCGAACAGCTATACACTTAAAATCAAACTTAATATGAACATAATCACACTTCTAAATTACTGCTCACTTTAATTATATTCCTTCTGGTCTTTGCGTGTGTGTGTGCGAGTGTGTATATAGGAAATATAAAATTAATTCATTTTTAACCCGATTACCCTTAATGACCGATTAAAGAAGTAAGGTATCGCACAAGTCATGTCCGACTTATTTAAATTTTGTTACTTTTTTTCCTTGCCCACAAAAAGAAGCCAATCAAAATAGCCATAACTTAACACAAAAATAAAAAATTAACAAATGAGTAAATAATTCCATTACCTGGCGTATTACAAAAGTTAGTACGGTGTACAACACATGTACTAACAAATCATAAGTAATTATAATACCTCATGGTTAGTTTTCAGTTATTTGAGTAGATATCAACACGGGCGTGAAGGTAAAAAGCAAAATAAAAAACCAAAGTGAAAAAACAACAATAAAACATTTCAGTTTCATTCAAGAAATCTATACAGAGATACGAGTACGATAATTTCAACATTACGAATTACATATTTGTATATGTATAGTCGTATGGAAATAGTACACGAGTATGTAAAACACTTCTGATGGAACCGAAAAACAAGAAATAAAAACAAATAAACTCGCCCACCACTTTGAAGAAAGAAAAAAAACTTGAGAATAACTGACTGATTAAGACTACTGGACACCAGCGTCAGTAGGAAAACTTTAAAGTTGTCCCTTTCACTAAGTTCCGAGCATACAATGGCATAATTAAAGAGTTTGTGTGTGTGTGTGTGTGTGTGTGTGTTTGTGTGTTTGTGTCTGTATGGAGAATTGTGCGAATTTGTGTAATTCTCATTGAGGCATGAAAGCAGCTCACTGCTGTTGACCAGACATTTTCTTATGATTGTAACATGTATGTAATTTAAAACTAATCTTGAAGTACTTCTCGAGTGCTAAGGAGGCCTTTGCATAACAGGCCTTTTTTATGATATATACAATTTAACTTGATTTTAATTTGCACATCATTCAGCCTTATGGGGAATAAAAGGCAAACATTTTGTTCACGTGAAATATTTCTCGTGAACAAAAAATGGTGAACAAAATTAGAAAATAGTATACTGACACAACAAGAACGCAAACATTGGCGATCACAGTTTTACGGAAAGGGAACGAACACAATTCACGTGAAATTTTATTCCCAATAAGGGTGATTATATTTTTTCTTCAACGAACAAAATAATGAATATAAAAATTAAAAATTTTAAAAACCTCCGACTATATCTAGAGAAGATGTGATATCTTCTAACCGGCTGGACCGATTTTCTTAAAACATAGCTAAGAACCCTCTCGATCAAGCCACCTTTCAAACAGAAAAAACTAAATCGAAATCGGTCCAGCCGTTTGGTCTGTACGTGGAAACGCATAGATACACAGATACACACTACAAACTTATAACACACCTTTTTTAGTCGAGGGTTAAAAATGGCATGGCTCAAAATAATGCGCCTACTTAACACCAGAGGGGCTGCAACGATACTATAAAAATTGACAAAATCCACAATAGCAGAGTTACAAAAACAAATTAATTTCCACTTCTGTCTGTCTGTCTCTCTCTCTCTTTCACTTCACCATCTGTATTTTCACTATCCCTTTCCTATTCTCAGATAATACAAAGCGACATGTTGCTTGGACCTAATTGAGCTTTAAAACATACTTTCTTTTATACTGTTACGTAAAAATATTCGAACAGAGCTAATGTAAATTATAAACAAAAATAACTATCTAAAAGTATTTAGCTAAAAAACTAAATGTTCACACATACACATAAAAGTTCAAACACATAAACACATGATAGAAACAACTCTGTATTAGCACCAACACACGGTATTGCCTACATAAAAGTCGTTACACAGTAACTCTGAAATTTAAAATAACGGCCAATCTAATTATCTACAAACACCTAGAAACAGCAACATGCATTTTCCAGATTTTTTTAGAAGACTGTTTGATCAATTGGCTACCAATAGTAAACGACAACAGAGAAGGGTAAAGTGCATAGCAGCAAAATCGTTATGCAGTAATCAGGGCTATCATGAACAAAATTGCACGTGAAATTTCTCCCTTTTCCAATCAGAATTTTTTGTTTTCCCTATTACTTGCTATTAGTTGTAATTGTTCCCAGGGAAAAATTTCACGCGGAATGTTATTCATGATAGCCCTGAATATAATTTATTCCATTTGGCTTTACTAAGTGTACACATTTCATTGCGACATCTATAAGCACATAGCGAACATTCTAGAACCACTTCCTGTAGTATAAAAGGTGGCACCCTGTGTGAGAGTCAGTCAGTGTAAAGCAGGTAATAGTGGAGTCAACATCGTTGAAAGTGAAGTCAACTTGCGGAAGTAATTAAGTAACTGGGGGTCTCCACTAGCCATGAACTTGGTATGGGCATCATGTCGAACATCGAAAATGGCTAATGGAGACCGTTCATGTCCATGTTTTGTTCATGCTCTGACATCAATGCCCGAGCATATGTCTGAGCAACAATGCTCGCCATGAGATTTTCAGTCGGCAACCATTTGCAATAGAAAGAAAAGAGACAGAACAAAAGTAGTAAATATTCCATCTTTATTGCACTAGCGAAAAATACTTTGATATGCCTGAACATGGACATCGCACGTATTCACCACAACAAAGAAGTTGATGATTTTTTCACAGTTGCTCTGCCGGCGTTATGTTCGTGTCATACCCAAGTCGATAGCTAGTGGAGACGTAGGGTAAAGGCATTGAGTCTGTAGTGTTGTATAAACAGTGAACATCAGTAGAATAAGTCTTGTGTGTGACAAACAGCCGAGTGGGAGTTGTGTGAGACGTGTGTATACAACAGCAAGGAAGACGTTGTGGTAACCAGTTGTGGTATATTTAAGTAATCTATGTCTGTATATTTAAGCTCTTGAATTTGATTAGTATAAGTGTATTTATTGGTAAATAAAGTGTCATTCTTAACCCTAATTAGTACATTGGGGTCTGTTATTCATTTGCAAATCTTCGAGTCTACGGAAAAGCGTTTTTTTAAAGGGCAAAACGTAACAATACTGCTTTCACACTCAAAGTTTTTGTTTGTATGAAAGACTCGACATTTTACAATGCTCTCTAAAATGGAAATTATTGTATATTTTGTAAATAAACGTTTTAAAATTATGGAACTACTACTTATACAAAGTGAAGAAGTGTTTGTAAATCAAGTTATGGTACTATATAAAAAATACCAAATACATACATTATAATATAAAATTAATCAAAATATTTTTGTTGTTTCCCGTCCAAAGAAAAATCTTTCTATGCAATTTTTTTATTATTGTTGCGACTGCATCCATTTTTAAGTTGAAAATCTTTCAATCGCTATCTATTCTTATTCACTGGCATAACCATTATTTTCCTGCTTCTGGCAATTTTAACTTGGCAGCACTAAATTTAGCAGAGCGAAAACAAGGTTGCATTTCATAAAATCTACTTAAAAATAATTCAAAAATTATTTTAAGTTGGTTTAAGCAAAATTATTTTTTATGGTAAAACCAGTTTTTAACATGTTAAAACCATGTCAGTGTGAGAACACTATTACATCCCTTTGAAGTTTTATGTCTGCCAAAAAATGTCTTTCAAAAGGCCCCTTCCTACACAGTTGTGTTTACTGCACGTTGTACTGTAGTAAACACTATTGATTGATGTGTTAAGAGAGGTGTGTTTTTATTATAGGGTGCACTTTATTAGCATTTAATTGCTGAGTTGTTTCTCTTATTTTTTAATTTTTTTTTTGTTACGATTGAAAAATCACGAACTTAGCAAATTTTGTGAAATTGAAGACTATTTTTCATTCTTAGCAATTCTGAGTACACATTTGGCAATTCTCTGGTTGTCATTTTCAAAATGTGTGCAATGCCGTTCAAGTTATGTTTTTTAAATTTGCGATATTTTATAGGAGAAGCAAAGAACTGAAGAAAAATACAGCATTTACATGCAGAAATAATATTTTAACTGTCTCATAGAATCAAGAAGATTTTCTCTATGAAACGTTTTTAGGCTAAGGGGTATCCCAGCAGAAAGAAGCGAAGATTTTTTCATAGAGATTCCTTATTGTTTTTATGTGGTAAATCTTATTAATTTTATCAAAAAGAAAACCACTTAAAATCAAGAAGAAATCTTATTATTCACAACTTTTTTTACTCAATTTACGTTATTTTTGGGACCAAAAAAACAATCCACAGAGAAAAACTTCTTGATTCTATTAGGTTTTCTTATAAATTGTAAACTATAGGGACTTCTTATTGATTTTATTAGGTTGCCTTCTTGATTTTTTAAAAAGGGTTTCTTCTTGATTTTATTAGGTTGCCTTATTGATTTCTTCAATAAGGGTTTCTTCTTGATTTTAGTAGGTTCCTATATGATTATGTGTAAAGCATCTTATTGATTTTTTTAATAAGGAAATCTTCTTGATTTTATGAGGTGTCTTGTTATTTCGTTTCTATAAATAGACATAGAGACAATTTTTTTCATGATCTTTTTCATTTTTGTATAAGAATGTATGCACAATAATTTAATGGTTATTCAGGCTGCTTGTTAACATATTGGTTAGAGTGCTTGTCTATCAGGTAGAAGTTAGCTGGTTCAATACTTGGTGAGTAAGTTAGTTAAGAATATAACGTAATGTATATGTATGTATGTATAAATAAATAACATCTACAATATACTACATACATACATACATATATATACATATGTATATGGTATAGAATTTAAATGAAAATACATAAGTACAGAGAATGAAGACGCAATTTTTCTTTTTTTATTGAAAAAATCAATAAGATAACTTCACAAAACCTACAAGATTTCTTCTTGACTTTTGCAAAAAGGTTTTCTCTACGAAGTTAATAAGATTTCCTTATTGAAAAAAAACCATAGAGATTTCTTATTAATTTTGTTCTATTTTATGAGATATTTAGAAGGCACTGTTTTCTCCGTGTGATTTTGAACTGTAACGTACTCAGATCTTCAAGGAGGATGCAATTATACATAGTCTCCCAGAAAACGATAAAAACGCAATTTCCAAAAAAATCGAGACACGCCCTTTTTGTATTAAGCCATCGATATATAATATCTTATAATTATGCAATCTATTGAATGAGAATCAGAATGAGAATGATTGTTTTGACGTACCGACTTCAAAATGTCAAGAATAGAATACACATGTTTATATGAGAATGATTATTTGGACGACAGCAAAACAACAGGGCGACAGGTTGTTGTCTATGCTGATTTTGTCGTTGTAGTCCAATTAAACTAATTTCTATTTCTTTGGCTACAATGAGCAAATACAGCGTTGCCAGTTTAATACAAAATGTCGAATGAATAATATCGTACAATTATTTCATATTATTTACCAGAAACAATAATATCCAAAAATTGATGTAAAGAAGAAATTTAATAATTTTTGTACTTTTACGTGAAATAAGTACATTTTGAAAGAGTAATTAATTTTTAATAAATGCAAAATATATGAAAGTGGCAATACTGCACTATGTATTAGTACTTGAATATCAGGTGCAGATGGTGCTGCTACCGTCTCCAAAAGAATTAAGTAGCTTGGCTACGGGGCGAAGTACACACATATATGTACATACATACTTTTTATACTCGTATACAAATATTTTTATTCTATTGTTTATATATTTAAGAAGACACAGTATTATATTTAGTTGCTATTATTAATTGTTGCTACTGTTGTTTTTACTAAACATTTTTTACACTTTGTCGTTTTTCACACTCTAATTTTTTACAAGCATTTGCCCAGGTGGTAAGTCAGTTATTCGTAGTACAGAAAATTCAATGAAATTTCAAAATTGTTTCCTTTTTGCCATTGATTACATAAATCTAACAAAAAAATAAAAATAATGTCAATTAAATAAAAGAGCAACACATACTTACATACAAAAAGCATTTGACCAAGTTAGTGTTGACAATCACTTAAAAAATGCAAACAATAAAAAATAAATAAACAAAAAAACATCATGAATAATAATAAAAAAAAAATACACTTCAGTTATGAAATTTTTTATTTCTGCGAATCACAATGAGTGGTGGTATGCTTTGATTTAATCATTAAAATTAAATGTGACAAAAGGTAAAGTATTTCATTAGTCTTCTCTAGCCATTTCAATTGAAAAATATTTACGAACTTACAAATGATAAATATTAATGTCGTTATTCATAAAATCAATCGTAAATTATATTGAATTTTAATTCAGTAAAACGAAGAAAATATTTGTGAGCAATTAAAGAAGAATGCATTGTTTGTTTCAAATCACATTATATGTATGTATATATGTAACTATATATATCGTTACCTTAATATAGAAAGGCCCTAAGTCATTATTTTTCTGAAATCAAGTTTTTTGTATATTTCGATAAAAGAGCATCTAATGTATCGAAAAATGCAAAAATCTCGATTAAAAAAAAATAATCAGTTAAGGCTTTTCTATATTAAGGTACCGATATACTATGTATATGTATGTATATATACACACATATGTACATACATATAGTATCTATTACTTTATGTACTCCCTAACTTTCCATTCGATATAAAAATTAACTTAGGAAGAAACCAGATTCAGTTCCTGTTTAGAGCCGTGAGAGAAACGGGGCTCCCTGCTCTGCATCATACGTGCAAACTTTTATTTAAACTGCAATACAAGTTTGCTGATAATTTGTTTTAGTAGTAAACATATTTGTACACCATATTTGACATTTATTTGTGCGTTATATACTGCAGTGAACCAGTTTAGAACATTTAAATTTCCATTTGCAGCGCAGTGATGCATTTACGAACATACCCACAGTTTTAGTTCTAGCATTTTCGTACTACCGCTTCCATAATTGGTCTCTGATGCAAAAAGCTTTCTAATTTACATATACTCGTATGTATGTAAAAATATGCTTTTAAATACTTTCAGAGCTCTTAAACTATTTTTTTCTGCTTAAAACTTCCTCTACATAAATTTTTTTCCACAACCAAATTGCAAAAGTTTTAATTGATTTTCAATGCAACTTAACTCAAGGTCTAATAATAATCTCTAAATACATGTTGATATAGCGCTGTCTTTGAAACTTATAATGAAATTTTTTATAAAGATACATATTTGTTCTTACTTTCAAAGCAACTTTTAAAAAATAAACGATTAAATACCAAAATATAAATAAATGCTTTAAAAATATCTCATTGCAATGCCGAATACATTTATTAAAACAAAACGTTGTTTAGACAACGCAATAGACTTATAAAACTTCTTGAAGCAGTTGTCATCTGCTTAGTGACCGAATTAAAATATAAAAAATAAAAAATTAAATGTCTGCAAAAACAAATGAATAAAGAGAAGCACTTAATAAAAGTGCAAAAGTAAAGAAATATTTGTTTGTACATCAACCTGTGGCGTATTTGTTATGCTAAGCATGACAAACAAGCAAACAGGCAAGAAGTAACAAAAGTGACCGATATAAAACATACACCCAATGCGTTTTTACGCACATATCGTCACCTAAAATCCAAAAGGCCCGTAATTGGCGAAAAATTCATAATCTACTTTTTGATTGATAATGATGTAAATAACTAAAATACATTTTTCCTTGAAATTTTTGCACGGATAAGTTAAAAATAACGATTTTATTAACACAATTCACAAGATCATAACTACATTGCCAAGAGGCAGTAAATTTAAAAAAAGAAAAAATAAAAAAATTATAACAAAGATGGCAACCGTGTTACTTTCAAAGGCATATTTGGGGTATTCAAACGATAGTCATAAAGCTCATATTGTCATAATATTTTCAAATTTTTGTTTGGAAGAAAACACAAAAGCAAAAATAATTATATTAAAACAATTTAAAATATTCTGCCTTATCGTGGTTGGCGTATTTCAAATACGACTACGACTGTTTGGTAACAGATTAAAGAAAAGCTGTTGAAGTCTTCTTGACAATATGCCCTTTATGACTACAATTTGAATCGTCAATTATTTTCAGAGCTCGTTTTTAGAGCTATGCTCTTTATGTCAGACACATGAGCTGGGATGTGATTTTCGTAACAAAAATAATCGACACTGTTACAGTTATATTTTATTTTTATTTTTTTTTTATTTCTTTGTTTAAATTTTTTAGTTTTCGTTTTCTTTATATTCTCTGTGCGTAAAAAGGAGATGCCAGATGACTTGTTAATATTAACTTTAAAAAAGCAGGGGTGCTAAATATTCGCAAATATTTGCGGCAAATTAGTTTGTTTTATAAATATGTAGTAATAAAATAAATAAATTTTATGAATATTAACAAAATAGTTTTAAAAATACATACAAATAATTTTATTGCATTGTTATTTAACACATGAAATTTGTTTTATATACCTAAGCAGCATAGCTCTAACCGGGTGTCTTAAGACAGCTATCCTCTTTTTTAAGTAATTTTTTTGTTTATTTCTTTTTCTTCAATAAAATACACTAGTCGCACACTACATATCGTCATATAAATTTAAGAAAAGGCGTAAGTTACATTTAAAATATTTTAGAGAAAAAGCAAAACATTATAAGTTTTAATGCATTTTGTTGTCAGTAGTCTTTTGAATTTCGTTAATCAGTTTAATATTTTTGAGCATACTCGCTCGCATAAAAATATTGTGGGTAGATGGATTTTATATAATTACATTATACTCGTAATCAATCAAAACGACGATTTGAACTTTTTGTAAGTTACGCCCTTTTTTAATTTATATGACGATATGTAATACTATGCGAACTTTAATCTATATAATAAAGATATTCGAGTCAACTGATGTATACATTTAAGAAAAACATTTTTGGTGATTTTGTAAGTTTTGGAGCTTTTTTTCTTAGTTTTTGCGTTTTTTTCGTTTTTAGTATTTTTGTCGTTTTTTTTTTTTTTTTGTTTTGCAACTTTTTATTTTAGGTAGATTTTTTTCTTTTTGGCGATTTTTCCGGTTATGTGCGATTAAAAAAAAAAAATTATTTTAGTTTAAGCGATTTTTTTCGGTTCTGGCTCTTTTTTCATTTTGGCGATTTTTTCAGGTTTTGACAATTTTTTTCGGGTTTTGGCGATTTATTTGCTTTGGCGATTTTTTCGGTTTTTGGTGATCTATTTTAGTTTTAGAGAGTTTTTTCGTTTTGGCGATTTTTTTCAGATTTTGGAGATCTTTTAGGTTTTTGGCGATTTATTCGTTTTGACGATTTCTAATTTTGGGATTTTTTAGTTTCAGCGTTTTTGAAAACTTCAACAGTTTGCCTCTTAGGGTTTCCAAGATAAAACAAGTTGTCAAAATTACATTGTCAAAATAACATTGACTGATAGAATACTTTTTAATTTAGATTTTTTCTAATTTCAGTGTTAATTGGTGTAGTCTGCATAAAAAAAACACTAACTTTGAACATTTCAAGTGTCTATATAAAATTGTTTGTATATTACATTAGGATTTAAAAATTGTTCGTTGCTCGCTTGTTGTTGTAGTGGACAAAGTTTAAATATTTTGTGAAAATTTCAGGTCCATAGGTCTTACGGTTCTCGAGATAACAGCCTGTGACGGACAAACGGACGGACGGACAACGTAACGAAAACAGTAGGGTTACTTTTCACCTTTGGTGCACGGAACCCTAAAAACGAGTATTATTTCTTTACTCTTTTTTTTATTGAGACACGTAGTACGTATTGATTTTACAAAAAAGTAAAAGTGCAATTACGGATTTTTGGATTTCAGGTGACGATATGTTCATATGCATGTATATAAATATATTTAGTGTTACCCGAAAATATATTACATACAACATGTTACTTACGAATATGTTTGTTTGTTGGCCAAAATTGCCAATAAGGCATTTATTTCAACAACGTCATAACTCAAAAAGTTCGATTTTTGTGTTAATTGTGCAGAAAGAATGCTCTTATCGTTATTCATATTGTGTTAAGATTTCATACAAATATCTTGTATACTCAGCTCTTGAGAGAAAAATTAAATTTTCTTTTTCCATCAAGTTGTGTGTTAATTCAGAACTTTAAACTTGTTGTCTGTAAAACTGTTTTTTTTAGTTATTTCGTTGCTGAAGTAATTTAGCGATTTGTGTTTGACGTCACTATCTGCTTAAGTTAAATCGAGCTAAATTGTTGTTGTGATAACAAGCGACACCAACATTGAATTTACCATTTCATAAAACTTGTTTCCATAACCAAAACAGATAAAATTTAAACGGCAAATGCTGTTGTTAACAAGGCTAACATAGGCGAGCAGAAAAAAATGTGAAAAACACCATTTAAGGTTTATTAAACTAAAGCTGAGAAGTAATATAATATATACATATATAAAAAAGACTGAAATTTATCGTGGCTATCACATGGTGCATACATTAGATACATAACAATATTTTCCTTTATTTAATATAAATACAAGTTTAAAATTATGCATTAATCCCCCCATCCAAAACAATTTTCAGGCAACATTTGATTTTTTGAATATTAATAATATTGCAACAACCACTAGTTAGTTAAAATTTTGTTTGTGTTCAATTACCGTAACAATATTTTCTTAATAATAATTTTATATGTGTATTTATATGTGCATAAGCATGTACTTATACATAAATATGTATATTTTTTTTTCATAAGAAAAGAAACTAGCAAAAAATATTATTTGTATTTCCCCTCATAATTACAATTTGCATGCAAAAAAATAACTTGAAAAAAAAACAAACAACTTAAGCAACACACTTGATTTGTTTTTGAAATTATGCACTTCAGAGTTCTATAGTTGGTTATTAGTTCATACTCGTATCTAAAAAAAGAACAGAAGAAACTAATGGTTCGATTATGAATGGCAAACGAACTAAAGTTGCATTGCCAGTTGCCTGTAGAGGCGGTAATTCGAAAGCATTTGAATTTTCCCTTGAGTGCCGTCTAATAGATGCCACATTTTGTACTTACTTCTCTTCATCGAAAAATAATTCCACTGAACTAATCATCTTTATTATAAAAGAATTTTCAAGCACTTTTATTTAATAATTTCACTTTTAGCACTTCCATATTTCTTATATTTTCCCGCTTTGCTTTGGTTACTTTTAGGCAACTGAAAAGAGCATTTCTTGTGGTCGTTACAGACTTGTTCAGTGAACTCGTTTATAAAAAAAAAAACCATTATGATAATTTTGCGTTGTGACAGTTTATGATTTATGGTGCGATATGTACATATATCCACATATGTACATATATACTTTACAAATACATATGCATATGTATAACAAGCTAAGCCAATAAACTTATGAAGCCACTGTGCAACGTTTGATTTCCATATACGGCCGAGTTTACATATGTGTGCCGTGTGCTAAATTACGGCACCCGTTATCGAACGAAATTACGAAATATTTCAATAGAGTTTATATGGAAAAATTTTAAAATTTCGAATCGTATCGAATACCGTAATTTGGCCCCTGTTTTTTGTATTTGTATTTATTATTTTCCAAAATATTACAAAAAATTATTTAATTCGAAAAATTAAATTTAAAAATCTTCTATATACCACCTGTTTGAATCAGACACGTATTATTAAGTTAAACAGCTTCATACACAACTAATAGACAATTTTATAGAATACAACATTATTGGAAACTGTCGAAATTAATAAATACATGTCTGAATCAAACAGTTGTTCATTAACAATTAGTGGTTACGTTTTTTTAGGCACATGGCACACAGATGTAAACCCGGTCTTACTCGTATATTAACTCAAATTGAGGTGTAAAACTCATTGATAAACGAGTTGTGGTTAATTATTTTTTAATTCAACATGGTTGCTAGAGTGGTGAGATTTATGTTAAGCCTAAAAGTATGCTTCATAAAAATACCAAATAGTACAAGTGTTAGAGTGGTGTATATAAAGGAGCTGGTAAGTATTATAACCGCATTACCGACACAAGCTTGGGTTTTAACATTTCTTACTAATTTTTTTATGGATGTGTGTTAAAATTTTTTCAATTGTTAATCTTGTGAAGGTTTTTAAAATGTACTTTTTTTAATAAGTACATATGCATGTACATATAAAATATAATTTTTTTTTATATACATATTTCTAAATATATTTTTAAAGACTTTTGGCGGTATAAAAGTAATTTTATTTTGCAAATGTTTATTTAGTTTATTAAAAAAAATTTCATGAAAAATTTATTTTGTAACTACAGGTTTACAAATCAAATATTTCTAATACGAAATGACGACACTCGAAAGAGTTTAATAGGGCTTAAATGTAAAAAATTTTTAAATTTCCTTTGATATCGGATTCTGTAATGTGGCCGTAGAAGTTTAAAAATAAAGTTGGGGACTTATTTTGTAAAGTCGTTGACAAATTTTATATGGAAATACATATGTGACGCGCAAAATAGAAAGGGACGAATCGTCGACTTCAATTTCATAAAACGCGCATATCTCTGGGAGGGAACACTTTTGGGGCATGGGATCGGTCGCATTCGATGCTCATATGTTGTCGACATCAAAAAAAAAAAAGTGAAAATTGATTTTTTTTTTACCCTTAGGTCCCTTTCTCTATGCGCTGTAACATATATAAATTTCAAAATTTGCTAAAGCTAAGGCGCTGCGTTTACCAAATAATTCTTTTGATTTTAAATTTATTTTTTTAATGCAGATGCTACTTTCAGAATTTTTTTAAATGAAATTTTCAAAAATGACTTTTTCAAAAGTTTAAAAACTATTTTAAGGTTCCAAAAAATTTTGAATTAAATTTGTTTGACGTTTGGTTTATAATACGAAAAAAAAATTTTTTTGTTGGTTAAACAACATTTATATGCAGTTCGTTTCTGCTTAAGAAACTCATCAGTATACTGATGAAAATACAAAATATGTTCATTATTCATGTTTATAAAAAAATTTGTGAAAATTTACACAACAACGTTTTCCTGCAACATTTTTACAATAAGTTTCCCATTGGGTAACAATAAGAGTGAATGTTTTCTTTTTCATTTTGCATTTTGTTTTAATGGGCAAGTAACAATTTCAATTTTTAAATATAGACATTTTGAAAAACTAGTCACCCCTCCCATCACCTTCACAAATTGCTTATATTTGAGAGCATTAATTTTTTAATTGATTTTTTTATTTTTTTGCAGAACAATAGGCAAGTCCTAATTTACACTAAGCAAGTCTTATTGCTAAGCTGGTTAGTTTTATAGGATTAGTTTTATAAAACTAATCAGCTTAGCAAGAAGACTTGCTTAGTGTAAACTAGGACTAAGTAAATGCTATATATGAAGCGTGAAACTGACTGTCAAGCCTGACTATCATCAACCAAATGAAATATGAAGTAAAAACAATGCGTTTTATTTTTATCGTTTCAGTGGATGTTGGTACATTTTGCATCTGCATTCAACGTAAAAGCTACGGTTTATTTATATTTTTTATGTTTATTTGTATTCAATTATAACAACGACTTTGACTTTGAACAGCATGTGTAAAAAATACAAGTGCAATGAAAAGGGAAAGAAGTACGTATTCACTACTATTAAAAAAAATATATATTTATAATGGGTGTTTTTTATTGAGGTATAGAACTTTAAGTTGGCATCACTTTTTTAACTGGCGGCCATTTTGTCAGCTGTCAAGTGATTAATATTTAGTTTGGTTTGCCATTTCATCATGAACAGGTTGACAAAAGAACAACGCTTGCAAATCGTGCAAATTTATTTCGAAAATAATGGTTCAGTTCGCGAAGTTTACCGCAAGCTCCGTCCATTTTATGGTCGACATAATCGTCCATCAGAGCAATTAATTCGGTTAACCATGGATCGTTTTCGCACTACGTTTACTCTATGTGATAATACGCATCCGCAGAGACGTCGAACAGTGCGCAACGAAGAAACAATTGCCGCTGTAGAGCAAAGTGTTGAAGAGGACCCGAATGAATCGATTCGCCACCGTGCACAGCAATTGGAGCTTTGTCCATCAACTTTATGGAAGATTTTGAAGATTTTGAATGTGGATGAGTTGTGGTTCCAACAAGACGGCGCTACATGCCACACAGCGCACGTCACAATCGATTTATTGAAGGAAACATTCGATGAGCGCATAATTTCGCGGAATGGACCTGTCAATTGGCCACCAAGATCGTGTGATTTGACACCATTGGATTATTTTCTTTGGGGATATGTGAAGTCGCTCGTCTACGCCAACAAACCAGAAACGTTAGGGGACTTGGAAGCCAACATTCGTGGCGTTATTGCCAACATACGGCCCCATATGCTCGAAAAAGTGGTTGAAAATTGGACCTGTAGAATTGGCTTTATTCGAGCCAGCCGCGGCGGCCACATGCCCGAAATCATATTTAAACATTAATGGCATAAAATTATCCTTCCAATAAAGCCAAATTGATGGACATTAAAACGATTTTCTTGTGTTTTATTTCAATTCGAAGTTCTATACCTCTAAAAAAAACACCCTGTACATACTTCGGTATTTGCAAAAAAAAACCTACATACATACATACATATGTATGTATATAAACAACAATTTGCGGTAAACTTGAAGAAAATTTATTAAAACTGTATAAACTATTTGCACTCATAATAGAAAAACTATAAACAAAAATAAATGATTATACGCTACACAACAATTAGTGGCAGGCACAGACTGCAGTTGGTGATAAGCCCCCACACTCTGTAGTGGGGGCTCGATGAGTCATTAAAGGAGAATTACAAATGATAGTGCATAATTTGAATGGAATAGTCCTTGAATAATTTTTGACAAAGTATTCAGCCATTTACTTTGCAGTGCTGCGTTGGCATCAAACTACTGCTGCTGGAATTTCGTTTACTTTGAAACAATATTGTAAAATCATTTTTCACAAAATATTTAACTTTTTTTTAAATTTGGAAAATTTGAAATTTGACTAAAGGATGAACTCCAGTACAAGCAAGTTACTTCCTTCGGTGGCTAAATATTTTTGGAGGTTATGGCGAATATTCATAGTCAAAACAAAGTACACTTTAAGGGCCATTATTAATTATAACTTGCCATTAGTTAAAGGTAGAATTTTATTGGGTGGGTAAACACTTTTTCATTATTACAACTTCACTTTAACCAAAAGTGAGCAATGAGTTAAAGGCAAGATCACCCTGCAACTTTAATTGTGAGGTTTAGTCATTTGGAGTTGCCACATTTTCATTAGTTGCCACACTTTCAATTTTATAAATACAGCCAAATTTATTTGAAGAAAATATGATATACCCCTTTTCCACACGCAAAATTTACTTTGCAAAGTCTTAATTCAGCTGTATGAAAGACAAAGGTAGTAGTACAGAGTCTTTCTGTCTCTCTCCCAGCTGTGTTAAGACTTTGCAAAGTAAACTTTGCTTGTGGAAAACGGGTGATACAAAACAAAAACATAATAACACAAAACACATAATACAAAAAAAAAAGATTTAACAAAAATGATTTCCTTATGTTTGTAATTTGGCAAATAAACAAAAGCAAGTTGCCACTAATTGTTTTTAACAATCAATATCCACTGTATCCACAAAAATGTTGCCATCAAACAAAAATTTTATTATTTATTTTATCGGATATCTGTAATAATGGAGAAATTTTAAAGGTCACTTTATAGTACAGTTTTGCTAAACTTAGGATTAACTATCCGGAGCTTTATCGTCAAGTCACAATAATGGCCCTAAGAATGTAAAACCAGTATTACCATACAAAAACTTAAAACCAGTATTAGCACACAAAATACTGGTTCTAAACTCTTACCTCAATATTCATAAAAAAAAATGAATTTGAAATCCATTTTAGGAAAATTTTGTATGAAAAATTTTAAATAAAATACATTTCAAATTAATTTTAAATTTTATGAGTAGGGGGGTTAAAGTACGAGTATATTTTATTTTGACTATGAATATGCCCACACGTCTTTATGTTGTTATACAGGGGTTGTTAAAGTCTTTGTTTCCCAGTATTTTTTATTTTATTTATTTTTTTTGTTAGTTATTTTAAAGGTAGATATCAATGTATGCACGACTTCTATTACACAATAATTTATCTAACAACTAACAAAACAGTATCCAATTATAGATTGCTATTAAAAAAGAGAAATATATGTATATTGTAAAAGATGTTACAATTTATACTTATCAGTATAATTTACATATGTATGTATGTATGTATGCACATTAGGGTGGGTCAGTTGTTTTTGTCAACAGGCGTCAAGAGGTATCATTCGTACAAAATTTTATTAAAACCGGAAGCGAAAATTATCAAAATGTTACTTTTGTTATTTGGCTATAAATGTTTTTACATAACCAAAAGTTTGAGTTTTGATGCCTCTCGGCGAGATTTAGGTTTTGATTTTAGACCCTAGTTTCTTAGGATAATATTCTTAGAATTTTGTGTAGATTTCGTTTTTGCTAGACACCTTTTGCTTTTTTCTTATAGGAACAAATCGACCCAGCCTAATGCACATATGTGACAGCGCATAGAGAAAGGGACCTAAGGGTAAAAAAATCAACTTTCACTTTTTTTTTTGATGTGGACAACATCTGAGCCCCAAAAATGTTCCCTCCCAGAGATATGTGCGTTTTATGAAATTGAAGTCGACGATTCTAAGGTTATGTGAAAAAGTTTTCGTACTAACAGAGTGATATTCACGATTTAAAAAAATTATAAATGAGTAGGTATTTATTATAATTCACAATTAATAATTTCAGAAAATAAACCTGGATTCGAAAAAACGCGAGCAAAATTGATATCAAACTCATGGAAACAGCGCGCTAGGTAGAAAACAGTAAAAACCAACTACACAAAACAAGAGGTAGGGACGACCTACGCGCGTTTTCAAGGTTGATTAACACATTTCTGACGTCTGATGAGATGTGTCGCTTTCAAATGAGACCAATACCAACACGCTCAGTGATGGTACACCAAAGATACACGTATTTAAATCTTTAAAATGGCTCTCCTGAACAAAACCGGTTTTTACCCTTAGGTCCCTTTCTATTTTGCGCGTCACATATGTATTTCTGTGACAATAAAGAAAAAGTGATTAAGTCATATTTTGCAGTTTTATAGGAGAGAGCTTTTAAGCTATCAAGTCGATTTTCCTAAATTTTTTTTTTCACTTTTATTTTTTTAGAAAACTACCGTGCTACAAACTGTAAATAATACATTCAACTTGCAATATACTAAATTATAACTTATCTCGACTTAAAAACTTTTTCCTTTTTATCACAGATTTAATAACGCAGCAAAAATTTTAACTGTGTATCTTATCACTAAGAATAATCGTTCTTTCAATCACAATGGATTCACATCCAACAATTTTTGTTGAGCAACTTTTTGGTTTATGGACGAGAGATGTAAATCTGCTCTTTATGATACTATCAAAGAAGTAAATACAAAAGTGTTTCACCCAAAAATTTTTTATGCATTATTTTCGGTATAACAAAAATCAAATTACAGAAAATTAGACTAGATTTTTCATTGTCAAAAAAAGCATATTAAAACTACATACCACAATTATGAAAGTGGTGCAAAAATATGCATTTTTGCTTTGAAATATTTAATAAATTAAAAAATCCTTCAATAAATATTAAATTAATTTAAATTAATCGATACTAGTACAACTCTGATTAATATAAAACATATTTTTTTTTATTCAAATGTAATCTACTAAAATATCGAAACAATAAATATGTATGTACATATATCGTGCCATAACCGCCAAAGAAACTTAACCCACACTTTTTGTACCACATTTTTTTTTAAAATTAAGTTCGAAAATTATGTCGCGAAAGCTTTTTTGGCGGTTATGACACGATATGACTTAGCCCACTTTCATAATTATGGGCACATATGTATGTATGTAATTAATTGCCACGGCCTAAAAGTTCAATTGGACGTGCCATATCCATAAAGGCCGTTTCACACTATAATACAAGTATTAATACTTTTGTGGAAAATGCAACTCTGACATGTTGAGTTGTTATTGTCTTTTGAAATTTTTGAAACAAAAATTAAATTAGGGATGCATTTTCGTCAAAAGTATTAATACTTGTATTATAGTGTGAAACGGCCTTAAGCAGCGATGCCAATTCAGCGCCTTTCGCGCTAGTTTTAGCGCGTTTTAACTATGCCAAACGCGCTTTTTTCGTCTTAGAGCGTTTAATAAAAAAGCGCTAAATTAGCGCGATTTGATTAAAATCAAAAATATCATTTCAGTTCAAAATCTTTTTACTTTTTTGTATAAATTTAACATTTGTCTAATATCAAAAATGTAAATTTTTGTTTAAATTCGTTAATGATTCAGATGCTGCAAATAAAATTCCCTTGACTGTGGTTAGAATTAAAAACGCATTTTTATATTGTAAATGGGAAATGTTTTGAAATTTCACAGTAAAAAATTAGTACTCGTAATCGTGACCCAAAAAATTTATATAACTTACTAAGCATCTATTCTTTTTGTACTTCAAAAGCATTTGAATCGCAACACTATTCGACAATTTATATAAGTTGTTACAAAGTTTGACAAATAAAATTAAAATAAAAACTAAAAATTTCGAATATTTGGAAGGCGAGTCTGATTCTGTAATTAAATGATTTTAGTTATTTAGGATATAATTTCGAAGAAGCAAAATGGCAAAATCTGAAAAAGAGTTACTAAAAAAATTAATTTTATTCATATTTACTAATACATACATCGACTTTTATTACAATTTAATTTAGCGCGTAGGAAAATAGCGCGTTTTGACTATAAATTGTTGATAATGCTGTAACTTAGCGCGTTTTGAGAAGGGGTACAGCGCGTTTGGGTTATAAATAATTGGCATCGCTGTCCATTAGCATAAAAAACACCTGTTCGAATCAAAATTATGGGCAACACTGTATGTATTTGATTGTAGGAGACTTGCCATAACGCCATAACGATAGAAACCAATTGGTTTTTCGCCGTACGGTAAACAGATGTTTGCTTGTTACATATTTTTTTTGTGCGTTTACTTTTTTCTTTTGCTGGTTTGTTTGGAAAGTTTTGATTTTTAATTTTTGAGGTAATTTTTTTATTAAAATTATTTTAATTATTTAGTTGTTAATAAAATGGATGACGAAAAGCTTGTGGAAGCCGTGAATTTTTGAAATTAATAAATAAATGAAAACATAAACAGCTGTTTATGGTTAATGCAGCACTAAAAGGTGAAGCAAATATATTACCCCTTATTGCGAATGGCGTCGTCATCATCGTCGTCATCGTCGTCGTCACATCAAGACGACAGTAAAAATTGTCACTTGTCTACTCCTTTTCTACAACAATTGGCTACTATTAAAATGCTACATTAATTTACAAAGCCTTATAGATTAGTAAGAAATTGTCAATAATGGCCAATTCTTGCCGTTAAAGAGTAGACAAGTGACAATATTTACTATCGTCTTGATGTGACGTCGACGACACCATTCACACTAAGTTGGATTATAAATTACATTTATGGTTATGCCTATGGCTATCTCATTATGGCATGGCACGTCTGATTAAAACTTGGATTGTTTGCTGGGAAAGTTTATTTTACAAATTTTACGCATCATTGTTCATTTACTTTATTAAGATGTGCAAATCAAATGCAGAAAAAAACGCTAATGAAACAATATGTCAATCAAATGTCAAAACAATTTATTACAGTTATTGCGCGAGCATAAAAACTACATACAAACATACATACATACATACATACATACAAATATAGTTATAAATACAAGTAGATTACAGTAGCAAAAACAATTTGTTTGCTTTTTCTTTTAATTGAAATTCAAAAAGAACAACAAACAAAACTATAAATAATAGTCAATTTGTTTGTTAGTAATTGAATAATTTAAATCGTTTACAAGACCAGACTGAATAGAAAAAAAAACGCTATACATAATCACATACAAGGCTTTTCAAAACACAATTAATTTCAAAACTATAACACAAAATTGGTATTCACATTAAACCAGGGACCGTAACGGTTATAATTTTTATTTTAAAAATCACTTTTTAATCATTATTTCTTGATTTTTATTTATCCCTCACAAAATAACTCTTATTTTGTGACTTTTATTTATTCCTCAGAAAATAACAGTTATTTCTTGATTTTTATTTATCCCTCACAAAATAAGAGTTATTTTGTGACTTTTATTTATTCCTCACAAAATAACAGTTACTGTTTGATTTTTATTTTTTTGCTTAACTTTTAAAATGTAGAAAGCGTAATTTTTGCGTTAAAATGAATATTAACCGATTTAAAATTGAATTTATCGCCAGAGTCTTTAAAAAAAAATCTGATATGTTAAATTAAATTTACTTTTTTATTATTTATTAATTTTAAAAGTTAAAATTTTTTTGAGCAAAAAAATAAAAATCAAAAATTAACTATTATTTTGTGAGAAATAAATAAAAGTCACAAAATAACTCTTATTTTGTGAGGGATAAATAAAAATCAAGAAATAACTGTTATTTTCTGAGGAATAAATAAAAGTCACAAAATAAGAGTTATTTTGTGAGGAATAAATAAAAATCAAAAAAATAAAAATCATTGCATCTATCGGTAGTCCATGTAACATGGAGTATTTTGGTATATTCATTGTGCACGTAGCACTTCTCTATTATTGTGATTTTTTTACTTTAAATTTGGAAAATAATCGTTATTTGCGATCCCTGCATTAAACACATTAGTTTAAACGTTAAAACGTTTTAATTTCGATAAATAAACTTAACTAGCAACTAAATTTACAATCAAAACTATTGAAAATATTGAACCTACAATTTTAAACTAAAAAAATTCTCCGTACTTCAATAAAGTATTAAAAATATTGTGAATCCCATTTTATGGTTTATTTTTTTAAAGCTTGAACCCACATCTGTTTGCTGCACCATTGTACTCGTAATTTATTGCATTAATTTCGTGCTGTAACAATTAATACATTTTAATTGAGTGCAAGTGGTGTGGACTTAATGTCTGCTTTTGTATTTAAGTACGAACATATTGTTGAATTTCTTTCAAGTGAATATGAACTAAAATTAACTTTTATTATTGAGAAAAAATTTACAAATGCAATGATGACAGAAAATAATGAAAAAGAATATGTATATTATTAATAAATTTAAATTTATTTCAATTTCAACAAAATCGTTGAAAATGCACACTAAAAATGCAGTTAGAGCAATTCAAGAAGTTGGGAAGGAAAAAATATGCATGTACGCATGAATTTCCAGTAAAGAAAAAATTTTATATTTTGTATCGTCAAACACGCAAACCCAGAAGCTTAAAGCTCTGAAATTTAACTAAAATGTGAATATGTTTGAATATAAAAAATGTTTTTTTTTTTGCTATTCAATATGATTTAGTGCGTGTTGTGCAGTTTGGTGTTGGGAAAATTTTTCCCGTGCGTGTTCGGGTCGTGTCGTGTTGGAAATATTCAACACGCGCTCATCTCTACTTCAAGGCTCCTACAGATTATAAGCACTCATACATCAGACCCCCCCCCCCTTCATCATTAAATACAAACTAAGACTCACCTGCTGATTCGACTCATCGTCCATTGCTGTGAGCAATTTTACGGTGCTGCCGTTGGCCAAATTGAAACTGCCATTCACCGATGAGATATGTTGTTTCATTGGCGAAACACCAATGCGTGAAAAATTGTGAAAATCACTGCCAGCGCCCACATCTTGGCTGTGATAATCTGAATGAATATCATTCAGTGTATTATTGCTACCACTTATGGTAGTAATACCACTGGAACTTATACGTCCTGAAGTGGCTGTAGTACGACCGCTGATGGTACCCACACCACCTGCGCCAGCGCCTCGACCAACTCCATTAGATGACATCAGCTCGTTGGTGGTTATATTCGATATATAACTGCGTGTCGTTTGTGGTGAAGGTGTTATAGGCGGCGCCACCATACTACCACCACCCCTACTGCCCGCACTTATGCTGCCACCACCATCAGCTCTACGCCTCATATTAATCCAAGACATGCGATGTTCTTGTTTACGATCCAGAGTTGTGCTGTTGCTGGCATAGGGATCTCTCATGGTCGAATTATGGCCCATCACATAAATGCTTGTGGCCGTCGAATCACTGCGCACACGCATTTGATCCATGGGAGGCGGTGGTGGAGGTGTTGACGATGTGGGTTGTGTTGACATTTTTGTCGTTGAATGCAATTTATTTAAATTCTGTTTCCTTTGTGCCGTTGTGGCTTTCAGTTGCTGTAAATGTTCATCAAGTGCTTCGTCACTTGTTCTGGTTTTAAATGATGGATTCATTATGATAATACAATGGCCAAAAAGAGTTTTTCAAATGTGTTTAACAGAGCATATAAATGATCATTAGCTGGCCGGACATTTGGTATTGTGTTTTCGAGCTGTAAAAGTAAAACAAAACGGCTTGTAAGAAATAATACCTTATTAATTCAAAACTAAAATAATATAAAAACAAAAGACTGAATCATTGAGAGGAACTTTTAACTTGTTTAAGACAATTCTAACGCAAAAAAAAACAATGGCAGATTTATGTTTTTTTTAATTCAAAGAAAAAGTTTGCTTTTTAAATCGAAATTTTTCAATTTAAAAAAAAAACGTATTGATGCGTAACATAAAAAGAAATTATAATAAAATAATATACGAGCTCAGGGGGCTTAACTATTTATCGGAAATTTAAATGAATCACAATCGTAATCAAATGACAATGATAAATGACAGCCTTGTTATTTTAATAAATTCAAGTGTATACATTTTTAAAATCGGGTTTTATGTAATAGAAAATCTGCAGATCTATTAATGTTAATGATCTAACAGTTCCGTTTTATAGTGTTTTGTAACAGCACAATATTTTTAAATCGAAAACTTGATAGGAACTGCCTCGTTATAAAATTAAAGTTAAGTTAAGTTAAATTAAATTATTTATTATTATTTAACGCATGTCAAAATTAAGAAGAATTTAAAAAATTATTAAAAAACAATTTTCATTAATTTTAGTAGAGACGATATTTGGATAAAATGCTCCACATTTTATCCAAATATCGTCTGTTCTGTTCTGTTTTTTTTAATCAAGACTATTTTAGAGTAAAATTTAAAACCAAATCTTATTGATTTTCTAAATCTTAATTCAAACTACTCGTACAAATGAGAGATATTTACGAAAAGACTAAAAACCCAGCAATCCTGACGCATAAATGATGGCAGTGATTTAAAAAAAAAATTACTTTGGTAAAAAGTGGCAATCTTATAAAACATCTGTTTTCAGTTTCAAGGCGCAAAGTTGCCCAGTTGTCTCAGTGAATTTGTAAACATGGAAAAAATCGGTAACCCTTGTGTAATTCATATGTTCATGTACTTTTATTTGAAAGGTCTCAATCTAACCCAGTGGTTCCCACCAAATTCCTGCTCAAGGACCCCTTGTAAAAAATTTTTTTGTTGCGGATCCCTTTTGAAGCCTATGATATGTAACGCTTTTTAGGTTAAATTAAAAATGCAAGAAAGTAGAAGACAAAAACATATTTTTTTTTTAGTTAATTTAATTATTATTTTTCGAACTGTATTTGTTTCTATATTCTTATGAATTGAACAGGCTAATGTTCGTAACGCTTTTTAAGCCAAATTACATGTGATAATTATTAATGAACAAATAAGTTTAGTTTGATTAAAAATTTGTCAATAAAAGTTCATGCATGGCTTTTATTTAAAAAAAAATTAAATAGTCTTCAAAATAGTGTCTCTTCTTTGACATGTTTAAACTTCAGTTCACATTTTATCAAACTAAATGAAATGGCAATAAAAACAATATCAGCTGTTTTTGGTAGTGATGGCCATAACAGTTAGTGCAGAGTCTGGGTCAGTGAGAAGTAAAAGTTCCCACTAATATTTAGTTGTTTGCGTCTGAAGATTTCGCACCTGGTTATATATACATACATATGTATGTATATATATAAATTTAAAAAAATTAAATAAAACACCCAAAAAAGTATGTAGAATGAATATAAAAACTTATAAGAAATTTATTATTCGACATATTGTCATAAGTTTATTTTAATTTGAAATTTATTTGCTGGTGGTTCAGCGGTGTCTATATGGTTGAAGTCTACTGACGATTTGTTACAGCAACAATGAAATGCATATAGACATCGCTGAACCACCAGCAAATAATTTTCAAATTAAAATAAAAACTTATATTATTTAAAAAAAAACTGTTTTTTCGGATCCGGGAACCGTTGATTTAACCAATATTAAGGTCGAGATAGATTCTACTCCCGGCTAGAATTGTGTTCGCTTATCTTTCGATTACGACTATAAGATATTGGATAGCAGAGTTTAAACCAGGCCGTACGAGCCGCCCAAACGAATGCCATAGTGGTCGACCAATTGAGGTGTGCACTCCAGAAACGTCAATACGTAACTATTGATGAGATATTGGTCCATCACTTTACAGATGAGACCAAAGAAAAATCACTGCTTAAGCAGTGAATTTTAACGGTAGAATTTTATCCATCTACAGGCAAGGCACATAACAATATCGATCAGCTGTTTCCTACTGTTGCACTTACTTTACATTACAGTCGGGTAACTGAGTCTTTACTCTGTAAACTGTACCGTATACAGCAACCACAGTTGCCAGATTAATTGACTAATCATCAAACATGCCAACCAGACACATCGCTTTTTTATTTTTTGCGCTTTGTTTTTCTTTATTGTAAACTAATAGTTTTTTCTCTATTTCCCAAGAAAACAGAACTCACTTGACAAACAATTTTTTTTTTAAATAGAAAAGTTAAAATTTGTTGAACCATGTTCATCGTAACTGTTTCAAGAAAGTAATTTATCTCATTCATTGCCTAAATCACAAAAGTGATTGATATTCACGAAATAAAATTCCAAAAAATTTTAAAAATTTTGCTTTTGTTTTTCATAAAAATTCTTCACCTAAGAAAATACGGCGAATCCATATTAGTTGGTCCCATGTGCCCAGGTGACTATTTTCGCCGCTAGTAATTTGAATATCCCTTAGATGTCAACACACACTTTTCAGGACATTTTTTACATACAAGGTATCAATTTTTCGAAGCGAATTGAGGTGAGTATGGATTATAAGAATGTGCCTTCTAAAATTTCATAATCTTTCATAATCTGTAGAATTTTTATGACACATAAATGCAAATTTTTAACAAGTTGTTTTTGTTTTCATGTAAATATCGCTTAAGCGATATGATTTAGACAATTAGCACCTTAATTATTTTATTTATTTTTTAATTTCATAAGTTGTTTGTTATATCTTCTCCTCCATAATACATTTTTAATATTTATGATGAAAAATTTTCAAATTAAGTAAATTAAGGAGAAAAAAAAGTGCGTTAAATTCTTTTAAATACGCATTATGGAATGAAAATAAATTTAATATAAATTCCTGAAAAAAGGGATTTTAATGCATGACCAAATAGATTTGAATATGTATTAATTGCTCTTTGAAAGAAATAAATTTGGTTTTCATAAACAAAATGTTGTTGATGAATAACTAAAAAAAACAAAATGTTTTTAATTTTAATATACAAAAATGGTGTCTTCTCTTCTGTTTTGTCATGAAAAACAGTCGTTTTATATTTAAACGGGTTAAGATTGTTTGAACAGTTGTTTTTGTTTTTGTTTTTGTTTTTGTTTTTTTAACTCAAACAGCTGTTTAATTTAAAGTCTTTGTGTTACAAATAAAATTTCCATTTATTGATAAGTAGCAGACAAAGACAAAATCTGTATATTGAGGAAGCTAGAAGATTCTGGCTTGTGGTGAATAAGCAGACACGTATATTAAAATGCAAAGTGTTAAACAAATTTTTCGATCACTAATGAATATATTTTCTGTAGCGCTATACATACCGCCTTGTTACAGCTCTTTCTTTGTGTCATCTAACTACTTATTTATTTACTTATATTCTTGTTTTAGGTTCTCTTTTATATTAAAATTTATGTGATCTTAGTAATTTAAAAAAAAAATTACCAAGAAACTATCAAGTTAAAAATTTATTCAAAATGCCTAATCATTTTCAGTTGCAATCAATTTAAATGACTGTTTGTTTTGTTCTTCAAGTTTTCTGTATTTTTTTCCTCCCAAGAAGTGAATGTACTCAAAGTGTTTTGCTGTCCACATTGCAAAAGTAAAAATAAAATTAACTTGAAATATAAACGCAATGAGTCTCGAAATTATTTATATATGTAAGTATTATTACGTTTAATACTTGAGATGATAAAAAAAAATAATAATAATCTGTAGATTCATTCATTTCGACCCCATAAGAAACAAAATGAAATTTATAATTTACTTTATACGACAACAATTACACAGATTTTTGATGCGATAAGATACGGTACGCACAATCATTTAAGAAAAAAAAAATGTAAATATATAATTAAGATAAGAGGAAAGTGTTAGTACAAAATAATACAATATTCCAAGGAATAATTTTTCTTATGCAGGCCTTTAAGTTCAGTATTTTGAAATATTGCTTTCAAAAGATATGAAAATATTTTTATTAATTAAATGTTCTCGACTTCGTAAAGAAAATCCCTTGAATTAATAAAAAATATTTTCTCTATTTATGATTTCATTAGGCTAAAGTTCACATTTTCATTCTTAATGAATAAATATGGTATATGGTTGGCCTTGCAGACCATTCCCGGATTTTCCTAATAATTTCAAACTAAAAGCGCTGGAAAATCCAACGATTTTTAATGTTACTTTAAAAGAAAATTAATTTTCGACAACGATGTCTCTCGAACCACTTAATCGATTTATATCGGAACCTGTATTCCGCACAAGTCACCAAGACCAAAAAAGTAGATGAAAGGATTTTGGATTTTGAAAATTTTCTTCAACCAAGTCTCTCAAAAAAATCGATCTCTTTCAATTAATTAAAATATCAGCAGTCGGCGTTGTTTTATGAGTTCATAAGAGCTGATTAAATTTTGTATGCAATAGGTTTAGTAGTTTAAAATGTATTTATTTGTAAACGAAAAAGTGCTTAAATCAAGATAAGCCGGTTTTGAGATCATGGTACCTTCGTAGTCTGCATATTCGAAAGTACTCCTGGGCAAAATCTCAATTAATTTGTGTGATTTGTTTACGAAGTTATAGCACTATGGCTTGCGACTTATCTTTTTTAGACTTCTAATCTCATTTGGAATAATAGTTTAATTTAGCTTATACTTTGGTATATTTCAACTTAAATGTATTATTCATAGTGTGTTTGCTTAAAAAATAAAATTTAACAGCAAAAGAAATAAATTTCTGAAAATCGACTTGAACGCTTGAATTAAGCACTTTTTCCTTATTGCCACAGATATAAAAAAAATCTAATGCTGAGTACACATGCGGCATTTATTGTGTTGTCATTTTCACTTAATGATTTTTTTATATGGAAATAAATCAACAAAAAATATCGTTAATGACAAAGTTACCACTAGTATACACTATTGCGATGTCACAAAATGTCTTAGTGTGTACTCGGCATAAGTGGTGTCAATGTCTTTAGAACTGAGCTACCCAAAGTAGCACCAGAGTGCCGAACATCAATCGGCTTCTTAGACCGGGTTTACATCGGTGTGCCAAATGCCAAACAAGCGTAAAAAAAGCGTAACCACTAATTACTAACGAAAAACTTTTTGATTCAGACCTGTATTTATTAAATTAAATAGTTCAATACATAACTAATAGACAATTTTATAGAATCCAACATGATTGGAAGCTGTTTAAATCAATAAATACATATCTGAATCAAACAGTTTTTCATTAGTAATTAGTTGGTTACGCTTTTTTGGGCAAATGACACACAAGAAATGCCAGATGTAAACTCAGCCTCATACAAATGAATGCACATACGAGAATACATTACTCTCGTGTTTCTCTCGGTGGACAGCTTTTCCTTAGAATGCCGTAAATTTTCGATCGATTAAGGCATGCTTACATACCCATACATACACACACTCAGGAACACATACATACAGGTGTGTTAAAAATAACACTAGAGTGGTAAGCAGTATTTTTAGAGGTAAAGTTTGTTAGTCTGGCAACTTCCAAGGCACGCGATATTCTAACGGTGCTTTCAATGGCATATGAGAAGAAATATTCCAAACATAATCTCGTAAAAAAATATTATGGGGTGAATGCAGTTTAGATATTTATTTCTACATATTCCGTTTAGGGTCATTATTAGAAGGATTTTATTAGACGTGCAAAAAGTCAGTATTGGACTTATAATTTAATATTATGTTCGTGCATTTGCTTCATGATTTTGTTTCAAACATTATATCCAACACATATTTTTCATATATTTTTCAAACTATTTAATTTAATTTTTATGTTTTAAAAACATGGCAATAATACTTTTATTTTTCGTTATCTAAGACAACAACTATTTTTGAAGAAAATAATTTAGAGAATTCAAAAACAAGAGCTCATAAGTATTTTCAAGAAAAAACTTCCTAAATCTTCTTACTGAATTAGGGCATTGTTCTGCAGCTGTGGAAGTTCAAACCTCTGTACTTTGGTGTTTGTGGTGAATCGTACCAGTTCTGTCATAACATTGGTCATGATTTATTCCCTTGTTTTTTAACTCTTTATTATGAGAAGCCAGAGTAGAGGAGAATAACACCACCTTGGGTGTTCGTCTTCCTGTCCATTTTGACTCCTCCCTGTTTCCTAACCTCGCAGTGACCTTTCTTGTATCCTAATACATTCCTGTACACCACAGTTTTGGCTGGCACTTTGAATAGTTGATCTGCCCACATTGTTAAAAACACCATCTATTTATTTCAAGGAAGGCAGCTAGGGTGTACTCATAGTTGCCAGATGATATAGGGGTAAGTTCGTCAAATTTCGAGCGAAAAATCGTCTAAATAATTATCCGAGAACGTCAAAAATTCGTCAACAATACAACATACACTTGTTCATACATATATATTGGATTTAAACAATTCTATTAGATCAGTTACTACTTTCAAGTCCAAACAATTACAATTTCTTACTTTTAAATGATCCTTAGTATCCAAATTTGCTTGTAGAAGATATAATCAATCGATTTCTTACTTTGGTCTTGTTTACTCGTAAGTTAACTCGACGACTACAAACTCTTTTTTCTATATTTGCTGAATATTGCGGTAAAAATAAAATAAAATTAGTTAACGTGGGAATTAAAAGGCCCTTAAGTCACTTTCTTCATTTCCGATATTTTTTTTTAAATATCTAAATGTTTCAAGTGTATCAGGGAATTTTAATAACTTTAATTGTTTGAATTCAGATTAAGTCCTGTCTTTAACATTCTTCAACAAAGTGACAAAATTCTTGGAATATCGTAGAAAGAATTTTTATTTTCTATAATAGTATTGTAGGGATCAATTAAGCTTATGGCGTTTTCGTTTCTGGAAAAAGTGTAACATTTTATAACTTTTTATTAACAAAAATACAATTTAGCGTTCGTTTAAAGAAAAAATTTAAGCTCGCAAGGGATGATATAATAATTTCTAATAAAATGTGTAGTTCAGAAAATTATTTTATTGCGAATTTTCATTGAAAAATGTAAAAAATGTAACATTTTTTTCCAGAAACGAAAACGCCATTAATGTCTAAATAATTATTTTCATCTTTATAATCCAACTAATCTAAATGATCACAGTCAAGCAAGTCTGTTTTTAAAAAGTTATTCATAACATTTTCAAGTAGTTCTTACATTTGACCATATAAATTTTGTATTTCTGTTGTTTCAGTTGCTAAATTATGTAAACATAATTTATCCAAGATTATTGATACAAAAATTAAGACTGATTGCCTTTTACTCCTTATTTTGATTGCATTTCCTAGCAAAAGCTGTCAAGTTCTTGGTCAAGTTCAAAATTGTTTTATAGTTCTGAAAAAATGTGTTAATTTATAATTATTTAAAATCGTCAAATTGAAGGCGAAAATCGTTCAGTCGTCAAAATAAATCGTCAAATCTGGCAACCGTGGGTGTACTGTTTGTGTTCTAGTGATCTCATACACATGCAGCTCTTAATTTTATCACCTTTATGGTGAATAACAAGTGGAATTTATGTTCCCATGACATTTTTTTGTTCCCCTCGAAGGGAACACTGAATCTCCCGTAAATGAATTTCCCCGCTGTCAGTTCGCAGTGAATGTAAAAAACGGAAAGAATATTTGTAAAGCTAAAAATTAATTGAAAATCAAACAATAATGAGAAATACAAAAATTTTATATTCTAAATGAATTTTTTTTACTGTAAAGTTGTGAAAATTAAACTATTTTTCCGAGCTTTAGGTCAGTTCTTAAATTCTTGTATTTATTATTACGATATTTCGTAAACCTTCGGTTTACTTCTTCAGGATATAGTAACAGAAAAATAAAATTATGTATAATTGAAAAAAAAGGAAAAAGAAAAACAAAAAAACAGAAAAATCAAAATACAATATACTATATCCTGAAGAAGTAAACCGCAGGTTTACGAAATATCGTAATAATAAATACAAGAATTTAAGAACTGAGCTAAAGCTCGGAAAAATAGTTTAATTTTCACAGAAAAAAAAGGTCGAAAAATTAGATAAAAATATTTGATACTGTAAAGTTGTGTTTTTAAATAATCTGGGTGCAGTGGAAATTATTTAGTGTACCAACTCCATAAAATTTCCTGTGTTTGAACTAAAAAGATTCGTAATCCATATAAAAAGATCTTGCAGGGAATTATTGTTAACAATCATAAACTTTATTTACTAATCTTGTCTTAAAAATACATATATTTATAACTTTTAATAGAAAATTCGAAGGAAAATATCGAAATTATGTGATGTAATAATTCCGTTCGCCTGCAAAAATTAAATGAACAAGTCCCCGCGAAAAATATTCAGGGCAATTATGAACAAAATTCCGCGAGAAATTTCTCCCTTTTCCAATTAGAATATTTTTGTTTTCCCTATTACTTACTATTAGTTGGAATTGTTCCCCGAGAAAAATTTTCTCGCGGAATTTTATTTATAATTTCCCTCAGGAAACATGTTTACGATAGGGGTGTATATTTTCATAAAAAGTTATAAATTATTTTCAAATTTTGCTTTATCTTTTTCACAATATACATAGATAAGTTAGAATAGAACAGTTCTATGACTACCTACGAAGGAAAGGAAAGTTTTAATTATGTGCTTTACAATTCCAAAAGATGTTTATGCTTTTAAGCAACCGAATAATAGTTAGAACAATAAACTACTCGTTCGTACCTGCAAGTTTTTAGAATGTTCCGTGAAAACTTTTTAAAACTTATTTCTTTCCATTACACATAAGTTTTAGTTTTATTTTAATATTATGAAAAGGGCAAATTAACAGTCATACACCTTTCAGTAAACTCATTATACTTATAGTTTTAGTGTGTCAATATTTACAAGAAAATTTCCAAGAACTTAAATTTTTAAGCCACACTTACCAAACTTCCTGACCTTAATAGTTGTTTACCCTCCGAAAAAGTCTAAACTTAACAGACTGTAACATACATTTTTTTTCTGCTGAAATTGCTGTAGACCTTTTGGTTTTTATACATACGAGTATGTATATTAAGTTTGAATTTGGAAGCGACAGTAGTTAAAAGTTTAAGGTAAAGCAACCAGCAGATAGATACCAACATGTTGTATTTAATGTTTGTGCAAATGTTTTATTAAAGAGGGTGTTCCTTTGAGAGGTGTGCATTTAAAAACAGCTATTGCATATAAATTTTGTGTAAGTATTTCAAATAATTATCCTTTGAATGAAATGTATCTCATTGTAAAATTATAAAAAAAAAGAAGAGGGATGTCTTAGTACACCCGGTTATAGCTATGCTGCTTAGTTATATAAAACAAATATCATGTGTGAAATAACAATGCAATAAAATTATATTATATGATGATGTCAAATTCTCTGCAAATATTTCAAAGCGTTTCCATTTATTTCCCATTATTTTCTTGCTTGTGGACGGTGGCGGTTGTTCACTTGCGTAGCTATAAATATTTCTCAAGAAAATATATCTCCAATCATAAATTCCTTGGGAACAAAAAAGATTAATTATGTGGTATCACCGCATTACGAAGCTCGTTCAGTGGTGCCAACTTTTTTGGTTCTAACAGCACATCAAAATTAAAAAAGCACTGTTAGCTAAGAAGAAGTATGTACGCGAAATATAAAATTAAATTTTTTTAAATGCAAGATTGTGTGTTTTTCAGAGCTCGGGATGTATGTATGTAAAGCTTTGTAAAAATCGGCAAAGTAGAACCATTTAATATAAAATATAAAATTTTAAGGGGCGTGACTCCACCCATTTTTTTAATGCAAGATTGTCTGTCCCTTTTTTAGAGCTCAAGGTGTGTGGTAAGTTTCGTAAAAATCGGTTAAGTAGAACCACGTGAAATATAATAATAGATTTAAATGGGCGTAGTCCCGCTCATTTTCAACTTTAAAATTGTATAAATTGTGTGCGTGTCTCCGCCCAATTTTTTGTAATGGGATAATTGGAAGCTATAACCTCTCAGACAAACAAATAATTTTCACAATCGGTCTAAAATGTACCGAGTCGACGAATCGACAATTTCCTTCTTTTTTGAAGTGGTTTAAAAATAAAACACACTTTTTTTGTTTTTCAAATAACAACACAATTTTTAAAACGCAATTAATTTCTTTAAAACAAATGAATTTTTTGTGTCGAATTCATTTCGGTTCTCCCGTCCTCCTAATGACAAATAAAAAATATCTTCAAGTAATTAATTTCTTAGAAAAAGTCCTTAATATAAATTATTTATAAGTTGCTTTATTGTAAGAACTTATTAAAAATTTAATACTACTTTGCAACACCCTTTATAGTAGATAGAAAACTTAATGAGCTCATTCTTTTAAAATTTTCTTTTAAATTCTTTCGAAAAAAAAACAAACTTTTTATTATATACAATACTAATATGTTTCTTTTGAAAATATTAACAAACCAATTTTTATCTTAACAACTGGCGTTTTTTTTTTATAAAAAAAAACAGCAAAAGAAAAAATGGCGAAAAATTGTTGAAAATAGAGAGAAGAAGATTAAAAATAAAAAGTCCCTGTGCAACCGTGCATAAAAGTAATGATTATTAATAATGAAATGGTTTCTTTAAATCAATTTGTTTCGCTTTTTTTCCTTGCGGCGCGGTAGCCAGCAACAAGTGTTTAGAGTAAAAGTAGAAAAATTGTTAAATTTAAAAAATACGAGGGCTATCCCAAATCTAGGCGACCTAACAAAGAAACCATACAAAAATTTTGTTTATTTCTCAACATAATCTCCTTTTAGCTCTATACACTTTTTCCAACGATTTTTATAACGTCTATACTTATTCTGGTGAATAAGTTGCGTGGTGAAGAAATTCAAACTTCATTTAATTCATTGATTTTGGGCATCGCAATAGGGGATGCGCGAACTAGTGTACATTGTGTTGATGAAACAACACAGTTTTTTCGCCAAATACGGCATTTTGTCATCCCAAAAGAGAGACGCCATGTCCTTGGCAGTAGATGGAACTATCTTCGCATTCTTTGAACGCGATTCCCCCCTCCACTGCTTTGATTGCTACTTTGTCTAATGAGTGAAGTGGTGGAACCATTTCTCATCCATCGTTACGAACCGACGTAAAAATATCTTGTTGATGCTGTTTTTGTTATATTGTGAGCAAAATTTCAGTCCACATGCGATGTATAGCGCTTTTCGAAACCTTCAGTCAATGATCATCCAATACCATTTTTTTGATTTTCCTTTCGTTTAAAGTATGTCATCCTGAAGCAGCAGACTTCCCCAGAGTAAAGTCTAGCTCCATTTTAATATTTGTTGGACTGAGTGAGACCTCTCAAATGAGATATTTTATTTTTGACGGCACTAAACAAAGACTCCCTTAACAAAGTTGCCCTTTCCTAATTAAGGTAACACCTAGTAATAGTAGAGGTATTAATTCCATGAGTGTTACTTCTCTTTAAAAAAAAACACATGTTCTGTAAGGTTGCCACTTTTTGTGGTGGAAAAGAACTCTGAGGGTGACATAAATTTTATTTTTTGAAATGTGAAAGATGGGATCCTTGGCCAAATAATCCAAATTGGTCTTTAAACCGAATGATATTTCGCAGCAAGTTTGAATTTTTTGCTGATATAATCAAAATATGTTATTTTTCCACTTGCTGCCATATTTAAAAATTCAAAATTCCCAAGAGCCCTATTGTAAATAGACACTGAGGAAAATAAAAAGGGATAGAGGTTTCGAATTTTCAGAAACCAGCTCTTCTCCAATTTTGTTTCGTTTCGCCTTTTTTAATATCATATTTAGTGCGGCAAACTCTTGAAATTTACAAAAACGTTAAAGCTAAAAAAAGAAAAATCGCTCAAATGAAAAAGAGCTTAAATGAGAATTTTTTACCACAAATAAAATAAATCTCTAAAATGCAAAAAAAAAATCTCCAAAATTAAAAATGTCGGCAAACAAAAAAAAATAAAAATATTCCCAGAATGAAATACAAGCGCCAAAACTAAACAAAATCGCTAAAACCGAAAAAATCGCCAAAACAAGAAAAAAATTAACTAAAATTAAAATATCGCTAAAACTAAAAAAAATATCACCGAAAATCGAATAAATCGGCTAAACGAAATAAAAGCGCCAAAACTAAGGGAAGTTTTTTTAGAGTACCACAATTTTAAGTTGGCATCACTGATTTCTTTGAGCACCCATTTAACAGCTAATAGTTGCTTGTTGTTTAGTTTGTTTTGAAATTTCAAACGCGTGCAAATTGTTGAAATTTTTAATCAAAATAATTGTTCTATTCGTCAAACTCTTAGTGCACTTCTTCCATTTTCCGATGAAGCCCATTTCTGGTTTAATGGGTATGTTAAATAAGCAGAATTGTCGCATTCGGAGTGAGTAGAACCCCCAAGCTTTTGTCGAAACACCATTACATCCACAGAAAATTACTGTTTGGTGCTCTTTATGGGCTGGCGGCGTCATTGGCTAATATGTCTTTAAAAACGATGATGGTCAGAACGTTACTGTCAATGGCGAACGGTATAGGAACATGATTCGAAATGTTTTCGTACCTCAATTCCGTGGCATTAATCTTGCTGATATGTGGTTCCAACAGGACGGATTGATTTACTCAAAGAAACTTTTTATAAAAAAATAATTTCACATAATGGCCCAATTAATTATCCACCAAGATCGTGTGATTTAATGCCATTGGATTATTTTGTTTAGGGTTATGTTAAGTTACTTGTCTACGTCGATAAATTACAAACAATTGAACACCTGGAAATCAACATTCGATGGGATATCGGCGAAGAGTATGCGGCCGGCAAATGCTGCGAAAAGTTGTTGAAAATTGGAGTTCCAGATTGCGCCTTCTACGCGACAGCCGTGGCGGCCACATGGCAGAAATCATATTTAAACATTAATTTCATAAAATTGTCTTTCCAATAAAGCCCGTTTCATTGATATTAAAAATATATTTCCTTCTTTTATTATGATTTAAACTTGTGTCACTCTGTAAAAAAAACACCCTTTAAAAAAATCGCTAAAACTAAAGAACAGCCGGAAAAAAATCGCCAAAAACCAAAAAAAGGCCAAAACGAAAAAAATCACTAAAACTAAAAAAATCGCCAAAACCCGAAAAAATCGGCAAAACGAAAAAAGCACTAAAAATAAAAAACGCCAAAACAAAAAAAAATAAAAAAACGTCTACATCAGGTTAGATATCCCATTATAAAGGCAAACATTCGATATGTATTACTATTTCGCTCATTTAGTCAAAAAACGTCATAACTCAAAAAATGGAATTTTCTAGTTAATGATGTAGAATTAATTCGCATACCGTTCTTTATGTTGTGTAAAAATTTCATAGAAATATCTTGTTTACTCGAACTCTTGAAAGGAAAATAAAATTTTCTTTACACATTAGGATGTGTGTAAATTGAAAACTTTAAACTCGTTTTCTGGCAAATTAGTTTTCGCAATTTTCTGAATTTATTTTTTTTTAATAAAGGAACAAAGAATAGAGGAAAATTCGGGGAAATTGTTATTCAGAATAGTGCCGTTAATTTTTCATTGTAATTTCCGGGTGAAATTTAAATGTAAATTAAATCACTTGTTGGATATTTTTTTTATATTTATTTAGAATTTTTTAAGCATGGCGCTTATTATTCACTTCTTTTACGAAGTTTTCAATTTATGTATGTATGGATATGTTCTCACTTTAAATGCGTAATTAGATATATAAAATGATGATTTAAAAAAAAACTATTTTATTACTACATTCTCATCTTCTCATACCTTTTTTTCCCCCTTGTTGTAAATAAATAACATCAGCACCTTAATTAAAAACTTTTTCACTCTTGCTAAAAAAAAAAAATTACAACTGCTGCTGGCTGAATGTTTTATTTTATTGTTAGAATGAAAAATTATATAATAAAAAATAGCAATAATGTGAAATTCACAAAGGCTGAGGTAATTATTTAAACAGCACTCAGAGAAATGTTTGTAATAAGTAGAGAAATTTTCAACAATAGCAATGACATGTAAAGGTTTATGATGATGGATGCACTTAATTTAGTTTAATTTTCCACAAGTTATGCCCATGACTATTTTCATTAAGTGCACATAAAATCTTTTCGCTAAGTGTAAATTGCATAGAAGCCACTAGTTGATGCATTTTATAACAAATTACATTGAAATAGCGTGCATTTGTTTTGCCCATTGCATTGTTTGAATTTAATTTATTTCGCTACAAATTTTATTTCGCACCATATAGTTGTTGTTAAATTTGCTTTTTTGTATTTAATGAAAAAATATTAAACTTGACCCGCTAACTTTTAATTAAGATGTCAAAAAGTGAAAAATATTTTTAGAGTTTTCATGTTAGTGATGGTAGCGTGAGTAATATTTGACTCACAATTATTTCAAATTTAAGTTTAGGAAGTAAGTTGCTTAAAAACACAGTTTTTTTTTTGGCAAATTCAGTTTTGCTGATACCAATGTAAAGTAGAAATATGGGAATTAATAATGGAATTTGATGACGAACGCTCTTTACACAAAATTTTGAACCACAACAAACCTTCGCTTATCTCGCCAATGCAGCGCAGACGCCGAATTTCATCATTCAGAGCGTCAGTTATTTCTGATTTGTTCACATAAACCCGATTTTTTGAATAGCCCCAGGGAAAATAAGCCAGCGGCTTTAAAGCACAAGAACGAGGCGGCCTAATTGACATTGCCGAATCGAGAAATTACGCGACCGGGAATTCACGGTAACAGCGTTTCCTTGCTTATGTTCGGTAAAATAAGGGCCTAGGTTATTTTTTGGTTGAAAAGTTCGATGCGCATGACCTTTTTTCTTATAAAAATTAATTTGTACTAATTATATATTATATTACAATTAGTAAAAAACAAACGACAATAGCAAGACTGTTGTAAATTTAGACATGGTAAAATTTAGCTTTCATTACCAAAAAAAACTTTCAGCAAATTGTAATACGATGAATTAAAACAATTCACATATTCCATTTGCAATAAAAAGCTGAGTATATGAAGCAGAAATGAAGAATATGAAGCTAGTTGTTCCGTTCTACTAGGTGTTTGTCAGAATATGTACAATTAACTTTGGTGTTATTTGTTCATTAATAATTATCACATGTAATTTGGCTTACAAGGCGATACGAACTTTAGCCTAACCAAATCGTAAATATAAAGTTGTACTAATTTTTTTAATAATTACCAAGATCCGAAAGAGATCTTACACAAAGGAATACTATAAAATTCGCATTTATCAATATTTACAGCAGAAAAAATTTTTTTAAGCCTGGTACTCTGTTCACAATTTCGTTCGAAATGCTGTCAAACTACATGTAAAAGTATTTGGTATGAAATATTTGCGAAATAAATTCGCAAAAGTAGTACTCTGTTCTTATTGCGAAAAACACGTAAAATCTTTCTGGCCGCATGTTTTTCCATGCAAAATTAATCTGGCATCATTTTAGTTTAGCTGCGAAACAACGGACTTTTAACAATGTTGCATACTTTCAAGCAAAAAAGCGAGAAATTTATAAAAAAAAAAACCGCGAGTTGGGCTACATTTAGCTAGTACATGTAAAATTTTTCCCGGCAAAAGCGCAAAAAAAATCGTAAAATCCCAAAAATGGGATTTTTCAATATTTTTACGGTATTTTTCTTATCTTTCGCCACAGATAATATTTTTAGAAATATTTACATATATATCATGTCTTAAGGTGTTTGGTTACAGCTTTGGAATTTGAGAAAAAAAAGGCCTTACATTTGATATTTATAACAAAAATAGGTATATTTCGAAACGAGCTGGCTCCTTCAATCACAAAAATTTTTAACAAAAAATTACTTTGTAATATTTCTTATAGTATTTGCTTTTGAGTAAATAAATATATGGGGTTGGTATGTTTGCAATATTTTTTAATAATAGCGAAATAGTCAACCCACTTTTTTTGCAAAAAACGTCGAAAATCGACTTTTTTCAAAAAAATTATTTAAATTACGTATAACTTTTGACTTAATTGTGCTTTTGATACCAAAATTTTTCCAAATAATAAAAATTTTGTTCTTAACCCATAATAAATCGAATAAGATTTGACTTCTCCATTAGCAGAACAGTGGACCAAGGTTGGTAAAGCGAAAACCTATAAATGTAGGAGACTTTTTTAACTCTTGGATAAATCTTTTTTATCAGATCAAAAACATCAGCTTGGCGTCAGTTTGAATTTTTCATTAACCCGATATTGCCCACTTTGGGGCTTTGTAGTTCCGCCCCTTTAAAGATATATGTATAGTCCAAGTTCCAGACTTAAGCACTGTGGCAACTCCTCCAAATGCTGTATTAAATTTCATAACTATCAAGGTCGTTTAGAAACTGCAGAATTATTTTAAATTTTTTAAAAAAAATCCCCCACTGTGCGCTGGTTTATGAAAAAAAATAAAACAATTTTATTAATTTTGAGTATTATTGTATTCTTTTTTAGGGTTCCGTACACCAAAGGTGAAAAGGAACCCTATTGTTTTCGCTACGCTGTCTGTCTGCCGTCTGTCCGTCACAGGCAATTTCTAAAACGAAAATAAATCGCAAACAACCGGAAAATCGCCAAGATTAAAAAAATCGCCAAAATTAAAAAAAAATAGCCAAAATTAAAAAAATCGCCAAAATGATCAAATATCGTTAAAATGGAAAAAACGCCATAAACTGAAAAATATCGCTAAAACGAGAAAAAAGCGAAAAAGCAAAAAAAAATCATTTCAGCTGAAAAATCGTCAAAGTCGCACTTTCCCGAATTTTTTTTTGACAGGTTGTAGTCGGTAGCCTGCTGTCGTGAATGTGTTTATTGCATGATGCAGGAAAGTTCAAATAATAGGAATGAAAAAATCACTCACTTTCATTTACTCACTTGAATATCTTTTCAGTTTTTATCATCTCTGTTTACCATTTTCATTGCACTAAAGATGAAAACAGAAATAGAACAAAAGCAAAACAAAGTGCCAGAGCTATCAAAAGTCGCACTTTAAATACCCCATTATCTAGCTATTTTTTATTTTTAATTCTTAATGTGAATGAATTTAATATGGATGCATGTATGTACATACGAGTATGTATTTTAAGATGTTTATTTTTTATATAAATTAATTAATTATTCAAGCATCTTGACTTTTGACAGATGACTGGCACCCTTTCCAGAAAATAAAGATGTGACAAGGCAACTAATTAAATTTGGATAGATCTATGTACATATGTATGTACATAAATGTATTTACTGTGTAGGAAGCTTGGGCTTAAGTGTTTCTAAGTCAACACTTTTTTCGACTATTTTGATGACATTGTGTAGATGAGTGGAAACTACTTTATCACAAAACCATTGTCTGGGCTATAATTCATCAGTAGTGGTGCTCGTGAACAAAGTCAATACTGACTGAATCACTAATGTTTTACTATTGACACTTCCTACAGGGTGTGTATGTATGTATGTATGCGAGCCTCAATAAATTTTCCCAGAGATTTAATGGAGATTTTTTTTATAATTCTTGTTTTTGTTAGAAATTATTAGAGCTTAAAAATTTAGTACTGCATTTTACGTGCATCAATTCAATTAGATAGCTGACCTTTTTTGGAATTTTCATTAATTTAATTGAAAATTAGAAAGATTAGAATTTATATGCATTGAAGCACTTTTTTTACATTCATCTATTGATAACAAACAAAATCAATTAAAGATGAATTGTTGATCTTGGTCATGAGAGAAGATCTTATGAGCATGACTTGAATTTTGGAAGCGGTTTTCATCATTGGAAAATAATATAAAGGGCTTATAACGAGCAAAACAAAGAACTTAACATGAAAAACTATTTAGAATTAAGGACAAAAAATTTACCAGAACTTGGTCAACATTTTTATCTCACTACTTTTGATGGCCGAAATTTTTGAAAGAATCTTGGCCTTTTTTCACATTTACGTTTTTGTGAGGATTAAAGTTAACTAAAATTAATAGCCATGGGAATGTGGCATAAAAGTAAATAAATATACTTAATAGTAACAAACCAAAAAAGTTTGTCTTAAGTAGAACAAAAATAAGCAAATTAACTAACATGTGCATAATTAGTAAAAAAAAACAGACGACAATGGCAAGACTGTTGTAAATTTAAAGATTGTAAAATTGAGCTTTCATTACAAAAAAAGCTTTCAGCAAATTGTAATACGATGAATCAAAACAATTCACATATTCCATTTGCAATAATGGCTGAGTATATAAAGCATACATCTTCATCAACTGACACCATACATAGTGGACCAAACACAAAGAACGCTGATGATGAAGGTGTAGTGAGCTTCGAAAACAGCTAGTTGTTCCGTTATACTACGTGTTTGTCAGAATATTTACAATTAACTTTGGCGTTATTTGATCATTAATAATTATAATTTGGCTTACAAAGCGATACGAACTTTAGCCAGATCAAATCATAAATATATCAAAAAAATTTTTGCACATTAAGCTTGCCGGGGTATACTCAAACTGTCAGCTGTCAATCTCCAAAATAAGCAAAACATTTTTGCTCTTATGCAAAAACGATTGTTGAAGTTAAAGCATGCTTTAAAACCGGTTTTGCTATACAAAATTCGTTTGTTAAACCAACTTTAAATTTAACAATCGTTTTTGCATAGGGGGTATATACATATATGGAGCTGGGTTGATAGTTAAGAGCATGCAAATGAAAGTGAGGCTACGTACTCGTTCCATCTGCCTTTAAGCTTACGATATTTTCATATCGTAAAAGTGTTATCATATATTTTCAAAAGCAAAAGTTCAATAAAAACAAACATTTATCATTCTTTTAATATTGAAGATGACAAAAGATGATTGATAACAAACAAAAAAAATCATGACAAGAAGAGGACAAAGTTTTATAGATGACAGCGAGTTAAAATATATGATTGTCCTCTAAAAAATTTAATTTAAGAGGTTTGTAAGAAACGAGTATTTATAAGCTTAATCATCGGATGTTTATTTATTGGCAGATTTCGCAAAAAATTTCGTTTCTAAACGTTTCAAATTTGCATGAAAAATAACGAAAATTCGTTTCAAAAAATATTTTTTCCATACAAATTTCAAAACGAAAAAACGTTTCTATTTACAAAATTTGCCTTTTAATCCCAGTTCACCGTACTCAAGTCTTATTGCTAAGCTTATCACTTTTTCTTCTTTGAACTTTCATCGGCGTTCACACAATGCAAATCTTATTGTTGAGCTCATATTTTTTATGCATAGTTTTGTGTATGCATGTGTGCTTTTTTAACATCATGAATGAGAAAGCAAAACGTATTGACAGTATATGAAGCTGAGTACTCGTCTCTTCTCCCCTCTTCTCACTCTGTCTTACAAACTAATCAGCTTAGCAATAACACTTTTATAGTGTGAACTGGGACTTAATTGTAAAGAGGAAGGTTTGCCATTAACAATGGAAAACAATATCGGGGAGTAAATCCATTTTGGTTTAATACTCAAGACTTTAAGCTTAAATTAAACGTGACATAGCCATAATGCCATAACCATAACCAAACCAAAAATCAATTGGTTTCTATGGTGAGAGTTATGGCGTTATAGCAAGTCACGTATAATCAAATGCAGTGTTGCCCATTAGTTTGGTTCGAACGGCTGTTTTCTATGGCTATGGTTATGTCACGTCTAATTTAAGCTTAAAGGCTCAGTTACCCGACGGTAATGTAATGTAAAAGTAACGTAGGAAACAGCTGATCGATATTTTTATATGAGAAGTAGGTTACGTTACATTACATCTCTATAAACACTTACATTGCTTTTCATATAACAATATCGATCAGCCGTTTCCTACTGTTGCTGTTACTTTACATTATAGTCGGGTAACTGAGACTTAAGGCCGGATTTACATCTGTATGCCATGTGCCACACAAGTGTAAAAAAACGTAACCACTAATTACTAATAAAAAACTATTAAATTCAGACATGTATTTATTAAGTTAAATCAATAAATACATGTCTGAATCAAATAGTTTTTCATTAGTAATTAGTTGGTTACGCTTTTTGGACAAATGGCACACAAGAAATGCCAGATGTAAATTTAGCCTTAGTTTATTTCAGATTGTTAAGGGAAAAACAAGGCGAATTCACATAATGTGATCTTAATTCACCAGCTGAGATAACTTCTCTGCTGTCAAATCAAATCTGTTTGACCATTAACTCTCACCATAGAAACCAATTGAATTTTGGTTTTGTTATGGCTATGGCATTATGTCTATGTCACGTCTAATTTAAGCTTTATTATTGCAGTAACTATACGAAAATCGGTACATTGCGCCGATAGTGAGATCTTGGTTTGAGAAATACGAGGGTATTTGTGAAGACCACAAAAATATTTAGTGCTACTTATTGTCAAAGAAAATGTAATTGAAACAATATCATACATACTGTTGTATACATGTAAATACGTACATATGTAAATACGTACATATGTAAATGAAGCTGAAACTGGAGACGAAATACTATGCAGCAGCACATGCATTTGTGCACAAGTGATCAAAACAGAAATGAAAAATTTAGACGCAGCACTTTAATAGCAGAGCACAACCATACATACATATTTACTTATGTATATGTATGTATGTACATATATGTACATAAAAATTTTTCAATGCACAGTTATTCGTCTTCAGCTATCAACCTGTCTGCATTAAAAGACTGGATCTGGAAAAATGTTCTTTTATAGATGTTCTTAAAGCTGGTTTCACACGACATGTATTTTACACATATCATGTCAAATTTCCCATTTCAAAATACATATGTATGTACAAACATTTACATATGTACATGTCGTGTGAAAGTTTTGGAACTTATCTTCGGTAAAAGTCTGACGGCAATGTCAGATGACAAAAAAATTTTAATTAGAGGCTACTCAAAGAATTTTTAATAAGATTTCAAATCATATCTGCGAAATTCAGAAATGTAATGCATAATAACAGTTTTATATGAAAACTTCTTTTTTAGGATGTTGAAATCCTATTGGCGAGCCTTATTTTCGATTTTTATCGTTATCGAAGATATACTTTTTTATGGAAATTAAAATTTTAGGGGCCTATCCATAGTTTAGAATTATCAAAATACTAAAACTGTTGATAACTTTTAAGATACATACTGTACAATTCTATCGTAATCGACAATTTACGTACTAAAACATAAAGGGTCCGCCATCTAACGTTTTTTTTTTTTCAACTAGTGCTTATTTCGTGAATGGTAGGTAACACTTAGCTCATGTCTGATTTGACAGATAATTAGTTTTATCCTTCCGCTGAACGAATATGGTTGTGTATACGCTTGAACAACGCTGGGAAATATTGTTTACAGAAGATGGCGATTTTGCCAAAAAAAAATCATCTTTTCAGATGAAGCTCATTTTGATCTTGGCGGGTATGTAAACAAGCAAAATTGTCGCATTTGGGGCACAGAAAACCCGCACGCATACATTGAAAAGCCGACGCACCCAAAACGAGTCACTGTTTGGAGCGGATTTTGGTCCAGAGGCATAATTGGGCCATTTTTCGAAAATGAGCAAGGAGTGGCCGTTACAGTCAATGGCGATCGTTATCGGGCCATGTTGAACGAATTTTTGTTCACAAAAATTGAAGAGGAGGATATTGGCAACATTTGGTTTCAACAGGACGGCGCTACGTGCCACACAGCCGAAGCTACACGCGATGTTTTGCATAGCATTTTCAAAAAAAAAGTTATCTGGCGGACCCAGATTTGAATATTTTAAAAACATTTCTCCTGAAAACTTTAATTTTTGTCGCTTACGATAAAATCTAAAATAAGGCGGGATGTAATTAACATACAGACACTTGAAATTTTAGAATTTAGTATATTTTTATACAGACTACATCAATAGAAATTTAAAAAATCCAAACTAAAGAACATTATATCAGTTAATGTTGTTTTAACTGGGTATGTAATTTTGACAACTTGCTGTATATTGGAAGCCATAAGAAACTCTTGAAATTTTCAAAAACGCTAATACTTAAAAATTGCAAAATTAAAAAAAAAAACCGAAACGAAAAATCGATAAAAATGTAAAAAGCGCTTAAATGAAAATGATCACCAAAAGTAAAATAAATCGTTAAAATGCAAAAAAATACCAAAAGTAAAAAAGTCGCCAAGAAACTCAAAACTAAAAAACAGCAACAAAATTTACCAAACGAAAAAAGGTAAAAAAAAATATTGCCAATAACCGAAAATATAGCACAAACGAAAAAAATCACCATAAGTAAAAACGACGCCAAAAAACTTAAAACCAACCAAAAAAAATTGCCAAAAACCGAACAAAATCGCCATAGCAAAAAAAAAATCGCTTAAACAAAAAAAAATCACCAAAAAACTAAAAAAACAGCCAAAAACAAATAAAATCACCAAAACAAAATAAACGAACAAACAAAAATAAAAAAAACGCAAAAATAAAAAAATCACTTTAGTCAATTTGTTTAAATTTTCTATCAAACTTCACAATTTGCTATGAATACTTCAGATGCCAATAATTCGGGAAATAAGGGTCGCAGCCAATTTTTTTTTTTTTGTGTAATTTTTTTTTTATTTTTTCAATTTTCTATCAGATAAGTTTAGAGCGACGCTGCCAAATTTTTTATTTATTTTTTTTTCTTATTTTTCAATTTACTATCACATAAGCTATTATTTTGTTTGGAGTCGCTTCACTACACTATCCTACACAATCGCACGATTTACTAAAAAAAAATACAATAACAATTAATCAGATCAGGATTGTAATTTTTAGTAAATCGCGATTGTATAGGATAGTGAATCATGGCCTTAAACCGCATTTAACCCAAACAACAAGTTATTAAGTTGTCAGTAAATTGGTGATTTTGATAGACATTTGAAGTTACATATGAGTCGCAAAGCTGACAAGTCAGATGTAAAATACATACCTATCGTGTGAAACCAGCTTAAGTAAACTATTTGTCTATTTGGTGTTGGAAACGTACTAGGTACAGAATCGTATATAAGATCAAATTATCCAAGATCCAATTGCAGTTGGTTTCATGGACACAATGGATATGTATGTTTATTTATTATTCGCTTACCAGTTTGTTTGTAAGAAGCATTACTGCAAGCGATTGCTGAATTTATAAATAATACCCTTAATTTTTATACAAATTTTACCTGACATGAAACTTTATTAAATTGTAAAATAGATCACATTATAGGTACCCCTTTTATTTCAATTTTCAATCCAATCTACTCCATTTAACTTATTTCGTTTATTTTTTTTATATTTTTTATATATGTATGTATGTATGTATATATATACATATTTACTTATATTTTGTATACCACATACATACATACATAACTACATATATATCGTTACATTAATATAGAAAGGCCCTAACTCATTATTTTTTTGAATTCGAGATTTTTGCATTTTTCGATGAATTTAGATGTTCCTTCTATCGAAATATACAAAAAAATCGATTTCAAAAAAATAATGAGTTAGGGCCTTTCTATATTAAGGTAACGATATGTATGTATGTCTGTATATACATTTGTATGTACTCGTATTAAGGGTACTTAAGTAGGGGTATTTTGAAATAAAACTTCAATTGAATTCACAAACAATACACTTTTTTTAAACCAGAAGAAACAGGCAGTTTTTATTATTATTTAAAAAATTTGACGTATTCTTGGTAATCGGTATTCTTCATGTGTGGCGTATACGCTCCGTACTAAACAAAATCATTCACCAATAATTATTATAGAAACTCGGTACTAATACGTTATTCATGTTTGATTTATTTTAAACGTGTGTGTATTTTAACAATTTACTTCTTTTTTTATTTTTATTTCTACCGGTTACACAATTTTTTGCATTTATCAAAACCGTTTCAGAAATAGAACTAAAAACAAGTCGACAAATATCCAGCAACATCACCTGCAAAACAACCTTTTGACGAACGAACAACTACAACTCAAACAAAACAAAAAAGACTACTTGGCATTTAATGCAGTGTTGCCAGTTTTTTTCTAGAGCTTGTCCCCAATTTTTGATTTGTCATCCCCAAAAATCCTCAAATTGAGTTTTTTTGAATACATTTTTTTCTTTTGTAAAATAAAATAAAAAAAATTAATTTTATTTACAAAATAATGACAAAAATAACTTATGGGCATTTCCACATTAATGTCAACTTTTTGTAGCATGCGACACCAAGCAAATATTTTTTTTTTTAAGAAAACGAAACTTTGTTTTACTTCTTTATATGTATATTTGTGTAGGCCGTCAGCAGCTGTACGTTAGGTAAAATTTTAAGAAAAATCGAGTCTCGTAGTTTAGAAATACAAGGTTAATTTTTTGCTGTCGCACGCGATAAAAAAGTGGAAAAAATTACACATAGTTTAATATACACAAGTATACAAAATTTTTTAACCAAAGCTTACCATTTCAAAAACTTCAGAATTGAAATCTTCTGATTCATCACCCTCAGAAATTTTGTTGCACATATGTAGCACTTGTATTAAAAAGCTTTAGCATTTTAGCAGAAGCATTAAATTTGTCACAATAAATTGAATTACATATTTTTAAAGCGTGTGTTTATTCTAAGAAGTGCTTCCAACAAGTCCTATTGCATTTTGTTACTTCAGGATACTTTTTCTTTATTAGAAACCATTCACTATGAATAGTAACACACATTTTAAGACTTGCCACTTCAAAAATCATTCTTGTTACAGTTATAAAAAAAAATTCACTAAAATTTGGTTATAGTCGCCAATAGACTTGTGTCCAACAGTTAGACTTGTGTCCAACAGTTCATTTTGAACTAGTTCGTTCAGTTGGACACAAGTTCGGCCAAAATAGACTTGGGTCGAACTCGTTCACTAGTTCATTTTTGCCACAAACCAATGATCAAACCCATGTATTTTAAATGGGTTTGATCATTGGTTTGTGGCAAAAATGAACTAGTGAACGAGTTCGATCCAAGTCTAGGCCAAAAACATCAATGTATTTTAAATGGGTTTGATACAACTTTTGATTCAAACGCTCTCAAACTAGTTCAAAATGAACTGTTGGACACAAGTCTACCAACAGTTCTTTTTGAACTAGTTTGAGAGCGTTTGAATCAAAAGTTGTTTCAAACCCATTTAATTTACATTGATGTTTTTGGCCGAACTTGTGTCCAACTGAACGAACTAGTTCAAAAAGAACTGTTGAACACAAGTCTAGTCCCCAACAAATCCCCAGATCCCCAATACGAAAAAAATCCCGAATTTAGGTACAAATCCCCTAAGCTGGCAGCACTGATTTAATGAACGATAAAACGAACGATTGAAGAGAATAATGAATGAAATATTACACAAACAAGAGAAGAAATGATAAAGGGGAAGAGAAAAAATTTAATACGTATCTATAGTACACCAGGGGTGGGGATTGAGACCAAAAAAAATAACCCAGAAGCTATTCGAGCCGAGTTTTGCAACCGATCTGATATTCCTTAAGGCTGATACTCACTATCCCACGTAATCGTTTGACTTTTGACAAAATGCAACCCTGATCTAATGAGTTGTTTCTTGTCATTTGGAAATTTTCAAAAACTTACATTAGATCAGGGTTACATTTTCTCAAAAGTCGTTTGACTATATAGTGAGTAATAGCTTTTAGATATTTTTGTTTCAAGTAAATTCAAATGGTCATGTCACTAAGAATGCTCACGAAGTATGAGCACCTTGTTCCCCTCAAAGCGATGCTACAAATAAATAATACACCAGTGCATATGTTCTGAACTTTGGTGAGAACTTTTCCAGACAAGAAGTTTGTAATCATTCTGTGAAACACAGGGTGATTTACAAAAACCTTAGTTCCTTGCTCATGTTAGCTTATTTCAGGTTTTATATGAATCAGCCTGTGGAAAACAGGTCAGCCAATATAATTGTTTAATTTTTCATGATGCGAAAAGGCAAGTTACAGAACACAGGTACTGGAATATATTTTCGATTTGCGTGAGCAACTGACTTCAGGCTAATGGGAATCACAGAGATAACGGTGAACCAGGGTTGATAAAAAGTGACAACGTAGATAGAATATTGTATTTCGATGGCTTTTCGTAAGAAGTTTCAAAGTGTTTACATAATAAGCAAAAGCAAGGGTTTAGTTTAGGGTTTAGGCGAATTCAATAAAATAAACTGATTTTGGTATGAAAAGCGAATCTGCGGAAAAAATATGTATATTTGTTAGTGTAAAATTATCTTGGAGATGAACTTGCTTGTATCCCTCAGACTACCGAATAAATGCATCATCGGCAATTTCTAAACTGAGATCTGGGCGATCCTCAGGGGAATGGCGAGTCTGAAGTGGAGGACTTAAACTTTTACCTCGAAAATCAGGCGGTACATACAGCTACGAAGGGAGACAATGTCAAATCGAAACTAGTTAGTGACCGTAGGGAAGCCCTCAACTTGCTTAGGCCGGGTTTACATTGGTGTGCCAAATGCCACACAAGCGTAAAAAAATCGTAACCACTAATTACTAATGAAAACCTGTTTGATTCAGACATGTATTTATTAAGTTAAATAGTTCCATACATAACTAATAGACAATTATATAGAATCCAACATGATTGGAAAATGTTTAAATCAATAAATACATGTCTGAATCAAATATTTTTTCATTAGTAATTAGTTGGTTACGCTTTTTTGGACAAATGACACACAAGAAATGCCAGATGTAAACTCAGCCTTATGGAGAAATATAGTGCCAGACTGTGTTGGGTTCCTGGCCATAGCAGTGTTGAGGGAAATGAAATTGCCGATGAGGTAGCAAGAATAGGGTCGGTGTTAGATGAGGGAATATGTGATAGATCGGTTAAATTACCGCTGGGTCATTACTACATGGAACTCAGTGGTTGAGTGGTGGGCACCACCAACCGTTCATGTGGAAGTAGGGAGGATTGTAGAATTTGAGTTTCGAGGGCTATGTGGCCAAAAATTGACGCAGGAAGATTCGATTTCCTGCTATACATGAATAGGAAGATGATGGGAGTCTTAATAGGCGCGTTCACTGGTCACTGCTCGGTCCAAGCAAGCACGAGAAATTGAGAAACTGACACTCCAAATTTCTGTAGGATTAAGAGGAACCAGAAACCATTGATCATTTTATCTGTCATTACCCAAAGCTGCAACTCCATAAGCTTAGATAGAGAGCAGACGTTTCCATGAGTGCATTATTGATAACGCAAAGCGCAAACTGTTGGATATCAAGGGCTTCATCATGGGAATTCAGTGGCTTAATGGCAGATAATCGGGGTTTTCTGGTTACAATGGGGGGTTTAACTTTTATTAACGGGTACTATTAGAAGGAAATATCAAAGGACCCAACTGGGTCACTTAACCTAATTCAAGACAAGGTGATCCCTTGAGATACTCCTTAAGATCGTGATACACTATCCTACACAATTGTGCGATTTTTGAGAAAATAGAACCCTGATATAATGGAGTCAAAAGACAATAACAATTCATCAGATCAGGTTTTAATTTTTTCGTATATCGTGCGATTGTGTGTAGGATAGTGAGTCATGGCCTTTACAGGTCCAACAACTTGATTCTTTGTGAAAGAGTCTGGACTTCACTTCTTTATACCTTTCCTCCTTAACCAAACAACACACGATTTCATTGTTAGTCGTCTGTTGTGGAGTTCTATTAGCGTAGCTATTTATTTATTCGTATATAATCTAATATTCAAATATAATGAAATATTCAAAACTCTTTAAAATCGCTGAAAATTCTTCTGATTTTTTACCAAGGCCCACCGTGTTTGCCTTATACTATAAGCAACCATTCGACTTTTATGTTCGACTTACATATGTAGTTCTTAAAAAATATTAAACTATCCTAGATGCAAAGGAATTGACAACCTGGGACACCTTTTACATGCTGAGATGAGATGTTACCGATATATTCAGAAACATATTTTGGATCTGTTTAATACCTGCCACTTTCAACAAATTAATTTATTGTTTTTAAAGATAATTAAAATTCCTTTTTTCTGCACCGCTGACGTTTGATCGCAGACATTTCAGGGAAATTTGTTTTTAAGAGATACCGAAATTAAGACAACTGCTAGTTTTGGAGGAGAATGGAGCATAAGGGGGACTGGCGGTCTACTCTATAATTCAAAACAAAAGAATATTCTTTTGAATTTGGATGTTGATAGTATGCTAATTTTAAAGGATTTCTTTCGTTTAGAATTACAGAGTAGACCCTTAGTCTATACAGATCTAACCTTCTAGTCCTTTTTCAAATGAGAGTCTTCAAGAGCCAAAGTTCAATGCCTGACCAGACTTAGTCATAATGAGGACAATCATGAAATCCGCGAGAAATTTTTTCCGGGTCACAATTTCAAACAATAGCAAGTAATAGGGAAAACAAACAAAAAATATAATTGGAAAAGGGAGAAATTTCTCGCTGAATTTTATTCATGATTGTCCTGATTAACATCATGTGATATTTCGCTCGTCTAACTAATTAAATGGCAATAATGCGCCTACTTAACACCAGAGGCGCTGTAGCCATGCTATAAAAGTTAACAAAACGCAATAAGATCCTTATCTCTATATACATATTTGCCACTTTACCATCTTTGCTTGCACTATACCTTTGCTACTCTTGTTTAACACAAACGGATTTGTTATTTAGACTTGTCAAAATTAACATAACCTGGCCTATATTGGCCTCACACTGACTATTTTTTAAGAAATTCGAAACCATTTCATTGATTATACTCGTAAATTTTTGTACCACTCTCAGTTTATCAAGTCACGGGACGATTAATTAGGTTTTGAATAATTTGAAAAACTAAAACGAAAAAATTATTCCAATAACTTCTTAGTCCTAATTTACACTCAGGAAGTCTTATTGCTAGCTGATTAGTTTTTTAGGAGCGAGAGAGAGAGACGAGGGGAAATGAAACGTTTCTGTTCCCCCCGTCTCTCTCCCGTGTAAATTAGGACTTATACACACATGCACAAATATATACAAAGATTACTGATAAAAGGTTACTGCTCATCTTTCCAGCTCTGCAGCAAATTACAATAACAACATTTATTCTCTCTTAAGGCCTTTTCTAACTATTGACTTTGTAGGCTAAACTATTTGAAATTAATTTTGCGCTTTTTTCTGTTTTGTTTTTAGATTTCTGGTGTATGCATTTCATTGTATTAAGACTCGTATGTACTACACTTTCATGGTTTCGTTGAAACTTCTTTTTTAATACTTTTTAGATACTTCTTTTCCTTTCTTTTCTTATTTCATTTTTTGTTTTGGTCATATCATTAACAGATATTAAAAACATAACGTCTATTAAATTGTGTTGGGATGAGAGTTTACTATTATTCCCTTAAGTGTTTATACTTATTTTTTTTAAGGACACATCAGTTGTGCGCAATGAACTAAAGGGTGTCCCAAAATTAACGCAAGATTAATTAAGATTAAATAGAAAATACAGTTTTTTTAGTCTTTTGATTGTCTTTTTTTATAATCATAAACTACATAGGGTAGGGTTATTTCTGGAATAACAAATCGGGCACATGGCCTACACGGCTTTGCATGCACACACGCACTCGTTTGTCGAAATTTTCTATGACCATTTTGCATAAATGTGGCTGAATTTCGTTGATGAAGCGTTCAATCTCCTCCTTTAATATACGGGTGGTTGTGGGCTTGTTGAGATTGATTTGTGATTTCAAATAACCCCATAAAAAGAAATATAAAGGTGTTAAATCGCACAATCGAAAGGGCTAATTCTGGGAGAAAATCGCGGCATTCGATACGACTCGTAATTTAAAAATATTTCCATATAAATTCTATTGAAGTATTTTTAAACACGACCTGGAAATGTCTCATGCAGTAATTGAATTGTTTGATAGGATGTACGGCATGTAGCAACGTCTCGTTGAAACCACATATTCGCCACAATATCATCCAATTTCGGCATAAAGAACTGTGTCCACGACACCGAATTGATGTTCCTGGATTGTCACCGACACTCTCACACACTGCTTCGATATTGACATTTGAATGGCTTGTTTTTGGACGACCAGTGTGTTTGGCCTATCCACCGGATCCAGTCTCCCTGAATTTTTCAAGTACCGAAGACACGTTTCTCTATGGCGTAACGCTCCATTTTTACTCACCCTAAACTGTCAGCTGTCGATTTTGTTATTTTTAGGGTTGCTAACACTTTATCCCACAAATGGCGGCAAATTCAAAACTTGCGTTAATTTTGGGACACCCTTTAGAAGGCGAAGAGACAACTAATCGTCCATACAAAACGCAAGAAATAACGTCGGCCGTTTTTATTCAATCGCCAAATGTCAGTTGTTTGTACACTGTACATATGTATGTATGTATGTAAGATATGAATGTTTGTATATATGTATGTGTGGATGTGTGTAAACGGAAGCAAATGTCGTAGTAAGTTCGAATTTCGTTTATTTATAGTTTTCAAAAAAAAAGGAAGTCCCGCATAAGTATTTAGTATGTACATATGTATGTAAATCCAAAATACTCAAGCTGTTAGTAAAATCGTATGAGAAATTAAAGCATTTACCTACCACCTTCTCACAATAATACTTAAATAGCGATAGAATAACTTAGACCCCTTTTAGACATACAAAGTTTACTTTGAAAAGTCTTAACTCAGTTGGGTGAAAGACAGGGGGAATAATACTATCTTTTCCGCAAGCGATACTATCTTTTGGCAAGCGATTTTTTTTATATAGTACGACCACGAATCACATGAGAGTAGCCTATCTCTAATGAAGGTTACGACGAAATTAGGGGAGATATTCTATGCCTCTAACTCAAAACCAATTTTCCACAAAAGTTTATTTTACAAAGTCCTAGTTTACACTATGCAAGTCTTATCACTAAGCTGATTAGTTTGAGGAAGAGAGAGAGAGACGAGGAGAACAGAAACGTTTCTTTTCCACTCTTCTCTCTCTCTCCTAACAAACTAAACAGCTTAGCAATAAGATTTGCATAGTGTAAACTAGACCAAAGTCTTACTTTAGCCGGGAGAAAGACAAAAAGATAAAATACCTCTTCTCCTGCCTTTCGCCCAGCTGAATTGAACTTTGCAAAGTAAACTTTGGGTGTGGAAAAGGGGTAAAAGTAAACCAAAATTTTGATGCGTATACACCAAATCTCTATCAAGTATATAAACATAATTTATTTTGGTTTATGATATCCGGCTGCCTCTTAATGTTAATCTGGGTACCTTGGCACGGAGGTATACTCGAAAACGATATAGCGGACGGGGCAGCCAAAAATGGGGCTCGACTGTCAAAGTGGTATACCGATCATTTAAATGCTGTACATCTCAAATAGAGCATCATCTTCACAATTGCGCAGACTAGATGGTCAAACGAGGATCACTGTTCCACCTCAAAATTAACTTGATCATGATACAATCCCGTGTCGTCCGCCGTTCTGGAAGAAATCTTAATTTATTGGCAAGATATGCTAACCTAGTGTTAAACTGGGTAATTTGACACGGAGGTGTACTCGAAGACGATATAGCGTACGGAGCAACCAAAGATGGGGCTCGACTGTCAAACTGGCATTCCGATCATTTACTCGTAAATGCTGTAAATCTCAAATAGAGCATCCTCTTCACAATTGCGCAGACTAGATGGTCAAACGAGGTTCACTGCTCTACCTCAAAATTAACTTGAAGAAATCGCGAGGGAGCATCTCTGTACACTAATGGCGGTACTATCAGGAAACTGGTACACATGCTATATTAAATCTTCCATCTAATCATTTATATAGATGTTGCGACCTGGAGTAGGAGGAAAAACCTAATCTGTCACCGTTCTGCTCTTGCTGACAAAAGAGTGTTTTTCATGAGCTTTCCATTTCTACAGGACCTTGAAAAAATATCGGAATGTTATATAAGAATAAATTTATTAGAACAAAAGTCAGGTTCGTTTAGTAACGAGCACTTTTCTCACTCACTCGGTCAGGCAGCGCAACGGGATCTATTACAACCCAAGTAAACCGGTTCTCGTGGAACTGATAGCCTGTAAAACCTAATCCTACCTAAATCGAAATAGTCGATTTTAATTAATATCGGTATGGGCGAATACGAAAATTTGAAATAGTGCTCATGATTGAATACTGTCTTGGCAGGAGACTGTACATACATGTGTATAGATTAACTTTTCACTTAAAGTTATGCATGATCACGGTAAAGTAGTTTTACTCATGTACACTCTCGTGAGTGTAATGCGATCACGAAGTACTCACGATTTTTTTAGTTGTTATTATCAAATCCGTTTTTCAAAGTTTTACAGTATATGTGTATTTGAAACGGCATTGTCTTCAGACCATCCCCTCATACTGAACTATTTTATACTCACGTTCATGCTCGCACACTCCTGTAATTTAACCAACAATTTAATAAAGATCATTCGTGATCATACATGATTCATGCAGATCACGTCAGGTGCCGGATTCCGCAACGATGAATTTTTGACACTAGTATTCACTATAACTATCAAAATAATTCATTCTCACAGTTGCGGACGCACAAATCAACAGATGAACACTGAAATTGGTGAACACTTCACAATTCATCGTTGAGGAATCAGGCCGCAGGGTACATAGTGGTAATGTATATTAGGAGATACATATTTATGTATGTAAGCAGGGAAGAATTCCTAAGTCACCAAGCTGGAGTAGTGAATTTTTTATCGATAACGAGTATAAAAATTTTAATTTCCATTGTCTACAAATAACTGACTTCAGCAAAAGATCGCTTAAATTAGACAAAAATTAATTATAAAAAGTATAAGTAAGACGCTTGCTTATTTAAAAACAAAAATCCTGATATTACAGTATAAAGGCTCAAGGCTCAGTTACCCGACGGTAATGTAATGTAAAAGTAACGTAGGAAACAGCTGATCGATATCTTAAGGCTCAGTTACCCGACTGTAATGTAATTTAACTGCAACAGTAGGAAAAAGCTGATAGATATTGTTATGTGAAAAGTAATGCAAATGGTTATAGAGATGTAATGTAACGCAACCTACTTTTCATATAAAAATATCGATCAGCTGTTTCCTACGTGGCAGTTACATTACATTACAGTAGGCTAACTGAGCCTTAAGATTTCTGACTTCTTTTTTGGTTATTGTAATTGCTAATTAAAAGAACATGTGCTAAAGTCTTGACCCAAACATTATTTTATAAATAATATCTATGCAAAAAGATGCGGATATAAATAAAATAAATAAGACATACAAATTAAATAGACATCTAATATTATCTTGTGATTAATTTTAGAAGATGATTTGTCTGCCTTGGTATTTATCGCTTATGAAGCTATTCATTTCCATAGACGTGACAGCGCATTCGCAGAAGCAGCAATCAAAATAAATGAAAAATTATTACTACAAACAATTTATTGCTATTATTATTATGTCTCATCTTCAACAACAATTATTTTGTAATTTTTCTTATTTTAAAGATTCAATGGATTTAACATTCAATGCACCAGCAGTTTAACCTTGATTATAAAGAAAATATCTTTACGATTTAGTTGCTAATTCAGATATGCTAGCTTAAAATAAAGAACAATTGAGTTGAAATTAAAAAACACCTTGTTTTTATGTTGTTGCAAAGCAACAAAAAAAAAGTTTCTCTAGTTGTCGTAAAGATGTTATTGTTGATGAGTTGCGATTACTATCATATACGAATGCAGCTACATACATTCTTGATTATCTTCTATATTTATATACATATGTATGTATATTATTAATACGTAAAATATCTCTAAAACATTCATATTCAAATTGAACTTTGAACCCGAAATAGTTTGCATTTTAGTCTCACAGTTATTCACCCCTATTCACCACCGTGAATAAAATGTGAAGTTTTTGTTCCCATGAAATTTTCATTCCCCATCAAGGGAAATTTGCTATTACGAATTTCAAGGGAAGGTTTGTTCCGCTATCAATGCGTAGTGAATATAAAAACGGGATGAAGATTTTTAGAGCTTAAAAATTAATTGAAAATCAGCAAAATTTAAGTTTAATTGTGAGAATTACAAAACTGTTTTATTTCAAATGAAATGTATTTGAGTGTAAAGTTGTTTTTTAAATATTTTAGATGCTGTGAAAAAAATTCTTTAATATCTATACCACAGCCATAAAATTTACTTCATGTAAACCAAATAGATTCACGTTCAATTCAAAAAGATGTGTTAGAGGGAATTATTGTTATAAATCGTGGAAATTATTTACTAATCTTGTCCTAAAAATAAATATTTACAACTTTTAATATATAATTGGAAGTATAGTATTAAAATTACGCGATTTATAAATTCAGTTCGATTGCAAAAGTGAACAAAACCAAGGGAAAAGTGAAAAAAACCATGTGAACAATATTATTCACAATAGGGGAGTCAAAAAAAAAGGAACCGATTTGTGGGGAAAAATTATTCACCATTGCAATTTGAGGAAAAGGGAAAATATTTCGAGGGAGAAACTGTTCACGATAGGGGTGATTAAGTTTTATTGAATATATATATTGGTTCCATTGGCTCCTTATAAGGAGATATTGGGGTACCAATGGTGTAGTGAAGCGGCCCACAACCTCTCCTGCACAACTGTCGGCGTCCCCTACACGTGGCGTACCTTGTTATTAGCTGACGAGGCTCTGACGGCCGACCATGGGCGGTATAACCCTCACAAACGGTGACGAATAAATCCAAGATCGGATGCAGAATCCCACTCAGCTACTCATCTTAAATTAAGCAAAGATTAACGAAACCCCAAGTTTATTGAGTATAGTGGGTGGGAAATCAAGTATCTCATGAGAGAGAAGCTTTTGCAACGCCAGCTTGGTAATCATCTGCGTTATTCTGAGAATAACTAGTAGCACAGGGTTTAAGGACAGATTCTATAGAAACGGGCAAAGGACTATTGCCTGTTATATTCCCATATGTACAAGGCGAATAATCTTAGCAAATTCTAAACTTGAGGTGAAGTGGTATATTCAATTCTCAATCAAATATTTTACTGAGATAATAATCAACCATCCTGCCAAGCGTTTGTAGTACTTCCCAGCAAAAATAAATATTACGTCTTCTAAAGTGCAGGCGTGTATGTTATATTTATGTATATTTATATATTTTTTTATATTTTTTTTACATGAACTTCATCCTCCCTCCCTCGCTTACAAAGATGCCATAACGCAATGAGAGAGAGAGAGAGAGAGAGAGAGAGAGAGAGGTTATGTTAGTTTAGCAGGTTTCAGGTAAGGAATAAAATGAGAATCTAGCCCACTTGGGTCCAAAAATAATGATCCCTTTGTGCTATCTGTGAGTAGGAAGAAAAGAAAGCAGAGCGAGAAGGTATAAAGGTGAAGTGGTTGAAAAAGATAGATTTGAAGTGGAGTATAATGTCACAGATGAAAGATGATAGAGGATAGAATCGGTAATGTGTATGCACACTCCACAGGGGAGATAGCGGCCGTAGCAGCCGCTGCTCCTAATATAAAGGTTCAAGTTTTTGATGCTCACCTCCCATAAAACGGATATGCTGCTGCAGGATAACCTGCAAGGAAGTGTAGTTGGGGCGTTCCTGCAGACCGGGATCACAGAATACACAGAAGTGAAGAAAGTGACAGGGAAAATAAGCTCCAATCAGGTTTTTTTAAAATTCGTGGGAAAAAGAAAAAAGTATAGTGCATTTAATACTGTAGTGTGTTACTACTTACGAATTAACACAGCTAATAAAAAGCGTTGTAATTTTATTGCACTAGAAAGAAGAATCAAAACAAAAACGCCGACAAAATTTGAGGGAAAATGAGATAAACAGAAAAATACCCTTATGTTCCGTCTCGTGACACTTCTGTATGTTTTGTGCCGGGATAGAGGCAGAGGAGATACTTAAATTATCTGAGGCTGAGAAAATTCAAAAATTGTAGACGGCGGCTGTTAGCCGACTCCCAGCCGATCGGCTTCGTTCGCTGGTCGCCGGTAATTTTTGCTGGGATCAAATTACCTACAGTAGACTGACAGCATGACTTTTTTTGTAAATTATTTTTGTATTTAAAAAATATTAATATGTCTAGCAAATGCATACATAATTACTGAAAATAACTTTAAACCATATTAATAAGGCTGCATAAATGACAAAACTGCGGTCTTTTTACTTGTGTGCCTAATTGTGCTGACCTGTAATTTACTAAAAGTCATAAATAAACAATTTATAAATTTATTTTAATACACTTTATTTTCCTTTTTGTTTCTCCTGCACTATTTGTGTGTTTTTGCTTTTTTTACCTGTGTCTAATTACAATTTGTTATTATACTTGTTTGAGTCAAAGGTTGCAGGAAATTTTTGTGCGTTAAAATCGAATAAGCGTGTGAATTTTTGAAACAAGAATTGTAAAACTACACATATGTATATACATACATATGTACATGTGCATACAATAAATCCTTTGTATTTTCTTTTCTTTTCAACTATTCTTTAGCAAACAAAAAAAAAAGTAAATCTACCTTTGTAAGGAATTTTATTGTTTTAATACCTTCAGTCCGTCCATACGTGTTGTGACCAACAGAAGGGGATTTCCGACTTTTCATTCAATTTGTGTAATTCTTTAAAATGTTTTTATTAGCCGATTCTTTTTAAATTTATTTTTATGGATTTGTATTGTTTCTATTGTCTTTTTGTTTGCTTTGTTAAAATTTATGGATTTACCGGTATTTCACACTTTTAACATGTTAACCATCAAGGAGGCAGTGGAATGAAAAATTATGCTATTCCTTCAAACGTTTAACAGATTCCAGAAATACCGAAACAGTTTTAGAAAAACTTTCAAATACATACATACAACATACTTACATATCAGAGAACAGCAATGAGTTAGACTTGTATCGAACTCTTTCAGTAGCTCGTTTTTGACACAAACCAATGATCAAACCCATGTAATTTAAATGGATTTGATCATTGGTTTGTGTCAAAAACGAGCTACTGAAAGAGTTCGATACAAGTCTACAATGAGTAGTGAAAAAGTGAGTAGAGTTGAATCATGACTTCTAATTTCATGTACTTATGCGCACTCATACTTATTGCAATGTTGTCTATGAATCATATTCACTAGACTTGGGTTGAACTCGTTCACTAGTTCATTTTTGCCACAAACCTATGATCAAACCCATGTAATTTAAATGGGTTTGATCATTGGTTTGTGGCAAAAATTAACTACTGAACGAGTTCGACCCAGGTCTAATATTCACTCGAAATTTTGAAGTTCGCATCGAACTCATTTATGACGTTGTTGATTTCGACTCTACTTAACTCAATGACTATGGGCGATGCAAAATAAGTATGATTCACAATGCGAACTTCGCATACGAACATGTTATGTGTTTCTCTGATGCTTTTTTTTGGTTTTTTGCACGAATTGAAAAACAACGCTATTTACTACTATTGTATACTACTTGCAAACTGTTTAATGACTAAACTTTTAAATAATCATACATGCATGAGTTGAGTAAGCTGAATCAATGTGAGTAGTATAAATATTTTCCTGAAATTTTGTGTCCAACAGATCTTTTTGAACTAGTTTGAGAGCGTTCGAACCAAAAGTTGTTTCAACCCTATTTAATTTACATTGACGTTTTTGACCGTACTTGTGCCCAACAGCTCATTTTATTTCAAAAGAGCTGTTGGACACAAGTCTACTGAAATTAGATATCAAACTGAGATGATTTACATTTATTTCAACCTATACTTATGAATCAATGTCATCGTGAGTATGCGTAAATCAGAGTAGTTGAGTTTAAATGATGTCTACTCACTTACATATATGTATTTAATATTTCATGAGCCAGTATGAATAGCGAAAAAACTATTCAATGCCGATCACTGATACATATGTATGTAATAAGACACTGTTTTATAATAAGATCTTAGATTTTTGGAAAGAAAATTTTAGCATACACAGAAACGAGTTATATGTATATATTATAATACGTGTATGGTACAGACCAAATGCATTAACAGAGGAATGTTAACCTGATAACATAACTGTGTTAGACTTGAAAATCCTCGAATATACGAGTATACTTCAAATTGAATTCCAGTAGAATTTTTTGCGTTTTGTGCAATCTCAGTAAAAAAAAAGAAATTGGAAGTCATTCTTAAGGAACTACATTTTCATCGTTTCCAAAAAATCGATATTTTTAATATGCAAATAATTAGCCTGAAAGCAAGTAAAATTTAATTGAATCACACAAATATTTGTAATTACACAGAGAAAACAGTGCCTACTAAATGCCTCATAAAACAGAACAAAATTAATAAGAAATCTCTATGTTTTTTTTTCAATAAGGCAATCTTATTAATTTCATAGGGAAAACCTTTTTGAAAAAATCAAGAAGAAATCTTGTAGTTTTTATTAGGTTATCATATTGATTTTTTTCAATAAAAAAATCAATAAGATGCTTTACACATAATCATATATGAACCTACTAGAATCAAGAAGAAACCCTTTTTAAAAAAATCAATAAGGCAACTTAATAAAATCAATAAGAAATCCCTATAGTTTACAATTTATAAGAAAACCTAATAGAATCAAGAAGTTTTTCTCTATGGATTGTTTTTTGGTGCCAAAAATAACGAAAATTGAGTAAAAAAAGTTATGAATAATAAGATTTCTGATGATGATTTTATGTGGTTTTCGTCTTGATAAAATTAATAAGATTTACCACATAAAAACAATAAGGAATCTCTATGAAAAAATCTTCGCTTCTTTCTGCTGGGATACATACCCCTTAGCCTAAAAACGTTTCATAGAGAAAATCTTATTGATCCTATTAGGCAGTTTTTTCTCTGTGTACTTTATAAATTTAGAAAAAGGTTTTTGTTTTAGAGAAATTTATTATCTAAATTTGTATCTGAAAATTTGAATATCATTAGAGATAACACATATAAAAATATAAAAAATTATTTTAAACTTTTTAGTGCTTTTTTTAAGTAGGTTTATTTTTTTCAAGTTTTATTTTTTAAATTTTTAGTAAGAAGTTTATATTTTTAGAAGCGTGGTCACGCTCAATTTGTCAAAATCTTCTGCCTTATCGTGGTTGGCGTATTTCAAATACGACTAGGACTGTTTGGTAATAGATTAAAGAAGTCGTCTTTAATCTATTACCAAATAGTCGTAGTCGTATTTGAAATACGCCAACCACGATAAGGCAGATTATTCTTCTTTATGCACAAAATTATGTCGTTCTAAGAGCCGAAACTCTTTTCCAAGTTTCCAAGGGGAAATTGGATAAGTAGAAGTACATATAATTTAATAATAAACTATCATGGGCGTAGCCCCGCCCACTTTTTTTGAGCACAAGATTTAGGTGTTTTCCAGAGCTCTAGGTGTGTGCCAAGTTTCCTAAAAATCGATAGAGTAGAAGCACATGAAATATAATATTAAATTTGAATAGACCACTTTTTTGAATGCAAGATTGTGTATTTTTAAGGGCTCAAGAAGTGTGCCAAGTTTCGTAAAAATTGGTGTTAAGTACAAGCACTTGAAATATAATATTAAAGTTTAATAGGTGTGGCCCCGCCCACCCACTATGAAAACAGCATTTTTTTCCGTTTTTATAGTTTATACTCGTATCTAATAATTAAATATTTCTAGATCGTTTTGTTAGTTAAAAAAAATCATCACATGCATACTAAACTTCTGCAGGATACGAAACTTAGCTTATACATATAAACAATTTTCTTTAATAACTTTTCACCAAGTACGAATGTATCTTGATTCTAAATGAAAATTCGCCTAAACCACAACAGCTTTGTTGTAAATTTACCCGTATTTTTATGACTAGAAAAGATACATAACGGGTGTTTTTTTTAGAGGTATAGAACTTCGAATTGAAATAAAACACAAGAAAATCGTTTTAATGTCCATCAATTTGGCTTTATTGGAAGGATAATTTTATGCCATTAATGTTTAAATATGATTTCGGGCATGTGGCCGCCGCGGCTGGCTCGAATAAAGCCAATTCTACAGGTCCAATTTTCAACCACTTTTTCGAGCATATGGGGCCGTATGTTGGCAATAACGCCACGAATGTTGGCTTCCAAGTCCCCTAACGTTTCTGGTTTGTTGGCGTAGACGAGCGACTTCACATATCCCCAAAGAAAATAATCCAATGGTGTCAAATCACACGATCTTGGTGGCCAATTGACAGGTCCATTCCGCGAAATTATGCGCTCATCGAATGTTTCCTTCAATAAATCGATTGTGACGTGCGCTGTGTGGCATGTAGCGCCGTCTTGTTGGAACCACAACTCATCCACATTCAAAATCTTCAAAATCTTCCATAAAGTTGATGGACAAAGCTCCAATTGCTGTGCACGGTGGCGAATCGATTCATTCGGGTCCTCTTCAACACTTTGCTCTACAGCGGCAATTGTTTCTTCGGTGCGCACTGTTCGACGTCTCTGCGGATGCGTATTATCACATAGAGTAAATGTAGTGCGAAAACGATCCATGGTTAACCGAATTAATTGCTCTGATGGACGATTATGTCGACCATAAAATGGACGGAGCTTGCGGTAAACTTCGCGAACTGAACCATTATTTTCGAAATAAATTTGCACGATTTGCAAGCGTTGTTCTTTTGTCAACCTGTTCATGATGAAATGGCAAACCAAACTAAATATTAATCACTTGACAGCTGACAAAATGGCCGCCAGTTAAAAAAGTGATGCCAACTTAAAGTTCTATACCTCAATAAAAAACACCCATTATTTGAAATTCACCATCAACATAAATTGAGTGCAATCAATGCTGTTGATGAACATTAAGTCCGCAATTGATGTACGAGTACATAAATATGTATGTACAGCTATTAGCATTTCTTCTTTTTAGGAAAAATAAAATTCTTGACTTAAGACTAGTTTTAAAGCGAAGAAAAATTAAAAGAGTTTGTTCTTAAATTGCACCACTTTCCATACAAGTTTTTTATTTTTTTCTTCTATTTTATAAGTTTTACGTGCTGTTTTACTTTTTCCCAACGATTTCCAACTTAATTGTTGGCTTCTTTTTTTACAACACATATTTGTGTACTTGTTATTTATAAGAAATAACTTTTATATGGATGATATTTAAGAACGCTTATTTGGTAGAGCCGGTAAGTTTTGGTAACATTAGCTAACGTTCGTTGTTCATGTGTGTACCAGAGGAAAAATATAATTCTAATGCTCTTATTAATGCGCGAATGTGTTCTTTATAGCTTTTTTTCCAGTTTATCACAACTTGTAGTTACGCCTGCAGTTTTGGAACCTGAACGAGTTACAAACTGCAAAAAAACACACATTCTTAAATAAATATACACATCTCGGAACACATTTTCAAAGAAATTTTTTTTTTCAATAACATGTTTTTTGAAATATTTTTAGAAAAAAAAATGCACTTACAAACACATACATATACATATGTATATAAATGTGGTCATTTAAGTCGATCCAGTGATGCACTACAAAAGTTTGAAACCGAAGTAGGTGTAATATACATACATACATATACATATAATTTGACTTGAAGTTAGATTCACAAACATGAATCAAGTTCAGTTAATTTTTTAGTATTGTGAATTTACCAACTAACCCAATTGGAAAAATCTATATGCTTTTTGGAACAGGAGTTGGGAAAATTATTTTATATAAAAGCTCCGCCTGGCGTTTACTTGCCGGTCCCAAGCCCGGATAAAGGCGGAGTGTTTCAGGTAACCGTTCAATTGAAAAAGACACATATGGTGGCGTTGGCTGATGTAGTTAGCACGTTGACTACAAAACCGAAGGTCCTGGGTTCGAGCCCGGTCTCCGGCAGTCATTAAAAATAACAACAACACGCATTTTTCTGATGTGCATCAGATACTAATCCTAATGTAACATCAGAGCGCCCTCCTTCGTTGTGTAGCAGAATCATTGGCGAAATAAAATAACCAAATGGCTACTAAACACAGCTTCAAAATTTAATACACCTCATTTGACACCAGATGGGGCTGCAACACTGCATAATCAAAAAGCGTGCAAAGAGCAGAGTTGTAAAAGAATGAAGCTTTCCTTCTTCGCCACCTGTCTTCTCTATCACTATTCCTTCCCTATCACCCTCTGTCACTATCTTCTCATCAACTAACAGGTAGCACAAAGGGATCATTGTATTGGACCCAAGTTAGATGGACTATAAATTTCACCCTTCCTTACCAGCAACCTAACCTAACCTAAGACACATATAGGCGTGTCGAAATATTGTTGAAAAATAAATATTGTCAATAATAAAATAGTTATTATGTAATAATAAAAGGTCAAATAAATGGGAAGCTCGATTTTGATTTTAGACCCATGGTTTCTTGGGCAAGCATTCTTAGAATTTGATGTAGATTACGATTTTGACAACCGCTCGGTCGAGAAAAAAATTGACCCACTCTAATGTACATACATGTTTGAAACATGAAGAGGTATTATGTATTTAAGGTGCAGACATGGGCGTATAAAGCCCATTCCGAGGGGAATTTCTGTATATTATACAGAAATATATAATTTCCATAAACGGTGTGTATATACAATCCTGCCCGCATTCATAACTTCGCCACCGAAATAATATTCATTAATTTTACTAGGACTGTTAAATGGTTAATAGTGCGCTGTTAAACTGCAAAATGGGCTCTGCTAAAATGTCAGGTTTTTGTCTCTACTAGTTAAATTTAATAATTGAAATTTATTTGCTGGTTTAGCACGTCTACATACGTATTTCATTGGCGCTGGAACCAAATCATCAGTAGACTTCAACCACAATTTTCAACAGTCACAAAGCTCTTATGCAGAGACTTTCAAAAACTATATGAGAATTCATAAAATAATAATATTTTTGAAAATCACAAAAGAAAAAAATAAGCTTAGTAGGCCTTGAAACTGATACAAAACCCAGCAAATAATTTATATTCAGGTGAACTCATTTTATTTTTCTACCAGCAAATAAATTTCAAGTATTGTATGTATACTTCTGACAATATGTCAAATAATAAATTTCTTTAAAGTTCAATTACTGTTTTATTTTTCATTTAGCCTTGTAAATACTTTTATTGTTATCCGATGGATTTCTAATTGTATAAGGATGTAGGAAAATAAAATGAGTTCACCTGAATATAAATTATTTGCTGGGTTTTGTATCAGTTTCAAGGCCTACTAAGCTTATTTTTTTCTTTTGTGATTTTCAAAAATATTATTATTTTCTGAATTCTCATATAGTTTTTGAAAGTCTGTGCATAAAGTAAGAGGTTTGTGACTGTTGAAAATTGTGGTTGAAGTGTACGAGTACTGATGATTTGGTTCAAGCGCCAATGAAATACGTATATAGACGTGCTAAACTGCCAGCAAATAAATTTCAAATTATTGTATGTCAAATAATAAATTTTTTTAAAGTTAAATTTAATTTTATCCAAACACACATTTGCAAGAATCCATTTGACTAAAAGTAAATACAAATTCCCTTTTTCTTTTCGCTACGATATCCCTCTGTCCGTCACAGGTTGTTTTATCGAAAACCGTAAGAGCTACGGACCTGTTAAAAATTAAAGGGTGTTCTAAAACGAGCAACGAAAAATGTTGTAATACACAGGACAATTAATTATATCTGTGACAATAAGCAAAAAGGGCTGAAGTCATATTTAACTGTGTGGCAGGAGAACAATTTTAAGCGTTCAAGTCCATTTTCAGAAATTTATTTCTTTTACAGTTAAATTGGGAAACGCTCTGTTAACCTTTAAGTTTAAATATACCAAAGTATAACCTAAATTAAGCTATTACTCCAAAAGAGATAAGCGGCCCTATGTATAAGAAAAAATTGGCATGAAGTTATAGATAGGGCCCTAGAAGTCTAAAAAAGATAAGTCGCAAATCATAGTACTATAACTTTTTGAAAAAAACACACAAATTAATTGAGATTTTGACCAGGGGTACTTTCGAATATGCAGATTACGGAGCTACCATTAACTTAAAATCAGCTTATCTCCGCTTAAGCACTTTTTCCTTTTTGCCACAGATACATACATATGTATGTATATAGACACTTGAAATTTTCAATATTAGTGTATTTTTAAGCTGACTACACCAATTAACACTGCAAATTCTTGAGATTTTCAAAATCGCTAAACTTAAAAAATGCTAACATTAAAAAAATGCCGGAACGAAAAATCGCCAAAATGAAAAAAGCGCTTAAATTAAAAATATCACAAAAAATAAAATAAATTGCTTAAATGCAAAAAAAAATCACCAAAAGTAAAAAAATCGTAAAAAAACTAAAAAATCGCCAAAGGCCGAACATAATCGGCAAACGAAAGTAAGCACCAAATCTAAATAAATCGCAAAGCCAAAAAAAAAACGGCAAAAACAAAAGATATTGTCAAAATATTAAAAACAAATCGTTAAATAAGAAAAACGACAAAACGTAAATATCACCAAAAGAAAAAAATCAACAGAAAACCAAAAAAAAAACCAAAATCCTAAAAAAATCCAAAACAAAAAATCGCTAAAACAAAAAGTCGCCAAAACTAAAAAATTGCCAAAACGAAAAAAAAGCACCAAAGCTACAAAATCGCCAAAACTAAAAACATTGTCAAAAACCAAAAAAAAAAAAATAATAACGAACAAAATCGCCAAAAACTAACAAATATCGAAAAAAAAAACAAAAAAATTCGCCAAAATAAAATAAATTCAGTAAAGTGTGACTTTGACTCGCGCACGAAGGGTTCCGTACATTCTGTTTTGAGCATTTTTAATGTGGCTTTTTTAAGTTTTTTTTTTTAGTTTAAATGATTTTTTTCTCGTTTTGGCAATTTTTTTCGGTTTTTGGGGTTTTTTCTTTTAATTTTGGCGATTTTTTTTCATTTTGGCGAGTTTTTTCTGTTTTTGGAGTTTTTTTCATTTTGGCGATTTTTTTTCATTTTGGCGATTTTTTTCTGTTTTAGGGTTTTTTCATTTTGGCGATTTTTTCATTTTGGCGATTTTTTCATTTTGGCGATTTTTTAATTTTGGCGATTTTTTTAGTTTTTGGGGTTTTTTCATTTTGGCGATTTTTTTTCTATTTTGGCGATTTTTTTCTTAATTTTTTTTTTTTAATTTTAGTGTTAATTGTTGTAGTCTGTATAAAAATACACTAACCTTACAAATTTCAAGTATATACAATTGTATGTATGTATGTATATTACATGGGATTTTAACATTTTTCATTGCTCGTTTTGGAACACCCTTTAATTTTTAACTCTCATGTATTTGGTTGTTGTAGCGGCCAAACGTCTACATTCTGTGTCCAAATTTCAGGTCCGTAGCTTTTACGGTTCTCGAGACAGACGGACGGACAGACGTACAGCGTAGCGAAAACAATAGGGTTCCTTTTCACCTTTGGTGTACGGAACCCTAAAAATCACGACAAAATTTAGGTCCAAATACTAAATTTAATTAAAAATAGTTAAAACGAAAGTAGCACCAGAGTGCCGAACATCAATCGGGTTCTCATACAAATGAACGCGAATACATTTATCTCGTAATTCTCTCGGTGGCCAGCTCTCATTTACATTTATACGTATTTATGTGTGTGTGCGAGTCACTCTACTGAATTTATTTATGATTGAAATAGATAAAATGTGATGTAGCGTACAAATCTTATAATTGGTTTTGACCATCTTTTATTTTTCAGCAAGCTTTTCCTTCAAGTTTTTCTTATTTTAATGAAATAGCAAGAAGTGCATTCATACATGCATACAATAAGATTTATCACAAGTACATATCGCTCGCTCGTTTACTCAAAGAATGTCATAACTCGAAATATGGAATTTTTGAGTTAATGATGGAGAATTAATCCTCATATCATTTTTCATATTGTATAAAAATTTCATACAAATATATTGTTTACTGAGCTCTTGAAAGCAAAAAAAAAAATGTTTTTTCATTAAGTTGTGTGTAAATTGAAAACTTTAAGCGCGTTTTCTGGCAAACTAGTTTTTTTGAGTTATGACGTTCTTTTAGCAAATGAGCGATATGTACTCGTATATGATAACAGCTTCATAAAAGACTTTTTAAGCTGAAATACAATCATTTATACGAGTATCTAGGTTTTAGTTTATCTTTAAGTTTAAATCATTAGTTTTTATGGATTAAAATTGAACTTGTTTAATTTTTTTATAGAGGAAGGCAAACAATTTTAGAGATTTTATAGGTACTTAAATGTTATTTTTGCTTTGTAAATTTCTTTAAGACTGTTTAAAAGAATATTTAGTTTTAAATTAAAGGTTTTATGAATCAATCGCACGTTTGTTTTTCTGCGTTTTTTTGTTTTATTTGAAGTTTTTGAAATTTGTTTTATTTTTTAACATTATCTATGTACAATAAATATGTATATAAGACCATTACACAACAATTATGCATGTATAATGACTTAAGTAAATGCTTCTACTTATTCTTCACACGAAGCATGCCTCATTCAATCTACATAAGTATTTAAAATAGAAAAGAACGAACGAACCGTTTATAACTTTAGTACGTGTAAAATTTATTGCAAAGATTCAAATTTCATTTTATGCATTTTTCTAAACAATAAATACAATAGCTTTTTCGTTTAAGCTATTTTCTATTATTTTTACAAATTGCATTGACATTGCAAAAAAAAAAAATGAAATCACGTAATTTTAGCTAACTTTTATTTACAAACAAATCAGATCTTTGATATGTACAAGTAAACATTTCCCCTGATGCGTAATTGATTTTCAGTATTTGTTTAGAAGCGAAACTATTTATTAATTTAAGTAATTTTCATATTCTTGGCTATCGAATGATTGCTGAGCATACAAATTTTTTTTAAATCATTTGCGTCAAGTCGCCATAACTATAAAAATTGATTATATTTGATGACAATGAACGGCATTATGTAATATTTTAGAGAATATTATCCATTAAATTAAACGCACGCCCAGCCGGAGCCAGATGCCATTTTTACGACTAAAATATTGTTGACATGCAAAATTTTAACGAAATCTTAACAAGTCGTTTATTAATTACTATTTGAATGGTAAGAAGCTTCGCATAATGAATCCTCTAAAAAAAAACAAATTCCTAGTAAAAAATTCTTCAAAAAATATGTGAACTTTAAATCGAATAATAAATTTCATATATGTGACCTTCTCCGAGAAAAGGGACCTAGTGTGTGAAAATGAAGTTTTGAGAAAAACGCATTTAAAAAATAAAATTTTAACGTTTTTTAACACACTAGGTCACTTTTCTCGGAGAAGGTCACATATGTTAACTTTACTTATTCTTAACCGATTTGGAAAAAGAAAAATAAATACCTATTTAAATAAAAAGTGACCTCGAGCTCGAATATTGGGAATATATACAAATTTAAATTCCACGATGTCGACAACGTTCGACTTGTCGCATACTTACACAATTTGTTTTTGTTTTGAATGTAAGTGTGCGACAAGTCCAACGTTGTTGGAAAAAAAATTGAGCCTTTTTTTTCGATGTTATCGTAAGCGACATATTATCGAAAATATACTTTTCTATGGAAATTAAAATTGTATGGGGCTTTTCATAGTTTAGAATTATCAAAATGCCAAAATTGTTGATCATTTTTAAGATACGGGCTGTAAGATTGTATCGTAAGCGACAATTTACGTACAAAAACATATTTGAATATTTTAAAAAAACTTCCTCCTGAAAAATTTAATTTTTGTCGCTTACAATTAAATCGAAAATACGACTCCAAATTATAAACGAAATAGTATTTCAAAGTGCTGCAAGAAAGTGACCCGAAAGTTATTTTTTTTTTATTTTCCAATATTTAATTTTTTTTTTTAATTAAGTTGTTTTAAAATTATTTGAATCTTCTTAATTGAGCTGACTTTTATTCTGTGCAATATCATTTTAAAAATGGCTTTCTTATAAATGTTTTGGTCGTCAAAGCCATAAAAAATGGTATTTTATCGATAACCTTCGTTTTTGAGGATATAGTCGAATTTTTAAAAATGACCAAATGGTCTACTCAAGGAAATCTACAATCTACGATATACATACATATGTATGTACATACATATCGTCACCTTAAATGCAAACGGACGTAACTACACAAAATATCGAAATGTAGTTTTTGATTGATTATGGTTTATTTTATCAAACTACATGTTCACGCAAATATTTAGACCTCTGCGATAAAAAATTACGACTTTATTAAAGAAATTCAAACGGATATGTCTACGAATGCATCTATTTTGTATTGCAAGGAACGTAACTAACATGAAAGATTCAATATATCGAGCCTTATTTTCGCTCGCTTATGTCGCTTTTTATAAGCGACATGTTATCGAAAATAGACTTTTTAATTGAAATTAAAATTTTATGGTCGTATCCATAGTTTAGAATTATCAAAATGCCAAAATTGTTGATAACTTTTAATACCTATACAGGCTGTAGGTACAATTTTATCGTAAGCGACAATTTACGTACAAAAACATATTTGAATATTTAAAAAAAAAACCTCCTGAAAACTTTAATTTGTGTCGCTTACGATAATATCGAAAATAAGGCTCGATATATAAAAATGAAATTGTTAAAAACATATACAAGTACATGTTGAATTAATGTGTTATGTCATGATATATGTTTTGTATAGTTTGAATCATAGTATTATTATGTTTTATGTTATTTCAATTTTCTCTGATTGTAATTTTCATTCCAAATAAAACTTCAACTACAAAAGGTTATGAGCCCAGGAAACTCAGAAAAATAAGTTAAAAAAAAAAAATAAAAAAACTAAAAATAAAATAAAAAAAAATTTTTAAAGAATCAAGATTCGTAAAATCAAAAATTAAGAAGCAGCATCAAGCATATCAAGAAAATGGATTTAGCGAAACACATCAAGCCTCTTCAAAATGAAATCGATTACCCAGTGTGGAAACGTAAGATGCGTGATTTACTAGATTACCAAGAAGGAGCGATTGAAGTTATCGAAGGTAAATTATTAAAGCCAATCCCATTAGAGGTAAGTGCAACAGCCGAAGAAAAGAAATTATTTAAAGAGAAAGCAGATTTGTATAGAAAAGATAACAGTTACGCGAAGTCTATGATTACCAGCGCAGTTAGTGATGAAGTTTACCAAAAGATAATGGATAAAGAAACCGCTGCTGAAGCTTGGGAATCATTGATGTTACAATTTCAAGCTAGATCAAAGGATCAACTTTTTAAAATCTGCATTGATTTCTTTCAATTCATGTGGAATTCAACCGAAGATGTGAATTTGCACATAGCAAAGCTTAAAAGTTTATGGCTAGAATTGAACACCGGTTTAAAAGAAAGGAAAGAAAATCCGTTACCAGATGTACTGTTGGTATGTAAAACTCTTCAAATTCTTCCCAGTAAATATGATACTTTTAAATCAAGTTGGATGCTTTTAACCAAGAATGAAGAAAAGAATTTTGATGAGATGTGCGCACAATTATGCTTATATCGAAGAAATTTCAAAGATGTAAATGCTGTAACAAATGATGAAGCGTTATTGATAAATAATTTTAAGAAGCCGTCAAATCCATCAAGTAACAAGGTAAATAAAAAATTTGATAAATGTAATTATTGCACTATGAAGGGTCACTGGATACGTGAGTGCAGAAAATGGATCAGAGATGACAAACCATCAAAAGAAAATAATGGTGAAATTAAGTGCGCATCCCACCGAATTCTTCCATTAATTTGTGATGAAGTTAATGAAATAAAAGATTTTTCAAATGATTGGTGGATAGATAATGGTGCAACTCGTCATGTTACAAATAATAGAAGTTTGTTTAAAGTATTTGAAAAATTTAAGGACCCTTGCAAAATTAAGGCTGCTGGTAAAGAAATTTTGGACGTTGTTGGTAAAGGTACTATTGAGATTCATTCAAAAGTAAACAACAAAGAACTTGTATTTGACCTCACAGATGTTTGGTTTGTTCCAAATATTTCAAGAAATTTATTCTCAGTGTTATCAGCTCAAGACAAATTAAAGAGCAGCCAATTTAACTCTACAGCAACAAAATGCAAACTTTTAATGAAGAATGAGGTTTTACTAGTTGGTCATCGAGAAGTTGGAGGCACCCTATATAAAGCAGATATTAAGCCAGTAATTCCTAGAACAATTAACGAAATCAATTCCACTGAAGATAATAATACGTTACAATTATACCACGAGCGATGGGGACATCAAGATAAACGGCATGTACAACAAAAATTGAAGGCAGAACTAGGTTTTAATGTAAAATTAGACAATACATTTTGTGAATCTTGTGTTTATGGGAAGTTTCATCGTCTTCCATTCGGCACCAGAGAAAATGCCAGTAGTGCAGGCGAATTGATGTCAGCAGATGTATGTGGACCTTTTCCAGTATCTTTTAGTAAAAAGAAATATTTAGTAATTTTTAAAGATTCATACACTAAATATTGCTTTGGATATTTTTTGAAAGAAAAATCAGAAGTGAAGGATGTACTGAAAGAAGTTTTTGCTCTTGCTAAGAACCAACAGAATCCAATAAGAGAATTTTTAAGTGACAATGGAGGTGAGTTTGATAACTTTGAAGTTCGTAAAATTCTTAAAGAATATGGAGTAACTCAAAGATTAACTGCTCCATACACACCACAACAAAACGGTTCTAGTGAACGAGAAAACAGAACAGTCATCGAGATGGCACGAACATTTAAGTATTCAAATAAGAATGTTAAATTTCCTGAAGCTTTATGGGCTGAATTAGTTCGTACAGCCATATATATTTTAAATCGAACTCGTAAAACGTCTATAGATAATAAAAGCCAGCATGAGTTATGGTTCCGAAGAAATCCAAGAATAAACCATTTGCGAATAATTGGAAGCCAATGATATGCCCATGTTCCTGATCAGAAGAGAAAGAAAATGGATTCCAAAGCAATTAAGGGTTATTTAATCGGTTACGATACAGAAGAGCGTTATAGAATTTATGTTCAAGAAAATCACAGTTTAATTTTATCTAGAGATGTCAGATTTAGTGAAGACCTAATACATTGTGAAAATTCAAAAGTATCTAAAAGCACGAGTAGTATTTTGGATAATAAAAGTAAAGAAGTGAAATTACAATTCAAAAGTTATGAAAAGCCCATTAAAGATTTTCTGGAAGAAAAAGAACATAATCAATCGTATACATCAGAAACAGACAACAATATAGATTGTGATTCTCAATCAATTTCACATGGAAATAATTCTGTTTCCATAGAAGATAATGAATTATTCGAAGAGTGTATTGAAGACGATTTATCAGAACAAACTGATTTTTATGGGTTTGAACAAAATAAACGGAAGCGATCATTAAGCGATGAAGACGAACCAATAAGCAAACGACTAAGAGATCGAACTTTGTTGCAGAAATCTAGATTTGATGATTATGTTATGGCAGCACAAGATTTTATTATTCAAATTGAAACTCCAATGAATTACACCGATGTAATGAATAGTGCTTATAAAGAAGAATGGCTGAAAGCAATGAACTCCGAGATCAGTTCTTTAAATGAAAATCATACTTGGAAAATAGTTGATCTACCAAACAATTCCAAAGCACTTCCATCAAAATGGATTTTTAAGGTAAAAACAAATCCAGATGGTACTGTAGACAAATTTAAAGCAAGATTAGTCATCAAAGGTTTTATACAACGTAAAGGTGTAGACTATAACGAAACGTTCAGTCCAGTCGCTAAATTAGGAACAATTAGGGCTGTATTAAGCATAGCTGCGAGCCAAGACATGCATCTTGTACAATTAGACGTTTCTACAGCATTTCTTTATGGTAAACTTGAAGAAGTCATTTTTATGAAACAACCCAAAGGTTTTGATGACGGCACTAATAGAGTATGAGAATTGAAAAGAAGCCTATATGGACTGAAGCAAGCCTCACACTGCTGGAATCGTAGATTTGGAAATTTCTTACTGAATCTTTGTTTTAAGGCTAGTGAAGCTGATCCTTGCTTATACATGAGAAATAATGAAGGTAAAAAGTTAATACTTGCTCTTTATGTAGATGATGGTCTAGTAGCTGCCACAGATCCCAAGGAACTAGAAACATTTTTATATGAATTGAGAAAAGAGTTTAAGTTAACAACAAGAGATGCTAACTATTTTTTGGGACTGGAAATAAAAAGAAACGATAACGGAATAATTATTAGTCAGGAGGCGTACGCAAGAAGAATTCTAGAAAGGTTTGGATTCTCAAATTGTAGATCAGTTACATCGCCAATGTTAAAAGAAGAAGTTTTCGAACCAGGGAAAGAAAGTGAAAGATGTTCTGAATTTCCGTATAGACAAGCAGTGGGAGCCATCATGTATTTAATGTTAGGAACAAGACCAGATTTAGCTTACAGTATCGGTTTCCTATCGAGAACGTTAGAAAATCCTACAAAGGATAATGTTATTCGAGTGAAAAGAGTTTTTCGCTATATTTCTGCAACAGCAATGTTCGGTATATTTTATAACAAAAAATCAGATCAAAAGCTTACATGCTACAGTGATGCAGATTTTGGAGGTTGTAGTAAAACAGGAAGATCTACAACTGGCGTACTTGTGAAGTTTGCCGGAGGCGTCATTTCCTGGTCAAGTCAAAGGCAAACAATGGTAGCTATATCGACAACAGAAGCGGAAATCGTTGCACCTTCAGAAGCAACAAAAGAAGTAATTTGGATCAGGCGTTTATATGCTGAATTAATTGGTTTAGATGATACTCCAATATTACAAGTTGATAACTCCGCTGCTGTTCGACTAGCTCAAAATCCTGAATATCATAGACGAGCAAAACATATAACTTTAAAGCATTTCTTTGTACGAGAAAAAGTTAGTGAAAGTCAGCTAAAAGTTCTACAAATTTCTACAGAAGATCAATTAGCCGATTTAATGACAAAACCGTTGCAACCTACAAGATTGAAGATGCTCTGTAATAAAATCGGACTAGAAAGCTTTATCATCACATAACAAGGGAAAGTGTTGAATTAATGTGTTACGTCATGATATATGTTTTATATAGTTTGAATCATAGTATTATTATGTTTTATGTTATTTCAATTTTCTCTGATTGTAATTTTCATTCCAAATAAAACTTCAACTACAAAAGTACATATCCACACTACAAGTAAATTTCGAAGAAAATGTTCAAGAACACTTTATTATTATTGATTTTGAAACGTTTTCTGTTTCTCCTGTAAAATAAAATATAAAAATGTAGCTACGTCCGTTTGCATTTAAGCTGACGATATGTACCTTTTTATACAAATATTTTTTCCATTGTAACATAGTGTAATTGACATTCCTTTACCAGTGCAGTTCGCTAAATTCCTAATTTTCTCATAAATTCATTTTTTTTTTTAATTTCATAATTTAGTAACAACAAAATGTAATGAAAAATTAATTAATTTACTATCTAGAATAATGTGAACTGAACTACTAATATTTATTAATTTAAAAAAGCAATTAAGGGAAGTATGAAAAGCTTTATGGAAGCAAAACGACTCTTGAAACATCTTTTCCCCGATTTATGGTTGTACGGAAAATAAAAAAGCATCTTTACGCCAATATCATTCATTGAACTTTCGAAGGTTAAACACAAGGACATAGAAATACATCAATGTTAAACTAAAAAAAAAATTAATAAATTTAATAAAGGAGAAAAAAAGAAATAAGACAGAACAAAAATATATTAAAGCAAAAAAAAAACTTAACGATCGCCAAAACCATTGATCTTCATTTGAATGCAAACTGGTGCATAATGCAGAACACAAGAGCAAGAGATGAATAAAAACAAACAATTCACCAAAATAAAACTGGTTGAACATGTTTAAGGGAACCACCGCAATGATAAGTTGGAAAATCAGCAGTTAAAAAAGGCAGCAACAAGAAAAAAAAAAGAAAATCATGTACGCAAGCAATAATAAAACAGTCAGTCAGAAGCCCAGAAATGCAATTCAGTGATGACAAATCTCTAATTATTTAACAAACAAAAGAATATAAAGAAATTTTCGGCATATCATTTAACTATTTTAAGGGGACCTATTATGTAGGTGCTAGAAAACATTTAAATGGAGGAAGAAACATGGTGTCACTTGATCTTTCCAAAATATTTGATCGTTTGAATCGTAATGTACAGCAGGAGCTACGTCCAAGCCATATGTACAATGTGGAAACTTTTATAAAAAGCTTTTTGTGCTTTTACACCAACGAGCGCAGAACAGCCAACTAGATCTCAGCGACAACAATGCTTGCTCTTATTTTGCAAAGAAACTAGAACAAATTTAAGAGCTTTCAAAGCTGTTTACCTCAAATGCAAATATCACAGCATGTGTATTTGGACGTAGCTGATGTAAAGCCTTAAGCTTCAATTAGACGTAACATAGCCATAACGCCATAGCCATAACCAAACCAAAATTCAATTGATTTCTATGGCGAGAGTGAGAGTGAGAGAGACTCGCCATAACTCTCACCATAGAAACCAATTGAATTTTGGTTTGGTTATGGCTATGGCGTTATGGCTATGTCACGTCTAATTCAAGCTTTAAGGCTCAGTTACCCGACGGTAATGTAATGTAAAAGTAACGTAGGAAACAGCTGATCGATATTTTTATATGAGAAGTAGGTTACGTAACATTACATCTCTATAAACAATTACATTACTTTTCACATAACAATATCGATCAGCTGTTTCCTACTGTTGGTGTTACTTTACATTACAGTCGGGTAACAGAGCCTTTACTCCAAGGCTTTACTTTTAACCCCATTTTATTTATTTTACATATATAGTAAAAGTGTTGTGAGGAATAAATAAAACTCAAAAAATAACTTTTATTTTATGAGGAAAGAAGAAATAATGCCCCTTATTACGAATTGGGTCGTCGACGTCACATCAATACAACAATTGACTATTATCAATATGCTCCATTAATTTACAAAGCCTTAGAGATTAGCAAGAGATTGTCAATATACAAGTGACAATATTTATTGTCGTCTTGATGTGAATGGCGTCGTCGATTCACAATAAGGGAAGTGATTTAAAAAGTAATTTTTAATATGAAACTTACGGTTATACGGTCATTGCTTTATTACAACAGAGCCATAACTAGAGCTGGGTCCAACTCGTTCATTTTTGTCACAAACCTATAATCAAACCCATGTAAGGCTGAGTTTACATCTGGCATTTCTTGTGTGCCATTTGCCCAAAAAAGCGTAACCAAATAATTACTAATGAAAAACTGTTTGATTCAGACATATATTTATTGATTTAAACAATTTCCAATCATGTTGGATTCTATAAAATTGTGTATTAGTTATGTATGGAACTATTTAACTTAATAAATGCATGTCTGAATCAAACAGTTTTTCATTAGTAATTAGTGGTTACGCTTATGTTACGCTTGTGTGGCACATGGCACACAGATGTAAACCCGGCCTAATTTAAATGGGTCATAGGTTTGTGGCAAAAATGAACGAATGAACGGGTTGGACCCAATACACTCCCCGGAATGAAATTAAAATTTTATGAGCCTACCCATTGGTTAGAATTATAAAAATGCCAAAATTATTGATAACTTTTAACATACAGGCTGTACAATTTTATCGTAAGCGACAATTTATGTAAAAAAACATACTTGAATAGTATTTTAAAAAATCCTTCTCCTGAAAACTTTAATTTTTGTCGCTTACGATAAAATCGAGAATAAGGCTCGATATGTATGTACATATGTATGTATGTATGTAAATTCTGTAACTTTACTACTGCTTTTTAATCATAGACAATCTAAATAATGACCGTTGACAACACTTCTTTTATGAAAATGAAAAAATTACTTACAATTTCTTGTTTGATTCTTTTTTATGGGTTTCCTTTTTTATCTCTTCTTTAACCAGGAAGCAAAAGCAATATTTAACGTTGTCCTGTATTCTGCATTTAATGCGTACTCGTTCAAACATAGGCTCCAATAAAATTTAGAGATACTACAAGTTGTTTTAATAATATGAATAATTTACCTCCATAGATAAATACACTACGTGCATATCAATACATACATATGTATGTAGGTACTGATGTATGTGTGTGTGTCCTTATGTGCCATGCATCTGCCTATTTTTGCACATTTTTTATTTTTTGACACAAATTTTTACACTTCATAAAATCAATTGCATACTTGTTTTACAAACATCCACACATATATTTTTACACACTTTTGTTAGAAAATCAGCAAATTGCGATCTACATTATTTTTAACCAAACAAAAACATCAATAAATTCCTACTAATTTTATATTTTAATTATTATTGTTTTAAAATGCGCGTACGATCCCCATAGTTTTTAGCCGAATTAGTATACTTTTCCCCAAAACAGTCAGAATTGCACTAAACAAAAACAAGAACAAACATTTTAAAAGAGATCGAGTTGTAATTAGTGTTGCCAGAAAATCAAAAGTCGAGGAATTGAAAATCGTAATTTTTAAGTAAAATCGCAAAGTACTGGCTTTTAAATAGCACACTAGAAGATAAAACCTATACAATCCGAATATGAATTCGCCTCAGTTATTAAGACAGGTCAAGAGCTCTTTATAAGGTCAATGTAATTTTACAAAAAAAAAAACAACAGAAATTTTAATTTCCTACAAACAGAAAAAAGCGTGCAAAAAAGCAAATTTGTAAAAGAATGCAGCTTTCCTTTATCTCTTCCTTCACCACCTGTCTTCTCTATCCCTTTCCTAGAGAAGTTAACACCTAGTAATAATAGTAGGCATATCTTAAAACAAAGGTACGCGTAAGTCAATGATGCGCAAATACGACAACAACGCTATCATTAATAAAATTCCGCGAGAAATTTCTACCTTTTCCAACTATAGTTTCTTTTTTGTTTCCCCTATTACTTGCTATTGCTTGACATTGTTCCGCGGGAAAAATTAATAGCAGAGTTTGATGGCCTATTTCCCAACTGCGAAAGAAAACTTTCGATTTACAATTTATATTGAAAACAACAATAAAATATGAAAATTTGTTTTTGTTTTCAATATAAATTGTAAGTCGAAAGTTTTCTTTCGCAGTTGGGAAATAGGCCATTATTCATGATTGCCCTTAATAAAATTCCGAGAAATTGATACCTTTTTCAATTAGAATATTTTCGTTTTCCCTATTAAGCCTGATACTCTGTTCAACATTTCACGCGAAATGCTGTCAAAACACATATAAAAAAAATTGGCACGAATTGTGCATGAAAAAATGTTGCAGAAATAGTACTCTGTTTATCTTGTGTAAAACATTTGAAATGTATCTTCAACATTTTAATTTTTCATGCGAAATAAGTAGAGTGCCACTTGTTTCGTGTGGAATTTACAACAAACACACGGGGTGTTTCTACAAACATAAGAAATTGTAGCATAGTTTCAGGCCTAGTTAATATTGTTTACATGTCAAATTTTTCGTATGAAATAATCAATGTTGATAAACATTTTTCGCAAATTTGAACAGAGTACTATGCTTTACTTGCTATTGTTTGAAATTGTTCCCCGGGAAAAATTTCTCTAGGAATTTTTTACATGATTGCCCTCTGCTTTGTACACACAAAAACTACAAATTCCGGAATAATAAGGGGAATAATAGGACCATACGATTTATATTCTGGCAACATTGCTAATAATTAAATCTTAATGCTATGTTTAGACGACGAGTTGAATCACCTGCTTCGCTCTCTGAATCATGTTTATGAATCATGCTGTTTAGACTACGCATTCGTGCTTCGTGTGCATCGTGCCAATTTAGTACTTTTCGTACTAGATTTAGAGTTTTTTAATTCATAACAGTGCGGAATTTTTCAAATTGTTGCATTAAAAAGAAATTAGTGCCTTTTTTTGGTGCTTTTCACCTTTGATTTTAGTGCGTTTTACAAATCTACTAAATATTAATTTGTTAAAGTGTGGTGGCTTTATTTTCACTTTCAAAAACTATCTGCTTTCACCCCTTTTAGACATGCAAAGTTTCCTTTGCAGAATGTTAATTCAGCTGCGTGAAATACAAAGGAAGAAAAACTTTCTCTTTCACAGTTAGAAAAAAGAAAATATTTCTAGATATTACAGAGGATACCATACACGTAATAAAATAACTTAATTACAATAATCGAATCTACTAACCACTAAGGGAAGCAATGTATTGCTTTCTTGATAACGGTGCTTCCAAAAATGCTTCTGAAAAGTAATAACGTAAGGCTCTCTAACAAAGTGGACAGAAGTAAAAAAAAAATTTAAACCAGTAACTTTTCCACTGAGTACATAAAAACTACACATTATTGCTTCTGTAAAACGAATTAGTAAAGCAAAAAATTAACGGCTTTTTGGAAACTGAATGCATTGCTTCTAGCTGGCTTACAAAAACTCTTCTGGGAAGCGGTAATTTTTGCTGGGATGTTAAATTGAAGAAATAGAACGAAGTATCAGAAATTTAAGGATACATAAATGGACAAATTTGCTCAAAACTGATCAATTTTGGATTGAAGTTTATAATTATAGAAATTCAACTTATCATAATCCATTTCTAATACTGTCAATATTTTCTCAAGACTATAAACATTACCATGTTCAAATGTTGTAGTAGAAATGACTTTTAGCGCTTATAAATATTTTAAAAGTAAGTTAGAAATACAATAATGATTTTATAAATCAAATTGTTTCATTCATATAAAATACGGTCTAAAAAGAAAAGGCTTATGTTGTTCAGAATGTAACATACTGAACCATGTTCATGTAAAAATTAATTCAGACGAAACACCTAAAAATCTAATTGTTTTATTAAAACAGTTTTATGGCCAGAGGAAAAAGATGAAACTGCATTTCCTGAAACGAGGAGTATAATTCTCGTTGATCATCTTTTGTTAAAATAGTACACCATAATTGGAGTGTCTTCCCAAATGAACTTCAATTATTTTCCTACTCATATTCTACTTATAAGCAAAATCGGAATATGGCTCGATATATGTAATTGAAATTATTACAAAAACCTATGAAATGTAGTAAATTTAAAATTGTAGTTAACTTAAATTTTTAATTTTTACTAATTCAGTACATTTATAATTAGCCATATGGGCTTTCTTTGTATTGCAAATAAATAGATAAATATAAAAAAACAAATAAAAATATATTTATGTACATACATACATATGTACATATATACGAGTACTTATTTCATTTAGTGTTTTTTTATGAACACACAGTGCTTTTTGCTCTGAAAAAGTTGGCATCACTGTTCGCGTGGCATTTTTTTATGTATATTCACACAAACATACGTATCATACGACATACACATATACCTATTTTGTTTTGATAGCTAGTTCAGATAAAGTGGCGATTAACTGCGATAAAAGTTAGAGAAGATACCAATTTTACGTGCTTCGCAAGTAGATTCATATTGAATCTACTTGATTCGCTCTCATAATTTTGTATGGCGAAGCAAGTGGATTCGGTCATGATTGGGGCGTGAAGCATGAATAGAGAGCGAAGCACGTACCGTCTAAACATAGTATAAGAGATCTGCTGCACTCTTCATTAAATTAGAATGCAGCCAGATGTAATTTTTCCCATTTCTGGGATTTAATTTTTGGAAATTTTTTATAACAAAAATCTTTGCATTCAGTAGAGGTATATGCCAAACATATCGCTTCTTTGTTGCAACATAGAAATAATTGATAACGCAGAAAAAATTGTTTCATTACATATATGTACATATCTAATCTTTTATAAAAATTTCATATGAAAGTCTTTTACACGCATCTTTTTAGAAAATATAATATTTTTATATCTTCATCGAGTGGTATGGAAATTGAAAACTTAAAACTTTTTTTTTTTTGAGTTGTCTATGTTGCAATAATGGAGCGATATGTATATATTTTTATTATGAACAAACACCTCACCAAATATTACACCTTCTGAGTTACATGAGAAAATATGCTTAAATTTAAGTTCATATATTTTATTTTCTTAATATATGTAAATAAATAAAGGATTGTATTTCATATAAGTATGTATGTATGTATGTATGTATATGGTAACAATAAAAATATCAACTTTATAAGTTTTATCATTATAGATTTATATATGTATATGTATTTAAATGGCTTAATGAGAGCGTGCTATATCTGAAAAGAAATTCAAAATATCTTGTATATTAAATTCTAAACTGATCATTGAACCGGCATAACACTTTTGTATACGTTCTTCTAGGAACTTGTATTGCACAATGAATTCCTCTTGCATGGCATGCCACACAACTTGCAAAAGGTTTTCCTCTTCGCACAAATGTTTTTCGACCTTTTTGTAAAGATTTTCCAAACCTTTTTTCACTTCACGTGCCGGATACTGGCTAATTACCTTACGTAATTCCTGCTTCGAAAACGCCATTTGATAACTGATTTCTGTCTCCTTAACACCTTGTGCAATTTTTTGCTGAACACCTTCAAAGAAAAGCTACAAAATTTTATACGTGTGATTATTAACAAACTGTATTTTACATCAGAATTAATAGTTATGTATTCAGCTTACGTTTAGTTTTTCCAAAGGTCTACCAAAATACTGTATAACATAATTTGTTAGTGCTTCGTTGTATCGGGACTTGGCTTCTTTCTTCAATTCATCTAAGCTGGGCACTTTTAAACGAGCTAATAGCGAATACATATGATGATAATTTTCCATGCGCACCACTTGTACTGGAGTTTTTGGATGATCCTTAGCATGTGTATTAATACCTTCGAATATGGCGTTTATTAATTGTATATACTTTTCGCCATCTGTGCGGCGAGTGGATTTCCTAAAGAAATCCTCGGTTGTTTGAGAAAAATATTCGAAATTTTCTACATAAGGTAATATGCCGCATTTCGAGCGTTTGGGCAATTTCGCATCACGTATCGATTGCAATTGCTGCTGCATAAAACGATCGAAGTTGCGCTTGACATGAACTAATACTGACGCAAAAGTCATGCTTAAAAAGGAATGTGTATCTTGGGCGGACATAACATGCTGATTTAAACGTTCCAACACATAAAGGGAATAGCTAAATGCGAAATAAATTAAACACATACATACATGTATTTATATTCACGGCCTGATATTTCTGATAATGTGTATATTAAAAATACATACTACATGTAATTAAATAGAAATAATTGAAGAAAATTGAACTGCGTAATGTAATAGCTGGCAAAATAATCATATTATGATCACAAAAAAAATATTTTACTCATGTATGGCCTTGTATTTTAAACTCACGTTCATTCAAGCTTACGCCAGTTCAAAGTAAAAATTTATTTCTTTTGGAATTGCCGAATTGCTTTCCAGAATTTTCCAATTACACTTCACATTTTAACAACGTAATAATTAAGATAAACTCACTCACTTATGCTGAACTTTTTCTTTTTTAATATCATTCACGATTACGGTTAACACAATTTACTATCACGCCTAAATATTATGACGAAAGAAAGATAAACTGTCACTCACTCACTCACGCTGAACTTTTTCGCTTACGACTGACACAATTTAATAACGACTACACCTGATCATTATTCATTTAAACAGAGTGAGTGATCTATATCTCCAATAAACACTTAAAAAAATCTTTAAGGTTTTTTATGTAAAACGTTAAACCTTTTATACTTACAAGCAATCAAATCTTTCAAAACTTTGTATAAAGGTTATAAGTTCATGCTCCAGACTACCAAATAAAGCATTCATTAATTTGCGAACTTCTTCATTTATTTGGCGATCAATTTTCTTTTGAGGAAATTGAGCTGCAATATTGAAAAGTAAAATAAACATATGGTATGAAACAAAATCAATGAGAGTAGTACCATCTCCAGCTCCGGTAGTTGATGAAGGTGACAGCAATATAGATTGTGACATATCAATACTCTTTTCCATCACTTCCAAATTACCGGTTTTAGTTGCTGGACTAATGACATCCATTTGAAAAAAGTTTATACAGAATCTTTGCTCTTGCAAAGCAATGGGCTCTAATTCAGCTAAAACTTTTTCCAGAACCGCATCAAAACGTTCACGATCAGCTGAGTCCACACCAGGGCCCCATTGATCTTTATTCACTCCTAAAGTACCATGAGCAACAGATGTGACCGCTGACTTCTTAGACGTAGAAGACGTGGAAATATCTAAATCTTCTCGAGAGTTACGCAACTTTTCCGAAATTTGCAGTTTAGCCTTTAAAATAATAAAAACAAAAATAAGTTGTAAGAAACATTTATCACTACTACTCACACTCACCAATGTAAAAAAGTTTCTAATATCACGCTCATAGATTTTACTTAAGGATTTTGTGTAGACTGCTGTAAGACCATCATACTTTGCACGATCCATGGCTTTTATCCAATGCATTAATTCCGTATACGGAGTTAGCTCATGGTGAACAGATGAGTGATTTGGCAGCACCAGTTCTGTGCTCGATAATGGCATATCACCAATTTCATTGGACAAATGTATGAATAAACAATTGAGGTGCTTTATCACAGGCACTAGAAAATTCTTTTTCCAGCTTTCAAAACGTTTCATTTGATCTCGTACAGCTACCAAACGCTGCAGCGAAGGATCGATATCACTATTTAGGGCCTGCTGCAAGCTCTGGGCGGCCACTATGGCCGCTTTGCGACCTTCTTGCGTCTTTAAGTCCGGTGCTTGCAAAATTTTTTGATAGGACACTGGAAAGTCTAACTGGGTCTAAACATATGAAATGTGTTATAACTTTTGTTTAGAAAAAAAAAATATAAGCCAGGGGGTCTACTCTGTAATTCGAAACATAATATACAAATTCGAAGGAATTTTCTTTCGTTTCGAATTACAGAGTATACCCAAAGAAATTTGAGATGAGGCGCATGGTAATTTTATCGTATTGGGTTGTGTTTCTTATATTTGAATAATATTAGATAATTTAACAAAATTATTCACCTTTTATCATTAGAAAATATTTGAAGTTCGTAGTTATTGAATAGTAGATAAGGGAAAAAGCATTTAGAAGTAAACTGTCTGTTCATATGTTTAGAGTTCATCATGAAATATACTTTAATTAAACAAATCAAACAAATTCGACAGCCGCGGAATGTGCTTTGTAATTAATTAATAATTAAGTCAAAAATAACTCAGGCACTCATCTCAAAAAGTATGTGTAGAATAAACTTACAATAATTTGACTTAATTCTTCTTTAAGTTTAATATTGTTATTATTGGCGACTTTAATCATTGCATTTTTACCACCAATTTTTTCCATTGTTTCCTTGACATGGCCCAAAATTTCCTCATATGAATCTAGGCGTTCTTCAAACTTATCAGCTTCGCCAATAGCTTTATCTATGTGCTCCATTAACATCATAACTTGCTTTTCGGAAGCTAACACAGATTGCATATTCGCCTAAATAAAAAGCAAAGTAAAGTAGGAAAATGGAAAATTTTAAATTGCCATAAATGTTTAAGACTTACGCCATCCAAATCATGCAACTCTTTAGACAACTTTTCAATTACTAATTCGGCATCCTTCACAGCATAATCACATTCATTAAATAGTTTTGACAATTCATTAGCTTCTTTGTCTGTCAAAGCTGTAAATTCAGTGAATTCCATTTCCTCTTCATCTTCGGTTTCTCCATCATTTTTGCGCATGCCGTCGCCTCCACTGCCATCCCGTACAGCTGAAGAATCTCGAATACTACCACCACCAGAGCTCTCAATACTCATTAATTTCTCTGGGGATTTATCAATTAACCAGGTTGTCGGTACATTTCGAAACTCTGCTTTAGCACCACGAGCATATTTTTGAATTTGTTTGTACAAAACAGCAAAAAAGTTTTGTCGTTCATGCAAATTAAGAGCATACCATTTGTAGAGTTTTTCAACTTGGACATCGAATTCATGAATATCAAACTGCTCACTCCTACCGTCAATCCATTTGATTTCGTCCAATTGCCACACACGTTTCTTCTTGTAATCACCATCTTTTTGTTCGGCTTGTTTGACCAGGCAGACGGTTACTAGTGGTACGGGTGGCGGAGTTGTTACAACACATAAATAACAGGCCCTTTTCTTTTTGAAGGTTTTGGTTACTGTCACTACAGATAGCAGTCGTTCGCCGCACCCATTATATAGTTCCTTTTGTAGAATGTGTTTAATATTGGCCAAAGAACCAATTGATAACATTATGTTGTATAAGTATTAAAATGAAGGTTTTACAGCTTGTGCTTTAATATTTCTGATTTATTTCTCAATAATAATTTCATTGATGACGCCTCTAACAAAAATTAAACAAATTATTTTTTTCTTCCAATTATCAAAATACCAGCTGATTTCATAATTTCGAGCATGCCAGATTTCAGTTTCAGGAAATATATATCGCGCCTTTAATTCAACAACATCACAACTCATAAAAAACTAGTTTTACAGAAAACAACATGTGTATAAAGTTTCAAAAAAGTACATTGGGAATGTTCTTATAATGTACACAAATTTCAATACTATATCAGATATTCATTTAACCAAAACAGACTCCCGCAAACGTTGCATTTTATACGTTTAAGCTAATGCACTTGGAAGTGATATGAAACACATAAAGCAATGCCTGGCAACTCTGCTTATTGAAAAAAATCTTGCAAAACGAGACTCGTTCTGCAAAGGGCTGCTACCAGTGCTGCTATATATGATGATTTGACGTCATTTCGACGATTTTTTATAACAAATTTCCCAATATGACGATTAAATATTATAAAATGGATAATTCTTGTATGAGAATTTTTTGACGATTTTTTTTTTGAAAATTGAGACGATTTTTAGGAAAAATTGCCAACACTGGCTACATCACTTGTCAAAATCTGCAAGTATTATTCTTTTTTTCAGAAGCACAGCATGTAGGTCTGGATAAGATTTTATTGAAAATTTTTTAATTTGAATTTTTATTTATCATCCAGTTCTCAAGGAAACTTAACAAAAAAATGTTGGTTAAACATATTGCTAAACAAGGACTCTTGTTGAAGAATGGTAAGTTCAATCAACAGAATGGTTAAGTGAAAACTTGTACTAACCTTAAAAATTACATAACTAATACATGAAAAATGACAGTAATATATGGTAAACTTGTTTAATTTCTTTTAGTGGGTGCTTTGTCCCGTGCGTCTTACCATGGGAGTGGCATTAAGGTGACCATGAATGACATGCCCGTGCCCCAAGGCGATTGGAAAGAAAATTATACTCGTCAAAATACCAAGTACAATGCCATTTTATTGACCGGTATTACTGCTTTAATCAGCACCATTGCTTTGGTAATTTAAAAATCATATAATAATCAGTGTCTTTATTAACGAATGTTTTATTTTTAAGGTCAAATCAACCGGAGTCATTCAATTCAACTATAGCCCCCCTTCATTGGATTAAGTGTCTACTAGTTTGCTATGTTCAAGCTTAATATAAATAAGGCTTATGCGAAAATTCGAAATGGCTTGCAATAAAATAAGGAAATAAAACATTACTCTTGTGTGTTTTTTTTTATTGTTAATATACAGGTCCGTCGTCTAAATTGTCATCCTCTTCGTTGTATGCTTCCCCATTGTCGAAATAACTATTACCGTAATCGTTTTCATCATCCATTTCATCGTCTGCTACCTCTTCATTTTCCTCTACCTCTTGCTCGGAATCCGAGTTGGCTTTATTTTCCTTTTCCTTGTCATTTTCATTCAGCTCTTTTTCTTCAAGCTGCTTCAAGCGATCTTCAATATTACCTGGTTTTGTCTTTTTAACATCCTTGGCATTAGATGCAGTTTTTCGTTTCCTATTGCTAATTTGTAATTCGGCTGGCATTAATGTCCAATTAAATTCTGCCTTTGGCTTCAACTTGTTTGCTTCTGAATCGTTCTGAAATGGTTTTTGAATTAAAATAAAATTCACAAAAAACACAAGCCTTATTACATTTTTTTGGCTATAACTTAATACGGATTGGTTTATTTTACTTTTTTCCGAAGTCTGAAGGAAATACGGAGAATCTCGCATATGATTGAGGAAGTGTTCTTTCCATAATATCTGATAGCTTTGCGCCGATGTTGTCTGGAAAATGTACATACGAATATCTTTTATTTTTGGGAATATATAAGGCTTTACTATTACCTCCAGAGTTACAGGCTTCGACATTAAGGGTGGATATGTCGGCGGAGGCGCCGTTTGCACTTGAGGCATATCCTTTCCAGCACATCCTAATGACTGCAGTTGTTCTTGTGTAAGAGATCCGGTTTTGCCTCTGCCTCTTCCAGCCATAGTATATTTTACTTGAACCTTATCGTTATGTTAATTCTTAAGTTTAAAAATCTAATTCATGTTCAAAACTTTTCTAAAACATTTTCAATCAAACAAACACATGCTGTTTTTATGGGCTTTGCAGACTTGTTGTTTTAACCAAGGCGAATTATGTTATGAATTCGCCTTGGTTTTAACAAATGTCATTTTTCTCTCTCTCTCTTCCGACTGTAGTATTAGTGTTGCCATTCGGTTCGAATTAGAAAAGGGGAAAATCTGATGCTTTAACAGAAAATTTGAACGCATAGGTCGAATTCCAAAACATCAATACAAATTTTTTTATACATTTGTATTATCAAATAGTATTTAAATTTCCTTACATATGCAATTACCATTAGTACGATCGTGTGATTAGGTCAACTTTAATTTTGAATAAATAACATATGTATGTATATTTAGATATATTTCTTTTATTGTTAAATAGCAATTGAATAGCTAGTTGAAGCTGTCAGTGTTATTGTCGTCATATGACGACCATAGGAGAATTCGGGTTAAGCAAGGTAGTATGCTAGTAAGGCAGATTAATCTGCCTTGTTTAATATTTAAAAAAATTGCCAAAATTTTTGATAATAATAACAAATTGAAGCTTATAGCCCAATAATCGATTTCAGTATAAAATCGCAGACGTAAGATCGATTACAAAAAATCCCTAATTTTTATTAGGTCAACTTTAATTTGGAATAAATATATTTAAATTTCAAGTGCTTGAATTTTAATGTTTTGAGTGCTTATTGGGTAACATATGTATATGTAGATATATTTCTTTTATTGTTAAATATCAATTTTAAACTATATAATTTCAAACTTAATTTTGTTTTTGATACATACACACATCTGTTTTCTTTTCTAGCTTTTACTTTTAATACATTAAATTAAATACATACATATAAACAAATATTCGAAAATAAAATAAATATTCATTAATTGGCATTTTTTAATCTTTAGGCTTAACTGATACATTTAAGTTTATATTTATAACACACTATCTAAAAATGTACATAAGTAATTTGTAAAAATACATAGATAAAAAATAGAAATTATATTGCAATTTTTTTTTGTAATATTTTGGTAAAACCACATTTATGTTTATTTTGAGGTGGACGTTGGTGATTCATAATCACCATTTGCATTCAGACCAACTTTTTCCATTAGTTCGGTTAATTTCTGAGCTTTGCGATCCTCATTGTGCGCAATAACAGTGCATAAATGCTCTGTTAATAACTCCTTCTTTTCAGCCGCATTATGCAAATCTATTTTAGCTTTTAGAAATTGAGACTCTATTTTCATATAATGTTTCCTTTTAAGTGTTTGGAAAAATAAAACAGGTTAATAATTAGCAAAACTGAATATATTATAATGATATCGTCACCTAAAATCCAAAAGGCCGTAACAACCAGAAAATTCAAAATATACTTTTTGATTGATTATGATGTGATTCACGAAAATACATCTTTCCTTAAAATGTTGCTCACATATATTCAAAAATACCGAATTTATTCGTTATTCAATTTGGCGCCTAACAAATAAATAGTCTTAAATTTATAAGTTTTTTTGCTTTTCCTGTAAAAAAAAGTAATGTGTACTTATGTCCTTTTGGATTTTAGGTGACGCTATGTAGGTATATACTTACTCAACAGTAGCAAACTGAATACAAGCATTATCTATTTGTTTTCTTAGCAGTGCTACATCTACGGCAAGATCATTATCCAATTTGGCAAGTTCAGACTTTATTTCTTCAATTTTACGTGCTTCTGCAGCCGTTTTTTGAGAGCTTAAATTAATTGTAATATTCTTTTTTTATTTATTTGGTTTTTTAAGTTTTTTTTTCTTATAAAAGTGTTTTTATTTTGAGAAGTATGTTGAATATCGCCCTTAAAATTATTTTAATAATTTCTATGAGCGTAATATGAATTTCTGCCAAACATTTTATTAAACCTTATTAAAAAGAAGTGTATAAATTCTGTGATTAAAAGCGATAACAGCATAAGTCGAACTAAGATAAACGCTAGTTATAAAAGCCAAAAAATTCTACAAACGAATCTTTATAATTGGGTGGAATTCCCATGTATCTAACGAAGTTTATTATAAAGACATAAATAAAACAATATTGACCTAAAGCTTAAAAAAGCCCAATAAAATTAAAAAAAAGCGCCTAATTATACTAATTAAAACTACATTTTCATATAATCTTGGGTACAAGAAAATTATTTTAATTTAACCATTTTGATTTTAACTTACTGCTGTTCGATGGCTTTATACAATATTTCCTTCTTTTGACGATTTTGTTCTTCTATCATTTTGCGATGCGATTCGAAATCTTTCAATGAAATACCTTTAAAAGGCGACTCCACATTCAGTGAGCTGGGAGGAGCAAAAGCTGGATTTTTATGCCCTTCACTAGGCACACACTGCAAAATCGATGAATCTTCCATGCTATTTGTACAACTTGAGGAGGATATTTGGCTATCCATTTCATCGCCCAATTTTAATATTGAAGAATCTTCCCTGGAAGGTTGTTGCACTTGTTTATCCCCCTCATTTGTTGATCTATTTTCTTCCACATGACTTTTTAAACGTTTTTCTCCCGCAGAAGACGATTTAGTGTCTACTCGTTGCTGCTGTTGCTGTCGACTTTTTAATGGTTGATAAAATAATGCTTCTTCTAATGATTTTGACATGCTGCTATCAACATTTATATCTTCCAAAGACTCATTTGATTGAATATTTTTAAGTTTATCCGAAATTTTATTAGCACCACTATTGCATTTAGGCATATTTATATTGGCTGGTGCTAATTGCAATTGTTGTTTTGTTTGAGCCATCTTTTGTTGGCGTAAATATTCGCTTTTTTCTGGCATACGTCTGATGCCACCGTGCCCACGAAATGTAGCTGATTTCACTACCATAAATTAACAAACACAAACATGCATGTTTAAAGCATATTAAACAATCATAACTACAAATTTTACTAATAAATTTTATATTCTAATTAACAACTTATCTCAATTCGTTAATACAAAAGCATATACATACATACATACTTATGTACATATGTATGTATTTAAATATTCATACTTACTTGTATCCACGGTTGCAAGTTTTTTATGTTTAGTGCCGGAGACACGATTGATTTCATCTTGACTAAAACCATTGAATTTATCACACATTTTCTATTTTACTTCGATATTCCTTTTATTTTATTAATAACTTTAAATAGGTATGTATAATTAATTAAAATAAGAAAAAAAATTAATTAAAAATGCAAACAAAACAGCAAATCTTTCAAACAAGAAAAATGAAACCAACTACAACAAAATTTACTTTTTTGAGAGCGGAGAATGTCAAAATGATCCAAAGTGCTGCCAACTGTTTGCAGTTGCATGATCAGATTAAAACCAGGTAGTGATAAGCAGATATGGCAGTTTTTATATTAATTTCAACATGGTTATACGGAGTTCCCTTCTCAATTCATCAATATCTTGTTCCCAGCGTTCCTCCCAGTACACGGGCATTAAGGGTTTGGATTTGTTGCCATTTCTAATTGCCCATGGTAAATATTCGTTCACGTATTTCTTTCGCTGCCTAAAATTAATAAAATTATTTCTATTTGAATGCACATATTGAGCATTTGCTGCAAGAGCGTATTAACGCAAAAAATTTGCAGTTTTGAATTTACTAACAACTTAATGGTAAAATAAATTGCAATTTTCTTCTCAAGAGGTGAGTATACAAGAGATTTGAACGAAATTTTTTATACAATATAAAGAACGGTATGACGATTAGTTCTGTTATATTAATTAAAAAAAAACGTATTTTATAAGTTATGGCTCTCTTGCAGCAAAGGACCCATATAATGAAAACGCATACAAAAACCGTAATTAACAAAAATTCAAAATCGACTGTACTGAACTAAAACATATCTAACCATAAATTCTTACTTGCTCGAACGAAAGTTTTGATTTTATTAATGAAAACGAAATGCTACTAGGTAGATATCTGATATGTATTTTTAAATTTTTTATTTTTTTTTGTTCTCCTGTTAAAAACTACATACAAACCTATGTGCATACATATTTATGTATGTATGTATGCATGTATATGAATGTGTAGTGCACATATTTTTTAATTAGTATTGGCTTGAATTTATTTATCACAAGATTAATTACTTAAATTTTTATTAGCTTAGTAATTTTTTCTACTTTCATTGATTGGAGTTCACCGACTTTTTGCGTTTTTGTATTCTGTGTTTAAGATTTAATACATTCATGAAATTTTCCGCAGCTTGGAGTTCGTATTCACGATTTTATACATTTTTACTAATATGTATATTTATATTTTTTTAATTTTTTAAATGTGAAACTTTACTATTTGTAGTTAATCTTTATGATTTGGACCCTCCTGCGATGTTTTTTTGCAGATTAACAAATACATCGTCGGGTCCAAAATTTCCATATCTCTTAAGCAATAAAACAGTATGTATTTGAAAACAAAAACAAATCCTCGAAAAAGCCTATCAGTTACAAAAGTATCTATCGGTCTAGAGCCAACTTTTATTGAAATCGGTTTTGAATTTTGCAATTCAGACGGCTTTCGACTTGGAAGGTTTTTCCTTAAATAATTGGCCTTCTGACCCTATATAAGTGCATACATGGATAATTGTGTATGTATGTAAATATCGTTAGTTAAAATGCTAAAAGGCGTAACTAACAAAAAAAATTTAAAATCGAGTTTTTGATTGATTATTGTTAATGCCATTAAACTACATGTCTTGAAAAAATTGTACACTTCTGCGATAAAAATTTTTTAGTTTTTTTTATTTATAACGGAAATACATATGTATGCAATTGTACATATGCATGTACATATGTACATATGTATGTATGTTAAAAACAAGTGGTACTCACTTTGGCCTCAAGCGCATCGCACCAAAGATAGCACCACCATAACACATTGGTAAGCCGTTATTTAAAGCTTCGAACCACTTTACAGCCACCTCGCCCAACATATTTGTTGGCATGTCTAGTATGGTGTGAACTAAGTCATGGCACTCACGGTATCTGGTCATAATATATGCCAATTCCGGATCATCCATAAAGCGCACTTCCATGCGAGAGTCTGGAGTAACTTGCTAAATATTTATAAAACAACAAAAAGGAAATGATTGGCAATAGCAACTGCAAAGTTATTACATAATTCAGTTCATACATTGTCATCTAAGAATTTAACATAAGCACGTCCAAACGAATTGTCTGGTAATTCACGCAATTTTTTTATATCAACTGTACGCGTATTTATACGTGGCTTAAGCTGCAATATTCGTTGACCTTCTTCGCTGGATTTCATTGTATGCAAAATATTACGTAAAGCTCCTTCACCAGTCGTTTCACCTAGACAAGCAATCATATCGTGTCTGTTTGGGCAGAAAAATACATATGTATGTATAACAAAAATACTTATTGTACTTTTTGCCCTTTAATAGCAACGAACCTTCTCGGATCCACTAATGCTGCAATTGATGAGCCAACAGCTAAGAAATATTTTTGAAATGTAGTCATTTCGATACGATTGTGCATAAACTCTTTCGTAAATTCATCCCAGTGCTGTTGCGGTAATTCATCGGGATCAATCGTGTAGTCCCTCTCATTTGCTTTTTGGTTACTTTCAGTTGTTTCCGTTATATTAGATGATGCAAATGTTGCAAGATTTTTCGCAAATCGCTGGGATACAGATAAAAATAATGACCTCGTACATAGATTTTTTATCATCGCAATTTGCTTTAATCTAACGTCAGTCAGTCAGGCTGAAATAAAAACTGATCCCAATCATAAAATTTATTTAAAATATTTTTTAAACGGCTTCACTAAGAATAATGATTAAGATACATATTTGTTAATTTCTACTGATAAGAGCATATTTATTTTAATTGCTATTTTAGAGATCAGATAAAATTATTTGTTTAAAATATACATATGTACATCGTTTTATCTTTCCAAGTACATTTGGTACCATTTTGGCATGATTTTCAAATAATAATTAACTACAATTGTTATTCTCATTGCAAATTGGACAGACATTATCAATGTATAACCATACAAAACAAAAAAATATAATATGACTGTTGCTGTTACATATCTTGGTATCTTCCAAAACGGACCATTTATTCTCACAATTACAGTTTATTAATTTAATTATACAATATATACAATATACATACGAGTATAACAATAAAATTAAATCGCCATTTGTGCAAACTTGCGAGACTTGAAAATTGGAAGGATTTTGATTCAGTAGATGTGGTGCTTTTCTATTTCTTTTTCCTCACTTTATTTCCCGGTATGGAAAGGACATCTTAAAATTAAAGTAAAAATATTTGTTGTGGATCTATCAATTATTTTACGAATGCCCTAAGTGCGAAATAACGTTTCAAGATGTGCATTGAAGACACAAACAATTGATATTTTTCAATACTTGTTTATTTAAAAAATCAACAGCTTAAACACCTGTACGTCTAATAACCCCCCAAACAAAATGTTTCGACTTTTTCTGAAGTCAGACTTGTGGTACCGAATTCGTTAAGACATTTCGGTAGTTTGTCTGAACTCAGACTTTTTGTACCGAACTCGTTAAGAAATTTCGGTAGTTTTTCTGAACAGTTTTTTTTAAACATTAAAACTTTGAGTACATAAGTAAAAGTCTGTGAAAATTTTTTTTTAATAAATATGTGTATATGTTGATAAAAACAGGATTGTAGCAAATATTAAAAAGTGTGAGTATGTGCAAATTATTTCGACAATAGCAGCAACATAACGGTGAAGCGGTACTCTGCTATAAAAGCAAAAAGAAATCGTACCTACATGTCGTTACGAATTCGTACCGACTTATCGTAACGAGTTCGTACCGCCATATCGTTGCGAAGTCGTGTCAACCATTTCATACAAAACTTGTTATGATTTCGGTAATATTTCGGTTCCGAAATCGGAAGATTTTGTTGAACAGTCGTTACGAATTCTTTACGAATTCGGAGCATTTTGTTTGATGGGAAGAAACACATACATACATACAATACATATATGTATATAAATACATACATATGCATATAAGTACATACCCTGTCGGAGAATGTGTGGTTGACTACAAAAATAATTAACTTATAGTTAACTTTTCTTAGACTAACTACTAACTCCACTACTTTGAAACTCATTTCATTTTCATGTTAACATTTTGCCGTCATTAGTTTAGATGGTACCTCAGCTGGGTTGTAGCGCGTTGACTATACAACGTGTGATGATACGTAGTTCGAACCCCAGAATTTATTTTTAAATTTACGGACTACTAGGCAGTAATGCAGAATGAGACAATTGACTACCGCCTAGGACATCGAATGTTAAAATCGGTAGTTGTTTCTATTGGAAAGTAATCCAAGTGTCAACCAGTACTAGTTGCAAAATAGTTAGCATAAAGTTGGTTTAAAGTTAACTGAGTTTCCGACAGGGTACATATGTATGTGCATCCATTCATATGTATATATATGAATTTAAGCAAAGAGATTAAGCTAATCTTACTAACTTTACTAAAACTATAAAAATAAACATTACAGAAGATTAAAAATATATGTATAGTTTTGTACAATCAGATGATTAAACAATTCTTGCAATTCAATGACTTTTAATAAGCCAATCAATAATTTACATATCGCTCATTTATTCAAACAACGGCATAAATCAAAAAATGGAATTTTTGAGTTAGTGATATAGAATTAATCCTCATATCGTTCCTCATATTGTGTAAAAATACTTGATTACTCAACTCTTGAGAGAAAAATAAAATTTTCTTTTCCCATTAAGTTATGGGTAAATTTAAAACTTTAAACTCGTTTTCTGGCAAACTAGTTTCTTGAGTTATGACGTTGTTTTAGTAAATGAGCGACTTGTAGATACATATACATATGTATATGTATGGATGCATCCCTCTAGTCAGCCTAGAACCATATGTCTCTATGTCAACAATCTTTTCTCTAGCGACAATTTCACTAGTTGAAATGTCGACAACTTTCCTTTAAAGCGCGAGTAGAGATACGTTAGAGACAACAGTTCTAGTGTATTTCTGGTGACATTATCAATAAACGCGTCAATAGTTTGTTTTTCTTTTTTATTATGCTATGCAATAATGTTACAAACTTACGTACATATGTATGTGGGTATGTATTTACCCTGCAGAAAATGCGAATAGTGAAATTGTAGTGATTTATTAGTGACATTGTCAGTAGTACTACTGACCAAGTGTACCCCAGCCAATGTAATCATCTATTGACATTTAACATTAGCTTGTCATTGAAAATCCACCACTAGACTGTAGCAATACTGACAAAGTAGTTCTTTTGGGACCACATGGAGACATTGGCACCAAAGATTCACTAGTAAATTTTAGGGGCTCTAGTCTACAATATCGATATTTCCTCGCTCGATGTCAATAGTAAAATAGTAGTGATTTACTAGTGACATTGTCAATAGTACAACTGAATAGGTGTACCGCAGCCAATGTAATCGACCATATGGAGACATTTGAACTAAGGACTCATTAATACATTTTAATGACCCTCGTCTACAATTTTATAAGGGTTGGGCAACAAACTTAAATACATACATACATACATATGTACGTAAGTTTTTAACATTATTCCATAGCATAATAAAAAAGAAAATCAAACTATTGACGCGTTCATTGACAATATCACCAGAAATACACTAGAAATGCTGTCTCTAACGTATCTCTACTCGCGCATAGAAGGAAAGTTGTCGATATTTCAACTAGTGCAATTGTCGCTAGAGAAAAGAGTGTTGACATAGAGACATATGGTTCTTGGCTGACTAGAGGGTAAGTTTGTTGCCCCAACCCTTATCAAACTGTAGACTAGAGCCCCTAAAATTTACTAGTGAATCTTTGGTGCCAATGTCTCCATGTGGTACCAAAAGAACTACTTAGTCAGTATTGCTACAGTCTAGTGGTGGATTTTCAATGACAAGCTAATGTTAAATGTCAATAGATAATTACATTGGCAGGGGTACACCTGGTCAGTAGTGCTACTGACAATGTCACTAGTAAATCACTACAATTTCACTATTCGCATTTTCTGCAGGGATGTTAGCCTATGAAGAATTCATACGTCTGTACGTGTGAGCATCTATGTACATATACACATGTCTACTATGCATTGTCTAGGTTGTATTCTTATCACACGACAGTGGGGCTTTAAAACAATAATATTGAAGCATCTCATTAATAAATGTATCTACAATATTAAAGATATGTACATATGTATCTATGTGCACTTAATTAAAACCATTACAATCGAACAATTATTTAATTTTCTAACTCTAAAATGTAAGAAATTGTTTATTAAAATAAATGCTCTTTATTAAAATTGCGTTACCTGCTTATCTAAGCGCACATGCTGTAGGAATAATATAATAATAGGAAAAGGAGTAAAATAAATGGAATGTACATACATACATATATATGTGTTTCTAAAACATTGATTTATTAGATCAGAAAAGGAAGATTTTAAATATTAAAAACCTTTCAAATTCATTAATTTGCATATTTTTGATTATTATCATCAATTCAATAGAATTTTTAATTCGAATCAAAAAATAAGCGCTCGAAGTGCAATGTAAAAACATAAAAAAAATCGAGCAGTTAAATTTCCGAAACTAATTACAGAGTATATAACCATTCCTTAGGTACGAAATAATTTTTTAAAATTTATTCAATATCAAAATCTATTGTTGAAGCATTAACTTTGTATTGCTTAATTAATATTTTTGTTTATACTCTAACTTCCCACGTGACAAGTCGTTATTTTTATTACGTATATGCACGTAAATATGTAGATAATAATTAAAAAAAAAATAACAATTAATGCAGTCATTTATAATGTTTATAGCACGGTCCAATTTTTGAGAAATTAAACAAAATTATGTATACATATTTTTTTAGTATGTTTTTATTTCATAACATTTGTTAAGTTTTTCGTTTTTTTCTATGGCATTTCTATATTATATAAAATATATTCTGTACATAATGAAGAAAATAATAATTTATAAGACCTACTTTATAACTACAAATACCGCATTAGAGCAAGAATAGAAATTTATAGATTAAATTTCTTAAATACATACATAATTATATACATACATACATGCTAATGTATGTACATACGTACAACATTTAATAAGTAATATTATTTAAATTACAAATATAACACACATACTATCCACTTGTTGTTTAAAGATAATGCTGGTACTAGATGTGCTGTTTTTGGCGACGAAAATAAAATTAATCCAAAAGTAGCAAAAATTACATACATATTATGAAACCCAACTAAACAGCTTCACTTTTATTTGTTGTTGGTAATAGTAGTTCCTTATCGGGTGCTTGCTTCCGTCTAAATGTTACGTATGTATATAAAAGGCTGGCAAACACACTAATATTAATACCGATGCAATTTAACCACGAGAATATGTAATCGCCACCAATAAACATGCCCAGATATGTTACACATATATTCTTCAAACAGCCTACAATGGTAGTTGTCAAAGCCGAGTTGAACTGTGTACATAAAATTGTACTGTAGGATAATATAAATCCCATAAAACAACTGAGTAGGAACTGAACAAAGAAGTAGGGATTGTGCCAGTTTTTAAAGGTCAGCGATTCATCCAAGTCTCCAGTAAAATAGGTAATCAGCAGTGCCGGAATGAGCATGAAAAGGGAATTGTAGAACATAAGGCCGTATTTGCCAATTTCCGAAGTGTCCAATTTCTTTTTGACAAACACACCATTAGCTGCAGTAAGAGCATTTGTAATCATTACGAACGTATAGCCCTGCATATTGAAGGACAAATCATCTGACGCTGCCAACAAGGCACCACTTATCATGCCATACACGCTGATCTGTACAGCAACAGAAGGCCGAACACCCAATATTTTCAACTCCAGTAACATAGTCATTAAAATGGAGAAACGCCGCAGTGCTGCAAACATAGGCAAACTCAAGGCTTGTGTACCGCCCAGACCAAACATCATGTTGCCCAAAAATATTAAAGGCAACGGAAAAATCTTCTTAAATGTATTGCGTTGCAGTGGTGGGTAGTTGACTAGTTTCAGGCGTTTACTTATACTTAATACTACAATGCTAGCAGTCAGCTGACCCAGGCTTAGGAAAAGAAATGAAGGAAATCTGTAGGATGTTAATACTGTCTTATTAACTACAGTTATCATAAACGATGAAAGCCCATAAAACAGGGCACTGGAAATTTTCTTAAAATACAGTGTTACATCTTCTTTCTGTTGACGCAAATCTTTGGAATTTATACTTGAGTTACTGCCGCCAATGTTATTGCTGTGGCTCAAATCCACGGTGAGACTTCCATTTCCTCCACTGGTGGCTCGTGCTTCCATTTTGTATGGCTAGAAAGACCAAAAACCAACCACACGATAGCTAGCATATAGCTATTGCTACCTAAGCAATATATGCGAATAGTTGGTAATTTGTATGAATATACAATTGAACAAGCTATTAAGTTAATGAAAAATCTTTTGCTTTGTATTATTTCTCTTTGTTGTATTTACTGCATACTTCTCGCAGACATTGACTACGTAATTACACGTCGTTATTAAAAATTTATTTGTTTACTTTTATCTTCATGTTAATGAAACTTAACACTATTCGCAATTACTATTTTCCTATTTGCCTTTAACATTGCACACTTGTTTCTCTTTTATTTGTTTTAATTAATTTTTCACACGGACAATTCAACTATACCGCAATATCTTCACAAAGTTAATTTTTGCCCTTTTTCTATTACTTGACTATGGCCATTTTGACAGAGATTCTTTTTGTGAATGACCCTACCACCATCAGTTTGTTTTCATTTTGTTTTTCTCATTTTCTTAATTTTTGACGTTATTTTTTACTTCACCAGAGATTTTTTTCATATTTTGCGAATTTCAGCTCAAACTCTTATAACTTGGCCAAGTAAATGTTATAAATAATTGCATCTACTTACTCAATTTTTATATATTTAGGTAGTATTATTTTAAAATTTTATTGTTTAAATAGCACAAAGTACCTAAATAGATAGAAATAAATGTTTAATCACTAGGAGTGCGAAGTCAGCTGTGATATAAAACAGAGCTGCTCTCTGTGGTGGAAAATTAGAAATACATGGTTTCCCTAACTTTTGTTTACATAACTTAATTAAAAAATTTAATTTTTCTGCTGTGCTATATGATATCTTTTTTGACAATGTAAAATTTTGACAAATTCGCCTTAGCATAGAAAGAAGCTGATGAAAAAAATTGCTGTGGCGGCGAAACAAAAAATTTGACTACAAGCCGCCTGCTACCAACAATTTTTTAGAACGAAACTTTTACATAAAACAATGGTGGCTATTCTGGAATACGCGTCGACTTGGTGAAATTTACATGTAGAACAAAAACAAAACTTCACAAATGTTAAAAATTTGTTTTTGTTTATCATACAAAATTTACCGTTTGTAAAAAAGAGAGCAACGCGTTCAAATTCTCACGTTTATTTCATTTTAGAATTGTGTGGGAAACAAAAACAATTTTTGAAACTTTGTTTTTGCTTTAATGTAAAGTTTCACTTCTTCGACGCGTTTTCCCGAATAGCCACCAATATTTTTGTTGCAAAAAATTTTTTAATATCGGAAATTAAAATAAACAATGCATTTTTCACTGTCTAACTACATTTAAGAAACGTAACAATCTATGTATTTTGACGGCTTGAAGCGACGGCGGTGGTTTTAGGTTTCTTGATACTATGCTTCTTATTTGCTGCTTGTCAAAAGTTTCTATGTTGTGTCAAAAATTCTACTAGCCCCCAGGTCTATTGAAATTTTATTCATCTCATAGGTGTCAAAAATTTACTTACACTACTACTTTGCTACCATTTGGCACAGGCCCTATGTTCACAATAGCGAACGTTTAATTCGTATTTAAGAGCTTAAACACCACGATTTGAGATTTTTTTTCGTGTTGTTAAGCATCTCAAATAAGTTTTTAATTTAAGCACTTAATTAAACGCGAAATTTCGTGATGTTATTAAATTATTTGCTACATAAGTAATTGCTAAAAATATATTAAATTATTAATAAAAACATTTATTCATTGTTCGGTATTTCTTACAAACTAAATATTTTACTGATAATATGTCGACCTTAAACATCTCAAATATAATGTGAACGATTAAAAACTTGTTTTAAACGCGCTTAAAAACATAACGTCAGTTGGTTTCTGGTTTGCGGCACACTATATTCAATATACATTATGTCTGCAGCAAACCAGGAACCAACCGATGATAAGTGTGAACATAGTATTATATATTGGGTTTCCATTGTACCAAAAGATAACTATGTATATCGTTTTCCTGTGTGAATTTTTATGACCTTTTTCACACACGTACTGTTTCCTTTGACAAAGTCTGTTAAGCGCACAGTAAAAATACATGACACAAGCATCGTGTACGTGAGTATGAAGGAATCATCATACACGTCCATGCACGATAAATTAATATCATCTTATATATAAGCTTAGTGCAACTGAATTGTCAAACTACACATAAAAACCTTTTACGTATAGAATTTGACACATCAATATAAAACCTGCTTTGAGTACCTTATCTTTCTATATTTATGTTGCAGACATGAATGTGTGAAAAATCATACCGAATTTCACTAATATTATTATAATGCAGGTCATGTATTTTCACCGTGAATAATGAATGCGCTTTAAATTTTCTTTTAAGCTTTGTTCCACTTCTGCATACTCACACATTACTTTAAAAATTCGCACTACAGCACCGAGTAAATGCATTTACGCAACGAATGAATACTTTTTTTTTCCTTCTCTCCAACAAAATCAAAACCTTACAAGGTAAACTTTGCCTGTACGAAAGGTGTCACATTTTCATATGCCATCCACATTATGATTTTACATCGAACTCCTTTACACCTCTGATTATACATCCCTGTACAATTTGCAGAGCAAAACGAAAAGAAAGAACAGCTGTTTTATTGTGCTTTTATTAATTTAAAATAATTTGCAGGATTTTTGTCACAGGTTGGGTGTTAAAATTTAATATTAATTTAAAAAAACCATGCATAAAACAAAAAAGAAATCAAAAACTGCTAAAATACCGAAACCTATAAAAGTGAAAAAAGAAAAATCAGATGAAGATCGACTGCCACGACCCATGACCCATTATATTGATGATAGGTTGGAAATGGTAAAGCAAATATTTAATACTCTTAAACCGAAAACCATTGTAAATTTAGCCCCAGACTTTTTAAAGGTAATTAAATCAAATTCTTTACAAATAACATAATAAATATACTAAAATTTATTGATAAAAACACTTCTTAAGACTCAGGCTTTGGAGGATATTGAGGAGGCCTGTTTAAATGAGCTTTTATGTATATCCACAAAACGTTTAAAATCTATTATAACCGACGCAAGATGTCCCACAGACACAGAATCGTCCGATAATGATTCAGATGTGGAAGGACATGAAGGTTAGTATGTAGATATAAATTAAATAAAGTAGCTAATATATATTTCGACTTCAAATTCGTATACATAATTGTAGAACATATTTCTTTGGAGGAAATATCATCAGATAGTGAAATTGGAGGCTCTACTTCAAAAAAGGGTAAGAATATAATTTTAATTCAATATTTTAATATTTAGTTAATATAAATTTTGTTGTTTACTTGCAGGTAGAAAAAAGAAAATATCTAAAACCGGGGAAGCAGCTGGGGGTACCAAAAAGGATACACCAAGCAATGATAATCAAGGTATATGTTTATGGCACTTAAGTCCTTTCAGAATATAACGCAATAAATGTCCAGCATGCATTTTCTAATAAATTTTTTTCCATTTTTAGGTGATGGGCAGATAAGTGTGCTGGAATTATTAGAATTGCAAGCTCGTGCTAGAGCTATCCGGTCGCAATTGGCTTTAGAACCAGTTACTAAAATTGAAGTAGATTCCGATGAAGAAAAAAGTAGTGAGATTGCGAAAAGTAAATCTTCGAAAAGAGATGATAAATCAAATAAAAGTGAACGCAAACGTTATTCAAGTGAAAGAGAATCTAGAGATTCTACTAAACAAAGTCGTTTGACTGGCTCAACAGAAAGTTTAAACAGTAAGACTACTAATGAAATGGAACTTGATAAAACTACTTCAAAAAAAATTAAAATAAAAAGGAATTATCGCAGCGTGTCCAACAAGGAAGTAGAAGAGAAAATTCCAGAAAAACCGAACCAAGAACCACTTAGAGAGGGCAAGGAAAGAAGCGATAAAATAAAATCGAAAGAAAATGTCAAGGAACAAGAAAAACATAAAAATAAAAAAAGTATTTTGAGTAACATTAAGAAGGAGAAGAGCAGCCGTTCACCTTCCCCTGATGTTATACCCATTGTGGCCGAACCAGAAACTCTGCTAATACCTGATTCTTCAGAAGACGAAAGTAAATCGAAAAGAAAAAATGAAAATTTCACACCTTCTGCCGAGAAAACCACAAACGAACAGAAGGCTAATGGACAAACAAGAGATAAAATCAGCGAAAAAATTTCTCAAGAAGTTGAAAAGCCAAACAAAAAGAATAAAGAACGCTTTTCCGCTCAAAACTCAAATGAAGCACAAAATGTAGCAGAGCCCTTACCAAGTGTTGAAGACATTAATTGCAATGAGCATTTATTAGAAACTACTCAGGACTCTCAGTGCCAAATAAGCGATACAAAAACAACTGAAGAAAGTAACGCAAAGATTAAACAGTTAAAAGTTGCTAGCAAAGACAAAACTAAATCAAATGAAGGAACGTGCTCCGCTAACCATTCGGATGATGATCAGAATGAAGATGTCATATCACTGGGTGGCGATTTGGAAAATGAAATGAACGAACAATTGGAGAATGAAGTAAATGCCATGAAATCGCCCTATAACAAAAAATCCACAGAAAATTCATGTCGGGATAATAAATCTCCAGACGAAATTCTACCTGAAGATATCATTTCGTTGGAGTCTAGCGACGATGAGAGAGCTAATGATAATCAAGTATGTCTTACGATTATAACTTATTATTGTTATTTGTATTCATAGGCTAAAGTAAAATTCTTTAATTTTTTATTTTGTGCAACTACAGTCTTGGCATTCACGTTATATGAAAAGTACAAAAGTAAGCAAGGTCTTGGCCGCTTCACGTTTGGGCAAACGTGTTAGGGATAAAATAAAGAAATCGAAACATTCAAAAAAAGAAACTTCGCGTGAAAACTCAGATGCTGAAAAAGAGAAATCCACACCTGTATTTACTTCCAAACATGAAGATGGTTCCGTCGAACAATATAAAGAGCTTGTGGAAATGAGACAGCGTAAATCGTCGTAATTTAATTACTTAACGCTGGAATATTACTTGTGTAATAATTTTAAATGAAGCTAATTGAGTAAAATAAATAAAGAAAAATAGTGAAGTTGGGAATATTTCCAATGCGCATACATAGAAGACAAAAAAAGAAACTGAGTTACCTTTTTTAGAAGTGAGGAAACGAAAACCATTTACACAGCTTGATTACAATTAGTCTAAAGTTTTTCATATGGTGTAGGAATTCATTTAATGTATTATAGAAATTTATGTTTTGTATCGTTTTTAAATGTAATTTAATGACGACCATTAACATTTTGTAGATACTTATATTTATTTATGCATAGCCAGTAGGATTCCTATGAGTCACTTGTAACTTTTTCTGGATAAGCAATGAACTAGCTTTTATATCACTAAAAAATCTGATGCAGATGTATGTATGTACATATATTTTGAAGAAAAATTTCCCATCGGCAAAATTTAACAAATCTTAAAGGTATATATGTACATATGTATGTAAATAGTTTTCGCACACAAAATTCCTCAATAGCATAATGGTTAGTGAGCTAGTCTGCTCGTTCGAAAATTGGCGGATCAAATTCTGATCCAAACATTTTTTTTCAAATAAAGTTTTTTAAATCTCTAATTGGAAATGTTTAAATAATTTAGTAAAAAAAACATTCGTCGTTTGCAAACTTATAAAAAAAATTGAGAAAAACTTACATGATTTGGTTTATGTACAAGAAGAGTATGGCTTGAATGTTTTTTTTTGAGGAGGCTGACTCATGCATGCTCAGATTATGGCTAACTCAAAATGCCCAAAATTCAAATAGCATACATCAACCCACTTGACCAAGACTTTCATTATTGAAATCGATTTCGAATATACATATCTCGAACATTTATCGAGGGCAATTATGAATAAAATTCCATGAGAAATTTTTCCCGGGGAACAATCTCAACTAAGGGCAAGTAATAGGGAAAACAAAAAATTCTAATTGGAAAAGGGAGAAATGTTCCTCGGAATTTTATTCATAATTGCCCTGATCGTGTAAAACTACCGAGAGTGACACTCAAAAATGAATCGAAAAAAATTCACCTGTCGCTCACTTTTGACCCAAAAAAACATTCGATTTCGAAGTTTCGCTAACAATATCAAAAGTGAGAGAATATCGGACTAATTTCGATATCGCAAAAAGGCAGCAGAAAAAGTAGTTTATTTTTTTATTTATTTATTTTAACTTACAGGATTTGAAGAGCTGTGTCTAACAGACTTGCACAAATCCACTAGGGTATCGTGGCAAATTTTTTCTGTTCAATTATTGCACATACATATGTATGGAAGTGTGTATTCGTATTTTATTTTTTAGCTTACAGTGCTGTCATGCCTCGAACTTGGTGGTACCTCTAGATTAACAGGCTAGCACACTTCCACTCGGCTACCGTCACACATTCAAACCATCGAGAGAAGTTCAAAGTTCGAATTTTTTTAGATTTGCGAACAAATATCGAACAATTTTGTTTCGAAATTTCTTTGCTGTAATGAGAGCATTCCATTTTATCGAATCTCAGGTCAAGTGGGAATGCACATACTACATACATACATATGTATAAAGTATGTGCATATGTGTGTGTGCATATAAACAGTAATTTCCGCTTAATTGATTTTTTTTTAAATTTGCGTTTTTTGGTGTAATTAATCGGAAAAATCATATACCCCCGATACTCTGATAATTGATCCATTAACGCCAATAACAAAAACCCCGTTTAATTAAACATATAGATAAATAATGCGAACCATGCTGCAGCAGGCTTATGTTTGTATGTATGAATGTACACATGTGCATTAAAGTCCTGCACAAGACCATTTATAAGAACTTTCAAGACATGAGAAATTTTTCAAATGCTTTACTACAGCAAAATATTCTAAAACAAACGCTAAACAACACTATTGGCAAGACAAACAACTGAAACAAATGTCTTGCCAACAGTGTTGTTTAACGTTTGTTTTAGAATATTTCGCTGTAGTAAATCATTATATTATAAATGATCTTGTGCAGGACTTTAATGTGCATTTGCAATGAAAAAAGTAAACAAAAACATAAGATTTTGAGAGTTGCCACACTCTATTATTTAGTTTTACCAATTTTCAAGTAACAATTAAGCGGCACTTTTGTTCGCGATTTCTGAAAAGGGATTTTATTTTAGAGTCCATTAAAAGGGTAACGCGATTAAACAGAACTAATTAATAATGAGGATTTTTCCATGTGTGTTATATGAAAGCTTTTCATTCAATTATTTTTAGACCACTTCACCGGGTAAATCGATTATGAGGAGAGCAATTAAGCGGAAACTAATGTATATTCCAAGGCCTATTTATCAGGTAAATGCAATCGTCCTGATGATATTCTGTAATTTCGTGTTTAAACTGTCAAAAGCTGTTTGCATCATACACTTTAGTTCATGTTTGTGTGTTTTTCTGACAACTTAAGCATGAAATTGTTTTTTGTATTGCTGTGTTTTTGTTGATTTGCATAGACCTAGTAATAAATAGGCCTTGGTATATTCATTTATTAGTATGCAAGTACATATACATACATACATCCATACATAAGTATATTCACATGCACATACATACATATGTATGTAGGTATTTTTTTGAATCTGCTTATCTTATAAGCTTAGCTTCCGTTTCATTTGAATCTAACACCTACACATGTGCATGCAATTTGTTTTTGATACGAGTAACTTAAAAAATTTTTTATTACTTCAATTTATTATGATGAACTTTCCTTTTTACACTTTAACTGCAATATGTAAATATACAAACATACATACATATACATATGTATGTACAAATGCATGTAGTATATACCCTGCAGTCAGACTGGGGCCAAATGTCTCTATGTCAACACTAAAATTGTAGTAGTAGGTACATTGTCTACAATTTCTCTTCTATTCGTCAGTATAAAAGAAAGAGAGAAAACAGATGTGGTGTATTTCTGGTGGCTTTTGCAACAACTTGTCAATATTCATACAATTGTATGTACGTAAGGTATAGAAATTTACCACTAAATGTCTGGTTGATATGTCTCCATGTTCCCATAAGAACTATGTAGTCACTACCTAGTCAATTGTTTTAGTGTTACTAGTAGATTTTCAATGACAAGCACATGCTAAATGTCTATAGCACAAAGTATTGTATGGGGATTAATTAGAGAGTAGTACTGCTGACAAATTCAAAAGCGACTCAGCACATTTTCACCATCGAGATTTCCTTCAGGGTATAGAGTCTCTATTATAGACATTGATAGGTACATACATACACACATATGTAAGTAATATGTTAGCATGTTACAGTATTCACATAACGTATATACTGCAGCTAAACATACTGTTCATGCAACACTTAATACGCCAAAGTTTAACAGACCCAAGAGAATTAAAGACTTTAAGAACTTAATTTTTTGTGCCGTCTAATGTTAAGGTTGATGAAGCACCACCGAGCACGTTCCGCTAAATCAGTAACAAACTAAACGAATAATAAACATTCTACTTGCGGACATTCATGGTAACAATTATGTAGGTACAGCTAAATGAGAACATACATACATACATAAATATATACTTATACATATGTATGTATATACATATGTATGTATGCATACTTAAGAAGGTATGGAGACTTATCATGATGGTCTTAGCCCATAAATATTTAAAAATTTGTTAAATTTTGTTAATGCTTCCATGATCAAGTTAATGAGACTCTCGTCTTAAGCCAAGACCATAAAATATATGTATGTACATACCTTCATAGTAACATAAATATGTATGTACATAAGCATGTACATACATACAATCATATGTAAAATTAAACTGTTTAATGTGGAAGGGCTTTTTGTAATAAATTTTATTCCAGAATACATTTTAAGTTTTTTCAAGTTAAACTAAAAAAATTGCTGCAGTCGTTAAGGCATGGCACGAGTTTAAATATCTCATTAGGGATCCCCCGAACTAGGTATGCACTACAAATAAGAAATATAACCGGGAACAAAAATGACTATATGTACCTACATAGGATGATAACAGCCACATACACATGTGGCTTTGTGATCTTTGGTTGTAGTTACATACATACATATGTATGAGTCCCGCAATTGTATTCTACAAAAGTTAAGAAATTCATCTGCAGCACATCAATCATTTCTTTCCAGTAAAATAAAACATATCTACATATGTACATATGTAAGTATGTATGCGAAATATTCACCCTTATCGGCAATAAAAGGCGAACAATTTGTTCCCGTGAAATATTTCCCATGAACAAAAAAATGGTGAACAAAATTAGGAAATTGTGTACTGATACAAAAACAACGCAAACATTGGCGATCACAATTTTAGGAAAAGGGAAAATTTTTCACGTGAAATTTTATTTCCGATAAGGGTGATTAAATAAAATTATGATTTTTCACGTGTTTTTCAATAAATTACCACTCACATAATTGTTCTTACATGAATGACGTACATATGTACATATTTGCACTCGTACCTATGATTTCCCAATTCGCAAAACAAATCCTCTTATATTAGCCACTACATCTTTCACTGGCAACTCTGCACATATTGCCAAAAATTCAGTTCTCACGAGGTCGTCGCTAAATATAGTCGTTCTAAGTTGTCGGTGCTTTGAAATTGTATTTAAAGTTGAGCGAATGTGTTTAAAAGTTGCTAAATCTATAAAATATTGTTTATATTAATGAAATTTCATATAAAATTAATTAGATATGCAATAAGAAGCCGTAATATTGTGTTTTTATCAAAGTAAATCAGTGAAATATAAAGTGCAATGTTGTTTTTGTTGTACATAGCGGTTAATTTTTGTTGGTGGCTTGTTAGTAGCCATTCGCAATATAAAGCAAAGTGTTCGTTTGTGTATACAATGTGCATTAAAATGTGTTGTTGTTTTTTGCTTGGCATAGAAAAAAAAGCAAGAGGAAATAAAAGCAAAATTCAATAATAAAGCAGAGCAAATATAATAATATGTATGTAATATGTGTGAATATGTGTGAGTGTTTTGAGGCTGTTTTGTTTACAAAAAGCAAGGCAGCATCAGGTGTTTTAATGAAAAGAAGAGTTACCATTATGTATTTAAAATATGTAAAATAAATTGGTCATCGGTACAATAATAATTATACTAATATCAACATAACTAGATAAAGGTAAGTTAAATATTTGATTATATATAATTTATAGGTATACATAATTGCATATAGGAAAACGTGTCAGCATAGTAACCAGATAAAATACGTTCCAACCTAAATAATTACATATTTATACCTATGTAGGTGCACAGATTTGTCCTTTTTAAAAATATTAACTTATATCTCAAAAATTAGACGTTTAAAATAATTGTATTGTTAGTGGAAAAAAATTAGAACAGAACACTAGGTAACACACCGCTAGTTTACTCAAAGATAGTCATACCTAAAAAATCGATTTTATTTCCATATTTTTATAAAAAGTTTATCATCCCCGCGTCTAAGGAGGTCTTGGGATTTTTTGATAAACTAAAATTAACGGCCTGGCCCACGATGTCACTAGAAATCGTTCGATCAACAACTTGTATTGCAAACAACAATAACTTTAGAAAGTTTTTTGTTGTTTGCAATACAAGTTGTCGATCGAACGATTTCTCGTGACATCGTGGGCCAGGCCGTAAGTGTAGCCCCTCACGAATGAATTTCCACGAGATTATATATGTATGTACTAAAGAGCTGTACAAAATGTATTGAAAGCTCTGTATTCTAAGCACACTACTTCCAAGCCTTATATTTCAGTGTAAACATTATCAACAAAACAAGCATAACAAAACATAACTCTCACTGAAACAAAACAAGCACCATTCGGAAAGTTTCTCTCTATAGCTTTGTTAGTGCTTGTATGTTCAAACGAAGTAGAACATCAAAACAAAAACAGACAATGAAATAAAAAAACGATAAATTACACCAAAAGCATCGAGTACACTAGAACCAACACAAAAAAGCGTAAAAATGTAAACAAGAGTGTTATTAACTAATACATACATACATTAGATTTTTTATGTTCATAAAAAATGCAAAAGTTTCTTTATAAGTGTGTCTACGAGTTATTCAAACATGTTTTGAATGTTCCAAAATAGTTTTGATGTTCTACTTCATTTCTCTTCTACTTCAGCCTTGTTCTATTTTAACAATGTTTTGTTGTACTTGTGTTCTCTTCTTCAATGTTTTGATCGTGAAACAAAAGAAATATTTTCGGAAGTATGTGTTTTGCAATGAGCAAGTAATACATACACACTAATTGTAATTTCATGAAATGATTGTAAGGCATTTTTGTTGTGGTTGTGCCACTCTTTAGTACATATATACACACCTCTTTATATTTTTACTGTTAGTTCTCGCGTGAACTTTTGCAAGAACTAACAACAGAAATAGGTATGTATGTAAGTAAACAATGACTTAAAAAATAATAGAATTTATTTTATTGTAAGAAGCATGTAGTATTTATGTCCCAAAATCTAAATATGAAACATGTTGCCGTAGCTTACACATTTTCAGATGCAGCATATGTTTAACCTTATGCTACTGCTACATGATATGTAGCAAATGTGGCTTCGTGATGACGTTAAAATTATATCACACCCACATGCGCATGTAGTTTTTTACATGCAGCATACTGCTGGCTTAAGTACAAGTGTTTTAATACAGAATGTACCTACCTACATATTTGGTAATCTGCTTTTGCAATACTCTATTCTTGGGTTAGGTGATAGGAGAGAACATAAGAAGTTGAGAAATTTATCTGAAGGAAACATCCTATGTGTTTCCAGTAAAATAAAGTTGTAAAATTTAAATACATGTTTAGTATGTCTGAGAAATTCATATATATTCCATAAAAACTACGATTTTCGCGTGTTTTTAAATCAATTAACATTTACATACAGGTTCTTACATTTACATAGATACATATTTGTTCTTATGGCTTCCCAATTCGCAAAACAAATCCTCTTATATTAGGCAATACTACTTTCACTGGCAACTCTGCACTTATTGCCAAAAATTCAGTTGTCACGAGGTCGTCGCTAAATATAGTCGTTCTGAATTGCCGGTGCTTTGAAATTGTATTTAAAGTTGAGCGAATGTGTTTAAAAGTTGCTAAATCTATAAAATATTGTTTATATTATTGAAATTTCATATAAAATTAATTAAATATGCAATAAGAAGCCTTAATATTGTGTTTTTATCAAAGTAAATCAGTGAAATATAAAGTGCAATGTTGTTTTTGTTGTACATAGCGGTTAATTTTTGTTGGTGGCTTGTTAGTAGCCATTCGCAATATAAAGCAAAGTGTTCGTTTGTGTATACAATGTGCATTAAAATGTGTTGTTGTTTTTTGCTTGGCATAGAAAAAAAAGCAAGAGGAAATAAAAGCAAAATTCAATAATAAAGCAGAGCAAATATAATAATATGTATGTAGTATGCGTAAATATGTATGTGTATGTGTTTTGAGGCTGTTTTGTTTACAAAAAGCAAAGCAGCATCAGGTGTTTTTTTTAAGAAAAGAAGAGTTGCCATTATGTATTTAAAATACATATGTATGTAAAATAAATCGGTCATCGGTACAATAATAATTATAGTGATATCAACTCTTATAAAGAATATAACTAAATGAAGGTGAGTTTAATACGTATTTGATTATGTCGAATTTATGGGTAAATTATGTATGTATGTATGTATGTACCTATGTACATATGTAAGTGCACATATTTCTTCCTTGTAAAAATATAAACTTTTAATTCAGTACATTATTAAACGGCGAAAATTAGACGTTTAAAACACAAGGAAGGTCATACTTAAAAAATTCGATTTTATTTGCATATGTTTTTGTAAAAAGTTAATCAACCGCGTGTATGACGGAGTCAAGGGTATATTCTTGGTACAATACAAGTTAGTGCAGCCACTGTACCGACTGAATTTTCACTACCTCTTGAAAGAAGAATATTTTTTTTTTGAGTTGAGTACCTAGGTACCTATAAATTGAAAACTTTTGTAAGCTCGTTATCTCTGAAAATAGATTTATAACGACTTTGCTTAAACAAATAAGCTAAATAAATACCTATAGGTATTACAATGTATTATTTAATTTTAATTTAATTATTCTTACCAACTTTTTCAGATTTTTACTTTGTCACAGAGCTTAAAAGACGGGTGTTATAGTTATGTAATTTTTTGATCGATGTGACAAGTTTTATGGAACAAATTATGCCAAAGATAATTATAATTATTCTGAAAAACTATAGCTAGCTTTGTCAGCAGCGTGTATTTGGTTGGTCCACCGTGTGTGGAGTCAGTTAAAGCAAATTTCAAATGAAATTTAAATTTTTTAATTATGTAGTAGAAATACATGAAATACTAGGTATGTATGTATTATTCTTGTGGCCAAGGTCTCGCCTACTTTTCAATAATTAGTCCAATGCGTGGACAAAGTTTATTGAAATCGATTGGCGAAAAGTATAGTAAAAAGTACAATACCTAAACGTTACTAAAAACGAACTAACTGTTTTGCGAAGAAGTTAAAACTTCGCCCACCTTTCCAAACTGGAAAATGTGTCATAAGCGTAGCTCAAAGTATGTATAGGTATTAAATTTTGTATGTTTTTGACAATGGAACCAAACTGCAATTATATTTTGTCAGATATAAAAAATAGTTTTTCAAATCGGTTAACAAATGATGGAATCATGAAGTAACAAATATTAAATAAAACTTTAAAAAAAAAAATTAAACCGACTTCAAAAATAAGCACTAAAAAGCAACAAATAATATAGATCTAGTTAAATAAAAGATTTTTATGTGTGTTACCTACAGTGCCGTTTGAAGTTGGTGCCAGCAACATTGGTAACTAAGCACATACATATGTACATAAAAATTACTTGCAGTTTTTTTACCGGGCATGTTCCTATGTGCTTAGTACCAGTAATACTGGCACCAACTTCAAACGGCACTGTAGGTAACACACATAAAAATCTTTTATTTAACTAGATCTATATTATTTGTTGCTTTTTAGAGCTTATTTTTGAAGTCGGTTTAATTTTTTTTTTTTAAGTTTTATTTTTACCTTTTTAGTGAATACTTTTAAACTCTGGTCAATTCAAAAAAAATTTATTTGTAAGTATCTTTCTTTATTTGGAAATATGGTCCAGTTTCGTAAAAATCGATGAAGTAAAAGCACGTGAAATTAAGTGTTAAATTTTTTGGGTGTGGCTACGCCCCTTTTTTTAAAACAAGATTGTGTATTTTTAAGAGTTCAAGGTGTGTGCTAAGTTTCGTAAAAATCGGTTAAGTAGAACCACGTGTAATGTTATAATACATTTTAATGGGCGTAGCCCCACCCATTTTTTTAACTTAAAAATTTTGTAATTACAAAAACCAAAGATGTTTGCTAGGTTTCCCAGCAATCAAATGAGTAGAAGATTACAAAATCAAATTTAAAAAATTGTAGGCGTGACCGCGCCCACTTTTTGTAACGCAATTTTTTGGCTTTATTAAAGCTTAGGGTGTGTGCCAAGTTTCGTCAATATTGGTTAAATACAAGCACATGAAATATTATACTAAAGTTTAATAGGCGTGCCCCGCCCACTTTTTTAACGCAATTTTGTGCGTTGATTAAAGTTTAGGGTGTGTGCCAAGTTTCGTAAAAATCGGTGAAATAGAACCCTGTGAAATATAATATAAAATTTTAATGGGCGTAACCCCGCCCATTTTTTTAAACGAAAATTTTGTCTATTTTAGAGTTCAAGGTGTGTGCTAAGTTTTGTAAAAATCGGTTAAGTAGAACCACGTGTAATGTTATAATACATTTGAATGGGCGTAGCCCCGCCCATTTTTTCAACTCAAGAATTTTTTAATTACAAGGACCAAAGATGTTTGCTAGGTTTCGCAGCAATCAAATAAGTAGAAGATCAATAAATCAAATTTAAAAAATTGTGGGCGTGACCCCGCCCACTTTTTTTTCAAATGGGACCAATGGGAAGCTATACCCTCTCAGACAACAAAAAAATTTTTACAATCGGTCTAAGATGCACCGAGTTATGGACCTACACACCTAAAAAAAAAAAAAAAAAAAAAATAGTGACGAATTGTTAACCTCCTTCTTTTTTTGAAGTCGGTTAAAAATACAACACAATTGAGAATTTTTTTTTTCTAAAGTCAGCACTTATCGTGACATAAACGCCAAAAAAGCTTCAGCGACATAATTTTCGAACTTGAAAAATCGAATTATTTACCATAGCAAATAATCGATTTTGGTAAAAAAAAAACGAGTTCCAAAATATGTGTCAGTTAAACTTTTTTTTAGCGGTTATGACTCCATATGTATGTATGTATATACATATGTACATACATATACATATGTATGTGTTTTTCTATTATTTTATCTCATACTTTTGGAGAAAAAGAACAAAAGCGCAATTTCGATATAACATTCTTTAGTTTGAGTATATTTGTTACATACATATGTATGTATATAGTTCATATACAGTGAAACCTATCATAACCGGACACTCACTGTCGTGGTTGTTTTGTCCGGTTATTAAAGCTGTCCGCTTATGAGAGAATTACATGTTTTTTTATTTTAATTTTGGATCTATAAAACTTGTCCGGCTATTAGAGGTGTTCGGTTATGGGTGGTGTCTGTTATGAGAGGTTTCACTGTATATGTAAATATGCATGTATATCTGTAGTAATTTTGAATTACTTAAATAATTACGAATAGTACAAACATTAGAAAAAATTACTTGCAATTGTTTGTTTTTTATTGTTAAGCTTAGAAGAAAAAAAAAATTTTCAAACCGTGAAGTAATAATAAATTAACACAAGAAAACACAGCGGCTGGCTGCTATTTTACACATTATGAACATACAAAAATATTCATATGGGCAATTCCCAAGCGACGGACGCGACATTCGAACACTTTAAGTTGAGCAAAAAAAAAAAAGAAAGGAATGGAAAGATCCAATATATATCTTATAGTAAAAAGATATAGCAAGCAAATGTCAGCGAGAAACGGACGCGACAAAAATAGAAGTTATTTTTGTGCACTTAAAGAAATATGTATGCATAATTCAGCGAAATTTGTTTTATGTATGTGGAAATTAAGGTGAAAGAAGATCATTTATGTGCAGATTTATTATATATGAAAATTTTGTTTTAATTTTTTTTAAATGGGCAAAGTACAAATACGGACGCGACAATTTTTTTCCAAGAGTACTAAGCGCAATAAATTTGTAATATTGATTGAACTTTAATGCAAAAGAAATTAAACAATAACAAACGCTTAAAAAAACATTAAGGTATAAGTGAAAGCAAACTCAAAAACTTCTGTTATTAGAACTCCGTTCTACTTCTTTTGTGCTAATGCGCCAGGTTATTGTTAGTAAAAAATTTGTAAATTACAAAAACTAAAAAACAATGCCTACTACTGTAAATAATCGCTAAAAAAGGATCAGCAAAAAAAAATTTTTTTTACAATCGGATATTTCGGTCAAAAAATTTCAAAAATTTCACCTTTCAGCTTTGGTATTAAAAAAAATATAAAATTTTGGGGAAAAAAATTTTTTTTGGTCGACCTTTTTCTGGAATTATCCATATGTATTACAACATTAAGGGGATACAAATTTTGCATTAATCGAGCTATTACTAACCAATAAAAACAAAAAACTAGCATCGTGAATACCAAGAAAATTATGATGAGTCAGAATTCAGATCATGGCGTGGACGAAGAAATTAATGTATTATAACAATATTAATTGCAATGAAAATATTTAAAAACATTGCTGGTGTACAAAAAAAAGAAAAAATTGCAAAAGTGTAAATTATTAATTATTAAAATTATTTGGAATTAGTTTTTTGCACTAAACGTAAATCTTTGTCTGATATACTTATATCGTCGGTTGGTTTCTGGTTTGCGGCACAGTATATTCAAAATACATTATGTCTGCAGTAAACCAGAAACCAACCGACGATATATCATCGCCTCAGAATTGGTTTAGCTCATACGCCACAAAGTTGGAGTGGAGAAAACCGACAAAAAAGGTTTACATGAAGTTTTCTCAAAATATACCCGGTGGATTTTGTTTTGTATTTGAGTTTGAAGAAAAATTAAAATTTTTGTGAACTTCCACGAATGAAGTTAGAAGTTAATATTACTTTATTGTAAAAGTAAAAATACGTTTTGTGCCGCATACAGCACTTTTCTTAATTTATTTTCAAAAAGTAGCTTTTTGTACTCCATACGTATACTTTACTGCTGTGAATTGAGAATTTTGTTGTTTTGTTTATTTTTCTTGCTGTTCAGAGAACGCCGACCAAGAAGCCGCAGCCGTAATATTTTTAACAATCGATCCGCTTACAGACTTACACAAGAAAAACTAGTAATTGAAGTATATTTAATATAAAGAATGAAATTAAATGACTTCTGTTTTACTCAAACATGTATAATTAAGGTTTCTTTTATTTTAGTGTTTAATAAATTTATATTAAAGCATGTAATCGGCGGCTGTGGCTGGGTGATGATGTTTTTCCTTAACAGTGACCGTTGAATTTTTCTTACCGCACCTTTTTTTTCTGATTATTAATTTCTTATAGAAATGAAGCAAAACAAGAGTTAACTTTTCTTCAAACGTTTTTGTGTTAAGAATTTGACGCAATCGCCAAACAGTGGCGTGTACAGCAAAACAATACTTATTAAATTTAAAAATAGTGGATACGGAGCAAAATGAATGCTTAATATCTCAGAAACCATAATAAATTTTGTGACACGCGTTTTTGATTCAGAAAGAGGGCATTCAAAATACGTATATATATGTATATATACATATATCTATGGCAATAAGGAAAAAGTGTTTAAGTCATATTTTATTGTTTTGCAGGAGAGCACTTTTAAGCGTTCAAGTCGATTTTCAGAAATTTATTTATTTTACAGTTAAATTGGGAAATTCTCTGTTAAATACCTATACCAAAGTATAACCTTAATTAAGCTATTATTCCAAATGAGATTAGAAGTATAAAAAAGATAAGTCAAAAGTAATTTTGCTATAACTTCCTGAAAAATCAGACAAATTAATTAAGATTTTGACCAGGGGTACTTTCGAATATGCAGATTACAGAGTTACCATTAACTCAAAATCAGCTTATCTCGACTTAAGCACTTTTTCCTTTTTGCCACAGATATATATTTCATACCTAACTAATTTTTTTTGAAGAATGGTCGTTGAAGCAAAAGTAATTCTGGGGCGACGATATGTACTTGCACTGTATATTATATTCAATTACTCTAAATTACAGTTAACTGCTTTAATGTTAGCACGTCTATGGATGTGCTAGAAGACTGGGGTGGCATTTAGAGCTTGAATGATGCTTTTTCTGTCGAGGTAAAGACTTTTCTTTACCTTCAGGAGGAACATATACTTTTCTAAGCATTAAATTATATATTTTTGGTTTATATAAAAGGGAACCATTATTATCGTAACACTGTGAACACCTTAAGATATTGAAATTTATTTTAACTTTAGCATGTCTCTTAGGTCTAATAAATCAGTGCAAGTTAATCGCTAGTTTTGGTTTAAAATGTGTTTAAACTAGCAAACCTATAAATCAATACAGTATTTAAAACATCTGCCAACGCATAAAATTGTTCGCTTAAACTACCAATGCAGGCCATATGGTTTTGTTACTTACATACCATATGTTTTGCATTAAAAGAGCACTTTACTTTTTGTTCAGATCTTGTTCGACCTGTTTTCTTACACTCTAGTATTCTATTATACTATTCTACATACTTCGCAAAGCATAAATATAATTCCTTGCGCAGTAAAATTTGGCGACCTTTAATTACATTTTTTTTTAATATTTTCCCCTTATTGATTGTGCAAAGTATTGATAGCCTACTGCAAAACAGCTGTTTTTGACATTTATTCTAGTGCTGCCACAATATTAGTTTTTAAACTACACATAAGGTATGTTTCACTGATTTACTCCTGTTGAGTTTAAACTACATATAAATTTGAGTTTAGTTTAACTAAACCAGCGTTTAAACTTTGACTGATTTATTAGCCCTTATTGTTGAATTGTGTACGTAATAATAAATTTACCAACTACTCTTGTAAGTAGTATTTACTTAAAACAATTAATACGAATGTGCATAATGAACTCCAATTCTTATACATACGAGTATTTGTCTGTTTTATTTGCTCTTCTCCCAAATAGTATTAGATAAAATTAAATTATTCCAATTCATATGTAATAACGATTGTAAAACTTGCAACGAAATTTCTTTGGTTTTAGTAATTCATTGAGGAGTTGTGAAGAAAGAAAGAATGTTTAGGGGGGAGCCAACTTTTTTAACATTATTAAAATTCAATTCAACCGTAGCAGGTAGATTTTAAATGAGTTAGCAAGTTTAGCTTACTACGCCACCTGTTCAAGCGTTTTTTGTTTTTTTTTTGTTTTGAACATTCGCTCAATTGGGCCATTCCTTTTGATTAAGGTTTAGTTTTGTGGCTGTTTGGCTGTTTGCTGTTGTAGGTTAACAGCAACAAAATCACTGAACCATCCACCAGTTAGTACCCTGAAGGAAATGTCGATGGTGAAAATGTACTTAGTCGCTTTTGACTTTGTCACCAGTACTACTCTCTAATTAATCCCCATACAATACTTTGTGCTATAGACATTTAGCATGTGCTTGTCATTGAAAATCTACTAGTAACACTAAAACAATTGACTAGGTAGTGAATACATAGTTCTTATGGGAACATGGAGACATACCAACCAGACATTTAGTGGTACATTTCTATACCTTACGTACATACAATTATATGAATATTGACAAGTTGTTGCAAAAGCCACCAGAAATAGACCACATTTGTTGTCTCTCTTTCTTTTATACTGACGAATAGAAAAGAAATTGTAGACAATGTACCTACTACTAGAAATTTAGTGTTGACATAGAGACATTTGGCCCCAGTCTGACTGCAGGGTATCTACATACATACATACATACATAAATATCTATATATGTACATATAACTGCAGTAACCAGCCAACACCACCAATAAAATACCACCGCAGCGCCGCCTCGGCTGCCACTGACAAACAGCAGTGTGTGTAATTTTATTGCACTTTTTTTTATTTTTCAATCAAAGTTAAAAAAAAGTAACGACTTAAAAACTTTAGCTTTGAAACTAACAAACATTTCTTATTTTACCACCTTCCAATACACAACGTTTATTCTTAAAACTCACTTGAAATCCAGATACAATCGCAAACAAAAATTTGTCAACACTGTCTGTCTCAAATGCTTTCAAATGTAGAAATGTAGAAAAGTTGACGAGCAGTGAGAATTTGCTCCAGATATTTTAAACTTTATTTTTTCCTCATAAAACTAAAAATACATAAAATTAATGATAATAAAAAATGAAAAAAAAAAATATGTAAAACAAAACACAAAAACTCATAAAAACCAAAAACCAACCATTCAAATTGTCATAAAAGAGATGAGGAGTATTATTTTTAAAATTTTCTTCGTTTGTGTTCACTTGAACTGTTTCTTTTCAGGCACGTGCTTGTTGTAAACTGCATAAATTAGTTTTGAACTCAGCCAAGATTCAGTTGACAATATTGTTTGTCTAAGTTGTGACGTTGTTTCTGTTTCGCTTACTTTTTAAGCAAGAAAAATTCAAACTAAAATAAAATAAAATTTATTATTAAAGAAATAAAATAAAAGTAGCAAAATACATACATATGTACATATAATAGGAGTATCGAGATGAAAATGAAAAGAGAAATTAATGGAATAAAAGTGCTTAAAAATTTATAACCGTGAAACACAAAAATGTGAAAATGCAATAAAATAAAGAAAGAAAGAGCTTTCAATTAAAATTAATAATAATAAAAAAATAATATCACATCATGCTGCTGTTTAAAAGACTTTACAAAAGGCAAAATACTAGCAATAGATCAGGTAAATAATAACGTTTATTTATTTATGTTTTTTTTTTTTTTTAATTTATGCGATCTCGTCAATACTCATTTGCATATGAGTATATTATGAATATTAATTGAATATTAAATTTATTAAATATATATGTATAAACATATTTTTATTTTGGCAATAAATGCAAATATTCGGAGCTATTTCATGGAAAGGGTAAACAACATACATATGTATGTATGTACATACATCCCAGCGAAATGTTTGCTTACAAGAATATAAAAAGTGTATGTATTGAGTAGAAATATCGAGCCATAACCGCCCAAAAAGCTTAACCGACACATTTTTTTACTTCGTTTTTTTATGAAAATCTGTTATTTACGATAGCAAGTAAAAAAATCAAGTTAGAAATTAAGCCTTTTCGGCGTTTATATTACGATTGATATGTTGCTAGCAAGGTTTTGTTTTTTTATTTAGCGATTTTTTTCGGTATTCGCTATATAAAATTGTTAATGCTAGGAACACAATTGGGACGAACGACGAATTTCGTCCACCTCGACGAATTCGTCGATATGAGTTCGCTGCGTAAATTCGTCGTGTGAAGCACAATAACGACGAATTTACGCAGCGAATTCCTCTCTTATATTTGATAAAGTTGGTTGTTTTGTGTACAAAGACAGAGAGTGAGAGAGAGAAAATTGTTTTTTCGTAGTTCGTCGGCGTACAAATTAGAAATAAACCTATCTCAGAATTCGTCACGCACGACGAATTTCGTTGTACGGCGGTGTTGTGTTCATTTTCATATGCACACATGTGTTTTATTTTTTATGACGAAAGTTCGCACCGAAAAATTCGTCGTTCGTCCCAGTTGTGTTCCTAGCATAATGTAAAAGGATGTTCGTTAAAGCGATATTTGCTTGTACCCAGCTAGCCAAGAGATGTTTAATAGGCAATGGTATTTAATATACAACTCCTAAAAGAATCTTCTGCTGATTATTTGGAGAGTGATATTGTAGCATTTCTGTGTAACTCTCTCTTATAAATCTTGCAATGTTTAATCGGCGATACATTTATCTAAAATATGTTTGCTCTTTTTTATTTTCATATTTACTGTTATAGATTGTTATTTGTTCTTCAGTTCTTCGCTGATGAGTTTGGAATAAGAATCTCGTCGGTTGTTTCAAGTGTGCTTTTATTTTTTATAATAATTAAAGATATACATACTAATGTGAAGCACATATTAATTTAAAGTGTTTGTTTGGTGTTTGACATCAAATATTTATTAAATTATTGGAGGTACGTAAAAAGTTTTTAAAATAATCTAATTCTTTTAATTAATTGAATTTTTCATAGATCTTTGCCATGCAAAGTTCTTGCAGCACCACTTTGTGAACGCCAAAGATAGAAGCGTTAGGCGATTAAAAAAGCTAAATGCGAAATAGTAATCATAAATTTTCTATGTATAAAGACTTGTTGCATGTACATACATTTATGTACATAAAATAGTCAATTAATGAAAAAACGTTTTTAACTACATAATAAGTCCTAAAAAATTTAATTTGTTTTTTTTTTAATCGACTTCAAAAAAAGCAGCAGATCTACAATTCGTCTCTACATTTTTTGGTGTGTTACTTCATAACTCCGGTACATTTCAGACCGATTTTAAAAATTCTTTTTTTTCGCCCATTGCAAAAAAATGGGCGGGGACACGGCCACAATTTTTAAAAAATTAGTTTTATGATATTCTACTTATTTGATTGCTGCGAAACCTATAAAACACCTTTGGTTCTTGTAATTACACAATTGGAAAATTAAAAAAAATGGGTGGGGTTACGCCCATTAAAATTTATTATAATATTTCACGCGATTCTACTTAACCGATTTTTACGAAACTTACCACACACCTTGAGGTCTAAATAAATTCAGTAAAGTGCGACTTTGACTTGCGCACGAATGGTTCCGTACGTTGGGATTTGAGAATTTTTTTAATACAGCGTTTTTTTAAGTTTTTGACATTTTTTCAGCTGAAATAACTTTTTTTGTTTATTTTTCGTTTTTTCCCCGTTTCGGCGATTTTTTTTCATTTTGGCGATTTTTTTTTCATTTTGACGATATATTTCTTTTATCGATTTTTTTCATTTTGGCGATTTTTTCATTTTGGCAATTTTTTCATTTTGGCGATTTTTCCGGTTTTTCGCGATTTATTTTCGTTTTAGAATTTTTTTTTAATATGGTGCTTTTTTTCGTTTTGGCGATTTCTTTTTGTTTTGGCGATTTTTTTTCGGTTTGGTGATTTTATAATTTTGGGATTTTTTTGATTTACCGTTTTTGAAACTTTCAAGAAGTTTGCTCTTACGGTTTCCAAGATACAGCAAGTTATCAAAATTACATAGTCAAAAATTCCTTAACTGATGGAACACCCTTTAATTAAATTTTTTTTAAATTTTAGTGTTAATTGTTGTGGTCTGTATAAAAATACATTAACCTTACAAAATTCAAGTGTATATACATACATACAATTATATATATATTACATTAGATTTTAAAATTTGTCGTTGCTCGTTTTGGAAGACCCTTTAATTTCCAACTCTCATGTAATTGTTGTAGTAGCGGCCAATGGTCTACACACTGTGTCCAAATTTCAGGCCCGTAGCTCTTACGGTTCTCGAGAAAATACCCTGTGACAGACGGACGGGCAGACGGACAGCGTAGCGAAAACAATAGGGTTTCTTTTCACCTTTGGTGTACGAAACCCTAAAAAGACACAATCATGCATTTAAAAAAATGGGCGGAGTCAAGCTCATTAAAATTTAATATTTTATTTTAAGTGGTTCTACTTTACCGATTTTTACAAGACTTAACAAGCACCCTGAGCTCTGAAAAACACACAATCTTGCATTTAAAGAATGGGCGGAGGCACACCCATTAAAATCTAATTTTATATTTCACGTAAATACTTCTTCTTATCTTCTTCTATCAGATCTTTGCATTGAAGTTGGTTTTTTTTTGGCAGAAAGAATTATTTCATATTTAACTTGCGAAATAAAAATTATACCGAGTATTGTACGATTCCCCAAACCCATTGTCGAATGATTCTTTTACAACTCTCCCAATGGCTCATATAAGATCCACGTTTAAGAGCCTCATACGACTCTCAATGCTCTTCAAAAAAAGAGTTGTAAGCTAATCTCTAGATAAATCTCAAATGATTGCATTTACGACTAATAAAAAGTCCTTCTGCGACACTTGTATACGAATCGTCTTCGCTAAATGTTTCTCCCATGCGAAGCATCTTCCACGTTAAAAATATGAGCTCGTCTGCGGTTGAAAATGCTCTTCTTCGATTGAAAAGGCTATAGCTGGGTACTTACAATTTGACTAAATAATAATCCATTATTTCTGTTTGGGAGTTTCAAAAACATAATGTACCCCGCAGAAATCTTACCTGCCAAGGTAGGATGACAAGAATGTGTTGTTTTTGCCTACAAGAAGTCATGAATGTGTAAAATTTGTGATCCGGATGTAGTGACAAATTGGATCATCTGTAATGATTTTTACACAGGCTTGTCATTACAAGAAATTCTCTTTTACGATTCCTAATCAGCGAATTCTTCGGGACAAATGGTAAAACTTTATTTTTATGCGAATTTAAATGCAAAACATTGTTTTCATGTAAAATTAAGTTCATAGTTGAGAATTTTTAGAGGAACATTAGTTAATAAATTAAAAAAAAACGTTTATTAAAAACCATCGTGAATATTTTCTAAAACTACAACAAAAGTAAAAATCTTTGTATAACTAATTTTATTAGCTTTTTTTTATTAAAGATTCTTTGAAAGCAATGAAAACGTCGTTCCTTAAAAATGACCAATTTCTTTACTGGGATCCTTTTGTCTACAAAAACTTATGCCGTAAAAAAAGCCGCAGTTGTGATTCTTTAAAACAATTATTATTTATTGTCTATGTTAGAAGGTTCGTGTATTTGCTTTATGATTTTGTTCCAAACATTATATCCAACACATATTTTTTTTAATAAATATAATAGGGCCTGTCCCACGATGTCGACAACTTTCGAGATCTTTAAATGCCTTACAAAGTAATGAATTGTATTTGGTTATTTAATTAATTTATATCTTCCCTGTATTGAATAAAATAAGCACTTATTTAAATCATTGTGCGAAAGTACTCACTCATCTTAGTACTTTCCAAAATATGTACAGACAAAAACTTTTTTTTTTGATTTTTCGACTATGGGCCTGTTCCACGATGTCGACAGCGTTCGGCTTGTAGCACACACAAAATTTTAAAATTCTTAATCAGAAATAATTTCCTAATCGGCCTCAAGTTCAGTAATTTCAATTCTGAAATGAATGAAATATTTTTATTAATTAATGTGAGTTTATAAAAAAGAGAAAACAAATTAAACTAGACTTTATCAGCTGAGGGAAATACCGATATTTTTCTGTGCAGCCATGCACTTCATCAGCACCCATGTCTATCTACTGGGGTATAGATTGTTATTAACATCAGCTATTTAGCGCAAATTTTTAATGAAATGGAATATGAGAAATGATAATTGTGTAGTTTTTTAATTTTTGTTTAAAATTTAAAATGTTTGCTTATATGGAGAAGAGTTAAAGGGTTAACTGTTGTTAGATTTTACATAAAAATTTTGTATTGTACCTTTGCCTAAGAAAACAAAGATTTTAACATTTCCTATGCCAATTCAACACAACAATGTGCATTACTCCCTTTTATAAAAGCACAGGCACAAACTTTCCAAATTCCGATATTAATTTATTTGTTATTTGGTGTCTGTCTTCTGCCTGAATCAATCGTTATCAAAATTTTCAATTGTACCACAAATTAAAGCAAAAATCACAAATGTGACAAAACTTCTCTTAAAAAGCAATAAAAAAGTCTCTTACCTACATCTATCGATTCATTTTAATCAGGAACATAAATAATAAAAATGCCCATACAGGAATGTAGCCTGACTATTGCTCCATAAAATCATATTTGAAAGCTTTCATGTGTTTGTTGTTGTTTCTGTATGTATTTATTTCAAACAAATCTTCTAAATGCAACATGGGGCAACATACACCAGCATTACATACTTTCGTGCTTAAAATCATAAACGCATTTTATGTTAAAAGAACAGCAGAAGAAACTAAAAAAAATTCAGAGTATATTTAAAGCCGATTAACTAAAATACAAGAAACATACATATATATAATGATCAAATATTTTAAAAGTTTTTATGAGAGCTGAGGGGATCTACTCGAACAACCAACCATTAAGAACGTCTTCCATAAACACTACAACAAATATAACGAGTGTGATGATCAGTGTTTTTATTGTGCCTATACCAAACAAAACGACAACAATGGACAGAGACACTAACAGGCGATCAATGGATCGATCAAACAACTGAAGTCAAAACAATTTGACAAGGAGAACACTAAGCAGCCAGAATTTTAAGAAAACATTCTTAACAGAGTTTGAAAGAATGATTTTTTGTTTTGTTCTATTGGCAAATCAAGATCCACAAAACTGCTACAGGGTCCGCTTTGGTATTCTACTACGCATACCATACATAACTACATATCGAACAATAACCGCCAAAAAGACTTAAGCGACATATATTTTGAACTTCGTTTTTTGACGAAAATCGACTATCTACGATCGTAAATAATCGATTTCCGTAAAAAAAATTACGCTCAAAAATTATGTAGCTTAGGCTTTTTTCCACAGGAATATAAATTTTTTGTAGCGTGCGACACCAAGCAAATATTTTTGTGTTTTTTTTTAAAGAAAACGAAACTTTTCTTTTTATTTATTTATATATTTGTGTAGGCCGTCAGCAGCTCTACGTTAATTAAAATTTTATGAAAAATCGAGTCACGTTATTCAGTAATACAAGGTTAATTGCTTGCTGTCGCACGCTACAAAAACGGGGAACTTGTCGGAGAAATGCCCTGCCCATATGTAATATAAAATTCTTGCTGTTATATTACATTCTACAAATACTATTTAAATTATTTAAAATTTTTCAAATGTATCAGCAATTACTTGAAGACTCTGCTTGAAAAAGCAAAAAAAAAAAACAGAATCGTGCAGTTAGCGAAAACAACCTGTTGTCATCATATTAACACTCTTCCATTGAACAACACATTAAATGTTGATGATCACAGTCATAAACGTTAAATAACCACAAATCACATTATAATAAAATCTTATAAACGTAAGATTCAAAATCAAAGTTAAAGAAAATGAGTTGAAGAACTAATAAAAGTATAAAGTTGGATACAGGTGCATTGGATTGCACCCTTTCGGACAAAGTGCTGAAAAAGAGCTACTTATTACTTTTACTAGCATAGACTTGGAAAATACATATGGGCATTTCCACAGGAATGTCAACTTTTTGTAGCGTGCGACATCACACAAATATGCTGTTTTTTTTTAAGCAAACGCAACTTTTTTTTTACTTCTTTATATATTCGTACACACCGTCAGTACATACATATATTCGTACATTAAGTAGAATTTCAAGAAAAATCGACTCACATTGTTCTGAAATACAAGCTTAATTGCTTGCCGTCGCACGTGACAAAAAAGTGGATTTTATCGTAGAAATGCCCATATATCACATACTTCATTTATTTTTCTGGTATTCAATTTAGAAAGTTATACTTCGAAACTTCTAACAGAAGTGATTTATAAAAAAAGTTTGTTTGTTGTTTAAGCACGTCTAGCAACATTTCGTTGTAGCTTAAGGAACTTATCAGTATCTTAAATAGTCCCAATACTTATAGACAAACTCTCCACAAACTATTGAGAATTACAAAAGAATTTGATGCGCTGTTTAAGTAGCAACGAAATGTATTTAGACGTGCTTAACCCAGAGTTGTCAGATATTTTTCGACTTATTCAGCCAAGTTGATTTTAAAAATCTCCAAAATCAATTTTATTTAATTTTTCTAAATATATATTTGATAACAAAGTTGTTTTAAATAACACTTTCTTGAATATAAATTGTTATAAAATAATCGTAATTTAGCAGAAAATCACCAAAAATTATTTCATTTAAATTTTTATTTTATAAGAAAAATTATCAAAATCAAATTGTTTTAATTTCTTGCAGACGAGTTTTGGTGAAATTTATTTTTGAAATTAATTTTCCTTTACAAGAATTACAAGAATTTTGAAGTTCAATTTTCTTAAAAAAAAAATAGCCATAAAAATCGCCAACAAATTTATTTATCGCTAGGAAAATCGCCATATCGCCAAACAAGAGAAATCACCATACGCTGGCTTAACCAACAATTTCATAGCATACATCTATGTACATATTTATATATCGCTGCTGTTCCTCTAAAGGGGCCAAATCAAAATTTAAAAATTCTCAGTATAAGCAAAAATAAACCGTTATTTTTTTAATATACACTTATACGAGGAATATAACTGTATTTTTTGACGAAATTGTATAGAAATTGATGTATAATTACAGTGGGCATACATATATGACCACTGTACATAAATACATATGTATGTATGTCTTGGAGAAAGTGAAAAGTACACAATTTTGATTTCAGTGCGATCGATATATGCATGTACATACGAACATTCCTCTTGGACAAATCATGTTTTTCTTGAAGTAGGGTGTCCTGCCTTCTTCTTAAATAAGAGCAACAAACAATAAGTAATAAATTAAATCGAAAATTGATTTTCTTGGTGGGATCCATAAAAATAAACAAACAATATTAACATTGTCATTGCATTAAACACTCCTATAAAAAATTAGTTATACGCAGAGTTAGTAGACATCAAGACGAACAAATGCTTACATACAAACAAACATACAGACGTGAGATTTAATTTGGAAGATATGGGTGGATGGTTTACACTTGCAAAAAAGGTTGGTGTTAATTAAATAGAAGAAAAGTAGTTCTTAATTGAAACTTGATTTATAATTTTTTAGAGATATACCACATGCCTACAGAGTAGAATTTAAAAAATATATGCACAAACTTGTGTGTGTCAAATTTGTTATTTAGAATTCAGTCTCAGTGAGTAAATATTTCTATTACACTGTAAAAAAAAAAACGCACTTTGTCGTATTACACCTTACTTACCTTAGAAATTTAAATTTTTATATATTCTATGTTATGTTTTGTTGCGTCATGTCAAACCATGTCATAACATTTGCAATAACTTCAGTAAAGTGCGACTTTGACTAGCACACGAAGGGTTCCGTACGGCGCACAGTAGGGGATTTTGAAAAAAAAAAGTAGAAATAATTCTGCAGTTTCTAAACGAGCATATTTTTTTCAGGGCTCAAGCATAGTTTGAAACCTTATAGGGTTAAGTATTTCTGATATTTTTTTCAGATTTTTCGGAAGAGGTTTAGAGGACGCACAAGTCGAATTTTTGCCAAAAATCGAATTTGCCGGACATTTTTTGTATTTTCTTCATAACTTTAACCATAACCACGATTTTCTTCACTTTTGAGGAAATAATTTAATTTAAAAATTTAATATTTTTCCAAGTTTTATTTTTGTGTGCAAAAAATTTTAGTTTTTGGAATGAATTTGCTGGTTTAGGTAGCCTACATTACAAATTTTCGTAATTTTTCCATAAATTTTGTAAATAACGCTTAATAATTTTTAAAATTTTTATAAAAATGAAAATAACTAATAATGCAGGTTAAAGGTCAATTAGTTCTAAGTAATTTAAAAAAATAATTTTTGAATTTGCTCTTACCGTTTCTGAGTTGAAATCGCACAGGATTTGACTTCTCCACTAGCAGAACAGTGGAACAAGGTTGGTAAAAAAGCCAAAATTAAAATTTTTTTTCTCGAATATTTCCTAAACTGTAAGCGGAACTGCATAAATGTAGCAGACCTTTTTTTAGCTTTTGGATAGAGAAATCCACTTGAAAAAAATCTTTTTTATCAGATAAAAACAACAGCTTGTCTTTGGTTTGAATTTTTCATTAACCCGAGGACGCCCACTTTCGGGCATTTGGCCCCGCCCCCTTTTGAGATATACAGTCCAAATTCCAGACTTAAGCTGTTTAAATGCTATATGAAATTTCATAACAATCTAACGGCTCGTTTAGAAACTGCAGAATTATTTCCACTTTTTTTTTCAAAATCCCCCACTGTGCGGCGCTTGTTTCCGTTAGGCAATTGTTTCTGGTTTTTGACGTTTTTTTTTGTATTTACCCTTATTTAGCTTTCTCGTTTTTTTCCCTTGGGCAATTTTTTCGTTTTTCTTTTATTTTTGTTTTTTGCAATACATATTTTTCGTTTTTAGCGATTTTCTTTAGTTTTGGGGCTTTTTCGTTTTGCCGTTTTTTTATTGGTTTTTGGCGTTTTTTAAAGTTTTTGTTAGCAACCTTTTCAATTTTGTTGTTTTTTTTGCATTTTTCAAATTCATTTTATTTTTTTATGAATATGTGGGTTAGTTTGTATCTAAAGAATATTTAAGTTTGTTATGGCTGCCAAGGTAAGCGCGTTTACTACCACGCAATGAGTTCGAGTTCAAATCTTGGCCGGAAAGGGAACACGCAAACATTTTCCTGATACCTGTGCCAATACACACATTAACGTAAGTTAAATCAATTAGGAAGGGTGGTGCTATGCCGCACCCAATTGGGTCCATTGTGATTAAGATTAATGAAAAATAAAATACAATGTGTACATTAAATTAAATTCATGTTGTTTCAACTTGAAATAACTTTAATTCAACATAGTTCTTCGTGTTATTTTAGTATCTTATTTAGGTTGTTCAAACTTGAAATAAGTTTAATTCAATAGGATTCTTCATTTTGATTTAACAGTTAAATCAACATGAAATAAAGTTATTGCAAAAGGATTAATTTTCTTTAAAAATTACTGTAAATCGTGTTAAATTAACACGAAACATATATGAAACATTGCCGAAAAAGGTTAAATTAATCTTGTTTACGCAGATTTTAATGTGAAATGTTTCTGTGTGTTTTCTTTGTGCGGCTTCTTAAAGTCACGAGGCTATGTCAACAAGCCTCAGTTTCTTGAATTCAGAGAGAATATCCGTCAGGAATGCGGGAACTTGGTCGATATCATTTATAAAAAGAAAAAATTGGACATCAAATAAACACAATCCAAAAGCAACAAAAAGAAACATAGTTTGCGCCACCTTGTTCATATATCGCTCATTTGCTCAAAGAACGCCATAACTAAAAAAAAACCAGTTTGCCAGAAAATGAGTTTTAAGTTTTCAATTTACACAGAACTTAATGGAAAAATAAAATTATATTTTTATCTCAAGAGTTGAATAAACAAGAAATTTGTATGAAATTTTTACACAATATGAATATGAGGATTTAATTTTGCATCATTAACTCGAAAATTTAATTTTTTGAGTTATGACGTTCTTCGAGTAAATGAGCGGTATGTATATCTACATAGATACACGAACATACGAGTATTTTCAACTGCCAAATATTTTTACTATAAAAAAATTTGATTTGAACTAAAAAGAAAATCTTGTTATTAAAACGACGAAAGTGATTTTAATGATAAAGGAACACTTTCACAATAAATGGCTCAAATAGCAACCAACCAGAACTCTCATATCACACATCTATTTATCTATATATGCACATATATATGTACGAGTATGTACAGTGGAATCTCCCTTAACGGACGCTGCCTTTAGACCGACACTGTTGCCAGGTCCCCGCACCGCTCCATGAGAAAATCATTGAAATCGTATGTACTTATAAAACATTTTAAACTTTTATTACTCACCCAGCAAAAAAAAAAATTAATTAATTCAAAGAGCTTGCAATTTTGACGCCTTCTTAATCATTATATGAAGTGAATGAAGATGAAAATTAACACCAAAAAAGCTTTCAACTCAGGGAACATGCATCGGTTCATCGACGGGTTATAAAAAATATTTATTTTTTAAATTATGAAAAAATGTCTTCGAATCAGAGAATACGCATTGGTTCCATTCATTAATTTAAGGTTAGATTAGGTTGAAAATAGGAGCCACTAAGCTCATGTCCCGGAACATACATACATCTAAGCCAATATAGGCCTGTTGTGCGCTCTCATATAAATTAACAAAAGAAACCCCACCTTTATAGGAACTCAGTATCGTTCACGTAGTCCCTCAAGCTTTTCCAGTCAATACCTCTAAGGAGCGTAGTGTCATCCGCAAAATAACGGGATCTCGGCTGGGCGAAAGCTGGACAATAATAAAAGAAGTGCTCCATTGTGTCCAAGTCCTACATGTATGGCCTGCATTCATTGTCATTCGTGGCTCCGAACCGGTACAAATGCCCTCGTATATTATATTGCCCCGTTAAGATGCCGGCCAACTTTCCTAGCTCGGGCTTGTTTAGTTCCAGCGGTCCCCTTGTTTTGTCTTCGTCCGGGTTGCCCCACAGAACCTTGGTTAGATTACCTACATTATCACAATTCCATCGTGTCCTCGTCTTCGTTGCCTTCGTTTGTTATTTTTTTCTGGGTATGGAAATACATATTTACAAATTAGTGATTTTTTGTTATTAAACCCAAAAGTATTTTTAATTAAAAACTAACGATCGTAGAAAAATTTTGCTCATTTAAATTCGTAGTTTTGTCTTGACCGGTCACATTTCAATGGTCCCTTCGGTGTCCGACCAAGAGAGATTCCACTGTACATATGTATGAATATGAATATGTTTGTATCAAAGTTTCTTAAGCTGTGCATAAAATAAAATAATATTCATCCAAAACTGTATGAATTAGTTTCTTTTTTCATGTCACATCTACTCAAATTCATGAATCCATCTGTCTAACTGTCTAACTCTCTCTATCTCCCTCTATATCCCTCTCTCTCTCTCTCTCTGCCTGTCTTTGTTAACTTGTTACATTAATAATACGAAAAAAAAGTATCACATTCTTAATGTGAAATCATGGGAGGTCGTCATCATTTCATAATGGCTAAAAGACCAAGTGTTGACATTGATTTATATTAATTAAGTGCCTTATGTACAGGGTGTTTTTTTTAGAGGTATAGAACTTCGAATTGAAATAAAACACAAGAAAATCGTTTTAATGTCCATCAATTTGGCTTTATTGGAAGGATAATTTTATGCCATTAATGTTTAAATATGATTTCGGGCATGTGGCCGCCGCGGCTGGCTCGAATAAAGCCAATTCTACAGGTCCAATTTTCAACCACTTTTTCAAGCATATGGGGCCGTATGTTGGCAATAACGCCACGAATGTTGGCTTCCAAGTCCCCTAACGTTTCTGGTTTGTTGGCGTAGACGAGCGACTTCACATATCCCCAAAGAAAATAATCCAATGGTGTCAAATCACACGATCTTGGTGGCCAATTGACAGGTCCATTCCGCGAAATTATGCGCTCATCGAATGTTTCCTTCAATAAATCGATTGTGACGTGCGCTGTGTGGCATGTAGCGCCGTCTTGTTGGAACCACAACTCATCCACATTCATGCCATCCAATTCGGGAACAAAATAGTCGGTTATCAGCTCCAATTGCTGTGCACGGTGGCGAATCGATTCATTCGGGTCCTCTTCAACACTTTGCTCTACAGCGGCAATTGTTTCTTCGGTGCGCACTGTTCGACGTCTCTGCGGATGCGTATTATCACATAGAGTAAACGTAGTGCGAAAACGATCCATGGTTAACCGAATTAATTGCTCTGATGGACGATTATGTCGACCATAAAATGGACGGAGCTTGCGGTAAACTTCGCGAACTGAACCATTATTTTCGAAATAAATTTGCACGATTTGCAAGCGTTGTTCTTTTGTCAACCTGTTCATGATGAAATGGCAAACCAAACTAAATATTAATCACTTGACAGCTGACAAAATGGCCGCCAGTTAAAAAAGTGATGCCAACTTAAAGTTCTATACCTCAATAAAAAACACCCATTACAAGTTAAGATCACACAGTGAACCAAGAACAACAACTATACATTTAAATATATAAAGTCAATGAGTTAATCCGAATGCCATAATTCAAATATGTAACAACAAAGACTGGAAAGAAAAAAACTCTAATGCAAGAAGTCAAGAAAACGAATAAATTGTCTAAATTAGTGAAATTTTTGTAAAAAGACAAAAAGTATAAAATGTATTCTTTTTAATTTATGATAGTTGTAGTTTTCTTTTTTTTACTCGTACTTCCTTAAAGATATAAATATTTTTCTATTTAGTATGTAAATTCTGTGACACCTTTTTCTAAAAAGCTAATTTTTGTATCGTTTGGTTGAGTGTATTAAAAATTCATAAATTCATTTTCGGTGATAAAATGTTAATTTATTGTTATAGTTTCTTTTATGTTATCTTTCTCCCTCCCTCCCTCTTTCATAATAATTGCATTTGTGTTACTAAAAACTCAAAATTATATGATTTTTTAAAACAACATAAAAATTTATTATACCAAAATATTTATGGCGCGATGATTTTGTGTGTGGAGAGATACGAGTAGATAGATAGAGCAGGTTGTTATTGCAGTCTGAGTATTCAATATTTAATTGATGCTTAAAATTGAATTTATTATCAAAAGTTATTGGAAAGTGTTCAAATAAACTTTTAAACCCATAAGATGCCAAATACCTGTTGAAAGAGGTGATAATGTTGTGAGCAAAACGACAAATGGAAAAAACAAAATATATGTATGTGAGAAAATAGCAACAGCAAAAATTATTGCATTGAATAAAATTCATTTAAAATGCATAAAATCAAAACATGCGAAACTCTAGGCACATATCAGTTTTTATTAGTTGTATACCAAGCACACATACTCGTACTATGATATTTGCATTTGAGGTAAACAGCTTTGAAAGCTCTTACATAAGAGAAAGCCTTGTTGTCGCCGAGATCTGGTTGGCTGTTGTGCTCTCGTCTGTGTGAAAGCACAAAAAGCTCTTTATAAAAGTTGGCAAATTGTGCATTTGGCTTGGACGTAGCTGTTCTATAGGTTTAAAAGTGCCTTCCATGCAATGAAAATAGCACAACTTTGCAGAACCTTTGATAATGTTAGGTTAGGTTAGCAGGTTGCTGGCGAGGAAAGGTTTTCACCTTCCAGCTCACTTGGATCCATTACAATGATACCTTTGTGCTACCTGTAAGTTAAGAAATTAGGGAGTGAGGGTGAGAAGGGTAGATGTGAATAGAGGTATTGTGAAAGACACAATAGTCATTATAGAGGAGGTGAGAGTGGGTTAAGAATTCGCTAAGGGGGTGGGTTGCAGTCAGTGACTATACCAGCCACTGTTCCTAATATAAAGGCTCAAGTTTCTTAGCTCAATTTCCGATAACTCAGATAGGCTGCTGAAGGATATTCTGCCAAGGAGGTGCAGACGGAGACCCCCAGAGCGGGACAAAAGCAGAGGAGATGTAGGATACTTTTCTCCTCTTCCTCATCATTACAACTGAAGGCCCTATGCTCCTTATATGAACTAAAGGGTATAATATATAAAAATATATAGTAGTTATTATACCGGAGACCCATGGGTCCGATGGCACAGTGACCGGTCAACGTGGCCACGAGGTTCGTCAAGTGCTTCCTATTGAAGTTCATGAGGTTTTTCGTTCTGTGGGAGCTTAGGCGAGGCCTACTGCAGAGGTGGGCTGGTTGCGCCATCTGTCTTGAGCTAATAAGATATTTGAGTGCAGCGCGAGTTCATCCAGGACTTTGCTACATTCTTAGATAAGAATGAAGGACTTAATTGCAGATTGGCTGTCAGTTATAATATGGATATCTTTATTTGAAATCCGTTAGAACCTTAGCCAGTATATGGCTCTTTTAAAGGCAGATAACTCTGCTTGTAATATGCTACATCCCTCCGGGAGTCTGAAGGATATTTCAGTTTCATATTCGGAAATATAAAGGCCCCCACCAACTCTCTCTCCATCTTTTCTTGAACCGTCCGTGAAAATCTGTACGGCTCCGTTCAGTGGGGAAAATCCTTCTGTCACTGATATTTAAAAATTCCTATTGAAGTAGGGTTTCGGAGTGCAGTAGTCAGTCAATAAGATCCGGTATATTTTCTACTGTGCTTAAAATGCTTGCATGTCCTCAATGTTGGTGGTTCCATGCGCCTATGGCGTTTAGTCTGACGACGGTACGTAGAGCTAGCTTTCTAGCCGTTAAGTCCACTGGAAGCTAACCGACCATAGCGAAGAGAGCTTTTGTCGGCGTGGATCTCAGTGCACCTGTTATCATAAGTGCCATTTTGAGGAGAATTCCCTTTTATACGGGACTGATTACTCGTTGAGTCGAGTGCTTTCATCCAGACTCAAATTCCATAAAATCACAAAGGTTTTATAACCATCTTTAGTGTAAAATCGATTGCCTTAGGATTTATTCCCCAAGTATGGTCTGTTATGTTCCTAGAGATGAAGATTGCCGTTATGGCTTTCAGTATTCTTGCCTGAAGATTTACTCTCCAGAAAAGCTTGCTATCGAGAACAACACCCAGATATTTGGCATTATCCGACAGGGTTAGGGTAATGCCCTTTAGCTTTGGATAGTTGAAGTGTGGAACTTTGTATTTCGTGGAAAAGAGTACCAGTTTCGTTTTGTTCGGATTGGTACTGAATTCGCTCCGTGAGCAGCAAGTACTAACCTCATTTAGTGCAGATTCCAGTCCTTGTGATAGCGTATCCAGGTGAAATCCTGATATTGCAATCACTGCATCATCTACGTATGCAACTGTTTTAATATTTCGAAATGCCAATTTTTTGAGCAGATTGTTGACCATCGCATTCCACAACAGGGATGATAGCACACCACCCTGAGGTGTACCTCTGTGGGCCTGCCTGGTTATGGTAGCTGTTCCTATGGTGGAAGTGATGATTCTGGGGGGTAGCAAATTTTTAGTGAGCTGATATATCTCTCGGTCAACCCCCAGCTCTCTAAGAGACTGAATGATTGCCGTGGGATCAATATCATTAAAGGCACCTTCAACATCTGAGAGGCTGAGAGTAGAGAGTTATCTCTATGAACATCCATTAGTCTCTCAAGGGTTTTTAGAAGGAAGGAAGTTAAACTTATGGGTCTAAAATCCTTCGCCTTGGTATGTGATACCTTCTCTCCTTTGTGGGTAAAGATGTATATGACCATGCGATGCAGGCCTTGTATATTGCGTTATGTTGCAGATCCGCAGGAGTATGTTACTTGGTAAATAAAACTTCGCACAGCTTAAGGCGCCATTTTCAGCAGTTTTAAATACACAAAGTTAAGTGAAAAACAATTATTTATCGCTCCTAAAAATATGCCCCAAAATGTTTTTTTTTTATTTTACGGCTTGTCCCGCGATGTGGACAGAAAATGTTCGATCGACAACTTCTTTTGAAAACAACAATAAAATAAGGGCCTGTCCCACGATGTCGACAAGTCGAACGCTGTCGCCAATTTGAACATCCCAAGTAATTAGTTTTCAAAACAAATTGAGCAGAGTCTACCTCTTATCAATATGACTTGTTATTTTTTTTATTTTAACCTTTAAAATATTCATTCACAAATAGTTTTGTTGCCGCCCGCCTTCAATCTTAATAAGGAAAGTAGTTATTCAGATTTTTTTTTGTTGTGAAATGAAAAATCTCTTTATAAACTCCTGACACCCAAATAACTTACAATTACCCGTTCCTTTAAATCGCTTTGAACTCATTTCCAATTTAATTCAGGAGAAACGTTTTAATAACAAATGAAATTTTAAACGACTAGTCACAAGAAGACAAAAAAAAGACTTAAAAGAAGAAAAATTATGCCAAAATACAAATAATTGTTTAAGCACGAGAGAGAAGGAATAACAACAGCTTCGTAAACTGAATCCACGCAATAAGAACATCAATATCCTGGCAACAACAAAACATCACTGGCAGCTAAAATTCCCCAAAAAGCTAAAAAAAAGTTAGACATTCCACTTGGAGGTTTTGAGGCAGAAAAAATTTATACAAATTTATAAACTTCATGATCAATGTGAACTAGTGTAGATACTCCTTGATCAAATAAATATAAACGGAGGACAACAGTCAGTATGGGCTGAATGGCTGGTGTATGACTGTTTGTCTGTCTGTCTGCCCAAATTGAAATGCACAAGAAATCTCATGGAATGTTGAGAGATTTTGTGAATTATTATCTTGGCAACTGCATTGAACAGTTCAGGTCACGATTATCGTTCGTAGAAGAACGACCAATCGATCCCCATCGATCGATGTAGTGCACACTTAACAAATTTAATTCATTTTTCTCTCGTTGTTGTTGTTGTTGTTGGATTTTTAACATACTTTTTTAAATGCGGGGGATAATGACGACTCTTCGATGGTGATCATTATTACATACCATCAACTTGTTGATTATGTTAGTTTATTCGTGGTACTTTGCCAAAAAAAAAAATTAAATCCTGCGTAAAATATAATGCAATTTATTTTGGTGGGTATGGTTTTGGTTTTTTGGGCGGCTATTGCACAATGGGCAGGAATGGCAAAAAAATTCTTAATAAGAAATGACTAAAAGGAATGATGGCAATATAATTAGGCAGTTGTGGATCCACTTGAATAGGGAAAACATGGCTTAAGTGATTTTGAGGAATTAAACATGAATTTCGGTATTAGAGTCCGCGATGACATTATATTGTCTCACAGGTAGGGGTTGGATGGGGCAGTGACTTCTGCTGTAATTGACGGGATTTTTTTTAGTTTGAAGAATTTCCCGATAATCCACTCTGGCATAAAATAAAAATAATAAAAAAAATAAATCTGCAGTTTCTAAAAAGCAGAGAATGCTACTTTATGCAAAAAGTACTGCTTCAAAAAAAGTACTTTTAAGAAAAGGGGTTTCATAAAAAGGTACTTTTTAAAGAAAAGTACTTTTTTCAGAAAATTACTTTTTTAAGAAAAGTAGTTTTTTAAGAAAAGTGTTTTTTTAAGAAAAGTACTTTTTTCAGAAAAGTACTTTTTTAAGAAAAGTATTTTAAACAAAAAGAAAAACTTTTTGAAAAAAGTGCTTTTCAGATAAAATATTTTTTTCAAACGGTACTGGCAATGTGCTAAAAAGTACTTAACATTTTTTAATAATATTTTTGGAAACAAGACTTTTTTGAAAAAGTGAATTTGGGAAATGGTACTTTTTTTTGAAAATGTAATCAAAAGCTTTAGAAGAGACACTTTTTGAGAATGATACTTTATTGAAAGAGTGTTCTTCCAAAAAAAGTACTTTTAAGAATAGGTGTTTACTTTAAAAGTTGCTTTCAGGAAAAAGTACTTTTTAGGAAAAGTATTTTTTAGGAAAAGTACTTTTATAAGTAATTAAAAAAAGTACTTTTAAGCAAAAAATTTTTTTTTTGAAACAACTACTTTTCAGATAAGATACTACATATTTTCAACCGGTACTGGCAGTATGCTAAAAAAGTACTTTTGAATTATTTTTTATTATTCTTTTCGGAGACATCACTTTTTTGCAAATGGTACTTTTTGAAAATGTAATTTTTGGGATATAACAAGTTTTGCAAAAGGGTACTTTTTAGAGCTGTAGCTTTTGAGAATGGTACTTTATGAAAAGAGTACATACTCGTTCAAAAAAAGTACTTTTAAGAAAAGGCATTTACTTAGAAAGGTGCTTTCAGGAAAATGTACTTTTTGGGTAAAGTATCTTTTTTTAGGAAAAGTACTTAAACAATTTTTTGTGGAAAAAGTACTTTTCAGATGAGGTATTATTTTCAAACGGTACTGGCAATATGCTAAAAAAGTACTTAAAATTTTTTTTTTATTCTTTTCGGAAACATTTCTTTTTTGAAAGTGTGATTTTGGGAAATGGTACTTTTTTGAAAATAAAATTTTTTGGATATAACAAGTTTTGCAAAAGGGTACTTTTTGAGAGATGCACCTTTTGAGAATGGGACTTTATGAAAAGAGTACTCGTCCAAAAAAAGTACTTTTAAGAAAAGGTATTTACTTAGAACGGTTCTTTTAGGAAAAAGTACTTTTTGGAAAAAGTACTTTTCTTAGGAAAAGTGTTTTTAAACAAAAAAACTTTTTGATAAAAGTACTTTTCAGATGAGATACTTTTTTTTTGAAACGGTAAAAAGTACTTTAATTTTTTTTTATTAATCTCTTTGGAAACTCTTGCAAAAATAGTACTTTTTTTAATTAAAAAGGTGGTTACAGAAAAAGGTGGTTTCAGAAAAAGCTACTTTTTATGAAAGGTACTTTTTTAAGAAAAGTACTTTTAAACAAAAAAAAAAACTTTTTGAAAAAAGTACTTTTCAGATGATATAATTTTTTTTTGAAACGGTACTGGCAATAGCAATATTTTTTACTATAAAATAAAATAAATAGCAATATCATAGATACCCAAGCCATAGTGCGTTGTCTGTACAGGGTAATCTTTAAATCATTGAACTTTTATATAATAAACTAATTTTGATGATCGTTATTTTTCTTGAAGGTCTTAAACTTAATATATAAATTGGCTTTCATTTAAAGCCACATGCATAAATACGAATACCTGTGGCAGATGGTGTTGAAGGAGGTGAGAAAGAGGGAGAGCGGGCCTTTAAAGAGCTCAGCCTAAGATTAAGGAAACGTTTACAGGCAAAAGAAATAAAAAGAAAATTTTGCAAAGAAAAAGGAAAAAGAAATATATGTACTGATATAAATACATTAAACAATTTGTTGATCTGCCCAACTTATAAATAAAATGATTTGCAAGGTCTCTCTTGGCTGGCTGTTGTTGGTGATGTTGTTATTAGGTGTGATTACGGCCGTTATGGGCTTATGACTTAAACTCTTCAATCTTGTGATCTGGTGCATTTATTTTAATTTTGTTCGTTAACTTTATAGATCAAAGTATGTGCAAGCTAAAATATATCGATTTATGATAGTTCGTTGGGAATTCTTTTTTTTTTCTTTTTTTTTTGTGCAAAACATATTTATTTTTCTTTCTTTTCTTGGTATAAGTACTTTTGTAGCCTTCTTGACTGCAGTCTACTTTAAAATATAATCATGACCTTAAGGCCATTTATTTTTACTTCGATCGTTCCATTTAACCAATAAACGGTTACGTATGAGCAAAAGAACTAAAAACTGTAATTCAAATGTAATAAACTGCTGATAACAACATGTTTTAACTCTTTTATATATGTATGTATAATCTTACCATTATCTTCCTTTTGGTTTTCTCAAGATATGAAAAAGAAATTTTTGCAGGCTTAAAATGAAATATTTCCAAAAGTGATTGATTGCCAAAAAGTATTGCTTGTCAAATACACATGTACACATAATATGCAATTGATCATTATGATCGACATTTCTGTTTCTGTTTTCCTGCAATTATCAATACATATATTTAAGGCTCTTACCAACACTCAACATTTTAATCAATCTGCTGCTTTGGCCAGTTATTAAAACTTAAGTAAAAACACAAAAAGTGAAAATGATTTACAAAATAAAAAGATTCCATCCAAGATCAGCAAAAAGTATATTAAAAACTCCACCTGCACGCCCTATCAGGTGTTTAAACATTTAACAACTTAAGCCGCAAAATAAGTTTAAGATTTGACATCTTAAATTCATACGCAACCATACGCAATACTCATACTCATGCTTATCTTGGTACAACCAAGTCCGCTTACTCTATTTAAAGGCAATATATGTATATATACTCGTACATACATGCGTGTTTTAACTGGACTCCCCTTAAAAGAAAAGAAGAAACAAAACGAAAAATAAAACAGATCTTTGTTAAGCTGGTCATGTTATAAAAAATCCTATAAATGAACCAAAAATACAAAAAAAAACAAAATTGTTCGCATGAGGCGAAAATTTAAGGCGGTTACAGCGTATTAACTTGAGAGCAAGCGCACCAAAAAGCAATGAAACAGAAAAACCTAAAATGCGAAAATCTTTAGCATACCATATGGTTACAGACAGACAGCCAGTCAGTCAGTTAGTCAGTCGGATGGACGGACAAACAAGAGCATATTTACAAAACTATAGGAAAAACATAATCCAACATCAGCAACCTCTGACCGAATTTATTTTTTTTTAATATTTGGTTGTTGTTGTTTCAGATAACTATCGGTTAGCGTGCAAATATGCAACAACCTAGGAAGGATCATTCATTTCTTTAACACCCTACAGCTAGTTATTATCGATTTAAATATGAGGGAAATGTTTGAAAATTAAAAAGACAGAAAGTTACTAAACCAAGCAATATAAAATCCTTGCAAAAAACTGGAACTTCCCCAGAAGTCTATAAGATTCGAATATTGCTTTCCGGATATAGTAAAAATGCCTATAATTTCCAATTTTTTTTTTTAATATTCTTGACTCTGCAGGGAGTTACTCGTGAGTATTCTTAACACAGGGTGGGGCAAATATAACGACCCTATTAGAGAACGCAATAACTTTTTGCAAAGTAAACAATCCGCCAAAGCACGGAATAATTGTTTCCATTTGTTTCACGTAACAATTCGCCGGTTGTATTGGAACTCCCAGATTTCCTGACCATCGACACCAACCGGACAAATAATGCGGCGGCGTTTGGCCACTCGCCTTAAAGATACTGGGTCAACACGAGATGTTTTCAAGGCTGGCCGGCTCGAGAATATTGCTGCTGTTGCCCAAGATATGGAAGATGAGCCCGTGACATGGAACAGTCGACGTGTCACGAAATTGGGCACTAGCAATTGAATAAATTGGGACTGGAGAACAAATAGTTCCAACAGCACGGTGCAACGACGATATTCTGAAAATCGGGTGATTACTTTTGCCCCGCCCTGTACTTACTGGGAGTCATGAAAAATTGATTCTGATGATGTTTTTTTCGTGAGACGAAATATAATTCTATTGATATTCCATATCTTCCGATTACTAGCCTGGGGCAAATGAAAGTACCCGATATCGAGCGAAATTATGAAATATTCCTGAACAGTGTATATGGAAATATTTTTGCACCTGATTCATCGCCATGGACCATTAATTTGTTGTTCTTGTGGTTTCCAGTTGGTTTGGGGCTTTCGCAGTATGTACATATATTCCGATTACTAGCTGTTGCCCTTACTTCAAGCCAGGCCTGGGGGCAAATGAAAGTCCACGATATCGAACGAAATTATGAAATAATTCTATAGAGTTTATATGGAAATATTTTTGCCTCTGATTTTCATTCGTTCTTGCAATGTCGTCTTCTAGGCTTCGCCGCCATGGACCATTAATTTGTTGTTCTTGTAGTTTCCAGTCGGTTTGGAGCTTTCGCAGTATGTGCAACATTTCGCTCTCGTATCTGAAAGTTAATTGGATCTTCGGTATAACTCTTCATTTGTAATACAATTACCGGCCACCAAATTCCGAGCATATTTCTCATACATCGGTTACTATGATTATAAGCACGTTCTACACTCGTACAATAAGACCGACTTTACATTTGAATTGAATATTCTTATCTTGGTTTGTACAGCAGGTTTTGTCCTTTACTTTTAATACATTAATACATTACACTTTTAATATCGAGGCGATATGTATATTCATACCCGCTAAAAAAATCCCTGCCGACTTGAATACTTATGCTAATTCCAATATAAACCAAATGAGATTTCTATATTTGGCAAAAAACACCAAGAAAATCAGTAAAGTGCGAATCAGTAGTGTATGCAAATACTATACGAACCATAGCCTATATAATCGAATATCTTACCTGATGTAGATATTAAAAAAATGTTTGTTTTGGCGTTTTTTTTAAGCTTTAGCGTTTTTTTGGCTTTTGTGCTTTTTTCGTTGCGGCGAGTTTTTTCGATTCTTGTCGATTTTTTTAGTTTTAGCGATATTTTTATTTTAGGCGCTTTTTTTCGTTTTAGCGATTTTTCGGTTTTTGGCGATTTTTTTCTTATTTTACAGTACATATTTTTAGTTTTATTGTCTTTTTTTAGTTTTGGCGATATTTTTAGCGATTTTCTTAGTTGCTAGCATCCTTTTTAATTTTAGTGATTTATTGTGCATTTTAGTGATATATTTTGTTTTTTAGTGATATTGTTCATTTAAGCGTTTTTTTTTCATTTTGGCGATTTTCCGTTTTGACAAATTTTTAATTTTGAAATATTTTTTAGCTATAGTGTTTTTGAAAATGTTAAGAGTTTGCCTGTTACGGTTTCCAAAATACAGCAAGTTGTCAAAATTACATTAACTCATGAAATACCCTTTAATTTATATTTGTTAAATTTCAGTGTTAACTGGTGTAGTGTGCATAACAAAACACTAACATTTAAAATTTCAAGTGTCTATACATATATAACTGTCTGTATATTATATTAAGATTTCAAAATTTTTCGTTGTTCGATTTAGAACACCCTTTAATTTTTAACGATTAAACTTTTACATATTCTGTGAAAATTTCAGGTCCGTACCTCTTACGGTTCTCGAGAAAGCAGCCGTGCGTTTTCACCTTTTGTGCACAATTTCCTACAATTTTAAATGGGCTTGTGGTGGAAATTTCGAAGGATAACGAATGCCGTAGTTTCCTTCCAGATTGTTGTTACATAATATTTGTAAAAAAGTGAAAAGTTAAAATTTTCCAACTTGAGATTTTTTTAGGTGTGTTATCATAAAAGGATTCTTTCTGCGTTAAAGGCTGCAGATATCCTAAATAAAAATATCTTCTAAAAATAAGCTCTAATTCTTAATGTTTCTTTTTTCCTTTATATATGCAAAATATGTATTGGGGTCTGTAGCATGAAGTGAACAACTACACATTTTCCAATTTCTAACAATTTAATCTTGCTACTTCAGCTTTAAAATGTTTTCATAAAATTTCTTTTGGTTACATAAACTTCACATGTCCTCAGGAGCTATTTTACATACATAGTATAAAATTAATGTAGCAAATATTTATTTGTTTTCCCTATAAAAGTATGCTTGAAATGGTTTTTAATGTTTCTTTTATTAAAATATTTTTCAATCATTCAGATCCAAATTTTCATATTATATTTTTATAAAACGTTTATGCTTTAAGAACTTTACATGGGTGGCTGCAGGCGAAAATTTAATATCTTAAAATGCTAATAAGTAGGGCTAGGAATCTCATGCAAATGCATGTTTTCACTGGGCATCATAAAACGGAAACGGTTAAGTTATCTTTGCGAATCGTGAAATTTCCTTTGAAATGGCATTCAATCGTTTTTGCATATTTTGCATATTTTGCTAAAAATAGTGGTTTTTGCATATTTTTGCGCATATTTTTCAATAATTGCATGTTTTTTGTGCATATTTTTGCTATTTTGATTAGCATCCATTTGAAAAAGTAAAACGCTCCTGATACTTAGTGCGACATCTTCTGGCAAAAGTTGACACATAATTTGTTACAAAATATTTACCTGAATCACCCTTTTGAACTCTAAATTTTTATATTTACACAACATTTTTATTGTTTTGTTCGGGAATGCGCTGAAAATTTGTAACTTTACACAACATAACACATTTTAAATGGAAAGTGATTTGGTTTTGAGATTTTTTCTGCAAAATTATGGAAATTAACGGCCTGGCCCACGTTGTCAAAAATAAATTTTCTAAAGTTATTGTTGTTTGCAATACTAGTTGTCGATCGAACAATATCTGCTGACATCGTGGGCCAGGCCGTTAATTTAACTTAATTTTTTGTTGTTGAATTTATTGTTTTGTTTTTCTTTATACTAATTTTATATGTAGATACATATGTATATTAAATAAATTGTTTTCTGCCTTTTTTTTTTTGTTAGATTGTTTTTAAATAAAATATTAAAAAAATATTTTTAATTGCATATTTTCTGTGTTTTTAGTGCATATTTTCAAATTTTAAGTGCATGTTTTATGCGCATATTTTCGATTTTTTAGTGCATGAGATTCCTTGCCCTACTAATAAGTATGTATGGCCCCCAAAAGTACTCATGGAATATTATTTAGCGTTTCTGTTGTGTTAACATTTCGTCGGTTCGTTATTGGGTTGCTGCAGACATAATGTATTTTGAATACTCTGTGCCGCAAACCATCAACCAACCGACGATTTGTAGAACTTGTATCCACGTGAGAAAATTGACATTTTGCAATTTGTAATGTTTTAGTTTTGCTTTTACAGATTTAATGTTTTGACAAAAAGCTTCGTGCAGAAAAAAATTTCACAACATGTCTTAAAAAGTTTTTAGTGCAGAAAATCACAACAGGAAATATTATTTTTAAATCGTGGGAATTAAACATTTTAATATTTTTTATTTAAATATTTTTGAAATATTTAGGTATCCGAGAAAATAAAAAGGTGTGTGCAATTTGTAATACAGTAGAAGCTCGTACATTAGAACAATTTTGTTCCTGGGATAGTTATAATTATCGTTCTAATTCTCTAATTTATAATAGTTTTTTTTTTTTAATTAAAAGCACCATAAAAGCGCATTTTCTTTCAGAAAATATACAAAAATACTGCTGCATAGATTTTTAAAATTTTATTTATGTATGTGTATAAAAAGTGCACAAAACATAATTGCTCAATTCACAACCTATAGCAGGAGTCGTAGTTTGTATAAAAGTTGTTGGTAATTTCTATGTAAACATTTGTTTATAAATTCGTTTATTTTTGAATTTATAACATGAAAACTAGAAATATCAAAAATTCCGTGACCAAACAATTGTATGAACATTAATTCTTGTTTCAGTTGACTGAAAAAAGTCTCCACTTATATTTCTAACATGCCTAAGATTTCTGAATTTCTGTAATTTTTTTTATATACAGTTTGTATGAGAACCTGAAATACCGAATGAACTCCGTACCAGGCTCTAGGAAGAAGTTACTGATTTTACTTTTCTCTCAAGCAACTAGGATTAAAGCCGATTCCAACATACAAGTGCATCTATAATTTGTTTATGCGAAAAACTAAAATACGCTGCAATCATAAGTAAGGAGGCATACTTACAGTCTATGTAGGAGTACGTTTATACTTAGGGTATGGTTATTTAATCGGATAAAAAATATACGCATGATACTCGAGATATTTATATGTATTTACATTTGTGTTTATAAAATGAAATGGAAAATGTGTGTGTGGCTGTGTGTAAACAAAATAGCCCTGTATATACGCATGTGTAGCAGATTAATAGTCAGAGTATTTTTATACTTATTAGTGTGATTGTAGCTCATACAGTCTATAGATTTTAATTATATTTGTTTGTGCTGCGTAATTTATAAATGCGTGTGTTTGCAAATTAGTGTGTTTTTTTAGTTTGATTTACATAGAATGATGTTGAGCTTTTTTAGATATGGTAAAATATTGAATTGATTGGGTTCGATAAATTTAAAAAATTTTCTAAAACAAAATTTTCAGAAACCTGTTGTTCTTAAACAAACTTTAAACTATTAAGCCAAAGGTCAAGTTCAAAACGAAATCAGTTCTTAACCTAAAAAAGAAACGTCGAGAACTACTCGTATCGTTGACGAAAAATGTCGGGAAAAATGTTTTTTTTTTTTTTTAAACTTTAAAAGTCTTTATTAATTTTTATAGACTACAAAAATGTATCGGATTCCACAAATTCGCTCAAAATCTGATAAATGGATAGAGATATATCATTGTCCAAAATTTGCGATAAAAGTGTTTGTATTTTATTAATTCATAATTTCTTGCCAAATAGATTTTCGATACACATTAATTTTTTTAGATTTAAAAATTGGTGATCAACCAATTCCCATATTTTTTTTTTAAGTTAAATATGTTCTTACACAGAGAAAAAAACTGCCTCATAGAATCAATAAGATTTTCTCTATGAAACGTTTTTAGGCTAAGGGGCATCCCAGCAGAGAGAAGCGAAGATTTTTTCATAGAGATTCCTTATTGTTTTTATATGGTAAATCTTATTAATTTTATCAAGAAGAAAACCACATGAAATCAAGAAGAAATCTTATTATTCAAAATTTTTTTTACTCAATTTCCGTTATTTTTGGCACCAAAAAAACAATCCATAGAGAAAAACTTCTTGATTATATTATGTTTTCTTATAAATTGTAAACTATAGGGATTTCTTATTGAGGGGGTTTAGGGGTTTCTTCTTGAGTTTAGTAGGTTCCTATATTAGTATGTGTAAAGCATCTTATTGATTTTTTTAATAAGGAAATCTTCTTGATTTTATGAGGTGTCTTGCTATTTCGTTTCTATAAATAGACATACAGACAATTTTTTTTCGTGATCTTTTTCATTTTTGTATAAGAATGTTTGCTCAATAATTTCAATGGTTATTCAGGCTGCTTGTTAGCATGTTGGGTAGAGTGCTTGTCTGTCAGGTAGAAGTTTGCTGGTTCAATACTTGGTAAGTAAGTTAGTTACGAATATAACATAATGTGAATATACTACATAGATATGTATATGGTATAGAATTTAAATGAAAATACGTAAGTACAGAGAATAAAGACGCAATTTGTTTTATTTTTTTATTAAAAAAAATCATAAGATAACCTAATAAAAACTACAAGATTTCTTCTTGATTTTTTCAAAAAGGTTTTCTCTATGAAATTAATAAGATTTCCTTTTTGAAACAAAAAACCATAGAGATTTCTTGTTAATGTTGTTCTATTTTATGAGGTATTTAGTAGGTATTGTTTTCTCTGTGTATATATAACTTTTATGCTAATTGATTCCTTTCAGTTTGCCTTGCTGCCTAATAGATCTAATTGAATTCATTTATAATGTAGCTCCTTAAATGTGCGTCTTAAAGTTCCTGCAACAAAATTTTTGTTTTACTCATATTTGGCTGATTTGTTTGTGTCTTTGTTGATGTTCTCGTAATTTGGTTTCGTACATTTGTACAGCGAAAATATTTAACAAAAATACCACACAAAACAATAACAAATGAACACACTGAAAGCTTGTCTTAAAGGCTTTTATTATATATATATATTTTTATATTTTATATTTCTTATTGTTGTTGTTACGAGTACTTCAAGCCCTGGGAAATATTGAGGGCGAAATCTACTTCAGTGTGCAGCAGCAGATCATCTACAAGACTAAAAAGCAAGCAGCGTGTTCACATACGGACAAACTTTTAGCTTTTCAAATAACAGCTAAATTTATGTAGATACGAGTATGTATATTAATTTTCGAGTGTTAAATATTTTTAAAGTTTACGAGTATGTATGAGGGAAGTGTTACCAAATAAGACGATAATGATGATGATGATGGTTGGTGTTGTTGTTCAGGTCGGAGTTGTTTGTTGTTGATGATAATGACGTTGCTGTTTTTGGTGGGTTCGTGGTGTAATGTGAAACTAATTAAATTAAAAAGAAATTTATTTTAACATCTTTAGCATAAAGTTTCTTCCCCCTTTTTTTGTTTTTTTGTTTTGGGCACCTTTTTATGGTGCGAAAGAAGGTTGTATGTATGTATGTATGTTGATATTACTTTTGTTTTTGTTACAGAATTTTATATTTCAAAGGAATTTCTTGTTACTGATACAAAACATGTAAACCTGTAAATACAGACAGCGTTATATGAAAATAGATGGTTGGATAGAGTGATTGATAGACTATATAGAAAGGTAGTAGTCGTCAAGTCAGTTTATGGTTTTTTTATGCTTACATATATTTAAATTAATATGTTTGGGTATGTACCTGTGACCCTCTCCTCAAAATCACACCTTAATGTTTCTGTTTGAATTGTGTATTTAGGGGTTGCAGGTGAATGAATCGTGTGCCAAGTACGAGAATAATATTAAATGTTTGCGCAGAGGTATGTATGGCTTCCTGTTTAAGTATGTGAAATAGGAAACACTCAGGAATCAATTAAAATTGTAACTTTAGCACGTGCTAAGCACAAACAAGCAAAAAGAAATGTGTAAAAAAAAACTTTGTTTTGAATATTTGTAACACAAATTTTGTTCGAGAAGATTTGTTAAAAATATCAATGAGCTTACACATCCAAGCACATACAAAAAATAAAAAAAAATTAAAAAAAAATTTATGTTTTGTTGGTTTAGCACGTAAAAATGAAATATTGAAAATAAAACTTTTTATTTTACATTTCGGGAAGTTTTGGTAGAAAATTTTTTTCTAGAGAATTTTTTTCTTAATTATGCACTTCCTTTCTTCCCTCATCAACAATAAAAATTTATGAAATTTATTTCTCCTGGATTTTTATTTTTTTTTTTCAATTTTCTTAAATAATATTTAAGAAGATGTTGCTGTAATAAAACTGAAAAATTGTTTTATGCATAAGACATTTTAAATTGTGAGCAATATGGGATCTTTGATTGTGGCCGAAAGAAAAGTAACTTATAAAATGGCTGCACAGCTTGAAGTAATGCAAAAGCCCTATTTTCGTGCATTAGGTTATATTCTTAACTAATTTACTCACCTAGTATTGAACCAGCAAACTTCTACCTGATAGGCAAGCACTCTACCCAATATGCTAACAAGCAGCCTGAATAACCATTAAAATTATTGTGCAAACATTCTTATACAAAAATGAAAAAGATCATGAAAAAATTCTCTATATGTCTATTTATAGATATGAAATAACAAGACACCTCATAAAATCAAGAAGATTTCCGTATTAAAAAAATCAATAAGATGCCTTACACATACTCATATAGGAACCTACTAAAATAAAGAAGAAAACCTTATTGAAAAAATCAATAAGGCAACCTAATAAAATCAATAAAAAATCCCTATAGTTTACAATTTATAAGAAAACTTAATAGAATCAAGAAGTTTTTCTCTATGGATTGTTTTTTTTTTGGTGCCAAAAATAACGGAAATTGAGTAAAAAGGTTGTGAATAATAAGATTTCTTCTTGATTTTATGTGGTTTTCTTCTTGATAAAATTAATAAGATTTACCACATAAAAACAATAAGGAATCTCTATGAAAAAATCTTCGCTTCCTTCTGCTGGGATACCCCTTAGCCTAAAAACGGTTCATAGAGAAAATCTTCTTGATTCTATGAGGCAGTTTTTCCTCTGTGAACCTGGATTCGAAAAAACGCGAGCAAAATTGATATCAAACTCATGGAAAGAGCGCGCTAGGTAGAAAACAGTAAAAACCAACTACACAAAACAAGAGGTAGGAACGACCTACGCGCGTTTTCAAGGTTGACCAACACGTTTCTGACGTCATGAGATGTGTCGCTTTCAAATGAGACCAATACCATTACGCTCAGTGATGGTACACCAAAGATACACGTATTTAAATCTTTAAAATGGCTCTCCTGAACAAAACCGGTTTTTACTCTTAGGTTCCTTTCTATTTTGAGCGTCACATATTTACATTATTTTGGTTTTGCTATCAGAAACCTGAACAAACCGTGGACACCGACAATATTTTGCAATAGTTGCAGAACTGTTTTATGCAAGTGATCAAATCACAAGATGATCTATTTCGTTTTTTCAATTCCACTACTTTGGAGAGAGTCAAGTAACCACCAAACCGATTGTTATTTCTGTTTAACAAAAGTTGATGGATTCAATATGAAAAATCGAAAAAATATTACTTACACGAATGTCCCATCGATTTCCAAACCAGTTCACCAAATGATCAATTACCAGTCATTTCCACAGCTGCGAACAAGACAACAAGCGTGTTCATTAAGATTTAATGAAAATTTAAAACAATTATCAAGGCTTTTGTGGCAAAAGCATGCTGGGAGACTATTGCTGGACTCCAATAATGCCATTCACTTTTGAAAATTCATTGATTTTTATTAAATAAACTAATGATCCAGGTTTTTTTTAACAAACGCAACCCGCGAAGCGATTAGCTTGTCTACAGAAAACACCCAGGGTCTATGGTGGGAATCGAACCCACGACCTATGGACTGAGAGGTTAACATCGCTACCACTCAGCCACAGGGGCATCCAGCCCCTGTGTATCGAAAACCTGACGTGATGAAGAAAAACCAATTACAGATTCGAATTAAGCTCACAAAATTACCCCAGGAAATACATCTGGTTGCTCCAGTCCAAAACCTTGTTGGCTAGTGGATGAAGCAAAACAATTCATATATTCCATTTGCAATAAGGGCTGAGCATATAAAGAAAAAATCTACATCAACTGACACCACACGCAAAACGCTGATGATGACGGTATAGTGACCTTCAAAAACAGCTAGTTGTTCCGTTCTGCTAAGTGTTTGTCAGAATATTTACAATTAACTTTGGTGTTATTTGTTCATTAATAGTTATCACATGTAATTTGGCCTACAAACCGATGCGAACTTTAACCTAATCAAATCATAAATATAGAAAAAGTCAGATTTTTTTTTATTAATACAACGGCCATTGACTGACTGTCTTCGGATACGAATTATCCAAAAATAGATTTTTTTAAGAAGTCTAAGAAAATTGGCTAAAGTCAAACACGTTATTTTTTAAAATTCTCCACGATCACGCGTGACCCATTCGTTACTCACACGTGACTAATACGTGACTCACACGTAACAAAACATGACATTTGTAAATCTCTAGTGAAAGCACATAAAACAATGACAAAAATAACAGCATTAAATGTGTTAGCAGGAGTCGTTAAGCTCTTAATTATTGGTTAAAGGACGCGTGAGGCTATTGCATAGATAGCTTCTGAGGCGCAACGATGCTAAGCATAACTCCGATTCGTTCAATCTTTAAAACAAAGCTAAAATCTTTACCTATTTGAGTCCAATGTAAAATTTTATGTCCCCTCAAACTGAAGAAAGTCCATTTATTTTAATGCATTTCCAATATAAACATTAAAAACAAAAGCACTTCTATAAATAACTTGTGTTACAAATTTAAGCAAGACATTTAAAGAAATACCTGAACTTTATGGTTGCATGATTAGATTTATTACTTTTTCAAAATTACGTGAATTAAAATAGGATTTAATTACGCAAAGCTTTTAGCTTTTTTGTGCTTATTTTTCCAGTTTTCTCTCAAAATTTTCAACTTTAAAGCTTCATTACAAAAGCACCGTTACCTATTTGACATTTATTTTTTGCCTAGTGATGTAGAACTTTGAGCTTTTTACGCAAAATACTTTCACTATTCACGGTACTTTTACTTTTTTTTTATATTAATACTTGAAATCACCGACTTTGTTTCCACTGTGCGTCAGTGCACACGTATGTATGTTTGTATATTGTACATGGTAATTGTAATGAGAGAGCCACTCAATAGTAGTCAATTACAACACTACGCTTTTTTCTGATGTGCATTATTGCCTATTTCTGTCAGTTGTTGTAGGAAAGTTCAAGTGACATATAGGCACTGGTCACCAAACTGCACCAGTTTCAGCGCATACCACTTCTAATTTAACACAACAGAATCATCGACAAAGTAAAATTAAAAGCTTCGAAAAAAATTAATACGTCTCATTGACACCAGAGGCGCCGCAAAACTTTATTCATTCATATCAAAAACGTGCATAGAACAGAGTTGTAAAACAATGAAGCCTTCTCTCTCACTAATCCTTTCCTAAAGAAGGTAACACCTATATACTAAGTACAGTAGAATCTCTCTTGAGCGGACACTGACGGGACCGTTGAAATGTGTCCGTACAAGGGGACTGTCCGGTCAAGAGGAAACTAAACATTTAAATGGAGCGCTGCAGGGACCTGTCAAAAGTGTCCGTCCAAAGAGGGTGTCCGGCTATAGGAAGTGACCGTTAAGGGAGATTCCGCTGTAGTAGGCATTCATTGCCTGAATGTTACATCTTTGTTTTTTAAGTTCCATTTTGTGGAACAAAACCACAACAATACCAGGCTATTAGATAAATATTAATATCCATGTGAATCTTTACAATTCTCTTCTGATGGAAACATTTGATCATGTGGTACAGTAAATCGTGTTTTACTTTCGAAAACATTGTTTTTAATGGGCTTGTAACAATACTCCTCATATGACGTCGATTTCACTTTAACCGATGCAAATAATTTTAAATGATAAACTACCAGAGTTTGGCAAAACTCTCTCTCTATCTCTCTCTCTCTCGCTGCATCTTATTGCATTCTCAAGATAATAACACGCTGCAAACTTATCGTTCAATTATAAGATCATAAAAATAATTTTGAAATCGATTTCTCAAATCCATAAAACTTCAACATGTTCAACACCTCTTTTCCCAAAAAGAAAAAAAAAGGCTGTTCCGCTTGCCTTTGAGAAATATTTCCAGCAGAGATAAACCTAATTGAAATGAAATATGTAATTTTAGCAACAATATTTATTTATGCATTTTGTGGCAAAACAATGTTTTGAAACTAAAAGTAAAATTGTTCTGCAAAAAGAAAAAAAAAACATTAACAGAACAGAGCAAAGGAAAACATCACGCAAATCACGATCAAACGATTATATGAAAGAAAAAAAATTAAACCGTGATTGATTGCGTATTACCAAACAACTAAAAAAGAATGAAAAAATAACTAAAACCTTTGCTACCATTATTAAAAAACAATTTTTCGTTTAAGGTATTTTTTTTTATTATTTATACATTCTGTTTTGCTCAATTTTAACAACTCCTTAATGCCATTCCCAGAAACAATGAGCCAAATAAAGATAAATTGTGGCAGTAACCAAAGTACACAACATTATAGGAAAACCGAAGAGAAAAAAGTCTACAAATGAAAAGCGATAACCATGTTGTTCGGCTACACCCGACGACACCACATTGGCAGAGGCCCCGATTAAGGTACCATTGCCGCCAAAACAAGCACCAAAGGCCAAGGCCCACACTAAAGGTGCCAGTGGTAAATCCAGTTCTTTATTCTGACTCAAATTCACCACGATTTTGATCATCATGGTAGTCACCGGTATGTTGTCCAGAAAGGCTGAAGCTATGCCCGTGATCCACAAAATAATCAAAATGGCTACCAGCAAACGATTCCCCGTACCAGCCTGGAGAATAATTTTAACACATAAATCGCCCAAAGCTCCTATCAAGCCTAATTCCGTGAGGGCTTCCATTAATATAAACAAACAGGCAAAGAATAACAGAGTTGACCATTCCACTCTGGACAAAATGGCTTCTATATCAGTGTCGGCCAGTATAATCAGCAGTATAGCGCCCACCAAGGCACTCCAACCCAAGGACAGATGCTGCAAATGCGGAGCAGTGTGCAGGGAAAACAACACCAACACAAATGTAAAAGCTACGGAGGATTTTATAAGCAATGTCTTGTTACGTATGGGATAGGAAGCCTTCATGTGTTGTAAAGTAGTCTTGTAGTCCACCTCGACATACACACCCTTCTTTTCCAGCTCCATGAACTTTTCCCTCAACACCTGAGCCTTTTTCAGCAACGTGCTTTGCACAATTTCCTCATCCGTTGTGGTGGGCTGGATATTTTGGGCTGCTTTTTCCCACACCTGGATTTCATGTTTCAAGGCCTCTACTTCTACCGATTGCTTATTCATGTACGCCTCTATCTTTGGATATTTAAGATACAAAAAAGTAAATATCGTCACCATACCCATTACAACTCCCGGCAGCATATGTAAAATAAAACTGCCAAAATTTACTTCACTATTTTTCACATATTGATTGGTCATTATGATTATATTCGGAGGATCTCCTACTGGAGTCAAAGCCGCTCCAACATTCGAATAAATAACCATGCTCATTAGAACCGGCACCGGATTCAAATTGGTTACCTCACACAGACGTATGGTCACCGGTGTCATCAGCAACATCATGGTAACATTGTCCAAAAAGGCCGACAAAAAGGAGGTAAAGAAACACAAAACATAAATCAAAATGAACAGTTGACCGCTTGCCACTTCGTAGGCCAACACTGCCAAGTAATCGAAAATACCCGACTCCGAAAGTATAGCTACCAAAACCATCATGCCGAACAGCAGCATTAAAGTCTCCACATCTAGCCAAGTTAAAATTTTGGCTGTAGAAGGCCGGCCATTCAAAGCAGCCAATATGCCAATAGCCAGCATAGAAGCCACCACTGAGGCCAAGGTCCGATTTATTACCTCCCACACAATTAAAATATACAAAAATAGCAACACAAACGTGCCGTAGATAATGCCCAAAGTCTGATCTACCGGCGTCATGTTGCAAGACACTTCAACGGTTAAATCCTTTGCTATATTTGTGCTCAGCTTCAAGAATATTTTAGCTTTGTGTAACTGCTCGTATTTTCTTATGTCTTCCGTTAAATCCATATGCAACTCTTTGGGAACCGATAGAACATGTTCCAATTGATTAGGTCTTTTAATTATTAAACCCCGTTTTCGGGATACCACTATCACTTGATGGTTATCTGCCATAACCATGATCACTTGCAACATTAGTTGTGGCTGATTTTCGTCGGGTAGTACTTCCACGTCTTGCTCTATTTGAAATGCTCCCATTAATCGTAGTTCTATGACATTTTTGGTGGCTGCCTCTGGATACAATGGTAAGAGTTTTTCCTTCGCTGGTGTTATGGCCAGCAAAAGTGGATGATGAATTTCCTCCTTATGGGTTATTATGGGTATGGTGTAAATACACCATATTATAAATAAAATTGAAACTATTACCACATGTTTGATATTTGCCTTCCAGTTGGGCTTGTGGGCTAAATTTTCTTCAGAAAGCGGCACGTCAAGGCGTACTTTTTTGGCAGCAGCTGCTTCTTCGGTTTCTTCAGTTTCTTCGGCCTCAACGATAGGTAAATCATATTCTCTTTCTTCGGCATTTGCTGGATCTGCGCCAGCCATTAAACGTTTTAAGTAGACATTTTGCGCTATGACTACATTATCCATGCCCACTTTAGAGGAGCGATGCTCGGGCATAGTTTTTTTTTTTATTAAACAATTGGAAGGGAAATAATACACAGAAATTAAAAATTTATGTACATACAATGAAAGAAAGTTTTTGTTGAAGTAAAAAATGTTTGACGAGAATGCAGGGTTTGTAGAAAGACATACAAATAAAACAACATATCGTATTTTCACGAAATATAGTTTTTCAGTGATTCCAATACATTTCACACAAATACACCCTGTCAAAAAAATGTATTGCAATAGTCCAAAAATAGCACTTTTACAAGCAGTTGATGAATAAATATCCCGTGTATCATGCGTATATTTTTTTTGTCCGATTACATACTCATACTCTGAGTATAAGCATACTCCGACTAGAATTATGAAAGAAAGTCAATAGCCTTGATACGCCTGTGCCTTTTTATTTATAGTTGCACCGTATTTTAGTTTTTTGTATAAACGAAGTAGAGATGCTTTTGTATGTTGGAATCGGCTATGGTCAGAGAAAATATGTGAGTAGTTACTAAAATTAAGACTATTTACTTATGTATGTATATTTTTTTTATTACTCATTGTCGTTCTCTGGATGGTATTTAAAAACTTTAACCATATTGAATATAATTTCAAACTTAACGAAAACCATATCTATTTGAATTATTTTAAGCAAATGTCCTACAAAACCACCTTTTTACCCACAATTTTTTTATTGTTTTTTCATAAAGAGAAGTAACGCTCAGGCAATGAATGCCTACTACTATTACTACATGTTACCTTATTTTTAGGAAAGGGATAGTGATAGAGAAGACAGGTGGTGAACGAAGAGATAAAAGAAATCATCATTCTTGTACAACTCTGCTTTTGTAGGTTTTTGATAATGCAGTGTTGCAGTGCCTCTATTGTCAATGAAGCATATTAAATTCTTAAAGCTGTGCTTAGTAGCCATTTTATTGTTTATTTTACTTTGCCGATGATTCTGCTACACAATACCGGCGAAAAAGGGAGCTGTGACGTTACATTAGGATTATTATCTGCTGAAGCTACATTGACGTAGTAACAACAAAAGATACCTTTCTTTTTAAACAAAACACGAGTGTTACTTGTGACCTTATTAAAGTTAAGTTTTCCCTTGGGGATTAAAATTTTTAAATTAGGCAACTAAAATGAAACCTTACTGGCAACACCGGTTGGGGATGAAAGTACAACTCATACAATTGTAAAATGTAATAGTAAAAGTTGCCTATCGCTGACTTAAAGTTACTGATCGGGAAATAAAAGCAGTCAAGAAATTATCAAACTGTCCTCGTACATACAATATAATATTACTACTATTATTCCGCCCTTCTCTGTAAAAATGCCCATAAGCAATTTTGTTAAGGTAACTTGTAAAGGCTTAGTCATTCTAATTTGAGTTGTTGTACTTTTCATGTTGTACGAGTATACATATACATACTTACAGTAGTCATACATACATTCATAGATATTTTTTCCTGGCAAATTTATATTTTTCTAAAACAAAAATTTCATTTCGTGAAAAACTGCTGGCATTTGGTCTGCAGAGAGTTGAGTTTGTGAAGCACGGTCTTTTATGTATTCGGCCCTTCCATTTCAACCACTTAACCATTCATTAAGCAGTTTCTGTGAACATGGGTAATTTGCAAAAAAAGAAATCAAAAGATCCCGTTCCAGCTTTTTGAACTTTTAAGAGGGACTTTTTAATGGCAGAGGTTGGTATTTTTAGATTTATGCATATTTTATATGTAGTTTTGGCCATTAAATTTAAGGTCATTTACCCATAAATTTTTGTCTTTAAATTATGGCTTCTTCCTTAATAAGCACAAAAAAAATAATAATAATAAAATAACGCCTTCCCTTCAGTGCTTTAATAACAACGTCTAATATCCGGTGCGTATTTTCTTATCCCTATTAAAATTATGGCTTGGAAGGGAAAGGGAAAGGGAACTAACTAACTGAGTACAACAAGTATAAATTTTACAGACAGTTTTATTGCTTTGGAGAAAGTAAGAGAAAATGTCCTTTTGTGCCACATCTTAATGACCTTGATGCCTAAAATTGTGTTTTCGTTACAGAAATAACAAGCGAGTTTTATTGCAATATACACTCAAAATACATACAGATATATGGCGGAGTGTGTATGTGTATATGTGTATATGTGTGCGTGTGTTTGCATGGGTATGGGTGTGTAATAAAATTTATATTCATTGTTGTTTTGTAAAACAACCTGAAAATTATTTATATCCGTATGTGCAAATGTTCCTTGCGATGTTTAGTTAAAACAAAACAAGAACTACAATAACTCTTTGTAAACAGCAGCAACAGCAACAACAACAACAGCAGCAGCAACAACAACGACAACTTGCTACAACATCACAATGTACCAAATTATTCTTTGATTATAAGATGTGTAAAATGTTTGTTCAGGTCTGTCCATTGGAATATAAAATCAAAAAACAGGAACAGGAACAGACATAAAAACAGTTGTAACATTCTCAGCAGACGTATGAAAAGGAAGTTGTTCTTTTTGTTCTTCTTCTGCTGCTTCTTTCATTTGTATGGGTCTTCCGGCACTGCTTTGTACACAGTAATGATTTTATTACAGCAACATGTTGAAAGTTCTTATTGTTGTGTTATTCATTTATATTTTCTGTGTTGTTTGCGCAGACATTTATTGCCTGGAGCTGAATGAAAATGAGCGGGTGAAGAAGGTACATATGTATGCGGCAAATGGCAAAAGGAAGGCTGGTTGGCTGATTGCTGGTGGTGTGAAAAATATAACCGTGCATTTGTTTCTTTCGCTGTGTTCGATTAAGGCCAGCATCTATTGTTATGTGAAGTGGGAAGTCCTGCTTACTAAAAAGAACAAAAAAGTATAAAATCTTAAATATATTTTTTTTATCAATTATGCATATAATTTTATTTGTAAGTAAAGGGCCTTCGAATAAAGATTTCCAAACTTTGATAGTTGATAGCGGTTGAAGGTGCATCTTCAGTATATTTTGCCAAGTCATCATGAACGGATATAGCGTTCAGTAACAAAGTAATAAAAATATTTTATCAAAATGTTTGCACAACATTTTAGAAATTTCGCTTATTTCACGAACGCCATAATCGTCCTACCGATAGGGCTATTTGCAGTGTGGTGGATGAATTTGAGTCCACTGGCTCAGTAAACAATCAACTAACAGACGTGCGTTGACAAAACGTCAGATCTGCCGAATACTTCGCCAGTGTCTATGGCAGTGTGCTGGATAATCCGAGGTAATAGATTTCGCATCGCTCATACGCCACAGTTTAACGAATTTGGCGTCATGACTTGAGCCTGCATGCGTAGAAAGTCCAACTGACCCATGAGCTGAAGGTAAATGGGCAACGAAATGTGTTCGAATAGTATTTGTGTGACGTGTGTTCCATACAATAATATTCATCTTAAAATCACCTTCTGGATGAACGGGTATAGAATGAAACAAATTTTCAAATTTGGGATGGTAGCAATCCGCACGAGAACCAAGAACTTCCAATTTATTCCGAAAAAGTTGATAGCAGTTTCATTAGTTCATATTTCATAGGCAATTTTACATTTCAAATACGCGCGCCACACAGTGAAACCGCGATCATATCTCATACACACTTTGCTTTATTTAAATCTAAAGATAGCAAACACTTAAAGAAAGACCCTTTTGGGTAAGGTATGTTACAGGGAGCTGCAAAGGGTTGTAAATTTTCGAGTATACTCCCTCATTTACTCTGATTTCTTATTTAATTTTTTTACTGTTCAACAACAAGCTATACTTTACTCCATAAATAAATTATATAATACATCCATTAATTTCTCTAAGTGAAAAGCAACTTATCTACTACTTTCTTTTATTCAATGTCTGTTTGTGCCCATCGCTGGTATAGGTAAATTTTCAAAAACGCACGAATTTGTTTGTCTAAAATAAACTATTGAACAAGTTCGAGCCAAGTGTAATTAGTAGCTGCATTATAGATGTATCGAATTCTTTCCTAGTGACACAAACCAGTGTTTATCACTTTTGTTGTTGTTGTTGTACAGTGCAGACTTGTCTGGAAATCGTTTTAGACACAAACCGACAATCAAACTTATGTAATTTAAATTGGTTTGATCAAACGTTTGTTTCTAAAACTAGACTTGGCTGGAACTCATTCACTAGTTCATTTTTGACTCAAACCTATTAACCAACCCATTTAATTTACATGGGTTAGATGATAAGCTTGTGTCAGAAATGATCTAAAGAACGAGTTCGACCCAAGTCTATCTAAAACGAACTACTTACTGAACGAGTTCAATACTACTGTCTACTTATCGAGCAAGTTGGTCGTTTGTGAGCTATTATACTGTAGAGTATGTTAGCGAACATGTTCAAAATGACACGTAAGTTTGTAGCTGCATTTAGAGTTGTGTGCAAACGCCTCCAACTAGTTCAAAAGGCGTTGGCTGAAGTAGTTAGCACGTTGACTACAAAACCGAAGGTCCTGGGTTTAATCCCTGTATCCAACAGTCATTGAATAACAACACCATGCATTTTTCTGATGTGCATTCGTGTCCCTTTGTATCAGTTGTTGTAGGAAAGTTCAAGTGATGAAGGCATAGTCACTGGTCACTGAACTATACCGACTTCAGCAGATATTAGTTTTAATGTAACATCAGAGCGCCCTCCTTCGTTGTGTAGCAGAATCATCGGCGAAGTAAAATAATCAATAAAATGGCTACAAAACACAGCTTCAAAAATTTAATACGCCTCATTTGACACCAGATTGCGCAGCAACACTGCATTATCAAAAACGTGAAAAAAAAGCAGAGTTGTAAAAGAATGAAGCTTTCCTTCCTCTATCTCTCCCTTCACCACATGTCTTCTCTATCACTATCCCTTTCCTAAAGAAGATAACACCTAGTAATAGTAGTAGGCATTAATTGCCTGAGTGTTACTTCTCTTTAAAAAAAAAAAAAAAAGGAGCTGTTGGACACAATTCTAGCTGCATTAATTACAGATTTGAGGCAAGGTCGTTTCAGTTGGTCCTTTTAGACACAAACCTATGATCAGATCCATGTAATTGCAATGGGTTTGATCATAGGTTTGTGGCCCAAACGAGTAGACTTGGGTCGACCTCGTTCAGTATGAACTAGACTTGGATCGAACTCGTTCACTAGTTCATTTTTGCCACAAACCAATGTTCAAACCCATGTAATTTAAATGGGTTTCATCATTGGTTTGTGGCAAAAATTAACTAGTGAACGAGTTCGACCCAAGTCTAATGGCGAGTATACACGATACTACAAATCGTACGATAAATCGTACAAGTATGAAATTAGTAACGTGTATCATGCTGTCGTACTTATGAAGTATACTACTTTGTAGTATGAAAATCAAAAATTTTTGATTTCTGTGGGCGGAGTTTCGCTAAGTACGATAATAAGTATTGTGTATCATGCTGTTGTACAGCGAAATTAGTTTTATGAGGAGTTGATTTAGGAAACGCAGTGTTTCTTCGGCTCAATTTTAAAATTAGCTTTATGTAGCGGATATTTTAATTAAAAAAAAACATAAAACATTATTATAACCATTTTCTACAACATGATCCTTTTGTTTTTGCATTATTTTTTTTATTCTTTTCAACTGCAGTTCACTTATTTTTAATAAATCGACCACATTATTTATTAATCCGCGTGTGTATTGCCTTAAAAATTTTCTGTCAAATGAATTAGTATGATTTTTAGTAATGTGTATCTGAAAACCCGTACTACAACTCGTACTACGCAAAGTACGGAATTAAGTATCGTGTATACCTTGCATAATACGTAAGTGTATATACGAGTAGTTCTCATTTATATGCATTGTTTTCGTATAGAGTTGTATCCAACAGCTCTTTTTGACCTAGTTTGAGAGCGTTCGAATCAAAAGTTGTTTCAAATCCATTTAATTTACATTGATGTTTTTGACCGGACTTGTTTCCAACAGAACGAACTAGTTCAAAAAGAGCTGTTGGATACAACTCTATTTTTGTGTGTGGATTAAAAATATTTTTGAAAAAGATAACATAGAGTGAGTGTAGTTTTTAAATAAATTGTTAATGTCCACTATTTTGTGCGTAGAACGTTACTCTATTTTAACACGATTCTCTAATCATTCTAATCACTGGCAGTGCATTAAAAACAACAAATGTAAGATGATCCTTTTCTTAGTCCTTAGTCCGAAGGCCCTCGTCACGAAAAATTTTTACGAAATAAAACAACGTTGCTATACTTCCTTCCCTTCAATTAGTTTCTCAGTGCAGCACCGGCCTGAATAAGACAAAGTTTTTTTTTTTAATAATAAAATCCTTCACGAAAAATATTTTTGTTGTGTTTTGGTTTTAAGTAAAAATTATGATACAACTTTTATTTTTGTTTGTTTTTTATTTTTCATTTAATACATTTTATTTAGATAGTTTTTTCTGTGTTACAAGAAATATTTATATAGAAAACTTTATATGTACCTCTGCAAAAGTAATGTGATGCATAAGTTTTGTTATAAAATTATAAAGAGATTTTCATCCCCAATTCATGATGATGATGCATTCAGGCTATTTTTTCTTAACAAAATAGCAAAGAAAAAAAAAAGTTGTTACAACATAATTAAAAAAAAAACTTTTGCTCACACATACGCGACGTAAAAATAGTTTATATTTTACATTTTGTGGCATGAATGCAAATTCAGTCTTATATAATAGAGATTAACTGCAATTTGTAATTAAAAAGTCTTTTAATGAAGGCAGTGCCCAAAACCCCTCATACTTTCTACTTTAGTATCAATTTTATAATTAAATTGAGAACAATTGGATCTTATTGCCACTGAGATTTTTGGATTAGCAAAAGAGTTTTCTTCAGAAAATTTTGAGATAGCGACCAGAGAATGACAATGACTACTCAAAAAATATATACATAAGTAAATAGTCTTAATTTTAGTAACTGCTTATAATCATAATTGTAGAGCAAATAATTTGTACGCTGTCATATTTTCTCTCTGGCAACTACAACTATAGTCGATTCCTATATACAAAAACTCAGGCTATGGATATTTAATCGGAAAAAATATGCTGATACCCGGGATATTTCCAATCATTCGCCACGGTATGTATGCATACATTTATGAATATAAAATGGAATGCAAAATGTGGTTCGAAATTTTTAAAATATGCTTTATGTGTGTATGTGTGTGTGTAAATAAAATAGTCCTGTATGTATGCATGTGTAGCCTATTACTACTCAGAGTATTTTTATACTCATGGGTATGATTATAGCTCATATAGCTTATAAATTTTAGTTGCAGTCACTTGTGTTGCATAATTTAAGAAATCTAGATTTCGAGTAGACTCCCATTCTAATTCGCCACTAGATTTTGTAAAAATTTACCTAAAATCAAGTACATACATACAAATTGATTGATGTACATTTCAAAAGTTGTATGAATTAAAAGGTGTGTGAATTAGCTAAATTGCTGTTGTTTGGTTGTTGTTTAGGAACAATTTCACTTAATGGTTTTTGTTTTGGATACGAAATCTTGATAAATGTCACAAAAGAACTTAATGTAAACGGCATAGATTTCGATAAAGGTTTCAATTGAAATCTACATGATTTCATGCAGGTGTAAATGTTCTAAAAAATAAAATTTCGATTTTGATTTTCCTTCCAGGAAATTTTTTTCCTCAGCTGGCAGTAATTAAAAAGTTTAATAAAAAAATTAGTCCTTTTCAAACTCACCATTAAACAACAAGTAAGTATAAATGAGGAAAGTGAAGAAGAAATAACTCTTACTCTTGTCTGCCAACTACGCGGCAACAAATACAACTGCAACATTTTCCATATGTATGGATTGTTGGCCAAAAAAAGTAAAGAAGATTGCTGGAAATAAATTATTTGCTCTGCTGGCTTTTTTGTACTCTTTTCATTCATTTACTAAATGTTTTTACAAGTAAAACAAAAATGTGCAAGGAAAATTGTTGAAAGAACCTTTTCATTTGAATGGAAGAAATTTGAGTGAAAAAAGTCGCTGTGTAGAATTTTAAGAAGCTCTATCACACATAATGAGCATATTAGATGCAACTATGCGTGTTTTTTTCCTGTTTTGCAGTTGGTTTGAATCTTTTATAAATTTTATAAATTTAATTTTTTTGTAAAAGCTACTTTTGCATGAATGCGAGTTAAATGTATGCAAAATTTATTAAATGAATACGAGTATGTTTAAATGCAAAAATTCCATTATAAATGTTTTATTTAGTGTGCAATTATAAATATGTAAATGAAAATGGTTTTGTGTGGAATTATTTAAATTAATTGCTCAAGTGGTGTAAATGCTTTAGTGATTATTGTGATAAAAAGATATATATTTTCTGCATTAAAGCTTAAAAGCTTTAGGAAGCTTAAATAGGAAAAAAATGCGGTTCTTTTGCAGCAAAAATAAAATTTATATAAATAATAGTTCAAATACGTCAAGTTCAAGCGAACTTGTTGTTCTAACAGACCCAAATTAGCGCACATTTGGATCGTTTAGGGTTATTCACGTACATAACGCTCCAGGGTGGGAGGAGGGGGAGGGGGAATGTGCTAAGCATTTGTTATGGTTCAGAAAATGTGTACAGCAAATTTTGTAAAAAGCGTTACTAGGCTGGGAGCGGGGGCTGATAAAGACTTCGAAAATAGCGTTAGTATGATATTGATACGAATTCATTCGAACCAGACTTGGGAAATTTCAATTACAATTACATGTAATTGTAATTGATATTTTTCAATTAAAATTTCAATTACAATTACATGTTACTGTATTTGAGATTTTTCAAATACAATTACAAAAATGTAATTGTAATTGAAAAGATTTTAGTTACAATTATAAAATGTAATTGCAATTGAAAACCTTCAACTTTGTTATTTGTTGAACTTCTCATTGGTTTAAATGAAAGTTTAACATAATAACTCTAGTTGTTCTAAGAAATTTTTGGGTAAAAGTGCCCTGATGATCTGCATTAGCAACAGTTAAATGCGCATAGAATCCAGCTAAACCCCTTAATAATCAATTTCAATGTATTTTTAATAAAAAAAAATATTTTACTAAATAAGTAAAATAATAATTTGGGATTATTAGTGCGTTAACAAATATTAAACCTTCAATTTCAATTACTTGCAATTGTAATTAGATATGTATCAATTACAAATTATTGCAATTTTTTGCAATTACAATTGCATGTAATTGTGATTAAGCTTAGCATGATTACTTCTAATTAAAATTTTTTTAACATTATCTGACTATGCAAAAAGGATTGTTGTTATAATTTTTGATCTTTATTATTAAATGTAATTGAATAATTTTTGAAATTAATAAAATTAAAGTAATTATTACATACATTTTCTATAATCATTTTATCAAGCAATTATTTTTCCAATAACATGTAATTGGGGTTGGGTTTTTGCCGATGACAAGCAATTACATGTAATTGATATAGCATTCAATTACAATTAAGTTTTTCACCAAAATTACTTTTAAATGTAATGGTTTTTTTTCTCATTTTCGATTGCAACAATAATATAATTATAATAATAAATTTACAATTACAATTACAATTACAAAATATAATCATTACTGACCAATTCTAATTGGAACCAATATCAATGATCGCGATGATATTTCAAAAAGTAAAACATTAAAAACGTTCCGGTAATAAAGGACTTCCAGCGAAGTCAATAATATCCCTAACTTTTGATGCGTAAGTAGTGAAAATCTGGGCGGGTTTTTATTGCAAGAAACTCTCTTTTTTTGATGCCTATTCAAGCTGATCCTTTGTATGTTCTTTTTAATATGTGCAAAGAAACTAATCTTGCATTATTTTTATAGAGTTAGAAAAAACTCACCGAATTGAGGCTTTGTAACCTTTTTTGTGGTTGAAATCAACTGACTGCTGCTTAGACAACTCTGGTACGTTCACACCAGAGAATGACAATGAGTACTAAAAAAAATATATTTATACACATCAGTAAATAGTTTCAGTTTTAGTAACTGCGAATAACCATAATTGTAGCGCAAACAATCCTTACGCTCACCAATTTTTTTCTCAAGCAACTCTCACTCATCTCTACTTCGTTTAGGCAAAAAACTAAAATACGCTACACCTAGGCACATGCGTATCCAGCGTATTGACTCTCTGTCATACTCATAGTCGGGTTATCTTTATACTCAGAGAATATATATTTAATCGGACAAAAAAAATATACGCATGATACTCGGGATATTTATTAATCATTCGCCACCCTATACATATATTTGTGTTTATAAAATGGAATGGAAAATGTGTGGGCATGTGTGGCTGTTTGACAGGATGCTTTAGGTGGCTGTGTAAAAAAATAGCCCTGTAAATACGCAGGAGTAGCCGTTTAATAGTCATCTCTGAAAATGGCGCAGTTAACTATTTTCTGACGCATGACTCGTAGATCGCTAGAGTACTTGGCTTAAAATGGAAAACAAACCCAACACAGTACCCATTGTGTCAACCTTCTCCAACGATGGATTGTATATGCCTCATCCTTTAAATATTCTTATTAAAAAAAAAAGATAACCGGTTCTCAAATCCCAGTTAAATACAGTGGAATCTCTCTTGAGCGAACGCTGAAGGGACCATTGAAATGTGTCCGTACAAGGGGACTGTCCGGTCAAGAGGAAACTAAACATTTAAATGGAGCGCTGCCGGGACCTGTCAAAAGTGTCCGTCCAAAGGGGGTGTCCGCCTATAGGAAGTGTCCGTTAAGGGAGATTCCACTGTACCACATAAAGTATGATTATATAAAAAAAAATTTCATACATTTTTCCGGTAATTACATATGTATATGCCACAATTTGTTTTACAATTTCTATTGCTTAATTTTTTTTTTGGCAATCCCTTGAGCCCATGAATATAAAACAAGCCAGCTCGTCTGCAAGGAGATATACAGTGCAACACTGTATTTGTACAAAATACAAGGAATTTCAGCAACATGTTGCACTGCTTGTCAAGCAAAATAATGCAGATAATGTTTATAAACATCTCAAAGTGTCAGTCAGTGATTGCATGCATGAACCAAACAATGCATGCATGTATGTATGTGTATGTTAACTCCAGGGGATTAAGTTTTTGGCGCGTATGGTATGCGATAAATGAAGAAAGCAGAAATAATGAACAAACAAACAAAAAACACCAACAAAATATTTCAAATATTTTACTTGTTGTTTGCCGCATTTGTACAATTCAACATCTTATTTTATCTTAAAAGTTTAAGTAACTTAAAGCTTACCATGATTATCATCATCACCATCATCATCATTATGATTATCCGGCAATAGCAACAAGTATAGATAAGTAAAAAAAGTTGAGGGAACCTGTAAAACTGATGCTGAACATTTTTGGTTGTAACAAGTTGCCAGCTGCTGGGCCACATTCGTACGTTCGTATGCTCATACTCGTCGTCCTACCAAGGCTGTTTGTTGTTGTTGTTGTTGTTCGCATAACAGCTTTTTAATACTCTTAATACAAATCGTGCCAAGTGTGTATGTTGTCTTCTCTACGAGTTCGTACATGAGTACCAATGTTTGTTGCTTATACGGTCAAAAGTTATTTCATATTGTCGTAGTACTTTCCTCACTTGACAGAGATGCGAGTGAGAGCAGAGAAGTTTGCTTTAATTTACTTCCTGAATAGCATGAAGGATCGAGGTACTATTTTTGTGCAAATAGTCTGATTAATTTTTAGAGCTGTAGAACATTAAAATGAATTAAAATGTAATCAGCTGTTTTTGCAAGATTTTTAAAAATGTTTCTTAGAAAATAGAAATGTTTTTAATGAGGTATAAATTATCTCTGGATTATCCTAATGATATACCTGTTGACTTAAATTTTGTACTTCGAGGGAGCTAAAACTACAACTAACTGTACATAGAACGTATATCAAGTCCAGTTGGCTTGTCCTAGCATTTCTCTAAAATTTATGCAAAACAAAAATGGACAATTTTGTTTTTTAGAGATACCGATTACCTTTGGAATACTTTTTTTTCGGCTAGTAGGAAAAAGCAATACAAAATAGACTTGTATCGAACTCAGTAGCTCGTTTTAGACACAAACCGTTAATCAAACCCATTTAAATTGAACTCTCACCAAACAATAATGTTAAGACCGCCATATAATATCGTTTATGTAATAAAGTGTGGCTTTACTATACAATAGTTTGCATAAAAATTGATGATTTTGGACTCATCTGTCTTTTATGACCTCCATTTTTCCTTTGGCCGCTTTTCGGAATATCCAATGTTATTTTAAGTTCTCTAACAATCATGATTTAGTTATTAAAAAAATATTGTAGATATTACTTAACATACATATTTACATGCACATATTTCATATATTGCAATTTTTAATTCCATTTAAATATTTTCAACATTTGTTTTTGGTTGCTTCAAAATGTTCCCCTCCATTTTGTTTTATACATTCTAGGTGGTAACCCTATCTCATATGATAATATTTTGTTCTATATGTTTTGTATCTGACTAGTAACAAAAAACTTCTTTTTTGTTTTGGTTTTGGTACAATAATTTTTGTGCTTTTCACGTTCTTCGGTTGTTTACACATATTTTTGTACAACAAATCCTTATGCAAGCCATACACCTTGCGACCGTTGGTACAACACGTTGGATTAACAAGTTGTGTGTTTTGCCCACAAACTTTACAACAACGTGTACAACATTAGAGTACAACTTCATTTCTTAATTTTTTTTTTTGGAGTAAACATGACATCGGGTGTTATGTCGCGTATTGTAATGGATGGTTTTTTTTTGGTGACAAAATAAGAAGAAGAACGTAAAAAAGGACAGAAAAAAAGAATTTGCTTAAAGGAGTGATTTATATAAAAAAACGTATTCTAATAACAAACTTTTGGAAATATTAAAAGAAAGTGAGCCACTGGACTATAAAAATTACACCTGGGTGTCAGACGAATTATTCAATGACCTTTTGTCAAAAGTTCCGATGCATATACAAAAGCAATTCTTCCGCGCAAACTCATACAATTATATAAAATCACTTATTTCTGTTGAATTCTCCATTTTATACGCAAATTTGAATTCGAGCGCGATGTTTTTCATATGACCACAACGAAAATAAGAACAAAATGAAATGAAGTTGTACAACACACTCCTAAATTTTACAACCTGTCTATACAACTTGCCAAAAAATCAAATCTTTGTAATATTTCGTACAACCGATACACAACTTCATACGACGACCCTACACACTTTACAATCTTATACACAACTTGCTCATGTTGTACCAACAGTCGCAAGGTCTGTGGCTTGCTTTATGCAAAAAATATTGATGCGCTGGTAACAGACGACAATTTATTTCTCATGCCATGTAAAGTAACAGCAACAGTAGGAAACAGCTGATCGATATTGTTATGTGAAAAGTAATGAAAATGATTACAGAGATGTAATGTAACGTAACCAACTTTTCATATAAAAATATCGATCAGCTGTTTCCTACATTGCAGTTACTTTACATTACTGTCGGGTAACTGAACCTTAACCATTTGCATTACTTTTAACATAACAATATCGATCAGCTGTTTCCTACTGTTGCAGTTACTTTACATTACAGTCGGGTAACTGAGCCTTGAGAATGTGTGTGATTTTAGCTAACACAATTGTGCTATGAAACTGACATCAATGGTGTAAATGGAATGAAAAGAATTTGTGCAAATATGTACATATTTTGGAATATGACAACAAATAAATAATTACAAAAGCGACTCCAATCATCAAGTTAAATTCCGATTTCTAACAGTGGCGTTGGCTGAAGTAGTTAGCACGTTGACTACAAAACCAGAAAGTCCTGGGTTCAAACCCCGTCTCCGACAATCATTCAAATAACAACACCACGCATTTTTCTGATGTGCATTAGTGTACCACCAGAGGCGTTGCAACACTGCAAATAAGCGTGTAAAAAAGCAGAGTTGTAAAATAATGAAGCTTTCCTCTATCTCTTCTCTATCACTATCCATTCTTCCCTATCACCCTCTCTCACTATCTTCTCTTCACAACACAGGTAACACAAAGGGATCATTGTATTGGACCCAAGTGAGCTGGACTCTAAATTTCACCCTTCCTTACCAGCAGCCTGCTAACCTAACCTACCCTAACAGCCTGTTTGTGTAAGACGTTGATCATGGAAATCTCGACGTTTCTACAATAGGCGCCAGGATTTCTAAAGTCAACGTTTTACATAAACAGGCTGTACGAGGGCGGTTCGGAAACTTCTTAGCCTAGCACAAAAAGCGCGGTATAAACAGAAAAAAGTTAAGTGTTTTGGAAACTTCCATCTCTGCTATGAACACATGTTAAATTTTGTTTCGATCTGGAAACTCCTTCATATAGAAACAGGTGTTCACAAAAGACGCATCCGCGATTTTTTTACAATGGAAAAATTAGAAATGCGTGGTGTCATTAAATATTTACATAAAAAAGGTTTATCGGGACAAGAAATTCATAATGATATGGTGAATGTGTTAGGTGAAAGTGCTCCTTCATATGCAACAGTAAAAAATTGGGTTGCTGAATTTAAACGTGGTCGTACAAGCATTGAAGATGAACCACGTAGTGGACGTCCAAAAACAGCAACAACAACAGAAATTGTAGCCAAAGTGCATGATATGGTATTAAATGATCGACGAATAAAAGTGCGTGAAATAGCTTATATCATGGGCATCTCAAATGATCGAGTCCATTTAATTTTGCATGAAGAACTACAGATGAAAAAGCTTTCTGCAAGATGGGTGCCGCATTTGTTAACAGTCGACCAAAAACGCATAAGAATGAACATTTCTCAAACTTGTTTGGATCGTTTTAAGCGAAATAAAATGGATTTTAAGCGTCGTTTCATAACTGTTGATGAGACATGGATCCACCACTATACTCCAGAGACAAAAGAACAATCCAAACAATGGACTGAAGCTGAAGGAAGTGACCCAAAGAAGGCAAAAACAATTCAATCGGCTGGTAAGGTTATGACAACGGTTTTTTGGGACTACAAAGGTATTTTAGTGATTGAGTATCTGCAAAAGGGTAAAACAATAAATTCAGAGTACTATTGCAACCTTTTGGATCAATTAAATTTACAAATTCGAGAAAAACGTCCTGGCTTACAACACAAAAAATAATTTTTCATCAAGACAACGCACCAGCGCACAATAGTGTTTTAACAGTGGCTAAAATCAACGAATTAAAGTACGAGTTGCTTGACCACCCACCTTATTCTCCTGATTTGGCTCCCAGTGACTTTTACCTGTTCCCAAATCTAAAAAAATTCCTTGCTGGCAAGCGTTTTACCTCAAATGAAGATGTAATTACAGTTGTAAACCACTATTTTGAAGACCTTGAGGAAAACTATTTTAATCAAGGGATAGAATTGCTAGAAAAGCGTTGGACTAAGTGTATTGAAGTTTCAGGAGATTATATTGAAAATAAAAATATTTTTGAAAAGCTAACTATTCTCTTTCATTGATAGGCTAAGAAGTTTCCGAACCGCCCTCGTAAGAATTATATCCTTAACTTCGAGCTGAAAAAGTACTCGATTGTTCCCTTAGTACGGTACCATTCATTACGTCTCTGTTATTTACTCACAGTTAAAGTATCCAAAGAACTTTTGTTTAACTATTAAATTTTTGTTGTTATTATTATTGTTGTTGTTTATTGTGTGAGTAGTAAATATCTGTTGGATACACGTTTGTTTTCTTTTACCATGCGAATTCGAGCTCCATCGTATTTTTTAAAATTTTTTTTCAATTTCAGAAACATCTGACTTTGGTTGGCTACATAAACGACGCAGAGTTGTCTGTCGACTATGACTATAGAAACGTAGTTGGGTGTGTGTTGTTTATTTGCTTGTCTTTTTTTTTTTTGGTTTTAATTTGTTGCGAGTACATTTTGTTTATGTTGTACGTACGTACATACGTTTGTTGCAAAATCTTTAACCTGTCATTTTTACGGATTCAGTCTTCGTTCGGCATCGAATGCGGGTGGTTCGTAATAATTTTTCCGTTGTCAACGAAAGTCTTGCAACGGAGTAAAATTTTTCAAGGAAAACGCGTTTGCGTTTTTTCGTCATTTTGCAAAAAAGACTGCAATTGTGAATATGCATTTTTTGTGTGACAGTATTTGTGGGGGGTGTGTGCGTATGTTTTTTGAATGAAAGCCTGCCAATGAATGTGTTTGTGTGTGTGTGAGTGAGAAGTGGCCATGGCAAGAGTAATTTTGCTACCGGCAATTTACTTACTTTTTTGTTGCTTCTATATTCGTTTTTGTGTGAAAATTTTTAATTGTATCGTTCGCATATGTAAAGCGGCAAAGTAAAAGGTTTTAAAAGCATGTGTGTGCGTGTGTGTGTGTGATTGAATATGCATGCACGATACTAAGTGCAAGTGAGTATGGGTGTGTGTGTGTGAGAACCAGAAACGGAAATGAAATTGTTTATTTTTTCAGTTTGTTTGTTGTTTTATTTTTGTTTGTCATATGTTTTTCACGTTCAATAATGAAAGGCCGTTGTGTTTTGTTCTTATTTAATGGAGTTTTTTCGAGTATGTGTGGGGGACTTGTGTAAATGTTGTTTGCGGTTAAATTTGTGTAAATATTTAAAGTAAATTGTGTTAATACGAGTGGTGTTACCGTTGCTAATTTTTGCAACTAAACAATAATTAATTAATTAACAATTTTTATTGACTTTTTGTTTCATTTTTCCTAGACAATTTCTTAGATATTGTGTTTTTGTGCTTTGCAGGGTGTGAATCCTTACAATTTAATTTAATAAAAAATCTTATTGAAACTTCACTAGAAAACAAAAACACTGTGTTTGATTGTTAAATTCAATAAGCATTTAATATTAATGAATTTATTGAATCATTGGCAACATTTACTGCTTTACCAAGTTAAATAGAATTACGAAAAAAAAATTCTATAAATATTTAATGTATGTATACACAGAAAGTAAATAAAGAAGCCCAAATACAAAGTAATTTAATGTATACAAAGCACGTACAGAACAAATTTGTATAAATAACTTTATAAAGGATAAAAGGATATATTTGTTACATCAAAAGGAAATCCATTAAATATAAATTAAAGGTAAGATTGAAAAAGACATTTTCTATCTATAGAAATACATATATACATATAATAAAATTTTTTTTTTCATATACATATTTTGTTATTGTTGTAAAAATCATTTTGTAAATTACCTGGACGTTTTTATCTCTAAAATAATTTATTATCGACAAGACAACGAAATTTAGTTAACAAATTTTTTTCTGTTATTTTCTTAGTCTCTGTAATATGAAGTGTTTTATGGATTAAAATAAAATAATAAAGTATTTAAGCACTAAACACATTCAGCACAGCAAGCTACCGACTTCAAAATGCCAAGGATAAAATACAAATGTTGATATGAGAATGATTATTTGAACGACAGCAGGGCAATACGGCTGCAGTTTGTTGTCCATGCTGAGTTTTTTCTTTGTAGTCCAATTAAACTTATTTCTATTTTTGTTTTTGGTAACAATGAGCAATTATAGTGTTGCCAGTATAAAGCAAAATGTTGAATGAATGATACCTTACCATTATTTTGTATTATTTAACAGAAGAAGCATTCCGAAATTGATGTAAAGAAATAAATTCATTAATTTTTATATTATTACTTAATATATGAGAGTAATTTTATTTTTATAAATGCGAAATATATGAAAGAATATCAGCTGCTTATGGTGCTGCTGCCGTCTCCAAAATAATTAAGTAGCTGCTAGCGGCATTTGAAGTCGTTCGCGCAGTCTGCTGTGGTCAATGTGTTTTATGCATTACGTTGTTCTTCAAAAAAAAAAATCTATTAAAACGTGACTTTGAACATCGTTGCACATCTTTAGCCAATATTATATCTCCCATTAAAAAATTTATTTGAAAAAATATTTAAATTATTTGAACTATTCGAATTATTCGAATCATTTAAAAGTCTTACTCGATTAACTGAACCATTGTAAAATTGTAAAATCGATTAATTCCTTAGTAGAACAAAAGTAGAAACAAAACAATTTTAACTACAAAAACAAAATGCATACAAAATTTGTTGCTCAAAAAGCCGAATAATTTCATACTCAATGTAGTACTCACTAGTAAACTGTTATAACAAGTTAGGTTAGGTTAGATTAGGTTAGGAAGGGTGGTGCCTACCGCACCTCCACTCGGAGACCCAACTGGGTCCATTGTGATTCCCTTCTATTGCCCATTACTGGTAATATTTACCCCTCCCATTTTTAGCCAGAAGAAACCCTATTATCCGTCATTAAGCCACCGAATCCCCATGATGAAGCCCCTGATGTCCTCTAGTTTACACTTCCCGACATCAGTGATGCTTTCATGGAAACGTCTGCTCAGCCATCTAAGCCTATGACGTTGCAGCTTCGGGCAGTGACCGATAATATGTTCAATGGTTTCTGGTTCCTCTTCATCCCCGCACATCCTACAAAAATCTGGAGTACCAATTTCCCACATGCTGGTTCTTGCTCTAACCGAGCAGTGACCTGTCAACGCGCCTATCATGATTCGCATCGCCTTCCTATTCATGTCCAGTAGTAGTTTAGATCTTCCTGAGTCTAGTTTTGGCCAAAAACCCCTCGAGACCCTACAATCCTCCCTACTACGCCATGAACTATTGGTCCTGCTTTCCACCCAATTACTGAGTTCTTTATAGTAATGACCTATCGGTAATTTCACCGATCTGTCAGACATTCCCTCGTCTAACGCTGATCCTATTCTTGCCAGCTCATCGGCAATTTCATTTCCCTCAACACTGCTGTGGCCAGGAACCCAACATAGTCTGACACTATAGTTATCCATAAGCAAGTTGAGGGCTTTCCTACAGTCACTAACAAGCTTCGATTTGACATTGTGTCCTTTCAAAGCTTTTAGCGCTGCCTGCCTGTCGACTTAGAAGGTTACCTTTTCACCTTCAGCCACATTTCCGCCCACCAGCTCCGTGGCCCTGAGGATCGCCAAGATCTCAGCCTGGAAAACACTGCATTCATTCGGCAGTCTAAAAGAACTACGAATGTTCGTTCCCAAGATATAGACACCAGCGCCTGTGCCTTCCCCCATTTTTGACCCGTCTGTAAAGACTGCCCTACCCTCATACAGCCTATCGGAATTGACCCAATGGTCCCTATCCGGAATTACCATTAAGGGTGTCTTACCAAAATCGATCTCAGCGACCTTATAGTCCGTAAACCTTGGGGTTATGGATTCCTGATCACCAAAACCGATCCTATTTAAGATCGATGTGTGACCTGATATTCCTGTCCTCACCAAACCTGTTTCTACAAGTCTAAGGAGACTTCTAGTCGCCGTCCCCACCATAAAGTCCTCTATAGGAAGTAGATGAAGAATGACGTCCAAGGCAGCCTGAGGTGTGCTCCTCTGAGCACCTGTGATGCCCATCGAGGCACATCTCTGAACCTTAGCTAACAATCTCCTGTGACTTTCCTTCTTCAATGCCTCCCACCATACCACACAACCATAGGAGATAACCGGTCTGACAACCGATGTGTAAATCCAATTTACTACCTTCGGTTGCAGACCCCAGTTCCTTCCTATGGAGTTCCTGCATGCGTAGTAGGCATTGAGTCCTTTCCTTAGCCTTTCCTGCGTGTTCATTTTCCAAGAAAGCTTGCTATCTAGGTAAACACCCAGGTATTTAGCCCCCTCTGCTAGTCTCAGCTCCACCCCTCCCATATACTATAACAAGTTAAGTATGAACCAAATGAGAGTTCTATCATGTATTTTTATATACAGTGAGTGCAATAAACAAAATTAACAACAATAACTTCCATTTTGCTGAATTTATATATAAAAGCTTAAAGGACATACGTATATTTTTAACTTTGTTTTTTGACCAAAAACGATTATCTTTTTTGGTAAAAAAAAATTAAGCTTCAAAATTATCTCGTTTAAGCTTTTTGGGCGGTTATGGCACGATCTAAATAAAAGAAATATTGAACAATATTTTGAGCATACTTTCTGAAGCGTTTCGCCTTAAAAGTTCGAGTTCTTAAAAGGCCTTCAAACAAAAAACTAGCCAATTCGGAAAAAAATCACATAAACGTCTTTAGCACACAAGTTTGCAATAATAAATAATCTAAGGAAAAAAGGGTAATAGTGCGAAATCTAGAGCAGATTTTAATTTAAATCAAGTCCACATGTCTACATATGCATTTTTGAAATTGTGCAAGATTTCATTAGGATGAATAAAAACAGCTGATTAGAAAATGTGCAAGAAGAAATGCTTCAAAATATTTTTTATAATAAAATATAGAAAAAAATAAACGACATAAATATTAATTTAATTACATTATACAAACTAAAAACTAAAATTAGAATTCAAGCTAGTATGCATGCAGCTTTCATTGCAATAAAGCTTTCAGCAAAATTGAATACGATGAATCAAAACAATTCACATATTCCATTTGCAATATTGGCAGAGTATATAAGGCAGAAATCTACATCAACTGACACCACACACAGTGGACCAAATACAAAGAACGCTGATGATGACGGTGTAGTGGCCTTCGAAAACAGCTAGTTGTTCCGTTCTACTACGTGTTTGTCAGAACATTTACAATTAACTTTGGTGTTATTTGTTCATTAATAATTATCACATGTAATTTGGCTTACAAAGCGATACGAACTTTAGCCCGATCAAATTATAAATATAGAAAGAAATGAAGTTTGAATAATAATAATTGAAATTAACTTAAATAAAATATAATTGTCAAAAGTTTTTATGAAAAATAAATTAACAACAAATAATTTTTCTTTATGAAGTTTTACACTTGACTTCTTTACACGCTGCTCTCTCTGTGTTGCCAACTTTTACTTCCACAGCGTAGTATTTTTTAGTATGTATGTATATTATGCAGAAAAATATAGTTGTACTACAAGATTTTGAGAGATTTGTAAAAAATCTAGTGACGATCTGGATTTTAATTTGTATGTGAAATCTAGTCAAAACTAATTAGGTTTTGTTAGAAATTCCGTATGTAGTATATTTCGTTACAGTGTAAATGCACTGTAAGGATAATTCATTATTAATATCGGAACACCATCAAAATAATACGCCTCATTGACACCAGAGGCGCTGCAAAACTGCATTATTAAAAAACATGTAAAAAAGCAGAGTTGTAAGGGAATGAAGCTTTCCTCTAACTCTTTCTTCACGCTCTGTCTTCTCTATCACTAGCCCTTCCCTATCACTCTCTCTCACACTGTTTTCTCTTCAACTCACAGGCAGCATTACCATATATATTTAAAAAAAAACTTCCTAAATCTGAAAAAAAAACTTTTTTCCAAAACAAAAACTTTTTTTCTACAAAAGTACCAAAATTTTAAAAGAAAACAGCTGATCGATATTGTTATGTGAAAAGTAATGAAAATGGTTAGACTAACTGACCCTTTGGACCAACGGTTCTCAAATGGGGGTCCGCGGACCCCTGGGGGTCCGTATGAAAATTCCAAGGAGTCCGCGAAGAGCTAAACAAATATTGTTATGATTCCTTAAAAGTTAATATTAATAAGATTTAGTAATATGGCTTTTGTATAATAAATGTAAAACGTATATTTCGCATTGCGGTAGGCCGTGCTACTATTAAAATTTCTGAAGGGGTCCCCGAAGAAAGAGCTTGTGAGAACCTCTGGTTTATACACTGTTGCAGTAATAAGGGAGTGAGAAAATATAAGGTCGTTTTATTGCATACAAACATCACTTAATATTTTCATTCAATATGGACATATTTATAAAAAAACTTTAAAAAACTTTATATTTTCAAAAAACTTGTTGGCATCTCAAAAAACTTACAAAAAAAGGAAAACTTGACAAATGGTAACACTGCTCACAGGTAGCACAAAGGGATAATTGTAGTGCATCCAAGTGAGCTGGACACTAAATTTCACTCTTCCTTATCAGCATCCTGCTAACCTACCCTAAACATTTACGCTAATGGTAGTTGTTATAAGTTTTGGCGCCCGCCTCCCCCTTAAATCCGCCCCTGACTAAATAAAATGTTATTTACTTTCAGTTAATTAAAATTAGCTTCACACTCTTCATTTTCCATTGCACAACTTTCAATAGAAATTCTTGAAAGAAAACCAACAACAACAACAACAAAAGCAAAATCTCAATAAGTAGTTTTCATTAAGTGCACAAGTGAAAAAGGACCATAAATGGCCTAATGCTTCAGCTAGCTGCCACTAGGGATGGGCAAATGAAGAAGATGTATCGATATATATCGTATCGATGTTTTTGAACAGTATCGATATATATTTTTTGAAAACATCGATATTTCGATATATCGATATTTTTTGCTGCATTAATTTCGAATGCACAATTACTTACTTTGAGAAATTTAATACAAAAGAACTATTTATGTTAAGTTATACGTAACCTACTGTAGCTTCTTAAGACTTCATTAGTCTATACTTTATGTTGTTTTAGTTTAGTTTAGTTTTCCACTAAAGTGATGAGTTTTGCATCGTCCATTGTTATTAGAGGTTTCTTTTCCCGGACTTTTTCATTACCCGGGAAAGTGGGAACAACTTTTCGGGTTTTAACGCTTATAAACACATTTCAAAAAAATAATACAATTTCAGTTCCCGGGCGTAATTGTTGTAAAGTTTTAGCTATAGTTCTACCATCGCATTCATAAAGTGAATAACGACATGCATCGAGGAATGTGGTACGCAAAATAACAGAATTAAGGAGAGAAAAATAATGGCTTATATGTATATGATTTTTATAAACCAAAAAGAGTCAGCTGATTCGTAACAGAACAGAAAGTAAAAACAAATTCTGCCTTTAGGCTTATACCCACACAATCCAAAAAGTCACCTGCCTTAGTTGGGTCACAGTTAAAAAACGGCTATAGCTCTTAAAAGTATCGAAACCCGATACTCGTAAATAAGAATCGATGTATCGATATATAGGTTTTTCAAATATCGGCGATATATATCGATATTTATTTTCTCAAATATCGATATTTCGATATATCGATATTTTTTGCCCATCCCTAGCTGCCACTAACAGCGAATAAAACTCAAATTAATTCTATATATCACTTCTGCTGTTACTTCTATTGCTGCACAACATAATGCACATGTATATGCGTGTGTAATGTATGTATGCAATGTATCACCTAATTTTTGTTAAAAAGTTCCATTTAAATGCAAACAAACATAAGCTCACTCCCAAACTCATGCATATTCACATACAAATACAAATACACACACACACACACATACATATACACATACACAAGCTTTCAAATGCTTTTGTGTAGATGTACATATGTATTGTAAATGCAGGCATACTTTTCTGCAAAGAAATTGTAGAAATTTTCACACATACAACCGTTAAACAAACACAACTGGCTGAATTATTTCTTTTTTTTTTTTAATTTTTTTTTCTGCAATAAAAAATAGTTGTGACTGACAATCATGATTAAATACGTGAATGACGAAGGCGATGGCGATGGCGATGGCGATGGCGTTGCCAATGATGTGTTTAGCTGTCACACTCAGTCAGTCAGTCAGTCAGTAATGTTGTTAAAAAGCCAAAAGCTTAAACTGCAGTGGATGATGTTGTTAATGACGATGATGATGATAATAATGATGATGGTGATGAGCATAATGTTGATGTTGGTGACACTAATAGTGTTTGCTAATAAATTATTCATAAACGTTCTTCTATGGATGGCTACGAATACCAGCCCAAACAAAGGCAAACACTCACAAAGAGATAAATATTTATAAAACTTAACAAACAAAAAAAAAAATAAAAAATAGAAAAAGCTAGTTAGAGAGTGGTGGGAGTGAAGAATAAATAATTGCTGAATGCAAAGCAATTTTCTAAAAGAAAATTAAAAAATAGTTGGAAAAATGAGTTTTGACAATTGGCAAAGATAACCTTCTGTTTAGCGAAGACTGCATTGAGGGTGATAATCAGACTACGGTTTCCTAAGAATATGCATTTTTTTATTTACTATGTATATAGCGATTTCCATTTTTCATTTCCAAAAGCGAAGTTTAATAAAACACCCACAAAGATAAGATTTAGCTGAAACTTTTATTTAATTTTAATGCTGAGGACCTTGCTATTACATAGTGTCCATACCTGATTAATTTATATCATGATTAATGTCTAGTTGATACCATGATGAAAATTTATCACGTGTAGATTTAGTTTATTAATATTATGACTCATCAGAGGTCATGGCCTGATAAATTAATTCGGATATCAAATGTGTTACTGTGCATTTAAAGTTTATTTATTAAACAATTTTCGTTTAAAAAATTTGTTTTATTCATCATAATATAAAATCATTTACAACTACCCCTTTGTGTTGATATTAATGAAAAAATGACAGTTGATCTGCCGGTGTTATATTACCCTACGTCTACACTTGATATATTTTTATCATGACAAATGTCAAATTCCGTATAGAAGAAAGAACTAACATAAAGAATTTTTTTTTTCAATATAAAGTTTGACTTTTGTTATGATAAAAATATATTTACGAGTTATAATATAAAATCGCTAGGTGTAGACATTATGTTACGTATGAAATATTTATACTTTGTATCTTAAAATTTTAATGTGGCAACATTGTGCCATCTTAAAATTTTCTTTCTGAGCAGAGTACGATATAAAACGCAGTATATTGAGGTATTAAAATAACAAAATGTTTTTTAAAATAGAAATTATTGTTGTTGTTATATTGCCTAAAGACAGCGAAAAATACAAATATTAGTTTGGCATTACCATATTGCCATATTGCAAACTACATACATGCTTTCTATACTTTCAAAGTTGCCACCTGGTAATAAATTTGATTTACAAACAAACAAAAAAAAAAAATAATGAAGAGAGGTGCCCTAGGACACTCGGTTAGAGCTTTGCTGCCTATAAAAAAAAATTTTATGTGATAAATAACAATGCAATAAAATTATTTGTATATTTAAAATTCATAAAATTTATTTATTTTATTATTATTTATAAAACAAAATAAATTCTGCTCACATATTTGCATGTGTGGACATTTCGCATATGTGAATGCAGACTTAGCACCCCTGGTTTTTATTTAAATTTCTTATTATTAGGTCAACTGACATCTCCTGCTTTTCGAATAAAGAAAAATATACAAAACGAAAACTATGTCCTAGCTCATGTGTCTGACATAAAGAGCATAGCTCTAAAAACAGCCAACTTGCCAGCCCATATTAAAGTATTAAAATTTAAAAGTTGCAATATTAAGACATATTTTAAAACGCTATTGAGAACTGCCTAATTGCCATTTAAATGACCGCCTCTAGACTGATTTCAGCAGTCGATCCTTTTAAGGAAGGTGTTGTTGGCTGAAGTAGTTAGCACGTAGACTACAAAACCGCAGGTCCTGGGTTCGACCCCGGTATCCAACAGTCACTAAGTAACAACGCCACGCATTGTTCTGATGTGCATTAGCGGGACGCTAATGTCTTAGTTGTTGTAGAAAAGTTAGAGTGATGAGGGCATTGGCACTGGCCACTGAATTACACCATTTTCAACGGATATTAATGTACATTAGCATCATCAGAGCGCCCTCCTCCGTCCGTATTGTGAAGCGAAGTAAAATAATCAATAAAATGGCTATTAAGCACAGCTTTAAAAAATTAATAAGCCTCATTGACACCAGAGGCGCTGCAACAATGCATTATTAAAAACGTGCAAAAAGCAGAATTGTAAAAGAATGAAGTTTTCCTCTATCTCTTCCTTCACTACCTGACTTCTCTACCACTGTTCCTCTCCTAAAGAAGATAACACCTAATAGTTCATTTACACTGTCTCGAAATCTAGTACTTTCGAGATTTCGAGCTAAATCAAGCTGATTTTTTCCAGATTTCCCATACAAAACCAAATATAATTTTTCAGTAGATTTGTAGGAAATCTAATAGAAATCTAATGTTTTTATTTATTCTTTACTACCCTGTACAACAAAAGGTGAGTGAATTAGCTACGGTCTGCTTAAAAGAGTGTGCGAATTGGCTACATTTGTTAAAACTCAAATTACACGTGCCATAACCAGAACCATACAAAACAGCTGTTTGAACCAAGGTTGGCAAACGGTATCGTAAAAATACCGATACCGATTCAAATACCGCTAAAATTAGATACCGGTATCGTTACCGATACCGAAATACATTTCGGTTAGAAAATGCCGGTATCCAGACTACCGTTTACGTCTATACCGGTACGTACCGGTATACCGATTCCGACCAAAAAATAAATGATAGGTGATTTGTAGTTGCCAAATTTTTATTATGTATTACAACTTTTTTAACCATGAGACAACTGATTTTTTTCCGTTGTATTTTGTTTTTTATTTCGTCCATTGTGTTCGTTTTGCTTTATTATTCCAGACGCCAACCAATCGCATTTGTCAACCAATGTTATTGCCATGTTCATAAAACATAGAATCTCAAGGAAAAATAGCAAGGCCAGAACTAAAAATATTTAAAATGTTTTGTAATGGATACTATGGTTTCAAAAAACATAGCATAGATAAGAACATTTGTTTTTCGAGCATTAATTCGAAGACAACTAAAATTAGTTGTTATTCAGAATACCAAAAAAACAGTTGTTTAAAAGTTAAGTTGTTTCAGTTTCAATCCAACTTTAGTTGATCTGTAAACCGTAATATGGGCAAAATTTACTTTCTTTATTTGGTTTTAGTCTTGTTTACACACTTCACCGTAATAAATAAGGTTGATAGAGAAAAAACGTCTAAACTTTTATATTTGAAGTTAAAGATTCCTCTCTTGAGGCGAAGAAAAGTAGCTGCTTTAAGTTTTTTAATGTTAATTGTTTCTTTGTTTTTAAGTTGGCTAAAATAATATTGTTTATTCTTTGAATTGAAATATTCAAATGTTCGTTTCGTCTGAATTTGGCGAGAAAGCTATAAACAATATGGGTCTAGTACAAAAACATTGCGTAAGAATGTGTCCAAAGTATAAAAGTGTCGAAGAAAACCGAAAAAATTATACATATTGGGTGAAAAATATAGACATATATTTGAAATTTACTGAAACAAGATATATGTATATGGTTCGAAAGGTCTTATTCTCTTCTTTCTGTATCCGTTTATAAACTTAAAATCGGTTGGTATTTAACTTAGTTAGAAGTTGATAAGTGCCTACGGGTACGAAAAAGCGTTTTTTCCCCGTAACTCAAGATTTTGGAGGTGTCTGAAAAATTTCGAATGCGATTTTTGTTATACTCGACAAATACCTAGCAGAAAAATAGTAACACGTCCCAGGTATTTCGATTTCATCAAAGTTTGTCACACAGTGTAATTTATCAGTACATATAGACAAAACTTATATTTTTACTATTTTGTTTAATTAACCAAAATGTATACTTTATATATGTAAAGTTTGAACTGCAGTCTCCTTGTTTCACTTTTTTAATAAATTATTTTTTAATAATAGTATATAAACATATATAGAAACAAATAAGTATATGTATATGCTTTATACATATGTTAATATGTAAAAATACTCCATTTTCTGAAGTAATTTAATAAAAAAAGATTTTTTGCTATGTCCACTGCCTGAAATAATAAATTTATCAGTAATATCGGTATACCGGTATTATAAACTCGATAAGGGTATGTACCGGTAATACCGATACCGAAATAAAAAAAATACCGATACCGCTACCGATACTTAAAAATTAATTGTACCGGTATCAATACCGATACCGTTATTTGTTTCGGTTTCCAACCTTGGTTTGAACCAAACGAAAGGGCAACACTGTATTTGATCATAGGTGACTCAACGCCATAAGCATAACCATAGAAACCAATTGAATTTTGGTTTTGGATATGGCTATGGCTACATACATACATACATATATGGTGTGGCACGCATAATTGAAGCTTAAATAATCCCAAATTATTATTTTACTTAGTCCTAGTTTACACTATGCAAGTCTTATTGCTAAGCTGATTAGTTAAAAGTATTTATCTTCACAAACTTCTCAAAAATGCTATTTTATCAATAAGTCCCGTTCAGTTTTTCATCAATATTTTTTATTTTTGCTCATTTATTTCTGTTAAGAAACTTTAAAAAATACCAATAGAACAATCAATGGCAATCATTAAGATCAAACTGCATATACTGCATGATACTGGAGCATTTGTTTTAAGAGTTTTGTTATAAAAACGTTTATAAAATTTAAGTACTCGTATGTATAGTATATGTATATCCATCTACTAGTATCTCTTTAAATCACAAAAATCCATATTTCCTTATTGGAATAGCTGCAATGTGTCATGATGAATGTTAAAAATTTCAAAGCATTTATAGAACTTGTGTAAAATACACTAACAAAATTCTGTTAGTTGCTGATGCAAAGAATTAATAATATGGTGTTTAATCGAATTAAATGTTTGGCTGTTTAAGAGATAATAAGATTATTTGATAATGGCTTTTTACTATCAAATAAATGAACAAGTATTAAAAAAACTTGAGGCTATATTATATATGTATGTATTAGTTTTTTTAAATCGAATTATGGCAGTGTCTAGTGTTTCAGTTTTACTTTTGGCCTTAAAGTTGCAACTGGTTTTAATAAATAATTATGAATCTGTAAAAAAGTACTTTTTAGGTGTGATTCTTTTTTTAAATAATCCATTTATGCTTATATCGTTACCTTAATATCTATATATAAATAGGCAAGTGAAAAAAGTTAAGAACCATTTTAACTGACTTAAACTCAACGTATTCGCTTGATTTTTTTTTTTTTTGTTAGATATATTGTCAATAGGAGCAGTGCAGAATGTATTTTTTCTTCTACATTTTTGTGTCTAAGATAGTTAAAAACAGTTAAGAATATTAGCCAATCATAAAGCCATGATCTCTCTTTCTCTCTTAATTTGCTAAAAAAAATTACAACAATTTGGCTTGGCAACTCCGTAAACACGCAGAAGGACAAACGTATTTTATTTGTTCATTCTATTCTTTTTCCATCTTTCTATGTACTTAACGATTATTGCTGAAATTAATAAAATTTGGATATTTAAATAACGAGTGGTACTGTATTATTTTTCTTTAGATACTTAAAAATAATATATTTTTTTAATTATTAATAACTTTGATTAAAGTTAAATTCACCTACAGCACAAAGTAAGTTTTTTATTTTTGGTTTATTTTGTGTGCTTTTTGTTTTTGTTCATTGTTTTCATTATTTTTCTGTGCTTTAAATTACTGAACATACTGGAATGTTGGAATATGATGGAATGATGTAATGTTGGAATATGATGGAATGTTTATATTATTAGGCTAGCATATTCGTACATATTCTATTCCCTATTCTTTCTCAATGCGTTAATGGTTGATTTTCAACCACTGGGCGAACACTAGTATGTATAAAGGCCCTAACAGATTATTTTTATGAAATCGAGATTTTTGCATTTTTCAATACGATGTTCTTCTATCGAAATATAGAAACAAACTCGATTTCAAAAAAATAATGATCTAGGGCCTTTCTATATTAAGGTAACGATATTTACGTTTGTAAAAAAATATCACTTACAATGTTTTTCATTTGTGTTAATTACAAAAAATGCAACATAAATTGTTCATTTGAGTATTTTGAAATAAATTTGTTAACTATCAGTGGTGGATGCCCCTGTGGCTGAGTGCTAGCGATGCTAGCCTCTCAGTCCAGAGGTCGTGGGTTCGATACCCGCCATAGATCCTGGGTATTTTCTGCAGACAAGCTAATCGCGGGTTGTGTTTGCTTAAAAATATTTTTAAAGTAGAATTTCGAGCTTCACGATGTTTAGAGTTTTATGGAACCATTTATGAGCCTATTTGAGTGCACTAGCAACAAAAAAAAATTAACGATGTTTATGCTTTCTCGGGAAGATCTTTGTAGTAGCAGTGATGAACTGGGGCTACATTCCACTGAAAAGCTCTATGCAATAACTAAGAATTCAATTACATATTTCAGACACTGAATCGTTTCAATAAAAATAGTGGAACATTTAGATTCTTATTTGTTAAAAGCTTTTGAATTGAGTTTGAATGTTATCACTTAATTATATGGCTCGATTATGGTTGGCAACCGTTTTTTAGTAGCATTGCCAGTTGCCAAAATGTTACTACGTATGGCAACTTAGAACTAACAGCTTTTAATAGCATCCATTGGCCATGATCATACGAATTGACACCGTTAGACCTTTTTAGGTGGGGCTACACCAAAGACCGTGTCTACGAGGCTAAACCCCTGACATTGCAGCATTTGAAAAACCAGCCTTCGTCAAGTTATCCCCAAGATACCGCTATTGCCACAAAAGCAGCAACAAATTTTCTTTTGCTTTAAAAAGCATCTGCAGCAAAACATAAATTAACTAAGAAATGCTACAACAAAGTAATTTATAACATTAACCCTTTAACTAAACTCAGCAATTAAAAAAGATTTTAATTTCCTGTTTTTGAAATGAGAAAAACTAGTGTCAGTCTTATTTTAACTTTTCGTATTGTTTTATTTTTTTATTTTTATAACAAAGTCAAAGTGGTTGCATTAAAAGTAACTTCGTTTATTTCCTTTTGCTTCATTAAATATACTTGATATGAATTGTTATTGTCGCAGCTAGTAGAGCTTTAGGCTCTATGCCATAGCGAACCCGAACAGTTCAAGTAACAAAAATTTTTCTTTGAGCGTTTAACAATGTAATTGAAAAGAATAAAGCAAAGAAAGCCGTTCTGTCATTGGGGCGTTACACAATTTTTTATTTTGGTATTTACTATGCCTTCAGTATGTATGTGTCTAACTATGTCTGAGTTTATTGTTGTTGGCAACCTATCTAAAGGTCTTAAAGGTGAAAGGACTTTGCCATTAAGATGACGCTAATATTTGTTGTTGTATTCATTTTTATTTGTCTCTCCGCTCCTCAACATATTTTATTTTTAAAATTTCCAGACAATAAGACGTCACTTGAAAGTAGTAAACAAGAAGAGTTCTACAAAAAAAAAAGGAAAGAAAAATGTGTCATACTCGTGCCCGTAGTACGAGTGCTACACTACGGTTAAATTTAAATTACTACGAATACGAGCTGAAATATACAAGTGGTTAGACGTGGAAATACGAGGCAAATAATAATGGGAGCGCTGACAAGTTGGGCGAAAAATAAAAAAAAATCACATAAAGGAAAATATATTTTTATTTATAAAGCTACATCAAGCGAGGGAGTCATTTAAACATAGATTTAGATAGTACGTCAGCCATAGATGGGAGTTGTGGTATATTTTTTTTATCATTTAAATTACATATTTGTTTCAAAACGTCTTTATTTACAGGGTAATTTTTAAAAAGTACGTTTTTAAAAGGTAATTTTTTGAAAGGTACTTTTTGAAAGCTACATACTTTGTAAAAGGTACTTTTTGAAAGTTAGTTTCTAAAAGATACTTTTTGAAAGCTACTCTCTAAGAATGTAATTTTTGAAAAAGATCCTTTTTAGAAAGTACTTTTTAAAGTACTTTTTGAAAGCTACTTTCCAGGAAGGTACTTTCTAAAAAGGTACACTTTTAAAGGTACTTTTTAAAAAGTTTTAAATCAAAATATATTTAATTTTTATCAAAATATATTATATAATATATAAAAGGTACAAATTTGCTTAGAAAGTACTTTTTCAAAACTATACTTTAAAAGGTACTTTTGAAAGTTACTTTATTATAACTTGTTTTTTTTAAAGATACTGTTTTGCTAGATAATTTTCTAAAAAAAATTACTTTTTTATAGGAACTCTTTTTTTTAAAAGATATTTTTTAAATTACCTGCATACTTTGTTTCAAAGTTACTTGTTTTGAAGTGATTTTTTTAAAAGGTACTTTTTGAAATAATTTTTTATGGGTACTTTTCTCAACGTACTTCTAAGAAATTTATTATTCGACATACATAGATATTGTCTTAAGTTTATTTTAACTTGAAATTGATTTGCTGGTAGTTCAGCATTGTCTATATGCATTTCATTGATGCTGTAACAAATCGTCAGTAGACTTCAACCACACATTCTGCATAAGATAAGAAAGGTTTGTTTTGATTGTTTAGAGTGTGGTTGAAGTCTACTGATGATTTGTTACAGCAACAATGAAATGCATATAGATATTTTTTTAAGAAGTCATTTTTTAAAAGGTACTTTTTAAAGGAACTTAAATGTAGTTTTTAAAGTAGATGCATACATACTTTGTTTCAAAGTTACTTTATCCAAATGATTTCCTTAAAAGGTGCTGTTTTAAATGTACTTTTTTCTATGCTTTTTTAAAGGAGTATTTTTTTAAAAGTACTTTTTAGTGATTTCTTTAAAAGGTACTTTTTAAATGATATTTTAAAAGTTATTTTCTAAACGTACTTTTTCTTAAAGGTAAATTTTTTTAAACGTATTTTTTTTAAAGTATTATTTTAAAAAGCACATTTTTGAAAAGTACTTTTTTAAAGGGATTTATTTTTTTTGTTTTAAAGGTACTTTTTTTAAAAAGTATTTTTTTAAATACATGCATACATACTTTGTATGCAAAGTTACTTTTTAACCGACTTCAAAAAAAGAAGGAGGTTAACAATTCGTCTCTATTTTTTTTTTTTTTTAGGTGTGTAGGTTCATAACTCGGTGCATTTTAGACCGATTGTAAAAAATTTTTTGTTGTCTGTGGGTCACGCCCACAATTTTTTAAATTTGATTTTGTGATCTTCTACTCATTTGATTGCTTCGAAACCTAGCAAACATCTTTGGTTCTTGTAATTACAAAATTTTTAAGTTCAAAAAATGGGCGGGGCTACACCCATTAAAATGTATTATAACATTACACGTGGTTCTACTTAACCGATTTGTACGAAACTTAGCACACACCTTGAGCTCTAAAATAGACACAATCTTCTTTTAAAAAAATGGGCGGGGTCACGCCCATTAAAATTTTATATTATATTTCACAGGGTTCTATTTCACCAATATTTACGAAACTTGGCACACACCTTGAACCCTTAAAAATACACAATCTTGTTTTAAAAAAGTAGGCGTAGCCACGCCCCATAAAATTTAATAATATATTTCACGTGTTTTTACCTAATCGATTTTTACGAAACTGGACCATATTTCTAAATAAATAAAATTAAAAAAAAAATTAAACCGACTTCAAAAAGAAGCACTAAAAAGGTAAAAATAAAACTTTTTAAAAAAAAATCAAACCGACTTCAAAAATAAGCACTAAAAAGCTACAAATAATATAGATCTAGTTAAATAAAAGATTTTTATATATGTTACCTACAGTGCCGTTTGAAGTTGGTGCCAGTAATACTGGTACTAAACACTTAGGAACATGCCCGGTAAAAAAACTGCAAGTAATTTTTATGTACATATTTATGTGCTTAGTTACCAATGTTGCTGGCACCATTTTCAAACGGCACTGTAGGTAACATATATAAAAATCTTTTATTTAACTAGATCTATATTATTTGTAGCTTTTTAGTGCTTATTTTTGAAGTCGGTTTGATTTTTTTTAAAAAGTTTTTTTTTTTAAACAATTTTCTTAAGAGGTACTTTTTGAAATAATTTTTTAAAGGTACTTTTCTAAACGTGCTTTTTTAGAGGTAGTTTTTTTAGGAAGTATTTTTTTAAGAAGTATTTTTCTAAAAGAATTTTTCTGAAATTTATTTAAAAAAAAAATAATTAAAATTGAATTATTATATAGTGTCTTTTTTTGGGAATTGTTACAATTGTTACAAAAAACACCAATTGTTAACTTGACTGCACCCGATCAAAAAAAAAAAAAAAAATCGCGGCCAGAGTTCGCAATCTAATAATCTATCTAATACTATTTCAAGAGATACAAATTCTCTCCCATCCCTGTAAACAGTCTTTTGCAAACATATTGTGTTTTCCCATACAAAGGAATGTGTAACAATTTAGCATTTATAGTGTGTGCATATTTAAAATACGAGGAAGTGTTTTGAGTAATAAAAAGTTTTTTTTTACAGATATTTAATAAATTGTTATTAATCAAATCTAATAAAATTCTAAATTAAAATATTTGGCCAATTCACAAGGTGTTCTATAATGTGATATTATTATCATAATGTACTAAGATGTTTGAAATAATTTAATTTTAATTTTTGAAATATTTTTTAATTTATTATTAAAATGACTTAAGAGCACAAATATGAGAACATAAATAAATAATGATATTAAAGCCAAAGAACATTAACACACTTTTTTTTAATTCTTTATAATATTGTAACGTTTTTAACTTTTAATAAAAACGTTATTTGTGTAGGTTCAAAATTGCAGTTAAATAAAGGCCACAAGCGTAGAATTTTTTATTTTTTATAAAATCAAGAAGATGTCCTTATTAAAAAAATCAATAAGATGCTTTACACATACTCATATAGGAACCTACTAAAAACAAGAAGAAAACCTAATAAAATCAAGAAGAGAACTTTTTAAAAAAATTAAGAAGGCAACCCAATAAAATCAATAAGAAATCCCTATAGTTTACAATTTATAAGAAAACCTAACAGAATCAAGAAGTTTTTCTCTATGGATTGTTTTTTGGTGCCAAAAATAACGGAAATTAAGTAAAAAAAGTTGTGAATAATAAGATTTCTTCTTGATTTTATGTGGCTTTTCTCTTGATAAAATTAATAAGATTTACCACATAAAATCAATAAGGAATCTCTATGAAAAAATCTTCACTTCTTTCTGCCTAAAAACGGTTCATAGAGAAAATCTTCTTGATTCTATGAGGCAGTTTTTTCTCTGTGTGGGAGCTTTTAAGCACAATGTTAAATTATTCACTGCTAGAATACAACGATTTTAACAACACTTTCTAAGTACAAGACTGCTGATCTGATAAATCAGCCAAAGCAGCTCAATCATACAAAAAAGTAATAATTTTTAGTAACCAAATTCATTCAACCAGTAAATATTTTGTTTATGCGGTCCTACAAAATTTTAATTTAACAAGATTCGGCTGAGAGAATTTGTTATTTAAATGTGTTGTTGCTTATCTTGCTTGTTGATAGACACAACGTACTGTTGTGCTCTTGTTGTTGTTTATTTTGATGGATCGTATACATGTGTACAGAGTAAATGCCGACAAATTTAGTGACATATTTCTGCTTATATAAAGTTTTTTTTTTGGAATAAACAATTTACTAGAACAGTAAAATAATATATTTACTGAAACAAAATTTTATTAAAAAAAATTTTTGGTTAAAAATTTTTTTGGGAATAATTTCTTTTACAACAAAATTACAACACCAAACAAGAGGAATAGGGCAAAAAATTTTATGTGCTTTCCTCTACAGTAGGGTCGAACTCGTTCACTAGTTCAGTTTTGACACAAACCTGTGATTAAACCCATGTAATTGAAATGGGTTTGATCGTCGGTTTGTGTCTTTGCTAGTATTATGTAAAACGTTCTAATTGCTGTCGATATTTTTTTTTTGTATACAAAACATTTGTCTTATGCCGGCCATACACTACACAAGTTCACTGCACAAGTCTGGCACTGTACAATGCGTTTGTGTAGTGTATGGGGGCGTTTGTGTAGTGTATGTAATGAGCACAGAACAAATATTCTGGACAGAGTTCCCAGAAATATACAAATAATCACCAGCATTATGGCGAATTAGACTAAAAAAATCCACAGTTTACTTGTATAGTGTGTGTCACAAGCTTAGTTTACGCAGTGCCAGACTTGAGCACTTAACTTGTGTAGTGTATGGCCGGCATTAGCAAAGTTCAAAATGCATTTGCATAACAACATTGAATTTTCTAATCACCCTCGCATATTTATACATATGAATAGATAATAAGCCTTTATATAGCATGCATTAAAACTCCAGTAGACAAGTGGTTAAAAAAATCCTTTTCTTCTACAATATAGTGAAAAGTTAACAACTGTTTTACTGGGATTTTTCCCACAAATTACTCTAGAAATACACTTAACTTTAATATATGTATCTTTAAATTTAATAAGTTTTTGAGCTACAACAAAAAAAAAACCAGTTAAATAAATGATACAAATTTAAAATTCAATTTATTCCGTTTATTTATTGATTTTATATTTCATGGTTTTTTGTTTCAATAACGTGCCATCTCTAATGTTTCAAAAGTGTGCAATAAATTTTTATGAAATTCTTTTTTATTTCCGGTTTGAAATTACAGAAAAATTCATTTTTATTTTCCTTTGCATTTTATGATTTATGCAGCAGTAAATTTTATTTAGTTTATATTTCATTCGTGCGATTTGATTTTTATTTGTATGTGTTATTATTTTCATCTCGGTTATTTGCTTTGGAATATACATACTTTCATTTTGATTTGTTTATTTAATTTTTTTTTTGTTTTATTTTTATTATTATATGTACGAGCATATTTTTTTTTGCTGCTGGGAATATTTCAGTTCATTTTGTATTTTTTAGCATAATGGTGGCTTAAGGAAGGCACCAACCCATAGCCCATCAACCCATCAACCAAGTTTTTATATTAAGTGGAGCACGTCCATTTGGCATTATTTAAAATTTGTATTTATTCGTTATTGTAACCGTGAGAACAAATAAAATTCTATCATGAATTTATGCTGTCGTTTTTTTTTTTGTTAAATAGAATATAGATGAATATAAGTACGACTATTAAATAGAACAGCACATCAATTTGCGTCATGCAAATTACTGAGGGAGGAGAACAAACCAAATAAGGACAATTTGAGCAACTCGATTAAATACTGAAATAAATATTTAGACTAAATTTTTGTTTGAATACTGCAAACAAACTTCAGTTTAATGTTATTAAAACTTTTTTTTTAATAAAATAGGCTTGATATATTAGTAAACTAAAGTTATGCGAAAACAACCACCGAACTTTTCAGTGCTTTTGACAAAAAACTCTAATAATGAATTAAATAAATTCAGCAAAGTGCGCCTTGGACTGGTATACGAAGGGTTCCGTACGGACAGTTCATATGTAATACCATACGAACTCTCTAGGCACTTGTTTCTCTTTGGCGATTTTCTAGTTTTGGTGTTTTTTTTCGTTTTGGCGATTTTTTCGTTTTGACGATTTTTGGTGATTTTTATTTTTGAAGAAATTTATTATTTGACATATTTTCAGAAGTCTACGCACATATTTTTGACAATATATATTTATTTTAACAATACGTATTTTTTAAATTTAGCAATTGTTTTAGTTTCGGTGTTTTTTCGGTTTTTGGCGACCTTGTTGCCTTTATTGATATTTTGCATTTTAGCGATTTAGTTTATTTTTCATTTAAGAGCTTTTTTCTTTTTGATTATCTTTTTTTTTAGTATTGAAGCAATTTTTAGTTAAGGCGTTTTTTCATTTTGGCGTTTTTTTTCGTTTTGCCGACTTTTTTTTTAATTTTTGGCGATTTTATTTCGTATTTTTACCATGTATATTTTCGTTTTGTTTTTTAGAATACATATATTTTAGTTTAATAAATTTTTTTAGTTTTGGCGCTTTTTTCGTTTTGGCTTTTTTTGGGTTTTTGGCGATTTTTTTAGTTTTTTGGGCGGTCTTGTTACTCTTGGTGATATTTTGCATTTTACCGCCTTAATTTATTTTTGGTGATATTTTTCATTTAAAAGCTTTTTTCATATTGGCGATTTTTTTTAGTATTGACGCAAATTTTAAATTTGACGTTTTTTCATTTTGGCGATTTTTTTGTTTTGACGATTTTTTTTTTTAATTTTTGGCGATTTTTATTTTCTTTTCTCACCTTGTATATTTTTGGCTTTTTACAATACATATTTTTTAGTTTAAGCAATTTTTTTAATTTTGGCGCTTTTTTCGTTTTGGCGTTTTTTCGGTTTTTGGCGATTTTTTTTAGTTTTTTAGGCGACCTTGTTACTCTTGGTGATATTTTGCATTTTAACGATTTAATATATTTTTGGTGATATTTTTCATTTAAAAGCTTTTTCCTTTTTAGTTTTAGCGCTTTTTTTCATTTTGGCGATTTTTTCGTTTTGACGATTTTTTTTTAATTTTTGGCGATTTTTATTTCGTATTTTTACCATGTATATTTTTTGTTTGTGTTTTACAATACATATATTTTAGTTTAAGCGATGTTTTTTAGTTTTGCTGCTTATTTTGTTTTGGCGCTTTTTCGTTTGGGTGGTTTTTTTAATTTTTGGCGACTCTTATTTCGTATTTCCCACAATACATATTTTTTTGAGCGATTCTTTTAGTTTTTTTAGTTTTGGCGTTTTTTGGGCTCTTGTCGACTTATTTTTGTTTTTTGGCGATCGTTTTACTTATGTTAATTTTTTTCATTCTAGCGATTTATTTAATTTTTGGTGATATTTTTCATTCAAGCGCTTTTTTCATATTGGCGATTTTTCGTTCCTTCATTTTTCTAAGTTTGGATTTTTTCTTAGTTCTAGCGTTTTTCAAAATTTCAAGCGTTTGCTTAAATGCCATATAAATCTTTGTTATTGTAGCGACCATAATCTGTGAAAACTTCAGGTCCGTAGCTCTTAATAACAATTTATGCTAGAAACACAACTGGGACGAACGACGAATATTTCGGTGCGAACTTTCGTCATAAAAAATAAAACACATTTGCGCATATGAAAATGAACACAACACCACCGTAGAACGAAATTCGTCGTGTGTGACGAAGTCTGAGATAGGTTTATTTCTATTTTGTACGCCGACGAACGACGAAAAAACTATTTTCTCTCTCTCTCTCTCTCTTTGGATACACAATAACCAACTTTATCAATTATGAGAGCAGAATTTGGTGAGTAAATTCGTCGTTATTGTGGTTCATACGACGAATTTACTCAGCGAATTCTTATCGACGAATTCGTCAACGTGAACGAAATTCGTCGTTCGTCCTAATTGTGTTTATAGCATTAATTGACTCAATCAAATTTAATAATTGTTTATTTGTATTTTTTTTTTAATAAAACTGCCAATTGGAGAAATATATTTATTTTTTGATATACAAGATATATGTATTGAATTTATATTATTATTTCAAAAATGTCGTTTTTTGAGTTATAACTGTTTTGCAGCAAAGGCTCAATATATTCCTTTTTGTTATTTATTGCATATTTCCTTTACCTTAACATTCCAACACCATTAGTATCGTTAATTATGCTTATAATGTATTCTTGATGATAGAAAATTTGAGTTTCGTTAAGGATAATTTAATTAAACTAATCTCAAGGCAAAAGTTCTCCAAGGTCTTCTGCTTGCGTTTTTAACTTTGGGGAAAACTTTTTAAAAAGAACTTAATAGACAAAAAAAAACACATAATTTTATGATGATTTAAAGTTATTTTGAAATAAAAATTAATTTTCTAGAAAAACTTATTAAGCCACAGGAGAACGAAGCAAATAAATGTTAATGACAAGACAAAAGAAAGAAAAACAAAATAAAAATTAAATAAAATAAACAAGGAACTACAAGGTGTATTAAAAGGCACATGGGATGGCTAAAAATATTTTTTGGTTGTTTAAAAAGAATGTCTATACTTTAAAAGAAAAAAATGCGAAAACAAGGATGTTTTTAAGTAGAATTTCAAAAGGTATTTCCACTTAGTCTATTGGGATATATGTATGTAAGTACAAATATTTAGTAAAATATCTACTAAAAAAGAAAAGAAAAAATTAACTGGTAAAATTAACGCAGTCCATAAAGTACATTTCATTTATTTTTTTTATAACAAATATTAATAAAAGCAACTCCCCACACAATTTGGCTAAAAACAAAAACACACACAAAAATGTACAAAAAAAAAAGTTTTATATATTTTTTTAGCTGAAAACCACTGATAAAAACTACTGAAAAAAAAATCGTATCGTATTGTAAACAAAGCGTGAATGAAAGACACCTGCTGCGGTACAAATTCAAAAAAAAATAAAATAAATGAAAAATATTTGAAAGAGAAGAGTTACTCGTACGAATACATATAACCAAAAACTTTAAAATGTGCTTGATAAGCATTAAACACGTAGATCACATAGCAGGCTACACAACCACACGACTACAGATGCTGCAGTTAGCTACAACAGCATGAGAACAGCTGATATTGAATTATGAATACATATTTCAGTGTATTTCACATTTATAAAAATAAAATTACTTTTTTGAAAGTAATTACATATATGGAGCCATAACCGCTGAAATAGCTTAAGCGACACATTTTTTGGACTTCGTTTTTTTTTTGACGAAAATCAACTATTTACGATCGCATATAATCGATTTTGGTGAAAAAATTATGTTCGAAAATTATGTCGCTTAAGCTTTTTTGGCGGTTATGGCACGATATCAAATGCAAATAAAATATAAAAACGAAACAACTTATTTAATTGACTTCATAAAAAGGAGAAGGTTATCATATCAATTCGTTTGTATATTTTTTTGTGTTTGTTCATGACTCATGGAATGTCACTCTCCCATTTACTTAATATGCATTAAACACATTCACCACAGCAGGCTACACGAACACACGACTTCAAATGCTGCTAGCAGCATTTGTCGCCTCGTAGCCAGCTACTTAATTATTTTGGAGACGGCAGCAGCACCCTCTGCAACTGATATTCAAGTACCAATACATAGTTCAGTATTGCCACTTTCATATATTTTGTATATATAGAAAACTGATTACTATTTAAAAAAAATAAAAATTTTTAAAAGTATAAAAATGAATCAATTTATTCGTTACATAAATTTTTGGATATTATTTATTTATTTATTCATTTATTAGACTTATAATTAAAATTATAGCTAATATTAATATGGGCAATGGCATCACAGGCCTTCAGCTCAATATTTGCTTGTAGTATACAATAATATAATATAATAAAAATAATAAAAGGATTACAGTTACAATTTAAAGTGTTGAGTAAAGTTTTTTTTTTTTTATATTTCGTTATAAAGATTAGTGTATTTCAAAAAATTTATAATTAATTTTACATTAGAGGATGAGGGATTGGATAAGGGTTGTAAAGGATCGGAGTTTTTAAACAAAACAAAGCAATTCTGCATTTTTTTGTTTTGGGACATTCTGTAAGATAATGTAGGGGTGTTGCCGGAAATGATATGTTGCAGTTGCAAAAAGGCTCAAAGTTTGGGTTAAATAATATGCCATGTGTAAGTCTTGTATGTCCTAAACGTAGTCTCATTAATTTGATTTGGTCAGATCTATTAATTTGTTGAATATTTCCACTTAAATCTACTAAAGATTTGCGTGAGTTATTAATCTGTTTATACCAGCTAGAAGTTTGGCCGAAGATATTGCTTTTATAAAGGTCAGTTTATATGTCCACTGCTAGCAGACGCAGCCGCCAAGGATGCCTCTAAACTCGTAATTTTTGGATATTGTTTCTGGTAAATAATATGAAATAATTGTACGATATCATTCATTCAACATTTTGTATTATACTGGCAACACTGCATTTGCTCATTGTAGCCAAAGAAATAGAAATTAGTTTAATCGGAGTACAACGACAAAATCAGCAACAACAACAACAACAACCTGTCGCCCTGTTGCCTTGTTGCTTTCAACAGAATCATTCTCATATAAACATGTGTATTCTATCCTTGATATTTGGTAGTCGGTAGCTTGCTGTGGTGAATGTGTTTAATGCAATATTCATTGACTTCGCGAAAGCCTTCGATACTCTCTCACATTCAGCTGTATGGGCGGCAGTATGATATAAGGGTGCCCAGAGAAAATAATAACTGCACGAAAACAGAACTGGTGGCATAATTGCAGTCAGGAACAGGGCGTTAGACATGGATGCGTACCTCTACTGCAGGAATGTTTGGAATACCTCGATTACTCAGACGATATTTGCCTTCTTGCTCACAGATACTCTGACATACAAGACAGACTTCGTACGATAGAGAATATATCCGCAAGAGTAGGACTAAAAATTAATCTTAGTAAGACCAAAACATTGCGCATAAATGCATCAACCACTCAGGCATTCCTTCTACGGCTCCAACGAGTAGAAGATGTAACTTCATTGTGTTGTTTGGTCTGCACTATTGCAACTACCGGCTAGTTTGGACTAGGCGAAACGAAAGAAAATGCTTTCGAATTTGTATGTTATTAGCATTGCAATTGCTTTCGTTTCGAATTACAGAGTAGACTCCCTGCTCATACATGGAGGAGACAGCTGGATACCGAAATAAGACTTTAAGACGCAGCTGGAGCGAAATAAAGCGTATCGCAAACGATATAAATGATTGGAAGAACTTTTAGGTCGATTTTAAAACTTCTTTTTTTTTTGTCAAAGAGGGTACAGCTTTCATTTGGTGCCATAGACAAAAAAGTGGGCGGGAGTACGCCCACTATATATTTTTTCTTTAATTTTATTATATTTTACTAATATCCCAGTGCTGCGAAACTTAGACACTCACTTTGGATTCTTGTAATGACACAATTTCAAAATTGAAAAAATGGGCGGAGTCACGCCCATTCTAATTTACTACTATATTTTACGTGCTTGTACTTAACAGATTTTTACGAAACTTAGCGCACACCTTGAGCTCTTAAAATATCACAATCTGGCATTAAAAAAAGTGGGCGGGGCTACGCCAATTATAATTTAATATTTTAGTTTAAGTTATTTTACTTAACCGACTTTTACAAAACTTCTCACACAAACACATGGAGATCGGAAAAAGACTTAATTTTGCGCTTACGAAAAAAATGTGGGTGGCGTCACGCCCATAAAATGTTAGTATTTTAATTAAATGTACTTACAGAATACAAAAGTTTAAAATAATTTAGAAATACCGAAGTCTATTTATTTCGTAAAGTCTTCATTTGATATGAAAATATTTCTTATTTTTTTTTGCTTGTTTTGTAAAGATTTTTATTTGATGCTCTTAAACTTATTATGTTTGTATATTGTGATTCTCAATTATGTATTAAGAATCTTACTACAAACATACGAAGTTTTTTTTAAACTAATTTCAAAATCTTTTGGGGTTAAAGTCTACTGGTGACTTCCGTGAAGCAGGAATGAAATGCATATAAACATTGCTTAACCAAAAAAAACAAGAAAAATTTTTCAAAAAAAAAAAAATATAAAAAAATCTTAGATTACATTGGATTTTTAATGCTTATTTTTGAAGGGGTTTAAATTTTCGTTAAGTTTTATCCCCCATATTCATAAAATTTTAAACGAACTTGAAATGTATTTTATTTAAAATTTTTCATACAAAATTTTCCTAAAACGAATCTCAAATTCATTTAATTTTTTTATGAACTGAATTTTAAAATTTTCTTTCTGTTGAATAATATTTAGTAACCTTAAGCTATTTTATTTTTATCACATTTTGTATTAAATTGGCAGCACTATATTTGCTCGTTGTCGCTTACAAAAATTTAAATTATGTTAAGCTGGCACCAGCGACAAAAGTGTTCGTATAGCCGTATCGCTGTGTCGCTGTGTAGCTGTCTGTGATGGCGTTAAAATAATCGTTTTCATATAACCGCCCATATGCTATTGTTTAATATGTTAATGCTTTATCCAAAGCTCTCAACTACTTTGTTAAGTTTAGTTTGCCTGTTGTTCAAAACCTTTACGTCCGTCTAATGGTTATGACTAGTTACAATGCCGGCAGCAGCTGCATCTGTTTTGGGAATCAAAGGAGAATTGGGTAGAGAAAAAAAAACCACAAATACTGGAGGAAAGGCGAATTGGTTTGCAGCCAGTTAATTTCACATGAACATTTGAACATATTTTAGGACGCACAATTGTGTTGATGATTTTTTGTTTTTTGTTTAGCAATGATAGGTAAATAATTTAAGTTTTAAATGGATTGGTTGAACGTTTGCTTATTTTGCTCGTTTATACACTGCGAATAAATTAAATAAGGAATTTAATTATAAATGAGATATTTATTTCTTAAAGCTTTGAGGGGCCTAATGGTTTTTGAAAGTCTGTGCATAAGATAAGAGGTTTGCGACTGTTCAAAATATGTGGGTAAAGTCGAGTGATGATTTGGCGAAGCACCAATGAAATATATAGACTATGCTTAATCACCAGCTAATAAATTCCATTGTTTTGTTGTAGACTCCTTTGCAAGAATCAGTTCGAGCCATAAGCGCCAAATAAAGCTTAACCGACACATTTTTGCGACCTCGCTTTTTTTTTAACGAAAAACGATTATTTACGATCGCTAATAATCGATTTTGTTAGAAAAAAAAAATTATTTCGAAAATTATGTCGCTTAGGCCTTTTTGGCGGTTAGGATAGGAGTTATTAGAAACATTTTTATTTTTTAAGAATAAGTTTGTTTTTATAACAAATCGGCTTTATTATGCCGATTCATAGATTTTTTGTATGGCTGCGCAATCCCTTGTCGTGCTTTGCCTTGTCGCCACGTTGCGTTGAAATGCTGCATAATTTATGATTAATTTAAGTAAAAATCTTTAGAAATTCTGTTTCATACTTCAATAGCAAATTGATATTCAAAAATTTTTATTGTAACATACTTTCAAATTCAATTTCTTTTCAAAGAATGTAAAGAAATTGGATTAAGATTATTGCACGACTTTGCCTAACAAGCTTAAACCTAAATTCCTTACTTCCTTTACATGCATTCAAATGTATGTAAGTATGTATGTATGTGCATATCGTTGCCCTAATATAGAAAGGCCCTGACTCATTATTTTTTGAAATCGAGGTTTTTGTACAGGGTGTTTTTTTAGAGGTATAGAACTTCGAATTGAAATAAAACACAAGAAAATCGTTTTAATGTCCATCAATTTGGCTTTATTGGAAGGATAATTTTATGCCATTAATGTTTAAATATGATTTCGGGCATGTGGCCGCCGCGGCTGGCTCGAATAAAGCCAATTCTACAGGTCCAATTTTCAACCACTTTTTCGAGCATATGGGGCCGTATGTTGGCAATAACGCCACGAATGTTGGCTTCCAAGTCCCCTAACGTTTCTGGTTTGTTGGCGTAGACGAGCGACTTCACATATCCCCAAAGAAAATAATCCAATGGTGTCAAATCACACGATCTTGGTGGCCAATTGACAGGTCCATTCCGCGAAATTATGCGCTCATTGAATGTTTCCTTCAATAAATCGATTGTGACGTGCTTTGTGTGGCATGTAGCGCCGTCTTGTTGGAACCACAACTCATCCACATTCAAAATCTTCAAAATCTTCCATAAAGTTGATGGACAAAGCTCCAATTGCTGTGCACGGTGGCGAATCGATTCATTCGGGTCCTCTTCAACACTTTGCTCTACAGCGGCAATTGTTTCTTCGGTGCGCACTGTTCGACGTCTCTGCGGATGCGTATTATCACATAGAGTAAACGTAGTGCGAAAACGATCCATGGTTAAGCGAATTAATTGCTCTGATGGACGATTATGTCGACCATAAAATGGACGGAGCTTGCGGTAAACTTCGCGAACTGAACCATTATTTTCGAAATAAATTTGCACGATTTGCAAGCGTTGTTCTTTTGTCAACCTGTTCATGATGAAATGGCAAACCAAACTAAATATTAATCACTTGACAGCTGACAAAATGGCCGCCAGTTAAAAAGTGATGCCAACTTAAAGTTCTATACCTCAATAAAAAACACCCATTATATTTCGATAGAAAAACATCCATCTAACGTATCGCAAAATTCAAAAATCTCGATTTCGAAAAAATAATGAGTTAGGGCCTTTCTATATTAAGGTAACGATATGTATGTATGTACGTACCTATAATTTTGCTTATGAAAAAATAATTTTCATACTTCAACAAACATAAAAAATGTTGTAATATCGTTGCAAGTTTTTCTTCTATTTATGCTTTAGCAGCTGAAACCTCCTCCTGGTCCCTTGAATAAAATAAAAATAAAAAAATAAATGTAAAATAAGACTAAAGTAGATAACGAAAAAGGAATAAAATAAAATAAAAGGAGTGTAATATGAAAAATTTACTTGCTCCATAATCATAACGAAATTTCTCAATCAAATAACACTGGCAAATGCCATTTCTTTTATTTCTTTTTTTTTATTAAAGGAAGTTTATTTAATATTTTCCAAGGAAACGATTCCGCATTCATATGTGTGTGTGTGTGTGTGTATGTGTGTGTCAACGTAAAAGGAATATTTTCACATTATTTATTCTTTTATTTTATTTTCAAAATCAATGGGAAAATAAAGATGCCGTTAAGTTGACAAATTCCAAAGGCTTTACCACTCATGCTATTCCATTGCTAAAGCTTATTTGTGTAAGTCATGATGAAAGGTTTCAGGGAAATAAGTTTTAAGGCATAAAAAGCTGAAGGGCAAACATGCAGGCTTTGCAGGAAAGTACGAGTAATATTGTTGAAAAGTCTATTTAATAATTGTCAAAAAATAAATCCTGAAAATTTTAAAAGTATGTATTTATTATATCGTTTAAGTTCGAGAAATGAATATACATATAAATCCTTACTAAAAGTCTTTTGTGTTCACTTTACATATAAACCGGACAATCTATACATATTTTTTTGTATTATTATTTTTCTTTTTAACTGACTGGTTTTCTTTTAATACACAACAAACAATCATTATGTTGTCTACCGCAATGCTAAATTTATGTAAAAAGGGGAAAAAGAATAAATAAAAAGACAGCATCCAGATGTTTGCTCAAGGCCATGTTAAATTTGGATTCAGCCATCGCCATCGCCATCACCAGCATCAGTTTTAACAAAACCAAACAAATACGAGTACACACACTGTTGAAAATTATCTTTGGCAGACAAATATTTGACCAGGATAATGCCGAAGTTTTTAATACGAAATACAAACACACACTAACACATTTGTCTGCCTCCTTGGTAGCACTCACATTCACACACTCACACTCACACTCAAACATACAAATTTAAACCAGAAAATACCCACTCAAAGAGAGATTAATTTAAATGAAAAAAAAAAAACAAAGCTTTTTGCCTCAAATACTTAAATGTTAATGTGAGTCTAGAAACGAGGGTAGATCGATGATAATGAGCCTTGTCACGAGTGTCGTATCACGACATCGACTACGACGATTTTGTATTAGACTAAAGAACATTGCAACATTTTTTCTTTAATCTATTACAAATCGTCGTAGTCGTAGTCGAAATACGATAATCGTGATAAGGCTCAATAATCTGCCTTATCGTGGTTGGCGTATTTCAAATACGACTACGACTGTTTGGTAATAGATTAAAGAAAAACTGTTGAAGTCTTCTTTAATCTATTACTAAACAGTCGTAGTCGTATTTGAAATACGCCAACCACGATAAGGCAGATAATATAACAAAATTTATATTTTCAAGCTTATAGTAGAATATGGACATTTCCACAGAAAAGTCCACTTTGTGACATAGCTTGTTTGTAAACGAAGAGCGTGTGTCTTATATTATTTTTTAGATATTGGTTTAGAACGTATGTAATTAGATCTGCATCAAGTAAAATACAGTAACAAATTGAACAGCATGGCTCTAAATTACAAGCTCAATTGCTTGGTGACGTAACGTGATAATTACGTAACGTGACTGTGGAAACGCCCACAAGGGTTTTTGTGAAAAAAATTTTTTATCTTTATTTTTGATAAGGTAAAAGAAATTAACAAAAACACATTCCAATTACAATTTACAATTGCAGTTACAATTACAATTACAATTACAATTACAATTACAATTACAATTACAATTACAATTACAACTACAATTACAATTACAATTACAATTACAATTACAATTACAATTATAATTACAATTATAATTACAATTACAATTAAACTCACAATTACAGTTACAATTACAATTACACTTACACCTACACTTATAATTACAATTATAATTACAACTGCAATTACAATTAACATTACAATTAAAATTACAATTACAATCACAGTTATAATCACAATTACAATTACAACTAAAATTAAAATTACAATAACAATTACAATTAAAATTAGAAGTACAATTATAATTACAATTACAGTTGCAATAACAACTACAATTACAATTACAATTACAGTTACAATTACAGTTACAATTATAATTAGAATTACAAGTACAAGTACAATTACAATTACAATTCCAATTACAATTACAATTACAGCTACATTTACAATTACACTTACACCTACACTTGCAATTAAAATTACAATTACCAATACAATTAAAATTACAATTACCAATACAATTAAAATTACAATTACAATTATAATTATAATTACAATTACAATTAACATTACAATTAAAATTAAATTTGTAATTACAATTACATTTACAATTACAATTAAAATTAGAAGTACAATTACAATTACAATTAACATTACAGTTACAATTACAATTATAATTATAATTATAATTACAATTACAGTTACAATTACAATTACAAGTAAAATTACAAGTACAGTTACAATTACATTCCAATTACAATTACAATTACAGTTACAATTGCAATTACAGTTACACTTACAATTACACTTACACCTACACTTACAATTAAAATTAAAATTACAGCTACAATTACCATTACAATTAAAATTACAATTACAATTACAATTATAATTACAATTACAATTACAGTTACAATTACAATTACAGTTACAATTACAATTGCAATTTCAATTAAAATTACAATTACAAAGAGTCCAAGAGTTTGGAAAGATTTGCCGTAATCCCGCATCAATTTTTTTCTCTCCTGAAAAATTATTATTTTGTCACTTATGACTTTATTCGCGGCAAACCTGGTAATGTTAGGGGGGGGGGAAGGGGGAAGTGATTACAACCACTAATACGTCCGATTAAGAGTGCTTGTTCGGACCCCTATTTTTAAGGAAGTAAAGAAATAAATAAAAAACTTTAGTTCTCAATTTTACCTAGAAATTATAACTCTGTCGAATTCATACGCGATGACCTCAATTTAGCAGATGATGATCATCTGCTTAGCTCCTCTGATGTCAAATCAAGTAAAATGTTCTTAAAGTTTTTGGCTGAATAAAATTTTACGCTAACAAATATATAAATTTTTCTGCAGTGTTGCAGTTCATATCAAAATGAGTTGAATTCGTTTCGATTATAACTAAACGTTCAATCAATGTTTCGTAAAGACATTTCATTCTTGCCATTATATGGGTTAAGGGAAAAAATATGCATTCGAGACCCCTATCTCTGGTTATGAGTAATACAAATTTAATATATGTACTTTCAAACTGGAATACAAAAACTCAAAATCGAAAAATTTGGAAATTGTGTTAGAAAAAACTCTAAATATTTAAAGATTTGCCTTTTTCTGCAAAATTAAAAGAAATCTTTAACACATTTTACCTTTAAAAACATAAAATTCGCCCTTGCCATCTATGCACCTCTTGGCTGCTTTTATTTAGTTTGCTTTAATTTTAAAATTAAAATTTTCAAATTAATAAATCACTTTTTGCTAATGGCTTTGGTTAAGATTTATGAGCAAAAAAAAAAAGAAAAATTCCCGAAATATTCATTTATATTAATAGCAAAACAATTGTTAATTTATTAGTAAATACCAAAAAAAGCACACACATACACACACTCACACACATACGCATACAATATAAACACAGAGAGGAAATAAAGTTCAGGAAGTATCAAGCGTTCAGCTTGGTTACACCTCAATAAAATATTACAAAGCAAAAAAAAGATTTTGCCCGTCTTTTATCAAAAAACTCAAAATAAGAAAATAAAAACTTTTTACAAAATTATAACGACATGTAGCTAACAAAGTGGAAAAGTTCATACCCAAGAATTTTATTACACTTTTGGGTTGTTATTTTTGTAGGGAGGGGAGGGGAGGGGGAGGGGTGAGTTTAATGGCTCCTTGGCAATATTTTTATGTAAAATGTTTACTTTTTACAAACATACATACATACTCACATTTTTATATAAGAACACAGAAGTGAAGAAATTTTTGGCCATGAATGTTGACTTTGTTTTTCTTAAAATGTATGTACACGTGTGTGTATGTATGTTTCTTAATAATTGTTATGGCAACACCAAGCAGTCAGTATCAGCTTTAGAATTAGCATCCTCAACCTTAACACATAAACTCCAAAAGTTCATTTAATTTCACTGAATTCCTTCCAGTTTCCTGTTTAGAGAAATTTATGAACTACATAAATATATGTATGTATGTATGTATGTGTTTTAGGGAACATGTTCAACATTAGGCCGGGGCGGAGGAGGATGTGTTTGTTATGCAATGTAGCGACGAATGTACATAAATTTTATTGGCATTTTAACGAGTTTTACATGTACATCTGTCTGCCTTTTTATTATGTATCATGTCCTTAACATAAGGATTTTATTCTTACGGATAAGCGTAAGTTGCAATAACATAATTGGAACTAAAGAAATTTGCCATTTGATTGGAAACATTTTTATGTAATAAACGTTTTTTTATTATACAATACAGTTTGTCCAGTAATTATTTGCATAATGAATGTAAATGAAAATTGTTGCATATCGCAAGCAGGGAGGAGGTATTATAATCCATGTTGTAGTACAGTAAAGAAAATTATTTTAAAACCAGGGTAGGAAAAAGCTTTGCACGCAAATACAATCTTGTTTTTTTTTTTCGTTTAAAATATTTTTTCGGAATCTTAAAATTTTTTGGAAAATAACACTTTGTGACAAATTTTAATGCAATCGAAATACCTGCGAAGTGTTACTATTTTTCTGGTAGGTATTGTCGAGTATAACAACAATCTGTATTTGAAATTTTCCAAACACCTCCAAAATTTTGAGTTACGGGTAAAAGCCCGGTTTTTCATACCCGTAGGCACTTATCAACCTCTAACTAAGTTAAATATCAACCGATTTTAAATTTTTAAATGGATATAGAAAGAACAGAGTAAGACCTTTTGAATCATATATATATATATATATATATATATTGTTTCAGTGAATTTCAGATATATGCATGTCTGTACTTTTTACCAAATATAATTTTTTCAGTTTTTTTCGACACTTTTCTACTTTGGACTCGGTTTTAGGCAGTATTTTTGTACTGAAACCATACTGTTTATAAATTTATTTATTAAACATAATTGATTAAGAGTAGTTCGCAGGTGTGTGTTAAAAAATTCCACCGAAATTTACTGAGTTATTAAACATTTAATTAGAAGACTTTTTGTTATAAAACTAACTGTATGATCTATTTCGCATTCTATTTATACGCTTTCACTGTATTAAAGCTTCCAGGATGATGAAAGTACAATTTAATTTACCAACAAAATTGGTACAACAGTGGTCGCCAAACTTTTTTCCTTCAGAACCACATTTTTCACATATACCAACCATATATTCCCCTAAATGAAACCAAATTAAAATTTATTTCGGTATGGGCATCGTTCTTTGATATATTGCAATGGAATATAGATAGTATTTTATTTGCATTGTATCTTAATACATAGTTAGTGTGCCCTATACCTATAATAATTAATACGATTTGTACAGCTAGAGGGCCGCAAGTTGCAAATCACTGTTAAATTTAAGTTAGACTGGTAAAAAATTGCAAAGAGAGCTTAATTTATGTAAAAATGCTATAATTAATAATAGTTTTGGCAATTAGCTCTATATCTCTAGTTGTTCTAAGACATTTTTAGGTAAATGTTCCCTGATGATCTGCATTACCAACAGTGAAATGCGCATAAGATCCAGCTAATCCCTCAATAATAAATTTAAATGTATTTTTAATAAAAAATATTTTACTGAATAAGTAAAACATTTAAACTTAATTGTTATATTCCCAAAAAATACACCAAAAAAATTAAATAATTGATTAGAAATAAAAAACTTAAATGCACTAGTTTTTGTGTAAACATTGACTTGACAAACTGTATTTAATTGTTGCCTTATGACTTATTTAAAAACTTGTTGCATACTTTGTGGCTGCAAAATTAAAAGTTACAAAATGTTTCTTTTGCAGTGTCTACAACTTCTTGTGAAAGTATTTTTTATTAATTTTTTTGTAATTTTATCTTCAAGTGGGTGAATGAGAGACATTATTGAATTTTACAACTTAATTATAAGACAGTTTGCTATGTTAATTTATGCAACTTCCATAATACGCTTTTTATGACTTTTACAACATTAATTCCACTTTAAAGAGGAGTTAGTTCTCGTTTACTCGTATTATTGGCCAAAGAGTGTAATAAAATTGGTTTTTCCTTTTGAAAGCTGCGTAGTATTTCTATTTGATTTTTTTTATCGTTAATTTAAGTATTAGATTTGTTTGTCTGGGTTAGTTTCTCTGGTGTTAGCTGATGTGCATACTTTTTCGATTTGGTTATTCAGTTTGAAAGTTTTTGCCTTTGTGAAAAGTTTCATCTTTATGTATGTATTGATTTTGTAAAAGTTTTTATTACTTTATCCAAGTATAGACATACTTACACACAAGTTAATTACTTTTTTATGGACCTATTTATAATTTAAGTTGTAAATGCATTTTATGTAGTTTTTATGAAAATAAATCTAATAAAAATAAATAAATTAGTTTCCGCTAAATCTTTTTATAGCATTTTTGAGGCTTTTATGAACTAATGCAGTGTGTAAGAAAAATGTTTAAGCTTAATTTATTTATTTTTATGAATTGAACTTTTTAAGTGAGATAAAAAAAGAAAAAAAGAAACTGGAGTCTGATTAAGAAATTATTTCTGATTAAAATTCATTCTAGTTGAATTAAATTAAAAAAAAAACATGAATTAATTTAATAATATTTTATTTCTTTATAAATATTTGTTCGCGTGATATTACATACATGAAATTAAAAATTAATATTTAATTTGTTTGAGGCATAAAAGTTTCCATGATTCCCTTTACAAAACGCACAATGGGTCTCGGTAGCTCTAATTCAAACATTAATGAGGCTTTTCCATCGCTTTGAGGTTCGTTAGATAACTGCGTGCCTTCACTGTCACTTTTAACGGCTGCGTTTAAAATTTCTTTTGCTTGATATTCAGCCTCTCGATTTTCAACTTTTGTTTCTATTGTTTTGGCTGCAGCATTTCCCCTAAATGTATTGCTAACAATTTGTGCCTCAAGAGGAGGTCTAAGGGGAAATACGAAATGCATTACTTGGCCATGGGCCGGCAATAATACGGTTTTAGCTCTATTGTTAGCGAGTTGGGGAAATTTGAACAGATCTAGACCGTTTATGTAATTTAAAGGTCTAAAATTTTTAAGTGTAGCATTTAATACTTGGCTGCTTTTTATTTGATCCGTAATGCTTTTAGCACGTTGAACTAAAGCCTTCCACAATGTTAAACCATGGGATTCTTGGATGGGAATCGATGCGATATCATGCAGGGGTGGTCGGGTCTCTATAATGTTGACAGGGGAAAATAAGCTGCTTAAGCTGGGCATCCAATTGGAGGGTAAAGGGAAAATTCCGAAACCAAAAGTTGTTTGTGTTTGATTGTTTATGGAAGTAGTAATGTTGGCGGGGTTAATGAAAAAGGTGGGCCGAGGAGGAAAATTTGGAAACCAACCGGGATTTATGATAGGCCTGCGAGTAATTATAGGTTTGCGGGTAGTAGTAGTGGTAGTAGAAGTAGTAGTAGGACTGGAAGTTGGATTCGGAGTAGGATTCGGAGTACTAGTACTCGTTGTTGTAATTTGTTTTAGGGATGGTGTGCTTGGCGTAAAAGAAAATTCTGCTTCAGTGGCAATTTCAGGTTTTACAGTTGTTGTAACGCGAGAAATCATAGTTGCTATAGTTTGGCTGTCATTTGGTTGTTTTTCGGGAACTGTTGTGAGAGTCAAATTTACCGCATTTGATTGAGAAGTCGCTTGGCTTGTAAAACTGCTTTGCAAAGAAGCTGTGCTATTTTTTATTTGCTCGCCATGGGCTGTAATTGATTCGGAGTTATTATTTATTGTGTCGTTAATAGTACCGAAAAGAGTATTTTTCTCAGTTAACACCGAATTATTTGCTAAATATATGTTTTCGGAGTCTTGCAAATTAATGCCATTCGCTAGAACTTTATTTTCATAATTCTCGCTTATTACCGAATTATTTGATAAATATATTTTTTCGGAGTCTTGCAAATTGACTCCATTCACAAGCACCTTATTTTCAGAATTCATAGTCACATTATTTTCTCTTTCATTAGTCACTTTTTGAGATTTGGTGGCTTTATTTTTTATATGCTTAGTTTTTAATAAATTTTCGGAGTTTAGCATTTCATTGAAAACATGTTCTTTTATTGGACTTATTGTAGTGGAGTTTGTTGTATCAATATTTGAATTTATCAGATTTAGTTGTTCATTAACTTCAAAATTATTGTCTGTAGTAGAAATTGCAGTTTCGGAGTTTGCTGTTTTATTTGCTTTATCTCTTTCAGCTTCTATTGCAATTATTTGTTCGCTTTTATTTGAATTGCTCCTTGATATACTTTCAGCTTCCTCGTTAATTGTATCTTCTGTTAAAGCCGTAAAGTTGCGCTTGTTTTCAAAGTTTTTGTTTTCCGAATTTGAATTCTCCAAGAAGTTGTTTGACTCATTTTGAGAGTTGTAATGTATAAGTGCCTCATTGTCGCAGATTTTAGTTAAAAGTGTTTTATTGGTATTAGTTTCGTTGAAATCCCTTGTACTTACATCATCAAGTTCTAGTTCTGGTTCAATAGTTGTTGCTTTTGCATTAACATTCTTACTTACAATCTCATTTAATTTATGCTCGTCGTCATCGAAATTTACATCATCATAAGGCGGAGCTATAGCATCATCCGAGTGTTTTGTTGAAGTCAGCACAGGTTGTATTATATATTTTTGCGGAGTCCTTATAATTTCTGTAGTTTCTGGAGACTCAACTACTTCTCGTTTGTAAATGTTGCGCTGCTCGCTTAACAAGCAGAAGCTTAAGAACCAAAACCATTTAAAATGATGAAGATCCTAAAATGAAGTTATTTTTTTATTTAATTAATCATAATTAAAAGGGAAATATTTTTTTTTTCCTTCATAAAAGAACTTACCATGTCGTTTTCTGGATCAATACTAAAGGTGAAAAAGCATTCCAGTATTATATTTATATGCCAAAGAGCAAAGTTTTTTCTTTTTGTTAAAATATTAAAAACAAAACGTATCTGGTATGGTATTGGCTTTGGTTTTGAATTTTATTTATAATTTTTCAAATGCATCTTTATTGTTTGAAATTAGTTGTATTTGGATAAGTTTGTGCGTGAGTTCATTTCGTTTTTTTTTTTCTAACAAAGTGGTGTCTAAGTAGATTATTTTCTTGTAACTTATCATTATAATGCACTTATTGTTTTAAAAAAAGGTAGAGTGTGTTTTAATGGTCTAACGATAAGAACTTCACACAAAAAAGCAGCTTGAAAAACCGACAACATACATATTGATGTTTTCATTAAATTTTGTTGTTTTTCGAAATTTCACTCTTATTTCGTTTATTTTGAATCATCATGCTCATCAGCCAGCGACTATATTGATTGGTCATGTTATTGAACTGCATGACTGTCAGTATTTATCGATGTAAATGTTTGTTCTATTTATTTATAGCTTTCACTAATCCAACGCAGAGTAATTCAAAATTCTACTTTTCCTAGATCATACATACATACATACATATGTACATCTTCTTATATGTCATTTAAGCAAAAAAGTACCTTTTAAAACAGTATTTATTATAAAAAGTACCCTCTAAAGTACTTTTTAAAAAAGTAACTATTCCGAAAAGTACCCTCTAAAGTACCTTTTAAAAAGGACTTAAAAAAAAGTACATACCTATTCACAAAGGTACCCTTTTAAAAAGTACCTTTTAAAACAGTACTTTTTAAAAAAAGTATCTTCTGGAAATGTATCTACTCCAAAAAGTACCTTTTAAAAAAAGTACATTTTAAAAAAGGTACATACCTATTCACAAAAGTACCTTTTAAAACGGTACTTTAAAAAAAGTATCTTCTGGAAAAGTATCTATTCGAAAAAGTACCTTTTAAAAAAACTACGTTTTAAAATAAGTACCTTTTAAAAACAGTATTTTTTAAAAAAGTACCTTTAAAAAAACTACCTTTTTCAAAAAGTACCTATTAAAAATAGTACATTTTAAAAAAAGTACATACCTATGCACAAAAGTACCTTTTAAAACGGTACTTTAAAAAAAGTATCTTCTGGAAAAGTATCTATTCGAAAAAGTACCTTTTAAAAACAGTACTTTTTAAAAAAGTACCTTTTAAAAAAACTACATTTTTCAAAAATTACCTATTAAAAATAGTGCATTTTAAGAAAAGTACCTTTTAAAAAAAGTACATACCTATGCACAAAAGTACCTTTTAAAACGGCACTTAAAAAAAAAAAGTATCTTCTGGAAAAGTATCTACTCGAAAGAGCACCTTTTAAAAAAACTACGTTTTGAAAGAAGTACCTTTTAATAAAAGAACGTTTTAAAAAAAGTACACCCATATTGAATTAATAAAAAACATTAACGAAAGTCTAGTCATGTTGAAATTTCTTATTTCAATATCGAAAAATATTAATTTACAGTATTAATTTATTAATTTTATTTCTTTTTAAGTATCTCACCATACATTTTTTATTATATTGAAAATCATTGAATTAATGTGATGCGTTCGTATTTTTAAGTTTCAGCTTTTCCCTAAGTGAACCTTTTTAAAAAAGTACCTTTTTAAAAAAGTCCCTTTTAAAAAAGGTACCTATTAAAAAAAGTACCTTTAAAAAAAGTATTTCTTAAAAACAGTACCTATTTAAAAAAGTACGTTTAAAAAAAATACCTTTTTAAAAGAGAACCTTTAAAAAAAGTACCTTTTAAAAAGAGTACCTTTTTAAAAAAAAAGTACCTTTTAAAAAAAAGTACCTTTTAAAAAAGTACCACTTAAAACAAGTGCCTAACTTTAAAAAAATTTTTTTTTCGAAAAAGTACCTTTTAGAAAAAACACCATTTTCAACAAAGTAAACATAAGAACACCTTTTAAAAATTCTCCTAACAAAAAGTATTGCATTTTACATGCGTTTTTGGGAACACCTTTTACAATCCCAATCCCATAGTTCATTCACTTTCAGGGAACACATTATACCTCCATCTAATAGCAATTTGAAATACATATGTATGTATGTGCAACGATAACGAATAACGAGCATCAATTCCCCTTATTTGTATTTCAATAGCTTTGAGACTACAACATCATTTTCAATAGAATAGTAAATTTAAACACTGTAACAACAACAGCAACAAGGGTCGAAGCTTTAGGAGCAATAGCAACAAAAAAAAAACATTGGTCTGATGCAGCAGCACTGCCAAACAAAAGCCCTTTGCACTAGCGTATCGAAAATACCAACATATTTGTTTTTATTTCTCTAGTTTAGCTACTATACATTTACACATCCATACATATGTACATCAATAAATAATAAGGTTTATTTTCAATAATAGTTAATAAAAAAAAAACTCAACAAAAAGAAAATTGCAAGCAATTGCAAAGAACTGTAGTGTATGTTTCTGTGTGAGAAGCGGAGTTGAAAGCTATTTTCTTTTTATGAAAACTAGCAAAACTCCTACAAAAATTCTAAAAATAAATAATAATGATCTTTATAGGGCACCAGCATACTTTTATACAAATATCAAATGGAAATGTAACTAATTACGTATTCATTACAATCTGGAAATATGTATGTACGAGTATGTACATATTGTACTGGAAAAAATATACTCTATTGCTCTACATTCGTACGAATATACAATGAAATACTCCATGCCACACATTGTACGAGTAAAAATTTGCAGTTGTTAACATCAAAACGGGCAAAAAAAGAAAGGAAGTAAAGGAAAATTAAGCATAATCAGGCAATATTCAATATTGTATTGCATGTATGTATGTAATTGTTTGTACAGGGTGTTTTTTTAGAGGTATAGAACTTCGAATTGAAATAAAACACAAGAAAATCGTTTTAATGTCCATCAATTTGGCTTTATTGGAAGGATAATTTTATGCCATTAATGTTTAAATATGATTTCGGGCATGTGGCCGCCGCGGCTGGCTCGAATAAAGCCAATTCTACAGGTCCAATTTTCAACCACTTTTTCAAGCATATGGGGCCGTATGTTGGCAATAACGCCACGAATGTTGGCTTCCAAGTCCCCTAACGTTTCTGGTTTGTTGGCGTAGACGAGCGACTTCACATATCCCCAAAGAAAATAATCCAATGGTGTCAAATCACACGATCTTGGTGGCCAATTGACAGGTCCATTCCGCGAAATTATGCGCTCATCGAATGTTTCCTTCAATAAATCGATTGTGACGTGCGCTGTGTGGCATGTAGCGCCGTCTTGTTGGAACCACAACTCATCCACATTCATGCCATCCAATTCGGGAACAAAATAGTCGGTTATCAGCTCCAATTGCTGTGCACGGTGGCGAATCGATTCATTCGGGTCCTCTTCAACACTTTGCTCTACAGCGGCAATTGTTTCTTCGGTGCGCACTGTTCGACGTCTCTGCGGATGCGTATTATCACATAGAGTAAACGTAGTGCGAAAACGATCCATGGTTAACCGAATTAATTGCTCTGATGGACGATTATGTCGACCATAAAATGGACGGAGCTTGCGGTAAACTTCGCGAACTGAACCATTATTTTCGAAATAAATTTGCACGATTTGCAAGCGTTGTTCTTTTGTCAACCTGTTCATGATGAAATGGCAAACCAAACTAAATATTAATCACTTGACAGCTGACAAAATGGCCGCCAGTTAAAAAAGTGATGCCAACTTAAAGTTCTATACCTCAATAAAAAACACCCATTATATACGTATGTATGTGAGTATGTATATATTTGTATGTAGTATAAGAAATTATTGAAATTATCCCTACAGTGCAAGTGCCCGGATGTGAATTTGAGATTACATAATAATAATAATAATAATAATAATAATAATAATAATAATAATAATAATCACCCCTATCGTGAATAAAATATGAAAATTTTGTTCCCAGGAAATTTTCATTCCCCATCAAGGGAATTTAATGGGAACGTTTGTTCCCGCTATCAATGCGTAATGAATGTAAAAAATTCAGTAAAGTGCGACTGTGACTCGCATACGAAGGGTTCCGTATGGACACTACATACATACATATGTATTGTAATAATCAGGGACAAGGACTTCATGCATTTAAAAAAGGTGTTTTAGGCACCTAAAATATGACATCAAAAACTCAAAATATGCACTTAAAACAATAAAATATGCACATATTTTAAAAGCTTTTATTCGAAAATAAAGTTTTCAATTTACATACAACTAAATAAAGATATAAAAATATATTTTTTTTTTCAAAAGGTGCGTGGACAAGCCGTTTACATTATATTTTTACACAAGATTAAATATGATATAACCATTGTTTCACTATTTCCGGCTTTAATAGCAGGCAATTTTCTCTTGAAATCATCAAGATTATAATATCCATTAAAATTGGTAGGTTCGTGTGCTTGTACAATCGTTCTACAATTCTGCAACAATTCAAGCGAAGAAATTGTCCGAAAAACAGTTAATTTGTCAAAAATATTTTTTGAAATTTGCATTTTTGAGAAAATATCACACAAAATCATGCGTTTGTGCCAAAATATGAGACAAAAATATGCATTTATGACCAAATTATGCAAAAATATGCATTTTCAGCAAAATATGCAAAAATATGCTGTAACAATCAATGCCATTTTTAAGCAAATTCATTGTTTCGTAAAGATATTTCGTTCTTGCTGTTATCAGTGTTAAGGGAAAAAACATGCATTTGCATGAAACCCCTGTCCCTGGTAAAAATGTACTAACTTGAGCGATTTGACGGTTTTTCTTATTTTTGGAGATTTTTTTTGCTTTTGAGATTTTTGCGGTTTGTGGCGTTTTTCTTAGTTTTTCCTTTTTAATTTTGGCTATTTATTTTACTTTTATATATTTTTTTATGTTTTGCGCTTTTTTTCGTTAAGGAATTTTTTTGTTTGGCGATTTTTGTTCGTTTTGGCGTATTTTTCGGGTTTTAAGTTTTTTTTCATGTCGATTTTTTTTCAGTTTGGCGACCGTAAATTTTTGCGGTTTATTTTAGTTTTAGAGAGTTTTTTAATGTGAATTTTTTTCAGTTTTAGAGATTTTTTTAAGTTTGGCGCTTTTTTTAGTTTTGGCGATTTTTTCCGGTTTTGAGGTTTTTTCATTTTGCCGATTTTTAGATTTTTGGCGTGTTAGAGAATTTTTTTAGTTCAGAGTTTTTTTTTCGGTTTTTGGGGATTTTTATTTTTTTTGTGATTTTTATAATTTTTTTTGACGATCTTTTTACTTTTGGAGATTTTTTTTTGTATTTTAGCGATTTATTTTATTTTTGGTGATATTTTTAATTTGGACGTTTATTTTTTTTTTTTATTTTTCGATTTGTTGTAGCGAGCAAAGTTTTACATATTCTGTGAAAATTTCAGGTCTATAGCTCTCATGGTTGTCGAGAAAACAACCTGTGACATACAGACGGACAAACGGGCGGACAGACGGCCAGGCAGACGGACGGATGGCTATCGTATACCAAAGGTGAAAAAGGAACCCGAAAAATTAGTTGCTAGGAACTCAAATTGCCCGACAATATTTTGAAATTCCTACTCCTTCCCTACGAATATTGTAAGTCCACACATGCTATCATTATCTAGAATTTTTCTATTATTTTATCAGTTATTTTGTGCACGCTCTTCTTCTCTATGCATTAGAAAATTTGTTTGTTCAAAAACTGCTGGGTATTGGAATGCAAAAGAAAATTTATATTATTCGTACAAGCATGCAATGCAATAAAATAAAGGAAAATAAAGAAGTAACAAAATTTAACGATGATTACTCGAATGAAAATGTACGTGGGTGTGTCATTTGTAATTATTTTAATTCTATACTCGTAATTAATTAGCTTTACAAGTTGGCAGTAATCTTCGTTCCTTACAATAATATCAAATTTTATGCCTTAAGGTATTTTCTTTTTATTATTATTTGGAAAAGTTCAAGATTTTTAGAAAAAAAATTTAAATATATTTGGTAAATGTAATACATTTGCTAAAATATTAAATATTAACAGTAAGTGTATGTATAGACGATTGTCAGATCTTGCAATATTGTCAGATCTGGCAATGTGCTGAATGAAACAAGTGTGAAGTGTGTGCAGTGTTGCCAATAGCAAGAATTATCTGGCAATGATGCCAGCAGTGTAACAGTAAACTTTTCTGTAAGTATAGCATGCTATTAGATGTTCAGTCATCTTTTCTATGAGAACAGTGTGCTGTCACACAGCCACACATCTTTTCTCAGCTCAAAATTAAACTTAATTATTAGAAATAACTCAAAACATAAGACTTGATGCATGTTTAATTTCGTATTTATGCTAAAAAGTATCACAAAGCAGGATTGTATGGATTAAATGTGCATAGAAAAAATCCTTTATTTACAATTGCACTGTAACACTCTCCATTTGATTTTAAGATTTTTAATTAAAAGCAATACAACTTTGTTCAGCTTCAAAACGCAATACATTTTCTCAAGAAAATGCAAAACTTTTGCATTGTAGAAGAGGAAATATGTGCATGGGTATATTATGTATGTAAATTTATTTATGGACCAGGGAGAAATTACAAAAAAGCAAGTGCTTCTGAACAATTGCAAAGCCAAAAATGTATCTAATACTATATTTTGCTGTTTCCAAAAACTTTGAAGTCGGAAGTGATGCAACCCAAAACTATTTAATTAAACAATTGCTCCATTTAATTATTTAATTTATTTATTGTTTCGCTATATCATATGAACTGTGCAAAAACGATTTATCAGCTCCATCTTCTTTAGAATAGCAAAAGGTGTGTTTATGACCAGAACAGCCACCAAAAAACAAATGTAGGTTACACCACTTTTGCGCTCATAAGCTCAATTTAAACTTTTATATTTTGTATAAAGCAAATTAAATACTTGTTTGCTACTTTTGTATTAACAGGACATGTTTATAGCTCTACTCAAGCCCATCCAGATATACAGAGGCGGACAAAATTATTCACACATTACTTTGTAATTATATTATCAAGCTATATCTTTTTATTAAATGCTTGTAGCACAATACATTGTTAATAGGAATTGTTCCCTTATTAGTAAGTTATTCAGATATGTAAGAAAAAAATTTAAATATATTACGCCTGCGAAGTTATAACTGCCAATTTATCACTTAGGAGATTTTAAGAGGGACAGAATTATTCACACAATAAAAGTGTCAACCTTAAAACTATAACTCTTTCTTACGATATGGCATCGCCGCTTGTATAAAAAAGAACAGTTAGAAGTACGCGTCTTTTCAATGAATTTGTTTAGCTTTTTTGATATTCTAAGTTGTGGAAAAACTTCAATAGCCGTTAAAATGAGTCCGAAGCAGAAAGAAGCCACTGAGGCTGAACGAAAAATAATATTGGAGCTACACAAACAAAAGAAATCATGTGCACAAATCGGCGAAATCGTAAATAGAAGTAGATACACCATATACAGCATTATAAAACGTTTTAAAAATGAAACAGACCTTAAAAGCCGTCCCCATACAGGTAGACCTCGAAAGCTTACCAATAAGGAAGAGAGAAAAATAGTAAGAAAAGTTAAGAAAGATCCAAAAATTACGTCTTTCCAAGTGGCAGCAGAATTGCTAGAAGAGGTGGGTAAAGAATAGAGTTGTGCAGCTCATGAACGAACTAGTTCAATTGAACGATTCACTTCACTGAGCGCTGTGAGCCGTTCAATCCACTGAGCGCTTTCAGCTCAGTACTGAGCGGTTTTTGGATTTGTATCGAACTCTTTCAGTAGCTCGTTTTAGACACAAACCTATAATCAAACCCATTTAAATTACATGTAGGTTTCTATCAAACTCTTAAGCAGCTCGTTTTAGACACAAACCTATGTAAATTAAGTGGGTTAGATTATAGGTTTGTGTCTAAAACGACCTAATGAAAGAGTTCGATACAAGTCTTGTTCTTTTTTAGCAATTTTTTGTCGCACAAGTACATAAACAAATTTATATACATATTGTGATATTAAAATATATTAAATATTAAATAATTTTAATTTTGATTCTACATACATATGTATGTATATACATATATACATAGTATATGTATGTAGATATATTTATTAACAAATTCCACTCAATACACTATTTTAGTTTTATTTATTTCTTATAATTCATCTGTCTTGTTTTGTAATGTATGATCAGTGTTACCGTTCTAAAATTTCAGAAAGTGGAACAAAAAGGGGATTTTTAAAACAAGGTAGCACCAAAAAGGGGATTTTAGGAAAAAAAAGGGGCAACTTTAAAAACAAGAAAAATTAAAACAAAACTCCTTATTTTTAAAAACATCAATAATAAAAATCAGGTTTTGCATACTTAAAGACGAAAATATACTATTTTTATGATAAAATAAAGCCACAAAATGTAAAAATAATTCATATAATCTGTGCTTATAATAAAAAATTACTTGACTTTTCTGAAGATACAGATATATTTTTAATGGTTTTTTGACATTACCACTTATTTACAAAAAAAAAAAACTAACTCAGTTTATTTATTTTAGAGCAAATTTATTCAACTTTTGATAAATATCTTAATATTGAATTCTCAAGAGACAGGCACACGACAATTCGGTAAATTTTGTGTACATTGCATTTTTTTTAATTAACGGAAAAATTTCGTTTTCAGGCATTTTTATTAGTTATTAAATGCATATTTCTTGAAACTGTATCAGGGCAATTATTCAAAAAATTCCGCAGGAAATTTCTCCCAGGGAACAATTCCAACTAATAGCAAATGATAGGGAAAACAAAAAATTCTAATTGGAAAAACGAGAAATTTCCTGTGTAATTTTTTACATAATTGCCCTGTATATCTGTGCTTTTGAGCAGTTTCATCATTTGGAATCCAGTCTTTCAAATCCCTTTACTACAAACTTAAGGTAGATAACAAGGAATGACAAGCTTAAACTTTCAGTCTGTTAGATAATTTATTTTCTAATGATTCCAATTAAAAAAAGCGCTTATCGGAAGCACTAGTATGCAGCAAACTAAATATACATATATGAAGCAAATGTATAAAATTTTGATTATAAACTTTCATTAACACTTCAGATTAAGATATTTTTTACGCTTTCTTACACGCGTAATTTTAACTCTTTTACAAAAACCTACAGTTCACTTATTATATTACTAAAAACGGAAACAATTTCAAAGTAGTTAGTATCCTCAATTGATTTAATAAGTACTGGATCTAAATAAATACTTTAATAAAATCAGTCTTGTATCGTTTCTATTAATTCTTGTCAAAAATTCACTATTCGTCTTTTATATTTGTTCGAATGAAATTTCACGATTTTTTTCTTGTTCGAACAAACGAATAATTTTGAACTTTTGTTCGAATATTCGAACGAACAAAAATGTATTGGAATAATTTTAAAAAAGTTTGCAAAAAATGACACGCATGTATATTAGTTTAATTTTTGTTATTAACAAACAAAAACTAATTCATTACACAAGAAAAACAAAAAATTTTAATATCAAACTTAGAAATATTAATAAATAAAAATTTAAATTTAAATAAATTAAAAATAACATCACTTTTTTCCAGATGTTGGATATTAAAAACCGAAACGAAATTAGTTAAAAAGTATAAGTATTTACAAACCCTTTTTAATATGTCATTGATTTAAAAAATCATTTAAAAACCCCAGATAATCGCACTTTTTACTCGTAGTTGGCAGACGATTATTTTTTTCTTTTAATAAAAGAACAGGTAGAAAAGTTTCTTTCGCAAATTGCTAATGTTGGTGATATAAAAATAGCATTAAAAATCATATACCGCTTGCGTAATCCTCTCTTTGATGTTTCCAAATAATTTAAATCAAATAATCAATCAGTTAATGAAACATTATCAGTTACTCCATCGTATTTGAGATTATTATCGCATATTTTGAATACAGAATAATCATGAAAACAAATTATTCGTGTACTCTTTTTCCGCTTTTTGTGGTGTATTTGAAAAAATTGGTATTGAATAGGAAAGCTGAGGAATAATATTAAGGCATTTAAAGCTTTTTTACGTCGTTCAATAATTCGATTCTTAAGGCTTTCGATTAGAGAACAGCAGTTATTTTTTTTCTAAACTCTTTATTATGAATTGTGAGACACCTTCTAATTCCATTAAAGAGGTATTATCTTTTCCTAGGAAGAAAAGAAAAGATGCGTTTAGCGAACATATTTATATGTATATAAAGTATTTATAATTTGGAATAATTTGATTACTTAACACCCCATTAATAACATATTAAAAAGTTATGCAATGTAAAATACTTTTTATACAAAGCAGTTAAGGAAATTGTTCGAATATTCGACAAAAATAATTCGAATAATTTTTTATTCTAAATTGAAAATTTTTGTTCACTTGAACAAAAATGAGAAAAAGTTGTTCGAATATTCGAAAAATGTTTGTTCATATTTACATATTTTAATATGAAAATATTTTTAATATTTACATATCCATACAGACAGAGGTATACGAATATAAGCCAGCGAGGGAATGTTAATTATTCAAAAGATATGCATAACCACGCATGACAAAAAAAAAGATTTACTGCCAGTTTATGGAAGCCATGTAAAAATTCTCGCTTGTCTATTTACATATATTGACAACAAAAACAAATTTTGGGTGCTTTGTTTTTGTTTTCAATGTCAATAGACAAGCGAGAATTTTTACATAGCTTCCATAAACTGGCAGTTAGTATAAGCTTGCTTACGTATTAATATATTAAACAGCATAACTTTTATATCAATAAAATCGAAAGTACAATAAAAAGTATCAAAAAGTGGTAAAAATTAGAAAAAGTTTCAATTTTGAGTGCATTTTGTAAAGGTAGCACAATAGTATCAATCAGTCGAAAAAGTGGAAAATTACTACTTTAGTAGCACCAACGGTAACGCTGTCTATGACCACACACACGGACACACATACTCTATAAATCTGTCACTTTTTATGCTTCTGTTTTCGCTCTTTCTTTATGCTTCACAAATTGTTTCACTACAAATGAACTGAGCTACTGAGCCAACTGAATGAAATACTTCCGTAAAGTGAGCTGAGCTGAAAAGAGCGGTCACTCAAAAGAGCTGATAAGCACAACTCTAGTAAAGAAATACATCCCAAAACTGTGCGCAGAACGCTGCAACGAGCTGGGTTCAGCTCTCGAATCGCAAGAAAAAAGCCGCTTATAAGCAAAGTGAATCAGAAGAAAAGAATTGATTTTGCAAAATCATATTTAAATAAACCTGTTGACTTCTGGAGATCTGTATTATTCACAGATGAAAGCAAATATAATATTTTTCAGTCTGACGGCAGGATACGCGTATGGAGAAAGCCAAATAGTGAACTTGAAAAAAACAACATTATCCACACAGTGAAACATGGCGGCCGGGGTGTTATGGTGTGGGGGTGTATGTCGGCGTCCGGTCTTGGTAACCTCGTTTTCATTGATGGTACTATGGACAAAAACGTGTATCTCAATATTTTAAAGGAAAACCTGCAAAATAGCGTTCAAAAGCTTGGTCTTGGTAATAATTTTTATTTCCAACAAGATAATGATCCCAAGCACACTGCTCATGATGTGCGTATGTGGATCATCCACCATGTGCCACATATTCTTCCAACCCCCCCGCAATCGCCAGACATGAATCCCATTGAACACCTTTGGGATGAGCTTGGAAAGAGAGTGGCAAAGCACAATATTTCTAGCAAGGCCCACCTAAAAGAAATTCTTCAACAAGAATGGGGAAATATTGGAGCCGAAGTGACAGAAAAATTAGTAATTTCTATGCCAAACAGATTAAATGAAGTTTTAAAAAGAAAAGGTTTAGCAACTAGATATTAATTAATCACAATTTTAATAATTAACTCTTATGAAATCAAAATGTGTGAATAATTTTGTCCTCACTAAAATTTAAGTGATATTCGTCTTTTTGTTGTTAACTATTACTGAAGTCATTTATGTTAAATATTTTTCTTTTTTTTAATAATTCAATAAACAAATAAATATAACGAATTAAAAAAAGTGGCATTAAACCAATTTATTGAGGAAATATAGTTGAATTATTTTATATGCCTCTGTACATACATAAATATATATGTATGTATATACTGTATCCATAAATATTATATTATGGCAACATTAAATTATTATGCTTGAATTATTTTGTGACAGTACTAAAATGTTATTAATCATGTTAAGTGAATCTCTTTAGTAATAAAGAATGACAAAGAAGACATCATACACTTGCCTATTTAAAAGAATAAAGTGTACACATTACATGCAAAGTGAAGTATAATAAAATTAAGTCACAGGTATGACGTTATTAAAAAATATATACCCTATATGTATGAGCATATATGCATGTATGTATGTATGTTTGTATAAAAAAATATGTGTACATATTACAAACAATGCTTGTACATCTGTTTGTTTAAGCTGGATTTGTAGGTAAATTAATTACATGCAGTTCCATTAAAAAACCACTCAATCAAAGTAGTTAAACCATAATCAAAAAGAGAAAAACAAAAACTTTGTTGCAGGCAAAATGATAAAACATCAACAAAACTTAATGGAACCAACTTTTAATTCAACTAAAGCGAAGCACTCACTCACTGATCTCTTAAAAATTACTTGCAGTTTGAAATATTTTTAAATTAAATTTTTGTTATATGTTAAGGAAATAATGGGCCTAAATTAAAAAAAAAATCAGGACAAAAAACTTTAATTAATTTCAATTATTATTGTTCGAACTTCATTTGTTTCTATATTTATAATTTGATCAGGCTAAAGTTCGTATCGCTTTTTTTTCTAAGCCAAATTACATGTGATAATTATTAATGAACAACTAGCACTAAAGTTAATTGTAAATATTCTAACAAAGACTTAGTAGAACGGAACAACTAGCTGTTTTCGAAGGCCTGTACAACTTCATCATCAGCGTTCTTTGTGTCTTGTGGTCCACTGTGTGTGATGTCAGTTGATGTAGATTTCTGTTTTATATACTCAGCCTTTGTTGCAAATGGAATATGTGAATTATTTTTATTCATCGTATTCAATTTGATGAAAGCTTTTTTGCAATGAAAGCTCTATTTTACGATTTAGCTAAATTTACAACAGTCTTGCCATTGTCGTTTGTTATTTACTAATTATGCACATGTTAGTTTATTTTGCTTATTTTTTTCTACTTAAGACAAACTTTCCATATTCCATTTGCAATAATAGCAAAAGTTATAACTCTCGAAAGATTTTTGATACACGTAGTTGCCATCTTTGACGTATTTGCGGTGCACCCTGTATTGTAACACGGTGCATCCATATGCAATATACGAAAAGTTTGTGGCGATTTGATTCGTACAAATCGGTTTCGCAGTTTAGAATTTACAGATTTATTACCACTTTTTTTTTAATTTTACGCCACTGTGCGATGTTCTATTCCATGCAATTCCATAATAAGAAATTTCTGTTTTGCCGCACAAACACTTGATTTTATTTAAATTTAAAGATAATAAGCGCTTAATGAAAAAATAATAATCAAATTAATATAAATACGTACCGGTAGATGCGAGTATTGCTCAGCACTGTGAAAACAATATGTGCCGTCAATTATTAAAGTGGTCTAAGTCATATGCGCTTTTGCTTCGAAATCCTTACTAATATTATAAATGTGAAAGTGAGTTAGGTTTGTTCGCTACGCTTTCACGCCCACACAATGGAAATCTATATTAGCAGCGGCAAATATAGCAAAATTTTTAACCGGATCGGAACCGGTTCTTAGGGTGCCGTACACCAAAGGTGAAAAGGAACCCTATTGTTTTCGCTACGCTGTCCGTCTGCCCGTCCGTCTGTCACAGGTTATTTTCTCTAGAACCGTTAGAGGTACGGACCTGAAATTTGGATAGAGTGTGTAGACATTTCGCCGCTACAACAACAAACTAAAAATTAAAGGGTAGTCCAAAACGAGCAACGAAAAATGTTAAAATCCCATGTAATATACATACAATTGTATGTATATGCACTTTAAATTTGTAACGTAAATGTATTTTTATACAGACTACAACAATTAACACTAAACTTAAAAAAAAACAATCTAAATTAAAGGGTTTTCTATCAGTTAATGTAATTTTGACAACTTGCTGTATCTTGGAAACCGTAAGAGCCAAACTCTTGAAATTTTCAAAAACTGTAAAACTAAAAAATCAAAAAATTATAAAATCGCCAAACCGAAAAATATCGCCAAAAACAAAAAAAAAATCGCCAAACGAAAAAAAATTTCTAGGAAAACAAATCGCAAAAAACGGAAAAATCGCCAAAATTAAAAAAAATCGCCAAAATGAAAAAAACGCCGAAAATTGAAAAAATCGGCAAAACAAGAAAAAAGCGACAAATCTAAAAAAATCGTTTAAACTGAAAAAACGTCAAAAACGCTATATTAAAAAAAATGCTCAAAAGCGAACATACGGAACAATTCGTGCGCGAGTCAAAGTCGCAGTATACTGAATATTTTATATTAGGTATGGATTTTTTTTCTTCCAAAAAACACATTTTTGGGCTGGTTACGGCAATTTTCGTTTGAGGATAGTATTAAATAAAGGTGCTATGAGTTAAGGCCCAATGAAATAACGCGCAAATATGAAAATGAAATAAGGCCCAATAAAATTAAAGAATTTTTAATTAGTCTTTATTGCATTTATTTGGGCTTTATTTAATTTTTATTGGCTTTATTTCATCTTGAGTCTGGGGCCAAATTACGGCACTCGTTATCGAACGAAATTAAGAAATATTTCAATAGAATTTATATGGAAATATTTTTAAATTTCGAATCGTATCGCATGCCGTAATTTGCCCCCTGGTTTCATTGGGGGTTATTTCAGTTATGTTGGGTGCTTTTCCAAAAAATTTTCTCTTGGGCCTTATTTCATATATTTGGGTTTCATTTTATTGTATATCATTTTTTATTTGGGGGCTATTTCCTTGGGCCTTATTTCATAGCGCCTTAGATAAATCTTAAAAATTACTGCAATAAATATTCATTATATGTTAAATAATTTTATATTAATCAAGAGAGTTTAACTATAAATTAAAATATTGCTTAATGTAAAAGAAATATTTGTTATGAATAAGGCAGTAAACATCTTGACACAAGAAATATCTATGTATATGACTTAGACCACTTTCATAATTAAGGCCACATACATATGTTAACAATATAATTACTTTCACATGAAGTTTATTTTTTTTAATAATGAATAATAATCCTCTTATATTTTCCATTGTTTTAGTGGTTGTATTATTTTATACATACACACATTTCGATGGTCTCAAGTACGTGTAGAAAGGCCCTAACACGTATTTTTTACAAAACTGAGTTTGTCAGTGATTCCAATACATTTTACACAAATACACCTGGTCATAAAAATTTATTGCAATAGTGTAAAGAACAACGCTTTTGCAAGCAGTTGTACAACTCAGTTGTGCAGTTGCACAAGCAGTTGTACAGTTTATATTATGTTTTCATTTCCTCCTGTAAAGTTACAATTATTTGAGTTAGGGCCTTTCTATTGGAGACCAACGATATACTTGTACTATATTGTATTTTCACGATTATGAGTTTATGGACGTCATGTTTAATTATTTCATCTGTTGAATTGTACGATTTTACGATTTACATGAATGAAGGAAGTTTGTTTAACAGATTTTCAGTTTTCATTTATTTCCTACATTGCAATGGAGTAAATATGTCAGCTGTTGGTTTTGGGCTAATCCATTTTATTAAATCATTCGTCCGTCTGTCCGCCTGTCGGTCTGTCGCTTACTATTTCTATTTATAATTATTTCCTGCAATTTCTGAAGATGTTTGCGCTGCATCATGCGGCTTTTACGAAACAATTGTTAACATGAATTTGAAATTTGTTTTTTTTTTCTTGTATTCATGTGAGAAATTGTCACATTATTTCGTATATTTCGCACAATGTAATGCAATGCAATTTATGTCTGGTTTTATATGAGTGCAACTCTTTGTATAACATGTGTAATAGTCATTGTTTGTGACAGCATTATAGTTTTATTAGAAAAATAATAAATTTCTTAGGAAATTTATTGCATAAGATGTTTGTCGGCAATGGTTTAATTTTTTTCTAGCATACACACATCGTCGCTGCTACTAAAGAGCTGAAAATCTTATTCAATTTATTTTTCTTTTCTTGCAGGTAAGCGCACACGGTTTACATATATTTTTGGAAAGCTTTCACTTATGTGGCTGCAGACATTGTAAATTGTAAGTAATAATTAAAATTAAAAATCTTAAAAACCCCCGATATATATAGAAAAAATGTGATATCTTCCAAATGGCTGGACCGATTGTCTTCAACCTTCTCGATTAAGTCACCTTTCAAACAGAAAAAACTTAATCAAAATCGGTCCAGCCGTTTGGGCTGTACGTGGACACGAACAGACACACAGATAGACGGATACACAGACACACACTACAAACTTATAACGCCACTTTTTTTGGTCGGGGGTTAAAAATACAAATTTTTAAATTTTAAAGAATTTTTATTTTTAGATTTATGCTTTGTTGAGTTTATGGAATGTTTGTTAAAGTTCTAATTTTGATTTCACTGTACTCTAACGGCTGAGGCGACAAAAAAATATATCGTTAGATGAAATGCAAAATCATGAAAAAAAGTTATTCAAGTGCCTGAAATAAAGTTTCTTTATATTAATTTTTAATTCGGCTGATTGTTAGAGTAGAGGTTGGAAAATTTTTATGGAGATGTGTTTCGATGTACTACCCAAGAAATGTGTGTGAAGATAAATTCATCGAATTAAATTCATTTTTGAAAAATATCGCATGCGAGGTTTTTTTTTCTGATACGAATTTTCTACTGAAATTAAGGGGTTTCTTCATAAAAGCGTTCAGTGTGATCAAACCCTTCTTCGTCAGCGCATCAAACCTAATGGGAAATGAAGACAACAAATTATACTATTAAACTACATTTGCAGTATATGTGTATTGTATTTGTGAAATTTTTTAGAAAATTTGGAAAAAATATGACTTAGTGAAAAAATCTTATTTTTCGAGTACTATTAGGGAAATGGCCACTGTGACCAAACCCTTCTTCCTCAGCGAACCAAACCTAGTGGAAAATAAAGACAACGAATCATACTATTAAACTGCATTCGCACTATATCTGAATTTTATTTGTGAGATTCGTTAGAGAACTTGTAAAAATATGACTTAGTGAAAAAATCTTATTTCGAGTTCTATGAGGAAAATGGCCACTGTGGCCAAACCCTTCTTCCTCAGCGAATCAAACTCTTGTCCTTATTATCAATTTCAAACATTCGCTATAAACGAATAATTTCTTAATCGGTCTCAAGTTCAGTATCTGCAATCCTTATTATATAAATAAATATTTTTTCATTAATGTGCTTTCTTAAAAAATGCAAGATAAGTTAAAGAAGACGTTGGCCGGAAGAAATGCCGCATTTTTCTCTGCCACCACGCACTTCATCGGCACCCAAGTCTATCTGCGGGGCGCAGAGAGTGTTTGCTAATAGCAGCTGTTTAACATGAATTCTTAATAACTTTTTAGTGCTTATTATTGAAGTTCAGGTAACCCATGAGTTAAGCGGTACTTCATTTAAGCGATTTCGATATAACACAGATTAATAACACTGTACAACAAAATAACATTTTTTGGCTGTCCTTTATATAAAATTACACGGACTATATGGATTTCGATGCTTTAAATTCAAATCTGCTGTCAGTTTTTCTCTATCACGCAGAGATTTTTTTTATGGGCGTGGCTAATTTTGGCCCCTAAATTAGTCGGCCATACTAATATATTTTACTATAACTCGAAAACCGCTATTTCGATTTTAATAGATAATAAACCAAAAGACGCGCCACAAAATTTTGTTAAAAAAAATTTATAATAATTTTTTACCTATTTTTTATGGTTTCGGAGTTATTCAGAATTTAAAAGAGAAAAAAGTTTTTTTTATACAAAAATCGCGTAATTTTTTCACATGAAAATTGCAATAAAAAAATCAGAAACTCAAAAGTTTCATATTTTTTAAATTTTTCTTAAAACCACATATCCTAGGAATAAAACAAGCTATAAAACGTGAAAATCCAGCAATTAATCTTGATTTTATTCACAATTTAAAACAGGTACCTAAAAATGGAAAAATGTGTGTAATGCATTAAATGCAGTCCCATTTACATCTGGCAGTGATGGGAAAGTTGGTACGATCGTACTTTTTTTTATACTATTTGACATGAAAAAGTACCGTAGTACTCCCCTAAGAAATTTGATACTCCCACGGGCAACTTAGAAATGCAGTCAGAAGACCCGCGCATGCATATATTTTGCCAAGAATTAAATTGTTTTTTCGACAAATAGAACGAAGCTTTATTAGTAAAGATCTTTTAGAAAAGTGTAACCACAATTAAATATCAACGAAAACTATATTTCATTCAATGATATTTTATGTGGCACAGAAGTTGATCTATTGAAACAACTGTTTTAAATCAGTTTAAAGAAAATTTTAAAAAGTTTATATTAAGTTCTAAGGGCAAAAGTGGACTTTGACAATAAAATGTTAGGTTGGTTTAGTAAGTTTCCCCCTGAAAGTATTTTATCTGTTAAACCAATATCATTATACCACTTTTAATTAAAATGTTCCCCGGGAAAAGAAAAAAAAAGAAAAGAAAAATAATTTGAAATATTAACAACCAATATAGAGCACTGGCTTATATAAAAACGCATTAGATGAATACATGTTTCCTGATATATCGAGAGTAGCTAACGGAATTTTATCCATGCCTCACTCCTCTGTAAATGTCGAAAGGATTTTCTCTTACCAAAATTTCATGAAAACAAAATATAAATCAACAGCCATCGTATTCTATAACTCGCTAAAGCTAAATCTCTATCGCTAAGAATCCATAAAATCAATTTGTCGATTTTCGGCTACGAATGCAATTTTCAAACGGGTATTGATAAATCAGGTAATGGCTTAAAAATGTAATTCGCCGAAATTTTATTGCTTTATGTCATCGCCAAAAATTTAAAATTTTCTATTTGTTCAGCATTTTAGCGGTCGAATTTAGCTTTAGCCTTAGCGAGCTATGGAATACGGGGGCAAGCTTTATGTTCCAACAGTATTAAGTCTAATCCAGGCTACACCTATTTGTATATTTGTACCTATGTGTTCCTTTTTTTTTGTAAATGAATTTCTTATAATTTTTTGTTAATAAAATTTAAATAAGAAATATTATAATTTTTGGTACTCTCGGGATCAAAAAGTACTAAAAAAATTAGTTTTTGATACCGAAATGCAAATCTCATTTCCCATCATTGACATTTGGTAATGCTATTGAAAGGGCATTGCGGGCAGGTAACAGAACATTAAATTGTGAATAAAATCAAGATTAATTGATGGATTTTCACGTTTTATAGCTTGTTTTATTCCTAGGATATGTGGTTTTAAGAAAAATGTAAAAAATATGAAATTTTTGAGTTTATGATTTTTTTATTGCAATTTTCATGTAAAAAAATTACGCGATTTTTGCATAAAAAAAACTTTTTTCTCTTTTAAATTCTGAATAACTCAGAAACCATAAAAGATAGGTAAAAAATGATTATTAATTTTTTTTAACAAAATTTTGTGGCGCGTCTTTTGGTTTATTATCTATTAAAATTGAAATAGCGGTTTTCGAGTTATAGTAAAATATATTAGTATGGCCGACTAATTTAGGGGCCAAAATTAGCCACGCCCATAAAAAAAATCTCTACGTGATAGAGAAAAACTGACAGCAGATTTGAATTTAACGCATCGAAATCCATATAGTCGGCATACTTTTATCTAAAGGCTATTTTGGCTGTTGTACAGTGTAATAGCAACCATTTTTTTACGCGAATTTAATATAACACGCTTGAAAAATTATGGCTAAACACATTTTACGCGAAATGCAGCACTGCGATTTGTTATTAATCAACAGCATAATTAATACATCATTAAATATTTTTAGTTTTGTTATAAAAATGCCACCAGCGAAAGAAAAAATAATAATGCAATATAATTAATCGACAAATTTAAGATTTTGGATGGCCTGCAAAATAGAGAAAAGCCTACGACTTTAGCAAAACCTCCTGAGTGAGTCAACTATAAGAACCATCCAAAAAAAAAGCGAAAACAAAATTCTTACCTTTCGTATTCATATGAATTTGCCTCGAAATCAAGACACATGCACCATAGATCGATAACGAGGTGATTCGATCACGTTTTTTCAGTTTGAGATTATGGCATTCAATATCGAACCATATTATTACATTACGAATGCCATAATCTCAAACTGAAAAAACGTGATCGAATCAGCTCGTTATCGAAAGCGACGAATAGACCCCAGGCAATAGCGATGACACACCTGCTGAAATTTTTTTTCAGAAACTTCAAAAATTAAACAAGTTTTTAGAAATTTTCAACAGCTCACTTTACCGTGCAAGATATTTAATTAGTACTGAAATTAGTTCGGAAAAAATTAAAATATAATAGACAATAAAAAAATAATGTATTTCAGATGCTTGACAACGTACTCGTATGTGTGAAAAACAACAATACTAATAAAGCTTACAACGAATCAGCTGTTGTCTAACTATTTCTTAACCAATCACATTTGGCGGTTTAACTAATGGTAAACAACAAGCTGTTAATTAAATATTATTGGTTAAGCTATTGCTATTAGCTAACTAATGACTGTGAATTTAGGCCTTAGTGTGAATTATTTTTATTTTGTTTTACAAATTCTATTGTTGACGTTTTGGTTTTACCAAAAACATATTTTATTTATTTTTTTTTTTGTAAAATAATTTGATATTAACTGCCCTTTTCACAATGTACAATTAAAAGCTAACAGGGAGTTTAACGGCAAGTTTTGTGTGAAGAACTGTCAGTTAAAGTTCAAGTTAACTGTTAAACATACATTGGGAAAAGGGACGTTAGTTTAACAAATTTAAGACTATTAAATTATTAAATCACTTTTAAATTATTTCAAACACTTTTAACATTTAAGAAAATAAATATTTCGTCTATACATCAAATATGTTTAATTATTTGTTATAGAAAAAAAAATCTGTTTACAACTAAATATAATTTAATTTGAACTTATCATAAAAAAATACTCGTATGTACGCACTTCTAAAACTAAATTACTCCCAATCGTCACCCATTTCCTCATCTATTTCCTCTTGAATATCTGGATAATTTTCTTCATCTTGTCTTGAAAAATGATTAAATATCATATCGCCACCGCCGCCACTCGGCTGGATTTCGTTAGTATCACAGTCTATAAAATCGTCGTAATTATTCTCCCTGCTGTCGCCACGATTGTGACGATAACCATGACTGTGGCCATTGTAGCGGTGATAATGAGTCTTGGCAACACCAGCACCTGCACTATTACCTCCACTGCCCGCCGCCAAGCCACTGTGATGTGTCGAATAACCCATTATTTTGTAAATGGTTTGTTTGTTGGCACCACCACCACCACCTCCGCCGCCATAACTGCTGCTGCCGCCGCCTTTGCCCATTCCATGCACTTGCGTGTAGACGGTGTGCGTGTGATGGTGGGTTCTTATCTTGATGGGCACGTGAATGACGAAATGCTTACCGTGCACCATTTTGGTTTTTAGCAGGCACGTTGGCATTAACGACGAGTATAAAATTATCAATAGAAATGATTTTATCACATTAAATTTGGCGCTGGTACGATTGTGATGAATCTGTAACATTTAGATTAGTGAGAGGGGAGAGAGATATTGTCTAAATTATTTGACTAAATTAGATTTCGATACATATATTTTGCTAATTTTTTTCTGCATATACACACACTTTAAACATTTTGCTACGTTAATATTATTTGGTATTTTTTTTATAAATTTGTATCCTTAAATGTTGCTCTGGTCCGTAAAAACGTTCAACTGTTTGTGATTCGTTACGTTTGATGAGTTTTATATGGATTTTTCAATTCGGCCATTAACTGCAACACAAAAAAAAAATTAAAATAGTTAGTGTTGGTTTCTAATTAAGTAATTATGTTTTAAATATTGTACGTTACATTTATTAGCTACCAGTAGTAAAGGGTGATTTTTTTTAGCAACTTTCTTTTTGGCAACACAGTGTTTTTGGCAATTCAGCTGTTTTCGTGTATCATGTTACTGTTAAACATGTTCAGTTTGGTTTATAATTTAACCATGAATCGACTTACAAATGTTGTTATAGTCAGTTTGGACTAGAGCTGTTAAATTTCGATTACGATTAGTAATCAATTAGATTACATTTTAAGAGAATTGTAATGATTATATAATTGCCTTCAAAAGAATTGCTGATAAATAATTGATTACGATTACTAATAATCGAAAAGTAATCTGAATTACATAAAATTACAAAAAATAATCAAAAAGAATCAAAAAGTAATCGGACTACTTTCAAAGATTAGTTTTGATTCTTAATAAATAATCAAAAAGAATCAAAAATAATCCTCAGAAGTAATCGGATTATTTTTGGATTACTTTTGATTCTTTTTGATTATTTTTAGTAATTTGAAGTAATTCAGATTACTTTTCCATTATTAGTAATCGTGCGAAACTGAATATAATCGTAATTTAATCATTACTTCACCTTCAAAAAAAAAAAAGTAATCAAAAAGTAATCATTACGATTACTAATCATTACTTAACAGCTATGGTTTGGACAAGCGGCTATTCGCACTATTTGCGACTAAATTTCAGACCAAAATTACATTATTGAACATTAAACTACCAAAATATCGCAGCTGTATCCGCCAGTGTTGTTGATGAACGTGAATTATAGATTCGGCGCTACTAGCAGCAATTGGGTCTCTGTTACTTTTTTTAACCACAGTGGAAGAGATGGACTTGGCTGACAAGTAGTTTCAGCCATATGGCTTGTTGTGTGGCCATATGCCACACAACAAGCGAAAAAATGCCCCAATTGAGAGGTGAGTTCGGTAAACGGTTTATTTCACCTTTGGTACCGGCTAATTGGTTGCCCAGATCGTGCGATTTAAAATCTTTAGACTATTTTTTATAGGGCTATGCTAAGACTCGTGTCTATAGGGACCAGCACGCAACGGTTGATGCACTGGAAGACAATATTGAAAAATTTATTCTTGACATACCAGCTGATATGTTGAGGAGAGTATGCCAAAATTGAACCCAACATAAGAATCATTTCAGGCATAGCCGCGGTTAACATTTATATGAAATCATCTTTAAACATTGAATTAGATCGTTCTACCGACTCTCTAAATTTTATGTGTTTTTATTTTTAAATCAAATCCGAGAGCTCTTAAAAATTCACCCTTTATATAGTCTTCGGTATTTATGCAGCACTTAAGCATATTTTTTCAAAATTGTTTGTTTTGCTCGCTCAAGTAATTAATTACTATTGGGCGTTGTGTGGTTATAAGTTTTTATACGAGGGTTAATGTGACATAAGAATAATAAGTTTCACGTAGCAGTTTTAACAATTAAAGGTTCGCCGCGAATAACGTTGTAAGTGACAAAACGAATAGGTTTTCAAGAGAGCAAAAAAATTATGTTAAAGCAGTGATCGGCAAATGAATAGTTTTTTCGCTATTCATACTGACTCATGAAATTTTAAATATAAGTGAGTAGACATCATTTTAAACTCAACTACTCTGATTAACGCATACTCATAATGTCATTGATTTATAAGTATAGGTTGAAATGAATATGAATGCGACGTCGATTTATAAGTATAGGTTGAAATGAATATGAATGCGACGTCGACATCATAGTCATACCACACTCACACTCATAAATCACCTCAGTTTAATTCAGGAAAATACTTATACTACTCACATTGATTCAGCTCACTCAACTCATGCAAGAAACACATAACCTTATAATGAGAACTTTAACGTTCGTATGCGAAGTTTGCATTGTGAATCATACTCATTTTGCATCGTCCATAGGCATTGAGTTAAGGAGAATCAAAATCAACAACGTCATAAATGTTGCATAATGGTGGTAAAAATCCTTAAGCCGCAGCGCAGAAATAAGCTATTAGGCATGAAAACTTTGCATTATGGGATAGCAATTTTTTTTTTTTAATTTTTGAAATACCAATATTGGTCATATTCGTTGAAAAACACCGTATAATCAAAATATTGTACTAGAATTTCAGAGACCCATAACTCGGAAACTAAGCCTCGCCGCCAATATTTTTATTTAATTTATGCAATTTATTTAATTTATGCACTTTAAATTTTCGAGTGAATATGATTCATAGACAACATTGCAATAAGTATGAGTGCGCATAAGTACAAGAAATTATAAGTCATGATTCAACTCTACTCACTTTTTCACTACTCATTGCTGTTCTCTGCTTAAAAGTAAGATTATTTTCTTTAAATTTGTTTTTATTTTGTTTAATTTGTTTGCTTAGCAAAAATAATGATAAGGAAAACCTTTCTTTTTTTACCTCAGTTACATTTATCAATTACTAGCAAAAATTCCGTTCATATCTAACAAAATAGTTACTTACAACGTTCTTCCACTGACCGACTTTTTCTAATTATATTTTGACGGCGATAATATACATAATTTTGGACAGCTTGATGTTTGAACGGAAAATCAAGCAGATGCTGATTTGTCAGCGGCGGCGGCTGACCAAAAATATTTACGGCGGCGGCTAAAATTTTACTGCTCCACGGCGGCTGCTGACAAACAAATCCGGCGACAGTTGGTGTATGTCGGCTAAAAGTAGGCTAATGTCAAAAAAAATTCTTAGATACCATTAATGTCAGAAGCGGGGACATACTTTGCCTTTGATTAAAACTAAAACTGAAATTAAAAAAATCGACTAAGCCGAAGCCGAAATTAGCTGTAGTGGTTGACGGTGGCTGCGACTCGTCAACAATAGCCGGCGGCGGCTGTTAGGCGGCTCACAGACGATTGGCTTCATTCTCTGTCTTTGAACAATGCAAAAGAGAGTAAAATTAATGCTAATCTGTGGAAAAAAATTTTTTTTTGCAAAATGTGTCTTTTACAACATGTTGCAACATTATTGGCAGCTTTTGCTTCAATTACCTATTTTAGGGCTCAAAAGATCGGACTAAGAAAGTTGTCGCATTGGCCTTTTTTCCACTAAGAAATCACTAACTTCCACTAAATACAAGTCTTATAATAGACGCACTGACCCTCGTACTAGTTGTACCAATGCCTCTTTTGCTTTCGTTTTATGTTTACTTTGATTTTATTTACCACTTTAATGACTTTCATTGATGATCTTATAATTTGCAAAATTGCATCTCATTTGTTTAAAATATTCATATATTTTTTTTAACGAAATTTGCAAGAGAATTCAATTTTTGGGGAAGTATGCCCAAGAAAACTTATAAAGGAGTTTATATTTTATGAGAATGTTGAACAAATCGTCGTCGCTGTTTTAACTAACCGACATAAGTGTCTGAGTTAAGGCCACTTTTAGTCTTTATAAGTCATAATACACTCTGTCTAAAATTTTTATGACTGTAAACATTACTGTTGTTCCTTTTAAAGTAAAAACATTGCAGATGTATCCATAAGAATGCAAGTAGGTATAAAACTATCATAAAAGCTGAAAAAGCTGATAAAAAAATAATGTGTTCTTTAGGTGTACTTTAGTCATAATGTGTATGAAAATTTAGTTTTAACATACACTTGAAACTCATAAGGAGATTCGTATGTAAAAATTTCATACAAAAATATTAAGAGTATTTTCAAAGCACCTGGCAGCACTATTCTATTTTAGAAGGACCATTATACTTGTGTGTAGTGTGCTGTTCTATCAGTTCAAGGTCTTGGGTTCGATTCTCACCAAAGACCTGTACCTGGATTCTGTAGCTTTTTGCGAACCCAAAATCGTAATATTTATATTTAAGGTAACGACAATGTGATTCCTTAACTTCTTTTCTTACGATAAGCCTCCAGCTATATTTTAATCAACATTTAATTGAATATCATGTAGTATCTCTGTGTAGAAAATGCCAATATAGGACTTGATTCACACACATCAAGTTTCCTTGCTCAAGTTTTAATTTTATACTGAACAAGAAAAAGAGAGGTATACAAACGTTATATATTACTTACTCATTTCTTTCATACAAAATCAAAACTTGAGCAAGCAAAATTGATGTGTGTGAACAAGGTCTAAGCGAAGAGCACTAAAAATAATAAAGGAAAAAATAAATGAATTTGAGCTTGTGATTTGATTTTTTTTTTTAATCCAACTGCCAGCGAACGTCGTTAAAATATGTTACTCAATAGCAAAGTCGTTATATTTATTATAGCGATACCATTATAATCGTATTAAAAGTTATTGAATGCAGGTACTGGTCCGCTTCACTACAATGTACAGTGGGATGGCTTCATATATTTTTGTGTAAAAACTATAGTGCAAGCCACAGACCTTGCGATCGTTTGTATAGTTTGTGCGTAGAATACACAACTTGGTAAAACAACGTGTTGTACCTACGATAGAAAAATCAGTGGCTTACATAAGGGGTGGCACCGAGCATTATATTGAAAAAATTAAGAAAGAAATATATATAAATATATAAATAAATAAATATAATTAAGATAATATAATAAGCCACGCCTATGCAATCCAAATGTTTTTTTTTCTCGCACAAAACATTTCCTATCCAAACAACCCTCTTCAAATTTGGTATGCACGTTTTCTTGGATAAAAGAAAGACGAATCGCAAGATGCATAAAAATCGGCCACGCCCATCACCCATGTAATCCAAGTGGATTTTTTCGCACAAAATATGTTCTATCCCAGCAGAAGCCTTCAAATCTGGTACGCACGCTTTCTAGAATAAAAGAAAGACGAACCCCAAGGTTCACAAAAATCGGCCACGCCCACCGCCCATGTACTTCAAATGGATTTTTTCGCAAAAAATATTTCCTATCCCAGCAGAAGTCTTCGGTACGCACGCTTTCTAGAATAAAAGAAAGGCGAGCCCCAAGGTTAATAAAAATCGGCCACGCCCACCGCCCATGTACTTCAAATGGATTTTTTCGCAAAAAATATTTCTTATCCCAGCAGAAATCTTCGGTACGTACGATTTCTAGAATAAAAGAAAGACGAATCCCAATGTTCATAAAAATCGCCGCCCATGTACTCCAAATGGATTTTTTCGGACAAAATATTTCCTATCCCAGCAGAAGTCTGCAAATTCAGTATGTACGATTTATAGCATAAAAGAAAGACGAATCCCAAGGTTTATAAAAATCTGCCACGCCTACCGCCCATGTAATTCAATTGGATTTTTTTTGCACAAAATATTTTCTATCCCAGCGGAAGTCCTCAACTTCGTTACGTACGATTTATAGAATAAAAGGAAGAAGCATATGTAAAGTTAATCAAAATCGGTCACACTTTCTGCCCTAAAAGTATGCAATAGTTTTCTTGCAAAAATATTATGGCAAGCTTCGTGACCTTTGGGGCCTCTCCCACGATTTGAAACAAAAACAAAATTTTAAAATTGTGACCGGCGGCGGCTGTTAGCCGTCTTACAGTCCATCGGCTGTGTTCTCTGCTTTGTGCTCATTTGCAAAAGCAATCCTTCTCATTTTGTTTTTGTTTCAATCACTTCAAAGAACGAAACAAAACAAAATTAAAAATTTTTTTTTCGTTTATATTCGTCCTCTGCTTTTAAGTACAAATAAATGAACACAAAAATAAATTTATAACTCTAGTAATGTGGATTATTTTTATTACGAAAATCATGCCATAGCTCCTGTGTCGTGACATAAATAGCATAGCTATAATAATTTAATTTTTGGAGGCTTATATCTTTGGGTTATAAGCTAATAAAGTGAGTAAACAAAATTAAATAATCTACAAGTAAAATTGCAAGCAGTTGTGACTCGAATGAACACATACTTTTTTTTTTGGCATACTATCAAGCAAAGAAGATTTTGCTTGGCAAACATTGAAACATGAAAACTGGGATACTTCTCATCACTTTAAAACTTCATTTCCATATCAGTTGACGGCACGAGCCAATTCTGCCCTCATCGTCAAAGTATATGCTTTGCTGTTACTTTCCCTGTACAAAGTAACTAATTATATATGTATGTATGTGTTGCATAAAATTTCAGCATAATAACAAAATTAAATTAAATTAAAAAAAACACAACAAATCGTTATGCACTATTGAAAATGATGATAAACAAATTTATTCCTCCACACCAACTTCCTTCCTTCCTGCCTTGCCAACTAAACTTACAAAACCCATATTTTCAACTTCGTTATCATTTTCATTAAAAGAAATAAGAAATCATCAAAATAAATATATTTGTTATATGGCAGGTGAGGAATGAATATGCATGAGGTATGCATAAAATGTGCATAATGCTTATATAATAATTATTATAATGACTTGTTGGAGTGATTATTTGTTTTTATTTAAAAATAAATGCAACCACAATAATAATAATAATAATAATAATAATAATAATAATAATTAAGTAAAAGAAGCCCATGGAAAACTTCCGTTTTAAAAAGGTGGCAACAAATATGGATGGCATGTTGCAAAAACTATAAATAAAACTATAGACGTTACGATTACTTTTGTTTTCTTAATTTCTTTGTTAACTTATGTGTTAAATATTAATTATTAATGTTATTTACGATACAATAAAAATTTTAACAGACATGCAATTAAAGTAACAATTATTTATTTTATTTAAACAGTTGATGTATGTTTGGGTAGTATTTTTGATTATACGAGGGGAGAACAATAATGTGTAGTAATTTTAAGTTGTTTAACAATATATTAATGAAACAGTTTTAAAAAGATATTTAAGATGGAAAACATTATTAATACGAGTATTTAAAAAAAAGTCTGATAAACCTACAGTTAAACACAAAACTTAAACTACGGCCCGCCAATTTTTTTAATTTCAAGATTGTTTTATAACAAGAACTTAAGGTGTGCCAAGTTTCGTACTAACTGAAACCCAAAAAAATTAGTGGGCGTGTTATCGCCCTCTATTTTATTTTTGCTAATAAACCAAATGGAAGTTATACCCTTTTATACCCTTATCTACCCTTATCTACCTTTTATACCCTTATACCCTTGTCTACAAATGACAAACGAATTGAGATCCTTATTAGATTACATTTGAACAAATCAAAAAATATTTTTTATATTATGCAACATTTAAATTTAGAGTTGTTCTAGTCTCAATTAATATAAATTTATTTAATATTTATAAAATATTTAATAAAGTTTTTCCAAGATTTATTTAATATTTGGAAGCAAAAATGCACATCACTTAGACCACTTTCATTATTACAAGCACAATTACATTCAAAACAAAACCAAATTTTAAAATTTTGTTTTTGTTTCAAATCGTCACGAAACTTGTCATAAGATTTTTGCAAAAAAAAAAAAACTATTGCATACTTTTAGGGCAAAAAGTGTGACCGATTGTGATGAACTTTACATATGCTTCTTCCTTTTATTCTATAAATCGTACATATCAAATTTGAAGACCTCTACTGGGATAGGAAATATTTTGTGCAAAAATATCCATTTAGAGTATATAGGCGGTGGGCGTGGCCAATTTTTATGAGCCCTGGGACTCGTATTTCTTTTATTGTACCAAATTTAAAGACTTCTGTTTGGATAGGACATGTTTTGTGCGAAAAAAATCCATTCGGAATGCGTAGGCGGTGTGCGTGGCTTAATATGATTATATTAATTTTTTTTTCTTAATTTGATCAGTGCCACCACCCCTCATGTAAGCCACTGACTTTGCAACCGTTGGTACAACACGTTGGCTTACCAAGTTGTGAGTTTTGCGCACAAACTATACAAACGTTAAAACGAAAAAAAGCGCTAAAACTGACATAAACGCTAAAACTTAAATTAATATCCAGTAACCGTAAAAAAATCGCCAAAAACGACAAAACCGCCTTAATTAAAAAAACGCCAGAAACCGGAAAAAAATCCCAAAAACGGAAAAAAATCGCCAAAACCAAGAAAAAGCTCCAAACCTAAAAATATCGCTAAAAACCGAAAAAATATCCCAAAAACGGGGAAAAATCGCCAAAACCAAGAAAAAGAGCCAAAACTAAAAATATTGCAAAAAACCGGAAAAAATTTTACAGGGTAATAAATAATTATATTGTATCATAATCAAATCTTTTCCGAATCACCTTGACTGGAAAAATAAACGCATATGAGTTCATTATTCGATCATATATGATACTCCCGTTTTGAGAAAATGAATCATACCAAAGAATCATTTATGATACGATTTGCCGATTAATTTTTGATAAATTTTCTTCTAGTATTAAATTTTTTATTTTTTATTTGATCATATCTGTGGGCTTTTGACAAAACAACTTCTCTCGAAATAAGACATTTTTGCAAGATTTTTATATTAAATATAAATTTTCAAGACGGTTCTTTTTGTGTGATCCTTGCATTTCTACGCCATTTGGTTAAAAATCTACAGTTCTTGGCAAATCAACTTCTTTCATTATATTTGGAAAAAATATTTGATAAAATATCTTATCTGAAAGAGTTTAAAAATTTTCTAAAATGCAAGAAATAAAATTTTTATATCCTTTTGACAAAACATCTAAATTGTATTTAATATTTTTTTGCATATATGCATTTTGTTTTAACAAAACAACTTCTCTTCAAAGAAGTTGTTTTATCAAAACTGAAATTTAGAAAATATGTAACTTGGCTTGAGATAAGCGCAAAATATGAATCACGTTTTTGTTTAAAACCATTTTAACAAAACAACTTGTGTAATGTAAGTTATTTTTTTTTGTTGAAAACAAAATTATTCGTATCTTCACTTCAATTTAGTATTTAAATTTAATACTACACTTTCACTTTTTCACCCAATATTTCAAAATCAATGTTACTAGATATTTTATCAGTTTTTTCGTTCTCCTGTAAAATTGCAGTTTTTGAAAGAGGTTGTTTTGTCAAAAGTCCACAGATATGTATGAATCATAAGAGAATCCTTTTTCAAGTACCCAAGTAATAAATCAGTTTTTATGTCCGTACTTTCTACAAGTAGATATCTATTGGTGCCTATATATCTATCGTGTAAGTTGAATTTTATAAGGCAAACTCGTGGGTAAAAACCTTAGGTAAATTAGCTTTGTGTAGAAATTACGGGAATTAATCATCAAAAGTAATAATTATATGAGATTTCTGCAAAAAATTATCACCCAAATGCTTGTATATAAAAATAAAGAAAAGGGTTTATGTATGCACACACCTATGGTGGGCAAATTTAAGGTTAGGAAGTAAATTGGCTTAAAACACACTTTTGTTTTGACAAATTCAATTTTATTGATACCAATATAAAGTAAAAATATGAGAATTAATAATGAAATATGATGTTGGGCAAATGTCTACCTCTAGCACGTTGGCAGTCGTCCGCTCTTTTCACAAAAATTTTAACCACATTTGGCAACAAAGCTTTGCTTACATCGTCAATGTTGCGCCGAATGTCATCTTTCAGAGCGTCAGTTGTTTCTGGTTCGCTCACGTAAAATTCACAAATTTCACAATTAAAGTTCTTTGTTCAACAGTGTAGCGTTTCATGGTTAAAATTTCCCAACTTCTTACTAAATAAATGTCAAAGGATGACAGTTCAATTCATGACATTTCATCACTTGACAGCCAATTAATTTCCCAACCTAAAATTTTCTCACTCTTTGTATAACCAAAAACTAAAAAAAAGAAGAAGGTTATAGCTTTGCTATATAGAACAATTTAATGTGTGAAATAACAATGCAATAAAATTAGATTATATGATAATGTCAAATTCTCTGCAAATATTTCAAAATGTTTCGATTTATTTCCCATTATTTTCTTTTCCAACGGGGTACGATTAAATTAATGCTTACAGACGATCGGCTGTGTTCTCTGGTTTGTGCTCATGTGCAAAAACAAACCAAAAATCAAATTGAGCAATCGTTCTCATAGTTTTTGTTTTACTCACTTCAAAGAACGAAACAAAATAAAATTAAACAATTTGTTTCGTTTAGTTTCATAATCTGCTTTTAAGTATAAAGAAATCAAAACAAAAATAAAATTATAACTGTATTAGTGTCGATTATTTTTGTTACGAAAATCACGTCCTAACTCCTGTATCGCGCAGTAAATAGCAAAGCTATAAAAATTACCTAATGGGGAAAACCATATTATTGGTTAAGTTGGCAATATTTTTTATTTCTTTATCTCAGCCATCCGTTAAATTGCACAAGCCTGTAAATTTCACACAAATATGCTTCTCTTGTCAATTACAATAACACACAAAGATATAAGTTTTCTTTTTCAAATTTTACACCTTAAACATAAACATTACAAGCTCTTAAAAACTCTAAATTATTAGTGAACGCAGCCGCATTAAGTCGATATATCATAATTTTAATATTTTTATGAATACTCTTTCCTAAACAACAACCTTTTAAGTATTTTATGATAAATTATTCATAAATTTGGAATTTTAGATTAGTCCGCGGCAATTTTTTATTTTTAATATGGCAGAAGGCAACAACAACAACACATACATACATACAATATAAAATTATCGTAATTGTTGTACATTCAATCATAAATTTCATTTAATACATTTGCTTTTAGTAACAACATCTTGCCGCCCAACCACACGCAAAAACAAAAACTTTATCCAACCCATCCATCCATACATTCTTTCATTCATTTATTCATTTGGATTAAAAGAGAGTCACTCACAGCTTGTGCGGTTGTTATATTCATTTGTTTATTTTCTTGTTGGTTGGTTTTATATGAAAACCACATTTAGAAAAAAAAAAATAAGTGTCATTTTAACCATGAAATTACCATAAGATTTGTCAGTATTATAACCAAGTTAAAGTGTTAGCAGGAAAATCTACATCAAAGAGTCCACAGACAGACAAATACTATTCCTCGCCTTCTTCTTCTTTTATCCAGATATTACATACAACAAACATAAAATTGAGTAACATGGGTGACCGACCACACATTGAAACGTAAAATGACAGTTACTGGCATGCATGTGTTGTAAATATTTAGTAAGTAGTAGAGATACTTATTAGCTAGAGAGTGGACTTTTTTTTCTTCCCTTCCGAACAGAATTGGATGGTACCAATCAAACCGACCAACCTTGCACCGTGGTGGTAAACACTTTCTCAACAGCTTTTTAATATGGCAATGGGAGTGTCCTGTTTTCCTTTAGCGAAACGTCAGATCAATATGTCTCAAAAAAAATTTAGACTATGCCTAGGGTTATATAATGCAGCTATCTGCTAAATCATGCCTTCCACTTCGAATATCCTTAATTTTAAAAATTTAATTTTGAACAGCATGCAAAAAAACTTTGTTAATTTCATTTTTATATATGAAGGAATTCTAACTGCTACGTATATCCTTTATATTAAAAATTAATGTTGTGCCAAAAATTATGATCTGAGCAAGTTGAAACTCTGTAACTGTTTGTAAAATCATACAGGCAAGCTAACTACTAAATTTCAGTACAGTTGGTGGAAGGATATAATTACCTCTCATATATCCTTTATTTTTCTATAATATTTTTTAGGCTTAAGGTCAAATAAATATTTTTCGCTATATTTATAATTAAAATTTTAATTAAAATTATAACCAAAATATATAACTCAGTTCTTAAGGAAAATTTAACTCAATCGGCTCAATGATCTATCCTCACTTTCATATAAAAAATTTAATTTCAACTGCTACTTTTATCAGTAATTCATACTTATGTATATGTACATATATACATATCTACCTACATATATTTGTAAAACTACAAGTTAAGCTCTCTGTTGAATTTATATTGGTTCAATAACACGACTACCTCCCTTATATCCTTTATTACAGAAATTAAATACTAACTACAATTATGCTCAGCACTACAACACGTAGAATTACACAACTAAGTTGTCCATGAAATTTCTTTTCGATGCGAGCAAGGATATGCTGACCTCCCATATATCCTTTTTTTGAAAACACTTCAATGTTTGCCAAAATTGTGATCTGAATGCAGTAAAGAGAACAATGTGAATTGTTTTTGAAATTTATAACTTAAGTGAAATTTAATTCAAACGGCTCAAGGATCTACCCTCTCCCTCTCTCATATAAAAATGTAACTCAACTCAAATTCATTTGCAAGTTTCATCAATAATTGGTACTTATGTATGTATGTATGTATATTTGTAAAACTACAAGCTAAACTCTCTGTTGAATTTCTGTCGGTGCAAGGACATGACAACCTTTCTCATATCCTTTATTGAAAAAATTAAACCCTAACTAAAATTATGATCAGCCCTATGTGCAACAATATACAGAATTACATATTTATAAAAGTACAAGTTACGCTCTCTGTTGAAGTTCTATCAGAACTACACAACAGAGTTGTCAGTGAAATTTCTTTTCGATGCGAGCAAGGATATGCCCGCTCCCATATATCCTTTATTTAAAAAAAAAATAATTTATGCCAAAATGCAGTAACGAAAAAAAAGTGAATTTTATTTTCATATACATATAACAAAGTTCTTGAGAGAAATTTAATTCAAACGGCGCGTATAAAAATTTAACTCAACTCAAATTCATTTGCGAATTTCGTCAATAATTCGTACTTATAAACATATATTTATAAAACTACAAGTTGAGCTCTCTGTTGAATTTCTATCGGCCCAAGGTCATGACATCCATCCTCATATCCTTTATTGAAAAAATTAAGTACTAACTACAATTATGCTCAGCACTATTAGTAACAACATTTAGAATTATACAATTAAGTTGTCAATGAAATTTCTTTTCGATGCGAGCAAGGATATGGCCACCCACCATATATCCTTTATTTAAAAATAAAATTTATTTAACGAAAACTACGATCTGAATGCAGTAAAGGAAAAAAGTGAATTGTTTTTGAAATATATAACTAAATTTGTAAGTGAAACTTAATTGAATCGACTCAAGGATCTATCCTTCCTCTCACATAAGAAATTTAACTCAAATTCATTTGCAAGTTTCGTCAATAATTTATAAGAGTAGAAGTTAAGCTCTCTGTTGAATTTCTATCGGTGAAAGGATAAAACTACCTTTGTCATATCACTTATTGCAAAAATTGAACACTAACTACAATTATACTCAGCACTATGTACAACAATATGTAGAGTTACACAACTAACTTGTCTTAGAAATTTCTTTTCGATGCATGCAAGGATATGCCCATCTCCCATATATCCTTTATTTTAAAAAATTTAATTTATGCCAAAATTATGATTTTAATGCAGAAAAGTAAAAAAAAATTGCTAAAATATAGAGTCCGGTTCAGTAATAAATTTGACTTTAAACGGTGCAAGCATATTATATTCGCCGTATATCCTTAATATAAATTTTTTTATATTTTATGACCAGAATGTAGTTAAAAATATCTAAAACTATACAGCTAAGCTATTTCATGGATTTTTGTTATTCTATAAGTGCAAGGACATGTCAGTCTTGCATATATTATTAATTTTAAAAATTAAATTTTAGCTTTAATTATCATCAGAATGCAAGAAAAATTTGGTATAAAAAAATTAGTTTTAGCTACACTTGCGACCAGTAAGTATGCAGTAAAAACACATGTTGTGCTCACTAAGTGCAAGGACATGTCAACCTCCCTTATGTGCTTAATATTAAAAACTTCAATTTGAGCTTTAATTATCATTAGAATGCAATACAAATTTAAAATTATGTCTTGAATCTTGCAAATTTCCATGCAATCGCTGCGAGGACATGCCTGATTGTCATATATACGAGGGTGGATCAATAAGTCCGTGACTTTTCGAACTTCCCTCGTAATTATATGACTTATTGATCCGCCCTCGTTTTTTATTTATTGTAATTATAATTAACTTGAAGCAAAAAGTTTTTGGATAGCATTATATAAATGAGATTTCTGATGAACTGTTTATAACTGAACACAAATTTTGCACTGTTGGCCCCACTGTGTTTTCTTTATTTGGAGGTTTGTCTAATGTTTTAATGGAGTTAATACAATGTCTTTCTAACAAGCAAGCAAAACAACATGTGTCACATGACTATCAAACATTTAAAACTGACAAATAAAAAATATAAAATTATGTCTTTTCAAAGAAAAAGCTGCTGTTGCGGCTTCTTGTTGTCGCTTCTCCCTGAGTTTTTATGTTCAAAACTATTTATGTACATGTATGCATAACTTTTTCTTTGAAAATATTTACATATCTTGGGCGTAAATTTATGGTTTATTTGTATAGTTAATTAAAAGTTTCAATTTTTGTTAGAGCCTTTAGGTTTCGATGAATTTATGTATGTACATAAGTTGTTGAAAAGCTTTTCATTTAAAATGCTTAAAAGTTGAGCTTTATCCAAAAGGAAATCTTACTCGTATTTCTTATTTGTGTTAAAAATAAATAGAACTTAAAATTTAATTATAATCTGCTAATAATTTACTAAGTGACGATAAAGTCACAACGTTAAAAAGATACAAATTGTTTATGGTTTGTTTTCAATATACAGAATTTTAAACAAAAAGGTGTTAATGTGTAACTCAAAATTTATAATGGGGTCTTAGAGCCTTTGTCACCAATTATATTTAAATATCAATTCATATTTAAAAGACGTTTTTCATACATTATTTTTTTCAATGTAAAACGTCTTTTACGTTTCTTTTCACAATGTACTCGTATGACTTAGAGTTAACGTGAACTTTAACTGCAAGTTTTTCATATTTTTTTAACAGAATTTTATTTACTAGTATTAAAGTTGGAGTTCGAGGGATCGCCAACGACTACAATTTTGTGCAATTTTTAAGCAATAATTTAATATATAGACATATAAAAATACTGCTTACCAGTTGCGCCTGTTGCAATTGCTACAGAAGGCCACGAATTTTCCTTTTTATAGCTATGCTATTTATTTCACGGCACAGGAGCTGGGACTTGATTTTCGTAACAAAACTAATCGACACTTATTACAGTTGTAAATTTATTTTTGTTTTGATTTCTTTGTACTTAAAGTCAGAGTACGAAAATAAACGAAACAAATTGTTCGATTTTGTTTTGTTTCGTTCTTTGAAGTAAATGAAACAAAAACAAAACAAAACAATGAGAAGGATTGCTCAATTTGTTTTTGTATTGTTTTTTTAAATGAGCACAAACCGGAGAACACAACCAATCGGATTTAAGCCGGCTAACAAAAAACACATGAATTTAATCGTACGCATTGTTATTTAACACATTAAGTTTGTTTTATAAAGGTAAGCAGCATAGCTATAACCGGGTGTTACAATTCTCTTCTTTTTTTTAATCTGTTTCGTTACTGTTGTTTACTTTTATCAAACAGGCAGGGAAACATTTGGACAGCTTCAATAAGTTTTTACTCCATTTTATTTATTAAACTTTAGTTTTTCTTTAATTTATTTTATTTGTTGTTGAGTTCTGTTTTTGAGTTTATGCTGCCACAAAACACAGAGAAAGAAAAAAAAAACAACTGATAGCTGCCAAACTACTCAACGTTTTAGTTTGCGTTGACGGAGACGTACTGAATGTAACAGACCTCATAAGAAACCATGTATTTCAACTTAACTGTCAGTTGAAGGCGAAAGGCGAAGCTTAACGTGTGACGGATTCATTGTGCCCCCGCCTTTAAGCTAAAATTAGACGTGCCATAACATATTGCCATAGCCATAATCAAAAGCAAAATTCATTCGGTTTATATGGTTATAACCCATTAGTTTGGTTCGAACAGCTGTTTTGTGTGGTTATGGTTATGTCATGTCTAATTAAAGCCTTAATCGCAGTTGTAGACGCTATAGCTTAAATTAGACGTGACACAGCCATAATGCCATGGCCATAACCAAACCAAAATTCAATTGGTTTCTATGGTAATGGATATGGCACTATGACAAGTCACCTATAATCAAATACAGTGTTGCCCATAAGTTTGGTTCGTACAGCTGTTTTCTACGGTTATGGCTATGGCACCTCTGATTGAACCTTATGTTGTGGTTACGGCGAAAAGCCAAAATTCAATTCGCTTCAGCAGTCATGGTTACGGCTATGGCGTCATGGCGTTTGCCCATAATGTGCGTGCAAACAGCTGTTTTGTATGGTTATGGTTATGGCACGTCTAATTTAAGCCTTAATCGCAGTTGTAGACTTATAGCTTAAATTAGACGTGACACAGCCATAACCAAACTAAAATTCAATTGTTTTCTAATGGTAATGGCTATGGCGTTATGCCGAGTCACCTATAATGAAATACAGTGTTGCCCATAAGTTTGGTTCGAACAGCTGTTTTCTATAGTTATGGATATGACACGTCTGATTGAGCCTTATGTTATAGTTACGACGAAAAACCAAAATTCAGTTCGCTTCTGTGGTTATGGTTACGGCTATGGCGTTTTGGCAAGCCTTCTGCAATCAAGGTGGGTGCAAACAGCTGCTTTGTATGGTTATGGTTATGGCACGTCTAATTGAATTTTTACTTGTCATTTGAAAAAAGCGACGTATAACGTACAATTGGACTCTATGTGCCTCGGCCTTTAAACACATGTTTCATGAGGTGGCCTCCTTTTCACCGAAGTTGCCAGCTATACGTCTGATCGGTTGGTTTTGGAAGCGTTATCGCATACATACTCGTATATAAAAAATTTTGTATACAAACACCAGAATTGAGAATCACCCTTTTACAAAGTGAAAACAACAGTAATAATTAAAAGCCACCATTTCCAATGTCTACTCCTTTTACTCTTAAAAATTCAACAAAAAAATTTTCACCAGTTTATGCTGACGAAATTGATTTAAAATTTCCACCATTTATTGCATACAATGCAGCAATTTTTCTTCAGTTAAAAACAATATACGAGTACTTAAAATAATCCTTTCCATTTAAATATTTAAGTTGAAAAGTTATTTTCTCAGAACTTTTATTTTCTACTTGTTTTTGCTGATAACGCAATAATAAATTTTAATTGCCTAATTACTTAATAATCGTATTTAACTTCTTGGTAAAGAGAATGAAAGTTGTTGTGTAGTAAAAAAAAATAGAAAACTCATGAAAAACTTATCTTTAATATCTTTAACACCGACTTGCTGCTGCTTTTCAAATAACTGAAATCTCCAAACCATCATAAAAGTTCATAACATTCCTGCTTTATTGTTCTCAAGTACTTAAACTGCAACTTTTTTCTCCCTCTGATTTGATTGTTGCAGGGAAGAGTTATACGTTCGACCGGCTAAGGCTGATACTCCTGCAGTCGATGTTGATGATTTAAAGCTGCTGCTGTAATTTGTTAAAGGGAAAATTTTCAACCCTGCAGCAAGAGAGTATGTATATGCACAACTTTAGCGTTACTTACTCAAACTCGTATCCGTACTCGTACTCAACAACAAACTACTGCAATTTTTGAAAGCAGCAGGGGGATAATGTTCAGGAAAAAAAAATATATAATAATAAACGATAACGAAATGAAATTGTTTAGTAGGTAAAACTTTTCATCAAATAAAGTTTGTAGTATGATAGTGATAGAAAGGGTCTTGCCGGCAGTTGTGTTATATGTAGTTAAAGAGACTTTGGTGTGATATAAATTGTATATGTATTTGGTGTTGTCATCGTTTGTATACGAGAGCGGGTCTGTGACATTTTGAATTTCCTTGCTCTTAAATTAAAGGACAATACTGCTGCTATCAACAGGCAACTGCTTGTTCAGACTCTTGTCAGAATTTCAACAAGCTGCGATTTGCGAACAACATGGATTCAAGTGACTTTCTTGTGCTCATTAAGAGTTATTTTTTGCGGAAAAACCCCATCAATCAAATTATAATTAAACTTGATAATTATTATGGGGACTCTTCAGCATCAATTTCAATGATAGAAAGCTGGTTTACTAAATTTCGTAATTGTGTGAAGATAAATTCAAATTTAACTAGCAGTGACAAAAACCAAATAAGTTTACAGAGCCTATTTTGCAGTTAACAGTAGACTGTTAACCTGTTAACAGTTCTAGTAAAATAAAGAAATATTGGGCTTAATGCTAGGAACACAATTGGCACGAACAACGAATTTCGTTCACGTTGACGAATTCGTCGATAAGAATTCGCTGAGTAAATTCGTCGTATGAACCACAATAACGACGAATTTACTCACCGAATTTTGCTCTCATAATTGATAAAGTTGGTTATTGTGTATGCAAAGAGAGAGAGAAAATTGTTTTTTTTCGTCGTTCGTCGGCGTACAAAATAGAAATATGCTTTAAACACAATTGGCACGAACAACGAATTTCGTTCACGTTGACGAATTCGTCGATAAGAATTCGCTGAGTAAATTCGTCGTATGAAGCACAATAACGACGAATTTACTCACCGAATTCTGCTCTCATAATTGATAAAGTTGGTTATTGTGTATGCAAAGAGAGAGAGAAAATTGTTTTTTTTTCGTCGTTCGTCGGCGTACAAAATAGAAATAAACCTATCTCAGAGTTCGTCACACACGACGAATTTCGTTCTACGGCGGTGTTGTGTTCATTTTCATATGCACAAATGTGTTTTATTTTTTATGACGAAAGCTCGCACCGAAATATTCGTCGTTCGTCCCAGTTGTGTTTCTAGCATAATTACGAGTGTCGTATTTCGACTACGACTACGACGATTTTGTACTAGATTAAAGAAAATCTGCTGCAATGTTCTTTAGTCTAGTACGAAACCGTCGTAGTCGAACTCGTAATAAAGCCCATTATTTCGGTGGCGAAATCCAGGAACGGGAACTGATACTGTACTCAAAAATTAATAGAAAACATGGTCCCACATCTGATTAATCAAATTATAGCACTTGGATATACGAGTACAACAGATATATCAATGATACAGAAATTAAATTTTTAAAAAGGTCCTATTGTGGAAGGAAAAGTGGCATTTGTGGGACATGAGAGAATAGTACATATACCCCACTATATATAGAAATGGTGCTCCTGATGGCTCGTTAAAGAGAAAATTAAGTGGCATATCTGAAATCATTTTGGGACTTACATAAAATTTAAATTCCAATAATTGTTCATAAAAATTTTAAAAATTTACCCTCTGTTGCCACAAGTCGATTTGTCTACAAAATGTGTATTAAAAACATTAATTTGGGGCATCAATTTGTTAGACAATTGTGTCATTTCGTCTATGAAAGGATAAAAGTCGCAGTTGTGGTTCTTTAAGACGATTCTTATTTATTGTCTATGCTAAAAGGTTTGTGTATATGCTGTACGTTATTGCCCCAAACTATTATACCCAATGCATATTTTTTCATATACATACATACCTTTCAAGCTTTCGTATAATGCTTTAATTTAATTTTTGTGTTTCAAAAACATGGCATTAATACTTTCTCCCAAATACAATAATCAAAATAATATATAAAAATTATTAAGCAAAAGGCATCTATCAAAATATTCAGCCTGCCCCACGGTGTCGAGCAAAAACGTTCTATAGCTTAGAAATACATATTGAAAACAACAACAAATTTTCTTATACATATAATTTTTTTTTTCAATACAAGGTGTCGATCGAACGTTTTCTGTCGACATCGGGGGCCAGGCCGTTTGTTTTGTGTTTTCATTATCAAAGACAACAACCATTTTTGAAGAAAATAATTTGTAGAACTCAGAAACAAATAATAGTTTGAAACAAAATATTCCCAAATCTTCTTACTGAATTAGTTCATCAAAAGATTAGTGATTTGCATATACATTTTTGGCTCAAGTCGACCGTCTGGATTATGGAAAAAACATGGGTTAGAAAATCTTCTTTTGATACAACTTTAAATATAAAATGATATAACTGTGGTATAACTTCGTGCTAGCCTGAATAGAAAATAAAAAACGGAAAAACAGAAAATGAATAGTGATACTTACAAATGTATTTACCAAAAGTGAAACAACAATTGTATATAACCATTTCTCATATTCCATTTCATTAAAAAAATTCAAGTTAAATAGCTGATGTTAATATTAATTTCTGCCCAAGTAGATATACATGGGTGAAGTGCGTGGCTGGGCAAATTAAATTTTCTTCTCTTTAGAAAATCACATTAATTAATAAAATTAGTTCATTCCATAAGAATTGAAAATACTGAACTTATGCGACATTCACATTGTCTCGAAATCTGGTATATTCGATTTGAAATCTTTACCGAAATCTATATCGTTTCAAGATTTCTTCTGACATTTTTCAAGATCTCGTATCCAAGGCAATATCCTTTGTGTAAAATTTTTTCCTTAATAGTGCATTTACACTGTCTTGAAATCTAGTACTTTTGGGATATCGACCTAAATCAAGCTGCCTTTTTCCAGATTTTCCATACAAAACGAAATCTAATTTTTCAATAGATTTCTAGGAAATCTAATTTTTCAATAGATTTCTAGGAAATCTAATTTTTCAATAGATTTCTAGGAAATCTAATAAAAATCTAATGTTTTTATTTATTCTTTGCTCCCCTGTACAACAAAAGGTGAGTGAATTAGCTACGCTCTGCTTAAAAAAGTGTGTGAATTGGCTACATTGCAGTGATTTGGTTGTAGTCTTGGAAACAATTCAATTGATGGGTTTTGTTTTGGATAAAAAAATATTTGATAAATGTCAAAAATAAGTTAGTGTAAACGGTATAGATTTTCATAAAGATTTTAATCAAAATATGCTAGATTTTGTGCTGATGTAAATGCCCTATAAACTGTAACCCAAAAAGTGCCGACTTATCTCATTCAGACACCTCCAATAGAACATTTTTACAACTTAGCTAATTCGCTCACTCTTTATATAAATATGTTGGTAAAAAATAAATAAAAATATTAGATTTAAAATGGATTTTGTACAAATCTGCTGACAAAGTAGATTTTATTTTTCTATGGAGAATCTAGCAAAAAGCAACTACACGAGAAAACAGTGCCTACTAAATACCTCATAAAATAAAACAAAATTAATAAGAAATCTCTATGGTTTTTTTTTTCAATAAGGAAATCTTATTAATTTCATAGAGAAAACCTTTTTGAAATAATCAAGAAGAAATCTTGTAGTTTTTATGAGGTTATCTTATTGATTTTTTCAATAAAAAAATAAAAAACAAATGCGCCTTTATTCGCTGTACTTATGTATTTTCATTTAAATTCTATACCATATACATATGTACATATGTATGTATGTAGTATGTTGTAGATGTTATTTATTTATACATACATACATACATACATACACATTAGGTTATATTCTTAACTAACTTACTCGCCAAGTATTGAACCAGCAAATTTCTACCTGATAGACAAGCACTCTACTCAATATGCTAACAAGCAGCCTGAATAACTATTGAAATTATTGTGCAAACATTTTTATACAAAAATGAAATGTTTGTCTATTTATAGAAACGAAATAACAAGACACCTCATAAAATCAAGAAGATTTCCTTGTTAAAAAAATCAATAAGATGCTTTACACATACTCATATAGGAACCTACTAAAATCAAGAAGAAACCCTTATTGAAAAAATCAATAAGGCAACCTAATAAAATCAAGACAAAAAACTTTTTAAAAAAATCAAGAAGGCAACCTAATAAAATCAATAAGAAATCCCTATAGTTTACAATTTATAAGAAAACCTAATAGAATCAAGAAGTTTTTCTCTATGGATTGTTTTTTTGGTGCCAAAAATAACGGAAATTGAGTAAAAAAGTTGTGAATAATAAGATTTCTTCTTGATTTTATGTGGTTTTCTTCTTGATAAAATTAATAAGATTTACCACATAAAATTAATAAGGAATCTCTATGAAAAAATCTTCGCTTCTTTCTGCTGGGATACCCCTTAGCCTAAAAACGGTTCATAGAGAAAATCTTCTTGATTCTATGAGGCAGTTTTTTCTCTGTGTAGATTTAGCCTATTGAGCCCGATTAAGAAATTATTCCTGATTAAATATAAAATAAATTTTGTTATACAATTTAAAACACATATTAATGATTTTCCCTGTTAGAAAAAAAGTTTGCAAGTTGGTGCAAATACGAGTAATATATGTATGTATGATCTGAAGCTTGTACGAGTGTATGCGGGTGTGTATGTGTGTGTGTGTGTGTGTGTGTGTGATTAATATTTGTTTTCACTTTAATACAATGTACATATAAATGTATATGTATGTGTGTGTGTGTGTGTGTGTGTGTGTGTGGCCGCGTTAATGGAAGGAAGGAAGAATGGATAGATGAAAGATTGGTTGGATGGCTGGATGTACAAATTGACGGTTGGTTAGACTGCATCTACAAACATTTAAACTTCTCTAGATAAACTTCCTGTTTTGGGTGGCCCCTTCTAAAAAGTTTAGTAGAGATGTTAGCACACTATACGTCTGCATTCCTGCATACATATGCGTTTTGCAAACTCTTTTTACTTCGTATTGTCAGTGGCATATCAAAGCGTATAATTATTTCAAATTCATTTTGTTTTTGTTTTTTTTTTTTGGAAAACTTGTACTAAATTTAAAAGGTATTTATTTTTAAATTTTTGTTGCTTTTTTTTGGAAGATTAAGATAAAGAAAAATCTTTTCGTAAGATTTTCACTTCCGTTTAAAGAGAAAAACAAAAGCAAAAGCACAAGAAACTTTTCTTTTCAAGTTAACAAAGTTTCTGCTATAAAGTGAAAAGCAGAAAACTTTATAAAAGAAAATATACTCATGCATAAATTAAAAGTTCATTGCTGTAGTAAACTTACAATAGAGACGTTGTCATTACAAAAGGATTTTTAAACATGAAAGATATTATATGCATCTTTGTTTAAAATATCAAGAAATCTTTGTTAAACTTGAACAATGCACATAAGGCAAAGAGACTATTAACTTATTCTGTTTGAATGTTTCAAATAGTTTTTCGTTGGTTTTTAAAAGGTCACTTACAAAAAGGATGAAGGAAATGCGTTATTATTGAACAGGGTGATAACAGTGGATGCACTTAAGTGATGCTCAACTGCCGGTCAATATCAAAAACAACAGTTTGTGTCTTAAGTAGAACAAAAATAAGCAACTTAACAGGCTTGTGGATAATTAGTAAAAAAAACAAACAACAATGGCAAGACTGTTATTAAAGATGTTAGATACGATTTCATTAGCAAAGGCTTTCAGCAAATTATAATACGATGAATGAAAACAATTCACATATTCCATTTGGGCTTAAAAATATGTATATAAAGCTACACATATGACCTCACACAAGCTGTGGCGTCCTTCGAAAACAGCATGTTGTTCCGTTCAGCTGGTATTTTTCAGAATATTAAATATTATTATTAATATTAAGTTTGGTGTTGTTTGTTACTTAAAAATTACACAGAGCAACATGAAACAATATAACCATATACGTACTTCACTACGTAATAAAAGACCGAAAATAAGACCCGTACCTCCCAGTTTTGCCCCAAGTCAGGCCCCTAACGACTTGAGGCATCGGTGTAATTTTTGCATTTTCTCAGGCTCATATCTTGCAAGCCGTTCGGAATTTTGATTGACCCTCTAAAGTGAAACTGTAGGTCTTGTGATTATATAAAATCAAAAAAAAAACTTCATCTTCAAGGAAAAGTGCAAAATTTCCAAATAAATGAAATTAAAAAAATTTCGGGAAATTTTTTCACTTTTGCGGCTACATAAACGCTATCTAAACAGTATTAAGGATCATTCCTAGGAAGTTCACATATTCTAGAAAGTTGTTTATTGAGATCTTAGGTACATTTTTGTAGTTGATTATTTCCTTGAATTTCGAACAATTTGCTACTTATGGACCTAAACAGGGGGAAAAAAGGTAAAAAAACATCTATTTTTTTTTATTTTTTGCGATTTTGATCTTGAAGATGGCATTTTTTGATTTTATATGTTGACATATAACTTTGCCTAGGAGAGTTAATCCAAATTCCGAAGGGTTTGCAAGATATGAGCCTGAGAAAATGCAAAGATTACACCGAGGCCCCAAATTTTTGAGGGCTCATAAAAAAATTACATGACTTGGGGCAAAACTGGAAGAAGGGTCTTTTTTTTTTTTTTTGGTATTTTATCACGTAGTGGTGTCCGTATATGGTTATATTTTCATTACTTAAGAAATTACACACAGTGTTATCAAATGTAATTTGGGTTCCCAAAAATAGGAACTTTAGCCACACAAGTAACGAAACCATCGCCCTTCTGCGTGAAAAGTTTCCCGACAGCGTGCTTTTTTCGCAGAAGCTTTCACAATCGAGTACAGAGATCTTCTAATTTAACATCTTTAGACTTTTTTCTCTAAAGCTACGTGAAAGATAATGTCTATGCGAATGGCCTAAAATCGATTGAAGACCTCAAGGATGGAATTCTTGAAGTAATCGAGGACATACCGCAAACGTGTAAGTTGGTGATGGAAAATTTCATGAATATAATAAGGTCCTGCAATCGTAGCCGTGTGCACCATTTATTCATTATTAATGGCACAGTATCCTCCTCTTAATTATAGGAAGAGCCGTGTAAAAGTTCTTATTGAAAAGATTTTTGTTTATTTTTTAAATAATATTTTTCAATTTATTTAAATCACTTTTTAAAAGCTAAAAATTAATGATAAAGATAAAGAAAAAATTAAAATAAGTACTTGCATAAAAATACAAACCAGCAATTAAATTGTCTTGCCAACTTCAAATTAATCTAAATAGAAAAAAATGTCTATGCATGTTTTCAAACAAAGCAACCAACTCAAAGGATCAAGTAAAAATAAAAATATAAAATAAATAATAAATGAAGATTAAAAAAAAAGTTTGTGGAATATTATTTATCACAAATACTTGTAGCATCAAAGATTTTTCCAATCATGAAACAAAAAGTACCCTTTTCAAAAAAAAAATATTTACAAGGAGCATTTCTTTGCAATTTATGTGGGTTTCCTGCTTTCTCACATTCTCGTCAATCTTTTTAACATCGATTTTTTGTATGCTTTTGTTTTAAAAACTCAAACTTCTAAATGCAAGTGCATATGTAAGTACATACATGTCGTCACCTAAAATACAAAAGGCCGTAAGTACACTTTTTAGTTTTTTTTTACAGGAGAAACAAAAAACCTTATAAATTCAAAACTATGAATAATGAACAAAATCGGTGTTTTTGAACACATGTGAGTAAAATTTTAAAGAAAGTTGTATTTTGGTTAACCACATCATAATCAACCAAAAAGTCTATTTTGTATTTTTTTTTTGTTGTTATGGCCTTTTAGATTTAAGGTGACGATACGTACAAATGTATGGATGGATGGTCTTTATGATACGAATAAAAATATGTAAATACGAGTGCAAACATACAAACTTTGATAACGTTTTTAATACAAGTAAATATTTACTTAGAAGTGCACATATATTTTTTGTTGCTCTTGAATTTAATTTTAAATATTAAACTCAAACCAATATAGAAACAAAGTATATATTGGCCCAGAAGCATACATATATTTGTGTATTATATCTTGAATTATAGGGGAATTTCTTTATGTTTTACAAGTTTACTTAAAGGTTGTTCGAAAAAGTTTACAAAATAGCTATAAAAATATTGTAAGCACATAGTTTTTTTCCAAGTTGGCGCTCTGGAGGGGTTGTTTTCTGGTTTAGAGGTTTGGATCGAATAATAATTATTGTTAAACGTGCATAGATACAGTGGCTCAAAAAAAAAAAAACTGGGACAATAAATAAAAAATTTTTAAAGTTGAAAAACTGTGAATAAAAATTGTTTTAAATTTAAGTAAAATATGTCCTGCTTAAACTTTATTTAACAACATCTGAAAATGTAAAAAAAATTTTAATTAATTTAGTTTGAAAATAAACTCTACACACTATACACCGCATGCATTTGTGTGTGTGTATAAAATGGAATGAAAGATGTGCTTTCGCTGTTTGAAAATATTAATCAAATTATTAGGAGCTAAAATTTAAAATTAATCGCCCCATTCGTGACTAACAAGTGGAGTTTTTTGTTTCCGTGAAATTTTCATTCCCCTCAATGCGAAAAATGTTATCCGTGAATCTCCCGTGAAAATTTTTCCCCGCTATCAGTCCTAGTGAATGTAAATAAATTCTGTAAAATGTGACTGTGATTCGCACACGAAGTGTTCCGTACGGACACTACATAAACATGTAATACTATACAAACTTCAGCCTATATAATCAAATATCTTACCTGTACCTAGTTTCTTTAACTTTTTGCGAATAGAAAATCGTAATTTACAGTGAAACTTCATTATGAGGAAAAACTTAATATAACGTACATATGTTTTATTGAGTCCCTTGAGAAAACCTCTTTATTGCAAAGTTTTTCATATAAATACACTATAGCTATAACGAACAAATTCTGAGCAAAAAAGCCTCTAATATAGCGAAATATTCCTTCAAATGCCTTAATATAACGAAATCAGAATAAATCCTAAATGCTAAAGTCCCGTTATAAAAACAGCGAAGTCTAAATGTATTTACAAGCGCATTTGTAAAGCCTCTATACAACGAAATATAAGCAGATATAAGCTTTTATTAGCATTCTCATATTAAATAGAATTTGAATAAATAAAACTATAGTTATAACCAGAGCTGTTAAATTTCGATTACGATTAGAAATCAATTAGATTACATTTTAAAAAGAATTGTACCGATTATATAATTCCCTTTTAAAGAATTTCTGATAAATAATTGATTACAATTACTAATAATCGAAAAGTAATCTGAATTACTTGAAATTACTACAAAATAATCAAAAAGAATCATAAGTAATCAAAAAGTAATCCGACTACTTTCAAATATTACTTTTGATTCTTAGTAAATAATCAAAAATAATTAAAAGTAATCCTTAAAAGTAATCGGATTATTGTTTGATTATTTTGTTGTAATTTCAAGTAATTCAGATTACTTTTCCATTATTAGTAATCGTAATCAATTAGTAATCGTGCGAAACTGAATATAATCACCTGAATATAATAACCTTTAAAAAAAATTAATCAAATTAGTAATCATTACGATTATTAACCATTACATAGCTCTTAGCTATGGTTATAACGAATTTTTTCGTATTTCTTAAAATTTCGTTGTATCAAAGCTTTTGCTGATTATATTTATAGCGAATCAATGGCTATAACGAAGTATTTTCGGATCCCCTTGGAATTCGTTATATCGAAGTTTCACTGTATATCGACATATTTATTCGTTTGCAGTAACGATAATGTGTGATACCGTAATTTCTTTTTTACGATAGTCTCCAACTTTATCCCACTTACCATTTAATTCAACATGTGAAAATAAGCGAAAAGCACTAAGAATAATAAGGAAGAACTCAATTAATTTAATCTTGTGATTTAATTTTTTTTCTCCAACCGACAGCGAATATCGTTAAAATATGTTACTGAATAGCAAAGTCGATAAATTTTCGTTATATGTATTTATTATAGCGATACGATTAGCGTAATAAAAGTTAATGAATCCAGCTACTGATGTGGATATTTAAAAAAATTAGTATGTACCCGGTAAACTTTTTTTTCGGTTTTTGGTGATTTTTCTAATTTTGGTTGTTTTTCTTATTTTTGGAACAAAAAAAATCGCCAAAAAGGAAAAAAGCACCAAATTAAAAAAAAATCTAAAACTTTAATAAATCGCGAAAAACTGGAAAAATCGCCAAAATGAAAAAAATTGCCAAAATAGAAAAAACGTCAAAAACTGAAAAAAATCGCCAAAACGAGAAAAAAGCGAAAAAAACAAAAAAACTAATTTCAGCTGAGAAAACGACAAAAACGCAAAAAAATACACTAACTTTGCAATTTTCGTTTTAACCACAGGCGATAATGAATTAAATCGCACTTTCCATTCCTGTGATGCAATCAGTTGAATAACGTTACCGTTTTAGCTTTTTACCATTTCGCTTTTCTGGCAGCGCTGATGCTTGAGGTATGTGCAAACAAAATACTACTGCATATACTCATATGTAGCCAAATAAGTACTCAGAGTATTTTTATAGTTATGCATTCAATGTAGTTGTAAAGTGTATAAGTGAATAATAGTCGTTTGCTCTGTTTAATATAAGAAATCTGTAGGATTTTCTTAGTTTTGGCGCTTTTTCTTAGGTTTCTCGTTTTTGGGATCTCTTCGGTTTTTAGAGTTTTTTTACATTTCGCGTTTTTTGTGGCGATTTTTTGAGCTTTTAAAGATTTATTTTAGTTTGAGCAATTTTGTTTTTAATTTTTTTTAGTTTTGACGTTTTTTTTTTGCATTTTTTTTTTGTTATTTTTGCAATCTTTTCGGCTTTTGTCGATTTTTTTATTTTGGAATTTTTTAGTTTTAGCTTTTTTGAAAATGTCTTGCCTCTTACGGTTTCCAAGATACAACAAGTTGTCAATATTACATTAGCTGATAGAATACCCTTTAATTTTGATTTTTTAGTTTCATTGTTAATTATTATAGTCTGCATAAAAATACAGCAACTTTAAAATTTTCAAGTGTTTATATATAATTGTATGTATGTTACATTAGGATTTCAACATGTTTGGTTGCTCGCTTTAGAACACCCTATAATTTGTAACTGCTATATATTTTTTCACATATTATGTGAAAATTTCAGTGTCGCAATGCTTACGGTTCTCGAGAAAATAAACAGTGGCGGACAGACGGTCATCGTAGCGATTACAATAGGGTTCCTTTTCACCTTTGGTGTACGGAACCCTAAAAACTTGAGTGTAAACGACATAGATTTTCATAAAGATTTCAATTAAAATTTGCTAGTTTTTGTGCAGTTCTAAATAAAGGCGCTATAAGAAAAATTAATTATAACATATCGTGACCTCTAAAAAATGTCCACAGATATTAATGCTGAAAATGTACATCTGTTTTACTATTCTAGCAAAACATTTATTCAAGATAAGCTTTTTTTAACGAAAGTTTAAGTCTTATTTTTTTCGCATTGTTTGTAAAATACGTATGTGAACTTGTACAAACTCACATATACATATATTTATGTACATGCAACCATGCACACAAACAACAACAATGGAAGCCACTACTTGTTGTTGCTCGCAAGGATGCTGCTGTAATATGTTGTCGATTGGTACGTATGAATGAATTTCAATGCTTGTCCTTTTACAATGATTCTTATGTAATTTGTGTTTATATTTCCTTTTTTTATACATACATACATTTCTTTTTTGTTCTTCTTCTGCAACAGTTGTTAAAAAGTCCCTTGTTTTGCTTCATTGTTTTAAGTCGATCTCTCATTCTACTTCTTTACGGTTTCCTTTCATTCACTTCGCTATTTTCGTTGGGATGTTTTTTTTTATCAAATTCTTATTGCAGTTAGTGGGGATTTTTTTTTTATAAACATTTTTATTTTATTTTTTTAACATCTTTACAAATATTAAAATTTTATTCATTGTCTGAAGCCAGCGCAAATGGAGGGGTCCAAACACAATAACAGCAGCAACGACAGCAAAAATACAAACAACAAAAATAAAATATAAATTAAAAAAAAAATGCAGAAATAATAATTCACATTTATAAAAGCTCCCAAGAGTCTTACCCCAATTCCCTTTATTTATACTTTTTCTTGTATTTTTTTTTTTATTTATTCCAGCATTTTTCGTTAAACACATACAAATATAAAACTACGTGCACAATTACACACACACACACACACACACAATTATACTTACTTACATACATACACACATACTCGTACCTACAACATTACATTGTAATTTTTATGAAGACAATTTAGTGGGTAACAAACAACTGATATTCCGTTGAGTTATTATTACATATAAATTATTATCATGCCACAGTTTGAGATGCCACAACAAAAAGTAAACAAGTGTAACCCACACACATAGACAAGCACGAACATGCACACACACTTACACTTACACTTACACTCTCACACACAGCCACAAAGTTATGCCAAAGGTTGTGTTAAGGGTCGCTTAAGTCTACTATGAAAAATTATGTTGCAATATTAATAAAAATTTATTTTTGATTTGCTTTAAGGCTTAAACCTTCAAAAACAAAGCGTTGTAAACGGTTATGTAATAATGTTTATAATGCAACAAAAAAAAAAAACCAAGAAGAGAAGAAATAAAATGGCGAACAGATTCTGTCATGTCTGGTTTTTATTGCTGCAGGTTATACTCGTACGTAAAAAAAAGAGTACGAGTATGTTAAATTAATTGAAACATTTTCTAAAATAAATCATAGCTTTTAATTTGATTATTGCTTCTTTGAAAGCTTTGTTTATTATTTAGATTTACCCTACGTCTACACCTGATATATTTTTATCATGACAAATGTCAAATTCCATATAGAAAAAAGAGCTAACATAAAAAAACAATTTTTCAATATAAAGTTTGACTTTTGTTATGATAAAAATATATCAGGTGTAGACGTAGCGTTATAGAAATGAAAGAATTTATTTACCATCAGTGTTGCCATATACGTTTGAGCAAAAAACTATATCCAAACGAACAAAAAAGCTGTTTTTCAGAAGAAGAAATTGCAAAAAAAAATTCTAATAGTATTATACGAGTAATTATTATTAAAACGTAAGAATAGCATATCAACGCTATGTAAGGTAGTTTAACCTTCAACGAAGGTTAGGTTACACAGAGAAAAAACTGCCTCATAGAATCAATAAGATTTTTTCTATGAAACGTTTTTAAGGGGTATCCCAGCAGAAAGAAGCGAAGATGTTTTCATATAGATTCCTTATTGTTTTTATGTTTTAAATCTTATTAATTTTATCAAGAAGAAAACCACTTAAGATCAAGAAGAAATCTTATTATTCACAACTTTTTTTACTCAATTTCCGCTATTTTTGGCACCAAAAAAACAATCCATAGAGAAAAACTTCTTGATTCTATTAGATTTTCTTATAAATTGTAAACTATAGGGATTTCTTATTGATTTTATTAGGTTGTCTTCTTGATTTTTTTAAAAAGGGTTTCTTCTTGATTTTATTAAATTGCCTTATTGAGTTTTTCAATAAGGTTTTCTTCTTGATTTTAGAAGGATCCTGTATAATTATATGTAAAGGATCTTATTGATTTTTTTTAATAAGGAAATATTCTTGATTTTATGAGGTGTCTTGTTATTTCATATCTATAAATAGACATAGAGACAATTTTTTTCATGATCTTTGCACAATAATTTCAATGGTTATTCAGGCTGCTTATTAGCATATTGGGTAGAGTGCTTGTCTATCAGGTAGAAGTTTGCTGGTTCAATACTTGGTGAGTAAGTTAGTTAAGAATATAACATAGTGTGTATGTATGTATGTATAAATAAATAACATCTATAATATACTACATACATATGTACATGGTATAGAATTTAAATGAAAATACATAAGTACAGAGAATAAAATGCAATTTTTTTTGTTGAAAAAATCAATAAGATAACCTCATAAAAACTACAAGATTTCTTCTTGATTTTTTCGAAAAGGTTTTCTCTATGAAATTAATAAGATTTCCTTATTGAAAAAAACCATAGAGATTTCTTATTAATTTTGTTCTATTTTATGAGGTATTTAGTAGGCACTGTTTTCTTTGTGCGAGCTCCGGACAGTAAACCGCACCTCCCACCCCTCTATCCATCTTTGAACCATCAGTGCAGAAATTAAAACTATACCCAATATAGTTAAATCCTTCGAGATAGCCTTCTTCCCTTATAGTTGTATGTGGTTTGGCAAGGAAGCTTATTTCTGGAATGATGTAGTCCACGCTACACTCCATGTCTTCCAGCAATTTACCGCTGCCAAATGGTTTGAACGAACTATATCAAAAGGGGAATCCTTCGATAGGTATTTAATAATTATACTTATACCACACACAGTGGACCAAAACACAGAAGAACGCTGATGAGGAAGGTTTAGTGGCCTTCGAAAACGGCTGGCTGTTCCGTTCAACTATGTGTTGTTGTCAGAATATTTACAACTAACTTTGATGTTATTTGTTCATTAATAATTATCACATGTAATTTGGCTTAAAAAGCATTACGAACTTTAGCCTATTCAATTCATAAGAATATAGAAACAAATACAGTTCGAAAAATAATGAAATTAACCCAATATAGTTAAGTCCTTCGAGATAGCCTTCTTCCCTTATAGTTGTATGTGGTTTGGCAAGGAAGTTTATTTCTGGAATGATGTAGTCCAAGCTACACTTCATGTCTTCCAGCAATTTACCGCGGCCAAATGGTTTGAACGAACTATATCAAAAGGGGTATCCTTCGATAGGTATTTAATAATTATACTTATGCTTTTTCATTTCGTATGACCATTTAATGTCTTTAACGACGATTTAAAGTTGGTTGCAACCGGGTTTTTTATATTTTTAAATTTTGACTTAAAAAAGATATTCACTCGCAGGCGCTTGAAGTAGAAAAGAGTAAAATCGCACATTCACACACTCATTTCAAATATTTGCTGAAAAAGTTTATTTTCATTTTAGTTTTTAAACAAAGTACTCGCAAGATTACTTAAATAAAACGAAAATATAAAATTCCTTTTTATTATTAATTCAAACATTATGCTCTTCCTTTTCATAACAAACACATGTTTATTGCATGAAAATTACAATTAATTCCGATTGATTTAACCTTAAAAAGAATTATAATTTTCTGTTTTCTTTTCTTCAAGTTTTTTCCTCTCACCCATTTGGAAACTACTAACAAAACAAACAAGATACTTTGAGTTGTGGCAATAAGCCAAAACAAAAAAAGTTCAAAGAAAATATGCATAGCATTGCGCTTATCACTACTTATGGCAGTATTTCTTTCTCTAAAGGACCAAATGGCAAGAACATGTTTTGTAAGTGAAGCGTGTTGATGACTCTATTGCAGCTGCATGAAAAAAAGACGGTATCTCAAGAGTTAAAATTGTATAAGTGTAAAAAGTATATTGCACAGTAGGACGGAGACATGCGAGGATTAATTTTTTTTTAGCATTTTAAATGATAGATTCAGTAGTTTTCTTTGAAATCTCATAAACGCAAAAAATATAAAAAAAGACCTGGAAACTGTTAATATTTCACGTAAAGAAAACCAAACAGTTCCCTAAGTCATTTGAATTTACTTCGGCAATAAAAAAAATATGTTAATAATTTGGGACGATTTTCCGTCGTTCCACGTAAAATTTTTTTAATAAATATTTATTTCAATATTCAAATGAATACGAATTTTTTTATTTTTATTAGCATCTAATCATGCTAAACCAACAACAAATAAATATTTCAAATTTGATTGACAATCATACCGATTTCTGCTATGCGCACTGTTCTCTTGAATAATGTATTTCAAGTGAGGACATAAGTGCCCTCTAGTGGTTCAGAGGCCACCCTTCAACTTCAGTTGCCAAATCAACCATCCTAATATGAAGATCTCTAAAGCCATGCCTGCACGGAAAAAAATATTGCTGCAATCAACAACTTTAATTGAAAATAAAACCAAAAATCAATTAAATATGTATTTAATGTGCTGTTTCCACAAGTCAGGCGGGCGACTCGTCTAGAAAATTTGTATGAAAATCACTCAAAATGATGAGTGCTTTCCATAAAAATTTTATACTCAAGTCAACCATCTGCGTTGTAGAAACAGGGGGTAAGTCAGGTAAACTTTTAATTAAAAATTTAATTAATTACAAAGTTTAACTGACTCAGTTAACTTTTTAATTGACTTTTGGTTCTATTTTCAATTAAAGTTGTTGATTGCATGAATATTTTTTTTTCTGTGTGCTCTTACTATTGCATTAGCCATTTCATTCCACTGCATGGTGAAGGCCTCTGGAACACAAACTCTTTCGACATAATGGTGCTTCATCTAAATTTATATACATTTAACGGATGATGACTGAAAGTCGCAACAAATTAAAGCAAACCCATGATGTTAAAACCTTATCTTTGAGAGCAAGTGCCACTATCCGCTTTGCTTTGGACTTTGTGTAAAGTTCTGGCTAATGGAGGCATAACCTTTCGGAACTCTTGAAAATCTTAGGTGAAAATGCTAGAGAATTGCAAAAGTATTGTTAAAACTACTGTATAGTATTAACCGTGAAATAACTATGAATGCGTACACCTAAAAATAAAAAAACCAAAATAATACGCAAATACATAAATTAATTTTAAACCGAATACATATAACTATAAACAACCAAAAACTATGTTTGTTTATACACATTTTTTACATTACGCAGCATGAGCTTTACAGTTGCTTAAAATGTATGGACTGCTTGAGCTAAAATCATAAGTATGAGTATAGAAATACTCTAAGTATTAATCGGCTACACATGCGTATATATAAGGCTATTTTATTTACACACACATACAGCAGGTTTTCAGACAGCCCAAAAACGCATTTGCTATTCCTTTTTATGTACACAAATGCATGTATACGGTGGCGAATGATGAATAAATATCCCGAGTATCATGCGTATATTTTTCAGTCCGACTAAATATCCATACTCCGACTATAAGTGCGATAGACAGTCGATACGCTTAATACGCATGCCTGTCTTTTCATTTTATAGTTGTAGATTATTTTAGTTTTTCGCATAAACTCTGGCTATAGTCAGAGCTGCTTGAGAGAAATATATGTAATCGTACGAATTGTTTGCACTACAATTATGTTTATATGCATACGCGTAACTAAAATTAAGACTAATTAACTATTTGAGTAATTATTGTCATTCTCTGGTAAATGCTGCTGTGAATATCAGAATGGATTAAATAACTTACGACTGAATGGTATTTCCTTGTATACGAGTTACCCGTTAATTTAAAATAACCTAGAGACGTCGACTGTAAAAATATTATTAAGTTTTTTCACATCGTAGATTTCACAAGCCACTGTCTTAAGTGCAAACTAGGGTGTTTTTTATTGAGGTATAAAACTTTAAGTTGGCAACACTTTTTAATTGGCGGCCATTTTCTCAGCTGTAAAGTGATTTATGTTTAGTTTGGTGTGGCATTTCAACATGAATATGTATTGACTGACGCCTGAACAACGCTTCCGAATTGGGCAAATTTACCAGTATTTTGAAAATCATGATTCTGTTCGAAATACGTAACGCGCACTACGTCCATTTTACGGTCAACGTAATCGTAATTCAGAGCAATTAATTCGATTAACTATGGGACGTTTTCGCAACATAGTTTACTCTAAATTATCGTACAGTGCGTACAGAAGCAGTCATTGCTGCTGTAGAGCGTAGCGTAGAGGAAGATCCGAATAAGTCTATCCGCCGCTGTAGAGCCATGATTACTGACTTCTTTGTTCGCCAATTGAACAACCATGATGTGCAGGAGCTGTGGTTTCAACAAAACGGCGCTGTGTGGCACACAGCTCGTGCCAGAATAGATTTATTGAAGGAAACGTTTGGTAACCGCATAGTTCCACGTTTCGGACCCATAAATTGAGCTCAAAGATCGTGCGATTTAACGACGCTAGTCAATTTTCTGTGGAGATATATGTAGTCGCTAGTCTACGCGGACAAGCACGAAACGATTGATCACTTGGAGGACAACATTCGTCGCGTTATTGCCAATATAAGGCCACAAATGTTGGAAAAAATGTAATCGAAAATTGGACCTTAAGATTAGACTACGTCCGAGCCAGACGTAGCGGTCATATGCCAAAAGTCATATTTAAATTATTATGCCAGAAGATAATTTATTTATTTTATTTATTTATTTATTTACAAATTTATTTATTTATTATAATTTAAATTATTAAATTTATTATAATTTAAATTATAATAAATTAAAATTTTTTAAAGCACTAGCATCTGAGGCTATCGGCTTAACCAGAAGATAATCTCTCGCATAAAGTAAATTTCATGTCAATTCAAAAAATTCATCTTTGTTTTCTTCCATTTCAAAGCTCTATACCTCTATAAAAAACACTATTTACATTCTCTTCTGCATTATTCTTTTGCAAAGACTTTTGCTTTTACTAGTCTAATATGTGCTATTAATAGACGTTAAGGTAACCATCGTAAAATTGTTTGTTAATTATTTTAGCATTTCTTACCATATCTTTTGCCATCTACTCCACTGTGCATTTGGGAGGAAAATTGTTTCAAACATAGTATTTTTTTGGTGGAAACCTTCCGTGTAGGTTTTAAAGATTTTTTAATTTATACAATGCAGGACCAAAACAAATCGAATTTAATTAACATTTCCCTCACATCGCTCAATTAAATGTTTAATATTTTCATCAACATCATGATGTTGTCTTTTGGTAAATTTGTCACCCATTAGCGTTTATCACGTGCCAATTTAATGATTTTTCATGCATTTAATGATTAAACGATAAAAATGAGACGACATAAATAACAATACCAGCAACAACAACAACAACAACATAAACTTGTTCACACTTTTCATGCCATAAAACAACAAATACAGTAATCAGAAGGAAAACCCACATACAAAGTAAAAATAAAAAAAAATATAAAAAAAAAATTGAGAAATGATGATCAACTTGATGCATGAGCTGAGCATGACCACTATCAACATCTTGATCATGATCTTAATCATTTTTTGCTTTTATTTTCTACCATCTTCATCATCAATAACATGATGATCAACACATGCAACATTCACAACATTCAGTCAGTCACTCATTCGCTCACTTAGTAAACAGCCAGCCAACATGAGCAAGCCAACAGCAGATCCATAATAATTCCATTATAATGGAAACTAGTTAAGACAACTCTACAGGAGAAAAATTCATGCTTAGGAAAAGGATGAGCGACCGGACGAACGAAGACGAGCGAACGTACACATGTAAGATTGGACAGACAAATCAGTGTCATTCAAATATGATTGGTGATGACAAGCCACAGATATTGTTACTATGATTGTTATAATGCTGGTTGTTGGTGGGGGTGGTGGTGGTGGTGGAGTATCATTTGATTTTGTACTGCATGAGACTTTAATTGAAGTGCATAACTAAACAAATCACTTTCCTTCTTTCATTTATTGATACCCTACATGGCATTTTTAGTTAAACATGTGTTGGAGATGATGTTTGTAGCGTTCAACTTAAAATCTATGTAAACAAGGTTAATTTAACCTTCTTCGTTAATGATTTTGAATGAATGAATGAATTAAGTCAACGAAGAAGCACAGGACACTGCTACCAAAGTAGATCTAGAATATCCCCTGCCAGGTGCTAGAGCACCTCATCTAGACCTACTTTCCTGATGAATCTCAGTATTGCCAGTTCGTCTAGAGTTGGCAGTTCCCAATCCTCCAATAGGTGCTTGCCCAATTGGCTTTAGCTTCTGTGGCATAACGCTTCACAGTCCTTCAGAATATGCTCTGTAGTTGCATCTTCGTAATCACAGAATCTGCACAGGCTGTTACTCTCAATGCCATGAGGTGTTTACTCAGTATACAATGGCCTGTGAGGAAGCCTGTGAGCATTCTTAGATTGTTCTTACTCAAGGACATGAAAGCTATGAAACGATTTTGCTTATACGTCTCAATCATTATATCATTTGCATGCCTCAATCCTGGGAGATTGAGCCAGCGGTGTTCCCTACTACTCTTGATCTCCGTCGATATTTCTTCCCGGATTTTGTCCAATCCGAGTCCACAAAACGGTTCTGGTGCGACCATGGATGTACTAGCCGCCCTTTCTGGCCATCTTGTTTGCATTTTCACTTCCTACCACCCCGGCGTGTCCAGGAACCCAGCAGAGTGTGACCTTATTCATGCTGCTTGTTAGCAGATTTAGCTTAATGCGGCACTCCCACGCTAACTTAGAGGTAAACTCATATGAACTGAGCGCTTTGATGGGAGCCTGACTATCCGATCAAATGGCTATTTCTTCCCCTCGGTATCCCTTCCCTATCAAGATTAAATTGTGTGCATCTCTCAATGGCATAAACTTCCGATTGATAAATGGTAGGAGATTTTCCCAACGACTCGTGGTAGTTAGTCCAAAGAAATACCGGGGTTCTATTTCCCCTCCATTCCCTTTCATTGGCCAGAACAGTTTCAAACCTCTTGTAGAAGTCATGCACTTTATTCATCACGTCAGAGGGTTGCGCAAGTAGGGAAAATGGTCTTGCCAGGAATGATTGCTCGCATTGGCTAAGTAGACAAGCCCTGACTGTGCTTTTCCCCGGAATGCTGATTAATTTTTGTCTGGCAGCAGCCTCTATCACAGAGGTGTGAGTTCAATGAGTGACTTCCATAGCCCCTGTTATACGAAGACATGCTAGCCTCTGTAATTTTTCTAACCGATCTCTGGCAATGATTTTGCTTCATGTATGTTTCATGTTAATCTACCATGATTTACAGTAAACTTCTAAGAAAATTTTTCCTTTTGAAATAACTTTATTTCATGTTGATTTAACAATACCGTGCTGTTAAATCAAAATGAAGAATCATGTTGAATTAAAGTTATTTCAAGTTAGAACAACGTAAATTCGATACTGAAATAATACGAAGAACCATGTTGAACAAAAGTTATTTCAAGTTGAAACAACATGAGTTTATTTATTTAACTTACGTGTGTATATTGGCGGCACAGGCATCATGAAAATTATTGTGTATACATAATTGGCTTCCCCGGCCAAGACTTGAACGCGGAACTTATCGCCTGGTAGTCAACGCGCTTGCCGCGGCAGCCATAACAACTTTAACTTCCTGTGCACGATGTCACCAGAATTCGTTCGATCGAATACTTATATTGAAAACAACAACACATTTTCTAATGTTATTGTTGTTTGCAATACAATTTGTCGATCAAACGATTTCTGCTGACATCGTGGGACAGGCCGTAAATATTCTTTAGATATACACTAAATAAATATACATATTTACATACATACATATACCATCATGAATAAAATTTTAATTAAGCATTATTTAATTGATCATTTAACATAAAATTAATTTGAAAAGTTATATTTCAAAAAATACAAACTACGAAACTACTTTCACTAGTCTCCAGGATTCGAACCTGTGACACTCCGACCACAAGACTAGTACACTGCCTACTAGCCAGCAGTAGGAAGTTTTTAATGCGAAGTTTGTCGGCTATTTACGAACATCAAAATAAACAACAACAACAAAACAAAAACAAGTCACACAACTAAGTACAAAGCAAATAAACACCAACACACTAAAACAACATTTTATTTCATGCAAATTTAATATGATTTGAAATCAAAACTCTTGCATGGTGATTTTACATTGGTATTTTTTTCTGTGTGTACGATCTGTAGCTCAGTTTATATAGAAACTGGATGTCCAGAAAGGATTGCTTAGGACTTGTTCTTATTTTTACATGTATAATTTTGTAATCGTATCAGTAGTTTAGAAGATTTATTACTAAAATCCTTCTATAAATTAACACACATTAATGCAGAGCGTTTTATAAACGGACTCCACTGACGTTTTTTTTTTATACTCGTACATATTTTCGTCCAAATGCATTTTGTTCACCTTTTTTTCCTTTCCTCCGTTTTATTGCATATTCATACTGTTGGATATGTGTAAGTAAGCTTTAATGTAATAGGAAGTTGCAAACTCATTCGTAATCACGTATCATACATACATACACACATACATATGTACGTAAAAGTTTTATACAAATTCATATGTGTGTGGTATATATTTGTGTGTATGTACTCGTATGTATTACAAACAAATTTTTTTGTATGAACGGATGAATGCATGCTTGTTGGTAGAAAAAAAAATTTTTTTGATTTTCTACAACATCACGAAAATTCGATTAAAATACCAAAAAGATTTTTAACTTTGTTTATTTTTTTTTTTTAGCTTTAGTTGTGTGTTGCATGTTACCGCACACTCTGCCATATAAACATCAACTCAGAGCCAAACAACATACTAGTAGTACTACTACTCATCTATAAACTTGGGATTTCAACATGAATTAGTGTAGTGCCACCAAAACCTACAACATGCAACACAATATTGCTTGAGTAATAAGAAGAAAACAAGGGCTTTGTGTTGCAAATACAGCAATATAAGCATTGTCAGAGACTTCAAAGAATGAAAAGAATTTAAAATGAGACTAGAAAAAAAAATTTGGTGAATTTAAAGTTTTCTGTTTGGGGCTTATTAAGGGTCTAATTTTTTAAAACGAAAACGTTAGGCGTTGACAAATTTTGTATGTATTTTGTTTTTGTAATTTGTATTTTGCCATATAAAATTTGTCAACGCTTAACGTTTTCGTTTTACAAAATTTGGCCCTAAAGTCTCAGTTAGCCGACTGTAATGGAATGTAACTGCAACGGTAAGAAACAACTGATCGATGTTGTTATGTTAAAAGTAAAGAAAATATCGATCAGCTGTTTCCGTGGGTCAACTTTTTACAACAAATTTTGCGAGGAGCAAGAAATTACGAAACCTTATCTCAACAAAAAATTATATTGAAGAGCTTGTAAGAGATACGATACTGTTGGAAATTTTTAGGGCAGTTTTTTCTTCTCGGAAAAATTTTTATTATTTTTTTTCCTCAAACGTGTATGGCAACACTGATTGTGTGACTTGTTCTTGTTTTACTGTTGTTTTTAGGGTTCCGTACACCAAAGGTGAAAAAGGAACCCTATTGTTTTCGCTACGCTGTCCGTCTGGCCGTCTGTCCGTCACAGGGTATTTTCTCGGGAACCGTAAGAGCTACGGACCTGAAATTTGGACACAGTGTGTAGACCCTTGGCCGCTACAACAACAAATACATGAGAGTTGGAAATTAAAGGGTGTGCCAAAACGAGCACCGAAAAATGTTAAAATCCAATGTAATATACAGACTACAACAACTAACACTAAAATGTTAAAAAATTTTAATTAAAGGGTGTACCATCAGTTAATGTAATTTCGACTATGTAATTTTGATAACTTGCTGTATCTTGGAAACCGTAAGAGCAAACTTCTTGAAATTTTCAAAAACGGTAAAACAAAAAAAACTCAAAATTATAAAATCGCCAAACCGAAAAAAAAATCGCCAAAATCAAAAAAAAATCGCCAAAACAAAAAAAAGCACCAAATTAAAAAAAAAATCTAAACCGGAAAAATCGCCAAAATGAAAAAATCGCCAAAATGAAAAAATCGCCAAAATGAAAAAAAATCGCCATAATGAAAAAATCGCCAAAATGAAAAAAATCGCCAAAATGAAAAAAATCGCCAAAATAAAAAAAATCGCAAAAATTAAAAAAATCACCAAAATGAAAAAAATCGCTAAAATTAAAAAAAATCGCCAAAACGAGAAAAAAGCGAAAAATAATAAAAAAAAAATTATTTCAGCTGAAAAAATGGAAAAAACACTATTAAAAAGATGCTCAAAGCCCAACGTACGGAACCCTTCGTGCGCGAGTCAAAGTCGCACTTTACTGAATTTATTTTATGTTCGTGTTGTGTAAATAGTCGACAAACTTTACATTACCAGCGAAAATTTCCTGCTAATGGCTATTAGGCAGTCTACTAGTTTTATAATCGGAGTGTCGCAGATTCAAATCCTGGAGATAAGCCAAAGTAGCTTCGTTGTTTGTGTTTTTTCTAAGTATAACTTTCATTTCAAATTTATTTTAAATGTTCAATTAAATAATGTTGAATTAAAATTTTATTCATGATGGCATATATTTAGTATATATCTAAGGAATATTTAAAGTTTTTATGGCAGCAGTGTTAAGCGCGTAAGGCAAACACAACAATAAAATTCCTGCTGCCTGTGCCAATACACACAATAACGTAAGTTAAATAATTAATAAAATACAATGTGTACATTAAATTAAATTCATGTTGTTTCAACTTGAACTAACTTTGATTCAACATGGTTCTACGTGTTATTTCAGTATCGAATTAACGTTGTTCAAACTTGAAACAACTTTGATCTAACAGTTTTCATTTTTATTTAATAGTACTGGAATGTTAAATCACCATTAAATAAAGTTATTTCAAAATGAAAAATTTTCTTTTAATATTACTGCAAATCATGTTGAATTAACATGAAACACATATAAAGCAAAATCGATGCCTAAAAAGTTAATTAAATTAACCTTGTTTAAGTAGATTTTAGTGTGAAATTTGTCTGTGTCTAACAACAACAAACAAAAATTCTTCATATTAATGAGAATCAAAAATTTGGGCTTCGCACTTTGCAAAGTCGCGATCTTTATAAGACTTTACATAAAACCAACGAATACATACATTCTGCGACTAAAATGTAACCACAAATAAACACGAAATTAACCCTTAAGGCATTTCAGGTTTTGACTTATTTCTGGGGTTTTGCCTCATCATTTTTCTAATATAAGTTGCTGAATAAATCAAAGCACGAATCGAAACTTGCGGCCTGTTACACCATGTCGACAGTAAACGTTAGAGTAGGAAAACTGAAATAGATTGTATGTATTTATATATCGCACACTAAATCATAAACAGCCACAAGTCAATAAAATCCCAGATGTTCGGAAGTGGCAAAAAACTGTTGATATTGTACAAATGATAATTTGATAATTTTGAGTTGTGACTGTTTACGATTTAGTGTGCGACATGTGCAAACTGTAGTTGTGGTGCTGATTGTAATAACAAAATAAATGTTTTATCAAAGAAAATAATTTAATTAAACATGTTAATGTTAAATTTGCAGTTGAAATTTTAAATAAGAAAACAGATCATAATCATCTTGCTCCCATATTAAAGGGAGATATTTCTTTCCGTGTATTCTTTCGTAATAATAAGTGAAAATTTTATTAAATAAAAAAAAGAAATACTGAGAAGAAATTATTAAAAATCTTCATTGGTTTGAATATTCCTTGATTCAGTCAATGCTTTTGCTTTAACATCTAACGATGATGATGATGATGATGATGATTATGATAATGATGATGATGATGATAATGACAACCATGATGATGTTTTTACTGATGACTGACTGATATCTGTGAGGTCGTCGTTTGATTATAACTATAATTCGTAAATTTGTTTTCCAGCAACCGGCATATTGTTTTAAATAACCAAAAAAAAAAAACAAACAAAAAAAAACAAAGACAAGTTAAAGCAACAATGTTGTCTCCAATTGCCATATTTTGATTGAACTAAGTCCATCAGCCACGTCAGCCACAGAATTTGCTACAATGCCTTTATTTTTGTTTTTTGGGGCACAGAAAGGGTATTTCAACAAGAACTGTGTTAATTTAAAAATTTATTATAAGTATGTAGAAATTTTATTTTTGAGTACTAAATAAAACAGTTCTAGCCATGTTAGTGTACGTACTTTTTATGTAAAATGATACTTATGCATACATATGTAGGTACTTTATTGAAAGGCTAATTTTTTTTTAAAGTGCTTACTTAGTTGAAAAAGTACTTTACTGATAAAGTAATGTATTACAAAATTACTGTATTTATAAGGTACTTTATTGAAAAACTACTTCTTGAAAACGTACTTGGTTGAAAGAATACTTCCTTGAAAAGGTATTTAATTGAAAAAGTACTTTCTTGAAAGCGTACTTTATTTAGAAGCTATTTATTTATTTTATTCAAAGACTACTTTACTGAAAATGTACTTTATTGAAAATGTACTTTATTAAAAAGATTTTTTTATTGATGCAGTACCTTGCATTCAAAGTGTAATTTATTGAGAAGGTACTTTATCGAAAGGGTACTTAATTTAATTTACTGAAAAGGTTCTTTATTGAAACTATTCTTTCTTCAGAAGGTACTTTATTGAAAAAGTACTTTCTTGAAAAGGTACTTTATTTAAAAACTAATTTACTGAAAAGGCTCTGTATTGAAAAAGTACTTTATTTACAAAGGACTTTCGTGACAGGAACTTATTTGAAAAAGTACTTTCTTGAAAAGGTACTTAATTGAAAAAGAACTTTCTCAAAAAGGAACTTGATTGAAAAAGTACTTTTTTGAACAGGTACTTTATTTAAAAACTAATTTACTGAAAAGTCTCTTTATTGAAAAAGTACTTTATTTACAAAGGACTTTCGTGACAGGAACTTATTTGAAAAAGTACTTTCTTTAAAAGGTACTTAATTGAACAAGTAAGAGTGCTATATTCGGCTGTGCCGAATCTTATATACCCTTTACCAACGTACGTACATATATATAGTATACAGACACGTACATACATATTTGTTTTGTGAAAAAATTTATCATTTTTTTAAAGTTTCCATCTTTGGAGCTATAATTTTCATTTTTCAAATTTCATACACCAAACTTTTCTTTCAGAAGCATAAAATATATTCAATTTATAAAGAAAAAGAAAAAAAAACAAAAAGTGTAAGTTTTCCAACCCTGGAGTCATAATTTTGGATTTTTCTGATTATTGTTACCAATCTAGTTCTTTAAAAAATACATAAAATATGTTAAGTGAAAAAAGCAAGAACGAAATAAGCAAAAACTTAGTTTCATTTAATTCCTTTAATATTAAAAAAATCAGTTAAGTGCGACTTTGAATCGCGCACGAAAGGAAGGTTTTTTGCTTTTTTGAAGTTTTTTTCAGTTAAAACGATTTTTTCAGTTTTGTCGCTTTTTTCTCGTTTTGGCGATTTTGTCTGTTTTTGGAGGTTTTTTTCATTTTGGCGATTTTTTTCTGTTGTTGGGCTTTTCTTCATTTTGGAGATTTTTCTCATTTTGACGATTTTTTTTTTTGGTTTTTTTCGCGATTTTTTGGCGATTTTTTTGTTTTTTTTTCGTTTTGGTGATTTTTTTCATTTTGGCGATTTTTTTTCATTTTGGCAATTTTTTTCTTTTTTTTTCTGTTTTTTTTTTCGTTTTGGTGATTTTTTTAATTTTGGCGATTTTTTTTTTAATTTTTTTTTCGGTTTTTTGTGATTTTTTGGTGATTTTTTTCATTTTGGCGATTTTTTCTGTTTTTTTTGGGTTTTTTTCGTTTTGGTGATTTTTTTCATTTTGGCGATTTTTTTTATCATTTTGGCGATTTTTTTCTGTTTTTAGGTTTTTTTTTCGCTTTGGTGATTTTTTTCATTTTGGCGATTTTTTTTCATTTTGGCGATTTTTGATTTCATTTTAGCAATTTTTAAATTTTTTTGCGATTTATTTTAGTCTTAGAAATTTTTTTTTAATTTGGTGCTTTTTTCTTTTTGGCGATTTTTTTCTGTTATTTAGGTTTTTTTCTTTTTTGGCGATTTTTTTCATTTTGGCGATTTTTTTCTGTTTTTTAGGGTTTTTTTCGTTTTGGCGATTTTTTTTCATTTTGACGATTTTTTTCTGTTTTTTAGGATTTTTTTTCGTTTTGGTGATTTTTTTTCATTTTGGCGATTTTTTTTCCATTTTGGCGATTTTTTTCTGTTTTTTTTCGTTTTGGCGATTTTTTTTTCATTTAAGCATTTTTCCGTTTTTTTGCGATTTATTTTAGTTTTATAATTTTTTTTTAATTTGGTGCTTTTTTTCGTTTTGGCGATTTTTTCTTGTTTTTGGCGATTTTTTTCGGTTTGGCGATTTTATAATTTTTTATTTTTTCAGTTTTACCGTTTTTGAAAATTTCAAGAGTTTTGCTCTTACGGTTTCCAAGATACAGCAAATTGTCAAAATTACATAGTCAAAATTGCATTAACTGATGGAACACCCTTTAATTTAAATTTTTTTAAATTTTTGTGTTAATTTTTGTAGTCTGTATAAAAATACACTAACCTTACAAATTTCAAGTGTATATACATACAATTGTATATATACTACATGGGACTTTAAAATTTTTCGTTGCTCGTTTTGGAACACACTTTAATTTCCAATTATCATGTATTTGTTGTTGTAGCGGCCAAAGGTCTACATACTGTGTCCAAATTTCAGGTCTGTAGCTCTTACGGTTCTCGAGAAAATACTAATATAGTTTTAGACATAGTTAATTTTACATAACACAAAAAGTTAAAGTTTTCCAACCCTGGAAACGTCTTTTTAATTTTTTTGTATTTCTTTATTTTAAAATTCCAATTTTAGTCGTACTGAAGTGTAAAATAAGTTCATTTATTAAAAAAAAATAAAAATTTGTTTTCGAGAGTTACTTTTATATGGCAAAATGAAGTTTGAGTTTTCCAGCTCTGCAATCGTCTGCCCGATTTTGCTGAATTTCAATACCAATCTATTTTGGAAAATTTCTGACACACCAGTCCAAGAACGAAGTCTGTAGCTCTTCTGGGAGCTTCGGAAAACCGATTTCACGTACAGACAGACGGACAGACGGACAGACGGACAGACGGACAGACGGACAGACGGACAGACGGACATCGCTTATTCGTCTTCCCTATGCATAAGGATCCAGAATATATATATTATATGGGTCGCTTATTGATATTATAGAAATTACAAACGGAATGACAAACCTATATATACCCTTTTACCATTTTTGTTGGTAAAGGGTATAAAAAGAACTTTCTCAAAAAGGAACTTGATTGAAAAAGTACTTTTTTGAAGAGGTACTTTATTTAAAAACTAATTTACTGAAATGTCTCTTTATTGAAAAAGTACTTTATTTACAAAGTACTTTCGTGACAGATACTTATTTGAAATAGTACTTTCTTTAAAAGGTACTTAATTGAAAAAGTACTTAATTGAAAACTTACTTAATTGTAAAAGTATTTAATTGAAAACTTACTAAAATTGAAAAAGTACTTTCTTGAAAAGGTACTTAATTGAAAAAGTACTTTCTTGAAAAGGTACTCAACTGAAAAAGTACTTTCTTGAAAAGGTACTTAATTGAAAAAGTACTTTCTTGAAAAGGTACTCAATTGAAAAAGTACTTTCTTGAAAAGGTACTTAATTGAAAAAGAACTTTCTTGAAAAGGTACTTAATTGAAAAAGTACTTTCTTGAAAAGGTACTTAATTGAAAAAGTATTTTCTTGAATAGGCAATTTACTGAAAAATTCATTTGTTGGAAAGATTCTTTATAGAAACGATTTTTTATTCAAAACATACTTTATTGAAAAAGTACTTTCTTGCAAAGGTACTTAATTGAAAACTTACTTAATTGAAAAAGTACTTTCTTGAAAAGATACTTAATTGTTAAAGAACTTTCTTGAAAAGGTACTTAATTGAAAAACTACTTAATTGAAAACTAACTTAATTGTAAAAGTATTTAATTGAAAACTTACTAGTACTGAAAAAGGACTTTTTTGAAAAGGTCTTAATTGAAAAAGTACTTAATTGAAAACTTACTAGAATTGAAAAAGGACTTTCTTGAAAAGGTACTTCATTGAAAAAATACTTTCTTGACAAAATTACTTAATTCAAAAGATACTCTATCTAAAAGATACTTTATTGAAAATGTACTTTATTAAATAAGTTTTGTATTGAATAGGTACCGCATTCAAAATGTACTTTATTGAAAAATTTATTTATTGAAAAGATTATTTATTGAAACGATTTTTTATTCAAAAGATACTTTATTGAAACAGTACTTTCTTGAAAAGGCAATTTATTTGATAAGCACTTTCTTGAAAATATATTTTATTGAAAAACTAATTTAGTGCAATGTTGTTTATTAAAAAAGTACTTTATCGACAAAATACTTTCGTGACAGGTATTTCATTGGCAAAGTACTTTTTTGAAAAGGTACTTTACTGAAAATGTACTTTATTAAAAAAGTACGTTAGCCAAAAAGTGATTTATTCAAAAGGTACTTTGTTAAAAGAAACTTAACTAAAATAGTACTTTATTGAAATCTATTGTTTGAGGGTAATTTTTTAAAAGGTATTTTTTTACTATTATGTTAAAAATGTACTTGATTGAAACACAAAGTATATTTTTAAAATATACTTTCTTAAAAAGGTACTCGTACTTTATTGCAAAGTTAATTTACTGTAAAGGTTCTTTTATGAAAATTACTCTATTGAAAAAGTATTTCAGTGACAGATACTTCTTGTCAATGAAAAGGTACTTTATTGAAAGCCTACTTTGCTAAAAAAGACTTTACTGAAATGGTACTTTATTGAAAAGGCAAGGTGTACTTTTTTTTACATTAAAGAAAATAATTTTTTGAAAAAGTACTTTTATGACAGGTACTTAATTGAAAAAGAGTCACTTTTAAAAAGTAGTTTTTTTTGCAAAAATTACTTTAATCAAAATCAAAATTTTGTTTTTAAATAATTTTCCTTAAAAGTTAATCACAATGGACCCAATTGGGTTTTTGAGTGGAGGTGCGGTATAGCACCACCCTTCATAACCTTCCCCAAAAGTTTAAAATTATCAAATATTTTAAACCTTTTGTAGTTTTTTCAAACGATTTAAAATTATTTTTACTAGAAAGAAGAAGGTAGTAATTTTTCAAAAAACTTTTTTTGAACTTTTTTGTGAAGAATGTCATACCCAGGAGGAGCATTTAAATTCTTCAAAAGAATAATAATAATAATAAGATAATAAGAATAATTCCTTTCTTACAAGAACGCCAAATAACATATCTCTTATAAAATATCGTTATACTCGTATTAAAAAATACAAGCTAACTAACATATTACTCCCTGTTGTTAATCCTCAACGTCATCATGGTGCAAATGATCGTTTTGTGGCACTATGTTGCATGCCTCACAACAACTACAATAATAACAACCAACAATGTTTAACAACATACATACATACTTACATAACTATACGTAAAAAATTTTTATCCTTTTTTGTTGTTTTGTTTCTTTGAAATATCGTCACGTTTTAGTCATTTTATTTGGCAAGAAGAACAAAAAAATGAGAAACAAGCTAAAATACTAAAACAAAGAACTAATAGATACGCAGGGCTTTGTTATCTCAAGGAATTTTATTGGACACGCTCAAGTTTAGAGAGCGAGTGGAAGGAAAAGAAAAAACGAATCACATTTTGATGTTATTCACTGCAAAGTTGAAGCTGCTCTGGCTTAATAGTAGAGATGTTTAAAGAGTTAAAAATCAATTTGACGGGATTAGTTAGACAATGGATGGATGGAAGAATGTTAATAATTGTAGAAAACAACATTTCCTTTTGTTCCAACGTACAAAAACTAATAGTATCTATGGCTAGAAGTTGTTTTCATTTTATTTTTTTCTTCAATAAAATAGCAAAAAGTTTATTCCGCGTAACCGGTATTATTGGAGTCGTAATTTTATTTGCCGGGTTGCCAGGAATTAATCAATCAAATAACAGATTTGACGAGTGATAACTTTGAAAATTATGGGCTAAAAGTTCAAATTATTGTTAATAATACTTTAATGAAAGTTATTATAATAAAGCTTAGACTTTTATCTATAATTAGAAAAAAAGAAACATAAAAGCTTACATGTATAATTGCAGCATAATGAACTCTCATTAAAAACGGGAGTTGCTACTTGAGGAATGTCTTCTTAACTTCAAAAGAAAGTTGCTGTATGAGTTTCTTTTAAAAGTACACAGAGCAACCGACCAGAAACTTAAATGCTTTTCTTTGAGTTGCAGGCAAATTTTTCCTTTTCGTTTCTTTCAGTGTACTTTGAGTTTGATGATGAAATTTTCTCTTGATATGTACGTTTTTTTAGATTTTGGCGAATTTTTTCTAAGTGTTATTTATTTATTATTTTCTTTTTTTTTTGTAAGTTATATCCAGGGAAACCGCAAATATGCAATTGCATGTTTTTTCTTGTATAACTGATGAATGCGGAGATAAGATATTTACCTCTTTCAGAACTTTTTATGAACTTTGGCATCGATTTGTTGGTGCATATTTTTGCATATTTTATCCTTTAAGGCATATTTTTAGCATGTTTCCGATTTTTTAGAGCATATTTGACGCATTTAGGGCATATTTTGACATTTTATAGAATCTTTATTTGATTTTAATATGCTTACAAGCCATTTATCGGTTGGTCAAAATTTTTAATTTTATTTTTCGCCATCTTAATCTCATTTACAATGTTTTATGCATATGTGACGCGCAAAATAGAAAGGGACCTAAGGGTAAAAACCGGTTTTGCTCAGGAGAGCTATTTTAAAGATTTAAATACGTGTATCTTTGGTGTATCATCACTGAACGTGTTGGTATTGGTCTCATTTGAAAGCGACACATCTCATGACATCAGGAACGTGTTGGTCGTCCCTACCTCTTGTTTTGTTTAGTTGGTTTTTATTGTTTTCTACCTATCGCGCTGTTTCCATGAGTTTGATATCAATTTTGCTCGCGTTTTTTCGAATCCAGGTTTATTTTCTGAAATTATTAATTGTGAATTATAATAAATACTCATTTATAATTCTTTTAAATCGTGAATATCACTCTGTTTGTACGAAAATTTTTTTACATAACCTTAGAATCGTCGACTTCAATTTCATAAAACGCGCATATCTCTGGGAGGGAAAACTTTTATCGGTCTCATTCGATGCTCAGATGTTGTCCACATAAAAAAAAGTGAAAATTGATTTTTTTTACCCTTAGGTCCCTTTCTCTATGCGCTGTCACATATATAGATGAATTTAACTAGCAGAGACATAACTTCAAATTTCTAACATAACATTTTAAGCACATAACAGAGCACTGTTAGCTACTTAACAGTAGTCGGTAGATGGATCAGGACTCCAACCAACTTCTTGGCACTGTAACAAGATAGATAATTTTTTTTTTTTGAAAAATTGCTCTAAAAGCTATATTAAGCAACTATTTTCCATATTTCACCAAAATGATCAATAATCGTCCCAGGAAATTTCACAAAAAATCATATATTTCTAAATCGTTTATTATTTCAATTTGCAAAATTATTTGTGAAACATAACCAATTAGGTCACATCTAGCACCTTTAGGACTACCACACTTACACACATATGTATATTTATATTGCAGTATGTGTGCTATTCCATGATGACCACTAGTCTTCTCAAGGGAATTATGTTTTCTTTAATCTAATTTATTTGGCTCTACCCGACATATTTCTTACTTTTAATTTAATTTCATAAAATACCTTTTAGAGCAATTTTTAAAAAAAGAAAGTATCTATCTCGTTCCAGTTTGAAAAAGTTTGGCCTCCCAATGCATTTAGCGACTACTGTTAAATAGCTAACATTGCTCTGTTATGTGCTTAAAATACTATGTTAGAAATTTTGGTTTATATCTCTGCTAATTTAATTCGAATTTATCTTCACGCACATTATCTTTTTTTAAATTTCCATTTTGAATTTAGAACAGTACCATGCAAAATAGGACTCGCAAGCTTATTTTCGTATTTACGGCCTGGCCCACGATGTCGACAGCAAACGTTCGATCGACAACTTGTATTGAAACAAGAAAATTTTTTAGTTACCTTTATTATTATTGTTCGAACTTCATTTGTTTCTATATTCATGGTTTGATTAGGCTAAAGTTCATATCGCCTTTTAAGCCAAATCACATATTATTGAACAAATAACACCAAAATTAATTGTAAATATTCTGACAAACACTTGGTAGAACGGAACAACTGGTCGTTCTCGAAGGTCACTACAACTTCATCATCAGCGTTCCTTTGTATTTGGTCCACTGTTTGAGTTGTCAGTTGATATAGATTTCTGCTCCATATACACAGTCTTTATTGCAAATGGAACTTTGGTGTTATTTATTCATTAATAATTATCATCTAATTTGGCTTACAAAGCAATACGAACTTTAGCCTATTCAAATCATGAATAAAGAAAAATTTGTTGTGTTTTTTGTTTGTTTTAAATATAAGTAATCCAACGTTACCTATCGACATCGTGGGTCAGGCTGTTACTCTCACACTTACGTGTCATACGCATTGATTTAAGTGAACCAAAAAAAAAAAGATAGTTGCTTAGGACACCCGGTTATAGCTATGCTGCTTAGCTATATAAAAAAAAAAACTTAATGTGTTAAATAGCAATGCAATATAATTATATTATTATTAAATATTTCAAAACGTTTCCATTTATTTCCCATTATTTTTTAAAACTTGCTTGTGCTCATGTGCAAAAAAACTACAAAAAAAAATTGAGCAATCCTTCTCATTGTTTTTGTTTTGTTTTTGATTCACTCACTTCAAAAAGCGAAACAAAATAAAATCAAACAATTTGTTTCGTTTTTTTTTTTCGTACTCTGTACCCCGTTTCTGTAACTTGTGAGAAGTTCTCGCATCGAGAAAAATTAAACAATTCTATTGGTTGTCCTATTTTACACAGGGTTACTCACATAAAAACTTATATAAGCTCACAAAAAATATTAGCAAATGCAGTTTTTTTCTTACTCAAAGGATGATAACAATTTTTTCGACTCGAAAAGTTCTCACATTCCTTACAGAAACGAGGCACTGGTTTCAAGTACAAGGAAATCAAAACAAAAATAATAAAAATAAATTTATAACTGTAATAGTGTCGACTATTTTTGTTACGATAATCACGTCCTAGCTCCTGTGTCGTCAAATAAATAGCATAGCTATAAAGAAAGCACTAGCACGATTACTTTAAAATTGTACGTACTCATCGCACACTAAATCACAAACTGTTGTAACTGCCAAAAAACTGTTGACACTGTACAAATGACGCAAGTATGTAACGTAAAAAGAATCTTAATGGTATTTTATATTATTCAAGAAGACTTGAGTTGCAAATGAAACTTTTGCGGTCGTTAGATTTTTGTTCAATAAAAAAACCAAATCATTTAGATAATTTCGATTTCAGACTGTTTATGATTTAGTGTGCGATATGTATTATTAAATGTTCAGTTAAAGAACTTATCACCGTAATAGTCTTGTTAAAATTAAGATAAAATCAATTTCGCCACTTTTCATTTTCTATTGTATGTACTTAGTTTTTTTGGTAAGTCAAATTAATACAAAAAAAAGAAAGCCCTCAAGGGTTATGAAATTAATTGTCGTGCTTTATACTTTCCCCCTTAGATATGTTGCATGCCTCACTGTATATGTTGAAACTTTCCAATATCAATTATGTACGTTTGTATGTAAATTCAATGCCAATGCCTCTGACAAACATTTATTTGGCTTTGAAATATTTTTGCATACACTTTCAATAGTCATTAGTCGTATATAGTGCTCTTTCAATCTTAATTTATTGCAATATTTTTAATTTGTTTCTTATGCTTCTTTTAATGATTCCAGAAAACGGTCGTAATAGCACATCAGCGTCCCTTAATAATATTACGCCTGAAGTAGCATCAAGTGGTGGCGGTGGTCGTAGTAATATTACTTTAGAAAATTCAACATCATTGCCAGTTGTTAGAGCTCATAGAAATCGTTTTGCAACATTGAGTTGCATTAGTGGCAGTGGTAGTGGCAATAGCAATGGCAATAGCAATGTCAATGGCAATGACAGCAATGGGGAAGATGGCCGCATCCATGTCGAGAACAATAACCAATTTGTTGTAAATCGACAGCGACCCTTTTTGTGTCGTACACCACCACCAAATTATCACTCATTGCCTGCAACACCACCACCATCTTATGCAACACATCAGCCATCATTGCAAGAGCTACGGCAGACAGAGCGATTACCGGAAAACTTCACTAACTACAATGTGAACAATGATGATGAACAACAACAGGAAGAACCGCCCCAGCAGCAACGGCAAAATATTACTCATCAGCCACAACAGCGGCAACAGCAACAGCAATCAGACCAACAGCAATTGCTATCTTTAAGGCATTTTCAAGCACCGGAAGCACTTGCTCAACCTCATGAAGGGGGGCATGGAGCATTAAATAGGCTAAATTTTGAAAGAAATGGTATACATGAGCCAGTTGTTGTAAATAGACGGCAAGGATTATCTAATGGAAGATGTGCCACACGAAATGTGGCAACAGTGTCACAACAAGGCCAACGGCATAATTATCAGCAGCAGCAACAACAACAACAACAACAGATACAACAAAGAAAAAGGAAACAACGTAGACGTAAACTTTATTTATTACAACAACAACAACAACAGGAACAGCAACAACAACACCAGCAGCAGCATAATCTAAACCTTGGCAATCATTCTACAGATTCCGACAGCTCCGTGAGTTTAACGGATGCCAGTGAGAGCGACAATGACATCATTTGTATTGGCAGTACCAGAGATCAAAGAAGACGTCGCCGGCAACGTTTGCTAAAATTGAGGGGTGAGTGATTAAGATAACATTTTCATTAGTTTATGATCACCATACTTGCACGTTTTCCCTTTCTTTAATTTTTCACTGAACAAAAATAATCCCTCACACACAAAGAAATACAAACTTCTTAAAAGGGTTGGTTGAAGTATTCACAGTATCTCCACAATGCCAAAGCAATTAAAGTCATTTCTGGAAACACATTATTATTGAAAATATTTTTTATTTTTTAATTTAAACGATTTTTAACTCCACGCTTCAAGAAAATGAAGTTACTGATTTCACCCGGATTTTAAATAAATTCAGCAAAGTGCGACTTTAACTCGCACACAAAAAAGTTCCATACGGACTCTGCACTACTACTCATATAATAACCTTAGCCTATATGAGCGAATATCTAACCTGATGTAGACCTTTAAAAAAATTAAGTTTTTGCAATTTTTTTAGTTTTAAAATTTTTTCGTTTTTGGATTTTTTTCGGATTTTGTAGTTTTTTTTAAGTTTTGGCGATTTTTTTTCATTTTGGCGATTTTTTTTTTGGTTTTTGACAGTTTATTTTAGTTTTAGCGATTTTTTTAGTTTTGGTGCTTTTTCTTAGCCTTGGCACTTTTTTGGAATTTTTTTCGGACTTTGTAGTTTTTTTTTTTAGTTTTGGCGATTTTTTTCATTTTGGCGATTTTTTTTTTTGGTTTTTGACAGTTTATTTTAGTTTTAGCGATTTTTTTAGTTTTGGTGCTTTTTCTTAGTTTTGGCGATTTTTTCGTTTTTTGGCGATTTTTTCGTTATGGCGATTTTTGTATTTTGGGATATGCTAGTTTTAGTTTTGAAGAGTTTGCCTCATACGGTTTCGAAGATACGGCAAGTTATCAAAACTACATTAACTGATAGAATACCCTTTAATTTTGAGTTTTTTTAAATTTCTGTGTTAATTGTTGTAGTCGGCATAAAAATACACTAGATTTTGCAAAATTTCAAGTCTCTATATATAATTGTTTGTATATTACATAAGGTCTGTTCATTTACTTTCCCAGCAGAAAGTACTAGCAACGAAAGAGTAAGGCAAAAATATACAAAATTACTCTCCCAAATTTGAAAAAGTAAATGAACGCTTTTAGAGTCTGAACACAATGTAACGATAATTTATTGCGTTGCGGTTTGTCATACGATTTTGAAGTAAAAAACCGCAGTGCGGAACGGTATAAAATTAAAATATATTTTATTTTCTCTGCGGACTTTCTTATTCTCTCAATTTTTGACTCTCTTTCTCTTTCTGACGTTGCCATAGTGTTTGAATAATTGGCGGTGTTCACAACATTATTGTGAACAAAAAAATGATTTTGAAGTTCAAAAACTTTTGTCTTAAAATATAAAAGTTTAAAAAATATATCAAATATATCTGCCAATGTATAAAATGTTAATAATTTCTTGTTTTTAGTTACTGCCATTACAAAATATTATATATCTTATATATATATACATATGGATATATGTTCCCGTCATTCCTATAAGGAGCATAGGTAATCCATTACAAAATATTAAACAAATAGTAAATTTTTTAGAAAATTTTATAAAAATGTATCCACAAAAAAATTAATAGAAATTTAAACAAACTCTGACAAGTATTGCCGCAGCCGTCTTCCGTTGTATTATGTTTATTGTTTTCTCCCGCAACGAGAAATCGCACAGCACCGCAAACATTGTGTTTAGACTCTTACTTGTAAAAACTTGCAAAAAAATTTTATTCATATCAGAACCATGGATGGAAATCATGATACAATTGTACTTTTTCTCATGTATTTTGTTTGATAATATGTTAAATTGCAAATTTTTTTTAGAAATAGACATTTAATATGAAAGTTATTACACAGTTTCATGTATTTTTACTATTTTTATGCATTTTTCATAGGTTTTTAATTTTATTCATTAACAAACACAAAAATTCCAATTTCCATCTCTGATCATATATTTATGAGAAACAAACAAAATTCTTTCACATTAAAATTTAATTTATGTGGCTTGATGAAAGGAAAACAATAAATTAAGGAAACATGCTTTCTTTTTGCATACATGTTCTTTTAACAGAGAAATGCAAATTTTTCAGTTTTCATTTTTTTAAATAATTAATTTGACAACAAAACTCACAACAGGTGGTTGGATAATTCTAACAAGTGAAAATTTTACTAGTAATAATTTTTAAGAATTTTTTTCTCTCTTTTGACGCTTTCCCCTTGCAAACTTTTTGAGTTAATGAACACTTTCCAGTAACAATTGTTACAAATTCGTAAAAATTTTTAGTAAATGAACAAACCTATTATGATTTCAACATGTTTCGTTGCTCGCTTTAAAACACCTTTTAATTTGTTATAGCGCCCAAAGTTTTACATATTCTGTAAAAATTACTGGTCCGTAACTCTTAAGGTTCTCGAGAAAACAGCCTGCGAGAGACAGACAGTGAAAACAAAAGGATTCCTTCTTCTCTCCTTTGGTGTACTGCACCCTAAAAACTAGAGCTTTCATCAGATCTCGACCTTTTTAAACCATGAGCATCTCTATTCTGACTACGAGTATTTGACGATGACGACCGTATGGGCTTACATATCGTTACCTTAATGTAGAATGGCCCTAACTCGTTATTTTTTTTTAACTCGAGATTTTTGCATTTTTCGATATATTAGATGTTCCTCTATCGAAAAATACAAAAAAGTGGATTTGAAAAAAGTAATAAGTTAGGGCCTTTCTATATTAAGGTAGCGATATGTATGTATGTGTTTGCCAGAGTATGTATGTAAACCAGCTACGTCCAAACACGCATACACTGATACATATTTGCATTTGAGGTAAACAGCTTTGAAAGCTCTTAAATTTGTTCTTGTTTCTTTGCAAAGTAAGAGCAAGCATTGGTGTCTGCTGTATTGTTGTTGTGGATGTTGTACTCTCGTCGGTGTGAAAGCACAAAAATTACTTTATAAAAGTTTGCACATTGTGCATATGGCTTGGACGTAGCTGATGTAAACATTCATAACTTAAGAATGTCTTAACTAATCGGAACAAAATTTAAAAATATTACATTTTTTCTCTACTGGAAATTCATTAACACATATTTTACATCTAAAATCGTTTCGTGTTTTTCGTGTCAATCTTGCTCAACACGAAAAAACCCGAACACGAACGAAATCAGATTTTTTGACCTAAACAGTTTCCAATCATGCAGGATTCTATAAAATTTTCTATTAGTTATGTATAGAACTGTTTAACTTAATAAATAGTTGCGTGTCTGAATCAAACAGTTTTACATTAGTAATTATTGGTTACGCTTTTTTGGGCACATGTCACACATGAAATGCCATGTAAACTCAGCCTAAACATACAAAAACATTCACAGTTTGTATGAAAGAACTACATATCGTTACCTTAATATAGAAAGGCCCTAACTCATAATTTTTTTTTTGAAATCGAGTTTTTTGTATATTTCGATAGAAGAACATCTAATGTGTCGATTTTTCAAACCGCTGTGAAAAAGTAACAGGCATGAAAATATCGCACATCCCTACTTCCTATCTTTAAATTCAAATGAAACAAAGTGTGTGTGAGATGATTCTCACGCGCATAAATCAGGGTAAATTCGATCGAAGACATAGGTTATCTTGGCCTCAAGGAAACCTCACAAGAAAAAATCTAACGTGGTCAAATTGCAGTTCACATTACCCCCACTTGAAATAACCAGTTACTCAAATCGCTCGTGCAGGTTGTCCAATGTATCATGTCCTTGAAAAAAAAAACATATTGTTGGTATCCTTATCATCCAATTTTAGCCAACAGAAGTTAGTAGTCATCGACCTTTACCAACACGCACCCCCCCCCCCCACTCGCGGTGATGGCCAACGTAATTCTGAATTAAATGTGAACCGATGACGCCGCCAGCCGAACATGCACACCAAACTTTTAACTTTTTCAGAATACATTGAACGCTCTTAGATCTCATGTAGATTCCAGAATACATTGAACGCTCTTAGATCTCATGTAGATTGGTATCGTACCATTTTGATAAAAAAAAATTATCACTTGGTCCTCTTTCACACACGTCAAGTTTACCTGATCAGTTTTTGTTCAATTTTCTTTTGAACCTGCATTTGCGTTCATACACACCGTCAAGTTTGTTTCATCAAGTTTCATCAATCTGCGTTGTCGTAGAATATTGCGAATGACAAAAGAAAACGAAAACGGTCAAGTATGTACCCCTCTTCATTCTCTTTTCCCCTCCCTCCTAAAAACTGAAGACTTGACGAGTCAGACCTGATGTGTGTGAAAGGGGACTTGCACATGTTGTTGAATGCTCTATCCGTCTATGTGATTAAGCACAACAAACTAAAATGACAGCCAATTCGATAGATGTGCATAGCTTTAACAATATGGCCGCCATCAACTGTCAAAGTTTAGAAGTCCCTATTGAAATTAGGGTTTGAATACCGAAAAACAAAAAGCAATCTCTAAATACACATTTTCACAAGTTTTCTCACCCAAAGGATTATCAAAACCAAAGTTTTGCTCGCAATAAAATTCAATGCGAATTTAATACGAATTTGACACATGATACTCACATGTTCGATAGTCAATGAACCAAAGAACCAAACTTGTTTCCGTTATTATAAAACTTTAGTTAGTTTCGATCATATTGCTCATTTCTTAAACGGAAGTTTTATGGATTTTATGAATTTAAAGTAGAACCATAAGCCGTTCAACAGAATAAAATGCCTGGAAAGTTGTCGTTGCGCAAATAAGTGCAGTAAATGGTGTAGCAAACTCTAGCTTTCGAAATGGACGCAGGTATTGCATGAGAAATATTTTCTGAGGATCTTGACTCTTCGACCTCTTCCAGGCAAAGATATACGCCATAAACGAAGCTGCTAAAAGAATTAAAATACTAATCTTAAGGAGCAATGCTATCTTCATTTTTGTAGACACTTTGGTCGCAATTAGAGCGCTTGATTCGTGGCATGCATTAAGTCCCTGATCCTGCTTAGATGAAATCAATAAGGGTGGCGATAGCTGAAGTAGTTAGCGTGTTGACTACCAAAACCGAAGGTTCTGGGTTCGAGCCCGGTCACCGACATTAACGTCCCTTTGTATCAGGTGTTGAAGGCTTGGTCACTGGTCACTGAACTAACCGACTTCAGCGGCTACCAATGTAACATCAGATCGCCCTTCTTCGTCGGTATTGTGTAGCAGAATCATTGACTAAGTACAATAACCAATAGAATGGCTCCTAAACACAGCTTTGGAAAGTCAATGAGCCTCATTGACATCAGAGGCGCTGCATCTCTGCCTTAAAAATAAAAAATAAAAACTTCAAAAAGCAAAGTTGTAAAATAATGAAGATTTGCTCTTTCTCTTCCTTCACCACCTGTAGTAGTATACATTTATTGCCTGAGTGTTACTTCTCAGAATAGTCTGGGTAACAGGGATTGAAGTGTGGACAAACTGGCTGATAAAAGCGTGTAAGCAGGCACAGCTTTATTGGTAACAAACTCCCATACGGACTTAGATATTATAGTGCGGTTGAGTTTGCAAGTGGGATTAAAGGGCGTGCTTTGTCTCAAAATTACTACTTTAGTTCTCATTAAGTTGGACTATCTCTTGCCTTAGAGAAAAAGAAGCGGCTAGATATCTGGGAAAGCTTTTTGCAGCTATCTAGACAATCTTCTTGTAGGAAGTTGGATGTCTTAGGGAAATGTCACTAACCGATATGTCGGGCTTTGTGGAAAGTTCTGAGTGGCTCTCGAGATCTATAACCTCCAGGACTTCCCAGAGATTTTAAATGTCCACCAAGTGCTCTTTTTTAACCCAAAGGGCCATTTACATATTACGAAACGCTATTTACGTAGTTTTTATAACTCCCCCCCCCCCCCCCCTTACCACTAAGTAACGATTTTTACAAAATTTCCAGTAAGAAATATTTAACCATAAGAAATATTCAACCCAACCCCCTTCCCCCCCCACCCCTTCCACACGGAGCATTACGTGATATGCGATCAGCCCCTAATTGAATTTATTCTCTACCCAAGGAATTGACATAAGCCCAATTTCATAAAAACATTATTGATTGCCACTCTAAATCAAATATCGCTCATGCCGAACTATAACCAACTCCTTATATGTACGCAGTAACAACAAGTTCCTTTGCACATACACAATTGTAAATACACACAAATACAAATACACAAATAATTTTACTCCCTGGCAAGCGCTGCTCTAAACTTACTAATACATATTTATTTTAAGTTGCACCTAACCTTGCTAAGCTCTAACAAAAAAGCTGTTCCCTAATCTCACATTTTATTCACGCTTCCACATCCTTATAAAATATCAAGAGTCCATATATGTAAATATCTCTCCCAATTGCAGACGCATATTGCCCAGACCTGTTAAATGCTTGTTCACTGATTTTACTTCAACAACAGACAAGTGATTCTACAGTTGGTAGCTTTACCGATACCCCGCCGCCGCCCCCAGAAGAATACATCAACGATTCAACGGACTACGTAGAATTTCGAGAACTTCATCAAGGCAACCGTCGACGAAATGGTGAACAGTTGTATCAAAGCGAAACAGAGACGCACGCATCACACAACAATAGACTGAATGGAGCTGGTGGGTTGGAAAGAGCGCAAGAAGAGAGAGAAGACGAAGAAAACCAAAGATTATACTATAATAACAGACAGGAAATGGGTCAAAATTTAAGCATACGAAGGCCAAGAATATCACTAACCTGGGTACTTAGAGAACAATCGCAAAATCAACAACAAGACCAACAACAACAAAAGCAGCAGCAGCAGCAAAACGAATCACAACAAACAACCAAAAGCAAGGAAGAGAAATCCATCAAAGAAGAGAAGAAAGAGAGTATACTCGACTTAAATAATGTTCTCAATAATAATCAAATTGTAAATAATCATGTCAGCAAATTGGACCAGAGGACTACGTGTCTAGAAAAGAAAAAATATCGTTTAAAGCATATACCGGGCAGCAACGAACCCCTCAATGGCTATGCCACCACACCTACGGGCTACACCAACACACCCAACGCCTTGGGTTCACAAAAATTCTTTAGTAATCAAAATTTGCGGGAATATCACAAGGATGAGGTCAATTGCAAGCCCGCCTCAAAGGATTTGCTATTTGTGTGCACACCTCAAAGAGCACCGGAAAGTTTCAGTAGCTCCAGCATGGACGTTTTGGCTTTGGCTAAAAAACGCAATGAAATACGCAAGAAATTGGCCTCCAAAATGGGTCACTTTCGCTCCGAAGCACAAACACCCCGATTAGTGAATAGCATTACTAGCAACGTGCAATTGAAGAAGGACCCAAAGTCCTCTCTCAAATCAGGATCATATTCCGAACCTAGTCTTATAGCTGCCTCTGAGGGCAATTCGCGAAGACATCGTCATCGCAAGCGCAGAGAACGAAATCGTGGCCAAAAGTTTGGTTACGAAATCAAAAATGTCGATGAATTCTTAAACAAATGCTCACTGGCCTCGCCGGGCAATATACCCATGGTCTTATCTACCTCATGCATACTGTATCAAACAAGGCCTGGAGGCTACCAAACCGAATTAACTCTGCCTTTGGGAATGGTGGTTAATGCAGTATTTAAAAATCAAAACTGGCTGTATGTACAAACACCGCACGCTGAAGAGGGTTACGTTAACTACAGCACTTGCTTGCCGCTGGGGATTTTACCACCAGAAGCCCGTAAGGAGTCCTCCAATCACACAAAGCCCACACCCTGCTGGGAAACTAATGGCGACATCTTTCCCAAACCTTGCGGCAATATGACGGACTCCGAAAAGGAAATTCACTTAAGAGTTGGTTCACGCAGTGAAGGTGCGCGCACTCCACACTTGAAAAATCCAACCACCACAGATAATGACACTGCCACTGTTATATCAGTGAAAACGGAAAACACCGATTGCCTCAATGGCAATGCCAACACCTCGTCAATATATGGCGGCGAACAGCAGGTAGACAAATTGTATTTGAGGGCAGCATCTCAACCCAAACTCAACGAGAAGACTTCATATGCACAATTGAAAATTATACGTAATCATTCATCGGCCAAGTCTCAATCGTCAGCACACACAAATGATGAATATGTTACATTAAAGCAGCAGCAACAAAAACAACATCATCACCATCATCATCAGAACCACCAACAGCAGCAGCCACACCAAATTAAACAAAAACATGTACATACCAGCCAACCCATACAGAAAACTTACATTACACGCACTTTCATCACTAACGGCCATAATGGCCAACATTTGCATCCGAAAGATATGAAAACAAATCTTCAAGAGCAACAACAACAACAGCAGCAGCACCAACTACTACAAACAACTAATTGCAACCTTAAAAGTTCGAACTCAATAACAATGCTACATCAACATCAACAACAACAACAGCAGCAACCACAACAGCAGATTCAAAATAATACCTCAGCAACCATAACAGTTACATCGCATCCAGTCAATAAGCATCAACTTCAAACTTTTCAACAACGGCAGCAAAATCAAGCCCAAACATTATTACAAAATAATCATCAAGTGCAGCAGCAGCAACAAGCACAACAACAACCACAAATGCAACAACAGCATACTTTTGTCGCCCCACGTTCCGTATTGAATGCCATACGACGTTCCACAGCCCACTGTGGCCAACGTCAGACCCTGGTGGCCATAACAACAGATTATGCAACGGATGCCTTGACGCTGCGCAAAGGTGATATTGTAACATTGTGTGAGTGCCGCGAAACCAAAGATCACCGTCAATGGTTTTGTGTGAGAACACGTGATGGTCGCCAGGGTTATATACCAGCTGAGGTGGCAGGGCATGGTTACTTGTAATTAAATTAAACTTGGAAATCAATCTATTGAAGAAAAAAAAACATGCGATATTGATTCTTAAAGTGGGATAAAAATGTCTTTGTTTGTTGCAGTTCCTTAGCGAAACGTGGGGCAAATGCATCACCATACAGCATAGGATACATTCGAAAATGCAGCTCTGCAGAATATTCGGTACAAAAGCGTTCCAGACTAATCATATCATAAAGTACTGTGATGCATTTAGGAACAGTCACGTATGTAAATGCTTCACAGGAACCCAATGCTCTCCAATAGTGCACCAAGTCAAAGATCATTTTAGCAATTTGGCTTTACTCAATTAAGTCCGCTTTTCTTTTTTTTATTTTAACTCTTAATCAGCAATCGAAATTGAAAAACTCTGGAAATCTTCGAAATTTCGAAAATGTCTTATACTCTTGGTTATGAAAAATTAAAAGGTTTCCTATGGGTCCTTATTTGGGATAACAACATATCGTGACTTAACCGCCAAAAAAGCTTAAGCGACATACTTTTCGAACTTGATTTTTTGACCAAAATCGATTATTCGCTATTGTAAGCAATCGATTTACGTCAAAAAAAAACGAGTTCCAAAAAAGGTGTCAGTCTAGCTTGTCTAACATGACAATTTATTGTGATTTCGAAAGTTTAATATCAAATTCGAATTTTCGAAAATGGAATCTTGTTTCTGTTTCCGAAACCTTAAGTAGATTTTTTTTTTATCGAAACTTAAAAGGCTAATTATTAGTATACTAATATCTAAATCATGAGTGTTCGATTCACTACAAAAGGTCTTATTTAAAGGGTGTTTTTTATAGAGTGACACAAGTTTAAACCATATTTTTAATATCAATGAAACTGCCTTTATTGGAAAGAAAATTTTATGAAATCAATGTTTAAATATGATTTCGGCCAGAAGGCGCAATCTGGAACAGCAATTTTCAACAACTTTTCCCAGCATTTGCGGCCATATTTCGCCGATAACTCTGCTCATGTTGATTTCCAGGGGGTCTACTTTGTAATTCGAAACGAAAGAAAATACTTTCGAACTTGTATGATAATTACATGCAAATTCGAAAGCATTTTCTTTCGTTTCGAATTGCAGAGTAGACCCCCAGGTGTTCAATTGTTTGTGGTTTATCGACGTAGACAAGTGACTTAACATAACTCTAAAAAAAATAGTCCAATGGGGTTAAATCACACGATCTTGGTGACCAATTAATTGGGCCATTACGTGAAATTATTTTTTCATCAAAAGTTTTTTTTTAGTAAATCAATTGTAGCGCCCGCTGTGTGGTATGTGGCTTCGTCGTGTTGGAACCACATATCAGCAAAATTAATGCCACGTAATTGAGGCACGAAAAAATTTCGAATCATCTTCCTATACCGTTCACCATTGTCAGTAACATTCTGACCATCATCCTTTTTAAGAACATATGGGCCAATGACTCCGCCAGCCTATAAAGCGCACCAAACAGTAATTTTATGTGGTTGTAATGGTGTTTCGACAAAAGCTTGTGGATTCTCCTCTCTCCAAATGCCACAATTCGGCTTATTTACGCACCCGTTCAAACAGAAATAGGCTTCGTAGAAAAATTAAATTTTGAAATTTTTTCAAAATTTCAACAATTTTAACGTTTTGCTCTGGTGTAAGTCGATTCATAATGAAATTGCAAAGCAAACTAAACAAGAAGCAATTATCAGCTGTTAAATGGGTGCTTGATGCCAACTCAAAGTTTTGACACTGTAAAAACACGTGCTCTGTGTATGTTCGAATTTCGAACAATTTCCACCAAAAGATTTTAGAAGTTGAATTGAAAATAATTTTTAACTTCGCTATATAATTCATATATACATACATATATGTATAATTATATGATTAGCCAGAAAAAGTTTTCAAAATAGAGATTTCAAAGTTTCGGAAAATTTTTAGAATTTTTTTTTATTTCATACACAAATTATGTGACAATATGAAAGGAAGTTAATAAAATAGTGCAATTTTCTAATAATATTGTTGTATTTTTGTCCTACAAAGTTTAGTTAGAAGTTCCAATAAATTTAAAATAAATATTTTTGTAATTTTTAATTTTTCACTCGCCCTATTAGTTACGAAATTGAGCTAAAAATTAAAAAATGTCTGATTAAAATTTTTCATGCAAAATTTTTCTAAAATGGATTTTAAATTCATTTTATTTTTTTCTATAAATATGGGGGCAAAAGTTTAATGAAAATATTTATTGCAATATTTTATTTTTATTTAACGCGTGTCAAAATGAAAACGATTGACAATGATGTTCTGCTTAACGATAGTAAAAGCATATGGCGGGTAAAAAACTGAAATTTTTAGTACTTATCGAGCCATAACCACCAGAAAAGCTTAACCGACACATTTTTGGGACTCGTTTTTTTTTAACGAAAATCAATAATATACAATCGCAAATAATCGGGTTTGGTCAAAAAATTAAGTTGGAAAATTATGTCGCTTAAGCTTTTATGGACCGATATGTTTTTCGGCACCAGAATATCTCCAGATAACGATACGAAACAAGCTATTATGGGTTTGTTGTTGGTTTATTAGCATTTAAATAATTCTTTCTGCAAAAAAAAACCGACTTCAATGCAAAGATCTGATAGAAGAAGACAAGAAGAAGTACATAAGATATAAAATTAAATTTTAATGGGCGTACCTCCGCCCATTTTTTAAATGCAAGATTGTGTGTGTTTTCAGGGGTTAGGGTGTGTGTTAAGTTTTGTAAAAATCGGTAAAGTAAAACCACGTAAAATAAAGTATTAAATTTTAATGGGCGTGACTCCGCCCATTTTTTAAATAAAAGATTTTGTCTATTTAAGAGCTCGATTTTAGTGGTAAATTTCGTAAAAACCAGTTAAGTGGAAGCGCGTGAAATATTATAATAAATTGTAATGGGCGTAACTGCGCCCATTTTTTTAACATTAAAATTGTGTAATTAGAAGAACCACAGGTGTTTTATATTAAAAAATGTGGGCGTGACCCCGCCTACTTTTTTTACAATAGGACCAATGGGAAGCTATATCCTCTCAGACAACATCGGTGTAAAATGTACCGAGTTATGAAGTAACACACCTAACCAAAAAAAAATAGAGACAAATTGTTAACCTCCTCCTTTTTTTGCAGTCGGTTAAAAAGCATTGGTGTTTTGTAAACTTTTTTTGAATTATAGTTGAAGTCTACTGAGTGTAGAGTGTTGAGCTTAACATGTAAACTGCTGCTGAAAATAAAATACAAATTTATCAAAATGAATATCAAAACATTTTCTATTTTATGCCCGCCCTTACAAAAAGTTTTAACACATTAGTTACCGAAAACTAATCGAAATTAAAAACTTTTTCAACAAATAAACGACATACTTTCAATTTTTTGTCCTTATAGTTTACAATTTACGTTTTGCAAAAAAAAAAACTTAACCAAAAACTATAAAGCGGACAGAATGTAACTGAAAGGAAATCGAATTATAAATCGAATAAAATAATATGTAACTTGTTCAAAAATTAGTTTGTAGTCTTTTGTTTTTAAATGTTATTTTGCAAAGCAAACGAGTCGCTTAGTATTTAGTACCATTTTTAGTATTTAAGTAAAATTTAGAACAACTCATCTATAATTATATAATTTTTAAATATAATTATATAATTTTTAAATATGTATTTATGTTTAACATAATTCAATTCAATTTGTTACCTCACACAAAGGGTACTTAATAAAGACGTACATAAAATATTAATTATAAAAAAAAACAATTAAGTCATTATTAAATTTAAATTAAATAAAAAATAAAAAATAAACATTTGTAAAAACTAGAAGAGTTTCAGTTTTCATCTCAATTGAAAGGTATGTATTCAAAAATAATAATAATTTCAATTAATTTAGTTGAAATAATAAATTTTAAAATTTAAAACAATTATTTTTGAAGCAAATGCGGAAACAAAGCTGCCACCCACCAGCACACTCATGATGTGAAGCCATGTTGTATTTCCTTATTGTTGTAAAATAACTTATTGTTATTGTGAATTATATCTTATGTTGTGAATTATATTGTAGTTTTCTTCTTCTTATTTTCGTTGAATTTGTTACATGTGTAATATTTTTATTAAACAATAAAATAAAATAATACATACTTGGCATGTGATACATACATATATTTCTTATTCAAATAATGAGCTACACTTTAGTAATATTTTTACGTGATCGTATCTTGAGAAAATCATTAGCTTGAATGAAAAACCCTAGTGACTAGCAGCACAATGGGACCAATCAGTGATCTAGTTTCTCATGAAACTGGCAGACTGTAAAACCTAACGTAACTAATAAAAAATTTAAATCTATAAATTAAAATTTTAGAGATACTCTGTACTTGATATTATCAGATTTCTATTTTTTGATCTAATACCATAATGGGCCTAATTACGAGTGTCGTATTTCGACTACGACTACGACGATTTTGTAATAGATTAAAGAAAAAATGTTTCAATGCTCTTTAGTCTAATACAAAATAGTTGTAGTCGAAGTCGTGTGTACATTATGGCATTTTGTGACATCGCAATAGTGTGTGCTAGTGGCACATAGTTTGTCATTCCCGATATTTTTCGTTGTCTGGCATTGCTTTCCATATAAAAAAAACATAATATGAACGGCATTGCATACATTTGGAAAATGACAATACAAGAAATGACAGATGTGTACTCAGCATTCACTCGTTAAATAAAAATAAAATATTGAAATATGTATTTATTGAAAAACTTTAAAACTTTATTGAATTCTCTTAATTATGTTTAAATATTATTGTTTAACAATTTAATTTGTTTGTTTAAAACATGTTTATGTAAATACAATATTGAATTTTTCTTTTGTTTTATTTTTTTATTTAATATATAAAGTTTTAGTGTAAATATATTTTTGTAAGGTATTTTATCTCTACAATTAATTTTATTTTTATATTATTTTTAAAACTTATAACAGGAGACTTACTCACTACATATTATCAAAAATTTGGCCATCACGTTAAATAAGAAAAAAAAGTTTTGAAAACTTTTTCTTCCACACAGTTTAGGAAATGTAAAAAAAATATAATTTTTTAAAGTTATATTTATGTATTTATGCAAATTTTAAAATGTTCCAAACTCTATTCTAAAAGGTTTACGTTCTAATTTAAAGATCTTAATAAAATGTGGAAATATAGCAGGAACTACTAGTCCAGAGCTATATGTTTATCTTTACCTTAATATAGAAAGGACCTAACTCATTATTTTTTGGAATTTGAGTTTTTTGCATTTTTTGATACGTTAGATGTTTTTCTATTGAAATATACAAAAACCTCAATTTCAAAAAAAAATACGTTATTCCTCCTTATTGTGAATGGCGTCGACGACGTCACATCAAGACAACAGTAAATATTGTGATTTGGATACTCTTTATCGGCAACAATTGGATCTTATTGACAATCTCTTATTAATCTCTAAGGGCTAATTTCACCAACTCTATTTAAATGTCAATTCATATTTAAACGTCGATTTTCATGAATTTTTGTATGGAAAAATGACCCCCACTAATTTTGGAGGGCCGACTCACCTATGCCAGTAGCACACCCCCTGGAACCACCCCTGGGAGGTTCCCCATACAAACATTTGTGATTTTTTTAAATATTTGTATGGTGAACCCCCAGGGGTTGTTCCAGGGGGTGTGCCACTGGCATAGTTGGGTCGGCCCTCCAAAATTAGTGGGGGTCGGTCATACATTTTCACTCGATTGAGGAACTCTAAATGGGTCAATGTGAGATTTTTCAAAATTTGACCCTTCAAGAAAATTTGACCCTTCGGATCAAAAGTCGGGACATCAAAATACATTTTAGAGGTATGGTTCCTTCGGCAAAGTTTCTTATTTTGATCCCTAGAATACGATTTTCTTTGTAATTTGTGCGATTTTTAAATCGACCCGCTCTAATATACATACATACATATCATATAAGCACGATGTGTACTATTTATATTTTGACAAATATTTTTGTGGTAAAATATTTTAGGAAATATTCTCCATGGTTGTCAATGCAATTTTCTTGCAATTAAACCAATTTTTATCGCTGTTTTTTTCGACCCAAAAGCCTGAATTTTAAAAGCATTTAGAACATTATAATTTTCCTATGTTCGAAAATTCCAACTTATTAATTTCGAAATTTGCTAAAATAAAATAAAAAAAAAAAATTTATGGTGCAAAAATTATGAAATAAATTTTATATAATCGCAAAATCATAAGGATTTAAGTATTTTTAAGTATTAATTTTTAGCTAGGATAAGTCAAAAAGGAGGATAATCATGCCGAGATCCTTCCTCAGAAAATGCGACAAATAGAGCTATTTCAGTCTTTTTTTTTACGGACAGACAGACGTATTAAAAATATCTAGTCATATAAAACTTATAAAAAAGAAATAATAATATAATTAACTGTCTTATTCATAAAAAAAACGTTTTTGTTTTATAAATGTTTATAAGAAAAATTTTGTATGATAATCTGGTTTTATAAAGCTCTTATAAATCAAAATTATTTTTTATGAATCAGACCTTAAATATAGAAAATTTCTTGAAATAATATTCGTATTAGGTATAAATAAAATATTTTTGGCTTTCCAAGTATGATTTTTTTTCTTTCTAATAATACACGTTTTTGATAAAAAGAAAATACATTTTAAAATAATAAAAAATATATTCAATATTAGACTGTGATGCCAAATTTTTTTTCTTAAATTGATGCATCCTTTAAGAGCCTATTTCACCAACTTATTTAAATATCAATTCATATTTAAAAATAATTTTTCCGACATTTAAATATGAGTTGATATTTAAATAGAGTTGGAAAAATTGACCCTGAGTGTCTTAAAATTATTTGCGTTTGTTTTTCTTTAATTCCAAATATGGTAACAATATTAAATAACATTTTTTTATAATATTATTTTACTTTTTGTTATAAATAATAATTCCTTATTTTTTCTCACTCAAACTTACAATAAAAAAAAAATGATTTTCGAAGATCTTACGATTGATATAGATTTGAGAAAATATTATTCGGACATGTTAGGTATTCAATGTGGAATCAAAAATTTTCGGGGCTGAATAAAGTAGTTGTAGTACGCAGCAGGAAAAAATGCGAACAGAATATTGAAGCTTTCAACATGTTTTTTCTTAATATTGATTTAGGATTCAAACTATTGATTTAAATTAAACAATCTATAATTTAAATCGCAATGTCTAATTAAACAAATTATAATTTGGGGTTTTAAAAAGTTTTCGAGCACGGTGAAAAAAATGCAAATTAAAATGGACACAAGTGAACAATTCAGAAAGAAAATTTTAAATTATACAACAATAATATGTAAATTTATAAATAAAATACATATTAAATAGTGTAATGAATCCATTTTTAACTACATATTTCTCTACAAAAATATACCAAAATTAATGTTTCACATACTATATTTGATGTAATACGAGTACAATACAGAGATCTGAATGATTACCAATCAAATGGTTTAACATAAAAAAAATTAAAGACGCTAAAGCATGATTAAAATTCACGAGACTGTTAACAATTCGTCGGTTGGTTATTGGTTAGCTGCAGACATATGGTATTTTGAATATACTGTGCCGCAAGCCAATAACCAGCCGACGAATTGTTAATAAATGCATGCCACTGTTTGCAATATCTGCATATTGTTTATTATCACATCTATCGTGAATAGCAAGAGGAATTTTTGTTCCTATGAAATTTGCATTCCCCTCGAAGGGCAAAATGTTATCGTGAATCTCCCATGGAATTTTTTCGCCGCTATCATTTCCAGTGAATGTTAAAAAGGAGAGAAGATTTGTAAAGCTTAAAAATTAGTTGAAAATCAGACAAATTTAAGTTTAATGATAAGAAGTACTGAAATTTTAGGTTCGAAATTAATTTTTTAACTTTAAATTTGTGCTTTTAAATACTCTAGGTGCAGTGGAAAAAAATTCTTTCGTACAGCATCGCGGTGCACCGGAAAGAAATTTACTGAGATTCATACTCTATGAAAAAAGGTGTTGCAGGGAATTATTCACCGCTATCGTGAACAGTTTTTTCCTTAAAATATTTTCCCTTTTCCCCGAATTGCAATCATGAATAATTTTTCCCCAGAATCTGTTCCCTTTTTTGATTAGCCTTATCGTGAATAATATTCTCCACATGGATTTTTTCACTTTTCCCTTGTTTTTTTTTTTTTTTTTGTTCACTTTATTTTTGCAGGCGAACTGAAACAATATATCGCGTAATTTCATTATTAAACTTCCAGTTAATAACTTTTAATTATAAATAATTATTTTTAGGTCAATGTCAGTAAATAATTAATAACAATAATTCCGTACAACAAAATATTTAAAAATGCTGCTTTAAACTTAAAATCACTGCATTTGAAACAAAAAAATTTGTGTATTTCTCTCTATCAAACATAAATTTGTCTGATTTTCAATTAATTTTTAAGCTTTAGAAGTATTTTTCTCGTTTTTTACATTCACTGCGAATCGATAACGGGAACAAACGTTCCCTTAAGTTTCCGATATTAAATTTCCCTTCATGGGGAACAATAATTTCACATTTTATTCATTGTTAACAGTCGTAAACTTTATTTACTAAATACATATTTATAATATCGAAATTATTCGATTATATACGAAATGAATCGACTGCAAAAGTAGAGTGAACAAAAAAATGCCTGTGAAAAATATTATTCATGTTAGAGAGTTAACATTGCACAGTGGCGTGAATTAAAAAAAAAGTGGTAAAAAGTCCGCAACTTTTGAACTAGTTAACCGATTTCGATGAAACCAACTGTTTTGGAAAGTACAAGTGTTGAAATTTTTAGAAAGCATATTTTGAGGCACCCTGTTGTAAGACAGGGTAGCTCCAAACAGCCTCAAAGTGGGAAAGTGCGGGTATCGAAATTCTTTCGGAGCTTGTAACTTTTGTAAATAGGGACCGATTTCAATAATTTTTTCAGCGGGACAATCTACGTTAAGAAATAAAAATAAAACATGCTAAGAGTACCATTTTATCTCTTTCAGTTTCAAAGTTATTTGACTTGAAAATTTTATTTTTTAATTTTTGGCCCTGACTTTTTTTATTCGTTAGTACATAACTTCTTTATTACTTGGCAAAAATCAGTATGTTTTAATGTTTTTGAAAGAAAACTTCATTACAATTCATATAAAAAAAATTTTTTTTTGATATCTCAAAAATTGTAGCAAGGAATAATTTTGCAATTTGGATTTTTAAAAATTATGAAAAAATTTGGTATATTTTGTGAAAAAAGTATTCTTAATTTTTTTGGAATATTTTAAAAAATTATTAAGTATTTGATAAAAACTTTGATTGTATCTGAGAAAGGAGACATTGAGAAAGGCTGTGAAATAAATTTTGGAGATTCTTGTTGGTGCACCCTACATTCAGCATTGGTCGAAAACTAGCAATTTTTTTTCAAAAAATCCGATTTTCGGATGTGGCAAAAAAATTGCACGGTCGTTTTTGTAAATTTTTTGGTTTTTTATTATAAATAAATTTGTTGTTAGTAACCTGTAAGAAACTCTTGACATCCTACACATAAATGTAGGCAGGAGAGGAGATTTTCTAAAAATTCTTAAATTTTTCTAACACAATTTTTCCCAATAAGAAAAAAGTATTATAAAATTATAAATTGGGAATCATTTTAATTTTTATCAATAGTATACATTTAGCTTTGCAAATTGAAAAAAAAATTATTCTCCCACCTTCAATACTTTTTGAAATATTCGAAATCCAATTTTGATTAAAAATTTTAATTTTCTAAATTTTTTATTTTTGTCTAAATTATTGATCTTATTTTCTTTACTGCAAATGTTTTTTAATTTTTTCTATGTTATTACAATAGTAGATATAATTGTCTATTCAACGGTATATAATATGTATTCCTTTGCCATTATATCAGTCTTAAAATGTATACACAAATATAACACCTCAGGTAACAATTTACGTGTTTTATCTGATACTCAAACAAACCCACATTTTTTATGAACTCTTGAAGTATATTTATATACCTACAAGGACAAATAGATTGAGTTATTTATTTATTTAAAAAAAATTAGTAGTTAACATTAGAACATTAAATTACGAACATTTTTTTATGTAGCTCCTTTTTAAACGCATATAAATTCCCTAAGTTTTGAATATAATTTGACAGAGAATTCCAGACCAATACGTTTTGAATACATCAAGGAAAACAAAGAAACAACTCAAAATCTGGTTGATGGTATAAAAAATGAAATTTCTAATATGGAACCCATTGACGTTCATATATTAGGACGAGTAATAACAGTATCTTTTAGACCTTATTTAACAATGATAGATGGAAAAGTTGCAAATGCAATAACCGATACAAAATCTTATTTGATTTGTAATATATGCGGAAAGAAAGATTCCGATTTTAAGGACATTGAGAATTATACTCCAACTAATGAAGATGCCCTTAAGCTTGGAATATCACCACTTCATGCTCGGATTCGATTCATGGAGTACATTTTACATCTATCTTACGACAATAAATATCGCAGTGTACCAGAACTTCAGAACGTTCCAGTTGCAAATAATTCTGCTTTAAAACAGATACGGTTGGAAGAAAAGAAAAGAATTCAAGATGAGTTTATGAAACGTGGCTTAATCATTGACAAACCTTTATATGGCTATGGAAACTCCAATAATGGCAACACTGCCAGGCGATTTTTTGATGACCCTGAAACCACATCTTCTATAACTGGTATTAGCTTTAATCTCATAAGACGTTTCAAAATAATACTGGCCGTCATAAATAGCAAAAAGTTAATTAATAAGGACAAATTTGAAATATATGTATGTAAAAGACACTCTGATTCTAATAAATGAATTATATCCATGGAAATCAATAATTCCAACCGTACATAAAGTGCTAGCACATACAAAAGAAATAATAGAAAACAACATTCTTCCTCTGGGGGAACTAACCGAAGAAGCACAGGAAGCTAGAAATAGAGATGTTAAGCAATATCGACTTTTCAATACACGTAAATGCTCTAGAGTTGCTCAAAATAATGATTTAATACATCATTTGCTATTGTCTTCAGATCCAGTCCTACAAGGCATAAGAATGAAATGGTTGCCAAAAATAAGTATTGAAATCGAGAAGGACGATCCCGAAGCAGAGGAAATTAATAGCTTGCTAGGCCATGATGTCTCAGATTATTTTAAAGCAAATTCTTGAAGTAAAACCCAAATATAAATTAAAAACAACATATGTATGTATCCATGCACTTAGATACGAGTAATAAGGAAAATGAAACTGAACTTATTAAATATATTTTTAATACAATTATCAGAATCAAAAGGAAAAATTTAGTTGTAAGTTTTCATACTCATACATACATATGTACATTGTACATATATCTCTTGATACATAAGTATTTATATTCATACAAACAAATATCTGATATCATGGCAAAAAGTCTCTGGAATTCTCTGTCAAATTATATTCAAAACTTAGGGAATTTATATGCGTTTAAAAAGGAGCTACATAAAAAAATGTTCGTAATTTAATGTTCTAATGTTAACTACTAATTTTTTTTAAATAAATAAATAACTCAATCTATTTGTCCTTGTAGGTATATAAATATACTTCAAGAGTTCATAAAAAATGTGGGTTTGTTTGAGTATCAGATAAAACACGTAAATTGTTACCTGAGGTGTTATATTTGTGTATACATTTTAAGACTGATATAATGGCAAAGGAATACATATTATATACCGTTGAATAGACAATTATATCTACTATTGTAATAACATAGAAAAAATTAAGAAACATTTGCAGTAAAGAAAATAAGATCAATAATTTAGAAAAAAATAAAAAATGTAGAAAATTAAAATTTTTAATCAAAATTGGATTTCGAATATTTCAAAAAGTATTGATGGTAGGAGAATAATTTTTTTCCAGTTTGCAAAGCTAAATGTATACTATTGATAAAAATTAAAATGATTCCCAATTTATAATTTAATAATACTTTTTTCTTATTGGGAAAAATTGTGTTAGAAAAATTTTAGAATTTTTAGAAAATCTCCTCTCCTGCCTACATTTATGTGTAGGATGTCAAGAGTTTCTTACAGATTACTTACAACAAAATTATTTATTATAAAAAACCAAAAAATTTACAAAAATGACCGTGCAATTTTTTTGCCACATCCGAAAATCGGATTTTTTGAAAAAAAATTGCTAGTTTTCGACCAATGCTGAATGTAGGGTGCACCAACAAGAATCTCCAAAATTTATTTCACAGCCTTTCTCAATGTCTCCTTTCTCAGATACAATCAAAGTTTTTATCAAATACTTAATAATTTTTTAAAATATTCCAAAAAAATTAAGAATACTTTTTTCACAAAATATACCAAATTTTTTCATAATTTTTAAAAATCCAAATTGCAAAATTATTCCTTGCTACAATTTTTGAGATATCAAAAAAAAATTTTTTTTATATGAATTGTAATGAAGTTTTCTTTCAAAAACATTAAAACATACTGATTTTTGCCAAGTAATAAAGAAGTTATGTACTAACGAATAAAAAAAGTCAGGGCCAAAAATTAAAAAATAAATTTTTCGAGTCAAATAACTTTGAAACTGAAAGAGATAAAATGGTACTCTTAGCATGTTTTATTTTTATTTCTTAACGTAGATTGTCCCGCTGAAAAAATTATTGAAATCGGTCCCTATTTACAAAAGTTACAAGCTCCGAAAGAATTTCGATACCCGCACTTTCCCACTTTGAGGCTGTTTGGAGCTACCCTGTCTTACAACAGGGTGCCTCAAAATATGCTTTCTAAAAATTTCAACACTTGTACTTTGCAAAACAGTTGGTTTCATCGAAATCGGTTAACTAGTTCAAAAGTTGCGGACTTTTTACCACTTTTTTTTTAATTCACGCCACTGTGCATTGCAAGCAATATCATTGGAACATATTCAGCGCAATTATGAATTTTCTCGGATAGTTTTTTCCCTTCCCTATCATTTGTTCCTGGAAAATAATCCTCCTATTCTAAATAGCCCGGGAATAAGCAAATATATGAGAGAGTAAAATCAGGATCACGTGTTTAATGTTTACATATTATTCTGTACTAACACGCAAGAGTTCAGCAATAGAAATTTACTGTCTTAATAATTTTAGAAGGAAAAAAATCTTCCATTTACCTTTTATGTGAGCTTACAGGAAGCGTGCAAAATTGTGTGTTTTAGTATTTTTTCTGAAGGCATAAGTAGTTCATGTTTCTAAAGTGCCTGTGCTCAGGTCTTTGATTAAAATGCCTAAAACAGGAGGGAAATATAACTTTCGGTGCTTATTTGAACTTTTTCTTCTAAATAAATGCTTATACTTATTGAATTACAACATTTATTAATTTGATTTTTAAATTTTTGAACTATGTAGTTCCCTCTCCCTCTTATTTAGAATGCCAATTTTTTTCCTGGGAAGTTTTTTCCCGGGGAATTTTTAATTCATAATATTAGGAATGGAAAGAGGAGAAAAAACTCCCGGGGAATTTTTATTCATAATTGGGCAGATTGATGTTAAAAAAAAATACAAAACAAAAAAGCATTGTGAATGTGAGTGGACAGCAACAGTGAATCTACTCATGCAGTTCTCTGATACAGATGTTTGTAAACATTTGTTTTGTGTCACCCAACAAAGTTCAAAACTTCGAATTTTGCGCTTCAATTTACACTGCAAGGGCTACTACAACTGTGCTCTATGTTTATAAACCAAATTTGATGTGGGCTGAAGGAAAATCCTTCCAAACTAAATTCCAATATTGTTTGTTTGCAAGACTGGGTTAACTAACACACACTGCAATTTTAGTTGGGCAACTTTTGAGGTTATGGAAAAGAGAGTAGAAGCAGTGATGCCAATTTTTTTGGCTCTAAAACCACATAAAAATTAAAAAAAAGCACTAAAAAGCGTAATTTTGAGATATAAAAAGTATAAAAAGCACTAACGTGAAAAACGAGTGAACATCCACGCAAGTGAAGTTTAATAATGTTTAATATTTCCTAAGCTATTCATTCTCTATTTAATGAAATATATCAGACGAAAAAGGTATGCTTTACACTAAAAAAAATAAATACACCAAGTTTTTATTAAAGTAATTTTAAGAAATACACAAATTTCTTAAAAGCACTACTTAGTGCTTTTTCTTAGTTTGGCACTAACACTCAAAATTTGGCGTTTTGAGTCTTCAAAAAGCACTAAAAATAGTGCCAAAGTTGGCATCGCTGAGTAGAAGATAATAACAAAAGGGGAGCCATTACATTTTCCTCTCTCTCGCCTGAACTAAAAAGTTGCTCAACTAAAAATTGTCGTGTATGAAGCGGCACTTAGTATACATATATGCATAGTTTATATTTTTCTAATATTTTCGGTCCTTAATTGTTATACATTTGCACGAAAATGTGTATGTGTTGTTTTTGTTTGTGGGATAAATAAAGTTATATTCCTTAATCCGTTTAATTATCGATTTTTTTTTATTTTAATTATTTTTCTAAAATATAAATTTATTAAAATGCAATGGGAATATATACATACATACAATAACAAATAAAAATAAAATAAAAAAACAAATATGTATATAAAACAATGAGCAAATAAAATATTCAGTCATATCACCGAACGCAATTCCGATCGAAAGTGGTTTCGATTTCGAAAGTCGAGTCTTTAGAAAGTAAAAAACAAAACAAAAAATTTTCTCACTTCTCTTCAAATTTTCCAAGTGGTTTTGATATATTTTTTTTATTTATTAAACAACAAAAAAATTAAAAATTAAATGGTATTTATTTTTGATCATTAAATTTTTTAAGCGTTAAAAAAAACGAAAAATGTCTTAGCTTCACTTTTTCCGCCATCAAAACCATTCCGATGGGAATCAGTGACATGTATGATTGTTTGTAAAATAAACATTATCTTAATGACAAAATTTGATTCAGGCAATTAACTTATAAAAATAAATTAGGATATACATACATAAATAAAAGTAACCTAATTAAAAATACTTAAAAACCTGGTTTAGTATTTTATACAAATGAAAATAAAAGAATTTCATGGATTTTTTTTTAATTTTTTATAAATGATAAATTATAAATTAAAAAAATATATATCAGGATGAAAATATGTAGTTTTGAAACTAAAAAGAGCGCCTTGTCAAACAGAACGCAAATATAAAAATAAATTACTGATAATTATTCAAACTTCCTAGTATGCATTTAAAAAAATAATCTATTATTAATTTTTATGGATGACTTCGTAAATGAAATACTAAAGCGTTTACTACTCGACTCGCAACTGCTCCGCACTCCTCAATCAAAATGCTAGTGTTGCTCTAAATGCGAAATATTTCTCTCGAGTACATATAATTGTATTGAAGACAATCATAAGGTTTCACAAAATTTGTTGCACGAAGTTTTATTTTCTATTTGTTAAAAATGCCGTAGCATGAATCTATAAAGCATTTTTGGTAACTTTTTATATGATTAGCTACCCCACGCTTACTTGGTTTACGTGGCTGCCCGCTCCATGCAGGCATTCTTGACATATGGAAAAATGTTCCTGCAACTAATTTCATAATCAATTTTATGATATAAATTCAGTATTTTTATTTACTTTTTGATTTTGTTTTCATATACTCAAAAGAAATTTTCTACCGAATTACAGCAGCAAACAGTAATAATTTTTTAAATCTAAATTTAAATTTTTCCTTCTCTAAATTCGCCTGTTTCATCAATATTGCTTTCAGTAAAATGAGAGTAGTTGTATGAAAAAATAAATATTTTTTGTGTTTTTGAAAAAAAAAATTATAAAATATCTTCATGTGTATATGCTAAACGTGTGTGTATAAGTTTTCAAAAAGATCATTTTGTTTGGGTACATTTCTTCTTATCAGAGAGGAGGGAGGAGGAGTATATTATATTGTCATTAATTGCTTAATTTTTTTTTTTCTATGACACATTCCTATTATTATGATTAATATTTGCTTATCAATTTTACTTAAAAAGCTTGAGCAAGTTTCATTTTTTCCTTACAGACTTTTGTTTTTCATTTACTTGATATGTTCTGAGCTAGTTGATGCTGTTGCTGTTGAGGCATTATCGCCGCAAACACTGGTATTGCAATTAGCATTATCTTCATTTTCAGTTTCGTTGCCATTTTCTAGATCACACTTTTTCATTAAAACTTTTAAATTACTGGGCTTTTCTTCGTCATGATTTATATTGAGTACGGTTGTATCATTCATGCGATGATAGTGAGGCTTTAGTGATGTACTCGGCCTCGAGTAATCCAAGTGATCGTATTCATCTGTAGAAAAAGGGGAAAGATAAAAATTTAATTAAAGTGCAAATTGGGCATACGAGTATTAAAAAGTTTTTAATGCAAAATTAAAAGATATAATTTATAAAAAGAAAGAATTAACATAATATGTACTTGAAAATATGTACATATGTATTAAAATAAAGCTTTATTTTGAAAATTATAATGAATATCGAACAAAAAAAAATTTTTTTGTAACAAAAGCGAAAATTAGGACAAATATTACTTCGACCCATTTTCAAATGGATATTTTTTATAGGCAGATATTTAAAAAAAAAATCGTTGCTAAACGCTTCAAATTTGCATGAAAAATAACGAAAATTCGTTTCAAAAAGTATTTTTCAATACAAATTTCAAAACAAAAAAATTGTTTTTATTTACATACGGCCGTGTTCTGTAAACCGAATCCGAGTAAATTTCTCGTTTTCAAAAAATTGATAATGGTCCTGCAGACGTGTTTAAAATCATACACGATAATATTCTTTCGGATATGATATTTGGGAATCTATATAATAAAAATATTGAAAAAAATTAAAAAAATTATTTCTATTGTCGGAGTCAGTTTTCTAAAATTGTGCGGTTTCAAATCGATCGGTTTACAGAACAGGGTCGAATCTACCCTTAATTCACAAAATTTAAAATGAGTTTGAAATATTTTTTAATTGAAATTTTTTATATAAAATTTTGTAACAATAGATTTCAAATACATTTTATTTTAATTTTTTTTAATGTAAGACATACGAGTATGTTCTGGGGGTCTACTCTGTAATTCGAAATGAATGAAAATGTTTTCATTTGCATACAAATTCGAAAACATTTTCTTTAATTTCGAATGACAGAGTAGACCCCTGTATTTAACGTGAAATTAAAACGTGCGGATTTTTGGCATAGAATTGTTGTTGGAAATATTTATTTATAACAACAATTCGATGGCAATTCCGAACGCTTTAGTTTCACTTGCAATAGAGAACATACCTCATAATATTTAAACTCAAAACTATACACATAAGCGTTTTTTTCTGTTCGAAAATTAGCTGCCAGTCTCGAAATTAAAATCGAAACTTCAATTCGAAAATTCAAAATTAAGATTTAAAATTTAAATTCGCAACTATATATTTAAAATTTTCTGCTTGGTTTAAAAAAATCGGAATTAAATTCGAAATCAGCGAAAAAAATCGAAATTAAATTCGAACAATCCAAATTCGAAATCAAGTTCTAGCATTAAAAAATTCAAAATTATTCTGGAAAATGTTTAAATTACGTTCGAAAAAATTTAAATTAATTACACATACATACATATGTATGTATGTATGTATGTATGTGTGTATATAACCTCCTCCTTTTTTTACTGAAGTCGTTTAAAAAGAGAAATGCTTGCAATTAAAAATTATGAAATTATATGTAAACAAAATGTTGGTGCATTTTCGAATAGCCTTTTTATTCATAAAAAATGTATTTGTTTTATAAAGGGTTGCATGGAAAACAGTTTAGAATAATATTTGAATTTTAATTTCGCTAAAAAAAATTTAATAAAAATTAATAAGGGTGTTCACGATGGATAGTGCAAAGTGTGCTAACATTGCAAAAGTGAGTGAAAAAAGGACAAATTTGCAGCACAACAAAAAAATATGCATTATTACAACTTGCATTTACATTTTACTTCTTGGCACTAAAAAAACTATGAGAAAAATAGTTGAGCTCAGTTTGCACATGTAGGTAAACAACAACTTTTGACGTTTCACACGCCATATTTTTATTTGTAAAAAAAGAAAACTTTTAATATTCACTGTTAGTCCTAGTTTACACTATGCAAGTCTCATTGCTTATCTGATTAGTTTGTTAGAATAGAGAGACGAGGGAAAAGGAAACTTATCTGTTCCCCTCGTCTCTCTCTCCCCCACAAAACTAATCAGCTTATCAAGAAGACTTGCATAGTGTAAATTAGGACTTATTGTGCATCTTTATTTATTTGTAATACTGTGTATTTTTGTATTTTATGAAGCAAATAAATAATTTTTGACACATGTTTTTTATATGTTTATTTAGAAATCGAAATGATTTTTTTATTTTACAAAAACCCAAAATATTTGGTTTAAAAAAGAGAATTGCCGAAAGAAGTTTCATACATATTTAGAAAACAGAACAATTTACAATTTTTACAACATCTGGTTAAAATTTACAGCCTTAAGGCTGGTACTCTGTTCGAAGTTGTGAAGTTGTACCATTGATTATTTCGCGTGAAAAATTTGGCATGTACTAAATGGAGCCCAACTCGCGGTTTTGTTTTAAATTTCTCGCTTTTATTGCTTGAAAGTATGGAACATTGTTAAAATTCCGTGCGAAAAAAGCACTGCTCATGTTGTTTCGCAGCTAAACTAAAATGATGCCAGACTCATTTTGCATGGAAAAATATGCTGCCAGATAGATTTTACGTGTTTTTCGCAACAAGAACAGAGTACTACTTTTTCGAGTTTATTTCGCAAATATTTCATACCAATAACTTTTATATGTATTTTGACAGCATTTTGCTCGAAATTGTGAACAGAGTACTTTATTCATAAAAGTAATTTTGTTTCATGAAATCAATTTTATTTAGAAATCTGTTTTATAAACTATTTCTGAATCAGAAATATTTTTTATGACCAAGGCCTTTAGTCTGGTTTGTTGGATTACGTGGCTGCCCGCTTCACGCAGCTGCGCTCAGGCATTCAAGTAGAATCTAGATGATTCCTCTTTTTAGTCTACTACAAAGGTTTTATAATATTTTACTAAACTCTGATAAACTAAATATTTTTATTATAAATAAAGCTTTAAATAAACATTAAAAAAAAGAACAAACAAACTCAAATATCTATTGAGAAAAAAATGTCTTAAAATGTGTTTCTTACCCTCGGGAAATAGTTTCTTGTTATAGATTTTAACTATGTAGTGGCATGAGAATAGAAAAAGTGCATTTACCAAAAACAAAATGAAATGAAGAAAAAATTTTGATGTAAAATTAACTTACCAGGATCCTTGTAACCCTCTTTTTGTTTAATTTCATCATAAACATGTTCCTCTTTCAAACCGTCCATCGAATTGTAAACAGTGGGATTGGTTAAATCGGCATTAAAGTTCTTTGCCGTCATGCCGTGATTGTAGTTAATGGAATAAGTGCCAGCTGTTTGAAGAAACAAAGAACGAATGAAAAGAGTTATAAAAAAAATTAAATTTAATAAAAAGAAAAATTCTTCTTATTATTTACTTACCCCTACTACTGGCATTGGAATCATCGGCATACATTTCGCTGCCCACCAAATTGAGGTTGTTAATTTTGGGTCTTAAATTATTTAACAATTTCGTTTCTGAATTGGCCATACCATAAACGGGATTATCGAAATTATGACGTTCTGGCCAGTTTTGTGAAGGATCGCTTATATATTGTACATGAGCAATTTCAGTTTTCAAATTCGAAACTCGGCGACGATAATAGAATATGACGGCTATAATAATCGCCACGAATAGAATGGCCAAAGATAAGCCCCAAGCTAAGCCTGCACGATCTGCTAAAGGAAAATCTTAATTAATAAAAGAGAATCTATAAGCAAAACTTTATATGGAACATACTGCCATTTTCAGCTTCCTGTATGCGCTGCTCTGCCAAGGGAATATCACAATTTTCCCCCGTAAAACCTTTACGGCACACACAGCCATCTGTAGCCTGGCAAACGAAATTTGGCGAAGCACACTGGCAAGAACGCATGCAATGTTCGCCATAGAAACCCTCAGGACAGACTAAAGAATTTAATTTTGTTTATTTTTTTTTTAATTAACAAATTATTTGAGTGAGTACTTATGTACCTTCATCACATCTAGTACCCATCCAGCCGGGTTTGCATATGCACAAACCATCATTCTTGCGACAACCATTATCATTCTGACAATGACACTGTTGAGAACAATTTTGACCATAGTAGCCCTCCTCGCAGGTTACATTACAACTCAAGCCCGTCCAGCCTGGCATACATTGACAAGTGCCACTTATATGATTGCACTCGCCGCCATGTTGACAATTACATTTGCGTGTACAACCTGTGCCATAATAGCCCGTAGGACAGGGATGTTCACATGTCAAGCCAATATAACCATCACGACATCTGATTTCTCCGGTTATATGATCACAACTCTTGTTGCCATGCACTATAGTGGGGCACTGTTCCTTGCAGCCATTGCCATAGAAACCATATTCACACGGCTTGGAACAATCCTCACCGGTCCAGCCGGCCGAGCAAATGCAACGTCCGGTATCAGGATCACATGAGGAATTGTTTTTACATCTGCAAACTTGATCACAAGATTCACCATAATAGCCCGTTGGACAGTTTGTTTCACAATGAACGCCTTCAATATTTTAGTTTTTTTTTTTTTTTGCATAGAATACAATCAACCAAAAAGCACAGCAAACAAACAAAAAAAAATTTAAAAGAAACGTAATAAAACAATATAAATTGGAAATAAATAAATACTTAACAAAATGAAATTAAACAAATGTAAATATGCAGTCTACAAGATTTGGATAATATTTTTTAAATTAACTATTATTATTAAATTAAATTGAAATTTAATCTCCCTTAACGGACACTTCCTATAGGCGGACACCCCCTTTGGACGGACACTTTTGACAGGTCCCTGCAGCGCTCCATTTAAATGTTTAGTTTTCTCTTGACCGGACAGTACTCTTGTACGGACACATTTCAATGGTCCCTTCAGTGTATTCCACTGTATTTCCTAAATTGAGGTGCATTATTAATGGTTTGTAATCAATAGGCGATTCAATTCCAGACTGATGGCGTGTATAAAGAAATGGCATTTCGAAATCTGTGTACGATGACCAAATGATAAAATTCTTTTATTTCTATTAAGTGTTGAGAAGTTTAAACGTTCATGGATATGTACGGGCTGATGTGTGGCATAAGATCGATAATAAATACGATTTGGCAGGAAAAAGTAATCTAATACCCCTTTTAGACACGGAAATTTTACTTTGCAAAGTCTTAATTCAGCTGTGTGAAAGACAGAGCTAAGAATACTTTCTCTTTCTGTCTTTCTCCCAGCTGAATTAAGACTTTGCAAAGTAAAATTTACGTGTCTAAAAGGGGTATAATTTTAATTCGAGTACAACATAGGGTTTGCCAGAAATTTCTTAACATTGAGAACTAGTCGAACGTTTTGCAAAGTTAACATGGTTAGACCAAATGAGGGTGTTGTTAGAACTTTGAAATGGAATAAAACAAAGATGCGTTTTTTAAATTGACATGAAATTTACATTATTCCAAAGATAATCTTCTGGCATTATAATTTAAATATAACTTCTGGCATATGACCGCCATTGCACTGGCTCTGACGTAGTCTAATCTGGAGGTTAAATTTTCGATGATTTTTTCTAAAATTTGTGGCCGTATATTGGTAATAATGCGGAGAATGTTATCCTCCAAAAAGTCGGCGTAGACTAGCGACTTTATATATCACAGAAAATAGCCTAGCAGCGTCACATCGCACGGTCTTTGGAGGCCAATTCACGGGTCCGAAACGTGAAACTATGAGGTTACCAACAAACGTTTCCTTCAATAAATCAATTGTGGAACGAGCTGTGTGATATGTTGTGCCGTCTTGTTGAAGCCACAGCTCCTGCACATCATGGTTATTCAATTGATGAACGAAGAAGTCAGGAATCATGGCTCTATAGCGGTCACCATTGACTTCGGGTATTCATCTACGCTACGCTCTACAGAAGAAGTCATTCAGAGAAATTATGAATAAAATTCCGCAGGAAATTTCTCCCTTTTCCAATTAGAATTTTTTGTTTTCCCTATTACTTGCTTTTAGTTGGAATTGTTCGCCGGGAAAAATTTCTCGCGAAATTTTATTCATAATTGCCCTCATTGTTTCTTTTGTACGCACTGTACGACGTCTCTGTGGCCGCGCATTATCATTTAGAATAAACGTAGTGCGAAAACTTTACATAGTTAATCGAATTAATTGCTCTGATGGACGATTATCTTGACGTAAAATGAACGTTGTGCACGATATCTATTTCGAGGAGAACCATGATTTTCAAAATAAATTTCCACAATTTGGAAATGTTGTTCAATCGTTATTCTGTTCATGTTGAAATGCCAAACCAAGCTAAACATAAGGTCTGTTCCAGATGCATAACAAAACAGTCCGAACTTGTACAAAGTAATCCAAAAGCGTTCCAGATAGCAATTTTTGTGCAATTTTGAGAGCGAATGAGAGAGTAATTTTTTTCATTTCCTGTACAAACTAGTACGAACTTTTTCTTCTGGGTAAGTTCGGACAAGAATTGAATAATCAGCTGTTTTTTGTTTACATATGAAACTGAAATATTAATCAGAAAATTTGCAAATATAGAAAAAAAGTTTTTACACACAGATTTATTAAAAAGCAAAATGGAAGGTTTTTGAAATAAAGCTTAAGTTGTAAGTACATTTGTGCTTATTTTTCCATTTCTTTAATATAAAAAAAAAAATGATTTTTATGATTGTTTTAAATAATTCACGTAACTTCTACTTTTTTGGAAATTTTTTTCATTTATAGTGGAGTTAATGTCGACGTCGTTGACGGCGTTTCAACGCCGAAAAAGTTGAAACAGATTGAACTTTTACGGCGTTGCAACGCGTTGAGATTAACTGCTCTCATACAATTTCATACGAATCAACTTTTTTTTGACATTTGACGCCATCGACGACGTCGACATTAACTCCAGGGTTACTTTTTACAGCTGTTGCCAATGATCCAAATTTTATGTTTTTATAATGTTATGCGTTTTAAGCGACTAAAATCTCTAAAATAAAATTTAATTTAAAAAGTAAGCAGCACTAGTATTTCAAGATGGTCAATTATGGTTTTTTGCGTTCCAGCAATTTTGGATTACTTTTGCACATTCAGAGAGTAATTTTCTTTTTACTCTCATTAGTCCGAACTTTAACAAAATCTTGTGGATCACACCTATAAATCACTTAACAGCTGACTGAGTGGCCGCTAATTAACAATTTCTTGCCAGCTTAAAATTGTATACCTCTATAAAAAAAACACCAAGATTTTTGGCTTAGTTAGTCTATGGAATAGTTAGATATTAGAATATGATTGCTATCAACGTTTCGTTCCAGTTTTAACCCTTTTTAGGGTGTTTTTATGATTTGGTAGAATAGAGCCAGGGCGAGTTAGAGGATTAATATGTTTTACAAAAATATTTGATTTATAGGCAGATTTTGTAAAAAATTTCGTTTCTATACGTTTAAAATTTGTATGAAAAATAACGAAAATTCGCTTCAAAAAATATTTTTTCCATACAAATTTCAAAACGAAAAAAACGTTTCTATTTACAAAATTTGAATTTTAATATTTTCTACAAAGTTGCTGACCATACGCGCTGCACCTCAGAGATAAAGAAGGATACATATAGTTTAATATACCGATATGCTGTACGAGCAGACCAAAGGGGAGAAAACTTTAAATCCTTAAGATAAAATTCCGATGTGACGTTTTTGATAACCTACCCTACCAGAATCCATTGTCAGAACTCCCCGAAATTTAAGAAAAAATTCGAAATTGTGGTACAGTGTAATTCTCGATCGAATAGTGTTTTCGGGCTTTATGAAAAAAGTACTCAATAATATTTTACCTTTATTTTTTAAATTACTATAATAATTTTTATTACTTTCAGATTGTTCATTCAAATTTTACCCTTATTTATACTTTTTGGCGATTTTGCCATCAATTAAGAAAAAGTATTTACCCATTATAAATAAATTCGAAATGTTTTCGTAAAAAAAATTTGAAACTTCTCGAAAGTAACTTCGAAGAATTTGAGTATTATCCAAATCATGTTAACACTACATAATAAGCACATACGTACTATACATTCTAATAAATAACTAAAATACTAATACTGATGAAGTCATGCTCATGCATTTCTTTTTAGTAAAAATGAGTATCACAATAATGTCAGTGTAAATGAAGGAGTTTTAGTTAAGTTGTGAAAAGTTGGTGGTAGATTAAATGTAAGTATGTGTAGTGTTGAAAGAAATTTTTATAATGATTGCAACGAGCCAGAACCAAGATGAGAGAAATAAAACTTTTTGCATTGTATACCTCCCCATCCCTGCTTGCAAATACATTTGCCATCGGTAGATTCACAAGCGATCGTATTATTAAAGTCACATTCACACTGCTGGGCACAGTCCAGACCAAAGGTGCCATAATCACATTTATGATCACATTTCTCTCCCTTAAAACCGGCAGCACAGGTGCAATCACCGTTAATGGGATTACAGGCCGCCTTGTTCTTGCAATCGCATACACTATTACAATCCTGACCATAGTAATTAACATCACAGGGACGATCACATTTGATGTTCTTAAAGCCGGGTGTACAGAAACACTGACCAGTTTCTGGAGCACATTTCGCACCGTTTTTACAATCACATTTACGAGCACAATCTTTACCATAGAAACCATCATCACATTGTTCTTCACATGTTTCGCCCTTGTAGCCAGGAGCGCATATGCAAGTGCCATTGACTGGATTACATTTGGCATTATTTTTGCAATTGCAATTTAATTCACAATTCGGCCCATATTTTAGGAAGGTACATGGTCTATTGCACAGTTCGCCACTCCAGCCAACTTCGCACAAGCATTTGCCCGTCTCTGGATGACACAAATCGGTATATTGCATTTCACATTCGCAAGATTTCGTACAATTTACTCCATATTCGTTGGCAGCACAAACACGTTCACTGCAATCAGCACCCGTCCAACCCGGACGACAATTACAAGCACCTGTGGCTTTGTCACAGCGGGCATCATTGAAACACTTACACTCCTGCGTACAATTTAAGCCATACAAATTACTAGCACACTCATCGAAACAACGATCTCCCATATAGCCGGGCGGACATTCACATTTTCCGGTGATATGATGACAGGGGCCATTTTTGAAGCATTCACAAGGTTTTTCACAATTGGGACCATAAGTGCCGGTAGGACATTTATTGGCGCACACATCACCCGTCCAGCCATCCGGACACAAACATTCGCCATTCTGAGGATCACACTTGCCATCGTTTTGACAGCGACAGTCTTGGGCACACTCGGCACCGTGTTTGCCATCCGGACACTGATCTTCACATCTTTTTGTTGTGGAGTCGAGTCGAGTCAAAAACAAATTTTTTATATAGAATAAAGAATATACATGATTTTTTTCAAACCTGCTTGCAAACAAACAACAACTTACAATGGTCCAGTGTAACCAGGCGCGCATATACATTTGCCAGACACATGATGGCAAGTACCGCCATTCTCGCAACGACACTCCTCCATACAACCAGCACCATAATAACCTTTGGGGCAAGTGTCCTGACATTTTTCTCCCGTATATCCTTTGTCACACTGACAGGAACCCGTGTAGGGCTCACATGTTGCATTATTATAACAATCGCATCGTTTTTTACAATCTACATCCCAATAACCAGTTGGACAATCTATTTTTGAATATTTTGAAATTAATTATAAGGAGATCTACTTTTGAAATTTCCATTTGAGGAGCTAATTTATTTTTAGGGAAAGCTTGCTTGTATTTGCTGTTGCAGTTATACACATTTTTTTGTCTTGTTAAAAATTTTCCAATTTATGAACATTATGTACTCAGGTTCTTTATTTGCGTTAGAGACCAATTCGGATTTTAAAATTTATTATATACATATATTTTGTGCTAAATAACAGTTTTTTTTATAAAAAAAAATTTGTTTGCTGGTGCTTGGGGTGTAATGTGTTGTTGTTCGTTTGGAATTTTGTTAGAAACCAAAAACTACAAAGTTTTATCTACTAAAAGCTAAACACATACAAGCAAAGTAAAAAAAGTGCTGTGCAACAAAAAAAATAAAACAAAAATTAATTCACCAGTTCATTTTTAAAATATTAAAAAAAAATAACCAAAAATCTTTATTTGTCTTGGCCGCCCGAGCAGGCTGCAAATTACCGCACTCGATATCGAACGAAACTTCAAAATATTGCAATGGATTTTAAATGGAATTACTTTAAAATTTCGCTCGACATCGAATGCCTAAAATTTTCCCTAGTTTTTTATTTTTTATGCAAAAAAAAATTGACCGAGCTATTTTTCCAATAATCGCATACAAATTGAACGACGTTTTTTTGTGCATATAAAATGCAAAATACCCAATTCTATAAAATGCCTGAATACGTTTGTCGAATTTTTCGATTAGTCTTCGACAGCTTGTACAAGATAAAAGAAAAATGTTTTTAATTTAGTACGACAACTCGAAGTCGAATTAAAAAATTCGATCACCATCATAAGGTTTACAAATTTCGATAAAAGAACAATAAGTTAAGATAACATAAATGAAAGCGGAAATTTCGTGAAATCGCGAAAAAGTTTTAGTAACTTTAACATTAACTATCTTGCACTTTAAATAAGGGCTATTCTGAAAAACGTGTCGAAGAAGTGAAAAGTGCAATGTTCTGTTAATCGAATCCGAGTAAACTTCTCGTTTTCAAAAAATTAATAATGGTCGAGCAGACGTGTTTGAAATAATACACGACAATTTTCTTTCGTATATGATATTTGATAATCTATAGGGCCTGTTCTGTAAACCAATCGATTTCAAACTGGACGATTTTAGAAAACTAAATCCGACAATAGAAATATTATGAGCAACTTTCTATCTTCGACTGCAGTCGAAAGTACTGATCGAAAGAATTTTCATTTGCGGCCTGGCTCACGATGTCGACAAGAAATTTTCATAATATGAATTGAACATTTGATTTTCGATGTTCGATAGCCAACGAATATCGAAAATAGAATCCAACTCATAATAAGGGCCATATAGATTCTCAAATATCATATCTAATAAAAAAAATATCATTAATGATTTTAAACACGTCTGCAGGATCATTATTAATTTTTTGAAAATGATAAATTTACTCGGATTCGTTTACAGAACAGGATCGAATATAATAAAAAAAAAATTTAAAAAAATCTAAAAAAATATTTCTATTATATGGAGTTAGTTTGCTAAAATAGTGCGATTTCAAATCGATCGGTTTACAGAACAGGGCCGAATGTTTCAAAAATTTTATGAAACAAACATGAGAATTTCAACGCGTTTCTCTCTCTCTCTCTCTGTCTCTTTCTCTCTTAAAAACGGTGAATTTTGTATGATAAACAAAAACAAATTTTTTCCATTTATGCAGTTTTGTTTTTGTTTCCCAAGTAACTAACAGACACCATTAACTCGATTGTCAAGCTAATCGCAACGATTTTTTTTATTTCAAGAAATTTGAAATAGTTGCAAATTTTATAAATTTGTAAAATTTATGGTTAAAAAATTTTAGCTCGAGTTAGAATTTTTTTTGCAAAGTGAACAATGTTCGAAGTTAAAAAATTCTAAGCATTTTCGAAAATTCGAAGTTAATTTCGAAAGTTCGAACAAGCGCAAAAATAGCTATGAATTATTATTGTTTCTTTTTCATCTAAAAGCAAGCAAATTTTCACAGAAAGTGTCTCACTTGCACATCTTCCCAAAATTAATATATTACTTCTTCAGTAAAATATTCATCGTGACAATTGTTTTCCCTCGGAAGATTTCTTTAATCTTTATTGCAATTTTATTTAACCAAATTGCAATTGTGAATAATATTTCCCTAGAAATGTTTTCCCCATTTTTTTATTTCGATTTTTTCACTTCTCTCTTGGTTTTGTTCACTTTATTTTTACAGGCGAACTGAATTATTGCATATCATAATTTCGATATTTTCCTTCGAATAAATTATTAAAAGTTATAGATATTTATTTTTAGGACAAGATTAGTAATTAAAGTTCACGATTGTTAACAATAAATTCCTGCAACACATTTTTTCGTGGAGTGTGAATCTCTTTGGTTTTGTTGCACCGCGGTGCTATATTGAAGAATTTTTTCCCCTGCACCTATAGCATTGAAAAACACAACTTAACAGTTAAAACCAAATCATTTTGAACCTAAAATTTGTGTATTTCTCATTATTAATCATAAATTTGTTTGATTTTCAACTCACTTTTAAGCTTTACTAATTTTCCCATTTTTTACATTCACTGCGAACTGACAGCGGTTAAAATTTTTTCACGGGAGATTCACAATTGTCACCCTTATTCCATTTGTCAACATCGACGTCACGTCAATACAATATAAAAAAATTGGTGCTTGTCTACCCGCTCTCGAAAATAATTTTGTGCTATGGGCAGCCAACTTCTGTTCCCTAAGGTCTAGAAAAGAGCATGCTACTTACTGTCTAAAGCAGTCAGATGTTTTCGACAACGAGTAAACAAGCCCCAATTTTTATGTATTGTATTGACGTGACGTCGATGTTGACAACTGGAATAAGTGTGAGTATTTTTCCCTTTGAGGGGAATAAAAATTCTATGGGAACAAAAATTCAACCATAGCAATGGTGAATAACACCTATGCATAGGTGTGATTATTAAAGATTGTCTTTTCAGATATGAAATTAAGCCTACATATATTTATATAAATATAAGCATGTGTGGAAAAAATAAGTACTCGTACTTTCATTCATTCATGCTTGCATATGCATGTACACATTAAATAAAATAACATTATTTTCGTATGACCAAAACATTCTTCAGTTAATTTCAACCAGGGATCGCAAATAACGATTATTTTCCAAATTTAAAGTGAAAAAATCACAATAATAGAGAAGTGCTACGTGCACAAGGAATATACCAAGATTCTCCATGTTACATGGACTACCTGTGGATGCAATGATTTTTATTTTTTTTTTGATTTTTATTTATTCCTCACAAAATAACTCTTATTTTGTGACTTTTATTTATTCCTCAGAAAATAACAGTTATTTCTTGATTTTTATTTATCCCTCACAAAATAAGAGTTATTTTGTGACTTTTATTTATTCCTCACAAAATAACAGTTACTTTTTGATTTTTATTTTTTTGCTTAAAAAAATTTTAATTTTTAAAATTAATAAATAATAAAAAAGTAAATTTAATTTAACATATAAAAGTTTTTTTAAAGACTCTGGCGATAAGTTCAATTTTAAATCGGTTACTATTCATTTTAACGCAAAAATTACGCTTTCTACATTTTAAAAGTTAAGCAAAAAAATAAAAATCAAACAGTAACTGTTATTTTGTGAGGAATAAATAAAAGTCACAAAATAACTCTTATTTTGTGAGGGCTAAATAAAAATCAAGAAATAATGATTAAAAAGTGATTTTTAAAATAAAAATTATAACCGTTACGGTCCCTGATTTCAACACAAGTTCAGATTTTTTGATTATTTTTTTAGAAAGAACTGATTTATAAAAAAGCATTAAGTTTTTACATTCTACAAGCACAATCAAATTAGTTTTAAAAATAAAATATAAAGCTCGTTTCTATATGTAAAAAATAATTTTTTCTTGGCCTTTTAAACTACGAAATTAGGTGCAAAAATAGGCTTTTAAAGCTTAGTTTAAAAAAAATATGTTAAACATTATCATGATGTGATAAAAAATAACTCAGCTTTACACCAATATATTTACAGAAATACAATATTACTCTTGCATATATTTTAAAATAAAATAACACAAAATAAGAAAAAAGCACAAATAAGAACTGCAAAAATGCAACATTGAAGGCTTTCGGAAATAAAAAAAAAATATAAAAATTAATATAAAATATATTTATACGAACTTATATCACACGAAGGACCACCGTAGCCGTGTTCACATTTACATTTATTGGGTGCCACACATGAGCCATGCACACATTTCTCTTTACATTCCGGTATACAGCCATAACCTGAGGGATTTAGTTTATAACCATCTGCAAGAAGTTTTTTTTAATAAAATACTTTATAAATAAATAAATTTTGCTGCAAGGCTCACCACAACAGTCATAAACTATACGTTCTTTGGTCAACGTAGTCGTTTTATTCACCACTTTTTGTTTCAGAGTATAAGTGGAACATCTTGGCGGCACATTGAAACACCAAATATTGCCACGGACTTGATAGTTTTGTAGTTCAGTTGTAACAATTTCAACGGGATATCTGGAATTAATAAAATTTAATTATTTTATTTAAAAAAAAATTTAACTAAAAAAATTTTATTGTATGTTTTTCAATTCACAACCGATTTGAATGATTTAAATCTTATTTTAATTACAATTAATTAAACTGTGACAATAAACAAAATGTGGGAAACCCGCCTAAAAAATTTAACTAAAAAGTTTGTATTGTAACTTTATCAATTCACAATCGATTTAATTACAATTAATTAAACTTTAAAAATGAACAAAATATAGGATGTGCGGAGATTCCAAATCACACGATTTCAAAAGCAAACTAACTATTAATACTCGTAACTAACTAGTAGTGGGTTTTTACTGTAATTCAAGTTTTTTTTCATTTATAGAATGTCTTTTTTTTAAATCACCGTGATTTAATTTCGATAATTTTTTTAATATTGTTTAATTTATAACAAAAATTAGAAATTTTAAAAACCCCCGAACATAACTAGAAAAGATGCGACATCTTCTAAACGGCTGGACCGATTTTCTTGCAACATATCTAAGAACCCTCTCGATCGCCTTTCAAACAGACTAAAACTAAATCAAAATCGGTTCAGCCGTTTGGTCTGTACGTGGACACGGACAGACACACAGATACACACACACATCCATTTTTTTTTTTTGGTCGGGGGTTAAAAATTGCTTTAATGTATTTAAAAATTTCAAATCAGTCCGAAAATTCCTTTTTCTACAGAATCTCAAAAAGTCATATTTTATTGATTTTTCGATTTTGAGGATGCAAACGAATTTTTAAAAATTACATCTTCACTAACAAAAAGAATTTTTTTTCAGCTTATGTTTCCTTTACGTAGTTATTCACTATTGACTCGATTGTGGATGGCAACCAAACTTTAGTTGCGTTGCCAGATGCCAAAACGTTAATACGGATGGCAACTGGCAACTAACAGCTGTTAATTTTAGTTGCAAACTTGCAATAACATTCGTAACATAGGTAAGGAAGGGTGGTGCTATGCCGCACCTCCACTCGGAGACCCAATTGGGTCGATTGTGACTCATTATGACATAATTTTTAAAGCAAAAAGCTTGTAAAATCAAATAAATTAAAATTTAATTAAATAAACTAATCCTTCTTTGGAAAGGCGGAAATATGATTTAAGAAGAAGAAATTGTTACGCTCGATTCGGCGTAACATTTTTTTACTGAGTTTTTTTTTTTTTGCAACACGATTCACATATTTCGCAGAATTTTTGCAGCATGTCAAATTTGTCCGAACAAAAATTAAAATTAAACCAATTAAAGCTGAAAATCGTCCATACAAAATTAGTTCTCTTCTTTTCTCTCTCTCTATCTCTGTCTCTCTATATCTGTCTCTCTCTCTCTTTCTCTCTCAAGAACACAAACGATAAACTACTTACATGAAAAGTAAGGAAAATTGTTAAGGCTCAGTTACCCGACTGTAATGTAAAGTAACTGCAACGTAGGAAACAGCTGATTGATATTTTTATATGAAAAGCAGGTTACGTTAAATAACATCTCTATAACCATTTGCATTACTTTTCACATAACAATATCGATCAGCTGTTTCCTACTGTTGCAGTTACTTTACATTACAGTCGGGTAAATTAGGCTTTATAGAGATGTAATGTAACGTAATCGGAATGTACTAATCTGTACATTACTTTTCACATAACAATATCGATCAGCTGTTTCCTACCGTTGAAGTTGCATTCCCTTACAGTCGGCTAACTGAACCTTTAGTTACAAATTATTTTAAGCAATAACAATTAATCACAGTAGAGGTGGTAAATTCTCAAGGATTTGAAGTGTCCCTTACGTGCTGCCTAAGAGATGCCACATTCTGTACTCCCTTCTCTCTTCATCGAAAGATAATTCCACTGAACTTATCATCTTTATTGTAAGTAATTTTTTCAATACTTGAATGAATGAATTAAGTTAAATGGGAAACACAGGACACTGCGACCAAAGTAGATCTATTGTATCCCTTGCCAGGTGCTAGAGCACCTCGTCCAGACCTACTCTCCTGATGAATCTCAGTATTGCCAGTGGGTCTACTGTTGGCAGTTCCTAATCTTCCAATAGGTGCCAGCCCAATTGGCTACATCTTCTGTACTTTAACTTAACAATTTCTTTTTAGCACTTATATTTTTTTTATATTTTGAAGCTTTTGTTTGTTGTTTTCATTGTTTTCAATTGTCATTCACAATCTTTCATAATCGAATTTTAGATAACTTTTAGGCACCTGGAAAAAGTTGTCATATTTACATAATACTAATTTTAATTTTGCTTGCGTTGCCAGTTGACAAGGCAACTGAAGCTCGTTTACCAAGCATGATAGAGCCATAGATGTCTTAAAACGTATTTATAATGTTCTCAATGTTATTAATTTAAAAAAAAAATTTTGACGTCTTTGTTAACTGGAGATTTTTGGGAAATTCACTTTGCTCATTATATACTTTTGCTAAAACTTAACTTCACCATGTATAATAATAAATCAATCAATCGTTGATTAATTAATTCTACTTACGTTTGTTTCTTTTTGCAAACATTTGGATCTCTACTATCCTGAAAATACAATTCTGCTGCAGCATTTGTTATCAAAGTAACAGTCACTAGACTGTAGATTAAATAAATTAAATTTAAATTCTGCATTTTGGGGGTTTCAATTTGTGTTTTAAAATTAATTAATTTATGGCGAGTTATTTTCTGCTTTGCACTCAAAGTATCCTTAAAAGAAGGCAGTGCTGGAAAAATAGAAAAAATAATTTAATATTAAATTATTATAAATTATCAAATGGAAATTTTAATTTCAAGACTTACTACTATGTAGAAGGTACGTACAGACATACGTGTGAGCATGTGAACAATAAGATTTAATTTAAATTTGCATTAAATACTTAATTCACTTTTTTTTAAACGCATCTACTAGATACAATATCTTGCAGTTTATTTGCAGGCAAAAAGTAATAATAATAATAATAATAACAAACAGATAAAACTGTATGTGTGATTCCTTTGAGCAAATTTCTTGATGATTCAATTGAAATTTGAGTTGTTCTCTTTAACAGTGTAGTTTTTTTTTTTGTCCAATATGAATTCAAAAACTCCCACTTACTTATTTCGTAGCGCGTAGTTCATGGAATGATTATTTTGCTTTTTCAATTATTTTTATCACATTACGTGAACAGGCAGCAGCCGGCCTTAGCTGGAGCAGTTGTACTAAAGTTGAAATTCCTCTTCGCATTAAACTTATAGTGTGCACACACGTACTTTTATTTGTTGATATTTAAAAAAAAACTGCAAAGAAAAAAGCAAAAAAAAAATTAATAAATAATATTGCATGACTTTAAAATTATGTTTGTTTGAAATATCAAATTACTTCAAGATTCCGAACTATCCAGTTGTTTTTGATAATTATTTTTTTGTGCTTAAAAAATAAATATTGCAAACAGTGCAGAAAATTTTTAAATCTTACAACAAATATACAATATTCGTGTGATATAAGAGGAGCTGACTTTTGATCTGGAAGCAATGCTACCAGATCATTTTTCCCAACAACTGGTGAATATCCCCCTCCACTGCCGAAGCCACAGGAAAATGCTGAGTCTCTCAATAATGATTGACTACTGTTACAGTCACATATGTATCTAGATTAATAGGAACAAGTGGCTCTGTACGGCATAAAGTGCCATTCCAATCAGTTCATATGAGTGAGTGTCGTATGCTTGTCGCTTAAAAGAGACGTACAAATAAACACGTCAATCACCATTTGTATTTTGACTTCGTAGGCATGTCTTCGCTGACAAGTTTTGGCAATGTTCACTAAAACGTAATATAAAACTTTGTTTATCCGCGTACTTCTGCACGACAACGCGTGCATACCTATAGCCGATCTGACTAATGAGTTTATTTTGATGCCTTTGGGAACTATCAAAGATAGACCTAAGAAACCTGTCATTAATTTTTTTTAACGAAATTTGTTGCGTGTGAACCCAAGACCTTAATACTCTATGAAAAAATTTGTTGCAAAAAATTATTGTTAACAATCGTGAACTTCATTTACTAATTTTGTCCTAAAAATAAATATTTATAATTTTTAATATTCAATTCGATGGGAAATATCGAAATTATGCGATTTAATAATTCAGTTCGCCTGCAAAAATAAAGTGAAAAAATCCCAGCAAAAACTATTTGCCTCTATCGAGAATAAAATGTGAACTTTTTGTCCCCATGAAGGGAAATTTGCAATCTTGAATTTCATGGGAACGTTTGTTCCCGCTATCAATGCGTAGTGAATGTAAAAAAGGGAAGAAGAGTTGTAAAGCTTAAAAATTAATAGAAAATCAAACAAATTAAGTTTAATTAGAAATACATATATTTTGGATTTCAAATAAAATGTTTTCGAGTGTAAAGTTGTGGTTTTAAATATTTTAGGCGACATGGGAAAAATTCTTTAGCATCTATACCACAGCCATAAAATTGATTCATGTTCAATGGAAAAAGGTGTTGCAGGGAATTATTGTTATTAAGCGTGGACATTACTTGCTGATCTTGTCATAAAAATAATTATTTATAAATTTTAACATATAATTGCAAGTATAATATTGAAATTACGGAATGATTAATTCAGTTCGCCTGTACAAATAAAGTGAACAAAACCAAGAGAAAGGTGAAAAAAAAATTCCCGTGAAAAATATTATTCACGATAAGGGGAATCAAGAAAGGTAACAGATTTCTGGGGAAAATTATTCACGATTGCAGTTTGGGGAAAAGGGGAAATATTTCGAGGGAAAACTATTCACGATAGGGGTGATTATTCACGATAAGGGGAATCAAGAAAGGGAACACATTTCTGGGGAAAAATTATTCACGATTGCAAATTAGGGAAAAGGGAAAATATTTCGAGGGAAAAACTATTCACCATAGGGGTGGTGAATCACCAAAAATTTCATTGAGCAACGAATTTTCCATTGAACAGTATTTCCATGTGAAAATTTATTCATTGAGAATCGAAATGTTCAGCGATTTTTTCAATTTGCACACGTATTTTTATCTTGTTTTCTAATTTTTAACCGACTTGAAAATAGCTGAAAGAGGTTCTCAATTTCAGTTTCAGCTGATATAATATTTTGAACAATCACAGTGAGTGAAAATCACAATAGCGACAAGCTTCGTCGAATGCGCGTCATAATACCAAATGAAAATTCGTTCGATCAGAATTTTCGACTACAGTCGAAGATCGAAAGTTGCTAATAGTAAGAGTCATATCGCTCATTTACTTGAATAGTGTCACAACTCAAAAAACCAGTTTTGCAGAAAACGCGTTTTAAGTTTTAAATTTGCATGCAATTCAATGAAGACATTAAAAAAATATTCTTCTCTCAGGAGGTGATGGTGCAAGTTATTTTTATGAAATTTTTACACAAGATAAAACACGAAATGTCGCATTATTCTGCTCAAAAAATCATTACGGAAAATAAAATTAATACCGAATTTACATCATGAAATTTTTTTGCAAGATACTTTTTTATTTGCTAATACGCGTTTTAAAGAAGAGAGTGTGGCATAAGAATTACTGAAACTTCATTTGTTGTGGTATTTTGGACCTTTAAGTCATTTTCATTATTATTGAAATTCTATTTTAAATGCTGCAAAAGAAAAATACAAGTTTTTTTTAATTGTTCGTAAAATGTATTGCTTTTAAACAACAATATGTAAAAAAATATAAACTCAAATTGTTAAATTGTATTTAAAACTAACTAAAAGTTGGCAAATAAAAGTGTAAAGCATCTTATAAGTATTTAAACAATTAAAAATAATATGCAAAATGTTAATTTCAATTGCTGGCCACTTTAAGCGAGGCAAATTCACTACTCAATAACTTCATAACGTCGGCATGTTTCAAATCGGCATTTTTGAATTTCTTGTAATTGTCCTTGACAAATTTCGCAAATCCGGTTGGCTCCCTGACCGGTGTTGGCATTATATTACCATCTTTATCTTTTTTATTTAAATACACTTCAATAGCACCGTGGCAATAGGAGCAGCGTATATTTTCCACCTTCTTCGACTTGGAATGGGCATGAGATCTAAGATAGAATATTTAATATAAAACAAAACTGTGAAAATATCTTTTTAAATTATTTCACAAATGAATAAACCCACTTGGCTCCACACAATGTACATTTGTAGGTATATTTGTATTCTATATCATATTGATGGCACACTCCAATTTTGGGTATTTCCGGGAATATTTCATTCGCTTTACGCGCCCACTCTTTCCAGCTGTTGCCGTGACCACCTTCGCCATTGTATATCCAGGTGGCTGCATGACACATTTCATGTATGAGCGTGCAGCGCAAACGATCTGCACTCGTTAACACTTTATCGCTTAATTCTACAACACTAGATCTAACGCCATTCCTATAAAAAAAAAGATTGGAATAAATCGGGGATAGATATTTTTTTTTAATTTTTCATATGATTCGATTTACTTTTTTTTATTGAAACATCTGCCAGCAGTGTTTAAAAGTTTTTTATTCCATTTTATGGGCACATCCAGTTGGTTTTGGAACAATTTATCATTGTACAAGTCATAGAGAATTTTCGATAAGTCCTCCTTTTTTATGCGGTAATTATCACGATAATACAAAGCTTCGGGATGGCAAAGGGTTTTACTAACAGTAACTAAACATTTAGAAACAATTGAATGTAATTTGAAAAAATAAATAAAGTTATTACATTTTAATTTATTACCATCTAAAGATTTTAAGAAACTATATTTGTAATGCGGTGTCTGAAGTATATCCCTTAAAGCTTTTGTAGTTGCTTTAGATTTCACACTTAAGGGTGTTTTAAATATTGCCTCCGTATCAGTTTTTGTTTTAGGTGTAGTTTCGATGTCATCTTTTGCATTCCTGTCGCTTTTTTTAATTGAATTTGGAGTGTTGAACTTATTTCTTAAAGGAGGAGTTTGAAAAACTGGTTTTCCCGTTTTAACCGATTCCAATTGCTTGTTAACCAAATCGAATATTTTGGGCCGACCTTGGCTATCGAATGGAAAAATTCCCTTGTCTTCCAAAATCTCGTCATCATTACAATTCCATTTCTTTGTAGGGGCAGCATTTTCTTTAGATTTTTCCACAGCTGGGCTTGGACAAGCGATTTCCACATTGTCGTCGCCAAAATTGGGTGTGAAAAGTTTCCTTTTTGTTTTCTGACTTGACGATGGCAACTTTGGTTTGTCTTCATGCTGGCAGGATTTCAAAATGTCCTGTAAACGTGTAGCAAAGGTAACATCATGATTTGCTGGTGGACTTTCAGGAACTTCATTTTGTACTTCCACTTCTTCTTTGCTCAAATCCAAGTAAACAATTTCATCATCCTTGGATCTGTTAAGCACTTTTGTTAAATAGTCCGATTTATCGCTGCGGCAGGATCTTTTTTTAGAATTTTTAGATTTTTCTTTTTTTGCTTTGTTTTTGGATGAGATCTCAAAATCAGAATCTGAACTTTCCACTTCCAGATCAGATGCAATTTTACTCCACGATTCATCGGCATCTTCATCGTCTGAGGCATTGTCGCCTTCAGAATTGGAATCGTCATCAATTAGTTGGCGCCATTTCTCCTTATTAACTCTTCCTTTATTTCTAGCATTTGTAGGTTTACGTTCTGTTTGTGGGCGAGGTTTTGCATCCATTTTTCCCTTCTCTATTGGAGGTGTTCTTCTATTTTTTGGTTCGGTAAGGACTTCCTTGTTGGTTGCGACAGATTTCGGTGTGGCGAGTCTCGTTGAATCCAAATTTGTTTTGACAATATTTAAACGAACTTACCGGTTTTGTGTTACAGACCAGAAAAAAAATATAAACATTATTATTTCTGACGACATGCAATGGCGAACGTTAATGGTAAACTCTTCAATGATAGTTAAAAATAGAAAAGATTTCCCTTCTAAGTTAGTAGATTCGAGAAAAGTTAAATTCAAATCAGCTTCTTTCTCAGCCCATTGTCAAACTACAGGTTAGAGAAAATTTTATTTTTAATCGAATTCAAAAAAAGTAGGAGTTTCTCAAATCGTTTGTATTTACTTTACTTGCTTTACTTTCCTAGCAGAAACTTTCAACAAGAGACTAAGACAGCAATTAAAGAAATTACTCTGCCAGATATAAAAAAGACGTCACGTCAAAACAATACGAAAAAATTGGGGCATGTCTACCCATTGTCGAAAACAACTGACTGCTATTGACAGCTCATGCTATTCTCTAAACTTAAAGGAACAGAAATGGACTGTCAATAGCACAGAGAGTCCAATTTTGTAAAACGCAACGCTTAGCGTTGACAAATTTTATATGTATTTTGTTTTTGTAATTTAAATTTTTGCCATATAAAATTTGTCAACGCTTGGCATTGTTCTCGAGAGCGTGTAGACAAGCCCCAATTTTTTGATATTGTATGTCGATGTTGACAACTGAAACCGGGTGAATAATTTTTCTAGCTTTTCGAAATCATTTTTTTTAAATTATAATAAATTTAGATTATTATTTATTATACATATGGGCATTTCCACAGGAATGTCAACTTTTTGTAGCGTGCAACACCAAGCAAATTTGCTTGTTTTTTTTTCAAAGAAAACGAAATTTTTTTTTACTTCTTTATATATTTTTGTAGGCCGTCAGCAGCTCTACGTTAAGTAAAATTTTAAGAAAAATCGAGTCACGTTGTTCGGAAATACAAGGTTAATTGCTTGCTGTCGCACGTGACAAAAAAATGGAATTACTCGGAGAAATTCCCATATTTAGTAATATACTTTAACTTTTCCAAAAAAGAAATAAAAAAATAAAGGAAACTTTGTAGACAACCTCGTATTACAGAAGAATTTATCAGCTTATATCAGAACAAAGCTTCATTTATTTCAAGAATTTGACTAAAATTAAATTCATGTTTTTTAAAACATTTTCATTTCTATTTAATGAATCATTTTTTTAAATAATAAAGGCAATCTTTGGCGCTAGTTTTTCTACTTTTCCCACTATTTTCAACTATCATTGTAGGTATTTTTTCTTAAAACAAAAACACATAAATGTTTCCTAAAATTACCCGATTACACTTACACATTGAAAAATCACCTAAAAGACTTTCTTCCACTTTGGATTTATTATTACACTTTTTCTCGGTAGAGTTGTTGACATCAATTTTCTTAATCGAAGAAGTTTTTGATTTATTTGCCTTCTTATCGCCTCCACTCTGACTAGTGCGCTTTAGGGAGCGTATTACATCTGGAGTTTGCCACGACTTTCCATACAATTGCGTTAGAAGTTTTTCAGCTTCCGTTAGAAATTTTTCATCTTCTTTAAGCTCTACAGAATCTGCAGACTTGTTTGGTGAACAAACAATTTCTATTGCAGGAGCTTTTGATTGCATTTGATGGCAAATCCTCTGGGGAGTATCAGATTCCTTACTTTTTTCATTTGAATTCAGACTGTGATTATTATCAACTAGTTCTTCGCCTTCTTCTTCTTCGTCTTGTTCGTTATTTTCGCCTGGCATATCCGTTAATTGATTCGATTCATTGCTTTTCCCTTCGTTATCTTGGCTATGTCCTCCATTATTTTCATCATCTTCACTGGTTTCAGTAGAGATATTGTTGGGAATGCTTATTTTTATATTAATTTTGGCAGATATATTAATTTTACCCATTGACATTTGAATTTGGGACATTTGTCCATCACACTCTGATGAATCATCGCTGGATTCGTCTTTGTGAAAGCTATTGGAAAGTTTATTTTCAACAGAATTTTCACGCTTTGTAGGAGATTTTTGCTCTACACTTTCATCTTCGTCAGTTTCTAAAATAGTTATAGAGTGTTCAGGAGTTGTGGCATTAAATTCGTTTGTAGAATTCAAGGCGGATGCTATCGAATCATAATTTGAGCCCGAGTATATTGAACTTTGTGGCGTTGATTGAGTAGAAGAAATTGATAAGTTTTTTATAGTTTCATCATTTGTTATTGTTTTACTGTTTTTAATGGGAGTTTTCTCTTGATCTTGGCTCTTAGGAATTAAAAAAGATTGGGTATTATCCTCGGTTTCCAAATCGGCAAGTCTACGTGAATTTTCTGCATTTCGATTATTATTATTTTTAGCTATTTTTGGCGTTTCTACATTCATGGAGTAGTCGCTATTGCATTGTGTTTCATCATTAGCAATTCTATACGCATTTTGTGGTGAATTGTTAGGCCTAGTTAAAATTTTTGGTGTTTCTTCGATTTCACTATCCATTTCTGCTTCGGTCATGACCGTATTATCTAGAGTTTCATCATTAGCCAGTCTGTGTGCATTTTTGGTATTATTTCGTGATTTGGGAGTACATAACTGATCTTCAGTTTCAGTATATATTTCTAAGTTTTCCCGTTTTACTTGTTCCTTTTCAATGACTTTTTCCAATACTTTAAGACGTTTTTCTCTCTCTACCAACGGTATGGGAGTAACTTCCTCGTCTACATCAGGAGTCATGGACTCAGTGTCTGCTGTAGCGATTTGTCGGGATTTGTCCAGAGTTTGCTGTATTTTGTCTATTTCATTATTATCTAAAATCTGATCTATAGTGTCATGATATATTACTTGTCCCTGATCTATCATGGCGCGTTGCTCTATAGACACATCCCTTAAAAATGCGGCTACACGTTCAGCCTTATCGTCTACCAAACTGGGAAGGCTAAGATTTTCAGACCTTGCAGATGTAGAGGGCAAGCTAGAAGTAAGCATTATATCTTCATCTTCTTCACGATGACTGCCAGAAGTATCGGATATAGTTATTGGCTCATCTTCCTCTTCTTCCGAATATTCTTCCTCATCACCAGTCATTTCATATGTTTTATCCAAGCTTTCAGTAGTTGAAGTTGTCAAATTAAGATGTATTGTGTCTCTCTTAGCTGCTTCGCTTACATTTATGGGTACATCATGCACAATATGTATATTATCAACTTCATTTGTGCTGGAGCGCTGACTTTCGGAAGAAATTAGGTCAGAAAATATACTAAGATTCGCAGTGGAGCCGGATGATAAAGAAATAGGCTTAGGCTGCACACACATTGAGGCCATTTGTTGTGATAACAATTCTAATTCATTTGCCGTTTGTGAAGGATTATATTCATCGCATGAAACTTCCAAAGGTTCCATAGTTAAATCGACTTCATCAACAGAATTGTCGCACTCCGTTTCCTTTGAAGAAGATTCACTGCGCAACAAAGGATTTTGTTCTAATTTTTGTTCTTCATTTAGCTGGGTTTCGTTGTCAAATTGTTTGCAAATATTTCTTGTAACGCTCTCTCGTTTTTCCTGCTGTCTCTTTAGTTCCTCCAGTTGATCAGGTTCGTTGCATTTCTGTTGTTGTTTTTTATTGGAAGACAGTGTTAGCTTAGCAAAGCCTTGATGCGATGCATACATACACAGAAAAGGAAAGAAAAATCAGATTTGAAATTCTTAATAATTTTAACTTGATTCCTTCTACTTACGTTCACTGATCGGCACTTTAATTTTTGTGGGATCTATAGCTTGCAAAAAATTGTAATTAGGTATTTCATCCATTTTTTTTAAACGATTTTAATAAACATATCACTTTGAAATGTATACAAAATAAAAATTCCAGTTTCGCTATAAAATACAATTTAAAATGGAATTCAAAGTCGACATTCACACTTTGATGCACGCGCTCCCACATTAATAAAACATCGACGCCGTCAGCAAATAATATTACCGCCGCCACTTTGGCATCACATCAAAGAGTGTTTAAGGAGAGCAAAGAAAAACAAACTCAACACAACCTAATTTACCGTTGGATTTCAAATATTTCTTATTTTTACTGTTTGAACATGCTACATACATACATACACATGTACATATTTATATTAAACATTAACTGCAGTACATATTTATGAAAAATTACTTTGGCTTAAAAAATGTTTACAAAACGGATTTTGTATGGAAATTTGTTTATTAAACGTTTTTTTAACCTAAATTATTTTTATGAATACGGCAATAACTGTTTTCATGAAATTCTCTATAAACATAATTTAGTGAGTCTGTTCGAACTTTTTTTTACATATCGCTGATTCACTCAAACAACGTCATAACTCAAAAAAAAACTAGTTTGCCAAAAAAACGCGTTTAAAGTTTTCAATTTACACCCAACTTAATGGAAAAAGAAAAGCTTATTTTCTCTTTATAAACAAGATATTTGTATGAAATTTTTACACAATATGAATAACGATAAGAGGATTAATTCTGCATCATTAACTCAAAAATTTATGACGTTGTTTGAGTAAATGATCGATATGTTTCTTTATGATATGAACTTTAGCCTAATTATACCAAATAATAAAATATTTCGCTGCAATTTTGTGTAGCTTGTTCAGCAAACAGAAATTGTGTGAAATAAAAATTAAAATTTTACTAAAACGTGAAAAACTTTTTGACAGCCTTAGGCCGAGTTTACATCTGTGTGCCATGTGCCACACAAGCGTAAAAAAAGCGTAACCAACTAATGACTAATGAAAAACTGTTTTATTCAGACATGATTTCGTATGTTAAATAGTTCCATACATAACTAATAGGCAATTTTATAGAATCCAACGTGATTGGAAACTGTTTAAATCAATATATATATATATATATATATGTCTGAATCAAACAGTTTTTCATTAATAATTAGTTGGTTACACTTTTTTGGGCAAATGGCACACAAAAAATGCCAGATGTAAACCCAGCCTTATTTATAAAACTTATTAAGGCTTTATAAATCCTTATTTGTAGGCGAATATTCGACCCGATGGGGAATTGGAAGGCATTGATTGTCGGGCCTGATTAGGATATTATATCATAAAATATAATTTAATTAAGGAAATTTTGTAAAATTTTCAGATATCGAAAAATTAAGAAATTTTTCAATGCCCCGGTCAATTTTTGAACGAAATTTCATATTATTACTCATTTATGACCTACAAAAAAATTATTTATTGTGTTCGAAAATTCGAACTTCATTTTGAAGTACGACAAACAAGTTTTTGACTTGCATAAAGCATCAATACGGAAGAAAATTTATAAGATATGCAATTTTGGAAATTTCGAAAAAACATTTTCGAAATTTCCAAAATTGCAATTTCTGAAAAACTTACAGAAAGGGTATAAAAAATAAGATAAAGGTAATTAGAACTATAGAAAATAATAGGCGGTAAATTTTTGGCATTCGATATTTATATGGAAATATTTTCAAATTTCAGTTGATAACGAATGCGTTAATTTGTCCTCAGGACTTTTTATTAGTGTAAAAAGTTTGCTTTATGTCAACAAAACGAAAATTTAAATACACATGAATATGAAATAAAAGAAAATGTAAAAAATTTTTACATCATATAAATAAAACAATAATATACATCTAACTTAACTATTTAAAAGGATTTATTTCATCAAATATTTTCTTAAATCTGAAAATATTTTGAAGTTTGTCATATTTTTATATCAATATTATCTAAAAAAAATATACATACATATAAAATAATATAAATAAAAATTAATAAAAAATGGAATCATATCGCCAAGGTCTAAATTATGTGCCTATGCTAACGCAAAATAATACACCGCCTTGCAGTGGAAGATCTCGCATAAGTCTTAAAAGAAGAAGGTACACATTTAGTTGCACATGTATTGAAGTAAAAAAAAATAAAAAAAATCAATCCAAATTCTTTTATGGCAAAATTAGATTCCAAAACTCAATTCTCCACTATAATGGAAACTATGAAGGTGACAGCAGCATGTTTGGAGATAAAGAATTCGAATTAGAACGTTTAAGTCTGGTGGACACCGAAAGTGATACGGAATTGCCAAGCGGGACTACAATACATTCTTCGGCCAGACTAAGGGAGCGTTATAGAAAGACTTCTTTGGTTTGGCGTTTAGGGCAAGTTTTTATGACCAAATTTTTAAGGCCAGAATTGAGAGAGAAAATTGCTATGCATGTAGAAAATTTCCAAGAAAGCTCTTTGGTTAACAAGTTGGCAAAGTGGTCAGGAATTGCATTAACCCTGTTTAACTATTGTTTTCACTTTATTAAAATTTTGGGCAAGCACTTGGCTGTTGTGGGTACATTTTTGTGGAGGCAACGTGTAATATTTCGTAATTTAGCCAGAAGTCTGCTGTGGCGTCTGACACTAGCCAAATGCAATGATTTGACTTTATTTGTTCTAATTTTATTGGGTGCTCCTGTTTTGTTTATCTTATCCTTAATTGGCTTTTTTATATCGCTTTGTGGTTGCCTTAAAGATACTTTACAACGCTGTAGGCACATTTTAAATAAAGTGTGCTAATGTGCTGTTCTTTGTTTAATTAAATTATAAATCTCGGAAATGCATTTAAAAAAAGTAAAAAAAATTGTGTAGAGAAAAAGTCCATAAAGAATTTTTAGAGATCAAGTGAGCAACAACAACAAAAGTAGCAGCATTAAATAAAAGGCAAAGCGAACATTTCCGCTTATAATGACATAAACGAAATAGTCTCATAAACATCATTATGACTTTACAGCTGGAGAGCTTGCATTAGCGTAGTCGGGCAAATTGGAGAAAAAAAATACACAATGAAAACTTAAATATTCTACATCTCCAAAATTGCCTAGCTGCGCTTCTGGATGCTTGTGGCTGCGGTGATGCTGGTGTTACTGGTACTAATCGTTATTAGCATTTGACTTGAATTATTTTCCAACTGACCAAACGAGCGACCGGCCAAACAATCATTCGTCCACACAAAGAACTGCGTTCAATTACCATGAAACTCAAGTACTATTCCCCCATTGTCAAAAAAAAATAAATATACATACATACATATATAATAATAATCTAAAAGTATAATTCCATTAAATTGTGTGTACGAATTTTTGGGTGCCGCCATCTCTTCTTTTTTTTCCAGGGCTTGCACTTTAGAGGAATTTATTATTAATCATATACATAAATAAAAATTGTATGCATACACATAAAAGCATTTTGATTTCTTTTATTATAAATTATACTTTACAAAATTATAAGTATGTATTGCATAAAATTGTAACAGTTTTGATAGCATTTATTTAAACAAATATGTATATTCTTTTCCTTACTTGCCATTATTTCGCTTAAAAAAAATGTAGTAACCTTTTTTTGGTTCAATAAACTACAAATAAAAATTTCAATGTACTATTTCAATTTGCAATAAAATTGTAAAAATTTCTAAATTATTCTGAATAATTTAACCCAGCAAACATGCGGATTTGATCTCGAAAGTTAAAATGGTTTGACATCGAGACATATTATTCATGTGAGGTAGACTCGCCTCAATTCGCTTTGAGAAATTCACTCTTCTGATTAGCGTTGTCAGATTTTTTACGACCTATTTCGCCAAATTGATTTTAAAAATCGGCAAAAGCCACCGAAATCAATTTTATGTAGGTTTTTTCTTAATATACGGCCATGTCACAGAGTTCAATTTCGTTCGGAATCGGAATTGAATTAAGCACAAAATATCAAGCCCTAGCCGGAGCATACCTCAGCATACCACCGTCTCCCACATTCTGGACACACCTGACAAATTTCCGTATTTTAGTTTTCTTTTTAAAAAAACATCTCCTACAAAAATGGGGTGGATTAAATTCCGATTCCGAACGGAATTGAACTCTGTGACATGGCCGATAATATGTATATGTATGTATGTATATTTAATAACAAATTTGTTTTTATATAACACTTTTTTTTAATATAAATTTTTATAAAAAAAAAATTATAAAAAAATTTGGCAGAAAATCGCCAAAGACAGAAATGAAATCGCCAAAAATTATTTCTTGTAAATTTTTCTCATCCAAATTAAAAACGCATTACTATAATATAGGGTTGTTATCGCCTAATTTATAAAAAGAGGACAGCAGAGGGGAAAAAACTCGGACATTTGCTGAAAGTAAGTAGGACATAAAAATAATATGAAATTGATTTTTATCCTAAAATATTACTACCAGTTAAATGTTAATTACATATCGATGGTGTTGCGTAAAAAGGGTCAATCTCGCACCATTTTATATACAATATTACATCTTATACCCCTTTTAGACACGGAAAGTTTACTTTGCAAAGTCATAATTCAGCTGTGTGAAAGACAGAGGGAGGAATACTATCTCTTTCTGTCCTTCTCCCAGCTGAATTAAGACTGCAAAGTAAACTTTCCGTGTCTAAAAGGGGTATTACTACGCTACACCCAGTGGCACCAAATAGGGGATTTATCAAAAAAAAGGGTCAAAATTAAAAAAAAGAGAAAAATATATAAAAAATACATAAAAATACATTACAAATTTGAAGTTTAGTGTAGTTGTCTCGTTTTTTTAATGTTGCCCCTTTGTTTATTGATAAATCCCCTATTTGATGCAACTTTTTGAAAAATATCATCGGTCACCCTGACTGTGAAAGCGACGAATGAAGTTGAGCACACCGATCGAAATGAAAGTTCAAATTTATTAAAATTTGTACAGCAAAAAATAATTATGGAAACTAAGAAATATTTCGTGTTAAAAAATGCTTTTGGCAATATGCAATGCAATTTATGTTATAAATAACTACAACTCATTATTAGTCATTACAGAATCGCGAACACTTTTTCCTCGGAAGCTTCAAGGAAAATTTCATAATGTAAATCCGGTAGAAAGAAGTCTCTTAAATATCGAAATATTTATGAATTTACAAACAGACCTGTCAAATGATAAAAAAAAACGTTCTAAGCTTTTATGCAAAATTTTTGTTATTCACAGGATTTTGTTATTCAGCAGGATTGTAACATATTTTACCAAAAGTTTCTGCCTGCGTATTTATTTTTAAATTTCGTACTTTTATTTTTTGTTATTACTTTCCAACACAATTTCATTTTCTTCATTTTCAAAAGTTTATTAAAATAAATTCGTAAATAAAAGTAAAATGTACATAGTGTTAAATCATATTTCTCACACATCAGTCTGTAGTAATCGCTTTCCTTAAGCCTGGCATATTCATGTTTGAGCAAATGCATATAAGAACCGTATCTATCTATCTATCTATCTATCTATCTATCCATTTATTACGAATAATAACACTTTAGCATTCTGCTATAAGTACATTTGCATATCCACTTAAAGATATTAGATAATTTGTGAACTAAAAACAAGTGGATGATTGCTTTTATATATTTTTGAGTGCGTTTTAAATGACAACCTTGGCACTGTTCTAATAAGATATTCATTTACGCCGATAGGGTTTTAATATTTTTTGCATTAATAATTTCGACACTGAAGTATAAAATAATAAAAGTAATAATGAGAACTAAGAAAATCTAAATTTAGTTTGTGTATTATCAGTGAATAATAAACAGTTAAAATGACACTGCACAGTGGGGGATTTGGGAAAAAAAATTGCAATAATTCTGCCAGGTGCATTTGTTTTTTTTTTTTTTGTTGAAATATTTGAGAGCATATTAGGCCTCAAAGTGACGTGATAAATTTTTGTATGCAATTTTTGCGATTTGAGAAAACAAGCATTAAATTTGATATTTGCAATCAAAATAGGCTCTATTTGAATCGCTTTGGTTCCTTTAATAACCAAAATTTGGAAAAACAAATTTATCTGTGATATGCAAAATTCTCTGTGTACTACCTTCCAAATAAATATATATATATTTTTTTTAATTATGAAATAATTAAAGCATTTTTTCCGCAAAAAAAAATCAGTAAACATCAATTTTCCAAAATTTTAACTGAAACTGCATATAACTTTTTACTGAGTTCTGTTTTTTTTAAGATTTTCAGAACATTAAAATTTTTTTTCTAAAGCTGTGAAAAAATTTAATTTTTTACTCGAATATGGCGGGAAGCTATAAATGCAGTAGAAATTTTTAGCTCTTGGATAGGAAAATGTGCTGGCAAAAAATTTTTTTAAATCAAAAACCTTAAAATTTCTGGCAAAATTTGTAATTACGAGGTCTCATACCCCCGCCCACTTTAAAGATATAAAATCCAAACACCAAACTTAAAAAAATTAAATTGCTGGAACAAAAACTGCAAGTCTGAACCGGGACCACTTTATAGCAGCTGCGTTCCAAACGGATTGTTATTAACATCTTAGGAAAATTCAAAAATCCATTCAAACACACTCTCTTTCCCCTAAGATAAGGTAAACGAAGAAAAATCTGACAGCTAAAATTTTTTTTAATTGTCTCTACATAAGTTTCGATTCGAACATTTACTTCAATAGTGTCATAACTCAAAAAATGCGTTTTTTGAGTTAATGATGCAAAATAATTCGGCATTTCGTATTTTATCTTGTGTAAAAATTTTATATAAATAACTTGCACCATCACCTCCTGAGAGAATAATATTTGTTCATGTCTTCATCCGTATGCAAATTGAAAACTTTAAACGCGTTTTCTGCAAAACTAGTTTTTTTTTTTAGTTGTGACACTGTTGAAGTAAATGAGCAATATGTATGTGTGTGTATGTATGTGTGTATTTGCGTGTGTGTACATCTGCAAAATATGTATAATTATATAATTATTTAAAATGTTTTTTTTAATGTGCTACTTTTATTATAATCAACTGAAAATAAAATTGTCTTTTTTTATAGAAGTATACATTAGATTTAAATTTAATTGTTGAAAAGATAAATTAAAATAATTTTAAAAGCAAACATACAGAATTTTAATAATATGGTCAGCCACCTTTTATAGGTACACACATCCATATGTATGTATATTAAATAAATTAAAGGTTTCAGTATATAATTAAGAAGAATTTGACATTCTAAACCAACTAACCATTAAAAATAATGTCAAGCAACCCTTTTCTGCATTTTATGTGAAACAAAAACCTTTGGGATTATTATAGAATTGTTGGAAATAAATATTTATAAAAATAATACTAAATATAATAATTCCCAACGTTCCGATTTCATCTAAAATGCCTAATAGGAGTACGGTCACGGGGGTCTACTCTTTAATTCGAATCGAAATAAAATGCTTTCGAATTTACAAGAATACAAATTCGAAATCATTTTCTTTCGTTTCGAATTACACAGTAGACCACCAGATTTAATCGCTATGGAAATTTCCTTTCCAATGAAAGGGGTTTATATACTTATTTTTTAATCAGTCGTGGTGTGAGTCAAAGCAGATTGAACCAAATTTTAAAAGCGATTCAAATCGAAACGAAGGAAAATAGGATTGACGCAAAGCGGGGCTTTGGTGTATGCATATGCAAGTATTTACATACATATCGTTGGTCACACTTAGAAAGGCCCTAACTCAAATAACTGTAACTTTACAGGAGAAGGTAAAAACATAATAACAAACAGTGTTATTTTTTGCACTATTTCAATAAATTTTTGTGACGAGGTGTATTTGGGTATTTGAAATGTATTGGAATCATTGAAAAACTTAATTTCGTGAAAATACGAGTTAAGGCCTTTCTACTTGTGACCATCATACCTACGAAAGTTTATCATAAATCTTGTGCTTTTCTTAAGCAATTGTTTGTTTATTTAATTTTACACAAAAAAAAAAAAAGCGGAAAACAGTTTACAATTACAATTATTCACTACAATAATACGCTTCATTTCAACTTGTTGTAATTAATTGTGAAAAATATGAGTTGAAGCCTCAAAACAACAGATTAAAGTAAAATAGCTTATGTACATATAAACAAAATTTTATTACACAGGCATACATACATACATTCATATTTATTCTCATATGTGGATACATACATATGTATGTATGTACATATTGCATGTTCTTATCACTTAAAAAACTTAAACGATAAGAAAATGTTTGTAGGAGTATTTAAAGGAGAAATCATTCAAGAGAGGACACCCTAAAATATTAAAGAAAACAAAAATAATACGCTGATAGTAACTAATACAGTGAACCAAAAAAAAAACATTCTTAAAACAAGATTTTTGGGATTCCGTTTCAAAAATTATGTATTTTTAAAAATCATTTTTAATATTACTATGTATGTATACTAGGGATGCCAATCGGGATCGATTTTTAGAAATCCCGGGATTCGGGATTTATAAATCCCGATCCCGAAAATCCCGGGATATTCGGGATCGCGGGATTTTCGGGATCCCGGGATTTTTCGGGATTCCGGGATTTTCGAGATTTCGGGATCTAATTTTTTTTAATAAATATTACTTTAATAACAAATTTTATGCATTTTAAAAGTTTTTATGTTGATAATATATCATTAAACATTTGTCTTTAAAGTTAACAATATTTTAATACTAGTATGAAATAAAAATCGAAAGAATTTTTGTCATCTATTTTTAAGTTGATGTTAGAGAATTTATACTGAAAACAATAACTAAATATGAAAACTTGTTTTTGCTTTCAATATAAATGTTTTTCTATAATCTAAATCAAAACGAATGTACATATCTGTGGACTTTTAGCACTATCGCTTAAGTTGATTTACGAAAATTTTAGATGCACTTTCATACAAATAAGCTGCAAAAACATTATTGTTTTTTTAAATATATCTATTAACGTTTTTTTAATTGCGATTGACCAACAAGTAGCCATTACGGTTGTTACATATACCATGCATTGCCTATTTTTTTAATCGATTTCGTCACTACTATGACAACGATAATAAGGCTGAACATGTCGAAAAATTAAAAGAAATGTATACACAATTCTAATCAAATTCTATAAATTACGTCTAATGAACACATTTTTGTAGGCACATACATTAACCGCCGTATTCATAAAAAAATTTAGGTTTATTACAGGTTTATTTGACAAATTTCCCAAAGAAATACGTTAAATAAGCGCTTAATAAGCCTAAAATATTTTTTATGAATATGCCACTAAAAGTTTGCCTGAGCACTTGAACAGTATTTTTGTTCTACTGAAAAATTTTAAATTCATACATAAGTTGTTTTCTGCAAGTTCAACAGATACATATGGTTTATTAGTGTGCTGTCCTTCTACTCTGCAACTCGAATAAAACTATATTTGAGTCGAAGTCATTCAGTCGGTCACTTTTGACACAAACCTTTGATCAAACCCATGTAATTTAAATAGGTCATAGGTTTGTGTTAAAAACGACCTAAACGGTCTAACGAAAATAATTTTGAACTGCAATGTAAAAAAACATACATTCACACTAGAGCAATTTTTTAGACAAAATAGTACGCATTATTCTGTAAATATTTCTCGCTTTTACGTCAACCCGACTTTTTATTTTCTAGTTCAATTGTAAGGAGCTGTCAGTAGTACTCAATTGTTACCGAAAAGTGGATAAGGGTTGAGGAGTCGATATACAGAGTTATACACTGCAATTATGAATAAATTTCCGCAAGAAATTTCTCCCTTTTCCATAATTTTTTTTGTTTCCCCTATTATTTGCTACTGTTTGAAATTATTCCCCGGGCAAAATTTTTCATGGAATTTTATTCATAATTGGCCTTATAATATAGAATAAGACGCAATAAATTTGTCAAACTTATTGAATTTTCCAAATGTTATTTTTCTTCCAAAGCTCATATGCTTCTTTTCGTTTTCAAAATAATTCTTAGTTGTATATTGTATCACCTTTGATGAAAATAACCGTGAGAAAGTAGTTAATTTATTTTGCACTTGTTGTTAATTTATAAGAAATATGCCACGAATAGTCATTAAATTGTTAAAACTGCACGTATAAAATTGTATGGGACTTTCAAATATTATAAAAAAAATACCATAAAATCAACGAAAATTTTAATCTATTAAGTTTTTTATATAAAAATTGCTAAGAAATCCCGAAAAAGAAATCCCGGGATTGAATCTTACAAATCCCGGGATTCGGGATTTGCCAAATCCCGAAAATCCCGGGATTTCCGGGATCGGGTTTTCCCGTTTGGCATCCCTAATGTATACACATAACAATTAGGGTGTTCACAATAACGTTTTAAAATAGCATGTCTTACCACTCGTATAGCAACCAGTGATGCCAATTTAGCGCGTTTCGCGCTAGATTTAGCGCTTTTTAACCACGCCAAAGGCGCTTTTTTCGTCTTAGCGCGCTTTGGATAAAGTCAATAACATCATTTCAGTTTTTTTTTCTTTTTATGTATATATTTACCAATTTTCTAGTATCCAAGACTCTGAAAATTTTTTTTTAAATTTGTTAATGATTCAGCTGTTGCAAATAAAATTCGCTTGCCTGTGATTATAATTAAAAACGCATTTCAATACTATAAATGACAAATATTTTTAAATTTCACAACTACAAATGTGTAGTCGTACTCGTGACCAAAAAAATGTACATATGTAACTTATCAAGCATCTATTATAGCTGAAGTACAAAAATCATTTGAATCGCAAAACTACTCGACATTTTATACGATTATGTTGTTACTCGTACAAAGTTTGTTATAGAAAATTAAAATAAAAACTACGGATTTCGATTATTTGGTGATTCTGATTCTGTATTAAACTGTTTTAGTTATTTAGGATATAAATTCGAAGAAGCAATATTTCAAAATCGGAAAAAGAGTTGCTAAAAAAAGTATATTTACTAATACATGCATCGACTTTTATTAAAATTTAATTTAGCGCGCAGGAAAATAGCGCGTTTTGCCTATAAATAGTTGACAATGCTGTAACTCAGCGCGTTCTAGCGCGTTTTGAGAAGGGGATCAGCGCGTTTGGGTTGCAAATAGCTGGCATCACTGATAGCAATGTTTCAATTTTAATCAAGTTTGTTGTTTTTTTTGTGTAAATCAAATTTATTACCAGGTGGCAAATTTAAAAGTAAAAAGAGTATATCTGTGATGAAAAACATGTAATTTTCAATATGGCAACATGGTAATGTTAAACTAAACAAATTAAAACTATCAGTGCAGCTGTAGTCAGTGTTGCCAATTTTTTTCTAGAGCTCATCCCCAATTTTGTATTTGTCATCCCCAAAAATCCACAAATTGAGTTTTTTTTAATTAAAATTTTTTCTTTTGTGAAAAAAATAATTTTTTTTTAATTTTATTTAAAAAATAAGACAAAAATAACATATTTATTCAACAAAATTCATTTATATCGATAGCTACGAGTATATTTACATTCCTATTAATTTAATTTGTTCTTATAAAACTTGTAAAGAAAAAATTACACATAGTTTAGTATGTACAAGTACGAAAAAATTGTTAACCAAAGTTTACCATTACAAAAACTTCAGATTCGAAATCTTCTGATTCATCAGCCTCAAACTTTGTTGTAGATACATAGTACTTGTATTAAAAAGCTTTAGCATCGCAGCAGAAGGATTAAATTTGTCACAACCAATTGAATTATTTTTAAAGTGTGTGTTTATTCTAAGAAGTGTTTCCAACAAGTCATATTAAATTTTGTCACATATTTTTGTTTTGGTAGTGTTCATTATTGGTTAATCTGCCTTGATACTTCTTCTTTATTAGAAACCATTCGCTATGAATAGTGACACAAATTTTTAGATTTGCCAGACGCATATTTATTAGTTCAAAAATCATTCTTGTTACCGTCAGTTATAAAAAAAATTCCCAAAAATCCCCTAAAATTTGGTTATCATCCCCAGCAAATCCCCAAATCCCCAATACGAAATGTTCATCCCCAATTGCGAAAAAAATCCCCAATTTGGGGACAAATCCCCTAAACTGGCAACACTGGCTGTAGTTGATGAACAAATATTTGAATTTTTTGCATTTTGCAGAACAAAAGTTATTTTGATAAATTTATCCAACAATAATTTCCAATTTAAAAAATTTTGTTATTTTAATAGATACTTCAATATATCGCTCATTTACTTCAATAGTGTCACAACTCAAAAGAAAAGAGTTTAGTAGAAATCACGTTTTAAGTTTTCAATTTGCATAGAACTAAATGAAGACATGAAAAAATATTCTTCCCTCAGGAGATGATGGTACAAGCCATTTATATGAAATTTTCACACAAGATAAAATTCGAAATGCCGCATTATTCTAAAAATTTTTTGAGTCATGCCACTATTGAAGTAAATGAGCGTTGCCTGCTCACAATGAAAATTTTAAGATGGCAAAATGTTGCCACATAAAAATTTTAATATACATACTCCGTATTACTGTGACAATAGGTATGTTATATTCGAAACATATACTTACTAGACAGCTGCATGAACATAAGAAAAAGCATGTTTGAAGATGATCGGCTCGTTTTTTGTATCATACTTAACTGTGTTTATTGTATTGAAGCAACGATGATTAAACATGTATGAAATATAAACACTAGTGATCAAGTATGGGCTTGAACATGAACATAAGCTACTATGTGTGTTCATGAACATGAACATATCCCAGTTGGCCACGTCTTTAAGACATCTTTGACGACGGGTACAAGACAATGGTAAGTCGTAGAAGACATATTGAAGACAGCCCCATACAAATCGTCGACGAAATTTTCATACAAATGGCGCCGAAGTCACACAAGACGAGATGGGCGACAATGTCGCTCAGATTGTCGTCAACACTGTTTTATTGAAGACAAAACTTTTATGACACTGTCGCTCAGATTGTCCTCAACAAAGTGTTATTGAAGACAAAACGTATGACACTGTCGCTCAGATTGTCCTCACCAAAGTTTTATTGAAGACAAAACGATGGATATTGTCGCTCAGATAGTCATGACCGACGATTTCCTTTAAATTTTCGATTAGAAAACCTAATGAACAGGCGACATGTCGTACATTAATCGTCGAAGACAATGTCGTCTGTGACGATTTGGCCAACTGGACATTTTAAAACAATCACATGAGCATGATCATCTATACGGCTAGCCAATGCAGCTCTTTAATACCTACTTAATTTTTAAGCAGCTATACCCAGTTGGTCAAATCTATCTACTACTTGGGTAAAAAAAAAAATCACATTAATCAATAAAAATATTTCATTCAATAAGAATGGAATATAATAAAATTAAGCCTGATTAAGAAATTATTCCTGATTAAAATTCATTCTATGTAGTTCAATTAAAAAAAAATTAATAGGTATATAGATTTTTATTTATTAATTTCATAATCGTTACCAACAACCGGCAACAAACTAATCAAATCTACCGACCGCAACAACCGCATTAATATCCAGACAGAGCACTGCTGCGAGAAAATATGTATTTATGTATGTATATATGTATATACATACATGCATATATGAATACAAATAAAATCAAAATTGAAAAAAATCTGCCACATAAACAAACAAACATTCAGTTAATTTTACAAATACGGAAAACATTTTCTTTTCATTTCACTAGAATTTTATTTTATACACATTTTTTCGTTGCCGCCAGTCGATGTTAATTTTATTAGTTTATAATAATATAAATTCATTATATTCTATTTATCTCCATTACTAAAAACATATTTAATAGTTTAGTTTTTTGATGACTCACTTTATAATAGAATTACAGATTTTGCCAAAACAGTGGGATTCGGTTAGAACGAACTACCAAAGAACTGGCAATTTTGTGTGTTTCATATATGAAGAAAACAATTAAAAATTGCCAAGCAACATCTACATACACATGAATGTATATTTTTTAGTCCAAAATTTACTGCTGTCAGAAAATTTCCAAACATTTTGCTTAATTTGACACAAGAGAAATTAACAGCTGATCACCAATTTCTGAATCGAGATCACCTGGTGTGAATTCGCCTTAAGTGATTCTTTATAGCCGAATATGTATGGAATATTAAAGGGTAGATTTTGTAAATACAAACGATTTTTCGTTTTGAAATTTCTAATGAAAAAATATTTTTTGAAACGCATTTTTCTTATTTTTTTTCATACGAATTTTAAACGTTTATAAACGAATTTTTTTACAAAATCAGCCTATAGTGCAAAACTATTGGGTCGTGATAGTTCGTTATAGCCGTACTGAACTGTAACAATCAAAAGCTTCCTATAATATTGCAAATTTGAAAAGGAAATTAGAAGAAAATTTCTTGGAACAAAAAGTGTTTTTAATAACTAATATATTTGTTGATACATACAGTTGTTTTTTAAAGCAAGAAAAAATAAAATTAAATATAAACATTTACGTCAATAGTGTCATAACTCAAAAAATGAGTTTTTAAGTTAATATTGCAAATAATGCGGCATTTCATATTTTATCTTGTGTAAAAAATTTCATATAAATCGCTTGCACCATCACCTCCTGAGAGAAGTGTTGAAGAATGAGAATGAACTCCCTCAATATATAACTTGTTTGTATTTATTTATAAATTCAATCTATATAGTTTGTAAATTTTAATCGTAAAATTTATTGTTAAAGAAAAAATTGCTTTTTTTATTATTATTCCATAATTTTCAATAAAACTTATATCACCTTTTAACAAGAAGAATATTTTTTCATATCTTAATTGAGTTGTTGGCAAATTGAAAACTTAAAACGCCGCGTTTTCTGCAAAACTGGTTTTTTTTTAGTTGTAACACTATTGAAGTAAATGAGCAATATGAAGAATATATTTGTTTTAGAAATGGGAAAATAAAAGTACATACATACATACATAAATATGTATGTATCAGAAAATATGTAATAATATTAAAACAATGCAACAAATTTAGTCAAAGATTATAAAAAAGTGTTTGAATTAATGTATGCGTTATTGTAAAAATAAGGTTGAACATTCAATGAAACGAATGAGAAAAAAAATATTTCCTTCCTCATTTTTTTAAACTATGCAAAAGTTAACTGATTTTCAATTAAAAATTTAATATACAATTTACTTTACAATATTTACTAAATTTTCGCATAAAAAAACCTTACTTCAATTTACTGATTTAATGAACTTTTTACAAAATTATTTTGAAATTTATCTTATCTCCTTATTTAGTTATTGTTGGTTTGTAAGGAGTGAGTAGAATTAAGGCCATGACAATTTTGCTTTATATTTTGTGAAATTTTACTTAAGAGAGTCTTACAAAGCTTTTCACACAAATTTGAGCTCATTTAATGACACAATCTCTCGTTTATAAAAGTGGGCAAGAGCACGCCCATTAAAATTTTAAATTATTAGCCCGGAAAATAATTCCCAAGGAAATATTTTTTCTAAGAGCAAAATCCTTCTCCTGTTCTAGGCAGATGGTAAAAAAATTAAAAAGTTAGAGAGATTTTCGAATTTTCGAAGTTACTCGTAGATATTTTGTTTCCTATTGCTTTACTTTACCTTAAAGTTTGCAAATGATTTTTAAACAATTTTCTATATACACAAACTACTTTACACATAATTTTAATTCTAGTAATGACATAATCTCTCGTTTCGGCAGGGCCGGGCCACTTTTATATAAAAAAAAAACATTTTAAAAATTTGAAGAAAGTTAGTAACATTATTCAGAAGCAATATAAAATTAATTATTGATCAGTAAATGCTAAAACAGCATCTGAAAGCAGTTTACAAGTTATTAATGAACTTGATCCAGTTCTGGTATAATTAATTTTTTAACTTCTTGCATACATACATATACATATGTACATATGTACATACATACGTTCATGTTTCTTCGTCTTTTATACATATATTCATTACTTACAATCCCTCAAATATGCTCCTAATAAAATTTGATAACTACGAGTATCTCTAGTTTCCATCCTTGGTAGATATGGATGTGTATGTATGTATTATTTAAGTATGTATGTATGTATGTAATTTGTTGATTTGCGTTTATAGAAAAACACACATGTGTTAGCAAATCATTAATTATTTTTTTTAATTTTCTTTTGTTCTCCATATGATTTCTATTGTCTAAAGAATTGGTTTTGCCCTGCATCTAAGTTTTTTTCCCAACTACTCGCATAAACATATTAACATACGTATGTACGTACACACATTAATCTCCCACATTTCCACACAGAAATCCATACTTATATATATATACATACATCGCTCATTTAGGAACACAACGTCATAACTCAAAAAAAAAAAAAAACTATGTAATTTGGCGGAAAACAGAAAATTTTAATTTTCTCTCAAGAGCTGAGTAAACAAGATATTTGTATGAAATTTTTACACAATATGAAAAACGATATACACTTGGTATAAAAAGTCTGCGTACATAAACTTTGCATATTAAAAATAAACAAAATAATTATAAAAATATATATATATTATTTCAAAAACGAATTTTATTTATTAAATACATATCAGTCTTTAGAAAATAATGTAAAACTTAAGCAAAAGTAATTCACAGTTAACAACAGGATAATAAAAACAAAAAAATTCATTGAAAAACGTACGAAAAATTCTGCGTACGCCTTTCAAAATACGTTTTTATATATATATTTATAAATCGAATTTTTTAAAAGGTTTTAATAGCTGGTTGGATAGCATTTACGTCTCAGAATCTCCATTAATCTTTTTGGCATAGATTGAACTAGTTTTGTAGTTTCTTCGTGTGTTATATTGTTCCATTCCCGCTGCATAACATCTTTAAGCATTGCTTTTGAAGTTATTTGATGTTGTCGGATCTTTTTCTCCAGTAAACCCCAAAGATGCTCAGTAGGATTAAGATCTAGTGATTGAGGAGGCGTTCGCAATTGCTTAGGAACATTGTACAGAAGCCATAGTTTCACTATATCAGCGGTATGCTTAGGGTCATTATCTTGCTGAAAGATAAATTGACCCTGAAGGCCCAATTTTATTGCACTTTGCTGTAAATTGCTTCTTAAGATGTCCAAATAGCCCCTTTTATCCATAGTTGTTATAATGAATTGCAGCTGGCCAACACCTTTTGCTGCCATGCGCCCCCAAACCATGACACCACCACCACCATGCTTCACTGTACTAGATAAGTATTCTTTATTAAGAGCAGTGCCATCTTTTCTCCACACTATTTGCCTTCCCTTTATACCAAAAAGCAACATTTGCTCTCATCTGAAAAATTTACCTTTTCCCAGAAGTCTAGAGGCTTGTTTATATGCTCTTTAGCAAATGCTATTCTTTTTAGTCGGCTGAAATGTGAAATATATGGCTTTCTTGGTGCTATACGGCCATGGTAATCATTTTTTTAAGCAATTTTCGAACACTATCACTACTAATAACTTTTACAAAATTAATTTCAACATCGTTTGCTACTTTTGAGGCTGTTACCTTGGGATTCTTTTTAACAGATTGAATCATAAACCTCTTTTCTCGTTCAGTAAGTTTGGATGGACGACCAGATCGCCGCTTAGATATGAATAGTTTAGTTTCTTTGTAATTATTTATCACCCTTTGAATAGAAGAATGACATCTTTCCACAGTCTCACCGATCTTTCTAAAACTTTCTCCTTTTTTCCATAAGTTGACGATAATTTCGCGCTCTGCGGGACTTATCTCTTTTTCTTTGCGATCCATAACAACTATGCAATTGAAATGTTTGTTAAATACACCAAATACACGTAAGAACACGGATTTAAACAAAACTATATGCAACGAATAATTACAACTTAAATAATCCTGTTAGATTATTAATGTACGCATACTTTTTCTTAGCTAGAGATGGAACTTTTCCCAATTTAAGATCGATAAAATGAATGTTACCGAGCATTGTGAAACAGAGTTGCCATAAATAAATTAGTAAGGAGTTAGTCTGTTAAAAAAACCCCAATTTAGATTAGGTGTTTTAGTATTTAACAATAATTTGGAAAATAAAACTATTTCTAAGCATATGTACGCAGACTTTTTATGCCTAGTGTATGAGGATTAATTCAGCATCATTAGCTCAAAAATTCCATTTTATGAGTTATGACGTTGTTTGAGTAGATAAGCCATATGTAGATGCATATCGAGTTTTTCCTGCAACATAGTCATAATAAACAGAAGACGAATTTAAAGTTCTGGAGGCAAATCACGGCATTTAATACGACTCCTAATTTAAAAATATTTCCATATAAACTCTATTGAACTATTTTTAAATTACGAGTCGTATCGAATGCCGTGATTTGCCCCCTGAATTTACTAATGGTGTGTTTACATCTAGTACTTACGAGATTTCTGGCCAAATCTAGTAGAATTCCCATACAAAACAAAATCTACTTTGCCACTAGATTTTGTCAGAATCTGCTTAAAATCTAGCAGAAATTAGCGATGCAACAACTATGGTTTTTTTTTTCTTTAAAATTTGTGCTAAAAAGTCCAGCCTGTGTATATAAAAAAAGGTGTGTGAATTGGGTACATTACAGTTGTTTGGTTGCAGTTTTGGAAAATTTTTAGTTAACGGGTTTTTGGTTGTTTTGGATAAGAAACTCCTGATAAATTTCAAAAACACTTGGTGTAAACGGTATAGATTTTCATAAAGATATTAATTAAAATCTTCCAGATTTTGTGCAGGGGTTTAATCGTCGCTTTCGATAACGAGCTGATACGATTACGTTTTTTCAGTTTGAGATTATGGTATTCGATGTCGAACCATATTATTACATTGTTTGATAGCGAATGCCATAATGTCAAACTGAAAAAACTTGATCGAATCAGCCCGTTATCAAAAGCGATTATTATACCCCCAGGTGTTGTAAATGTCCTATAAAATAAACCATTTATAAAACAAAATTAATTTTTAGGAATAAGGCAGTAACGATTTAATGGCAAAATAAAAATGTAATTTTTCTGCCAATAAGTGAGTATACAAAATATTTATCTGATTTTTTTGCACAACATAACAACAATAGTTAAACACACTTAGTTAAAGTGATATAACTTCGTGCTAACCTGAATAGAAAATGAAAAAACGTAAAAACATAAAATTAATAGTGATACTTACAAATGTACATATTTACCAAAGCTAAATAAATAATTGTATACACAATAAACATTTCTCATATTCCATTTCATTAAAAATTCACGTTAAATAGCTGATGTTAATAACAATGTCTGCCCAAGTAGATAGACATGGGTGCTAATGAAGTGCGTGGCTGCACAGAAAAATGCGCATTTCCCTCAGCTAAAAAAGCTAATTTAATTTTTCTTCTCTTCTTAAGAAAATCACATTAATTAATAATAAATATTTCACTAATAATAAAAATTTAAAATATTGAACTGAATAACAAAATACATATATTCCATACCTATGTAACTCATTTTTTTCAATGGAGCAAAACTATTCTGAGGCGACGATGTATCATTTTTACACAATATAAAAATGGAATGATAGAACGATTAATTCTGCAATACTACTAAAAAAAATCGCATATTTTGAGTTATGACTCTCTTCTAGCAAAGGCTCGATCAGTACATGGCATTTTGATATTTAATGAAAATAGGGATGACATTAGTGCATTTAATTGACTATAGACATTGTCATGCTACTTTTTTGTACTTAAAACCTGCGGGTTCTAAATTGATGGAAAACATTTGACCTTATTTTCTTTCACATTTATGTTTTTGCCGGAATTCTCTTTCAATTGCCGAAGGAAAATATACATTTCCCGTCAATGGCCTGTCACACACGAGACTAATTTTTATGCCGCACAATTTTTGTTTTTTTAAGAACACACGAGACTAATTCATCCGAAATAAAAATGTATACGCATACATAGCTTTGTGTGTGTTAGTGTTTTTTGTCCCTGAAGGAAATGTCGATGGTGAAAATGTACTGAGTCGCTTTTGACTTTGTCACCAGTACTACTCTCTAATTAATCCCCATACAATACTTTGTGCTATAGACATTTAGCATGTGCTTGTCATTGAAAATCTACTAGTAACACTAAAACAATTGACTAGGTAGTGAATACATAGTTCTTATGGGAACATGGAGACATACCAACCAGACATTTAGTGGTACATTTCTATACCTTACGTACATACAATTATATGAATATTGACAAGTTGTTGCAAAAGCCACCAGAAATAGACCACATTTGTTGTCTCTCTTTCTTTTATACTGACGAATAGAAAAGAAATTGTAGACAATGTACCTACTACTAGAAATTTAGTGTTGACATAGAGACATTTGGCCCCAGTCTGACTGCAGGGGTATGCATTTGATATTTGCTGTTTTTTTAAGTTATGTGTGTATTGGTTTTGTGCTGGTGATGCGGGGTTGTAGCTGGTTGAAAAATTATGCCAAACACGAAACCCCTCTCTTTGCCTCTCTCACCAACAAACTTGCATGTTGTGCCAGCACAATTGTTCTCGTGTGTGACAGGCCATTAGCATTCGACGATGAGGCAACGCTGTGCTGTATTTTTCCATAACGATTTCTTTTAAAAGTCCTAACTGGCAATGCTGTGCTGTATTTTACGGTTTCTTTTAAAAGTCCTATTAACTGGCAATGCTTACAAACAACATTTTGTCTAATTTCTGATGGTAAGACCTTTTTCGTACACGCAAAGTTTACATTACATTCTTTCACTTCTGCACCGATATCGGATGCCGCTATTTGACCCCTGAAGTAATATTTAGGAAAATGTGCGGAACGATGTAACGAAAAAGTGCTGACAATTCTGTTAAATGTCTGAGGGAATTTTAGACAAACTCGGTTGGTCGGCTGCTAAAGTTTCACATTTTTTTATATTTACTGGGTATATATATACATACATATATACATATCTATATTCGTACAAAAAATTATTGATTTGCCATTTTCAGTATCAAATGCCTCTCAACACGTATGACCAGATCCAGTTGTTTCACATTTAAGAAACTCATTGACTAATTTGGCTCAAGTTGTTCGTATAAAAGTAAGAAATAGCAACAACAATAAAAATAAAAATTGCAATTAAGAAAATGAAAACACACCGTATGAATTATTTAACAGCGATCACGAGTATTGCTGATTTTCTTATATACATCTGTAAATTATTTCCGATCATAAAACAGACATTATGGGAGTAAGTAGATGTGAATGAATGAATGGATGATTGGAAATTTGTATGTGTAAAACCATACGCTTTTGATAACTACTGATGACGCCTAAGAATGTAATTTTAAAATAAAATCTCTCATGAGGCTGATTATTAAATTTTTAATTTGAGTGCATGTGCACTCTAAGATACACCTAGAAAAAGAATTTGTATTTTTTTTTAAAGAAATACTTTGTAACAAAAGTGTTTATTCATTTTGAGCTTTCGCGTATAGACGATATTAGGAGGGTTTCTTTATATTGTGTACTCGATTTCATTAGCAGGGTTATACACACACAAGTTGGATTAAAGTTTGACAATTTATAGACCATTTGTGGCTTTACTGGCCTAGCATTCTGCGTGTTTACATATAGACCTTAAAGATGGTGCCATCAAATAGACATTTTAATATTTTTCTGTATTTCAATACAATTTAAAGTTGTCCGCATGACCATAGAGCTGCTGTCAAATTCCCTGGGGACGATCAAATAAATCTGTCAATCAGTGGACATGGGCGTTTTAATAAACATGTCAATCACGATTTGTATTTTGATAACGTAGCGCAATATGGGCTTTTGTTCGTCTGCACACTTCTCCATCAATAACAAGAATCATAAATAAACTGATGGAGATGATTAAATAATCAGAAGTCAAATAAAAAAATCTACTTGTTTTCCATTAACCAAAATCACAGATTCAATGATAAACGCATTAAATTCATTCTCTGGTGCGATCAGCTTTTCTTTCACACGCATCAGTAAAATTACCCATTTCCACTGCAGCAGTGTAATTTTCCATTGCAACACATCTGGTAACAAACATTATATGTACATATTGCTCATTTATTCAAAGAACGTCATAACTCAAAAAATTGAATTTTTGAGTTAACGATGCAGGTAATCCTTATATCGTCCTTCATATTGTGTAAAAATTTCATACAAATACATATCTTGTTGTACTCAACTCTTGGGAGCAAAATTAAGTTTTCTATTTGCATTAAGTTGTGGGTAAATTGAAAACTTCAAACTCGTTCTCTGGCAAACTGGTTTTTATACATACATATGTTATGACGTTCTTTGAGTAAATGAACAGTAAGTATGTAAATGTATAGTATGTACATTAGGGATATAACTTTTTTTAACAATTTTTTAATATATCAAAATTGGCATAGCACAAATCGTTAGAGCATAAAATAACGTATATTTATTTTTTCGCTAAGGTCAAACAAGTTAACACACCAACCACGATGGAGTTTTGAAAATTTTTAATTTCCTTTTTGGTTACGAAAAATTAATAATATGTTTATTTAAAACAAAAAATAAATAAAAAACAGCGTATAAAATTATGAATATTCAATGTTGCATTAGGAAGGCTTCGAAATAATTTTAGATTATATAAAATAATATTTTTGTTAGTTCAAGTCCGTGCTTTAAGTGTCCCAAAATGTCTTCCTTTGGTTTAGAAACACCAATTGGTGGGTGAACTTTTTTGAGAAAAATTAAAAAAGATTATGATTTTCGTGGTTACTAGGACCTCATGGTACTATACCACAAAATTGGTTATACCCTAATGTACATATGCAAGCAAGTAAGTATAATGCGAAAACTATTCATTCATTAGATGAGTAATAAATAACACAAGGTACATATTCCGTTACCAGGTATGTATGTATGTATGTATACATATATGTATGTATGTATGTAGGTACGTGTTAATTTGTATACATTGACTACGCCTAATGCCTATTTTCCATGTCTGATTCTAATGCTTTTTGCTATAGGCATTAACTACTGATAGAAAAATATAGAATTTTTTTAACTGATGACAATGACTTTTTACTTCATACTCATAGAACAATAACAAAGCAGAATTGTTGATGTTGTAATTAAAAGCAAAACTCAGTCTGAGTTAAAAATTTCTTTGCTTTTAACTGAAGAATTGAGTACGAGTAGTTTATAATAGAAAAAAGTATGAGTACATATTGATTTTCTGTTGCACAGTTTTTTTTAACATTATAAAGATTTAACAATTTTTTTTTTAATATCACAAAAGGTTTTTAAATTGAAGTTTTCTGTTTATTAAGGTTTCATTAAATTCAAATTCATATAAGGTAACCTCGCCCCAATCCGTTTTTCAAAAAAAAAGTAGTTGGGATGTCAAAAATATATGTACATATAGTGAAAAATTACATCTAAGAAAGATCAAAATTGCAAGCGGCGAAAACAATCACCTGGGCCGTCGAGACTACCTGATATGAATTCCCCTTAACACTATTAATACGTATCGCTCATTTTCTTCAACCTTCATTAAGATTGGATTGTTTTTTTTTCATATTTTAGTTCAATGAAATAACTTTAGTTTCCCTGCAATATTATTAAAACATTTTCTTAGTAAAATAAATCCGCAAAATATCTTGAGATTAAAATACCTATTTTGCAAGTCCAAAATCTCAAGACATCTGCCTCGTTTTGTTCATTAATTGATTCATTAGAAGAAATATGTACATATGTATAATATGTTATATTCTCAATAATATTTCGAAACAAAAGCTTCTTGGTGGTGATTTCAAAACATGTTTTGTTGGTGTAGCTGCGAATAATGAAAAAATTACAAAGTTCAAATTACTTTTAATGAAATAATTTAATTCTGATTTTTTTTTTGCTTTTTGCAATAGAAATACGACCTTTTATTTAATTGTTGTTGCTTGAAATACATTTGTTGAAAATACTTTCACGGTGCACAGTGGCGTGAGATAAGGAAAAATTTTGCATGATAAACTATTTTTTCTTCTTCTTCGACCTTATTTATAAATTATATTTATTTATCGATTTTATTTAAGTACAACGTCAGGTTTTAATAAAAAAAATTATTAAACAATAAGCCCCATACTCATAAAATTTAAAATAAATTTGAAATGTAATTTATTTAAAATTTTTTATATAAAATGTTCTTAAAATAGATTTCAAATACATTTTATTTTTTTATGAATATGGAGGAAAATATTAAACAAATTCTTTTATTTTTCCTCCAATATTATTTTAAAGGCTGTTTAAATTCTTCAGGGATATATCGAGCATTATTTTCGATTTTATCGTAAGCGACATGTTCTCATAGTTTATAATTATCAAAATGCCAAAGTTGTTGATAACTTTTAAGATATGGGCTGTAAAATTTTATCGTAAGCGACAATTTCCGTATGTAAAACAAATTTCAATATTATAAAAAAAAACTTTTCCTGAAAAATTTAATTTTTGTTGCTTACGATTAAATGGAAAATAAGGCTTGATATGTATATTTTGTAATGAATTATCAATATAATTATTTTATATATCTTTCATTAAAAAATTCCTGAAGAAGTTGGACAATGTTTAACAAAATATTGGAGGAAAAATAAAAGAATTTGTAAATTGTTTATTGTTTAATAAAATTAAAAAAAAAACTGAACTTAAGCTTAAATAAAATTTGCAAATAAATAGTATAATATAGACAAATAAAATAATTAGTTTTTTAGTCGTAATATTAAAATTACTATTATATTACTTATTATATTATATACATAAACAAATTTACATACATACATACGTACATACGTAGATACATTTATGTAATTAATATAAAAATATGCATATTTATAACGTGTTTCACTTTCCGACAGGAATGATAGTAATTAATTATTAATTACCTAGGGGGTTAATGCACTGTGACAAATATTTGTATGCTTTTAATATTTTTTTTTTCTTATGAAATAAATTTAAATCCTTGTGAATTGGTATAATTTTATTTACATTTCGATTTTGCGATAAATCTCCAAAAATCCCGTGCTGTGCACAAAATGTATAAATTAATATTTTTTAAAAATTCATTTATTTATTTGATTCGTAGCGTTTTTAAAGTGTATCTACTTAAAAATTGTGAAATATTTTTAGCAATACTGTGCGGTTGCCACATCTGGCAATTCCAATACCATTTGTTCTATCCGAATATCAACGTTCAAGTACGGTAATATCAACCCATTTTTAAAGTAATATCGTTCAGTCATGGGTCTTACCTTTAGCTCAAATGGCGGTTTAATATAAAATTTTTTTTGTTTTTTACATTTTATTACAAAAAATAAAGTTTCATACGTTACCGTAAACGGCAAGCGGTAAAGAGCCATGCTGCTTGCAATCATATTCAAACACCAATGAATTAAAATTATTTCTCTAATAAATATAAATAGTATGTGTTTGTTTTATTTGAAATTATTCAATTTGAATTGTATTACTTTTCACGCCATTGTGCGAGCGCACTACTTTTTATTGCGGTTTTTCTCAAGATAACAAAAAAACAATTTAAATAAAATAAAAAAAGCGAAAAAATCTTCACATTAAACAAATAAAAAAGGAGGATATTATTAATTGTGTGCTATAAGTACTCCTTTTCCCATTAAGTTTTTGTGCTTAATAAACAAATAAGTCATAAAAATTTTATGGAAAAAATATTTTTTGAAACCAATCTTCGTTATTTTTCATATAAATTTGAAATTTTTAGAAACGAAATTTTTTACAAACTCTGCCTATTAGAGTCTAAAAAGACAAAATTTTCAACTTTTAAGTAGAATGGTATATTTTTTTAACATCACAAGGAGGGATACAACTAGGGTTTGGGATTTCCCGGACTTTTGCACTTCCCGGGAAACGGGAATTAAAAAATGAAAATTAAATACATTTATTAAATGAAAGTTGGTGAAATTTCGATTGTTTTATTAATGTAAACATTCTTTTGAAATAAATTTAATAAAAAAAAGCAGTTCTAAGACAAATTTTTAATTGAATTTAAGCAAATGGAATAAAGTTATTACACAGCAAAATATCATATAAAAACCAATTGACGACTGTTACCATAATTAGTAGACAATTTTCTAATAAGACCTACCTTCATTTTAATTAGAATTTGCTTTGCTTGTTTCTCATTCTTTTTGAAAAAGTTCCAGGCGGTTTCTTATCGTTAAGTACAAGCAGGTTACAGTACCATACTGCGCTGCGCTGCGCCGAATTTTGAATACCCTCAGCCACAGTATGTCTAAGTGTCTTTCATTTTATTTCTCCTAAAATATTTTCTGTAGGGTTTCCATAATAGCGTCTACTTGTAATCAATTTAAGTTTCGTCAACTCAGAGTTCTTACAGCTTAAAATTTTCACTACACTTTTCAAAATTTGTTCACTAATTCGGCAAAAAAATCACTTCAAGTTCGCTTAGCATCGAATTATTTACTTTAGGAAACGATTATATCATTGCAATCATTTATACTTATACAATTTATTCCACTTTTTTTAGGAAAAATGGTATGACCTCAATTCAGACTAGATTTGAATAGCTCACATTTTTATTTTATATTAAAAAAACATGGACATTTTATTTCTTGTTTATCGGAGTCGAAAGAATTCTTTCTTTCTTACAGTTACATTGAAAACAAAAACTCAATTTAAATTTTAAGATTAAAAAATTTCCTTCGAACAAGGTATATGTAAGTGTTTAAACAGACGATGAAAGACGTGTCAACGTTCGTGTAAATTTAATCATACAATCATTCAAACGAACTTATGTAATATATAAAAAAATAACAAGTTTTTATATTAAAGTAAAATTGGATTATAAATTCTATATACATATTTATGAAATAACATGCACTTTTAATTTCCCGTTTTCCCGGGAAAATCACAAAAATTTCCCGGGAATATTAGACAGACATTTCCCGGGTTTTCCCGCCCGGGAATTCCCGTTTCCCAAACCCTAGATACAACTGTATTTTTTAGGCGAAGGAGTAGAGAAAATTATGTAAGATATGACCACTGCACATCGTTTTTTTTTTCCAAAAGGTGAGAATTGCAAAAAATTTTGGACGACTCCTTTAGAGGAATAAGTGCGATATGCACGTATGTATGTATGTACAAACATACTATGTATACATATGTATACATCGCTACCTTAATATAGAAAAGCCCTAACTCATTATTATTTTGAAATACATTTTTTTTTGTATTTTTCGATAAAGGAACATCTTCTAATCACCCTTATTCCATTTGTCGACGTCGACGTCACTTTAACACAATACTAAGAAATTGGGGCTTGTATACCCGTTCTCGAAAACAACTGACTCCTGTTGGCAGGCTAATGCCATTTTCTAGAACTAAGAGAACGGAAATATATTGTCATTAGCACAAAATTGTTCTCGAGAGCGAGTAAACAAGCCCCAATTTTTTGGTATTGTGTTAAAGTGACATCGATGTCGACAAATGGAATAAGGGTGAATATGTATGTACATATGTACATATGTACTATATCGGAAAATGCAAAAATCTCGAGTAGAAAAAAGTAACGAGTTAGGTCCTTCCTATATTAAGGTAACGATATGTATGTATAAAGTCCAGCTACAAATTGACTCATTTAGAACACAAAACAACAACAAAATTATAAAACGCCTAAATGCATAGTTAAGCCAGTTTCATCACGTCCATTACGAGTGCACTTTTAAATCACTTATTTTTACTTAAAAGGCTGACCAGAAAACGTGGATGTACATACATACATGTCAGCAATTTTTTTATGAACTTTAATAAATTTATTATTTGACAAAAAATCAAATAAGCAAATGTCTAGCAAATAAGTACACACATACTATGTACATATCGTCACCTTAAATGCAAACGGACGTAACTACACAAAAATTCGAAATCGAGTTTTTGATCGATTATGGTTCATTCTATCAAACTAAACTACAAAAACTACAATAAAAGATACACTATTGAAACATTAAGAATACAGCAAAAAATAAACAAAACAATGAATCTAAAAGAAGATACAGCAAACATAAACACAAACTACAAAGTAACTTTAAACGAAACAGATCTGTGATATAAAGTTAAGTTGTGTTTAAAAAATGTTATATTTGTTTATAGTATATGTTTTAATGTTGAGTATTGTGATTCAATATGTAAAATATGTATATGTACCTATGTAATTAATTATTCCATGAATTGTAAGTTAAAATGACTCAAATTGTTTTTTATTATTTAAATAGACGATCCCTTGAAAAAGTAAACAAAAAATCTACGAAACGTCGGGAAAAACTGTAAATAAATGGATTTTTATTTTCATTGAAATATTAGGCCCAATTAGCTTAAAAGGAAATCAACTTAAACTACATGTTCACGCAAAAATTAGACCTCTGCGATCAAAAATGACGACTTTATGAAAGAAATTCATACGGACGTAATTACGAATGCATCTATTTTTTATTGCAAATAGCGTAACTAACATAAAGGCTTAAATATACATATGTTTGTATATAAAAAGGAAATAAATGGTTAAAAACATATAAGCATCCATACTACACGTAATTTAATTATTATTGATTGTGAAACGTTTTTTGTTTCTCCTGTAAAAAATATAAAAGTGTAGTTACGTCCGTTTGCATTTAAGGTGACGATATGTATGTATGTATGTACATATGTGCGTATGTATGTATGTAATTTCTGTTATTTTAAAAACAGAAGAAACAAAATTAAGGTTGTGGTTTGTTTAATCTCAGTCTTAAGTTGTTGATAAATTTTTGAAATTTAATACTATTGCTTTATTTATTTTAATTTGTATAGCGTCATCACTTTCAGAATTTCTTATAAACATGAATTTTTTGCTTTTTATTCAATATTCATGTGTTTTATTTTTTAATAGATTTACAACTTTTTTTTAATATGTATGTACATAAATACAGTGTGTGACAACACCATGCAAACTTTTTCGAAAATTCATTTATATATTCCAATCGGACGAAAATCGAAAAAAAGTTCTTAAGAACTGGGCAAAATATTTTTTTACATACATACATACAGACATACAACATATGTACATTAAAGCGGCTCGCCTTGTATGAAGATGAAAATCGTGATTCTGTTACCCCTCTCAAATTAAAGATCGATGTTTTTAATGAGAATTCCTAAAACATTTGAGGGGTCTAGAGCATAGCTGCCCAAAGTGGTACCACAGGGGGGCTACCGTGTATTTCGATTCGAAAAGTAAAATTTTTCGAAAGAAATTTCCGAATCGAATGCTAAACCGTACTGCGTAACTCGTTCGAAACGATTACAGAGTTGTATTTTGAAACGACTGGGATATTATATGAAAAGTTGGTAGCATTGCTGCTAAAGTACCAAAATGGCAAAAAATATCCCATAACAAAAAAATCTTTGCCTTGCAAAAAAATTTAATGTTATACGTATTTTGTGAGAAAAATTAAGTGCTTGTTGTAATTTTTATAGTGGATTGTGTTTGCTGTGGTTGGACGAGGATGATTATTATACGATTTGTTTTTAGCATCTGAAACATTTAGATGCCCTCTTGCGAGGTATGGATGCAGAGACATATACATAGTTTACCACTTCTTCATATTACTTTTATTTGTGTAATTTTTTTAGTATTCCTTGAATGTTTCAAAATCACAAATATTAAAACATTTATAGCAACATAAATAAGCACTATGTTTTAGCAAATCAAACATTAAGTATAATTTGTTTATAACACCTTTTATTTATATTGAAATATTTAAATACATAATTACATTTTCTATTTTTCTCTCAAGTTGTCACTAACAAAATGACTTTCGAATCATTTCCGAACGCTTTTTGCATAACTGACACTCGCCCTTTCGAAAGGGATTTTTATTGTTCGTAATACAGAGTTGCTGTCTCTAAAGGGATTTTTAGTTTTCGATAGAGTACAAAAACCGTTCGTAAATTCGAAACAAGTAGTACGAAAATCGTAATACACAGTACAATTCGTTCGAATTCGTAAGTTATTTCTTTCGAAACGAAATACGCGGTAGCCCCCCAGAGTGGCGAACTTCAATCGGCTTTGAGCCATTGCTAATTTATTTTTGTCCTTAGTTCTCTCGAGAATATTAACAATGACTCAAATCAAAGACATAGTAGTATTTTATAACTATAGAATTTATTTTAATATAAGTTGCAACTGCCATAAAAATGACTAAAAAAGTCGTAGTTGTTACGAAATAACGCATTGTTGATGGTACGAATGGTAAAGTTTAATGCACCATTGGACGCGGCAATAAAGGAGCGATATGTAATGCAGGAGATCATGAGAGCAAAACGAAAAAAACTGTAAATAAAATTTTTTTTCCATCTTCTTTTAGTGGGCTAGGCCACTTTAGAGAACTGGGTTGGCTTTGTTTATAGAAAGTAAACTTTGTTATTAATATCTACAATAAGATTATATTTAATTTAAATTAAATATTTTTTACAAGGAAATCGTCATGAATGACGAATAATATAATTTATTTCATTCTTTGTTCATCGCTGCAGCAAATAAATATTGTTATGTAGCAACAACACAAAGTTGGAAATTAAATAATTTCTTTCATATTAAACGTTCGAGCACGTACATACATATCGCTCATTTAATAAAACAACGTCATAACTCAATAAAAAAACTATTTTGCCAGAAAACGAGTTTAATGTTTTCAATTTACCCACAACTTAATGGAAACTAAAAACTATATTTTTCCCTCAAGAGCTGAGTAAACAAGACATTTGTATGAAATTTTTACACAATATGAGAAACGATATGAGGTTTAATTCTGCATCACTAACTCAAAAATCATATTTTTGAGTTATGGAGTTGTTTCAGTAAATGAGCTTCTGACTTTATTTCAGTGAGCCGACAAAAATCGGTACATTGTGCCGATAGTGGGATCCAGGCTTAAGCCATATATTTATTGTTTCGAGATATCCAGTTTATTATATTTGAATAAATAAAAAAATATTTTTATATTACACAACACCTTAATTTAGAGTAACCTTACTCGTAAGTGTCATAGTGTCATAATATTTTATATTATTTTAATATAATTGTTTTTGATTAAAAACAAAAATTTTAAAACATTATGACACTATAACACTTAAGGATATCGTTTGAATCCCCCAAATATTTATTTAATATTTTTAAGGACATTATAAGATTTATATTAAACAAATCTTATCAAATCGTTTAAGTTAATTATATATGAATCCGCAGAACTAGAGGTGCTTTTTCGCATTTTTTTTTTTTTGACAAATTAGTGTTTTCCCCTTATGCATAGGTACATAAGGCTGTAAGTTTTTAAACATTTCAACATTTATCAGGTTGTTTGGAAAATATTGCGCCTCCACCTTCCCCCAACCCTGTAAAATAAAATATTGATATAAGGATAATTTTGACATAGAATTACGCGAAAATTTTATAATAAAAAAAAATTTGTGAGATCCCATTTTTAGATATTGCTCATTGGTAACACTGAGAATAATAAAAGCACTATTAAACAGCAAACTTTTAAAGTTTTTTAAATTCTAAAAAAGCATTTTACATTTTTCTGTTCTGCTTGAACTTTTTTATTCTTCAAGAAATCAACAAATAAATTACAGTTTTTATTAAAAATAAACAGAAGTTCGCAATGGATTGTTTTTTATTTATCCCTGCATGCCCAATGTTAGTCGTTTCGACTAACAATATTAATCTTCCCCGTCCCAACTTTTTTTTTTTACTCTGTATTCTTGTCATTTTTTATGTTGAGAGAACTGATTTAGTTGGGAAGCTGCTGTCGATCACTACTTACGTTTTGTGTAACTCATTTGAGTAGTATATATGACTTTGTAAAAACCACGTAGTCGTATCGACTAACATTGGAGTTAATGTAACTTTTTCAGATGACAAAATTACTACAAACAGACTAGCTGATTATGAAATTGGGAGAATACTGGTGATGTCCGATGATAATGAAGATGATATTTGTGCTTTCTAGAGTGAATACAAACCAAGCTTATCTAATGAATGAAAGTTCTTTGGGAGATGCGGTGAACAGTGTAACTTTTGAATGCGGTGATATCGATTTGGAACAGTATAGATAAGCGGAGGCAGAAAAATATTATACCATTTTCAAAAAACATTTTTATATTTTTTAAGCGGTCGACAACTAAAAGAAAATGGTATCCTTCAGCAGTAAAAATATGTATCTCATCATGCTATAGTTCCATCACGAGCGGCAAAGGATATTACTGATTGCCTAGAAGTGTTCAAACTTTTTAACACCGACAAAAACATAAAAACCATAATTCACTATACCAATATCGAAATTGGAAAAAAAGAAACTTAGTGCTAATGAAGGCCTTGCTACTGAAAATCCAGTTGACAAAAAAGAACTTGGGGTCACGCCCCACATCGTAGTAACCTTAAACTTTAAGGCTTAAAGCGTCTACAGTCTTGCATGATGCAAAACATACAACAAATTTTATCGCTGTTAGTTCAGGAGACAAATATTGAGAATACAGCCCCAAAAAAAAAAATTAACAAAAGCAAAATTTGCGCATTCTGGTCCTATCAAAAACATCGCTTTCGAAGACTGTATGCACAAAATGCAAAAAAAAGTACATAAGGCAAACACAAAGTTGAGCTTTGCGCCTTTTGAGCAAACCATTAAAATACAAATTTTTATCTATTTTAATTATCCAACTTAATGCCTAAATTTTATAACGGCAGAAAGCCTTTCAAGTTTTTAAAGTCTATTTTATTTATTTTTAATTTTTTTCGAGACACCAGGTGACGTTGCTGAGATTGCAAAGTAGAGCAAGTGATAGTATTAAAAAAGCATCAAAAACCAAACCAAATATAAATGTTTTTTATATTTATATATAAAAAGGTATAGCCTTTTACTTTTTCAGTAACTTCTAAGCATTGGGAATACCGCCGGTTCCATAAAATTGATACCTAACGGATGTTAGTCGAATCGACTAACATTGGTCATAACGCATAAAAAATATGATTAGGCATGCAGGGTTATATACATATGTATGTATGTATGTATGTACATACTCGTACATATGTACCTATATGAAATAAATTCATCGTTCAAAGAAATGTATAAGTACATATTAGATAAAAGAAAATTGTAAATAAAATACATACATACATACATACATATTTATACTACATATGTATGTACATATATACATACATACATATGTATGTTTGTAATTATTCTTCTCAGAAATGCCGGAATACGTGGTGTAAAAAATTGGACATATTGGAAAGTACATATTGAGAAAAATCAAATATGTATGTATGCAGGTGCATAGAGATTTCAAACCATTTTCAAATTTGTGTTTTCCATGCCTGGCGATTAAACAAAAACAAACAAAAGTAAAAGAATGTAAAATAAAACAAAACAAAAATAAAAACCTGTTAAGAAATGTCTATTTTTTTGGCTTTTATCTTTTGCTTGCTTTTATGGTTGTGTTCTTTTTTTACAACTGTAACAGAGATGTATAACGAAAATTACACGTAACCAGATACATACATACATACATATTTAGAGATATGTATGTATGTTCATATTTTGCTTGAAACTAAAAATAAAGCTCAAGTAAATTTTAACAGCAAAGAATTTTAGAGACATGCTCATGACATGTTATACACATTTCCCATTTTATTTAAAAACGTCTTTCTGCCAAAAAAAGAAACACCAACGTACCTATAACATTTTTTTTAATTAATGCCGATAAACTAAAATAATTTTTTCGTAAAGATCACAAGTTGCAAAATTTAACATGATTTTAAGGAGTTTTGCCATACAATTTGACATTAAAAATCAACGCATAATGTAGTTTTAACCCACTATTAAATCCTGGCGTAGTATAATTTAGCACTTAATAAAAATTGTATTGTTCTTTTTTATTCAGACTTAGGTCAATATTCATGGCCAATATTGCTTTGTTTGTTTCTCTATCGGGCCTGTTCTGCAAATCACGACATGTCAAATCACGGTGATTTCAAAAAATTTATAAAAGCTAAATCACAGCTTTTGTAAATTTCACGATTTATAGCGATGGAAGTTGGAATAAAATATTCTATTAAACACGACAAAAACTTAAAATACAGTAAAAAACCACTAACAAGAATATAAATATATGTATAATAATAAATGTAATATATATGTACATATGTATGTATATATATATATAATATATATATATATATATAATATATACATAATATATATAATATACATACATATATAATATAATATGTGTGTATATATAAATATAGTTTATTTTGTAGAATTTTAAGATATATAAACATATAACTGTACTTTGTTTTAAGTAGCTTTTAATGTACATATCGCTCTTTTATTGTAACATAGATATCTTAAAAAATTAGCTTTTGAAGTTAATAATATAGAAAAATTAGTTAGGTATACCTATCATAGGTATTTAATCTGGTGTAAAAATTGCATATAAAGAGTCTTGTACTTGCACCTCTTGAGAAAAGAAAATATTTTATTATCTTCATTGAGTTGTATGGAAGTTGAAAACTTACTTCCAGTTTATAGAAGCCATGTAAAAACTGGCAGTTAAAACTCGTTTTTCTTTAAAAATTTGCTTTTTGAGTTATTCTCTATTGCAATAAAAGATTTATTGCTAATTTGGTAATTATAATTACGCTAAACTTTACATCTCTGGTCTATGTTATTGATGTAATCCAGTTTTTTGCATTCTTATTGGCCATGTACATACTACATAGATACATATGTATGTAGGTATGTATATACATACATATGAAGATAAATTAAGGGCCTAATATTGTAAAGCGCAAATTCGCCAAATTTCATATTTATTCTGTTTTTGTAATTTACAAAAATTTTTGAACGCTAAACGTTGCGTTTTACAAAATTAGTCCCTAAATCAATTTGTTTTTTTTTTAGTTTATAAACTTATCTTTAGAGAAAAAAGAAAGTAATAGGTACGTACATGTATCCATTTTTGGTTCAAAAAATTCCAAATATGGGTTAATAGGTACATATTAAAAAAAATACAATTTACAGTTGTAAGTAAACTACCTGTTAAATATACAAATAATTAACACACATACATACATGTATGTATACATATGCATACCCAGCAGGCTAATTTTGTTACTAGATACGCTTTCAGATAGTCATATTACTAGTTCTAATTATGTATATTATTCAAAAAGGAATGGCCATATTACCAGTTGTAACCAGACTAGTAACGATACTAGTAAAAAAAAACGCAATCATATTACTAGTTGGCCATAACCGCCAGCCAACAAAGCTTAAATGACATATTTTTTAACTTCGGTTTTTGACATAAATCTATTACCTACGATCGTCTATGTGTACCTAGTCGGTTTTCATACAAAAATGGACCTCGAAAATTATGTCGCTTATGGCTGGATATGAAAAAGACGTATATTTCTAACATCATAGGTACTAGTTATTTTATCTGCAGGGTATCTACCACCTGTAAGTAGTATAAATTCATAATACATATGTATGTATATGTACATATATTATGTACATATGTATGTACATCCATCCATACATATATATGTATGTGTATAGTATATTATCGTTTGATAATTGCAATTTTATTTTAAAACTTACCTTGAATGAATTTTTATTTGGATGCTTTTTGTTGTACTTGTATTACATATGTATGTATGTATCTGTATTTTCGAATTTACAATGGAAAGAAAAGCTCCACCATTGTTTTTAAAAAGTTGCAAGCGCTCACATACAAAAAATACTTTCTAAGAACAAATAAATTTCAGGTTTATTATTGCAAAAACAAAACTATCAATAAAAAAAATGGTTAAAAAAATTTTGCACTAGAAATACTAAAAAATCACTCAAATACCTATTCCTATTTTATTTCTTTCACATTTTACCTTCATAGATTTTTATTTTTGTCACTACTACTGATGATTACAGAATTATGAATTATCATAATCTTGTTCTTATAAGACATTCTGATCGAAAATAAACATACATAAAAAATATATTTAATTTATTGAATGTATTAATTTTTAATCAATGCAAATGAAATTTTTTAAAACATTGAATAAATGGCGTAGAAATGTTTTTTTTTTTCAAATATCTACATATATAAGTATGTACATACAACTATATATATGTATATAACATGTATGTGTATACTTTGTGTATACATACATATACATATATGAATGTATCTATATATTTACATACGAATGGTGAAATTTTTCTTTTAACAAAACATTCAAGGCATAATTAACCAAATATACATATGTATGTTAGTAAATATTCATATTTAAACTAAATTAAAGACACCGTACACTTTCACAGTTTAATAATTTTCTCATTATATGTACATATGTATGTATATTTACTTTAAGCTCTTTTTGGAGAAAGCAGAATTGCACTGTTTTTTCTATTTTTCTTGGTACATTTGTTGTTGCGTAGTATTTATGAATTGCAATGATTTAAATTAATTAATGTGTGTTCCATAAATGTTTCTTTTTTCTTTAATTAATTAACACTTCACTATGTTGTCCGATTGTCCCAATGACTTTCTCTCTCAACAACAACACACGATGAACTGAGTGAAACGAACAAGCGTGCAAAGCGAATGATGAAAAAATCAGGATTGCCAGCTCTCGGAAAAATTAGCACAAAAAATTAAGGTTATGAAAATTACTCATTACTCAGGGATCGCATACAAAAGAATAATCGACTTGAATTAAGTATAATAAAAAGCAATAATCAGCTCAATATTTTGATTTTTATGCATCTTATAATTAGTTTTCGACACCTTTTTAATAGCTCTTAATTTATTTTGAAAGTGTTGAGCTACAGCTATACTTCTCGAAATTCATTAAATTGGGATTAGCTCAAAAGTGATCAGCGTTACCGTTGTGCGACTAAAGTCGCATTTTGCCCCTTTTTCGAATGCCTTGCCACTTTTTATGCCCCTTAGTTTTAAATCCCCTTTTAGTATCATTTTCATTATTTTGTGCCCCTTTTTGCCCCTTTTTGTTCAAAGTCAACTTTAATTTTTATTTTTACAATAAATATACGCAAATTTGTACATATTCTACCACATTCGTCAACAAGATTTTATTTCCTAGTGTATATATGAAAAAATAATTTTTTTTTTGGCAAATTGATAGTATGGCGCAATATTATTTTTTGTGGTAGTATATGGTGTTAAAAAGCCTTGGTATGAATCTTTTCAATTGTTTTTTCGCAGACAAATTTGATTTGAAAGCCAAATTTCATAAAAGTACATACTTTTCAAAGGTGAAAAACTTTATGCTAAGGGAAACAATATTGTATGAAAATACCACACTGAATTGCTATCATCAAGTAATGCTTTTGATTTAAGTTTCCATGAAATTAGTTCATCATGTGAGCCTATTATCTTGGAAAAACCAGTAAAAAAGAAAAAAGCAACACGAAAATATTCCAATGATTAGGAGAGACGGCATAAGTGGGTTCAGATGGATGCAGATACCAAAAAACCCATTTGTATTTTCTGCAATCAGTTGTTCATCTGCCGAATGAATCATTGAATCTCATGTTAAAACAGCCACGCAGGTAGAAAATTCCCAATAATAAATGATGTAAAAATATCCGAGCTTTTACCACAAAAAATACCGATGTTCCGAGGAAAGTGTATATTGCTCAAATTAAGCTTTTTTGAAAGATGATAACATGAACCCACTCGTTTAAGTCAATGCACAAATGGGCCAAAATAAATGCAAAAATATATCCATATTCACCAGTTGCAAAGTCTTCATCTATATAAAGTGCCTATTCACATTATGCCTTTTTAGCCTACCTTCTTTCGACAATTTTCTTTTAAACCCCTACGAAAAGTCAAGCACATATACATTAAGACTTTTTTCTTCATGACTTTTTGATGTTTTTATACACTCTTAGTGCTGAGAGTACGAAAAAAGAAAGAGATACGTCAAAAATACCCTCGAATTTTCATATCGTGCCTTTTGTTTTACTCCGCATGCTTCTCAACACCTCTCACCAACGAACTCAAAAAGCCTGCCTACACATGCAAGCAGAAAAGGCACAGTGTAAATTGCGTCAAAAGGTAAAATTAAAAAAACATAAAGCAAAAACATAAATTAGTATTACGAAAAAATTATCAAATGACACTTGTCAGTTTATGCTGTCCGCTTTAAATTTACATATGTATTTCAAAACGATTTAGAAGAATGGATTCCAAGTAAAAACCTTATTATTAAATAAAATGTACAATTTCAAAAGAAAGGGTATTTAAGGTATTTAATAACTATGCATAATGCCTAAAAAGAATAATATTATCCTTCTCAGAATCGAATTTTAAAATTTTTATTAAAACTTTATATGGTTAAGTAAATTTTTTGAGTTATGCTGGTTTTTAAATAATTAATTAGTGATATGAACCATGACCCAAAAATGATAAAAAATATATTTATGTATTCAGCCTTTTTTCCCTTTTCTCCTATTATGAATTTGTTTTTTTCCTGTTTTTACCAAATACACACAGAGGGAAAAAAGGGGTTCTAAAATTGTTAGCGGATGGTATCAAATTGAGAACAATTTGTTATCAACAGTTTGTTAACTTTCGGTATCATATTAAGCTTAATGCGTTATCAAACTAAGATTTGTAGTAAAATCGTGAACAAATTGTAAAAAATACCATGAGTTAATAAATTAAGAACGACCTGTTACTACTTTAATCACATTAAGAACGGGGTGGTATTAAATTTAGAACAATGCGTTATTAAAATAAGAACAATTGGTAACAAAACAAGAATAATGTGTTATCAAAACAAGAACGGTTGGTAATAAAATGTTACCGAGCTGGTCTTAAAATATTGATACCAAACGTTATCAAAGTAAGCACAAGGGGACTTAACTCAATTTCGATACCCTCTGTGCAGGAATAAAAAACTCTCCGGGGAAAAAGTAGGCATTATGAACGCAATTGAACACTTTAAGAAGTTAAAACCAGTATTACCATACAAAATACTGGTTTTAATTTCTTAAAGTGTAATTTGTTTTGACTATGACTACGCGACATAGTTAATACTGGCTAATACTCCATTAAAACACATTTTATATACCTAAACTTGTATTTTATTCTTCTTGTATTTGGAAAACTCAAATAATGCTCAAATAAATAATTTATAAGCTTTTTTATAAAATTTCAAGTTGGTGGCAGTTAGTAATTTGTTTACTCTCTCACTCAAAAAAAAGGGAGAAACAAAATATCAACAAACCAGCAAAACAACGAGCTTCGTACTGCAGTGATGCCACGTATTACTCTTTTTTGTTCCAAAAGAATTTTTGATTGGAAGAATGTTTTCTCGAGAAAATTATTTTCCGTGAGAAATCAATTCCGAGAGAATATTCATGATTGGGCTGATTCTTTAACTTTTTGTAAATCTTAAGAACTGGGGCAAATTACTGCATGATATCGAAATCCATCGAAATTTCCATTTGGAATCTCGATCGATATTAAAATAGATTTTGTAATTTTTTTATTTAGTAGCTATTTATACTGCATTTATACTGGTCTAATTTGCAAATAAAAATATATATGAAGACTGTGAGTAAAATAAGCAATTATAAAACTAAAAATTTATTAATCTGTATACATATACATCTCATCCCCAGTAATAAGTAATTGTTCTCGTGAATTAGTAAGTTAGAATTCTTACTTGCAAATAACACGTGCTTATAAAAGTACATGAGTTCTCATAAAATGAATGTTTTTGAACTTCTTATACATGAGAAATTTGTTTATATTGTTTTTTTTAAATAAAAATAACTTAACAAGTATACTTGTTTCTTTAATTTTTCTTGATTTTGAAGTTGCCCCTTTTTTTCTTTGAAATCCCCTTTTTGTGCCACTTTTTTTTTGAAAATCCCCTTTTTGTGCCCCTTTTCGAAAATTTTCAACGGTAACGCTGAAAGTGATTCTACAAATTGCTTTAACGTGGGGTACACACTATAGAATATGCATCATTTTTGAATGATAGTGTTGATTGTTCACACTATTGATCATGTTTGACAATCATACCGTCATTCAAGAAAAAAAATTGGACACACAAGCATGGAAGATAGGAAAATTATGTCTAACAACTCTTCGTACGATTTTGTTTTTAACATCTCAACAACCTTGCATTTAATAAGTATGTATGAATTCCTTAAAAATAGTTTTCCGTGTCGAAGTTGTATAGTTTATGCTACAGTAATATCTACTGAGTGACATTTTTTGGTACACACTATCATTAAAAAAATGCTGTAGGCATTAATTGCCTAAGTGTTACTTCTCTTTTCTAAAAAAAAAAAAAAAAAAAAAATATATCGCCGTTGACTTCCACTAAACCACAATAAATTCTGGGGTTCACACTATCGATCAAGGCAAAATTTTAGCAAAACTGTCACTCATGTTCTATAACAAATAGTTCTACAAAAACTAATATTTAACTGTACACTTACACTTACTTCTTGCATATAGAATTTTGTTTTCTTTTGATATTTTGTTTCTGCTTGTGCATTAAATCGTTTAAATTTAATCGAAGGAAATAAACCTATGTAAGTAATTGAGTCAAAAGTGACTTTAACTAATATGGTACAGTTAGAGAATGGTAAATATCTTCAAAAATCGATTTTCGACTTTTCGATCAACTTTCTTAATTTTGATTTTTGAAATCGATTAATCGTATCTCAAAATTTAAAATCTTGTTTTTTTTTAATTTTGAAAAAAACTTTAATCATGAAAACTTATATAAACATTACTAAAAAAATGTTATAAATTAAAAAAAACTAGTTTGCCGGAAAACGAGTTTAATGCTTTCAGTTTACACGCACCTGAATGGAAATATAAAATTTTATTTTTCTTTAAAGAGTCGAGTAAACAAAATATTTGTATGAAATTTTTGCACAATATGAAGAACAATATGATGATTAATTCTGCATCATTAACTCATTTTTTTGAGTTATGACGATGTTTGAGTAAGTGAGCAATATGTATAGTAGTAAAATAAAAATAGACACATAGTTATGTGTAGTTTCCGTAATACAAGCAAACGACTTGTCTAGAAAATTTTTATGGGAATCATTCATAAATTTGAATGCTTTTCATAGATATACCCTTTTCCAGACAAGTAGCTAGCTTTCATTGTTGAAACTACACGTTAATTTGGCGAAGCATTCAATTCAATAAGTTATATGTACATATATTAGATATTAAAGCTGTATTCTTACTTAAAATTTTATACAAACGGAATAAGGCTGAATAAGTTTAGTTGTCAAACCCAATCTTGTTCACTAAGATTTTGTAAAAAAAATATTATTATTATACGCATCACATAGCGTTTTATTAAATATTAGAATAGCCAAGATTTTGATAATAATGAAAATATCGATTTTAATAGCCCAATAATCGATTTCAGTATAAAATCGCAGATGTAAAGTCGATTGCTAAAAATCGATTTTTTAAACCGAAACTCGGTTTTTTATTGCAATCGAAATCGATTTACCATTCCCTATCAACAGTACTATATATCATATTTTCAAAAATGTTATTTTTAGCTAAGAAATCTTGTTTTATCCTCTTTAATTATCATCTCGAACAATTTCAAATATAAATAAATCTTCACATATGGTAACGCTGGCTGACAACCAACTCATTAAATAACACGTGATGGTAACTCTCCTTAATCGCAGACAGGGTGTGTCATTGGATTACAATAAAAAATTTTCCGAGTGTACTGAAAGCTTTTAAATACAGCTGTTGCATAGTGTAATTATACAGGTGACTGCGTAAGGATTTGTTATACAAAAATACGGCAACCATAGCTGTGTAAAGAACCGAAGAATGTCAAAAGCACAAAAATAATTGTACCAAAACCAGAACAAAACGAAGTTTTTGACATTCGTTAGCTACAAAGCACATAGAGCAAAAAATTATCAGCTGAAGTAACGCTGCCACCTGTTTAAATACACCTTGAGCTGTTGTGTTAAGCATTTGCCATTAATTATAAAACAAGTTGAGTGAAGCGTGCTGGTGAAAATTTGGGTGAATATAATAATTATGAACTAAAATAACATTAAAGAAAGTGCAAAAAGCTGATAGTGAGAAATAGTAAAAATTATTATAATAGATTGGATTTTGAAAAATAAGCAATTTGTTAATGCAAACGTAACATCTGAAAACGTGCAACAACCATATGAATATGCATACATATGTACACACATATCTAGATATATGAATGGATGTGTGTGAGTATATGCCCACATACGATTGAATATAAATAGACGAAAAAAGTGGGCACGTCATTTCAAAGAAGAGACGAATATACTAAATATATGAATAAAATTCAATGAACAAAAACTAATAGTGGAAAATTATACAAGCAAAAAAATCGGATAATGTGCTGTGTATAAACTTTAAAGTGCTTAATTTTATTTATTATTCAGCAAAACCCAAGAAAGAATTCCTAAAGTGGACAAAATCAACAAAAAATCTGAACAAGGAAAACAGAATTATTAAATAAGGTGAGTGTAGGTAGCATGATGTTGGTTTTTGTATTACATACAAGCTTTGAAGGTTGCAGAGCTATTCAGGTTAAGAAATCTTAAATTTGTTACGGCCCTATGTATAAGCAAAACTTGGAATGAAGTTAGCATAAGAGGCAAAATTGAACATGATCTTAAAGAGTTTTGCGATGAAACTTCAAACTAAAAATCATGCTAGGACTAGAAGTGTGCTAAAATTAAGTAATGCGACCATTTTTAATCTCAAATTGTGTGGAGGAACTCGTTAACACCTAATTCAATTTCGTCACTTATGTATGCTAACTTCATGCCAATTTTTGCTTATACATAGGGCCGTTAATAATTATAATTTTATTACTATTACATATTGGTTGTAAGAACAATTACCTTTATTTCATTATAAAAAAATCAATAAACACAAGCAACAATTATGAATTTATGTACATATGTATATTTTAATATAAAGTGGGCATGGCATGTCTAGCATAAGTACATATGTATGTATGCAAGATTGCAAAAGTCTTGACATCAATAGCAGTTTTAACAAGGGAAGTATTGCATAAATAAGATGTAGTAGTTTCTAAAATTTAAATTCTAAATGAATTGATATGCAATATATGTACCAACATATAGTCATATAAATTCTAAATCGTCCTTTTGATTGATTATGATGTAGCTAGATATAATCCATCTATTCACAACATTATTATCCTTATATGGGCAAAACTATCGAATTTATTAACGAAATTCAAAATACTACGGAGAACTAAATACACTAATAGGTACTTACTTGTAATGGTTTTTGCATCTCCTGTTAAATATTTTAAATGCAAGTTACGCCTTTTTTAAATTTATTTAATGATATCGTATGTATACATATGTATGTATTTATAAAATTTGAGAAGTTTTATATTTTAATGGGAAATTAATGAAAGTTCACCTCTCGTGGGCATGTCTGCCGAGATTTATCTACTATATGCCACCTATTTAAGAACTAACCTTTTTTATTTTTCAAATCATTCCTCACAATACAATACGAACGAGCTCGATTTGCGAAACAGAAAGGAAATCGGGGTTGTTTCTTTTATCGAAAAATTGCAATAACCGGACATTTAACACTTAATACATATAAATATATTAACTTAAATTCACTTATTTTTAATTTGAAATGTATTTGCTGGTGGTTCAGCGTTGTCTATATGCATTTGATTGTTGCTGTAACAAATCGTCAGTAGACTTCTGTTCAATTTTGAACAGACACAAACCTCTTATGTTATGCACAGACTTTCTTAAATGTTCATTTATTTTTATTATTATTTTAAAATACAAATTTATACATCGCTATATAATATAAAAGAGTAAAGTAAAGTATTTGTTAATCAACAGAATTATTTTTAAGAAATGTTTTTAAATATACGGCGTAAAAAAGGGATTAAAATAAATAAAAAGTATCAGCAGTACGTGTGGGAATTGTTTTTAAAAATTGTTTCTTTAGTGAAACCTTAATAATTTGTAAAAAATTCAAGAAATTTATTATTTTAAATATTTTCATAATTCTATTATTCAATTATTTTTGTTAAATCAACAATGATATGCATATAGAAAATGCATAACCACCAGTAATTAATTTCACTCTTATTAAATCTACATTTTTGAGTAAATCATTTCAGAAAGAAAATTGCTTTAAATTTACTAAACCAGAACAGCATGCCTTGAACGAAACTGTTAAAAAAAAAAGTTTGCACTTATAAAGTAACGCAAAAAAAAATACCTTTTACGCTAATCAGTTTGCGCAAATCGAGATCGCACAATACCTAAATTCATATATGTATATAGCTACCTTATATTGCAGTAAAGCATAGTCAAAATTCAAAAAAGCGGCTTTTGCAGAAAATTACTTTACATTTTTTAATTTTAATATCAAGTAAAAGTTAAGTAATTTCTTTGGGCTTGGTATTTGATTTGGCTATTCTTTATCTTCTAGAGTTAAATATACAGCCCCGGGAAATAATTCGCAACTAATTAATTTTTTTCTAAAAATGAAATCCACCTATCCTAAACAGATTGAGCTAAATATTAAAATTTGAGGGATAACTTCGAATTTTCGAAGTCAGCTATTTGGTTTTCAGTTGTTTTATTGTAACCAAGGTTGGAAACCGAAACAAATAACGGTATCTGTATTTTTTTATTTCGGTAACGGTATTACCGGTACATACCGTTATCGAGTTTATAATACCGGTATACCGATATTACTGATAAATTTATTATTTCAGGCAGTGGACATAGCAAAAAATCTCTTTTTATTAAATTAGTTCAAAAAGGGAGTATTTCTACATTAACATACATACTATGTATAAAAGAATATAAACTTATTTGTTTCTATATATGTTTTTATACTATTATTAAACAATAATTTATTAAAAAAAAGTGAAACAAGGAGACTGCAGTTCAAACTTTACATATGTATGTACATATATAAAGTATACATTTTGGTTAATTAAACAAAATGGTAAAAATATAAATTTAGTATATACTGATAAATTACACCCTGTGACAAATTTTAATGAAATCGAAATACCTGCGAAGTGTTACTACTTTTCTGCTAGGTATTGTCGAGTATAAAAATTTTAAAGACATCTCCAAAATCTTGAGTTACGGGTAAAAACCGCTTTTTCGTACCCGTAAGCACTTATCAACCTCTAACTAAGTTAAATATCAACCGATTTTAAATTTATAAACGGATACAGAAAGAAGAGACTAATGGCTAATAAATCAGTGAATTGTTTAAGTTAATTTTCATAAAAAATTAAAATGTATTTAAATACACTTTAATTTTTTCAGTGGCTAATTAAAGTTATTATCAAATTACGTTGAAAGTACGGTAGCACTACAAGATTTGCAAATGTTATGGAAAGCTTTCCAAAGCTGTTCAATATAAATAAGAAAGTTGATTTATCAATTTGCAGAAAAGTGAAATATCAAACAACACATTTTATGACGCAAAAAGAGCATCAGAATGCATTTTTCTATTTATATATTTCATGATATATGTTACATATGTTTTATATTAGCGAAAATTACACGAAATTCTTTTTAATACGACCACATGATGTGCATGTACGTACCTTCAAAAAACACACACATGCACAAAACATATGGTATGTTTCTAAAACTTAAACAACACTTAAATGCACAATGTTGGCTATTTAAGTTTGATTTAATTGTGCAGTGAGAAACAAATTTTTTGTTTAAATAAAATTTAAAAATAAAATGCATATAATCATTGACTGATTTATTAGCCCTAAGGCCTTTTGAACCATATACATATATCTTGTTTCAGTAATTTTTTCGGTTCTTTTTCGACACTTTTATACTTTGGACACGTTCTTAGGCAATATTTTTGTACTGTACCCATATTGTTTATAACTTTCTCGCAAAATTCAGACGAAACGAACATTTGAATACTTGAATTCAAAGAATAAACAATATTCTTTTAGCCAACTTAAAAACAAAGAAAACAATCTTCTTGTACAATTAACATTAAAAAATTTAAAGCAGGTACTTTTCTTCACCTCAAGAGAGGAATCCTTAACTTCAAATATAAAAGTTTAGAAGTTTTTTCTCTACCAACCTTAATAATTACGGTGAAGTATGTAAACAAGACCAAAACCAAAGAATGAAAATTAATTGAAATATAGTTTTGCAATTTTTGCCCATATTACGGTTTACAGCTCAACTAAGTTGGATTGAAACTGAAACAACTTAACTTTTAAACAACTGTTTTTTGGTATTCTGAATAACAACTAATTTTAGTTGTCTTCGAATAAATGCTCGAAATACAAAGTATGTTTTTTGAAATCATAGAATCCATTACAAAACATTTTAAACATTTTTAGTTCTGGCCTTGCTCTTTTTTCTTGAGATTCTATGTTTTATAAACATGGCAATAATATTGGCTGGCAAATGGGATTGGTTGGCTTCTGGAATAATAAAGCAAAACGAATGCAATGGTCGAAATAAAAACCAAAATGTCTCATGGTGAAAAAAGTTGTAATGCATAATACAAATTTGGCAACTACAACTCACCTATCATTTATTTTTTGGCCGGAATCGGTATACCGGTACGTACCGGTATAGACGTAAACTGTAGTCTGGATACCGGTATTTTCTAACCGAAATGGATGTATCGTTACCGATACCGGTATCTAATTATAGCGGTATTTGAATCGGTATCGGTATTTTTACGATACCGTTTGCCAACCTTGATTGTAACTGAAAGCTTGCAAATTACTTTTTAAAATGATTGGAATAATGAATAGAGAATAATTCTGATAATAAAAGTAACTTATAAACATTCTTCATATTCTATGTAATTTGAATGCGACTAAAAGTATATTACTTATTTAATTTCACTGAATAAACAAACTTCCTTATAAGAACAGTTAAAAATTTCATATGCACTTGATAATTAATATTCAATTATCAATTGGTTTTTAAAATTTGTTATTGCAATTTTATTTTTCGCCTTTAAAGGCCTGACAGAGAATGTTCGATCGACAACTTGTATTGAAAACAAGAAAATTTGTGTTTTTGTTTTAAGAATAAGTTATCGAGCGAACGTTTTCTGTCGACATCGTGTGAAAGTCTGTAAATATTGTTTTAGACCCCAAATAAATGTGATGAAAAAAAAAACTGTTTTGCTCCTTTAACAGTTGCTGAAGCGAACAGACTTTTTGTATATTCCATATGACCAATTTCCCCATTTTTAATACACAATATGGTAATATTACTAACAAAAGTACCCAACATGTGTTTTCATATTCGATTCTATGCAAGAGCCCCAACAAGAAGCGCACGACCAATCAGAGTCGACTTGAATAAAGGCTCGTCCACAAAAACAACAACACAATTCTTTATATGTACGTAGTGCCAGCAGTAATGACGCATTGTAAGAGAAAATTGGTTTTAAGTTGGAATGGGTTAACAAGCGTTAGGAGAACGCGTGTTAGTAATGCCAAGACATTATTTACATTTCTATGTAATAAAACCAATAAAACAAAAACAACAAATTATTTGTTGATATTTCTATAAAAAAGCTCTTTTTGTTTAGATTTTTTCTATTACTGTTTTTATCTCCTTTTTGTTCATAGTAAGTAAAAATGAAACGATTGTGCAGTGCCTTTTTTATAAAAAAAATCTCTTAATTCGTTTTCACATTAATTAATCGCAAGAGCTTTGCAATGAGAAAAAGAAAAATAATAAATTATTATATTAAAATTAAAAGTACAATTTACGTAACTAAAGGTTGTCGGTTATTGTTGATTAACAGGTTTATAATAAATTAAAAAAAACCCCCTCCTAGAACTTTTGCTTTTAGTCTTATTGGCATTAGATTCTAATGATTAGAAGTCTACAACTATATTCTGAGAATGTGCAAAATACATTTTTATACTATATATGTATGTATGTATTAGTGATGCACGAATATTCGTATTCGAATTCCCAAATATTCGGCCATTTTTAGATATTCGCATTCGTATAGGCGCATACGAATATTTCAAAAATAAAAAATAAAATAAATTAATGCGTTAATCCGAAAGGAAACTAAATAAATGGCATAAAAATATTAGTATATTACTTTAGGCCGTTACACACTATAATACAAGTATTAATACTTTTGTGGAAAATGCAACTCTGACATGTTGAGTTGTTGTTGTCTTTTGAAATTTTTGAAACAGAAATTAGATTAGGGATGCATTTTCGTCAAAAGTATTAATACTTGTATTATAGTGTGAAACGGCCTTTTGTAATAACTAAAAAAAGAAATTTACTTCAATTCAAACAAAAGAAACATTTTTAGATTTTAGTGAATTTTAATCGGAAATAATTTCTTAATCAGGCTTAAGTTCAGTAATTTCAATTCTTATTGAATGAAATGTTTTTATTAATTAAAAGAATTCAAAACAAACTTCTTGTAGAATTAACATTTAAAAAGTTAAAGCAATTTTCTTCACCTAAAGAGAGGAATGTTTTACTTCAAAAATAAAAGTTTAGAAGCTTTTTCTCTATCAAGTCTATTACGATAAGTAGTTTAAACCATGTTAGATAAACGACGTCATTTGCTATCCGTTTTTCCGCCAAATAGTCTGTTATAGTTTTCCGTATTGAAGGCTTTACAGAATTTTAAAAACTAAATATTATTTAACCGCGAACAGTAGTATGAAATTATTTTCATACAAAATTTTTCATATACCATTTTCTAGCCCAATTTAATGTCTAAACATTTCACATATATTATTCGTATTCGTTTTCGCGAATATCAAAATTTGACATTCGGCACATCACTAGTATGTACATATACGTATGATTTTTTCTTGATTCAACCCATCACGATTTTTTATTCTATCTGTTTAGTTGACGTTAGTACTCTGCAGAGTCAACAAGAAATTCGTTTAATACAGAGATTTCGTTGCCGTATTCATTCTAAAACAACTGCTACGTTAATATGGGTAAGTTAACGAAGTGTTTGGCGCGTAAACTATTGTTATTATAACACATACCTACATAGTATGTACATAGTATGTACATAGGTATGTATATAGCCATGAATTAAATTATTAGTTTGATATTATATGATAGGGGCGCGTCTAATTTGGCAGCAGTTTCTTTTTTCTTTTTTTTAATTATTTCCTAATATGCTTTGAATGTTCTTTCTGTTCAGACTATAGCGAAATAATATTAATAACACTGTGCAACAGTGAGTGATAAATCCACACAATTTGACAATATATGTATGTTCAATAGAACTTCCTAAGGTTAGTACGACCCTACGACGATTTTGGTGACGCATTTTTTTATGGGCCTTCAAAGATTTCGAAAATCATTGCGCCCCAAAAAAATAGTGTCATAAGTATTTGGCCAACAGTTAATTCAGGCTTGGTGATAGCTCTAAACTATATATAACATTAATGTAGCTCAGAGTTCAATAAATAAGTTTTACGAATAGTTTATGTCAAAAAAATAATTTCTTCGTACATTTTTTTTTTGCAAAAATAAAGGAAAATTTTTTTTTTTACTTTTTTCAAAATAACTTCCAGGGACTCCTGATTTTACTCTTACAATATTTGGCAAAGTTGTAGTGACGGTAAACCTGAACAACCTTTGTGAATATATCAATACAATTTGAATGTGTTGAGGCACCCTAATAGCTCATACAGACCACTCTTTAACTTGAAAATTTTAGTTTTTCACAATTCTTCGACGCTAAAAAAATTCACACTTCTCTTTTGAGTTTCAGTAACACTTTGTGCAAAAAAAATAATTTTTTCTGCCACTTTTTTTTAAATAGAGGAAAGAATAATTTCTTTAAACTTTGTTCAGCATAACTTACAAAGTCTAATAAAGTAAAAAATGCAATAAAAGCAGGGACCGAAAATAACTGTTATTTTTGAATTTTTGATTAAAAAAAGCAACCTCAAGGAAATGTCGGAGAATGAAACCAAGTATACCATTTTGCAAGTATTGGACCAAATTGTCAGAAAATACGATGCTTTTTAAAAATCTGACTTTTATTTTTTCGAGCAGAAATAAAAGTTATTTTTTGACTTTTATTTTTTTGAGCAAAAATAACAGTTATTTTTGACTTTTATTTTTTCAAGCAAAAATAAAAGTTATTTTTTGACTTTTATTTTTTCTAGCAAAAATAACAGTTATTTTTGACTTTTATTTTTTCGAGCAGAAATAAAAGTTATTTTTTGACTTTTATTTTTTCGAGTAGAAATAAAAGTTATTTTTTGACTTTTATTTTTTCGAGCAGAAATAAAAGTTATTTTTGTGTTTTCAACCCCTTTGACAAAGAAATTATTATTTAATATTCCAAATATTATTTTCTAAATAAGTAAATTTAACGATTCACTATTGCAAAAGCGCCAAAATTTATAATAAATATAATGAATTTATCACAAAATAACTTTTATTTCTGCTCAAAAAAATAAAAGTCAAAAAATAACTTTTATTTCTGCTCAAAAAAATAAAAGTCAAAAAATAACTTTTATTTCTGCTCGAAAAAATAAAAGTCAAAAATAACTGTTATTTTTGCTAGAAAAAATAAAAGTCAAAAAATAACTTTTATTTTTGCTTGAAAAAATAAAAGTCAAAAATAACTGTTATTTTTGCTCAAAAAAATAAAAGTCAAAAAATAACTTTTATTTCTGCTCGAAAAAATAAAAGTCAAAAAATAACTTTTATTTTCTGACTTTTACGATAAAAGTTATAACAGTTACGGTCCCTGAATAAAAGTTTAGTCTAACTAGTGAAAAATTACAATTTTTAAGTTGTGTTGATTAGGTGTTTATGGTGCCTAGGACACGTTCAAATTATATTGATATGTTCACAAAATTTGTCTAGCTTTACCGTAGCAAAAAAAAAAAAATCCAGGAGTCCCTGGAAGTTATTCTGAAAATAGGCAGAAATGTGAAATTAAGGAAAATTTTTCCAAAAAAAAGTGCACGAAAAAATAAATATTCTTTTTGGCATAAGTTGTTAATAAGATTTGTTTGCTACAGCGTGACCGTTTCACCGACTAAAGTGGCAAATTGCCACTTTTTCGACTGTCTTTCCACGTTTTCGACTGCCTTGCCACTTTTTGTCACCCTGATCGATATTGTTATGTGAAAAGTAATGAAAATGGTTAGGCTAACTGACCCTTTAGACACTGTTGAAGTAATAAGGGAGTGAGAAAATATAAGATCGTTTTATTGCATACAAACACCACTTAATATTTTCATTTAATATACTGCAAAAGTTCAATTATGGACATATTTATAAAAAAAAAAACTTGAAAAAACTTTATATTTTCAAAAAACTTGTTGACATCTCAAAAAACTTCAAAAAAGGGAAAACTTGACAAATGGTAACGCTGCTGCTATGTATAGTTTAGAGCAGGGCCCTGCAAACCAGTGTTGGTATCTCTACGAAGAGCAAACGCACATTAAGCTGTTGCGAAAAGGGTAAAAAGCGCAAAAAAATACGAAAAAGAGGGTAAAAAAGCACCAAAATTTTTTGTTAATTTTAATACATTAAGCCACTTAAAAAAGGAGAGTTTGGAGTGTAAAACATCATAATATAATTTCAAGTTTTTGCCTCAAAATATTTAATATATGAAATTAAAAACTGCTTGAAATTTTCTTGTGTTATTTTTATTATATTAATTTTTTTTGACATTTCATTCAAATTGCCTTAAAAAGTCAAAGGGGCTTCATGCAACAAGTCTCGCATATTTCCCCAATTGCGCAAATGACAATTTTAAGAGTTCTCATGAAAACCCTTATTAATTTTTCAAAATGTTAGTAGTTATATGATCGGTGTTAGTTATTTGGTAGGTGAAGATTAGGCTTAGATTAAGATACATATGTATGTTACTGAAAAATATTTTAAACATACAAAAGCATTAAAAGCATCACTTTTTTCCCTAAGTAACTTAAAAGTTTTTGTTTTTGCGATATTCACACTTATTCCAGTTGCCAACATTGACAGCACGTCAATACGATACCAAAAATTTGGGACTTGGCTACCCGTTGTCTAAAACAACTAACTGACAACCTCATGCTGTCAATTGTTCTAGGATGATTAAATATTTGTGTAAACTTTAACAAATGCTTATTGCGTACTACTATCAATAAATTATTATGCTGAGAATTATGTGGTACTTTCCAGTTACTTCCGTTTTCTATTTTGCAAGAAGAATTTTAATTTTTGAATCCCAATTATGAAAAGTTTTCTAAATTGTTTTTAACATAGTTTCCGTTATTGTCATTAAAAACAATTTAACAAGGCTCAGTCAAAAGATGCTGCTATTAGCTCTTAAAAGTACATTAGGTTTGTAAATTAAAAATATTTTTATTTTACAATAAAGCACCAAAAGCACTGTGAGAAATTGTTAAAAAGCACTGTAAATACCCGCTTTTTAAAAAAGGGTACTGGCCAAAATTTCGCGTTTATGAAGAGGCAAAAAGCACCAAAATACCATCACTGCTGCAAACACATACTATCATACTTTATGCTTCTTCTAGTTGATTGTTTTTGAGTACAAATTTATTTCCTCTCCTTGAACTGAAATAAATTTTTGTGTACTTTTCCCACCAATTTGGTAACGAGTGTACTTGAAAAACATTCCATCATCGAATGTACGTCAACGTTTTGCAAGTGCAGCGGTAATCACAAATGATGTTTTTCCTTTTAAAAAACGGGGAGGTAATTTTTGAATTTCAGATTCTTGATAATCTTCAATAAATTTTTCATAAAACGGTTTTTTTTAGTTTTAAAACTAGTCGTTTTCTTTCATTATTAAAAAATTTACATACTCGCCATGACAAAGGGTATTATGACTTTCAGCAAAAGTAAGCATACTCCTATTGTACACTAAACATTTCTTTCAGTGTTGGATAGTAAGAAGAGACTACACATACGAACGATTTAACACGATTAAGAGATTTACTATCTTCATTGTTGTTGTAGCAACCGCACGCGTGCGCTACTTTTCGGGGCTCTGGTTTAGAGCCATCATGAATCGTAATTAGCTGTTTTCCAAAAACTAATGACACCATATTTTCAAGCCGCACTGATTTTCGAAATCTTTGCAGGTCCATAAAAAAAAATTGGTCACCAAAATCGCGAAACTGTAGTAGATACTATCAAACCCATACTGTTCAGTCCGGGTGTTTTCCAAAAGTCTTCATTTGTTGCAGTGTAATAAAAAAAATTAGTACATAAATTACTTTGGGGCAAGAGAGTCACAACTCAAAAAATTCCTTTTTTTAGTTAATATTGCAAAATTAAACGTCATATCATTCTTTATATTGTGTAAAAATTTCATAACTAGCAAGTCCTAATTATGTTGTATTGCATTGCGATGTTGACAACTACAATAAGGGTGAATATTACGAAAAAAAAATTAAAATGGGGATGACCCCATTTATATTTAAACTCAATACGGTTCTCAATTATTTGTTCTAATTGAAAATATCGAACCCTATTTTCAATTTAATTGTAAGCGACATCTAGTAAAAAACTAACTTTTTTTATTAAATTTAAGATTTTGTGGGCCTATACACACATAGCTCTACTTGCAGGCTAGACAACGATAGCTATATAAAAGCTACACTTGTATCGCATAAGTTTGAGAAAAAAACAAAGAAATTATAATTTTGAGGAAACGTTTTTATGAGTAAAATAATCAAATAGTAATAATATAGTAATAGTTTTTTAATCTTAAATTAAATTTAATTTTTTTATAAATTATCGTACTTGCGAAATTGGGCAAAATCCAAAAAGCATTCGACACAAATTAAATTTTTAATTTAAATTGAATTGCGTTTATTCTGAAGCGAAATAAAGCAATTAGAATTTTCCTAAATAAAAAGAAATATATGTATGTATACATATGTATGTATATACCTATATATGTACATATGTGCGGACATATGCATATGTATTGATACATACATATGTATGTATTTACATGTTATATTCTTAGGAAAATTATACTACGAGTACTACATAATTTTATTGTCGTATTCGTAAAGAAAAAATTTCTAATTTACAGCACGTTTATAAAACAAACTTTGTATGGGAATTTTATTGATAATGCTGCATTTACACTGTCGTGAAATCTAGTAGATTTGATTTGAAATCTTTATAGAAATCTATATCGTTTATACTAAGCTTTTTAGACGTCTTTCAAGATTTTGTACCCCAAGACAAAATCATTTGTATAAAATTTGTCTTTTATAGGGCATTTACATTATCTCGAAATCTAGTACTTACCCTATATATAAAAAAAGATGAGTGAATTAGCTACGGTCTGCTTCAAAAGGTGTGTGAATTGGCTACATTGCATAAGAATGTGGTAAAGAAAAGTTAGTTCTCTGAACTCTGTGAACTCGATTGTACTGTAGACATTAATTCCATTTCCTTAAAAATGGCTTATATTTTTTATAACTTTTACAAAAACAGGACCCAAACTCGTTATGCTCAAAAACATTTTTCAGATTATCACATCCATATATACATATCGCACCGTAAATACAAAAGGGGCACAACTCAAAAAATTTCAGATGCTGAGTAGTTGCAAACAACTGTTGATACTGTACAAATGACGCAAGTATGTCACATAAAAACAACCATAATGGTATTTTATATTCTTCAAGAAGACTGTATTGCAAAATAAATTGTTGGGGTCGTTATAAATATCTTCAATTACCTGTTTTATAAAAAAGCAAAAGCACTTTTATAATTTTGAATTGTGCCCCTTTTGTATTTAGGGTGCGATATGTATGTACGTGAACGTACGAAATAAAATTTGGGCTTATATCACATGTGATCGTATAACTGAACGTACGTTTTTTACGAACTGTCATCCGTTAACAAAATTCAATACGAGTGCATACAAGTTCTCAATTCAATTTATTCATGTTCTATCCCTGCAGGAGATTAGGTGATAATTGTCTAAAAGCTACTAGTATAATTACTAGATCAGCAAGAACTAGTGCGAAAAGGGTTAAAGTTGTTGTATAAAATTACTAGTTCTGATGAGTACTAGTATATGAAGTAGTTCCAAGGCACCACATTGCAAAATAAACTTTTACTGTCTAACTGAGCTCTTAAAATTTTAGGTTCATATAAAAATAATTATAATTACGCTTTTATATTTTTGAATTTTGATAAATAATGACGAAGTTTAACTAACAGTTGTCACTGGGTACCAAAAGAATGAAACCACCAATTTTATAGAATTTTTCTTTACAAAAGAACTGGTAATAAACTAGTCCTAAACTAGTACCAATGGTACTAGTAGTTTTCTAAACACACTCAATGTTAATTTGAGCATTAAGATGGTATAGGAAAGTTTACAGTTGGGAACTAGTGGTGGTGATTGCTGTACTAGTAAAATACTAGTTGGACACTAGTTCGATCTCCTGCAGGGATAATAATATAAGAAATACCGAAGTACTCGTATGTAGACTTGTGTCCAACAGTTCTTTTTGAACTAGTTTGAGATCGTTTGAATCAAAAGTTGTTTCAAACCCATTTAATTGACATTGATGTTTTTGGCCGAACCTGTGTCCAACTGAACGAACTAGTTCAAAAAGAACTGTTGGACACAAGTCTACTCGTATGTATGTATAATTATTTGACATTTAGTATTTAGTATATGTGGAATTTTTTTGGTTAAGCATCTTCTATATGCATTTCGTTCCCGCTTAAGGAACTCGCCAATAGACGTCAAACCAAAAGTTTTTGGAGTCTGCTGATTTCCTTAAGCAGGAACGAAAAGCATATAGACAATGCTTAACCAAAAAACAAACGAAAATTCCATGTTCTATAATATTTATATTTTATTCGCATTCGTATTAGCTTTAGCAAAAATTTAAATTTATTTATTATTCGCTTTCGCATTCGCTAAACGGACATTCGCTACATCCCTTTCGATTCGAATTAAAGAGCAGACAGTTTGCAGAAACTTAAGTTAGTCCACGAAAAATTAATAAATACAATCTAATTACAATAAAAATATTAAAATGAGATTCGTCATGAAGTAAAAAGCAACTTGATTCTCTGCATATTTTATTAACAAAATAATTTAAGCATATTTTTTAATTCTTAATGAATTAATTTATTGTTATAAACTGTTTATTAAAAATTGCAATATATTTATTGTCCAAGGTCGGTTTTCAATGTTTTGCAAGAAATACTTAAATGCAAGAAAACCGCATGTGAAACATTATCTCTTTCTTGAACTTTAAAAATTTTAAATTGATTGTTATTATTTAAAATAAATTAAAGAAAGAAAAAAAAATAATTTTTGCATTTTTATTACCTTTAAAATGAACTTTGTACTACAATATACATGTATACATTTTCCTTAATATTTTGTTGATAAACTTATATTAATTCAATTAAATTTAAACAAAGTTAGTCAGTTAATCTTAAAAACTGCTTGATTGTATGTATTGTGTACTCTTTTAATATTAATTTTTATGTGACTGTCATTTATGTATGTCATGCAAAAAATTGCACTCAATCATTTATACCCGTAAAGACATATAAATATAATCTAATATTGGGTTGGCCTTTGTAATTAAATTACCTTGTACATACATACATATGTATATATTTATAATTTTTATTAGCTTTGAAAACCGCACAGGCTGTCTAGCAGAGTACCATAAATCAGAAAATTTAAAAAGGGTTTATAGACGGAAAAATATACTAACAAAATAAATACCCGTGATCGGCAATGAATCGTTTTTTCGGTATTCATACTGACTATAATATAAAATATGAATATAAAATAGGAATGCGACGTCGACATCGTAGTCATACCACACTCACACTCATAAATCACCTCAGGTTGATTTCTAATTTCAGGAAAATACTTATACTACTCACATTGATTCAGCTCAGTCAACTCATGTATGTATGCTTTTTTTAAATTTAGTCATTAAACAGTTTGCAAGTAGTATACAATTGTAGTAAATAGCGTTGTTTTTCAATTCGTGCAAAAAAAAAAAACAATAAAACTTTTAAAAAAAAAATTAAACCGACTTCAAAAATAAGCACTAAAAAGCTACAAATAACATAGATCTAGTTAAATAAAAGATTTTTATATATGTTACCTACAGTGCCGTTTGAAGTTGGTGCCAGCAACATTGGTAACTAAGCAGATACATATGTACATAAAAATTACTTGCAGTTTTTTTACCGGGCATGTTCCTATGTGTTTAGTACCAGTATTACTGGCACCAACTTCAAACGGCACTGTAGGTAACATATATAAAAATCTTTTATTTAACTAGATCTATATTATTTGTAGCTTTTTAGTGCTTATTTTTGAAGTCGGTTTAATTTTTTTTTTAAAAGTTTTATTTTTACCTTTTTAGTGCATACTTTTGAGCTCTGGTCAATTCAAAAAAGTTTTATTTGTAAGTATCTTTTTATTTTAAAACAAGATTGTGTATTTTTAAGAGTTCAAGGTGTGTGCCAAGTTTCGTAAATATTGGTTAAGTACAAGCACATGAAATATTATACTAAAATTTAATAGGCATGTCCCGCCCACTTTTTTGAACGCAGTTTTGTGGCTTTATTAAAGATTAGGGTGTGTGCCAAGTTTCGTAAAAATCGGTGAGATAGAACCCTGTGAAATATAATATAAAATTTTGGTGGGCGTGACCCCGCCCATTTTTTTAAAGAAGATTGTGTCTATTTTAGAGCTCAAGGTGTGTGCTAAGTTTCGTAAAAATCGATTAAGTAGAACCACGTGTAATGTTGTAATACATTTTAAAGGGCGTAGCCCCGCCCACTTTTTAAATTTAAAAATTTTGTAATTACAAGAACCAAAGATGTTTGCTAGGTTTCGCAGCAATCAAATCAGTAGAAGATCACAAAATCAAATTTAAAAAATTGTAGGCGTGACCCCGCCCACTTTTTTAACGCAATTTTATGGCTTTATTAAAGCTTAGGGTGTGTGCCAAGTTTCGTCAATATTGGTTAAATACAAGCACATGAAATATTATACTAAAGTTTAATAGGCGTGCCCAGCCCACTTTTTTAACGCAATTTTGTCCCTTGATTAAAGCTTAGGGTGTGTGCCAAGTTTCGTAAAAATCGGTGAAATAGAACCCTGTGAAATATAATATAAAATTTTAGTGGGCGTAACCCCGCCCATTTTTTTAAAAGAAAATTTTGTCTATTTTAGAGTTCAAGGTGTGTGCTAAGTTTTGTAAAAATCGGTTAAGTAGAACCACGTGTAATGTTATAATACATTTGAATGGGCGTAGCCCCGCCCATTTTTTCAACTCAAGAATTTTCTAATTACAAGAACCAAAGATGTTTGCTAGGTTTCGCAGCAATCAAATAAGTAGAAGATCAATAAATCAAATTTAAAAAATTGTGGGCGTGACCCCGCCCACTTTTTTCAAATGGGACCAATGGGAAGCTATACCCTCTCAGACAACAAAAAAATTTTTACAATCGGTCTAAAATGCACCGAGTTATGGACCTACATACCTAAAAAAAAATAGTGACGAATTGTTAACCTCCTTCTTTTTTTGAAGTCGGTTAAAAAAGCAACAGAGAAACACATAACCTCATATGTTCGTATGAGAAGTTCACATTGTGAATCATACTTATTTTGCATCGTCCATAGGCATTGAGTTAAGGAAAGTCGAAATCAACAACGTCATAAATGTTGCTAAGTATGAGTTCGATGCGTACTTCAAACTTTCGATTGATTGATGTGATTCATAGACAACATTGCAATAAGTATGAGTGCGCATAATTACAAGAAATTATAAGTCATGATTCAATTCTACTCACTTTTTCACTAATCATTGCTGTTCTATGATACATACATAGTACATACATGATTTATGTACATCAATATGAACGATTGTTGCTTATATACTTTAGAAGCTTGATTTTCAAGTGAACTTTTCGTATGTATATACTTGTGTGGCGGTAGAGCCCCCAACTTTCCTTTTAACAAAGAAAATATATATTATTGGCTTGGCAGATTTTTATTAAAGCAGGAGCTTTTAGGGTTCCGTACTCAAAAGAAAATGAGAACACTATTAACGTGAGTATGCTGTTCGCCCTCCAGGTCCTCGGTCCGTCCGCCACCTGTCCGAATAAAATGTAATGGTTGAGCTGATTTTGATGAAACTTAAAACCTAGATGATCTCCATCAACAAAAAAATAATTGCTGCCCTCCGAAACTATACAACCGGTTTTTGTGAAATTTCGAAAATAGATTAATCTGCGTGTAAAAGAACTCTTAGGCTATATTAAAAAAAAGTAGGGCCGAGAAGTGTACAGGGGGCAATTTCTGACTATACAAAACCCTCCCACCGATTTTAATGAATTAACATTTGAAACACAAAAGCTAAACAATTTTTCAAAACTAGGGTCGAGAGGATGGTAGAGGGGAATTTCTTCCTCTTAAGAAATTATCCAAGCGATTTTGATGAAACTTATTTCAGTGGTGAGGATTATTTATTTTACCCAATAGTCATGTCAATAAGCTAAATTTACGCATTTGGGTTAAAAAAATATCCTCGAGAGACTTTTCGGGGACATTGCTACAACTGCAAAGACAACTTTGGTATGCATTTCATGGACTTTTATTATTTTTTTTTAAATACGCTGACGAGAATCTTACATGTTTATCAATTATTTAGAGTACATGTTTACCGTGTCATGTTTACCAAAAACTTGTTTTGCTCGCAGGACCATGCAATAGGACATGCAGCGCCAGTTTGTTCAATTATGCTCTGTCAATTCGAAGGCAATATTATCGAGTCTGTTCTGTATTCCACGCGAAATTAATGCCCTAATTCTGTTCGACGAATGTATCGTCTTGTCTATGGACGAAATAAAGAAGCAGTTTTGATTCTTTAAAACAAATATAATTTATTGTCTATGCTAGAAGGTTCGTGTATTTGCTTTGTAATTTTGTTCTAAACATTATATCCAACGCATATTTTTTCATATATTTTTCAAACTGTTGTATAATAATTTAATTGGATTTTTATGTTTTAAAAACATGGCAATAATATTTATATTTTTCATTGTCAAAGACAACAACCATTTTTGAAGAAAATAATTTAGAGACTTCAAAGACAAGAACTCAAAAGCATTTTCAAACAAATACGTCCTAAATCTTCTTACTGATGCCCTAATTCAGTAAGAAGATTTAGGACGTTTTTGTTTGAAAATGCTTCTGAGTTCTTGTCTTTGAAGTCTCTAAATTATTTTCCTCAAAAATGGTTGTTGTCTTTGATAATGAAAAATATAAATATTATTGCCATGTTTTTAAAACATAAAAATTCAATTAAAGTATTATACAATAGTTTGAAAAATACAAGAAAAAATATGTGTTGAATACAATGTTTGGAACAAAATTATAAAGCAAATACACGAACCTTCTAGCATAGACAATAAATAGAAATCGTTTTAAAGAATCAAAACTGCTTCTTTTTTTCGTCCATAGACAAGACGATACATTCGTCGAACAGAATTAGGGCATGAATTAGGGCATAAAGCTTGCGGAATTGCTATAGAATTGTTGTTGGAAATATGTATTTACAACATGTGTTCATAGCAGAGATGGAAGTTTCCAAAACACTTAACTTTTTTCTGTTTATACCGCGCTTTTTGTGCTAGGCTAAGAAGTTTCCGAACCGCCCTCATATATGATTGGAAAATAAAGTGTTGTTTCACTTATTTCCATGAAAAAAAGTATCATAAATATGGCAATATGATGTTCTTATCACAAATGTGCGATAAGGATTTTTATATTTATATTGTAGCATGTTTGTCAGTATTATTTAATGCTATTGACTTTGAAATAATACAACAATATTATATTGTATGTGAAATTATTGGAATAAAATTATTCACATGCACATGGATTCGTAACATCAATTCCATTAAAATTAAAAACTTACATATTTCCATTTTTATGAATAATTTTCAATTTGCAATTTTTTTCTGAGCTTAAAAATTTATGGCCTGTTTCACAATAACGAAACGAAACTTTCGACTGAAAATTTATATTAAAAACAAGAATAAAATATGAAAATTTGTTTTTGTTTTCAATATAAATTTTCAGTCGAAAGTTTCGTTTCGTTATTGTGAAACAGGCCATTAAACATTGGGAAATTTTCACCATATATTTTGTTCGGAAATTTCCATGTTGAGTTTTATTTATGATAATCCTGAATAGAACATTTTGCGAATTGGCCAATTATATATTTTCTATATTTTTTTAATTAAATCTTATTTTGGCTTAGTTAGCAAGACTTTACACTCATATCTATTAGACGAACAATAAGTCAGATTGATTGGGAATGAATGACCACTGTTGGTATTAGGAAAACCATTTACACCCTAGAAACAAATTACGTCATTCGATATCGAGTGACATTTTTTTAAAGTTTCCATACAACTCAAGTGGAATTTCGTTCGATAACGAATTCGGTTATTTGTCCCATACCTTCTCACTACCAACAAAAAATGTTCACCCGTGTTGTCAGGTTTTTTCCGGCCTACTTCGCCAAATTGATTTTAAAAATGCCAAAAGTTGCCAAAATCAATTTTATGTACTCCTTAATATATACATATTTGATAATGAGTTTGTTTTTATATAAAACTTTTTTAATATACATTTTTATAAAATAATCGTATAAAAAATTAGCAGAAAATCGCCACAAATTGGAATAAAATCGGAAAAAATTATATCTTGCAAATTTTTCTCATCCAAATTCAAAACGTATTAATTACAATTAATACATATAAAAAAAATCATCAAACTCAAATTGTTTTAATTTCAGCGGACGAGTTTTGGTAGGATTTATTTTTGAAATTACTCCCTTTAACAAACTAATTCTTCTTAAATACAAAAATTATAAAGTTCAATTTAAAAACAATAGCCATAAAAATCGTCAGCAAAATTGATTTGTCGTCAAATCAAAAATTTAGACGCCAAACAAATTGAAAAATCACAACGCACAATGGTCTCAAAACAGATTTTTTTTGCTAAAATTATTTGCTCTAAGAAAATTTTAATTTTTATGGTAACATTTATTGTTACTACAGACATACATACATACATACTCGTATATTTCTAAATGATTTGAAATGTTGTGTTACATCAATCACATAAAAGAAATAATTTCAATATGAACCAAATGAGAATTTTACCATACTTAACTTAAACTTAAACGAACGAATAAGAAGTATTATTTGATAATTTGAAATTTCTTAATATTATCTATGTGAAGAACTTTTCCCTAAAAGCTTTAAGGAAATAATTTACGAGGAATAAAAACATCTTTAATCATTAAATTTTTGTCTTTAGCAAACATTTAATTTTTTTAATTCTGCTAATTTTTAATATAAAGCAAACAAAAAAAAAAAATAGTGAGAGCCACCAATATTGGATGATCTGCGTTCCACTTTGTTTATTTTCAATTTCGTCGACTGACTGATAACAAAACAACACAACAGCCGGTTTTCTTGTCATACTCAATAATCCATGAAATAAAAACGAAGCTTTTTTCTTCTGTCCACTTGTTTTACTCCAGATACTCAACGACTTTTAAACAAAGCGGACGTGGTGTGTTGAAGGTGTCTTTTATTTCGTAAGAAAAGAAAACGGAAAAACCAATACAACAATAAAGAAACATACATAAAATTGTTTAAATTTTTTATTTAATTTGCAGCTGCTGCTCCAGTGAAATCTACAAAGTAAATAGAATACATAATAAATAAAAAACCGCAAAGCCTGTCATAAATGCATTTATATAATTAAAAGAGAAGATATCGAATTTTGCAGTATTTTGAATAAGAGTCGAGAAACTCCAAACTTGTTTTATAAAAACAAGGGAAACGATTTGAAAAATCGCACGATTTTATATATAAAGGGGTGTTCTGTAAATCGCACGTTTTGAAATCGCCTAATTTCTAGGAAAGAGCTCAAATAAAAAGTCGATTTATTGCAGCTTTTTAGTTGGTTTTAGTGCTTTGGATGTTTAAGATATATTATTCGAATTTAACGTCGAATGCACTAAATCGTCCGATCAGTAGAACTCTGTTTTTCTATTTTGGAAATCCCAAGATTTCAAAACGCGCGGTTTGCAGAACACCCCCGATAATTTTAAACACGTCTGCATTGATTTTGGAAATCGTACGATTTCAAATCGATTCGATTTACAGCACAGGGCCGAATATTACTGTAATTTTAAAGCGTTTAATTATTTTTTTTCATTTATTTACTTTTTAGGGTTCCGTACACCAAAGGTGAAAATGGAACCCTATTGTTTTCGCTACGCTGTCCGTCTGTCCGTCTGGCCGTCCGTCCGTCTGTCCGTCACAGGGTATTTTCTCGAGAACCGTAAGAGCTACGGACCTGAAATTTGGACAGAGTGTGTAGACCCTTGGCCGCTACAACAACAAATACATGAGAGTTGGAAATTAAAGGGTGTGCCAAAACGAGCAACGAAAAATGTTAAAATCCCATGTAATATACATACAATTGTATGCAAGGTTGGAAACCGAAACAAATAACGGTATCGGTATTGATACCGGTACAATAATTTTTTAAATTTCGGTATCGGTAGCGGTATCGGTATTTTTTTTATTTCGGTATCGGTATTACCGGTACATACCGTTATCGAGTTTATAATACCGGTATACCGATATTACTGATAAATTTATTATATCAGGCAGTGGACATAGCAAACAATCCTCAAAAAAGGGAGTATTTTTACATATTAACATATGTATAAAAGGACATATACTTATATGTTTCTATATATGTTTTTGTACTATTATTAAACAATAATTTATTAAAAAGTGAAACAAGGAGACTGCAGTTCAAACTTTACATATATAAGGTATACATTAGGATGTCCCTTATTTTTTTGACGTCACTTTTTTTGCGCATACCCACTAAAAAGTTTCGAAATTACCAAAAAAGCCACCAAAAATCTTTTACTGTGATCTAAGAAAGGTAACACGTGGCGACTTGCGATTTAGTTCATTAATATGTGCCAGTAAGACGCATAACACAGTGTGACAAAACAAAAATACCTGCAAAGTGTTACTATTTTTCTGGTCGAGTATAACAACAATCTGTATTTTAAATTTTCCAAACACCTCCAAAATTTTGAGTTACAGCTAAAACCCGGGTTTTCGTACCCGTAGGCACTTATCAACTTCTAACTAAGTTAAATACCAACCGATTTTAAATTTATAAACGGACACAGAAAGACGAGACCTTTCGAACCATATACATATATCTTGTTTCAGTAAATTTCAAATATATGTCTATATTTTTCACCAAATATAATTTTTTCGGTTTTTTTATACTTTTATACTTTGGACACATTCTTAGGCAATATTTTTGTACTAGACCCATATTATTTATAACTTTCTCGCCAAATTCAAACGAAACGAACATTTGAATATTTCAATTCAAAGAATAAACAATATTCTTTTAGCCAACTTAAAAACAAAGAAACAATTAAAAATTAAAACTTAAAGCAGGTACTTTTCTTCACCTCAAGAGTGGAATCTTTAACTTCTAATATAAAAGTTTAGAAGTTTTTTATCTATCAACCTTATTTATTACGGTGAAGTATGTAAACAAGACCAAAACCAAAGAAAGAAAGTTAATTGAAACATATTTTTGAACATTTTGTCCATATTACGGTTTACAGATCAACTAAGGTTGGATTGAAACTGAAACAACTTAACTTTTAAACAACTGTTTTTTTGTATTCTGAATAACAACTAATTTTAGTTGTCTTCGAGTTAATGCTCGAAAAAGAAAGGTTCTATGCTATGTTTTTTGAAACCATAGTATCCATTACAAAACATATTAGATATTTATAGTTCTTGCCTTGCTATTTTTCCATGAGATTCTATGTTTTATGAACATGGCAATAATATTGGTTGACAAATGGGATTGGTTGTCGTCTGGAATAATAAACGTACACAATGGACGAAATAAAAATGAAAATACAACTGAAAAAAATCTGTTGTCTCATGGTTAAAAAAGTTGTAATACCTAATACAAATTTGGTAACTACAAATCACCTATCATTAATTTTTTTCCCGGAATCGGTATACCGGTACGTACCGGTATAGACGTAAACGGTAGTCTGGATACCGGTATTTTCTAACCGAAATGGATTTCGGTATCGGTAACGATACCGGTATCTAATTTTAGCGGTATTTGAATCGGTATCGGTATTTTTACGATACCGTTTGCCAACCTTGATTGTATGTATATGCACTTGAAATTTGTAAAGTTAGTGTATTTTTATACAGACTATAACAATTAACACTAAAATTTAAAAAATTTTAATTAAAGGGTGTACCATCAGTTAATGTAATTTTGACTATGTAATTTTGATAACTTGCTGTATCTTGGAAACCGTAAGAGCAAACTTCTTGAAATTTTCAAAACCGGTAAATCAAAAAAATCTCAAAATTATAAAATCGCCAAACCGAAAAAAAATTGCCAAAATCAAAAAAAAAATCGCCAAAACGAAAAAAAGCACCAAATTAAAAAAAAATTCTAAATCGAAAATAAATCGCAAAAAACCGGAAAAATCGCCAAAATGAAAAAATCTCCAAAATGAAAAAAAATCGCCAAAATGAAAAAATCGCCAAAATTAAAAAAATCGCCAAAATGAAAAAAAATTGCCAAAATGAAAAAAATCGCCAGAATGAAAAAAATTGCCAAAATTAAAAAAAAAATCGCCAAAACGAGAAAAAAGCGAAAAATAATAAAAAGAAAATTATTTCAGCTGAAAAAACGTAAAAACAACACTATTAAAAAAATGCTCAAAGCCAACGTACGGAACCCTTCGTGCGCGAGTCAAAGTCGCACTTTACTGAATTTATTTTATATTCACATGCACATATGTACATAAATCTAAATATCTGTGTATCCATACATACGTACGCGTATCTACAAAATTGTTATTTTTTTGTCACGTCTGTGCTGTTGATTTTACTATAGACGCCATTACCTTTATTTATTTGTTAAATATTTTATTTTTAGTTTGAACTTCGCCCAAAAAATATATTTGCATACATCGTATATGTATGTATGTATGTATGTATGTATGTATGTAGTTGCATTTTAAATGTATGTACATATGTATATTAGCCGGATACTCTTTTCTGATGCAAAAATCGAAATGAAATTTAAAAACAAGAAAATTTAAGTCTTTTTTTTAAATCATTTTAATTTAGGCTGCTCATTTTAACCAGGGAACGTAGTGAATTTCCGGAAAGCAAAAACTAATAAAAAACGGATGAAAAACAATTCTAAATTTAAGTGTGAATGATTTGTTAAAGTTGAGAAACCAAAAATGTTTATAATTTGTCCAATTTTATGATATATTTGGTATGAAAAATCTAAAAAAAAATAGTTTTTGTGGACGGCCCACTACGGTATAGGGCTTTAAAATTCATGGGTGGATAGAAGTTTAAAATTAAAATTTTTCGAAAACAAATCGAAGAATTTTCAAAAATCTTGATAAAAAACACTAACCCTCATATTCATAAAAAAATAAAATTAATTTGAAATCCATTTTAGGAAAATTTTTTATGAAAAATTTCAAATAAAATACATGGGGGTGAGTAATTTTTAAAATTTTTTTTTGGCAAAAATATCTAAAAGCTAAAATTTCACAAAAAATTCCAATTTCGAAAGTTATATCCAAAAATCTAAAAAAAGTTTCAGTTCAGTTTTTTTTTGTTCGAACTTATTTTCGTTTCTTCCCACTTCCCTGAGATTCGATATAAACTAATGCTGTGAGCAAAATGAAGAAATTTCGAAACAAAAATGTTCGATATTTGCTCGCGAATCTAAAAAAATTCAAAATCGAGAATTCTCTCCATAGTTTCTCGAATATGTGACGATAGCCTAGTGGATGTGTGGCAGTTTGTTAGAATGGAGGTAACGTGTTCGAATCCAATTGACTGCAGCGTAAGTTAAAGGATTGAAAAATAAATAAAATAAAGATAATAAATAATCTTACAAAATTACTTTTTCTGCTGCCTTTTTGCGATATCGAAACTAGTCCGATATTGGCTCACTTTTAATATTGCTAGCGAACGTGCGAAATCGAATGTTTTTTTAAATAGAACTGAGCGAGAGCTAAATTTTTTTGCGATTCATATTTGAGTGTCATTCTCGATAGTTTTACAGGATAAATGTTCGAGATATATTCGAAATCGATATCATTACCGAAAGTCTTGGTCAAGTGGGTTTGATTATGCAAAATTTCGTATTTCGTAGGAAGCCAAATTACATGTGATAATTTTTAAGGAAAAAATAATTTCAAATTTAATGTAAATATTGTGACAAGCACTAGTAGAACGGAACAACATGCTGTGGTCTAATCATCGCTTTCGATAATCAGCTGATTTGATCATGTCTTTTCAGTTTGAGATTATGGCGTTCGCTATTCGCAGTTACATTACATTACATTGTTCGATATCGAATGTTTGATATTGAATGTCATAAAAAAACATGACCGAATCAGCTCGTTATAGAAAGCTACGATTAGACCCCTGTTTTCGATGGCTTCCATACCTTCATGATAATTTCTTGTATTTAGTCCAATGCGTGAGATGTCAGTTAAAGCAAAGTGTTTGTCAGAATACATAGTTACAATTAAATTTGGTGTTATTTGTTCTTTAAAAATTATAACATGTAATTTGGCTTCCTAAAAATGCGATCTTTAGCCTAATCCCAAACAAAGGGAAAAATGTTTTTTTTTTGAAAATTAATATCGTTTGACGGGTAATCGAAAAGAAGCTCAAAATGTATCAGAAAAGCCTTTTGAGGAGTACTAAAAAAGATAGAATAAATCGGGAAAATAAAATAAATAATTATTTTTCGAACCATCCGTTTTGGGGTGGAATGTCTCATATATAAATGAGTGAAGTTTTAAATTTTAAGTTTTATATGAATGACTATTTGTTATTGACATTTTTTATTTAGTTCACCGCCTGATAAGCCCCTTTAAATCATAGATTGTACCATATCTATACACGAGTATTTACATATATATGTACATACATACATATAAATATATCGCTCATTTACTTCAATAGTGTCATAACTCAAAAAATGCGTTTTTTAAGTTAATAATAAATTAATAAAACGGAACTAGTACTCTTTTCAATGAGATACAAAGTTCTCAACTTCAACCACCCAAAGCTAAATGGCATTACCCTAACCCTCGATAGCAACCTTTCCTGGAGGGAAAATCTTCAGGCAAGAATAGCGAAAGCCACAACGGCAATATACGTCTGTAGAAAAGCAATCGGCCCTACCTGGGAAATAAATCCTAAGGGAGTCGGTTGGATACTAGAGATGGTTATAAAATCTATATTATTTTATGGAATTTCGGTCTGGTGGAAAGCACTCGACTCAGTAAGTAATCAGTCCCATATAGAGGGAATTCTCCGAAAAATGGCACTTATGATAACAGGTGCTCTAAGATCGACGCCAACAAAAGCGCCCTTGGTTATGTTGGGTTGGCTTCCGGTGGACTTAGCGGCTAGAAAGCTAGCTCTACGTACCGCCGTCAGACTAAACGCAATAGGCGCATGAAACCACCGACTTTGGGAGCATGCAAGCATTTTAGGTATAGTGGATAACATAACAGATCTTCTGGACTACTGCATTCCGAAACCTTACTTCAATAAGAATTTTCAAATTTCATTAACAGTAGGGTTTCCCCACTTAACGGAGCCATACAGGTCTTCACGGACGGTCCAAAAAAGGGATGGAAGGAGGGAGGGTTGGTGGGGGCGTTTATATTCCAGAATACGGAATTGAAATGTCCTTCAGACTCCCGAACGAATGTAGTATATTACAGGCACAGTTATCTGCAATTAAAAGAGCGGTACACTGGCTAAGATTCTATCGGATTTCAAATAAAGATATCCATATTATGACTGACAGCAAATCTGCTATTAAGTCCCTCATAGGGGTGTAGATCACATCCTTTCTTGTCCAAGAATGTCGTAAAGGCCTGGATGGACTTGTGCAGAACTCAAATATCTCGTTAAACTGGATGCATGTACATGGGACTATTTCAGGAAACATAGTTGCGGATGACCTGGCAAAGAGGGGAACCCTACCAAGAGAAATCCCACTCCCATCCTGCTGGAGACATTTCGATGTTACCTTTCTTGAATTAGCTCAAAACAGATGGCGCAATGAGTTCACCTGTGTAATAGCGAGAACCCTCTGGCCTCGCCTGGACTCCCATAGAACGAAAAATCTCATGAACTTCAATAGGAAGTACTTGAGGAACATCGTGGCCACATTGACCGGTCACTGCACCTTCGGAACCCATGCTAAACGTATGGATCTCCCGTATAATGACTACTGCTACAGTTGCAATGACGAGGAAGAAAGGAAAGTATCCTGCATCTCCTGTGTCTTTGTCCAGCTCTGGAGGATCTCCTTCTGCACTTGCTTGGCAGCATATCCTTCGGAAGCTTATCCGAGTTATCGGAAATCGGGCTCAAAAACCTGAGCCTCTATATTAGGAATAGTGGTTGGTATAATGCCATTTTGCATTTTATCTGGTATAAAAATTTGATATAAAAAACTTTTACTACCACCTCGTGGGAGAAGAATATTTTTTAATTTCTTTAAACGCGTTTTCTGCAAAACTAGTTTTTTTTAGTTTTGACACTATTGAAGTAAATGAGCGATATGTGAGAGAGGGCCTTTCTATATTAAGGTAAGGATAATATGTATGTTTGTTATTTTATATCTCTTGCTGGATTTATTTTGTACGATGTTGAAGTTTTTTTTGTTAAAATATGTATGGCCACTTTTTGTTTGTTTTTTTTTTTTTTTTTTTTTGCTTTAGAATTTGTTGATTATTTTGAATAATACTCGTAAAAAATCTTTGTTTCAAAGTCGAAATTGATATAAATTTAAATTGGATGACGGGAGCACAATTCAATTTTGTGTCGTCAATTATTATACTCGCACTTATAATTAAGAGTTTCATTTCTAAAATTAAATTATTGCGGGTGATAATTAAATGGAAATATGTAAAGTGATTTGTTTGCAAGAACATTATTCATTTTCGTTTTTAAAATTCAAACGGAATAAATACAGAAATAAATACAGAAATGATTGAAAAAGAGAAGAAAAAATTGTTAAACATTTAATTCGGATAGAAAATGTTTAAATATGGTTTTGTGACATTATAATAAAAATTTTAATGACACGAGGAGTAATTTTTTAGCGTTCTTAAATGATACAAGAAATCAAATCAACTAGCAAATTTATACATATGAATACATTAACTAGCACATTACTTTGTTAATGAAATGTGTTGGAAATTTCGGCTTAGAGTGTAAACCTGCTAACTCACTTCAACCAAATTTTATAGGAGAGACAAAAAACTGTTAACATATCGTGCCATAACCGCCAAAAAAAGCTTAAGTAACATATAAATTTTTCGAGGTTTATTTTTTTTTTGACGAAAATCGATTATTCACCATAGTTCGAGTTACTTACTCGATTTTCGTTAAAAAACGAAGTTCAAAAAATATGTCGCTTAAGCTTTTTTGGCGGTTATGGCCCGATATTATATACATAACTTAAGAAATTAACTAACACACTAAGGTTTTCGAGAAGTTGACTTTTAAATTACGAGTAAAATAAATATTTTAACCAGGCGATGCGGCATTAAAATTAGGGACGTAACTGATACCGATTCCGATATATCGGCGATACTTCTGATTTACCGATATATCGATATCGGCGATATTTTACTGTCGATGCGACGATACTTCTTAAATTTTTTAGAATTGTTTTGAACAAACATAATAATTTGTTTTTTTGTTAATTTCAGAATGAATTCAAATATCAATTTTAAATATTAATCATCTCTTACACTGTAATTATGTATAATAAAATAATTACTCTACTTGAGTTTTGTTAATTTTAACTTGAGTTCAATTTTAATATGCTATCGGTATCGGAATCGGTATCGGCGATATTTCATTTTGAGTATGGGTGTCGGTATCGGATGGGCAAAACGGCGTATCGTTACATCCCTAATTAAAATATCATGTCTGTGGCAAAATGGAAAAAGTGCTTAAGTCGAGATAAGCTAATTTTGAGTTAATGGTACCTCTGTAATCTGTAGGAAGTTGTAGCAAAATTACTTGCGACTTATCTTTTTTAGACTTCTAATCTCATTTGGAATAATAGATTAATTAAGGTTATACTTTGGTATATTTCAACTTAAATGTATTATTTACAGTGTGTAGAACGATGTTTGCTTAAAAAAATAAAGGTTAACAGAGAATTTCCCAATTTAACTGTAAAATAAAGAAATTTCTGAAAATCGACTTGAACGCTTAAAAGTGCTCTCCTGCATAACAGTAAAATATGACTTAAGCACTTCTTCCTTATTGCCACAGATGTTATAAAATGTAGATTTAGCAGGTTTACACTCTAAGCCAACGGATATGTTTGTTGTTTCGTTTATTATTTTACAATTTTACCAACAGAGAGGCCCGTCATTTTGGGTCAATTTAAATGAATTAAAATTTGTGTTTTTGAGTGAAATCTTGTTGTTTTAATTCATACAAGTTCGAAACAAGTTAAAGGTGGGTGTGTTGCTTTTTGTTGCCTCTCTTTTTCATCTCACCTGAATGAACTGAACTCATCGTCGTTATAATAAAACTGGTTTTGTTTTAAACACATATAAGTTAATGTCATATGTATACTTCATATTCTAAATAATTTAATTATGGGCCAAACTCACGATGTTGACAACGTTCGACTTGTCGCACAATTACATTCAAAACAAAAACAAATTTTAATATTTTGTTGTTGTTTCAAATGCAAGTTGGGCGACAAGTCGAACGTTGTCGATATCGTGGATCAGGCCGTATATTTTTTTCTATTTCTTTTATTAACTCGTGGAAATAACACTTTTGCTTACCTGCAGAAACGTCTTAAGTCAAAAACAATTATTTTGCATATTTTGTGGGAAGCAAAAATTTTGTATTTTTCAATAGTTTTAAAGTAAAATATGAAATATTTTATGATAAAGTACATATGTAGGTTTTATTTGATTTATTTATTTATTTTTTATTTTATTTATTTGCTGTTGGTAATCATATGCATTTCATTGTCGCTTTAACAAATCGTCAGTAGACTTAAAACACAATTTTTAACAGTCACAAACCTCTTATCTTATGCACGAACTTTCAAAAACCATTCCAGAGTTCACAAATAATAATACATAGTTGAAAATCACAAATGAAGAAGATGTAGGCTTATAAACAGGGAAACCGCAAATAATTTTTATTCGATATAAATCTATTTTATTTTTCTACGCTTATTTTTCTTTTGTGAATTCTCAAATGGTTTTTGAAAGTCTGTGCATAAGATAAGAAGAGGTTTGTGACTGTTAAAAATGTGCAGTTGAAGTCTACTGATGATTTGTTACAGCGATAATGAAATGCATATAGACAATGCTTAACCAACAGCAAATAAATTTCACTTATAATGGAATCATGACAATACTTATGTCAAATAATAAATTTCTTAAATGATTAATTTTTTTTTAAATCAGGACAATCATGAATAAAATTCCGCGAGAAATTTCTCCCTTTTTCCAATTTGAATTCTTTTGTTTTCCCTCTTACTTGCTATTGTTTGAAATTGTTGACGGAATTTTATTCATGATTGCCCTCAATATGAAAGTAATAGGAAAAACAAAAAATGCTAATGAAAAAAGGGAGAAATTTCTCGTAAAATTTTATTCATGATTGCCCTGATAAACATATACGAGGGCTACTATTTATATTTCGGGAATATCAAATTTACCAAACATTTTTAAATGAAAACAGCGTTATTGTTTTTCGAAATATTCCCCTTGATGATCACTAAACTTTTGCATTCGTTCAAACCATTTGTCATAGCAGTTTTTCCATTCTTCTTGAGGCACCTCCAAAACATGGTTTTTGAACGCTTCAACTGCTTTGGCGCTCGTAAATCGTTGACCACGCAGTTTTCCTTTGATATTCGGAAACAAGAAGAGGTCACTGGGTTGCAAGTCAGGACTGTACAGAGGATGAGTCATCAATTCGATCTTTTGACCTCTCAAAAATTCACTTGTTTGACGAGATGTCTGAGAGCTCGCATTGTCATGATGAAGAATGATTCGTCTTCATAGGTTAGTTTTACGAATTTCTCCGAAGACTGCTGGCAAACAAATGGTCGTGTACCACTCAGAATTGATAGTTCTATGTTGCTCAAGCGAAACAGTGATCACATGACCCATTCGGCCGAAGAAACAGGCCATCATTTGCTTCAATGTGCTTCTTCCACGAACAACTTTTGTTAGATTTAGCTCGTCGTTTTGTTTCCGGCTCATAAGCATATATCGATCATTCATCACCTGTCACGATTTTATACACGTTTTTTGAAGCACCACGGTTGAACTTTTTTAATAATTTCCTTACACCACTTGACGCGAGTCTTTTTTTAAGCGATTGATAAATTTTGGGGTATCCAACGAGAACAACTAAGTGTTCATTCAAACTCGAATGTACTGAAGTGGAACTAATGTGCAAAAATGCCTCTATCTCACAATATGACACGTAACAATCTTGCATTATCAGTTCACGCACTGCATCGATGTTTTGCGGCACAAACAATCGATTTTGGACGACCTTCTCGGAATTCGTCGGCGGCAGAACTACGACCACTCTTGAATTCACTATACCAGCGATATAGCGTGGTTTTTGATGGTGCTTTATTGCCATACAACGAACTCAGTTCGTCGACACATTCCTGTTGAGATAATCCACGTTGAAAGTTGTGAAAAATAATTCAACGAAAACCTTCTCTTGAAATTTCCATTTTTTTTTGTCAAATTGATTTTCTGAACTCACTGTAAACAAAATAAATAGCACTTGTACATCAAAACGTTGTGAGTACGTTTATGGTAAAAAATGTCAAACTTTATTATGGCGTTGCCAGATTTTAGATATTGACATTAGTGTTGACACTTCCCGAAATATAAATAGCAGCCCTCGTACATATGTTTTTTTTTAATTATGTATTTTTAATTGCTTTGTATTCGTAAGTTTTGGAGTCTACCGGCTATTTATAATTTCCGAATTTTCTTCGATATTGAATTTGCTTATAAAAAATTGTTCAGACGTTAGCAGCAGCCTTATGCATAACGCATAAGTGACGAAATTGATTGAACTAGGTTTTAAGCGACCCATTCGTGGATTTACATATATTGTTGTTGTTTAAAAATATTAAACATTCACTTATAAATATTCCACATCAAATGAAAACATGCACAATAATTGCATACTTATTTGAGCCGGTTATACTACTCGAAGTGATTATAAACAATTTTAATTTATTTGAAATTTTGTGTTTAATAAAAAGACCGGCTACGAAAAGCAAAAAAAAAAAAAGAAACAGGAAAGAAAAATAAGAGAACAATGATGATTTAAAAAGTTTGCTTTTATTTTTAAGTATTGGTGTGCTTGTTTGTTGCTGCTTGGTTTTATTTTCAATTTATGCTTGCTTTGCTTTAGTCTTAAGGCTAATTAAAAAAGTTACGATCAATCCCTCCCAAGTTTTAACTCAAGAAAAAATTTAAAATTAAATTTTAGAAACTTCTACAGACTTGCCGCTTGCTCATACTAGTAGTGACTTAGAGGATTGCGGGGACGAAATGACGGAAGGCAAAAATGTACCCAACACACCCCAGCCTAGTTGTAGTGCTGATGTACCATTTCGAAGGGGTGGAGATTTTCGTAAATCCTCTTTAAGTCTGAATCGTTTAGTGGGCGTCATCGATGAGGGCACAAACACTGTTAGTTTTTCAATTTACACTACGCCAGAGTTTAAGGAAATCGCCAGTCATCGCATTGAAAAGCAAATAATCACCGTGAAAGATGGATGGTTTGAACAAGATGCGATAGCCATTATCAACAACATTTATCGCTGCTGCGAAGTTGCCGTTAGCATGTTGCCACCTTTGGGCTATCGCAAGGAAGACATTTTTACGATAGGCATAACGAATCAACGTGAAACCACGGTAGTGTGGGATAGTATGACGGGGAAGCCTTTATACAATGCCATCGTATGGAATGATATACGCACCAATACTACTGTGGATCAAATTTTGGCCAAAGTACCAGAGCAAAATAAAAATCATTTTAAAAATATCGTTGGCCTGCCAGTGTCAACATACTTTTCGGCCTTAAAGATCAGATGGCTGAAAGATAATGTTGCATCTGTGCGGAAAGCTTGTCGGGAGAAGCGTTGTAAAGCTGGCACAATTGACAGTTGGATAGTGTGGAACCTAACCAAGGGTGAGTGGAAGCTTGCAAAGAATTTCAAGATCATTAATTGAGAATGAAGACAAAATTTCGAGAATGTTTGTGATTAAAAATTGTTTTGATTTAAAGCAGAAGAAATCCATAATCAAATTTAAGAAAAAAAAATCAAAATTGTGTGTGTGTGTGTGTGTTTTTGCTGTTCATGTGTAATCCTCATCTCCATTATCATTTATTTATCAAGCGATATTAATTGAGTCTTAAAATTCTATACGAATAGGTGCTCTTCACATCACTGACGTGACCAATGCTTCCCGTACCATGCTTATGAATATTGAAACCCTGGAATGGGATCCCGTTTTGCTTAAAACCTTTTCCATTCACATTGATATGTTGCCTGATATAAGAAGTTGTTCTGAAATTTATGGCAAAGTTTTCGATGATCGTTCGGTACTTAAGGGCATGCCTATTAGTGGAATATTGGGAAATCAACAGGCATCACTGCTGGGTCAAATGTGCATTAAACCAGGACAGACCAAAAACACTTATAGATCCGGTTGCTTTCTGCTCTGTAATACAGGCACCACACCCGTGATATCATCTAGAGGTCTCTTGACTACAGTGGCTTATAAATTAGGAAAAGATATGCCGGCAGTATACGCACTTGAAGGAGCCGTGGCGGTAGCCGGTCATGCCCTGGAATGGCTGCAAAATAAAGTACGCATAGTGCCAAAAGCCTCAGATGCTGAACAATACGCCGAAGCAGTGCTAACAACCGGTGATGTTTACTTTGTGCCCGCATTTACTGGTCTCTATGCGCCCTACTGGCGTAAAGATGCGCGTGGTCTTATTATCGGTCTGACGCAGTTCTCCAACAAACATCATATTGTAAGGGCTGCCCTTGAAGCCATCTGTTTTCAATCCAGAGATATTTTAGAATGCATCTACAAAGAGGGCGGTTTCAAATTCAATAAACTTCATGCCGATGGTGCCTTGTCTTCCAACAATGTTCTAATGCAACTGCAAGCTGATACGGCCGGTGTACCAGTTTTTCGTTCACAACTCTTGGATTCGACTGCCTTTGGAGCGGCCATGTGTGCCGCTCAGGCCGAGGGCATCGAACTATGCAAATTTGATCCACACAAAAGACATTATGATAACATTTATTATGATACATTTTTGCCAACCAGCACCGATGAGGAACGTGCTCATAGATATGGCAAATGGAAGAAGGCTGTTGAGCGCAGTTTCGATTGGGCAGAGGATGGCAAACCGAAACTAATGACTCAGGAAAGATATCGTATGTTGTCCTCAGTACCTGTTGGCTTATTCCTTATTTCTACATTTGCTATGTTGGTACATTCGTTAAGAAATGCCAAGCCATAGACAGACAATCAATAAATTATGCTCGTATGTACATAATTAGGCAATTCGATAGTCATATGAAAAAAAGTTATTTAAAATAGATTTTGTTTAATATTTATTTTTATAAGAAAAAGAGAATTTTGCCAAAAATTTTAAAGTTTTTAAATTGCAAATTAAATAATTATGTATAAACTCATTAGAGCAGTGAAAATAAATTTATCGTTAAATTTTATGCAAAAACTTAAAAACGTATTCCTAAAACCTTAAACAATTATTTTAGTTAGTTTATAATTTTTGTTATGAAAAATATAAACATATATGTAAATGTATATACATAGACATATCGCTCATTTACTGACACGGCCATGTGATCCTTGCAGGAGTAAAAGGAATAAATATATATGTATATAAGGATATATATTTACTGCCACAATGTCATAACTCAATAAAAAAAACTAGTTTGACAGAAAACGTCTTTAAAGTCTTCAATTTACACACAACTTAATAGAAAAATAAAATATTAATTTTCTCTCAAGGATTGAATATATGAAGCTATCAATGCAGAAGTGGTGTAACCCACATTGGTTTTTTGGTTGCTGTTTTTTTTTTTCAATAAATAAATTTTTTACATTACCAACTATCAAAACAAGTAGAGTAAGCCTTCTTTTGGTATTCTAAAGAAGATGGAGCTGAAAAATCGTTTTGGCACAGGTTAAATAGAGCAATTGTTTAATTAAGTCGTTGTGGGTTGGACCACTTCTGCGCTGATAGCCTCATATATAAGATATTGGTATGCATATGCATATGAGGATTAATTCTGCATTATAAAATAAAAAATCTTACTTTTTGAGTTATGTCGTTGCTCAAGTAAATGCGCTATAAGTACTTAAAGTAACGTAATATAAAAAAGTTTGTCTTAAGTAGAACAAATATAAGCAAATTAACGGACATAAGTATGCATGATTAGTAAACAACAAACAACACAACGGCAAGACTGTTGTAAATTAGTGATGGTAAATTTTTAATTTTATTACAATTTTAATTTTTTTTATTTATTTTGTATTTTTTTTTACAAAATGTCTGTACTTTAAAAAGAAAAACTATTGTATAATAATTATTGTTTTTTATATATAATATATATTTTTTGTTTGTTTAGTTAGGTCTCTTGTGATAAAAATGTATACAGTTAAACACATATATTGTAGTATATTCATACAAAAAAAGTGAATGCCCATACTTAAAAAAAATAAAGAGATTTTAAATTGTAAATATCCAAAAGTTTATATTATAATAAACTGTTTTATTATTGCTAGAGTTTAAAGAATAATAATTAATAATTAAATAAAAGTGTAGACTGTCACTAAATTTTATTTTAGAAAAAAAGCGATAAAATTCTTTCTTTTTGTAAACAAATTACTGTTTATTTGGTTAATATTTGTTTGGTTAATATTTTATAATGTGCCTGAAGGCACTTTAGCCTTTCGGTTAAACCGAAAAACGCCGACTAAACCGACTATTTATGATCGTACATACTCGATTTTCGTCAAAATATTAAGTTAAAAATTATGTCGCTTAAGATATTTTGGCGGTTATGGCACGATTTGACATTTTCCTTTTTATAGAAAATTTATTTCAATAAACCAGTGAACCGCACGCCATACCACAATTGTGAACAAGAAAATCATACACACATGCTTATGCTCTTTCATTTAGTCGGCACTGCTGAGCAAGCGACGAATGAAGTTGTGCACGCATGTACGAATATGAGCACACGGAACGAAATTAAAGTTCAAATTTAATAAATTTGTACAGCAAAAAAAAAAAAAAAAAAAATTGAAGATAATTATGGAAAAAATGTTCGTGATAAAAAAATGCTTTTGGCAATATGCAATGCATTTGATGCTACAAAATATTTAAAAATAATGGGGAAGATAGTTTCAAAAGACATTTTAATAGTTTTTACAGCGCTGTGAATAAATTTAATTTGGAAGTTATACACTACATTGTTGAATGGATTATTCGATTTTTTATTTCTTTCTTAAGTTTTTATTAAATTGCTTATTTACAAAAATATTGAAACAATGAATAAGCATAGCATGTATTTTAAATTACAAAACTTTCAGGGACCGCAAATAACTGTTATCGAAAAAATTTTAACTCAAAAACTCCCTGTGGTAGAGTCAACGGAGAGCTATAATGTCATATACCAATAGATTCGTATTGGCGAGCACTTTCAGAATTTATAGGGAGCTTGAAAAACGATCTCATCTCCACAGCTAAGAGTTATTTTTCAACGGAAAAATAAAAGATCCGAGAGTTTTATTTTTCCGTTATAAAATAAAACTCATTTCAGGAGTTTTATTTTTTTCAAACTAAAATGAAATTTTTTTTTAAGGAGTTTTATTTTTTCCCTGTAAAATAAAACTTATTTAGTTTAATGAAGTGAAAAAAATAAGTCCCTTCAGTTTTTTTTGGTGGTTATTGCACGATATGTTTTCATTTTAATTCCGATTTATTCAATTGCAATGCAAGGTAATTGTATTGGGAGACAATTTACATAAACTGAGTTTTATTTTTGAAGGGGAAAAATAAAACTCCTTACAAGAGTTTTATTTTAGAGGGGAAAAATAAAACTCCTGAAATGAGTTTTATTTTATAACGGAAAAATAAAACTCTCTTTTAAGAGTTTCATCCGACCTTTTATTTTTACGTTGAAAAATAACTGTCTTAGATGAAGTTTTATTTTTTAATTCACAAAATAACTGTTATAAAATAATTTTTTGATATCGATAACTGTTATTTACGGTCCCTGAAAACTTTTCTTCAAGTGTAACTTTATTTTACTCTCATTTTTCTCACCAATACAAACATATTTTTTTTATTTTGCAAATCACTGCAATAAACTCATGCTAATAACGCTCAATCAGTGTTGCCAGAAAATGATGATGGGAATCGTAATCGTTATATTTATGGATATATTTATTCATTTGCGGTAACGAAAATGTGAATCTGTAATTTATTTTCATTTTCGAACATCGTTAAAATATTTTATTGTATAACAAAGTCGATAAATGTTCGTTATATTTATTGTAGCGATACGATTATCGTAATAAAATTTGCTGAGTCCAGGCACAGGGCTCACTAAAGATGTTTAATAAGTTTTAAAGCAAATAAAAGATATGTTGATATTATTTCGTCTGTTTTCTTATTTGTTTTTTTTTAATACATTATTATTTATTGTATCTTCAAATATGAACTAACAATAAGTATTCAAATCTTAAATCTAAAATATAATTATTAGGCCCGACCACTGTCGGACATAAATTTAGAGATAGTTATAAATAATACATAAGTAGTGATAATCAAAAGGAAGAAAAAAAAAATTAAAAAAAAAATAAAAAAATTAAAAAAAAATTGTTTTCTTATAACGCCTAAACATAACCAGGAGGCTTATTCTGTATTGCGATGCGAGAGTCAATGCGACTCGAAAACATGCAAATGCGAACACTTCCTATTCTGTGTTACGATGTTCGCAAAGTACTTTTTTTATTCGCATTTAAAATGCGAAAAGGTGGCAAATCGGTATTCTGTATTGCGAAAACAAATGTCAGATACGTACGAAAATCGCAAATTATATTCGACTGCAAAACAGCATTCGCAAAGCGCAAAAATGTAAGTGAAAAATAATAATTTTGTTTATTCATTCTTAAATTAATTGATAAATTATTCAGGGAAACAAACAACAAGACCACCAAATTGCACCAATTTGAAATAATGGTGGAATTTATGATGAAACAGCCAAAAATTGTTTATAAAGCTGGAATATAAATATTTTGCATAATTAATTATTTTCAATGCTTCAAAATAAATTACCGATTTGCTTCTAAGCAATCTTCTTTGCACCCTTTCATTTTGGTCATGCGCCTCTTCAACATCAAACTATAATGCCACAGAATCCATTTTTGGTAAATTACACAAATATTATATAAATTATTGTTATTTTGTAAGCACAATCACAAATTTCTTTTTCTTTTGTAAATTTAACTTTGACGTTTATTTTAGACCAGCGTTGTTATTTCTGGCCAGCGTTGTTATTTTTGACCGGCGTTGCCACGATTTAAAATAAAACTCGAATGCGATTACGAAAGCCGTATAGAATACCAATTTTCTTTCGCATCGCATTTCATTTGCATATCGCATTGATTTTCGCATCGCAATTCAGAATAAGCCTCCAGAAGATTTCGGGATTTTGCTATAACGGCATAAAATATTCACCCTTATCGTCGTGGTTGACATATTTTGTCTTTTACTACGAAATTTTTTTGTAATAGATTAAAGAACATCACAACATTTGTGATCTAATCTGCTCCAGCTTTCAGAGTTCTTGTATACTCGTAGTACTAAGCTTTTAGGAATTTCTCACATCATAATAATTTTATTGTTTTAATAATATTGTTAAAAATGTATTTTAAGAAAAGGTTTGTCCGTCTTTTACTGTAATTCTATTATTATGTTTCTCTCCATAAATATACAATTTGCTTTTCTGTTATCATGAAACAAGCAATTTATTGCCAGGTAATTAAATCTATTTAATTATTTTTATCTTATTTTTTAAATAGACATTTTCTGCAAACTGAAAACGTAATTTCAGTCAATTAGCAGGGAAATCAAAAATATTCGGCCCTGTTCTGTAAACCGATCGATTTGAAACTGCACGATTTTAGAAAACTAACTCCCACAATAAAAATATTTTTTAAAATGTTTTTATTATATAGATTGCCATATCATATCTGAAAGAAAATGATCGAGTATGATTTTAAACATGTCTGCAGGGCCATTATTAAGTTTATTAGAAATGATTGTACTCGTATCATTCCTTACGAGCGCACATTTTTACGTTAAATAAAACAGCTTTAATCAAAAATCGAATGTGTATTTGGAATTTGTTTTTGAGAACTAGTATATTTTCATTTTAAATAATAGAGAAACATTTTTAGTTTAGAATGAAAATACATATATATTATTACGTTTTTACCCTTTAAAAACGCTTTCCGTGGACTCGAAGATTTGCAAATGAATAAAATACTCCAGTGTACTAATCAGGGTTAAGAATGACACTATTTATTTACTAAATAAATACACGTATACTAATCAAGAGCTTAATACACACACACACAACACAACCCTGTCGGACATTTGGCTAAATTTAAACTAACTTTAAGCTAACTATTTCGCAACTAGTACTCACTGACACTTGGATTACTTTGCAATGTAATCAACTGACTATTTTAACATTGAGATGTCCTAGGCGGTAGTCAATTGGCTCAGTCTGCATTACTTTTCAACTAACTTAAAGTTGACTTTTTTAAATCACTTGGTAGTCAGTAAATTAAAAATATTTTTCTGGGGTTCGAACATGTAACATCACACGTTGTGTACTCAACGCGCTACCACTCGGCTAAGCTGCCATCTAAAATAACAACAGCAAAATGCTAATATAAAACTGAAATGAGTTTTAAAGTAGCTGAGAATAAATTTGATGGCTCTCATCAAATTCGATTACGTACTCAACTTAAGAATTAATTTTGGGTTTGTTCTGGATGACTTTGCAGCTAAAAGTTAACTATAAGCTAACTATTTTTGTAGTCAACCACACATTCTCCGACAGGGAAATTACTTAAATGATGCGTATCAGTGATGGGAAATGTGGGAAAATTGTGCCATTTTTGGCACTATTAGATGTTAGCTGGCACTGTGGCACTATCGCTCGTTCTCTGGAACTTTTTGTCCATTCGAGCCATAACAGTCAAAAAAGTTTAAACGGAATATTTGTTCACTTCGTTTTTTGACGAAAATCGATTATCTGCGATCGTCAATAATCGATTTTCGTAAAAAAATTAAGCCGGAAAATTATGTTGCATAAGCTTTTCTGGCGGTCGGTCAGGTGACGGTCAAGCTTACAGATAGACTGGAATGCGGAAAGCGGACTGGCCGGAATGTGTGGTGACCAGCGTGTTCACGTTAAAATAGCTTTATTTTTCTTTTGAGTAAACTATTGCTTTAATACGAGTATATCTTTTCTAAAATGATAATTAATATTTTCTGAGTATACGAGGTTTAGCGCCCGTGGGCTCTTATTTGAAAATTTTTTTAAAATCATTCATGGAATTTTCTAGCTATACACAATAATGTATTATTCAAGGACCATAGTATACTAAACGAACATCAAGTGCCGACATTTAAATTACATATATAAAAAGTGGTTTGGCACTATTCACTATTTAGAAACAGATTCGGCACAAAATCAAGATTTCCAATTCCCATCACTGATGTGTATCATAGAGGCCTCTATCTGTGTTCGTCACACATGCACACAAGACTCACTCTGCCGACGCTCATCGTTGATACATACATAAAAATATCGATCAGCTCAGGTAACTGAGCCTTAACATCCAGATTTTTTAAACGATACGACCAGGACTATCAGCTGCGTTGTTCACCAAGAGTTTACAATTAACAATTTAATGACCGAAACTAGATAGACAACTGAACTCCAAACTCACTTTTTGATAAACTTGATCTGCCAGCAGATGCGTCGCCGTTTTTATAGTTCAAACAAGGATTCCAGAATGTGACAGCACCGTCTGGTGGTTGTTTACTTTAGTTTTTTTGTCTGTATGTATGCGTATCTTCTTAACAAGCAGAATCTATTTCGTTATTGTTGTTGCTACAGTTTGTTTATGTTTATTTTAATAATTTATGTGCGTCTGCAAGTGTATCTAGTTCTTTATCTAATCGATTCTGGATAATTCTTTTTGTTTACCAAATGTTTTCTTTATAAAAACGTTTACATTAACTTTGTTCTGTAAAAATGTGAATGCATTCTTTATTGGAATTCTTCATGAATGCATTTTGTATTGGAATTCTATTTCTCATCCAAGCCCTCTATGAATTCAATGAATAATTTTGAAGTTTTGTTTTTAATTATATAAAAGTCTGTGCTGAGTACATATGAGTATACATAATATACTAAATGATTTCTCGAGTTTCTCATATTTTTTTTTCTCGTATAAAAATGCCTTTATTTTTTAAATATTATGGATAATAATATCATTATAATAAATATAGAATTTATAAAAATATGTTTGGGCCCTAAATCTAATAAAAATAATGTAAGCTTAATTCGATATAAAAACAAAACAATATTGATTAAGTACAAAAGTAGCTTTTTCTCCAATGTCATTTTTTTTTGCAATTACGATTAGAGAGAATATAAGTAAGTATATCATTAAGAAAAAAAAAATTAAAAAGCAATGACAATTAAGTATGTACTTGCAAAGTAAATTACATAAGAAACTTTCTAAAATCTCAAAATGATGGTTTACTATTGCTCATGCCGCGAGCTGGTAGACTATTTGTTTTTGTATGCGGGTTGTCACGCGCCTGAGAATGGGCTACCACTATGCTCAAGCATTGCACCCACTCTTCAGCATTTTTACCATCCTTTGGTTTGAGTATTAGAGTCTGATCGGCAGTAAAAATTTCAAAAGCTTTGGGTATATTGCGGGCACCGCGCGATACCTTAACGGAACGTATTTGATTGACATCAATACTTTCACCACCGCTCTACAAATATTTGAGAAATGTTGTAAGTTAATTTCTTTAATAAAACTATTCAAACTTACCGATCCTTTACATGACAAATGTGCCCCCGAAAGCGTAAAGTAACGCGTACGCCATCTCCTAAATAAACGCCACTTGCCCTTTTTCTCCTTTAGCTGACCCTCGATCATGGGCTGATTGCTGCCGTTGAGGAAACCTACTGCCTTGTCGGGATGATTGCATAGAAAACAACCCCACTGATATTCCAATTCATTACAATTTGGATTGGTTTTGTCAGTCTTTGAGACCTCAAATACATCGAGGAAGCCCGAATGTCTTAATTCATTGACAAGAATTTCACGATCCTGGAATAAAACAAACACATTTTGATATTTAGCAAAATATTCTCAGCTATTTTAAATTTTAGAAAGAGATAAGTTAAAAAATATTTTTTGCTGCTCTGCAAGATTAATTCTAGCCTACAAGTTAGTTTAAATTTAAGAACAGGTCGCACGTTTGAGCCGTATAGTCAGATGTGTTTTAATCAGAACAATGCCAGGCAGAAGAACACAATTTATTGGTAAATAGATCGATTGTAAATTATACATTTAGAGCAGCTATGTCCAATGTGCAAGCTTTTACAAAAGAACGTTGTGCTTTCTTACCAACGAGAGCACAACAGCCAATCAGATCTCGGCGAAAACAATGCTCACTGCTTACTTAGCTGGAACAAATTGTAGGAGCTTTCAAAGCTGTTTACCTCAGATGAAAATACCAGATTATGTGTGTTTGCACGTAAGACAATTCTCTGTTGAAGCTTATGAAGTAGATGAAAATTGCATCTGATACATTTTTGCTTACAGAGAATAACAATAAACTAAAGAAAATATCAGGATCGGGATTGATGGATCAATATCATTAGATTCTCATTATTAGATATAGAATGAAAACTTAAAATATTTATATTTAAACTCCATTGAAGTATTTTAAACTTTCATTCGATATCGAATGGAATCAAAGATTGATCAGATTGTGACGTACCTTTGGTGCGTAACCCATAGAACTTATGTGTTTCTAACTAATCTCTGGCAACAGAGCAACGGATGTGCACATATTTATAAAAGGAAACAGTTCTGTTATGTCAATCAGGTGCAGCGTCACCTGGAACTTCCCTGAGTTCAAAAGACGGTAGAGGTGAATCCTTTCGGGTTGGAACTTCGAGGTATCACCAGATGCTTGTCTCTGGTACCACGAGTGCCGGTTGACCGACAGCAAGGCTGCTCTAGGAGTTTGGGTGTATGTAGCGGTCATCAAGATCCTTTGCTAAAAGGTCGAGTTCATCCTACCCCACAGAGATAAAGGGATAATTTTGAGCAGTGTGGATTAGGCACTGGATTGTTGCCGGCGCACGGATGCGTCCGGCTCTGATGAGTGGTTGAGCTGTGCCGGCAATGGTGAGGTATTCTCTTGGAGACCTAGATGCGGGTGTAAGCAACTATACTCGCGGCGTGAGAACTTGGAGAATCGTACGTGGTGGGTGTTCGTTGCCACCAAAATCGCTGGGAGAATAGTCTTGGATTTCTAGTGTTAGACCAATGCTAGTGGTTGGTGCGACGCGTTCAGCCAGGCACTATTCTAGGTGCTGTTGCCATACAACTGATAGTACTGTTTTGACAAAGTCTTTACTGCAAAGAGTTTAGATAGCTCTGAGTACCTCAGGAAATTACTTGACGAAGGTCCAGGGATAGCTATGATCGAAGATTGCAACCTATGTGCTATAAAAACTACAACGGTGCTATAAAAACTAACAAAACGCACAATAGCAGAGTTTTGAAAACGAAAAAATTAAAGAATCTCCTCTTCTTTCTATCTATCTGTTAATTTTAATTTGCATACATACCTTTATGCTGGGGAACTGGCTGGTAACCAATTCCGTAAAGCTGCGATTTTCACATTTGAGTATTTGCCAAATATTCTTTAAATTACTAATCCCAGGCTCACGAGTGCTTAACACACTCTTCTCTTTGACCTTTAAGAATAGCAAAATTTTTACGTAAAAAAAATTAAATTTTCAAATTAAAATATTTCTAATCTAACTCACATAATGCCGCACTTGGAAGTCTAAAAACATTAAATGAATCCAAGTTTTTGGATTACGGGTTCTCATAGTGAAACAGGCTTTCGAATAAAGACAATGCGGTCCCCTGATCTGGCAAGCAAAATGTAATTTGGCTACTTTTTTTGCACGTCTCTCTGCAAATTCATTGGAAACTTGTTTGTGTAAAATGAAATAAAAAAAGAGATGGAAACGGAAGGAGAATAATACAAAGAAAAGAAAAGTGAAAAGTATATTTAGAGTACAGCAGCAAAAGAACGTAAACGTAACGCATTAGAGATGATTACATGCAGTTAAAGCCAGTGAAAAATTCAAGGAACATAAAAGAAAAAAAAAACAAACAAGAAAGATTTCCAAATTAAAATCATGCATTAAAATGTAAAAATCTATTTTAATCGCGGAAAAATAAATATTAAATACGAGTAAAATTTTTCTTTTTACCTTCTATGCTGCAACGCGTAGGAGGCGGCAGCATTTGAGATACTTCGTCCATGTAACTGCTGATGGAAGTAAAATGCTTTTCACAGAACTGCTGTACCGGATCTCGCATTATCTGGTAGGGTTCGAATGTGCTCATACGTTGATCCAATATACTGTTGTTGGCATTCAGTAAAGTGCGACTGGTATTATCGTTGCGGCGCGGGGTAACATTTGTGGTGGGTCCAGAAACTATAACCTCATGGTCATTCTGTAAGAGTGATATTTTTTAATCAGTTTTCTTTGAAATTTTCCATGAATGTATGTTTGTACTTACATTTCCATTCACTGGTAGCTTCATCACAGATTTTTGATTGCCATTGTTCTGTTGCGGCAATGCTGGGGAGGCATGGTGAACGGAAACGGAATTGGAAGGTGTTGTCATAGATCCTATTGACTGATTGAGGGCATCGGTGCTATATTTCAGCAGCGCGCTACTTGTGTTCAGCAGCGTTGTAGGTCCTTGAGATTGAGGTCTAAGCTTTGTGGGCGATGTGGTCACCGTTACTCCTCCTGATGTCACTTGGGTTGAAGGTATACCCCATTTGTTGTGACCCGTTATGATGACATTATTGCTTAGTGGGGGTACCGGAGTCACGTAACCAGGACTATTGGGTGTTGTTGGAGTTTTTAGCATGGCGCCACCGGCTTGTACCACCACGTTACTGCTGGATGTTGAGTTATTTGCTGAATTAGAACCTGAACCTGAAGCAGAACCATTTTGATTGATATGTTGTGAAGAACTAAGACGTGTCATACTTTTGTGTAAGCCTCCTACAGAGCCTCCGGCTACATTTAGGCGTGTCATACTGCGATGTGTATTGCCAGATGGATGAAGACGACCAGTACTTCGTGAGTCTCCCAATTTAACACGTCTCGTATATCCGGTATGGGGTGGTGTGGGCGGTACAGTTGTTGTTGTGGCGGGAGGTTGATTGCTAATCGCTTGTGTGGTGGTATTTGCATTCACAGACAAAGATGCTGAAATATAAGAAATTTCAATAAGATCGTTGGCTTTTCAAGAGCACACAAATTATGATGGGAAGAAAACTTACGTATTTTTATATTTCCCGTGGTTATAGTTCTTCTATAAGGATCCTTTGGGCTACTGGGACTGCTACGGCTCTGCTTGCTTTTATGGCTGCGTCCCGTGGTAGCATGTGTGTTTGTAGCAGCTACCGATACCGTTGTTGTACTAGTGGCGGGATCAGCACTGATAATTGAGGAATGCTGATCTGATGAATTTCCGGGTAAGGCATTAACCAGTATACCCGAAGTTTTGGGCGCAATTATTGGCGCCGCTGCAGTCTGATCGTTGGAACTATTTAGGTTAACTATGGTAACACCTCCAGAGGTTTTGGTGCCGACATCAACACTAGTCTCAGAGGCAGACAACTTTTGTTGACTGCAATAAAATATAAAGAAAATCAGAGAAGTCAGAAGAATTTCTTGCAAGCATGCAATTCACAAAAATAATGTATTACTCGTACCTTAGAGCATTCTTTTGTCTAACACAAGCCAACACTTTGTCCGTAAACAATATGGGGAATAATGAACACAATTTTGTAGCCTCTTGCAACAGTACAGCCTGAGACGTTCTATCGGCATGAGGCAATTGTTCTAAAACAAAATCCAATGCATATTGAGCATTTTCTTTATTTGTACGTCCTGCCGTTGCCAAAACTTGTGCGCCCAATGTCACTGTATTTGGATTGGTTTTTGTAGCCAAACGTATTTTATCAAAATGTTCTGCCACCAATAATGGTCGCTGCTCAGCTAGTTTCAATAAAATTTGCATTGTCGTACTTGCTGTTTCACTGTCATAGAGGAATTCACATAATGGTGAAATACACGATTCTAAAACTAAGGGTGTGCGTTGTGCTATTAACAAATACAATTGGAATACGGCTAGTCTTTCTTGAGAATCACATTCTGGCAGCAGAGCTACTAACTGGGATGCATGTGGTGATACTGCATCGGGTGACACTTCATATATTTGTGATAGTACACGAAGTAGACCGTAATTTGCAGCTAAAATTGAACTGATTATGGAGTCTATGTGAGGACTTAGCAAGTAGGCGTAATCGATGGCGGCCAACGAGAGATAACTTGCCAAATTACGTGAAAGTTCACGGTTTCCCTTTGGCAAAAATTGTATGGCCACCGGGAGGGCTAATTTCATAACATCCTTTTTGTCGTAATTCTGAAATGAGAAAATTGTGAAAAGCGATAAATTTCGGGAAGTTTGTTCATACAAAAGTTTAAAGAATTTTGCATTAGCTCTTTGGTCAGTTGAGTCGTGGGAACATGATTTACTAATTCTGGGAAGAGAGAAATTAAAAAAAGTGAAAATATATTTAGCTTATGGTAATGTCGAAGGAAAGGCAGGCAAGTGTGCTATAACAAGCATGGAAGATGCGATCGCGCTAATGAAATAAATGTGCAGACGATATAGAAAACACGAAAATCAGGTTGGGTGCCTATGTGTCTGAGAGGTAGCGATATTATCCTCTAAGTTGAGATGTCGAAGGTTCGATTCCCGCCGTAGACCATGGGTGTTTTCTGAAGACAAGGTAATCGCTTTCAAGTGAAGGCTTTCGTTCGATTATTTTTCCAACCTTCGAATGTGTCGATGAACTCAGTTCTTGGTACGGCGATAAAGCACCATCAATATCACTGGTATAGCGAATTCAATCGTGGTTGTGGTCAATTCGTCGCCGACAAATTCCGTGAAGGTTGTCCAAAATCGGTTGTTGTGCCACAAAACATCGATGCAGTGCGTGAACTGATAATGCAAGATCGTCATGTGACATACTGCCTGTTTCACGATGTCGACAAGAAATTTTCGTTCGCTTATTTATATTGAAAACAAAAACAAAATAAGAAAATTTGTTTTTGTTTTCAATATAAATAAGCGAACGAAAATTTCTTGTCGACATCGTGAAACAGGCAGATATTGAGAGATAGAGGCGTCAAGTGGTGTAAGGAAATGATTAAAAAATTCAATCGTGGTGCTTTAAAAGACGTTTATAAAATCGTGACAGATGACAAATCATGGATATATGTATGCTTCTGAGCCGGAAACAAAACAGCAATCGACCGTGTGAGTATTCCAAGACGAGCTAAATCCAACAAAAGTTGTTTGTGGAAGAAGAAGTGAATAAAATGGTCTCCTGTTTCTTCGACCGAATGGGTTATGTGGGCACTGTTTCGCTTTAGCAACGTAGAACTATCAATTTTGAGTGGTACAAAACCATTTGTTTGACGGAAGTCTTCGGAGAATTCCTTAAACTAACACCCGAAGACGAATCATGCTTCTTCATGACAATGCGAGCTCTCACACACCTCGTCAAACAAGTGAATTATTTGTTGTTCGCGGAAGCAAATGATCGCCTGTTTCTTCGACCGATCGGGTCATGTGGCCACTGTTTCGCTTGAGCAACGTAGAACTGTCAATTCTGAGTGGTATACGGTCATTTGTTTGCCGGACGTCTTCGGAGAAATTCGTAAAACTAACCCCGGAAGACGAATCATGCTTCGTCATGACAATGCGATCTCGTCAAACAAGAGAATTTTTGAGCAGTCAAAAGATCGAATTGATGGCTCATCCTCCGTACAGTCATGACTTGGCACCCAATGCCTTCTTCTTGTTCCCGAATATCAAAGGTGAACTACGTGGTCAATGATTTACGAACGCCGAAAAAGCAGTTGAAGCGTTCAAAACCATACTTTCGAGGAGTCTCAAGAGGAATGAAAAAACTGCTGTGGCAAATGGTTTGAACGAATGCAAAAGTGTATTGATCATCAAAGGGAATATGTATTTCGAAAAACAATAAAGCCATTTTTAACCCCCGACCAAAAAAAGGGGTTTTATAAGTTTGTAGTTTGTGTCTGTGTATCGGTGTATCTATTTTGATTTAGTTAATTATTTTTTTGAAAGGTGACTTGGTCGAGAGTGTTCTTAGCTATGTTTAAAGAAAATCGGTTTAGCCGTTTAGAATATATCACATCTTTTCTGGATAAATCGGGGGTTTTTTAAATTTTTAATTTTTGTTATTATTTAAAAATGTTTGTTATTATTTGCCATTCTCGAAATATAAATCGTAGCCCTCGTATAAGAGAAACCACAGCAAAAGAAAATCAAAGTGATCCTTAACTGATGACGACTTTTAGGTAAAACAAGGACACGATTTGGAACATGGAATATAAGAAGCTATTGAATATCGCTGGGAAAAGTGTATCGAGCTAAAAGGAGATTATGTTAAGAAATTAAGAAAACGTTTCCCAAATTTATTGTGTTTTCTTTGTTAGGTTGGCTAGTTTTGGAACCGCCCTCATTTTAGTCTTTCTATCTATAATATTCTGTTATTTTAAGAACCAAGATAGATGTACATTAGGTCGGGTCGATTTTTATGGATGAAAAAAAAATTTTTTTATCGTGACATCTACATATAATTCTAAGAAAATTTTTCAAAGAAACCATGGGTCTAAAATCAAACCCTATACCGCACTTCTCGACAAGAAAATTTATTTCCTGTTCTTGAGCTGATCCTTGTTTGACTACTGCCTGCCTTATTTTAAGACATTAACTTTAAAGATGAAAATAGGAAACCAATTATTATAGATAAATCTAAGGTAGCTCATGAAAAAAATTAAAAGCAGGTAGTACGGACATGGGAGGAAGAATAATGATGCGAATTTAGTAGCATTTGTTTCAGCACAACATTTTTTATTAAAAAAAAAATTGTTTTTCTAAAAAAAAAGCAAAGCGTTGTCTGAAGTAATTTTTTTTTTAACAAACACAACCTGCGAAGCGATTAGCTTGTCTGCAGAAAACACCCAGGGTCTATGGCTGGAATCGAACCCACGACCTCTGGACTAAGAGGCTAGCATCTCTACCACTCAGCCACAGGGGCACCCACATTAACACGTTGACTACAAAACCGCAGGTCATGGGTTCGACCACGGCATCCAACAGTCATTAAATAACAACACCATGCGTTTCTCTGATGTGCATTAGTGTCCCTTTGTATCAGTTATTGTAGAAAAGTTCAAGTGATGAACGCATAGTCACTGGTCACTGAACTATACCGACTTCAGCAGATACTAATCCTAATGTAACATCAGATCGCCCTCCTTCGTTGTGTAGCAGAATCATTGGCGAAGTAAAATAACGAATAAAATGGCTACTAGACATCTTCAAAAAAAATTTAATGTGCCTCGTTTGACGGCAGAGGCGCTGCAACACTGCAACGTCTATCTATCTCTTCTATCTCTTCCTTCACCACCTGTCTTCTCTATCACTATCCTTTTCCTAAAAGAAGATAACACCTAGGAATAGTAGTAGGCATTCATTGCCTGAGTGTTAAAAAAAAATGTAGAGAGGCGCGGTATAGGGATTGATTTTAGACATATGATTTCTTCGGAGAATTTTCTCAGAATTTCGTGTAGATTAGCAGCCCTAATGTACATACTTACCAAAAAAATACTCGATATAATATCGGCCGCAATTTTAGCATGTGGAGGATCGTCTTTGCTGCTGCCGTTGGGCTGGAGATTCCATAACAAACAGGTCTTAAGTAAATCGATCAGGGCGTTGCAATAACGTTCCGCTGTCTTCGTCTCGCGTATGCAGGATAAAACACGTGTAACACAAATCTCAACGACCGACTGATCATTGTTATTTTTTAAGTAATCGGCCAAAGAAATGATGGCATTTATATCCGATAGCTGGAGAAAGTAGATAATTAATTTTTGGTTTTTGTTTAAACATGTGACTGCAGAAAATACCCACCACATCTGTGATATCATTCACAATATCATTGTCCGGCACTGAGAATAAGTCACCAGCTCTGGATAGATCACGTTTCGAGAGCACTTTTGTAAACAGTTCATGCATTTTTCATCCGCTCTCTATGCACTCTGCACTCAATTCAATGACAAGTACTCTTAGTGTTTGCAAAATTTTTCAATTTTTATTATTCAATTCTCCTCTCTTAAGATCAAGAAATTCTTTTTAATATTTACTAAAAAGAAAAATGATAAGAAAACAAATAGCAAAAATAAGTATAAAAGTAAAACATGTTTTTGCAAGAAGAAATGTTCTTTAAATTTATATGTATGTAAGTATGTATCCTTCTAAATATAAATGATGGCATTTTTTTAGTTTTTGTTTTAGAGTTGCTGTGCATTTTTAAGTAAAAAAAATTAACCAAAATAAACATTTACAAAGGATAATAAAATTAAAATAAAATTCTCACGGTTCTATTTAATGTCAGTATTTAAAAGACCATGATGATTTTATTTCATTGTCAATATCGTCTGAATGTACATACTCGTACTTACATATACATATTATGTATACATAAATACATACATATGTACTTAGTTATACATAATAACCCAGCTAGCCTTTTCGATTGCAGAAGAGTCTATTGTGAATCGTATGCAGAACATTTTCAATCGCAGACGAGCTCATATTTTATTCGTAGAAGATGCTTCGCTCGGGAGAAACTGCTACCGAAGACGATTCGTGCACAAGAGCCGCAGAAGGAGCTTTTATTAGTCGTAGATGCAATCATTTGAGATTTATCTAGAGATTATCTTACAACACTTTTTTTTTTGCAGAATATTGAGAATCGTATGAGGCTCTTCAACGTTAATCTTATATGAGCCATGGGTAGAGTTGTAAAGTAATCATTCGATAATGATTTGAGGAATCGTACAATACTCAGCAGGCTTTTCATTTTGCAAGTTAAATATGAAATAAACAAATAAAATTTTATATATATATATATATATGTATATTAGATTCTTTAGTTCTTATAAGGAGCATAGGGCCTCAACAAAAGTTTTTCAATCGTTTCTGTTCGACGCTAGGTTCTTAATTTAATTCCAGCCTCTGCCTCTAGTTGTCTTCGCCAAGTGTGGGCAGGCCGTCCTCTCCTTCTGCTACCTTGCGGATTCCAGTCAATGGCATTGCGGGTGACATCTTCGGGTGCTCTTCGTAATGCGTGGCCATTTCCCCCTCAATACTTCGGTATATATTCGTCTTTGACGTGTACATATCCAGAGGTGCGTGTTGAATATTCTTAGGCATTTTTTTGCCGCCATATGCCACGTTTCACATCCATAGAGGAGCACAGACTTCACGCACGAATTTAAAATTGTAATTTTAGTGCGGGTTAAGATTGATGGTGATTTCCACACTGTGTATGGTTGGCCGAACACTTGGCGAGCTCTCATGGTGCGGTTTGAGATGTCTTCAGAAGAACCTCCAGTCGATGTGATGATACTACCTAAGTAGCAAAAGTGATCCACGTCTTCAAGTTGGATGTTTTGGATAGTAAATGGTCAGTTGGATGTTGCGTTTACTCGCAAGACCTTCGTCTTGTTTATGTTTATTCTTAGTCCTGCCTTTGCAGCTTCTGTCTCTACCATTTTGAAGCTTTCCGCCATGTCGGAATGGCTGTGTGTTAGAAGGCATATGTCGTCGGCATTGCCAAGATCGGGCGGACGACCACCTAGGCCCCATGTTATGCCTCTGTTGTTGCTCGTTGCGTTTTTCATCACTATGTCCAGCACTACATTAAAGAGTAACGGCGATAAGGTGCAGCCTTGTCGTACACCAGCTTTAACGGAAACCTTATCGCTTACAGAGTTCTGGTGAAGTATGCGACAGCTTGCATTTATTTCTGTATAGCTTTTGTATTATCTCTATTATTTTCCGCGGTACGCCTTTACATATATGTAAGTGCTTACCAAATGCTGGTGTGGACAAGTTTGTCGAAAGCCTTTTCGAAGTCGGTGAAAACCAGATATAGTGGAGATCTCCATTCTACTGATTGCTCAATTATTATACCGAGGCTGTTTATGTGATCAACGCAGGATTTATGAGCTATAAATCCAGCCTGCTGGCAACGAAACTCCTTGTCGAGGGAGGCGGAAAGTCTCCTGTTGATAATGTTGGCAATTATCTTATTCATCATACTTAGGAGTTCCTATAGTCCGTGAGATTACCTTTCTTGAGAATATTGACGATTAAGCCCTCTTTCGGTTCGTCAGAAAGTTCATTATTATCCCAAAGTCTTTGTACCACATCCTGAAGCAGAATGGCACTTATTTGGGGGTCCGATTTTAGCAGCTCTGGATTGATATTGTCAGGTCCTGTAGCTTTGTGCTGTTTGAGGGCGCGAATGGCGTCTGCTATTTCCACTATAGTGGGGGTGGTTGTAGGTATGCCATCTCTCTCAGTGTGGCTAATTAAATTTGTTAGTACTTGTTAATAAAAAACTTTTATTCTTTCATTGATTAAAGACTATTTTATGTACATATGTATGTATGTAGATGCAACCAGTCTCTTATACATAGAAAATTAATGATTACTATGTTAAATTTTGCTTTCTTAATCGTCTATCACTTCTATCTTTGGTGTGCACAAAATATGCTGCAAGAACTTTGAATTGCAAAGATCTATGAAAAATTCAATTAATTAAAATAAATTCAGTAAAGTGCGACTTTGACTCGCGCACGAAGGGTTCCGTACGTTGGGCTTTGAGCATTTTTTTTAATACAGTGTTTGTTACGTTTTTTCAGCTGAAATAATTTTTTTTATTGTTTTTCGCTTTTTTCTCTTTTTGGCGATTTTTTAAATTTTGGCGATTTTTTTTGAATTTTGGCGATTTTTTTCATTTTGGTTATTTTATTTGCGATTTTTTTCATTTTAGCGATTTTTTTAATATTGGCGATTTTTTCATTTTGGCGATTTTTTTTCATTTTGGCGATTTTTTTTCATTTTGACGATTTTTTCATTTTGGCGATTTTTTTTCATTTTGACGATTTTTTCATTTTGGCGATTTTTCCGGTTTTCCGCGATTTATTTTCGATTTAGAAATTTTTTTTTAATTTGGTGCTCTTTTTCGTTTTGGCGATTTTTTTTGGATTTTGGCGATTTTTTTTCGGTTTGGCGATTTTATAATTTTGAGATTTTTTTGTTTTACCGTTTTTGAAAATTTCAAGAAGTTTGCTCTTACGGTTTCCAAGATACAGCAAGTTATCAAAATTACATAGTCAAAATTACATTAACTGATGGTACACCCTCTAATTAAAATTTTTTAAATTTTAGTGTTAGTTGTTGTAGTCTGTATAAAAATACACGAACTTTACAAATTTCAAGTGCATATACATCCAATTGTGTGTATATTAGATGAAATTTTAAAATTTTTCGTTGCTCGTTTTGGCACACCCTTTAATTTCCAACTCTCATGTATTTGTTGTTGTAGCGGCCAAGGGTCCCATGTAATATACATACATACATACAATTGTATGTATATTACATGGGATTTTAAAATTTTTCGTTGCTCGTTTTGGCACACCCTTTAATTTCCAACTCTCATGTATTTGTTGTTGTAGCGGCCAAGGGTCTACACACTCTGTCCAAATTTCAGGTCCGTAGCTCTTACGGTTCTCGAGAAAATACTCTGTGACGGACAGACGGACAGACGGACAGACGGCCAGACGGACAGACGGCCAGACGGACAGACGGACAGACGGACAGACGGACAGACGGCCAGACGGACAGACGGACAGCGTAGCGAAAACAATGGGTTCCTTTTTCACCTTTGGTGTACGGAACCCTAAAAATGGGGATATTTTAAAAGCTTTCTACATACCTCCAATAATTTAATAAATATTTGATATACAATACCAAAAACATTATATTAATATGTACTAATCAATAACAGTAAATATGTATGAAAGTAAAAAAGAACAAACATATTTTAGATAAATGTATCGGCGATTAAACATTGCAAGATTTATAAGAGAGTGTTAAACAGAAATGCTACAATATCACTCTCCAAATAATCAGCAGAAGATTCGTTTAGGAGTTCTATATTAAACACCATCGCCTATTAAACAGCTCTTGGCTAGCTGGGGAATTGCTGTTTTCTTTTTTTTTGCAATTGTTGTTCTTGGAGTTTTGCCAATTTTATGCCTTGACAATAGCGCAAACCAAAGTGTAACTGTGCCCCTGCCAGTTGTGAAAACATTTTCATTAGACGAGTTTGTGTAAATTTTGTTTGTTTCTTTATCTTATCACAATTCTCGCTACAGATATTTTACTAGAAATTTATGAAAACAATAAATTTGAATAAGTAAAAAATCATTGATGTATTAAGTTTCCATGCTTGTGTTAAATTATATTTACCACACACACTCTCTACATAGTTTACCTGTTCAGCGATACGTGAAGACTCGTTCTGCAAATGGTGAACAACAAACACTTGCTTAAGCGATCAAACTGGCTTTTATTCTAACAGATGCGTATGCAAAAGATTGTCTACTCGTATCTGACTGACTGCTAGACAGAATGTTGTTGTTGTTGTGTTTGCTTCCATGTTATCTATTGGTAAAAGATTAGCTATCTAAATATGTATGTTTTGTCTATAGACTGTTGGCTAATGAATGCACTACTGCATCGTTTGCGGTGACTACGACAACTTTTAGATTTGTGTTGTGTTGCAGCAACAAAAAGTTAAATGAAATTGCACTCAATTCTTGTGTGTGTCTGTTTCAGTTTTAATTTGCATTCTTAACTTTTTTTGCTGAGGTAATGAAATTCTTTTGTAAACAATGTCAATATTGTTTGAAATGTGTCTATGCATGTACATGTGTATGTATGCATGTATGTACATATGTATGTACTAGTGATGTAACGAATGTCAATTTTTGATATTAGCGAATATGAATACGAATATATGAAACGATATTCCCGAATACGAATGCGAATACGAATATAATATATGAAATTTATGGACATTAAATTGGGGTTATATTTAGGTCGGCAATATGAAATATTAAACAATTGTTATGAAAAAGGACTTAATACTCCTGTTGGCGTACTTTAAAGCAGGGTAAAGAAAAATTCTGCTCGCGAGAACAATTTTTATTAACTCGCTCGTTTTTAAATTTATGCTCGCGAGTTCAAAATTAGAACTCGCGAGCACAAATTTTATAAGACTCGTACTCCTTTTGTGCTCGACTCGTAAGCATTAAATGACTCGCCTTAAAATTTGTACTCGCGAGTTTTATTTTAAAACTCGTAAGCACTAATTTTAAAAGAGTGCAAAACGGGCATAAACGAATTCAAAACGAGTAGTTATTACAAAAAAATTTTTTTTTATTTATATGCGAATTTAAAAAGTATAGTACTTACAAATGCATATACATGTATAAAAATATATGTTCTTACTTTCATATCATGAGGTATTTTTCAAATGTTTTAAGGCTTCTGCTTCATGAACAGTTATGCAAATGTTTAGAAAACAGAATTTGAGCAAACAAAATTAATAAAACTCGCGAATAATTCTTTTTAACTCGACTCACGAGTCGAGTCTTCTCGCGAGTCCTATTTTCGATTCTCAAAAATTAAATGCGCTCGCGAGTTTTATTTTTTAACTCGCGAGCAGACAAGAGTGGCTCTTTTCAATACAAAAAATAAAACTCGCTCGAATTGAATTCGTTTGCGAGCGAGTTTAATTCGAGCACTCTCCGCACTCTGCTTTAAAGTTAATAAAAACTATCCAAAATTTTAATTATCGTCATTAAACAATATTTGAAAATGATACAAATCACAAATTTCTATAAAAAAATTAATGGATTTGTACAAACTAATATTTTTATCCATTTATTTAAATTTCGTTTAGGATTTATGCATTTACTTATTTAATTTGCTTGGAAAAATATTCGTATTCGCCTGAATTTGGAGAAAACGAATACGGATACGAATATCTAAAAATGGCCGAATATTCGACAATTCGAATACGAATATTCGTGAATCACTAGTATGTACATATGTATGTATGTGTATATGTGTACATATGTTTCGTTAAATATACAATTTTATTTACTCTTGTGTTTTTAACTTCTGCTTGGGAATTCCCTATATACATACACTGATAAAAAAAACTTAATCTGCGACAAGATACGTGTCACTTTTGATAAAGCAGGCTGTTTTAGGAACTGTTAATTATAAATTATTTTCTATTTTACAGTTATATTGCCTTCGGTTGAAGCGTAAATAAAAATCAATCAGGAAAAAAATTTAAATTTATTAAGATTCAGCCCTTTCGTGAAAATTTTTCCCTCGAAATATTTTCCCTTTTCCCCAAATCGCAAAAGTGAATAATTTTTCCCTAGAAATGTCGATGCGTGTTCCAGCATAGACACCATTAAGCCTATTGTCTCGCCAATGCGCAACGTTTTTTTTTTGGTTCCAAGACCAAAAGCCAGAAAACGTTTATGGTTTTTAGAAATCTTAGTTCGGGTTATAAATTTGTTCGAAAGTGAAAAATTTGCAAAGTTATAAAATTCCAATTCCATTTTCGAAAATTCGAAGTTAATTTCGAAAGTTCGAATAAGTTTCGAACATGCGCGAAAATATCTATAATAAAGTTCCATGAGCTATTATTTTCTTTTTCATCTAAAACTAAAGAAATTTTCCCAGAAAGTGTCTCACTTGCACGCAAATCTTTCCAAAATTAATATATTTCTTTTTCAGTAAAAGTTTCTCTCCTGTCGTAACATGTTTTCCCTTTTCATCAAAATTGCAATATTTAACTATTTTATCAATAATTTTTCCCAAGAAATGTTTTCCGTTTTTTTCACAATATTTTTTCACTTTTCATTTGGTGTTGTTCACTTTATTTTTGCAGGCGAAATGAATTATTATATCGCATAATTTCGATATTTTCCTTCGAATACAACAAAACAAAAGCAATTAAACGGCTGCCACGTTTGCAGGATCATATTCTTTTCATGAAATTTTCCATCATCAATTCACATGTATTTGCGGCAATATGTCATCGATAACTTTGCGAATGCCACCTTTGAGGTCTTGAATTGACTATGAGCCATTGACATAGAACTTATCCTGCACGTAGCCCCAAAGAAAAAGCTCTAAAGGTGTTAAATCGCAAGATCTCGGTGATCAATTGTGTACGTTTTTTTTTTCGAGAAATTGCACGGTCGGGAAACTTCATTACTTGTTTGTAGAGTAGTTCTTTTTCCGGAATTTTTCATTTCCCAGGAAAGCGGGAACGATTTTTCGGTTTCCCGGGAATTCCCGCCCAATGCAAATACAAAATATTTTTTAATTTAATGTATTTTAACTAGATTAAACAAAAAATGCTGCAATGTTATTTAGGCTATTACAAAATCGTCGTCGTCGAAGTCGTAATACGACACTCGCAATAAGGCATAAAAATAATATAATTTCAGTTCTTTGTATAATTGTAATGCGGAAGTACCAATATTGTATGTAAATCGATTGCCAAATGCATTGATATAACGCAAAACAAAAACAAATTATATTATTAAAAAAATTATTACAAAATATTTCTTTGGAAATGGAACTTAAGTAGACAATAAGCATTAATAGAATCGTCCTTTTTGCCAAAAATAATCTGTAATTATTTTGTAATTTTTCTTTTATTGCTCTTTCACATTTCTGTTTTTACTTTTATGAATCGTTGTAGATTTAAATTTTGAACGTCGCTTTCCGCTTTTGGCAAATAAAGTCACCTAATTCTCATGTGTGCCAGATGTAAACTCGGATTAAAGTTTTAGCTGTGGTGCTAGTACCATGTCCTTATTATTGCACTATCGCATTCATAAAGTGAATAACGACACTCATCAAGGAATGTGTATACACAAACTAAAGTTGCAATAATAAAATCAAAAAAAGTCCGGGAATTCCCGCACAAATTTCCCGGGATTTATTTCCCGTATGAAAAACACTACTTGTTTGGCATGTAACACTGTCTTGCAAAAATATGAATTTTCATTAAAAAAAATGCACACAAATTCCATTGTTTCGTAAATATATTCCGTTTTTGCCATTAAGGAAAAAAACACATGGATGTGCATGCAACCCCTGTTCCTGCTTATAATATTAAACCAAAAAAAAGTTTTTAAACAGCAGGATTTTATTTTCTTGACAGGCAACAAAATGATCAGCTAAAGAAATATTATGAAATAAAATAGCATACTAATGGTTAATGCATTTATAATGAAGAATAAAAAAAACGTATGCAAGCATTGCATGCAATAATATAACAAATATTTCTTTACCTCTTTTTTATTTATATTTATAAGATATTCCACAAGCTTAAAAGAAACTCAACAAAAAAAAAAAAAGACAAATTGCAATCATATAAAAATAAATATGTACGTATGTATGTATATCCGTTACCTTAATATAGCAAGGCCCTAAGGCCCTATTTTTTTAAATCGTGGTTTTTGTATTTTTGGATACATTAGATGTTCTTCCATCGAAATGCACGAAAAACTCGATTTCTAAAAAATAACGGGTTAGGGCATTTCTATATTAAGGTAATGACTTCCGCTTGTTATTTGTTTTTTTTTTGCATTAGAAAAAAGTATTGAATGTGAGGAAATATAAATTATCAAATAAAATGTCTCAAATTACTGCAAGTAAATAAATAATATTTATTTAATTCGTGTTGGCTAAAGAAAGAATACTAAAAAAATCCAGTCATCAGATCATCAATAAAATAGTAAAACATCATTTGTGATCATGGGCATAATAATGTTGTTTTCTTGCTGGTTGGGGTCACAACAAAACTTGAATTATGATGATGATGATTGCCGTCGTCCGTCATCAGCAACGACAACTTTCACGCCGATTCCATAAAATGTTAAACTTTTTACACTGGTGCACAAAACTGTTGTATTCGTGCGAGTATTTTTTTTTAAATTTTAATTACAAATAATTCGGGTCAATTACCTTTTAGTTAGGTTTTAATGCATTTTTTTTATTGTTTGTTTCAAATAACAGTTATTTTAATTTAGATTAATTTTCTAAAAATGTACATACGAGTACGTTTAATAAAAAAAGAAAATACTCGTATTATGAAATTATTCTAAAAACACGTTTCCATGAAACAATTATTTTAGTTTTTTTGTTTTTGTTTTAATTTTTTATTGCTTTGTAGTTTTACTTTTTAGTTTTTTTTTCTAACTTTTTAACCATTTTCTTACACACATACATATGTACATGTATTTATTTTTAGGTAAAAACCGAATTCAAACAACTTTAATAATTTCGCGTTGGCTCAAGACTGAATTTTAATTAAAACCCCTTTAGAGCGAAGTGTTGCTTCTACCGTTCTTTTTTTCTAACTTGATATTTGGTGTATGTGTGGTGCTGCCTGCCTGCCTCTTTTGAGTTGGCTTAGCCAACGAAGTTTGTTGGCTAATACCCATACATAGAACTGGTTTAAATCGACAGCAATAAAATAAAAAAAAGTAAATCCAAGTAAGTGAAATAATACATGTTTTATCAAAACCTATTTAGCCATGGTTTCAAGTATTCCCTGCAGTAAGTCGATGTTTTAAATTATCGAATTGCTATTTATTTTTTTAAATTTTAATCTAGAGATGTCAGCGTGAACGCTTTTTAGTTAGTGACTTGTTAAACTCACGATCTCAATGATGTCATAAAGACCATATTGTACATAATACATTTTTTACTTTTTTACTAGTGCTTGAATACTATCGATAATTTTAAAATATCGATAAGAAAGATATCGATATAATTTTTTAAAATGCAGAGTAAGACAAGCTTTTATTATGAATATAAAGAAATTCATACTTAAAAGATGAACATTATGTTCAGGTGAAACTTTGATGTTTTTTTAATACAAACTTCTAAAGTTTCACGTGAACAAATTGTTCGCCTTTTATTCCCGATAAGGGCAATTGGTTGTTTAATAAAATATTTGCCCAATTCACAAGCCTTGTTGTGTCGTCGTTCAAAGTTGTATTTGAGAAGACAATTTCAAATAAAATTTTTCAAAACAAAAATATTTTACAACCCAGCAAAAAAATCTGAACTACATACATAGTTCGTTCCGAATTAAGGTAACGATATTTTTTGTTAAAAAAATGGTAGTATACATAATTTCAATAGAGTGATAAAACAACGAACAGTAGACTGATAAAAAATTAGTTAAAGTTTTCTTACTGAAATAGGTACATGCAAACATTCATTCGACAGTTGATATCGATAGTAGAAAATATCAATAATATCCCAGCACTATTCTCGACAAATATATAGGATATAGCGTAGACCTGAGCTGCCCAAAGTAGCACCAGAGTGCCGAACATCAATCGGCTTCTTATACAAATGAATACACATACGTGTACATATGTACGTGTTTCTCTTTGTGGCCAGCTCTGGCGTAGACATAGAATTTTGTTGTAAACAAAGTACATACATACATTTGTTTGTGGAATGTGCTCTCTCTCTCTCACACACACTTGTTGCAACAAACACAAGTGTGTATTCTATGATGACGTAGATGCGCGCAGTTGAAAATTATTTTGCACGGCTGAGTGCGCAATCTTGTTTTCTTGATTCATTAGTAGAACTTGTCTGTTCATGAAGGTGTGTTTGTGTGTGTGTGTTGGTTTTTAATCTTTTCCCACAAACCCTACAACTTCACAGTATAACTTCATTGTGTACAGTATTGCCATAAAATGAAATAGTAAAAGCTCTCAAAAAAAAAAAAACAATTGCTAAATACATATATTTTATAACATTTCAATTTAGTAAAACTGTAATTTCTTAAAAATGAATTGCGAAACTTATTGCCACAAAAAACTATTTTGGTTTCATAAACAATTTCCACAAAATTATTTTTAACTGACTTCAAAAAAAGGAGGAAGTTATCAATTCAGATTTTCCAAAAAAAATTTTTTTTTGTTTGAAAGAGTTTACTTCTAATTTGGACCTATCAATTTTTTTTTCGAAAATGTTCTATCTGATCTTTGCATTGAACTCGGTTTTTCTTGGGAGAATTATTTGTTAATAAGGGGTTTAGTGTATTCAAAGACTAATGGAGTTTGTTTTTAAACCCTATGCAACTTAGCAAATGGTTAACTGTCATACTGCGCCCACTTTTTGCACATAAATTACATTTTCATTTCTTTTCGAAAATTAATTCACTGAATTATCATAATCATCTTGTTACTGCACCATCGCATTCACGTACAAACTTAAGTTTTCCATATAATAAAATATAAAAAAAATCCTGTAAATTCACTCCAAATTTCCCGGGATTTAATTCCCTGAAAATGTGTGGAATCCTGGGATTATTTCCCCCATATGAAAACACTAACTACTAGGCGCATAAACTATTTTTTTAATCTCTTGAAGTAGGACTTGTAATTTCGAAAATCTTAATTAAAAAGTGAAACTAGTTTATCGAGTCGTATTTTCGATTTAATCGTAAGCGACATGTAGTAAAAAATTAACTTTTTTCATTGAAATTAAAATTTTATTCATCATTCTGGCAACACTTTACGTATGTGTTTGTATAATTTACATTTTTACCTGTTTATCTAAACAGTTAAGTTTGGTTTTCATTATTTTTACTTTAAATTGTCTTTTGTTAGAATAATAAAAACAAAACGAAAATTCTGCCTATTGTAGTTAGTGCACGAGTATGATAATGATTACGATGGCAGAAAGAGAAAACTATATACAAGTAATATGCGTTTTGGTAGAAGAGTAAGAGATGAATTTTGTTGATGGTATTAGCTAACAATACAAAAACAACAACAGCAAAATAAAACATCATAACAAAAGATAGCAAAACTGGCTTTAACAAAAAGATATTTAAAAGCAATAATGTAAGAGCAGAGTTATCACTTATATAAATGATTTGGTATTACCTCGGGGAAAATAACTAATCCCCATTTGGGAGAGAACTCTTTACTCAAACAATTTCAAGGCTGACATGCCTTGAAAAAATGTGTAAGATGTCTAAAATGCCTGACTAAATAAGTAACCTACATTCAAAAAATTATTTGAATTATAAAAGTTTGTTGAGATTTACAAAATCTAATAGGGCTAAATGCCTATTCGATCTAAATTTAGTTGCTTTTTACTAGATTCCCCTACAAAACCAAATCTGCTTTGTCAGTTGATTTGTGGGAAATCTAGTCCGAATGTAATATTTTTATTTATTTTTTACTACCCTGTACAACATATTTCTATAAAAGGTGAGTGCATTAGCTACACTTTACAAAATTTTCTATTGAAGGCGTGTGGATGAGCTAAGTTCCCTCATGAAGTCCTCGTTAAGGGAAATTCATAGATAGGCAACTCGGGTAGGTTTGAACTTAAACCCTGAGAAAACTGACTTTGTGCTTTTTTATATTGGACCTTAAACCAATAAAACTAACTGCAGTGAACGCGGCAAGCAAATCCGTTATCCGACTTAGGACAACAGGACAGATGTCGTACAGATCATTTGGTCACAGTAAATTGCTGGAAGACATGGAGTGTACCTCGAACTACATCGTTCCAGTAATGAACTTCTTTGCCAAACCACAGATCACTATAAGAGAAGAAGGTTATCTTGAAAGTCTTAACTATAGTGGTTCTGGTTTCAACTTTTTCACTGTTGGTTCAAAGATGGATGGAGGGGTGGGAGCTGCGGTTTACTGTCCGGAGCTCGGTATTGAGGAATCTTATAAACTTCCTGATCACTGTAGCATCTTCCAGGCGGAAATATTGGCAGCCAAAATGGCAGTAGAGTTACTCTTCACACCTCTAACCATGAATGCGCGTGTAAATATTTACATATATACACAGTCAAGCAGCTATTAAAGCAATTTTAGCTAACTGCAACTACTCCTCGGTTGTGCTCATGTGTAGGAAAGCCCTGAATATGTTATGCACTTGTAGATAAGTACATATATTTTGGGTCCGGGGACACATGGGAATTTAGGGAAATGAAATGGCCGATACACTGGCCAAAAGGGAAATTCTATTACCGGCTGAGGAATCAGTATATGTCCGAAAACCAATTCAATACCTGAAAGGGATCATAGGCTCTTAAGATGAGGGAAGAAGCGGAGAAATGTTGGCGTGCGACGAAAACTTGCAAAACGTCTAAAATCATGTGGATATCCTATCTCAAATCGACTAAGTTCCTTTTATCATTAACTAGAAGCAACTGCAAACTTCTAGTGGGGGTATTAACTGGACACTGCTGGACGGCTTTGTATGCTGTCAAAATAGAACGAATACTTGACGGTACCTGCAGGAAAAGTAAGGAACCCGGGGTAATTGAAATAATGGAACATCTACTGTGTCACTGTCCGGCTGCAAGCAGTGTGCACACTTTTTTTTTTTAATTCGGTAGAATCGACAAAAAAAAATCGGTAGATTTGAATGAAATTCGGTAGAAACTATTTTTTACTCAAAGAAACATAAAAAATAACAATTCAAAGAAACATAAAAAATAACAAAATACCTATTAGGGACATAAATACTGTTACTAATATGTTAGGCTATAAAACAAAAACTAATGAATGGTTTTGGAACACATTCTTTTTATATATTTATTGATACTAGATATACCAAACGGACGACACAATCGTCCGCATTCTAAACAGAAACAAAATCTCTTTATTAAACCTAATTCAATTTATTGAACTCTCGTTCTATAAGTTTTATGCAGCGTGACCGTTTGACCGACTAAAGTGGCAAATTGTCACTTTTTTGACTGCCTTGCCACTTTTTTCCCCTTTTTTTTAGAGTGAATTATATAATAATACATTAAAAATACAAAATTTTGTGTAGTTTTCACGTCTTTTTTTAATTTTGCCCCTTTTTTGATAAATCCCCTATTTGGTGCAACTTTTTGAAAAATGTCATCGGCCACCCTGGTTTTATGGCTTTCATACAATAATAAATAAGAAAAAAAAAATGAAATAGCATGAAAAGTAGTACACAAATACACACACACACACACAGTGTAAACTAACAAATGAGTGTGTACTATGTTTGCATGTAGTAGTAGCAACTTTAAACGCTTATAGCTCCCAAAATACTAAACCGATTTCAATAAAATATAGATTCTGCACATCTGTACAGAAATTCCTTTAAAATGATATAAATCTTTCCAAAATCGGTGCAGTAGTTCCGGCGTAAAAGGGATTACAAAAAACGTGTTCGCCTATTAATTATATAGATAGATGTATTGTATACAAAAATCTTAGTGTTATTCAAAATGTCCGCCCTTAGCCTTCACACACGCCTTAAATCGCATTGGCCAGTCATCAATAGCTGCACGCACCTTATCCATTGGAAATTTTGCTACAGAACGAACCAGAGCTGTCTGAAGAGAACCAATGTTATGGTATCTTTTGTGGGAGACCATATCCTCTAAAACCGTCCACAATTTGTAATCCAAAGGGTTTAAATCAGGGCTGCCAGATGGCCAATCTTCAGAGCATATAAAAGCTGGCAAATTGTTTCGAAGCCAGGTCTGTGTCGTTTTAGCCTTATGAGCTGGTGCAGAATCTTGTTGGAAAGTCCAAGGCTGGTTTTGGAACATGGAATTGTTTCCAAAACGGTGTCTTGATAAACTTTGGCCGATGTTTTGACCCCTTGTTCACAGAAATGCAAGTCAGTCACCCCATCGTAAGAGACACCCCACCAAACCATGACTGCAGCTGGATGATGATCCTTTTCGACCAGTGGAATAAGTTCTGATGCTTCTTCAGATGACCGGGCATAAACCCTATCATTTTGTTTGTTAAACTTTTCCTGTACGGTAAAAATTTTTTCATCCGTAAACAAGATTTTTCTATGCAAGTTATCAGCGTACTTCACCAAAAGATGTTTGGATTTTTCTATCCTATTTTTTTTAAAGCTGCAGTCAACAAATGTCCTGTACGCCGTTTGAAAGCTCCAAGACCCAAGTCTTTTTTAATAATACGACTCATGGACTTTTGTGTGATTTTCATCTCACGGGCCATGATTTTCTGTTTCCGGAGAGGATTTCGTTGAATTCTTGCCTTCACGGCTTTGATTACTTGCTGTGTCCTAACGGTACGTGGGCGGCCCGGCCGGGGGCGGTCTTTTATATCTCCGGTTTCCTCGAACAATTGTATGCACCTGTAGATGAACATGCGACTAATGCCAAGCGGGCGGAGCGTTTTGAAAATATCACTTTTTTTCTTTCCACACTTAAAAAGTGCTATAACTGAGATACGGTTTTCTTTATCTGACCACTCCATGGTTAAAGGTAACACAATTTCAAATTCCCGTTACTGACTAACACTATAGAGGTTAGCTTTCAAAAAACATGTGATAATAAAAGAGTATGTTCAGTTTTGCTATTCTAATGGGTATGTTCGAAGTAGTAACAGTATTTATGTCCCTACTAGGTATATGTACTTATATATAAAGAGTAAGTGCAAGGAGTATCAAACTAAATAGGTTCCAAAAGCGCATTTAAAACTTCACATGTGATTGGAAATTAAACTGCCATAAACAATGAAGCATTTCCAATAAAAAAAGTGTCATCCCCAGTTATTTGCCCTTACCCTTTATATAGATATGCTATGCATACATAACATAATATACATTTATAACAGGAACTCAGTTTTTGTACATACATAGGTTTTATAAAGCTACTAAAATAACTTTTATTTCACAAAAATTTCCTACTACAAAGATTATATGTAAGATCAATTTATAAATTTAAACTTTTGTGTAAAAACTATTAAATCATTGGGAGGAATAAATATTTCAACCCCAAGGCACAATTCTATGTTCTGTTTTAATGATTTTCATGGCAGAAAATGACCGCTGTGCGGCCACACTGCTATGTGGCAAAATATCCAATTTACACATATATCGACTTAAATTACTAAATAACAATTCGTTAAACATATTCTCTTCTCCGCGGAAAGCGTTCCACATTTTAGAACATACATGTGATTAATTTTCCGTATGTGTGATCAACTTGATCTTGTAGTATCATTGTTAATCAAAACGTTTATTCAATATTCGGTAGATTTCAGGCCTTGTTCGGTAGAATTGTTAGATCGTTAAATTCACAAACATATTCGGTAGAATCTACCGAATATCGGTAGAAGTGTGCACACTAGCTGCAAGCCGCACTAGATATAACTGTTTTGGTGCTAACACTATTCGTAGTCTTGAACTTGTATCGAGAGTGGAACTGTGTAGATTGATAAAGTTTGTAGGAGCCACGAAATAGGCTGGCATACTTACAGGATCTGCTGATATCGCTAAGGATCAATCCCGGTCTATGCGAGGTCTTTGACCACCCAGATTAACCTAAACTAACCTAACCTAACCTAAGTCGTAACTTTTTGGGTTACAGTTTCGGACAAAATTTTAGACAAAAGATTTTGTCTTGGATACGAAATCTTGAAAAATGTTAAAAAAAAGCTTAGTGTAAACGATATAGATTTCGATAGATTTCAGATTAAATATACTAGATTTCGAGACAATGTAAATGCAGTTTAGGTTTGTGTGTTTTTCAGTTCATTAATACAAAAACTTAAAATGTTCAACTACTTGCAATTTTTCCGATGGGTTTGTGACGTGGTACGCGCTCATTTAACAATATTTTTATTTCAGTTTACTATCAAACGTGAACGTGCAAGTTCATGGAAATTAAAAAATATATGTATATGTATGTATATTAGAGTGGGTCAATTTTTTTTTCGACCGAGCGGTTGTCAAAATCGTAATCTACATCAAATTCTAAGAAGGCTTGCCCATGGGTCTAAAATCAAAATCGAGCTTCCCATTTTTAACGAGAAACTTTTGTTTTCGTGCATGAACATTTTTTTTAATTTGCCTAAATTGTATTGAAGCTCGATTTCGATTTTAGACCCATGTTTCCTTGGACAAACCTTCTTAGAATTCATCGTATATTACGATTTTGATAACCGCATCGTGAATTTTTTTAGTCCATACAAATTGACCCACTCTAATGTATATACATATCGATGGTCTCAAGTAGAAAGGCTCTAACTCAAATAATTGTAACTTTACAAGAGAAGGTAAAAATATAATAGACACTGTACAACTGCTTGTACTGCTGCTTTCTACAACTGCTTGTGAAAGCGTTATTTTGTGCACACTGAAAAACTCAATTTCGTAAAAAAATGCGAGTTAGGGCCTTTCTACTTGAGACCATCGATATGCATATTCTCCTTATATTTTTAGTGGTTTTACATGTGAATGCCTACTCCATTTTAGTAGCCTACTTATAACCTACTTGCTCAGTTTTTTATAAGTCAAAAAAGCCAGTTTTGAGATAAACGCCTTCAAAGTTTATTGATGATATCTCAGGAATGTTATGAGATAGAAACTTGAGACTTTTTGTAATCATCTAATAATGGCAATAGCCTTTTTTAGTTTATTTGAACCTTATAAATTTGTTGTAGATCATAGTTAAAAGTGCCTTAGAATACTTAAGATTGTTTTACCTAGTTCTCTATAGACTTGGGTCGAACTCGTTCACTAGTTCATTTTTGCCACAAACCAATGATCAAACCTATGTAATTTAAATGGGTTTGATCATTGGTTTGTGGCAAAAATGAACTAGTGAACGAGTTCGACCCAAGTCTAGTTCTGTAAGTAGACTTGGCATCTTTCTGGTGGTCCTTACTCACCTGAAATGGTCATCTATGTAAGTACATATCGTCCCCTTAATAAAACAACAGTGTATAATTTTTTTGCCGTTTCGAGATAATGGAGTTTAAAGTTTTTGTGTTATTCCCAGATGTCTGGGAAAACAGTAATATTTCAGAAAATATTCAATGTTTTTAAGCTATGTTCATTTAAATATGTGGTGGAATCAGTTATGTATACTCTTATTATGCAATAAACAAATTGTGGTGAACATGCGTATACACTATTGTTTTATTGAGGGGACGATATAGCATGTTTTAATTTGGAGAAAAATTTAAATTAATTTCTTTGACTACTTAATTCCAAACTAAATCATGCTAAGTGTACTTAAAACATTTAAAAATGGAGGTTTTTTAAACTTGACAAATTATGCTAAGTATGTTTTTCTCATAACTTTTGATAGGATAGTCCGTTTACTATCAACATTTCACAGAATCTAAGTCAATAAACGTTGAATTCAGAAATGCTATTCCCAGCATAACATGCTATGTCGACTTAGCATGTTTTGGAATGGGATCGTGGATTTGTTTTGTGCAAGATATAAAAAATAAGGACAATAATAAAACATATATGTGCATATAAGTGTATCGTTCTTGCCAAGATTGAACCTATTATAAAATGTTCTTGTTCTTACAAATTGTACTCGTATTGTGAATTGGCACAGAAAACTATGGATAGGTTCGTAAATGCATTACTGCAAATGGAAACTTAAATGTTCTAAACTGGTTCACTGAAGTAGATAACGCACAAATAAATGTCAAATATGGTGTACAAACATGATTACTACTAAAACAGATTATCAGCGAACTTGTACTGCATTTTATGTCCTGTTCGTAAAAAGGGGTCAAATTAATGAAAATGGTTAAAATTTTCTTTTCACACTAAAGATCGAAAGTCAACTTAAACACATTTACATATACATACATATGTTGGATTACATACCAACCGTTAAAAAAAAACATAAAAATTTTACCTAAAATAGTGAAATTTCAAACAACAACACGAAATAACTTTATAAAATCTTTGGGATTTTGCTTTTCCGTTTCCGTCTTTATAAAAACTTACATCTTAAAATAAGCGGATGTAAAGAAAAAAAATAAAAGTCTCATGCACAGACAAGAATTTTCCTGTAAAAAAAGGTGTTCCGCAAAACGACAGAGAAATACATACACTCGTTATGGGGTTTTTTTTAATTGATGGCAACCCTCTCACAAATCCTCCACACACAAATAAAATGCTTGTTGATCATATTATTTGTTATTGTACAACAAACAGCTACACCATCGCACTCTTCAAGTGCATGCGGGAAAAGTTGTTGTTGTAATGCAAGTATAAAATAAGTGAAGATGTATTTACCGTTAGCAATTCCGGGTACTTACCATTTTTATGATGTTGCATTTATAGAAGTTGTTGCTACTGATATTGTTGTTGTTGTTGTTGTTGTTGTTGTTGTTGTTGTTGTTGCTGTTGTTGAGGAAACATGTTTTTTCTTTATAGATTCAGTTTTGGTTTCTTAATTTAACTGGTTTAAAAAATATCTCCAAGATTTATATACAACATTTATTTTTTATATACATATGTACATACATACATACTTATTTTGTTTAATGTGTTATTTTTTCTTTTTGTTATTCGTGAAGACAGACCGAACCACGAGGCCTTTTTTGAAGTATAAGAAAGAAATCATAAAAAACTTGTTTTTGGGATAATAAAAAACTGGTTAAATTCTTTTTGCTTGGTTTTTTGCGGTAAAGGTGGGGTTTTCAATACTTTTTTCCGACAATTAGGTTTTTTTTTGTACAAAATAAAAAGACTTTTACAAAATATAAACAAGTTTCAACTTTTTTTTTTGTATTTAATTTTATGTGTGTCTAGTACTTCTGCTGACGTTTGCAAATTTAATTTAGTGTTTTAATATGTCAGTTTTTAAATAGTTAAACGTACATACATACATACATACATTTGTATATACATATGTAGATATGTATGTATGTATGTATGTACTCATGTGGAGATATATAGGTACATACATACATACATTTTTTTATTATTAATTCGTTTAAATATTGTTGACCTCACTTTTTGTTTTGCTTGTGAGTTTCTAGATTAATATAAATTTCTTGCAATGCATAATTTTACTTGCTGTTAAAATTTCATGCTTTTAACTCGCACTGTTGTATTTCATGCGTATATGAACTAGGTAGGTACATATACATACATATTTTAAATTTGCTTTTCGAAGTTATAAAATCACTTTTTGCAATATATCTTTTATTTTTTGTGGTATTAGTGTTTGAGACATTTACAAAAAAAAAAAAAAAAAATAATACACTCACTATAATGCACAAATATTTATCCGCTTATCTTTTATAAACGCTTTTCGCGATCGTCACATTGGACACGACAACAACCACTGGCGGCAACAAGCGAATAAACAATAACATTAAAGCCAAATTCAAAAGTCTGAAAAGACTCAGTTAGCTAGCTCTTGTGCAACTAAATATGTACTATATGCCTCGTCCAGCGTTACCATATATATTTTTTAAAAAACTTCCTAAATCTGAAAAAAAACTTTTTTTCAAAACAAAAACTTATTTTCTACAAAAGTGCCAAAATTTTAAAAGAAAACAGCTGATCGATATTGTTATGTGAAAAATAATGAAAATGGTTAGGCTAACTGAGCCTTTAGACACTGTTGCAGTAATAAGGGAGTGAGAAAATATAAGATCGTTTTATTGCATACAAACATTACTTAATATTTTCATTCAATATACTGCAAAAGTTCAATTATGGACATATTTATAATAAAAACTTGAAAAAACTTTATATTTTCAAAAAACTGTTTGGCATCTCAAAAAACTTCCAAAAAAGGGGAAACTTGACAAATGGTAACGCTGACTATATGCCTCGTCTAAAGTGCTCTTTAAACATTTGCTAGCTTCTCTTTGTGGTTGAATTCTCTTAAAACGTTTTTTTTTTGTCTTTTGTGCACCTGCTTTTATCAGGTGTTTTTGCTTGCGTTATCGGAATATTATCATAAGGGGTAAGATAAGTTTTTGCTTTTTGCTTTATTTTCCTGTTCTTTAAATTAAATATAATTCATTCATAACTTTATTATCAAATTATAAAATTATTTTAGGAAGAAGGTATTTTTAGGCTTACATTGTTTTAGAGTTGCCAGATAGTTCTCACTATTGTTAACAGTATTATTACAAGTCGATTATTTCTAAATGATGTTTATGGTCTTTTTATCGTTGTCGACTGGCAGCTTCATTAAAGTTGAGTTAATGGTGAGAATCATCCTAGAATTTAATAAAGTTTAACAAATAAACACAAATTGCAAAGTATGCATAAATATATTTTTTTTGTTGGTTTTAATTTAAAAGAAATGTTCAACAAGGGCTTAAAGAGGTCACGTATGCTGTTTACACTTGTCGTAGTATATTTGGCGCAAAACGGTTTAAGTCCAAAAATGATTAAATATATGTATGTATCTGTGGCGGAGTTACGCCCATTAAAATTTATTATAAAATTACACGCGGTTCTACTTAACCGATTTTTACGAAACTTAAGACGCACCATAAGCACTAAAAAACACACAATCTTGCATTTAAAAAATGGGCGGAGTCACGCCTATTAAAACTTAATTTTATATTTCACGTACTTCTGCTAACCTTCTTCTATCAGATCTTTGCATTAAAGTCGATTTTTTTTTGCAGAAATAATTACGTATGATCGTTTCTTTGCATATGTAGTAGCATTGTAACCACTGCAACTTTCGGCTGGGACATAATAAGGCATAATAAAGTTAAATTTTCTTAAGCCGACTCAAGCGATTATTAGATATTGCTACATATATTCATAAAATAATTGCACGCCCCATACTACCTTATGGGACAATAGTAGACCAACTGTACAGTTCAAAGATCGGCTTAAATCAACAGTACTGGTGTTTACGCAGGAGCTTTTCGAAAGCTCTGAGCGAGGTTAGCATTCGGCTGACAGAGATCTTACTTTAGCTGAACACAGAGCTGAAGAAACCCTCTGATTACATGGTGCCTAAAGGCTAGTATTCAATATCCTACATAATCGTACTACTTTTGAGAAAATACAACCCGTATAATGGAGTTCATAAAAATGTTCATAATGATAGGTACAGACATTGCAACTTGCTTACGCAACCCGTTTTCGAATATTTTGACACAGAAACTGCAACCTACAATGCAACCGACAATGCAACCCATAAACATCAAAACATTTTGATATTTTCGAAACTTCGAACGCAACCATAAACAAGACTACAGACTATGCGACCGGCAATGTAACCTGCCGGGTTGCATAAGCACGTTGCTAAGTCTGTACCTGCCATAAGACAACAAGAATTCATTAGATCATGGTTGTATTTTTTCCAAAGTCGTACGATTGTGTAGGATGTGAGTCCTAGCCGTTAAATGGAATGCAGCACCTTCACGATCCTTTTTCCATTCAGATGACAATCAAAAGCAGGTGAAACAGAAAAAATACTATAAAGGTGACTGCTATAAATAAACTGAAAAATCCAAATGAAGAGGAAGAAAAATCTAATTGATTGCCCTCAGAAGGTAAAAACTGTGGACATGTGATCATGTGACAAAAGAGGAAGTAAAAATTATAAATTGATTCTCCCTTATCGGGAACATTTTGTTCGTGTGAAATATGAATTGACGTTTAGAATATTAGGGAAAGGAAAAACATTTTATGTGATTTACGTCTTTTATAAGGATTATGTCCCATTCGTACATAAAGCAAACAACAAAATAAAAAGACTTTGAAATAGGCTAATAATTTTCATGTGTGGAAAAAGATAATTTCAGAAAATTTGGAAAAAAAATTTTTGCCTGTGGAAGTGAAATGTTGGCATCACTGCACACTGTTCATAAGTATTATTGGTTTTGTTTCTTTTTACTGTAATTTTAAATTTTTTTCGTGTTTAATCAATACAAATTTAAGAGAATAAAGTTTGTTTTGAAAACATTTTCTATGAACAATATACATACATACTCGCGCATACAAACATACATATGTATGTATCTATCACCATAGTTCAATATATACATATTTACTTATCGCCTCTTCGATACATTACCACGTGCTACCACCTGTTGTTATTTTGATTGAATTTCTAAAAAAAAAATAATAAACAATGTTGCATAGAGTTGGGAGCGATAATTGTGTTTATGAATAGCATTGCCAGCATTAAGTGATTTTGTAGTTGACTTAAAAAGACTTATTGAGGCGCATTTATTTTATAAAATAAACGGCCCTGTTCTGTAAACCGATCGATTTTAAATCGCACGAATTTAGGAAACTAACACCGACAATAGATATATTTTTTAGTTTTCTTTAAATTTTTTTATTATATAGATTCCCAAGTATCATATCTGGAGAAAATTATCGTGTATGATTTTAAACACATCTGCAGGACCATTATTAATTTTTTGAAAACGAGAAATTTATTCGGATTCGGTTTACAGAACAGGGTCGAAAGTTATATGTTTTTACAGTTGGCTGAATATTTCTTACCCTCTGACGTATTCATTCATTCATTCAGTTTGTACAACATCATTTCTATTGACATTCCGGCTAGTTTTAATGGTTTTTGTTGTCCTTAATGTTAAATAATTATATGGTATATTAAACTTAAAGAAATCTCTAATTGTTTGCTATATTAATTCGGAAAAAGAAGTGATAATATATTTGTAAAATATATAAAGGACCTTTCATGCAGCACTTTCTATCTTTAAATTTAATCAGAAGCAAGTGTGTGTGTTTGAGATATCATCGAAATCCTTCATTCGTTTCAGGTGCAATTAGAGGCAAATGTTCGCCGCGGACTCAATGGATGGTGCGCATCCAAAATTTGCCATAACTCTGGCGCACAAATTAAGCTGAATTTAATCGACGGCACGGGTTATGTTGACCTTGAGGATCGTTGTGGTTTATGGTTAATTCCCATAAATCTGTGACTTAAGAAAATGCTACCCAATAGAAAAAGTTTAGCTGTGTTAAATTACACAATCTCAGTGGATAGTTCACGTCATCTCCACTTCATCGCTCGTGCCAAATGTCTAACGTGCCTGCGTGGCACGTAGCGCCGTACTGTTGAAATCGCATGTCTTTGGTGTCCATATCATCGCATTATGGTCAAAAGAAGTTGGTAATCATCGACCTATAGCGCTCACCGTTTATGGTAATGACCTGGCCCAAGCCGTTCTCAAAGAAATATGTACCAAAATGTGGATTGGTATCGTGCCAATTTCAATAATTATGTTTCCTTACGTCCCTATTCACACAGAAATAGGCCGCATCGCTAAATATGACTTTTCCATGAATTTTTTTTTTCATTTTCCAACTGCTCCAGGTACCATTTGGAGAACACTTCATTGTCTATGGTCGATTATCTTCTGCTGCTGCTGCTGCTGTTGATGAACCTTTTTAGTAATAGCCATATTTGCGCCACATATTTTACACTTATTTGTCCGCTATATACTTCAGAGAAGCACTTTAGGACACTTAAATTTCCATTTGCAGGGTAGTAATGCATTTCCGAATAGGATATGAGAAAGGCAGAGTTTAACTGCCTCGGCTTCTCCTCCACACTGACGAATGGCGGCAATGTTTTTATCAGTTCTTGCGTTTCGTTGAGGTAAATGTTTTGGTTGAGCTAACATTTCTCCAGCACACTGCAAATAATCCTCTCAGTATCGCGTATCGTTGCCCGAACAGAACACCCATTTTCATAAAACAATTTTATCATTTGCATCCGAAAAACGGACTGAATAAATTGCAGCCAATTCGACAGATGTACGAGTAGCTACAGCAATATGGACGATATCAACTGTCAAAATTCGGAAGTCCATATTTATTTTACATAAATAGGGACTTTCGAAGCGTAATAACTTATAAAATATTAATTTTAGGTTTTGTATTCTACATAGGCACATATGTACATACTCATACGTATATATTTGGATATCTATCCATTTACGCTCCGTTTTTACAACCCAAACGGTCGACTTGAGTATAAAATTTATATTAAAAGTTCGCATTCTTTTAAAGTAATTTTTTATAAAAATTTTTTAGACTTGTTATTTGTCTGCCTGACTTGTGAAAACCGGGGTTTAAATATGGAAGTGAATGTTTTTATTTAAATATTTTAACATTTTTCTTTTTATAAGAGGTTGCTTAAATTTCACCTTCCTTTGTTTATGGTGAGTCCTCATAGGAAAAAAAGATTCCTTTTTTAGTCCTTTTCGTAGTGGAAGGGGGGGAAGTATCCCTAAATGGGGATATAAATTGTTAAAATAATCTACAAAATTATTTGTCTCTGAATGCAGCAAAGCTCGAAATACAACTAAAACACCGGTAGAAGTTAATCAAAATTTAAAATGCATGTAAAGTTGAATTTCGTACTTATTCACACTTGCACTTCAGGTATGGCATTTTGCTCGAGTGGCAGTTTTCTGTAAAATCCTGCGAGGAATATTTTTGAGCAACTTTTTAACTACGAGTACATATCTAACTAGTTTCCATATGTGTAATTTTGTCTCTTTAGTAAAAGAGATCAAACGGTGATAATGCATTAAAAATATTCGACGTCACGTCAATTCGATATCAAAAAATTAGCTGCGGTCTACTACTCTTTGTCGGCAAGAATTGTTTGCTATTGATAATCTTATTTAATAAAATAAATTCACTTACAAGAAGACTTAAATATATGTAATTGCACGCTGCTGCTTTACTCACTCGTTATAAAACCTCAAATTTAAATACCCATATAATATAGACTGGGCAACAAAGACTTGATACGTTGGTGACAATTTTATAATACACACATGTACTCGTAGATATTAAAAAAAAAAAAACACAAAAATCCCAGCCAAATGTCAATACGCATTAACAAAATAGAATTGCATTTGCATTGCAAAATAAACATTAAACACAAGTTTTGCAAATAAACATTTAGACTCTGGCACTCTGGCTGTGCTACAAAAAATAATTAAGAATTAAAAAACAAAAACCTTTGATAGGTTAGGGGCATCAATTAATTATTCAACATTAAAAAAAAATTGGCTGCAGTTTTAAAAATTAATGCATTAAACACAATCGACGCAGTAGACTACCGACTTCAATATGTCAAAAATAGATTTCACACATTTCCATAAGAATGATTTAAAATATTATTTTAAAGTAGCAACTAGAGTTGTCAAAATATATATCAAACTAGCTGACCCGGTCCGCGTTGATGGCCCTAAGCAAACATTAGTGTTGTATATGGCATTGGTGGTACAATATGAAAATTGGATTTTGCCCACGAATAAACTAAATATTGCGCCATCTGCCGGACGAACTTCAAACTACACAGAAACGCTCCTCACGCCCCATAGAGCATGTATATAAAGTTTGGTCGAAATCGGTGCAGTAGTTCTTGAGTTACGGTGCAAAAACACAACAAAAAAACTAAATATTGGGCCATCTGTCGGACGAACTTCAAACTACACAGAAACACTACTCACGCCCTATAGAGCATGTATATGAAGATGGACAAAATCGGTTCAGTAGTTCTGGAGTTACGGTGCAAAAACACAAAATAACTAAAAACTGCGCCATCTGTCGGACGAATCACTATTTCTGAAAGGGGCGTAGCATTTACCGGGGTAGAATATATATAAAAACACGCGCCGGTCTTTTACAAATATTTTGTGGGGTGGAAGGCGAAAATCTGTTGGTGCATTGAAGAGTTCACTCCTAACAAATAAACGTGTTTTTGATTTTTATATATATTATAAGATTATTCGAAACACCAGCTTTTTAATGAAAGCATAATTTTACATAAATTGACAAATCGTAGTTGTTTTGAAAGTATTTAAAAAAAAATTTAATAAGTTCTTGATTTTCTTTGTTTGTTTTTTTTTGTATATCGTCGGCTTAGAATGTAAACCTAATCCTAAATCCACTTTTTTAGTGCTAAATGGCTAAAATATTTATTTTAATTTGAATCTGTACTGTAATGTGCAAGAGCAGTACAGAGCACAGTGGGATGGATGGCTTTATAAACTATAAGGCGTGGCTCTAGATAAATAATCTGCCTTATCATGGTTGGCGTATTACATACACGACTACGACATTTTGGTACTAGATTAAAGAAAAACTGTGGAAGTCTTCTTTAATCTATTACAAAATCATAGTCGTAGTCGAAATACGCCAATCACTATAAGGAGGAAGGTCCATCTATGCTAATGCATGTCACAGCGCCCTCCTTCATCGATATTTGTAGCAGTGAATTGTCGGAGAAGTAAAATAAATAATTAAATGTCTACAGAGCTTAAAGAAATGCGTCTACTCAACACTAGAGGCGCTGCAGCAACGCTATTAAAACTAACAATACGTACAATTTCGGAGCTGTAAAATGAGTTAAGCTTAATAATTTACCATTTGTCCTTCCTAAAGAAGGTAACACGCATACTTATATTATGAAATTAAGAAAAACATGGAACTTCATCAAATTCGTCCACGTCCACCGCCCACCATAAATGCCCATTTCATATTTAAAAAGTTTTATACAAAACTGCATTATTCGATTTTTCAAATTGACTTTTCACAAAATAGGGTTTTTGACATTAAAATCCCACTGTGCAGCGTGCTGCAGTTTTCTTTTAGTTCAGTTGTATTCTACTTAAATTTTGTGCGAGTTCATTGTTATTTTACTGTATTTCGATATTATATCTGTTTCAAAAAGGAAAAAGTGCTTAAGTCTTATTTTAGTGTTTTGCATAAGAGCAGTTTTATACTTTCAAGTCGATTTTCGGAAATTTACTTCTTTTGCAGTTAAATTTGGAAATTCGCTATTCACTTGATTTTTTTTTAAATAAAACATCGTTCTACACACTATATAAAGAATACATTCAATTTGAATAATAGTAAAATATAAGGTAAATTAAGCTATTCCCTTTTAGTGGGAATGGCGTCGTCGACGTCACATCAAGACGACAGTAAATATTGTCACTTGTCTACTCTTTATCGGCAACAATTGGCTCTTATTGAATTAATGGAGCGTGTTAGTAGTAGTCAATTGTTGGCGACAACGACGATACTATCGTGATAGTATCAAACTTGTATGGTTCTCGTATATCGTATTTATTTATACTAAAAATTCAAAACAAAATATTTTTTTTAAACAATACAGAACATTATTTCTCAGTTCAAAACAAAACCGAAATAATTTTATGAAGAATAATTGAAAGCAGTGGAAGAGATTTTAAGTCATTCAGTTATTTTTGTTTAAAAAAAGCAACATTCATATTTATAAATTTTTTGCTTTTAGTGACTAAAAAATATCGATTGTTTTCAAGTACTAATAATCGATTGCAGAATAAAAACATCCAAAAATTAACTATCGACAATTTTCCACCTCTAGCTCAAACATCAAATAGAAGTCTTTAGGGTTTTAATCAACCGGTTACACGAACCGGTTTTTGATAAAAAGAACAGATCTTTTTAAAACAAACCATTTCGAAAGTATTCCATAATACTGGTCCTCTTCGGAAATGCATCACTGCGCTGCATCTGATGCGTCGTGTGTTCTGAAAATCATCAGATGGCAACACTTCAAAAGTGGTGAGTTCTAAAATGCATCACTGTTGTATATGATGCGCAAAGTAACATCAAAAACTAATCACAAAAATTGCTGATGCAATAGATGAGTAAATATTTGATTTGTTATTTATTTGTTTTATTTTGTTAATTTATTGTTTCTTATAATTTTTTTTAATATTATTTTTAATTATACTTTCAACTCATTTTTGCATTCATCCAAGTCAAAAAATATGTTAATTATTAATTTTCCACTTTTAATGTTCTCGCGTTCGAAACTGTAATCAAATGAACTTTTTTGTCTGCGCATCTGCATCAGTTCTTTTGTATCAGCTGCGCAAAGTAATCACACAGGCGCATCAGATGCAGCGTATAGATGCATTTCCGAACAGGCCCATACATAGTCAGTCACCTTATCAGATTCACATATACTTACATTCATACGTACGATTATGTCCATGTATTTATTTGTTTTGTATTAACTAAATGTATTTTTCAACAAAAAATAGGGTTTTAATGTTTAATTTTATTTAAATAGTATCAAATTATATTAAAAAAAAGAAGCTAAAATAAATTTTAATATATGTACATACATATGCATGAAACTTGATTTACAATTATAAACGACTAATACGAGTAATTAAGCATATTTGGCGAAAAGTTTTTCAACGAAAGCAATGTATTCCTTTTTGGCATCTTCTTGGGATTTGCCCTTTTGCTTGTTCCAAAATTCCCACTTGGCCTTGGCTTTCAAATCCAATAGGCCGGGCTTGCTGGTGTTGTTGTCACCAACAGTGGCTTGCTTAAAAAGAGCGTATAACTCTAAAAACTCTTCATCGGTGGGACGCTTGGTCAAGGTTTTGACGCGTTCAGCGGCAGCATTGAATTGCTACAAGAAAATTTTATGAAAAATTAATTTAATTAAGCTTTATCATGGTTTCTTGTTTATAAAATATGACTCACTTCATCCAAGGACATGATGGTGGAAGATTAGAAAAGGTTCTGTTGGTCAATCTGAAATAATAAAAAATAAATAAAAATGCATTGAGTTTATTAATTGCTTTATACGATATATGTACAAACAAATCTTATCAACTTAAAAATTGGACTATAAAAATATTATATGGCTTTATGTATTTTTCTTTTTAAAATTTATGATTCAGTTCAAAAGTACATTAAATTACATTTTGATTGCTTCACTTAGATACAAACATTTTGTACAAATTTATTATTCTGCCTTATCGGGAAAAAATAGCGAGCAGTTTATTCACGTGATATTTTGGATTTTTTTTATACAAATAGCAAATTTTCACGTGAAAAAACTAAAGTGTTCGCTTTTTATTCCTGATAAGGTTCACTATTATATATGACAAGCGAACTTCAGCTGGGCCGTTAATTCAAATCAATAAAGCTTGTTTTTTTTAGAGGGTCGCAACTTTGAGTTGGCATCACTGCTTTATTTGAGCAACCATTTAACAGCTGATAGTTGCTTTTTGTTTAATTTGCTTTGAAATTTCATTATGAATCGCCTTACAGCAGAGCAACGCGTGCAAATTGTTGAAATTTTTAATAAAAATAATTGTTCTATTCGTCAAACTCATCGTGCACTTCTTCCATTTTCCGATGAAGCCCATTTCTGGTTGAATGTGTACGTAAATAAACAGAATTGTCGCATTTGGAGTGAGGAGAATCCACAAGTTTGTGTCAAAACACCATTACATCCACAGAAAATTACTGTTTGGTGCGCTTTATGGGCTGGCGGAGTCATTGGCCCAAGATCGTGTGATTTAACCGCATTGGATTATTTTCTTTGGCGTTATGTTAAGTCACTTGTCTACGTCGATAAATTACAAACAATTGAACACCTGGAAATCAACATTCGAAGAGTTATCGGCGAAATACGGCCGCAAATGCTGCGAAAAGTTGTTGAAAATTTGTATTCCATATTGCGCTTTCTACGCGCCACATGGATACGGACATTTGTCAGGTGTGTCCAGACTGTTAAGGGCGCTGGTATGCTCCAGCTAGGGCTTGATATTTTGAGGTGGACGGCTGTGACATGGTCGTATATATCGATTTAAAATAATTATTTTAGAAAGCAATGAAAAAAATAGATAAAACTATAACTAAATATTTTATCGTAATTTTTTAAATTACTCGAATACATTTCTATTCGTGTTTCGTTCGAATAATAGAATGCATTTTAAGATTTATTCGTTTGTTTCAACAAGAAACAATTAGCAACATTTTGTTCGAATAATTTTAAACTCGATTAATTTGACAACACTAAAGGAAACGTTCGATCGACAACTTGCATTGAAAACAACAATAAAATAATTAAATTTTTTCTTGTTTTCAATATACATACTCGTATATAAGCAATCGATCGAACGTTTTCAGTTGAAATCTAGGGACATGCCGTAAGTTGCAGCTTATGATGCCGCTTGTCGCTCTAGTTGTGTTTTAAACATAAGAATTCCCCTTATGTGTACGAGAGGGGATCAATAAGTCCGTGACGAACTTCCCTCGTAGTTATATAAAATGCAACACTGTTCCCCTCAGGTACCACCTGTTAATATACTACTGTCAAATTTTGAGCAAGTGTTGTCATTTACTTTGCGTTTAACAGCTGTTCAAAACATACAACCTCGTGTATTTTTCTAAAAATGGAAAAAAGTGAATTTCGAGTGCTCATTAAACATTATTTTTTTGTGAAAAAACCTTCAATCAAACCAAGAAAAAGCTAGATGAATACTATGGGGACTCTGCACCATCGATTTCAATGGTAAAAAAGAGTAGTTTACTAACTTTGGTTGTGGTCGGACAAGTACAAAGGACGCTGAACGTTCTTGACGGCCAATTGAGGTCAGTACACCCGAAAATGTCGAAAAAATCCACGATATGGTGTTGGCCGATCGAAGAGTAAAAGTGAGTGAGATTGTTGATGCCATAGGAATTTCATATGACAGTGTGGTTTCGATTTTAAATGCTCAGCTGGGCTTAAGAAAGTTATCTGCAAGATGCGTGCCGCATTGCCTCACAATCGACCGCAAACGCATGTGTAGCTTCCATGGCAAAAATGCATGAATTGGAGTACGAATTGCTCCCTCATTCTCTCTATTCTTCACATTTAGCCCCGAGTTACTATTTCTATTACCAAATTTGTAGCAATGGCTTGCGGAAAGAGATTTGACTACAACAACGAATCATTCCACAAACAAAGGCCTATTTTAAGGACCTTAAAAAAATCTTATTTTTTGGAAGGGATACAAAAACTGGAGAAACGTTGGACTAAGTGTATTGAGTTAAAAGTAGACTATGTTGAAAAATAAGTTTTTGTTTTGCAAAAAAAACATGTGTTTCATTCAAAAAGTCACGGACTTATTGATCCACCCTCGTATATGTGTGTACATTTTTAATTTAAAGTATAAAAAAAGAATATGTAAATCATGGACACAAAAAAAGAAAAAACTTGTTCATTGTTAAAATAAAAATTTATAAATACCACGGCGAGTTTACTAAACTTAAATTGCCAAAATTTAAACATTTTGTTAAAAATGCAAAGAATGCTTTAGTCTTTAAAAATCTCTGGTCACATGTTATTAATTAATATTATTAATATTGATAAAAAAAAATATATGTACATTGTACATACGTAATTACATAATAACTTCATTATTGATAATTATTGTTTTTTTGTAGACCTAAAGTTAAGTTAATTAAGTATAAAACGTAATAAATATCTTTACATCTCTTATGGACTTTTGTTTTATATAAACAAATAAACTCCATAAAGATTTTCTTAATATTCGTATGTTTTTAGATCATTTATTTTTTTCTATAATTTTCAGTTTTTGCAAGTTATTAGTAGTTGGTCTATTATAGTTTGCCTCATTTCAATCATTATACCGACTTTCTCTACAAAAATATACATATATACATATATATATATATATATATATATACATTTTTGTATTGTTTAAATTATAGACATAGAAAAAAGTAAAATAACAAAAAAAAACACAATTCATAATTTGCTCAAGTTGCTTGTTGAGGTTTAAATAAAAACAATTGCAAGACAATATTAACGTTGCTACAAACTTAATTGCACTTTTTGACTTACATGTATGCATGAATACACTTTACACTTAGAGAAATTTGTTTAATGTTAAGTTTTGTGCTAAAAATGTATGCTGTGTAAATGATTTTAAATCTTCAGCCTTATTCCAGTTGTCGACATCGACATCACTTCAACACAATACCAAAAAAAAATTGGTGTTTGCTTACTCGCTATCGAGAAAAATTTTTGTGCTACTGGAAATCTATTTCCGTTCCCTAAGGTCTGGAAAATAGCATAAACCTGCAACAGGAGTTAGTTGTTTTCGACAATGGGTACACAAGCCCCATATTTTTTGGTATTTAGTTAAAGTGACGTCGATGTCGACAACTGAGATACGGGTGATTATTAGAGATGAGCAATACTGTGATTTCTTAAATCTAAATCGCTGTTCTTTTAAACTGTACTGTGATCACAGGTTAGCAGTATTTTTAACCGACTTCAAAAAAAAGGTGGAGGTTAACAATTCGTTTTTATTTTTCTTTTAGGTGTGTTACTTCATAACTCGGTACATTTTAGACCGATTGTAAAAATTTTTTTGTTGTCTGAGAGGACACGCCCACAATTTTTTATATATAATTTTATGATATTCTACTTATTTTATTGCTGCGAAACCTTTAAAACATCTTTGGTTCTTGGAATTACACAATTTAAAGGTTAAAAAAATGGGCGGAGTTACGCCCATTAAAATTTATTATAATATTTCATGCGGTTCTACTCAACCGATTTTTACGAAACTTACCACAAATTGAGCTCTAAAATAGACAAAATCTTTTATATAAAAAATGGGCGGAGTCACGCCCATTAAAATTTAGTTTTATATATCACGTACTTCTTCTTATCTTCTTCTATCAGATCTTTGCATAGAAGTCGGTTTTTTTTGGAAGAAAGAATAGAGTGTAAACCTGCTAAATCCACTTTTTATAACATATCGTCGGCTTAGAGTGTAAACCTGCTAACTCACTTCAACGAAATTTTACAGGAGAGACAAAATACTGTGAACATTTTCTATACATAGCTTAAGAAATTAGCCTAATACATTAAGTTTTTTTGACATGTAGAGTTTAAAATTAAAACAAATATTTTAGCCAGTCGATGCAGCGTCTCTTTCTCTTTCAAACGACATATTTAATAAAAAGTGGATTTAGCAGGTTTACACTCTAAGCCGACGATATGACATTTTAATGCAGTTCGAAAGAGAAAGAGACGCCTCATCGCTTGCTAAAACATTTATTTTAATTTAAAGTTCTATATGTCGAAGAAACTTAACAGTATTTTGTCTCTCCTGTAAGATTCCCTAGAAGTGAGTTAGCAGGTTTACACTCTAAGCCGACGGTATATATGTTCCTTTAACTCCCACTGGATCGTAGGACATAGCCTATATAATATATAGTTTTGGCATTTTTTTTCGTTTATGGGATTTTTGGTTTTTGGCTTTTTTTAGTTTTGTTTTTTTAGTTTTGGCGTTTTTTTTTTTTGATTTGGTGATTTATTTTAGTTTTGGTGATTTTTTTACTTATGGCGCTTTTTTTTTCTGTTTTTGGCGTTTTTTAAGTTTTGGCGATTATTCGGTTTTTGGCTATTTATTTTAGTTTTAGATATATTTTTTTTATTTTAGCGCATTTTTCCGTTTTGTCGATTTGTTCGGTTTTTGGCGATTTTTTTGTTTTAGCGTCTTTGAAAATTTCAACAGTTTGCTTCTTACAGTTTCCAAGATACAGCAAGTTCTCAAAATTATATAGACAAAGTTACATTAACTGATAGAATACCCTTTAATTTGTTTTTTTTCTTAATTTTAGTGTTAATTGTTGTAGTCAGGGCTGTCAGATATGGCGATTTCTCGCCAATCGTGGCGATTCTTAAACTTGTTTGGCGTCCAAATCTGCTAGAAATTAAAACAATTTGATTTTGATGATTTTTCTTATATTAATTAAGATAATTAATGCGTTTTGAAATTGGATGAGAAAAATTTACAAGAAATAATTTTTAGCGATTTGATTTCTCCTTTTGGCGATTTTCTGCTGAATTTTTATACGATTATTTTTTAAAAATTTATATTAAAAAAAGTGTTATCTATATAAAAACATATTTATTATCAAATATATATATTTCGAAAAACTACATAAAACTGATTTTGGCGACTTTAGCGATTTCTAAAATCAATTTCGCGAAATAGGTCGAAAAAAAAATCTGACAAGCCTGGGGGCAAATCACGGCATTCGATACGACTGGTAATTTAACAATATTTCTATATAAACTCTATTGAAATATTTTTAAATTACGATTCGTATCGAATGCCGTGATTTGCCCTCTGGTTGTAGTCTGTATAAAAAAATACACTAATGGCCTATTTCCCACCTGCTAAAGAAAACGTTCGACTTAAAATTTATATTGAATACAAAAACTAATTTTCATATTTTATTGTTGTTTTCAATATAAATTTTAAGTCGAACGTTTTCTTTCATTTTCATATTTTATTGTTGTTTTCGATATAAATTTTAAGTCGAACGTTTTCTTTCGCAGGTGGGAAATAGGCCATAACTTTGCAAATTCAAAGTGTATATATGTATGTATATAATTGTGTGTGTATGTACGTATGTATATTAACAAGGATTTTAAAATTTAGGGTTGCTCGTTTTGGAACATCTTTTAAGTTTTAACTGTCATATATTTGTTGTTGTAGAGGCCAAAATTCTACATATTCTGTCAAAATGTCAGGTCCGTAGCTCTTACGGTTCTCGAGAAAACAGCCTGTGGATAACAGTCAGACAAACGGACAGCATAGCGAAAACAATAAGGTTCCTTTTCACCTTTCGTGTACGGAACCCTAAAAAATTAAACTTCTTGATATTCTTTTTAAATTACAAACTGATTTAAAATTTTCTATGCACAAGATAGGTAGATATCAATATATAAATACTTAATGAATTATTATATATATATATCTATTAATTAAGATCAAAAAATAAATTCCAAATTCATGAAATCTATTTTTAAAATTTCAATTTGCATAATAATATTAAATACCAATTCCGGAAATTCTCAACTTCATTTAAATAAAATATTAATTTTATTATTAACAAAAAAAAAGCTTAATTTTTCATTGAACTGGTTATTATTCATTACATATTTGTAAGTTGTCTGATTTTACAATGATTTTTTGGTAGTTTTTAACCGGCTTCAAAAAAGAAGGCTTTCATTCCAATTCGTTTGTATTTATAATTATTTTTTTTAATGCTTGTTACTTACTAACTCTGACGTTTATTTGTTAAATGATTTCAATAATTCTTTTTTGTTTTTGTTTAAGAGGATATACACAGAAAAAAAAACTCATTTTCCAATTCAAATACAAAATTCTCTGTATCAAGTATTAATTTGCTCAATTTAGGGTCGTCCCACAAGGAAATTTGTAAATTCAAATGCAAAAATTCGTAATAATTTTTTTGGAAAAATAAAACAACTTTTTTCAATCAACAAATTCTGTGGTTCTTATGAATAACAGCATATGTGCAATTTTTCTCACTTCGAGTATATGATTTCAAATTGTTATATTTCAAATGCTTTCTAAAAAGGCCTAAATTTTTTGAAAAAATATGGGCCAATATTATTTTGTTCTCAAACAATAACACAACTTTTTTACCTTTTTGCAAGTGAATTTTTTTTAAAATGAACTTTTTTTGGCTTCCCTGCAAAATTTGATTTTTGGACATGAAAACAATAGAATTGTTTCATTAAACCAAATTTTTTACTGAAATTAAAAAGCAAATAAAACAAACAAAACTTATTTATTTTTTTGCAATTTCTGTTATTTATTTAGACAACACTTTCTCTGAGTGTAATTCAAACAATACGATCTAATTTCATATAATTATCGTTTGTTGCCAGATTAAAGGGGAAATAAATACGTTTCCATATCATCGTAGTATAACAAAACAGAAGAAAAACAAAATCACATTAATTGCATTTTGTTTTTGCATTAAACTATTGCTCAATTTTTAATAGAGTTCATAATATGCAATTAAATTTTTTTATTTTATTTTATTGTATGGCCAACAGAGCCAAGATTTTAAACTTACTTAAAACTCTAAAATATGCCCTTATAAGATCGCGCTTTTTAAAGTTTTAAATATGAGCTTAAAATACATATACTCCTCTTGTGGGATATATTCCCTAAACAGGAAATGAAAATAAAATAAATGCTTAAGAGATTGAATCATAAAATAAAGTAACTTTTTATTATCTACTTTTATTAGCTCATAAAAACTTTAGTTGCATTGACTTATTAAAAATTTTAAATAGAGGCTAAAACACTATTCTGCAAACATTCCGTTGGACGAATTTCTAGTAAAAACTCCAAGTAGATGGAAACTGACACCAAACTAGGCAATTCAATTTGACTTAGGATAATGTAAATTGACACTACTTGGGGCAATGGTTCCCGAATGGGAGCTGCGCACTTCTGGGAACCTGTGGTTGCTTTCCAAGGGGTCCGCAAGAATCGTCCGAAAACCATTGTTTTGAAAATTAATTTTATGGATGACAACTGACAGCTGTTAATTTCAGTTGCTAAAATGCAATAATAGTTGTGTTCGTGCACGCAAAAGTTTTTTGAAATTTTTACTGAAAATTACTGCATTTTACTAAATTGCATTCGTTTACCCAAAATACTGTAAATAAGAACACAAATTGAAAGATTCTACGATGCAAGACCATTTGCACAAGATTATGAATTGGGCTATTGTATCGAGTGCCAATAAGAAAAAGATTTGAATAGTCAAAAGTTTATATATTTTTCAACACTACGTGTAGTTGAAGTCAACTGTGTCCTTAATCATACTATTTACTATTTTTCCGTTCGAGTACTTTTTTCGGCAGCAGCACATTTTGAGAGTAAATTTTAGAATTTTCGCCAGCAATTACTCATTTATTGTACTTTACTGCAAAAGTAAACCAACGAATATATGTATTTCAAGTTTGGACTTACATATTTTCATTAAAACCAGTGGTGCTAACTTTTTATACAAAAACGCACTACAAAGCACTAAAGCTTAAAGCTTGAATTAGACGTGACATAGTCATAACACCATAGCCATAACCAAACCAAAATTCAATTGATTTCTATGGTGAGAGTGAGAGAGACTCGCCATAACTCTCACCATAGAAACCAATTGCATTTTGGTTTGGTTATGGCTATGTCACGTCTAATTCAAGCTTTAATTAGACGTGACATAACCATAACCAAACAAAACCTAGGGCAACACTGTATTTGATTAAAGGTGACTCGCCATAACGTCATAGCCATTATCATAGAAACCAATTGAATTTTGGTTTGGTTATGGCTATGGCATGTCTAATTTAAGCTTAAATACAATAAGTATATTTGTATGTGCATATGTATGTACTCGTATATTTACAGGATATAGATTTCAATTTAAATTTCAGTTGTGCTCTTTGGGGACAATTTGTTATTCTGTTTTTATTGTTTCCGCAGACAAGCTAATCGCTTCGCGAGTTGTGTTGTGTTGTTAAAAAAAATATGAAGTTTGACAGTTGAGACGAAATCAGCTGACAATCACAGATGTATGTGTTCTCATGTATTTATGTGTTTAAATTTAGAGTTAAAAAAGAGCACTTTTTATGAAGCTGCCAGACTATCATTAATTAGTATTAAGTGGAGTTGCAAAATGTACTAAAATTAAAAAAGCACCAATTCAATGCCTTTTTTTTAAAAGCACCAAGTTGAAAAAAGTGCACACTGCTTATAACTCAAAAAGCACTAAATCTAGTGCGAATGGCGCTAAATTGGCAGCACTGATTACAACACACAAAACGCTTTCGAAATATGTACGAGATTTCCAATATAACCTAAAAATGCAAAACAGTAGGACCTGACTTGATGCTCTATAATATGACCCAGGAATAAACCTCTCCTGATTATTCACTGCATTACTACCAAACTATTTTATTTTTTAATCATTTGTTTTAAATTAAATTTTTATCAGCCACGATTAGTGACATATTGATGAAAAAAATTTCCTATAGCGAGTATTTTGAAATAAAAAATTTCCTAAATTTCTTAGTTTGCAATATGTGAGCGTCTAATAAAAGTCTGGTTGACATACCTAGTAATTTGTCGTAAATTTTCCTAGTTAGCTTAAAGAAAATGGAACCGGCTTGACTTATAGCACTTGCTGTGTCTTAAGCACCCCATACACGATTCAATTCAATTTTCAATTGAGTCGGTTGTTGCCAAAATCAAAGCGTGTATGGCTCTGTCAATTGATTAGTTTGGCAGTTGTCGAGTTGGCTGAAGAAAAATCAAAAGATTTAGATTTTTCATGTTGACTAGTAAATCTTTCAATTCGATTGTGCTGTGTATGTTCGAGTCTCTTGATTAGCTGTCAAAATTTATGTTTGTAGCTTTATTTTGTAAAGAAAAAGTTATGTATTTTTAAAATTGTATTTAATTTCATTGAATTTTAAATAAAAAATATAAAAATTAATGAATGAATGCAAGAGAAGTTTTAATTTTTTAAATTTGTAATTGTGTAAAATATATGAATTTGACAGTTGAATGAAAATCTTTCACTTCAGTTTAAGAAGTGTGTGGCCAAGAATCAATACAATTGAAAGACTCAATTGACAATTGAATTGAAACGTGTATGCGGTGCTTTAGACCTGCCACTTTTGCATCATGACAGTGTCTCAAGAGAATATAAATTCACACTTACACTGTGATAAGCTTCATGTACTTACTTTTCCAGTGCTCTGCTTTATAACAGGTAATCAGTTTTAAATTTCACAATTTTTTAATCATCTATATGATTAGCAAAATTTGTATCGTCCACTATCTACAATATTTTGATGGAAAATTTTGGTACAAGGAGGGAGTATTTGCATTTTTAACAATATTTTTTTTTAATAAAAGAAAATATAAAGTCAAGGCAAGACATACACGATGTTTTGTTTTAAATTTTCCTTATATTTTATATTCATTCACTGCTCTTTTATGTACTTTTAAATAAAAAATATACCATACATACATACATACATATTTCCAAAATATTTCTATTGTAAGTTTCGAAAAGCCTTAGCATGATAACAAAACGTTAAAACAACGCAATAGACACACGTATGCTCAGCCAATCACACCATAATATTGCAAAAAAAAAATCCGCACGTACAAACATAAATAATTAATTTAATTGTTTTAAAAAAATCCATAATTTGCACAGTTAAAAAAATCAACACAGCTTTCAGCAAATCAAATATTTAACTCCCTATTGTTGGCTTGATTTCAAACTTCATAACTTGGGATTTTTTCATGCTTTTACAAACAAATTTCAAAACTTTAGAATTGTGGAATTTTATTAAATCACTTTTCACCGGTAATTTTCCAAAACACTTATTCCAAACAAAACGTACAAAAAGCGGCAGTTATTTATTTCTTCACTTACTTGTCTTGATAACAGCAAAAAACGTTCTGAATTCAAATCATCAATCTCCTTATAAATATAATGAATTACATTTTATAATTTTTTTTACTCACACTGTTCGTATTGACTGTTGTCAAAAACTTATTTAATCTAGTGCTTGAATACACCACACACACGTTTAATAATTAAGTTCGTACGATCTTGGGTACGCGCGATCACTACACTCATATGTATATTTTCAAAGAAAACGAAAGCTTATATTATTTTAAGCTTTGTGTTATTTAAAGCTTTAACGTTGCGATACGATAAGATTTTATAAGTAGCATAATAAAAATTAGGGAGGTAACGAATACCAGTTTAGCGAATGCGAAAACGAATAATACATTTAATTTTTGCTGAAGCGAATGCAAATATTACAATACGTTAAAAAAATCACATGAAAATAAATTTATCTAAGAACATGAAGTTGTGTTGTATACATAGATCTACTTGAGTCTTGAATTCAGCAAATATTTATTAATTTATTAGAAATAAAAATTGTTCAACTGAAAGATATCTATATGAAATCATATTAAAATAAGTATAGATAATAATTAAAAATAAATTTACAAAATCTTAGGCAATCAACCCATTCGTACTAAGTTCAACATTTCCTGTAAAATGCTACCAGAAGTAGTACTCTGTTCATCTTGGGAAAAACATATGAAATATATCTTCAACATTTTAAGTTTTCATGCGAAATAATATGAGTGGCAATTGTTTCGCAAAAAATTTACAACAAAAAAGGATTAGTTAATCAGGGCTATCATGAATAAAATTCCGCGTGAAATTTCTCCCTTTTCCAATTAGAATTTTTTGTTTTCCCTATTATTTGCTATTAGTTGGAATTTTTCCCTGGGAAAAATTTCACGTGGACTTTTATTCACGATAGCCCTGAATATTTTTGCATTTAAAATTTTTTGAACGAAGTAATGATGATTAATTAATTAATGATTTTTCAAAAGTTTTAACAGACTAGTCTTAAGTAGAAAATATTTTCGCGCAACTCAAACACTGCCTTTTCTTTTTCAAAAATATTTCCAATATTTTTGTCTTTAGTATTCGCATACATTTTAGCGAATGCAAATAGCAAAAGTAAGCGAATTATTTGCGAATGCGAAAGCGAACATTCGTTACTCCCTAATAAAAATAAAAAAACTGTTCATTGAAAAGTTGGACCAAACACAAAGAACGCTGATGATGAAGAGTCATACATTCTTCTTTTGTTTCGTTGGAGTTAAAAAAAAAATTAGCATTTGCCCCTCTGTTAAAAATTGTTCTCACCAAACGATTCACAGAAAAATTTATGTACATACATATTTTATCTTAAATGAATTTTTATATTGACTGGCCTTAACTTTTTTATATTTTTTTATTTTTTTTTATTTTTTTTACATATACATATTTATTTATTGTATCTTTTTTCTATACGTTAAATTAATTTAATTTAATAAATTGTACTGCCACAAAACACTTTAAAAATGTATTCAATCATTGATATTTAGGAGCATATTTGTGGTAGACTTCAACGTATTTGGCCTTGGCATCTTCAGTGCTGGTGCCTGTCTTTTCCTTCCAAGCATTCCACATGGCCTTTCTAATGGGATCTTCAGGTTCGTCGGTGTTGCAATCGCCAACGGTGGCTTGTTTGTAATAACCATAGAATTCCAAGAAGTCTTCTTGCGTGGGCTTGTTCTTAAAGCTTTTGGCTTTTTCAACGATTTCTTCAAACTGCAATGATCGATATAAATTTGTTAATGAAATTTTTTAAAAAGGTTTTGCGTTAAAGAGTGCACTTACAGTGAGCATATTGACGTGTTGTGGCCTTCGTTATTATTTCCAAATAAATAATAACTTTCCAATAATTTCAAGGTTTTTATATACTCGTAAATCGCTTAGTATAATTTTGCAAAAAATATACCCATAAATATGTGCATATATACAATATTTGGCAAATCTTATCAGCTGCACTTCGATATCTATGTATAGTATATTGTGTTTAGATGGTTGCTGATAAATTAAGGTAGGGTCTCGGCGTCAGTTACCTTTGGATTATTTTCCAGCTACTTTCGCTATGCAATAAAAAATATTACCCCATTCTATTGAATACTGACTCAGGCTCTGATCGAAGTTAGTCATTTAAATACATTATCTTGAATTTGTTATAATCTTTAAAAATGGATTGATTTTAGTTAATTTTTAATTATTATTCGAACTTCATTTGTTTCTATATTTATGATTTGAAAGGGCTAAAGTTCTTATCGCTTTGTAAGCCAAATCACATGTTTGTTCTAAATATTCCGACTAACAACACATAGTTGAACGGAACAACTAGCCGTTTTCGAAGGCACCTAAACCTTCATCATCAGCGTTCTTTTGTGTTTGGTCCACTGTGTGTGGTGTCAGCTGATGTACATTTCTGCCTTATATACGAAACTTTATTGCAAATGGAATATGTGAATTGTTTTGATTCATCGTATTTCAATTTGCTGAAAGCATTTTGTAATGAAATCTCAATTTTACCAGCTCTAAATTTACAACAGTCTTGTCATTGTTGTTTCTTCTTTAATTTATTTTACGCTACATGTCACCTGTGGGTTGTCTCGACTTCTGTTGTTATACTCATACTTGGACAACAGTTCTACCTAATCTACCTAATATTTATTTGAATGCATTACTTTCAAGCTAAAAGTTACTTGAGCAATTTACCAATCTGATTTTCTTCACATTGTTTTACACATAATTCTTATAAGATCGTGTCATTCAGGCAGAATTTAGTAACAGATTTGAAAAAAAAAAATAATAAATTTTTAAGATACGCTATTTTATAAAGATTCAACGAGTAAGAACTTTTGGGTGCTATCGAAGCCGATTGATTATACAGTGAAACTTTTTCGAAAATAAAGCAGTTATAATTTTGAATTTGGCTTGAATTTCTATCCACATAGAAAACGACCAAAAACTTACAAATAAATTTATTCCAAATGCGCTTGACGATGTATTTCGTGCATATTCAGAATTTAATTTAAGGTATATCATACGTTCGAAATTTATATAAAATAGTACGAGTGGCATTTGCGTGTATTCCGCATATTCCTTTTTTGTATTTTTTCTTTTGTGTTTTACAATGTTGTTCAATGCATCATTTTAGTTTCGCTTAACTTCGTCATTTTCAAGTCTTTTATGAGCTCTGAAAATATTTTCTAATTGAAGAGTCGCTGTAAAATCGACTATAATTTTGTCACGCACAGGCATCAACATTCAAAATATAATAAATATTATTCTTATAGTAAGATGCTCCTGACTACAATAATTCGCAACAATAAATCTTAAGGACGTATTGAATTAAACAACTTTAAATTTTAAACAATCACATATTTTAAAATAAATATAACAAAAATTAAAAATTTGTTTTTATATTTATTAAGCTTTGAGATCTTATTTTTTATAAAAAGAATTAACAAATTTTATTTTGATTCCAATATTACGTTGCCACAATGAATAATTTCCTGAAGAAGAAAACGAAAAGATCGAATAAATTTAACCAAATATCTAAAAAATTAAAAATTTTAAGATCCCCCGATATATCTAGAAAAGATGTGATATATTCTAAACGGCTGGACCGATTTTCTTCAAGCATAGTTAAGACCCTTTTCGATCAAGTCATCTTTCAAACAGAAAAAACTAAATCAAAATTCTGTCCAGCCGTTTGGTCTGTACGTGGACACGGACAGGCACACAGATACACAGAGACACAGATGCACAGTTATGCATTTATTGTTTTAATTGAAATATAAATATGTTGTTAGTTTAATTTCTTACAATAGTCATATTTTACAGTTTTCTAGGAGAGCGCTTTTAAACATTCAATTAGGTTTTCAGAAATTTATTTATTTTGCAGTTAAATCGAGAAATCCGTGTCTACATCATCATTCTAAACACTATAACTATTAATTCAATGTAAAATATACCACAGTATAATATAAATTAAGCTATTATAATAGTCCATATGACACTAAAGTCCAAAAAAATATAAGCAGGAAACCATTGCGCTATAACTGCTAAAAAATCACACAAAATAATTGATATTTGGACCTGAGGTACTTTTGAATATGAAGATTATAGGGCAGCCATTAACTCAAAATTATCTCATATCGACTTAAGCGTTTTTACCTTTTGGCCAATAATGCAAACATAACGAGTAAATAAATATTTTCTATAAAAGATGGGAAAAATCAAGTTAAATTTTCTTAACATTTCGCTCGATGTCACCAGAAATAGTTCGATCGACTTGTATTGCAAATAACAACAGATTTTCTAATGTTATTGTTGTTTGCAATACAACTTGTCGATCGAACGAATTCTTGTGACATCGTGGGACGTAAAATCAAATTTGATTAATTTTATTTATTAAAAAAAGCTAATATAAATTCAATAGCAGTCGTTAAGGAGCTCTGTGCCTCGTTTCTGTAAGGAATGTGAGAACTTTTCGAGTCGAAAAAATTTTTATCATCCTGTGAAACACAGGGTGAGTAAGAAAAAAACTGTATTTGTTGATATATTTTGTAAGTTTATATAAGTTTTTATGTGAGTAACCCTGTGTAAAATAGGACAACCAATATAATTATTTAATTTTTCTCGATGCGAGAACTTCTCACAAGTTACAGAAATGGGGTACTGGGTCGAAGAACATCATTTCGCGTCATCGTAATTATTTCTTAAGTGCAATCAGGTCTGTTGTTTGCCCTTCGAGAGTTTTTCGTCTCGCTCGCACTGGTTGACTGATCTGCCACGGATAACCGTATAATCTTGCGGTTTTTTGTCAGTCAGTCCCGAAACTTTTTTTTTTAAATAGTGTTAATAACATCTTGGCATATGGTCTAGTTACCCCGCCCATATTCGTGCAACACCATACTATGCAAATTTACTTTGTTTCAATAAATAAATATATAAAATAAATAAATAAATTATATAAAAAAGTGTAGTAGGTACATATAATTTTGCTTTTAATCGCCAATACTTTTCAAAAGTATTCATTTAGTTTGCCTAAACTTATGCTTTAAAAATTTGCTTCGGATTGTGGCATTGCCACAACTGCCGCTATCAACGGTTTTGTTTGTTGAGTTTTCATTATCATAACACGTATGTGTGAGTTGTCCGGTGTAAGAGTGTGCGGAGGCAATTTGTCGTTTATGTCCAAAACAGCCACAACTTCAAAATCAATTTTTAAAGGAACTCCGGGTAAAATGCTGGGAAGCTGCAAGATGAAAAATAAAAAAAAGTAAATTTAAACAATATTACTACGACTTTGAATGAATGGATCGAACTAAAAATAATAATAATTAAAAATTTTAAGAACCGCGAATAAAGCTATGTGACAAATCTTTAAATATATAGTAAACGTTTAGCATAGTTCAAAAGTAAATAATGTAGACTTAAAAAATAGTAACACTCCAACGAAATAGACTGTCTTTTCAATTAATTTTAAAACATTTTTAGATTTAATTGAACTGTATTGCATTTTAATCAGAAATAATTTCTTGATCGGGCTTAAGTTCAGTAATTTCAATTCTTATTGAATGAAATATTTTTATTAATTAATGTGGGTTTTTAAAGAAGAGAAGAAAAATTAAACTAGACTTTTTTAGCTGGGGGCAACACCGATAGATAGACACGGGTGCTGATGAAGTGCGTGGCTGCTCAGAAAAATATCGGTATTTCCCTCAGCTAATAAAGTCTAGTTTAATTTTTTCTCTTCTTTAAAAACTCACATTAATTAATAAAAATATTTCATTCAACAAGAATTGATTGAAATTACTGATTTTAAGCCCGAATAAGAAATTATTTTTAACCCCCGACAAAAAAAGGGGTGTTATAAGTTTGTAGTGTGTGTCTGTGTATCTGTGTATCTGTGTGTTTGTGTATCTGTGTGTCTGTGTGTTCTGTTTGATCGAGAGGGTTCTTAGCTATGTTTGAAGAAAATCGGTCCAGCCACTCAGAAGATATGACATCTTTTATAGATATATCGGGGGTTTTTAAAATTTTTAATTTTTGTTATTTATTAATTCTAAAACATCATACACAGACCTCTTTGTTTGGAAGAATTCCATGAAATTACACATAAAAATGATTTGAACATGTTCTTATCTCTCTTATTTTTCTCACAATTGTCCTATCCAAGTTATTATAGGTTTCATAATCAATAAAAATTTATTTTATATTTTTGTCACTTGACAGTTTTAACTTGATTTTAACTGAGCAATGTTGTCGGCTTCACGAACATTATATGCCTTGCCTTATATTTTAGGTTTTATATTAATGGCTCGGTTATGGATGAAAACCGAACTTTAGTTGCGTTGCCAAAATGTTATTTCGCCTGACAACTAACAATAACATTGGCAACCACAAATTTTTAGTTGCTACATATTATTAATTAAATTATTATAATTATTATTAATTAAATTTAAAAAAAAATCCTTTTAAAAATTATTGTTAGCAACAACTTTTAAACTTTTACTCACACTATAGAGAGTTCTAAAGAGTTTTAATTCAACGAAAAATAGTTTCACTGTACTAATCGTCTTATAAGTAAATTTTTAAATACTTTTACTTAAAAAATTATGTTTTTAACCAGTTGTATTATTTTTTTTTTAAACTTTGTCAACAAAGTTTTTCAGATTCCAATCTATCATAATCGTATTTACGACAACTTTTTTCCGACTGTAGACAGTGTACATACATAATAATTTCAGTTGCGTTGCCAGTTGACACGACAACTTCAGTTCGATCGTCATCCATAATCGAGCCATACATTTATATTCCTATAGAAATTGATAATATATACATATGTACCATCTTACAGTAAATGCATATGGGCATTTCCACAGGAATGTCAACTTTTTGTAGCGTGCGACACCAAGCAAATATGTATGCTTGTTTTTTCAAAGAAAACGAAACTTTTTTTTTACTTCTTTATATATTTCTGTAGGCCGTCAGCAGCTCTACGTTAAGAAAAATCGAGTCACTTTATTTCAGTAATACAGGGTTAATTGCTTGCTGTTGCACGCGACAAAAAAGTGGAATTTCTCGGAGAAATGCCCATATTTATATGCACATACATACAAAAAAAGAATACTTCTCGATATAAAATTAAATAAATTAAACAATTAATTGTATCAATTAAAATGTTTAGCTAATCAAATTTGTAAACAATCAATTAGATTTTTAAACAAAAGTTTAATGGCCTGTTTCACAATAACGAAACGAAACTTTCGACTTAAAATTTACATTGAAAACAACAATAAAATATGAAAATTTGTTTTGTTTTCAATATAAATTTTCAGTGGAAAGTTTCGATTCGTTATTGTGAAACAGGCCATAATTAACTTACAGGCAGATTTTGTAAAAAATTTCTTTTCTAAACGTTTAAATTTGTATGAAAAAAAAACGAAAACTTTTTTCAAAAAATATTTTTTTCATACAAATTTCAAAACGAAAAAATCGTTTGTACATATTTACAAAATCTACCCTTTAATTAAATTTTTAATTGATTATTTTTATTTTTTTCAATTAAAGGTGTTAATATGATGACAATGTATGTATGTGTAGTATATCTGTGATTCTTCTGAAAATTAATACTTTTTTTTTAATTATTTTTACCTTTGCCAATGATTTTTGCATGGTATAATGCCTTCGATCTGCATGTAATAGAACCATTAAATTCGACGCCATTTTATATGTTGATAGATTTTGTATTGTCAGATACAAACTAAAAACCGGACCCAGTCCACAAACTTCAGCAGACAGTTTGATGGGAGCATGAGTTATATCTCCCGATATCGTGCGCTCCGAAGAATTTAAAGCATCAACAGTGGCTCTAGCGGCTGTATGCCTTAGACGCCATAATTCCACTTGAAAACTGCCATAGGTGCCTAGAAAAGCATAACAAAAAAAAAAACTTATAATAATAAAACATTCACTAAGGTTGATTTTAATATACAAACTTTTAGCATTTTGTTTTTCTCTAGCCACTTGTTCCACAAATATAGAACTCTTCTTGGGCTTTTCCAAAACAGAATTTTGCACCATTTCGGATACTGAAGGCATACCGCGTCCCGATAGTTTCTGATTCGGCTCAAAAGTTGCGGTTCTCTTTAAGATTTTTATCACCAAATCACTTTGGATTGTTGTAAGACAGAGAACATGTTCTTCTAATCCCAAATAGCCAAATATCATTGAACTAACTGTGCCACAAATTTCAAACTCATCGACCAAATATTTTTGCATATAAAATTGTACCAAACCACCTTCTAAAGCCACACATATCAGCGTCAAACCCAAATGTGTTAGATTCACCATGGTCATACAAATGGCTTGACTTTCCAAACGCACCACATACAGCTGTTTGCCTTTCTTCGAATAGCATAATAACTTTTTATCCATAGACGACACCACTATGGTCTGATCAATAGGCAGCAGCACTAGTCCAGTTAAAGGGCAGGATAGTTTGAATATCTCCTGACCTTCGCCTGCTGACTTACGCAAAAGATACACCGATCCATAGCGCGTGGCTAAAGCAATGCAGAAATCTGTTTCGAAGCAGCCATTAATAGCTAACATAGTTGGAGTTATGTCGGGACAGGCCTTGACACGATATAACAATCCAAAACTTTGAGGTTCTAGTATTAAAATTTCGCCATTATCGGTGGCTATAACCAAGTGGGAGGGAGGTTGCGCCACTCCGCTCGAAACACGCGCAAGACATTTTAGGGCAACCGCTGCTGGATAACGCTTTAAGTTATTTTCTCCTTGCTCACGTATGAAAGCCTAGAGGTAAATGTATATTATATGTATGTATATGATTTGGATTTATGGTGGCAAAAAAATAATAGAAACAAGCAGTTTGTTTTTTTTTTTTAATTTTATAGGAGAGAAAAAACACTAAACAAATTTATTAAAGTTTCTTTATTTTCAATTCTAATTCGAATGATCGTTATAATAAAGGTTTTAAAATTTTTAGGGGCATATATTTATATTTCCAATAATTAATTAAAAATACGATTTTGAAGTATTTGTTAGTTACGTGATTTTCAATTCCAGCTAGAGATGGGCGCGTGTCGAATTTTTCCAACACGACACGAACACGAATACCAAGACGCTTAACACGTACGAAACACGCACACGAAAAATTTTGTCAAACAATACTGCATAACACGCACGAAATATTATTGGTATGGTATTTGAAAATCAAAATTTAATTGATTTTTTTAAGAGTCGCTTTTCAAAATATGGCACCAAGTAGGCACTGCCAGCTGATACTATCTGCCACCACAGCTGATACTATTGGTTTACGTACAGAACTTTAAGCTTCAGAGGCCCATATAATATCAACAAATATGCTGGTGTTGTTTGTTTAACGATACAAAATATTAAATTTTTTCTCTACTGCAAACTCATTCATACATATTTTATATCTAAAATCGTTTCGTATTTTTCGTGTCAATTTTGCTCAACACGAAACGAACCGAATACGCACGAAATCAGATCTTTTATCACGAACACTTCGTGTTGAGTCGTGCGTGTTTATGTCACGAAAAAAACCACTACACGCTCCCATCTCTAATTCCAGCTGACGATATGCAACTTAAATATTTTTCTAAATTAAAATATTGCTTTATATTATAAAAGCTTTGAAACGCGGCTCCGCTTGCGTTCATCTGTTAAAAAAATACTTAAGAACCTGCTTAAAACTAATTTAACAATCAAACCCGAAAAGAAAATTATCTTAACCAGCCCGAAAATGTGCTTTTCGGAAAAAATCCATGCCGAATATAAAAAACCGCTTCCGAACCGGATAAAAAATATCTTATATTTGACGCTGGTAATGTAGCTTTCCAGTTTCGAAAGAATTTTTAAAATCGGTTTGGCGGTTTGGGCGTGAAAGCGTAACAAACAAACAAACTAACTTTCACATTTATGAACTAATAGCTTAACCCGGTGTGCTTCGCTACCCTTCCCCTCCCCGCAAAAAAAAATATATATACATATGTATATATGTATATATGGCATTGGTGGTGCAATATGATAATTGGATTTTGCCACGCCCCTCCGCCCACAGACCGAAAATAAAAAATCAGACTTCACATTTTTACCCGCCTGAATATTCTGAAGATTCCACACATCCTGTTTTATATATATAGATTAGTGAGGATAATGTTACAAATAAATACATCAACTTACATCTCTATCTTGCGGTAAAAGATTAAGCAAATGTTGCGATTTCCTTGTTAGTTTAGGCCGCTCTAAACCCTTGAGACGGTCTACGAGACCACTTTGATCTTCGGCCCTTACAATATTTAACTTGCGCCATATCTCTTTTTCCTCTTCTAAAGTTTCCAATTCGGGCAAAGTGTACTTGAAATATGGTTTCATATGACGATAAAATAACACAGATTCATTGAGAGCCACCGCCACAACTGTAATTAATAAGTATTTTGCATTGAAATAAAAAAATAGATATATCGTCGGCTTAGAGTGTAAACCTGGTAACTCACTTCCAGCAAATTTTACAGGAGAGACAAAATTAGACTAATACATTTAGTTTCTTCGACAAATATACCTTCAAATTAAAATAAATATTTAATCAAATCGATGAGGCAGACGTTATTTCTATTTCGAACGGAATTAGAATGGCATATGTTATAAAAAGTGGATTTAGCAGGTTTACACTCTAAGCCGACGATATGTTAATATGCATTTAAAAAAAAGCCAGCTTACTTGGTGTTTTCGGCTCGGACTCGTCTATGTATAAACTTTCAATGGCTGCCGGTATACCGGTTAATTCATGTTCCGATTCCAACTCAATACCTCGGAATACTTTTAGCTTTGCTGTCGGTATCTCTTCATCCAGTGCTATATCAGCCGCTATTAGTCTAACATAATTGTCCGATTTGATATCATTGACTGTCATGCAGGATGGTAAAGTGGTTAACTTGGGTTTCTCAGCCTCACTCACCATAACTTGCAACCAATTGCCCGGTGTGCACATTATTATTATTATTACTATATTATTTTTAATAATTACACAAAATTGATAAGTAAATGTTTCAGTGCAAAAACATATAAAACATAAATACACAAGTCTGATTTGGTTTCTTTTGTTTACCTTAGTAACGGTTTGTTTCATACTGTATCGTTGATAATTTAGTAACTTTTTTAATATGTATTATATTTTACACCATCAAACTAAAGCTTCAATTAGTCGTTCCATACCATAGCACCGTTCCATTTTTATTAAAAGCGTACTTTTTACTATTTACATACTTATACATAGTATGTACGCACATATACTTTATATTTTATAAATATAACTTAGAAGTTACTAAGAGATTAATTTAATTTTAATTTACAGAATTCGGTTGACTTCCAAAACCTCAAAACATAGTTTATCTTGATTCACTCAACAAATTTATGTTTATTTTGTTGGTTTCTAAAATTCCTTTTAAAAACGTGTAAAAATAATGTAATTTATTTTTTATATACGTAAAGTTAATTAAATATTAAATTTTTTGTTCATATCCGCACATACATATACATATATGCACATGCACATACGTATGTACATATGGATGTTAATAACATACATACATACATACATCCATCCATACATCACTTTGAATACAATAAAGGAAACAAAATAAACAAACAAACAACCAACCCCCTTTTTCCATTCCTTGATTGCTTGCTTGCATTCTTTAAAATAAAGAAAAACACAAACAAACGTGCTCGTAGTGCACGCACACACACCTACTCATTTCTTTAGCAACGATGATGACGTCATCGGAAATTTTGTTTTGGTTTTCGATCAATTTTCAGTAAAAACCAAAAGTGCAATACCAGGAGAACAGAATGTACAGGAGGCTGCAAATTATTTTTTTAAAATCGAATATACTTGAAGCGCCCTGTTGTTTCACGGCAAACCACAGCATACTTTGGGGCTTTAATTTAATGGTAGTTTTTCTAAAGCCTCAAAGTATGCTATGGTTTGCCGTGAAACAACAGGGCGCTTCAAGTATATTCGATTTTTAAAAAATAATTTGCAGCCTCCTGTACATTCTGTTCTCCTGGTATTGCACTTTTGGTTTTTACTGAAAATTGATCGAAAACCAAAACAAAATTTCCGATGACGTCATCATCGTTGCTAAAGAAATGAGTAGGTGTGTGTGCGTGCACTACGAGCACGTTTGTTTGTGTTTTTCTTTATTTTAAAGAATGCAAGCAAGCAATCAAGGAATGGAAAAAGGGGGTTGGTTGTTTGTTTGTTTATTTTGTTTCCTTTATTGTATTCAAAGTGATGTATGGATGTATGTATGTATGTATGTTATTAACAGTATGTACATACGTATGTATGTGCATATGCATATATGTATATGTTCGGATATGAACATAAAATGTAATTAATATTTATTAACTTTACTTATATAAAAGATAAATTACATTATTTTTACGCGTTTTTTAAAGGAATTTTATAAACTAACAAAATAAATATAAATTTGTTGAGTGAAACAAGATAAAATAAGTAATTTCACTGTGGCTTCCAGAATTCATCAATACAAAGTTTGTATACTTTTTGGATGCGCTTTTATATCTTGTGCAGATACAAAGTTGCGATGTGCTGACTGCTTGTTTGCGGCGTTTTAAGTACTTGTCTACGACGTTTTCGTTACGAAACACTGCACTTTGTTCGAAGGTAAAGTAATTGAGGTTTTGGAAGTCACCCGGAATTCTGTAAATAAAAATTAAAGCTTTCTTTTAGTAACTTAAGATATAGTAAAGTAATACTAAATCATAAAGAGTCACAACTCAAAAAATTTCAGATGCTCAGTAGTTGCAAACAACTGTTGATACTGTCTGTACAAATGACGCAAGTATGTGATATAAAAACAAGATAGCGGTATTTGATATTCTTCAAGAAGACTGTATTGCAAAAGAAATTGTTGAGGTCGTTATAGATTTCTTCAATTAACTGGTTTATAAAAAAGCAAAAGCACTTTTATAATTTTGAGTTGTGACTCTTTATGATTTAGTGTGCGATATGTATGTATAAAGTATATGTGCGTATGTATAAGTATGTAGAAACTATGACATTAATAAAAATGGAACGATATACATACATGCATACGTACGTTTCATTACCGCATTGGAGTTATTAACATTTAGTACAAACATGATGAAAGTTTCGCGATCACATTTCGCAAAACTAAAGCATTTGCGGCCTATCCCACGATGTCATCAGAAATCGTTCGATCGTATACTTATATTGAATACAACAACACGTTTTCTAATGTTATTGTTTTTTTGCAGTACAAGTTGTCGATCGAACGATTTCTTGTGCTATCGTGGGACGGCCGTTAATTTTAGTTAGTTTTATTATTATTGCTGTTCGAACTTTATTTGTTTCTATATTTATGATTTGATGAGGCTGATGAATAGTCTATTTAACTTTTTGCATGAAAAATGGACGATGTATAGCCCATTTAATTTTTTCCATGAAAAATGGACGATGCATACATAGTCTATTTATTTTTTTTTCTGCATGAAAAATGGACGATGTATAGCCCATTTAATTGTTCGCATAAAAAAATGGACGATGTGTAGCCCATTTATTTTTTATAGCCCATTTTAATTTTTTCATAAAAATGGACGATGCATATCCTATTTATTTTTTCTGTATGAAAAATGGACGATGTATAGCCCATTTAATTTTTTGCATAAAAAATGGACGATGCATAGCCTATTTAATTTTTTCTGTATAAAAATGGACTATGTATAGTTCATTTAATTTTTTGTATAAAAAATGTGCAATGTTTAGTCCTTTTAATTTCATAAAAAATTACGATGTATAGCCCATTATTTTTTTGCATAAAAAATGGACGATGATAGCCCATTTATATTTTTTGCATGGAAAATGGACGATGCATAGCATATTTATTTTTTTCTGCATGAAAAATGGACCATGTATAGCCCATTTAATTTTTGCATAAAAAATGGACGATGTATAGCCCATTTAATTTTTTGCATAAAAAATGGACGATGCATAGCCTATTTATTTTTTTTTTCTGTATGAAAAATGGACGATGTATAGCCCATTTAAATTTTTGCATAAAAAATGGACAATGCATAGCCTATTTATTTTTTTCTGCATGAAAAATGGACGATGTATAGCCCGTTTAATTTTTGCATAAAAAAAATGGACAATGTATAGCCCATTTTAATTTTTTCATAAAAATGGACGATGCGTATCCTATTTATTTTTTCTGTATGAAAAATGGACGATGTATAGCCCATTTAATTTTTTGCATAAAAAATGGACGATGCATAGCCTATTTATTTTTTTTCTGTATAAAAATGGACTATGTATAGTTCATTTAATTTTTTGTATAAAAAATGGACAATGTTTAGTCCTTTTAATTTCATAAAAAATTACGATGTATAGCCCATTATTTTTTTGCATAAAAAATGGACGATGATAGCCCATTTATATTTTTTGCATGGAAAATGGACGATGCATAGCATATTTATTTTTTCTGCATGAAAAATGGACCATGTATAGCCCATTTAATTTTTTGCATAAAAAATGGACGATGTATAGCCCATTATTTTTTTGCATAAAAAATGGACGATGATAGCCCATTTATATTTTTTGCATGGAAAATGGACGATACATAGCATATTTATTTTTTCTGCATGAAAAATGGACCATGTATAGCCCATTTAATTTTTTGCATAAAAAATGGACGATGTATAGCCCATTTAATTTTTTGCATAAAAAATGGACGATGCATAGCCTATTTATTTTTTTTCTGTATGAAAAATGGACGGTGTATAGCCCATTTAAATTTTTGCATAAAAAATGGACAATACATAGCCTATTTATTTTTTTCTGCATGAAAAATAGACGATGTATAGCCCATTTAATTTTTTCCATGAAAAATGGACGATGCATACATAGTCTATTTATTTTTTTTTTCTGCATGAAAAATGGACGATGTATAGCCCATTTAATTGTTCGCATAAAAAAATGGACAATGTGTAGCCCATTTATTTTTTATAGCCCATTTTAATTTTTTCATAAAAATGGACGATGCATATCCTATTTATTTTTTCTGTATGAAAAATGGACGATGTATAGCCCATTTAATTTTTTGCATAAAAAATGGACGATGCATAGCCTATTTATTTTTTTCTGTATAAAAATGGACTATGTATAGTTCATTTAATTTTTTGTATAAAAAATGGACAATGTTTAGTCCTTTTAATTTCATAAAAAATTACGATGTATAGCCCATTGTTTTTTGCATAAAAAATGGACCATGCATAGCCTATTTATTTTTTTCTGCATGAAAAATGGACGATGTTATAGCCCATTTAATTTTTTGCATAAAAAATGGACAATGTATAGCCCATTTTAATTTTTTCATAAAAAATGGATTCATATCCTATTTATTTTTTTTTTATGAAAAACGGACTATGTATACTCTATTTTTTTAGTTTTTTGCATAGAAAATGGATGATGTGTAGTCAATTTAATTTTTTAATTGAAAAATAGACGATGTATAGCCTATTTAAATTTTGAAAAAAAAATTGGATGTATAGGCCATTAATTTTTTTTTGCATGAAAAAATTTTTTGTAAATAAAAATGGACGATGTATATATATTTCACTTAATTTTTTGAATAAAAAATTTACGATTTTTGCGTGAAAAATGGACGATGTATGCCCCATTTTATTTTTTGCATAAAAAATGCATGATGTATAGTCCTTTTAATTTTTTGCATACAAAATGGATGATGTATATAAAGGGTGTTTTTTTTAGAGGTATAGAACTTCGAATTGAAATAAAACACAAGAAAATCGTTTTAATGTCCATCAATTTGGCTTTATTGGAAGGATAATTTTATGCCATTAATGTTTAAATATGATTTCGGGCATGTGGCCGCCGCGGCTGGCTCGAATAAAGCCAATTCTACAGGTCCAATTTTCAACCACTTTTTCGAGCATATGGGGCCGTATGTTGGCAATAACGCCACGAATGTTGGCTTCCAAGTCCCCTAACGTTTCTGGTTTGTTGGCGTAGACGAGCGACTTCACATATCCCCAAAGAAAATAATCCAATGGTGTCAAATCACACGATCTTGGTGGCCAATTGACAGGTCCATTCCGCGAAATTATGCGCTCATCGAATGTTTCCTTCAATAAATCGATTGTGACGTGCGCTGTGTGGCATGTAGCGCCGTCTTGTTGGAACCACAACTCATCCACATTCAAAATCTTCAAAATCTTCCATAAAGTTGATGGACAAAGCTCCAATTGCTGTGCACGGTGGCGAATCGATTCATTCGGGTCCTCTTCAACACTTTGCTCTACAGCGGCAATTGTTTCTTCGGTGCGCACTGTTCGACGTCTCTGCGGATGCGTATTATCACATAGAGTAAACGTAGTGCGAAAACGATCCATGGTTAACCGAATTAATTGCTCTGATGGACGATTATGTCGACCATAAAATGGACGGAGCTTGCGGTAAACTTCGCGAACTGAACCATTATTTTCGAAATAAATTTGCACGATTTGCAAGCGTTGTTCTTTTGTCAACCTGTTCATGATGAAATGGCAAACCAAACTAAATATTAATCACTTGACAGCTGACAAAATGGCCGCCAGTTAAAAAAGTGATGCCAACTTAAAGTTCTATACCTCAATAAAAAACACCCATTAGCTTATTTAATTTTTGCAAAAAAAAATTATGATGTGATTTGTTTTGCATGAAAAAATTTTTTACATGAAAAATTTAATTTTTTTGTATTGTTAAGTGGTGAGCATCAATACACTATACCATTTTGCACATGTTACGATGCAACACCTTTTGCGCAAGATTATAAATTGTTCTAATGTGTTGGCTGACGACTTCTTTTTCCAAATTCAAAAAAATTAGAAGATCATTTAGAAGTGCAATGCGAAAAGTTCCAGTCCTATTGAAAAATAAAATAAGTTTTCATGCAAATAATTTTAAGAAAACTTTCATTGTGTAAATTCAGTCAAATTTATACAATGAGTCAACAATGTTTTCTTCCCAGAAATTTTTGGCTCAATCTTATTAATATGAGTATTTATTTACACATTTATAATCTTGCTAATCAGCAAATAAGATAACTCCGGTTTTTGCTTGTTCCCAAATTTGTTTTGTCTATTTACCTGTTAAAATTAAATTGTTTATAAGCACTAAAATTGTCTACTGAATTAGCCAGCAGTTCGTAAGTGCCTGAAGCCACAAAGTAAATCCGGTCAAGTGAAAGCTAAACATTTTTTATTTTTATTTTTTTTTTGTTCCAATACCGCAAAAATATCTTGCTAATAAGACTTCCATACAATGAAACACTGCGTAGAATTGTGATTAAAATGTAAACATTTGCAAAAAAGTAAAAAAAGAATTGGAAAAAATATCAATCGAAAAAACGAACGATAACAACAACAAAGTAGGTTGACGATTTTCGTTGATCGGCCACAAAAATGTTTGTTTTTGGTTTAACACGTTGATCGTGTCCATAATCAAAATTGTGAAGAAGAAAATAAAATTTAATTTATTTTCACTCACAAGATGCGGCTGTGAAAATAAATTAAGTCTCATACTTTAAAAGCCCAATTAAATAGCTTGAGGTTTGTGCAAGCTCTTCTCATTGCATCGGCGATAAAATGCAGTTGAAATCATTGAGAGTTAACTCTCCAAATAAACTTGCGCAATATTTGTGTGTATGTATTTTCATAAGTACGCCTGAAGGAAGCCTGGGGTCAAGTGTAGACAAGTCAAACCAATTCACATATTCCATTTGCAATAAAGTTTCGTATATAAGGCAGACATCTACATCAACTGACACCACATATAGTGGACCAAAACACAGAAGAACGCTGATGAGGAAGGTTTAGTGGCCTTCGAAAACGGCTGGCTGTTCCGTTCAACTATGTATGTGTTGTTGTCAGAATATTTACAACTAACTTTGATGTTATTTGTTCATTAATAATTATCACATGTAATTTGGCTTAAAAAGCATTACGAACATTAGCCTATTCAATTCATAAGAATATAGTCAACACTTTGTCAACCATTTATAATGACAATGTCACACTATTTACTTTGACGTCGTCAATTGAAAAGCTTTGGCTTCGTCCAGTGTTTGTAAAATTATGCTTCTTTTCATATTCTTCTACATTTTGTTTAGTTTAAAAAAAATTTAAAAATACAGTGGAATTTCTCTAGAGCGGACACTGAAGGGACCATTGAAATCTGTCCGTACAAGGGGACTGTCCTGTCAAGAGGAAACTAAACATTTAAATGGAGCGCTGCCGGGACCTGTCAAAAGTGTCCGTCCAAAGGGGGTGTCCGCTTATAGGAAGTGTCCGTTAAGGGAGATTCCACTGTAAATATTAAAATAATTTGTAAAATTAAAGTTGAAATGTAAATAAATGATAGTGAAATTTCAACGTCTAGAAATCGTATAGAGTTCGTGGAAAATATTGTGCATTCTTTTGAAGGTTCTCGTATATCAAAGTTGGTATTTTGAGACATCTCCTTCAAGAAAATCTTTGGAAATGCTGCTGGCTATTTCACTTGAAGAAGACCTCGACGTTCAGCTTCCAGCATCAGCTTTATTGATCAAAATGCAACAAGATTCAATAAGAAAAGTGTTCCCCGCGAGTTATTGCCACACATGTATGTATTCGAAGTCAGTTTCAAAAATTAGGGAATGTTTAAAAATAAAATATGAAATTCAAGTGGATGTAAATGTTGATGATAATAATGAATCTCTGGTTTCAATGTATGTTCCCAAGTGGAATACCCAGTCAGTAGTACTTATAGTACTAGTGCATTATCAATGACACGAACGTTTTAAATGTCTATAGCACAGAATATTATACAGGGTATAGTAAGTCGGTAGTTCCAATGTCACTAAATTGTCTACACATGTCCCCAAGTGGAGTAACTAGTTAGTAGACTTACAGAACTAGTTCATTCTAAATGACACGTACGTATTAAATGTCTATAGTACAAAACATTGTCGGGAGTATAGTTAGTCAGTAGTACTGACATTTCCTACAGGGAAATTTTTTGACCACTTGGTCACAAATACGATTATTCACGTAAATAAGAAGGCTTTTTGTTTTACTTGTATGCATGCATGCTTGTATGTATTTGCTTTAGACTTGGCTGTAAGAAAATGACTCACTTTTTGGTATGTCCCGTCCCGTCAATGTGTGTTATTGCATCTATGGATATGTATTTCATTTAGCTATTGCCAATAAACGAATACATGTTACTCGTAACGTATAGAAAGAGAAAGATGCTGATGAAAAACGGCAACAGGTTGCTGCTAAACATCATGTTATTTTTAGTCTTTGAGGAATTTCCAGTTTTTTTTTAAAGTCATTCAAATAGTCGTGTGTAATTTTTCTAAATGCATTAAACAAAAACAAAAAAATCACATTTATTGCAGCTTACCTGTTCTCCACATTTTGACAAACAGGAAGTTCTTTTAAATTGAATTTTCACTTAATCTTGTAACAAGAAGAACGATAAATCTGTTGAATCGTTTAGGAGTTGTCATTTAAATAATTGTTGATGCGAATATTGAAATACAGTACGAGCTCGATTCGCGCAACCACCGATTATTGCAACACCCCTATTATCGCAACAGGTAATTTTTTTACATTATAAGTACAATTTTTTTCAAAAAACAGTCTCGATAATCGCAACTTTTTCTCCTTAAGTAAATTTAAAACGCTTTTCTCTCTGTATTTTCTGAATTTAAAACGTACTTTTAACAACTACTTTCGGTTTCACAAAAGAAACCACCCAAAAGTTTTTTCGACAGTTCTAACAATAGCTATTTTAGATAAATGCATAAATTTTGGAACAAAGTCCAAAGGTTTTTAGGAATTTGAAGCAATCCATCTAATTTTTAACTTTCGGAGTAAATGCCAGTTTAAGGTCTATTTACACTCATCCGTTCGTATCGGTGCCGTGTCCATTCAGTATCAGTGAATACATGCATCGATAACTGATGATGACACTATGCTAGTACAAAAATGTAACATGCGGGGGATCTGGTAGGTAAACCTAATTCGAGTACTCTAAATCCAGTGGTGCTTTTTAGACACGGAAAGTTTACTTTGCCAAGTCTTAATTCAGCTGGGAGAAAGACATGGTATTTCTCCCTCTGTCTTTCTTTTAGTTACTTTGCAAAGTAAACTTTCGAGTGTCTAAAAATGGGTACAACCGTTTTTTACAGAGAAAAAACTGCCTAATAGAATCAAGAATATTTTCTCTATGAAACATTTTCAGGCTAAGGAGTATCCTAGCAGAAAGAAGCGCACATTTTTTTCATAGAGATTCCTTATTGTTTTTATGTGGTAAATCCTATTAATTTTATCAAGAAGAAAACCACTTAAAATCAAGAAGAAATCTTGTTATTCACAACTTTTTTTTACTCAATTTCCGTTATTTTTGGCACCAAAAAAACAATCCATAGAGAAAAACTTCTTGATTCTATTAGGTTTTCTTATAAATTGTAAACAATAGGGATTTCTTATTGATTTTATTAGGTTACCTTATTGATTTTTTTAAAAAGGTTTTCTTCTTGATTTTATTAGGTTCCTATATGATTATGTGTAAAGTATCTTATTGATTTTTTTAATAAGGAAATCTTGATTTTATGAGGTTATGAGAGTGCTTGTCTATCAGTCAGAAGTTTGCTGGTACAATACTTGGTGAGTACGTTAGTAAAGAATATAACATAATGCGTATGTATGTATGTATAAATAAATAACATCTACAATATACTACATACATACATACATATGTACATATATAGTATAGAATTTAAATGAAAATACATACATAAGTACAGAGAATAAAGACACACCCCCTTATGCAAAAACGATTGTTAAAATTAAAGTTGGTTTAATAAAGGAATTTTGTATGGCAAAGCCGGTTTTAAAGCATGCTTTAACTTTAACAATCGTTTTTGCATAAGAGCAACATTTTTTTTTTATTTTTTATTAGGTCGCCTAATAAAAACAAGAAGAAAACCTTATTGGAAAACTAGAAGATTTCTTCTTGATTTTATCAAAAAGGTTTTCCTTATTAAATTAATAAGATTTCCTTATTGAAAAAAAACCATAGAGATATCTTATTAATTTTGTTGTATTTTATGAGGTATTTTTTAGGCACTGTTTTCTCTGTGTAGGTTAGCTCTTATTTAAAACATAATTAAGATTGAAAATTATGGTTAAATGTAACTAAAAATCGCAATTTTTCCCATTTTTCTATCATTTATTTTGGGAAAAGCCTATACAATGAAAGAAAAACACTTCGTAGCGGGAATGAAATCATTACGTTGAACCCCTTTTCATTAATACAACGAAAAATTTCATTAATAAAATGAAACATTACATTATATTTATGCAAATTTCATTAATGGACTGAAGTGCTTAATATTTTACATTTCGTAGTATCATTAATGTTACGAAATAATTTTCATTCAGGTAATGAAAAACTTAAATACATACATACATACATGTTTTTATGGGAAATTTATAAAAAAAAATATTTTAAATTGATTAGATGACATAAAAGAAGATCAAAGTATCAAACTACAATTGTAATTAATCTATAGTTATGGAAATTATAGTTTCGTTGCAACTTTAATGAAATATTTTCGTAACTACAATGAAGAAAACTTCCTGCTGGTGGCTAGTAGGCAGTGTGCTGCCCTTGTAGTCACAGGTTCAAATCCTGGAAACAAGTCAAAGTATTTTTTTAATATATATATTTATTTATAAGTTATAACTTTTCAAATAAATTAAATAATGTTGAATTAAAATTTCATTAATGATGGTATACATATATGACCTTCTCCGAGAAAAGGGACATAGTGTGTCAAAAAACGGGTGTGTGTCAAAATCGATAAAAATGAGAAAAACATTAAAAATTTATTTTTTAAATGCGTTTTTCTCAAAACTTCATTTTCACACACTAGGTAGTTCCCTTTTGTCGGAGAAGGTCACATACATATGTACATATATGTATTTAGTGGTTATCTAAATAATATTTGAGGTTGTTGTGGCTGCAGCGGCAAGCGCGTTAACTACCTCGCACAGGTAGTTACGTGTGTAAATTGGCACAGGCCAATTTACACACGTAAGTTAAATAATTAATAAAATACAATGACTGCATTAAATTAATGAATCAGAGTCATTACAATAATGAATTATTTTGTTAACACAATGATACTACGACATCATCAAACAATTATATGTTACGTCTCAGTAATGAAATACTGTCATGATATACATGAAAAATGTTGTTAATTCAAAGAAATAGTTCGTTAAGAAAATGTAAGACTGACGTCACTTCATTGTACAAAACTAAAAAGTTTCATTGTAATGATTACATTTCTCATTAAAAATATGAAAATGTACGTTGCTTATGCCGGCCATACACTACACAAGTTCAGTGCTCAAGTCTGCAACTGCGTAAACAAAGCTTGTGACATACATGTAAACTGTGCAGTTTTTATTTTAATGCGCCATAATGCAGGTGATTATTTGTATAATTCTAGGAACTCTGTCCAGAATATTATTTCTGCGCTCATTTCTTGTTTTGAACTCTTAAAACGTCACGAGACAACTGAGCGTTTGCAACATACACTACACAAGTTCACTGTACAGTTTTCAAACTTAAGCAAATATCAAAATCGTTTTGATATTTACTCAGTTCACTACGTAAACAGCACAACCACTTCCCCCCCCCCCCATACACTACACAATCGCACTGTACAGTGCCAGATTTGTGCAGTGAACTTGTGTAGTGTATGGCATTAGTAAAAAAAACATGTCGTTATGAATGAATGAACATATTTCGTTGTATATATGATATTTATTCAGCTGATGAAACAATTTTCGTAACGCGAATGAAGCGTTGCATTGGTTGAAAAATAATGACAAAATCATAAATATAATGTAAGAAATCATTGCATTTACGAAGGTTTTTCTCTCAGTGTATAATTTGTTTTTTTTTTCATGAATTAAAAATTTTACATGAAATATTTTCTAATATTGCAGAACGAAAAGTTTTCATTTGCGGATAAATTTTAACGAATTTAATTTTCTTTCAACTTATTGTAAACATCTGAATTTACCCAGAAAATTGCTGCAATCTTTTCATACAAAAAAAAATCAAAACGAACTTAGCCGTCTTAATAAGAGATAAAGATACAATTGCAATATTATCTTAATTACCTTTTTTTTGGCAACGCTGTCACTTTTACCCAATCACTCTCACTTGCTGTTTACGCAGATGTTGCTGCAAATACCAGACTCTTGCGATGTTGCCTGCTTGTTTATTCTCGTTGATGTCTGTAATTATTTTTGTTTTTCAATCTTGCGTTGTAGATATTTTGAAGACCTAGATTTTGTTTCCAGCACTCTCACTTCATTTTACTTTTTAATTTTCCAATTGACTTGAGATTTTCAGTTTTCATAGGCGAGTTGTTGAAAAGGAAATTTGTTTATTATTAGTTTGGGTGGTGGGGGCTTTTGGTGACGTTATATATGTACTCCTATGTACATCGTATGCAGTTCTGGTAGTTTTATTACCGGTATTTAATCTGCCGTGCGAAACATTTGATGTCTTTAGTATTCATATGCAAGTGATTAGAGAGACTTTCTAATTTTAATGGCTAGCAGTGACTTCCTTCTTAGATCTGTAATTAAAAAAGAAGTTTGTACGAGTATATGCAAATTGATAATCATCTTCATCAACATCACATAGTCAATAAAATGAATAATAATTGACTGCAGTTATTGTAACTAAACATGTATGTATGTTGTATGTACATACATATGCACGAGTATGTACCATAAAAATAAGAATCTATTGAATTTTTAGTTGTTCTATGATAAATAAGATATTCCAGCTTTAATACGCGCAATTATGATAGCAGTTTGATGAAAAAAGAGTAAACTTACATATGGGCATTTCCACAGGAAATTCAACTTTTTGTAGCATGCGACAACAAGCAAATATGCTTGTTTTTTTTTTTCAAAGAAAACAAAACTTTGTTTACTTATTTATATATTTGTGTAAAACGGAACTAGTCCTCTTCTCCAGGAAGTATAAAATACCTGTTTTCCAACCTATCACTCTCAATAATACGGAGATAAAAGTGTCCAACACTGCAAAATATCTCGGTGTTATCCTTGATTCAAAGCTGAGTTTTAAAACTAATATTTTAGAGAGAGTGAGAAACAACAATTTCACTCTATCTTTGCAAAAAATCCATTGGGAAAAATTAGGGTCTTACCCCAAAAATCGTTTATTGGATATATACTGCAATAGTGCGTCCAATTCTCATGTATGGGGTCATCGTATGGTGGCCGTCCCTGGAGAAAAAGACGTATCTACATATCTTACACAAGGTTCAAAGACTTGCATCCTTCGCACTACTACTACGGATGCACTGGGGATGCTCCTTCAGCTACTACCATTGGACCTAGTAGGGAAGGAATTGGCAACGACGTCGGCAATCCGTCTTCGTTGTACCTCTCTGTCGAACGGAAATGGAACCGGCCACTGTAGAATACTCGATGATGAAGCTTGGAGATGGAGGATTGAACAAACCTCACCCTGCTCTACTACACGAACGTCTTTATAAAACCTGGATACCATCTACAGAATTGTGGATGAATGGAACTGCAGGTAGAAGAAAGTGTTGACTTTTATACGGACGGCTCCAAAACACAAGAAGGTTATGGAGTCTTTTCAGGGGCTTTAGGTTTTCGTATTGCAAAGCGACTTCCGGATCACTGCAGTGCCTTCCAGGCAGACATCCTTGCTATAAGAGAAGTTGCGAATTGGTTGAAAGTGAATGTCACTTCAACGACTTTGATTAACATATACACCGATAGTCGAGCCACTATTACGGTACTCGAATCCCCGCTTCTAAGAACAACAACAGCCCTCGACTGCCGATCATCTCTAAATGAGATGGCAGAGCAGTTTGATATTAGGATCATCTGGATCCCATTATGGACTCATCTAACTAGGAAAAATACGGCTTCTTTAATCTTGAAGAATAGGAAACAAATCTCCGTGCTAACCGGACACTGTCTCATAGGTAGGCATGCACAAAGATTAAAGTTTGAATACAACGATTTTTGCCGTAGCTGCCAGAATATCGATGAGGAGGAAAGTGTAGAACACTTTCTTTGTCACTGTCATGGACTTGCAAGAAATATATTGACCACAATGAGCGCTCTTGAGTTCGGGGAACTTTCTGACGTAGCTAGTGTTGAATTGCAACGTATTAATAGCTTTATATTGAGCTCTGGTTGGTTCGACAATGGACATTGAGGTATAACAATGGACCAAAACGGTCTAAGTGAGTCCGGGTTTCTAACTGCCACCCCTACCTAACCTACCTATATATTTGTACAGGCCGTCAGCATCTCTACGTTAGGTAAAATTTTAAGAAAAATCGAGTCACGATGTTCAGAAATACAAGGTTAATTGCTTGCTGTCGCACGCGACAAAAAAGTGAAATTTCTCGGAGAAATGCTCATACGACAAAAATCACGATAAATATATCATATACATATATATGTATGTACATAAATTCTGCAACAAAAGTATGATTGTTGCAAAATTTTTGGTAATTTCTAAAATATGTATTTAAATAATCAGCCCTATTCTGCATTCCTATTACGTTTTCGCATTCAGTTATGCAAATATAAAAAATTATTTAAAAAAAAACTGAATAAGAATACAATAACATTGAATATGTTTGGCTGGAAAAAAAATAAGTAATTAATTGTCTAGGCCAAACTGCCGTATTCAGAAAAAATAATTTTGGTTTACAAAACAAATTTTGTATGGAAAATGGTTTGTTAAACGTTTTGGTAAACCTAAATTATTTTTTCCCCCGAACAAGGCCTTAAATGTTTAATAGCAATGGAAGTTTTTGGAATGATTATGCTGATACAGTATTGTTAGCGTATTTTTTTGAAGAGGTTCTACATAGAAGTTATCAAAGCCTTAATAAAACAAAAAGTTCAATCTCGAAAAATCCTTCAATACAAGAATTAGATAAACTCCAACAATTCAGTATAACAGTACGAGGGAAGTTCGTAGTGGAATTGTTAGAAATAGATAATCCCCCTTATTGTGTATCGTGGACGTCACATCAAGACGACAGTAAAAATTTTCGCTTGTCTATAGACAAGTAACAAAAGAGTATATATACTCTTTGTCGATAACATCTGACTATTATTAACATGCTCCATTAATTTACAAAGCCTTAGAGAGGTTAGTAAGAGATTGTCAATAAAAGCCGATAAAAGGTAGACAAGTGACAATATTTACTGTCGTCTTGATGTGACGTCGACGACTCCATTCACAATAAGGGGGAATATGTATATTGGAGCGTATTATTCGAGATTATACTCATTGAGTATCGTTTTAAAATGACACATCAGCGTTGTCAGATTTATTTTGATCTTTCTCGCCAAATTTAATGTCTAAATCGCCAAAGCAGATTGTTTGTTTAATTATTAAAAATACTTTTTTTTTAATCACTAAACAATTAACTCAAATCGGTAAAAGTCGTTACAAGTAGAAAATAAGTTGCCAAATTATATATATTTTGTTTAATTTTTATTTAAAACAAATCAAATATATATTTTCAACATTACTTAATTCAGTATCAAATGCTGATCCAAAGTTAATGTCATTTAGTGGAGGAAACCTGTTTGGTATATCAATAGCTATGCTAACATGGCTTATAATTTTTTTTTTTTTTGAGAAAATGAAGGAAGAGTAGAATATAAACTCTGATGCATACTGTCTGGGCCTGTAATTTAAATATATAATTTAATTTACTATAAGGTTTATAAAATGTTCTTAGGGCACAATCTTTCTTGGCGAATCATCAATTTGTTCGCATAAATGTTAACGTTTCAAATTTTTATAACGTTTATAACAAAATCGCCAACTAATTTATAAATCGATAAAATACTGTCATGTCACCAAATCGTCGGTTGACTATTGGTTTGCTGCAGACATAATGTATTTTGAATATACTTCCGCAAACCAATAACCAACCGATGAAATGGAAAATTAGTAAGCCAAACAAGTTTTAAAATCGCCACAGTACCAGGGTAACACGGTACATTTTCAATGTAAATTTTTCGTTTTATGTGTCTTTTTAAAACGATTCGCCCAAATTTGTGAAAAAGATCTAATGTATCACAGAAAAACAAAAATTCTAAATTACATATCATTTATTTTATTACTTATGTAACTATTTATTTATTCATTTAACAGGTGTTTCTACCACAATATCACAACATTCTCCGGTGGATGCAAATGAAACGTGACTTCTGGTAAACCAGGCGACAGGAAGAATCTTAGAAGGAGTTGTTCTAATCTACAAGCCAACGTATGCTAACGAATGCACGACCAAGAGGATGTTTCTTTTATAAATCTGTACTCAGGATAATTGCCGACTTCCACTTAGAACGTATACAAAGAATATAAGAACACAAAACGAGAACTACAGCCGATAACTCGCAAGTTGAGAAGAGTTTAATCTCTGAGTTAATACCAATTTAAAAAAGAAATTCTAGCCCATCCAAGTAACAAAATAGGAAACAGTTGACTCAAAAACAGATTTTACAACTCACGAGAAACTTAAGCAACTGAGATGGAGTCCACCGCTATAGCAATCCTGTGCCGAATATGCATATAGCTTGGTCAGCGACGGAATATCTCTAAAAGTGGAAAGACCTGTAAAAAAAAGTTTTAAATATACTAACAATGAGAAGTGGAGAAGAATCCTCTTTTGGAAGCCGGCAGAAGTATGACATGCAAATGTCTCTCACATTTATCGTACGGAACTATTGAATTACAAAAAATTATTTTTTTATATTTAAAATAAATACATATTTTTGTTTAATTTTAGATATTTAAGCTTAAGAGACCCATGCACTATCAACAAATTTAAAACAAAATATAACATTTTTTCTTTATTGGAAATTAATGTATAAATCGTTTCATCTTTTTCGTGTCAATTTTGTTGAAGACGAAACGACCCGACCACGCAAGAAATCAGGGGGCAAATTACGGCGTTCGATACGATTCGAAATTTAAAAATATTTCCATATAAACTCTAGTGAAATATTTCGTGATTTCGTTCAATAACGAGTGCTGTAATTTGGCCCCGGCAAAAAACACGACACGCGCCCATCTTTAGCTGAAATTAATAAAAGACAGAGCTGGGCTACCAGGGTAATGAGTTAAGTATTTTTTACACATATTTAATCCAGATAATGCCATTTTCAAAATGGAAATACTGTCCGTTCAAAACGAAAAATAACGTCCATGTACATATGTATTGACTTCGTTGATTAAAGGTTCCATTTTAAAGAAAGGGTTCCCTTTTATAAAAAAAATATCTTTATGTTCTACTGCAAAAGACCCAAACTCGTTGAGCCTTAATTATTATTCGCATATGTACATATATGGTGTTACCAAGATAATTTCCAATCAAGTGCCACTCCTAGACATGTGATTTTTTTTTGGTTATTTGCATTGTTTTATTTTGAAATACGGGATATTCTAAAGTAGGAATTTTGCGTTTCTTCGTGAACAAACTTTCCAGAGTTAACACTGAGACATCGTTCTCTGGGCAAGTTATAAGATATACTGAGAGCTTCAATAGCACAATTTCTGTGATTCAATTCAAGTTTCGAATCGCAAATAGATTTGGAAACGGTTTTGCTGTGTTAGTTATTAAATAAAAATTACTGAATTTAAACCAATAGTTCCCGTGATGTATGTACTCGTATTTTATGGGTGTTTGATTGAGAATTTTAGGTACTCATTTTGTAAAATGAATTTTGTAATTAAAATTTTTTCCATATAAAATAAGGCCCTTAATCTTCCCTATTATCACCCAATTGGTATTATATAAAAAAAAATAAACAAATATTTTGTTCACTCACATGAGCGTGATGTGCATAAGTTAAAATATATCACGCTTCCATCTCTAATTAATATGCTTTTTCTTAGCAATTGTGTAAAGTTTATGCGACAACTAATACGTCAACATTTTTGTTAACGTAAAATTAAAAATTACGAGAGAGAGCTTTTTAAAATGATTAATTTTTGTTTATAAAACGAATTGAAAACAACACTGTACAACAATTTCGAATCTGTTAAAAAAATTACGATGTTCCGACCATGATATATGTGCGCGTGTAGGCTTTTAGAAGATCACAAGGGCTGTTGTGCTCAGGGTTGTCAGATATGGCGATTTCTCGCCAAACGTGGCGATTTTTCAATTTTGATTTGGCAACATGGCAAATTTTCTGGCGATTTTTAGGGTTACTTAAAAAATATTTTAACTTCCCAAATCCTACCAAAACTCGTCAGCAAGCAATTAAACAATTTGATTTTGATGATTTTTCTTATATTAATTATAGTAATTAATGGATTTTGAATTTTATAGTTTTTGGCAATTTAATTTCAACTTTTTGGCGATTTTCAGCTAAATTCTTTTTTACAATTATTTTATAAAAATTTATAGTAAAAAAAAGTTTTATATAAAAACAAATATATTTCCAATATATATTAAGAAAAATTATATAAAATTAGTTTTGGCGACTTTTGGCGATTTTTAAAATCAATTTGTTGGAAAAAATCTGACAACCCTGGTTGTGCTGTATGTGCTCTTTACATCTGAGCTGCAGGCTATGTTCAGCAACTTTGTAGAAAATACAAAGTCAAATATTTTTGTGCAGCACATTAACCCTCTAGCTCCCCGAAAAAGAAAACTATAATTTTTAGAACTATTCTAAAAAAATCATGAAAATAGCCCTAAAGGCGCAAAGCGTTTTTATTCTTAAAAATTTTCTTGTAGGAAAAATCTTTTTCGTTTGTGAGAATAAAAATGGGCATTCTTATTTTTTTCACATCTGAGGTATAGGGTGTGTTCAGCAACTTTGTAGAATATATTGAGGCAAATACATTCTAACTCCCCTCCCTGTAGAACCGTAATTTTTGGAACTATTCAATGAAATCGCAAAAAAAGAACAGCCCTAAAAGAGGGAGAGTGGGTACGAAATGTTCTAAATTTTTACTCTTACAAATTTCCTTGTAGGTAATTTATCTTTTTCGTTTTTTATTTATTATTGCACAAGGGAATTTGTGAGAATAAAAATGGGCAATTTTGAGTTTGGCTGGTTTTTGCTGTTTGTGTTAAGTTTTGGGTTTCGGTATGTTCTGACGTATGCAGTAACATTTAAAGGCCAAAATTTTTGTAGAGCGTTTTATCCCGCGCTCCGCCTTTTTAGGGGTACTTTTTACGATTTCTCAGAATATAGCTATAATTACCATTATGTTGCATAAAAATATTTTCCTTAATATTTTCTACAAAGTTGCTAAACATATGCTACACCTCAGAAGTAAAGAGCACATAATTTCGTATAACCGATATGCTGCGCGAAGAACCCTAAGAGGGCGGAAACTTTAACCCCAGCGGCCCTCTAAAATAAAATTTCAATGTTATCTTTCAAAAAGCCGGCACACGTATATTTTATTTGGTCTGCTCTACCAGAATATTTTGTCAGAATATCGTATTTTTGTTGTTGTTTGACTGTGTAATTAAATCTTTAATGTGTTCTTTATTTCTATAATTGCAGTTATCACTCCTCGCATATGAGCAGTATGTTTTTCAAAGTATAACTATTTTACTTAAGATGTACATACCCAGCGGGAAATTAAGCGAAGTACTTCGATAATAATCACTGACATCAGTATGACATCGTAAGCGAGCAATCTAAGTACTTGCATTGTAATGTACACGTACATATATGATATATCATGTGTTACTGATAACTTCGATTACGATGTAAGCAGGGATTCAGTTATTGTTTAAAATATTTTTTTATAAAACAATATTAAAATACTGGCATACTTTTAGGCTAAATTTATTATCATGCTCGCTTACAACTTCGCTGTCAATGTAAGGCAATGCTAGTGGCACGTACTGACATCGTAGCTTACTTTGTAAGCGAGAGCGCACTACTTACGCATCCTATGACACTTTTAACTAAATAGGAAAATAAGCGAACGAATCACCCACCACTGACTGCTACTAAGTATTACTGATATCATCGATTACGTAATGTATATTTTTACCACTGGGTATATAAATAAGCACCCAGTAATACTTAGAATCAGTCAGTGGTGATGAGTTCGCTTATTTTCCTATTTAGATTTAACATAAAAGTGTCATAGGACGCGTAAGTAGTGCGCTCTCGCTTACAAAGTAAGCCACGATGTCAGTACATGTCACTAGCATCGACAGCAAAGTTGTAAGCGAGCATGATAATAAATTTAGCCTAAAAGTATGCCAGTATTTTAATATTGTTTTATAAAAAATATTTTAAACAATAACTGAAGGTTAGCCGCGAATAACGTTTTAAGTGACAAAACAATAATTTTTCAGGAGAGCCAATAAACGTATTTTGAAGCAAGATTGCTTTTTTCGTTAAAATTTTTTTAGCTTATTGAAAATAATGATAACTAGCATTAGCTTTTCTTTTTGTATCTCTGCTACATTTATCAACTATTTTCGACAATTTCATTTGCATGATTTTATTAGTTGCTTACAAAGTTTTGCACTGACTGACCCATTTGTAATTGTATTTTGACGGCGATAAGATGTATAATTTTGAATGGTTTTATATTTAAACAACGCAAGAGATTTATGTTAATGGTAATCTGTGAAAAAACTGGTTTTTTTAAATTGTCTTTTACAACGTTATTCGCGGCTGTGCTTCAACTGAATCCCTGCTTACATTGTAATCGAAGTTATTAGTAACACATGATATGTCAGATTACACGTACATTACAATCAAAGTACTTAGATTCCTCGCTTATGATGTCATACTGACGTCAGTGTTTATTATCGAAGTACTTCGCTTAATTTCCCGCTGGGCATGTGTGGACGGACACAGATTTGTTGCAACAATGACATCTCATCATATCAGCCTCCACAACACAAATCTTAATTAATGAATGCGTTGCAGCAGATACTCGTACTTATTGCATTTTTGAGTTTCCTTAAGATACTTTTCACAAACGAGCTGTGACGGTTTACAGCAGAAACAGCAAAAAAAAAAACAAGCTCGAGCAACCAGCGCAGGGCATAATGAAACGTTTCATTTAAACTCAGAGTAAACAGCTTTTGTTACGCTGGCTACAATGATGACGAGGAACGAACGGATCGTGCCTTTTTTACAGTTTTACTCCACAATAACTGAGTTGGGCTTTTAAGTTGATATTTATTTTTTTCCTGGTTAAGTTGTTTTTTATTATTGTTGTGTTTTATTTTGTTGTTGTATACAATACAATACAATACTATTGTATATTTTTTTCAGAGTATTTTTTTGAAAAAAGTGCTTAAGTTTTTTAGTCTGATGGAGATCGCGTTCGCGTATAGTTCCCTCTATAACGAGGGTTATTTATTTTTTTTTAAGTAATTTATTTTTTAAATTAACTTGAAATGCTTGTTAGAAGTTTGAAAGATTACTTTTAGCGCTGGCATTTGCAAAGCAAATGAAAGAAAGCTTTTAAGAAAGTAAATAAATATTTAAAAGTGGACAAAAGTTAAGAAATGTGAATGTAACGAATAAAATATTGTTCACATAAATTTGTTGAGTTAAAAGAAATTTCTTTGTAAAAAAGTGCAGTAAAACACAAGGTGGTTTTTTTAATTTAAATAAAAATTTTTTAAAGCCAAATTATTAAAGTGCAATTCAGTGAAACATAAAGAAAGCAAAAATAAAAAACCCTTCTAATTTAACAAGAGAAAAAGTACATAAGTACATACACACGAGTAATTAAATTTTTGTTAGTTTTTGAAAGTGGTAAATCTGCTTAGAAATATGTACTAAATGAAAAAGTTATTATTTTTTGAGTGGCCTGTCTGAGTAATAAAAATAGGCTTATTTTAAAATACATAATTTTAAAATTACAAATAATAATTTCAAGATTTTGAATAAAATCTATTAAAAAATATGTCAATGTAAAAAGCTATTAATTTTTTTTTATTATCAAATTGGAGTAAAAGCATTAAAATGTAAGTATTTGATTTAATTTTATTGAAATTCTATAATCAAATGTACATACATATGTACATACATACATATCGTTACCTTAATATAGAAAGGCCCTAACTCATTCTTTTTTGGAAATCGCCGTTTTTGTATATTTCGATTAAAGAACATCTAATGTATTGAAAAATGCAAAAATTTCGATTTCGAAAAAATAATGATGTTAGGGCCTTTCTATATTTAGGTAACGATAAGTACGTATGTTTTTCTTGATAAAAAAAATCTAATATTTAAACAAACAATATTTCCATGTTCATAAATAAGTAAACAAAGAAATATGTAAGTAAGTAATTTTGATATCGACAAGGTCGACCCAGAGTGATACCATACTCCAAGCACTAGAAAATGCATTGGATGTAACAAAATATCTTTTTCCCCCAAGTGATTGATGATAATGTGGGTCATAATTTATACATATGTACATATGTATGTGCACTGAATTATGAAAGTGTACTAAGTCATTTATTTCTTTCGATGAGATATTTAGTAAATTACATTTGAACAAATCAAAAAATATGTTTATTTTATGCAACATTTTAATGTAGAGTTGTAGTAGTGTCAATTAATATAAATTTCTTTAATATCTGTTAAATATTTATTGAAATTTTTTAAAAGTTTATTTAACATTTCGGAGCAAAAATGCGTATGACTTAGACCACTTTAATAATTAAGGGCACATAATATATTATATCAGAGTTGTCAGATATGGCGATTTCTCGCCAAACGTGGATATTTTTTTAACAAAATTGAAGTTCAAAATTATTGTAATTCAATAAAATTAGTTTATTGAAGGATTAATTTCAAAAGTAAATCCTACCAAAACTCGCCTGCAAGAAAGTAAAACAATTTGATGTTGATGCTTTTTCTTACATTAATTATAGTAATTAATTCATTTTGAATTTGGATGAGAAGAATTTGCAAGAAATAATTTTTGGTGATTTTATTTCCACTTTTGGCGATTGTCTGTTATAATTTAGATATTTTTCACAAAAATTTTGCCTGAAGATTTCTTGATGACTTTTATCGAAATGTAAAATATTGTTTCACTTTATTAAATAAGCTTAAGCTAGTTTTTTATATAAAAATAAAACAATTAAAATAATTAAATTCAGTAAAGTGCGACTTTTACTCGCACACGAAGGGTTTCGTGCGGACACTAGATATGTAATACCATACGAACTTTAGCCTATATAGTAATAGCTACACACGGTGTGCTTGGCTACCCCATAGTCTTTTAAATTTCATTTACATCGATTTGAAAGTGCAGTAGGTGCAGAAGTTAGGTATATACCATATGCCTTCTTAATTAAGGACAGAATTTTCCCCCCTTTCGCCCTCCTGGTCCTACGTTTGAAAATATACATAACCTATGTGACTTTTTAGACGCAGGTCTATCTATGTTCTAAATTTTAATAAAATCGGTTTGAACGTTTCACCCTCTTGGTCCTAGTTTTAAAAATGTACATAACCTATAATGTATAAAGTTTTGGCATTTTTTTCGTTTTTGCGATTTTTCGGATTTTGGCGTTTTTTAGTTTTTGCGTATTTTTAGTTTTGGCGTTTTTTCGCTTTTGGTGATTTATTTTGGTTTAAGCGGTTTTTTCGTTTCGGTAAACTTTTTTTCGATTTTTACCGACTTATCCAAGTTTTAAAATATGTTTATTTTTTATGCTTTTTTGTTTTTGGGATTTTTCGGATTTTAGCATTTTTTAGCCTTGGCGTTTTTTTCATTTTGGTGATTTTTTTGTTTGTTGACGATTTATTTTAGTTTTAGAGATTTTTTTTTTGGTTTGGCATTTTTTTCGTTTTGGCCACTTTTTTGGGGTTTTGGCGATTTGTTTCGGTTTGGCGATTTTTTAATTTTGGCATGTTTTAGTTTTAACGTTTTTGAAAATTTCAAAAGTTTGCCTCTTACGGTTTCCAATATACAGCAAATTTTCAAAATTATATAGTCAAAATTACACTAATTTAGATTTTTTAATTTTGGTGTGAATTGTTGTAGTCTGTATAAAAATACACTAACTTTGCAAATTTCAAGTGTGTATATACATGTATGTAGTATATTAGATAGGATTTTAAAATTGATCGTTGCTCGTTTTGGAAAACCCTTTAATTTTTAACTGTAATTTTTTTGTTGTTGTAGCGGCCAAAGTTCTACATATTCTGTCAAAATTTTAGGTCCGTAGTTCTTACGGTTTTCGAAAAAACAGCCTGCGACGCACAGACGAATAGCGTAGCGAAAACAATAGGGTTCCTTTTCACCTTTGGTGTACGGAACCTTATAAAACGAAATGTAAAATTTTAAGCTTGGAAAGAAATAACACGTAAAAATCGAAATTGAACGATCGTATTTTTTTACCTTTATTTCAAATTTAAAACATTTTCCTCTAATATTAATTTCAAATGCACAAATAAAATAATAATTTTAGAAAAAAGCGCGAGAAAAAATATTAAACTTTAATCCAACAATTCCCAAAAATCACAGATTAATAACTAGACAAAAATTATTGTGTGGCAGCACTATTTTCTTACAAAAGCAATGTTCCTACAGATATTGTTGTTTTTTTTAGATTTATTTTCAATTACATATGTACATACATAACGGGTGTTTTTTTAGAGGTATAGAACTTCGAATTGAAATAAAACACAAGAAAATCGTTTTAATGTCCATCAATTTGGCTTTATTGGAAGGATAATTTTATGCCATTAATGTTTAAATATGATTTCGGGCATGTGGCCGCCGCGGCTGGCTCGAATAAAGCCAATTCTACAGGTCCAATTTTCAACCACTTTTTCGAGCATATGGGGCCGTATGTTGGCAATAACGCCACGAATATTGGCTTCCAAGTCCCCTAACGTTTCTGGTTTGTTGGCGTAGACGAGCGACTTCACATATCCCCAAAGAAAATAATCCAATGGTGTCAAATCACACGATCTTGGTGGCCAATTGACAGGTCCATTCCGCGAAATTATGCGCTCATCGAATGTTTCCTTCAATAAATCGATTGTGACGTGCGCTGTGTGGCATGTAGCGCCGTCTTGTTGGAACCACAACTCATCCACATTCAAAATCTTCAAAATCTTCCATAAAGTTGATGGACAAAGCTCCAATTGCTGTGCACGGTGGCGAATCGATTCATTCGGGTCCTCTTCAACACTTTGCTCTACAGCGGCAATTGTTTCTTCGGTGCGCACTGTTCGACGTCTCTGCGGATGCGTATTATCACATATAGTAAACGTAGTGCGAAAACGAACCATGGTTAACCGAATTAATTGCTCTGATGGACGATTATGTCGACCATAAAATGGACGGAGCTTGCGGTAAACTTCGCGAACTGAACCATTATTTTCGAAATAAATTTTCACGATTTGCAAGCGTTGTTCTTTTGTCAACCTGTTCATGATGAAATGGCAAACCAAACTAAATATTAATCACTTGACAGCTGACAAAATGGCCGCCAGTTAAAAAAGTGATGCCAACTTAAAGTTCTATACCTCAATAAAAAACACCCATTACATACATACATACTTATTTCTAACAACTACATTGCGGTGTTCTTTAATCTATTACAAAAACATTAAACTCATTTCAAGTTTTGATTAATTTCTGGTGATTAAGTATAATTTCGAGTTTTGTTATATGCAGAGACTGAAGTGGCCACATAATGAAAATCAATTATTTTTCTTTTTCTAAAATATTTTGTTCATATACAGCGTCAACATTTCCATTCTATTGATAATCGTTATCACATAAATTTGTTTCTACAACAAATTTGCATTTTGTACGTAAAATAATTTTTATTTTTGGTCTGATTGTCGACAAAAAAATCCATTCGAACTTGGACAAACAAGCGGGATATTGTTATAACCATTTTATGAATCATTTTCAATATGCAAACGATACCAAGAATAAATAACTAATGAGATAAATATTTCTTTTATTATTTTTACTTGTGGTTTGTCAGTGATTTGTACTTGTTGTAAAAGGGGGCTTTAAAAAGAAATTTGTTTACATCAGGAAATGATACTTGAAGAGGGTGTGGAGTAGAGATAAAATAAAATAGAATTTGAGCAGATTTAAAATGTCTACTTAAAAATAGAAAGTTTATCTTCAGCACACTTACAGAATGGAATTTGTAAGTATGTATGTATATATGTATGTATATTATTTTGTAAATGCAATTTGGAAATTTTTTTAAATAAAATTTGAGAATATTACTTATTTTAGGCATTAATAATTTTTATATTTTGAAGAAGTTTTCTGGACACCAGACGGTATCCATTAAGAAAAATGTAACAAATTGCCAAACTAATATTTTTAAAATAATAAAGTTCTGGATTGTCAACTCCTAGGTAGCGAGGAACGAAAATAATGTAAACAAAGCTTTGAAATATAAGAAATATAACTAACTATAACTATATAAAAAATATCAAATACAATTGCTTAAAAAATTTAGTTTTTTAAATCTGTTACCAAACAACGAATGTCCACAAAGATTAACCACAGTGCCAGGAGGCTCCCAGTGACTACATTTTATATTTTTCGAATGTGGTAAACGATTTATAAATTAAATTAAAGAAATTTCTCTTTAGGACATTTTTTTGCAATATATTAAAAAAAATAAAGATCGCATTGATTGGCGTGTAGACACACAAGTTAGTAGACAGCTGTTTTAAAATTTTAATACATTTTATTTTATAAATATTTTTTACACAATTTAGGTCCATAATAGAGATGCGAATGGCTCACGCGATTGTCGTGAACTACATACAATTGCAAGTGCTAAATAATGATTGAAAATAAATTTTGGTTACAGAAGTTTGCAGGGACTGTTTGTAAATGCAGTGCTTCACAATATGATTAGTCTGGAATGCTTTTGTTAATCATAATTTCATTAAACATTTTTAACATTTTTATACAGTGAAGCCTCTCATAACGGACACCTCCCATAACCGAAGACCTCTAAAAGCTAGGCAAGTTTTGTAGATTCCAGATGTTCATTAATTTTACAATACAAAATGCTTTCCAATAACCGGACACTCTAATTGTTGCATTCCAACAAATAAAAAACATTGAATGTCATTTTGAAGTCCTGAACAGTTGAAATTGTTCCAATCTAGTTGAAACAATTTACTCTAAATATATTTTTTCAATCACAATAGACTACATACCATCAAATTTGTACTCTCTCATAAGCGGGAATCTGTAATACCCGGTTTCACTATATATCTACGCATTACAAAATCTGCCGACATCATAAACTTCGTCTTAACTTCCTGGAAAGATTTTTGGGTCTTTTCTCTTGCAATTCAATAAATTGGCATTAAAAAGACCTAAAATCATTGACAAAGGTCTGCATTTTCACTGCTTTCGGATCTTATTAAACTCTTATAAGTTCTCTTTCTTGCTCGGCCTGAACGATTTACAATCGTTTGGTGGTAAACAATGTAGTGAAAAAAGCGAATGGATGGATCATGTGTCGTGTAGCTTTAAGTCAAAAATAAATTCTTTAAAATTGTTTGATATTTTGTCGCCATGAACCAGAGTGTAAAAACGGTCTTTAAAATTAGTTCATCGTATAGAGTCCGCCCAATTTGGTAGTGGATTATATCGAAATTGTGATATTGGCGTGCGGCTTAATTTTGGCCCAATAACGGAACTGAAGATTTATCAAACTCTAGAGGTTTGTGGTCAGGCGGCATGATCGGCCCGTATTTTTTTACAAAATGAGAAAGGAAACGGCGTCACAGTGAATTCGGTGGGTTTCAAACCATGATAACCGATTTTTTTTTGCTATAATTGGCTAATGTTGACATCAGTGACCTTTCGTTTCAACAAGAAACAAACAATTAAGTTATTGCATGAGAACCTTTGCCGGTTGCGTAATTTCTCGATTTGGCAATGTCAATTGCCCGCCTATTTCTTGTAACATAACGCCGCTGGTTTATTTTTTATGGGGCCATTTGAAAGACCGGGTTTAAGTGAAAAAGTCAAAAACTATTGACGGTCTGAAAGATGAAATTTGGCGCTGACGAGAGAAGCGAAGTTTTGTTGCAAAATGTGGATCACACTCACGAACTCATCTCGCATTACAATCACGATTTTGATGTCATTAAAGACATTCATTCATCTTCGTGATCCAAAATAAATTCAAACAATCTGTGAGAATCACTTTATAAAAACAATAAAAATTCAAAGAGAAAAGCTAAAAGAAAAAAGCAGTTATGTATTTCTAAAATGTTTTAATGTATAAACCATGACAAGAAAAAAACTACAAACAACAAAAGTAGAGTTACATTTACTTTTGACACAGTGTTGTATTTCGCAACACGCAAGTTATGAGGATTGAAAAAAATTATTAATTTATGAGCATATGTACGTACTTACACATCGTTACCTTAATAGAGAAAGGCTCTAACTCATTTTTTTTAAAATAGAGTTTTTTGTATATTTCAATAGAAGAACATCTAATGTATCGACAAATGCACAAAAAAATAGTTAGGGCCTTTCTATATTTAGGTAACGATATGTACGTTTATACTAAAATATTACGAGTGTACTCATATTTAATTAATTTCTTATTATATTCAGCATTAAATACCAATTATGTATGGGTCACTTCATTTACTAGTTTTTGTTAATTTTTTCTTTGTTCAATAATTTACTTTTTCCCAAAAGTAAATCACTAAGAAAACAGAGATTTTAAAATTAAAAAGCTGATTAGGTTTTTGCCCAATGAGCAATAACTCACTCATACGGTTATAATTCTTTTTTTGTATTCATTACTTTTCTCATCTTGAGCATTTTCTTTATATTTAGATGAAGACGCGGTAATAAATTGAAACAAAGTTTATTGAAAAACAATATGTGTCGTTATAAATTTAAATGCTTTTGTTGCAGATAAGTTCCTCTTTTTCTAAATTATTGTCATTTGTTTTAATGTGTATTTTGTAATACAACAAGTTTATTTGAAATTCTACATTAACTTCTTTATGCCCGATTTAACGTGAGCTACAGTGTATGTCAAGGCATTTATATTTTTAGGCATACATTTATCAACTCATTATATTCTCCCTTATTGTGAATGGCGTCGTCGATGTGACATCAAGACGACAGTAAAATTTTTCACTTGTCTATTCCTTGTCGGCAACAATTGGCTCTTATTGACAATCTCTTATTAATCTCTAAGGCTTTGTTAATTAGTGTAGCATGTTAATAGTAGTCAACTTTTGACGACAAAGAGTAGACTGGTTACAATTTTTACTGTCGTCTTGATGTGACTTCGACGACGCAATTCGCAATAAGGCGGATTATTTCGATCTTTCGAAAGCACTGCGATCGGAAACTGTGCATATGTACTGCCAACTCATTTGTGTGCGGTGAAAGATCATATGTTTCGCTAGAAGTCAATAAAGCTCCACGAGACTTGATTCTGAGGTACGTTACAGTTGAACCATGACAAATAATATTTGCTGTTGTGTTATCATACCGTACTCATTATATCTTCTGTCCCTATTATTATATATCAACATCAATATTATCAATATTATTATATCAATACAATTATTGATACCGTAAAGGCACATTATGTACCCTCTTTTGTAATAGTTTCCACATCTTTTCTTCAAGGATTGCATTTACGAACTAGTTACCATGTACTACTGCAAAGTAATAGTATTTCTCTTTATATGTTAAAATTTGGCCGGTGAGCTTTGTATTACTTTATTATGAAATAAATAAATAAAAATATATCTCCTTAAGGTTCAATTAAACGTGCCATAACCATAACCTTACAAAACAGCTGTACGAACCAAGCTTAAGGCGACTCGCCATATCGCCAAAGCTATAATCATAGAAACCAATTGAATTTTGGTTTTTCGCCGTAACTATAAATAGGTGTTTGCTGGTTACATATATGTATTTGTTGTTGCCCTTTTGAAATGAATAATCAATTGAAATCATAAACAGCTGTTTAGCCTTATGACAGCACTAAAGAACAAACGACAATGGCAAGACTGTTGTAAATTTAGAGATGGTAAAATTGAGCTTTCATTGCAAAAAAGTTTTCAGCAAATTGAAATACGATGAATCAAAACAATTCACATATTCCATTTGCAATAAAAGCTGAGTATATAAAGCAAACAAATACCGCCCTTTTAGTAATTTGTTCACTGTGTTGCCATTTTTTAGTCCGATAATAACATTATGTATACCGGTGCTCATGGCTCTGTAAGGGATACATTTCTGTCTTTAATAGTTTTTTACTACCACGTCATGACTTTCCTTCAAAAATATTTAGCATTAGGGTGAGTACGAACCCAGTTATAAAAGTCATGACCAGAATATGACGTGGTAGTAAAAAATGATTCAAAACAGAAATGTAGCCCTTACAAAGCCATGAACACCGGTATACAAAATGTTATGATCGGACTAAAAATGGCGACACAGTGAACAAAATACTAAAAATTCGGTATTTGTAAAAAAAATAAAAAAATATTTTTGGAATTGTTTTAACATTATCGTTAATCCTGCACTCTAGTGCAGATGCATGCCATTTGTATGAAATTTTTACAAGCGATAAAGTGGGATTATGAGGAGTTATTCAGCATTAGTAACTACAAAAACTTATGGCTTGACTATTGATGGCAACATAACTTTAGTTGCGTTGCCAGTTGCAAAAATGTTATTAGGTATGGCAACTGACAACTAACAGCTATTAATTTCAGTTTCCAAACTGCAATAATATTGAGAAATACAAATTTTTAGTTTGCTGCATACTTTTTAATGAAAAAAGGTGGTAAAATTTAACAATATTTATCCAATATGTATTGTGATAATTTAGGAGCTCTTCTACCGGCTCAGTAACTATTTCTTATTTCTTTCTATGAATTTAGCGATGTGTCATTTTATGCCGGAATTGAAAGCAATAATTTGTATTTATTTCCAAACTAAGCTTGAAAATGTGTATAGCATGCAATAAACCTTAAAAGTTAAAAACGGATTTCTTGATGCCAGCCAAAAGCAGCAAAAAAGCACATAAATAAAGTTTTAAAAATATTTTAAGGAAAATGTGTGCAACAAACAATAAAAGATATATTTTTGAGATTAAAATGAACTAGCAAATTTAGTTGTGCCATGAGTGTGTATGTGTGTATGTGCTACATTGCAAGTTGGTATGTAGAGAATTGCATCATAAGAAGAATGAATGAATCAATGCATGTGCAATGATACAATTTGTAAGAAAACGAAACAAACGAAAAAAAATTAACATAATTTCCCATAAATAAAAACAAGAAATATACATAAAAAAATATACACACAATGAAATTATTCACGAAAGCAAAACTCAATACTAATGATTCGTGAAAATGTTGCATTTAAACATGCAACATACATACATACATACATATCAGAGAACAGAAATGAATAGTGAAAAAGTGAGTAGAGTTGAATCATGACCTATAATTTCTTGTAGACTTGTGTAAAACCGTTCTTTTTGAACTAGTTCGTTCAGTTGGACACAAGTCCGATCAAAAACATCAATGCAAATTAAATGGGTTTGAAACAACTTTTGATTCAAACGCTCTCAAACTAGTTCAAAAAGAACTGTTGGACACAAGTCTACAAGTCTTGGTACTTATGCGCACTCAATTGCGCAATTGCAATGTTGTCTATGAATCATATTCACTCGAAAGTTTGAAGTGCGCATCGAACTCATACTTAGAGACATTTATGGTGTTGTTGATTTCGACTCTCCTTAACTCAATGCCTATGGACGATGCAAAATAAGTATGATTCACAATCCGAACTCCGCATGCGAACATAAATGTACTCATTATGAAGTTATGTGTTTCTCTGTTGCTTTTTTTTCAGGAATCGAAAAACAAACCTATTTAATACTATTTTATACTACTTGAAAACTGCTTAAGGACTCAACTTTTAAATAAACATACATGCAGGAGTTGAGTGAGCTGAATCAATGTGAGTTGTATTGGGTGTTTTTTATTGAGGTATAGAACTTTAAGTTGGCATCACTTTTTTAACTGACGGCCATTTTGTCAGCTGTCAAGTGATTAATATTTAGTTTGGTTTGCCATTTCATCATGAACAGGTTGACAAAAGAACAACGCTTGCAAATCGTGCAAATTTATTTCGAAAATAATGGTTCAGTTCGCGAAGTTTACCGCAAGCTCCGTCCATTTTATGGTCGACATAATCGTCCATCAGAGCAATTAATTCGGTTAACCATGGATCGTTTTCGCACTACGTTTACTCTATGTGATAATACGCATCCGCAGAGACGTCGAACAGTGCGCACCGAAGAAACAATTGCCGCTGTAGAGCAAAGTGTTGAAGAGGACCCGAATGAATCGATTCCGGTATAGAGCCATGATAACCGACTATTTTGTTCCCGAATTGGATGGCATGAATGTGGATGAGTTGTGGTTCCAACAAAACGGCGCTACATGCCACACAGCGCACGTCACAATCGATTTATTGAAGGAAATATTCGATGAGCGCATAATTTCGCGGAATGGACCTGTCAATTGGCCACCAAGATCGTGTGATTTGACACCATTGGATTATTTTCTTTGGAGATATGTGAAATCGCTCGTCTACGCCAACAAACCAGAAACGTTAGGGAACTTGGAAGCCAACATTCGTGGCGTTATTGCCAACATACGCCCCCATATGCTCGAAAAAGTGGTTGAAAATTGGACCTGTAGAATTGGCTTTATTCGAGCCAGCCGCGGCGGCCACATGCCCAAAATCATATTTAAACATTAATGGCATAAAATTATCCTTCCAATAAAGCCAAATTGATGGACATTAAAACGATTTTCTTGTGTTTTATTTCAATTCGAAGTTCTATACCTCTAAAAAAAACACCCTGTATAAGTATTTTCCTGAAATTAGAAATCAAACTGAGGTGATTTATGAGCGTGAGCGTGGTATGGCTATACTTATAAATCAATGTCATCGTGAGTATGCGTAAATCAGAGTAGTTCAGTTTAAATGATGTCTACTCACATATATTTAAAATTTCATGAGTCAGTATGAATAGCGAAAATACTATTCATTGCCGATCACGGCTACATATGTACTTACACACATATATGCATGCAGAAGTATACATACATGGAATATGTATAGATATGTACATAAGTGCATTTGCCACACATGGAAAAATACTCGTAATAATAAATAAATATTTAAAATAAAATAAAAATTATTCCTGATTAAAAATAAAAAATTTCCTTAGAATAAAATAAATGAAAATGGGCCTTTTCTGCATCCCAAACGATCATAAGATCAAAAAGTTAATGTGCAAACTCTGTTTTTTTTTTAATTAATTTCTACATAAATTAGTTTAAAAAATTGTAAATACATATTTTTATCACAGCATCACTCACTACAAGTTATTTATTTTGGTATTTTTGAAATTGTTCGGCAACGGCTGTTTTATTTGTAAGATTTCTCCCAGTGTAAATATTGTTGCAAGAATTTTGAAATTGTTTAGAGCTAATTTTTTGTAGAAGTTGTATGTCAAAACATGGTAAAAACTAGTTTATGTGGTGTAAACGTGTTTGTAATAACAACTTATGACGCGGATAAAAAAAATAACATTGTTTATGGTAGAGACTTTTAATTTTAAAATTCATATAAAATACTTTTGTTAAGTTGTGTTTTTTTGTTGAAATTTCTAAAAATGAGCAATAAAATTTTAAAAATATGTGCATATGTATGTCTGGTTAAAAAAAAAGTTGATTTTGACTCCAAGCAATTATGTTTCGCTACATGATTTAATAATTTTTTTTCGCGTTGAATTTGCAAAATTTTTTGTTTTATTAAATCAAATCAAGGTGATAACTATGACAGTTTGCATTCATTGTACGAGCGAGCATATTGGTTATGGAAACAAGTATTGAATTTGTTTTTGTATGATTTAAACAAAATTCCATTGACTTAAAACTAAACTCCGTAGAAGTGCAGTTCATGGGAAAATTAACTTACGACAGCTTATGATTAATTGAAAACTTTTAGCAGATAATGACAAATATTTAAAGCATGAAGAAGTTATTTAAGTCATATTAATCAAAGCTCTATATATAGTATATTACAGCCTTGACGCAAATTGGATGGGTATGTAGGCACATTAAGGTTACAGCACTTTATCAATAAAAGTAGCACTTCATAAAACGTGTTGAAAGACTGACATTTTTTCTAGTTGAACTCAAGTGAGCTTAGCTATGGCAATACATAACAACAGACGGTTCTCTTTTAATGCATATTCATTGCATTGGAAGCTATGACAAATTTATTTCTATTTAGCTTCTTTTTCCAGTGTTGTTTTAGAAATATGTTCGTAAATCAGAAAATTGAACTTGAAAATTTCAATATGAAACAAATGAGAATTCTGTCATACAAAATGATGCATATATTTTATATTACTAAAACCACTATATGGAAATTAGTCAGTTTTAAAACGTTACACCCTCAAATAGAAAGTTCTGGATATTTGTAACAATGATAACAATTTTTTTAGCTTATTTTTTAAGTTTCAGAGGTTCTTGATTAGAAGTATATATCATTATAATATAGAAAGGCCCTAACTCATAATTTTTGAAAAAACGAGTTTTTTTGCATATTGCGATAAAAATTTCGATTTCACAAAAATAATGAGTTAGGTCCTTTCTATATTAAGGTAACGATATGCATTTAAAAAAGGTTTAGTCGACCAACATTTCATAAAAATGTTGTAGAAACTTTTGATGCTTTCCGGCAACACTTTTTTCAAGAAAATGGCGGTATTCCGTATTTGATGCAAATGGCTTGGCTTAAGTTTATCTGCAAAATACCGTACCTTTTCTTTGGCTTGTGTGTGTGTATTTTTTTGATGGATTTTTATAGAAAATCTCTAATATTTTTCATTTACACTTACGCATGACCATTTGCATCAAACACCGAATACCGCCCACATTTCTTTTTTATATGGGAGCATTCTCCTAATTTGGCCATTTGGAAGTTGATAATAAAGCAAGTTTTATTTTAGAGATATACATATAATAATAAGTTGACAATACTTACCCATTTTGTGTTTTGTGAACCACGCTTTTAAACTGTGATTCAGTTCTTCCTCCATTTTACAGTCGGCGTAATCGTCCTTCAGAGCAATTAATTCCAGCAACCATGGATCTTTAGAGCACCACTTTCTTCCACGGCAATTAAATGTCCTTCACAGTGTTACAAGCTACGAGTATACTGCGCATGCCACAATGGATTTATTGAAAGTTAGGTGAACGAATAATTTCGCGCAATGCTCCTTTTGAAGTTTCTGATCTGTCCCGATATGAAAGAAAATGTCACGTTATCGCTGACACATGCGACCTCCATTGCTGAAAAAAGTGATTGAAGAATGAACTTCCCGGCTAGACTTCATTCGAGCCAAATGATGTCACCGACCATGTGCTGTAAAGATATTCAAATGAATATGTCAAAGAATTATAATTTGAATAAACAAACATTTGTGATAATGAACACAATAATTTAACATCACCCTGAATTGCGTATGTCGACTCTAATATTCGTCTACGAGAATTTTGTCATAGAATAAAGAAAAATTGTATAAAGTTTGTTTAATCAAATACAAAATTCTCGTAGGCGAATATTCTACTCGACATACGCAATACGGGTGAATGACTTCCAGTTTTAAATAAAAATAAATAAAGGGGACTTACAATGTTAATAAAAAAAATTAGAAAGGTAGTTATTTGTTTGTGCTATTGTGGTAATAAAAATGTAAATCCATTTTCTGGCAACATTTCCAATCTTTAAAATGTGTTACCCAACTATGTAGTATGTATGTACATCAGAGATCTGCATGATTACGAATCAAACGGCATAATTTTTACTTTTTGAAAAATGAATTTTTATCTAGCATTTAACATTAAAAAATGAAAGTTGCTAATGTATGATTCATATTCACAAGAGTATTGTTAATAAATGCATGCCATTGCTTGCAAGTTCTGTTTATTCATATGATTCACAAAAACAGTGAATCAGTATGACTGTTTTGAAAACTTCTTGAAAAACTTTACTTCTTATTATTCCTGAATTCATTATGTTAAATTTTCTTAAAGCACTTTTCAAAAGTTCTTTAAATTTATTTTAAAAATGTATGAAAACACATACGCACTGTTTTATTAACTTAAGACATCATCATTTGATTATTATACAAAACAATCAAACCAGAGTAAGAAGTTTTTATTTACTTTTGCAAACAGTACTTAAAAAACAAGAGTTAGTTAATGACAGGCAATTGTTAGAGAGAGACTGCAAGCAACATCATTAGTATATAATGACGTTAAAAAACAAAACAAAAGCATTGCAAATGTGAGTGGACAGCAAAAGTGAATCAATTCATCCAGTTCTCTGGTACATTGTCAGTCAAATGTAGTAAAATTTTCTTATAATCCTGTGAACTGTAAATTTTTGTCTGACATCGTTGCCAAAGAAAAGCATTGTCAGTCCATTGCAAGACAACAAATTGTCAGACATCTTACAATCGTCACACGATTATTGCCAGATATTTGTCAGACATTTTAATATTGTCAGATGTGCGAAGTTTATCCATCTGACAATGGCGTCATTACTGCAATACTTGATTTTAAAGAAAAGGAAAATTGCAAAAATATCATAAGATATATGCAGTCAAAATCATTGCAAATGCTTCACTTTTTACATCTAACTAGAGCTGAAGGTCCATACTATCCGTTCTTTGCATAAGCGTTGTATGCGTTTCTGTACTTTCTCTCCGATTCTAAATTCAAGTTACATGCAATACGTCTTATGCGCAAGTACTTTTGTTGTTTTAATGCAAAAAGAGAGAAAATTTAAATTCAACACACGAACATTTGGCTATAAAAGAGAGCATGATGCATGCGACGGATACAAAAGTAGAAAGTAAACCTACTTTATCCGTCCTATGCGCCTATATGTTCTTTGCGTTTTGTTCTGCAACTTGCCATATACAATTACCTTGATTCTACTTTTTAACACATGCATAAAACGCAACTACGCATTAAACGGATGGTATGGACTTTCAGCTTAAACCACAAACAATTTCTAACAAAGGCTTTGAGTCTGGGAACGCACAACAACAGATCTGGCAAATTTTGAATATGAGTCCAACCTAAATTAGGGTATCAGGGTAAGTATTTTCAGTACATTCAAATAATATTTTATACGTTTAAATATACTGAAAATACGTACCTTGCTGCTAACGTAACGCTTGACTCGCTAATATAATTTGGTCTCTATTACTACGTTTATACGCGCACTATTTGCAAATAAAATTATTTGCAATCAAATTACCTCACTGTTTATATGGCATAGCAAAAGTACACAAACTTGGTAGCACTTCTATAGAAAACTTACTTATGTTGACAAAAAAAAATAGTGTAAATGTACAAAATATCAAATAATTGTTTGTTTTAATCCTCATTATTTGCATCTATCAATGTTTTTTGTTGCAATATTTATCCATTTATTGTTTTTTGTTATCAAACATTTGTAAGCGTGGCAACCTCAAGCAATTTATTTGCAAATAGTGCGTTAATCGTGAATAGTTTTCTGAATTAGTAAGTCGCAATAAAAACAATAATATGGCAACAATTTACTGTTTTATTTGCAAATAAGCCCTGCGTATAAACGTAGTATATGACAACAATGTGAACTACTGACAATTTTTGGATCGACGAATTTGTCAGGCAAATTTATTGTCATGCAACCGCCTGAAAATAAATTTAAGATTTTCTGACAAATTTGATACAACCTTGTGAACTAAAAATTTTCCTTGTGCTGACAATTTTTGATTGCCATTACATTGTCAGAAGATTGCCAATTGTCTGCACCTTAAGAAGTTTGATTAAATATGCATCTAATTTTAGTAAAAAAAAACAATTTTTGGTTTCAGAAAAAGCGGTTGCAAAAGGCCATAAGTACCATTAGGAAAAAACAATTATTGTTTCTTCACTTTTTTGTAACCTTAGTTCTACAATTTTGCTACTAAGAAATAAATAGTATTAATTTTTTGTCGCGGCTTTTGTAAAAAAAATATAAACTGTAGTTGCGGCTTTTTGAATTTTAGCTGCCGATATGTTTGTATGTATTTAATACTATCTGTACATAATTGATTATTTCAGAAAGTGGTAAATATGTACATAGATACTTACTATGTACATACATACATACATATAAATATTTAAATTTTTATATTTTTGTAGATATGATTTACCAACATACATACATACATACATTTTGTATATATTTTATCTTAACTTTTACCTTCTATTTGCGAACACACACGCTCAAGTAGCGAAAGGTAAATAACAAAAATTCTTCAATAATTATTTTCTCTTGCTAATAAATTCCTCTCTCCAAACAAAATGAAAAGCTGCAAACTAATTTTTTTAATCACAAAACTGGTTTAAACCTTAAAACACGTTGCAAGTATGTAATTGGTTACAATATGCAGCAGACGTCTTGTTTGATGCAATATGTACCAAGGTGTATCTAACTAGGTGGCAGCGCTACTTCAGCTGATAATTTTTTGCTCTGTGTGCTTTGTAGCTAACGAATGTCACAAACTTCGTTTTGTTTTGGTTTTCATACAATTATTTTTGTGCTTTTGACATTCTTCGGTTCTTTACACAGCTATGGTTGCCGTATTTTTGTATAACAAATCCTTACGCAGTCACCTGTATAATTACACCATGATATGTACACAAAGTTTTTGTTCAATATTGTATAAAGTTAAGAAAGCACTGTTAGTTGGAATAATAAAATAAATAAAAAAGCTTTTGAAAGTTAAAATAAAAAAACTTTCAATGCCTTTCAAACTACTGTGTGTATGTTCGGGTGTATGTATATATATTTGCACTTCACACTTGTACAAATATTTGAATAGAAAGATGCACTTTCCCGCTTAAGCCAAACAACATTCCATTTAGCAGTAGAAACAATTACTGTCAAAATAATTTAATTTTTTATTCAAATGACAACCACAGCTTTTCTCAGTAAATATCAAGATATGCAAGCAGCACTTCTGGTAATAGCCACGTTAACATTTTTGCATGTTTATTTTGCTCAATAAAACACATGTTTTATAATAATTATTATTGTTGCCTTTAAATAAACAAATAAGCAAATAAGGGCGTACGATGATTGTAATGGAGATGTAGGAATTTCAGAGCACATTTCACAACACGTTGCGACAAAATAAGAGAAGATATAAATTCACAAAGTTTAAAGCAATAAAATAGTCTACATGTTTTATATAAATACAGTGACATACCGCTTTAACGAACCATATAATTAAGGTCAGGCGGATTAATTAAATAGAAAAATTCATTAAAAGAACACATATTTTTTTATTTACGTACTGCAAACAAAAAAAAAATTGTGCGATTTCAAAACGAAATGGTTTTCAGAACATGGCTGTAGGTTAGGAAGGGTGGTTTTATACCGAACCTCGGAGACCCAATTGGGTCCATGGCTGTATGTTTTGTTATTTTCTAATTTTTTCTGGACAATTTATTAGAAAATTTGTTATATCGATACATAATTTTTGTTTGTTTGTTCTGTTCGCATAAATCACGAATTCGTTAAACTGCGTATATATTCGTTATACCGGGATACTATGCACTAAAAACTAAAAATTCAATCAGAATTAATTATATAGGTTTGTCATTCCGTGTGTAACTTCCACAATATTCATATGCGACCCATAAAGTACATACATATGCATATGTATATATTCTGTGTCCTTATAAATAAGGAAGACGAAAAAGCGATGTCCGTCTGTCCGTCCGTCTGTCTGTCTGTATGCGAAATCGGTTTTCCGAAGTTCCCAGAAAAGCTAGAGACTTCATTATTGGACTGTTGTATCAGAAATTGTCCAAAATGGATTGATATTCAAAATAAGAAAAATCTAAAGGACGGTTTCAGAGCTGGAAAATTTAAACTTTATTTTGCCATGTAAAAGTAACTATCTAAAACTGATTTTATAATTTTATTAAAAAAACGATTCCAGGGTTGGAAAATTGAGTTTTATTTTTGTATATAAAAGTAACCTACTAAAATAATTTTTTAGATTTGTATAACAAAACACAAAAATCAAAAATGATGATTCCAGGGTTGGAAAATTTAAACTTTATGTAAAAGTAATTAGGTCAAATTAATTATTTCGTTTTCTTTATAAATTAAATATATTTTATATTTTAGAAGGAAAGAGTTTGGTATAAAAAATTTCCAAAATTTATTTAAAACAGCTCCAGAGCTGGAACATTTTAACCTTTTTTTTTTGGTGTGAATAATACATTAGAGTAGGCGGTATTTTTTTTTTTGGGCGGACGCACCCCCTAAAACAGAACTTATCACTGTGAAATTTTTGTGCGTTTGTTCTTACATAAAACTGAACCGATTTGGGGGGAGAGAGTACAAGAAATAAAGAGAAAAAAAGATTCTCCATACAACTAACGGCCACTCTAGTATACATACATATGTATGTATGTATGTATACATATAAGTAACTACATAAAACAATTTTTTTTTTCTTTGTTGATTAAACATATTTTATATTTTATAACGAAATAGATTAGCGTTAAAATAAGAAAAATCAAAAAGATTCCAGGGTTGGAAAATTGAAAAAAAAAATTTAGTAAAAATAATGCTCTGAGCATAGTTATGTTTCATACGGTCATACGGTGATAGCTCGAAACGATTTCTTATTAACTTTTAGTGAATTGAGATAACATAAAATATATCGCTAAAGAACAGTCATAACTACAAAATTAATTAAACAACATATTAAATTTCCCGGAACCAGTTCCTTTCTGCTTAACAAAACCGAAGACTAATGAAGGAAAGTCCTTTATTTTCTGCGCAGGTCCAAATGCGCCTCCTTGCAAAGTCGACGGTGGGAAATAAATTCTATAAAAAGTGTCCTAACCAAATGCGCCTCCTTGCAAAGTCGACATTGGGAAATAAATTGTATAAAAAGTGTCCTATATACATATTACTAACTGACCCGACAAATGTTGTTTTGCCACATTAATTATTTCTAGGGAATTTCTAGGATAGAAAACAATAACGGAACTTATTGTAAGTATGTGAGGATGTGGTTTATCAGTGATAGAGCCAGGCAGTGCTGTGAACGATGACGAAATATAAAAATAACAAACCACCAAACATTTATTGTTTTAAATTTATTATAATTTATAATAATTTTAATTAACTCATACCAAATTTGAAGACTCTTGCTATTATACCTTTCAAGATATAATATTTTTATTATTGGTCCTATTCTACCAATGTTTCGAATTACTTTGCACTTCGCTCTCAAAAGAGCCCATAATAAATTTGAAGACTCTTGCTATTTTATTATTAATTAATATTATAAATTGAACTTTTATGAATTAAAAGTAATTTATAAATTTAACAAACTGCCCCAAATTCAAAAAGTATTGCTAAAAAAGTTGCGTTGTAAAACTCAAATGTTTTAATGAAAGAATAAGCATGTATCCATGCAGCAGATCTACGAAACTCCATCAAGCATCTTGCAACAAACACAAGTCATTGAAAAGAAGATTCTTCGAACAATTAAAGTAAACTGTATCCATAAACAAGCGGATTTGGCAAAACAGAGAAGAGAATATTTGCAAATATCGGGTGCGTTTGCATGACAGCGAAGTGCAACATGATAAAATCAACCGCTAGTGGAATATACATATATATATATATATATATATATATATATATATATATATATCAATTGAATACATACATATCTCTCATTTACTTAAACAACGTTATAACTCAAAAAAAAAAAAATAATAACTTGTCACAAGATAAGTTTTAAGTTTACAATATACAAACAACTTAATAGAAAAAGAAAATTTAATTTTGCTTTCAAGAGTTGACTAAGCAAGATATTTGTATGAAATTTTTATATAATATCAATGAAGAACGATATGAGGACTAATTTTACATCATTAACGCAAAACTTTAATTTTTTGAGTTATGACGTTCTCTGAGTGAATGAGCGATATGTATTTATGTAGATATAAATGAAACATGTGCGCACAGAAATACATGTGCATATATGATTTTATAACTATATTTTTGCATCTTTAAAGTTTGTCTTGAAAAACGGGTGTTCTTTTATCAGTGGTAATGATTTTGTAATTACTGGAGGTATTCACGATGCATGTTTTGTTGTTTAATTTCAATAATTTTGTTTATACAAGAAACACAACTGGGACGAACGACGAATTTCGTCCACGGCGTCGAATTCTTTGGTAGAGATATCGCTGAGCAAATTCGTAGTGCGAATTTTTTAATTTTTTTTTTTAAATAGAAACCAATTGTTGGTATGTATTTTTTTAGTTTATAATTATTTTTCCATATAAGTTTCACTTCGGCGAAGTGTTTTCCACAACTAGGCCAAATCCTTAATAAAACAAAGAAACTGTAATTAAATGATGTCGCATAGTGGAAACAATATAATAAATAAAATTATGTTCCTCTAAAAAGTGCACCCTTTATTTGCACATACATGCATGTACTGATTTGTATACACAATATTCTAAACTGTAACGCATCCGTCTACGTAGACTTATGGCAGTATAAACAAGTAAACGATTGAATGGAGTTGAAATGTGCATGTGCATACATACATATCGTCAGCTAAAATGCAAAAAGGCGCGCACAGAAAAACTAAATTTTTTCTGATGTCTATGTCAACCACACGCAAGTTAAATAATTAATAAAATACAATAGTTACATTAAATTAAACTTATGTTGTTCCAACTTTAAATAACTTTGATTCAACATGATTCTTCATTTTGATTTAAAAAGTACGTAAACGTTAAATCAACGTGAAATAAAGTTAAAGTTAATTAGGAAGGGTAGTGCTATACCGCAGCTCCACTCGGAGACCCAAATTGGGTCCATTGTGATTTAAAGTTAGTTAGTTAGTAAAGAAAAGGAAAATTTTTCTTTGAAAATGACTATAAATCATGTTAGATTAACATGAAAAAGATTAGATTAACCTTGTTTACGTAGATTTTAACTTGAAAATTTTCTGTGTGCGTAACTAAAAATAATATAATTTTACAAGATAAACAAAAAACTAAACAAACTTCTAGTTAAGTCCCCTTTTTTTGTTAACAAAAGCGTCATATTTCGATCGCACAAGTGTAAAATTTTGTCAAGATATGTCCTCCAAAGGCATTCATAATAATCAATCAAAAACTCGCTTTTGAATTTTTTGTTCGTTACGTCTTTTTGCATTTTAGCTAACGATATGCATGTACTTATGTATTCCATGAAAAGTATGAATTCAAAGTTTTATTTGAAATCGTTTTTCTCTGCAAAATCTTAATAACTAAACAACTTGTATGATATTCATATGTTTTGTACTCGTATCTGTATCTGTCTATGAATTAAGTAGCATTCATTTGTTATTGAAAGAACTCTATTTTTCCACATTTTAAATCCCCCCTTCCCATTCCTTCCCCCCTCAACATCATCACACTTTCGGTGTTAATTTACAATTGAAAATGAACTTTAATAGCATGTAAATAATGCAATGAATAGCACAACAGCAAAAGGCTAAGCAAATTTTATGTGAAAAATTTTATTTATCTCTTAATAACTGCAACAAGATATTTGTTGCAAAATCATGCAACATCATGTTGCTTAATGTAGGAAATAAAAGAGGTTGTTTTGTAGAGTTCGTCTTAAAATGTAAGGAACAAAGTCCATTTGCTCATAGTATAAACATTGCAAAGTACGTATTGAAATTTTAATTAATAAATTACTAATTGCACTCAATTTTAGAGATGAATGAAAGAATCTCTTTAGAGATTTAACAATTAACTTGCGAGGAGAAATCAATTATTCTCGGTTGCAAACTGCTTGTGCAAATATTGCAGATGTAGCAAGTTTATGCACACAGAAAAATTTCAACTTAAAATCTACTTAAACAAGGTTAATCTAATCTTTTTCGGCAATGATTTTGCTTCATATGAATTTCATGTTAATTTAACATGATTTATAGTAATTTTCAAAGAAAATTTTTCCGTTTGAAATAACTTTATTTCAAGTTGATTTACGTACTGTTAAAATCAAAATGAAGAATCATGTTGAATCAAAGTTATTTCAAGTTGGAACAACATGAATTTAATTTAATGTGGTAATTGTAATTTATTAATTATTTAACTTACGTGTGGTTGACATAGACATCAGAAAATTCTTTGTGTATAAATTGGCATCCCCGTACAAGATTTGAACTCGGAACTCATCGCGTGGTAGGCAAATGCTTACTCCTGCCGTCACAACAACTTTAAATATTCTTAAGATACACACTAATATGTACCACCTTGAATTAAATTTTAATTTAACATTATTTCATTGATCATTTAACAAACAATTTATTTGAAAAGCTTTAGTTTAACAAAAATACAAAATATTTTTATTTTACTCCAGGATTCGAACCTGCGATCCTCCGACTGCAAGACTAGAACACTGCCTACCAGCCAGCAGCAGTTTGTCGGCTGTCTACAAAAACAAAAAAAAAAAACAAAAACAAAAACAACTCACACAACTAAGCACAAAAGTGTATTGCAGCTATGAACAAAGCAAATAAACACCAACACACTCAAACAACATATTATTTCTTGTAAATTTAATGTGATTTGAATGAAGTTGAATCAAGCTTTTTGCATGTTGATTTTAAATTGATATTTTATTCTGTGTGTGGAAAACGTAAGAGGCAAACTCTTGAAATTTTCAAAAACGCTAAAACTAAAAAATCCCAAAATAAAAAAATCGCCAAGACGAAAAAAGCGCCAAAACTAAGAAAAAGCGCCAAAACTAAAAAAAAATCGCCAAAACTAAAAAAAATCGCCAAAAACCAAAAAAAGTTTACTGTGTACTTAATTTTTTTTTAATTTCTACATCAGGGAGTATACTCTGTAACTCGAAACGAAAATATTCGAATTTGGGTGTTATTAACATAAAAATTCGAAAGCATTTCCTTTCGTTTCGAATTACAGAGTAGACCCCCAGATAAGGTATTCGATTGCATAGGCACCCTTCGTGTGCGAGTCAAAGTCGCACTTTAATGAGTTTATTACATCTGCATTCATTAATTTTTGGTCACGTTCTAAAGAGCTTTGAACAATTTCCTCGTGAGTTTTGCCTTTTTAAGCGCCAATATTATGTACCGCTCTCAAATCATTATTAATGATTGATACAAATAAAAAAAATGTTAAAATAACAAGAAGCAAAAAAATCGAAAATCGACGGTTTTCGGTTTCGAATATTTGGCCTAAAAATGCTGTTTTGATTTAAGTTGAAACCGAAAAGCAAATCCTAGATAATGCAAGGTTTGCCACTTAAACGATATTAAGCTCAAGTCTAAATATTCCCTGGGAAATAATTGAAATTAATTTTTTCCAAAAATAAAATTCAAAATAAAATAAAATTCGGAGGAAAAAAAATTTAAAATTGACGCAGAACTTCGAATTTTTGAAGTCAGCTTCTTGGTTTCCATTCTTTGTTTCATAGTGGAACAAAGAGAATAGGGAACAAACTCCCGGCTAACTGTTTGTTAATCAGAATAAAGCTGATTATGTTTTTAAGAAATAAATTTCCAACTTGTGTATTTAATAATAAACATTCCACCTTATTGCGAATGGCTCGACGGAGCCATCACATCACTTGTCTACTCTTTGTCGACAAGAATTGGCTACTATTAACATGCTACATTGATTTAGTCCTAATTCACACTAAGAAAGTCTTATTTGCTAAGCTGATTAGTTTGTCGGAGAGAGAGACGAGGGGAACATAAATTTTTCATTTCCCCCCGTCTCTCTCTCTCCTAAAAAACTAATCAGCTTAGCAACAAGACTTGCTGAGTGTAAATTAGGACTTACAAGGCCTTAGAGGAAAGTAAGAGATTGTCAATAAGAGACAATTGTTGCCGATAAAGAGTAGACAAGTGTGAGTATTTACTGTCGTCCTGATGTGACATCGACGACGATAAAGTACATACTTTTATTTTAATTGATACTGCAAATTTAACCCCTGTTTCCACAACGCGTACGGTCGACTTGAGTAGAAAGTTTATATGAAAAGCACTAATTTTTTTGAGATACTCTGTATATTGCAATTTTTTTTTTTGTAAATATATTACATGTACTACTTCACCATATTTTTAAAAAAAAATTTCATTTTCAATATCTTCAACTTTAATTTATTTAATTTGCTTTTTATGCTTTTCAATTCTTTCATGAAATTTTGATATTAACATAACAAAACCAATTAAGTTGGTTTTTATCTTTTTCTATGGCCCTGCAAGTATTCATTACTCGAGTGTCAATTACAATTGGAACTAAACTTCAAAAAAAAAAAGAAAAAACTCCAGTTTACACTTTGAGTAGATAATTCCTAAGTTATTATGTACCTATCTTGCAATTTTTGTTTTACTTTGCACCAGTAACTATAAATTAAAGAAAAGTTAACAAATTATGATTTACAGTTTACTAAATAATAATGCAAGAAGAACGAAAACTAAAACTAAAACTGCAATACTCCATTAGTTAATTGCATGGCACACCACTATACTCCCCCCGTAGATGGAGAATCGCTAAAAATACATTTCGTTGCATGAAGGAATGCAACAGCTAAATGTTGAATGGAGAGCAAACTAACGTACGTACGAACGTAGGAACCCAGCATTAAATAGAATTAGATTAAAATATACCAGTAGTAAGTAAAGTATGTATGTATGTATGTATGTATGTACATACCTGTGCAAAAGAGTGCGCGCACAGAGAAAGCAGAGCAGAACCAAAAACAGAAACATCCAAAACAAGCAAAAGACATTAATTGTATGTTTTTAAGTTGGTCTTCAATGGAGACACGAGGAGCATTAACACAACAACAAAAAAATAAAATAAAATAAAAAATAATGATAATCGCAAAAAATGTGAAGAAGACACGAACGAATATGGTATGTGCAAGTGTCGGATGCATACAAAACAGCATAGAAAAGAAATGCAATTGAGAAAAGTTTAAAAAGAAATGCATGTAGACATGAAAATTGGCAAAGTCTGTCTTCATTCTAAGTGGCATCCCAGCAAAAAATTTCCCTTTATCAATTTATTAATTGAAAAAAAAATTATTCAAAATAAAATAAAGAATAAATAATTGCTTAAGCTTAAATTAGACGTGCCATAGCCATAAACAAAACAAAATTCAATTAGTTTCTATGGTAATGGCTATGGCGGTATGGCGAGTCATCTATAATCAAATACAGTGTTACCCATAAGTTTGGTTCGAACAGCTGTTTTCTATGGTTATGGTTATGACACGTCTGATTGAACCTTTAAGCGAACTTAAGCTGAAATTGGGTCATTAGTAATCATGTTTTGAAATCATCGTGATTTAAATTCACGAGCAATTTTTTTTAAATCAAACGAATAATTTTTTTTTTGTATTCTGAAAATCCTGAGATTTAAAATTTTTAGTAGTGTTTTTTATTGTCCTAATTTGCGAGCAAAAAGCTTTTACAGTGCTGCCACAGTTTTTTAGTACTTATTGTTGCCATTTCCACTAATTTTTAGGGTTCCATATACTAAATGTGAAAAAGAACCCTATTGTTTTCGCTACGATGTCCGTGTGTCAGCCACAGGCTGTTTTCTCGAGAACTGTAAGAGTTACGGACCTAAAACTTTCACAGCGAGCAACGAAAATTTTTAAAATCCCTATGTAATATACATATACGGCCATGTCACAGAGTTCAATTCCGTTCGGAATCGGAATTGAATAAACCTCAAAATGTCAAGTCCTAGCTGGAGCATATCCCAGCATACCACCGCCTCCCACAGTCTGGACACACCTGATAAATTTCCGTATTTTAATTTCCTTTTTAAACACCATCTCCTACAAAAATGGGGTGTATTGAATTCCGATTCCGAACGGAATTTAACTCTGTGACATGGCCGATAATGGGCCTTATCACGAGTGTCGTATCACGTCTTCGACTACGACGATTTTGTATTAGACTAAAGAACATTGCAAAATTTTTTCTTTAATCTAGTAAAAAATCGTCGTAGTCGTAGTCGAAATGCGACACTCGTGATAAGGCCCAATTATAGACACTTGTAATTTTCAGAGCTGGGTCCCGTTTCTCAAAAATACAAATTACAAATCTACAAGTAAAATACACACAAAAAAACAACACTCTTACAAATTTTATTGTTGTTTTGTGTGTATTTTACTTGTAGATTTGTAATTTGTAGTTTTGAGAAACGGGCCCCTGGTGTATTTTTAACATTCAATCAACATTGAAATTTAAGAAATCAAAATTAAAGGGTATTCTATCAGTTCATGTAATTTTTACTATGTATTTTTTGACAACTTGCTGTATTTTGGAAACCGTAAGAGGCAAGCTCCTGAAATGTTCAAAAAACGCTAAAACTAAAAAATCCCAAAATTAAAAAAGCCGCCAAAACGAAAAAAAATCGCCAAAACTAAAAAAAATCTCTAAAACTAAAATAAATCGCCAAAAACCGAAGAAATCGCCAAAACCAAGAAAAGGCAATAATTAGAAAAACGCCAAAAACCAAAAAAAAATCCCAAAAACGAAAAAATCGCCAAAAACAAAAAAAAAATCTCAAAAACTAAAATAAATCACCAAAAACCGAAGAAAACGCTAAAACCAGGAAAAACACGAAAATTAAAAAAAATCGCCAAAACGAAAAAAAAGTGAAAAAAAATCGTCAAAAACCGAAAAATAATTTACCGGGTATTTAAAATTTTTGAAAAATGTCCGATAAAATGTTCGATTATATAGGCTAAAGTTCGTATTGTATTACGTATTTAGTGTTCGTACGGAACCCTTCGTGTGCGAGTCGATTTTTATTTACATTTTATATTTTCACCAATTGAACTTTATGATTATTGAAACGTTTAGTTTCATTTCAAGAGAAAGCTAATAAAGTTTTATTCCTAATAAAACACCTTTATGCTAGAAACACAACTGGGCCGAACGACGAATATTTCGGTCCGAAATTTCGTCATAAAAAATAAAACACATTTGCGCATATGAAAATGAACACAACACTACCGTAGAACGAAATTCGGCGTGTATGACGAACTCTGAGATAGGTTTATTTCTATTTTGTACGCCGACGAACGACAAACAAACAAATTTCTCTCTCTCTCTCTTTGCATACACAATAACCAACCAGCGTTACCGTTGAAAATTTTCAAAAAGGGGCACAAAAAGGGGATTTTCAGAAAAAAAGTGGCACAAAAAGGGGATTTCAAAGAAAAAAAAGAAGCAACTTCAAAATCAAGAAAAATTAAAGAAACAAGCATATTTATTAAGTTATGTTTATTTAAAACAAACAACAAACAACAATTTCTAACGTACCTATAAGAGGTACAAAAACATTAATTTTATAAGAACTCATATATTACGTTTATACGCACGTGTTATTTGCAAGTAAAAATTGTAACTTACTAATTCACGTGAACAATTACTTATTGCTGGGGATGAGATGTATGTATACAGAAAAAGAAACTTTTAGTTTTATAATTGCTTATTTGACTCACAGTCTTCATATATATGTACTTCTATTTGCAAATAAGATCAGTATAAACGTAGTATAGATAGCTATTATATAAAAAAATCTTAAAATATATGTTAATAATAAAACAGTAGTATTACTGCATTTGATATCAATCGAATTTCCAACAGAAAATAAATGGAAATTTCATTCGATATTGAATGCAGTAATTGGCCCCACTTCTTAAGATATGCAAAAAATTAAGGAATACATAAATAAATGTTTAATAATTTTTGGGACATGGTTCATCTTACTTATTTACTTAAACACCAGCATAATTAAAAAAATGTATTTACCTCATAAAGTTTTGACATAAATTTTAAAATTTGATTAAGGGGATAATATTCTTTTTAGGCATTATGCATAGTTATTAAATACCTTAAATACCCTTTCTTTTGAATTTGTACATTTGTTATTATTAATAAGTTTCTTACTTGGAATCCATTCTTTCAAATCGTTTTGAAATAAATTTAAAGCAGACAGCATGGACTGACAAGTGTCAACTTTTAGTCTATTTGATAATTTTTTCGTGATACGGATACTAATTTATGTTTATGCTTTATGTGTTTTTTTAATTTTACTTTATATAAATAAAGAAATAAGGTGTAACTCGCTGACTTTACAACTGGCGAATCTGGATATATTTTTGTATTTACTTTGGCCAATTTCTCCATTTGCTTAAACGGGTTTATTTTATCATCCTTAAAAGAAGCTTCATTTCAGCAATATCAACTTTCCTCCGAAAATCGGTATTTTTTGTGGTAAAAGTTGGGATATTTGTACATCATTTGTTTTTTGGAATTAACCACGTGTGTGGCTGTTTTAACATGACATTCAATGATTCATTCGGCAGATGAGCAACTGATTGCAGAAAACACAATTGGGTTTTTTGTTTTTTACTGGTTTTTCCAAGATAATAAGCTCACATGATGAACTAATTTCATTTGAACTTAAATCAAAAGGATTACTTGATGATAGCAATTCAGTGTGGTATTTTCATACAATATTATTTCCCTTAGCATAAAGTTTTTCACCTTTTAAAATCATGTACTTTTATCAAATTTGGCTTTCAAATCAAATTTGGCTGCGGAAAATACAGTTAGAATTATTTATGAATGACTGTATGTAATTTCATATTTAAAAATCTTAAACAAATGAAAAGATTCATACCAAGGCTTTTTAACACCATACTCCCACAGAAAATATTATTGCGCCATACTGTCAATTTCCCAAAACATATTTGGGGTATTCAAATGGTACTCATAAATTAACAAGATTTAAAGTAATAAAACGAAAAAATATGACTGTTGTGAGCAACCCCTCATAATTTTCAATTTTAAATATTGTACTTATTTGTATTTTGGTTTTAGCACCTTTGCACATTGCTTACTCTCTCTCTCTCCCTCTCACACAATTCCTTTGGTAAGCTCTCACGCATTTCTCCATGTAGTTATGACAAACAATGACAATAGCTGAGAAAGTCTTATTATTTTATGACCTTTTTGTTTAAGCCGCAACAACAATTTTTAAACTATGTTAAAATGTTAAGACATTATGACAGTTAAGGACACTTAAGACACTGGTGTGAATACTCCAATTGTATATTTTTCATATATACACAAAAAAATAAAATCTTATTGTCGAATGTGGTAGAATCTGTACAAATTTGCGTACATTTATTGTAAAAATAAAAATTAAAGTTGACTTTGAACAAAAAAGGGCAAAAAGGGGCACAAAATATTGCAAATGATACTAAAAGGGGATTTAAAACCAAGGGGCATAAAAAGTGGCAAGCCATTCCAAAAAGGGGCAAAATGCGACTTTAGTCGCACAACGGTAACGCTGTAACCAACTTTATCAATTATGACAGTAGAATTCGGTGAGTAAATTCGTGGTTATTGTGCTTCATACGAAGAATTTACTCAGCGAATTCTTATCGACGAATTCGTCGTTCGTCCCAATTGTGTTCCTAGCATTATTTTATAAAGCGTTTTTAAATAAATTTTGAATTGCAAACTGTCTTATAAATCAAAAATATTTTTTATGAATAATGCTATAAACACAATTGGGACGAACGACGAATATTTCGGTGCGAACTTTCGTCATAAAAAATAAAACACATTTGTGCATATGAAAATGAACACAACACCCCCGTAGAACGAAATTCGTCGTGTGTGACGAACTCTGATATAGGTTTATTTCTATTTTGTACGCCGACGAACGACGAAAAAACTCTTTTCTCTCTCTTTGCACACACAATAACCAAATTTATAAATTATGAGAGCAGAATTCGGTGAGTAAATTCGTCGTTGTTGTGCTTCATACGACGAATTTTTCGTTACGAACTATCGTCATAAATATTAAAACACATTTGTGCATATGAAAATAACCACAGCACCGCCGTCGAACGAAATTTGTCGTGCGTGAATAAACTCTGAGATAGATTTATTTCTATTTTTACGTCGGCGAACGACGAAAAAAACAATTTTCTCGCTCTTTGCACAATCAACAACCTACTTTATCAATTACAAAATCTGTTATTTATTCGTAGTTGTTGTGTTCCACATGACGAATTTACTCAGCGAATTCTTATCGACAAATTCGTTGCTGTGGACGAAATTCGTCGTTCGTTCCAGTTGGAACTTTAGGACTTTAATTTTTAATTGAATTGAATAAATCTGGCATCTAGTATTGGCAACCAAAAAGTTTTAGTTGCAGGCAGCATAGCTTTTAACACAAAAAGTTGCTAAAATTAAACAAATTTTAATTAAATTAAATAAACTACTCCTTCCTTGGGAAGGCGAAAATATACTTTACAAATTAAAAGGAAATTCACACTCGTAGCTAAAAATTATTATATAAAGAATTATGCCGCTTAAGTGCAGTCTACACAGGAAAAAAATTTCCTGCAATAAACACATTTAATTGAAAAAAAAAAAACAAAAACCAATTAAAAATTCAATTGAGTCAATTAAACTTTTGTTTAAAAATTTGATTTAATTAAAAGTTTAATTGACTCAGTAAAATTTTAATTTGTTTTGTTTTTTTTTTTTAATTAAATGTGTTCATTGCAGAAAATTTTTTTCTGTATAATACTCTCAATATTTTGTACTTTATTCTCTGCTACGAGCGGTTACTTCCAAGTAACACAGAAGTTGTTAATGATTCGATTGATCTCAAAATTCAGATCGTTATTAACTTTTTACTGGGATACACTAAGTTGTTTCTATCTATTGCCAGTGCCAGGCTAATAAACAGAAAAGAAGAGTATAAAAAACAGCAAAAAAAAGTAATAAAATAATAACAATATCTTTGTTGTAAATGCAATGCTAATAATATCTACATACAATCAAGAACGAAGAGGGAGTTATAAAAGTTAAACTTGAAGTTGAAGTTTTGTTTTGCTTTTTGCTTTGTTTTTATCGAGAGGAAAAAAAATTTGTATCTTCACATGTGCAAATATGTGTGCATATGAATGTGTGATACGAGTACAATAAGCTCTCACTCTCATAAGAAAATAACTAACAATAGTTTGTTTTTCTTACAGAGTGAACAAAAAATAAAATTTTCGGTATTAACATTATTTTTATTATTTTATATTTGACATTTATTTTATTGACTGAGCCATAGTGCATTGTAGCGTTTACATTTTCACTAATAATCACCCTTAAGACCATGACTCACTATCCTACACAATCGCACGATTTACTAAAAAATACAACCCCGATCTGATGAATTGTTATTGTCTTTTGAAAATTTTCATAGACTTCAACATACCAGAGTTGTATTGTTTTAGCAAATCGTGCGATCGTGTAGGATAGTGTATCACGGCCTTTATCGTCACCACGGTTTTTCGCAGTTTACTCAAAACATTGAGCGTTAAAGAGCCAAAAGAACATCTGATTCGGATTCATTGCGTTTAAATACATATAGATAGATAGAATTCGTAAAATTGATAGACCATTTTTCATCTTGTATGGGGGCTACTAATAAAAATGGGCGGACCATGCCAAAAATTGTTTTTTTTTTACAGAATGTTTATAATATTCGGTCACAAGCCTGTGACCCGGTCTATGAAAAGGTGGCTTATGACCCAAAAAACGAAAACTACCGAGAAACTGACGAAATGCATTTAACAGCTGATTTCTCGAAATTTTGTTTTTGAGTCATAAGCCACCTTTTCAATCGGGTCAATAGTGTCAATAGTGAGCCGCAGCTCAAAAGAACATCATAATATAATAAAAACAGCTGATGTCAGAAGGTTTGTCAAAAGAAAATAGAGCCACACTCTAATTGAAATTTTTTCAGACTTTTACAAAAGCAATGTTTTAAAGTTACCACATGACATGTACATGTGTTACAGCGATAAATTTGACAAGTCAGATGTAAAAAACATGCCGTCTACGGAGGAATGAACACATGAAATTCACCGTTTTAAAATTTCTTCTCAAATCACACTTTTGTCTGCTACTAATGGCTGTCACATTTTGAGAAGAGTCAACTGACAGGAGCAGTGTTGCCCTTGCCCGTCCTCGTAGCAAATTAGCATGCCCTTCAGTCCAAAGGTTCTCTATGGAGTCCTTACGCGTGAAATTGATATTGTAGTCTACAAATCATTTCTGAGCCTCTCTAAGGGTATGTTTTTTGTCTTTGTCTTGTTGCGAGACTAAAGGCCTTTATTCTTCACATTTTGCAATACATCAAAGTAAAAATGCTGGTTTATTGTTGTCTTCATCCAATAAATTGGAAACACTCCGCGAATTTAAGAATATGCCCATACCATTATACATACTTCCACCTCCGTGTTTTATGGTCTTCGACGTTAATAATGTATTGCTTTCTGCCTTTGTAAGTCTTCTAACATATTGTTACACTAAAATATTCGAACAGAGCTACGCTAGAGTGAATTTCGTTGAAAATGAAGACAACGTGCGATGGTTAATGAAGATAAGAAGTAATAAGTACCGCCAGTGATCCTTTAGTGTTGTATAAGCAGAGAGCGTCAGCAGAATAAAAGTTGTGTGTGTGTCAATAATAACCCTTTCAGCTGTGTGAAAGTCAGAGGGGGGAATACTATCTCTTTCTGTCTTTCTCCCAGCTGAATCAAGACTTTGCAAAGTAAACTTTCCGCGTCTCAAAAGGGGAATAACAGCCGAGAAGGAGTTTTTTCTGCAAGACCAGTGCAGTCAGTTGTGTGAGATGTGTGTATACAACAGCGAGGTAGACGTAGTGGTAACCAGTTGTTTTATATTTAACTAATTTAAGTGTGTGTAGAGTTAAGCTTTTGATTTTATTAGAATACGTGTTATTAGTAAATAAAGTGTAATTCTTAACCCTAATTAGTACACTGTGGTCTCTTATTGATTTGAAAATCTTCGAGTACACGGAAAAACGTTTTAAAGGGTAAAAACGTAACAATTTGTAAGAACTAGAGCCCTTTCCAAACGTCAAAATAATGTTTGATGACATTGCAACATAAACCTGAAGGTTTAAATGAGTTTTTGGATAGCGAACACCGATTACTAACTTACACCACAGTGCAATCAATAATAAAATGGAAGGTATAGTAAAAATTTTGCAACTGCTGGCGATGCTATTATTTTTGGCGGCACTGTACACGAGGGTGGGTCGATTTATGTGGTGAAAAATTTTACAAAGAATTCTCAGAGACTTTGCCTTATAAACAAACCAAATGGACTTCGAGCCCTGGCCCAAAATGATATCTACCCACCGCAACTATCCCTACAGATTTTTATGAAATTTTAAACAAAGTTACATCTAAATCTAAAAGACCATACAGGCTTTATATATTTTTTTTAACCAATGCCCGCCATACACTACACAATTTCAGTGGTCAAGTCTGGCGCTGCCTAAAATAAACTTGTGACACACACTATACAAGTAAACTGTGCAGTTTTTATTTTAAAGCTATAAGTGAAGAAGACAACATGTGCAAATACTGCTGTGGCAATAAAAAAAAGAAATGAAAACAAAGCAAAAAGGCGAGTATGAATCGTGAAAAATTAGGACAGAAATACTGAGAAACTGAACGTTTTCAACATACACTGCACAAGTTCACTGTACAGTTTTCAAACTTGAGCAAATATCAAAATCGTTTTGATATTTATTCACTGCGTACATAGCACAACTACCCCCATACACTACACAAACGTACTGTACAGTGCCAGACTTTTGCAGTGAACTTGTGTAGTGTATGGCTGGCATAACACCAAGTGGGGGCCTATAGGCAATTTGTTTATTTCTGAAACTAATCAAGCGTTTTATGCAAAATACTTTTATTTCTATAGCAATCAACTTTTTCGTGTTCAGTCTTTTACAAATAACTTGAATTGTAGTTTGTATTCTGTATTTGTTAGTACGAGCATGTTTTGAATTGAGATGGGTTTAAGTGTGAATTTGTGTTGGGGTTTTAACGTTGTTGTTGTGTTTGTTGTTGCCTTTTTATATATATAGTTCGTTTGTTCGAAATAGGAGTTTCTTACAAACAAATCCAGCAAAAACTTACTCTTGGAATTTGTATTTTCAGTTTTCTTTCAGCCGTGTATTAAACGAGTCGCGTTTGTCGTTTAAACAAAAAAAAATTATATCTACATAACAAAGATACATAGATGCGTTAAAACGCCAATACCAAACAACAGTGTAAATAACAACGTGAATTTGTTTATTTTTTAAGCCACGATTTTGTTATTGTTAAATTTTTTTTAATTAAAGCAGAAAAATAATTATTTCACATTCAAAAGGGGTTTTTTTAGCTCAAACAATTTTTTAAAAAATAAAAATAACAAAAGAATGTTGTTTTGAGAAAATGTTAAAAAAGAAATTTCTTTATGTGAAAAAAAAATAAATTTCAAATTAATAATAAAAAAAAAGGTGTGTTGTCATAAATGTGAAGATGCTTTTATAAGTTTTTAAGGTGGGAATCTTTGTATTTACACAAGTTTTTTTTACAAGTCAATGTTCTTGTATTTTACAAATAAAATAATGTATTTTTTCAACAATGACAATGACAAATTAAAAAAAAAAAAAAACAGTAGTGTAAAGTGGTGAAAGAAGTAATTTAAAACAACAAAAAATATTAGTAAACACTAAAATATAATTTTTGTTATGAAATAAATAAAATATAAAATAAATACCGATTTATTCTTTAAAATGTCACGTTAAGTGAAATGGTTATAAATGTGTACGTGAAATAAAATTTATTAGCACATATCGCCGTTTATGATTTCTCTTTTATTAATTTATTAGTTTGAAAAACAATAAAATTATTTAACAAAAATACATTCATTCCTTACCTTATTATATAAAGGTCCTAACTCATTATTTTTTGGAAATCCTGATTTTCGTATTTTTCCATACATTAGATGTTCTTCTATCGAAATATACAAAAAAATCGATTTCAAAAATATAATAATGTTTTCATTAAATTATAAATAAAATAAAATTATAATAAAATAAAATTATAAAATTTTTTGTGATTCAAATATACTCGTATGTAATAAAATTTTTAAACGATTTGCTTAAAAAAATAGCCCCATTACTAAAAAATTCAAATAAAATAGAATGCTGCAAATTTTAAAAATGGAATTTTATTAACATAAAAATACTTGAAAAAAATTCAGCAGCTTTTAACAGCTCAAAACAACAATATCCGGCATTAAAAGGTACGATATGTTAAGATTGTTTAGATAGATAGATATTCGGAGAAAGCAAATATGTATATAATTACCTTAATATAGAAACGCCCCAACTTATTATTATTTCAATGCAATTTTTTTTAATTTTATGATAGATGAGTCTCTCTCTCTCTCTCTCTAGTCTATCAACGGGGTCATTTAAAGGGTCTTTCATTAAGACCTTAATATCTTTAAATTCAAATCAAACCAACGGCAGACCGGCCTGTCCGCGAAATGTCGTTAGAAAAGTTTCGATTGACTAGTTATATTGAAAACAAAAACAAATTTTCTTATATTATTGTTGTCAGGCCGAAAGTGTGTGTGAGATATCATGGAAATTTTTTATTCGTTTGAAAGGCCTACCGATGCCATTATGCATGGAATACAACATCGTGCAAATGTCCAATGCGGCTTTTTCGTGTGGCAGGCATCCCAAGTGTCCACTTGACATCACCGCCTGGTACTTTGTTCAACATTTCACGCGAAATGCTGCCAAAGTATATACATATAAAAAAAATTGGCACGAACTGTTAATGAACAAATGTTGCAGAAAAAGTACTCTGTTTATCTCGGGAAAAACATTTGAAATGTATCTTCAACATGTGAAATTTTTCGTACGAATTAATCAATCTTGATAAACATTTTTCACAAATTCGAACAGAGTACTACATATGCTATAGTCGGGACCACAAATCGGTCATGAAAAATTTCCCATATGGCATGAGCTGTGTGTCACTTAGCGCTGTCCTCTTGAAACCAAAAAATCGTTGGTGTCCATATCATACGATTCTGTCCAAAAGAAGTTGGCAATCATTGACCTATAGCGTTCGCAACCCCAAAACTCACGAATCTCGCCGAACGTTGTCCGAACAAAACAACAGTTTTGATAAAAAAAAATAATTAATTAAATTAATTAATGCGACTTTGACTAGCACACGAAGGGTCTGTACGTATCTACATATGTAATATCGTACTATACGAACGCGAACGAACACGATGGTGTTTTTGGTTTTGCTGATTTTTTCGGTTTTTATAATTTTTTTTGGGATTTTGGGGAGTTTTTTTTTAGTTTCTTGGCGACGTTTTTAGTTTTGGTGATTTTTTTTTGCATTTGAGCGTTTTATTTTATTGTTGCTGATATTTTTAATTTAAGCGTTGTTTTATCTTGGCGACTTTTCGTTTCGGCATTATTTTAATTTTGGGATTTTTTAGTTTTAGAGCTTTTGAAAGTTTCAAGAGTTTGTCTCTTAGGGTTTCCAAAATTACATAGTCAAATTTACCCTTTGATTTTGATTTTTTAAATTTCAGTGTTAATTAGTGTAGTCTGCATAAAAATACACTAACTTTTAAAATTTCAAGTGTCGATATACATACATACATATGTATATAATTGTCTGTGTACTACATTAGAATTTCAACATTTTTCGTTGATCGCTTCAGAACACCCTTTAATTTTTAACTGTCATATAGTTCTTATTGTAGCGGCCAAAGTTGTATATACATATTCTGTGAAAATTTCAAATACGTAGGTACCTCTTACAGTTCTCGAGACAACATCTGGTGACGGACAAACGTACAAACGGACAGCGTAGCGAAAACAATAGGGTTCTTTTTCACCTTTGGTGTACGAAAGTCTAAAAATGTATCCTTTGCACGTGTTGTTCAGCACTATATCCGTCTATGGTAATTTGCAAGACACACTGCATAACTGCCAGTCAATTCGATAGCAGTAGCTCCAAGTTTCAAAGTTCGGAAGTCCCTGTGTGAAAACCCGTTATAAACTGTTTCACCTATAGAACACTTGAGTTTAAACAAATTTTAACTAACTTTATAAAATAGATGACAAAATATGTATGAATGTTTCATTCAGCCAAATATTCTTAAATTGGTCAAATGTGTAGATATTGAGATATTCATTGGCACCCAATATGAAAAAAGGATTGAAAATAGAAAATTGGCTGTTTATGTTATGATTGTATTTACTCCAATTTTTACCTTAGAAAGCAAAAAAAAAATGTTGTTTTGTGCCAAAGGTGAAAGGGAACGGAAACTGAAATTTTCACAAAATATGTAAAATTATAAATGACCGCTACAACAACAAATATATGGCAGTTAAAAATTAAAGGATGTTCTAAAGCAAGCAACGAAACATGTTGAAATTCGAATGTAATATACCGACACTTGAAATTTGCAAGGTAAGTGTATTTTTATGCTGATTACAACAATTAACATGGAAATTTAAAAAATCTAAATTAAATTAATTTTGACTACATACATACATACATATGTATGTAATTTTGATAACTTGATGTATCCACGGTTGTCAGATTTTTTCCGAGCTATTTCGCCAAATTGATTTTAAAAATCGCCAAAAATCGCCAAAATTGATTTTATGTGGTTTTTCTTAATATATGTATATTTGATAATAAATTTGTTTTTATATAACACTTTTTTGATATAAATTTTTAAAAAATAATCGTATTAAAATTCAGCAGCAAATCGCTAAAAGCAGAAATAAAATAGCCAAAATTGTTTTATTTATTGTACTAATTTCAAAACGTATTCCACACCTTTTAATTTCACAAGGAATACAGAACATACCCGAATATCTTGCAGACGAGTTTTGGAAGGATTTATTTTTGAAACTACTCCTTTAACAAACTAATTTTCTTGAATTACTAAAATTTTCAAATTCAATTTTGTTAAAAAAAATAGCCATTAAATCGTCAACAAATTTATTTATCGCCAGAAAAATCGCCATGTCGCCAAATCAAAAATTTAGTCGCCAAACAAGTTGAAAAATCGCCACGTTTGGCGAGAAATCGCCGTATCTGACAACCCTGGATGTATCTTGGAAACCGTAAGAGGCAAACTCTTGAAATTTTTAAAAACGCTAAAACTAAAAAATCTCAAAATTAAAAAATGCCGAAACGAAGAAGCGTTTAAATGAGAAATATCACCAAAAATAAAATAAATCGCTAAAATGCAAAAAAAATCACCAAAAATAAAAACTTCGCCAAAAAACTTAAAAAAACCCAAAAACCGAACAAATTGGCAAAACGAAAAAAAATGCGAAAACTAAAAAAAGCCAAAACAAAATAAAAAAAAAATTTTAAAATGTTTACATCAGGTGAGATATTGGATTATATAGGCTAAAGTTCGTATAGAATTATACTATGTTCACACTTACATATACATATGTTCAAACTTCTCATTCGTGTTTAAGAGCTGAAACGCGACGATTTTGAGATGTTTTACCATACATTGACTTGTTTTGTTAACCATCTCAATTGAGATATTTTAGATTTAAACACTTCCTTAAACACTAGTCACTAAATTTCATAGAATTTTGTTTTGTGGTCGATTTTTATTAATTTTACATGTTATAGATAAGAAATATAGACGACTGTGTGTGTGTGTGTAGAATCAAACAACCTATTTCTTTACAGAATTCTTGCAAAATTATTGTTAAGCAAAATTCTTCAAATGATGATTATTGCTAATTTAATTTTTTTTTATATTCTTATGAATTGAATAGGCTAAAGTTCGTAACGCTTTTTAAGCCAAATTACATGTGATAATTATTAATGAACAAATAACATCAAAGTTAGTTGTAAATATTCTGACAACAACACATAGTTGAACGGAACAGCCAGCCGTTTTCGAAGGCCACTAAACCTTCCTCATCAGCGTTCTTCTGTGTTTTTGGTCCACTGTGTGTGGTGTCAGTTGATGTAGATGTCTGCCTTATATACGTAACTTTATTGCAAATGGAATATGTGAATTGGTTTGATTCATTGTGGCCTTCGAAAACGGCTGGCTGTTCCGTTCAACTATGTGTTGTTGTCAGAATATTTACAACTAACTTTGATGTTATTTGTTCATTAATAATTATCACATGTAATTTGGCTTAAAAAGCGTTACGAACTTTAGCCTATTCAATTCATAAGAATATAGAAACAAATACAGTTCGAAAAATAATAATTAAATTAACTAATTAATAGTCATTGGCTTGTGGCAAAAATTAAAAAAATAAAAATATACTTAATAGTAACAAACCAAAAAAAAGTTTGTCTTAAGTAGAACAAAAAATAAGCAAATTAACAAACATGTGCATACTTAGTAAGGAACAAACGACAATGGTAAGACTGTTGTAATATATATGAAAGATGGTAATATATATAGAAGATGGTATATATATATAGATGGTAACTTGCGTATACATTACGAAACACATTAGCAAATTGAAATGCAATGAATCAAACCAATTCACATATTCCATTTGCAATAAAGTTACGTATATAAGGCAGACATCTACATCAACTGACACCACACACAGTGGACCAAAAACACAGAAGAACGCTGATGAGGAAGGTTTAGTGGCCTTCGAAAACGGCTGGCTGTTCCGTTCAACTATGTGTTGTTGTCAGAATATTTACAACTAACTTTGATGTTATTTGTTCATTAATAATTATCACATGTAATTTGGCTTAAAAAGCGTTACGAACTTTAGCCTATTCAATTCATAAGAATATAGAAACAAATACAGTTCGAAAAATAATAATTAAATTAACTAATTAATAGTCATTGGCTTGTGGCAAAAATTAAAAAAATAAAAATATACTTAATAGTAACAAACCAAAAAAAAAGTTTGTCTTAAGTAGAACAAAAAATAAGCAAATTAACAAACATGTGCATACTTAGTAAGGAACAAACGACAATGGTAAGACTGTTGTAATATATATGAAAGATGGTAATATATATAGAAGATGGTATATATATATAGATGGTAACTTGCGTATACATTACGAAACACATTAGCAAATTGAAATGCAATGAATCAAACCAATTCACATATTCCATTTGCAATAAAGTTACGTATATAAGGCAGACATCTACATCAACTGACACCACACACAGTGGACCAAAAACACAGAAGAACGCTGATGAGGAAGGTTTAGTGGCCTTCGAAAACGGCTGGCTGTTCCGTTCAACTATGTGTTGTTGTCAGAATATTTACAACTAACTTTGATGTTATTTGTTCATTAATAATTATCACATGTAATTTGGCTTAAAAAGCGTTACGAACTTTAGCCTATTCAATTCATAAGAATATAGAAACAAATACAGTTCGAAAAATAATAATTAAATTAATTAATTTTTTTTTATTTATTTTTTTATTTTTTTTATTATTTGAGAAATTGATTATAATCAATTATGACATATTTTCATAAGTTTATTTTAATTGAAATTTATTCGCTGGTGTTTAAGCATTGTCTTTATGAATTTCAATGGTGCTTCCGCAAAATCATCAGTAGACTTCAACCACACATTTTGAACAGTCACAAACCTCTTATCTTATTATTTTTTCTATTTAATATTTCCAATAAGAAAGCTAAACGAAAGTGCCATTAAAACTCAGCAGTTTAGCAATAAAACTTTCATTGTGTGAAAACGAACTAATAAAGTGATGACTTAAAATATCTCAAAAAATTAAGTGATTTAACTTCCATTTCCTTTCACAGTAAAAGTGCTGCAAATGCTTTTTTATTAAAGTTTAAGCTTGAAAACTTTTCAAGTTAATCGATAAGTTAAACTTTCAAATATTTTAATATTTTCAAACTTTCGTTCAACAAAAAAAAAAAAAAAAATAAATAAAAAAAATTTATTTTCCATTCAGCAAAAGTAACATTTTATGAAAATTCAATTAGACAGACCTATTGTTAAATATTGAGTCGCAAACTAAAGTCATTATCTACTTAATTAACCCCCTGTTTGTGTAAGACGTTTGAGTTAGAAATCTTGGCGTTTTTGTAATAGATTAAGGGAAACTTGTACAACTTTTCTTTAATCTATTACAGAAACGCCAAGATTTTTAACTCAAACGTCTTACACAAACAGGGGGTAAGACCAAAAGTAATAATTATTTTTTTTATAACCTTAAAACCAATAAATTAACGGTTTTGAATTTCGTTAAAGATGCATACATACATACATACATACATACATGTATGTATGTATGTATCAGAGGTACAAGCCATGTAAGCGTTAATAAGAATAACAAATTGTTGGCCACAATAATAACAAACATATATACATACATACATACTAAATATTTTTTTCTGCTTAATTATGCTTTCCCATCTTGTTTTTTGTATTTACATGCTAATTGATGAAAATTAGAGCTGCGCTTTAAAAAAATATGCAGAAGAAAATAAATAAAACACCAACCTGAAGCACAAATTACAAATTACAAACATACATACATACTTACATACTTATGTAGATTAATTCTCACATTATGAAAAATAGAAATGAAAAACATGCAAGAAAAAAAAACCTAGAAAAAAAGCATAAAAAACCGTTTAATTATCATGAAAGAAAGGCGAATGCGAAAAAAAGAGCTAAAACAGAGGTTACAATGCAATACAACACGGTAATAACACACACACACAAAGAAAAAAAAACAGTTAGCACCCATGTTATTGCACTGAAACAGACATAACAATGAAATAATGGTAAATTAAATTAGTGGCAAGGTCGAGGGGGAAGTGACGAGTAGTGGAAGTTGTGTGGAGTATAGACAAAAATTAACTAAAACATTATGTATGTATGTATGTATGTGTATGGAAACCTGGAAACGGCAATAAAAATCTCAGAGAATTATTGGGTCAAAATATGAAAAACTGTAATTAAATAATATAGAGTTATTTTGCAAGTTTTGCAAGAAAATTAAAAACAACAACAAAAACATGTATTTATATACACACACATATGTATGTATACATATATAAAACAACTTTATTCCTTCTGATCAGGGCTCGGAATTTTACGTTTTTTTTTGGTGTTGAATGCAAAGGTATTGACAAATTATGTATCTATCCGAATCATAAAATTTGAAGTAATTTGCCATCGATTTTTAGTTTCACATTTTTGCATATTTGGGTGGTAAATGCATATTTTTACATATTTTGACAATAAATGCATACTTTATATTCAAATTATATTCACCCGTATTGCGTATGTCGCGTCGACTATTCGTCTACAACACACATTGTAAACATTTCCTTTAATCTAGCACAAAATTCTCGCAGACGAATATTCGACTCGACATACGCAATACAGGTGATTTTTTAAAATGAAACTGTTACACTACTGCAAGGGATCATCACCTTTAGTAAACTAGTAAATTCCGTTGAATAAAGTACTAGAAAATTTTACAATGTTACAAGTCAAAATGCGGAAGAAATAAAAAAAGTTAAATAATAGCATAGAAAAAACATCGTCTATCATATTTTGAAATAAATTTCCGAGACACTTGAATCAGTTTCAAATAATTTCAAAAAAAGAGAACTTTCAAAAATAGAAATATCATCATTGAAATTTGCTTTTAGTTTCAATAGATGTTATTATTCCTTTAAGCCTGGTACTCTGTTCACAATTTCGTGCGAAATGCTGTCAAGCTACATGTAAAAGTATTTGGTATGAAATATTTGCGAAATAAAATCGGAAAAGTAGTACTCTGTTCTTATTGCGAAAAACATGTAAAATCTATCTGACATGTTTTTCCACGCAAAATGAATCTGGCATCATTTTAGTTTCAGCTGCGAAACAACATGACCACTACTTTTTTCGCACGGAATTTTAACAATGTTGTATACTTTCAAGCAATAAAAGCGAGAAATTTATAAAAAAAAAACGCGACTTGGGCTACATTCAGTACATGTAAAATTTTTCACGCGAAATAATCAATGTTGTTGAAAATTTTTCACTGCTTGAAATTTCATTATCAATCGACTTACACAAGAGCAACGCGTGCAAATTGTTGGAATTTTTAATCAAAATAATTGTTCTATTCGTCAAACTTATCGTGCACTACTTCCATTTTCCGATTAAGCCCATTTCTGGTTGAATGGGTATGTAAATAAGCAAAATTGTCGCATTTGGAGTGAGGAGAATCCACAAGCTTTTGTCGAAACACCATTACATCCACAGAAAATTACTGTTTGGTGCGCTTTATGGGCTGGCGGAGTCATTGGCCCATATGTCTGCAAGAACGATGATGGCTAGAATTTTACTATCAATGGTGAACGGTATAGGAACATCATTCGAAATATTTTCGTACCCTAAATTACGTCGCATTAATCTTGCTGATATGTTATGTGGTTTCAACGGGACAGAGCCACATACCACACAGCGGGCGCTACAATTGATTTACTCAAAGAAACTTTTGATGAAAATGGCCCACAAAAATAATTTCACGTAATGGCCCAATTAATTGACCACCAAGATCGTGTGATTTAACCCCATTGAATCATTTTCTTTTGCGTTATGTGAAGTCACTTGTCGATGAACCACAAACAATTCAACAATTGAATTGAATTCAATCAACATTCGAAAAGTTATCCGCGAAATACGGCCGCAAATGCTGTGAAAAAATTTTGAAAATTGGTGTTCCACAGCCGTGGCGGCCACATGGCAGAAATCATATTTGACCATTAATTTCATAAAATTTTCTTTCCATTGATATTAAAATATATTTCTTTGTTTTATTATGATTTAAACTTGTGTCGCTCTATAAAAAGACCCTTTAGAATGAATTTTTTGTGTGAACAATTTTCTGGTTTTTGTTTTTTTACATTCATTAAATAACAATAAAAAAATCTAAAAAATATTTCCATATTATTTTATTCTTGCTGCTTGTTTCGTAGACAAATGCAAATATTTAATTTTTAGGTGCACTTTTTAAGCATTTAAAATCAATTTTTATTTGCCAGAAAATCGGAGCCCTGGCTATGGTCGCATCACACTGTATCATCACGATTTCAGTGATTATATTCGAAAGTTTACTAATTCATATTCTTTTTTCGATTAATACTGTGTCTTCTATAATATCAATTAAAGTGTTTAATTGAATAAATAAAAAAATAACACCAAGATCAATTAATTCAATGATGGAATTATGCAACTCAAAAATAGAAATATTAGCCAGAAGAAATTGAAAATTATGCATTTTAAATAAATTAAAGAAATCAGTTGAAGTTTATATCCAATGTTATAGCATTATTGTTGGAAATAAGTATTTATAACAACAGTGATATGACAATTCGTAGCGTTTTGATTTCACCATGAATACGAGTACAGAACAACCCGATGAATTAAGTGGATATTTTATTTCATTCAAGCAGACTAAATGATTTGTTGCTTCAAATTAAAACGAAATACGTATGTTTGGTTTAGCAGGTTCATTAGTTCCAATGCTAACTTTTTACAAGAACTTCAAACCATTTAATGACAAACGCCTTATATTTACGAAAAAAAAATCTCAAAAAATTAATGAGAATTACATAGTGAAACACAACAAGCTACAAAGTTTAAAAAAACACCCCATCAATTATTCCAATTAATTTTAATACGCGACAAATGTGTAGCAGAATCATCGGCGAAGTAAAATAACCAATAAAATGGCTACTAAAGACAGCTTCGAAATTGAATACGCCTCATCGACACCAGAGGCGCTTCAACACTGCATTATTAGGAAGAACGTGCGAAAAAAGTAGAGTTGTAAAATAATGAAGCTTTCCTCTATCTCTACCTTCACCACCTGTCTTCTCTATTACTATCCCTTCCCTATCACCCTCTCTCACTATCTTCTATTCAACTCAGAGGTAGCACACAGGGATCATTGTATTGGACACAAGTTAGCTGGACTCTAAATTACACCCTTCCTTACCAGCAGCCTGCTAACCTCGCCTAACGGTGTTGTTATTCAAATTAAGCCAGTATTTCGTTTTTGTGGAATGAAAGTTTTCATGATAATGAAACGAATCCAATTGCCGGGATTGCTGGGCTTCGTTGTGGCCAAAATCCACTTTTACATATAAATAGTAAATAACTGCTGAACTTTGAACAGAATACTTTAAAAAAAATATGCAAATACATACTAAAAGTACTGTTTATCTGACAAAAATATTAAGCCATTTGTATTTTATTTTCAAATATGTAAATATGTACACAAATACGAAAGATTTGTGAATAATATATTCCAACAAAAAAATATAAAAATAAATAAAAAATTAAATTATTAAAAATCCGGCATGGTCACGTTCAAAGATAACAAAATCTCTTTATATAACCAAAAGTGTGGTAAAATATGCAAAGAAAGTTTAAGTAACGAAAGTATTTATAAGAAAATATTATAAAAAAATTAAATTAAATATGCTTAGTTTAAAAAAGTAAATAAAGCTTTAACTGATCTTGGATTTTGTTAAAAAAATTAAAAGTTAACGGAAGTAAACGGTATTATTTAGAGCTGCACATCTTGGAGTTGGCAACACTATTTGATTTGACAATCGAGTTCATAATTGTTAATTGCCTTGTGCTTAGAAACCTTTCGCACACGCAAAGTTTTCTTTGACAAAGACTTATAAATTTTCTTTTAAACTCTGTTTCACTTTTCCACACGTAAATTTCACTTTGACAAATGTTCACTATACCACGAAGTAACTATACGTGACGAAGGAAAATAGTTCTTTCCGCCAAAAAAAACCGACTTCAATGTAAAGATCTGATAGAAGAAGATAAGAAGAAGTACGTGATATATAAAATTAAATTTTAATGGGCGTGCTTCCGACCATTTTTTAAATGCAAGATTGTGTGTTTTTCAGAGGTCAGGGTGCGTGTTAAGTTTTGTGAAAATCGGTAAAGTAGAACCATTTAAAATAAAATATTAAATGTTAATGGGCGTGACTCTGCCCATTTTTTTTTTAATGGAGGATTGTGTCTATTTTAGAGCTCGAGGTGTGTGGTAAGTTTCGTAAAAATCGGTTAACTAGAAACGCGTTAAATATTATAATAAATTTTAATAGGCGTAACTCCGCTCATTTTTTCAACTTTCAAATTGTATAATTACAACAACCGAAGGTGTTTCATAGGTTTCGCAGCAATCAAATAAATAGAATATCATAAAACTATATAAAAAAAGTTGTGGACATGTCCCCGCCTACTTTTTTTTACAACGGGACCAATAGGAAGCTATACCCTCTTAGACAAAAAAAAAGAATTTTTACAATCGGTCTACCGATTGTACCGAGTTATGAAGTAACACCCTCAAAAAAAAAGAGACGAATTGTTAACCTCCTCCTTTTTTTTTTTGAAGTGGGCTAAAAAGGATAGAAACGAAAGAAGTACAAAGCAAATTTCCTAACTACACTAAAAAAATAAGTAAACCTAGAAGAATCTTCACGATTTGCCTTAAAATGGTATTTAGAAATCACGAAAATTGCATATGGGCATTTCCACAGAAAATTCCATATTTTGTCATGTTACGTCACCAAGCAATTAAGCTTGTATTTCAGAGTTATGAGCTTAAATTTTTTTCCTATTTTTTACTAAATGCAGAGCTATTTAGGCTCTACACCAACATGCAAAAAAGTATATAAGACCTAACTTACGCCAAACCGTTTGCAACAAACACTGAATACCACTGTTGGGGTATAGAACTCGACGAATATTATCCAAATAATAATTATGAAATAATGAAAAAGTTCGGGAGTTAAATTTAATTATAACTAAGTTCATTTGGCGGTATACACACCTTTCTTTTTCAGATTATATTTCACAAGTAAGTAGTAACAAGAATGTTTTATAGTTTAAAGGTACAAAAGAGATAAGCTACAAAAATACTGTTCTCACTGTTTTACTCAAACACAGTGAGGATGATTTAAATAAGTACAATACGAAAAATCTCATGTCTACTTTACGCATTATCAACCACTAATGTACTAAATTTAACATATGGACATGTTTTGTTTATAAGGCGTTGGCAGAATTGATGATTAGAAATTTTATTCAGGCGCAGCTCTTTGACAAGGTTCCGTTCTTTCACCAACTCTATTTCTTATCTTTCTAAATGACCTTCTATGTAAAACTTTCAACCCTATCTATTCTTACGCGGACAACAGCAGCATCTGCCATTCTTTCTCATTCAGCAATAGACCTAGCCTGCCGGAGATTGAGGGTATGCGACAAACAATGAATGAGACATTAAACATTAGCAAAAATTCCTGAATGGGGTCATGCGAATAAGGTCGATTTTAACTCCCATAAGACCCAATGTTGTATGATTAATAGGGGGGTATAAATATTAAGGAATCGGAAGCTCTTGATGTTCTTGGCATGAAAATTCAGTGTGATGTTCGATGGACTGAACACATTTTTCAAATCTCAAAAGCAGCATTCAAGTACCTGGAATTTTTAAAACGGTGCAAGCAATACTTCACCCCATCTGATCTTCTGACTATCTATACCACTTATATCCGACCGAAAATGGAATACAACTCTCATGTATGGGCCGGCGCTTCAAAGTCTATTTTGGGGTTGCTCGACCGCGTACAGGAGAGGGCGAAGAAGCTCATCGGTGACAGTAGGGTATCCAACTCTATTGACTCATTGGAGCATCGATGCAATGTGGGTGCATTTCTTTGTTCTATCGTTACTACAATGTAATGTGTTCTAATGAAATTAGGGAACTTGTTCCTGAAATCCGAACAGTTTTTACCCAAAACATGTGCTTCATTCAGGGCACATTCTTTTGTGGTGGATTGGCCCATAAATCGCCTTACGTATAACAGAGAGAATTCCTTTTTTAGCCGTACTGTTTGTATGTGGAATAAACTAACTACCTGCGGAAGTGGGAAAGTTTAAATCGAATGTCCACAGACACTACTCCCTCTATCCTCCTCTCCATAACCTAGTTTCCTCATTCTAGCACAATGCATTGCATGAGTAGGGGTTATTCCCTGAGTGCTGGTCCTACTTAAAAAAGAAAAAAGGGTATATGAGATTCAGCATGACCTACAACTTTTCTTTAATTCATACATACATACATATGTATGTATGTACATAAGTATTTAAAATATTTTGCAAGCATTGACATCGACTTATAACAAATAAATTTTAATCAAGCCCTACGTGTCTTTAAAACAGATTTACCAAGAACAAATATACGCATTAAACTGCTGCATTCTTTTTTTTTTGCCACTTAATACTTTTTGTCAGTCTTTTGACAAGATTTAAATTTTTTTTGTTCGTTTTGTTTTGTGAAAAACGGCTTTAGTACCAATAGACTTATAGTACTTCAGAGGTCAACCATTAATAATAACAATAATACTCAAGCCGTAGTACAAGTGCAGCCAGCCAACAACTAGAGAAGGCTGGTTAAGTACGAGCACAAAGACAATTTAGTACGCCGTCGCAATTGTCGCGTATCAGTCAGAGCTTTCGCATAGAAAAAAAATTAATAAATAAACTATGGAATGATATAGTAGTACATGTTCATGTTCAATAAAATAAAATAATTTTTATAGTCTGCTTGTTGTAAGTCACACAACCAACACTGTGTGCCACACAACACGCCACCACACAAGGTACGACAAACAAAAGGAAATATGCGCAAGCAATCAAGTGAAATGTGTATTTTTCTTATCGATTTCGTTGCTATAGTTTCTGAATATAATTGCAAATGTAATAACAACAAAACACAAACGTGCAAATCAAAAGTGACCAAAACAAACAAAAAAGTAATAAAAGCCAAATTATTTAATCTAGCAACAGTGCTTATCAATCATGTCCTGCCAGGACATACAGATAAAAGTGAAACAAACGTTTTTGAAAACAAAAATTTAAAACAAAAAGAAATTTATTATCGTGTCATATGGATATGAACCTTTTCAAAAGCTCAGTGAGTAGAAATAAGAAGTTATTGAAAAGGAATTGGCTTTCTTAGGCCCCTTTCAGATTAGGCAACTTTAATTGCGCTAGTATAATTTTCATTTTTATTTATTTTCTTTTGAACTTGCTTTTATGTTCACATTCAGCAACTTTGTTGAGCAAGTTTAATTTTCTTATGCTCGAATTTTCTTCATTTATTGACGTTTTGTTTCATTTCTGTATTAATTGTTATTGTGAAAGTGATTTAAAATTTGATGGATACAATGGAAGTTGAAGAAAAAAATAATTTAATTAAAGATATACTTGAATATACATAATTGCCAAGTACAAGTAAAGAATTGCCAAGTACAAGCAAGTCTGTACTCAAATCTCGGCAATTCTTTTCCCTTCAAACCGACCTTTCCTCTCACACCCATAAACACATGACTTGCGCAAGTAAAGTTGCCTAATCTGAAAGGGGCCTTATGCAAAAAAAAAAAAAGGTAGTTGTGTCTTTCTTCTCTTCTTAAAAAGGATACATTTTGTTTTGCAAACTTTTCTTTATAAAAACTCTAAATTCGCACTTAAACCGTTTGTAACTCATTAAAAAATCGGTCAAAATACTGCACAATATAGAAGAAAAAAAAAAGTAATAACAAAGGGGACGAGGGTGGCATTGGCTGAAGTAGTTAGCACGTTGACTACAAAACCGAAGATCCTGGGTTCAAACCCTGTCTCCGACAGTCATTAACAAATAACAACACCACGCATTTTTCTGATGTATATTAGTGTCCTTTGAATCAGTTGTTGTGGGAAAAGTTCTAGTGATGCAGGCCTAAGACACTGGTCACTAAAAACTACACCGTCTTCAGCTGGGTCTAGTCCTAATGTAACATCAGAGGGCCCTCCTTCGTCGGTATTGTGTAGCAGAAACATTGGCGAAGTAAAATAACCAATAAATGGCTACTAAACACAGCTTCGAAATTTAATACGCCTCATTGACACGAGAGGCGCTGCAACACTGCATTATTAAGAAGAACGTGCGAAAAAAAGCAGAGTTGTAAAAGAATGAAGCTTTCCTCTATCTCTTCTTCTCCACCTGTCTTCTCTATCATCTTCTCTTCACCGCACAGGTACAACAAAGGGATCATTGTATTGGACCCAAGTGAGCTGGGCCCAAGTGAGCTGGACCAAAAAAAAAAACAAATAAAATACGTGTATCGGCGTTTCGAAAGTTCACGTTAGTTAGTCTCTTTGTTAAAACTAGTTTAAGTTCACCCCTCCCTTTTTGCAGCTTCATGTAGTGAATCGGCAATTTTATGTAATATTTTACGCCGAACATTTCAAACTTCTAAAATTTAGAGCCTAAATCCGTGATCGGCAACCTATAACATTACATTTTACGATTGTATGAGTTATACTCTCCCCTATCGGAAATTGGGCTAACTTTAAACTAATTTTAAGCTAACTATTTCGCAACTAGTACTGACTGACACTTGCATTACTTTGCAATGTAATCAACTGACTATTTTAACATTGCGATGTCCTAGGCGGTAGTCAATTGTCTCACTCTGCACTACTTTCAGCTAACTTAAAGTTAACTTTTTAAAATCACTTGATAGTCACTAAATTAAAAAGTTTTTCTGGGGTTCGAACATGTATCATCACACGTTGTGTACTCAACGCTCTACCACTCGGCTAAGCTGACATCTAAAATAACAACAACAAAATGTTAATATAAAACTGAAATGAGTTTTAAAGTAGCTGAGAATAAATTTGTTGGCTCTCATCAAATTCGATTACGTACTCAACTTAAGAATTAATTTTGGGTTTTGTTCTGGATGACTTTGCAGCTAGCTTTTAGTCAGTCTAAGAAAAGTTAACTATAAGCTAACTATTTTTGTAGTCAACCACACATTGTCCGAAAGGGTAAAGAAAGGCATCTTCTGTTGTTGCTACGTCAATGTAATGGTGAGTAAAAATATGAATTTTGTAGAAAATTTGTTTAAAATAATTGAAATATATGCTTGAAAATGCCTTTGCATATCACGTTTTTTCATGCTTGACAATGCACGTTGACAACCAAACCTTCTGGTTTTCCATAATAATTTTCTGAACACAAAAAATTTAATAAATTCTCATCACATATTTTCTTATTGTTGGGAAAAAATTTTCTCTGGCAACGCTGATTCTTAAGAGTATGCGATACACACAACTTGTTCTCAAGAATGCGTGATGGAATTTGCCGACCACGGGTCAAAACCCTCTACGTATGGATACCTTTTTTTCTTTTTGAGAAAAGAAAAACAAAAAGAGAACACTGAAGATATCCGAAAACGGTATGTTTACCATCAATATTTGAGGTGAGATGTTTGGGAAATTATTTAAAAAAATATCCTTAAGCGTGTATCAGATGTTCCATGAAAATATTCGCCATTAAATCGCACTAAAGCTTGAATTTGAACTTTAAAACCAGAAATTAGATAGAATTTAAAATCAGTGCCTCGTTTCCGTAACGAATGTGAGAAATTTTCGATTCGGAAAATTTTTTTACCAACCTGTGAAGCACGAACTTTATTGGCCTGTTCCACAATAACGAAAGAAAACTTTCGACTGAAAATTTATTTCGAAAACAACAATAAAATATGAAAATTTGTTTTTGTTTTCAATATAAATTGTAAGTCCAAAGTTTTATTTCGTTATTGTGAAACAGGCCATATTTGTTGAAAATTTTTGTAAGTTTGTTTAATTTTTTATATGAATAATAACAAGTTACAGCAACGAGGTACAGTTTTATGTAACGGGACCTGCAGACGATCAAATAAACCCCTCAATCAGTGTATATGTGTGCGTGTTGTATGCTTGTGTTTTGACTTCGTGGCGTTGTGGCGTTCGTATGAAAGCATGTCGTCATCGGGTGATGATTTCTTGTTATAAGCGGCAGTTTTGTTAAAAAATAAAAAAAAATTTTAAAAAGCTCTGTATGAAATCTTGGTACAAAAAATCGTGTATGAGAATTAAAATTAAATAAAACTCGCAAGTAAATTAATTTTCGCTCATATGCAGCAAAATAAATTATGTTTGTGCCGTGACATTACTAAACACAAAGCAAATGACATTTTTCCATCAATAAGATCAGCCATCAAATAAAAAATAAAAACTTTTAGATTTTCATCAATCACTGCCGCCAACGCGTATGTGTAGTCGAAAAAACTCGACTAACTGCGCGCATACAACTAAAGGGTGTTTTTTTTAGAGTGTCACAACTTTGAGTTGACATCATTGCTTTATTTGAGCACCCATTTAACAGCTGATAGTTGCTTTTTGTTTAGTTTGCTTTGAAATTTCATTATGAATCGACTTAAACCAGAGCAACGCGCGCAAATTGTTGAAATTTTTAATCAAAATAATTGTTCTATTCGTCAAACTCATCGTGCACTTTTTTCATTTTCCCATGAAGCCCATTTCCGGTTGAATGGGTACGTAAATAAGCATAATTGTCGCATTTGGAGTGAGGAGAATCCACAAGCTTTATCAAAACACCATGAAATCCACAGAAAATTACTGTTTGATGCGCTTTATGGGGTAGCGGAGTTATTAAGCCCATGTGTCTTCAAAAACGATGATGATCAGAATGTTACTGTCAATGGTGAACGGTATGGGAACATGATTCGAACTTTTTTCGTAACTCAATTACGTGGCATTAATCTTGCTAATATGTGGTTCCAACAGGACGGAGCCACATTCCACACAGCGGGGCCTACAATTGATTTACTCAAAGAAACTTTTGATGAAAAAATAATTTCACGTAATAGCCCGATTAATTGGCCACCAAGATCGTGTGATTTAACCCCCATTGGATTATTTTCTTTGGGGTTATGTTAAGTCACTTGCCTACGTCGATTGAAATCAACATTCGAAGAGTTATCGAAGAAATACGGCCGCAAATGCTGCGAAAAGTTGTTGAAAATTGGTGTTCCAGATTGTGGTTTCTACGCGCCAGCCGTAGCGGCCACATGGCAAAAATCATATTTAAACATTCATTTAATAAAATTTTATTTCCAATAAAGCCCGTTTCATTGTTATTAAAAATATATTTCCTTTTTTTATTATGATTTAAACTTGTGTCAATCTATAAAAAAACACCCTTTATCTGATTGATGAGTTTATCTGATCGTCTCCTGGGCACTTCAAATTCTACGTGGAACATTTTTTGGAACATTTTAGTCCCCTAACTTTCCTTCGTATTGCTTTTTTTTAGTCTTATGTAAGAAAGGCTAAAATAACTACTCCTACTCTTGTGGTTGCCAGATTTTAATAAAGAAGCCCTAAAGAAGTTGGAGAATACCAACGAAACGTAGGATTTAAAAATGAAACAATAATCTTTTATTTACATGGCATCGCACACATTTTGAAAATGACTACGAAATAAATGCTAAATGTGTATTCAGCAAGAGCTTATTACGCCCATGCCTCCAGTCGTTTAAAAATTATCGATTTATTTAGCAAAATATTTTCATTCTGCCCCACTGTGCAAGGTAGTATATTGCACCTAAGTTTTCTCAGTTTTTTTTGTACTATTTTTTGGTCAAGCATCTAACGTTATTATTTATTTTCAAAATTTAATACACTTCATCACTCATCATTACTGTTGAAAATCATATAAATGAAATTATGACTTGAACAAATGACTTTTTAAATACGAGTACTATTTTGTGTTTTTTTTTTTTTTTGAGAAGATAATTTTTGCTCATTAAAAGAAAATCTAATTTTTTTTAGTAGGAGAAAGTTTTAGGCTAATCAAATCCAGATACTGACAATCAAATAAAAATATTATATAACATATTTAAATAACTGAAGTAAAAAAGTTGCGAGATTTAATAAAAAAAAATGTTAATGAGATCAATGTTTTAGGAACGATTTCTATTTCGCTATAAAAACTTTTAAAACAAACAAATTTAAAAGTTATTTTAGAAGAACAAGGTGACTGATGTTAAAAATATTTTATTTTTTGCGTGGCTGTATAAAACTTGGAAAGAAAGAAAGAAGCAAGAATTAAACTAAACTAAAGTAAAGAACTAAACAAGGAATTATTATTAGAAGCTGTTACGCTAAATTTTAATTTTTGCCGGCTTTGTGCCATTATTTTAAGTGCATGTCATGACATTTGCTGATTACACAGTGTAACCGTGCAAGAAACACACGGACTTGACAGTATATCTTCGATTCTACTACCCAAGTGCAGTAAAACCCCTTACATACTCCGTTTGCGATTTTGGTGACCTGTTTCTTTATGGGTCTCCAAAGATTTCGCAAATCAGTGCGCCTTCACAAAATGGTGCCATAAATTTTTGACCAGCAGCAAATTCAGCGTTTAATTATATATGGCAATAATGTAGCTAAGAGTCCCCTAAAAACAAATATTATTAACATAAAAAAAGAAGAGAGGTTTATTAGGACACTCGGTTATAGCTATGCTGCTTAGCTATATAAAACAAACTTAATGTGTTGAATAACAATGCAATAAAATTATATTATATGATGGTATCAAATTCGCCGCAAATATTTCAAAACGTTTCCATTTATTATTTTCTTTTTTACAGCCTATCGGCTGTGTTCTCTGGTTTGTGCTGATGTGCAAAAACAATACAAAAACAAATTGAGCAATCCTTCTCATTGTTTTTGTTTTGTTTCACTCATCTCAAAGAACGAAACAAAACAAAATCAAACAATTTGTTTCGCTTATTTTTGTACTCTGGCTTTAAGGACAAAGAAATCAAAACAAAAATAAATTTATAACTGTAATTGTATCAATTATTTTTGTTACGAAAATCACGTCCTAGCTCCTGTGTCGTGAAATAAATAGCATAGCTATAATAAAAATATCGATTTCTTCGTGCACTTTTCTATTGCAAAAGTAAAGGGAAAACAACAGGAACAAGTAAAAATTTAACAAATAAAAAACCCCGACTGCGACCAACTTTAAACCGTTAAATATGGTAAATGGTCCTTTGAAATGAAAAAGCATAAAAGAAACTTGTCAAATACCTGTCGTATGATACTAATTTTAAAATAGTTCGCCGACTTTTTTTCGTATTCACAAAATGGCGTCTTTTGGCAGCCATATTTAATTCTGCCATATCTTGCCATATCTTCATTGACAGTCCTCTGGCCCACGCGTTCGCTTTTTATAGTGCCGCAAAGGAGCACACATATATATAAATACATGGGCTGATAAACACAGTACCCTTCTTTGCGTCGCGCAGTCTGCTAAAAAGGTCTGTTACTAAAGCTGGGATCACACGATCGGCGCAATGTACCAGTTTTCGTCGGCTCACTGAAATAAAGTCGTAACTAATAAGGTAAATTAGTCTTATTTCTCAACTAATTGAAATATAATTACATAACTGCACCACACTGCATTGATAATAAAGCCATATAGACTTATTGAAGAATTAACTAAGTAATAATGCCATTTTAACTTATTACTTATGACTTTACTGCGGTGAGCCGACGAAAATTGGTACATTGCGCCGATCATGTGATCCCAGCTTAAGAGCTTAGCTTGTTCTTCTCTAGCTTGTTTTACAAATCATGTTGTTTTAGAAACCACTGTGTGACACCTGCAGTCTGATCGTCTAGCGCCCTAAGGACTAGTCTAAAGGGGCAACCGAAATGATTATTTTCATTTCCTTAAATTAATTTACCTTTGCAATATTTAATGTCAAAACAACAAGCAAAGCAGTTGCTTTTACAGCCATAAAATTATGGTTTTTCCACATTTATTTTTCCTAGACATACTTTGTTTTCTTTCAACAAAACAAAAATCAGTTAACCTTTTAAGTATTATTTACAATAAAAACAATTGAATATTTCTGTTTTTGTCCTTATCAATACCAATTCAATACCAACTTTTGTTGCCAACAATGCATTGAATATTTTTATATAAAATTAAAACAATATTGCATACATATTTGATTTATTCTTCTTACATTCCAGCCATTATAAATATTAAAAATGTTGTGCTATCAAGATAACTTCTCCATAACAGACCACAGGTATTATTAAATCTGCATATTGAATGACAATACAAATATTTATAAATGTGGAAAAAAATAAATAAAAAATATTAATAAAATAAAACAACTTTATTAAATGAAAGATAAAATCACACATACCACAAAGTAATACACATAGATACATACATACATACATGCATGCATGTATATGTATATGTATTCATATCAGATGAGTGCTTTTTTTTTGTGAGACAGAAAGCTTATAATAGGCAACACTATTTTTAACTGATAACCAGGGAAACCGGAAATATGCAATTGCATGTTTTTTCTTGTGTGACGTATTATTATGGCGAAGATAGGATATTTATCCGTTTCAGAACTTTTTATGAATTTTGGCATCTATTTGTTAATGCATGTTTTTGCATATTTTGCCCTTTAAAGCATATTTTTGCATATTTATGTCTTACAAGCATAGTTTTAGCATTTTTCGAATTTTTAGAGCATATTTGTCGGTTTTTGGGCATATTTTGATACTTTATAGAATTTTTCTATTTTAGTATCCTTCCTTCTTATTTTATATGCGAATGTTATTGAATTTTTTAGAGCATATTTCTGGTTTCCCTGCTGATAACCGATCGAATAGTTACTTCTATTGTTTTCAGATAACTTGAATTTGTTGCAAATAAACTTAGTACGTGTTTTTGAAAATGAGATAAAAATGTTTTCATTTGGGAATTTAAAGGGTGGGCAAATTTAAGGTTAAAAAGTAAATTGGCTTAAAAGCACACTTTTTTTGACAAATTCAGTTCTGTTGATACCAATGTACCAAAGTAGAAATATGGGAATTAGGAATGGAATATGTGTACCTCTAGCACGTCGGCAGACGTCCGCTCTTTACAAAAAATTTTGAACCACATTCTGCAACACAGCTTCGGTTATATCGTTAATGCAGCGCCGAATTTCATCTTTCAGACCGACAGTTGTTTCTGGTTTGTTTATGTAAACCCGGTCTATAATCGTAGCTTTCGATAACGAGCTGATTCGATCATGTTTTTTCAATTTGAGGTTATGGCATTCGTTATCGAACCATATTATTACATTGTTCGATATCGAACAACAAAATTTTCTGTTTTGCAGGAGAGCACTTTTAAGCTTTCAAGTTGATTTTTAGAAATTTATTTCTTTTACAGTTAAATTGAGAGATTCTCTGTTAACCTTTATTTTTTTTTTTTTTTTGAAGCAAACATCATTCTGCACTCTATAAGAAATACTTTTAAGTTGAAATATACCAAAGTATAACCTTAATTAGGCTATTATTCCAAATGAGATTAGAAGTCGAAAAAAGATAAGTCGCAAGTCATAGCGCCATAACTTCCTGAAAATCACGCAAATTAATTGAGAGACCAGGGGTATTTTCGAATATGCAGATTACAGAGGTATCATTAACTCAATCACAGCTTATCTCGACTTAAGCACTTTTTCCTGTTTGCCACATACATATATATCTCTACTTAAAAGCGATAATAGCGTAATTCGACTTGAGAAACTTCCTATTAACGTGAAATCTCTAATGAAGTTTGGTATAAAGATACAAACAGAGCAATATACATAATTACATTTGGAATAATGGCTCAGTACGAGTATATAAAGCAGAAATCTACATCAACTAAAACCACACACAGTGAACCAAACACAAAGAACGCTGATGCTGAAGGTGTAGTGGCCTTCGAAACAGCTAGTTGTTCCGTTCTACAAAGTGTTTGTCAGAATATTTACAATTAACTTTGGTGTTATTTGTTCATTACTAATTATCACATGTAATTTGGCTTACAAAACGATACGAACTTTAGCCTAATCAAATCATACTTGTAAATATAATACATAGTTCTTTATATATTTCTTTACTTTATTGAATCCACCTCTTCAAGAGAATAGCCTATATAAAGCGTAATCTGTAAATCATAATAAATTTTAAACAAAACATCACATGCTGACTTCTACTGCAACAGTCAATCACTCACTCATTGACTCAATACATTCGACACTATTTTTTTATACATACAAATATGGAAACATATATAACAAACTCGTTATTATTATTGTTTGAATAAGAATCTTTAATTGAATCGTATTGTACTGCCAAACTCAAAGTCTTCTTCTTCGGCTGTTGCTTCCTTTTTAGTCTGATGCTTTCATATGTAAATTAATTAAAAACTTTATTTGTTTTAAGTTTAAACAAAAGATGTGAAAATAAATGTTATTGTCGATAAATGCCAACAGAATTTTAAATGATACACTAAGACTAAATGAAATAGTTCGCATTAAAAAAAGCATTTTCTTTAATTAAATAAAACGATGACCATTATAACTGCCGTATTTATAAAAAATACTAAAAAATAAATTCAGTAAAGTGCGACTTTGACTCGCGCACGAAGGGTTCCGTACGTTGGCTTTGAGCATATTTTTTAATACAGTGTTTTTTTACTTTTTTCAGCTGAAATAATTTTTTTTGATTATTTTTCGCTTTTTTCTCGTTTTGGCGATTTTTTTAATTTTGGCGATTTTTTTTTAATTTTGGCGATTTTTTTCATTTTGGCGATTTTTTTCATTTTGGCGATTTTTTTCATTTTGGCAATTTTTTTAATTTTGGCGATTTTTTTAATTTTGGAGATTTTTTCATTTTGGCGATTTTTTTTTTCATTTTGACGATTTTTTCATTTTGGCAATTTTTCCGGTTTTCCGCGATTTATTTTCGATTTAGAATTTTTTTCTTCATTTGGTGCTTTTTTTCGTTTTGGCGATTTTTTTTTATTTTGGCGATTTTTTTCGGTTTGGCGATTTTATAATTTTGAGATTTTTTTGTTTTATCGTTTTTGAAAATTTCAAGAAGTTTGCTCTTACGGTTTCCAAGATACAGCAAGTTATCAAAATTACATAGTCAAAATTACATTAACTGATGGTACACCCTTTAATTAAAATTTTTTAAATTTTAGTGTAATTGTTGTAGTCTGTATAAAAATACACTAACTTTACAAATTTCAAGTGTATATACATACAATTGTATGTATGTATATTACATGGGATTTTAACATTTTTCGTTGCTCGTTTTGGCACACCCTTTAATTTCCAACTCTCATGTATTTGTTGTTGTAGCGGCCAAGGGTCTACACACTCTGTCCAAATTTCAGGTCCGTAGCTCTTACGGTTCTCGAGAAAATACCCTGTGACGGACAGACGGCCAGACGGACAGCGTAGCGAAAACAATAGGGTTCCTTTTTCACCTTTGGTGTACGGAACCCTAAAAATCTCCACAGAAATATTGCAGATAAACCCTTAATAACACAGCAAAAAATTACAACACATTGATGAACTCAACTCCAAGTAGTTCTATTTCTGGTGAAACATCAATGAATTTAACACATGCTTGCCATAGGACGGAAGTAGGGTTTCTAATTTCCCGAACTTTTCCAATTCCCGGGAATCGAGAAATAAAATGTTTTATTCCCGGAAATTCCCGGGAAATTCAAAAACATATGAATTTAATTAAATGACTTCAATAAAAAATATAATTTTATGAAAAAATATACAACATTCAAATAAAAAACAAAATAACTTTATTCGTTCATTTCACGAAAAACAATATTTAAAAAACAAAACAAAAACAAATAAATTCATATGCTTTGAGTTATAGCATGGATGGAAATTCCATATACATCTGCCAATCTAGATACCATTTCCTATAAAGAATTTTTAGGTTGAAAATATTTGTTGAAGTCACCTCGCAAACCTCTATTATATCTATGCTTCTATGCTTATATTATGCATCGTTACAGAGTTGTATTTTTAAGTAATAGGACAATAAACAGCAATGTAAAAAAAGCAAACTCCAAAAACGGATATATTAAATTCCCGAAAATTCCCGTTGAAAATTTCCCTGGATTTGTAAAAAAATAATTCCCGGGATTTTTTTCCCGCGTAGAAACTCTAGACGGAAGTCATCCAAATAAAATGTTGTCTAGAAAAATTTTTTATATAAACAACAGCCTTAGAATATTACATTCAGTACCTGTAGTGATTTGTATGCAATGAAAGTGTTAAACCTTGTTTTTTTTTTTTGCTGGGAAACCTAAAATATATTTTATGAATACGGCAGTTATATTTTCATTTTGTTTTTGTTGCCCTAGTGGCCAACTTGTCAAGAATTTTATCCAGTTTCTAGCATAATTGTACACTCGCGTTACAAAAATAGAACTATCGTTTTGTATTTAAAATGTTTAAGGGAATTTGCTAAACATACACTTATGTATTTGTGGTTCAACAACTATTTGGTATGTTCATTGAGCTGCTTGTAAAGACTATTAAGGGTTAATTAACAATTTGACCACTATGTAAAAACATGCAGTTAAAAGGCTTCCTGTACATAATAGCCAATAAACTATTAATAAGAGTTTAGGTGTTAGCCACAACTCTCAAAGGGTTAAACAAAACGAATACATAGTAAGTACAACACTTTTCCACAGAAGAGAAAAAAATGTTAATACCAAGACCCTTTGATATTATTTACACACACACACCCACATTATTTTTAATTTTATAAAATATTTAATTCGAGCAGAGTTGAAGTATTAGGGCCTGTTCATCTAAATGCGAACGATAGATTCCATCGCGTTTAGATGAACAGGGCCTTATTTTCCAAACCCTACTCGAATCGAAATTTCCGATTGCCGAACGACAATATACATTTATTACTACTTTATTTTACCAAATACTAATTTCGAATTTTGCATCGGGCCTTCATCTAATAAAGGCCTTTTGTTCGGCCTTAAGATAAACATGATTTCCAAGAAGTCAACATAGATTTTCCAAGTTAAATGATTCTGCGATATGCTAACTAAAGTGGAATAGTCTAACAGAATGTAAGTTTACAGAATGTAGTTTACAGAATATCCACTGTCTAATTTTGGCGTTACCAGATGCACCATAATAAATTCCCTTCATGATTTAAAATATTAAAAATAATAAATTTGTGCTAATTTTTGGTTTCAATATACATACATACATACATACATACATACATACATACAGATATAGAAATATGCATGTGGACATGCCCTGGACATGGCTGGGAAGCAATAACTTATGGTTTAACCTCAAGTTCATATTTAAATAAAATCAATACAAAATATATAAAAATTACTGAAAAGAAATATATTCAAAGTCTTTGGATTAACCGAAAAAAAAACAGTGTGTTAACTCAAGGTGTGGTGAACACCAACAAGACCCAACTACAGCACAACCATGAATTAAAATCCCATCCACTGAATACTAATGAGAAACTATTGGCTTTTGATTGGTTGCTAACTTAGCTGTGATGTATTAAATTACAGCATTTTTTATTTTTTTTTAATTTAAGCAAATAAAAACTAAAAAAAAATCAAACATTATTATATAGTATTTATTGCATTAGAAACAAACAACATTAATTATATAGCATTAAAAAACTAACAACAACAACAAAATTGCAATAAAAAGCTAAATTTACTATACGACTACCTAGTCGTATTAACACGTGGTTGGCCAACAAACCAAATAAAAAAAATATTACATATTTAAACGAAGAAGGTATTATGTATAACAATTAAACAAATTGTTTTGTAAGCACTGTTATTGCTACTGCCTCTGATTGTGTGCAGTTGTACAAAATAAAAAATATTTAATTAAAAATTTTAAATCAACTCTAAAAAATTTTAGACTGTACGAAAGCGTATGTTTTTGTAAGTAAATAATTATAGTAAACAACTTGTGCAATATACGAGTATTTTTATAGCCTTTTATTTTGGAATATTCTTCCAAAGTAAAAAAAGAAGATACATACATATGTATGTACAAAGAAAAATTATGCGTTTAAAATTTGAACGCATAAAGTCTTTGATTTAAGAGATAAAACTATTACTAGCGATGAGCAGCGCTCACATTATTTGCATAACTGCCGTGTATGAAATATGAGTACGAAAAATGTCAGTGTTGAGGCTCACTTAGCCGACTGTAATGGAATGTAACTGCAATGGTAGGAAACAGCTGATCGATATCGTTATGTGAAAAGTGATGAAAATGGTTATAGAGATGTAACCGGAATGTAAGAATATGTACATTACTTTTCACACAACGATATCAATCAGATATTTCGTTCGATTGCAGTTGGCTAAAGGTGCAATCAGAGGTGTCATGTCACGTCTAATTGCACCTTAACTGAGTCTTTAGGCATTAAACACAGCTGCTCACGCGAACACTTGACTTCAAATGCCGCTAGCTGCATTTGTCGCCTTGTAGCCAGCTATGTACATACTTAATTATTTTGGAGACAACAGCAGAAGCATTTTAAACAGCTGATACATATTTCAGTCATGCCAACCTCGAAAATTTCACATTTATAAAAATACAAATTTACTCTTTCAAAATTTACCTATTTACATATATCACGAATAGTATAAAAATTAATCAAGTCATTTATTTCGCGAGCATGCTCGTGAGTTTTCAAAAATTTTTCATATATTGAAAATAGCCACTTAACAAGGCCGTGAGTGAGAAGGTACTCGCGATCTCTTCTCAACTTGATACTTTACTTTGCGGAGGTAAAAAATTACTTTAGCAATCAAATAAAAACGTGAGTGGTTACAATTTATTGTACCTTCAAAAAAATTCGTCTAATTGTATTTTACACATCCATACCTGTATGTACATACATACGTAAATAAGTACGTACGTGCATATACATATACATACATATGTATTTATATATATGTGTGTGTGTATATGATTTGTCTACCCTGAAGGAAATGTCGATGGTGAAAATGTACTGAGTCGCTTTTGACTTTGTCACCAGTACTACTCTCTAATTATTCCCCATACAATACTTTGTGCTATAGACATTTAGCATGTGCTTGTCATTGAAAACCTACTAGTAACACTTAAACAGTTGACTAGGTAGTGACTACATAGTTCTTATGGGAACATGGAGACAGACCAACCAGACATTTAGTGGTACATTTCTATACCTTACGTACATACAATTATAGGAATATTGACAAGTTGTTGCAAAACCCACCACAAATGCACCACATCTGTTTTCTCTCGTTCTTTTGTACTGACGAATAGAAGAGAAATTGTAGACAATGTACATACTACTAGAATTTTAGTGTTGACATAGGGACATTTGGCCCCAGTCTGACTGCAGGGTACTAATTCTAATTCTAAATGTGTAAAGTATCTAGGAAAAAAATACAAGCATTAATTTTTTTGCTTTAACTGCTAATTTTTGCACGTTATTGTGGGGTTTCTTCTTTTTGTGCCGGATTTGAGACATTAATTTCTCGCATTTTTTATTTATTGTTTTTTTTTTTTTTGCTAATTAACTCAAACTTCCATTGTATGCATTTCCTTTGAGGTTAAATATTAAAAAGAAAAATACTTGTTTGCATTCCTGATAGAAATTGGCTAGACATTAATGTCTAAAGCGATTGCATGCAACTGTGTCACGTAAGAGAAATAATTTTTTTTAAAGAAAACTATTTTTGAAAAGGTATTTTTTTAAAAAGATGATTTAAACCAGCTACGTCCTAGACAATGTGCGAGCTTTTACAAAAGAGCTTTTGAGCTTTCACACCAACGAGAGCACAATAGCCAATCAGATATCGACGACAACAATGTTTGCTTCTTATGCGGAGTACACATCTTGTGTTTTCATTTTGTGGTATCATTTTCAAAATGTGTGCAACGACGTTCCCATTATGTTTTTTATATGGAAAGCAATGCCACACAACGAAAAAAAAATCGTAAATATTAAACGTTGCCACCAGTATACAATACTTATTTGTAAATAGAAACGTTTTTTTCGTTTTGAAATTTCTATGGAAAAAATATTTTTTGAAACGAATTTTCGTTATTTTTCATACAAATTTGAAACGTTTAGAAACGAAATTTTTACAAAATCTGCCTATTAGCAAAGAAACAGGAACAAATTGTAAGAGCTTTCAAAGCTGTTTACCTTTACCTCAAATGCAAGTATCAGGGTATGTGTGTTTGGATGTGGCTGACTTAAACCAACATTTTTTAATAGATAATTTTTTTGAAAGTACCTTTATAAAAAGCCACCTTTTTAATAGATACTAAAAAATAGTTTTATAAAAGAATATTTTTAAAAGATTTCCGAGGGGTGCAAACCTTGAAACACTTTTGAGACAAACGAATCACTGCCAAGAATATTTTTTAAAAAATATTCTTTTAAAAGGTACTTTAGGTAAAAGTTATATTTTTTAAAAAGGTATTTTTTTAATATACTTTTGCTAAAGGTACTCTTTTAGTGAATACCTTTGGAAAAGGTACTTTTTAAAAAATAATTTTGAAAAAAGTACTTTTTTAATATATATTTTGGAAAAAAATACTTTTTAATAGATACTTCTGAAAAAGGTACTTTTTTAATAAATACTTTTGAAAAAGGTACTTTTTAATGGATACTTTTGAAAAAGGTACTTTTTTAATAGATATTTTTGATAAAGGTAAATTTTTGATAGACGCTTTTGGAAAAGATACTTTTTAATAAATACTTTTGAAAAATGTACTTTTTAATAGATACTTTTGAACAAGATAATGTTTTAATAGATACTTTTAAACAAATTTACTTTCTTAATAGATACTATGGAAGAAAAAACTTTTTAATATATACTTCTGAAAAAGGTACTTTTTATTAGATACTTCTGAAAAAAAGTACTTTTTTAATAGATACTTTGGAAAAGGTATTTTTTAATAGATACTTTTAAAAAGGGTACTTTTTTAATAAATACTTTGGAAAAAAGTACTTTTTTAAAAAGGTGCTTTTTAAATGTACTCTTTTAATATATACTTTTGAAAAAGGTTCAATTTTAAAAAATTTTTTTGCAAAAGGTAATTTTTAATAGACACTTTTTAAAAAGATACTTTCTAATAGATACTTTTGAAAAAGGTACTTTTTTAATAGATACTTTTGAAAAAAAAGTACTTTTTTAATAGATACTTTGGAAAAAGGTACTTTTGAATAGATACTTTTGAAAAACAAAAAGACACATTTTGCAGGTATAATTTATTAAAATATACTTTTTTAAAACGTATTTTTTAAAGGGTACTTTTTTTTAAATGGTTTTTTAAAAGATACTTTTTTTAAATCTACTCTGTTTAAAAGCTACCTTGTTCAAAAGGTACTTTTTTAAAATCTGCTCCGTTTAAAAGCTATTTTGTTCAAAAGCTACTTTTTGTAAAGAGCACATTTTTAAAAGGATTTTTTTTAATTCTTGGTTTATTAGAGTATCGTGTTTAAGAAATATTGCATTAAAAATACAAAATAATAAATAATAAATACAATTTATAACTCCAGCTGCAACGATTGATAACAACTTTCACTTTTTTTTATATTTTTTTTAAGGTCTCCGAAAAGGTACCAACTAACTGTTGGGTTTACCCAGCCCAAAAGTAAACACAACATTGCGAAATTTACATATTTCATGCAAACCACCTACAGCAACAACAACAACAACAATAACAACAACAACAACAATAACAACATCAAGTGCAACAGCATTGAAGAACGTGAAGAAAATTTTAAAAATGTTGGACAATATTGTAACAGAAACTTGTATGGTTGCAATGCCAATAGAAATTTTGGCAGATGCTAAAGTCTGCAATAAAAGTAAAAATTACAGTGAAGATAAAATACAAATAGAAGCAACAAATAGCATTAATCAAACCGCTGTTACAGCAACTGTAACAAAGACTAACAAAACAAAGACAATTTTAAATTGGTTAAAGAATAACACGCATAACAATACATTAACTACAATAAATGTAAACAATACTGGTAATAAAACAAATAAAACTGCCAGAGGTGAGCATAGGGAAGTTAAATCAGGCAATCAGAAGCGATTTGATAAGATAACACAACAGCAGCAGCAGCAGCAGCCAAGCGTTAATTCATATGATAATTGTACGTGCCCAAAAACTACAACAGCAACTATTTCACAAACTACAACAACAATAAAGAAGTCGCAGGCTCAAAAAGACGACGATACGTTGAGAGAGTTCCGAGGGGTGCAAACTTTGAAACACTTTTGGAACAAACGAATCACTGCCAATAGAGAATCTGCCTTAAGAGCCAAAGGCTCTAAACACCAATTCACTAAATCTGTAAGTTGTTTGGTGAATGTCATCAACCATACCGGGGAACCACCACCACCCCCAACATCAACATCAACATCAACAACTCCAACCAACTCACCCCTAACGCTAAGCGAAAAAGGCAGCAAATTAAGAGCGCTAAGTTTGCATGACTGTTCAAGAAATTCCCCAGATTTCGATGAAATTTCTTTATCGGACATCGATATACAAAAGCATTTGGAAAAGGACAATTTCTATAAATACAAAACAGCCGAGCAGGCCTCTAAGCTCAGGGAGCTGAGCGAGCATTCAACTCATAAGAAATTAAGTAATGGCATCATTTTACCCGTCGATTGGTTGAAACGTCATGACAAATTTTCACGCAAAAAATCTATAGAACTTACACTCTCGCCCGCATTCAAGATAAGCCTGAATACAAACAACAACAACAACAACAGTGATAACAGCCATCAGTTTTTTATCAGCAACACTTCCGCTGAAAATAACAACGACATTACAATTAATGAAAACAAAATGTATAATCAACAACAACAAGATATGGCTTTTTTGCCAACGGCAAAGAGCCAAAACACAGGCGAAGTTGGCAAGAGCAGCCAAAGCAGCAAAACCAAAAGCCCAACACCAACACTTACGGCTGCAAATTCACCACAACATGCAGTCAGTCGTAGTAGAGATTCGTCTACAACATCGTTAGCGGCTAGTGCCAATAGCCATAAATCGGTGGTAAAGAGAAATTCTTCCGCTCGCAAATACAGTTTTAAAACTCACACTCGTTCTTATCATGCGTCGCGCAAAATGCACACAAACAAAGATACGACGGTTAGCGGAGCAACGGGCATGGCGGCTAGTGCTGCTGCCCCCAACAGCCTGGTGGCAAAATTAACTCAACAATTTAATGAAATAATACAAAAAGATAAAACACTGCTGGAGGAAATTAAACGTAAAAATGGAGTAATCATGACCCATAAAGGTCATGTCTACAAAGTGGTGGATACAACTTCCTTGAACCGCAACCAATCTCCCAGTGTTGGTCGTGATGGTTCCAAGGCACAGGATACAAACACAAATCAAAACAAAACACGCACTGGCTTGAATTCTACAGTGCAAAGAAATATTAAAAAGTTTGAAAGTGAATCGAGGGGTTTGAAGCCTAAAGTACCTTTAAAAAGTCTGCAAGTGTTAAGGAAGAGTAATGAGCTGGTGGTTAATAAAACAATTACCAGCAGACTAAATACTACGAAAGATGTGGAAACTAAAGCAGACATGAAACCCCAAACACTGCCACTGCCACTAACATTGGAAATGGTGCAAGAAGAAGCCAAAACTCCTGTAGAAAACGACGCCTGTAAAGAGCTTAACAGTCCCAATAACTCTGAAAAGGCTGACTCTTCTTCCATAGCAGACTTTTCCAAACAAGATGAGTTTCTGCGGGTACGTCCGCCAAAAATAGACAGTGTCATATATAAAAGCATCATATGTAAAAGTAAGCAGCAGCCGAAAGTCGAAGAGCTTCAGAAAGCTGAAACTACTGCAGACAGCTGCCAAGAGAAACAGAATGCTTTAAATGAAGTAACTTATGCTACCGAAAAAAGTACTCCAGCAAATCAAGCAGAGCATAAGAAGACTGAAGATAAATTAAATGGTTATCAGCCACAAAATGAAACTGAAGAAATTAAATTAAACTCTAGTGCTGAAGTTCCAGAAAATGCATTAATTAATGAAAATGATATTATTGAAATCAACCAGAAAGAAACAATTTCAACTTCAACTTCAACTTCACCTTCACCTCCTTCACCACCAAGCGAGGAAAATGAAGCTGATAGCAAAACCATAGATAATACTCCGCAAAATTCAACATCTCCCGAACCACCTTTGGAGGATGACGACAAGAAAAAGCGAAAACACAAATATGCCAAAATCTATGAAAAGTTAAGATTCTTTACGCCTTTCTCGCATACAAACAAAAAGCAAAAGCTAACCGCCGTCACCAGTCCAAACCATACAGACGTTAGAAAAATCGAGATAAACATAGACATCCTTGATGCCAAATCTCATGAAGTAAACACTATTTTATGTGAAAATCCCAAGCTTTTAAAAAGTGGAGAATATACACCGATGAGTTCGCCCACGCCCACGCCCACGCCTAGGCAAGTGTTTGAGCCCAGCGATGATATCTATTCCATAATGTACAATCCAGACGCCAAGTTATTGGACGCTTTACAGCAAGTAGACAAAAAATTACAAAATTTATCGCATGACAACGATAAAACTTTAGAATCCGATGAATATGGTCAACCTGTAAAATCAAATGCATCATTTCTACATCAAACCAAAGAAGTTATAATGCCCAAATCCTCCACAGTTATACAAGCGGTCAATGTAACACTAGTCAATTCCATAGAAGGAGAACAAATGATAATGGAACAAAAGGAGTTACAACAAGAGAGTGGTGATAAAGAGCAACAACTAAAAGAGGAGGAGATGCAACAGCTGCTCGAAGATAAGGCTGAACGTAGTAATATTTTGGTTGAGGAACCCTTTTACGAACCCATCTGTGTGGATAAATCAATTGAGATCAAGACTGAACAACCCAATAGAAACTGCGAAGCAAATGCAGTTAATGGCGAACCTGCCATTACACTTGAAGAAGATATTTATCAAACTGTAGAAGAAGCCAAAATTGACAACATCCACTATAACACCATCACAGAGCCAGAGACTGTTACCAAATGCTTGCAAGAATTGGATGGCTATGAGCCAATTGAAAATCCCGATGAGGCAAAAATCCCACCCTGCTCTACCGTTATTCCACCAAAAACCTTAGATTTTGATGGTTATGAAGAATATACCCCTGCAATAGAGTTAACGTCATTGCCATTGCCATTGCCATTGCCCCCGGCCAGCACTACTGTTGGGCGCAGAGTAACGGACGAACTGCCCGATTTGCCTAAACCTAAAAGAGTTCTACCAAAATCTCCCAAACCTTGCAGATCAGCGCCGAAACCTCCACTACTCAGACTTGAAAGTATTGATGCAGACTCTTTGACAAGTCGCTGCCAAGAACCAAACTATTATGGTGGTGAAGAAAATATTTACGACACCATTAAAAATTCCCATTGTTACGAATCTCTGCAATCTTTTGTTGTCGTTGACGGCAATAAGCTACAAAATTCACCGCCTTTATTAAGAACTAAAAATTCCGATTGTGTGTCATTGTCCTCGAACTGCTACGAAAGCATTTCGCACTTCAAACCTACCAATAACAACAACAACAATATAGTGGGTCACCACAGTGGTGGTAGCAGCAATGGTTCCACTCTCACCATTTCTTCCGAGAATAAAACGAATAGTCTATATGAAGACTCGCTAAATTCTAGTCTGCATTATGCAAGTAAGCGCATCTATCACATGAATGTTCTTCATATAAATAACGAAATAAATAATAAATGTGCGAGAGATGTGAACAGTGTTAATGGTTATGGTAGTTCCATGGGACGTACAACCGATACCAGTGACGAGTGGACCGATGTTTCGGACAATGAGAATAATGATGATACAGAAAATAAACCACAATTTATCATGTAAGTAAAATTTCAAGAAGAAAAAAAAGCAAAAACAACTTTACAACTTTATCTTTAATTTATAAAAAAAAACATGTATCTTATGAAGGTCTTTTTTTTAATTTTTATGTGAAAGAATAATATTGATTTTGTAATTCAGATAAGGTTAAATAGAGACTAAGGAGATAGCAGCAAAGAAATGAGTTTTAGACATAAACGACTTTGAAAAATTTTCAGTCTTTTTTACTGCTGAATTACGAGTTGATCAAGAAAGGTTGAAATGTGTGAACCGGCACAAAGTATACAGAGTTGAAGAAAATGTGTGATAAAAAAGCTAGATTCATCTGCGAGATAGGGACAACTGTAGTACGAGGGCGGATCAAGAAGTCCGTGACTTTTTTTTAATGAAACACAGTTTTTTTTTGCAAAATAAAAATTGATCTTTCAAGATAATCTCTTTTTAACTCAATACACTTAGTCCAACATTTCTCCAGTTTTTATATGCCTTCCAAAAAAATAGGATTTTTCGGCGACCTTAAAATAGGCATTTGTTTGGTCGTTGGAGCTAAATCTCTTTCCACGGACCCATTTCTATGTATATGTTTGGAAATAGGAAGTAGTCAGTAGGGGCTAAATCCGGAGTATATGGCGGATGGGGTACCAAATCGTAGCCCAATTCAATACATGTGCACTCGTGCATTATCTTGATGAAAAAGAACTTTTTTCTTGGCCATATGGGGTCGTTTTCTTTTTAAATCTTCATTAGATCGGTCTAATAATTTAGCATATTATTCGCCGTTTATTGTTTTTCCCTTTTGAAGGTAATCGATGTGGATTATCCCGTGTACATCCCTAAAAACTGTTGCCATCACATTATTGGCCGCCATAAACTCACCTTGGCCTTCTTCGGAGCAGGTTTAGACTGCTGCTTGGTCTCCGGAGTACAGTAATGGATCCATATTCCATCCACGGTTGCAAAATACCGCAAAAACTCGTTCGGATTACGGCTAAACAACTCCAAACAATCCTTTGAAGTTGTCACATATTTACGTTTATGGTCAATTGAGAGCAAACGCAGCACCCATCTTGCAAAGAACTTTCTTAAGCCCAGCTGATCATTTAAAATCGAAACAACACTGCCATATGAAATGCCTATGGCATCAACAATCTCACGCACTTTTACTCTTTGATCGGCCAACACCATATTGTGGATTTTTTCAATATTTTCGGGTGTACTGACCTCAATTGGCCGTCCAGAACGTTCAGCGTCATTTTGAATTGTGCGACCACAACGAAAGTCAGTAAACCACTTTTCAAGGCGAATTCGCATAAGGTGGTCTAAATTCACCAGCTGACATAGCTTCTCTGCTGTCAAATCAACCAAAACGTTAGGAAATATTCTGACAGCAGGAAATTTTACACTAACAAATATACAAAAGGCGAATACGCAGAGTTGCAAATTAAGACCAACTTGTGTCAATTCGCCTTGCCACTTTTTTACCATTGAAATCGATGGTGCAGAGTCCCCATAGTATTTACCGACGATTTTTTTCGGCAAAAAATAATGTTTAATGAACACACGAAATTAACTTTTTTCGATTTTCTTCTCAAAAGCGAAGGTAGTCTGTTATGAACGGCTGACAAAAACCCATAATTAAATGACACAGCTTGTTCAAATTTGGACAGGAGTCAACTGACAGTTGCCTCTTGACAATTCAAAAAAGACACTGAGTTAATGATCCACCCTCGTATATTTGTTATTAAGTTTGTTAACAAAATAATCAAAACAAACAAGAGAAAATGTATAATTTGATAAAATGAACAGAACATTTTTACCAAATTAAATGAAAGAATTTGTTGTGTTGAACTAATAAAACTGAATGTGAAAAAATTATTAGTATGTATAAAAAAGTGATGAAAGATTTGTTTTCAAATGATTCCTGATTTAATTTTAAGCATTTCCATTCAAAAATATTAATTTTAATGTTTTACTTACAAAAATCGCGCAGCGAATGAGGGCACCCTCGTCATCAATTTTTGGCCAACAGACTTGCTAATAACCAGGGAAACCGCAAATATGCAATTGCATGTTTTTTCTTGTGTGATGTATTAATGCGGGATTAAGATATTTATCCGTTTCAGAACTTTTTATGAATTTTGGCATCGATTTCTTAATGCATATTTTTGCATATTTCACCCTTTAAAGCATATTTTACAATTTAAAGCATATTTTTGCATTTGTCTGTCTTACACGCATAAATTTTTAGAGCATAATTTACGCTTTTTAGGGGATATTTTGATACTTGAGAGAATTTTTTATTTTAATATGCTTTCAAGATTATGTGTTGGTCAAAATTTTTATTTTTCGCCATCTAAATCCCATTTCCAATGTTCCATGTAGTGTATACATTTTTCTTATATATTACGTAGTTATTACGGATCTTAGTTTCTTATCAATTAAAACATGTGTGCCAAATTTTAAATTTTTACAATAATTTTTTCTATTTTTGACCGCTCGTTATATGAAAACACTACAACAATGTGCGCGGCAGCGACTGGGTGAAATATTTATTTCAATTTGAAACTCTGCATGTGGAAAAATTTGTTATAGAAAATTGTAACCGTTTTTTTTTTTTTTTGTCTTTCCCGTAAATTTAATTTGAAGTGAGATAGCAGGTTTACACTCTAAGCCGACGATACACGTTTTATACTTTTGACACACGGAAAGTTTATTTTGCAAGTCTCAACTCAGTGGCAGATAGAGAGAAAGGGAGTCTTTCACCCAGTTGAATTAAGACTTTGCAAAGTAAACTTTGCGTGTCTAAAAGGGGTTTATATTTATTTAATTTAAATTATACAATTTTTCAATTAAACGTATAAGCTGATCTGATTTCGACGGTACTTCTTTTATTTTTAAAATAAACTCTTTGAAAATCTTTTCCCAGATAACCCAAATTTGTATAAATTTTCTTTATCTATGACAAAATTTTTATCTCCCTTTTTTTTGAAATAGTTGTTGCAATTTTGTTATTCTCTCTCTTTTGTACTATATACTTTGGTGTATGTTTATGGAGCGACGCTACTCCATTGACCTAGAAAATTGTTTTATACACATTTTCAACTGATAACAATAATTGTTATGTTTGCCTTAATACAACTTTATACCTTTAACAAAACTTTCGTTGAAATAAAATCAATAGTTATATATTAGATTTTGTTAAGTAATGAGGAAAAGTTGATGATTTTTATTTTTTAAAAATGAACACTATATATTTAGAGACACATTTTGAATATGTGTAAGCAATAATTATCCATAAAAAAATATCTGAAACTAACTACATATGTATATTTTTGTTTTAGTGTGCGGGAACGTTCAAAGGCTCATAAAAGTCCTGATTGGTCCAAGAGAGTTCGTGATAAACGCCAAAGAAAATCAAAAAGTTGCATAGAAGATGGTGAGTAGTACGTTTGACTTTCAATAAAACATTAACGGCCTGGCCCACGATGTCACCAGATATCGTTCGATCGACAACTTGTATTGCAAACAACAATAACTTTAGAAAATTTGTTTTTGTTTGCAATACAAGTTGTCGATCGAACGATTTCTCGTGACATCGTGGGCCAGGCCGTAAATTTATTTAAGGAGAGATTATGAAGCAGCTAAAAAGTTTAAACTATTGTAATAACAATTAATTTTAAAGCTCGTCTTCATTAACTTAAAAGTGATACTAAGGAAAGAAACCTATTACGGATGACAACTAATCTTGAGTTGCGTTGCCAGTTGTCTGTTGCCCCAAACAGCTGGCATTTGCAATAGATAATTAGTGCTTTCTGGCAACCAAGAAGTTCTTATTATTTTAATACTCATAAATGTACAAAAAATTCTTTAACTTGTATATTAATTTGTGTATAAAATTACAATGGCGACCCTGATTATTTATAAAAATTCAGTAAAGTGCGACTTTGACTCGCGCATGAAGGGTTCCGTTCATTCGCTTTTGAGCATTTTTTTAATGTAGCTTTTATGAAGTTTTTTTCAGTTTAAACGATTTTTTTCAGTTTTGTCGCTTTTTTCTCGTTTTGGCGATTTTTTTCTGTTTTTGGTGGTTTTTTTCATTTTTGGCGATTTTTTCATTTTAGCGATTTTTTTCATTTTGGCGATTTTTTTTCATTTTGGCGATTTTTTGTTAGGCGATTTTTCTGTTTTTTGGGTTTTTTTCATTTTTGTGATTTTTCCATTTTGGCGATTTTTTTCTGTTATTAGGGTTTATTTTCTGTTTTTTTTGTTTTGGCGATTTTTCCGGTTTTTCGCGATTTATTTTAGTCTTAGAATTTTTTTTAATTTGGTGCTTTTTTCGCTTTGGCGATTTTTTTGTTTTTGTCGATTTTTTTCGGTTTGGCGTTTTTGAAAATTTCAAGAGTTTGCTCTTACGGTTTCCAAGATACAACAAGTTGTCAAAATTACAGCCGAAATTGCATTAACTGATGGAACACCCTTTACTTTAATTTTTTTTTTAATTTTAGTGTTAATTGTTGTAGTCTGTATAAAAATACACTAACCTTACAAATTTCAAGTGTACATGCATACAATTGTATGTATATTACATGGGATTTTAACATTTTTCGTTGCTCGTTTTGGAAGACCCGTTAATTTTTAAATCTCATGTATTTGTTGTTGTAGCTTTTATATAGCCTTAATATTTTTATAACTAAGAACGATATAATCTAGACTCAAGGAATAATAATTGCATTAATTAAATTTTAAATGATCAGCAGTGAGTTTTGTTTTGTAAATTTACTTGAAAGAAATTGCTTTCGATTTGCAATGTGAAAAACATACAAATTCGAACAGCTTTTTACTTTCTGTATAAAAACAAAGATAAAGATAAAAGTGTTTTTGAATGATTAAAAAGTAACGCTCTTTTAAACATTATTATAATTGGTAAAGCTTCAACGTAGCTTAAACCTACGTTTAACATTTTTATTGTCAAGCTCTACTCAAGAAAAGCTTTTAATTTAATGTTATTAACAGGCATCATCTATCTGATTTACACTTGTTCCCATATAAGAGCACATCACCCCTCTGGGATGGTGTAAAGTTTACACTGTAAAGTTTACAGTGTAAACTTACTTTACATTGCAAAGCGATGTCAAAGCTTTTAAAAGTAAACAAAGAGAATTATGAAGTAATTAAAAAATGCTGCAAAGAGACCGCCAGACTCCGCAAAAGTGTAAGAGATTAAATTATTGTCGACAAAAATAAAGAAAATTGTGTTACATAGACCGAACGTTGCCAGACATTTTAAATGTTCTTCGACTATCGTCAAATAAATATATAAATAATAAACAATAATAAGCCATAAATAATACATGACAAATAATAAATAAGTAATATGTAATAAATCTGTGGCAATAAAGAAAAAAAATTTGTAGGAGACTCATTTTAAACTTTCACGTGGATTTTCGTAAATTTATTTATTTTAAAGTTAATTTTGCAAATTTGCTGATCACTTTTATTTTATGTAGGAAAACTTTGTTTTACACACTATAACTAATACATTCAATTTGAAATAGAATTTTTCCAACACGACACGACCCGAACACGAATACCAAGATGTCCAAAGTATGTATGTGAAATATAAAACTAAATTTTAATAGGCGTGCATCCGTCCATTTGTTTTTAAATACAAAATTCTGTTTTTCAGAGCTCAGAGAGTGTGTTAAGTTTTGTAAAAATCGGTAAAGAAGAACCACTTACAACAAAATAATAAATTTTAATGGGCGTGACTGCCCATTTTTTAAATTGAAGATTGTGTCTATTTTAGAGCTCAAGGTGTGTGGTAAGATTTGATAAATCGGTCAAGTAGAATCAACATGAAATATAATAAATATAATAAATAAATATAATAAATAAATAATTAATAATAAATTAAAAAATTTTCAACTTTACAATTTGAAGCTATACCCTCTCAGACAAAAAAAAAAAGAATTTTTACAATCGGTCTAAAATGTACCGAATTATGAAGTAACAATGTCAAAAAATAATTGATAATCTCCTCTTGTTTAGAAGTCGGTTAAAAAAATTTTTTTTTACTAGCTGACCCCGGCCCGCGTTGCTGGCCCTAAGCAAACATTAGTGTTGTATATGGCATTGGTGGTACAATATGAAAATTGGATTTTGCCCACGAATAAACTAATTATTGCGCCATCTGCCGGATGAACTTCAAACTACACAGAAACGCTCTTCACGCCCCATAGAGCATGTATATAAAGTTTGGTCGAAATCGGTGCAGTAGTTCTTGAGTTACGGTTTAAAAACATAAAAAAACTAAATATTGGGCCATCTGTCGGACGAACTTCAAACTACACAGAAACACTACTCACGCCCTATAGAGCATGTATATGAAGTTTGGTCAAAATCGGTTCAGTAGTTCTTGAGTTACGGTGCAAAAACACAAAAAAACTAAATATGGCGCCATCTGTCGGACAAACTTCAAACTACACAGAAACACTACTCACGCCCTATAGAGCATGTATATGAAGTCAGTAGTTCTTGAGTTACGGTGCAAAAACACAAAAATAATAAATACTGCACCATCTGTCGGACGAACTTCAAACTACACAGAAACACTCCTCACGCCCCATAGAGCATGTATATAAAGTTTTGTCAACATCGGTGCAGTAGTTCTTGAGTTACGGTGCAAAAACACAAAAAAACTAAATATGGCGCCAAATATAGAGCATGTATATGAAGTTTGGTCAAATTCGGTTCAGTAGTTCTTGAGTTACGGTGCAAAAACACAAAAAAACTAAAAATTGCGCCATCTGTCGGACGAATCACTATTTCTGAAAGGGGCGTAGCATTTATCGGGGTAGAAGATATATAAAAACACGCACCGGTCTTTTACAAATATTTTGTGGGGTGGAAGGCGAAAATCTGTTGGGGCATTGAAGAGTTCACCCATAACAAATAAACGTGTTTTTGTATTATATATAATAAGATATTCATTTATAATTTTACTTAATTTCAGAACTTTAAGCTTAAGAGACCCCTACACTATCAACAAATTTGCTGGTTTTGACTGTTTTCTGTCACGAACACTTCGTGTTGAATCGTGGGTTACGAAAAAAATATAACACTCGCCCATTTCTAATTTGAAATATACCAAAAGTTTAAGCTAGATTAAACTATTATTCCATATTGTCAGATGAAATGCAAAACCACGTAACTAACAAAAAATTCAAAATCGCATTTTTATTTAATTATTGGGTATTACGTCGGAACACATGTCCCAACAAACTTTTAAGTGTTTATCATAAAAATCAGCCGAATTGAAAATGAAATACAGAAACTTTACTTCAGTCACTTGAACAAAAAAAAATATTTTTGTGAAAAATCGTACAAAACAATTGAGATTTTCCACAGCGGAGGTTATGAATAAGAAGATTACCGTGGCGGTACCATTAACTCAAAATTAGGTTAATCTTGAATCAAGAAATGTTTCACAGAATTAATTAATAAGAAATAGAAAATAATAAACAATACATAAAAATAATGAATAAGGGAATGAATATAAACAATTATTGTATAAACAATTATTTATTATTTTCTGAATAAGGCCTTATGTATTTTTGTTTAATTTTAAAAAGATTAGGGTTTCTAGAAGATTTTTATATAATAAAATAGCATTCCTCGATTTAAAGCTTAAGCGATATTTCAACATTAATGGTTAATGCAAACAAAACAATATTTAAGAAATAGTTAATTTATATTTTGGAGAAAATTTTCACCGACTTTGGGAATTAAAACCAGGGAAACAACTACATACATATGTACATATCTGAGAATATCTAATGGTATCATTAATCCAGCTAGCGAGCCCATACCGAAGGATCATATACCACTTTAATAAATAAAATTACACAAACCTTACTTAAAAGTGTCTCAACTTTCATAGTGTATGATCCTGACATAGATATACATAAATTGCGACAGTACCCAGTTGACCATGTCTTTAAGACATCTTAAACGATGAGTACAAGACAATAGAAAATCGTGGAAGACATATTCACGACAACTCAAATAAATCGTTGACGAGATTTTCGAAAAAAAAAAAAATTTACGAAATCATGCACGATCACACAAGCGACAATGTCCACCACCATATCGATTGTCGTTCACAAAATGATAGTGAGTTCCTGAGCGGCAATGTCACTCAACAGAACAGTCTTTAATTATTATTTTTAATACACAAATTTAATTTTTTTTGCTTACTTGTTTTTTCCGTTTTATTTAAATTACACTGGTTTACAGCCAAAAAATACCAAGAACGCCATATGCCTAGATGAGTTAATTGGGACCTTCTGAACAGAAAAAACGCTGTAATTTTTTTTTTTCTAAGTACCGTTTTTTAGATAACGGTACTTTTGTGTTTTTCGGTGTATGGTCCCACTCAAACCCTTGTGGAGCCCAACCCAAAAGTCCGATCGAGATAAATGGCATATCGTTGAAAAGGTAATTGAATGCCTTTTCCGTCAATATGCTGCAAATTTCTATCTGAAAAGAAATGGTTGAGTTATGGCACCTCAAAGTTCAAAATTTGCCTATTTTTTAAGTTTTTTTCAAAATTTTTAAATTTTGTTTCGTTTTTTTTTCTCCGTTATAGTAAAGATCTGGAACGTTTTATTTTTTTACCAAATAGTTTATTTAGTTACAAGCATTTTAAGCGTAATTTGAAGAAAAATGGATGAAAAATAAAGTTTTTATTAAGGATTTTGTGGAACGACAATATTTTAATTTTCATTACTCACACATTATATTCGGCATGAATTCAGAAAATTTAAATTAAAATGACGAGCGACTTGAACTTTTGCGTTTTTTTTTCGGATGTATCTTCGCGAATGAGGAACCAACAATAGTCTGCCATCATTTGTTCATCCCACCAGCCTTTATAACGTCTCTCGATTTCTTCCATTTCTTGGTGAAATCTTTCACCTTGTTCATCACTTTCGGAGCCCAAGTTCGTGGGGAAAATATCCAAATGACTGAATAAGAAGTGTAATTTAGGTGTCATATTTGAACCTAAGAGTTAAAAAGAATAAATTTTTAAATGATAACGGCCTTTTTGATATACATGCTTTCACTCAACGCTTACCAATAGCATTGAATTTTTGCAGTAATGTATCGATCTTCTCAGCGTAATCAGGACTTCTGTAGTTTTCCAAAAAGTTGTGAACGATGTCCTGGAATGCTTCCCATGCCTCCAAATAAGCTGGACCTAAACACTCAATAAATGCTTGGTCACCCTACAGAGCCCGAATTTGAGGTCCATCAAATATACCAGCTTCAATTTTTCTCGCTGTGGCTCTCGGAAATTTTTGTTTAAGGTAATTCATGGCAAGACTGTCTTTTAGCAACTTTTTCACAATATTTGTAAATACGTTAAAACTGATGGACGCCGAATATAGTGTGTGAGTAATGAAAATGAAAATATTGTCGTTCCACAAAATCCTTAATAAAAACTTTATTTTTCATCCATTTTTCTTCAAATTACGCTTAAAATGCTTGTAACTAAATAAACTATTTGGTAAAAAAATAAAACGTTCCACATCTTTACTATAACGGAGAAAAAAAAACGAAACAAAATTTAAAAATTTTGAAAAAAACGTAAAAAATAGGCAAATTTTGAACTTTGAGGTGCCATAACTCAACCATTTCTTTTCAGATAGAAATTTGACGCATATTGACGGAAAAGGCATTCAATTACCTTTTCAACGATATGCCATATATCTCGATCGGACTTTTGGGTTGGGCTCCACAAGTGTTTGAGTGGGACCATACACCGAAAAACTCAAAAGTACCGTTATCTAAAAAACGGTACTTAGAAAAAAAAAATTACAGCGTTTTTTCTGTTCAGGAGGTCCGAATTAACTCATCTAGGCATATGGCGTTCTTGGTATTTTTCCAAATTAAAAATTTGTAAACCAGTGTTATTGACTAAATTAGCTGGGATTCGAACTGAGGCTTCATGTTTATAAGTTTTCCCCCTTAAGCCATGATTTACGAAAAAACAAATACAACCCTGATATGATGAATTATTGTATTTTGAAAATTTTCATAGACTACATCATACCAGGGTTGTATTTTCTCAAAAAATCGTACGATTGTGTGCCTTTAGCACCTGGCTACAGCACCACTTAAAACTTTTGGGGTTTATATAATATGCGAATGCCCGTTTTGCCTTAGAATTCGATACTTTTATTCTAGATTAAAATTGAAAAATTCTTTGATAAAATTGTCGCAGCTAAAATCGAAATGGACGTTTTTAATAATCTTGAAAATTTTACATATTTTGATTACAACAAATAAAATATATCCGAAAAGTCTGGCAACAATTTAATTTAATTGAGAGAATTGGTAAGCAAACAGCATAACGAAAAATTCAAATAAAAACTTGAAGAACAACTAATGCCATGATATTTTTATTATATGAGAGATCATATTGAAAAAAAACACAGAAAAAAACTGCAATTACGAGTGAAAAAGATCAACAGGGGGAAAAAATTTAAATTATATTTTTGAACAAATATGTATTTAGTTGTGAATAAAGCATTTGAATGAACGGACGATGTGTATGGATTACGGAGTGCAACAAATGCTTAAAATTGGAAAATAGTGCAGTTATCGGTTTCAAGTGAATTTTAATATTTTGCACATTTGGTATGCAAAACACAGAAAGAAATTTTATTGAAAAAAAAAAATACGAATAAACACAAGAAAAAGTTTTGCAATATCGCCAGCCAAATGAATGTGAAAACGAAATAAATTTCTAAAAAAAATTAAATACCATAAAATAGAATAATAATAAGTATATGTATATGTACCTATAGAGTTAAAAAAAAATTGGTAAAACAAATTTAATTTTAATCTCACACTTAATGATCATAGAAATATGTAAAACGTAACTCGATCGCCTGCAATTATAGAGGAGTCGAGTCGAGTCGAGTCGTCCCCGTCATTTAAGCAAAAGTTATTTCCCTAGTTATTGTTGTTATTGCTGTTGTCTGTTGATCACCAGCGTGAACCAGTCAGTGAACACACAATGACGAAATTCATTGCTTAGCGCTAAATTGTATGAACAAACTTATGATACTTACATTCATACATATGTACATAAATAACAAAGAGCACAAGCTCAAATCCAAATGAATGAAACCTGTACCTGTACACTGTGAAACTAGAAACATTTTGCTTAAACCTTGAAAATTTTATAATTAAATATAACTTTTTTTTTTTAGAGCCAAACCACAACAACACCAACTTCTAAATTAAAAAAAAAAATAAAAGTGAAAAAGAAGCTACATACATAATAAAAAATAAAACTACATAAGAAATAAAATATTTTAAAATAAAACAATAAATGAGGCGGACAAAGCAAAAGGCAGATGAAACACATTTTAAAAACACACAAAAACAAATTCAAGATAACAATAACTTTAAAGCTCTTAAAGGTTGTTTGAACAAAAAAAAAACACAACCAAACCAAATAAATTAAAGCACATACTAGATACATACATACATACATACATATTTACATACATACATACATACATAGAGCAGTAAAAAAATTTTAATTTTAGCTTGAAATTTATGCATTTAAAAAATTGCATTATCATGCACATACATAAATAAAAATAAAAAATTTTTCATAGAAAAGCAGCAACAGCATTTCCAAAAAAAAAAAACAAGAAAATAACATTGACTACAATAGCAAAATGAAAAAAGAAGAAAAGACGACAAAACTAATGAACAGCACGTAAAAATTTCCCCAATGACTCTGATGGCAAAAGCTCACAATCAACCTGATGTACGATATGTCTGTCTGTCTGTTGATCGGTGATCGCATAGCGTTAATAGGCTTCCGCATAAGTAGTTTTGGAAAAACAAAAAAATGCAGAAATTAATACCAAGAGCTATAAGTTATAATTAAAAAAATAACAATGTCTATACATATGTACATACACATGTACTCGTATATTCATAGACTTTTTTAAAGTTCATTGTACATTAAACACCTACTTAAAAGATAAAACGGTACTGGGTATTTTCAATACTCGTATGATTTCAAGTGCTCAAAAATATTTTAAATATTTCAACAGAAAAGAAAATATGTATATCGGAATATGTAATTTATTAATTGGCATAAGCAGTTATTAATTTTTAAACCGATATTAGCAATAATGATAATTTAAGCATACCAAAAACGTTATAAATTAACTCTAATGCGCTTTTTTTTAGATGCATTCGATTTTCAATATTCGCTAGCTATCGAACATCGAGTGTCGAATTTCAACTTCATATTATAAGCTGGCATGCATATTAATAAATAGTAAAGAAATAAAAGTTGAATAAATTCAGTAAAGTGCGACTTTGACTTGAGCACGAAGGGTTCCTTACGGACACTAGATATGTATGTAATACTATAAGAACTTTGCGTTTTTTCGGTTTTGGCTATTTTTTTAGTTTTGGAGATTTTTTAGTTTTGGAAATTTTTTTAGTTTTGGCGTTTTTTCTGTTTTTGGGGATTTTTTTTTAATTTTGGCGATTTTTTTTTTAATTTTGGCGATTTTTTGTAATATCAGCGATTTTTTTTTATTTCGGCGATTTTGTTTAATTTTAACGATTTTTCCGGTTTTTGGCGATTTATTTTAGTTTTACTGCCTGACCCACGATATCGACAACGTTCGACTTGTCGCACACTTGCATTGGAAACAACAACAAAATATTAAAATTTGTATTTGTTTTGAATGCAAGTGTGCGATAACTCTAACGTTGTCGACATCGTAGTTTTGGCCCTTAGAAATTTTTTTTAATTTGGCGCTTTTTTTCGTTTTGGAATTTTTTTCACTTTTTTACGATTTTTTTCGGTTTGTCGATTTTATAATTTTGGAGTTTTTTTTAGTTTTACCGTTTTTGAAAATTTCTAGAGTTTGCCTCTTACGGTTTCCAAGATACAGCAAGTTGTCAAAATTACATTAACTGATAGAACACCCTTTTATTTAGATTTTTTAAATTTTAATTGTTAATTGTTGTAGTTTGTATAAAAATACACTAACTTTGCAAATTTCAAGTGTCTATATATAATTGTATTTATATTCCATGGAATTTTAAAATTTTTCGTTGTTCGTTTTGGAACGCCCTTTAATTTTTAACTGTCATATAATTCTTGTTGTGAGCCCAACGTTCCACATATTCTGTCAAGGTTTCAGGTCCATATCTCTTACGGTTCTCGAGACAACAGTCTGTGACGGACATCGTAGCGAAAACAATAGGGTTCCTTTTCAGCTTTGGTGTGCATGAGAGTTAAAAATAAAGGGTGTTCCAAAACGAGCAACGAAAATATTAAAATCGCATGCAATATACACACAATTGTATACAAACTACAACAATTAACACTAAAATTTAAAAAAATTTTAAATAAAGGGTTCTATCAGTTCTATTAGTTCTATCAGTTAATGCAATTTTGACTATGTAATTTTGACATTTGCTGTATCTTGGAAACCCTAAGAGTCAAACTCTTGAAATTTTCAAAAACTTAAAAAAAATCCAAAAATTAAAAAATCGCCAAACCAAAAAAAAAAAATGGCCAAAAACAAAAAAAAAATCGTAAAAATTAAAAAAATCGGCAAAATGAAAAAAATTGGCAAAATGAAAAAAATCGCCAAAATGAACAAAAAAGTCGCCAAAATGAAAAAAATCGCCAAAATGAAACAAAAATCGCCAAAATTAAAAAAAATCGCCAAAATGGAAAAAAAATCATTTCAGCTGAAAAAAACGTCAAAAACGCAAAAACACCATATTAAAAAAATGTTCAAAGCCCAACGTACGGAAGAACCCTTCGTGCGCGAGTCACAGTCGCACTTTACTGAATTTATTGTATGATAGTTTCGGTCAGACTTCTGCAAGATTTTCTTGTGAATGAATCGTGCGATCGTGTAGGGCAATTTTATATTTTACGGAGGCATACCTTTGGCAATTTACCCATAAAACGTATGTGTTACTACCCAATCTCTGGAAGAACAGAGTAACGGATGTGCACATACATACATACTTATTAAAAGGAAATAGCTTGGTACGTTGCCTCACAGGTGTAGCGGCACCAGCAGCTGCCCTGAGTTCTTTTCCAGATGGAACTTCGAGGTTTAACCAGTGGCTTAATACTATTACCAGGGGCTTAATGGGTCGTGCTGTGTCCACATCATCTTAACTGAAAGCCAACGTTTAGACTTCGCCACAGTGGCGTGAATTTAAAAAAAAGTGGTAAAAAGTCCGCAACTTTTGAACTAGGCAACCGAATTCGATGAAACCAACTGTTTTGGAAAGTAGAAGTGTTGAAATTTTTAGAAAGCATATTTTGAGGCACCCTGTTGTAAGACAGGGTAGCTCCAAAGAGCCTCAAAGTGGGAAATTGCGGGTATCGAAATTCTTTCGGAGCTTGTAACTTTTGTAAATAGGGACCGATTTAAATAATTTTTTCAGCGGGACAATCTACGTTAAGAAATAAAAATAAAACATGCTTAGAGTACCATTTTATCTCTTTCAGTTTCCAAGTTATTTGACTTGAAAATTTATTTTTTAATTTTTGGCCCTGACTTTTTTTACTCGTTAGTACATAGCTTCTTTATTACTTGGCAAAAATCAGTTTGTTTTATTGTTTTTGAAAGAAAACTTCATTAAAAATGTTTACCACTTTTTTTTAATTCACGCCACTGTGCTTCGTCTAACCATAGGCTCAGACGAAGTCTACCGTTGGCTTTCACGTATAGACGTGAATAAACATATAATGCTCGCCATGCCAAGTATATCGAGCCATAACCGCTAAAATAGCTTAAGCGACACATTTTTTGGACTTTGTTTTTTTTAAGGAAAATCGACTATTTACGATCGCAAATAATCGATTTTGGTAAAAAAATTAAGTTCGAAAATTATGTCGCTTAAGCTATTTTAGCGGTTATGGCACGATATGATGGATGGTGTTTGAGGCATGTATTGATAGAAAAAAAAAAAATTACAAATAAGCTAATAAAGAAAGAAAGTCTAAACAATAAAAACTGATGACTAGTCATAATACGAGTATCTAACAAAAAAAAAAATTGTTACATTTTCCTTCCCTCATTTTCGTTTATGTTTTGTTTTTCTTTGGTTTGATCAGTTGCAATTGTCTGTTATTTGTAAATACAATAATATCTTTTGTCTTGACCAAAACAACTATTATTTCAAGTGCATTGTATATATGGATATAGGGTAAAGGCTCCTAAAGTCGGCATGCGCCAGTAGTCGGCCTTTTTAAATAAAAATGTATATAAATAAGAATAGCGGCCATTAAATATATAAGTAAGATCTGATTTTCATTAGAAATATACTTACTTCTCTCTAAACATTGAGTAAATTTGAATGAGATGAGTATATTGGTATTTTTTTGGCGTCTTTCCGTCACTGTTTTTAAAGAGTATTCACATTAAATGAAGTAATTTCTTAAAAGTGACGGTTTCTATGGATTCAAATCAACTAAAATATTGATATTAATGTGAAAATTTTAATAAAATTGATTTATTTTGCTTATTTTAATGGGTGCCGTCTTTAGGAACAAAATTTTTCATGATTTCCAATTGTCGGCAGGGGTGTGTCGACTATAGGAAAATTAGTATTTTCTCATATTAAGCTCAAAAATTGCAAAATAGTATAGTAATCATCTCTCTTGCCACTGCTATTAAAAAAAATTACTTTAAAACGAGTTTACCCAGTAGTCGGCATAGTAATATGTATGGAGTATACATAATACATACTCTATACCAAGCATAGTGTTTCCTAAGGTCGGTATGAACTTTTATTATAAGTTTATTGAACTGAGGATCCTGAAAAGATTGCAATTTTGTAATTTAGAAGAGGTAATTACTTCATGCAATAACAGAAAATTGTATGATTGTAAATATGACCACTTTGAACAGACTTTCTGTGACATTGTACAGAACGGACTAAGGATAGCGAAGGAAATGTTCTTAATCGTAGAGTTGAATATCAACTCCGCAAGGGCGTTCATTGTTCCCTTCACCAATAGGAGGACAATCCTACTCTGCAACCCATCCCAGTAGATAACGTGCTTTTAGAAAGTTCATCTGAGGTCAAGTACCTGGGAGTGATATTAGACTCAAAGGTTTTATAGAGATAACATTTGGAGGCGATTGTCGACAAGGCAATAAAAGCACTAAAGGTGATTATATCTATGCAGGAAAAACATAAGAGTTGCACACACAAAACCTTAAGATGAATATACACCATGATAGTGAAACTTATCATCACTTATGATGCTGTTGCTGTTGCTGTCGGAAAGCTACGACCAGAGATCGGTTGGAGATTCACTGAGGCTCTCATTGAGAGCACACCTCGAAAATTTTTTATAGAAACTGCTGCCAAGCAAAAAGTCATCAACGACCCGGGAAGAACAGACAGTGACTGTCTAATTAACCAATGGGAGCAATGATCCCTGGAAAGACTCTGATCGTTTCAGATCTCTAAATTTTTTATCAAAAGCTTATGCCATTGAGATATGCGTACAATTTTATCCTGACAGGTACTACCGAGGAGGAGAAATAGCAACCTGCTGCCATTAAAGCATAGTCGCTCAAAGTGGCAGCAGTGTGGGGGACTTTAAAGCACTTAGTTCATATAGGTATACCTTGAAGTTATCTTGGGACTGCCACATTAAGCTTAATCTGCTACACAGCATAAATAAGGTAAGATGGAAAGTAAAATGCAGACAAACTGGTCAGCGCACACAAGGTCGGACCAGAACCGTTTCCTCTCATTGGATCGGATAAAATCCGGGAATATATATGGATGGAGATCAGAAATACCAGGAAACACCTCTACCTGGATCGATGCATGGAAACCTAATGATTATAAAGTATAACAAAAATCGTTTGAATGATCCCATGGCATAAAATAAAAATAATCTAGGAATGCTCACAGGCTTCCTTACAGACTGAGAAAACACCTAAACAGGCTTCTCATTGGGAGTAACAGCCTGTGCAGAATATGTGGTTGTGATGATGAAACTTTAGAGCAGCAGTACTGTGAAGTAATATGAATCTTTATGCCCTCTGTGGTTCCACAGGATAGCAGGTATAGACGAGGTGCTCTAGTACCTGGTAAGCGATACAATAGATCTTTTCGTTCGCAGGGCCCTATGCCTAAAGTATAATTGTTAATTCATTCAAATATGACTACCCAAGGAAATTGAACCAATGAATGCACCAATAATACGCCGAATCCTGAAAAAAACTCGTAAGAAATAAGAGAAGGCACCATTTCCATATTAGGTGCAGTTAGAACTGTAAAAATATAAATAATTTTTATTCTATATAAAAAGGAGCTTGAATTCCTATAAAATGTCACCCTTTCTTTAGCAGAAAATTGCATGCCGACTATAGGGTCATCAATTGCCGAACTTAGGAACATGGGTGCCGACTACTGGCAAAAAAGATGCATTTTGAAAAATATGAAAATTTCTTGCATTTATATATTTTGTTTTGGAAAACAGTTAAGTGAGCATAAAACAATACTTATAACAGAATTATAATAAGTACGTATCATCGCAATACCATTTTCACACCAGAAATGGCACAAGTTTGAAAACGAAAAAAAAGTTAACTGGCCGACTACTGGTGCACTTACCCTATGTATATGTATATATAATATTTAAGTATATACTATTTAAGTATTTATGTACGTACATATCTGCAATTATATCTCTATTCATCCATCCACTTGATTTTATGTGCGGTGATTTTTTTTATGCAATAAAAATATGTATAAAAAAAACAATTTTGTAAACATGTCTTGTACTTGTTTGTATTCCCATAAATGTCTACATTTCGAGTCAATAAATTTATAAACAAGGTTAAATAAATAAAATCATGAACTTTTGCTCTGTTACAATCTTTTTTGCTGGTTGATATTTGCATAGAAAAATCAATATTTGTTAATCTTTATTTTTGTGCTCATTTAAAGGTTTTTATTAAATATTTTCATGATGCAATTTTTAATCTGTTTAAAAAAAAATACTTTGAAGAATACTCTCATATAATGACACATAATTGTTAAAACAAAAGATTTTAATTTGCTTATTGATTTCAATTATTTATTGGAAACAAACAAACAATTTATATTAGTAGGACAATCTTTACTCTAATAGTTAAGCCTTGCTAATAATTTGCTAATTTGCTGACAATTCCATTTTTTTTTAAATAAACATGAGTAGTGAATTAATTAATGATTTCTTGTTATTGTATGACGTATATCTTCTATTAAATAATACTTTAAAAAATAAGGGGTTTCACGATGCTAATTGCGCAAATTTGCATTTTGCATAGTTAGGCAGTTAGTGAGCGTAAAATTTTATAAGTGCGGGTCAAGTCGAACGTTGTTGACATCGTGGGACAGGCCCTATCATATTAAAATTTTTATGATTAAACAAACCTCTTTTTTCAACCCCATTTTCAATCAAATGTTTTTACTCGTATAAATTCTACCTCAAACGGTTATACAAAAATATTATGTGTTTCCAAAAATATTCGTAATTAAAGAATAGATGAGAGTATATTAAAAAATTTAGTCGTGAGGTAGTGAGAAAAAAGTTTAATAGCTTTGTATGTATGTATTAGAGATGGGCGCATGTGGTGTTTTTTTCGTGACACAACCACGCAGGACACAACACGAAGTGTTCGTGACAAAAAATCTGATTTCGTGCGTGTACGGGTAGTTTCGTGTTGAGCAAAATTGACACGAAAAACACGAAACGATTTTAGATGTAAAATATGTAGGTATGAATGAATTTTCAGTAGAGAAAAAGTTTAATATTTTGTATCGTCAAACATACAACACCAGCATATTTGTTGATATTGTATGGGCATCTGAAGCTTAAAGTTCTGTACGTAAACCGATAGTAAATACATACATAACAAAATTATTATTAGCTGTGGTGGCAGATAGTATCAGCTAGCAGAGCCAACTTGGTGCCATATTTTGAAAAGCGATTTTTGAAAAAATCAATTAAATTTTCTGATTTTCCAATAACATACCAATAATATTTCGTGCGTGTTCTGCAGCATCGTGTTGACAAAATTTTTCGCGTGCGTGTTTCGTACGTGTTGATCGTCTTGGTATTCATGTTCGTGTCGTTTTGGAAAAATTCGACACGCGCCCATCTCTAGTATGTATGTATGTATTAAAAAAAATCTTACGAGCCACAAATTAACCAACACCCAACATGTGCGGATCGTTTGTTGTGAAAACAGGTTTTCGACACAAAAAAAAAATAACAAACACTTCCGTAATGGGAAGAATGGAGATAATTTTATTAGAACATAAATAGAGCATAAAAGAATAGAATGTTTTTGAATTATTTATTATTTACAAAACACATACATTTCTATTAACAAGGTATCTACAAACGTAAGCGGCCAAATTGCTTAGAAAACAATTTATAGAAATTACTCAAAAATTAATATCAATAAAAAAAAATTAAAAGTTTTATTAAACAGCAAAACTGATTTTCATGAATAGCCAAGTATATGTATCTTAAAATTGTTTAATAAAAATCTTTTTTTGTTGTTGGTTAAGCACGTCTAGATCCATTTCGTTGCTGCTTAGGCAACTTATCAGTATGGTTAGGTTAGGTTAGGTTAGGAAGGGTGGTGCTAGTAGCGATGCCAACAATTTATAACCCAAACGCGCTAGAACGCGCTAAGTTACAGCAGTATCAAAAATTTATAGTCAAAACGCGCTATTTTCCTACGCGCTAAATTAAATTTTAATAAAGGTCGATGTATGTATGTATTAGTAAATACAATTAATTTTTTTAGTAACTCTTTTTCAGATTTTGCAATATTGCTTCTTTGAAATTATATCCTAAATAACTAAAGACATTTAATACAGAATCAGTGTCGCCTTCCAAATATTCGAAATTCTTAGTTTTGATTTTAATTTTATTTGTCAAACTTTGTATCAACTTATATAAATTGTCGAATAGTGTTGCGATTCAAATGCTTTTTGAAGTACAAAAAGAATAGATGCTTAATAAGTTATATACATTTTTTGGGTCACGAGTACGAGTACATATTTTTAACTGAGAAATTTCAAAATATTTGCCATTTACAATATTAAAATACGTTTTTAATTCTAACCACAGTCAAGGAAATTTTATTTGCACCATCTGAATCATTAACGAATTTAAACAAAAAGTTAAATTTTGTTAAGTTTATACAAAAAAGTAAAAAGATATTGAACTCAAATGATATTTTTGACTTTAATCAAAACGCGCTAATTTAGCGCTTTTTTTATTAAACGCGCTAAGACGAAAAAAGCGCGTTTGGCATAGTTAAAACGCGCTAAAACTAGCGCGAAAGGCGCTAAATTGGCATCGCTGGGTGCTACACCGCACTTCGACTCGGAGAAAGAATTGTTTCTATTTACCCTCCCCCATATTTGTTGCCGGAAGTGACCCTATTATCCTTCATTTAGGCACCGAATTCCCATGATGAAGCACACTTCCCGATATCAGTAATGCTTTCATGGAAACGTCTGATCAGCGATCTAAGCCTATGACGTTGCATCTTTGGGCAGTGCCAGATAATAAGTTCAATGGTTTCTGGTTCTTCTTCATCCCCGCACATCCTACAAAAATCTGGAGTGCCAGTTTCCCAAATGCTGGTTCTTGCTCTGACCGAGCAGTTACCTGTCAACGCGCCTATCAAGATTCGCATCGCCTTCCTATTCATGTCCAGTAACAATTTGCATCCTCCTGAGTCAACTTTTGGCCACATACCCCTCAGTATACTTCCACCAAAATTCAAGAAAGCTTACAAAAGCTCAATGCTTTCTATAAGCTCTCACTCAATAAACTATTGAGAATTAAAAAACTGCAGCTTCGACATAAAAACTTATTATAACGCCGTTATTCCGGCAAGCCAGAGAATTATTTATTGGCTTACTTTCTACACTTCTTGTTTAATTTTGATATTCGAGAATATTTTTTTACTAGAATCAACTATTATTTTGCACGAATATAAACAAGTTTTTCCTTTGCTTCATGACGTCAAAATGAGAGATAAATATTTAGTAACGCTCAAGTGAAACATTTTCAAATACTGCGATAAACTAAAAAGTATCTCTTTATATTTTTTTTGCAGTAGAAAAGAAATTTAAAAAGTTTATTAAAATAAACGACTGGCGTTAATTTTTGCCCCCAATGTAATGAACAATTAATTGTTCTATTTCTAATAAATAATTAATTTCAAGTTCAGCAATTTGAAATATTAGTTTGATTTAAAAACCACTTAAAATTGCCAGGGCTGGGTATGTTATGTTATTCGCGAAATCAAGTACATATTTTCAATGATGAAGATATAAAAAAAGAAAAAACTTAAAGCAAAATCAAGCTGGAATCTATATAGAAAGCATTTGTAGAATTAATATAAGTACATAATTTAGCTGCATAAAAGCTCTTTTTATATCAATTAAAGTGCAGCTTTCTATTAAATACTTTTGTTTTCAAGTGTATTATTAATGTACATATGTACATTAGGCCGGGTCGATTTGTATGGATGCAAAAAATAAAATAAAAAAATCGTATAGTAAAAATTAATATAATTCTAAGAAAATTTTACCGCGCCTCTCGACATGAAAATTTATTTCGTCTTTCTGAGCTGCTTCTTGTTTGGGTACTGTCTGCCTTATTTAAAGACATTGACTTCAAAGATGAAAATAGGGAACTAATTATTATGGATAAATCTTAGGTAGCTCGCGAAAAAATTAAAAGCAGGGACAACGTACATAGGAGGAAGAATAATGATTCAAATTTAATAGGATTTATTTCAGCACATACATATCGTCGGCTTAGAGTACAAACCTGCTAAATCCACTTTTTATTAAATATGACATTTTAGTGTCGTTTGAAAGAGAAAGAAACGCTGCAACGACTGGCTAAAATATTTATTTTAATTTTAAGCTCTACATGTCTAAAAAACTTAAAGTATTAGGCTAATTTCTTAAGCTATGTATAGAAAATTTTTACAGTATTTTGTCTCTCCTGTAAAATTTGGTTGTAGTGAGTTAGCAGGTTTGCACTATAAGCCAACGATATGTACATTTTTCTATTAGAAAAAATTGTAATTTAAAAAAATTGTTTTTCTAAAGAAGTGGAAATACATTTTCATGTCGAGAAGCGCAGTATAGGGATTGATTTTAGGACACATGGTTTCTTCGGAGAATTTTTTTTTTGTTTTTGCTATACGAATTTTGCATACATATGAAATATTTTATATAAAATTATAAAACCGGAATATGTATATACATACAGCTATGACCACCGAAATAGCGCATCTAAGAGTGATTGGATAATATTATAATTCAATCAAAACTAAAATGCCTTGGAAGCATCTTTTATATGCGTAAATTCATCAATTAATTTTTTTTTAATAAAAAAAAAACACAAAAAGGAACTCAGTTCAACATTAAATAATTTAAAAATTCAATTAAATTTATTTTTACCGCAATCCCAGTTAGACACCAAAACTTTCCAAGCTTCATCACAATTCTTAAACTTTTTTTGCCTAACTTTAATTTTAACGACATTCCACATCTTTTCTATGGGATTAAAGTTTGGGCTTTGTGGCGGCAAATCAAAAATTGTAATGGTTTCTTATGAAACATATTTTTTACCATCTCCGCCGTATGTTTGGGTTCATTATCGTGCAGGAATGTCCAGGTTAAAGGAATTTTCTCGAAGCAATATGGTTCCATCTAGTCCTTTAAGATGTTAAGATATAAAAACATTTACATACTGCCATTTATTATAACTAAGTGTCTTTTGAGTACAAAGGGGATTAAATTAGTCGTTCTTTCTTCAGTGAACAAAAATTTGTCCATCAGAACCAATCATATCAATTTCGATATCGCATGTAAAAATAGTTATTTTGCAATATTTTATATTTTTAGAACGGTGGCTATTTGATAAAGCTTATATTTTTAATATTAATATTAATATTAATAATAATAATATTAATATTATTTTTGTTAAGCAGTGATTTTTTTCCACTAACACCTGCATAAGGATTATTTTCATTAGGGCGCCTTCGTACAAGTTTATTGGACAGATTCGAGCCAAACTCATTGTTTATTTCAGTCAATATTGTTCGTGAGGACTTAAAGGGGTCAACCTTACTTTTCTTACCATAGCCTTATACTCATATATTGCCGCCTTTTGCGCCGGTTTCTTTCGCTCGTTTTTCTTGTTAAACAATATCCGGACTAACACATTTGATGAAATTGTAAACCATTTTTCTGGAACACCCAATTATTTGAAAGATTTTGACTTGGTTTCCAAATAAGCTTCTGTTTTCAAGTGAGCAGTGATATCCTTCAGCCATTTTTGATTACAAAATGTGAAATCAATAATTATACAAGATTTTTCTAATTAATGTTGCACCAACTATCTCAGTTCGAAACTAAACATAATTCTGCAAAAAAGCAACCGACTTCAATGCAAAGATCTGATGGAACATTTTGGAAAAATATATATATGGGACCAAACTGGAAGTAAGCTCATGGGCGTGGCTACACCCATTTTTTAAATGCAAGATTGTGTGTTTTTCAGAGCTATGGTGTGTGTTAAGCTTTGTTAAAATCGGTGAAGTACAACCACTTAAAATAAAATGAGCGGCATGATAGACTTCTTATGGGCGCTATTTATTTGTCCATAACTGTATATGTACATATGTATGTATATGTATGTGTGTAGTTATATGAAGTTTTACTGAAACTCACTTTAAAAGGCCAGAACAAGTGTCCAATACTAAAAACAATTTTAACGTTAAAATAAAATTCAAAAAGTTTAGCAAGTTAAAAACAAAAAGAAGGAAAAAAACACCAACCGGTCTACAGCTGGCCGATTAATCAAGCGGATTGTTCGTTCATAACATCAAAATAGCATGAGTGGTAAAAAAAATTGAAACGAATTTGAGTGAGTGACTTAAGAGATTATAAAATATTGTACATTGTACATACGATACAACAAATATGAGGAGGGTTGCATAAAAAATATTAAAAATAAAATAAAATAATAATAAATAAAATAAAAATAAAAAACAAACGAGAAAAACCACTAAAACGAAACCTATTTTTACAAATTAATCAAATATTAAAAAGAATTAAATTCGATTTATTATGTATGCATGTACATATCGTTACCTTAATATAGGAAGGCCCTAACTAATTATATTTTTAAATTCGAGATTTTTGCATTTTTTTATACATCTATCGAAATATACAAAAATCTCGATTTCAAAAAAATTATGAGTTAGGCCCTTTCTATATTAAGGTAACGATATATGTATATTCATATTTAATGCAATGGTAGGGGCTGTTAATAAAGAAAATTCCAAACTCTTGGACTCAAAAGATCATTTCTTGTTAATTGTAATCAATTAAGAAAGAAACAACAAACAGCAGCAATAATAACAAAGAACTAACCAATAATTCGCAGAAAGCAGAAAATAAATGCCATGACTCATTTAGTGCAATAAAAATGATCGATAAAACAGACCAAAAAATAATAATAAACATACACATAAAATGGACCATGTTGCAAACTGTATGTAACCCGTTTTTTAGCTCATAAATAAAATCCACAAGGCAATAATGTAGATTCCAAAAGAAAAATCAATAAAACAGTAAACACACAAAATGGAAACTACTACCACAACATTCAGTTACAATACAAACACGCTACGTACACTACCGCGTAAACGACGACCTCGTGCAGTGGGTGAAGTATCAATAACTTGTCCTTCCAGTTGTGTCTACCTAAATGGTGAGGCAAGGGAGGAGACAGATGATGGCACAGTTAAGAAGGAGCCTGTTTATCAGAACACTTGCCTAGAGGAGTTGGAATGTGCACCAAAGCCAAGCAGCGAAACGAGAAATGTTCGCCAACGTCAACGAATACATTTGACGTTTATACGTGCCACCATAGCTGAAGTGGATGAAACGCGTGAAGGCATGGTGATGAGCACATTTGTAGGTTGGTATCTATAAATTGAAAATACATACTTATGTATGAAACAAAAAATTATGAATTTATGAAGACAATTACAAGCCAATGCTGCAATTGTTATGAAAACGGCTATCCAAAAATTGTTTCCTCACTGCACTATGTACTGTACCATAACTTTTCTAGTACGACAAAGAATTTAAAAAATATATTTTTAATTTGTATTCATTCTGACGCGCGTTAAATTTGAATAAATATTACCGAAAATGTTTTAAAATCAAACTTTTTAAAAAATTGCACGGTTCTTACGGCTGATTCTGGCAGAGAATACAAAAACTATATATGTACGTGTACCCCGATGTTTTGAAAGGAAGATTGAAGTCCTACCTCGCCCTAACCCCGCCCCCGCCCCTCCCCTTGCATTTCAGGTCATGATGTTTTCAGCAATTTTATGTAAAGGAAAAGCAGTTTTGAAAGACAACTTGATCCTCAAATCTTCTTCATATGGACATTTCTCCGAGAAATTCCACTTTTGTGTAGCGTGCGACAGCACGCAATTCACCTTGTATTTCTGAACAACGTGACGCGATTTTTCTTAAAATTTTACCGAACGTAGAGCTGCTGACGGCCTACACAAATATATAAAGAAGTAAAATAAAAGTTTAGTTTTCTTTGAAAAATGTGGAAATGCCCATATGATAAAATTGATCTAATTTCACGACCTTTTTTTATATGTTCAATTAAACGAATTTTTCAAGCATTAGGTCTGTATATATATAGCTCATTTACTTCAATAGTGTCACAACTAAAAAAAAACAGTTTCGCAGAAAACGCATTTTAAGTTTTCAATTTGTATACAACTCAATGAGGACATCAAAAAATTTTATTCTCTCAGGAGGTGATGGTATAAGCTTTTTATATGAAATTTTTACACAAGATAAAATACGAAATGTCGCATTATTAACTCAAAAAACTAATTTTTTGAGTTATGACACTATTGAACTAAATGAGCGATTTGTATTTTTTAGTTGGATATTTCATTAACTTCTTCAGGATATTTCTTATTTTTTTTATATTTAATTTTTTCTTTTTTACATTCAATCAGAAAAAAATATTATTTATAAAAAATATTTATTATTTATAAAAAAATATTTATTATTTATAAAAAATATTTTTAAGACAAAAGATAAAATAAATATGAAAAAAAAACAAATAACAAAAATTAAAAATTGTAAAAGCCCCCGAATATACATATCTAGAGAACACGTCATATCTTCAAAACGGCTGGACCGATTTTCTAAGCTAAGAACTCTCTCATTCAAGTCACCTTTCAAACACAAAAAAACTAAATCGAAATCGGTCCAGCCGTTTGGTCTGTACGTGGACAAAGACAGACACAAAGATACACAGATGGACAGACAAACACTACAAACTTATAACACTCTTTCTTTTTAGACGGGCGTTAAAAATACAAATATACCCAAAGCTTGAAAAAATAGTTTACTCTTCTTCATATGGCTCTTCGAAAAAATGGGACAAAATATTATTCTTAAGCGGGCATATAACGAAATTAAATGCTCTGAAAAATATTTGCCATACAATTCTAATGTAACTCTTTGAAAACTCGAAATTTAACTTAAGCACCAATAACAAAATTAAAAATATTAAAAACCCTCCAACATCTAGAAAAGATGTGATATCTTCTAAACGGCTGGACTTCAAACATACATATGTAGCTACTAAGAACAATCTCAATCAAGTCACCTTTCAAACAGAAAAAACTAAACCAAAATTGGTCCAGCCGTTTGGTCTGTACGTGGACTTGTACAGATACAGTGTGTGCAAACTTATAACATCCCTTTTTTGGGACAACGGTTAAAAATTTTTGAAAAAAAAAAATGTGATTAATTGTTAACATTTTACGAGTACTTACACACTTGCATTCCAGATACAAGATGTGTTAAACACTTTTATGTAAAATCTTACGAGAAACACTTTTGTAAAACATTTTAACCCTCTACTAGCTCATTTCTATATTGATTTTTTTTGTCTTTTACAGAAAAAGACGTCAAATAAATACCCTTAAGGGGTTAAAATGACAAACAAAAATATTCACATTAAAACTATACTACGAGTCTTTGAATACACCAAAGCTCGAAACTCAAATTTAAAAATAAAATGGATAAATAGTTTAAAAAATAATGCGCCTACTTAACACCAGGGGCGCTGCATCGATGACAAAACGGCCAATAGCCGAGTTGTAAAAACGAAAATAAAAATTCTGTCCTTTCATCATGTGTGCTTCACTATCCCTTTCTTACACTCCGACAAAATAAATGGACCTACCTCCTGTTTTGATCCAAATGAGCTGAAAACTTACTTTCTCCTCTCAACAACCTGTCAACCTAACCTAATCTAAATTTTGATTTATTTTTGATGTTTAAGTTGAGCTTTAATATGTATGCGGAGACTTATAATAAAATTGTATGACAAAGATTCCTTATTTGTCGCTTTCACAAAAGGGTGAAAATGCTCTAAAAAAATTTAAAACTTGTTCAATAAAAATTTTTTCTGATGCTACAGATCATCAGAAAACAGCAAAAAAATAATAAGCTTTTAATAAAAAAAATTATTTCCTGAATAAGTAAAATAATAAATTAGAATTATTAGTGCCTTATTTTTTTTAATTTTTTCAGTGCAAAAATATAAAAAAAAAATTTCAGTATAAAAAAATTTAAGCAAAAATTAAAAATTTTATTTTCTATTATTAGCAAGTCATCACTATGTCCTCGTCCATACAGTGAAACATTTGGCTGCGAAACATTTTTGATTTCTCTTTTGAAACTGCATTTGTGTCCACACTGTGAAGTTTTTGTTTTGCAGCTTAATAAATTTTTTCATATATTTCTTCGTGTACATGAAACAAAGTACTCTTTTCCATTCCCCTTTCCCCGTTCATCGACAAACTCAAAAGTTTTGAAGCAAATGTTTCACTGTATGAACGGGGACTATGTATTTCCAAAAGAATTGAAAATATTGAAAATCGAATAATTTTCGGAATTTGCAATTTGTAAAAAGGAAAAATTCAAAACTTTCCTGTGGCACTGAAATGAATACATAAATACAACAAGGTCCATGAAAGGTTCCCAGAATTACTGAAATAAGTTTGGTTCAAAGTCTGTTATTCTGATTTTGTGAAATCTCCTAAAAGTACCCATAAACAATACAATATTATTGAGTACTTTATTGCAATTATTATTGTCGCTTTGCTCCACACTATTGCACAATATTTAAAAAATTGCGCAATTTTTCTTACAATATTTAAATGTGCTCTTAATTATGAAAGTGGTCTCAGCCATATGACATTTTTGCTTCGAAACATTGAATAAACATTAAAAAACTTTAATAAATATTTAATCATTAACAATAAAAATCATTATTGTACAACGTTGTCAAGACATTTGATTTTATCCAATATATTATGCCAACTACTTATAGGCAATTTTATTGCACAATATCAATTATTGCACAATAATGTTGCAAATGTATGAGCAAGTACCTTATGAATTCGAATTCGAAAAATCCAATAAAATTGAAGAGAAAATACATAGTTACGAGTTACAATATTCTCTTACATCGATCAAGCACCTTCGCAAATATAATTCTCTATCCAAATTTGTACATAAAAATAAGTTGACTCTTAAATATTACGACTTTATAAAGGCTTATTAAGGAAACTTTTGTATGGAAATCTGTTTTATAATTTAATAATGTTTCATTTTTACTATCTCTGTTTTCAGATGATCCCGATCACTTTTATGAACAGCTTTCACCATTGGCACTTTCTAAACGACACTCTCTACTGGAGCAGACCCGTACGAACAGTTTGCAGAGAAATACCGATGCGGTACGAGTTTCACAGCGTGGTAAACAAATGTCATATTCAGCTCATGCATTGGGTCAACATATATCGGACGATTCATTCGATTCGGATACCGATGATTATTACCAAAGTGGACGTTTCAAAAATGCTCATAACGACAGCGGTGTAGACATAAGAAATACAAAATTACCAGATCCGCCATCATCGTCCAATCAAGTGTATTCGTTTGTTAAGAAATTCAAGAATTTTATAGTGAATAAGAAATCCCCGAATAGCTCTAAACAAAAAATCTATGAGAGCTCATCTCAATTCTATTCAGGTGGTGGTGGCCAGTGTGAGGGAGGAAAACCGCAACCACAGCCACAACCAATATCATCGCTACAAGTACCAGAAACCAAAGAGTTAAGCGCTTCGGAAAAGAATTTAATATTGGCACAAAGTACGGAGTCTCCCCAGCAACATCCTACAGATACTGCAACCACACCGAGAAAATCAAAATCTGGCAAAAGTTTAAGGTCACGTTTACGCAAGAGTTTGGTAGGATTTGATAATAAGCAATTGTCAACGCTCACACCAACCAGAAGCACATTTTACATTGAGGATCCAGCAAACTATGAAAATAATGGGCAATTGGATTCTGGATTTTCAGAGAAAACCTTATCAGGAGAACTGCCTACTACAACGTCTACACCTTCCGCGGAATCACAAAAGCTCTCAACACTCGTTCGCAAATCTAAGAAAGAAGCCAAACTTAACAATTCGCAAAGAAGACGCACTACCATTGGAATAAGGCCGCATGAGCCGCCGCCGCCTCCACCGCCAGACAGCAGTTCGAAGCCAAGACGTCAAAGCAACACCTCCTGGTACGCTGAATGCGGTGTGTTCAAGAATGGCACAACAAATTTGGTACATGATGATGCTCACATATTAAATAGCCAAAACAGTAGTTCGGCAGGCAGTTTTGCTGCCGGTTCTACTTGGTATGAAGAAGCAGGTTTATACCAAACCAGCGGCTTATCTGTGGCCAGTAGCAGTGGCAGTTCGGGTGTTTCTACAAGCAATGAAGCTGGGCCAGCAGACGAAATGTCCCATAGTATGTTTAGCAATGAGCCTTTGTATCAGATTTACAGCGCTGCCAAACTAGAAGCCATCTCGCGTGATATGCAAGACGAGAGTTCAACAGATGGCTATGAGGAAATTGGTGATCGCCTCAAGAACGGAAATGCTACGGAAACCATTCGAAAGCCTGCTAGACCCTCCGCTTTACAACTAGTAGAGCCGAAAGGAGGTCCAGAACGTACACTGTGGAGCCAAATACCGGAAGTTATTAACTCGTATATAATACGTAAGTATTACATACACATTTCATTCTATCCAAAATGATTTTTCATAAAATTCTTTGCAGCTACTATGACACCGCGGGAACGAGCACTCATGGAAGCCAAATTTGAAATTATAACATCGGAAGCCAGTTACCTTAAATCCCTTAATCTCTTGCGTACTCATTACATGAATCATCCTGTGTTCCGTGATCAAAATGTTGTTAGCTCGCGTGATCGAAAATCTCTATTCGCTCACATAGTGCCTGTGCATGAGTGCTCGGAAAAACTGCTAACAGAGCTGGAGTCCTGCTGGCAGGACAACATCATGTTGATAGGCTTAAGCAAACGCATCTATGCTGTAGCTGAGAAGCACTTTCACGTCTATGTGGGATTCTGCGAGCATCAAGGGCGCATGGATCGTACTTTGAAACATTTGCGTGAAGGTAAAGGGCTATTCGCTCAAAACTTGGAATTGCTCGAGTCAAGTCCGGCTTGCTGTGGCCTTAATTTGCATTCATTCTTAATGTTGCCCATGCAAAGAATAACAAGACTGCCACTGCTAATAGATGCCGTTTTCAGTAAATGTCATCCGAACGATGATGAGTATGAGAATTGGAAAATGTGTCTGGCCATAATGAATAAGATTGTGACGCAATGCAATGAGGCGGCGAATAAAAGTGAACAGGCCTTTGAGATTGAGAGAATATCGAGGCAGCTGGAATTTAATCCGTCCGTGATACGACCCTTGGCAATAGCACCAGCAGGTGTTTTGGCTCCCGGCACTAAGCCACGTTATTTAGTTAAAAAGGGAGAGCTGACGCATCTCATTTGGCGGGGTGATGATGCCAAACTGACATTTGGAAAAAAGTTTTCAAAGAGCACTATATTTGCATTTCTCTTTTCGGATTTGTTGGTTTTGACAAAACGTAAAGCAGAAGAACAGTTTTCGGTATTCGACTATTGTCCACGGAATATGTTGACAATCACTTCGGGGGATTCACTGCCACAATTACCAACCAAAGATCTGAATAGTCAAACTAGTAAGAATTTAATTTTAATGACTTTGCTGGAAAATCATGAGCGCAAAACTGTGGAACTGGTAGGATCAGATTAAAAATAATAGGCAATAAAAAAAATTAAGTTATTCCAATCTTTTGTTATTTCTTTTAGCTATTATCATGTCCCTCAGTTTCGGAGCAAGAAAGATGGTTGCAAGCTATGCGTCCTCCAGAATCAGAGACTCCAGGTGAAAAGTTGTACGAACAATGGGATTGTCCTCAGGTCATAGCAAAACATGTATACGAAAATAATGAACCCGATGTTTTGAATTTGGATGTTGGAGATGTGGTAAATGTTACACGTAAATTGCCCGATGGTAGGCCTATTAATGAAAAACTATTTTTAATGTACATAATTGAACATATGTATGTATATTTTAATTTTTCCTAAAGGTTGGTACAAGGGCGAAAGAATACGAGATGGCGCCATTGGCTGGTTCCCTGGCAGTTACACTGAAGAAGTCAATTCCGTTCATGTGAGAGCGCGTAATCTTAAGCAAAGACATCGCCTACTCACCTTCACCGCCACCTATCTTGAATCACAAAAACGCAATAAATGATCAAAAAGTATATTATCCATTAGGATAAAGTTTATGTAGTTATTAAAGTTGTATATCTAATAGAGTTAGTTTGCGTCTTTGAAAAGGTTCGTCCAAAACCAAAATTCATATGTATGTATTAAATTATAAGTTAGTAGATAAATATATAATAGTTGTCATTTGTTTAAATAAGCTTTTTTTATTAATATGTTTAAATTGCATATTTATTATGTATGTATTTAGGAAAATGTGATATGAAGTTATTTTAAATTTAATGTAAAAATTTTTCCAACTATTTAAAATTGTAACATTATGTATCAATAAGAAGAGAGTATGTATTTGAAAAAAAAACTATCATTCTGTAAATTTAACACATTAATATACATATACATATAATAAACAAAATATATGATAAAAATACGAAAATAAAAATAAAACTTTCATGAATGTATTTAAGAATGCCTGAAGTACGAATAAAATAACTGAAAACAGGTGCCATTATATAATCAAATAACTAAAATAAAATTAGCACATATTTTCAATCCAACATAAAAGCACATATGACACTTGCTCAAGGGGTATTTTAATTTTGATTTTTGCGAAAAAAAAAAATCTACTAACAACATTAATATCTATCCACTGCAAAAATTTCATCTTACTACAGTTTTATCTCAAAAATCATGAGATATTTTAGTGACAACCCTTCTATGTACATATATTATTTTGAGTTAATACAAAAGTTTAAAAAATAATTCTGCCAAAAAAAAACTCGACTTCAACTCGACTTCAATACAAATATCTGCTGGGAACATGCTCGAAAAAAAATTATAGGACCAAACTGGAAGTAAACTCTCTCAAACAAAAAAAAAAGATTCTTGAAAATCTGTTGGCTAAGAAGAAATACGTGAAATATAACATAAAATTTTAATGGGGGAGCCTCCATTTTTTTTAATGCAAGATTGCCTGTTTTTCAGAGCTCATGGTGTGTGTTAAGTTTTGTTAAAATCGGTGAAGTAGAACCACGTAAAATAAAATATTGAATTTTAATGGGCGTAACTCCACCCATTTTTTAATTGGAATATTGGGTCTATTTATATACGTGAAATATAATAATAAATTTAAATAGGCGCCCGGCTTTTTTACAATTTTACCAATTGGAAGCTGCATATATAACAATGTCAAAAAAAAAAAAAATGCAGACGAATTGATATAATCATTCTTTTTTTGAAGTCGGTTAAAAATGTATTATAAATTTTCATTTCAAAGCTTCATTTTTTTAATTTTCGACAATAAGTAAGCGACAATAATTAAATTTTTCATGAGAAGGTTTTTTTATAATATTCAAATTTATTTTAGATACGTAAATTATCGCTTACGATAAAATTGTATAGCCAGTATCTTAAAAGTTATCAAAAATTTGGGCATTTTGATAACTCTAAATTTTAATTTCAATAAAAGAAAAGTATTTTTTTGATAACACGTCGCTTACGATAAAATCGAAAATAAGGCTCGATATATTAGTTTGAGTTTTATTCAAGTAAAATATAAATTTTTTATTTATGTGCAGTTTTCCCAATGCAAACAAGCGATTTCTCTAGAAAAAATATCCGAAAAACGCTCGAAGTTTTAAGCATTCCTACAAAAATTTTGTAGATAATTCGCTTGCTTGCATGATGTAAACTACAAATGTATGCCCTAATTCAGTGATTTGGGACGTTTTTGTTTGAAAATATATTTGAATGTTCGCTATTGAATTCCCTAAATCATTTTCTCCAAAAATGGTTGTTGTCTTTGATAATGGAAAACAAATATATTTGGGGGATACAAACGATAGTCATACAAGTCCTATTGTCATAATGTTTTAAATTATTTTAAAATATGTAATTGTTTTTGTTTTTTTTCAAACAAACATTTTAAAACATTATGAAACCAGGACTTTTATGACTACTGCTTGAATCCCCCAATTAATACCATGTTTTTAAAACAAAAAATTTAAATTAAAGTATTATAATAAATAAATGCTTTGGTCATTTTGTTTTAAAATTCAGTGATTTATGTTCTGAAAATAGGAACTAGAGATAAAATTAAGTCATTATTATGCATGACGTAAAATTAATTCAATAGGGCCATATCGTAGCTGTTTTAACTAACTGACATTTTTTAAATTTTACAGGAGATGAGCTTTTATGATTGTTTTTCTACATGTATTCTTATGGAAACGTCTGAAATATTTTTACTGTTATAGGCTCGACGGTAATGTTTACAGTCATAAAAATTGTGGACAAGGTCTATTATGACTCATAAAGTCTAATAGTGGACTTAACTCATTTTTCAAAATGATGTCAATTAGGTCAGTTAGTTAAAACGGCGACGATATGTGGTATATTTTTAAGATTCTTTCGCAGTTAATGGCAAATGCTGCAATTTTAAAAACATATTAAAAAATAACTATGAATTACTTTTTGGTTTTTTTACAAACATACATTCATATGTACATACAGTACATATTAGCAAAACCCTAAATATTTTTGAACAATTTATATTTTAAATTTCTTCCTAAGTTTCCTCAAATCCAAAAATTAACAAATGTTTGGAGAGTTTCATAACTGTATGCATTTATTTTAAAATGGCATCTTCCATCGATCCCCCGGAAAATACCGGAAGCTTTAAACCACAGCTAAAACTATGATGAGAGACATTTAATTTGGATTGAAAGATAGCAACTGATGCCTCTGGCCTCATTTACTTGTCCGGTGCTATTTAAGCCCATAGAAATAGCACCAGACTTAAAGATTGTCAAGGCAGGTAGATGTTAACACTATATTTCTTAATTTGCGAGTACAATGCTTTTCTTAATTGTGCTCTTTTTTAAACGTTTCATTAATTGGGAAACGACAATTTTAATAGAATTCATTAAAACTAAACTACAGAACATACCTGGCAAATTAGTATTTAACTTGGATATGTATGCAGTTTGATTTGTTACACTCGGCTTTTTAAACGCACAGATTTTTTGTTAATATATTATGCATCTTTTTTTTAATTTAGTTCACAAAATCACAGATTTAACCACAAAATAATAAATAAACTTTAATTTTCACATAAAATTTTCACAATTTATACAGACGCGTTTGCTTTCATTTACCGCTAGAAATTGTGACAGGTTTTCCACATGCAGGTTCAGTTAGTGCTGCCACATTTATGGGAATGTGCTGCCACATGTATGGGAATGTATAGAATGGCTTGGTAGTCTGGGAACAACAAATATAATTAAAAGTACCGCCATTCTATAAAATGGAAAAATGCATATACCATAAGCATTGCTTGAGCTACTACTGATATGATAAAATCCATTTTTTCACTAGAACTGTCTATAATAAACGTTTTTAATTATAAAAGTTGTTTGCTTACATATTTTTTTGTAGGTTTTAAGCGTAACGGAATATTCCTAACTATTGAATTTCAACTCTTTCTGTGCTGCCATATTAATAAATACATTCCAATTAGTAGGCACATCCGCGTACACTTTTACACAATGATCAAATATGGTAGCCAACTGTAGTAGTGTTGACACGCCGTATGACTCATTGCCACAAACGTCAAAAGTTATTAATATTTCATAGAGCATTGCCACAGCAAAAAAAGTTCTTCCTGAGCTAAACTTATCTTGAAAATCACCAGAAAATGTTAATGTTTATAATAGAAATCGTGCATTATTGCATATGAATACATGCATGCACGTTTGACGCTGTTGGTTTTTGGCTTGTTCAGCCGTGAACCACATTTTGTTAACACTACATATGGTAAATGTACACTGGGTGCCACCCTATAAATGGCATGTGTGAAGTGCTGCCAAGTTGTATGTACTACCCCCTGCGAATGTTTGCAACAGCAACAAAGTAAAAAAAGGCTAAGGTGGAAACATAAAAAAGGATGCAAATATTATTTTCTATTCGTGAAAAAAAATAAAAAAACTAAATATTTACAACACATCGCTTTTGCAGAAATGAATACTTATTTCCATACACCATCGTTCGGTGATGATATTTTTGATATGGGTGATGCTTCGGCATCAACTCCTAATTTTGTAGCTGGAAATCCTGGCAAGAGCAATACCTCTTACTGGCATCAACAAACTCCCCCATCGGTAAGACGGCGAACTGGTTTAAATAAAAATGTTCCTTGCACTTGTGCTTAAAAACAAAAATGTTTTGCATGGGCATACTAAAATCCAATAATTCATAAAAAAAATACAAAGTACATCCCCCTGTAAACTATAAAAAGAGTATTCAATAATTTTCTGAAATTTACCAAAAAGAATTTACTAAAATATTGAAGACAATTTTGTTACCACTTTTATCTTGCACTTGTAGAATATTGCAAAATTTAATTTTTAAAAGCACTTGTTCATATTTTTAGTTTATAATATTTTAATACGCATCACCATTTTATTATTATCTTATCATAAATATAAATAATGAATACATAATATCATGTACTTGGAAAGTTCGTTATATTTTGCATAGCAATTCCAAATCGGTTAACTTTCAACGTTTGTTTAATTAAAATCCGCCATAATACAACAATCATCAGTTCTTTCATTCCACCATTTTTCCGTCCTATATCATGTTAATTACGTATTCTATTGTTTCTTTACTTTCTAGACAAAACGTATGACTAGTGTACAAAATACCACACAAAATACGTCAGATGAATACCATACGGCTAATGAAGATTCGTTCAATGTTTCAGTAAATAATCCAATGAACAACTCAATAGTACAGCAAACGGGAATGACTACACCAACATCTACCACAGGGCCAACAACTATGGCGGCTCGCAAACAAATGCTACCAGTAGAGCAAGCTGAACCTTCCAAGCCTTTGTCCGCCTATGCTCTATTCTTTCGTGATACAGTAAGTGCTATAAAACAACAAAATCCTGCATGTTCATTTCAAGAGCTATCGAAAATAGTAGCATCGATGTGGGATGCTTTGGATCCCGGGCACAAAGGAGTCTACAATAAAAAGAATGAACAGGCCCGAACAGAATATTTGAAACAGATGAGAATATATCAGCAGCAGCAGCAGCATAAACTGGAACAATGCAATACGAATGCTAATGATGCTGTACAGGCGACCTCCAATTTCCAACAACAGACCCAACAAGTGACACAGCCGGTAACAAATAACGTAAACGTACAACAAAATTTCGACCAAATTAAAAACAATAATGTTGCAACACCGACTAATACCATCCCAGCTGCAACTGTCAGTTCAAATGCTGGTGCTCCATCTGATGATCAGATGCGTTTAAATGAAGGCGGCTCAGTGCAAAAATGCACACGAGAAAATTGTAATAAACGTGCTATTATTAATCCCGACTGGGAGGATGAGTATTGTAGTAACGAATGTGTTATAATACATTGTCGCAATGTTTTTAATGCTTGGGTTCAATCCAATTTAGAGGCAAAACAACAACAACAACAACAGCAACTACCAACACAACAAGCAACTACAACTTGAATTTTTTTCTGCATAATTTTAGATTGTTGTTTATTTTCTTTTCTTTAATTAAAAGTTACTTTGCAAATTACATTTCTTTTATTTTTAACTTATTTTTAATTACTTTTAATAAAGTTTGCTTTTCGAATAAAACGAAAAATAAAAAAAGTATATGGTCCTCTTTCCTACAACCATGATGATTGGCAAGAGATAATTTTTCGATAAAGTTTCGCATATTTTAAATTATGTATAAAGAATATGTGGGAGAATGCAAAAATATTAATTCTGGAAGAATATGTGCATATGTTGAAAGTTAGGATACATATAATAGTAGCTCAACTTTGTATAGGGATGCTTTGGAACTTTTGATTGGAAAATTTGCGATTTCCGAAATTGAAAAATGTATTATTAATTGTAAACTTTTGTACACTACATAAATATGTTTGAAGGAATTATTTTCAGCGTTTATTAAAACAAAAAAATCAAAAACTAACCGACCGTATACTTTAGGTGAAACAATATATATCATCTAGATGATAAAAGGTATCATAATTGTGACAACTTAAGTTGTATCGTTTTAGAATCATACATGATAACACTTGCATACTAACATATACATTTATCCAATTTGTATGTCATTAACATTATAATTCGAAACCATGTGCCAAGTCGGCTTGCTTGGGACCATTTAGTTAATTTTATTTATTAATTTTATTTATCTGCAATACGAGTTCGATAGCGTATTGCTTACATACTTCATAATATAATAATTTTAAATTATAATAAAGAAAAATAACTTAAAATTATATATAAAAGCGTTACCGAGTAAGATATATTTGAGGTAACAAAGTTGCATTAAATGAAAGTGAATAAAATTAGGTGCATTTGTGTTACTTGCAGGGAAAGATAGATATTTACAAATTAGGAATTAAGGAAATTGAGAGTATCCGGTTGCGAGATTGCTAAAATTTGCTATGGATGGAGTAAGCGATTGAACAATCCACTGCATTTAATGAAGGATTGCAGTTCCTTGAGATCAACCGCTGATAGTTCCGAAAGGATACAGAAAACCTCCCTTCAGAGCAGATCAAATATAAGTTATTTGGCCTTATCGTGGTCGGCGTATTTCGACTTCGACATTTTGATACTAAATTAGAAGTTGATATATATGGGATTTATGTTTATGTGTTAATCTCCTTGTGGCTGAGGAGAGGGATTTATTATATTACTGATACATTCAAGGAATTGCCTTGTAATATATTTTAATTGACCTATAAGGCTCCTTTATATTACTTATTTTTTGTAAATAAATAAATAAAAATATACGCCAACCACGATAAGGGGAATTCGTCTCCACCTCTTCATCTAGACAACCCGAACAGAAATATGGGAATCCCATGGCATGGATGCCAAAGGGCAAAGCTCCGTGATCACTGGTACTATGTCACATATCTGTATTCGGCGGAAACTACTTTTTGTGGAGATGCAAGGCCATATTATTCTTGCCGTGGAGCACGTGAGCTCATTTAGCCACCTGTTTTAGGCCGTTACCGAAAGTTCGTCATTTAGACGATTCCATCAGGAATTCAGAGGGATGCCGCAATAACAGGCAATCTAGCTAAAAGAAAGCCTGCCTGATATTGAGTTTTCTATAGTGAATCATTCCTTCCGATGTCTCCACAAGTATATAATACAGATCCCGTTTCCACCCGAAAAATACAGTTATATTTTTCCTCTTAATATAACAGTATACATATGTATATAAAATTAAAAACTGTTATAAATATCTACTTAACATTTGTAAATTTTGGCTTGAACTTGAATACCCAATTCCCAATCAAGGTGTATCTAAAGTTTTATTCCCAATTTTATTTTGAATTTTTATCATTTCAAATTAAAATTTTCCAATACCATTCTGAATTTTCTCAATTATAAATTAATATTCTGCATTTCATTTGGAATTTTCTCAATTTAAAATTTTAGTTAAATATCGCGTGACTGAAACGATTTTTAAAATCGAAAAGTATATGTGCTTAGACATCTCAAATTGAAAGTTATGAAATAGTACAGAATAAAATCACAGTATGTATATGTATAAACCGCCAATTTTGAATTTAACATATCAATTACTTTCATAACTCAAAAATAATAATGCAGAATTAATCCTCATATTGTATAAATAGTTTACAAAAATATCTTGTATATTCAACTCTTGAGAGAAAACTTTAAGCTTGTTGGGGTTAATTAAACTAGCTTTTTGAATTATGATGTTGTTCCAGTAAATGAGCGATATAATTTTCAGTATGTACATATTGTGAATAAACTTACCCACTTATATATATTATAAATCTTCTGCATACATCGCCGCAAAAGATATTTCCATGGCACAAATTCTGAATCTACCGCAAACAACTACAGTATGTACATATGTATGTATGCATGTAAATATATGAGTATGTATGTGTATCCAGTCATATATGTAAAGTATATACCATAAAGGACAATGCCGAGCCCAAATATAATTCAAATGTACGGCAAAAAAATGTTCTTGACCACATTGTCAAACTTTGGTCTGCATAGAATTAACCCCGACACTATCCCATATGGATTAGTTGTGGACTAGAACGCTTATATGAAATCGACATAATTGCATCTACAATGAACCATTATCTGGATGTACATACATACATACATACATATATTTATCACTCTTTGCAAAAATTCACACAACTTATGTATGTGTACTCTACACAAAACTTAAAACTGTTTCACAACTCCACAAAAACATTTAATTTAATAAATAATAGACATAACTTCAGTATTATAATTCTAATTTGGAAACATTTTTTTAGATATAACGACCAATAACGACTATTTTAAAAATTCACTTTCCCAATTGAATTTTCTTATCACTGAACAGATTGAAAACTTTAAAACTGTAAACATTGACAAGTGTTTTTACAAAAACCGCGTTGCCAGCTAGCATAAATTGTTGGGGCTTATCCCGCCAAAGTCTTAAGCCTGCAGTACACGGCGTGTAAAAAGCGACATGCGCATGTATATCAGACTTGATTTTGATGTCATCATGAAGTGCAGAGTTCAGGTTCCCATAAGATCTGTGGATGTAACAAAAACTTACGGAAATTCAGACTCTAATCTAATCTTACACAATTTAAATAAAACACAATTTTTTTTTTCAGCTATATATATTTTTTATTTTCTTTACTTGTATTCATACATAATTTTTTAAGTTATTTCGAAAATTTGATGTTTTGCTTTATTTGTTGTATTATTTTCTTTTAAAAAAAAGCCAAGAGATATTAAAATATAGTATAGTATAGTATATAGAGTATGTGTTAGAGAAAAACGATGTTTATTTAATTCATAATCATAATTGTATATTTAAAGTATTTAAGAACAGTACTTATTGTAATAATATAATATAAATAATTAATAAAGAAATTTAAAAAAAATAATAATAATAAAAATAAGATAATTTGTAATTATAAATCATTTGCAACTAAAGACACAATGTGTAAAAAATGTTTTTGATTTTATTTGGAAAATAATTTTAAAACTAAACTATAAAATTAACAATTAATCGTTTCGCAGAAACCCTTCAAGGAGGCAAACAAACACTTAGTAATTAATAACAATTAGGAGGAATCTTGAATATTTTAAACTTTTAGCTTTTAATAAGGAAATATTTTTTGTGGAAAATATTCAAAATTAAAATAAAAAATTGGAATAAAAATAGTTCAAGATCCAAAATGTTATTTAAGATATTATGCGAACGGTTGTGGAAGTTGGGGTGTGGAAGGAGAGAGCTTAAAGCTTTTATAAAAAAAAATTTCGCTTCATAGGTATAAAAAATTGTATAAAAAAAACATCTTATAAAACCACAAAAACAAGCATGCTTTATATATAGTACATAAATATAAAAAAATGCATTAAAAAGCAAAACGGACGCCATTGTTGAAATAAAAAAAAAACGAAATCACTTGAAATTAAACAAAACAAAATATAAACTATAAGAATATTTGACATAAAGTCTTTATTTTATTTGAATGTTTTGCTTGTTTTTTTTGGTTAAGCATCAACTATAAAAACAAGCAAAATTTTCAAACAAAATATAAACTTACAAGATTTTGGTTTTAGGTAAAAGCTTAGAAAAATGAGTAGAGTTTATTTAATACATACTTAAAACCGAAGGCAGTTACTAATCCTATTTTATTTATTTTTTTCTCTTTCTAACATGCAAAGCAAATGTTTTTTTAAGAAAATATGTAATTAAAAAAAAAATTTTAAATATCAATATAAAAATGAAGAAAATGAAACGAGAGAGGGAGTAGTGAAAGCTTTAATTAAAGAAAAGCTTTAAAGAGATCATTTTGTTATGCACTATACTAACTCCTAAAGTTCTCTCATCTTGTTATTACTATTTATTAATTTTTTACACATTATAGCAACTTTTTATTTTTCAATTCAAAACCCAAATAAAATTATTTTATATTTTCTTCATATTGAATTTGTTTTGTTTGAAAGTTTTTTTAAACCTAAATAATATCACCAAATGGTTTGCTATTTATGTATGTATATTAAATGTTTTTTGTTTTGTATTGCAAACTTATTTGCTAAATCAAACGTTTCTCTTGTTTTTTGTTTTTTTTTTTTTGCTTTATAATAAATTGTTTGTAAGTGTTTTTTGTTTACAAACAATTATGTAAGTATGTACTTCCTATATGATAAATTTTGTTGAATTTTCAATTTAATGTTTCGATTAAGTTATTTTGAATGTGTGTATGTATTTACGAGTATGTAATTAATTATTATTACCTTGCTTCAAAGGGCGGGTTGTTTTTTTAGCATTTAACTTTATCGTAACTACATATTTGTATTTAATTATATTGTGCTTTAGTTAATTTTTATTTTCGGCAACATGTTTTTCCAATCTTTTAATTCTTCTTGGTTTTTCTTATACATATATGTACTCGTATTTTTATTTTTGTTGTGTCAAACTAAAGCTTGTTAAATTTACTTTTAAGTATTGTTACATTTAAAATTTAAACAAGCAACTAATTACATTTTGACTAGAGTTGGCTGTTGAAGAAGATATTTTTTTTTTAAGCCAAAATTCAAAGAATCCAATAACCCGAAAAACGGTAGTATTTTATATAATCTGCAATAGAAAAAGAACATGAGAATTAGAAAAATTTAGAGTATTTTAAACTTTATAATTAAACTAGCTTTCCCGGCAAACATTTTTTTGACACATAAATTATTTATAGGGAATTTCTAGGTTAGGAAATAATAACGTAACCCATTGTAAGTGTGTGAGGATGTGGTATATGAATGACAGAGGTAGGGAGTACTGCGAACGATGACGATGAAAAATAGCAAAACTTATATTAACTGTTTTCAAATTAACTCACACCAAATTTGAAGACTCTTGCTATTATAGATTTCAAGATATAAGATTTTTATAATTACTTCGCGTAGTAGGAGCCCCTTCCCACGATCCTATTCGCACCTTGCTCTCAAAAGAGTACATACCAAATTTTAATACTTTTACTCCTATTAGATTTCGTATGGGTCTGGCACAGCCCACTTAGGGATATGAAAAATATATTACGACCTATTCTCAGACCTATCGAGTACACATACAAAATTTCATAAAAATCGGACAAGCCGTTTCGGAGTAGTTCAATTACAAACACCGTGACACGAGAATTTTATATAAAAAAGATAGATGAAAAAAATTTTTAATACAATTATACACCTTTTAGATCCGGAAAGTTTACTTTGCAAAGTCTTAATTCAGCTGGGAGAATGACAGAAAGAGATAGTATTCGTCTGTCTTTCACGCAGCTGAATTAAGTCTTTGGAAAGTAAACTTTCCGTGTCTAAAGCGCAGTATTCACGGTCAAAATGCATGACACAAGCATCGTATACGTGTGCTCAGCATACACGTGCATGCATTGCGCGATAAATTAATAGCATCTTGTTACAAGCTAATTGCAAGGCAATTGTCAAACTACATACAAAAACTTTTTTAAGTATAAAATTTGACAGTTCTTTGCATAAGCCACTGCTTTGAATAGTTTATCTTGTTATGTTTGTGTTGCATACATGCATGTGCAAAAATCAAAAAATTTAGATTTTGCTTCAAGCATCGTCGGTGAGACTCATACAAACAAAATTCCACCAATATTATTACAATGCAGGTCATGCATTTTGACCGTGAATAATTCGCTTAAAAGGGGTATTACCAAATTTTAAATTGGTGTTTTTTTATTTAAATTACGCGCTTTTTTCCTTGTTTCAGTGCTTTCTAAAATGTAAAAGTTGACAACGCTGCTTTAAGCACATGTTTCATAAGGTTGCCATATTTCACCAAAGAGATTTTTGCGAGTCGTAAAGCAGCTCTGTGCGAGTCAACATCACGCGTCGTTAGCAATTATTTTATAAGTGCAACCAGGCCACAGTTCTTTATTGGCCTTTGAGAGTTTTGCGTCTCACTCGCACTTGTTAATGGGTACTGTATACAGTGGAATCTCTCTTGAACGGACACTGAAGGGACCATTGAAATGTGTCCGTACAAGGGGACTTTCCGTACAAGAGGACTGTCCGATCAAGAGAAAACTAAACATTTAAATGGAGCGCTGCCGGGACCTGTCAAAAGTGTCCGTCTAAAGGGGGTGTCCGTTAAGGGAGATTCCACTGTATATCGCTTACAGTTATTTAGTGGTATTTTCCATTATCGGGTGCAACTATTTTAATGAGACATACTGGTGGAGACCATTAAAACTCTGGGTGTGGATCTTGGAATCTCTTACTTCCTATGCGAAGGTAGAGGTCCTCTGCAGGTCCCGAAGGAAACACCTAATGTGGGATACCCTGGCAATTTGCGTACTTGGTTCTGCCATTTAAACTACACTAAACAACAACAACAACAACAACAACAACAATAAAATGAGTTTTGCAAACTACTATAGATAAAATGAGAAGCTGCATGTGTATGAGCTCACTAGACCAAAAATAGTACACCCTAGCTTTGCTCACTATCATGTGAAATATAATATTAATATTGTTGTTCAATTCCCTTGAGTAGTTTTTGAACACTGTTAACATCCAGTTGTAGAAAATTGAAAGCACATAAAAAAACATCCAGCCCCCGTAGGTTAGGTTAGGTTAGGAAGGGTAGTGCTACAACACACCTCCACTCGGAGACCCATTGTGATACCCCCATTGTACCCAGAAAAGCCTCAATTATCTGTCATTAACCCACTGAATTCACATTATGAAGCCCCTGGTTCTTCTTCGTCCCTGCAAATCCTATAGAAATCTGGAGTGCCAGTTTCCCAAATGCTGGTCCTTGCTCTGATCGAGAAGTGACCAGTCAACGCGCCTATCACGTATCGCCTTCCTACTCATATCCAGTAGAAATTTGGATCCTCCTGAGTCAAGTTTTGACCATATAGCTCTCGTTGCTTCCCCATAAACGGTAGGTCCTGCTCTCCACCCAATTACTGAGTTCCCTGTAGTAATGACCTATCGGTAATTTCACCGATCTGTGACACATTCCCTCATCTAACGCCAACCCTATTCTTGCCAGCTCATCGGCAATTTCATTTCCCTCAACACTGCTGTGGCCAGGAACCCAAAAAAGGCTGGCACTATATTTGTCCATAACCAAGCTGAGGGCTCTCCTACAGTCACTAACAAGTTTCGATTTTACATTGTGTCTCTTCAAAGCATTTACCGATACCTGGCTGTCAGCATAGAAGGTTACCTCCACGCCTTCAGCTACATTTCTGGCCACTAGTTCCGTGGCCCTGAGGATCACCAATATTTCAGCTTGTAAAACGCTGCATTCATTCGGCAGTCTGAAAGAACTACGAATGTTCGTTACCAAGATATGGACACCAGCTCCAGTGCCTTCCCCCATTTTTGACCAGTCTGTAAAGATCGCACTACCGTCATATAGTTTATCAGATTTGACCCAAGAGTAACTATCCGGAATTACAAGTGAGGGTGTTCTACTAAAATCAATTTTAACGACCTTATAGTTCGTAAACCTAGGGGTTACGGATCTCCGATCACTAAAATTGATCTCATTTAAGATTGATGTGTGACCTGTTACTCTTCTCCTCTCCATACCTGCTACAACGAGTCTAAGGAAACTTCTAGTCCTAGTTTTCTCACCACAAATTCCTCTATAGGAAGTAGGTGCAGAATGAAGCCAGACCTCTTAGCCAACGTAAAAAAGAGAGAACTAATTTTCTTGGCTTTATATTTATGTAAATCATACCATGAATGGAATGCCTCTAATCTTAAGATAATTTTGATCGATTTGGCGAATATCAATATTATTAATCCAAAACGTATTTGAAAAAAATGTAATGATTTTCTTTACCTCATTTAATTTAAGAGTTTCCACTAATTTAACCGTATAATAAGGTTCTTCATCTCATTTATCTTCGCTTGGTTATGTTTCGTCTTTTTATTCGATTATTTGTAATTCAGTTACATCGACATCGGCCGAATCTTTACAGAAGGTGCTCGAACGTTCTAATTTTGATGTGACCGCAAGTGATGATTGCTGCTGCTGCTGCTGATGATGATGATGATGATGATGGTGATGCTGATTATCGATATCGTAGTTTTTATTGTTGACAGCAGAGTGATTGGAAGTTTTTATGAGCAATTCGATCTTTTGTTTAACAGCCTGTGCAGTGTGATAAATCTCATTGGAATTTAGCAATGTGCGGTTTTTGTTACTGGCTGGCTGCAACTGTTGGTTTTGGTTTGAATTGCTTTTATTTACAGCGACAACATTAATTTTCTTCAAATACAACGTATTCGGTCTGCGTGTGGGTATATTTGAGGGCTGAGCATTACGATTGAGTACAACGGACGAATGAGAAGCTGAACGCATGACTGGATGTCCATCGAAATGTTTTAGTTGTTCCTCTTTTGAATTTTGAGCCTCTTGAGATTTTTTAAGAATTTCTTGTTGTTTGTTCTTTTCTTTTTCCTTTTCCTTTTCGGCTCGTCGGGCTAAAATTTCACGAGATTTGGCGGAAAGAAAACTGTGTTTCGTAACTGGTGGGTTGTTTTCGTTCTTACCAGGCACAGATATAGAACGTTTGTACAAATCTCTTGATGATTGATTGGAGGAAACTGATGATAGCCGACTGTGAGCAGATTTTGTGGTAGTTACGGACGAGGGACTGGAACCAGTGGAAGTGATTTTTTGTTGAAAGTATTTAGGTGCTCGTGGACCCAAACTTGTAGGTCTGGAGGGTTTTGCGACACCGTTGACCGGTCTATTCTTTTGATTTTGATTTTCATGTGAAGTATCTGATTTTATGTTCTTTGGGCGAGCCAGTCGAGCGGATGAGAGGGACTCTCGCGATGCCGATTTGTTAGTAATCACTGAACTTTTCATGCTTTCATTTAATGAATCTATGCCCATGTCGCTGAATCGTTCAGCATCGGAAGACTTATTGATTTTAGTTTTGGAGGGGCGACATGCAGCCACAGGCAAACTGTCTAAGGACATGTTGTTGGTGGACTTAATAGTGGCTACTTTGCCATTAATTTGTTTACGGGTGGATGGACTAGAGTGTCTTGAGCTCTCGCTGGATGATTGTTGATAATTTTGTTTCTTTGTCCCGTTTGCTGGTACACTTGAACTGGTACTACTTCGAACTGGACCTTGGGCCGTTGGAGTTTTCTTGGGTTCCAAATAACGGGGTCTTACATCGGCCAACTTAATTGGTTGTGGTTTCGGTTTAGCGGCAGGCTCCGCGGCCCTTGTATCTACGGATTTCTTTGGTTCATTGGCTTTGGTAGCATATGAAGTGGGTTTGGCAGCCTCTGATTTTGTTCTGCGATGATTAGCCGAGTTCAGATTTACACTATTACGTTCGGAGGTGACTGTGCTTTGGGAAATCGCTCTTGCAGATTGAGGAACATGAGCACGAGAATTTGATTTTAGAACACGACCTGCAAAATCGAATATGATAAATACATGAATCAAGTTTTATAAAATATTTCATATACTCTATACTCACTTGTTCCTTCTCTTATATCGTGATTTGCCTGCACGCCGCGTTCAGTTGTTTGTACAGCATCATTAGTTTGTGTGGCCTTATACAGTTGGATATCACCAGCCAAGGCTTTTTTCGAGTGCGCTTGTATGGCCAATTTGACTTGTTGCAGATCTTGATTTCTGGTGGTTCCACCAAAAGAGAATGCCTTGGATACCGGCTTGCCTCGTTTCAGATCAAGCGGTTCGGTTAGCCTGGCCAAGGTTTGTATTTTCTTTCTTAGCTCCAAATCCATCCTTTGCCACGCAGTTATTCTCATGGCACGCGAACACTGCCTTATGAGACACTGTTCTACGGCCGACAACAATGAACTTACTAATCTTATATACTCAACGTCCCAGTCGAGATCTTCCTCCTGTAGCCCCTGTAACTCTTTGGCCAATTCTCCCAAACCAGCTGGCATTTGTATGACTTTGGCTTGCAATACAGTATTAAGTCGAGTTATGCGTTGGTAACTACGACAGGCTTGATCTGGAGTTAAAGAGGAGGCTGTCCTTAGCAGAACGCCTTCCAATCGTGGTATGTGGCAACTACGATCATGACCCAGGGATAGGAACGAATCACTTGCTATTAGGCTGGCAAAATGTTCTGCTATGTAAGTGTAGGCAGCATCTAAAATATCTCGTACAAGATTTTCGCAAACACCCGACCACCGGTATGTAACCAATTGGGCCAATAGATTATCACAATCCAACACGCAATCCAATACAGATTCGGAGGTCTAAATATATTTGAGATTTAGAATTATTAAACAATTATAAATGTGATTTCTTCACTCACCAAATATGCAACAATTTGTTGGCGGCATCTGCCCAAAATATCTCCTGGCAATTGGGCAAACTGTCTGGTGGGCCATACTTTTAAATAATGACGACAAGTCCATCTCAAGCACTTGCGATACAAATCATCCAAAGCATGATTTAAAGCCACCGGCAATACTTGCAAAATACCATCGATGCAACCCGAACAAGGTTTATGGAAATTATGACAATAGTTCGTTTTCAAGGCATGAGCAGTAACTTCCTTTAAGCCTTCCAGTCCCAAGAGATCAGCCAAAGCGGCCAATTCCATAAGACTAATGCCGTCGGGAGGATGCGAGGCTCCGGAATAGATGTGACACAAAGCAAAGTGCACCGCAGAGTATGAATATCCCTGTAAGGAAACCACGCTAGTAGATTGGTTGCCCGCCAACATGGCAGCAAAGTATTGACAACGCGAACGCAAAATACATTTATGAGCTTTAATGCGCCTGCCGTGTACTTCTACTACCATGTCTGTGGCTATTTCCTGCAGAAACATCTTCAGCAAATCTTCACCCAGTCTTCTTGGCTGGCGGCACGATATCGAAGATTCATCCATTCCGGATCTACTGATGCTGGAAGCTAAACTAGAGTCAGCACTTAAATCAGTTTGTATGTAGTCCATATGATCTAAAGCCATGTCGTTGGGTAGAGAATTTGATATTTCTTTGGAGAAATTAGGAAACAGTCTCGACAGGCTGCGCAAATTCTCCACTGAGTTGGTAAAATTTTGAAAAGTGTTTCCTGTGGACCGTGACATGGACCACGAATGTGGTCTAGCTCGATTATCATCACGGTACAAACGATTAATTTGACGATGATTGCCGCCTACACTAGTACTCATGCGCTCAGGAGATTTTAAGTCCAACTTTACGGGCTTATCCATGTCGGAGAGCTTAACGAACGTTGTTGTTGTATTGCTGGAACCCTTTTCAGCCTCCGCGTGTTCATTCACGGTCTCCAGTAACATTTTTTGCTTTTCAATGGTAGCATGCAACGAATCCATGGTTAGATTTGAGGGTATTTTCTTTGGTGAAGATGTTTCTTTGGCTTCAACGATAGTTTCCATAATGATATTGGACATGCGACAGGACGACGATGACGATGCCAAATTTTGAGTTGAAATCGGAATTTGGGATGCCGATGATGATGATGAAGCTGCGGCGGACTGTAAACTTTTTAGGGCGTCCTCTGCTTCTCGTGCAGCTTTCTCTTCATCTTGTTGGAAAGTCAAGTCATCCGTATCGGTATTGGAGAGGGGCGAAATATCTTTAGAGAGGATGCCATCTGTAATGGATGCCAAACTAGATTTATCAAAAGTTTCATTGATTTGAACATCTCGCCTGCGCTTTTTAATGCGATTTGCAACTGGACCAGCAACACCTTCCTCTTCTCTCTCCCCTCCCGAGCTCGTACTTAGTTCAGACTTTGAGCCAGTGTAATCATCGTAGGGTGACAGTGAGCTGTCTATAGATAGCGAAGATGTTTTAGAGATAATGGGTAATTTATCTATTATACTCATTAAGCCTTTGCCGCCATTATCCTTTCCATCGTTGTTGTTGGTTAAGCTAATGGAGCGTTTATACTCCCCACAGCCATTAGAACTACTGCTATTGTTGCTCCAAGAGTGCCTTTTATTGGCTTCGTGTTGGGCTCTCTGTTGCATGGATAGTTTTCGTATTGCCGCTACCGTAATGGGAGCATCGGCATTGACGTTATAGTCCAAAGATTTTGATTCGCACGTATTAGTTACTTCAGTTTCTATAGGATTTTTAAGTTGATTAGATTTGGACATTAAGGTCTCGGTGGAACTGGCTGCAGACTTTCCATTCTCTCCTTCCGATTTCTTTTGATTGTGGACACTCAAGGAGCTGCTTAGACGTTGAGCTAAATTAAAGGGTTCTTTACGTGGTTTCATTTTGCCGTTTTTCTCGCTGCTACCGAAATCAATGAACATGCTGAAGATATTGCTTTGCGAATTGTTGTTAGAAGATGGGTCTTCTTGTTTCTCGGTAGGTTTCTGAACTTGTAGATCGCTATCTTCTTTTGCTTTATATTCACTTGTTGAGAGATTAACGAAAAATTTAGAGTTCGAAGGACCATTTAAGGATTTGCTCATTTGTGAGTCAGTGTTGGTTTTCTTTTCCTTAGGCTTCTTATCCATATCGTCCAAAGATATGAAAAAACCGCAACCACTCTTATTCGAACTGTTGGAGTCGGTGCGTTCTCTGAATTTGGTGTGGCATGTTTCCAGGCTGGAGGTGGAACTAGTACTTTTGCGTCTTTCTTTTTGGCAATCGCCCATATCTACCACCCAAGAGGCTATGCCTGGTAAAAATTTCTTAGCTTTTGGTTTATGCCTCATTTCGACCTCTTCATCATATTCATCGCCTATAGGTCGGGTGGTTTCAAAGTCGAGTGATGTAAAGCCCCCTGATACAATAGGACAGGTCTCTAGTTGCCTTTTGAAAGAGGGACTGTCACATTTTTTCGGCTGGTAGTCGCCTATACAAGATCCTCCCGAAATGATGGGATTGGCTTCATCAAATTTCGAACGTTTCGGAGTTCTAGGCATGGGAATGGGAGAATCAGTAGCATCACTACAATATGCCCCAGAATCACGGTGGTGTGAAAAGGATGACGATGATAAGGTATAATCGCGATGTATTGAGGACGTATTCGATGATGTGTTCGGTTCTATGTGCACTATTGAGTTGTGCGGAGTATCGGGCAATAAATGCGGTTTAAGTTTTGTTATTTCATAATCTTCTAGATGATGACGTGCTGCTGGTTGCGGTTGAACCGTATGACTAGGTCTATGTTCATGTTCAGACCACACTAAACTGGGAGCTGGACTAGATGATGAGTAATCAGTAGTGTAACTAACATCACTGTGAGCCCCAGTTTGGTTGTGATGATTTAGAGAGCCCAAATGGGTGTTAAGTAGCTTTGTGTGTTGCAGCGGTAGGCCTGCTGTGTACTGCGTCGGATTTTGTGCATGATAGGAGGAGAAGTTTGTACATTTTCTTTCGGCCAAGGGATGGCGCATTTTAAACAGATCCGAGGAATCGGAAGAGTCTATGTCATGGGCCAGTGATAATGTGGCTTCGGTAGGATCATCGTTGACATTGATTAGACCATTTTTATGATGATTTTCCAACAATTTATTTTCCCCTTCGCAGGGATTGTTGTGATCCCTCTTCCACAGTTTCTCTTCATCCGACAAATTGCTAACTGACTCATTAGACAATTGAGTATCATTTTTATGGCCATTGTCCCCAGTATCATCGGAAGAGCACGATGACGATGATGATGATTTGGGCCTGGCGGGCGGAGAGCTGTTGTTCTTATCATCGCTAAGATCCTTGGATTTTACTTTGCACCGGGCAAAGGCTTTGTGGAATGTTTCTAACTTTTTCGTTGGCGAATCATCCTCTGCCTTGACTTGTGTTTGTGTAGCGGGCTTGTAGGGCTCTATTTCGTCCTCATCGCACAGCGAAGAGGCATCAATAAAACACGCACTATTCTGAGAGCCGGTCAGAGAACTTTCCACCTTATTTAATAATAAATCTCGTTGCAAAGAGCTAGTGCTAATTCCTTTTGGCAGGCAGCTGGCATCATTAGTTACCGTATGACCAGCAGAGTAGGTGCGCTCCCTTTGCAGAGGCTCCATGTCTTTATTTTTTATGGCTAAATGTGTGTAGGAAGAGGAAGGCTCTTCTTTATGCGTTCTACAATTATCTTTGGTGGCGGCAAAGTTTTTCTCCATTAAACCTACACAATAGTTTGTTAAATCTACGTCGGCTTGAGGTATGATATTAGCGTTTTTAGCAGCGTTTGGGGCCTGAGGAAACACCGACTCCCAGGAACCAGTCTCCGATGAAATCGACGATGTTTCTAAAATAACAATTTCCTCATTTTGCCTTTGTTTCTCCTCCTTGGAGGGTGTGGGATGCAAACTATTCACTAAAGTGTTAGAGAGTTTTAATTTAAGTGGCGACAGTGGGCCTTCAAAATGCTTATTATCCTTCGAGGAAGTTGAAGAGCCAACATCGGCATTAACTACATTAGAAGTATTACAGATTATGTGATCCTCAATAGGTGTGTTATTAGAACTACTGACGGGAGAAAATCTATCACGTTCTTCATCCCCTAAATCGATTTCGCAAGTTTTATTTGAAGAGCCCGAACCCTGACGCGGCAGCAGTGCTAGCGAGTTCAAAGGCCGGCATATATCTTCGCTGTACTGAGGAGCCGAGGAGGAGCTAGAACTTGAGCTTGTTGTGCAGGTATCGGGTGTTAAGGGTGTTGTTATGTTACTGCCGTTATCCATAATGTTAGTGGGCTTTATTTATGGATGCATTTAAGTATAATATTTTTGGCTGTCTCTTGCTCCCTCTCTCTCTCTCTCTTTTTATCTATCTCTCTCTCTCTCTGGACAAATCGTCACCGGAAGGGCCTATCTTTTTATACTTTAGGACTTTGGTAGGCTAACAAGTATTTTTATTCATATGAATATATTTTAATTATTTTTGTTGGCTATTGTTCTATTTGCGTATTGTTCTGTTGTTGGCTGCTATTGCCATTTGCTGTTTAGAATAAACAATGAGTTAGTTATTGATTGTACAATAAACTCGTAATACTATGGCGCTTGATATGGAGAGTAACAAACAATTTCCAATAATTTTAAAGCTCAGAGGAATGACTGCCTCTTAAATATTTTTTTTTTTTGCAATTTATGATGAATTTTTTTTGCTTCTTCTTTGTATTCTTATTGAAAAAGGAATCGTTATTGTTCTGTAGTTATTGTTAGGCAAAAGTTGGGCTTTTCTCTGCTTCTTTGCAACAATTGGTGTAACTTTACATGGCAACGTTTGTATAATATATGTATATATTTTTAAAAATTTTTTTTTTCGCTCGTTTCGTTATTGCAGACAAGTATAGTTGAAGCATGCAAAAACTTGTCTACATAGGAAATGGACAAAAATAACAAATATGAATAATTATACATACACATGTATGTATGTATGTATGTATGTATGTTTGTGTATAAAACAAACTTTTAGTTCAATAACGTCCCATTAGTTTTATTGTTAAACAAAATATGGTTATAGAGCATTTTGAAGTCATACCCTGTAAAGCGAAGTAAGCGAAGAAGCTGAACCCCGATGTTAGATAAATTTTCTTTGAAAGATTTTAAAAGATTTTTGCTTTAAACAGATTAATTGACTTATCTCTAAACAGCCTGATTGCATATATTTTTTAGTTTTATCTCAAAGCCAAAGTTTGCATTATGAAAACGATATTTTGGAAGCAGATGCTGCTGCTACTGCTGCTGCTGCACTTGGTAGTGCAGTTGTTCCATTCGCTATTTAAAAACTTTTCAAATGCCTTGATCCAACAACGTATGTGAACAATTTATCTTGTATCTTTAATGCATTTTAGCACCCAATTTTCTTATCGTTTTTATTTTATTCTTAATGTATCGCAGAGAGTATGATGGATGCATGTGTGTGCTTTTTTCCTAATAAAAATAACACTTAATTGCTTATTTGCTTTAGCAGATAGAAGAAAGAAAGATACACGACGGCGGACTGTGTGCGACTACAACTACTGCTGTGCTTTAAATAATTTTTTTTTCTCTTCAAACAACTTCAACTTGTTTCGTAGCCCTCCTTACTCCTCTTGCTCCTCCTGCTCCTCCTCGTGAGATTTTCTGTTCAGATTTGCTATTTTAAGTACATTTGAACATGTTTTTAGTCAATCTTCAAGATACTTATAACGTCACTTTTTTGTTTGTTGTGGATGCTGATGATGTTGTTGCCGTCCGTCGTTGCTGGTGATGCTGGCGATGCTGACGATGATGAAGTATTTTCGAATATTTAAAAACTGTTTGCATTTGTAAATATGTACTACTAAGTATCTCGAGTGAAGTTGTTTGTTTGTTTTTGTTCATTTATTATTATTATTTTTTATTTTTTTTTTTCGTTTATTTCGTTGTGCTTAAAAATTTTAATTTTTTATTTACATGCATATTTATTTTTTCTGAAACGAAATGGAAAATAAAATACGTTACAATTAGTTGTGTGCTTGAGTGTACATCGTGTTATTTAACAAAAAAAAAAAATATTAAAGATTAATTTAAAACGTTAAAAAATACATATATATTTTAAAAGCAACTGAATATTTTTTACTACTTTAAGTGTCATCCATACTAAATAAAAAAAAACTAATTTATCATCTTTTTTTTTGTATTTTAAATGTAATTTTTAAATTAAAGTTAAAGTTAAAGTTAAAATTTATTGAGCCTTTTTTTTAACAATGAAAGTTTTTTTTTTTTAAATTAATGATAGAAAGATAACTTAAGACTATAAGGTATTATCTTAAAAACTATATAGTTTTAACAGCACCAAGCTTTAACAATGAAATAAGTATAATAAAATGTTAATAAAATTAGATATAGGACGATATGCCCTTGCTCCCGAGGCTAACATAACATAGGAGGAGAACTCTTAGAATATACTTAGGTCTAAAAAAAAAACAAAACTTAAAAAAAAATTAAAAAGAAAGTAAAAAAAAAAAGAAAATAAAATTCTCAAAAAAGATACTAGCCTCTATGAGTACCAGGTGTACTTTTCGTAAAAAAGCGATGTCTTATGTTAGAATTTATATCAAAATCAATAGGTTCTTCATTACAAAAACCAATAGGTGAGAGATAATTGGTGTTACTCCAAGTGAAAACTTTCTCTTCATTATAAATTTCCCTCATAAGATAATTATCATGCATTTCTAGTCTATTTATGAATTTCTTAATAATATCAAATAAATATTGACCAATTGGAGTTATTTTCGAATTGCAGTAAATAAACGAGTTTGAAAATCGTCTATTTAATGATTCGAAGTTTTTCTGAATGCAACACCTTAAAACTTTCCGTTCAAATATTTCCATTTCTTTAATAACAATAGGTGAGACACTAAACCATATTGCAAACCCGTATATGAAAATTGGTCTGATACTTGTCTTGTATAAAAGTAGCTTAGTTCTCTTCGAGAGGCTTTTATTATAAAAAATTCTTGAAAAAGCACCCAATACCTTGAATGCTTTCTTTAAAACTATTCTTGCATGTCCATTAAATTTGAAAAGATTATTAAAAGTAATTCCAAGATATTTAAGATTATCTACGAAGGGTATTTCTATTCCATCAAGGAAAAGTGTAAGTCTTTTACTTTCTGGAACAACAGTGTATTTACATTTTCCCGAAGCATTCCGTATACAAATCGCTTTACATTTAGAAACATTTATTTTAACACCCCAATCATCATAAAAGTTTTTAACTAGTTGAAGATGGAATGAAACTTGTCTTAAAGCAATCGTGGGGGATTCACTATGAGAGTAGATAAGAGAATCATCAGCATAAAGTAAGCCAGTTGAGTTGGGAAAAATGTGTGGAAAGTCATACATAAAAATGTTGTACAGATGAGGAGCCAAAATTGAACCTTGTGGTACACCACAATAAACATCCCCCAAATCCGAAAAATCTTTGCCAAATTGCACGCAAAATTATCTATTATAGAAAAAGCTCTGAAAAAGTCTAACAGTGGTTGCACTAAATCCAATTTCAATCAACTTAAAAAGAATACCATTATGAAAGGCGTGATCGAAAGCCTTTTCAACATCTAGAGAAACTGCTACTGTGCAGCAACTTGTAATTTTTAAATTTAAAACCAAAAATCTTAATGAGTACATAATTTTGTTCAAAGGGAATATTAAACGAATGTAAACGAATTGTCTAATTATCACATGATTCATTCCAGGATTTTTTAAAATATTCCAAAAAAAAAAACAAAGACTGAACATTATGGATGGCCCAACCGAAGTTCAGTCGCCTTGTCAACTGAAACCGAAATTAAAATTAGTATTATGCATTGGCAACTTTCTCCATGATGTACAAAACCAATTTGTCATTTTATTTATTTTTTATTTTAAATGCAATTTTTATTTTAAATGTTTTATATATAAAAACAAAAATCTTAATGCGTATTTTTTAAAAGGCAATAATTAAATGAATGTAAATTAGTCAATTGTCTAATTATCAAATGATTAATTAATTTCAGAACTTTTGAAAATACTACAAACAAAAAGAAAAATTTTTTTAATTTAATTTGGTTTCAATATCGCTTAAGATCGCGTAAAAAAATTTGACGACTCAATGAACTCGACCAGGAATAAAATAAATTGCAACCAAATCCACACTGAGAGGAAATCTCATAGTCAAATAAATTTTTTTTAATAAGCAGGATTATAATTAAGCGATGATTTTTTCAACAAAAGTGTTATTTCCTTTTCTAATGATTGATTCCGTAGGAGAAGAAAAAAGTTTTGTGGTCAATCGGTATCCAACCCATTTTCTTAAAAAACAGGTGTGTGCAGTATTGCCAATAGAAAGAATTCTTTGACAATGATGCCATCGTCAGATGCATTTGACATTTGCCTCTTTTTAAAGTTGTGTATGGTTTGGTTTTGTACTGCTAAAACGGGGTTGTAGCTGGTTGAAAAATTATGCCAACTACAAACCATCCTCTTCGCCTCTCTCATCAAATAAAATAGCCTGTTATGCCAGCATAATTATGCTCGCGTGTGAATGGCCAATGGCAAAGAAATTTGTTCACACGGTTGCTTGTCAAATGTCTGAGAATTTGTAGTCCATGTGCTGGCAATGCTTTTTCTGGCAACGTTGTCAGGCAAAAATTAGCCAGTTCGCACTCTTAAAATGAATTGCTGCAAATTAAAGGCCGGGCACAATGAATCCGTCATGCGTTAAACTTCGCCTCTTTCAACTGACAGCTAAGTTGAAATACATGGTTTCTTATGAGGTCGGTTGCATTCAGTACGTGTCCGTCAAAAGTACAAAATTTTGTCAACTTTTTTTAACTTTTTGCGTACGTTGAGTAGTTTGACAGATATGTTTTGGTTTTAGGGTTTTGTGTTTTGTGGTAGCAAAAATAAAATTAAACAAAAGAAATAAACGAAATAAATAAAAAAAGTTTAATTTAATAAATAAAATGGGGAATCAACTTATTGAAGCTGTTCAAATGTTTCCGTCAATAAAGTACTCATTGTGCCAACCTTCTCCGTCGTTGCGTTAATGTCAGTCGAAAAAGGCGAAGTTTAACGTATGACGGATTCATTGTGCCCCGACCTTAAGTCAAATTTGTCAGTGCAACACTGCGCAGCTGCTATTATTACAAATACAACTTTGGGTCATCTATTATTGGTGACTTACAAATCCGAAAAAGTGACATTTAAGTACGAATCAAAATGGCTAAATTTATGTGTTGATAAAAAGGAAATAAGTAATTTAAATAAATTCAGTAAAGTGCGACTTTGACTCGAGCACGAATTGTTCCGCACGTTCGGTTTTTACCATTTTTTACTATGGCATTTTTTGCGGTTTTTTTTCAGTTTAATCGATTTTTTTTATTTTTCTCGTTTTAGCGATTTTTTCGGGTTTTGGCGTTTTTATCATTTTGGCGATTTTTTTCATTTTGGTGATTTTTTTTATTTTGGCGATTTTTCCGGTTTTTCGCGATTGATTTTAGTTTTAGAATTTTTTTTAATTTTGCGCTTTTTTCGTTTTTGGCGATTTTATAATTGTGGGGTTTTTTAGTATTACCGTTTTTGAAAATTTTAAGAGTTTGTTGGCTCTTACGGTTTCCAAGATACAGCAAGTTGTCAAAATTACATAGTAAAAATTACATTAACTGATAGAACACCCTTTAATTTAGATTTTTGTTTTTAACTTTAGTGTGAATTGTTGTAGTCTATACAAGACTACACTAACTTTACAAATTTCAATTGTATATACATATGTACATACATACAATTGTATGTATTGTATTACATTTGATTTTAAAATTTTTCGTTGCTCGTTTTGGAACACCCTTTAATTTTTAACTCTCACGTATTTGTTGTTGTAGCGGCCAAAGGTCTACACACTCTGTCTAAATTTCCGTACACCTAGCTTTTACGGTTATCGAGAAAATAGCCTGTGACAGACGGACAGCGTAGCGAAAACAATATGGTTCCTTCTCACCTTTGGTGTACGGTACCTTAAAAAGGAAAGTTGATGTTGGCGTTTTTCTTGCGCCCAAATAATTATCTGTTATTATTAATAAAGGGTAACTCTGTTCCTAGTTTATATTAAACAAAAGTGTCGTTTCTTTTATGCTATAAAAATAAATAAACAACTCAAACGTCAAATTGACTTCGAAAATTCTAACACAAAAACACTTGCAACACTTAATGGAAACACTTTGACATGATTTCCTCAAATCAACTTGATTTGCTCATAGCGGAAACGTACTATTAGACTGAAAAGAGGGGTGATTAATATTAAGCCATGCTGTGCGCTCTTAGCAAGAGATTTTGGGTAAGCTACCCAATAGAGAACCATAAAAACCTTTCAAACTTAGTCAGGTTAGGAACCTAGTCTTTTCCAATATTTTTCCAGTCTGAATCCTCAAGATATTCCATGTATGGTATATTTTCCAGGTGAAAAAGTTGTCTTCTAGTTTGACTGAATGTTTGGATAGCGACACAAGTAGTGTTCGAGAGTTTCATCAGTGTTGTATCATCAACAACAACCATGAGAGTCAGATGAGTTTATAATTTAATGTGTATCCTATTATTATCCTGAACAAATTCCGACGAAGTGTTGGCCTTTTTAAACTTAGAATCTCCATTGTCTTTTCACTATTTTGGTTTCCCCAGACAATTTCGGTCACTCTTCCAATAGTAGAGTTCTGCCAATCTCTGGTGTATTATTCTATAGCCTATTGTTTCAGTTCTTGCAAGCTTATGCGCCTCTTTGTTTCCACAGCTTTATAATGGAAGTTTTGTTCTAATGTACACTTCAAGCACACATTATTTATTTTTGCAAATGGGGGGTTATTGTACATGCAAATGCATAGATAAAGTTAATACGCCTACTTAACACCAGAGGCGCTGCAATTATGATATAAAAATTAACAAAATGCAGAGTTGTAAAACTGGTTAAGCTTAATAACTTGTCACGATGTCACCAGAAATCGTTCGATTTCTGTATGACAAACAACAATAACATTAGAAAATTTGTTGTTGTTTTCAATATGTATAAGTATTCGATCGAACGAATTCTGGTGACATCGTGGGACAGGCCGTTAATATTTCATCATCTCCTCTGTATTCACTATCCCGTGCCAGAGTGATGCTTTTCTTTACAAAAAGGCCCACATGTGGTGTAGTATAATTCAATAATTTTTAAATATTTGGCATATTCCAAAATTTCGGTTTACTTTATAATGAAGTCTACATACTTACATATATATACATACATATGTATGTATGTACATAAATTGTATACGTACATGTACATATGTATGTATGTAAGTATGTATGTATCAATTCCAGCTGAGCATCTTCATGTTTCTGACTGAATTCGTAATTTGACCTCAAAATTTTTGTACAATATTTATTGTTCTACATTTTGCATTTAAATGCATTCAAACTTGCAAATTAATTAATTCTTCTTTTGCACTCTTAAACAGAGTCTCCGGTTGCAAAATTGTAACTTATAACCCAGTGATGGGAAAGTTGGTACGATCGTACTTTTTTTTTGATACTATTTGACATGAAAAAGTACCGTAGTACTCCCCTAAGAAATTTGATACTCTCACGGGCAACTTAGAAATGCAGTCAGAAGACTCGCGCATGCATATATTTTGCCAAGAATTAAATTGTTTTTTCGACAAATAGAACGAATTTTTATTAGTAAAGATCTTTTAGAAAAGTGTAACCACAATTAAATATCAACGAAAACCATACTTCATTCAATGATATTTTATGTGGCACAGAAGTTGATCTATTGAAACAACTGTTTTAAATCAGTTTAAAGAAAATTTTAAAAAGTTTATATTAAGTTCTAAGGGCAAAAGTGGACTTTGACAATAAAATGTTAGTTTGGTTTAGTAAGTTTCCCCCTGAAAGTATTTTATCTGTTAAACCAATATCATTATACCACTATTAATTAAAATGTTCCCAGGGAAAAGAAAAAAAAGAAAAGAAAAATAATTTGAAATATTAACAACCAATATAGAGCATTGGCTTATATAAAAACGCATTAGATGAATACATGTTTCCTGATATATCGAGAGTAGCTAACGAAATTTTATCCATGCCTCACTCCGCTGTAAATGTCGAAAGGATTTTCTCTTACCAAAATTTCATGAAAACAAAATATAAATCAACAGCCATCGTATTCTGTAACTCGCTAAAGCTAAATCTAATTTTCGGCTACGAATGCAATTTTCAAACGGGTATTGATAAATCAGGTAATGGCTTAAAAATGTAATTCGCCGAAATTTTATTGCTTTATGTCATCGCCAAAAATTTAAAATTTTCTATTTGTTCAGCATTTTAGCGGTCGAATTTAGCTTTAGATTTAGCGAGCTATGGAATACGGGGGCAAGCTTTATGTTCCAACAGTATTAAGTCTAATCCAGGCTACACCTATTTGTATATTTGTACCTATGTGTTACTTTTTTTTGTAAATGAATTTCTTATAATTTTTTGTTAATAAAATTTAAATAAGAAATATTATAATTTTTGGTACTCTCGGGATCAAAAAAGTACTAAAAAAATTTGTTTTTGATACCGAAATGCAAATCTCATTTCCCATCACTGTTATAACTAGGGCAAGGAATCTCATGCACTAAAAAATCGAAAATATGCGCATAAAACATGCACTTAAAATTTGAAAATATGCACTAAAAACACAGAAAATATGCAATTAAAAATATTTTTTTAATATTTTATTTAAAAACAATTTAACAAAAATAAAGGCAGAAAAAAATTCATTTAATATACATATGTATCTACATATAAAATTAGTATAAAGAAAAACAAAACAATAAATTCAACAACAAAAAATTAATTTAAATTAACGGCCTGGCCCACGATGTCACCAGATATCGTTCGATCGACAACTTGTATTGCAAACAACAATAAGTTTAGAAAATTTATTTTTGTTTGCAATACAAGCTGTCGATCGAACGATTTCTCGTGACATCGTGGGCCAGGCCGTTAATTTCCATAATTTTGCAGAAAAAATCTCAAAACCAACTCACTTTCCATTTAAAATGTGTTATGTTGTGTAAAGTTACAAATTTTCAGCGAATTCCCGAACAAAACAATAAAAATGTTGTGTAAATATAAAAATTTAGAGTTCAACAGGGTGATTCAGGTAAATATTTTGTAACAAATTATGTGTCAACTTTTACCAGAAGGTGTCGCATTAAGTATCAGGAGCGTTTTACTTTTTCAAATGGATGCTAACCAAAATAGCAAAAATATGCACAAAAAACATGCATTTATTGAAAAATATGCGCAAAAATATGCAAAAACGAATATTTTTAGCAAAATATGCAAAATATGCAAAAACGGTTGAATGCCATTTCAAAGGAAATTTCACGATTCGCAAAGATAACTTAACCGTTTCCGTTTTAAGATGCCCAGTGAAAACATGCATTTGCATGAGATTCCTAGCCCTAGTTATAACCTAAGGATTTCATTAAGGCCACTAACAAACTGAATATCTAACCTTGAAAATAATCGAAAAACGAACGACAACGTTGACAAAAATACAGACAACAAAAGGTTGAATCTACAAAAAAAAAAGTAAGCAAATAAATCAAGCCTTTTTTGTTAACAATATTGTATGTACAATGTACATACATACCACATAACTATTTTTCTTATTACTTTTTTTCGATTTTTATATCGATGCTTGTAGTATGTACGGCGAGTGTTATCTGTGTGGATAAGTGCGAATTCATAAATATGTACATATATAATTTACTATAAACAACCTACGCATTCTAGTTTAGAGACAGCACAGCATGTAATACGAGTTTTCAAAATATAAAAAGTAAAACCAAAAAATTGTATCTTTAGCATTTGTATCATTAATTTTATTGTTATCGTGCACAATGGACAACAGCAAGACATTCATTTAGATATTTATTTACCTTTGAGAAACTAAACAAACACATGTTCTCAAATACAATTATTTTGCCATTTAATGCTGAAATTGAGGGTTAGAATCTGCAAACAATTTCGTCGAATAATATAAATATACATAAAAGTATATTTTTAAATAAGTTCCCTCTATTTTTTAAAAATAACGCAATATTTTATAATCATCATAAAGGTTTATATTTATCTATTAAGCGCAGTATTCACGATCAAAATGCATGACGCAAGCATCGTGTACATGTGCTTGAAATTAGCAGCAAACACGTTCATGCATTGCATGATAAATTAATAACGTCTTATTATGTATATGTAAGAGCAACCCAATTGTCAAACTACAAATAAAAACTTTTTACGTATGTGGAAGAGATCAAAAATTGTTAGTTTTGCTCAAGCATAGTCGGTGTGACTCATACAGACGCAATTTCACTATTATTATAAATGCAGGCCATGCATTTTGACCATGAATACTACGCTTTACACTTGCTGAATTGTACTGAATTATTATTGTGAATTATTCTATTATTAGTTTTACATGATTCCCATCCCTGAATCAAAACATACGTACACAGAGAAAAATCTGCCTCATAGAATCAAGAAGATTTTCTCTATGAAACTTTTTCGGGCTAAGGGGTATCCCAGCAGAAAGAAGCGAAGATTTTTTCATAGAGATTCCTTATTGTTTTTATGTGGTAAATCTTATTAACTTTATCAAGAAGAAAACCACATAAAATCAAGAAGAAATCTTATTATTCACAACTTTTTTTACTCAATTTCCGTTATTTTTGGCACCAAAAAAAAAACAATCCTTAGAGAAAAACTTCTTGATTCTATTAGGTTTTCTTATAAATTGTAAGCTATAGGGATTTCTTATTGATTTTACTAGGTTGCCTTATTGATTTTTTAAAAAAGGTTTTCTTCTTGATTTTATTAGGCTATCTTATTGATTTTTTCAATAAGGTTTTCTTCTTGATTTTAGTAGATTCCTATATGATTATGTGTAAAGCATCTTATTCATTTTTTTTAATAAGGAAATCTTCTTGATTTTATGAGGTGTCTTATTTCATATCTATGAATAGACATAGAGACAATTTTTTTATGATCTTTTTCATTTTTGTATAAGAATTTTTGCACAATAAAATCAATGGTTATTCAGGCTGCTTGTTAGCATATTGGTTAGAGTGCTTGTCTATCAGGTAGAAGTTTACTGGTTCAATACTTGGTGAGTAAGTTATTTAAGAATATAACATAATGTGTATGTATGTATGTATACATAAATAACATCTACAATATACAACATACATACATACATATGTATATGGTATAGAATTTAAATGAAAATACATAAGTACAGAGAATAAAGACACAATTGCAAAAATTGCAAAAATCAATAAGATAACCTAATAAAAACTAGAAGATTTCTTCTTGATTTTTTCAAAAAGGTTTTCCTTATTAAATTAATAAGATTTCCTTATTGAAAAAAAACCATAGATATATCTTATTAATTTTGTTCTATTTTATGAAGTATTTATTAGGCACTGTTTTCTCTGTGTATATACATATATAACGTTTCCCCTTTCCCATTTACGTTTTTCCCCAAAGTTAGTCTGGCAAGCCCACCTCTTAAGATTTTTTTTGCACTTGTATTCAAGTTTTCTCAAGGCGATTTCATATCAGGTGATCTCGATTCAGCAGCTGATGATCAGCTGTCAAATCAAAGCAAAATAAGCAAAATTTTACACTAACAAATATATAAAGCGAATATGTATGCAGAATTGCAAATTGATATAACCTGGTATCGATTCGCCTTGAGTTTGCTCATCCACTAACAACTTGCAGCTCTTCACTGTAATAAAGGTTACATATAATTATGTTAGTATGGAGTATCACTTGCAAAAATATTTCTTTCTTCAGTCAAAAAAAAAAAAAAAATTCTCAATTTTCTTAGCATGATTCTAATTTATGTACGGGTAACTGCGTTTAGACGAAAAGCTTAATTTCCGTGGAATCGCCCAAATAAAAAAAGTGGTGAATTTAACCATAACCATGCCATAGCCTCCCAAAAAGCTTAAGCGACATTATTTTCAAACTTGATTTTTTGAACAAAATCGATTATTTGCGATCGTAAATAAACGATTTTCGTCGAAAAGAAAAAGAGGTCTAAAATATGTGTTGATTAACCTTTTTTGGCCGTTATGGCTCGATATTGCATAAAATATTTCCATAAAATAGTGCTTTTAAATTTCTCAACTCAAACAGTATTTTCGAAATAAAGCTAAACAGTTTATATCTACTGCTAATAAGAACAATGACAAATAGAACCTAAACATAATTAAAAAAAAAAATTGGGAGTCCCTGAAAAATATTTTCAGATGATATCTTTTGGGTGAATATGAATATCTTTATACTCTTATGGAAGTACATAAATATGTTACGTATTCAAACAAAATATTTCTCACATTATTGTGTCTATATTTTAAGTTAGTGTGACATACATACATACAGAGTGTTTTTTTTAGAGGTATAGAACTTCGAATTGAAATAAAACACAAGAAAATCGTTTTAATGTCCATCAATTTGGCTTTATTGGAAGGATAATTTTATGCCATTAATGTTTAAATATGATTTCGGGCATGTGGCCGCCGCGGCTGGCTCGAATAAAGCCAATTCTACAGGTCCAATTTTCAACCACTTTTTCGAGCATATGGGGCCGTATGTTGGCAATAAGGCCACGAATATTGGCTTCCAAGTCCCCTAACAATTCTGGTTTGTTGGCGTAGACGAGCGACTTCACATATCCCCAAAGAAAATAATCCAATGGTGTCATATCACACGATCTTGGTGGCCAATTGACAGGTCCATTCCGCGAAATTATGCGCTCATCGAATGTTTCCTTCAACAAATCGATTGTGACGTGCGCTGTGTGGCATGTAGCGCCGTCTTGTTGGAACCACAACTCATCCACATTCAAAATCTTCAAAATCTTCCATAAAGTTGATGGACAAAGCTCCAATTGCTGTGCACTTTGGCGAATCGATTCATTCGGGTCCTCTTCAACACTTTGCTCTACAGAGGCAATTGTTTCTGCGGTGCGCACTGTTCGACGTCTCTGCGGATGCGTATTATCACATAGAGTAAACGTAGTGCGAAAACGATCCATGGTTAACCGAATTAATTGCTCTGATGGACGATTATGTCGACCATAAAATAGACGGAGCTTGCGGTAAACTTCGCGAACTGAACCATTATTTTCGAAATAAATTTGCACGATTTGCAAGCGTTGTTCTTTTGTCAACCTGTTCATGATGAAATGGCAAACCAAACTAAATATTAATCACTTGACAGCTGACAAAATGGCCGCCAGTTAAAAAAGTGATGCCAACTTAAAGTTCTATACCTCAATAAAAAACACCCTTTACATATGTACATAATCACGTTTGATTTTCCTTTTATAGAAATTAATGTGGAAATATTTATTTTTAATTTTTATTACGTACATACGGGTACAAATGTAGAAATACAGAATCATGAGTATTTTTCAAAACTTTTTGCATATGAGTTCCATATAAATATTTATATTCATACATATGTTTGCACATACATCTAGATATCGTCACCTTAAATGTAAACGGACGTAATTACACAAAAATTCGAAATGGAGTTTTTGGTTGATTATGATCATTTTATGCAATAAAAGTATAGTCTAGTAAAAAACGAACATTTTTAAGCTGCAAAGTGGGCTTAATGAGGTATTTTGGATGCCTAGACACGTTCAGATTATATTAGTATGTTCACAGAAGTTGTTCAGCTTTACCGTAGGTACGACTTTGCCAAATATTGTTGGTAAAAATTTAGGAGTCCCTTTAAAATATTCTGAAAAAACTGAGAACAATTTTTTTCCTTAATTTTTGCCCAAAAAAAATCATTTTTTTAGCATAAGATGTGAGCAAGATTTGCTCAGTAGACTCTTAGCTACATTATTGCTATATATAGCTAAGAGCTATCACTTAATCTGAATTAGCTGTTGGCCAAAAACTGATGACAGCATTTTTTGAGGGTGCACTGATTTTCGAAATCTTTGGAGACCCATAAAAAAAATTGGTCACCAAAATCGCCAAACTGAGTATAGGGTTTTAGTACCCTTTAGTAGTACTATCGAACCTATACTGTCAGGATCGTGCGGATTTTTCACTGTTGTACAGTGTTATAATCATTTTATCAAATTACATGTTCATGCAAATATTTAGACCTCTGCGATCAAATATGACGACTTTATTAAAGAAATTATTTTTGCTTCAAAATATTAAATAAATATTGAAAAAACTTCAATAAATATTTAACAAATATTAAGTAAACTTATATTAATCGAGACCAGTACAACTCTAAATTAAAATGTTGTATAATATAAAAATATTTTTTGATTCACAAAAGAATTATATGACTTACTTAGACCACATATCTAAAAAGGAACTAAATGGTTAAAAACATATAAGTATCCATACTTAAATTATTGATTTTGAATAATTTTTTGTTTCTCCTGTAAAAAATATAAAAGTGTAGGTTACGACCGTTTGCATTTAAGGTGACGATATGTATATATGTATTAAAGTTAAAGAATGAAATAAAATTAAAAAAAAAACATTCAATTTCAAACAACAAATTATAAACAAAAATGTTTATTTACGTTCTGTATATGAAAGTATGAATGTCTATGTCTAAACTGTAACTGGCCTTTAAAAGGGAAAAACTATTTTGTTATTGATTTAATTTCCATTTCGTATTTGAAATGAATTAGTATATTTAAATATTTATGTACTTATAAGCAAATGTTAATATGTAGTATGTTTGTATTAACCATTATGCTGTAATTTTCTGTGTTTTCTTTTAGTTATATGTATATATGGGCATTTTCACGGACAAGTCCATCTTTTGTCACGTTACACTACTTTGTCAGTTAAGGTTCAATTAGCCGACTGTAATGTAAAGTAACTGCAACAGTAGAAAACAGCTGATCCATATTGTTATGTGAAAAGTAATGCAAATAGTTATAGAGATGTAATGTAACGTGACCTACTTTTCATATAAAAAAATCGATCAGCTGTTTCCTACGCTGCAGTTACATTACATTACAGTCGGGTAACTGAGCCTTTAGTTTTTTTTATAGAAAAACTTTTGTTTTATATAATTTTTTTGCTTGTAGTTGCAGAGTGTAATAAGGTCTACTTTTAGTAAAAAAAAATAGCAAAAAATCGGACAGCATGGCTTTTAAAATACAAGCTTAATTGCTGGCTGATGTAACAAAAGATGGACTTTTCTGTGGAATTGCCCATATACCGTTTTGCATGCCAAAAACGTTAAAAAATTATGGCATTTTACTACCCAAGTGTAGACTCTTGCATCGAAAAAAAAATCTCGATTTCAATATGATCACTACAACCATATTTATGTTCTCGACAACAATATATTGCTGTGACAAAATTTAGAGTTTCGATAAAATACTTTGATTAAAATTCGACGAAATGATTCGAAATGTAAATAAATTATTTCGTCTGCCGGGTGGTAATATAGATGAAGATCACCACCATCACGAAAGGTAAATACAAGAGGCTATCAATCCGTAACTTTACGCATAGTAAAGAAGTTATCGAAGCCTTAAGAAATCACAAAATTCAATCTCGAAACATCCTGTAACATAAACTCATATGGTTATTGTGGAAATATCGAGGAGATAATCGCTGGAAACGATGTTACCGATAAGCTGGCGAAAAGGCCCTCACTGAAAACGCCAAACATTTGCGAAAAATTAAAAGACGAACTTAAATAATGGACTATATAACAACACATCATAGATGCAAAATTTTCTATTTGACTAATAGACTTCTTATTTTTTGTTTGTAAATAAGTTCAAAAGGTAAGGGGTACCCTATACAAAAGTACTTACATTCGCACTAAAATCAACTAAGTACATAATTAGTTCTTCTTCTATTTAGAGTTAAAAATATGTACTTACATAAAAAAAATTTAAAAAAAAAACTTAATTTCTCTGATATAACATTTTTGATTATCCAATGCAACGAGGGTGGGTCATTCTGCCTTATCGTGGTTGGCGTATTTGGTAATAGATTAAAGAAGACTTCAAGTTTTTTTGAACAAAATAATGTATTTATATAAAAAGCTATTATTATTTTTCAACATAGTCTCCTTTAAGTTCTATACACTTAGTCCAACGTTTCTCCAATTTGTTTATCCCTTCCGAAAAATTTGATTTTTCGAGTTCATCAAAATAGGCATTTGTTTGTAGGATGATTCGTCGTTGGAGTAAAATATCTACATATTTTTTGAAGTTTGGGAACAAGCAATACTCACTAGGGGATAAATCTGGACAATATGGCGGATGAGGGAAGGATTTGTAGCCAAATTCATAAACTTTTGCCAATGAAAGTGCAAACGCGGGACCCATCTTGGGGAAAGCTTTCGCATTACCCAAATGATAATTCAAAATATAAACCACTGAGATATGTGAAATGCCTATGACTCCCACAATTTCTCTCACTTTCAATCTCCGATCGGCTGAAAGCATATGGGCATTTCTCCGAGAAAAGCCACTTTTTTGTCGCGTACGACAGCAAGCAATTAACCTTGTATTTCTGAACAACGTGACTCGATTTTTCTTAAAATTTTACCTAACGTAGAGCTGCTGACGGCCTACACAAATATATAAAGAAATAAAAAAAACGTTTCGTTTTCTCTGAAAAAAACAAGCATATTTGCTTGGTGTCGCACGCTACAAAAAGTTGACATTCCTGTGGAAATGCCCATATCATGGATTTTCAATTGTTTCGGATGTAGAGACCTCAACTGAACGTCCAGAAGGTTCGGCTTGTACCGCCACAATGGAATTTGGGCATGTTTTTTCCGCAAAAAATAATTCTTAATGAGCACACGAAGTTCGCTTTTTAGGGTTCCGTACACCAAAGGTGAAATGGAACCCTATTGTTTTCGCTACGCTGTCCGTCTGTCCGTCCGTCCGTCTGTCCGTCACAGAGTATTTTCTCGAGAACCGTAAGAGCTACGGACCTGAAATTTGGACACAGTGTGTAGACCCTTGGCCGCTACAACAACAAATACATGAGAGTTGGCAATTAAAGGGTGTGCCAAAACGAGCAACGAAAAATGTTAAAATCCCATGTAATATACATACAATTGTATGTATATGCACTTGAAATTTGTAAAGTTAGTGTATTTTTATACAGACTACAACAATTAACACTAACATTTAAAAAATTTTAATTAAAGGGTGTACCATCAGTTAATGTAATTTCGACTATGTAATTTTGATAACTTGCTGTATCTTGGAAACCGTAAGAGCAAACTTCTTGAAATTTTGAAAACCGGTAAAACAAAAAAATCTCAAAATTGTAAAATCGCCAAACCGAAAAAAATCGCCAAAATCAAAAAAAAATCGCCAAAACGAAAAAAAGCACCAAATTAAAAAAAAATTCTAAATCGAAAATAAATCGCCAAAATAAAAAAATCGCCAAAATAAAAAAATCGCCAAAATGGAAAAAAATCGCCAAAATTAAAAAAATCGCCAAAATGAAAAAAATTAAAAAAAAATCTCCAAAATTAAAAAAATCGCCAAAACGAGAAAAAAGCGAAAAATAATCAAAAAAAAAAAAATTATTTCAGCTGAAAAAACGTAAAAACAACACTATGAAAAAAATGCTCAAAGCCAACGTACGGAACCCTTCGTGCGCGAGTCAAAGTCGCACTTTACTGAATTTATTTTAATTTTCTTCTCAAAACTCGCGGTAGTCTACTATCAACGGTTGCCAAACACAAACTCAATGACGCAGCTTGTTAAAATTTAGACAGGAGTCAGCTGACAGTTGCCTGCTTACAGAAGCAGTGTTGCCATTTAAATTAAAAAACGAGTTAATGACCCACCCTCGAAATCAGGTTTGAAGAATAATAATCTAAACACTAAGCTAATGCCAAAATATCACTCATATACTTAAACAACGACTTAACTCCAAATAAGAAGCTTTACAGAAATTAAGTTTAAAGTTTTCAATTTACACACAATTGAATGGAAAAAGGAAATTTTAATTTTCTCTCTACAGTTGAGTATAAAAGATATTTGTGTACAATTTTTACAAAATGTGTATAACGATATGAGGATTAATTCTGCATTGTTAACTAAAAAATTTAATTTTTTGGGTTAAGACGTTGTGCAAGTAAATGAGCGGTATACATATTTAAGCAAAATTGATGTTACGTACTCTAACAGTAATAAGAAATTTCACTTTCAGATAACGATATAAGCAAATATGTACTAAATTTATTCATTGCCAACAAATAGTTTTTATACATACTAAAATAATGAGATGAAGAAGCACAACTCATTACTTTGTAAGCAATAAAAAACAACTACTGCCCAAATATAATGGGAATACATACAGATTGTTTATACTTCAAATTGTATTAAACTGACTTATAAATGTAAATACAATAACTACTCGTAAGTTGTCTATAATTTGATTTAAAATTAAACATTTCTTTCCAATGCTTTACAAAAATATTTTATTTTTTTGCTCTTAACTGAAAACATCCAAAGAACAAAAAGCGCTTACTTTGCAAATCTCATGTATACAAATAGTTTTTCTTTTCAAATAAAAATAAAATAAAATAAATATCCACACATGAGTGCATTTACAAGGAACAAAACATACAAACCTACATTTCAGTTTTTATTTTGTAAATGCCACCCACCCACACATTTCTTCACCATTCATTCATTCACTGCTGGAAATGAAAGAGGCAATTTAGTTTTTTTGTTGCGGAATTTACTCGTATGAAAGCTTTTTATACTCAGCACAGTGGCGCAACTAATAAAAAAAATTGGTATTTTTTTTAAATTTTGATTTTATTGCAACTATCATTTTGTGGTTTTTAAAATATAAAAATTAAACAATTTTTATTATTAATTAAAAAACAAATTAAGTAAAGCTCAAATACATATAAGAAACTATTAAAGATAGAGAAAACTATGCAAGCTTATTTTTCTTTCATTTTCTAATTTAATTTCTAAAATTACAAGCATCAACGAAAATGCAGCATTTCCCGAAGCAGCCTAACTCAAATTTTATTTTTTTTCCTAAAGAAAATCACATACATAAATTAATAATAATAAAATATTTTTTATTTTATATCGAGCCATAACCGCCAAAAACAATCTTAACCGACACATTTTTAGGACCTCGTTTTGTGGCGAAAATCAATTATTTACGATCGCAAATTATCAAATTTGGTAAAAAAAAAAATTTAAAAAATTAAATTATGTCGTTTGCGTTTTTTTGGAGGTTATGGCACGATATACATATACTAAGAATACTAAGATATAATGAATGGATGATTTTTTAATAGCTTTTGGATTTAATTAAAAAAAACAAATAATTTAGAGAAATCTATTAAATCTTTATTTGAGTCAATAGAACGATCTATATACTAATTCAATGTTTAAAGATGATTTCGTATAAATGTTGACCGCGGCTATGCCTCAAATGGTTCATACGCTGGGTCAAATTTTGGCATGCTCTCTCCAATATATCGGGCGGTATCTCACGGATAAATTCTTCAATATTGACCAACAGTGCGTCAACCGTTGAGGGCTTGTCCCTATAGATATAAGCTCAAACAAAGCCGCACATAGCGTTAAATCGCACGATCTAGGCGGCCAATTGACCGGCCCCAAACGTGGAATAAACTGTTCTCCGAACTCGCGTCTCAATTGGGCCATTATTTCGCATTGTGTGTGGCATGTGGCACCGTCTTGCTGAAACGACATATCAGCCAAGTCCAGTAGTGCGATTCACTAACTTCTTTTAACGATAATCGCATCGTTAAAATAATTATAACGAAAATTTATCGAATTTGCTATTCAGTAACATTTTTAACGATACTCGCTGTAGGTTAATGTCAGCTGTGTCGTTATTTAAGCGATAATAATTTGTGTGCTGTTAATTTTATCGACAGCAAATATCAGCTGCGTACTATCGTTAAAAAGAAGTTACAGAATCACACAATCGTTATTGCAAGCGACAAAATGTGTTGACAAAAATTACGATTGTCGGATCGTTAAAAGTTACTGAATCGCTACACAGCTCTTCCATTTTGGGGAAAACAATGAGAACGGGGCCGAACCAATAATTCACGATCAACACTGGAGGATACAGCTGCGATATTTTCCTCTGTCCGCACTCTACGTACGCATGTTGCTGGTTTTATGTCCAATAATGTAAATTTGGTGCGAAATTTAGTCACAAGATTCCGAATAGCTGCATCAGAAGGTCGCCCACACTGACCATAAAATGGAAGAAGTGCACGGATGCACTTTCTTAACCGAGCAATCTGCAAGCGTTGTTCATTTGTAAGTCGATTCATGGTTAAATTATAGACCAAACTGGACATGTTTAACAGCAACATTTTACACAAAAACAGATGAGGTGCCAAAAACAGTGTTGCCAAAAAAAACTTAATAAAAAATGACCCTATATATACTTAGGGCCTAATTCATAAAAAATATTTTGCATTTATAAAAGGTTTATTAATCAAATTTCCATAGAAAATTTGTTTCATAAACCTCTAATTAAACAGAAATATTTTTTATGAATAAGTCAGTAAGAATATTTCTTCCAGACAAAACATTTTATTTACAAAAACTTCATTAACCCTAATCCTACGTCTACACCTGATATATTTTTATCATGACAAATGTCAAATTCCATATAGAAAAAAACAGCTAACATAAAAAAAACTATTTTTCAATATAAAGTTTGACTTTTGCCATGATAAAAATATATCAGGTGTAGACTTAGGGTAAGGAATAATTCTTGAAACATAAGCAAACATCCTTAAACTCGATACTATTTGTAAGAGTTACCAGCTTGGAAATGTTTTCGTAACTCCAGCCTGGCTGGCTTAGATTTTGTTATAAATTTTTCTATGCACTTCTGAACACACAAATTTATTAAATTTTTTTCGTGCTTTAGGTACCACTGTGCTCTGTTAAAAATACATTATAAGTATGTATGTTTGTGGTTTTAAATTACATTTTGCTTTTGCGCGATATTATGTCATGCACCCGCAAATCTTCATTTAAATCTGTGTTTTATAAAATCTTGGTTGCGATAGGAATATTCGCAAAAATTACACCAACCCAATATGATATTAAAATTGCACATGAATTTTAATTTAGATTTAAAATTTTGTTTAAAGGAACGTTTCTACTGGTGTTTTATTTTCTACAATTAAATGTTTTCTAATCCAAATACCCTTTTTTTAATATAAATATTTTCGAAAACGAAGTTGGGTGACCAAAGATGTAACGAAATGATAAAATAGCTGTATTCAATAATTTTAGTAGCTAGTGCATAGTGTTGCCAAATGTCTACATACACATATTTTCAAAAAAATACACAAAAAAAATATTTTAATTTTTTTCACATTTTTAAATTCGTTTAAACGATTTTTTTATAAAATGTGGAAAATTTTTCAATTTTTTCTTTAAAATTCTCTTGTTTTTTTGTTTGGTTAGCCATGTGGTTGCTGGGTTATATATATAAATATATATGTATATATCGTCAGGTAAAATGCAAAAAGGCGTAACTAACAAAAAATTCAAAATCGAGTTTTTTGATTGATTATTATGAATGCCATTAAACTACATGTCTTGACAAAATATTACACTTCTGCGATCAAAAATTACGCTTTTATTAACAAATAACAAGGGGACTTAACTACACGTTTGTTCAGTTTTTTGTTTAGTTTTTTGTTTCTCCTGTAAAATTATATTATTGTTAGTTACGCCTTTTTGCATTTTAGCTAACGATATACACATATGGTCAAAAAAATAAATACATAGCCATGTAATTCATCTCACCTTACTTGTTGCTTTATTTTTACAAATTTGATATGGTAACTTCGTGATAAATTTAAAGATCTAATATGTCAACACTGATTCAAAAATAAAATATTCGCAAAATCCCGTTATATTTTTTTCCTGTGGTATTTTTCATTAAAACACGTTTTTAGGTTGGCCAAAATAATAAATACATTTCACATTTTGTAATATTTTGTTTAAAATTGAACGATTTTTTTTAAAGGTTTGTTAATTTTTTTACTATGGTGCTTAGATTAATCAAAAAAAAATTAACATTGCATTGATAGATGGGTCTAAATAAACATTGTTCACCGGAAGAGAGAAGACTTGTGCAAAAGCTAAGAAGCGAAGGAAAATCCTTAAGGTCCATAGCTAAAAATTTAGATAGGTCACTGTTTTTTGTTCAAAATGCTCTTAAGCCAGAAAAAACTCAGAAGCACGTGGAAGACCAAAAAAGACGCACCAGACAACAGACAACCTCATTATTACACTTGCAAAAAGGAACCCTTTTGTGTCATCCCGAGAAATTTCTGCCGAAATAGGGAGTGTCATATCTGCTCGAACTGTTCGGCGGCGACTACAAGATGCTAAGCTACCCGGCCGTATAGCTAGAAAGGTTCCATTACTCCGGAAGAAAAATTTAAAAACGAGACTGATTTTCGCAAAGAGACATTTGAGTTGGTCGCAACCATTACTTACAAACAAGTGGCATAATATTCTTTTTAGTGACGAAACCAAAATAAATCTGTTTGGAAATGATAACTGCCGAAATGTGCGTCGCCCTGCAGGTAAAGACTTTCATACCCGGTTCACAAAAAAGACCGTCAAGCACGGTGGAGGTAACATTATGGTATGGGGCTGCTTTTCGTGGTATGGCGTTGGTCCAATTTTTCGTATTACCGACACTATGACACGATTTGAGTACAAAAACATATTGCAGAACGTATGCTGAAGAGAATATGCCACTTCGATGGGTCTTTCAGCAGGATAACGACCCGAAACACACATCACGCTATGTGAAGGATTGGTTTCAAACCAATTGTGTTAACCTGCTGGACTGGCCAAGTCAATCCACGGACATAAACCCCATTGAAAATCTTTGGGGAGGATTTCAAAGCATACTTCTCAAAATAAAGAGCATCTTTGGAATTTTGTTCAAAAAACTTGGTATGAAATCCCACTAGACACCTGCCGTAAACTTATTGACAGTATGCCAAAAAGATTGCAAAAAATAGTTCAAAATAAGGGGGGATACACTGGATATTAAGGAAACATCAAAATAGAAACATATAACATTGAATTTGAACTTATAACTTAATAATATTCAGTATGTACTTATTATTTTGACCACTAATTTTCATCTATATTTTCGTTTTGATACCGTTAAGATGCCAATTTATGTTTTTAGTTTATAAGTACTGATTTATTACATTTTATTTGAGTTACAAAAATGGAGTTTGAAATCATTTCTGTGAAAAAATAAAAATATTTTCTTTATTTATATTAAAAGATTTAAACGTCATCGTGGTCTTATTATTTTGACCATATGTGTATATGTACATATATATTATTATATGTATTAGATCCTTTAGTTCTTATAAGGAGCATACATCCTCAAGTTGTTTGCTGGGTTACTACAACGAAAAATATATAAAAAAAAACAATATATGCCGTTTCTTATTTGCTCTTTTTTGGATTTATTGCATATTAGTTATACTATATTGCATTAAATTTCTACCAATAATGACAAAACAAATCAATAACTAGGTAACGAACAATTCTTTAACAAAAGTAACAGACAATTGGAAGACTAAAAGAAATTCAAGCAACTACAAACAGGCAAAACTTTATAGATTCCTTAGTATTAGCAACAGCAGCACAAAATTTGTAGAAGAAATACCTATGTATGAATATAAAATTAAACAGAATAAATATTCAGCAACTAGAGTCCTCTTGTCAGTTGATTGATAAATAATAACAAATGTCCGCCCCTCAAAGTATTTTCAGTAATTTGTTTTATTATCGCTTTAGCTATTGGAAAACAAACCAATAAACAAAAACAATTAAACAAATACTAAGAAGAATGTATATAAAGTATTTAATTTCTTATAAGTTTGCTATGAAAAATGTTTGCTGGGATTCGTTTAGTAGCGTCAAGAATGCATTAAGTGTTACCCATACATTCTCAAGCGTGTAATATGTTTTTGTTGTTGTTGTAGAATTTAATAGTTTTTTTTGAGCCACTCTTTGCATACAAATAACAAATAAAATCGATTAATTTTTTCATAATTCCATTCGTTTTGTCCTAAAGCTGAGATAATAATTTTTTGGCTCGAAAATAATTTTAAGAATAAAATTTAATTAATTATAAATATTAATAAATGTTCATAATATGCTGCACAAGTGAATTTAAAGTTAACCTTGAGACATACATACATGACTTTAATTTTTAGTACATACAACAAAAAGCAACAACATTTTTTTACGACTTCTAAACGAATTTTATTAAAACTTTTGAAATTAAAGGTATTCATTTCAGTTTTTTTCTGTTGGAAAAATGGAAAAATGTAATTTTTCTTACAACAAACACAGGTAAAAAAATTCCACCAAAAGTTGAATTTATAAACTCAACTTTTGGTGAATTTTTTTACCTGTGTTTGTTGTAAGAAAAATTACATTTTTCCATTTTTCCAACAGAAAAAAACTGAAATGAATACCTTTATTGTTTATAAAAATAAAATAAATAACATGTGCAGAGGGTTACATTTTGAGTCGTGGAATACGAGTATATAAACAGAACTGTCTGCGCTAAACTTATGAAATTTTGCAATTTTTGCAGTAGAAAGAATATTTCGATCATTAAATTTATAAATTTAATTTTCATTGGTAAGCATTTGAAATAAAACTTTTACATGTACTACAACTTTGTTTAAAGGATTTTCCACTCAATATTAAAGATTTTTATCTGCTCTAAACAAACACATATATAGAAAATAAGCAAATATGTACATACGAGCAAGTCCTTGTTTTACAGTAAAATTTCCACTCCACATTTAACGTTTATTGTGGCAACGAAATATCCTTGATGATTAGTGATTTTATGCAAAAAAAAAGAGAAAAGAAAAATATCTATTGTTTTCACTACTTAGCACCAATTAACCCTTTTATTATGCCAAGTTGGCTTTTTTCAGTTTGATTTAAGCATAATAAAATAACAAATCGTGCAAACTAAAACTGTAAAAAAATTAAGTAGGATTGTAGGCCTTCTACTTATAGAAAAACATAAACTACTATGTTGCAAGTTGCCATACGTACTAACAAGCAGACAAATGGACTATGTACTTTATATATTTTTACTAAAGTGGCAGCAACTAAAAGGTAAAGGGAAGCGAAAATCGCCATAAAGAAATATGTACATACATACATATGTATATGTATGTACAAAAACATACACACATATATGGCTAAATAGTCCATAAGTACATGTAAATACATGTCGATACCTTACCTTAATATAGAAAGGCCCTAACTTAAACACAACGATTTTGAGATGTTTAATCATACATTGACTTGTTTTGTTAAACATTTCAATTGAGGTGTTTACGATTTAAACCAGTGATAACCAAGCCACGAACGCACGCACACAAAGATATTATGTGCTTGTGTGGGGTCGCAAACAGAAGCAGAATTATTTAACATTGTTGCCCTGTGTACTTTTGTGTTGATTACGAAAAAGAAACAAAAACAAAGCCAAACAAGCATGCATGGTGTTGCTTTCACAAAGCTTGAGCAGAGACTGATGTTTTGAAACGAACAAAGTTGTTGTATACATACATGTGAATTGCCGATCGTGTCTGTGTGAAAAATACGATTATTGACTGCCTCGCGAGGCTATGGAGTGGTTATCACTGATTTAAACACTTCCTTAAACACGTACACAGAGAAAAAACTGTCTCACAGAATCAATAAGATTTTCTCTATGAAACGTTTTTAGGCTAAGGGATATCCCAGCAGAAAGAAGCGAAGATTTTTTCATAGAGATTCCTTGTTGTTTTTATGTGGTAAATCGTATTAATTTTATCAAGAAGAAAACCACATAAAATCAAGAAGAAATCTTATTATTCACAACTTTTTTTACTCAATTTCCGTTATTTTTGGCAGCAAAAAACGATCCATAGAGAAAAACTTCTTGATTCTATTAGGTTTTCTTATAAATTGTAAACTATAGGGATTTCTTATTTATTTTATTAGGTTGCCTTATTAATTTTTTTAAAAAGGCTTTCTTCTTGATTTTAGTAGGTTCCTATATGATTATGTGTAAAGTATCTTATTGATTTTTTTTAATAAGGAAATCTTCTTGAGTTTATGAGGTGTCTTGTTATTTCGTTTCTATAAATAGACATACAGAAAATTTTTTTCATGATCTTTTTCATTTTTGTATAAGAATGTTTGCACAATAATTTCAGTGGTTATTCAGGCTGCATTTTAGCATATTGGTTAGAGTGCTTGTCTATCAGGTAGAAGTTTGCTGGTTCAATACCTGGTGAGTAAGTTAGTTAAGAATATAACATAATGTGTATGTATAAAAACTAATAATAATAATTCGTTAAGGCCTTTCTATATTAAGGTAACGATATGTATGTATGTATGTATGTATGTACATACTATGTACATGCAGCAGAATTTTGAAGGCTAAAGTTTTATAACCAACAATCAACGAAAATTACTCATGTAATTCTTAGAAGAATGTGCATAAGTTGTGTATAAAATAAAATACATGGAATTTATATTTAATAGTGCATACGCAAAAAATCAGCTGAACTTATGCAGCCACTTGGTGGGCAAGTGCAGTAAGTCGGTGAGAAAAAGATATAAATAAAAAACACAATAAAGAGTAACAATTACAAAAACAACGAGGTCAGTCAGCAATATGTTCAGAAACACACAAAAAAAAAATAAAACACTTGGTATGAGACAAGGTTTTATATTTAAAGGAAATTTTAAATCAACAAAAATAAACTACATACATACATAAGTAGAATAGACGTTAAAGATGCTTTCTACTATTGTTGAGTACACATTATGTCATTTTGTGACATCGCAAATAGTGTATAACAGTGGCAACGTTTGTCATTTTCGATATTTTTCATGCCATTGCGTTACCAATAAGAAATATAATGAAAACGGCATTGCCTATATTTTGAAAATGACACCATTACCGTCTCTACTGTGAATCATTTTTTAGCAAACAATCTTTGTTTTCTTATTTTCGCCTTCCCAAAGAAAGAGTAGTGTATTTAATTTTAATTTTTTGTTTGTGTTTATTTTTTTAATTTTACCACTCTTTGCCTAGAAGACTTAAAAATTAATAGTTGCCTATATTATTGCAATTTGGCAACTAAAATTAACAGCTGTTAGTTGTCAGTTGCTATACGTAATAACATTTTGCCAACTGGCAATGCAACTAAAGTTCGGTTGCCATACATTATCGAGCCATTAAATGCTTAGTTTCACGCGTTAAATATTATTTAAGAAGGTGCCTTAAATCATGTTAAATTTTTTGTGACCAAAGTTGTACCTGAAAGCAGAGGTGGAAAACTATCAATAGTGTTACTATCGAAAGTTTTCGATAGTTTGAAAAACTTTATCGATACATATATAGATTCAAGACTATCAAAAGTTAGAAAAACTATCGATATATCGACGATACTATCGTCATAGTATCGAAGTTGTATATTTACACTAAAAATTTAAAACAAAATATTTTTAAACAAAACAAACCAAAATAAAATAGAATTTTGTTTGTCAGTTCAAAAAATAACACAACTAAAATAATTGTATGAAAAATAAGTGAGATCAACGGAAAAAATTTTCCCGTCTTTCAGTTATTTTTGTTTATGAAAATCAACATATCGTGCCATAACCGCCAAAAAAGCTTAAGCGACATAATTTTCGAACTTAATTTTTTGACCAAAATCGATTATTTGCGATCGTAAGTAGTCGATTTTCATCAAAATAACGAAGTCCGAAAAATGTGTCGCTTAAGCTATTTTAGCGGTTATGGCTCGATATTTAAATTTCTTGGTTTTAGTGGTGTATCATTTACTATTGATAGTGACTAAAAAAATATGGATTGTTTTCAAGTATCTATTAATCGATTGCAGAATTAAAACATCTTTAGTCACAAATAAAAATTAACTATCGATAGTATCGATAATGCAATCGATAGTTTTCCACCCCTACCTGGAGGAAATATTTTTTTTTTACATTCGTAAAAATATGTTCACCCCTATCGTGAATAACAAGTGGAATTTTTGTTCCCGTGAAATTTTCATTCCCAATGAAGGGAAAATGCTATCGTGAATCAGCTGTGAAATTTGTTCCCTGCTATCAATCCGAGTGAATGTAGAAAAGGGAAGAAGATTTGTACAGCTTAAAAATTAATTAAAAATCAAACATATTTAAGTTTAAGGGCAATTTTCACAACATGCCTTTACCTAAAGGCAGGATATTGTCTGCCCGATAAAAGGCTTTGCATTAAAAAACTTCCATTTGTTCTTATTGTATCCATTCAATATTATTATTATTTATTATAACAAGAATAAAAATTTTAAGTTATGAAATTTTTTAGCTTTAAAGTAGTGTTTTTAATATTCTAGGTGCAGTGGAAAAATTCTTTATACCCCTTTTCTACAGCTGAATTAAGACTTTGCAAAATAAACTTTGCGTGTGGAAAAGGGGTGTTCGTATACCACGGCGGTGCACCGCCATGCAATTTACTGTGTGTGAAGTTCACAGCACAATATATGTATGTACGAATGTATTTATGTTTCTTAATTGCTAAAAGATTTTGTTAGAATGTCGAAACAAAGTGTCAAAACTTCGCTTATTTATTCTGTAATTTATTTAACCTTCCATTTTACAATATGCCATGAGGTATCAATTTGGTATTCTTTAAAAAAATTTATAACATATTGAAAATAACAAAATTATTTCTTGTCCTAAATAAAATGTTGAAACTAATTTCAATATATTATTTTTATTTAACGCCAAAATGTCAACAAATAAATTTTTTAAATTAAACAATTTCTGTACTTTGACAAACAAAGAATTTTTATAGTTTTTTAAGTTGATACATTTTTAAATTACATATTTATTTTTTATTGAACGCATCTTCAGCCAACTGTTTTTAAATTTCGAGGAAAAATATATATCGTTACCTCAATATAGATAGGCCCTAACTCATTATTTTTTTGAATTCGAGTTTTTTGTATATTCCGATGTATCGAAAAATGCAAAAATCTCCATTTAAAAAAAATAATCACCCTTATCGCGAATCTCAAGGAAATAAATTTATGGGAATAATTTTTTTATTCCCATGAACAACAAATTGGCATCGCCAATTGTTAGGGAATAAAATAAACATCTGTTGCGAGTCGAACATGCTATTGTGAATTGAGGTAATTGTATTTTTTACTTTTTACGCGTATTTTCATAGTTTTTTTTTTAATAAATTGTTATTATTCTGCAAAATGAATAGTATTTTGCACCGATTTATGAAAAAATAAAGAGACGAAATTTGACAGATTCATCAAATCCACTGTGTTTATCGGAAATAATGTACATATGTAAGTGAAAAACATAAAGAATAGTTGACAGTATGTACATATATAGTATAATATAAATATTTAATTTAATATATATGTACATATGTATATACTATAATATAAATAAATTCCTGCATTTTCACTCCATTTAAAAATAAAATCAAACACTTATGTTTTTAAACATGTTTAAGACGAGTTTTCTAAAAACTAAACACAACCGTTCACATTATATTTGAGATCTTTGAGGTTGACGTTATGTCAATAAATTGTTGTATTTGTAAGAAATTTCGAACAATTATGTTATATATTTGCTTTTTATTTTTAAACAAGAACTTTTTTTGTAAATAATTTAAATTTTTTTGAGTAATTGTTGTGTCTTAAATAATTTTTTTTTCACGTGCCGTCATTAAATAACAACACAAAGTTGCCAGAGTTATGAAATATTCGCTGAACATACTCCATATACGAGTTTATCGAAGTGTTTAAATTTAAAACACCGTTTTTGAGATGTTTAACCAAACAAATAAATGTATGGCGAAACATCTAAAAATCGTCGTGTTTAAGCTCTTAAACACGAATGAGGAGTTAAACACGTAAGTACTAACATTGTGCTTCTTTTTTTTATTCCTAAACAAAACGTTTGTGAAAAAATACACATATTTTTTTTTGGGGAAAAACTCACGGGAATAAAAATCTGCGATGCCATATTTTTTTCGAACATGCGAGTTTTTTCACGTGAAAATAATTCACGATTGCAACTTTAGGAAAAAGGCAAATATTTCGAGCGAATAAACATTCACGATAGGGGTGAATGAGTCAGGGCCTTTCTATATTAAGGTAACGATATGTAAGTATGTGTGTATGTATGGCTAATTCAACTCAAGCAACGTCATCATAACTCAAAAAAACTAGTTTTACTCCTTTTAGACACGGAAAGTTTACTTTGCAAAATCTTAATTCAGCTGGGAGAAAGACAGAAAGAGTTAGTATTCGATCCTCAGTTTTTCACACAGCTGAATTAGAACTTTACAAAGTAAACTTTCCGTGTCTAAAAGGGGTATTTGTAAGAAAACGAGTTTAAGGTTTTCAATTTACACACAAGCTAATGCAAAAATAAAGTTTTATTCCTCTTTCAAAATATTTGTGTGAAATTTTTACATAATACGGGTATGAAGAACGATATGAGGATTAATTCAGCATCACTAACTCAAAATTTCCATTTTGACATTGACATTGTTTGAGTAAATGAGCGATATATGTATACTTTAAACGGGTATTTCAGCGTTGTAATTTGGTGTAGAGTTGTTTTTATGAGTATTTTTGTTGCCCCTTTTTGTTTAAATTGGCAATGCCATTAAAAGCTGCACAACTCCGCAAAATTTACTCCGATAACCTAGCACTTGCTTATGCTATGTTTAGACGACAAGTTGAATCGCCTGCTTCGCTCTCTGAATCATGTTTATGAATAATGCTGTTTAGACTACGCATTCGTGCTTCGTGTGCAGCGTGCCAATTTAGTGATTTTCGTACTAGATTTAGTGTTTTTTAATTCATAACAGTGCGGAATTTTACAACTTGTTGCTTTTTAAAACTAGACGCTGAATTGGTGCTTTTCACCTTTGATTTTAGTCCATTTAGTGCGTTTTACAAATCTACTAAATATTAATTTATGAAAGTGTGGTGCTTATAAATAAACACCAAATAAGAATTTTCACTTTTCACCCCTTTTAGACACGCAAAGTTTTCCTAGCAGAATGTTAATTCTGAAATACAAAGGAAGAAAAACTTTATTTTTCACAGTGAGAAAAAAAGAACATATTTCTAGAAATTACAGAGAATACCCTACACGTTAAAAAAATAACTTAATTACAATAATTTAACCTAATAACCACTGAGGGAAGCAATATAGTGCTTTCTTGATAACGAAAGCTTTTAAAAATGCTTCTGAAAAGTACTTACCTAAGGCTCTCTAAGAAAGTGGACAAAAGTAAAAAAAAATTTAAACCAATAAAGTTACATCTGAGTACACAAAAACTATACATTGTTACTTCTTTGAAAGGAATTAGTGGCTTTCTGGAAACTGGATTGCTGGAAAAATTTGATCAATTTTGGGTTGAAGTTTATAATTATAGAATACTGTCAATATTTGCTATAGGACTATTAACATTACCATGGTCCACTGTTAAAGTAGAAAAAACTTTTAGCGCTAATAACTATTTTAAAAGTAAGTTAGAAATGCAATAATGATTTTTATACATCAAATTGTTTCATTCATATAAAATAAGGTCTAGAAAGAAAATACTTATGTTGTTCAGAATGTAACATACTGAACCATGTTCATGTAAAAATTAATTCAGATGGAAAAAGATGAAACGACATTTCCTGAAACGAGGATTATAATTCTCGTTGATCACTCTTTTGTTAAAATAATATACCATGATTGGAGTGTCTTGCCAAATGAACTTCAATTATTTTCCTACTCATATTCTACTTATAAGCAAAATCGAAATATAGCTCGATATAATTGAAATTATTACAAAAACCTGTGAAATGTAGTAAATTTAAAATTTTAAATTTCTAAATTATACTCATTCAATACATATATAATTAGCCATGTGGGCTTTCTCTGTATTGAAAATAAATAAATAAGTATAAAAAAATATATATTTATGTACATACAAATATACTTATTCCATTTAATGCTTTTTTTATGAACGCACAGTGCTTTTTGCTCTGAAAAAGTTGGCATCACTGTTCGTGTGGCATCTTTTTATGTATATTGACACATAAACATAAGCATACATACTTACATATATTCGACTCATTCAAAATCTTGTTTTTGAAGGCATCCCCATATTTTATTTATATTTTTCCTTCTTATATTATCCATAACTTAATTAAATTTATTTATATTAAACTCACATCTATTTTTTTTTTTTGGTTTGTTTTTATTTGTTTACAAACACACACATACACATATACTTATTTTGTTTTGATAGCTAGTTCAGATAAAGTTGCGATTACTGCGATAAAAGTTAGAGAAGATACCAATTTTACGTGCTTCGCAGGTAGATTCATATTGAATCTACTTGATTCGCTCTCATAATTTTGTATGGCGAAACAAGTTGATTCGGTCATGATTGGGGTGTGAAGCATGAATAGAGAGCGAAGCAGGTATCGTGTAAACATACTATTAAACCCTGACAATTTTGTATAATTAGTGCAAACTAATTTTCCATGTGGTTGTTGTTAGATTTTTGGAAAATTTTGCATTTTCACAACGGTGCAACGTGAGTACCTTTATATGTATATATGAGTAAATTTTCTTGCTCGCGTACTTGTGTGTTATTAAGTTGCAAAGTTACTCATGAACATATTATTTATTATTGTTTTTTTTTTAATTTTCGCTTAATAGAAATTTTACTTAAAAAATTAAATTAATAAATCTATTTACTTTAACAAACAATTGACAGTAAAAAATATTTTATTTTTATTTAATTAAATTAACAGCTTTTAATCAGGTTTGAGTAGGTTTTTTTTTCTTCTTTTGTTATTCAAATAGTGAGTGCAACCACACAATAGAAGTTTGGAATGAAAAACAATGATTATTTAAAAAAAAATCAGCAATTTTTTCACACACACTTTAAAATTATTACTATTTTTTTCATTTCAGCTGCTGACTAGAGATGCAAGTTTGGTGATTAAAATATTGTCACGATCAAAAACCAAAGGTGTGGTTTGGCTAATTACTTAACATGTACGAGTATGTATTGCGAAAAATAAAAACGAAACTTGTTACAAGCTTCCTTCTACTATTTATGGTCATTATTCAATCCATGAATTTGCCATTAATTTAATTTTCTTTTTAAGTGAAATAGTTTTAGCGCCGAAATACTCGTATAAGCTTTTGTTTAAAAAAAAAACATTTCAAAATAATCTTACTACGTGCTATTTTTAAATTGTTTGTAATAAAATTAATTTTAAAATTTTAACTTTCTACCAGTTTGTTGCAGATGTTTTTGTAAGTAAAATTTTTCTTTTTGGAAGCTTAAAACAGTTCTTATAAAAAAGATTTAAATCTTTATGCATCCAAAACATTTTTATTTATTTATTTATTTAATTATTTTGTTTGTATCTTACTTTCTTTGTATGAAATAAATTATTTGCATTTTTTTTTTGCAAATGTTAAAAAAATCATATCGTACTTGTTTCTCTAAAGTGGATCAACTAAACATTTTTTAATTTTCACTTTTTGCAAGAAAGCGATATACAGTGGTCGTTCATATCTGCCTGCTGTAAAAATTTCACGCTATTTTCTCTACTGTTTGGCAAAAACACTCACTCCCTTGGAACGTAATTAACATATTAATAAAACGTGTCGTGCTTTTCTTTTCAAAATTAAAATGCTAAACAAGACAATTGTATATTTATTCTAATTCTAATTTATTTCGACTCTTGCGTGTCTAATTTCTTATAAAGAATTTAACAAACTCTTCTTTAAACCGAGACGTTTAACATGTTGCATGAGTCGCAACTTAATTAAAAAAAAGTTTTAAAAAATGTAAAAGAATAAAAGAACAGTAAAACGAATATGTTTATGAAATGTCTTCAGCAAGCGAGTATATCGTTACCTTAATATAGAAAGGCCATAAATCATAATTTTTTTTTGTAGAGTTTTTTGCTCTTTTAGATACATTAGATGATCTTCTACCGAAATATACAAAAAACTCGATTTCAAAAACAAATAATGAGTTAAGACCTTTCTATATTAAGGTAATGATATTTATGCATGTACACAGAGAAAAAACTGCCTCATAGAACCAATAAGATTTTCTCTATGAAACGTTTTTAGGCTAAGGGGTATCCCAGCAGAAAGAAGCGAAGATTTTTTCATAGAGATTCCTTATTGTTTTTATGTGGTAAATCTTATTAATTTTATCAAGAAGAAAACCACATAAAATCAAGAAGAAATCTTATTATTCACAACTTTTTTACTCAATTTCCGTTATTTTTGGCACCAAAAAAACAATCCATAGAGAAAAACTTCTTGATTCTATTAGGTTTTCTTATAAATTGTAAACTATAGTGATTTCTTATTGATTTTATTAGGTTGCCTTATTAATTTTTTTAAAAAGGTTTTCTTCTTGATTTTATTAGGTTATAACATAATGTGTATGTATGTATGTATGTATAAATAAATATACAATATACTACATACATACTTATGTATATGGTATAGAATTTAAATGAAAATACATAAGTACAGAGAATAAAGACGCAATTTTTTATATTTTTTATCGAAAAGATCAATAAGATAACCTCATAAAAACTACAAGATTTCTTCTTGATTTTTTCAAAAAGGTTTTCTCTATGAAATTAATAAGATTTCCTTATTGAAAAATAAACCATAGAGATTTCTTGTTAATGTTGTTCTATTTTATGAGAATAAAATAATATGAATAAAAATACACACTCACATGTACACAGAAAAAAATATGACTAAATTGGAGGCGACAAACAAAATTGTCAAAAAAGTAATTAATTATTATTATTATTTATTTAATATTCAAATATATAAAATGCTGACTAACCATAGTGTTTATTATTACTAAATAATACTTTAACAATATTCCCCTTTTCCCCAAATTGCAATTGTGAATAATTTTTTCCTAGAAATGTTTTCCCTTCTTTGGATTCTCCTTATGGTGAATAATATTTTTTCCCTTGGTTTGTTTCAGTTTATTTTTGCAAGCGAACTGAATTAATACATCGCGTAATTCCAATATTATCCTTCCAATTAAATATTAAGGGCGACTTTTAGAGATTAAATTAACCTTAATCTTCATTTCTGATTTTTGGGTAGTCGATTATATGGTTTTACTTGCTAGTTTAAGCGGCCAATCGTGGTGGTTTAATCTTATATTAATATTGACAACATACACTTGTGAAACATATAATTTTTTGTAAAAATTATATGATAAAATAATTTAAAAACACATAAATAAATATATACATTTTATATTAGTTATATATTTCCTTTAACACGCGCAATATTTTACTTGTAAATAATAAAATATGTCAGTTTCTTCTTCTTCCCACAAAAAATCAAAAGTGTTGATAACATGTATGACTTTTGCACTGAAAATGTTGCCACTATTTTGTTCCTCAGTATGGTAATACTACACATAGTAGTAGTTTAAACTACCACTCAAAAATATCAAACTCAATTAATTAAGATTAAGTTAATTTTCGGATTAGCTAATTAGAGAAATAAACTAATCTTAATCTCGATCCCAAAAAGTCGCCCTAAAAGTTATAAATAATTATTTTTTGGGCAAGATCAGTAAATAATCTGCACGATTAATAAAAATATAACACATTTTTTCATAGAATATGAATCTCTTTTTGGTTCACCTGCAATAAAACTTATGGCTATGGTATACTAAAGAATTTTTTCCACGACACATAAAATATTTAAGAACACAACTTTAAACTTAAAAATATTTAATTTGAAACACGAAAATTTGCGTATTTATTATGATTAAACTTAAATTTGTTAGATTTTCAATAAATTATTAAGCTTTACAAGTCTTCTACCCGTTTTTTACATTCACTACGCAGTGATAGCGGGAACAAACGTTCCCATGAAATTCGCAATGGCAAATTTCCCTTCACTGGGAATTAAAATTTCATGGGAACAAAAAGTTTACATTTCATTCACGATAGGAGTGAATATGTTTAAGAGCAAAATATTAAAAAAAATTAAGTAAAAGGCTTGAGATTTCATCAACTAAATGAAATCTAAATAGTTCTAAAATATTTGCAAATTGATGTTATAAAAATATGTATGTATGTATGTATGTATCTGAGGTATATTTTTCTTAGACTCTCTATTTTACTATTAATTTAAAACAATTTCAATACCGTTAAGCGAGTTATTTGTGTAACCTGGTGGAGTTAAAAACGCAAGCCAAGAAAAGTTTGTTTTTCTCTTCTTTAAGTTTGTTGACTTTTACAGAATTATTAAACAAGATAAATTTTTTTATAAATATTTACACTACAATTTAAAGACTTAGTATGTGTGTAAACACGAACAATACAAAAATTATGTAAATTTTTTTAATGCACAATAAAATATTTTTCAAAGAAATATTTTACAATTTAGGAAAAATATATTAGATTATAATCATGGTAAGAGCACAAAAGATTTAAGCCATTTGTTGCCTACACAAATCTATTTATAATGAATAGTTTTGTTGCTATTTATTTTTCCTAAGGCTACTTAATCAATTTCTTTAAAGCCATTAGTTGGAATTACATATTTGTGTATTTTACAAAGCTTAAGCTTTTTCGTAGTGTTGGCAAAGTTTAGAGTGAATACCGATTACCCAGAATCAAATAGTGGATCTTTTTTGTTGTCACTCCAGACTTAAAGAGTTGTAAGTATTTTTAAAACTCTGTTTAGAAATACATAAGCTTACATTACGTTATAATTTTCCCGGCAAAAAAATTTCCGGGGAAATTGTAATTCATAATAAGAATAATGGGGGAATTCATAATTCGCTTTATTCCATTGTGCAATAGAACCCTGCATAAAGCTATTTGAAAGAACTTTCAAGACAGGAGAGATTTTTCAAATGCTTTACTGCAGTGAAGTCTTGAAAAATAAACACTGACAGATACTGTTTGCAAGACATTTGTTTAAGTTTTTGTAGATACCTAAGTAAAGTAGTAAATACTTCGTGACGAAAGATTTTGTGGTGATTGCTTCTTCCTATATCATGCATGTACATTAGGGCGGGTCGATTTGTATGGAAGCAAAAAAATCGGTAAAATTACAAGAAAAATCGTATTCTGGGAACCAAATTAGGAAACTTTGCCGAAGGAACCATACCTTTAAAATGTATTTTGATGTCCCGACTTTTGATCCGAAAGGTCAAATTTTCTTGAAGGGTAAAATTTTGAAAAATCTCACTTTGTGATTTTTGGAAATATTTATATGTGGAACTACCCAGGGGTGGTTCCGGGGGATGTGCCACTGGAATAGGTGAGTCGGCCCTCCAAAATTAGTGGGGGTCGGTCATACATTTTCACCCGATTGAGGAACTCTAAATGGGTCAATTTCGAAGCAAAATTGTTCGATATTTCTTCGCAAATCTAAAAGAAATTCGAATGTTTGCTAAAGCTTCAAACTTTGAACTTATCTCGATAGTTTCTCGAATGTGTGACGGTAACCGAGTGGATGTGTGCTAGACTGTTAGTCTAGATGTACTAAGTTCGAGCCATGACTGCACTGTAAGTTAAAAAAAAACACATACTTACATATATGCAATAATTGAACAGAAAACAATTTGCCACGATAGCCAAGTGGATGTGTGGTAGTCTGCTAGAATGGAGGTACCATGTTCAAATCCTGCAGCATAATTTAAGGAATTAATAAAAATAAAGAAATAAAATAAGTAAGTTAAAATAAATAAATTGAAAAATAAAATTACTTTTTTATCTTTTCTGCTGCCTTTTTGATATTCTCTCACTTTTGATATTAGTAGCGAGACCAGGAAATTTAAAGATTTTTTTGGAACAAAACTGAGCGACAGGTGAAATTTTTTCGATTAATTTTTGAGTGTGATTCTCGATAGTTTTACACGATAAATGTTCGAGATATATTCGAAATCGATATCATTAACGAAAATCTTGGTCAACTGCGTAGTTGTGTGCGCTAACATACCATCCTCATCTTGCACACACACTCAAACGTGCAATACAATAAAAATAACAAACACACAAGTATCAAAGGTGAAGACACTATTACTTCCTGCGGTATTTGTAGTGTTTGCAATTTATTTTCAAATTTTCTCCAAAGTTTGTTATGAACATGAATTGTTCGCGACATCACTTGTAAACACTCATATACACGAACTCATATTTAAAAACCAAGACGTATTTACATTTCAAATATGTTTGTGCAGGGCTCTTTTGTTCACTTCCAATGGCTGTCAAAACGTGGTTTCCCGCACAGATATTCACCCCTATCGTGAATGATATGTAAAACTTTTGTTCACAAGAAATTTTAATTCCCCATGAAGGGAAATTTGCTATTGCGAATTTCATGGGAACGTTTGTTCCCACTATCAATGCGTGGTGAATGTAAAAAAAACGGGGAAAAGACTTGTAAAGCTTAATAATTGATTTAAAATCTAACAAATTTAAGCTTAATCGTAAGAAATACACAAATTTTTGGGTTTCAAAATAAATATTTTTAAGTTTAAAGTTGTGTTCTTAAATATTTTATGTGTCGTGGAAAAAATTCTTTAGTATACCATAGCCATAATGCAGCTGAACCAAAAAGAGATTCATATTCTATTAAAAAAGGTGTTACAGGGAATTATTGTTATTAATCGTAGACATTATTTACTGATCTTGCCCAAAAAATAATTATTTATAACTTTTAATATTTAATTGGAAGGATAATTGCAAAAATTAAGTGAACAAAGGCAAGGAAAAAATATTATTCACGCTAAGGGAAATTAAGAAAGGGAACACATTTCTGAGGGGAAAAATCATTCACGATTGCAATTTTGGGAAAAGGGAAAAATTTCGGGGAAAACTGTTCACGATAAGAGTGATTAAGAATTCATTATTATTGCGGCAAACCAGTAACCACCCCGACGAAAATTTAAATAATAAACGCAACTTCCTCCAAATTGGACAGTAGTCTAGTAATAAATAACAGTCAACGGGGTTAGTGTTGCATTTAAAGTTACTGTTCTGGAAATACAAAAACTTACGAAATTATTTCACTGCCTTCATATGTTTATAATATCAAATAATCCTCTTTCTCCACATTCTAAACAAAAATTCCTCGGAAGGTATGGAATACCCAAACGAGTATTTTACCGAATAATTGAAAGTGTTAGAAATATGCAGCACTAAAAAATGCCTTAAGCATTTCTTGCTTGGGATGTAAAACAAAAAACTACAAAGACTTTTAACAAACTAGTTAATGAAGCGCAAAAATTAAACAAAAAGTAAATGTAATACAATGGAAATATGTAAATATAATAAAAACCAACAACACATATAAATTCTTTATAGAAATATAATTTTAAAGAACATTTAAACCCATTCATTTTGAAAGTGAGGCAAGTCCAGTCCATTTTTGCAAATTTAACTCTGTAAATACTAAAATATATTTAGCCTTTTTAAAACACACACTTGCCTAACTTTCAAAACGAACGGCCCATGTATCTGATAAATTAATTCTAGCTTAAATTTTGTTTTTGTAATAAAAAACAAACTGGAAAGAGAAGCAAAAATATCGTTACAGAAAATATGTATCTTTCAGTAACACATGAACAAGACAGCGTAAATATTGTTTTATAATCGATAAATTATTGTATAACAAAAGAAACAAAACTGAATTTTGTTTGTTTATGGGTCATTCTCATCAATTTGTGTATGACATTTAAAACTTAATAAATAAATAAATAATATGCAGAAAACTGCCATAACATGCGAGTACGCAAAATGCCATCACGCTGGAAAAAATACACAGAGAAGAATGCCAAGTTACAAGGGGAATTTTATAAATAATTCTTTAATTTTTAATTTTTTTTTAATTTTCCAAACAAGTTGAAATCATAACAAAATAACATAAACAATGTTTTCGGCGCTGAAAAACGCTTTGGAACTGTTATCTCGCATTCAACCAGCTTTGCGCTCTGACCAGCTCGGCGACCACTGTGAACGGTTCGGGCTTATTTGTACTAATTTGTATGGTACCAATTTTCTCGCATTGGTTCTCGCAACAAGCGTCAACCAGCTCGGTTCGGCAACAAGCGGCTACTATGTACGCACCCTTAGGTTATATTCTTAACTAACTTACTCACCAAGTATTGAACCAACAAACTTCTACCTGATAGACAAGCACTCTAACCAATATGCTAACAAGCAGCCTGAATAACCATTGAAATTATTTTGCAAACATTCTTATACAAAAATGAAAAAGATCATGAAAAAAATTGTCTGTATGTCTATTTATATAAACGAAATAACAAGACACTTTATAAAATCAAGAAGATTTCCTTATTAAAAAAATCAATAAGATGCTTTACACATAATCATATAGGAACCTACTAAAATCAAGAAGAAACCCTTATTGAAAAAATCAATAAGGTAGCCTAATAAAATCAAGAAGAAAACTTAAAAAAAATTAATAAGGCAACCTAATAAAATCAATAAGAGATCCCTATAGTTTACAATTTATAAGAAAACCTAATAGAATAAAGAAGTTTTTCTCTATGGATTGTTTTTTTTGGTGCCAAAAATAACGGAAATTGAGTAAAAAAGTTGTGAATAATAAGATTTCTTCTTGATTTTATGTGGTTTTCTTCTTGATAAAATTAATAAGATTTACCACATAAAAACAATAATGAATCTCTATGAAAAAATCTTCGCTTCTTTCTGCTGGGACACCCCTTAGCCTAAAAACGTTTCATAGAGAAAATCTTATTGATTCTATGAGGCAGTTTTTTCTCTGTGAGGGTTACTCTTATTTAATTATTACATTTGAGAATACCTTCCTCCAATCGATAGTAGTTTTTTTTATTAATTTTCATATTGTTTTACAATTCCGATTGTAAAATATTCACAACATCAGTGAAGCGAAAAATTCAAAGGCATTTTATTTATCAAAATAATTTTAATTAAAAAAAATTTAAATAAAAGTGATGACAAGCAGATGCACATGAAAAGAAACAATGAATTAACTTTTGCAACTATTAAGTTGATATCTAAGCTTTGAGATTAATGAAAACTATCTTAGGCCCAATAATTGACTTCTCAATTAAGTGTCATTTATCTTTAGGTATCATTTAAGTACCGAATTCATTTTTTCAGTACAAAGTTGAGAGACATTTAAATGCCCAACATTTTATATTTAAATCATACTTAAGTTTTATGAGCATATCATATGTTATTGTGCTTGTGTGTGTTTATTGAAAACATGTACATGAGCATCATGTGGTCGTATTAAAAAGAATTTCGTTTAATTTTCATAAATATATAACATATACAATATACATAGTTTCATATCATGAAAAAAAAATAGAAAAATGATGCTCTTTTTGTTTCATAAAATATGTTTTTATGCAATTTTAATTTTCTTCTTTTTGATAACCGAACTTTTTTATTTATAATAAACAGCTGTTGTTTGGAAAGTTTTCCATAATATTTGGAATTTTTTTAGTGCTGCCGTAATTTCAACGTAATTTAATAAGAACTTTAATTAAACACTTAAAAAATTAACCTACATTTAAGTGCAAATTAAATTTAAGTGGCAATTAGTTAAATGACATATAATTGAGAAGTCAATTACTGGGCCTTAAAGATGTTTATTACTAAAAAGATGTGTATTCAAGCAAAGAAAACATTGAGAAGTTATCAAAAAATATGACTCAGATATAAAAAAATTATGATTGAAAAATAAAATCTATATATTAAAGATGAAAAATGAAATTGAATAATTATAACAAATACATAATATGAGTTAATGTATGTAAATAAAAATCTTACATCATATTAATAATGAATAAATGCGCAAATTTACCAAATATGTCTTAACTATTTTAATTGTTTTTTTTTAGTTACAGAAATACTTCTAACCTGAGAAAATTATGGAGAAATATCCTTCAAATATTATACTGTCACAACAGTTTTAATTGATTTGTTTGATAAAGTACTATTGTCGTCACCTTACAAACGATAATTATAAAATTCTTGGAAACGAAATTGTTTTTATTTTTAACAATATGACAAAAAATAAAGTTTTTATAAAAAAAATAAAGATATTTCAACAATTAAGACAAACATCCAAAACGTATCAGTACAAAGTTTGTATACATTTGTGATGCGATATTTACATTGTATACAGATACAACGTTGCGAAACATTGTAACCATGCGCATCAACTTTGAAACCAAGGCGTTGATTGATTATTTGCGGCGCACCGTGGTCCAGAATCGTTTCTCATTTGACAAAACTCTGTAACTTTTGAACTAATGAAGATCTTTCTGTAATTCTGTTTTTAATGGCTAGATAACATCTTAAGCTTTCATCCAGATTTAGTTCCATTAGAATACCAATTCCAACTTCTATTATAATTCTAGAATACTGTTTCTAATGTTGAAAATTTCAAGGTTAACTTTAGAATTTTTTAATTTTGCATAGAAATGTGCGCTTTTTTATTTTATTTTTTTCGTTAAAAAGGCCTTCTAATGAAAATGAAATAATCTTTATGAAAACAACAAAGTAGGTTTTTGAAAATTTAATACATAAGCAAAGTTTTTTCAGTCATAAATAGAGTCTAGACTCTATTTTGAATTCAAGTTTTTTGTATATTTCGATAGAGGAATATCTAATGTATAGAAAAATTCAAAAATCTCGATTTCGTAAAAATAATGAGTTAGGAACTTTATATATAATATATAGGATTCAATTTCCCCACCGATTTTCCGAAAATATATATGGGTCCAAAATGCAGGCAACAAAAAGAAACTATTTTCCAAACCGGTTTAAAAATTAAAAAGTTATCTATGTGTGGGGGGGGGGGGGAAGAGAAGAAAATTTCTCTATCAATTTTCAAAAAAAAAACTTGTAGGACTAAACTAAAAGCAACCCCTTTCAAAAAAAATTCAAGCGGTTGACCAATGACAGTTATGCATGGCAGAGAAAATTTCCCCCTCCGATTTCGAAAAAAAATTATGGAATCAAACTGCAGACAAATTTTTTTAAACAAAAAATTATTTTGCAAATCGCTTTACAAATGACAGAGTTATGCATAAGAGGAGAAAATTTCCCCCTCCGATTTTCAAAAAAAAAAAAAAAATGGATTCAAACTGCAGACAAACCCTTTCTTTCAAACAAGAAAATAATTTTGCAAATTGCTTTACAAATGACAGAGTTATGCATTTTTCCCTCCCCGATGTTTGAAACAAAAATTAAGGGACCAAACTGCAGGCAAAAAAAAAAAAGAATTTTGAAAATCGATTCGCAAACAGAGAGGCAGAGTTATGCACAAGAGGAGCAAATTTCTCCTTCCGATTTTGGAAAAAAAAATTATGAGTCCAAATTTATTTCAGATCAAATGTGAAAGATTTTTGTTTTTTTTTTAATTAACAAAAATTCTTTGTTTTTAGCAGCTTACCACGCCTACTACTGCGAATATTTTGACCTAAGTCCTTATTTTTGATATGTTTCTGATGGCGTAAAAATTTTAAGAATCTACGAGTATTTCAAGAAAAAACTTTTGGATTTGGTCAATCAAAATTGATTCTGAACCACCGTGCGTGTGCCGTTTTAAATACTTTTCGACGACATTTTGAAATGGTGTGCAAATCTCCAGGAGATTTTAAGACACACGCTATTATTTCACAGTTTTGTTTGATCTGCCAAAAAAAAAAAAACGCCCGATATTAATTTTTAAAACAAACAAATATTACTGCATAACTAAACAAAACTAATTCACACATTAATTAATACACTCGAAAGTGTATGTATGTATGTGACTTCAGAAAGATTTCTAAGAAATTCAATGCTTGACTTAAAATAATGTAACATATGGATGTAAATTAATAACTTATTTAATAACAAACATATTAATAAATTATCAGAAAATATTGAATTTCCACGGAAACAATTAAGAAAAATATTTATAAATATTTAAATGTCTAAAATATATATTGAACAAACGAACTAAAAATATTAAAAATAAAAGTAATGAATAGAGTTATGAATCAATTATTGCAATCCTTCTTTTCTCATTTTTAAATCAATAACACAATCACAGCTTTGTTTTCAACAACAACAAAGAAAATAAGTTTTTAATTATTACTTTATAAATTCATATACATATATATATTTTTTTATCATGGTTTTATGTTTCTGCACTATCACAGATTAAAAAGCTGTTACAAATGCTTAGTTCATTTCATTTCTTATTAATTTCAGCTGATTTAAAACTTCCAAAAAAAATTAAACTTTCTTATACAACTGGTAATTAAATGCAACACTGGAAAAAGTAAAACCGAAACGACAAAAGCACGCACACACGATGCCAAAGAATTGTTCCGCTCCGTTAAAGAGCGTTAAGCGAACTAAGACCAAGTTAATAAACAAAATAATTTTAAAGTACTAACCTACTTATAGAAGAGTTTCTACTACCAAAAAATGTAATAAATACACAAAATTTGTATCAACGAAAATTAAAAAGCAAAGCAGACACAGTGGAACACATTACTGTCAGTCGGACTGACACCTTCGAGGCGAATATATAGACAGACATACATATGTACATAGCACATAATAAATAAAGTTAAGGACAAACAATATTCGTTTGAGTACAACAAGTTAGTTAGTGTTTCGTCAGCCAAACTCGCATAAACTTTAAAATTAAAATAAAAATATAACAAGTAAGAGTGCTATATTCGTCTGTGCCGAATCTTATATACCCTTTACCAACGTACGTACATATACATATATAGTATACAGACACATACATACATATTTGTTTTGGGAAAAAAATTATCATTTTTTTAAAGTTTCCATCTTTGGAGCTGTAATTTTCATTTTTCAAATTTCATACGCCAAACTTTTCTTTCAGAAACATAAAATATATTCAATTTATAAAGAAAAAGAAAAAAAATTTTAGACCTATTTAATTTTACATAACACAAAAGTGTGAGTTTTCCAACCCTGGAGTCATAATTTTGGATTTTTCTGATTATTGATACCAATCTAGTTTTTTAAAAAATACATAAAATATGGTAAGTGAACAAAGCAAAAACGAAATAAGGAAAAACTTAGTTTCACTTAATTCCTTTAATATTAAAAAATTTAGTAAAGTGCGACTTTGACTCGCGCACGAAAGGTAGGCTCTTTTGCTTTTTTGAAGTTTTTTTTTCAGTTTAAACGATTTTTTCAGTTTTGTCGCTTTTTTCTCGTTTTGGCGTTTTTCTTTTCTATTTTTGGAGGTTTTTTATTTTTGGCGATTTTTTTCTGCTGTTGGGATTTTCTTCATTTTGGCGATTTTTCTCATTTTGGCGATTTTTCTTTTCCTTTTGGCGATTTATTCCTGTTTTTGGGGTTTTTTTTATTTAGGCGATTTTTTTTTTTTTTGGTTTCTTTTTCCATTTTGGCGATTTTTTTCTGTTTTTTGGGGTTTTTTTTCGTTTTGGCGATTTTTTTTCATTTTGGCGATTTTTTCTGTTTTTTAGGTTTTTTTTCGTTTTGGCGATTTTTTTCATTTTGGCGATTTTCTTTCATTTTGGCGACTTTTTTTTTCATTTTAGCAATTTTTCCGTTTTATGCGATTTATTTTAGTCTTAGAATTTTTTTTTTGTAATTTGGTGCTTTTTTAGGGTTCCGTACACCAAAGGTCTGTCCGTCTGGCCGTCTGTCCGTCTGTCCGTCTGGCCGTCTGGCCGTCTGTCCGTCTGTCCGTCACAGGGTATTTTCTCGAGAACCGTAAGAGCTACGGACCTGAAATTTGGACAGAGTGTGTAGACCCTTGGCCGCTACAACAACAAATACATGAGAGTTGGAAATTAAAGGGTGTGCCAAAACGAGCAACGAAAAATGTTAAAATCCCATGTAATATACATACAATTGTATGTATGTATATTACATGGGACCCTTGGCCGCTACAACAACAAATACATGAGAGTTGGAAATTAAAGGGTGTGCCAAAACGAGCAACGAAAAATTTTAAAATCCCATGTAATATATAGGGTGGCGCATAAGTAACGTTATATTGAATGCGTTCTTGTGCATCATTTGGTTTTAACTCGTGAACCAATTGCATCTTATATGGGAAAAGATGTAACATATGTAAAATTCTTTGCAAAGACCGCCTAGACATCCCTAACTGCTGAGAACGTCGCCTGGTGGAAGTTTCGGGGTTTTCCTCAATACTTGCTTGCACTCGAGCAATGCTCACTTCATTTCGAACTGCACGAGGTCTTCCAGCACGCGGAAGATCACAGACAGCCCCTTGTTGCCCAAAACGCTGAACCAATCGATAAATTGTTGGAGCGCTAGGAGCATTTCGAACATGAAAGAAATTTCGATATGATCTTTGTGTCTGAATAATCGAATGCTGACTTTCAAAGTAAAATTGAACAACTTTGGTTCTTTGTTCTGTGCTAAGCCTTTCCATCATAAATTTCCCAAGTATTATTTAGTTAATTCTGTAAAGAGACGAAAAAAAAGACTTAAATTAAAAAATGTATTCACTGATCAAATCTTAACGTTACTTATGCGCCACCCTATACATACAATTGTATGTATGTATGTATATTACATGGGACCCTTGGCCGCTACAACAACAAATACATGAGAGTTGGAAATTAAAGGGTGTGCCAAAACGAGCAACGAAAAATTTTAAAATCCCATGTAATATACATACAATTGTATGTATGTATATTACATGGGACCCTTGGCCGCTACAACAACAAATACATGAGAGTTGGAAATTAAAGGGTGTGCCAAAACGAGCAACGAAAAATTTTAAAATCCCATGTAATATACATACAACTGTATGTATGTATGTATATTACATGGGACCCTTGGCCGCTACAACAACAAATACATGAGAGTTGGAAATTAAAGGGTGTGCCAAAACGAGCAACGAAAAATTTTAAAATCCCATGTAATATACATACAATTATATGTATGTATATTACATGGGACCCTTGGCCGCTACAACAACAAATACATGAGAGTTGGAAATTAAAGGGTGTGCCAAAACGAGCAACGAAAAATTTTAAAATCCTATCTAATATACACACAATTGTATGTATATGCACTTGAAATTTGTAAAGTTCGTGTATTTTTATACAGACTACAACAACTAACACTAAAATTTAAAAAAATTTAATTAAAGGGTGTACCATCAGTTAATGTAATTTCGACTATGTAATTTTGAAAACTTGCTGTATCTTGGAAACCGTAAGAGCAAACTTCCTGAAATTTTCAAAAACGGTAAAACAAAAAAATCTCAAAATTATAAAATTGCCAAACCGAAAAAAAATCGTTAAAATCAAAAAAAAAATCGCCAAAACGAAAAAAAGCACCAAATTAAAAAAAATTTCTAAATCGAAAATAAATCGCGAAAAACTAAAAAAATTACCAAAATGAAAAAATCGCCAAAATGAAAAAAATCGCCTAAATGAAAAAATCGCCAAAATGAAAAAAAAATCGCCAAAATGAAAAAAACCGCCAAAATGAAAAAAAAATCGCCAAAATGAAAAAAATTGTCAAAATTAAAAAAAAAATCGCCAAAATTAAAAAAAATCGCCAAAATTTAAAAAATCGTTAAAACGAGAAAAAAGAGAAAAATAATAAAAAAAAACACTATTTCAGCTGAAAAAACGTAAAAAACATTAAAAAATGCTCAAAGCCCAACGTACGGAACCCTTCGTGAGCGAGTCAAAGTCGCACTTTACTGAATTTATTTCGTTTTGGCGATTTTTTTTTTGTTTTTGGCGATTTTTTTCGGTTTGGCGATTTTATAATTTTTTGTTTTTTTAGTTTTACCGTTTTTGAAAATTTCAAGAGTTTTGCTCTCACGGTTTCCAAGATACAGCAAGTTGTCAAAATTGCATAGTCAAAATTGCATTAACTGATGGAACACCCTTTAATTTAAATTTTTGGAAATTTTAGTGTTAATTTTTGTAGTCTGTATAAAAATACACTAACCTTACAAATTTCAAGTGTATATACATATAATTGTATGTATATTACATGGGATTTTAAAATTTTTCGTTGCTCGTTTTGGAACACCCTTTAATTTCCAATTCTCATGTATTTGTTGTTGTAGCGGCCAAAGGTCTACACACTGTGTCCAAATTTCAGGTCTGTAGCTCTTACGGTTCTCGAGAAAATACTAATATAGTTTTAGACATCGTTAATTTACATAACACAAAAAGTTAAAGTTTTCCAACCCTGGAAACGTCTTTTTAATTTTTTTTATATTCTTTTAATTTAAAATACCAATTTGAGTCGTACTGAAGAGTAAAATAAGTTTATTTATTAAAAAAAATAAAAATTTGTTTTCGGTAGTTACTTTTATATGGCAAAATAAAGTTTAAGTTTTCCAGCTCTGCAATCGTCTGCTCGATTTTGCTGAATTTCAATACCAATCTATTTTGGAAAATTTCTGACACACCAGTCCAAGAACGAAGTCTCTAGCTTCTCTGGGAGCTTCGAAAAACCGATTTCACGTACAGACAGACGGACAGACGGACAGACGGACATCGCTTATTCGTCTTCCCTATGCATAAGGATCCAGAATATATATATATTATGGGTCGCTTATTGATATTATAGAAATTACAAACGGAATGACAAACCTATATATACCCTTTTACCATTTTTGTTGGTAAAGGATATAAAAATAGTTGACAATAAATTTTTATTTTTTAAACTTCTTTTTGATTTTTATTTTATATTTTGATGACGTTAATGTTGATGAAGATCATCATCTTTTGGTGATTGGTGATGAGTTTTCAAGCCGCAATTTGTCATAGGGCTGTCACACACGAGACTAATTATTATGCCGTACAATTTTTGTTTTTTTTAAGAACACACGAGACTAATTCATCCGACATAAAAATGTATACGCATACATAGATAGCTTTGTATGTGTTAGTGTTTTTTGTATGCATTTGATATTTGCTGTTTTTTTTAAGTTATGTGTGAATTGGTTTTGTGCTGGTGATGCGGGGTTGTAGCTGGTTGAAAAATTATGCCAAACACGAAACCCCTCTCTTTGCCTCTCTCACCAACAAACTGGCATGTTATGCCAGCACAATTGTTCTCGTGTGTGAAAGGCCATACACATCAACAAAATCATCGCTGAGTTCCACTTGAGTTTAATACACATACATACGTATTTATGTATGTATGTAAATATGTATATACTAAGTACAAACCCTATAGGAACTCAAACCCATTTGTAAGTAACTTCAAACTGGGTTTTTAATAACCACAACTGGTTGATTAAGTGACTTTTTTCCTTGTCGCCGACTCACTCTGCCTGGCTCACGATGTCGACAAGAAATTTTCGTTCGCTTATTTATATTGAAAACAAAAACAAAATAAGAAAATTTGTTTTTGTTTTCAATATAAATAAGCGAACGAAAATTTCTTGTCGACATCGTGAGCCAGGCAGACTATTTTAACATAGGCATGTCATAGGCGGTAGTCAATTGGTCATCTCTGCATGACATTTAAATTGACTACTAACTACTTATTTTTCAACCAATTTGTAGTTACAATAATATTATAGCAAAAAAAAAGATATGTATGTATATTTATATTATATGTAAATATATAAATACATATATGTATGTCTATATTAATATTTATTATTATTATATTCACTAAAAATAAAAAATTCGTACATATGTACATATACATATATGTACATAAATATTAGGGATGTAACGAATACCAGTTTAGCGAATGCGAATGCGAAAGCGAATAATACATTTTAATTTTTGCGAAAGCGAATGCGAATGCGAGTGCGAAAGCGAATGCAAATATTACAATATCAAATATCACATGCAAATAAATTTATATACGAGTAAGTATAGATAATATTTAATTAAAAATAAGTTTACACAATGTTAGGCAATCCACCCATTTGTACTTTAGTCCTAAATCCTTGAATAATTTTGTACTGTAAACCAAATGATAACAAAACAAAATTTGTTTTTTTACGAAAATTTTACAATTTTATAAAAATATTTTGTTTTATACTAAATTCAATAAAATTACAAAATCTGTTTTCCTGCACAAGCTACAAATATTTTCATAAAATGTACAAAATTTTCGTTTATTGTACAAAAATTAAATTACGAAAAAATGTTTCGTATTTTTAAGCATTGAATATTTTGAGTGCAGCAATAAGACTTGCTGAGTGTAAATTAGGACCTTAGCCCTAAATCCTGGGACTCTGTTCAACATTTCATGTGAAATGCTGTCAAATACATATGAAGAAAACTTGGAATGATTTTTTCCTGAAAAAAATCTTGGAGAAGTAGTACCTCTGTTCATTTTGGGAAAAACATATGAAATATATCTTCAACATTTTAAGTTTTCATGAGAAATAATATGAGTGGCACTTGTTTTGCGTGGAATTTACAACAATCAAGGACTCGTTAATATTGTTTGGATTTGAAATAATGAATAGTGTTCAAAAGTTTGAACAGACTACATAGTCTTAAGCAGAAAATATTTTCGGGCAAATCAAACACTGTCTTTTCTTTTTCAAAACTGAAAAATATTTCCAAACACCGCTGGATTTGGGTTTCATTTTGATACTTATGAGAACTTATTGATAGGAAAGTTTTCCGGTAAAATATTAAGGCTTTACATGTAAGTATATGTATCTTTTTCATGCTGGCTTAAAATAATTTTCGTTTTTAAATTTAAAATCGTAAACTATTTTCGTAAAAGAAGTAAATTTTTTTTGTTTTTAGTATTCGCTTGAAATATTCGCATACATTTTAGCGAATGCATAAGCGAATGCAAATAGGAAAAGTAAGCGAATTATTTGCGAATGCGAAAGCGAATGCGAACATTCGTTACATCCCTAAATAAATATTGAAATTATTTAATTTTTTTTTCAACACAAACATTTGGCATTTGATTTCATGGCATGCTTCATTTGATTTTTAACCCCCGACCAAAAAAAGGGTGTTATTAGATTGTAGTGTGTGTCGGTGTATCTGTGTGTCTGTCCGTGTCCACGTACAGCCCAAACGGCTGAACCGATTTTGATTTAGTTTTCTCTGTTTGAAAGGTGTGACTTGATCGAGATGGTTCTTAACCATGTTTGAAGAAAATCGGTCCAGCCGCTTAGAAGATGTCACATCTTTTCTAGATATATCGGGGGTTTTTTAAAATTTTTAATTTTTATTATTTTATTTTCTTTTCTTTTCATTTACTTATTTTGCTTTTATTTATTTCTTACGTGTGCTTCTATTCAATATGTTTGGTTGATATCTGCATGAGATTTAAACCAATTTGTAGTCACTTGCAAAATAATTAATTTATAAGTTAGTGTTTTTTCTCAACTGATTATTTTATTTACTACAGGGAAGTCATCATGACATATGCATACATTTGTATGTATGTATGTACGCAAATTGTTGGCTAAGGGAAAAATTATTTGCGTTTACACAGAGTGAGCAACTACTTCCTTTTTACCGACGCACAGTGGGCGAAAAGGCTAATCTAGCGGCGTTTATTAATAGCGCTTAGAGATTTTTTTTATTGTGTATTATTTTTTTTTTAGTTGAAAATATATTAAGCTACAATGTTAAATTAAACATTTTTTTATATATTTTTTTGTGAAAGTTACTTTTCTTTATATAGTAGATATTGTTTATTTAATATTAGAAATAGTGGCGCATATTCATAATAAAAATAAAACATACGATACATAGCTTAAAAATTTAAAATTAGTATTTCCGACATTTTTCCTAGTGGAAGTGGTGATACTTTAATTATATCGGCTGAATGTATTAAGATATTCCCCCTCAAGTTTTTGGCGTATTTCTTTATTATGACGTTTTTGTAATAGATTAAAGAACACGGCAACATTTTTTCTTTAATCTAGGACGAAACTGTCGTAGTCGAAGTCCAAATGCGCCAACCATGATAAGGCCCATTATGTATGGAACACGGCATATAAAAAAAACCAAGAATACTGTGTGATAAAAAGTTCTGCGGTCTGTAAATAAGATTCAATATCGATTTGTTGCCCACAAGCAATCGAGTGTAAAATTACACTGAATCTGTAAATTAGCTCCTCATTCTAATGACCTAATTTTAGTTCTCCGGATTAACTAATAAAACTTTTCCGTCGAACTACTCCGTGTGGTTTTTTTCTTTTTTTTTAATTTGTGAATGCTTCTGTTTTGTGTTTCGACACTGAAGGTCATCAATTAATTAATTGAGATTGTTTTTTTTTTTTTTTGTTTAGGTTTCTGTAATCGTTTTTGTTTAGGATGTAGTAGCTGATTAGACTTCTCCCCCCCGGTCACGGTACTAGGGCTGCCAGTATGCCTTCAGGGCGACGTTCGACAGCGCCTCGTTTGCGTTAACAGGGGTCACCAAGTCCAGTCTGGACAATGTTTGAGAATTGGCTATGTGTACAAACATACGTTTTATTTGTATTCGTTCCACTTTCTCATCAGAAAAAAACAGAAAAACTTTAAATAAATAAAAAATTGTATACTTAGTACCCTTTCATACAATGAAACATTTGTCGGGAAACTTTTCGAGTTTGTGGATGAAAGGAGAAAGACGAATGGAAAAGGGGGCACTTTGTTTTATGTACATACATGCAGGTCTTGTCGAGTATATTATTCTTATCTCATTTGCATGCGAAGTATAAAAGAAAATATATTAAGCTGCAAAACGAAAATGTTCAGTGTGTGTACACGAATGCAGTTTCCAAAGAGAATTTACAAATGTTTCGCAGCAAATACATATTTCATAGACTCCTCCTAAGCCAATTCTAAATTAATTTTCCGATTGCCGGGAATTTAGTAGAGATCGACCGAAGGCGTTTTATTTGGCCGAAGCCGAAGCCGAACTTCGGCCAAAATCCTAAACTTCGGCCAAAACCGAAGCTGAAGCCGAATGTTTTAAATTTTAAAAATGATACTTGTTTTATATGAATTAAGAAAAAAGTTTGCTTTTTTGAGATCACTGAAATAGCTGTAATATCTATTGGATACATAACAAGAAAAATAAAACTATTTTGCAATTTCTAGATTGCTTTTTCATATGATCACTCACAAGAACGTCCAAGTAAAAGAAAATAGAAAGCAACAGGGTTGTATTTCAAAGCAACCCTTTCAAAATTTTAAACACAATAGAAACTGTCGGCGAGCAACGACCAAAAATAATGTTATTTTTCAAGCTTGGAATGAAAAATATTCGGCTTCGGCTAATCGGCCGATTTTTTCATTGGCCGAATGTTGGCCGATTACCAATTTTTGGCCGAAGGCCGAAGCCGAAGCCGATTAATCGGTCGAACTCTAGAATTTAGCCAAAAAAAATTTAAATTCCTGTTTTCAAAGGTTATTGTATACTATTGGCCTGCACAAGACCATTTATAAGACCTTTCAAGACATGCGACATTTTTCAAACGCTTTACTACAGCGAAATATTCTAAAATAAATGCTAAACAACACTGTTGGCAATATTTTTTTTGATTTATTTGTCTTGCCAACAGTGTTTTTTAGCGTTTGTTTTAGAATATTTCGCTGTAGTAAAGCGTTTAAAAAATGTCGCATGTCTTGAAAGGTCTTATAAATAGTCTTGTGCAGGACTTTATTGTATACCGGCACCTGATAAAGTTTTAAATTCAAGATTTATGCTTCCAGACTAGTAATTGGAGGGTAACGGCAGGTTCACTTCCTGCTGGAGATGATTCTTGGTATTTCTGCATGAAAGCATGGAAATTATACTTTACTACACCCAATAAACAGTTCGTGAACTTTTTTATACTATAAAAAAAATTTCATAAGCTTGTTGTCGTTGTTGTTGTTGTTGTTACGTTACATGGTGTATGCTTAAAGGTGTTTTAATATTTAAAGTGGCACAGGTTTATTTCCACTTTAAAATACAAGGAACCTGCCTCAATTTGTTCGTTCGTTTTTACTTCTTTTTTTTTTTTGACATAAAATAAAACTAAGCAAAGTATGCAATAAAAAATTTATGTTTTCCAATGTAATTGAAATGCATCGTAGGCCATACAGCCATGGAATATTTAATTTAAATAACTTCCTTAACGAAAGCCAATATGTATCTTTGCTAGAAAAGGAAAACTATTGATTGATTGCATACATTTTTATAGACACGTCTTTAGTGTTCTATAGAATTCAAATTCTATGATTTAAACTGTAGAAAGAATTGAGGTTTGGTTGATTTAATTTTATAATGCCACCCCAGCAACAAAAACACAGTTCGGCATAGAATAATGATTATAATAATACATAATAATAATAATAAAAAAAACCTGTAACTTTTTGTCTTTATTTGCAGTTTTAAAAAAAAAAATTTCACAATGATGTCATTTATTTTGTTTCTGTATTTTCATTTCATTCAATGACAAGCAGAGATATTTCCACACTGTAACTTTATACTTTTACTATTGATTGAGTGAAAAAAAAAAAAAAAATATTAGAAAATATTCTATACACGTACGTACATATATGTATTTGTTATTTTAAATTAATTTTAGATATGCTGCATGCATATACCCTACAAACATTTGGAAGATACGAGTATATTGCCCAGAAGATATAAATACAATAGGTATCTTATTTTTATCATTTAGAAGAAAATCATCAAAGCAATACTTTTTTGATATTAAAATATTTTCATTTTAGTGAAACATTTTGAATGAACAGTTCAAAATGTATTGACTATCTCTATTCTTTCCTTTAACAAAGTATTTTGTGTTATTAAAATGTTGCTTTTTGTTCACCCTGGTGTTTTATCACATGCGCAATAAATTTATAATATCAATATGTTTTTAACTAGAAGATAAATAAAACTTTAAAAAAAAAAATTAAACCGACTTCAAAAATAAGCACTAAAAAGCTACAAATAATATACATAGATATCGTTAAATAAAAGATTTTTATATACATATGTTACCTACAGTGCCGTTTGAAGTTGGTGCCAGCAACATTGGTAACTAAGCACATACATACATATGTACATAAAAATTACTTGAATTTTTTTTATCGGGCATGTTCCTATGTGTTTAGTACCAGTATTACTGGCACCAACTTCAAACGGCACTGTAGGTAACATATATAAAATCTTTTATTTAACTAGATCTATATTATTTGTAGCTTTTTAGTGCTTATTTTTGAAGTCGGTTTAATTTTTTTTTAAAAAGTTTTATTTTTACCTTTTTAGTGCATACTTTTGAGCTCTGGTCAATTCAAAAAAGTTTTATTTGTAAGTATCTTCTTAGAGCAGAGTTATGGTCCAGTTTCGTAAAAATCGATTAAGTAAAAACACCTGAAATATAGTATTAAATTTTATTGGGCGTGGCTACGCCCCTTTTTTTAAAACAAGATTGTGTATTTTTAAGAGTTTAAGGTGTGTGCCAAGTTTCATAAATATTGGTTAAATACAAGCACATGAAATATTATACTAAAATTTAATAGGCGTGCCCCGCCCACTTTTTTTAACGCAATTTTGTGCCTTTATTAAAGCTTAGGGTGTGTGCCAAGTTTCGTAAGAATCGGTGAAATAGAGCCCTGTGAAATATAATATAAAATTTTAATGGGCGTAACCCCGCCCATTTTTTTAAAGAAAACTTTGTCCATTTTAAGGTTCAAGGTGTGTGCTAAGTTTTGTAAAAATCAGTTAAGTAGAACCACGTGTAATGTTATAATACATTTTAATGGGCGTAGCCCCGCCCATTTTTTCAACTTGAAAATTTTGTAATTACAAGAACCAAAGAATTTTGCTAGGTTTCGCAGCAATCAAATGAGTAGAAGATCACAAAATCAAATATTAAAAATTGTGGGCGTTACCCCGCACACTTTTTTCAAATGGGTCCAATGGGAAGCTATACCCTCTCAGACAACAAAAAAATTTTTACAATCGATCCAAAATGCACCGAGTTATCAACCTACACACCTAAAAAAAAAAAAAACAATGGAGACGAATTGTCTTTTGAAGTCGGTTAAAAAAATATTTAATTTGAAATAAAAATAATCAGAAAATTTTCAAAACCTTTGAAATTGAAATAAAAACAATCGGAAAATTTTCAAAACATTAGCTCAGGAAATTCCTTTTAATAATAAAAATATGATGATGACTCCTGCGAGGATAAATTTAGTTGACCTTAAAAAAATTGCGTTAAATTTAAATTAATGGTAGTTTTATGTACATATAAACATATACATACATACATACATATATACATACATATATATTTTTCTTCTTCAGATAATTTAGCAAAATTGTAAAATTGTATTTTGGGAGATAATCTATCGTTATAAATAATTTATCATCCTAAAGATAAGCTGGCAATATCATAAATAGTTCAGTTAGATGATTATCTAGCAATATCATTGTTTTATCTTCTAGAAGTATTGCATTCGTATTTCTTGGAAGTATCGCCCTGGCCGCACAACCTCTCCCGAAGGGGGAAACTTCCGCAATACGAATATGATTGTTGCCGCAATAATATTTTTCTTCCAATCATTTTCGTATTACTTTGCTTGTAGGGTATGTACATAAGTATGTATGTATGTATGTATATATTATTGCCTTAATATAGAAAAGCTCTAACTCATTTTTTTAATCGGCATTTTTTTATATTTCGATAAATTATAATGCTCTGCTATCGAAAAATGCAAAAATCTCGATTCCAAAAAATAAATAATTAGTTAGGGCCTTTCTATTATTAAGGTAACGATATGTATATCTATGTATGTATGCATAATTTTTTTTCATCTGAAAGCAAATTCTATTATTAGATTTGATTTAAAGCTTAAATATGTATATCGTCACCTAATATCCAAATGGACGTAACAACCAAAAAATTCAAAATAGACTTTTTGATTGATTATGATGTGATTAACCAAAATAAATATTTTCTTAAAATTGTACTCATATATGTTCAAAAATACCGATTTTATTCATTATTCAACTTGGCACCTAACATACATATATGTAAATAGTCTTAAATTTATGAAGTTTTTTGCTTCTGCTGTAAAATAGTAAAAAGTGTACTTACGGCCTTTTAGATTTTAGGTGACGATATGTAATTTATGCAATTAAAAATTATTCTGTGGACCGAAACTTTATGTAATTTTAACAAACAACTAACTAATTCATTTAAATAACACAAGAGTTTTGTAATAAAATAAAATTAATATGTTTCAAAGCTCGCACTTTTTTAATTATGAAAGAGTGCGGCGAAAGACCGGCATTACAGTTCAGGGATTTGTTGGAAACATTTTTCAATTTTACACCTATAAAATGCAGAAATTTCAAGCGTTAATAAACTCGTTATATTGGAACAAAGAATTTATTTTTATTTTTGTGTGTGATATGATGTATAGAAATTTGTATAAATTTTTTTTCTTTTCAAATAAAGTTGAACACAACAGATAACGAATTTATTAGCAAAAAAAGAAATCAAATAAAAAATGTAAAAGCATTGGCTTGTACAAGAAATACCTAGATCGTAAATAAATTGATAAATAATTTTACGCACTATGGGCCTGTTCGATAATTCTGCTATACTTTTGTTAATCAGCTGTTTATGATTTTGCCATGCGGTGATTTGTGCATTTGCATTTGCGAATTCAAAATGGAAAAATTTATTTAATTTTAATTATTATTGTTCGAACTTTATTTGTTTCTATATTTATAATTCGATCAGGCTAAAGTTGGTATCGCTTTGTAAGCCATATTACATGTGATAATTATTAATGAGCAACTAACACCAAAGTTAATAGTAAATATTCTGACAAACACGTAGTAGAACGGAACAACTAGGCCACTTTTGTGTTTGGTACACTGTGTGTGGTATCAGTTGATGTAGATTTTTGCTTTATATAATCAGCCATTATTGCAAATGTGAATTGTTTTGATTCATGGTATTCAATTTTGCTAAAAGCTTTTTTGTAATGACAGCTCAATTTTACCATCTCCAAATTTACAACAGTCTTGCCATTGTCGTTTGTTCTTTACTAATTATGCACATGTTAGTTAATTTGCTTATTTTTGTTCTACTTAAAACACACTTTTTTGGTTTGCTACTATTAATTATATTTATTTAAAAAAAGCTTAAGCGACATTATTTCCGAAATTCTTTTTTTGAGGAAAATCGATTACTTGCTAACGTAAATAATCGATTATCGCCAAAAAAAAATCTGTTCGAAAATGTCGCTTAAGCTATTTTTGGCGGTTATGGCACGATATGTCCTTTCTTCATCTATGTATGTATGTATATAACACACAAGTATATAATTATTAATTGGTTAAAAAAAGTTCACGACTGTTTTAAAATTCAATAGAAAATAATATCGAGCCTTATTTTCTATTTTATCGTAAGCGACAAAAATTAAATTTTGCAGGAGAAGGTTGTTTTAAAATATTAAAATTTGTTTTTGTACGTAAATTGTCGCTTACGATAAAATTGTATCAACAATTTTGCCATTTTGAAAATTCTAAACTAATTGTAGGCCCATAAAATTTTAATTTCAATAAAAAAGTCTATTTTCGATAACATGTCGCTTACGATAAAATCGAAAAAAGGGCTCGATATAGACTAAAATAAATAATAACAAAAATTAAAAATTTTAAAAACCCCTGATATATCCAGAAAAGATGTGATATCTTCTAAACGGCTGGACCGATTTTCTTCAAACATGGTTAAGAACCATCTCGATCAAGTCACCTTTCAAACAGAGAAAACTAAATCAAAATCGGTTCAGCCGTTTGGGCTGTACGTGGACACGGACAAACACACACTACAAACTTATAACACCCTTTTTTGTGTCGGGGGTTAAAAATAAATATTGATTAGATAATTTTTGGGGGGAAAATATAAAAAGAGCTTAAAATAAAGTGTCCCAATTATATACAAATATACATACATATATAAAAAAGTTCATTGTTGAAGCGCCCCCTTGCCATTAAATATTTTCTCCTCAACACAAGAGATTTCACTTTTAACAAAAACTAAAATTTTCAATGACATAAAAGCGAAAATACTTGTATTGAGAAAAACACAACAACAACAACAACAACAACAACAACAACAACAACAACAACAAAATAATAAAAATGTTATAATTTTTAAATACGTTTATTTTTAAATTAAATGTATCATCTGTACAAGTATCTGTCTGCGGTGCAAAACAAAATGCACTTATTTTCAAGTCAATCAAATTCATGTCGTTGTTGCATTGCTTGCGGCTGCTGTAGTCAGCGTTACCATTTGTCAAGTTTTCCCTTTTTTTGGAAGTTTTTTGAGATGCCAACAAGTTTTTTGAAAATATACAGTTTTTTCAAGTTTTTTTTATAAATATGTCCATAATTGAACTTTTGCAGTATATTGAATGAAAATATTAAGTGGTGTTTGTATGCAATAAGACGATCTTATATTTTCTCACTCCCTTATTACTGCAACAGTGTCTAAAGGGTCAGTTAGCCTAACCATTTTCATCACTTTTCACATAACAATATCGATGTTTTGGAAAAAAAGTTTTTTTTTCAGATTTAGCAAGTTTTTTAAAAAATATATATGGTAACGCTGGCTGTAGTACACATTTTTTTTTGCTCTCTCTGTCTTTTTGAATTTTTTTTATTTTATGTGGCATATAGGGATGCCAATCGGGATCGATTTTTGGAAATCCCGGGATTCGGGATTTATAAATCCCGATCCCGAAAATCCCGGGTTTTTCGGGATCGCGGGATTTTCGGGATCCCGGGATTTTTCGGGATTCCGGGATTTTCGAGATTTCGGGATCTAAAATTTTTTGGTAAAATAAATAATTTTGTTTAATAAATATTACTTTAATAACAAATTTTATGCATTTTAAAAGTTTTTATGTTGATAATATATCATTAAACATTTGTCTTTAAAGTTAACAATATTTTAATACTAGTATGAAATAAAAATCTAAAGAATTTAATCATCTATTTTTAAGTTGATGTTAGAGAATTTATACTGAAAACAATAACTAAATATGAAAATGATTTTGCTTTCAATATAAATGTTTTTCTATAATCTAAATCAAACGAATGTACATATCTGTGGACTTTTAGCACTATCGCTTAAGTTGATTTACGAAAATTTTAGATGGACTTTCATACAAATAAGCTGCAAAAACATTATTGTTTTTTTAAATATATCTATTAACGTTTTTTTAATTGCGATTGATCAACAAGTAGCCATTACGGTTGTTACATATACCAGGCATTGCCTATTTTTTAATCGATTTCGTCACTACTATGACAACGATAATACGGCTGAACATGTCGAAAAATTAAAAGAAATGTATACACAATTCTAATCAAATTCTATAAATTACGTCATATGATCACATTTTTGTAGGCACATACATACATTAACCGCCGTATTCATAAAAAAATTTAGGTTTATTACGGGTTTGTTTGACAAATTTCCCAAAGAAATACGTCAAATAAGCGCTTAATAAGCCTAAAATATTTTTTATGAATATGCCACTTAAAGTTTGCCTGAGCACTTGAACAGTATTTTTGTTCTACTGAAAAATTTTAAATTCATACATAAGTTTTTTTCTGCAAGTTCAACAGATACATTTGTAGTCCTAAGTTCGCTAAGAGTATGGTTTATTAGTGTACTGTCCTTCTACTCTGCAACTCGAATAAAACTATAATTGAGTCGAACTCATTCAGTCGGTCGTTTTTGACACAAGCCTTTGATCAAACCCATTTAATTTAAATAGGTCATAGGTTTGTGTCAAAAACGACCTAAACGGTCTAACAAAAATAATTTTGAACTGCAATGTAAAAAAACATACATTCACACTAGAGAAATTTTTTAGACAAAATAGTACGCATTATTCTGTAAATATTTCTCGCTTTTACGTCAACCCGACTTTTTGTTTTCTACTTCAATTGTAAGGAACTGTCAATAGTACTCAATTGTTACCGAAAAGTGGGTAAGGGTTGAGGAGTCGATATACAGAGTTATACACTGCAATTATGAATAAATTTCCGCAAGAAATGTCTCCCTTTTCCATAATTTTTTTTTGTTTTCCCTATTATTTGTACTGTTTAAAATTATTCCCCGGGAAAAATTTCTCATGGAATTTTATTCATAATTGGCCTTATAATATAGAATAAGACGCAATAAATTTGTCAAACTTATTGAATTTTCCAAATGTTATTTTCCTTCCAAAGCTCATATGCTTCTTTTCGTTTTCAAAATAATTCTTAGTTGTATATTGTATCACCTTTGATGAAAATAACCGTAAGAAAGTAGTTAATTTATTTTGCACTTATTGTTAATTTATAAGAAATATGCCACGAATAGTCATTAAATTGTTAAAACTGCACGTATAAAATTTTATGAGACTTTTAAATATTATAAAAAATAACATAAAATCAACGAAAATTTTAATCTATTAAGTTTTTTATATAATAAAACTTTTTAAAAAAAATTAAACCGACTTCAAAAATAAGCACTAAAAAGCAACAAATAATATAGATCTAGTTAAATAAAAGATTTTTATATATGTTACCTACAGTGCCGTTTGAAGTTGGTGCCAGCAACATTGGTAACTAAGCAGATACATATGTACATAAAAATTACTTGCAGTTTTTTTACCGGGCATGTTCCTATGTGCTTAGTACCAGTATTACTGGCACCAACTTCAAACGGCACTGTAGGTAACATATATAAAAATCTTTTATTTAAATAGATCTATATTATTTGTTGCTTTTTAGTGCTTATTTTTGAAGTCGGTTTAATTTTTTTTTAAAAGTTTTATTTTTACCTTTTTAGTGAATTTTTTTAAACTCTGGTCAATTCAAAAAAAATTTATTTGTAAGTATCTTTCTTTATTTGGAAATATGGTCCAGTTTCGTAAATATCGATGAAGTAAAAGCACGTGAAATTAAGTGTTAAATTTTATGGGGCGTGGCTACGCCCCTTTTTTAAAACAAGATTGTGTATTTTTAAGAGTTCAAGGTGTGTGCTAAGTTTCGTAAAAATCGGTTAAGTAGAACCACGTGTAATGTTATAATACATTTTAATGGGCGTAGCCCCACCCACTTTTTCAACTTAAAAATTTTGTAATTACAAAAACCAAAGATGTTTGCTAGGTTTCCCAGCAATCAAATGAGTAGAAGATTACAAAATCAAATTTAAAAAATTGTAGGCGTGACCCCGCCCACTTTTTTAACGCAATTTTTTGGCTTTATTAAAGCTTAGGGTGTGTGCCAAGTTTCGTCAATATTGGTTAAATACAAGCACATGAAATATTATACTAAAGTTTAATAGGCGTGCCCCGCCCACTTTTTTAACGCAATTTTGTGCCTTGATTAAAGCTTAGGGTGTGTGCCAAGTTTCGTAAAAATCGGTGAAATAGAACCCTGTGAAATATAATATAAAATTTTAATGGGCGTAACCCCGCCCATTTTTTTTAAAGAAAATTTTGTCTATTTTAGAGTTCAAGGTGTGTGCTAAGTTTTGTAAAAATCGGTTAAGTAGAACCACGTGTAATGTTATAATACATTTGAATGGGCGTAGCCCCGCCCATTTTTTCAACTCAAGAATTTTCTAATTACAAGAACCAAAGATGTTTGCTAGGTTTCGCAGCAATCAAATAAGTAGAAGATCAATAAATCAAATTTAAAAAATTGTGGGCGTGACCCCGCCCACTTTTTTCAAATGGGACCAATGGGAAGCTATACCCTCTCAGACAACAAAAAAATTTTTACAATCGGTCTAAAATGCACCGAGTTATGGACCTACACACCTAAAAAAAAAAAAAAAAAAAAAATAGTGACGAATTGTTAACCTCCTTCTTTTTTTGAAGTCGGTTAAAAATTGCTAAGAAATCCCGAAAAAGAAATCCCGGGATTGAATCTTACAAATCCCGGGACTCGGGATTTGCCAAATCCCGAAAATATATACACGTTTTCTATATGAAGCCATATTGATATGTCAAATTTAAATTTATAGTGTATGAAGTTTGTACTAATTTCTGTTTCCCTTTTCTCTCTAAGCCGTTCAGCAATGAAAAATTTATTTTTACAAAAGAGTTTAATGCGATTTATATATAGGTTCTTAGTTGGGTAGCGTTGCCTTTTCCTTAAATTAATTTTTCTCAAATCATTGGCAACACCGGCCATTGCACATTGTACACTAGAGCCCCGTTTTGCGTGCATAATCAGCCCATATATGAATTTTCCCGAGGAGTTTTCATTTGTTCCCGGGAAATAATCCTGCTATTCTTGTTAGCCGGGGAATAAGTAAATACGGCAGAGAGTAAAATCTATATCAGCTGTTTAATGTTTACATTTTATTCTGCACTAACGCAAGAGTTCAGCAATAGAAATATTTTACATACATATTTTAAATTAGAGTTGTACTAGTCTCAACTAATATAAATTTATTAAATATTTAGTCCAGATTTTTTATGATTTATTTAATATTTCGCATGACTTAGACCACTTTCATAATGGTTTTTCATTGCCAATAAAATTGTGTGTTAATATAAATAATTGTTTTCGCTTAAATAAAACTTAAAGAAACAGTGTAACCATTTACAGGCATCCGCAATAACTTTGTGCTAAGAAACGGGAGCGAAAACTGAGTCAGGTGCAGTTACAAATTGATTTAATTACTAAGGACTGTATGTACAAAGGAAATTGTAAATTTTATAAAACTTCTTATCGGTCTTGATAATATTAGAAAGAAACATCACATCCATTTACCTATTATGTGAACTTAAAGAAGACGTGCAAAATTGAGTGTTTTAGTATTTTTTCTGAAGGCAGTTCATGTTTTTGAAGTGCAGGGGGTTTACTCTGTAATTCGAAACGAACGTACATGTTATAAGCATACAAATTCGAAAGCATTTTCATTCGTTTTCCATTTACAGAGTAGACCACCCGGGCTTGGATAAAAATCCTAAAACAGGACGGAAATATAACGTTTCGGTGCTTATTTAAACTTTTTGTTCTAAATAAATCCCAGTAAAAAAAGAAACACTCCAAAAATAAGTCATGAAAATGTAGAGTTTGCGATCTGGAATTAGTGCAAATTTCGATCCATTCTAATGATTTTTACAAGCAGCCATCAGTCAAACCGAAAACTTTTCGAACATGTCGAGAGTTGAAACTCTTCGTTTTGTATAGTTATTCGTTTGTGTTAACTTCAACTACGACACTTTGAAATTCAGTAGAAGAACTGTGAGCAACAGGTTGTGATTGGGCAGTCCAAAAAGAAAAAGCTCGAAGAAATAGCACAATTTTACGACTTTTGCTATTTCGATTGCAGTTTTTTAAACACTGATTTAGAATACCTACTTTTTCCCAGGGAAATTTTAAATCATAATAGGAGGAATGGGAGAAGAGAAAAACCTAACCTAGATGAGTTTGACACAATATCCGCCTACATTTCGGGACTGTTTCTTTTGGGTTATATTAGAGAGTATTGGGATATTTTCGGTGCATTAAACTAGGCACTCGAGTTTAGAAAATCACCAGACGATGACGTGAAGTGGGTGTCCATTAAGATGGCCACCTCAAATCAGCCCAGCCATATTTGACTAAATCTATGCGGCGGTTATAAAAATGTTCATCCCTCAGCCTTAACAATTAAATTTTTAATACACATTTGGTCTTGTTCGATGATTAAAACATCAATCCACTTTCCCTCTAGAAACGTCTGCCGAAGAGCTTCTTGGACATTAATTCAAGTTGAAGTTTAATAACCAGTTATCATTTTAAATACTAATATATGTATGTAAGAGTATATTACCCCAATAACTTTTCACATCAATGATCGTGGACTACATACCCAGTTGGCCACGGCTTTAAGACATCTTTGACGACGGGTAGAAGACATATTGAAGACAGCTCCATACAAATCGTCGACGAAATTTTCATACAAATACTGCTTTATTGAAAACAAAACTTATGACAATGTCGCTCATGTTGTCCTCAACAAAGTCTTATTGAAGACAAAACGTATGACATTGTCGGTCAGATAGTCGTCAACACGGATTTATTGAAAACAAAACAAGGGACATTGTCGATCAGATTGTCCTCAATAAAGTTTTATTGAAGACAAAATGTGTGACATTGACGCTCAGATAGTCATGAACGATGATTTCCTTTAAATTGTCGATTAGAAAACCTAGTCGACAGGCGACATGTCGTACATAAATCGTCTAAGACAATGTCGTCTGCGACGATTTGGCCAACTGGGTACTTATAATATTTATTTGCTGCAACTTTAATTTTGAATATGGTCATATGCCATAACGAGGTTATCGCCAAAATGAACTTTGTAATTAGCCTCAGCGAAAACAAAGCCAGTTAAATTTTCATCGGCTTTTTTATTTATATTATCAGTTTTATTACTTATTTTTTTTTTCCTCTTAATTATGAACTTTTTATAAATTATTTTGCAAAAAAAAAAGATGAGATATTTTACACTAAGCAGCACATAAGGCGATTACGTCTAGTTTAATCACTCGTCTTGGGCTTATTTATTTATTTCTTTTTAGATGTAAATATTTGCTGGTAGTATTCCTTTTTTCAAAAGCAAGTAAAAGTGATATAATGAAAGTTTGTTTGCAAAACTTTTTCTTTGTTGCAAATCTAAAGGAAAACATTTGACTTAAATAGCAAATATGTATTTATTTATGGAAACGAAAGCCAAATATATAAGCCAACTCATTTGTACTTAAATAAATAAACACACAAATAATTTATACTAAAAAAAAATAAGCAAAATCAGGCTAATAACTCACTTGAAAATTTATTGCAATTGGTATCAATTGCATTTTGTTTTTTTTTTTTGTTTTAAGTGGAGTTCGAAAAACAAAATACAGGGTGTTTTTTTAGAGGTATAGAACTTCGAATTGAAATAAAACACAAGAAAATCGTTTTAATGTCCATCAATTTGGCTTTATTGGAAGGATAATTTTATGCCATTAATGTTTAAATATGATTTCGGGCATGTGGCCGCCGCGGCTGGCTCGAATAAAGCCAATTCTACAGGTCCAATTTTCAACCACTTTTTCGAGCATATGGGGCCGTATGTTGGCAATAACGCCACGAATGTTGGCTTCCAAGTCCCCTAACGTTTCTGGTTTGTTGGCGTAGACGAGCGACTTCACATATCCCCAAAGAAAATAATCCAATGGTGTCAAATCACACGATCTTGGTGGCCAATTGACAGGTCCATTCCGCGAAATTATGCGCTCATCGAATGTTTCCTTCAATAAATCGATTGTGACGTGCGCTGTGTGGCATGTAGCGCCGTCTTGTTGGAACCACAACTCATCCACATTCAAAATCTTCAAAATCTTCCATAAAGTTGATGGACAAAGCTCCAATTGCTGTGCACGGTGGCGAATCGATTCATTCGGGTCCCCTTCAACACTTTGCTCTACAGCGGCAATTGTTTCTTCGGTGCGCACTGTTCGACGTCTCTGCGGATGCGTATTATCACATAGAGTAAACGTAGTGCGAAAACGATCCATGGTTAACCGAATTAATTGCTCTGATGGACGATTATGTCGACCATAAAATGGACGGAGCTTGCGGTAAACTTCGCGAACTGAACCATTATTTTCGAAATAAATTTGCACGATTTGCAAGCGTTGTTCTTTTGTCAACCTGTTCATGATGAAATGGCAAACCAAACTAAATATTAATCACTTGACAGCTGACAAAATGGCCGCCAGTTAAAAAAGTGATGCCAACTTAAAGTTCTATACCTCAATAAAAAACACCCATTACAAAGAAAAGACTTGCACTGAATGTAATGGAATACATAAGCAAGTGAGGAATAAGCAAAAGCTAATTACGAAAATTGTAGGCAATAAAAGAAACAATTGGATAAAACAGTTAAGGGGGAAAAAAAATGCTCACGATTTAAACGTTCAACGTTCAGAAATAAAGTTAAGTAGAAGAGTTTGATGGTTAAAACTTCAAATTAACTGAAAACAAATGCAACTGAAAATTAAAAAAAAAAAACAATAATGCGCTCTAATAATTTTCTCGTATTTTTTTTCTATCTCTCTCTCCCAATTGGCTTCAAAGAAACCCGGTAAAATTAATAATTGAAGTTATGTTATAAAAAAAACTGATTTTTTCTTCATTTAAACATGCATAATTAACTATTGTGTTTAGTTTTTAAATCCAAAACAATAAATTCTATTTTGTTGTAATTAAACTAATCATCATATAAATAAAATTATGTAAATGGAATAATAAAGAGAATGAATGAATGATCATTCGTAACGTAACGTTTAACAATTTTATAATATTTAATTAATTACAGTTATAAATTTTTGGCCTTCAGTTTAAAACTTTAGTTTTCAATGGAAAAATATAGAGATTAGCTCACGTTTTCAACAGCAGAAGAAACTTATTTCTTAGCGTTTCAATTATTCGAGTTAAAAGAAATGATACCCACTACCAATCGAATAAATTTTAAGTTTCAGTCGATTCTAAATATTATATTACAAGTACCCAGCCATGATACAATAATACAATTTGGCAGATCACATCACGAAACAAGCAAAACAGCTGGCGCTTCGCGGTTACCTGTATTATTGTATCATATACCCAGCTATAGCGACCACAATCTGTCAAAAAAAAAAAAAAAAACGTTTGATTTCATTTATTGCTGTTGCCAACTTAACATAAATAGTAATGCCAATAGAATACAAAATGTCCCACCATGTCTGATTACTTATAGCGTTTTCACACTGACCTGGTTTTGATAAAAGTTGGTTTTAACGTTAAAACCAACTGTTAAAACCTGGTTTTACCATACAAATTGTTTTTGTTAAAACCAACTTAAAACCATTTTAGAATTGGTTTTATGAAATGCAACCTTATTTTCGCTGTGCTAAATTCAGTGCTGCCAAGTTAAAACGATCGGAAGCAGCTGCTAATGTTTAGCCCGGTGAATAACAATAGATGTCACTTGAGAGATTTTCAACTTAAAAATGTATGCAGCAGCAACAAATACAACACTGTTCTGCACGAAAATTGGCCCTGAGACCGCTTCAACTGATTCTTATGTAAAATGACCTCCTGAAACGGAATATGACCTCCGTTTTGCCCCATCACCCATCATTTTCGGGGGATTACTCCTTCTCCCCACTTCTTTATTTATTAGATAATTTAAAAATTATAAATTTATTGAACAATAATTTTTATAAATTTTTCACAAATTCTTTTTTTTTTCAAAATATTTCGCATCCAAAGTCTTCATCTTTACCTTTATTTGATTGCTTGCTTTTCTCTTGTAGTCTAAAGTTGAAGTTTCTCTTACAACAGACCAGCAGTATACTGCCAACATGCTAGCATTCAAGTTTCTGGAAAATCTTTTCTCAAACTGAGCGATGTCTTGATGAAATCGTTACCCTTGTTCATCAGAATCTGCTTCTAAATTTGCAGGAAAAAGTTCAGAAATGCAGGAAATGCAAGAAGTGCACTCACACCTGAGATAATGTAATATTTGCCTCGGCCTGGGATGTCACACTCACATAAAGAGCAGAAGATTTTTGTGAATCTGGATTGTAAGACCATAAGTAGAGCAACAACTTTTAAGTCAGCATAAATTTTCCAATTATAATCACGATAACTTAAATACTTTATCAATGATTCGTTTGATGTTTTCGAATGTCTCTTTCATATCTACAGAATTTGCAACTGCACCGAAAGAATTTTGCTTCATAAGTCCAATGAAACAAATTCATTAAAATTTTTTCACAAATCTAATGATAATTTCACAAATGCAATGAAAATTTCATTGGAATTGCTTCCTTGGTATTCTGGTTTTGTAAGAATATTTTATTGGATTTATGACAACAATAGTTTGTAATTATTAAGAAACCCCTTTATATTTAAGTTATTTCATTCTTTCCATGAAATTATTTTATTGTTTCGATGAAGTTATAGCACTGCATTAATTACACTGTTAAATAAATTTGATGAAGTTTTCAATAAAATAATTTTGACGAAACTGGTTTCATTAATCCAACGAAGCGTTACGTTGGTTGAATTTTAATGAATTTTTCATTAGATTAATGTCGAAATTCATAGAATTTATGCTGAAAATGCTTTCAGTGTGGGACTGATGATAACTGATTTCCATTGACCAACAGTACAACTTTCCAATAGTCTCTACTTGTCAGAGTCACAAGGTACCTTCAGTTTTGTCATTAATTCATTTGAATCAGTACAGAACACTTACTTTCGTCCTCCGAAATAAATAATTTCAAGGTTGACTGTCTGGTCCTCTGAGAAGAGATTTTTAGTCCATTTTCTAGGAGATTTCACTGCTGAAATCGAGACCGAAGCAGTTGAGATTTACTCTTAAGACAATTTCAAATCCCTAAAGAGAGCATTCAATTCCGACTGAGTGACGAAATGAGGTTGTCGATGGGCTAAATCAACTTGAAAATAATCATAATCATAATCATAATCTTTGCACGTTTCATTTGATGGTCCAGGCTGGATCTCAGTCTTCGAAATCTGTTTCTGGTTCTACCTTATAGGTCTTTGGGGGGACTGGAATTGGCAAAGATTGTTTGTGAGGAACTGGTCGTAGAAATGAAGGAATATTTTAATGTTCAATAATATGCTTACTTCTTCCAGAGATCCCGTTAATAGAAGTCATACAATAGTAACAATCCGTGAGATGACACATGGGCACAGCATATGATAATCATTTACGGGTCCCTTTAAGTCATTCCGTCGAGCTACTGTAACAAGTAGTGCAGCAAATTTTTGGGAGCCCAATGCTTGTCTTGATCGCCAAAGTAGATTTTATAAGCAGTTTTAAGAAGCTGGGACGGCATAGTTCAATAGTAAAACAAATTTCTTGCTTAATTTCAATTCACAGTGAAAAAAATGACAACCGTTTTACTCAATTTCAGTGGACTGAAGCTAGATAAAAGTGGTATTGCAGAGCTATAGAAAAATTTTACACATTCTAAATTGAATTCAGGGCCATAAAATCATCGAAGTTAGTGCGGGCTGAACTCTCGAAAATGGTGGGTGACGGGGAAAAACGGAGATTATATTCGGATTTAGGAGGTCAATTTACATAAGAATCTGCTGAAACGGTGTCAGGGCTCCTTCCTTTTTAGGGTTCCGTACACCAAAGGTGAAATGGAACCCTATTGTTTTCGCTACGCTGTCCGTCTGTCCGTCACAGGGTATTTTCTCGAGAACCGTAAGAGCTACGGACCTGAAATTTGGACAGAGTGTGTAGACCCTTGGCCGCTACAACAACAAATACATGAGAGTTGGAAATTAAAGGGTGTGCCAAAACGAGCAACGAAAAATGTTAAAATCTTATGTACTATACATACAATTGTATGTATATGCACTTGAAATTTGTAAAGTTAGTGTATTTTTATACAGACTACAACAATTAACACTAAAATTTAAAAAATTTTAATTAAAGGGTGTACCATCAGTTAATGTAATTTCGACTATGTAATTTTGATAACTTGCTGTATCTTGGAAACCGTAAGAGCAAACTTCTTGAAATTTTCAAAACCGGTAAAACAAAAAAATCTCAAAATTATAAAATCGCCAAACCTAAAAAAATCGCCAAAATAAAAAAAAATCGCCAAAACGAAAAAAAGCACCAAATTAAAAATATTTCTCAATCGAAAATAAATCGCAAAAAACCGGAAAAATCGCCAAAATGAAAAAATCACCAAAATGAAAAAAAATCGCCAAATTAAAAAAATCGCCAAAATGAAAAAAATCGCCAAAATGAAAAAAATCGCCAAAATGAAAAAAATCGCCATAACGAGAAAAAAGCTAAAAATAATCAAAAAAAAAATTATTTCAGCTGAAAAAACGTAAAAAACACGGTATTAAAAAAATGCTCAAATCCCAACGTACGGAACCCTTCGTGCGCGAGTCAAAGTCGCACTTTACTGAATTTATTTCTTGTTTTTTCAGAACACCGTAATCGATAAATTATAATAGAAGTTTTTTTTGGAAGGAAAACAACGAAAATATTTTCATTGACCTACCAGAAGTGAAAATAGACTATATGAGTGACATATCCGCCAATAAAAGTTTTATTTTGTGATGTATTTATGCATTTTTTATATACACTTCTTCAATTTGTATTACTAATCAAATAAGTTTATAAAAAGCAGAAAAAAATGCAGCAGAGATTTATTTCATTTCGAGCAAAGTTATTAGCAGGGCTAATTTTTCTGGCTTTTTGCCAGAAAAAGCATTTTTTTGCATATTTTAGATTTTTTGTAGAAAAATGCTTATTTTGGATCACCTTGCATAAAAAAGCTTATTTTTCACTCTGGCAACGCGATTAATATATAACGACTCATATAGCTCAAACTGGTGTAAAAGAAATTCCGTAAAATATATTTCTTTCCTTTTCTTGCACATGTATGTCTGCATGTTATTAATTTTTTTCTTTTACTTTCTATAACTTCTACCACAAAATCGAACTGAAACTATAGCCACCGGAGGCTTATGATTGTTTGCTTGCAGATATTCGATCTATCAACGAGCTATCAACTTGGACATGACATGAACATGACGCCAGCAGATCAACTGTGAAAAATTCATCAACTTCTTTGTTGTGGTGAACACGGGCGATGTCCATGTTCAGGCATATCAAAGTATTTTGCGGTAGCGCAACAGAGATAGAATATTTACCAATTTTGTTCTGTTCCTTTTCTTTCTATTGTAAATGGTTGCGGACGGCGAATTTCATGGCGAACATCGTTGCTCAGTCATATGTTGGGGCATCCATGTCAGAGCATGGACGAAACATGGACATGAGCGGTCTCCATTCGCATTTAAATACGCTTCTGAACGCATATTTTCCATGTATTCGTTTGCTTTATGTGACAATAGATCATTTCTTTTTGAAAATTAAAAAAAACACATTATTGTTCATTGTAATAAATATCTCTTTGAATAAAAATACTTTGAAGTAACAAAATTGTTGATTTTATTCTTGCATATTTTGCATATTTGTGCATATAACAGTGCATATTTTGAATTTTTTTCGTGCTATTCCTGGCGCATATTTTTAATTTTTATTTGCATATTTTAATTAGCCCTAGTTATTAGACAGTCTGTGCGTTGGAACGTGAATTTAATAAACTTGCAGTGTGAATGCAAAATCAGCTGTTTATGGTTTTAACGTTAAAACCAGGTTTTAACTTTCGGTGTGAAAAGACTATAAAAGTAGTGTAATTCATACATTTTGTTTGTCGTCGTACCCAATAACAAACGAATTGATTTATTACATTCATGTGTATAAATTCAAATCAAGATTGCAATTAATATTGGGGATATTGACGATTGTGTTAATTTAATAAAATGAAATATCATAAATATGAATAAAAATTATTGTATTGATTGCAAAAAAAAAGTATATAAAGAAATAAATAAATCACAAATCAAACAAAGCAATTTATATCTGTTTGTATGTGCATATGTTCGGTACAAAAAATTTGCTCAACGCTAACATTGTGTGTATGTATGTATGTACAGATTTCCATACATACATACATACATACATATGTATGTATGTATATCTTCCAGGCACTCATGTCATAACTCTTATTCATTTTACTGTTGTCATTCACAGGTTGCAACTCACTCAATGTAACCACACGGCAACACCATCAAACCCACAGACAGACCACGACCAATCGACCACATAAAAGAAATTAACTTAAGCCATATAATTTATAAATTTGTTGCCTTTTTTATTGGCTCAATCTTATTCTTCTTCTACTTCTTATACTACTTCTTATTCACATATTTTCTTCAATAGCAGTAAATTATGGATTAAAATGCGTTTTAAGGTGTAAACGGTTGTGTTTATGTATTTCTGTTGATGCCATTATTGGAACGTGTATGCATAGTTTGAATGCAACAGGTAAAAGTATTGATAAAATGATAAATAATTTGATAAGGAGATTTAAGAGGAATTTTAATACAATCCAAGATTTTTTAAATTTTCATAGGGTCAAGTTTCCCTAACGAATAAAAAATTTCCATTATACCTCACTCACACACTCCTTCGTTTTATTTAATTTTAAATATAAGCAGCACTTAATGAAACACCCTTTAACTATATAGGTACATACATTGCTTTGTGAAAATAAGAATAATAATAATAAAAAAAAGTAATTGCCATTATGAAACGTAACACTAATGCTCGTAAATTAAAAACCCCATTAACAAAACATAATAAAGTTCATATTAAATTAAGTTTGTTTTCTATTAAGAGACAGCAAAAAATAAATAAATAAAAATATGTGGCAATTTAAAGGTTCGTTAACTTTTGATTGGTAAGAGAAATAATTCATAAATGTGTATTGAAATTTTAAATTCAATAAAATTGAAAATTAGCATGGGAACCGACTAAGCAAAATCTTGCCTGGGCAAATCAAAATAATAAAAATGTGCATAAAGTTTTACTTTTATTGAGAGCAGAAATTAGTTTAGTTACTTTTTTTTATGTTTTCAATTTAAAACTTAATAAAAAACCATTAATCAAAATTTAAATAAAAAAAAAACCAAATACACAAGTTAAAAGTTAGCTAACAAATTATTACGAAAACCATACTCAATGAATATTTTCTTATCCATATTACGTGGTCGGCTTACTTTTTCCCGCAATTTTTCCCCCAGGGAATTTAAATTCATAATAATAGGAATGGAAAAAGGGAACAAATTCTCGGGGAATTGTTATTCATAATTGGGCTGGTTATTTTATTGTTGAAAAGTTGAAGCCAAAGATATTTAGGGGACGAGGAAACAAAACAAATGTTGTTTGAAATGAATGGCATATTTTTCTTAATTTTAAATACATATGTATATACTCGTAGTTTTATATACTATACGGGCTTTAGCCTATATAATCGCGTATCTTACCTAACGTGCCCAGATGGTTTTTGGAAAAACCGGGAAATGATCGTTCAAAAAGCGGGATTTCGAAGAAAATGCCGCGAAAAAGCGGGATTTTAAAATAAATACGATTACCTTTTAGAAAGCGGGATGTGTAATATGCACATACACAGTTTCGTTTGTACTTGGGAAACACAGTTTTCTCACTCAAAAGAAATGCTTTTAAATAAACAAAAATATTTATAAACAAAAATATTTAGCTATATGAATAAATAGCAAATGTGGTTCGTTGGTAATCGCATCAATGAAGAGCAGCTGCACCGATTTCACTATTTTTTTAATGTGGCACCCCTGCCATATATTTTTTTTTATTTTGGAATATCTTTCAGCAAGAAACGTGAAATTTTGTGTACGAGTAAGTAGCGATTTTTATTATATGCATTGTCTTACAAAAAAGTTCGAATTAGACATGTAGGTGTGAAACCTTCCATAAAGAAAAATATTTACTTTGAGATATCTGGAAAAGTAATATATGTGACCCGGTCTATGAAAAGGTGGCTTATGACTAAAAAACAAAATTTCGAGCAATTTGCTGTTAAAGAACAATGTATTTCGTCAGTTTCTCGGTAGTTGTTCGTAGACCGGGTCACATATAGTAAGAAGGGGGAAATTTTGTAGGGATTACTCTGTCGATAGTCCGTGTACTGATCTTGCTGATTTACCCCCAGCGTATTACTGATGGCCTAGAACAGCTATGTCCAAGCCATATGCACAATGTGCACACTTTACACAAAATAGCTTTTGGGCCTTCACACCGACGAGAGTGCTACAGCCAATCAGATCTCGATGACAGCAATGTTTGTTCTTACTTTGCAAAGAAACAAGAACAAATTTAAGAGCTTTCAAAGTTGTTTACCTCAAATGCAAATGTCAGAGTCAGCGATGCCAACTATTTATAACCCAAACGCGCTATACCCCTTCTCAAAAAGCGCTAGAACGCGCTAAGTTGCAGCATTACGAATAATTTATAGTCAAAACGCGCTATTTTCCTACGCGCTAAATTAAATTTTAATAAAGGTCGATGTATGTATTATTAAATACGAGTACAATTACTTTTTTAGTAACTCTTTTTCAGATTATGCAATATTCATTCTTACAGTCGTAAAGCAGCTCTGGGCGAGTCAACATCTCGCGTCGTCGGCAATTATTTCATAAGTGCAACCAGGCCACTGTTGTTTATTGGCCTGCGAGAGTTTTGCGTCTCACTCGCACTTGTTAATGGGTACCGCAACTAACTGTATCGCTTACAGTTATTTAGTGGTATTTTCCATTATCGGGTGCAACGATTTTAATAAGACTTATACTGGTGGAGACTATTAAAACTATGGGTGTGGATCTTGGAATCTCTTATTTCCTATGCGAAGGTATAGGCCGTTTGCAGCTCCCGAAGGAAACACCTAATGTGGGATACCCTGGCAATTTGTGTACTTGCTTCTGTCATTTAAACTAAACTAAACAACAAGAACAACATATTGCTTCTTATAATATCCTTAATAACTAATTATATCCTAAATAACTAAAATCATTTAATACAGAATCAGCCTCGGCTTCCAAATATTCGAAACTCTTAGTTTTTGTTTTAATTTTATTTGTCAAACCTTCTAACAACTTATATAAATTGTCGAATAGTGTTGCTTAATAAGTTATATAATTTTTTTGGGTCACGGGTACGAGTTCATATTTTTAACTGTGAAATTTGTCATTTACAATATTAAAATGCATTTTTAATTCTAACCACAGTCAAGAGAATTTTATTTGCAACATCTGAATCATTAACGAATTTAAACAAAAAGTTAAATTTTGGATATTAGACAAATGTTAAATTTATACAAAAAAGTAAAAAGATATTGAACTAAAATGACATTTTTGACTTTAATCAAAACGCGCTAATTTAGCGCTTTTTTATTAAACGTGCTAAGACGAAAAAAAGCGCGTTTGGCATAGTTAAAACGCGCTAAAACTAGCGCGAAAGGCGCTAAATTGGCATCGCTGGTCAGAGTACATATGTGTTTTTGGATGTAGCTGGTCTAGAAGGAGCAATAGGGGATTCATTTTTTAAAGTCTAAAGTTGTCGTGGCAGTTCCCACAGAGAAGCAACACTTATTTCACGATATCTTGGAAGCAAAAACAATAAAAAAAATTTAAAGATAATAGTAAAAATTTTAAAAACCCCCGATATATTTAGAAAAGATGTGACATCTTCTAAACGGCTGGACCGATTTTCTTTAAACATGGTTTAGAACCATCTCGATGTAGTCACCTTTCAAACAGAGAAAACTAAATCAAAATCGGTTTAGCCGTTTGGGCTGCACGTGGACACGGACAGACACACAGATACACAGACACACACTACAAACTTATAACACCCTTTTTTTTGGTCGGGGGTTAAAAAGGAGTCAATAATGGAGCAAAAAGTGTGTCACCTCCTAAAGCAAATTAAATATTAATTTTTTAACATATTGGTAAAATTGCAAAATATGCAGGCAAATATTTAACAAAACTCGAGTCACATCCTAATCCGCTTGCTCGTAATATTTTGAACTTTACTGGACACGTCCGCCTAAAAAAGAGGGATACAAGTGCTCTTATACTCAACACTCCAGATGGGACTGCTTGAAAATACTTTTTATTTTATTTTATTTTTTCTTCCTTTTGATTATCACTACTTATGTATTATTTATAACTATCTCTAAATTTATGTCCGACAGTGGTCGGGCCTAATAATTATATTTTAGATTTAAGATTTGAATACTTATTGTTAGTTCATATTTGAAGATACAATAAATAAAAATATGTATTAAAAAAAAAAAAAAAAAAAAAAAAAAAATATTGGTAATTTGAAATTCTGCCGATGATAGAAAATAATCGGGATTTGACAAGTGAGCGTCTCTTATTTATTAAAGTAAACAAACAGAAATGTCTTATTCCCCTTACCAACATTGAAAAGGTGTGCAATGAGACTAATTTTCATAACCATGGTAAGCCAAATCTTTCAAAAATTTATTGCCTACGAATTTTGATTTAATCTTACAAAAAATCAATATAAAAAAGCAAAAAAAAACTTTATATCTCGTTTGGAAGTAAACGCTTCAGTTACAATTAAGAGAAAGAAAAAAAGTATTAGAAAACAAAAGTAGGCACACAAAAGATTTATTAAACTAAATAAAGTTCAATGACTTGGACACTGCTTTAGTTTTCTCGCTTGCCATTATTCAAGTGTTTTAACAGCCATTAACAGTTTAATTTTTTATGTTTTTGTTATTAATAATTTAATTTTTGTTCATGTTTTTGTTAATTTTAAGCGCGTGTACTTTTTTGCCAAAAGTAGCAGAAGTTGGACGAACAAAGAAGAAGTTATTTCAAATATATTTTATTTATTTTTTCTCAGCACGATCGTTTACTTTTCATGTTCTTGTATTTTTTTTCTTTTTTTGGTAAGTTTTCTTCAAACAGTTTATACTCGTAGAGTAGAGAATGGCGTCATTTGTAATGGTACTTGCTGGGCGATAACAAAATGAAATCTGTTAGGACCTTCCCCGCCCGCCTTTGAATACTCTTGTTAGATTACTTTATTAATTGTGCTTTTTTTTGCTGCTGTTACAAATCGATTAAATTTAAAGCGCTTCCTTGTATGATCAATAAATTATATGTCAAGTACATACATACCACGAGTATATATTTATTTAGGTGTTGGTCGAATAAGAAACCATTTAAAAACTCCGAAAATAGCGTTAAGTGATATGTGAATGGCCCCTTAATTACAATTATACTGCAAACATTTACGGCCCTATGTATAAGCAAAAATTGGCACGAAGTTAGCATAACTGGCAAAATTGAACATGATCTTAAAGAGTTTTGCAATGAAACTTCATATTAACAATCATGCTAGGACTTAGAAGTAGTTTAAAATTAGGTAATGCGACCGTTTTTAACGTCAAATTGTTTGGAGGAACTCGTTAACACCTAATTCAATTTCGTCACTTATGCTAACTTCATGTCAATTTTAGCTTATACATAGGGCCGTTAGTCTGCTTTTTTGTACTTTATTTTTTTGTATTATTTTGTGTTTCATGATATTTTCTCTTTGCTGTGTTTCATATTTGTAATCCCAAATTATTATTTTACTTATGCAGTAAAATATTTTTTGTTAAAAATACATACATTGAAATTGATTATTGAGGGGTTTAGCTGGATCCTATGCACATTTCACTTTGATATTTGTTGAGCTTCTCATTTGTTTAAATGAAAATTTAGCTTAATAACTCTATTTCTTCGAAGAAATTTGTGGGTAAAGGTTCCCCCTGATGATCTGCGTTTCAATGTATTTTTAATAAAAAAATATTTTACTGAATAAGCAAATTAATAATTTGGGATTATTAGTGCGTTAACAAATGTTAAACTTACAAATACTTCAATTTAATTGAAGTTGCTACATTTATGTATGTGCATCAGAAAATATCCCTGCAGAAAATTCGGTGACAATTGAACCAAGCATACTCATCCTATGACTTGAGAAAATGGGAGTGTTAACAAAAGTAGGGATTAATGTTCACCATACACTACAGAAGACATATCGTGTAAATGTTTACATATTCAAATTTTTCTAGAATTGGGACTCATTCTAGTATTGTAGTAAATAGAACTGAACATGTTCGATGTGGCTAAATCCAGGACCTATCAAATAGTATAAATATATCTTTTTTCGTTGGATTTTCTTTTGAAGAATATATCCTCAAAAAGCGGGATTTAAAAATAAATATGAAAGCGGTATGTACTTAAGATACACAGTTTTCAGGTTTCCAACATGAGAAAATGTCAATACATGTACATAGGTAGGGCAAATTTAAAGTTTTTTGAAGAACTCCTGAAAACTCGAACTTCAAGAAATTCCAATATGATATTTGGGAATCTATATAACAAAAAATATTTAAAAATCTAATAAAATATTTCTAATGTCGATTCATGGGCAATAATAAAGGAGGAGGAGGAGCACATTGTCAATAAATTTGCATTACTTTTTTCCGTCTCGGTTGCCTCATTTATTGCAAAAGTCCTTTCGAAATGATTTATATCTTAACAGAGCTCTGTTAGGACACTAATGCCCTAATTCTATTCGACGAATGTTGCCACCTAGTTAAATACACCTTGACTGTAATAGTGTCGATTTTTTTTTGTTACGAAAATCTCGTCCTAGCTCCTGTGTCTGGCATAAAGAGCATAGCTCTGAAATTAATCTATTAAGTCATGAAAAGGTTATGCCTCACAAATGGCTGCTATTTTTTTTCGTCTCTATTTTTTTTTTTGATGTGTTACTTCATAACTCGATACATTTTAGACCGATTGTAAAAATTTTAAAGTGGGCGGGATTGTAAAAAAATTTTTTATATAATTTTATGATATTCTACTTATTTGATTGCTGCGAAACCTATAAAACACCTTTGGTTCTTTTAATTACACAATTTGAAATTTAAAAAATGGGCGGAGTTACGCCCATTAAAATTTGTTATAATATTTCACATGAGGTCTACTTAACCGATTTTTACGAAACTTGGCCACACAAATTGAGCTCTAAAATAGACAAAATCTTTTATTTAAAAAATGGGCGGAGTCAAGCCCATCAAAATTTAATAGTTTATTTTACGTGGTTCTACTTGACCGATTTTTACAAAACGTAACACACACTCTAAGCTCTAAAAAACACACAACCTTGCATTTAAAAATGGGCGGTGGCTCTGCCCATTAAAATTTACTTTTATATTTCACGTACTTCTTCTTATCTTCTATCAGATCTTTGCATTGGAGTCGGTTTTTTTTGGCAGAAAGAATTATGTAACAAGAATGTCAAAAAAAAAACTTTCGAATAATCGAGTATTTTTTTGTTTTAGTTTTATTGCAATATTCGAAAAAAAATGTTGCAGTTAAAAAGATTACACACGAACAAAAAATTTTTGTTTTTTCAATGAGTTTTATTTTCATAAGCAACTGACATAACAAAATTAAAATATAACTTAAGCGGCCCATCCACTTGCAATAAAATTGTGCAGTTTTTCGTATTGTACAATAATATCGCCAATGTGTATGTCATATTCGAAGGTGGCACAATATATTGGCAAATATCAAAAATATTTTGATTTTTATTGTATAACCAAGGCAATTGTGTAATGCGGTGGCACCATTGTTCAATGTTGTGTACTTTTTTTTTTTTTTTTTTGGGGCAATATATTCTTTGAAAATATTGTGCCATTTATTGCATAGTATAGGTCAAAATGAGAATAATATGTACAACATCATATGCAATAATATTGTATAATGAATGGGCCGCTTTATACGATATTTAAAAATATTGTTTGAGGTACATACATATGTATGTATGTTCGAAATTTCGAACATAGATTTGCATTTTCAAAAAAAAAGCAACATTATTTGCTAACAAATATTTTTTTGCTAACGAGGTAAAGTATTTCAGTTCGGTATTTCAAACAAAGCCACTAATAGTGTGCTAAGCTAATGTTAAGGGTCATGCTCCAAAGGCCATGACGCGAGAAATTTAATTATGATATCACTTTGCAGATTGCAGAGATCGTATTATTTATATTGAGCTACTTTTAATTTTAATTTACGATTTATGTATGCATGTATGTATGTATGTATATGCAAATAAGTTCAGTTTTCTCAACACAAGACCAGAGAACAAAATTAAAATAATTTTAAAAACTATGAAATGACTTTGGGATTTCAATTGTACGGGCCTCATATCAACTGAAAAATAGCATTTCATAAAATAGAATTTTTTTTTAGAGTAGAGTACTTAACAAATACACGAGTACATATGGATGTACATAATTAATACATATGTACATACTGTCATTTATTGTTATATTTTTATTTAAAAATTATTGTTATATACATATACGAGGGCGGTTCGGAAACTTCTTAGCCTAGCACAAAAAATTAGAAATGCGTGGTGTCATTAAATATTTACATAAAAAAGGTTTATCGGGTCAAGAAATTCATAATGATATGGTGAATGTGTTAGGTGAAAGTGCTCCTTCATATGCAACAGTAAAAAATTGGGTTGCTGAATTTAAACGTGGTCGTACAAGCATTGAAGATGAACAACGTAGTGGACGTCCAAAAACAACAACAACAACAGAAATTGTAGCCAAAGTGCATGATATGGTATTAAATGATCGACGAATAAAAGTGCATGAAATAGCTAATATCATGGGTATCTCAAATGATCGAGTCCATTTAATTTTGCATGAAGAACTACAGATGAAAAAGCTTTCTGCAGGATGGGTGCCGCATTTGTTAACAGTCGACCAAAAACGCATAAGAATGAACATTTCTCAAGCTTGTTTGGATCGTTTTAAGCGAAATAAAATGGATTTTAAGCGTCGTTTCATAACTGTTGATGAGACATGGATCCACCACTATACTCCAGAGACAAAAGAACAATCCAAACAATGGACTGAAGCTGGAGGAAGTGCCCCAAAGAAGGCAAAAACAATTCAATCGGCTGGTAAGGTTATTGCAACGGTTTTTTGGGACTTCAAAGGTATTTTATTTTATTGATTGACTATCTGCAAAAGGGTAAAACAATAAATTCAGAGTACTATTGTAACCTTTTGGATCAATTAAATGTACAAATTCGAGAAAAACGTCCTGGCTTACAACACAAAAAAATAATTTTTCATCAAGGCAACGCACAAGCGCACAAGAGTGTTTTAACAATGGCTAAAATCAACGAATTAAAGTACGAGTTGCTTGACCACCCACCTTATTCTCCTGATTTGGCTCCCAGTGACTTTTACCTGTTCCCAAATCTAAAAAAATTGCTTGCTGGCAAGCGTTTTACCTCAAATGAAGATGCAATTACAGTTGTAAACCACTATTTTGAAGACCTTGAGGAAAACTATTTTAATCAAGGGATAGAATTGCTAGAAAAGCGTTGGACTAAGTGTATTGAAGTTTGAGGAGATTATATTGAAAAATAAAAATATTTTTGAAAAACTAACTATTCTCTTTCATTGATAGGCTAAGAAGTTTCCGAACCGCCCTCGTACATATATTTTATAATCATTTTTTGCGGTTTTGGTTACGAGTATTAATCACATTTTTTTGCGCATTTACAATAATTTTTTTTTTTTATTATAGTCATGTTATGATGATTAAGTAAAGATTTATCTTTGCGGCGGGTGTTTGCTATTCAACTATTCTATCATCTTTTGTTTATGTGGGAGGAATATTAAAATAAAAAAATATCATACTCATGCAAACATACATACATATGATACATATGTATGTATGTATGTATTTGCTTATAGTAAATATGTAATTATACAGAAAATTATGTAAAGCACATGTAAGCAATTGAATTAAAATTATGGATACAGAGAAAAAAAAATAAATAAAAATTATATTTACAATTTGTAAGATTTCAAATTAATCTAATAACGTGCGACAGAAAACATTGTACATTGCAACTCGTGAATATTTTTTAATAGTTTAAAAAATTATTTATTCACAAATCGTCGGTTGGTTTCTGGTTTGCTGCAGACTTAATGTATTTTGAATATACTGTGCCGCAAACCAGAAACAAACCGACGAAATGTATTTACTATTTTATTCTGCTACACTTCTCTTAGCTTCTTCCTTTAGTTTTTTTTTTTTTTATTGTTTTGAAAATTGAAAAAAAAAATTTCTATGATCCAAGTAGGAATTATGTCAAACTATTGCATAGACTTAAACATTAATATGTGTCAAAGGTAAAGGTTAAATTTGATATTGTGTTTAGAGTACATAACATCTTTTATACGAAGAAGGCCTTGTAGATTTACAATTTAAATAGACACAAAAATTTTCAACGAAATTAAAAAAAATTCATAAAATTAAAAATGTCAAAAATAAAAAGAATGATGTGTAAAATGTTACGACTTTTAATGTCTGCTTAGACCTTCACTTTAATGTAGTATACGTATATAACGATAAATATAATATTAATGGGCTGGGCAAACGATCAACCGAAGGATGGATGATGATATGTGAAATATTTGATGTGTTTTCTTAAAACCTTATTTGAATTTTCATATAAAATTTAGTCAGAATTGCTGGACGCATAATAGATTATATTAAAGATATTAATATTCAGGCCCTTATTGTCTAAATCACGTCATCAAAATGATTTTTACATGAAAACTAAATTAACAAATTTTTAATTTTTTTTTATTTTTTTTTTAACAAATTTTAAACATTTTATATTTAGAGCTATGCTCTTTATGCCAGACACAGGAGCTCAGACGTAGTTTTCGTAACAAAAATAATCGACACTATTAATGATCAAACACAATTAGGGCATAAACAAATTTTCTCACATATAAATAACACAGTGTGACAAAAAAAGAAATACCTGTGAAAAATGTGGCTCTCAAGGAAAAAAGTTTGTCGACCACTGTTATGTGCTATATAGAATAGAATAGGGGGAAGATCTGGTCCAAAGATCGGCACTGCGACACCTGTTGGTACCATAATTATGTACTATGTGTTGATATACATATGTCTATTAAATTGTACTTTCATCATCCTGGAAGCTTAAATACACCGAAAGCGTATAAATATAACGCGAAATACATCATACAGGTAGTTTTTTAACAAAAAGTATTTTAATAAAATGTTTAATAACTTCGAGGAAATTTTTTAAAACAAATCTGTGAATTACTCTTAATCAATTGTTTTTTAAATAAATTTATAACCAGTACAAAATACTGCCTAAGAAAGACTCCAAAGTAGAAAAGTGTCGAAAAAACCGAAAAAATTATATTTGGTGAAAAAATATAGACATATGTATGTATATCTGAAATTCTCTGAAACAATATATAAAGGTATTGGTCTCTTCTTTTTATATCAGTTTACAAATTAAAAATCGATTGATATTTAACTTAGTTAGAGGTTAATAAGAGCCTACGGGTGCGAAAAACCCGTAACTCAAGATTTTGGAGGTGTTTGGAAAATTTCAAATACAGATTGTTGTTATACTCGACAATACCTATCAGAAAAATAGTAACATGCCCCATTTATTTCGATTTCATAAAAATTTGTCACACAGTTTAATCATTCTCTCAACAATGCTACCATATTTTCAATAAATGTCTGCTGTTTCCTACCGTTAAGGCTCAGTTATCCGACTGTAATGTAAAGTAACTGCAACAGTAGGAAACAGCTGATCGATATTTTTATATGGAAATTAGGTTACGTTAGATTACATCTCTATAACCATTTGCATTGCTTTTTACATAACAATATCGATCAGCTATTTCCTACTGTTGCAGTTACTTTACATTACAGTCGGGTAAAGGCTCATTTACTATAGAGATGTAATGTAACGTAACTTACTTTTCATATAAAAATATCGATCAGCTGTTTCCTACTGTTGCAGTTACTTTATATTACAGTCGGGTAACTGAGCCTTTAGAGTTACATTTCATTACAGTCGGCTAACTGAGCCTTTTTTCTGTTTAATCATTTACAGTTATAAATTTATTTTTGTTTTGATTTCTTTGTTTAAAGTTTTTAGTTGAAGTTTTCTTTATTTTTCTTTGTTCGTAAAGAAGGAGATGCCAGATGACTACTAATAAGAACTTAAAAAAAACAGGGATGCCAAGTCTGCGTTTGCATATCCGTAATGTCCACACATTTAAATATTTGCGACGAATTTATTTTGTTTTATAAATAATAATATAATAAATAAATTGTATGGATATTAAATAAAAAGTTTAAAAAATACAAAAAATTTTATTTCTTGGATTTTTTTTATATACATAGCTAAGCAGCATAGCTCTAATTGAATGTCCTAAGACACCTCTCTTCTTTTTGTTTTATAGTGCGTTTACATTTGAGCAAAATCTATTACTTACGAGATTTCAGGCAAAATCTAGGCTAAATCGTATCTAAAACAAAAATCTAGGCAAAATCGTATCTAAAACAAAAACCATTGACTAATATTTTAGCAAAACTACAACCAAACAAATGCAATATAGCTAATTCACACACCTTTTTCTGCACGTCGGTTTATTTTTAGTACAATTTTGGATAAAAAAAAAGATAGTTGCGTCACTAAAGCTACACACCCATTTGCAATCTTATTGTGCCATATATTGTACAATAATTATTTTCACAGGTACATCACCAAACAATAATTCTCTATTTTTTAAACTACTTCATAATAAATTATTTAATTTATTTACAATTTCACATGTATCTAGTATGTATCACGAAAAATCAATTTTAAAATGTCGTAAACGCACATGTGTCTGCGAGCCATAACCGCCAAAAAAACCTTAACCTACATATTTACGATCGCAAATAATCAATTTTGGTCAAAAAATTATTTTCGAAAATTATGTCGCTTAAGCTTTTTTTTATTGTGCAATTTATTGAATAGTGTGGAGCAAAAGAACAATAATAATAGCAAAAAAAGTACTCAATAGTATTGCATAGTCTATGGGTAACTTAAGTTCTACTAGATTTTAAGTAGATTTCGGTAAAGTTCAGTGACGAAGAAAATTTTGTTTTACACGAAGTCTACTAGATTTCGCATGAAATCTCATAAGTACTAGATTTTGATCAGATCAGTAAAGTCAAATAAATAATTTTTCGTAGTTAATTTTAATTATTATTGTTCGAACTTCATTTGTTTCTATACTCGTATTTATAATTTTAACAGGCTAAAGTTCGTATCGCTTTTTAAGACAGAATATTTACAACTAACTTTGGTGTTATTTGTTCATTAATAATTTTTATTTTCTTTTCATTTTATAACGCTTTAAAGTATGGCCGATATTTTAAAGGTGTTGTCATCAGCCGCATTGTAGTTGCAAAAATTGTGTTTTATACATTTTTTATATCACCTTCTGTGAACTTTATTAGGACACTATTTGCACAATAAATTTTATTATAGGTTAGGTTAAGTTAGGAAGGGTGGTGCCTACCGCACCTCCACTCGGAGACCCAACTGGGTCCATTGTGACTCCCTTCTATTGCCCATTACTGGTAATATTTACCCCTCCCATTTTTGGCCAGAAGAAACGCTATTATCCGTCATTAAGCCACCGAATCCCCATGATGAAGCCCCTGATGTCCTCTAGTTTACACTTCCCGACATCAGTGATGCTTTCATGGAAACGTCTGCTCAGCCATCTAAGCCTATGACGTTGCAGCTTCGGGCAGTGACAGATAATATGTTCAATGGTTTCTGGTTCCTCTTCATCCCCGCACATCCTACAATTATAACTTGAATTAATTTTATTTTGTATCATCTCCCATCTTTATCTCTGGCCATATTTTTTTTTTCTTTCTATTACTTAAACAGATTATCTGTTTAAATTATTCACACAATTGTTCACACCCAGATGACATGTTATTTACCTGCTAACACAAGAATTAAAAAAAAAACTAAAATAGCAGCAACAATATCAAAAGTGTCAAGATTAAATAAGACAAAAAATAAATAAATAAATTGAACTGAACTGAACTGAAAAGACATGTGGAAAAAGAGCAATAAACGGGGCTACATATAACTCATTTCTTTAAACAACCTCATAAGTCCAAAAAAAAAATTAGTTTGCAAGAAAACGAGTTTGAAATTTTCAACTTACATACAGGATAATTTTATTTTTTTTCTTAAGAATTTAGTAAAAAGGATGTTTGTATGAAATTTTTACACCATATGATGAACGATATGAGGATTAATTGTGCATTATTAACTCAAAAATTCCATTTTTTGAGTTATGACGTTCATTGACTAATTGAGCGATATGTATGTATGTACGTAGTGCATTAACACACTCGACTTGCCCGCTTTTTGAAAACTTTTATCGCCTTAAAGATTTTGCAAATTATGCAAGCAAATAAATTTTTATATCTTCTAATAGAAAAATTTGAAAATCAATAGTTCCTTTTTCAATAAACATTTATTGACATTTGATAATATCCGCGTAATGCGAGTGTACCAGTGATCGGCAACGAATCATGTTTTCGCTATTCATACTGACTCATGAAATTTTAAATATAAATGAATATACATCATTTAAAATCAACTACTCTGATTTACGCATTATAAGTAATGCTATAAACACAATTGGGACGAACGACGAATTTCGTTCACGTTGACGAATTCGTCGATAAGAATTCGCTGAGTAAATTCGTCGTATGAAGCACAATAACGACGATTTTACTCACCGAATTCTGCTGTCATAATTGATAAAGTTGGTTATTGTGTATGCAAAGAGAGAGAGAGAGAGAAAATTGTTTTTTCGTCGTTCGTCGGCGTACAAAATAGAAATAAACCTATCTCAGAGTTCGTCACACACGACGAATTTCGTTCTACAGTGGTGTTGTGTTCATTTTCATATGCGCAAATGTGTTTTATTTTTTATGACGAAAGTTCGCACCGAAATATTCGTCGTTCGTCCCAGTTGTGTTTCTAGCATATAGGTTGACCCAGCTAGCATTTTGTATCACAGTCGAATCTTTTCCGAATCAGCTTGTTCCCCGTCAAATCACCGCATATGAGCTCATTTTTCGATCATAAATGATACTCCCGTTGTGAGAAAATGGTACCCTACAGATGAATCATACCAAAGAAACATTTATGATACGATTGGCTGATTCATTTTTGAGAAATTTTCTGGTAGTATTAAATCATTAAATCATCTTCTTGGCGGTTTCTTTGCATTTTGTTCCTCTATTTTCAGGAAATCATTCAGCCCAACCATGAACAACAATTCCGTGGGAGTTTTTTCACTTTTCCCTTTTCTCCTATTATGAATTTGTTTTCCCCCCTTTGTTTACCAAATGCGGGAATAATAAAACTCCCCGGCAAAAAATTAGGTATTATGAACGCCGTTGAACTTGCTTTTTTCACTAAAAATCTTTCCCTTGCAAAACAGAAGGGAGTTTACATAAAAACATAGTTAATACACAATTAAAACACAATTTATATACACAAACTTCTATTTTATAGTTCTTGTATATAAAAAAACACAAGTAATGTCCAAATAAATCAGTTATAAACTTTTTTTTACATATTTTTCAAGTTGGTAAATTTTAGTAATTTTGTTTGCTCTCTCATGCATTAAACACATTCGACACAGCAGGCTACGGGCTACAATCTGTCAAAAATAGATTACACACATTCTTATGGTAACAATTATTTTAACGACAGCAGGCTACACGACTGCACGACCACCGTTGTAGCTGTCGCCAACTTTAAACTAATTTCTATTTCTCTGGCTACAATGAGCAAATGCAGTGTTACCAGTATAATACAAAATGGTGAATGAATGATATCGTACAATTATTTCATACTATTTACTAGAAACAATATCCAAAAATTGATGTAAAGAATAAATTGATTCATTATTGTACTTTTATGTGAAATAAGTACATTTTAAAAGAAAAATTAATTTTTATAAATGCAAAATATATGAAAGTGGCAATACTGAACTATGTATTTGTACTTGAATATCAGCTGCAGATGGTGCTGCTGCCGTCTCCAAAAATAATTAAGTAGCTAGCTACGAGGCGACAAATACTGCTAGCGGCATTTGAAGTCGTGTGTTCGTGTAGCCTGCTGTGGTGAATGTGTTTAATGCATCACTCAAAAAAAAAAGGAGAAACAAATGTCAACAAACAAGCAAAAAAAAAGAGCTTCGTAATGCGGTGATTTTTATGATTGGAGGAATGTTTTCTCGTGAAAATTATTTTCCGTGAGAAATAAATTCCGAGGGAATATTCATGATTGGGCTGATTATTTGATCATATAGATGAATCATAAATTAATCCTTTTTCAGTCACTCAAGTGATAAATCAGATTCTAATCATCAAAAGTGATCTGAGGAGAATCATATAAGAGATTTATGCAAAAAATTATCACCCAAATGCTAGCTGGGGAATGCGACGTCAACATCATGGTCATACCACACTCACACTCACAAATCACCTCAGTTTCATTTCTAATTTCAGGAAAATACTTATACTACTTACATTGATTCAGCTCACTCAACTCATGCATGCATGTTGATTTAAATTTTAAAAGTTAGTCATTTAACATTTAGCAAGTAGCTCTGTATACTAGGTTGTTTTTCAATTCCTGCAAAAAAAAACAAAAAAGCAAGAGCGAAACACATAACCTAATAATAAGAACTTTAATGTTCGTATGCGAAGTTAGCATTGTGAATCATACTTATTTTGCACCATCTATATGCATTGAGTTAAGGAGAGTCGAATCAACAACGTCATAAATATTGTTAAATATGAGTTCGATGCGCATTTCAAACTTTCGAGTGAATATGATTCATAGACAATAGACTTGGGTCGAACTCGTTCACTAGTTCATTTTTGCCACAAACCAATGATCAAACCTATGTAATTTAAATGGGTTTGATCATTGGTTTGTGGCAAAAATGAACTAGTGAACGAGTTCGACCCAAGTCTAATAGACAACATTGCAATAAGTATCAGTGCGCATAAGTACAAGAAATTATATATCATGATTCAACTCTACTCACTTTTTCACTACTCATTGCGCTTCTCTGGAGTGTACATACAGATTATAAACAAAATTGCATACATACATACTCGTATCAAATAATAATAACTAACAAATATCAATGAAGTAGAAGAAAGCAGGAGACATGTATGAACATATAAGAAAACAGATGTTTGCTGAAGTGGAACAGTTTTTTTTTAAGCATACTCACATACATACTTACGTACATAAATAAATATACTTAAGATAATAACAGCAAGACACTTTGAAAATTTATTAAATATAAAAACAAATGTTATACATATTGAGAAAAGTTGTTAAATTAAATCCATTTGGGAAACTGGCACTCCAGATTTTTGTAGAATATACGGGGATGAAGAGGAACCAGAAAGCATTGAACATATTCGGGAATGTTCTATATTCCACGTGAAATTAGATCGTTCGAAATTGCAATAGCATTGTTGTTATAAATACATATTTCCAACAACAATTCTATGACAATTCCGCATGTTTTAATTCCACGTGGAATAGAGAACATACCCGATTATCTGCCACAGCCCGCAACTGCAACGTGATAGGCTTAGATGGCTGAGCAGACGTTTCCATGAGAGCATTAGTGATATCGGGAAGTGTAAACTGGAGGATATCAGCGGCTTCATCATGGGAATTCAGTGGCTTAATGACGGATAATAGGGTCACTTCTGGGTACAAATATACATATATTAAATCCTGGGATTCCTAGGTGGAACAAAGGGCCAAAGGCTGTTCACAGTTGGACATACAAGGTAACAGAACTGACCGACTTTAACTTATTAAAGTCCAGAACCAATCCCTGCTCTTGTAACCAACCAAGGCCTATTTATCAGGTCAACGCAATCGTCCTGCTGATATTCTGTGTTTTCGTGTTTAAGCTGTCAAAAGTTATTTGCACCATATACTTTAGTTCATGTTTGTGTGTGTTTCTGACAACTTAAACATAAAGTTGTTTTTTGTATTGCTGTGTTTTTGTAGAGTTGCGTTGACCTGATAAATAGGCCTTGTAACCAACTAAGAAGACTCACAACCTACGACCATTCGGGGCAGCTGGACACCGGCCAATGGTAATATAGCATCCGTTATGCTACTAGCTAATGTGAGCAACGCATATGTCGGGCTGGTGGCTTTAAATTGGCCTTGGATGCAGAGGATTAATCTTCCACTCATCCGAAATCATATGATTAACGAAACCATCTGGGTACAAATGGGGGGTAAATATTACTATTAACGGGCAATAGAAGGGAATCACATTGGACCCAGCTGGGTTTCCGAGTGTAGGTGCGTTATATTACCACCCTTTTTAACCTAACCTAATCTAACCTTCATGTACTATATCGCTATCTTAATAAAGAAAGACGCTAAAGCCTGGATCACACGATCGGCACAATGTACCAATTTTCGTCGGCTCACTGCAATAAAGGCATAAGTAATAAGCCAAAACGGCATTATTACTTAATTCATTCTTGAATAACTCTAAGTGGCTTTACTACCAATGCAGTGTGCTGCAATTATGACCTTATATTTCAATTAGTTGAGAAATAAGGCAAATGTACCTTATTACTTATGACTTTATTTCAGTGAGCCGACAAAAATCGGTATATTTTGCCGATCGTGTGATCCAGGCTTAACTCATCATTTTTTTTTGTATACGAGTATTTCGATAGAAGAAGATTTAATGTATGGAAAATGCAAAAAATTTCGATTTAAAAAAAAATAATGAGTTAGATCCTTTCTATATTAAAGTAACGATAAGTACATATCGCACATTTACTCAAAGAACGTCATAACTAAAAAAATGGAATTTTTGAGTTAGTGATGCGATATGTTTATGATATTTGTTTAGCTAAAATTAATTAAATTTAAGTCAAATCAATGAAAGATTTCGGCAAAAGTACCCACACACGTGCAATATTATTGTGCAATAATTTATATTGTACAATAAATATTGCCTGTATTTATATTATATATGGCGTAATATATTTGATAAAATCAAACGTGTTTTGATTTATATTGCGCAATAAGATATACATATTTTGTAATGTGTTGACAACATTGTACAATAATTATTTTAATAACTAAACATTATTTTTATATTTTTTTAATTACTTAATTAAAAATTATTTAATTTGTTTATGATTTTGCATGTATCTGGCACGCGACAAAAAAGTGGAATTTCTTGGAGAAATGCCCATATATTTATTATATTTAAAAATTGCGCCATATTTTCTTTTTTTGTAATATTGTGCAATTTATGGAATAGTGCGTAGCAAATATGACAATAATAATAGCAATAAAGCACGGCTGGCCAAAATGGCACCACAGTGCCGAACATCCATCGAATTCTTATACAGGGTGTTTTTTTTAGAGGTATAGAACTTCGAATTGAAATAAAACACAAGAAAATCGTTTTAATGTCCATCAATTTGGCTTTATTGGAAGGATAATTTTATGCCATTAATGTTTAAATATGATTTCGGGCATGTGGCCGCCGCGGCTGGCTCGAATAAAGCCAATTCTACAGGTCCAATTTTCAACCACTTTTTCGAGCATATGGGGCCGTATGTTGGCAATAACGCCACGAATGTTGGCTTCCAAGTCCCCTAACGTTTCTGGTTTGTTGGCGTAGACGAGCGACTTCACATATCCCCAAAGAAAATAATCCAATGGTGTCAAATCACACGATCTTGGTGGCCAATTGACAGGTCCATTCCGCGAAATTATGCGCTCATCGAATGTTTCCTTCAATAAATCGATTGTGACGTGCGGTGTGTGGCATGTAGCGCCGTCTTGTTGGAACCACAACTCATCCACATTCAAAATCTTCAAAATCTTCCATAAAGTTGATGGACAAAGCTCCAATTGCTGTGCACGGTGGCGAATCGATTCATTCGGGTCCTCTTCAACACTTTGCTCTACAGCGGCAATTGTTTCTTCGGTGCGCACTGTTCGACGTCTCTGCGGATGCGTATTATCACATAGAGTAAACGTAGTGCGAAAACGATCCATGGTTAACCGAATTAATTGCTCTGATGGACGATTATGTCGACCATAAAATGGACGGAGCTTGCGGTAAACTTCGCGAACTGAACCATTATTTTCGAAATAAATTTGCACGATTTGCAAGCGTTGTTCTTTCGTCAACCTGTTCATGATGAAATGGCAAACCAAACTAAATATTAATCACTTGACAGCTGACAAAATGGCCGCCAGTTAAAAAAGTGATGCCAACTTAAAGTTCTATACCTCAATAAAAAACACCCATTACAAATGAATACACATAAGCGTATACATTTCTCTCGGTGGCCAGTATTGCAATAAAGTACTCAATAATATTGCATAGTCTAGGGGTATCTTAAAAAAAACAGCACTATCTCGCCTGCAGATGAGCAGGAGAATGAAATAATTTTATTTAAATTTAAATTATCAAATACTAAATGATCTCAATGAAACAAATATGTAGTACATGTAAAAAATAAATAAAAAATAAAAAAAACACTATTTTTGTAAGTGAAACAGCACTTTTTTTAATAAAATTTAGCAAATTTTTTTGCTTAAAATTTAGGGTTTTTTTGGAATATTGTTTTGCTTTTTTACTTTAAAAATATTGGCATTGATCTGGTTTGGCAAAAGTTACAGGCCAATGTCCCGATTCGTTTTTACTTTTATACTGCATTTACATTCTCTCGAAATATATCTTTATCGAAATCTATATCGTTTACACTAAGCTTTTTTGACATTTCTCAAGATTTCGTATCCAAGGCAAACACCAAAAAATGCCTACTTAGCTCATTCACACACCTTCAATAGAAAATTTTGAAGAGCGTAGCTAATTCACTCAACTTTTATATAAATTATGTTGCACAGGGTAGTGAAAATTAAATACACTGACAAAGTAGATTTCGTTATACATATATGTATGAGCGATCTAGGAAAAAGCAACTAGATTTAAGTCGAAATCTCATAAGTACTAGATTTCGAGACAATGTAAATTAATTAATTAATTAATTACTTTTTTACTTCAATTTGTATAAATTATATAAATGACAAGATATGCCATTTCTTTCAGTGTATGTATGTACTTTGCTTTGAGTTGCTTTTATTTGTTATTGCTTCTATTAAATAAACATAAGATTGCATATTTTTAAATACAAATATAGTTGACTTTACAATTGGGGTATTCACAACAGTCTCTTAAGTGTCCTAAGTGTCATAATGTCTTAACATTTTAACATAGTTTAAAGAAATTGTTGTTGCGGCTCAAACAAAAAGGTCATAAAGTAATAAGACTTTCTCAACTATGTTTATTGTTTGTCATAACTACATGTAGAAATGCGTGAGAGTTTACCAAAGGAATTGAGAGGGAGAGTAAGCAATGTACAAAGGTGCTAAAACCGAAATACAAATAAGTACAATATTTATGATTGTAAATTATGAGGGTTGCTCACAGCATTATATTTTTTCGTGTTATTACTTTAAAACGTGTTAATTTATGAGTACCATCTGAATACCCCATATGTGTATTGTATGTAGTATTTTTCTATCGAAAGATAAGGTTTAAAGACGACAAAGGAAAAAAAAACAAATAAAGTGAAGAAAACAATAATAATGAAGACGATAGACATTTATAGTTTTTGAAATAATAAAGTATTATCGAAGTGCACAACCGATGTTGCCACATTCGAGGATTAATGTTCGTTAAGGCAAGAAAGTTTAAAAATTAGTGCTTTTCATGTGTATAACTGAGAGTTTAAAGAAGTGCTTTGTTATTGTTTTCAATGTAAATAGGCAGACGAGAGCTTTTACTTGTCTTCTGTAAACTGGCAGTAAATTTGCTACTCAAGTCGGCCGTCTGTGTTCTAGAAACCGCCTATAGGTATAAGATATTTTAACGATTTTGAAATTGTATGTTGTATTTTCTGTGATCTGAAGCTGAATCTTGATAAATTTTTCTGTTGCATATACGCAGAATTCATACACAGAAAAAAATATTGCTGCAATAAACAATTTTAATTGATCGGTTGCACTTTTTCTTAAAATGTTAATTAATTACAAAGTTTAATAGACTCAATAACATTTTTAATTGATTTTTGGTTTTATTTTCAATTAAAGTTGTTTATTGCAGGAATATTTTTTTCTGTGTAGATCTATTTTGAATTAAAGAAATATTGTCAAACCTATTAAGGCTAGGACTCAATATCCTATACAATCGCACGACTTTTGAAAAAATACAATCTGTGATGTAACCCTACGTCTACACCTGATATATTTTTATCATAACAAAAGTAAAATTTTATATTAAAAAATAATTTTTTTTTATGTTATCTCTTTTTATATATAGAATTTAACATTTGTCAATATAAAAATATTTCAGGTGTAGACGTAGAGTAATGAATTCTTGTGTTTTGAACATTTTCATAAACTCCATCATATACGTACATATATGTACAGGGTGTCTGGTAGCAGATTTACATATATTTTCAAACTTAAATAATAAACGTATTAAGAGCATTGAACGATAGAACGGAAATGCGAATTCTATTTTTTAAAGAGTATGTCATCCAGATGTCTTCCGTCGAGTTGAACACACTGTTCAAAACGAAGCCTTGTGTTCTGCGCCACACGCTGCAGTAAACTTGGTTCAATTGAGCTAATTTCTCGACTAATATTTTCCTTTAAAGCAATAACAGATTGGGCATTATTATTATAAACCCTCTCTTTGAGGTAGCCCCACAAAAAAAATCCATGGGAGTTAGATCGGGCTTCCTGGGTGGCCATGGGATGTCCCCAAAGCGACTGATCAGTTATTGGGACAAATTTTCCCGAAGCAAATTTATCGAAGCTCTGGCTGTGTGAGCAGTTGCCCCATCCTGTTGAAACCATGTAAGTAAAGAGTACGATGGATGAGCTTGCAGGTTTAGTAAAAATAATTCCGTAATCATGCGACGATAATTTTTACCGTTGACATTCGTCGCATGGCCTCGAGAATTTTCGAAAAAAAAATGGTCCAATTATCTCATGAGTGGATAAGGTACACCAAACAGTTACCCTGGGGCAATGCAAAATGGTTTTTGATGTTTCAATAGACGGTTGCGGGTTCTTGGAGACCTGTAACGGCAGTTTTGCTTATTGAAGTGGCCGTTTAAGTGAAAATGAGCCTCCTTGTCGCTTCAAAAAAATGGGATTTACAGTGGGAAAACGCTGCAACATCGTTTCACAAACATTTTTCCGTAAATCGAAGTCACTTTCTTTCAGTTCTTGAACGATTTGAATTTTAAAAGGATGGAACTTTGGATCCTTTTTTAAAATTTCATGAATAATCGCTCTTGGAAGTGCCAGTGAGGCTGCTCTTTTCCGTATTGAAAGTCGCGGATTTTCACGTAAACTACTTTCAGCCAGTTCAATGTTTTCGGGAGTTTTTGAAGATCGACTGGGCCCTGGCCGTGGGACATTCATAACCGAAGCAGTTGCGCGGAATCTCTGCACCCACGAACGAATTAAATTTACAGTTGGTCAATCACGTATTCGAATGCCGAACTTTGAACAAAATTATCGACGAGCAATTACGTAGGAATCATTACTCTTAAAAAATGTCTGCACAGCGAATGCGCGATGCTCACTCGACTAACAAATCCGCACAATCAATAATTCCAACGGCCCACCCTCCGTTTATTGCTTTTTGAAATAATCGTATTTAAAAATATTAATTTGCCACCAGACACTTTGTATATATGTATATATATTAGTTCCTATAAGGAGCATAGGAACTGTTTGAGGTTTCGATAATCAGATGGTTTATGATGAGCAGCTGATTAGGCTACCGCATCCGATGCTGGAACTGGGGCTGCCAGCATGGCTTCCAGGCGGGCTGGCTTAGAAGCCTTATATCACGTTTGTATAGCAAGCCGCTTGTTACAAGATTCGACGCCCGCTTCTAGCCGCCTCTAACATGAGGAACAGTCGCTGGCAAGAGGTGGCTATTGGTTGTTTGAAGGCGCCAATTACTCGCCTTGACGTTCCAAGTATCGTAGGCACTAAGAATTTGTTAGGAGTCCCGCACCACGCGGAAACCCTCTGATACTCTCCACTCGGGACCGCTGATTGTCCGTGACTGCTTTTGCAGCTACTCCGCATATCTACGGAGCTTTCCACTATCCGCAACCTGTGGACGCGCCCGGTAGCATTCAGCTGTGCTTCCTTTCCATCATTACCAGGGTTGTGTTTTTCACACAAGTCGTGCTTTTGTGTAGGATAGAGAGCCCTGGACTTTAAAAAATATGTAGTCTATGAGAATTATACGAGCTATTCCACAAATTATATCTGGCAACTACGTATGTGTGTATGTATGTATGTATGTATGTATATGTATTTATGTATGTATGTCGGTATGTATATTTACAACTGAAGCACACAAAATCAAACACTTGATGTTTATACTGTGCGCACACTCCATATTTATTTGTCGTTGAGCTACATTTTTGTGATTTTAAAAGAAAGTTTTGTTTTTAATTTTTTTTTTAAGAAACTAACTAAGCGTTGAGATAAAGAAATGAATAATGGAAGGTTGTATTTATAAAGTATTTAGTCTAGAAAAAATGCAGTTTGTATAAATAAGATGCAGTATAATGCGAGCAAATTAAGACAAAGACGACTAGAAAAGTATTTCAGGTGTGTTAACTAAATGCTTGACACTAATTATGGAAAAAGATTTATTTAAAACAGATTACCTGATAGATAGAAAAAATAAAAATACATACATCGTACATACTTACATTGACTGCCTATTTTTATAAAACTAAAGAGAAATTTTGTTTAACAAATTGCTATTAAAAGCAACAATAAAATACAAAAATTTATTTTTGTTTATATGTAAAATGTAGAACGATATATGTATATATGTATGTATATTTTTTTTTTCATGAAAGCAGGCAGCATTTATCTGTAAGAGTGGCATCAAAAAACTACTTATTGCATAAATAGAAATAAAAATATAAGATAATTTTGAAATTTTTTTTAACTGATTTTGTGGAGTTTTTTTCGTTTTGCAATTTTATTGATTTTTAGAGCCAAATTTTTTAAAACGAAAACGTTAAGCGTTGACAAATTTTGTATGCATTTTCTTTTTGTAATTAATGGTTTCGTTTAAATTTGGCCCTTGATAAAATTTACAGTTTTTTTGTTTAATTTTTGAAAAATTTTTTAACTTATCAATTACATTTTTAATTGATTTTTGGATTTATTTTCAATTAAAGTTGTTTGTTGCAGACATATTTTTTCTGTATAACTTACTTTTTGAGTTATAACGTTGTTTTAGTAAATGAGCTTTATGTACATACTTGTATATATTTTTGTTATCGATTTCAGAGTTTAATTCTGATTTAAAAATTTGTCGCGATTTTCTCTTTAACTTACCAATAAACTACTTAATATTATGAGTACGTTATTGATATTATTGTCCCTTGGATCCACACTATTTGATAAGTTGTACAATATTAAACAAAATACATATACACACATATGAGTGTATGCATATGACGCAAAATGTTCTTAAATCATTTGTAAAAGTAAAAGAAATTTACACATAGATGAGTGTTTAAGAAATTGTAAATTAAAATTTTCCTGACACGCACACACACATTAAGCGGCCCACCCATTATACAATATTATTGCAAATGTTGTTGTTATCATATTGACCTATACTATACAATAAATGCCACAATATTCTCAAAAAAAAATATTGCACAATTTTCCTGACAATGAAAAAGTAAACATCATTGAAGAATGTTGCCGCCATATTCCACAATTCGTCGCGTGGTTATTGGTTTGCCGCAGTAATAATGTATTTTTAATGCACTGTGAGACAAACCAGTAACCAGCCGACGAATAAAAATCAAATTGCACAATTATATTGCAAGTGGGTGGGCCGCTTTAGTGGTGGAAAATATAGTTGGGCAAAATCGTTCCTTTTTGGGAATCGTTCGGATCGATCCGAAGTATAAGGAACTAGGTCGTTCATTTCGTTCATCGTTCCTTTTTTATTTTGAACAGTGAATGAACGATGAACGAGAGAACACCTCTGTCGCTCCTAAAAATGACAACAAATGTATGGCATGTATTTTGACGTGTAAGAATTGCTGTTTGCTTATACATATGTATATTTTCGTGTTGAGCAAATCATCGTTTTGATTGTAAATAAAAAAAGAAATATATATTTGCGCCTATAAATTATTAAAAAAATAATTCATTATTTAATTAGTTAATTGTCAATCTTAACACAAAAATATCAACCTTTTATCAGAAATAAGTGAAAGATTGTTGTGAAAAATTCTGTCTTGATGAACAATTAACTTTGTCGCAAATACAGCTCTACTCTCAAACTTCATGTAAATACTTATAAAATCTGTAAGCAATCTCTCAAACTTCATGAAAAAGGCACTTCAAGTATTCTATGTTCTACTGTTCTATGTGGTTGTAATAATAACACCAACTTGTTAAAAAAAACTTTTATCGGAACGATGAACGATAAGAAATGAAACTTTGTAAAAGTCCGAACCGTTCCTTTTAGTGAATCGTTCAATGGAACTAGGTCGTTCCGGAACAACACAACTATAGTGGAAAATCATTATTGTACAACATTCTCAACACATTACAAAATATGTATTTTTTTTGCGCAATATATAAATCACGAGATATTATGTATAGATATATGTATGTATTAGATATATGTACATATTGGTCCTTATTACGAGTGTCGTATTACGACTTCGACTACGACGATTTTTTACTATACTAAAGAACATTTAATCTAGTGAAAAATTGTCGTAGTCGAGATAGGACTCTCATAATAAGGCCCATTATCCCATATAATGGGCAATTTTTTTGTACAATATCAATTATTGCCAAATACTATTGCGAATGTGCCGTTGTACAATATTATAATTAAATATGGGCATAAATAATATGGCGCGCATTTTTCTAACAAAATATGTATTTAAAAGTAAATGAAACATACACACATTAGTGTTTACAATATTGTAAATTTAATTTTTCGTAATATACACGCGCATTATTGTACAATATTCATATTAGTTATGTATAGATAGTATATTATCCATCCATCTATTAATATAGGATAAACACATGCAATTTTATTGTACAATACAAATTATTGCACATGTATATTGACAATATTTATACTTTTAGGTGAGTTTTCCGAATTAGTTATAACAAGTCATTGTCTTATGTGAGTGATTAGAATTCAATTTTCAATCACTTAATATATATTTTTTATTTGGAAAAACTTCACTAAACTGGATTTTTCCTAAGATCCCATAAAATAGTGTTTATGCATTTAATAATATAATACAAGTAGATAAAATAACAAAAATTAAACATTTTAAAAACCCCCGATATATGTAGAAAAGATGTCATATATTCTAAGCGGCTGGACCGATTTTCTTCAAACATAGCGAAGAACCCTCTCGATCAAGTCGCCTTTCAAACAGAAAAAACTAAATTAAAATCGGTCTAGCCGTTTGGTCTGTACATGGACACGGACAGACACACAGATACACAGACACACACTACAAACTTATAACACCCCTTTTTTTGGTCGGGGGTTAAAAATTTGCGTTTAAAAAAATTGTTTATAGAACATTTCTTAAACTAATTAAGTTTTTTATACTTATGTATATTTAAATAATTAAACATTCTGGTTATAAAGAAGTAAAACTGTTTAATATAATAAAAAAAACATACATACATATGTACTACATATGTATGTATGTATATATGTATATAGTTAAATATCACAAGCGATCATCACGTGTCAAGGTGATAAGTCCAATACACAAGTGTATTTTATACGTGTGTCACGCTCTTGGAGGCCGACTTCGGTTAAAGCGGCAGAGAAAACCAAGTCTTGTATTTGTATTGCTTTAATATTTATTGCGATATTTTTTTATTGAAATATTATCTCCAGCAACAACCAGCCAATGTCTTTAAATAAGGTCTAGGTATATGCAAGTGTTCAGGTGATTGCATTTGTTCACCCAGCCAACCTGAGTTTCGAAAATAAACGAATGTTCGCTATAGCCAACAATTCTCGAAACATTCTCGTAAAAAAAGTTTAGCTACAAAAAACAATTTGTTTCCATCAATTTTTTATTTTTTTCCATGTACAACTAAAGAGGGATAACGTTTTTTGCTATTTAGAAGCAATGAAATCGATTGCTAATGATATTGCTAAAGGTTCGCTATTGATTCGAGAGCGAAACATCGAAATCGAAAGATTTGCTGCCATAAACTGAACGACGAGTGAACTCTAGCAGCACTTTCTTGTGTTTTGTCCGAGAAATGTTTACGCAACATTCGAATGCGATATTATTTACGAATGTTTTGGTTAGCTGGGGCTGTGTTTATTGTCTTTCCACTATATCTTGTTTTTCAGCAAAAAAAAAGTATTTTACGCAAGCATTTGAGTTATTACACCACAGATGATTGTGTAGAATATTTTGAAAAATTATTTTGTATTAAGAAAAAAATTTTTTTTTTTTTGAGAAATAAATGGAAGAAAAGTTTGACACAGCTTTGCTTTCAAACCAACATGATTGAATGAATGACAAAGCGAAACAAGTCCAAAGGGTGCAAAGCAAAGCAAAGCAAAAAACGTGTTTCCATTTAAAAATGAGTCATTCTTCGTCCTTACAAATGTTTCCACAAAATTTGGTAATACAAAATGTTTGAGTTACTTGATTTTAAGTGCAGATACGAAAAATTCGTTTCACCCCCATCCGCCCCCCCCCCCACACACCCTTTACATGTCACTTTAGACATTAAAAGAACCTGTTATTTTTATTTAAAAAAAAAACGAAATATAATTTATTAACACTAATTTATTGCTAAATTTTTGTTATGCAGAATGTTCAAATTGGAAGCAGACAAAAACAAAACGAAAACAACAACAAATTGCCAAAGAATTTTTATTTTTATTTTTTTTTTTTTGCAAGAGAAAATATTATGAATCATCCAGCCATCAGTGACCAGCACAATATACACATAAATGTATTTAGAAAAAAAATTGGGTTTAGAATAGTACATATGTACATATGTATGTATGTATGTACATATTATTTTATTATACTATACATACTATTTACATACATATATATATATATATATATATATATATATATACATATATATATATACATATATATATATATATACATATGTATATGTACAAATGTTCTTAACAAAATAGCATTATTTCAAACTTTTAAAAACGAAAGTAAAGCAATAGTTTTCATTTTACTATGCTAAAAAAAATAAATATGTACATAGTACTACGCATGCTTAAAAATTCCAAAGGACTTCAAAAGAGAGCATACTGGAATATAAAAATAAATTCACAAGTATGGCTCACAACTATGGCAGCCGGTACTTTCTAACTTTATAATAAGTACATACACATATGTACACATGTACATAATAAAAATTAAAATTTTTAAAAATCCCCGAATATATCTATAGAAGATGTGATAATTTCTAAACGGCCAAGCCGATTTTCTTAGCTCTCTCGATAAAGTCACATTTCAAACAGAAAAAACTAAATCAAAATCGGTCCAGCCGTTTGGTCTGTACGTGGACTGGGACAGATACACATACACACTCTACAAACTTATAACACCCCCCCCCTCCTTTTTTTGGTCGGTGGTTAAAAAACAAATTATCAATCATTTCACGAATAAAAACAGTTTGCATAAATTTTTGGCAGTGCACGCACGCACAACGGTTTAGCCGGCCACTTTGTTTGGCCAAAATTATTTTTTATGTTCCCTTTGGATGCATTTGTTACTGCAACCTAGTACTCCATACTTCAGACACAAATTAAAAATTATATCATGAAAAAGATAATAGTGCTTCTTAGATTAATTTAAGCGAAAAATGCAATCCAAAAAATTTTTGTGATATCATTCAAAATTTTTATTGTTTCACATAACCTATAAAAGTTGTTTCGTTGAATCGTTTCTTGTGATTTTCGAAAAAAAAAAAATTGTAATAGTCATTCTTCTCAGAATTTTCAAACATGTTTCAAAGAACTGTGAAAACATCGAAATAAGAACAAGAGAACATTTCGAAGGAATTTTGCTTACATACAACAGCCATGCCCAGATCCAGGGAAAATACTATTCTCAAACCCCCCCCCCCCCAACACTTCAATTTCGATGAGTCTATAAGCCTCTTATATACATATTTCTATTACGTTGTGTGAGGTGTTTTTCATACGGGATTTCACGGGATTCCACACACTTTCCAGAAGAAGTCCTGGGAGAGAAATTTGTGTAAGAGTTCCTGGTATTTTTTTTTATATTATTATGGAAAATTTAGTTCGTCTCGTTATTAATTTTATGAATGCGATGGTCCTATAATAAGACGACTACAGTAATAGATTTTGTAAGTACTTCTGTGAATTAATTTTCGAAAAGAAATGAAAATGTATCTTAAGCAAAAATTATTTTGTGTGGAGGTAAATGTACTACTAGTGGCCTTATTCGCACCTTGGGAAAAATTCATTAAATTGTAATATGGGCCCAAAATCATATAAAATGTAAAAAAAAAAACAGAAAACATTGAACAACATTCTTATAAGGAAGATTTGAGTGTATAACCCCCTGTTTCTACGACACAGACGGTCTACTTGAGCATAAAATTTACATGGAAAGCACTCACTTTTTTTATTGTTTTACATACAAATTTTCTAGACGATTCGTCTGGCTGAATTGTGGAAACAGCACATTAGTTTCTAAGCACATTTAGTTTTGATTATCTGAAACTTAGGAGCCTTTATTTGCCAAAAGAGGAACACGACATTTAAAATTTATTTCTAATGCAATTCATAAATGTAAAAACAGAAATGTGTAAGAAAATAAAAGACCAAGATTTGTCTAGTTAAAACAAAAAAACATTTGAATTAAATTTTAAATTCAAAAATTAGTAAAGGAAATGCTATTTTGATTCAAATAAAATCATTTTCGTTTAAAAAGAAATTCAATTTATTTGAAGGAAATGGTGATACATAAAACTGAAAGTCTCTGGAGATTATATAAAACCAACATCCGTAGAAAGTGAACGTGTCATCGCGATGGGTATTACATCGAAACACATGTCCCTATAAATTCGCAAGCCATTTTCATACCAATCAGCCTTATTAAAATTTAAAATAAAGACAATTTGCTTCAGTCACTTGAATAATTTTGTTTAGTTTTTTATCTATCCTATAAAATTTAAAAAAGGTAGGTAGGTGATTTTGCATTTCAGCTAACGATATGTAGATATGTGTGCATTATTATTATATAAATAGCTGAAATTATTGTATGTGTTCTGGCTTTCACATCGTTTTCACATTTTTTCTTGTGAAATCGGATGTTAAAGCACATCCTACGCCTGTTTAGGTTGAAATTTATAAAATAAAAATTAATAGTATGTGTTCTCGCATCCGATTTTAGATGAAAACGATTTTTAAATGGACGATTTCAAATTTTTAGCTTTTTTCGTTTTCACTTTTGGCAAAAAAAATCGTATTCTTTTCACTTGTTAATAGTCTTGAAAGCCAGAACACATACATATATGATTTTTTTAACTAGGTTAGGTTAGGTTAAAAAATATATTTAATTCATAATCGTGTGTGTTCTGGCTTTCACATCGTTTTCACATGTTTTCTTGTGAGTTCGGATGTCAAAACACATGCTACCGCCTGTTTAAGTTGAAATTTAGAAAACAAAAATTAATAGTGTGTGTTCTAGCATCCGAATTTAGAAGAACCCAATTTAAAAATTTACGATTTCAAACTTTTAGATTTTTTCGTTTTCGATTTTGAGAAAAAATCTAAAAGTTTGAAATCGTCCATTTCTAAATTGTTTGCTTCTAAATTCGGATGCTAGAACACACACTATTATTGTATTATTATGTACTAGGCGGGAAATGCAAAAATCATTCCATTCCCACTTTTCCGGGAAAAGAAAAACTCTAATTGTATGCAAAATGTTTGATCTCACTAACTCAAGGAATGCAGATAGGTGAGACACGATTAGCGCCTTGGAAGATAACATTCGACAAGTTAACACAGACAGACGGACTCTATTTCTGCTAAAAGTGACTTCATCCAAACCGCCCGACAATGCCACATGCTATAATTTACATATACAGTGAAAGCTCTATTAGCGGACAGCCCTTATAAGCGGACATCTCCCTTGTGCGGACTATTTTTCTAAAACTGGATTTAATATAATGGAAATCAAACAAATTACGATCTAAAAAACGGACGCTCCCATGACCGGTCGCGGACATGAAATTACCATAAATTCTGACAAAAAAGTTCTTATAAGCGGACATTTGCTCTGACAAAAAGTAAAAAATTTTATATTTTTCTTTTATTACAAATTATGAAGAGACAGTTGCAATCAGTAATAAAACATTGTTGATCAAAATACTCGTAGTATGAAAAAAAAAAACGATAAAAGTAAGAAATGGATGAATTAGTGTGATTCCTATTTTAATTCTTTGCTACATACAAAATAAAATTCAGTTTTTTAAGTTCTTGTACGATACAAAATAAAATTCAGTTTTTTAAGTTCTTGTATGATATAAAGAATAAAGTGCCAAACCAAAGAAAAATTTTGAGATTAAAAGATAAAATGATATCAAAATATTTTTGAAAAAGAACAATTGTCTGCACAGGAACCAGTAAGGAGATATATTTTGCCACAAAAATTAAATAATTGCCTCATTCATAAACAATAATTTAGGTTTACAAAACGTTTATTAAAGAAATTTCCATATCGACTTTCAAAGAAGCCCTGCACAATAAATTAATACGTTTAAAAAAAATTTAGTGACATATGAGCATGTAAAATATTTAGAAAGTCACTACACGGAACTGTGTTTTGAAGAAAAAAAAAGTAAATGATAACAGAAAAGTATTCAGGACTTTTACCACCCCTTGTAATAAAAATGAAATTTTGTAATAAATCAAAAAAGTTTTGGTTTCATTCTTGTTAACGGACATCTCCACGTGACGGACAAAAACTTCCTCGACGGTGAGTGTCCGCTTATGGGAGCTTTCACTGTATTTAAACAAAAATGGCTTAGAATAATTTTATCTTTCTTATAAATCCAAATTCATAACAATGTGTTAGTTTGTTTGTTTGTTTGTTTGTTTATTTGGGGTTACTCCGTGCCCCCTTGTTATAACAAGGGATGGGAGATTTACTTGGCCGAACTCAAAGGTTATATCGCCATCAAAATTTCTGTGCTTAGGAGCCTCCTCCGAGAAAATTCCAAACGACATATACCGTCGCATACGAAGCTGGAACTCCCAAATTCCTCTCCTTAATTGTTTAAACTGAGTTTTTGTTTGGTTCTTCAACCACGTTTCAATGTTTATTTTGTTCAAAAAAAAGAGTTTTTGTTTGGTTCTCCAACCAATTTTCAATATATTTTCTTTATAATTATTTTTGCATGTGGTTAATGGAAACCAACGGGATACCGCGGTGGATACCGTTAACCGACGCCAACCACTAATCACATGCGGTGAGACGCAAAACTCTCGAAGGCCAATAAACAACAGTGGCCTGGTTGCATTTAAGAAATAATTGCCAACGACGCGTGATGTTGACTCGCCCAGAGCTGCTTTACGACTGCAATGTGTTAGTTATTTCTATTTAAAGATGTATTTATGTACATACATTGTACATATATACACATAGTATATCGTTAGCTAAAATGCAAAAAAGCCGTAATTAATAAAAAAAATTCAAAATCCAGTTTTTGATTGATTCTTATGAATGCCATTAAGCTACATGTCTTGACAAAATTGTACACTTCTGTGACGAAAAATTACGCTTTTATTAACAAAACACAAGAGCACTTAACTACAAGTTTTAGTTTTTTTTTTAGTTTTTTGCTCCTGCTGTAAAATTATATTTTTGTTAGTTACGCCTTTTTGCATTTTAGCTAACGATATGTACTCATGTGTGCACTTTGGGCATATAAGTTATACAGTAGGTAATACATATTTATGCAACTAATTGATTGCTGTAGTAAAATTATTCATGTAAACTGCACTTGCTAGTAAAACAGTTGTAATTGCCGTTGCAATATTATATATTTTTTTTTGGAAAATGGGTGTTAAAATTATACAAATCCTGTATGAGAATAGGTACATATGTAAGTAAGTATTTATGCACATACATACATACATATTTATGTACATATGTATGTCTGCAAATAAAATCCCATGAGAAATAAAATTCGTTCATACGAAAAATAAATAGTTAGGTACCTACCCTTACTTGGAATTTTAACATAATAAAATATACTTATTGAAAGGCTAAGGTAAATTTTAAAAGGTGGTTCCGGCTCACTTGGAACCTGGTAGGTGTCGTTGATTTCCGATCTTTTTTGTTAGAATTATTTTTAAACAAAATTTTTATGATGAAGTATTTATTTTGAGTCAATTAGAATCATGTCAAGCGGAGAGCAATATTTAGTTAAATTCTTGAATTAAATAAAGTGCTATAAAATCCTTGTAAATGCAACACATCGTGCCATAACCGCCAAAAAAAAGCTTAAGAGACTTTATTTTCGAACTAACTTTACTTTGCGATGGTAAATAATTGATATTCGTAAAAAAATTTGCCGAAGGAACCATACCTCTAAAATGTATTTTGATGTCCCGACTTTTGATTCGAAGGGTCAAATTTTTAAAAATCTCACTTTGACCCATTTAGAGTTCCCCAATCTAGTCAAAATGTATGACCGACCCTCCACTAATTTTGGAGGGCCGACCCACCTATGACTGTGACACATCCCCTGGAACCACCCCTGGGGGTTTCCTCATGCATACATATGTGAAATTTTTGCACACTGGGTGTGTGCCACTAGCATAGGTGGGTCGGCCTTTCAAAATTAGTGGGGGGTCGGTCATACATTTTGACTCGATTGAGGAACTCTAAATGGGTCAAAATGAGATTTTTCAAAATTTGACCCTTCAAGAAAATTTTACCCTTCGAATCAAAAGTCGGGACATCAAAATACATTTTAGAGGCATGGTTCCTTCTGCAAAGTTTCTTATTTTGATCCCTAGAATACGATTTTTCTTGTAATTTGTGCGATTTTTAAATCGACCCGCCATAATGTACATACATACATATGTACATATCGTCACCTAAAATCCAAAAGGCCGTAACAGTCAAAAAATTCAAAACAGACTTTTTGATTGATTATGATGTGATTGACGAAAATACATCTTTCCTTAAAATTTTAGTCATATATGTTCAAAAATAAAGACTGTTCATTATTCAATTTGGCACCTAACAAATAAATAGTTTTGAATTTATAAGGTTTTCTGCTTCTCCTGTAAAATAGTAAAAAGTGAACTTACATCCTTTTGGATTTTAGGTGACGATATACACATATATTTAAAATATGTGAAATATTTCATTGAAATATAATTAATATATTGCCATTTGAATTAGTTTTTGTATACAAAATTATTCTAAATTTAAAATCCGTTAAAAAAAAATTTGGACTTCTTGAACTACAACATATCGCTCATTTAATTCAATAGTGTCACAACTCGAAAAAGCATTTAAAGTTTTCAATTTACATACATCGCAACGAAGACATGAAAAAATATTCTTCTCTCACGTGGTGGTAGTACAAGATATTTTTATGAAATTTTTACACAAGATAAAATGCATGCATCATTAGCTCAAAAAAACGTGTTTTTTAGTTATGACACTACTGAAAGAAATGAGCGATATGTATAATATGTACATATGTAGTTAAAATTTCACTTACCGACCATTTCGCGAGAAGTTTTCCCTGGATTATGCAACTTATTGGGAGAATACAAAAAAGTTACTGCTGGCAACTCTTATGAGACAAGTATGTATTAATTTCTTGCCAAATTTTCTCTTTGCTTTACCACGGCTTTTACAAACATTAAAAATATCTTCAATAATTGTAGATAAAATTACTTTCTTTTAAACTGAATCTATTAACTTTTCTTATAATTTACCACACATTTTACTTTAAAAATTTTCATGCATTTTACTTTTTTTTTTTAATAAATACTAGCAGGTATTACATAGGAAAAATTTATTTGTTTCTCGTTGCTGTGGCTGTTGTTTTTGTAGAAAATGTTGCAAACTGGTTTAGCTGCAGTGACAACAAAAGCAAAAACTACTTTACATGAAATTTTTTGTATGTGTGTGGATGTATGTAAGTGTTACCTTTCGCTAAACGGACAATTCACAAAAAAAGATTATTCATTGTGTCCTGATGATAATTTTGTGTTTCATCTTAATTTATTAGATGTTGCAATATTTATTAACAATACTATTTTAATTTAGTATATAAGAGGATTACTTTTTAACATGTTAAAGTATGGTTGTAGTTGTTTGTCACACCCGTTAGCAAAAAAAAATCATTGCACTAAGGTCGTTAATATATTTTCTAGCACTTGGTAAACATTTTTGTTTTTTAATTAATAGACATAAACTTTTTGCCCGTTTATCTCTGTAATATTCGTTAGTTTTTCTTTGTTTTTATTGCATGGATTATAATTTGCAAGTATTAATTCAATTTTTCTTTCAATGTATAGAGAAAAATTTTAAAACTCTTTTGTTGTTTTTTTTTCTTACATGATGTGTAAAATTTAATTTAATTCCGCGTCATCTATTAACTAACGTCGTTTTGCTCCGGCTTCTGCGTACGAAATAAAATATTTAGTAACCTACTAAATTAATACATCGCTGTTCTTATTGATAATAAGTAGCAGAGTTGCATAATAATGGTAGCATAGCTTATTTGGAAAAAAGTGTAGCATATCAGTGAAGGAATTTTGTAAGTAGTGCTATTTGGGTACGTTTTCAAATAAGGCTTAAGCCTTATATATTTTTTGTGAATACGGCAGATAAACTATACTTTTGAACGCATTTAAAATAACGCTGACGCTCTACTTTAGGTTTGGTTGTTTGAGTATCAGAGTGGTTTGAAATACATATCGCTCATTTACTTGAACAACGTCATAACTTAAAACACATATTTTTACAGAAAATTGAAAAGGGAAATTTTATTTTTATGGAAAAAGAAAATTAAATTTTTCTTTCAATACTTGAATATAGAAGATATTTGTAGGCAATTTTTACAAAATGTGAATAAGAATATGGGGATTATTTCTGCATCAATAACACAAAAACCGCAATTTTTGATCATCAACAAGTTCGAAAATAGGCGAGTGTTTATGTAATTCGAATAGGATGGATTTTTTTTCTTCAAATTACAGTGTTAGTAAATACAAATTCAAATGGTTTTCTTCTCGAATCTAGTTGCATAATAAATACCTCCTTAGATTTAAGAGAGAAAAAAAGAAATGACTACCAAGTGTCTACTTATTATGTGAGTATTAGCCTTGCGCAAGCCATAGTGTTTATAACAGACACATATGAAAGATTTCTTTAATTTATTATAACAATTTAGTGGAAGATTTCAAATTGATCTAAACTTAAAATATTTCCTATGCATTAACAACATCAATTTGGTCTAATTACGAGTTTAATAATTCGAATTCAACGATTTTGTACCATATTGAAGAGGAGCGCAATATATTTTCTAGTCTAGGTCGAAATTGACGTAGTCGAAGTACAAGTACGACTTTCGTAATAAGGTGATTATCCTGCTTATTAAATATTTAGCAAATTCATATATGTATATCGCACCCAGTGTTGCCGATTTGTGTGTAATTACACATATCATGTGTAATTTTCACTTGCATGTGTAGCGCATGTGTAATTGATTTTATGTGTAATTCATGTGTAGTTTCGCTTTATATTATATTTTTAAGAAACTTCTAAAATTAAAATTTTTGGCTTCAGAAAACAGAGTTCAAAGGATGGCTAATCAAAATTTCAGATAGAGAAAAAGATGTATCATTTTGCAAATTATGCAATAAAAAACTTTCGAGACACATGGAAACAACTTCTCACAAAGCCGCTGCTTCTGCCCTAAAATCTACTTGTAATGTTTGCACTGCTTTACAAAATACTATTGCAACTAAAGTGACTATTAAAAGAGCTGAATTAAAACTCGCTGGACTATTAGCTACTAACAACTTGCCATTTATACTAATAGATGACCTTGTACCTATGTTAAAATCATCAATTCCATATTCAAATATATTGACAGATGTAAGTCTTCATAGGACAAAGGCAACTGCATTAATAAAAAATATTCTAAGTCAGTTTTGCTCAAGATTTGTATGACAATCTAAAAAACACGATGTTTTCTATTATAATAGATAAAACAACAGATATTAGCTCCATAAAACAAGTTGTCATAACAACTATTTTTTACAATGCAAATACATCCAGTGCTCAGTATTCCTTTTTCGATTTAAAAAAATGTATATCATCTCCTTCAACCGACATTTTCAATATTTTGAAAAACTCTATTGAAGAAAAGGATATACCTTTTACAAATTTGGTCGATACTCCTAATGTAATGTTTTGACAATACAATTCGGTAGCTAAATTACTAAAAAATGAAAAATCAGATATTGTCTTGATCAAATGCTCTTGCCATTTAATTCATTTGATAGCATCAAAATCTTGTTTAAAATTGCCCATTAGCTTGGGGTCTTATTTTAATAGAAGCTATATTCGCCAAAACAAAAACACCTTCAAGAGTTTCAAGAGTACTTCAAAACTGATGTGCATAAAATATTATCCCCAGCGATTACCAGAAGGCTCTCAATTCATTCATGTGTTACTCGTGTTTTAGAACAATATGAACCTTTAAGAAGTTTTGTCAGGCTTGAGGTTTTTGAATATCCTTCAAAAATTACTAGTTCAATGCTAGACGCATTAGATAATCCAGCAACTAAAATCTATTAAGAGTTTTTATCATATGCCTTAGGTATTTTGGTTTCATTTAACGCACTTTTTCAATCTGAAAAACCTATTTTGTATAAAATAAAAGATGAAGTTATAAATATATTGCAGACTTATTATTCAAATTATATTAAAATATCTGAATTAAAATTAAAAAGTCTATGGGAAATTGATGAGCGTGAAGAGCATTTGTTTCTAAATTTAGAAGAAATCTACATATATTGGAATAGTTGCATATGAATCTTTGTCTAACTGCACTAGTACCGAAAAAAAGTTATACTTCAAAACTGCAGAGAGTTTTATATAGAAGCTATCCATCAAATAAAATTAAAATTTGATTTTCAGATGAAATATATACAATTGTCGACATCGTTCATCCAAAATTTGCTCAAAACTTTCAGTTAAAGGCATTGGCGCGTAGTCATAGTCAAAACAAAGTACACTTTAAGAAATTAAAACCAGTATTTTATATGGTAATACAACTTCTTAAAGTGTACTTTGTTTTGACTATGACTACGCGCCATTATCTTTGTTCTCAAAAAGATTTCGTACTTTTTATGTTGATCCGCAATTACTTGATAGTGAATGGCGACAGCATGCATTTTTAGACTATGAAAAATTTGAATTTAGTGTAAGTTTAGAACCAGAAGTCTACTGGCCAAAAGTTTTTAGATTAAAACATTCTTTAGGTGAAAGTTTGTTTCCAAATTTACAAAAAGTAATTAAATTTCTATTAATATTACCATTTTCAAATGGATCCGCTGAAAGAATATTTAGTAATTTAAAAAATTGTAAAACAGATTTAAGAAATAAGTTATCTTCAGAAACAATTGTGGCTATTTTTTTTACCAAAGAAGGAATTCGGAGAAGTAAAAACGAAAACTTCGAACCTACGGAAACTATGTATAATAAGCCAAATTGGAAAAATTGATTTTGTAAAAATTAAACATTTTAAAACATTATGGGCAGAATTTTGCACAACGCAACGAAAAACAATAACAAATTTGAAATTATTTGAATAATTTGCTTTGTTAAAAATTTAAATTTTTAACTTTTCAATCCCAAAAACAATGGAGCATTTTATATGAAGTTTAAATTTTAAATTAACATCCATATGTGTGTATGTACAAACCAACAACTATTTAAAATATTTTCAAATTTGTTATTTTCTGTCACAAAAATTCTGACTGCTGCCATGGTGTAATTATACAGGTGACTGCGTAAGGATTTGTTATACAGAAATACGGCAACCATAGCTGTGTAAAGAACCGAAGAATGTCAAAAGCACAAAAATAATTGTACCAAAACCAAAACAAAACGAAGTTTTTGACATTCGTTAGCTACAAAGCACATAGAGCAAAAAATTATCAGCTGAAGTAACGCTGCCACCTGTTTAAATACACCTTGACTGCTGCGTTGCGTTTTACAAAATTATGACTTACATACATTTTATAGAAAAAATATAATTAATTAATAATACTTACATATGTATACATAAAGTATTATTTTTATAATTCCATATGTACCTATGTATGTCTATAAATGTAATGTTCAAGTTTGAATTACTATTAGTTTTTTTTTGTTTTATTTTTTGGTTGAATATAGTAGATATATAAAAAAAATCATGTGTAATTTTTCTTCAGATGTGTAATATTGGAAACAGTGATGTGTAATTTCCAAATTCTTCATCGGCAACACTGATCGCACCATATATTAAAGTGCTGGAATGTTGGGCCATAACCAGCCCACCATATCGAGATTTATTTTCAATTTTATCGTAAGAAAAATGTTATCGAAAATAGACTTTTTAATTGAAATTAAAATTTTGCGAGACTACACATAGCTTAGAATTATCAAAATGCCAAAATTGTTGATAGCTTTTAAGATACGGGCTGTTAAGTTTTACTGTAAGCGACAATTTACGTGCAAAAACATATTTGAGTGTTTTAAAAAAACCTTCTGAAAACTTTAATTTTTGTCGCTTATGATAAAATCGAAAATAAGCCTCGATATGTTCACTTATTAGAAGTTAATTTTTCACTAATGGTCAGTAAAATAAAAAAAATAAAAAAAGCATAATAAAGCTAAATTTTCTTAAATCTACTTAAGGTAATATTCCATATTGCCACACATGTACGGCCTAATTTTTTAAAACGCAACGCCAAGCGTTGAACATTTTTATATGGACGGTATTCAGTGTTTGATGCAAATTGTCTGGCGTAATTGTAAATGTAAATATCGTAGCTTTTCTTTAAAATCCAACAACAAAATACATACACAATCCGAAGGAAAGCTACGATATTTTGCATTTGCACTTACGCAAGACCATTTGCATAAAATATCGAATAACGCCATGGTAAAAATATAAATTACAGAAACGAAATACGCTAAGCGTTGCAAATTTGACTCATAGTGAAGACATTTTTTGATATAAACAAGCTGTTTCCACCTTATGCAGCACAGTGCTCGTAACAATAAACTTCAAATTTACAACAAAAAAACTATTTAAATGATACGAACTAGTTGTTATTAAAATTAGAAAAGTGGGCCATTTATGACGAACACAAATTGTTCTAAAAAAACCTTATACACAGAATTATTATTAAAATTTTTTTTCTGATTTCCTCATATCTCTATCTACATTGAATACTATTGTTAAAACAATAGATTTTCTCGTCTAGACGCTATTTAAGTCCGTATGCAAAAAATTTCAATAAAATATTTTCAAACTTGAATATTACTTGAAAAATGCTTGAGTTCAACTTTGTTTCCAGTTAAATTTCAGGTGCTTTAATTTTAATTTTTTGAGTGCTTATTAGGATATTTCAAGAGCCAGAAGGTGTCATTTAAATTGCACGTTTTATCAAATCCTTCGTCGTCAATAAAAAAGAAACTTTTGTATGAGGTTCAAAACGCATACAATATGAAATAGAAAGAAAGTTGTAACTTGTATTTAAAATCTTGTCGTCCGAACTGAATATGTCTGTCCAAGATATACACTTATTATTTGATTATTCTTTTCTTTCTTTTTTTGTGTTACTGCACCTCGAAACATAAAGAATTTTAACTTCGTTTATCTATAAACCTTAAACTCTACAAAATTCTACGTATGAAATCTTATTATTAAATGCATATTGGTGCCAATAAAATGTTGGCCTTGCTTTAAAGTAGCTAACTCATTTTTTGGGAAAAAGTAGTTAAATACCAAACTATCTGGCAGCCTTACACACAAGAAAAAGTTATCTGATTCTCTTTTTTGCAAGTGGAACAGGGATATCTTTCTATTATTATATATAGCTGTCTTGCTTTAACACACTATATTTAGTATGAAAACTGTAAATATTTTAAAACAACTATAAAATTTCTTCAGTTTACAAATTGTTCTACGCGGATTCGGTTGTGCGGTCGTTTTTAAATAAGAAAAAAGTGGAAAATAGTGGATTTTTGTGGCAAATAAAAATCAAGAAAAAAGAGAATCCGACATACACACTCGTATTGAACCAATGCAAAGGAAAAAATCATTAAAATTGCAGATAGAAATTTTTTAATAGAGATTTATAAAACATGCTAAATGCTTTTAAGATTAAACTAATAGCTTGTAAATAAAGTAGAATAAACTTTAGCTTTAATAATAGTGCAAGAAAAAAAAACAAAAAATTTAAACGCAATATAATTTTTTTCTGACTGCTTTAAAAGGAGTGTATGTATTGAAAAAGAAGTGGACGAAAAGCCAGAAATCTTATGGACAACCAGAGAGTGCAAGAAGTAAGAAAGATGAAAAGTGTGATGTCAACTATTGTCGTTAGACAAAAAACGCTTTTCTCATAAATTATAAAAAATTGCATATTTATGTTTATACCGGTTATATTAGAACTATTTTGTGATCCGTATCAATCATTCGAGGAGACCGCCTGAAGAGCCGAAAAAACAATGTCAGATATTCATAGTCAAAACAAAGCATAATTAAGATTTTAAAAACAGTATTTTTTATGCTAATACTGGTTTAAAGTTTTTAAAGTATTGACCATATATAAATACATATACATGTATATATTTATATCATGGTATATTGGCTATGATAATACGTCGATCTATTTTTAAAGTCCCTGTTCAGACTTGCAATTTTTTAAAGTCCCGGTCCACACTTGCAATTTTTGTTGCAGCAACTTTTATTTTTTTTAGTGAAAACGAGCAGAATACAAAATGTAAATATTTATATTTCAACACTCCCACATATTCAAGGCTTGTTGCAACAAAAATGCAAGTTTCAACCCGGACAAACATATTTATGAACTTTTATAATAAAATTTTTAATTTTTAAGAAATTTATTCGAAATATTGTCAGAGGTTTATTTTAATTTGAAATGTATTTGGTGGTGTTTCATAAGTTTGTGACTTTTCAAAATGTGTGGTTAAAGTCTACTGATGATTTGTTACAGCAACAATGAAATGCATATAGACAACGCTGAACCACCAGCAAATAAATTTCAAATCAAATTTTTAATGAAAATAAAAAAACATGTTTTTGTCTTTTAATTTTTACATTTTTAATTCAACCTTAAAACATCATAGGCTTCAAAGGGGGACCGTGATGAAAAAAATATTTACAAGGGGTCTGTGAACAGAAATTCGGTGTGAACCCCTTAAATAGAACAAGACAGTCCAAACTGGCACCAGAGTACCGAACATCAATCGGTTCTTATACAAATGAATACACATATGCGAATACATTTCTCTCGCTGCTCTCTCAGTGGCCAGTATTGTATTAGAATCATGAAAAAATAATTTTTTTTTGTTAGAATAGATATTGGCATACATTTTGTGTAAATCTTTAGTGCAAAATGCTAAATTTGACCAACTAATTATCACAATATTCTGTGTAATTATTATTAGTTTTTTTAATTTATGCCACTATTATGGTTTACGGTTTAAGTTTAGTTGAAATTGTAACAACTTAACTTTAAAACAACTTAAATGTTTTTTGATATATTCTCAATTACAACTAATTTTAGTTGTATTCGAAACAATGCTCGAGAAGAAAAGGTTCTTATCTATGCCGTGTTTTTCGAAAACATAGTAGCCATCACAAAATATTTTAGACATTTTTTAGTTTTGGCCAAGGCAAATTCATTTCCAGGTAATATCAGGATTACAAAAACAATGAAAAAATACAACAAAGAAAAAAACAACATGGGTTTTAGTTCATCCAAAACTTCAAAAATAGAATTTGTTTAACATAATAACAATAAAAATTATTCACATAAATTTAAAAATATTTCTCCACGGCAGCCATCACTAACAAAATTTGCAACGTTTAGCACTTCTCACAATTTTTTAATAGTTTTTTCATATTTTTAAATTTGTTTTCACAGAATTATTTTAATAAAATATTTTTCATATTAAAATTTTTTAACATTTTCTTTAATTTCTCTTTCGTAAAAAAATTTTTCGGATGAACTACAATTTGAAAAAAAAAACAACTCAGCTTCATTTCCGCTACTACCTTGTGAATGTGCCTTGGTTTTGGCCTTACTATTTTTTCTTGAGATTTTATGTTTTATGAACATGGCAAGAATATTGGTTGTCAAATGAGATTAGTTGACGTATCGTATAATGAAAAACTAATACAATAGTCGAAATAAAAACCTAAAATACAACTGATAAAAAGTAGTTGTCTCATGATGAAAAAAGTTTTAATCCATAATTAAAATTTGGAAACTACAACTCAACTATCAACTTAGTTGTAAATCATAAAAGGGGCCTTAGATATCAAACTCACAAATATTACATAATCAATGTTCCTCGCCCACCCCCAAGGATTATCAAAAAATTGATATAAATATATGTAATAATGTATGAATGTAATAATAATAATGCCCAAAGCCCCGGAAAAATTTCCATCTACGCATGGTGTAGATGGAATAATAAAGATTTTCTGCCCTGCAAGTTTTTCCTTCGCAAAATGGCGCTGCGTACTAAAGATTCTCTGCACATTTCTTAATTGATTAAAATTCTTCACTAATAATAATAGTGAAGATAATCCTTATTCCCTGCCAAAGAACAGCTATGAAGGAATCCTTTGGGAATACGCGCTGTGTCGGGAAATACCATGGTGGAGAAAATCCTTAATCCTTGCCAAAGGCTGACTATTCGAAGAATTTTAAGTAAGCTTTTAAATTATATCTGTTAAAGTTGTAGTTAAGCAGCTATGGGCTGAAGAACAGCTCTCGCGTCATCGTAATTATAACCGTATAGCCTTGCGGTTCTTTTGTGGAATTTCGCTGACAACCACGTTGCTACTTCCTATGTGAAGCCATAGGTCGAGTTTAGTCAGTAACAAAAACATTTCTAAAAATACTGTTAATAACATTTGGCTTAAAAAGCGATACGAACATTAGCCTGTTTAATTCATAAGAATATAGAAACAAATACAGTTCGAAAAATAATTAAATTAACTAAAATTAATAGTCATTGGCTTGTGGCAAAAATTAAATAAAAATATACTTAATAAATTTCTATCACAAACGCTACTTTTTATAATGTTGGGAGCTGATTTATTAACTAAACGAATTTGTTCCTAAATATATAACGAAAAGTCGTAACTGATGGCAATTGGTTTGAAATATTCTACACATAAAATTTCAGCCTTGTTGAAAAAAAAACGCTGGCCAACAACACTGTTTACATATTCATAAAATTAAAGAATTAGTGATACATTTAAGGAAAATGGAACGAAACAAAATAAAAGTGATAAAAGTAAATACGTTGAAAGTAATAAAATATAAAAAAGTAATTCATAAATTTGTGAAAATTATTGTCAAACAGATTGGTTCATAATTTACTTACAAAAGAAAATTGATTGCAGAAAAATTTCACTTCGATTTTTTCAACAAACGGGAAACATAATATACCAATTTTTTTTTAATTTTCTTTTTTCACACTAGCGCTTCTCTTCACGCTTACTGCATCTGTGGCCATCATGTTTTATTTGTTTGTTGCTGTCGTACCGTTTGCTCTTTTGTCTGTGATGTTTTGTTTCTCTATTTTCGTTATAATAAAAAACAACCAAGAAGTTTTTTTTTCTACTCTTTCTTATTTCCACATAAAAGAGATGTATATATGAATTGCGTTATTATTTTTGTACTCTTCTAAGGAGAGAGTGAAGAATAACAAAAGAAAAAAAATTAACCGTATTGTTTTCGTATGATAAAAGAAAAAATCAAAACAATCCATTTTTTCTTTGCCCCATTATGATAAACACATGTTTTTATGTGTATCTGAGATATTTTGATTTATTAATTCTAAAATGAATATTGAATAATGTTAAACAAATTTTCAAACAATATTTCATCAAATATTGTTTTGTTTATGCATACATAATTGTTATTCAATATGTTGGAGGCTTATGTGTGTGCCATATGTTTTTATTTTTATGTTTGTATGTATGCATCTGTTTATAACTAACCCCTTCAATCTTTTATACCCCCACTGCTCCAACCTGTTTGATTTTGTACGATAAAACCACACATTATTACTCACTCATGCATTTTAATAATTATATTTTCCCGCTTTTTATCGAATTAACAAGTCATACATACATACATATGTATATTTACATTGTGAATTTGCGCTAATTTATGTGCATACTAGTGGTGTGCCGAATGTAAATTTTTGTTGTTCGCGAATTCGAATAAGAATATTTGAAAGAATATTCGCGAATAGGAATATTCTAGATAAATTTATGGACATTTAATTGGGGTTCTATTTAAGTCTGCACAATGAAATGTGAAAAATTTTGTGTAAAAAGAACTTCATACTTCTGTTCGCGCATATATGTATGTACATATGTATGTACCTATGTACGAGTATGTTAGGTTAGGTTAGCAGGCTGCTAGTGAAGAATGAAAATTTTAGGGGTCTAGCTCACTTGGGTCCAATACGATGATCCCTTTGTGCTGTTGGTTAGGTTACATACCTATGTATGTATGCAAGTTAATAAAAAAAATATCCAAAATTGGCATGGTTTTTATTAAATAACGTTTGAAAATTTAACAAAACAAAAAAGGAGTTTTTTAAGTTTTCTGGGAGACAACGTACAACTGCATCTTCCTTGAAGATCTTAGTATGCTGCAGTTTAAAATCAAGGACTTATGGCCACTTAAAAAATTATTTCTGCATGTAAATGCTTTAGTTTTTCTTCAGTTTTTTTTGCTTCTCTTATAAAATATATAAAATTCGAGTTCCGCCTTTCTTATATTAAGCCATCGATATGTACATATGTACCAGGGATGGCAAAGTTGGTACAATTTTATCTTTTTTTGGTACTATTCAAACTCGTAAAGTACAATAGTGCACCAATGACTAATTTAGTACATTTTCACTCTACATTTCTTTTCAAAAGATTTGCATATGTCAATTTTCACTTTTGAACAATGAAACTCATATTCTTCTCACTTGAAAACAGTCTTGTGAAAGCAAAACGCCTCGAGAAAATCATAAAATGCGAACTCGTCCATTTCCAAATAATTCTTCTTCTAAATTCTTATGTTAGAGCACATGCTATTAATTAGTATATTTTAAATTTCAACTTAAACAGGTGTAACCATATGCTTTACCATCCCAACTTACAAGCAAATTTGTGAAAATGATTTGGTAGCCAGAACAAAGTCGGTTATTTTAATAAAAACAAATAAAAATATGTAAGTTGAACTAAAAAAAATCTATCAGTACAATTCAGGTCAAAAAGTACAACTTTTTAAACTTGTTGGTACAATTTGGAAATTCTCAATGCCATCCCTGATATGTACATTAGCGTGGTCGTTAGTTGTATGGACGTTTTGTTATATCTTATATTCTTTCCCCCAAATCGGTTGAGTTTTATGTAAAAAAAATTTCATAATGATCAGTTGTTTTAGGGGGTGCGTATCCCTCAAAGTTGGCCATCTAGCCCTCAGGACCGCTGCTCATATTTATGTAAATATCTATCTACTTCAATTAAAGTACAGTAGAATCCAGATTATCTGAACACCGATTATCCGGATATCCGATTATCCGGACTCATCATTCGTCTCAGCTCTAGTTGTCGAATTGCCTTACCCCCCGTCTAGACTGGCAATAAATATGTTGGCAATACAGCAATAACGCCGGCACAATAGCGGAACAATATTGCTGATTAATTTACTTATGTTAACGCTATGGGAAATCGTAGCCATAATATGAAAAAGTCAACAAGGAAGGTGACGAATAAAAATATATTTCATTTGTAAATATCTGGTTAATCCAAAAAATTTTTATATATACAATAAATTTCACTACACACTTTTTTAAGAGACTATTTCCCTTTTTTAATATAGATACATATGTATATTTTCTCAATTTCACTAATATTATCTAAATGTCAAATGCAATACAGAAAAGACGAACATAAATTATCACATAGTTTGACGTTTTATGTTCGCAACAATTGTCAACGAAAAACTGTTGACAATTATTGCCGCAATTATTGCAAGTACTGGCAATAAGCTGTCTCCATTGGCAATATCAATAATTTAACATTTGCTGCAATATATGTTCGTCAATTTATTGCCAGTCTAGACGGGGGGTTACATATGTAGGTGTTATGTTATTCATTATCTATCGTTATAGCTCGTTTTTTGTATATCCTATTATCTCAACGACTAAAACTTAACTAAAAATTGACAAATGACAAACATGACAAAATTTAAATGTATGTAAATTGATTTTTTGATTTGATTTGCTTTGAAATCGATTATCCGGATTTTCGATTATACGGAATACCCTGGTTTTATTTGATCCAGATAATCGGGATTCTACTGTAATACCGTGTGACACCTAGATGTCATTGGCATAGCTATAAATTATTTCTAGGGGATTTTCATGAATAATATTAATGCAATTTTTGGTTATTCTGGGTGGGGCAAGAACAATTTGTTGGAGGGGCGGGGGGCAATGCACCACCTGAGGCCTTTCAACGCCTATGTTTGTTGTAAACCATAATCGCACAAAATATTATCGGAATTCACAGTTGGCCTTGTAGATCTTTTACATATTGTAGCTTTAATAAATCTTGGAAAAAAAGAAAAAAAAAACAAAGCAACAACAATTTACCAAGGCTACAAGATGTAAAAAATCTACAAGGCCAACCGGGAATTCCGCTATTAATGTTGTGTTGTAGCCGAGACAACACAGCATTTTTGTGTTGTAAACCGTAATCGGGGCAATATTCTTCCATGGATATGACAATATCAATGCAGGCAACACCGTATAATTTTTGATAGATACATATGTATATTAATGGAAACTTTCAATAGAATATTATTTTATTTTTTTTTTATAACCCAACTATTTTTTTTTTCATATGCGATATGCCAGATCCGGGAATTCCACCGGATTTTTTATTTTTATTTCATTATGGCAACTTTAGTTTGTACGTACACATTCTTTGATGAGTGTCGTTAGTATTCACTTTCTGAACGCGATCGTGCAATAATAAAGTGATGGCACTGGCACAATAGCTAAAACTATACAAGAACTAAGGCCCAGTTTACATCTGGCTCACATGTGCTCTGATACTTAGCGACCTTTATTTGCCAAAAGCGGAACGCGATGTTCAAAATTTAATTCTACAACAATTCATGAAAATAAAAACAAAAATGCGCAAGAAAATAAAAGAAAAAATACAAAATAATTACAGATTCTCTGTGGTAAAAAGAACGATTCTATTAATGCTTATTCTGTACTAAAGTCCTATTTCCATTAATGCATTTGGCTTTGCATTTACATATAATATTGTTATTTATGCATTACTAATACATATATAAAGAACTGAAATGGTATTATTTTTTTGACTAATGAGTTTATAAAAGATTATTATGTAATCGATCTTATGAATTATAATTTTTGTTGAAATATATTAAATTTAAAAGTATTTTGTATTGCTTTGCATTGGGCGGGAAGTCCCGAGAAACTTAAAAATCTTTCCAGCTTTCCCGGGAAGTGAAAAAGTTGGTGAAAAGAAAAACTCTAAACTCGATTACAAAAATAAAAAAAATGAAATAAAACAACATGGCTTTTTAGTTCAGTCAAAATGTCAAAAATAGAATTTGTTTAAAAAAAATAAAAATAAAAACTATTCACATTAAGTAGAAAATATTTTTCCTAGGCGGCTGCCATTTGCAAAATTAACAAGGTTAAGAACTTTTTAGTTTTATATTTTTATTTTTTTTAATTTGTTACAAAGATTATTTTTAATAAAATATTTTTGATGTTGAAATTTGTTGAACATATTTATTTTTTTTTTCTGTTTCATAAACAATTTTTTAAGATTCCGGCCACTTAATTTGAAAAAATAAAATATGGTTCAGCTGTGTCTTCGCTACTACCTGTTGAATGTGGCTTACAATGTAAAATTAAAATTTCTTTCTATGGAAATTTAATTAATAAAAAAATGCTCTTTTACCTTTTTTTTTACAACAACTAAAATCAAACTTCATCTATAAAAACAACTTGCTGTATATTTTTGTTTATGGAATTTATAAATAGTGCTACTGTTTGCGCTAATATTGTACTCTATTTTCGCCATAATTTCATTATAACTTGAAAAAATCCTTTTTTATTTTTAGATTATTCCATTGAAGAACAAAAAATAACAACCAGGCTCGCTTAAAAATGCATTAAATGCTAAAAAAAAACATCCAATAATAATAAAAAAAATTACCAAAGATATTTTGATAAAATATAAGAACAAAAATTTAACTTATAAGGATTCATCCAGTCGAAACAAACAAAAAATCTTCAGAGGCCTCCTGTTTCATCATAATAAAACTCTCAAGACACGCACACTCATCCATTGCTTAAACAAATAGGAAAACGCCTATAAAAAAAACATTGTGAAAGTAAACATAAATGGTTTCTACTTTCATTGGACTTTTGGGTAAGCAAAATTAACCGAAACTATTCGTAACGGTGGCATAACACGAAATTTATTAATTTATTGCAGACATACAATCATGGTGGGAAATACCGTGTATTTCACATTTTTGTTCATTGTTTAGTTCTGCATTTGATTTGCCCGATATTGATATTGAGGTATATTTTTAGTTTTACTAACAACATTTTAATCATTTCATTTTTTGTTTTTTGTTTTCTATATTTTTTTTATATACATATGTATATTGTTTTGCGAGTGCAGGATTTAGAATCCGCCTTATTATCCGATGGTACAACAACAGATGATGAACATCATATTGCTTTAGTGCCTGAACTTATTGTTCGCTTATTAAAGGGCTGCGATGCGTTGCGTTCGGTAGCAAAAGAAATAACCCACAGCAATTATCAAATGTTTTTAAGGCGTTTCCTACGCCAACAGTGTCGTGTTCATAATACCGAAAATCATTTTGATACCGATATTGACTTTCAATCTTTGCCCGTGCGCAAACGTCTTTTAATTTTGTACGATCTCTGCCATTTTCGTCTGGACTCGGCGGATGTGCAAGTTATTTTAAACAATTTGGAATCCGACAGCTTACGTGTCGAACCATTGGGCTACGATTCAAAAAATTCTGGCTATTGGTATTTTTACGGTACTCGTTTGTATCGCGAAGACAAACCGGCCGCTTCGAACAGTTTCAAATCAAATTCAGTTTGGCAAGTTATTTGCTTTACGGAAGAGGATTGGCAAAACTTGGCCACGAAATTTAAGGCATCCACAAATGCTAAAGAGAAAGAGCTCTATCAGATATTAGACGAAAATTTTCTACCAAAATTGCCGCAACTCTTTCGCGAACGTGAGCGTTTGAGAAGAAGAAAGTAAGTATAAATTTAGAGCAAAAGTCAAAGCAGTTGTTGTGTTTTCTTTTATAAATACATATTTTAAAATATTTATTTCAAATTAAATTTCACAATAATGCTGAGGTTTTGGTTTTGCTCTCTTACTCGTATGTGTAGTTTCCACAATGCAAGCAAGCGACTCGTCTAAAAAAGTTGTATAGGAATCACTCAAAACTTTGAGTGTTTTTCATATATTCATTCTAGACAAGTGGCTTGCTTGCATTGTGGCAACTACACGTTGGTCCCGGTTCACACACTTCAACTCTTGTTGATCAACTCGTGATTCTATCTATTTTTTTTTTCTTACAGTTGAATTAACAGTTGATCAACAAAAGTTGAACTGTGTGAGCCCATGAAATAGCTAACGATGGCCTATGTTTCATATTAAAAAAACGCATTTTTTATTTCTCTTCTTTTAAGACTCTTCCAAGCACGCAACTCCAGCCGCATACGTAATCTGTCCGAGCTGAAAGCCCGTCAAGAACAAGAACGTCTAGAACGCCTACAAAGAGAACGTCTAGAGCGCGTAGAAAGAGAACGTTCACGTTATTCATTCGAACAACCAGCTAAAATTGCAACAGCTCCAACCAGAGCACGCAGATGGTTAGAACGACAAAATAAACTCCTCTAAATAATCATAAAATTAAAGCCAAACTCTGAAACAATAAAAAAAAGAAAAACTTTTAAAGACAACGAAATTATTTCATACACATTTCAACTCAACAACCAAACCACCCACCACACGCAAACACTACATTCGATATTTTTTACGCACTTTTTATTATTGTCTTCATATCATTAATTAATCAGTTTAATTTGGCTTTTCTTTTTACCAGTTTTGTTCTCTTATAATTTTCACTCAGAAAAAGAATACTCGTACATGCCGCCACCCCTACAAATTAATTACAAGTCATGAAGTCATTTTAATCATTCAAAATCAAACAATTTAATATTCGAAATCACTAAAGACAACAAATAGTTTAATCAAAATTTATTAAAAACAAATATTAAAAGAGTTTCTCGGTTTCTTGTCTTATTTTATTATTATTATTATTATTTTCTTTTCGTTTGGCAACATCTATCTACGCGTAGTATCAACTAAAAAAGTGGCTTAATAAAGACCAACAAAAGAAGTGTGGCCGGCGTTTATTTTGTATTTCTTTGACTTACCAACAATGAAATATAATAATTTATTAATTATTTTATAATTGTGTTCTTAACATCATCTTGTTTCGGCTTATGATTGGATTGATTGATTGATTCTACAGTTTCAAAACATTTGGTTTTTAACAAATTATGTAAGCATGCTTTATTTATAATTATTTTAATGTTTTCTTTAATATATAGTTTTTCTTTTTTTTCTTTAAACATTTTGTTTATTTAATTTTGTTTTTAATGTAAAAAAAAAACGAAATCATTAAAGATTGGCATTCACTTTTCTGAAGATTGCACAAATGTCGTTTCTTAAGTTTCGAATAATTATTTTGTAGAACATGGTTTGTTTAAACTTTGCAAGCATCGAAATTTTGATTATAGGAACTGTAGTGTAGATGGAAAACAAAAGCTTTCCGAGTAATTTTTGCTGCAATATAATCGTCACCTTAAATGCAAACGGATGTAACTACACTTTTATAATTTTTTACAGGAGAAACAAAAACGTTTCAAAATCAATAATAATAATAAAGTGTTCTAGAAAATTTTCTTCGAAATTTACTTGTGGTATGGATACATATATAAATATATGTATATAAATTTAAGCTTTTATGTTAGTTACATTTTTTATAATATTTTTGAAATATATGTATGCATTCGTAATTACGTTCGTTTGAATTTCTTTAATAAAGTCGTAATTTTTGATCGCAGAGATCTAAATATTTGCGTGAAGATGTTTGATAAAATGAACCATAATCATAAACTCGATTTTGAATTAATGTGTAATTACGTCCGTTTGCATTTAAGGTGACGAAATGTACATATGTACATATATGATGATGTTACGCTGAACTGAATTTGAAATATAAGCGTATGAAGATAAACAAGCGGAAAAAGTTATTTAAAAAGGAATAATTATTCCCTCAGTAGTATTCATTTCCTCGGAATATCCATTCCTTCGGAATTCATTTCTCACGGAAAATTATTTTCTCGAGAAAAAATTCCTCCAATCATAAATTTCTTGGGAACGAAAAAACAGTGGCATCACCTCATTACGAAGCTCGTTGTTTTGCTTCTTTGTTGACATTTTGTTTTCTCCATTTTATTTGCGTGCAAACATAAACAAAATTATTTAAATTCAACAAACTTTAAAAAAATATATAAAATGAGTTTGCAAATGATCGATTTGCACATTATTTGTGGTTTTCGAAATAATGTAGAATTAATTGTACTTTTTGTGTAAACTGCCTTCTATTTTTTTTAGCGAAAAAAGCAAGTCCGCGTTCATAATACGTAATTTTTTCCACGGGGAGTTTTTTATTCCCGCCTTTGGAAAAAAGGGGAAAAACAAATTCATAATAGGAGAAAAGGGAAAGGTGAAAAACTCTGGCGGAAGTCTACTCTGTAATTCGAAATGAAAGAAAATGATTTCGATTTTATATGCTATAAGCATAGAAATGCTAAAGCATATTCTTTCGTTTCGAATTACAAAGTAGACCCCCAGATGTTCGAACTTCCGAATAAAAAAGCACAAATTCAGTAATATGTACCGAAATGTTTGCATAAAATATGGTATTCGAAATTGTTTTTAAGCTTATGTTCGAAAATTCGAAATTAAGTTCGAAATTTCGAACATGCTCCAAAACCTAATACATTTCTCACGGTATATAATTCTAAATCAAAAATTGCATTTCACTCGCAATGGATATGATTTTTTATCAAATTTGTAAGTTCCTATATAGCCAATACAGAGTTTTGATCACAAGTTTCTATCGTATTATACCAATTACACATGTGGCATTTCTTGTGTTGTCATTTTCAAAATGTGTACAATGCCATTCCCATTATGTTTTTTATATGGAAAGCAATGCCACAACAGTATACACTATACTATACAGTATACGCCAGCATTACTCTTTCTACGCGATAAACCACTTTTATACAATTTCCATATAAATATTAATTATTAAAACGAAATGCAGTTTAATTCCTCTTATTTTAATAAAGATAAGTTTTCAAAAAATTTATTGCTTAAATAATGATAAATAAACAACAAAACTTGTCCAAAAACATAAAATACAAATCAAAACAGACTCAAAAATTCAAAATCTCGCAACAAAATTAAAACATTTTTTATGCTTTTTAAAATCATTCAAACATCAAACACTAATTGCATGCTGTTAGCATTGACTTAAAATAAAAAAAAAAATACTATTTTAACAGCTCCTATGCTATGAAAAAATCTAACAATACTCCTCCATCTTTGTTTAGTTCCCAATCAACTTCAACCGCTAGTGGCATTTCAACATATGCCAGCTCATTGCGACGTACTATAACCACGACTTCAAGTGATTTTTTAGGACATCGCGAAACATTTTGCTTAACGCCCGAAGACGACGACGACGAGGAGGAGGAAGAAGCTGACGAAGAATTGGACAACGATTATTGCCGAAATCGTAACTATCCACAAACAAGTGATTTCGATTTAGAAGATCAACTCAGGCGTCCAATAGACGATACTTCTACGTTACTGACTGATGAACATTTGAATCTTTTGAAAAATATCAAATTGGAACCGTCTGATAGTTTAGCAGCAGAGGAAGACGAAGCCACACACCAACACGTATTAAATACATATAAAGCTTTACAACAAAATCATAACGATAATCAAAATAAAGAAGACAACAACACAACAATAGCAACAGTAACACAAGCCATAAGAACACAAGTTGAGGATAACGAAAAATTTGAAGAAGAATTTAATCAAAAATCAAATAGAAAATCCCATCACCACCATCATCATCATAAAAAGAAAAAATCACAGAAAAAGCAAAAGAAAAAATCTAAAGAACATCGTAGAAAACACAAACACGCAGATAAACATCTGAACGAATTGACGTGCACGCAAATCCTTCAAACTGAGGCTAATATTACGCCGCAAACGCAGACCGAACAGCAGCAGCAAGATAAACAACAACAACATACTTTGCCAAGCACACGTTCTTCTAAACACACAAAAACTTTGCCACTTGTATACCAAACTATCGACGAAGAAGAACCAGTATTAAGTCCAGAGGATAAAGAAAATTTCTGTCGCGCTATTGGTGTGGTGCCCACAGAAAGTCTGCTACATTTACACAACAGTCACAACAACGTCGCTAACGAATTGGACTCTTCCGTACAGGAGCACAACACCACCGACCTGCAGTCGAATCCTGGTGTTGTAGCCATAAAAAAGGAAAAAGATTGCTCGGTGGTTTATGATATGGCACCAGCTACAAATATGAAATTGCCGGGTCGCCAAACTAATAATTCTCTGTCATCACTAACGGGTAATATTTTCATACCAACTTCTTTGCAAGATTCCACTACAGCCAACCCAACTTCAGCTACATCTACGTCTTCGTCAGCTGCCACAACACAGCAACAGCAACAAGCACAACAGCAATCCCTAAAAGATACAAATAAAACAAAAAATTCCACAATGGCAAGCAAAAAACAAAAATCAATTGACAACACTAATAGCGGCGTAAAAGTATCTGGCAGCCTTAAGAAGAAGACTTCAAATGCTGCAGCGCCGATTAAGTTAGAAGCTGAACGAGAACGGGAAAGGGAAAGAGAGCGAGAACATGAACGTGAACGTGAAGATGTTATAACGGCCAAGTCAAATGTATCGTCTTCACAAAATTCGGATAAAAGTGCTGATGAGTGAGTTTTTCCTCCCCCCAAACATTTCAAAATTATTTTTCTATGTATGTAGTTTTATATATTATCCACTTTCTTTTCACTCCTCTATCCACTTACATATGTATGTATGTACTCGTATATATCATGGTATAATTATTGTTTCGATTTCATATTTGTTGCGCTTGTGCTTCTTTCTCTCTTGTCCTATAATGAAGTTGCTTAACTCCTCTGGATCACATTGAAGTGCATGTTTAACTTTTTTTTTTTTTTAATATTTTGTATTGTTATTTTTGGCATAAAAAAATGAAATCGTAGAAATGAGCGAACGTTTAGGTTAACAATAAATTTAATTTTAAATGTAACACAAACTAATATTTCCTTCATAATTATTATAATATTTAAAAAAAAGTCGAAGTCTGGCAGTAAAAAAAATTAATACTTTTCATATAAATATTTTACTCAAATGAATCGTCCCCTGTGTTGTAGAAACAGGGGCGTAGGGTGCGTACAGAGTAGCCGCTTGTTGCCGAGCTGGTTGACGCTTGTTGCGAGAACCAATGCGAGAAAACTGGTACTATACAAATTAGTACAAACAAGCGCGAAGCGTTCATAGTGGGCGCCGAGCTGGTCAGAGCGCAAAGCTGATTGAATGCGAGAAAACAGTTTCAAAGCGTTTTTCAGCGCCGAAAACATTGTTTATGTTATTTTGTTATGATTTTAACTTTTTTGGAAAATTAAAAACAAAAATTTAAGATAAAGTAAATAAAACATGTAATCAAAAAATTAAAAAAAATAATACAAATTTCAGTGTTTTTTTTCAACAAAATAAAACTCAAAACTCGGCAAGTCCCCGTCCATACAGTGAAACATTTGCTGCAAAACATTTGTGTTTGTGGACGAGAGAGGAAAGAGGAATAGCAAAGGGTACTTTGTTTCATGTACACGAAGTTCTTGTTGAGTACGTCATTCTCGCCTCATTCTCATGAGAAATATATGAAAAAATATATTAAGCTGCAAAACAAAAACTTCACAGTGTGGACACGAATGCAGTTTCAAAAGGGAAATCAAAAATGTTTCGCAGCAAATGTTTCACTGTATGGACGAGGACTAACAAGCGGCTACTCTCTACGCACCCTTAGTAAATTTACTAAAGAACTTGATAGTAATTTTAACATTATCTTTATGAATTTAAAAGTATTTTTCGATTCATTTTCATACTTTGCTGCAACATGAGTTTATTCATATACAAATAATTTCACAGCAAATTTGCATTATAATTTCCACTGTCACAAAAATTGTAGCTTAAGTTCGGTTTGACAGGTTGCTGAGAAAACAAAATAAGTTTCAGCCTATCTTTGGTCCGGATAACAGGTAACTCTGCGTTACCAGAGAGTAGGAAAGGGTGAGTGCAAGTACAGAGAAGAAAGAAGTGCTTAATTATTGTTATAGCATGCTTGCAGAGCATCTGGTGTCAAGTAGGCGTATTACTTTAAGCAAAGTGTATCTAACTAGGTGGCAGCGTTACTTCAGCTGATAATTTTTTGCTCTATGTGCTTTGTAGCTGAAGATTGTCAAAAACTTCGATTTTGTTTTGGTTTTAGTACAATCAAGGCCTATTTATCAGGTCAACGCAACTCTACAAAAACACAGCAATACAAAAAACAACTTTATCTTTAAGTTGTCAGAAACACACACAAACATGAACTAAAGTATATGGTGCAAATAACTTGACAGCTTAAACACGAAAACACAGATTATCATCAGGACGATTGCGTTGACCTGATAAATAGGCCTTGAGTACAATTATTTTTATGCTTTTGACATTCTTCGATTCTTTACATAGCTATGGTTGCCGTATTTTCGTATAAAAAATCCTTACGCAGTCACCTGTATAATTACACCATGACTTTAAGTTTAAGTTTATTAGTTATTTTTTTACGTTACTATCATACAAAACATAAAAAAGTGAAAGTTGTTCTTAAGGAACTTGCTACCAAAGTATCTAGGCTAGGTAAGGTTGGGTTAGGAAGGGTAGTGCCCAAGTACTGAATCCCTTTAAACTTTACCCTATCCCTGAAACGATGAGAATCATAAAAAAAAATCATTCAATAGATTTTCAATAATATAAGAAATTTCTACCATGCGATAATTTATTTTGTGTATAAATTAGGGTTTGGGATTTCCCGGACTTTTGCACTTCCCGGGAAACGGGAATTAAAAAGTCAAGTTCCCGGGAATTCCCGGGAAAAGCTAATTTTCTAAATTAAATACATTTATTAAATGAAAGTTGGTGAAATTTCGATTGTTTTATTAATGTAAGCATTCTTTTGAAATAAAAGTTAATAAAAAAGCAGTTCTAAGACAATTTTTTAAGAATTTTTAATTGAATTTAAGCAAATGGAATAAAGTTATTACACAGCAAAAGATCATATAAAAACCAATTGACGACTGTTACCACATTTGGTAGACAATTTTCTAATAAGACCTACCTTCATTTTAATAAGAATTCGCCTTGCTTGTTTCTCATTCTTTTTGAAAAAGTTCCAGGCGGTTTCTTATCGTTAAGTACAAGCAGGTTACAGTACCATACTGCGCTGCGCCGAATTTTGAATACCCTGAGCCACAGTATGTCTAAGTGTCTTTTATTTTATGTATTTATTTTATAATTTTCACTACACTTTTCAAAATTTGTTCACTAATTCGGCGAAAAATCACTTCAAGTTCGCTTAGCATCGAATTATTTACTTTAGGAAACGATTATATCATTGCAATCATTGATACTTATACAAGTTATTCCATTTTTTTTAGGAGATAAGGTATGACCTCAATTTAATGGAATTTTTATGAAATTTCAGACTAGATTTGAATACCTCACATTTTTATTTTATATTAAAAAAACATGGACATTTTACTTCTTGTTTATCGGAGTCGAAAGAATTCTTTCTTTCTTACAGTTACATTTAAAACAAAAACTCAATTTAAATTTTAAGATTAAAAAATTTCCTTCGAACAAGGTATATGTAAGTGTTTAAACAGACGATGAAAAACGTGTCAACGTTCGTTTAAATTTAGTCATACAATCATTCAAACGAACTTTTGTAATATTTAAAAAAATAATAAGTTTTTATATTAAAGTAAAATTGGATTATAAATTCTATATATTTATGAAATAACATGCACTTTTAATTTCCCGTTTTCCCGGGAAAATCTCAAAAATTTCCCGGGAATATTAGACTGACATTTCCCGGGATTTCCCGCCCGGGAATTCCCGTTTCCCAAACCCTAGTATAAATGCTGATTTCTCTATTTTTTTCTTTTTAAAATTCGCAATTTTTTGAGAAGTGACTATAAAAAATCTCTTATGCGATATTTTTTTTTTAATTTAAAAAAATAATACAAATTCAAATGCATATTATGTATTTGAATTTTTAATTTTTTTTTAAATGAATAAAACTTTTTTTCTGACATAAATAGATTAGCTAATTTCTGCCATGACATGATTTTTTCTAACGGTTTTTTTTCGAAATCGAATAAAATTTTATCCCGCATTAGATTTTCATAAACAATTTATTTAAATATCGCAACTACTCATATTTTTATCTAAAGTTTTTTTTAGAATTGACTACATTTTTTTTTCTCCCTTTAACAGACTTTCGTAAAAGTTTCTTCCATATGATATTTTTATTTATGTATCTAAATTTTTGATTTGGAATTGAATAAAATTTTATCTTCGACTTCAATAAATAGATTTTCGTCAATATAAGAATATATATTTTACAAGCGATGTTTTTTTTTAATAAAAATTCGTTTCTTATATTTAATAGATTTTTATAGAAACATAAAATTCTAAGTACATTGAATTTTATTCATTCATTCACAAATTTCTATTATGCGATAATTTTTTCTATATACATAAATGCAACATTTTATAATAAATTTTGTAGAATTAAATAATTTTTGTGTCAAGCAATACATTTTTATAAATTAAAAATTTCTATCTTGCGATATTTTTCAATGTGAATGTGATAAAAAAAATTCTCATAAAAACATAAAGTTCTACTATGAGGTAAATATTTATTAACGCAGAATTTTATATACATGTGTATATATGTATGTTTTTAAGAACTGAATATTTTTTAACGTGCACACATTTAGGCAATGCTATAATATTTTTTGTGTAAATGAAACGTTTTATCCCAAATTTTTTGTTGGTAATTGATAATAACTTTGATATTCTTAAAAACAAAATTTTTTACCATGCGATATTTATTTTTAATAAACACAATAGATACTGCGTTATTAAATTTTTCTTTGCAGTAAACTTTTCTTAATCAAAATTTTAACAGATATTTGAAAAACTGAATCTTCTATAATATGCAAAATTTTTCTAAATATAAATGATAAGATTTAGTAATAACGTAATAAGCAGGGAAACCATAAATATGCTCTAAACAAAGTGTTTTATGCTCATTCAATATGCACTAACAACTTGAAAATATGCTCCTTACAATTATACATATAAATTGGTTTATTTGAAAATGAAAATATGTATATTTTTAATTGAAAAAAATTCAACAACAACAACAACAAATAAAAGGAAACAATAAAAAATTAACAAAGAATAACTGAATAATTTGGGGTTTGAAGTGCACGTTAAAACAATACAATAATATTAAAATTTTGACTAAAGCAAATATTACACAGTAATTTTTTTTGGATTCTCTCGTAAAAATTTAACTTCAAACTTTGGAAATTGTATTTTGGATAAATAAGACAAAATTTTTATTAATAATTTTTATTGCAATAAACAACAAAATATTCACCTAGATTCTCAAATAAAAATGGTTGGATGTCACATCTAAATAAACTTTTATGCATTGACAATGTTCCTTCAACGTCTACTCGGCGCAGAGTCCGTCACAAATAGCAAAACCGAATTTTTATTGAAGCTAACGTCCGCAACAACTGCGTAATACTGTATACACTGCATGAAACATTAGAAATAAGATTTAGATGGCGAAAAATAAAAATAAAACATTTGACCCACATATTTTTTGTGAGCATATTAAAATAAAAAACAAATTCAAAAAGTATCAAAATATGCCCTAAAAGCCGCTAATATGCTCTAAAAACTCGAAAAAATGCTAAAAATATTAGCGTAAGACGAAAATATGCAAAAACATGCTTCAAAGGGTAAAATATGCAAAAATATGCACAACAAATCGATGCCAAAATTCATAAAATGTTCTGAAACGAATAAATATCTTGTCCCCGCATTAATGCGTCATACAAGAAAAACCATGCAATTGCATATTTGCGGTTTCCCTGGTAATAAGTAGACTTGGGTCGAACTCGTTCACTAGTTAATTTTTGCCACAAACCTATGATCAAACCCATGTAATTTAAATGGGTTTGATAATCGGTTTATGGCAAAAAATGAACTAGTCAACGAGTTCGACCCAAGTCTAGTAATAAGTAATGAGAGTACACTTTTAGATTCTATATTAGACGTAGTTTTGTTCTTAAATTTTCTTAAATTTTGCAATGTGCTTATACGATAGATATGTCGTCTATTTAGAATAGGAAAACTTTCTATTCGCAACTTTTTTTTAATAATTTGCCTTAGCTTTTGTGTTATATCGCTTAAACATTTTTTTTATGATCTTGTATATTTTTTTTAATTTGAATACCTTTTGCTTTTATTCGCATGCTATTTATTTAGTTGTCTTCTCTTAGAAATAATATATAAAAACCCATTTGTAAATAATCAATCATTTTAAAACAACCAATTGTATTTTATGCTCCTTCCCTCTTGAATTTTTATTCCACATTTTTTCAAATCATCAAAAACCACAAACAAACGAAAAAAAAACTTGTTTATGTATGATCGATCCTCTATAAAAAACAAAAAACAATCAACCATTCCTTCATCCAAATCATAAAATCAATTACAAAATACCAAAAAAAAAAAATCCGTGTAGAGTTGTAATATGTAGCAAGAACAGCAACCAGTGTCAACTACAACAACAAGATCAAGAACAACACTATGTCACGATCAATAATCATAGCAACAGTAACCATTGTAATAATAAAAATAATAAGAATAAAAATGTAAATGCAACAACAGCAACAACAACTTCAGTTGCCGCCATACCACCAACTAAACGTTATTTGAAACACAATACTAACAATCACACATATAACAACATCAACAGCCACAACAACAACAAGTGCACTACTACCACTATACACACCAACAACACTACCTCTAATGATAATTATTTCCATACAACTTCTAATACCAACAATAATAACAATAACAATAATAATAATAGTAATAATAATGCACATTTTTCCCAACACAATCACCACTATTCCTCTACTGTTTCCTCTGATTCTTATGTACATAAAAAATCATCAACCTCTTATCACAAATATCAAACACAACAAAAACAACAACAACATCAATACCAATATCAATACCAATATCAATACCATCACAATCTTCATCATATGCCACCAACAACCAAATCGTCATCTAATAAAACATCAACATCCCAATACCACCACCACCATCAACAACAACAACAACACAATACTTTCTACAACAATTATTGTTTGAACAAAAACTCCATCACACCAAATGTTCTTAGCTTTACCGAGACCGAAGAAGTTCTACAAATTGGTATGCACAAGGTGCTGGTCTATGTCAAGAATCATCGTGACGCTTGGCCTTTTATGGATCCCGTGGAGGAAGATATAGCTCCCAGATATTATTCAATAATAAGGAGGTAAGTTTTCTGTTGCATAAATACTTATTATACATTATATTTTTATATTCGATTTGGATTTTTCGATAAGATTTTCTGAGCTTATAATGCTTATCTTCTATCTTCTATATAATTAATAGGCAAGTACGTTTTTTGTAATCCGTTTTTCGCCCGTACAACTGTACCGATTTTGATAAGATTTATATGGTTTTAAAGGGTTTTTTGCACAGATGTGCACAATCTATATTTTATTGAAATCGGTTCAGTATTTTGGGAGCTATAAGCGTTTAAAGTTGCTACTATTACATGCACATATAATATACACGCATTTATTAGCTTACAATTAAAAAAGAAATAAAACGTGTGTGTGTGTGTTTTTGTAGTATCCCTCTAGTCAGCCTGGAACCATATGTCCCTATGCCAACACTCTTTTCTCTAGCTACAATTGCACTAGTTGAAATGTCGACAACTTTCCTTTTATGCGAGAGTAGAGATACTTTAGAGACAACAGTTCTAGTGTATTTCCGGTGACATTGTAAATGAAAGCGTCAATAGTTTGTTTTTCTTTTTTATTATGCTATGCAATAATGTTAAAAACTTACGTACATATGTATGTATGTATTTAAGTTTGTTGTCCCAACCCTTATAAAATTGTAGATGTAAAAGAATACCGATAGATTATGACAACCGTATGTTATATGCCCCTAGACAATTACATTGACTGAGGGTACACCTAGTCAGTGGTACCATTGACAATGTCACTAGTAAATCACTACAATTTTACAATTGACAATGAGCGAGGAAATATCGATATTGTAGACTTGAGCCCATAAAATTTACTAGTGAATCTTTGGTGCCAAATTCTCCATGCGGTCCCAAAAGAACTATTTATTCAGTAGTGCTACTGTCTAGTGGTGGATTTTCAATGACAAGATAATGTTAAATGTCAATAGGTGATTTACATTAGCTGGGGTACATGTGGTCAGTAGTACTACTGACAATGCACACTAGTAAATCACTACAATTTCACTATTCGCATGTCCTGCAGGGATGTATTTTGCTTGATCTTATAATTTTTGTCTCTTATTTGTTATTGTATGAAAGCCATCATAGAGCTGCTCCTTAATATTTTTAATTATGTATATGCTTTGTTCTTTTTTAATTTTATAGACCCATGGACCTTTTAAAAATGGAGGATAAACTGGATAATGGTGAATATCAAAAATTTTGTGATTTTCGCAATGATTTTAAACTGATTGTCAACAATTGCCGATTATACAATGGCAACGACAATGGTACGTTTGTGTTCGTTTGTTATTTTAATAATCTATGGAAATAATTTTTTTCCCAAATTTATTTTTTTTAAGAATACACGGAAATGGTCAATAAACTGCAAGAAGCTTTTGACAAAGCTACCAAAAAATATTTCGATCATTTGTCGGATGACGATGAAGATGATCCGAATCTAAGTTATCCGGCGGCTGATGCAAAAATGAATGTTTTTCGTGAGAAATATTTCAATAAAAAGGCTAAAGATAAAGAAAATCATGAAATGGCCAATAAAAAGACGGCACTCAAATCTACGGACAAAAAGAAACATGCAAAAAAAGAGAAATCAAAGGAGGCCGGTGCGAGCGACGAAGAAGAGCTGGAGGGCGGCAAAGAGAGTGCAGATGAAGAGAAATTAGAAGAGGATGAGAGTGACCATAAAGCTTCAAATGGCAAAAGAAAACGAAAAGATAAGGACAAAAAACGCAAAAGAAAATCCAAAACACAACGTAAGGAAGACAAACAAAGTGAGGAAGAAGATCAATATGAATTTAAAGACGATGATGATAATGAGGACTTACAGGAGCTGGAAGAGAGTAGAAATTCTTCGAAAAAATCAAAAACTTCTAAGGAAGGCTCTGGTAAAAAGGATAAAAAGTCTAAACATGATAAGAAAAATTCCAAATCGAATGGTAAGTCTAAAAAATCATCCAAAAAGTCCAGTAAATCTAAGCAAAAGCTGGAAGGTGATGATAAGGAAATATCCGATGATGAGGACGATTTTATGAATTTAGAATCTGAAGAAGAACCGGATGATGAAGACGATGAAAATTTTGAATTAAAGTCGTCGAAGAAAGGGAAATCGAAAGCAAAAGAAAATAAAGTGGGGAAATCGGGCAATCAGAAGAGAAAATGTGCAGGGAAAAGGAAGAAAGATATTTCCAAAAGCAAAGCCAAAACGAAAGATGCCTCTAAGAGTAGTAGCAAATACAAATCTAGAGCCGGAGTTTCGGAATCTGAACAGGAAGAATCCTCAACCGACGAAGAAGAGGACGAAAAAGATTTTAAAACAGAAACCGAAGAAGACCCACCACCAACGCCATCTACACCAGTCAAACCTCCAAATAAGCGAAAGTCCTCATTAGTGACAAGCAAAGATTTGCCACCACCCGCTATAGCTGCCTTAAATGCTTCTGCCTCGGAGTTGGAAGAAGATATACTGGACGAAGATAGTCGCAGTATGTCACCCTTTAAAGTAGATTTGCATAAAAAATACTCAAAAAGTGCCCTTAATGAAGACCTCTCTGAACTTTTAACGACAGTGAAAAAAGTGCACAGCACTTCCATAAGCAATTTACAACAAAAAACTCCCGAATCCGATAATGAAGATTTAAAATCCGCTTCTAGTCATACATCTGAAGAATCGATAGAACCCTCACCTGAACCTATACGAAAGAAAAATACACCAAAAACTAATAAAGCCAATAAAAAAGAAAAAGAAAATAAACGCAAAAGATCTACATCATCTTCTTCTACAACAACATCATCCCAGGACAAGAAAAAACAGACAGAAAAAGAAAAAGCTGCTGCAGCAGCAGCTGCCGAACAAGCTGAACTTGAAATGTTACTGCCTTTCCTAGACAAATATGAGCTTATTAAGTACCGTAGAAGTAGAGCATTGCTCAACCAACAAAATGCGGCCGCCGAAACTAAAACTGCTACGAAATCGCAAAGTTCAAGAAAAAGGGATTCCTCTAGCAAGACCGTTTCGGAAGCCTCAGATAAAACACCAGAGAAGACAACCGAAACTACGAGAGGTAGAAAACCCCGTGATAATAAAAAAGCCAAAAAGAATTTGGATAAGGCCTTGGAACTACCACCAGCGAAATCAGAAACTGAAAAAATAATTGAAGAACCCAAACCAGAACCTAAACCTATTGAAAAGGTTAAAAAATCCAAGGAAGTGGAAAAACCCATAGACAAAATTTCGGCAAATGCAGATGTAATAATGATTGAACAGCCGGAACACAAAGAAAAAATGTTCAAATCACCATCATTAGTAGTGTCAGAGCTGAAGGATAACAAAACACTCACTATCGACAAATTGCCACCAAAAAAGAAAGATAAACTTAAAGCCGCGGCCTTAATAGAAAGTTCCTTGCCAGTTTCGACGGTTTCAAAGTTACATTATTTGCCAATTTGTGAGGTTATGAAAGAAATAGAGGAAATAAAAGATCCCCTACCCAAAGTAGAAGAAAATGAAAAGGAGAAAGAAGGGGAGAAGGAATGGGAGAAGGAAATGGAGAAAGAAAGGGAGAAAGAAAGGGAGAAGGAAAGGGAGAAGGAAAGGGAGAAGGAAAAGGAGATGGAAAAGGAAAAAGAGATAAAAAAGGAGATGGAAAAGCAAAAGGAGAAGCAAAAGGAGAAGGAGAAGGAAAGGGAGAAGGAAAAGGAAAGGGAGAAGGAAAAGGAGAAGCAAAAGGAGAAAGAAAAGGAAAAACCTCAAGCTCCACCTCCACCCAAAAAAGCTCTGCAGAAAAAAGCTACTGCTAATCAAAGTAACAAAAAGTCGGGCAAAAATAACACGGGCAATAACTTTATTGCTCAGAAGTCGAATTCTGCAAATCTCGAGGCCTTAGACGTAGAAACAGAGCAGACTCTTAAAGATATAAATCGCTGGTTGGAACATACTCCACGATTCTCTGAATTTTCTTCAGCCTCCAACTCTCCATCTCGTTATATGATGGATGATTTCGACCCGACTATAACGAGCAAATTGGATGGTCCTTCGAATACCAAAGATGACTTAATGCCAGTAAAACTTCAAGAGGCCTTTGACGAATTGGTTGCTGACAACAATTCGTCGTCCGACTCTAACTTGCCAAAGAAAGACATCATAAGCGAGTTGCTGCCAGTTGCAGCTGCTGCTAGATTAAACACATCGCCACCCCATTCAACCACTTCTGGCAATTCAGTTGGCAGTACATCGGTAAATGCTTCTTCGAATTCTTCTACAATAAATGCACCCTCCATAGCATCCTTGAGCTCGGTAGCAGTGGCTAATACACCCCTTCTCATACCTCCGCCCACGACAATAGCTCCCACTTTGACTACGCTGACTATTCCAAAGCCCAAAGAACACTCGACCACTCAACTTTTGTTACATCCCCCACCTCCGCCTCATATAAAGAAACAAATGGCCAAGGAGGACAAGAGGAAGTCTTTAAAAGAGAAACTGCAAGCAGCTTCCAACACACGAAGAAAGGATAATTTATTGCGCACCATAGACCGTTTGCAACCCGGCAAGGCAAAGGGTAATCTCATACAAAATGTGAACAAACCGGATGAACTATTTATGCCAAATGCAGTCGTAGCAAAAACTAAAGAAGTCAAAAACTCTCTCATAGTGGAGACAGCTGACAACGTGCCGAGATTAAGTTTGGGCACTGTTATAAAAACTGATGACTTTTCTATGGGTTCCACGCCATCTTTTATTGATGAATTGGCTTCGAAGACAGTAAATAAGGCGGCATCAACTCCAGCCGTAACCACAGATAAGGAAAGGGAGTTGGAAGAAAAATCTAAACCGAAAGAAACTTTATTAGAAGGTTTATTACCGTTTCCCAAAATTGGTTCTTCCCTCAGCAGCGCAGCACATTTGTTGTCAATCGATGATAAAGTTAAGAAGCTGGATGATGATTTGAAGTCAACTTCGAGCAGTGAAAAACCCAGACCTTTTGAGAGTCTTGCAGCAACACTGTCTTCAATTAACTCTGCCTCCTTGAATTCATCAAATACTTCGGTAACTGGAACCATAACTGCTGAAAAAGGCTCCGATGCCGCTAAGAATGCTGTTCCTCCTATTTCAACAGCCGACACAACTAAAGAAAAACCAAATTTAAGCGCTTGGTTTAAAGCTTTTGGAGCTCCCAAAAAGACCAAAAAGCCAGAAGAGGAGGAAAAGCAACAGCAACCCGAAAACAACGAAAACTCTTCAGAGAAGTCACAAGAAAAAAGTTCCATGTCTTCAGCTTCCACCAATGCAATTGCAGCTAAAAGTCCCACTTCTAGCTCTCTAATAGGTGAAACCTTCTCTCTACCCTCAGCTCCAAGACAACGCAAAGCCAGCACAGGCAGTACTATATCGGAGAGATCCAGTTTTTCCCAAGACCCAGATTCACCACGCATAACAATCGAAGACCGTTACGGCTCCTACAATGCCGGATCATACACATCACCAATCGGTGCTTCTCCTATAGGTGCTTCACCCATTATGGTATCACCTAAACCTGATGAAATTACCAAACCAGCCTCCCCCTACCCCCTGAATGGCACCATTAAGGTTAATTTCTACCAGGACACCACCACAAAGAGCAGTCCCGACAAAAGTTGCAGTCCGCGTGAAATGACTTCCCCGTATCCGCAGTACTCGCAGCACATATACTCTTCAGCATCTTCCCCAAATGTATCAACACCCGAACTTAGCGGCACTTCGCCTTATGGCGGAGCTAACAGCTATAATCCTTCCGGATCGGAAGCTTCTAAGACACCTGTGTATTCCTCTACTTCGCCCTTGCCAAATTTGTATGATCAATACAAACAACCGAGATCGCAAGAATCCGATTACAATAGTTCCATGAGTCCAAGTACTCCAAATCCTCATTCACCCTATCAGCAAGCCCAGAGTTCTCCGTATACAACACCACATACTACACCACAACCTCACCAAAGTCCGTATCATCCTCCAAATTCACCATATCAGCAGCCACAGCAATCGCCTTACACAGCATCCAATCATGCTCACAGTCCAGCATCACTTACAGCCGTTGCTGGTTCAGCTGCCTCCAGTGTTCATTCGCCCTTGAATCAACAGCAACATAGCCCCCTAGCTTGTATTGGATCTCCTGCTTCTTCGGCGACAACACAACCGCCAACGCCTTTGGCGAACTCCCCAGCCGAACAGCCGGAGCAACATTCACCATACCAGCAGCCAGTGATGTCACCGTATCAACAACAACCACCCAGTGTTGGATCTCAGCAAACACAGCAGCAACCACAGGCAATTGTACCACAAACACAATCACAACCACAACCTCCAACATATAGTCAAACTTCTTTGACAAACACCACACCGAATTATCACAACGCCACTGCTTCTACTGTTCCTAACATAAGCTATGGTGAACCAAATAAGGCCACGTCGAACTCTGTGCAGCCGCAAACCCCAAGTTTAGAAGAACAACAGCAACAGCAAACAACGGGAATGTATTCCTCTCAAATGTCAGATAATACTGGAAATCTGAAAAACCAAAATGTAAATTCTAATAGCAATACATATGTGCCCCCACCATCGAAGGTGGCACAGCAAGTTCAACAGCCACACCAACAACATACCAAGGAAACCCCGCAGCAGCAGCAGCAGCAACAACAAAAGGCAAATGATACTTTACACAACCTTTATAATTCATCTCTATTAAACACAAACAACAGCAAAACTATAGCCGAAACCAAATCGAACGACTGGATGGATACCACATTACCATCTACGTCGTCGAATCAAAGTTCTCAACAACAACACAACATCTTATCGAATCTAACGCAGCAGCAATCATTAATACCGAAACCGACCTATCCCACATACGCTCAGTATCAAGCGGAAGCAGCAAGCAAACAATCAGTTGTCTCACAGCCTTCTCTTGATAGCTTGAGTCACGAGAATAAAACTTGCATTAATAACGCCGTGTCCAATTCGGTGGCGCCGTCGTCGTCTTCGTCATCGTCGTCGTCGCCAGCAGCGTCAACTGTTGCCCAAACTTATGGTTTGCAAACTAATGCCTCCAACAGTCTCACTTCATGCTCCAGTTCCACAGATATGGTGGCGTTTATGCAGCATATTCAACAGCAGGTACACTCACAAAAAAGCCACCAACATACTCCAAATCCTCAAAAACGAGCTGGCGATGACCTATTGGGAATGGATTATAGTGGAAGCACAGCTAGAAAGGTGTCAAAGGGTGATGATCAGCAATCGGCTCAACAGCAACAGCAACAGCCACAGGCAATACAACAGAATCAGCAGCCGCAACTACAGATAACACAACAAAATAAATCATCGACTCCGCAAACTGTTCAACAACAAATTCCACAACAACAACAATCAACACTTTCCGCTCTTTTAAGCCAAAATACTACACAAAGTCAACAACAGCAGTTGCACCAACAGTCTACGCAATCTCAGCAACAGCAAATGCAACAGCAACCATCACAATCCCAACAGCAGCAGCAAACACAACAAACTCAGGCTACGACCACTCCACAAGACCAACAGCAGCAGCAGCAGCAACTAACTAAATATTCCCAAATGTTTGACACTTTCTTGGGTTCGATGGCATTTGGAAAACATCTGGGAAATATTGCGCCGGAAAAAGCCTTTGCAATGTACAATCACGCAGCATCATTGGGATTCCCTAAAGACTACACCAAAGATACACAGTCGTGTCAAATGCAACAACAGCAGCAGCAACAACAGCAACAGCAACAGCCACAGCCACAGCAACAACAATCACAACAGCAACAGTCACACAAGGCACTGCAACAAGAACAAAATAAGCACCTTACTGCACACTTAATGCAGCAGCAACAGCAGCCAAGGGAACAACAACAACAACAGTCAAGTTTAACTCAGCAAAATCAAAATTTACAACATCAAAATAAATCCACACTTGACATGATGAACAAAACTCCAATGGGTTATGGAACCAACAGTGCATCAGCTAGCAATTTGATGCAGCAACATAATCAACAGCAGCAACAGCAAAAAAGTGCAGATTCTTCATTACAGCAACCGATAAATATGTCCAACACAGACAACACATACATGGCACATCAGCAACACCATACAATTCATCAACAGCAACAACAACAGCAGCAGCAACAACAACAACAACAGCAGCAGCAACAACAACAACAGCAACAGCAGCATAGTTTATATAACAGCTCTAGTAAATTGGCTCAAAACTCCCAACAACCGCAACATCAGCAAACTGCACAACAGCAACAACATCATCAAATTTCCCATAATTACGCCCAACAACAACAACAACAACAACATCAGCCACAAACGCAACAACACACATCAACAAATGATAAAATCTCTTCATCTGCTCCTGCAACCAACAATTCGACCCTTTCAAATTCAGCAAACAGTCACGAATCCAGCTCATCCAATGCAGCTGCAAATAATCCTCTACTAAATGCAATGACAACGCCTCATCATCTCTCGCAGACGCACCACTTGTCGGCCTATAACAAACCAACACCGCCACCACCACCGGCACAAACCTACAACAATCCAGCTGCCTCTCTCCTACATCCATTAGCAGATCCTTCCCTAATGGGCCTCGCAGGTCAAACAACTGCCAGCAATTATTACGACAAAACCATGCCGCCAGCAGCCCATGCGTACAATTCAGCGACGACGGCAGCAGCTACTAAAGGCTTAACATCTGCCGCATCACAACTCTATTTGAATTCTATGCAAGCTGCAGGTAATGCGGCCACAACAGCAGGAGCCAGTATTTATGGTAACCCCCATCAAATGCCAACAGCTTCAGGTTATTTACACAACTTGGCAGGTAATAGTGCACAGGCTGCTGCTACACAGCAAACTCAACAGCAGCAACATCAACATATTGAGCCGCAAAAGCCAACCCCTGCCAAGAGAGGACGTAAGAAAAAAGCTTCAACTATAGCTGCGGAACAGGCGGCTGCTGCAGCCAAAGCTCAACAACAGCAGGCTCAACAATTGCAGCAGCAGCAGCAGCAACAGCAGCAGCAGCAACAACAACAACAGCAGCAATCCCAACAGCACCAACATCATCAAGCTCAGACTGCTCACCAACAGCAGCAGCAGCAGCAACAGCAACAGCAACAGCAACAGCAGCAACAAAGTTTACACTCCTCCCAATACAACAATCCAAACACCCAAAATTCAGCCGCACCCGTTTCTACGGCACATCAACTGCAAGCACTACAAAGCTTCCAACTATATGCAGGCCTCAAATCTACGGGCGTCGGTTCGCCTCTATCCACATCCAACTCTTCTCAAGCTACTGTAGGATCTCAAAACTCCAGTACAAATGCCAACATTAACTCCTCATCTGCCAACTCGTCATCGTCATCCGCCACATCCGCTTTAGATGCTGCAGCAATATCGCTTAAAACTGCCGCCGGCATGGTACCAGGTAGTGCTTTTAATTTTGGCCATACAGCCAGTACACTGGGCTTGTATAGCGATCAAACGAGCACTAGTTACTTGGATCAGTTTAGAGATGCTTCAAACCCCTACTATATGCCACCCGCGCCCGCTCACAGTAGAAGTACAGCAGCCAATGATGCTTCCGCCTCTGCAGCGGCCAGTGTTATGGATAAAACGCAAGCGGCCTTAAATCCCGCTGCCACACCCAATCCATACAGTTTTCTTGCAGCACATCCCTCAGCGCGAGCGTCACCTTATTTCATGAACGCTGCCTCACAGCTGGACGCCGCTAACAGTCAATTGTATCAGCAATATTTACGACGCGATGACTATCACACACGCATGATATTCAATCCCTCGCTTTTGGGTGGACCGGCCAGTGCAGCGGCCGCAGCAGCTGCCGCTGGCTATGGTCAACCGCCGCCATCGGCTTATAGGCCGTCTTCGTTGGGCATACCCAAACCATATGATGCTGCAAATCCTCGATCATGGTTCTAGCAGTGCGCCCAGAATGGGCAACAGCAATCAACATCCCTTGAAGCGGAAACAAGCGATCAAATGAATACGATTATGGGAACACAACAACAACAACAACAGCAGCAGCAGCAAGATAACAGTACACATTCTCTTCATACTCATCAGAACAACCAATTACACTAAATGTAAATCAATTTTTTGTCAAGGGTTTCAACGCTGGTCGTGGGAATTTTCTTTTGTGCACACATGTAAATGTTATTTTTTCAGTATACATTTTTATTTTTTTTATTTTATTTTATACCACACTTTCTTAATAGCTGTGTGATGTTCGAAAATACTCTTTTTTTTTGCAATCAACAACAACTAGTATTTGTCAATGACTTTAAATTTTATTTAGATAATAAGACTCGTTAGTCGTACTCATATTTCAATATTTCAAGCGAATTCTAATTGCTTGCATAATAATGTGAAATATGTATGTATGTATTTATGGGACAACGTTCGTAATGTGAAATAATAATATGACATTTTCAAGCGACTTGTGGGATATAATATATCCTCGAGAAGTGGCTGCAGCAACTAAATTTACGAGTATATAGTTTTTCAGTATTGCTTTTTTCACAATTTTATTTAATTTGATTAAATATATTTTCGAACAGATGAAGAGCATTTGCCAGCTGATAACGCAAGTTTGATTGCCATCCATAATCGAACCATTAGTTTCTTTCTTTCGCATGAACAATAAATAGTACGCTTAAGCAGGGATACAGGATGGCATGAAATGTTCTACAAAAATATTTACAATAAAATTTTACTACAAATCTCGTGACTAAAGCAATAAATACGAAATTCAATTTAAGCCCCAGCAATAAGTTGAAACATAAAATGTGTTTTAAGACGACTAAATTTACCACGAACTTTGAACTTATTTCTGGATTTCTGGGGCCCGTTTGCCAAAACTTTCAAGTGTTGTAATACCATTAAAATAGTTGTGAAAATATATTTTGTTTCAATTCTTTTTTTTTTTTTTTTTTTGAAATATGAAGAACAGAAGTTCAGTTGTTGGACAAGCCTGAAGGCTTATATTTCCAGGGTCTGAATCCAATCGTGCCAGGTTAAACTCCAAGTAATTATATAGTCATCCCAAAAGTAGGGTTATGTTGAATCCTTTTCATGTGGTTAGCAGCAAGCAACCAACAACCGTAACGCGGTACAGGTAGTCGACGCCAACTGCAAACCCATACAATTAATCAAATAGGTTGGCGGAATAAATCATTCTCAAATGCCAGGTTAAACTCCAATTAATATAGTAATTTTTAATACTTTGTTGTTTGTTCGTTTGTTTAGTTTAATTTAAATGGCAGAAGCAATTGCCAGGGTATCCCACATTAGGCGTTTCCATCGGTAGCTGCAAACGACCTATACCTTCGTATAGGAAATAAGAGATTCCAAAATCCACACCCAGAGTTTTAATGGTCTCCACCAGTATGTCTTATTAAAATCGTTGCACTTGATAATGGAAAATTCCACAAAGAACCAACTGTAAGCGATACAGTTAGTTGCGGTAACCATTAACAAGTGCGAGTGAGACGCAAAACTCTCGAAGGCCAATAAACAACAGTGGCCTGGTTGCACTTATGAAATAATTGCCAACGACGCCTGATGTTGACTCGCCCAGAGCTGCTTTACGACTGTGTTTCAATTCTTGTTGTATTGCTTAAAGTTGTTTCTAACAGTGGATACATATCGTCACCTTAAATGCAAACGGACGTGTAACTACACAAAATTCGAAATCGAGTTTTTGATTGATTATGCTTAATTTTATCAAACTACACGTTCACGCAAATATTTAGAACTCTGCGGTCAGAAATGAAAATAAATTCAAACGGACGTAATTAGCTTAAATATACATATATAAAAAGGAAATAAATGGCTAAAAACATATAAATATCCATACTAAAAGAAAAATATCGAAGCAAATTTTCAAGAACACTATTATTATTGATTTTGAACGTTTTTTGTTTCTCATGTAACGTCCGTTTGCATTTAAGGTGACGATATACAAGCTAAGTGTCAGTCAAACTGAATGTTTTAAATAATTTTGTTTCTTTTTTGTTCTGGGAATATTTTGTATCTGAATTTTTTTTTTGGTTGCTAATGTGGGAATGTTTTTTATATCTCCTTTTCTTTGTGTTAAAAAAATACATATGTATTGGTTTTAATTTCCGAATTAGGTAGACAACATATCAAACCTAATTCCAAAAAGATTTTGTTTTTAAATTAAATTAATTTTATTGTGTAAAAAAGGAGATTCTATTTGATTTCACACTGCTTGGTGCAATAGAAAGTAAAACGAAAAAATTATTCGGAAATGAATGTCAGGACACCAAAATATGCGGAAAAGATTCACTTTCACACTAGTGTGAAACTCATGACAGACACGAATATTTAAAAAGAAAAACGAAAAATGTGCTCATTGTCTGTTAATTTGAACGCAGAATTGAAAAGAAAATTTGAAAGCAAATTTTAAAACTATGAGTGTATTGAAATTTGAACGGCAAGTAACGCTCAAGTAAACAAAAACAAATTATTTCGTATTTCTTATCATGTGAAAATTTCCTTATAAAATTAAAAACTTACATATTTCCACTTTTTCCGACAGACAAATCTCTGTGAATAATTTTCTTCATAAATTGTCAAAATGTTTTACACAATCGTATAAAGATTTTTGAAAGCAAAAAAATAAAAAATTCACAAGCAAATTTTTTCGCAGTTTAAAAATGTAACAGTGAGTCCTATACCTGATAAATTTTTATCATGATAAAAGTAAAATCCTTATCAAGAGAAATATTTATCAGGTGTAGACTGCATTTATTAGTGTTATATAGCAGTGCCTTAACAATTTTGTCAGAGCTTCAGCCCCAGACAACTTTGTCTTGATAAAAAACTTAAACAAACTGTTTAAGGTTTAAAATATTTGCAAAAAATTAAATTTTTACGTAATTAAAAAAAATGTATATAAAAATAAAGAAAAATATTGATGTTTTTATTAAATAAAAGATTTTTAATAAATATTAAGTGAAATATTGCAGGCATTGTGACAAACTTTCTTCACGACAACAAAGAAATTATAATTTATCATAATAATAAAAAAAACCACAACGTCTTCGCAAGTATGGCTTGCATTAACAAAAATTTGACAACGGCTCTGCCGACGTTTTGTTAGTTGTTATGATAAATATTTATCAGGTAGAGACGCTAAACATTAAACATTAGGAAATTTTCACCATACATTTTATTCATGACACCCACTGTTCGTTCACACATTCTGAAACTGTCATGTGAAATTTTATTTATGATAACTCCAATGACAAATAAAATGTTTTTGTTGTCAGAGATTTTGTTCCAAATTGTCTCTTTAAATAATAATTTAAGCAATACAACAAGGCTTGTGAACTGTGCAATTATTTATATGGAAATATATTTTCACAACTATTTTACTTGTACGAGTATTATAACACTTGTAAGTTTTGAGAAACAGGCCTAGCCCCCAACTGTTAAATGTTAATTTCTAGCTTTGGTGTATTCAGACACTAACCCCCCGTGTCCACAACACAGCCAATCGACTCATCTAGAAAATTTGTATGAAAATTACTAAAAAAAAAAAATTTGGCGCTTTTCATATAAATTTTTTACTCATGTCAACCGTCCGTGCTGTGGAATCAGGGGGTTTAAGTAGAATTTTAAGGCAAATACTTTTGTAGAACATTTTAAGTCGTTCTATCAACGTTTAAAAGGACTTTACTGTAGTAACCCATTTACAAGAAGAAAAAAATATTGGATTAAAAATTTTGCACATAAATGTTGCTCGTAAAATTTTAAATAAAAGTGCTGAACAGTTAAAATACAAATAAGGCGTTTATAAATATGTGCAGAGGAGCCGAATTTGCATCCTGCCAAACTCAGCTGTTAGATGCAAAGTTGTTTTCACAAAGTTGTTTTCACATATTCGAACCGAGTTCCATTGAGATTTAATTTTTTCAAACATCCTCCATTAACTTGATTTGAACAAAAACTCACCAACATATTGCATTAGTATTAAATGTTGCTGTTACTGTTTCACAATACGGGTGACTGTTTAAACAGTCTTTTTTCTTTTTATTAGCTTAAAAGCAAAACAAACAAAAAAATTAAATTAATTTTAAACTAAATTACAAAGTAATTTCTCTTGTATTTCTTAAATGAAAATTAAATTTAATTCATACATCCATTTTAAACCCAATTTTTTTTTTGTATATATTTTTTTCTATTCTTATTCATACATTCAAGTGCAATTTTTGAACTGAAATTCCAGCTATTTATCAATAGAATATAAAATAGCTGAAAAGGACTAACATATTAATTACACAAATATGACTTTATTACTTGTTTTTTTTTAGAAGAAATCATCAATAATATTTTAACTAAAATACATGACATTTACAAAAAAAAAATCTTTAATATATTTCATATAAATTAAAAAGTTTAAAAAGCTACAACATCTACAACTCATTAGCTAAGGAGACATAAAAGTATATATTACATTGTAGTTGTTTTTTTTTTAAATGATAAAATTTTATTATTAAGTTTTTAGATTTTAGTTTGTAAACGGAATAAATCTAAAGGAACAAAGGAGAAAATATAAACAACCAAAACTTTATTAATGAAATTACAATAAAAATACGCTTTAAATTTTAAGATAAACATACTTACAATACTTACATATGTATATTTAATTCTAAGTTTATTTAAGTAATTTGAAAAGCCGAAAAAACAAACTATAATTTAAATGTAAACTATAAATTGTTGAATTAAAATAAAAAAAATACATACATACAGACATATGTTTTTAATATTAGAAAAATAAATTTAATAATTTAAAAATTGAACACGCTAAAGTAAATACATAATTTAATATATAATTTTAGTTTTGTTATTATTGTAAATAAGAAAAAAAAAAATCAATTTCTTATAATTAGTTTATGGAAAGCCACCAAACCTCAGTTGTGGTTGCCAGATTTTAGACAAACAAAACAGCTGGCAATAAATTCAGAAATTCTGGTTGCCAACCGCCTTTTTTATTTTTCATTGAAAATTAATTATTGCATTTTGGCAACCTCGAACTGAAGTTCGGTAGCTAGCCCTTACATACCCACTAAACTCTTTTCGTATACATACATATTTATAAAGCCACTTCATATTGATCAAATATAAATTGCAAAGTCTTAACTCTCTCCCGGGAGTGTATGAAATATAGACATTTCATAAGTTCTTAAACTTTTTAGGGACTACGAGTATAATGTTCATTTTTTTTTAAATTTCTTTTATGAAAAGTTACTTTAATTTTTTATGACTTCCTTAAAATTTTTATAAAATAATTAATAATATACAAATAATAAATTTATACATACATATATGAAATATTTTGTAAATTTTGTCAACAATTTTTGGTTTTTGAAATTTTTGGTTTTTTGGTAAATACATATCGCTCCTTTATTGCAGCAGAGTTATATATACTCGTAACTCAAGAAAGCTAGTTTTGTGGAAAACAAGTTTTAAGTTTTCAAATATTGAAATATTTTATTTTCTAAAAGGTGTTTTTTATAGAGTGACACAACTTTAAATCATAATAAAACAAAAATATATATATTTAATATCAATGAAACGGGCTATATTGGAAAGAAAATTTTATGAAATTAATGTTTAAATATGATTTCTGCCATGTGGCCGCCACGCCAGGCGAGTAGAAAGCGCAATCTGGATTTGCCGTCGTATTTCGCCATTAACTCTTCGAATATTGGCGACGAATTGATTGATTAGGATCATCTTCAAATGCTTTCCTGTACAGCGGCTACAGCTTCTTCAGTGAGCACTGTTCGGCGTCTGACGGGATGCACATTATCAGTTACAGTAAATGTGGTACGAAAGCGATTCGAATTAGTCGCTCTCAAGGACGATTATGTGCGCCATAAAGTTGAAGAAGTGCACGATGAGTTTGACGAATAGAACAATTATTTTGATTAAAAATTTCAACAATTTCCACACGTTGCTCTGTTTCAAAGCAAACTAAACAAAAAGCAACTATCAGCTGTTAAATGGCTGCTCAAATAAAGCAGTGATGCCAACTCAAAGTTGTGACACTCTAAAAAAAACACGCTTTGCAAGACTTATGTCCAGTTTAGAACCAAGGGGTAGAACCAAGTACTTGTTAAACAACATTACTTTATACATTTCGATTACAACAAAAACAAACAAGGTTAGATTTGCAGAAAAGAAGAAGAAGCCTAAAATGACAGCTTAAAGAAGAAAAATCAAATACAAATGTATTATAACGGCACTTTCTCCTATTTGTTTGTAAGTAATAATTTACACTATGCAAGTCTTATTGCTAAGCTGATTAGTTTGATGGGGAGAGAGAGATGAGGGGATCAGATACATTTCTTTTCCCCTCGTCTCTCTCCTAAATAACTAATCAGCTCGTGAAAGTAGTACACAAAATCAAAATGGGTAAAAAAAGTTCTTTAACTTTAACAGCTAGCCAGGAGCTGTTTAATAGGCGATGATGTTTAATATACTCGTACAACTTCTGAATCAATCTCCTGATGATTATTTGGAGAGTGATATTGTACACTTTCCCTCATATTCATAAAAAAATAAAATTAATTTAAAATCCATTTTAGGAAAATTTTGTATGAAAAATTTGAAATAAAATAGATTTAAAATTCATTTTAAATTTTATGAATATGGGTGTTTGTATTTAACTCTCTCTCTCTCTCTCTCTCTCTCTCTCATAAATCTTGCGATGTTTAATCGACGATACATTTAGCTAAAATACATATCGCTGCTTTATTGCAACACAGTCATATCTCAAAAAATAAATGTTTGGATTTAATACTGGAGAAAAATTCGTTATATCATATTTAATTGTGTGTCAAAATTTCATACAAACGGCATTTACACTCACGTCTTGAGAAAATAAAATATTTTTATATTTTCATTAAAGTTTAAAGATACGTATATTAAATTTCATATCAAATATATATTAAATTATTGGAGGTACGTAAGGGCTTTTAATATAGTAATCTAAGGTCCTTATTATGAATAGCTTTCGATCTTCGACTGTAGCCGAAAGTACTGAACGAATTTTCATTTGGTATTACGTATGACGAGCATTCGACAAATAATGTCCTTATTGTGAATATCACTCAAAGTGATTTTTAAAAATTTCATCAACTAAATCCGTTGCTCAACGACATTTTCGATGCTCATAATCACCCTCATTCCAGTTGTCGATATCGACGTCACTTTAACACAATACCAAAAAAATTGGGGTTTGTGTACCCGTTTTCGAAAAAAAATTACTCCTATTGGCCGGTTTATGCTATTTTCTAGACCTTAGGGAACGGAAATAGATTGTCAGTAGCACAAAATTGCTCTCGAGAATGAGGAAACAAACCCCAATTTTTTTTTTGGTATTGTGTTAAAGTGACAATAAATCAATAAATGAAGAAAAGTTTCTTACTAAAGAAATTTTATTTGTTTTTTCATATTTAACTTGCAAAGTGAAAAGCCTGCTGAGTATTGTACGATTCCTCAAATTGTTATCAATTGATTATTTCGCAACTCTCCCAATGGCTCATGCATACGGTTCTTATTGTTCTTCATAAAAGATTTGTAAGATAATCTCTTAAGTGATTCTCAAATGATTGTATCTAGGACTAATTAATAAAAGCGCTTTGCGCTGCTCTTGTGTATGAATCGTCTACATGTAATAGTTTCTCCCGTACGAAGCATCTTCCGCGATTAAAATATGAGCTCGTGTGCGATTTAAAATGCTCCACATACGATTCACAATAGAGTCTTCTGCGATTGAAAAGGCTAGTTGGCATACAACAAAAATTAGAATAGAGTTACTTCTACAGTTCTGACGCCACAAGACAAGCGAAAAATTTAACGCATTCTACCTCTAAAATTAAGCATTTGGCAGGAGTAAATTCAAGTAAATCAACCATTTCGTGCCATAACCGCCAAAATAGCTTATGCTATAAACACAATCAAAGGCTACCGACCATCGACTACCGACTACAAAAGTAGCTGGCTACAAAAATAGCCAAATCGCCAGCTACTTAATTCTTTTAACGACTACCGACCACTAACTACAAAAAATAAACATCATTACATTAAACATCATTACATTAAACAATATAATAAATACATATAAACAGTAAAAATGACTATTATATACTTACCAATTTCAATAAAAAAACCAAAAAATAAATATAAATGAAACAAATGAACAAATGAACAGATGATTATTATTTTTCAATGGTGCCACTATAATAGTTTTTCGCGTTTTTAATAGCGATATTTAATGTATTGCGTTTTTACAACCACCATTTCATGCATTTATTGTATTGGCAGCACTAATCTGTTTTTTGTAGCCAAGAAAAATAGAAATTAGCCTAAGTTGGCTACGGGCTACAAAAGTAGCCGTGTAGCGGCTAAAAGAATTATTCTCATAAGCACGCATGTATTCTATTTTTGACATCTTGTAGTCGATGTTCGGTGGACTTGATTGTGTTTATAGCATTAAGCGACCTAATTTTCGAACTTAATTTTTTGACAAAAATCGATTATTTGCGATCGTAAATAGTAGATTTTCGTCAAAAAAAAAAAACGAAGTCCAAAAAATGTGTCGCTTAAGCTATTTTAGCGGTTATGGCTCGATTTGTCGAGCTATTTTGTGCAGTGAACATCTATCTGCAGCTTCGAAAACTGAGAAAAACCCGCCATTGAATGCATTTCACCAACAGCAGCACGTACAATTTGCAAAATACCATATGACATGGGACTTCCAAAATCAATTAAGCGATAACGATTGGCGAAATGTAGTCTTTTGTGATGAAAAAATATTCAACATGAATGGACCCGATGGCTACAACGTTTATTTTCACCAATCGCCAATCAATTGACTAGTATTTACATTTCCTCGGGTGGTTACTGGTTTGACGCACAGTATATTAAAAATACATTATTACTGCAGCAAACCAATAACCATAAGCTGCATAGTTGCATTTTAGACTGTCTTACAGTTGCAGTATTTATGCCAAAATGCAAAAAATTTAACAATATTTTACGTTATTACTTTGTAATTCGTTGCGAAAAGAAAACAGGGGATCTACTGTGTAATTCGAAACGCAAGAAAATACTTTCGAATTGGTATGCTATTTATATTTCAACCAGGGTTGTCGCCAAACTTTTTTGATTTGGTGACATGGCGATTTTTCTTTGGCGTTAAATATTTTTTTTACTTTTAGGGCTTTTATTTTTAACAAAATTGAACTTCAAAATTTTTTTTTAATTTAGGAAAATTAGTTTGCTGAAGGAGTAGTTTAAAAAATAAATGCTACCAAAACTCGTCGTCTGCAAGAAATTAATAAAACAATTTGATTTTGATGAATTTTCTTTTATATTCAGGCTTATCATGAATAAAATTATCATAAATAAAATGGAAATTTCCGAACGTGTGAACAATTGGTATCAATTGGTATTGTTGGAAAAAGTGGAAATTTGTTAGCTTTTAATTTTATTCGAATTGATAATACGAAATTAAAATCCATGTGAACGAAAAATTTGATTCGGAAATTTTCACATGTGGAATTCATGATAAGGCTGATTAATTAAAGTAATTAATTAATGCGTTTTGAATTCAAATGAGAAAAATTTACAAGAAATAATTTTTGGCGATTTTATTTCCACTTTTGGTGATGGCGATTTTCTGCAAAAATTTTTTACGATTATTTTATAAAAATGTATATTAAAAAAAGTGTTATATAAAAACTAATTTATTATCAAATATATATTAAGAAAAACTACATAAAATTGATTTTTGGCGACTTTTGGCTATTTTTAAAACCAATTTGGGGAAATAGGTCGGAAAAAATCTGACAACCCTGCTGCTGCCAACTCGTAAAATGAACCCAAGAAATGGAATATTTTTTTTTTATGAATTTGGTTTTATAAGTATAACTTAACATTATTAAAAGTTTTCTATTCACATGCAAAGAACAAAATATTCTGCCTTTCGTGGTTGGCGTATTTCAAATACGACTACGACTGTTTGGTAATAGATTAAAGACTTCAAAAGTTTTTCTTTAATCTATTACGAAACAGTCGTAGTCGTATTTGAAATCCGCCAACCACGATAAGGCAGATTAACTCCCTTGTTCACAAAAAATATTTCTGTTTATGAAACAAATTTTCTATGGAAATTTGTTTAATAAACCTTTTATAAAAACAAAATATTTTTTATTAATTAGGCCCTAAATATTTTTAAATATTAATTTTGAAACTACAACAAACAACTAATTTGTACAAAATAATTTTAAACATATTCTTAACAAAATTAAAAAAACTGAATTTTGTAAATGTTATTAAATAATCAGCCTTATTATCGTGGTGGGCGTACTTCGTCTTTTACTACTACGCTTTTGTAATAGATTAAGGAACAATGTGACAATTTTTCTTAAATCTAGGACGAAACTGTCGTAGTCGGAGTCGAAATAGGCCAACCACGATGAAGGTAAATAATTGTAATTATAATTTTTATTTGTTTTCAAAGAAAGAAAATGTATATAATGCAAATAATTAAAAAAAATAAAAATTTGGTTTAAATTAAATTTTGAAAACTGTTTTTTTTTTGCCACAAAAATATTACAAGTAAAGTTAACATTTCTCCAGACAAACAAATCTTGTGTTAACTTTTACCTTAAATAATGAGTTTTTATCTATAAACTAGAAAAATCAAGACAAATTGAAATCAAAAGAAATTTTTTTAAGGCAAAATACATTTTATAAAACTGAAAATCTATAATAACAAACTGAAACAAAGTTTGTGCTAAACTCATCATCATATTTAGTAGCTTTAGCTTGAAAAGTCTTATTATAAACAAAAAAAAAAAAAAAAAAAATAAAAATTACATATAAAAATTCTTCAAAATCATAGCTCTCCCCAAAAAAAAATCTATAAATAAAAGTGTCTTAGTTTTTGTTATTTTAAAAATTACTTAAAAAAAGTCAATAAAAATTATAAGTTTAGAAATTGTGCTTCATCCTTAAAAAGCAGTTTAAAATAAAATTATAGCACTTACAAACAAACATACATAAATAAATACTTACGTACATAAATATATAGTTAATAAAGGCTTTTTATGTTTCACATAGTTTTACATACATACATACATATGTACATATGTATTTATATTTTTTTTCATTAAATTGTTAAATATTGTTTAAAAAAACTACATAAACATAATTTTAAAATTATTTAAATTAATTTAAAGCACTATTGTAAACTATTAATGTCTTGGTACATAATTTTATATATACATACATACATACATACATATGTATATTTTATTATGTTTCTTTTGCATATACAAACATACATACATGTTTAACCTCCAATTAACAAATATAATAAAAATTATATATGAAAAACGTAAACGTACCTTAGTGTAAATTAAAATATAATTGAAAAGAATTAATTTATAATATTAACAAAATAAATATTTATATACATACATATACATATACATATACATATATAACAATTTAGAACACAAATTACTCGAAACACTTTAAATAAAAAAGCAAAAACATTATTCTGATATATAATATAAATACAATATACATACACACACACATACATACATATTGTATATCTATAATATATTATGTAGTTGGCTTATATTAAAAAAAAATTTAAAAAAAATAAAAAAATAAAGAGTGCAGTTTTATTCCTGCATTTTAATATAAGTTTAATTACATTTAAATACAAAATGTAATTGAAATTAAATATACAAATATTGACATATTGAGAAAAAAAAAATAATATATTAAAATTTATAAAAAAAATTAAAAATGCATTTTAATTTTTAACTTCTCGCTAGATAGAAGTGACTAAATACTGCGCCATCTGCCGGACGAACTTCAAACTACACAGAAACGCTCCTCACGCTTCATAGAGCATGTATATGAAGCTTGGTCAAAATCGGTTCAGTAGTTCTTGAGTTACGGTGCAAAAACACAAAAAAACTAAAAATTGCGCCATCTGTCGGACGAATCACTATTTCTGAATGGGGCGTAGCATTTACCGGGGTAGAATATATGTATATAAAAACACGCGCCGGTCTTTTACAAATATTTTGTGGGGTGGAAGGCGAAAATCTGTTGTGGCGTTGAAGAGTTCACCCCTAACAAATAAACGTGTTTTTGATTTTTATATATATTAAGATTACTAGCATCTTGCCGCGACTTCGCTAGCACTCAAAATGGAACTGAGTAGACCTTAAACTGTATGTATACCAAGTGTATCAAAAACACAAAAGCTACCAATGTTTCCTTCTCAAAAATTCCTTTCATTTGACACACATATCATGGGAGTGGGCAAAAAGTATTGGTCCGCCATTTTGGGGGCGTCCAACATATTATGTTTGGACCGACGTCGTAAAGGAACCCTATTGTTTTTGCTACAATCTCCGTCTGTTCGTCAGAGGCTATTTTCTCGAGAACCGTAAGAGCTACGGACCCGAAATTTTCACATCATGAATTCCACATGTAAAAATTTCCGAATCAAATTTTTCGTTCGCATGCATTTTAATTTCGTATCTTCAATTCCAATAAAATTAAAAATTTACATACTTCCACTCTTTTACGAGAAAACAGACAAATCCTTGTGAATAATTTTCTTCATAAATTGTCTAAATATTTCGCAATCGTGTGAAGTTTTTTGATACCAACTGTTCACACGTTCGGAAATTTCCATGTGAAATTTTATTCATGATAAGCCTGAATATGTAAAACTTTGGCCGCTACAACAACAAATATAAGCCAGTTAAAATTTAAAGCGTGTTCTAAAGCAAGCAACGAAAAATGTTGACAAAAATGCCGGCCATACACTACACAACTTCACTGTACAAGTCTGGAGGCACTGTACAGTGCTTTTGTGTAGTGCATGGGGGTGGTTGTGATATTTACGCAGTGAACTGAGTTTATATCAAAATGATTTTGATATTTGCTCAAGTTTGAAAACTGTACAGTGAACTTGTGTAGTATATGTTGCAAACGCTCAGTTGTTTCGTAATTTTTTAAGAGTTCACAATAAGAAATGAGCAGAACAAATATTCTGGACAGAGTTCCTAGAATTATACAAATAATCACCAGCACTATGGCGAATTAAAATAAAAAAATGCACAGTTTACTTGTATAGTGTGTGTCACAAGCTTAGTTTACGCAGTGCCAGACTTGAGCACTGAACTTGTGTAGTGTATGGCCGGCAAAAGTTAATGTATTTTTATGCAGACTACACCAATTAATACTAAAATTAAAAAAAAGTCAAAATTAAAGGGTATTCTATCAGTTAATATCATTTTGACAACTTGCTGTATCTTGGAAACAAACCGTAAGTGGCAAACTCTTGAAATTTTCAAAAACGCTAAAACTAAAAAATCCCAAAATAAAAAAATCATCAAAACGAAAAAATCGCCAAAAAGTGAAAAAAGCGCCAGAACTAAAACAAATCGCTAGAACTAAACTAAATCGCCAAAAACTGAAAAAATCGCCAAAAACTAAGAAAAAGCGCCAAAACTAAAAAAATCGGCGAAAACAAGTTTAGCGGGTAGTTCATTTTTTTTTTAATATATCTACATCAGGTAAGATATTCGAGTATATAGGCTAAAGTTCGTATATTATTCCATACATACATATGTATATAGTGCCCTTTTTGTGCGAGTCAAAGACACATTTTACTGAATTTATTTTATATTCTAGAAATGTTCTTTAATTTAAAAGGCATGTCATTGGGGTGGATAGAAATAGTAAAGAATTTACATATATATGTATGTAAGCAATTAGTTAAAAGTACCAAAAACGTGTACAATTTCACGCCTTATATCGACGGTTCCATTCCAAAACATGCTAAGTGGACATAGCATATTATGCTGAGAATAATATTTCTGAATTCATCGTTTATTAACTTAGTTTCTGTAAAATTTCGATAGTAGTCGGACTATTCTGTCAAAAGTTAAGGCACTGTTAACTATGATCTACAACAAATTTATTACAAAAAGTCTCAAGTTTCTATCTCATAGCATTCCCGAGATATCATAAATAAACTATGAAGGGGTTTATCTCAAAACTGTTCGAATTTCGAAAAAGTAAAAAAATGCATTCTAGTCAAACGTTGTCAACATCGCGGGACAGGCCCCTATAAGAAAAACCAAATTAGCTTAAACTTCAAAAGAAATCACGATATCAGCATTAAAATTTTGGAACTGTATTTTGGATAAATAATACAAGATTTCTATTTATAATTGTTATATCGAATAAACAAAAAAATATTGGCTTAGATTTTCTAATAAAATAAATAAACTTTTTTTATACATACATTGAAAATGTTCAGCTGTAAAAGAAACTATCGTTCGGTCTTAACATATAACTTTGAAATGGTGGCAATATGTATGTACATATGTATCAGGAATCGTTCGATCCAAGGCGAATTCAGCGTCAGCTGAACTCTTCCCTACAACAATTTTACAACACAAAAAAAAACACGTAGTTTGCTATGCTACAAAACAAATCTGTCAGAAGATTTCTAAGCAAATTTTGACATTTTGGTTCAAAATGCTGCTCAATTTGGCATCAACAGCTGATAATCAATCAGCCGGGCTGATAAGGTCACCTGATACTGAATGCGCCTTGGTTCGATCGACAACTTGTCTTGCAAACAACAACAAATTTTCTAATGTTATTGTTGTTTGCAAAACAAGTTGTCGAACGAATTAAAATAAAATTTTACGTCGTTATTTGATGGTTGACATCACTTTAAAATATACATAAAAGCTTTTTATTGAAACCTTATAATTGGCAATTAAATATGGCAGCCTTATTAAAATATTTATCACACAATCCCCAAAGATATGCTTCAATTTTATTTAAAAAAAAAACCATTAAGTTGGCAATAAATGAAATTTGATTTCCCGCCAAACGGGGAAAAAAAATAATCTTAACGGCCTGTCCCACGATGTCACCAGAATTCGTTCGATCGAATATTTATGTATATTGAAAACAACAACAAATTTTCTAATGTTATTTGTTGTCTGCAGTACAAGTTGTCGATCGAACGATTTCTGGCCGTAAAATTTTAAAGGCCTGTCCCACGATGCCGACAACATTCGACTTGTCGCATTTGTTACATTGGAAACAACAACAAAAAAAAAAAAAAAAAAAAAATTCGAACGCTGTCGACATCGTGGGACGGGCTCTAAAACAAAACAAAAATTTGTATTTTGATTTTAATTTCACTTTTTAGTTGTTTTACTAACATTAAACATAACAATTAATAAATTTAATGTGCTCATAATTTTCATTAATGATCTGTCACTGAAAACAAGAGTACTACAATTCTCCTTTAGTGTGACTAATTAAAAGTTTTGTTGTATTTTATAATAATTTTATTTCCAATGCAAATAATATTTTTGTGTTGTTATTTTTTATTATTTGTTAATAAGTAAAGTTATTATTATTTAATATAATTTATCTGCCTGGCTCACGATGTCGACAAGAAATTTTCGTTCGCTTATTTATATTGAAAACAAAAACAAAATAAGAAAATTTGTTTTTGTTTTCAATATAAATAAGCGAACGAAAATTTCTTGTCGACATCGTGAGCCAGGCAGTATGAGTTTTTTATTCGATTTTAATAAAAGTTTATGAAAAAATCAAATCTAAATTGATAGGAAATATTATGAGGTGCGCTTCAAAGTGATAATGTAACTACCAAAGTCATACACAGAGAAAAAAACTGCCCCATGGAATCAAGAAGATTTTCTCTATGAAACGTTTTTAGGCTAAGGAGTATCCCAGCAGAAAGAAGCGAAGATTTTTTCATAGAGATTCCTTATTGTTTTTATGTGGTAAATCTTATTAATCTTATCAAGAAGAAAACCATATAAAATCAAGAAGAAATCTAAGTATTTTTTTTACTCAATTTCCATTATTTTTGGCACCGAAAAAAAAAAAAAAAAACAATCCATAGAGAAAAACTTCTTGATTCTATTAGGTTTTCTTATAAATTGTAAACTATAAGGATTTCTTATTGATTTTATTAGGTTGCCTTATTGATTTTATTAGGTTGCCTTATTGATTTTTTCAATAAGGGTTTCTTCTTGATTTTATTAGGTTCCTATATGATTATGTGTAAAGCATCTTATTGATTTTTTTGATAAGGAAATCTTCTTGATTTTATGAGGTGTCTTGTTTTTCGTTTCTATACAATTTTTTATGATCTTTTTCATTTTTGTATAAGAATGTTTGCCAAATAATTTCAACGGTTATTCAGGCTGCTTGCTAGCATATTGGTTAGAGTGCTTGTCTATCAGTCAGAAGTTTGCCGGTTCAATAGTTAGTGAGTAAGTTAGTTAAGAATATAATATATAATGTGTATGTATGTATGTATAAATAAATAACATATACAATATACTATATACAATACATACATATGTATATGGTATAGAATTTAAATGAAAATACATAAGTACAGAGAATAAAGACGCAATCTATTTTTTATGTTTTATGAGGTCGCCTAATAAAAACAAGAAGAAAACCTTTTTTTGAAAAAATCAATAAGATAACTTGATAAAAACTAGAAGATTTCTTCTTGATTTTTTCAAAAAGGTTTTCCTTATGAAATTAATAAGATTTCCTTAAAATAAACATAGAGATTTCTTATTGATTTTGTTCTATTTTATGAGGTATTTAGTAGGCACTGTTTTCTCTGTGTACTTCACAGGCAATATAACGAGAAATGAACTTTAATTCCTATGAAAAGCTAGGTCTTATTACAGTCATTGGAGTAGCTAGAAACTTTCCTGGGGGGTTATTTGAAAATAAATAATTACATGCATTGTTAACAACAATTTTTGAGCAGGGTAGCAATTTTTGAACAGCATATTTGGGTGGGGGGGGGCGGCAATGCACCCCGGAAAATGGCCTTTCTGCGCCTTTGGCTACAGTAGCATTTCAGGTATAAAATAAAATAATTCTAATAATCGTATATATAAAAAAAAAATCCGATTACAAATGATCTGGAAATGGAAAAAATTAAAGGTCACTTCATGGTTCAGTTTTTATAAACTTTGGATTAACAATGACCGCTTTTTGACACGCAAAGTTTACTTTGCAAAGTCCATCCATCCATCTATTCGGAACTTTGTCGTCAAGTTGTAATAATGTTCTGCAGTACAAAGAAATGACTTTATCACTTTGCAGCGCACTATTCTTATGAGAATAATGAATTGGATTCTATAAATGTTATTAATTTTTTATTATACATATTTTGCTTTCAACAAATGAGCAAAGATACATAAAAAACTTTTATCATAACTCTTTTTATTGATCATGCATCATAAATCAATTTAATGGCTTAACTATTGTTATAAAAATTTATTTATTTATTTTTTTTTATCCAAACAATTATGGAAAAACAATAGGTATGTACTAGAATTTGCTATTTAACACTTAAGCAGTTAAAGTGTATGTACGAGTGTGTAAAATAACAAATAATTATTTATGTTAGCACATAAATTTGTGTAAAGTTTAGTATAAATATTTTATAAACGGATATCCTTATATCAATTACAGAAAATTAAAGAAAAAAAGAATTTATAGATATGTGCACTCTTTTTTTTTTAATTTATTTTTAATGTTTTTTATGTTCATTTTTTTTTTTAATTTATTCAAATGCTAAATTTCAATAAACTTTTTTGAACTTATAGAAAACAAATAGAAAAAAAAATTCAATATAAATTTTATATTAATTAAAAAAAAAAAAATAAACTATGATTGATTTGTTCTGTGTTTTTTTAGTTGTTGTTGTTGTTGCAAAACTGTTTGCATTTCTAATAATGGCTTTTGTGTAAAAAAAAAAATTCAAGAAAAAAAATTTATAAAATAGAAGGCCAATTATTTAACCTTTTTCGTTAACAGCGAGCGAGCGTTTCATAAATAAGACTTTTTTTTTTTAAAATAATTATTGCGTTTCAATTGCAAATATCTATATTAAATATTAACATAATAATTAAATGGTTAATTGTATTTAAAAGAGAATGTGTCAATTAAAAACGAAATCTTAGCAATGAAAATTATTTGCTAACACAATCATTGAATGATTAATAGTATTTATTGTTTTAAATAGAGTTTTTAAAAGAGTTTTATTTTATTGTTCTTTAAGGCTTTTTCATACGTTTTGGTTTTATAATTAAATCTATTTTTTTTTGCGCAGTTCTTTAATGCTGACCACATTCGCAAATATATGTTTTAAGTAAAGGAAACTTTTGAATATTGAATGACTTTATGAGTAAAACGTATGAGTAGTAAACCTAATATTAATTATGATTTCAAAGATGTTTGAATTTTAATTTTAATGATAGAAATAAATTTCTTTGGTGTCAGGAGAAAAAAAACAAGTTCTTAAGTAAACAAATTATTGTACCACGCCCGGCACAGTGTCGCACATTGGTATGAATCCCAAATCTAGGTGAACAAAAGTAATAAATGTAAGAAAATTTAATTTCTGGATAGCTATCCCCTAGTTTTTAACTTAATTATATTTAAGTACGCATGTAATTAGCTAGTTAGGTTAGGTTAGGTTAGCAGGCTGCTAGTGAAGAATGAAAATATAGGAGTCTAGCTCACTTGGGTCCAATACGATGATCCCTTTGTGCTGCCTGTAAGTTCAAAATATAAGAATAAGGGGGAGACCGGGAGTATAGGGAGAATATAGATGGAGAGTTTTTGTACAATAAGAGAGAGTAGAGTAGAGAAGAAGTGAAGAAGTGGGACAAGGAGAGGGTCTAGTACATACAGATGCCGTGAAGGCTAGCGGCCATACCAGCCTCTGCTCCTAATGTACGAGTATAGACTTAGGTTTCTAAGTCCTATTTCCGATAGCTCGGACAAGCTATTGAAGGATATTCTGCCAAGGAATTGCAGACGGAGATCCTCCAAAGCAGGGCAGAAGCAGAGAAGATGCGAAATGCTTTCCTCCTCTTCCCCATCATTGCAGCTGTAACAGTAATCATTATACGGGAGACCCATACGTTTAGCGTGGGTTCCGAAAGTGCAGTGGCCTGTAAGTGTGGCCAGGAGATTCCTCAGATGCTTTCTGGTGAAGCTAATGAGGTTTCTGGTTCTTTTAGTATCTAGACGAGGCCGAAGGGTTCTCGATATAACGCAGGTAGGCTCATTGCGCCATCTTTCCTGAGCTAAATTAAAAAAGGCAGTATCGAAGCGTCTCCAGCAAGACGACAGAGGGAGCCCACAGAGATTGTCAATATCGACTTCCCCGAGTAGGGTTCCTCTCTTTGCTAGTTTATCCGCAACTATATTGCCTGAATTGGTTCCGTGTCCACGCAGCCAGTATAGTGTGATGGTTGAGTGCTGCGCCAGTTCATCGAGGACTGTGCGGCATTCTTGGACAAGTAATGATGTAGAATATACACCTGCAAGGGTTTTGATCGCGGGTTGGCTGTCCGTTATTATCTGGATATTACTATTGTGTATCCGATAATAACTCAACCAGTGTGTTGCTCTTTTTATGGCGGATATTTCGGCCTGTAATATGCTACATTCGTACGGGAGTCTGAAGGATATTTCAACTCCAAAATCTGGAATATATATCCCCCGTCCAACTGTTCCCCTCCGTATAGAGCCGTCCGTGAAAACCTGCACGCCTCTGTCCACTGGGGAGAACCCTTCTGTCAAAGAAATATTGAAATTCCTATTGAAGTAGGGTTTGGGAGTGCAGTAGTCAATGAGTTTAGGTATATTGTTTACTGTATTTAGGATGCTAGCGTTACCCCATGGTCTATAGTTCCATACGCCTTTTGCGTTCAGCCTAACGGTCGTATGTAGGGCCAGTTTTCTAGCCATTAAGTCCACAGGAAGCCAACAAAGCATAGCGAAATGTAATTATTCAATTTTTATTTAAATTTAATTTATATTTAAATACGATTTAATTTTTTCAGTGGTTAATTAAATTTCTTATTAAACTACGTTGAAAGTATGGCAGCACTAAAAAATTTCCCATTATTGTTGAAGGCTTTTTAAGCAACAGCTGTTTAACATAAATAAGAAAGTTAGGTTATCAAAATGCAGACAATAAAAATTACATAAACATAAATTTTATGAAACCCAACGAGCATCAGAATGAATTTTTCCATGATATCAAACCATGTATTGTATATGTTATATATTTATAAAAATTAATCAAAATTCTTTTAAATACGACCACATGTTGCTTATGTGTATGTACATATGTTTTCAATAAATACATACAAGCACAAAAACATATGGTCTGCTCATAAAACTTAAATATAATTTAAATACACAAGGTTGGGAGTTTAAGTGTTGCGAGTGTTTAAACATGCACTGAAAAACACAATTTCGTATTTAAGTACAACTTAAAAATAATTATAGTTTAATTACCAAGTCTAAAATTGGCCCTAAGCGCCTGCTCTAGTTTTTTTTTATATTTTCGATCCCAGATTTTATTGTAGTTTGCCAAGAAAAACAAGAAATTTTACACATATTTCAATTGTTTATAAAATTTAAGTTACTGTTGCTATGCTATCGAGGATTATAAGTTATTTAGGTACAAATGCAACATACATATATTTATTTTTTCTTACCTTTGAAATATTTTCGTCCAGAATTGTGAGTGTTTTTGAAATATTTACACTTTTTTTAAGGGTTTGCAAAAATAAACGGCTATCGAAACCTATTACAATTCTATAACCACGAGTTAGACAATTTATCAGAGAATAATTTTATGTATAATATGTAACAAATTGTAACCAATTGCGCTGTTTTTAGGGTTCCACACACCAAAGGTGAAAAGGAACCCTATTGTTTTCGCTACGATGTCCGCCTGTCTGTCTGTCATAGGCTATTTTCTCAAGAACCGTAAGAGCTATGAACTTGAAATTTTCACAGATTATAAAAAACTTGGGCAACTACAACAAAATATAAATGACAGTTCGTGTGCTCTAAAGCGAACAACGAAACTGGTTGAAATCTAATGTAATATACAAAAAATAAACGGCCACTCCAGTTTTTTGTAGGATGTGCGGGGATGAAGAGGAACCAGAAACCATTGAACATATTCACCCCTATTCCAGTTGTCGACATCGACGTCACTTTAACACAATACCAAAAAATTGGGGCTTGTGTACCCCAATTGTCGAAATCAACTGACTCCTGTTGGTAGGTTTATGCTATTTTCTAGACCTTAGGGAACTGTAATAGATTGTCAGTAGCAGGGCTGTCAGATATGGCGATTTCTCGCCAAACGTGGCGATTTTTCAACTTGTTTGGCGTTCAAATTTTTGGTTTGGCGACATGGCGATTTTTCTGGCGATAAATAAATTTCTTGGCGATTTTGTGGCTATTTTTAACAAAATTTAAATTCAATATTTTTGTAATTCAGCAAAATTAGTTTGTGGAAGGAGTAGTTAAAAAAAATAAATCCTACCAAAAGTCGTCTGCAAGAAACTAAATCAGCTTGATTTTGATGGTTTTTCTTATATTAATTGCTTCATTTTGAATTTGGATGAGAAAAATTTGAAAAAAATTATTTTTGGCGAATTTATTTCTACTTTTGGCGATTTTCTGCTAAATTTTTATACGATTATTTTATAAAAATGTACGTTAAAAAAAGTGTTATATAAAATCAAATTTATTATCAAATATTTATTAAGAAAAACTACATAAAATTGATTCTGGCGACTTTTGGCGATTTTTAAAATCAATTTGGCGAAATAGGTCAGAAAAAATCTGACAACCCTGGTCAGTAGTACAAAATTGTTCTCGAGAGCGAGTAAAGAAGCCCCAATTTTTTGGTATTGTGTTAAAGTGACGTCGATGTCGACAACTGGAACAAAGGCGATTATCTATCACTGCCCGAAGCTGCAACGTCATAGGCTTAGATGGTAGGGGTAAATATTACTAGCAATGGTCAATTGAAGGGAATCACAATGGACCCAGTTGGAGGTGCGATGTAGCACCACCCTTCCTAACCTAACCTAACCTAACCTACAAGCAACAACATATTGAAATTTTCAAAGTTAGTGTATTTTTATGCAGACCACACCAACACTGAAATTAAAAACAAAATCAAAATGAAAGGGTATTCTACCAGTTAATGTCATTTTAACAACTATCCTCCTGTTTCTCTAAATGGGAACGATAGATTCGAACGAATATTAATATTGGAAACAAAAACAAGTTTCAGTTTTTTGTTTTTGTTTTTAATATAAATGTTCGATCGAATCTTTCGTTCGCATTTAGATAAACAGGCCCTATATCTAGAAATTTTCAAAAAAGCTTAAACTAAAAGATCCCAAAATTAAAAAAAAACCGACACGAAAAATCTCCAAAATAAAAAAGCGCTTAAAAGAAATATATAAACAAAGATAAAATAAATCGTTCAAACGCAAAAAATCGACAAAAACAAAAAAAAAAATCGCCTAAACGATAAAAAGCGTCAAACTTAAAAATCGCTAAAACTAAAAATATGTATTGCAAAGGAAACAAAAAAAAAATCACCAAAAATTAGCAAAAATCGCCAAAACGAAAAAAATCAACAAAACTAAAAAACGTCAATACTAAAGAACGAAAAAATTGCCAAAAAGAAACAAGCGCCGTACGGAATCCTTCGTGTGCGAGTCAAAGTCGCATTTCAATGAATTTATTTAATCTCAGACTCGACTGGAAGTAACATTACGAGAGAAAGATGTACGAGAATTAATTCGATTAAAATCAAAATTCTGCTATTGCAATAAAAGAAATAAAAGCATTTTTAGGGGTTTTTTTTTGCCAAAGGACCTTTTTTTTAGATAAGCGTATCCTTGATCTAAATTGAGCAATATTGGTTAGGAATATAAAGCCTTAATATATTTAATGCATGTGCAACATTTTTGTCTTTTATTAAATCGAATCCTTGCCCAGACATGCTGCAAATTTTTAATATTTTTAATATTATTATCTTTTATAAATATAAATTATTGTGCAAAATTTTATCGTTATGCAATAGTTCCTACAAAGTAAATGTTAAGTCGTGTACTTCAAATACAAAATACTTCTGTATAGATTTTAGACAATGTCAAAGTAACTTAAAGTATATCGCGTGTTGCCATATGGCAACAGCAGGTCATAAAGGGTTAAAAAATATGAAATACTTTTGAATTTAGTATTTAAAATATAAAATCCAAAATATAAAATACGGCACATCAACAATTTTTATTTAAAACAATAATCCATAAAACAAGAATTTCTTTTCATGAACACTAAGTTTTCAAATATGGCATCAGGATGCATGGCAAGTGAAAAATCTTTCTACAGGTCCTGACGAGCACATACTGATGTTGAATCGCATGAAATCAATAATGGCGAGGTCTTTGCTTTTGTCATTTAGGAAGCTGAAAAATTCTAACTCTAACTAAATAACTAAATTTGACTGATCCCGGTACGCGAAAACCATAAAATCATCATCTTCTTTATTACTGCTGCTTCCCAGGAAGTATATGTTTTCTTTTATTATTTGCTTCTATGGCATTTATTGCAAGATTATGATTTCTTTACCTTTCACCTGCACTTCTACTAAACAACGCATTTTATAGCTTGGGTGGTAACAATAGTTCAACAACCTGTCGAATCTTCTATCTAAGCGTTGTTTAAGTTGTGGTACAATGCAATTCAAGTGACAAGTGTCAGCAATTATTACAATTAGTGGCCAGAGCTGAAGCAATTGGTTTCAATACCATAACAAATCCCTCTAAATATTCCAGTTGTATTATTTTTCCTCAAAACAATAGACTTATAAATAGAATTCTAGCATATTCTGATAAAAAAAATCACCGATAATCCTCAAATTCATTTTAAAATGCATCAGAATTATTCAGTCAATGAATTGTGTTTTTTTTTTTCTAATTTTCTTGATGATTTCATTCGAAATATGAATTGATTTAAAATTGTACTTAAATAATTTCTTGGCTAATTTTTTTCATTTCGACTAAAAGGTTTGTTTTTGTGTCAGAAGAATTAGAATAAAAATATTTTCATACATAAGTATGTATGTATATAATATAAATAAAAACTTCCATTGAAAAATAAAATTTCAAGAACTAGTTAATTTTTACTTAAAACTAAAACAGTTTTTTTTCGTTTAGTTCTTTATGAATTAATTGAAATTTTAGTTGAATGAAATATTCAAGATTCATTACGAATGAATTCATATTTTAATTTAATTCATATTTTAATTCAATTCACATTTTAAGCAAATTAATTAATTCATATTGAACTAAAAATGAAATATGAATCATTCATTCCTTTACATTAAATAAATTCAATGAAGTGCGATTTTGCACACGAAGTGTTCCGTACGGACACAACATATATTCTACCTGGTGTAGATAGATATTAAAAAAAAGTACCCAGTATCATTTTTTGCGTTTTTGGCGATTTTTTTTTAGTTTTGGAGTTTTTTTATTTTTTGGGATTTATTTCGGTTTTTGAAGTTTTTTTTATTTTTGGCGTTTTTTAGTTTTATCGTTTTTGGCGTTTTTTTCGGTTTTTGGCGATTTATTTCGATTTGGCAATTTTTTTGGATTTTTTTTTTAGTTTTTGCGTTCTTGAAAATTTCAAGAGTTTGCCTCTTACGTTTTCCAAGATGCAGCAAGTTGTCAAAATTACATAATCAAAACTCCATTAAAGGCCGTGATACACTATCATACACAGTCGTGCGATTTTTGAGAAAATACAACCCTGGTATGATGGAGTGTATGAAAATTTTCAAAAGGCAATAACAACTCATCATCAGATCAAGGTTGTATATTTTCGTAGATCGTACGACTTTGTAGGATAGTCAGTCATGGATTTAACTAATAAAATATCCTTTAATTTTGATTTGCTTTAAATTTCAGTGTTAAACCAAAACAGCTGATGTCAGATCAAAATAGAATGGGCATGTTAGATGTAAAATACAGGCCATATTAACACCAGCGATGCCAACTTGGTGCTTTTGGCACTATTTTAAGTGCTTTTTGAAGACTCAAAACGCCAAAGTTTGAGCTTTAGTGTCACAAAAAGAAAAAGCACAAATAGTGCTTCTAAGAAATTGCTTTAATAAGAACTTGGTGTATTTATTTTTTCAGTGTAAAGCACACCTTGTTCGTCTGGTGTATTTCATTAAAAATGTTGATACTATTGCCGAAATAGAGAAAAACTTAGAAAATAGTAAACATTATTACATCATTCGTTTACATCTAAAAATTACGATTTTTAGTGCTTTGTTTTAAATTTTGATGTGCTTTGGCATCACTGGTTAAGACTGCTCACATATATATTGCTTCGCAGCTACATTTCAGTGCTGTTAACACCAAAAAGTGCCATAGTCGTGTAGTCTAGCGTTTTTATTTAATGTATTAATCAACTTATATTTGTATCAGACATTGATTAAAAAAAAATATGTAAATGTAATTTGCCACCAAAAATCTTTGTAATACAAAATACTTCAGCTACGAAATCCAAAATACATTTTTTAGACATATTTAAAATACAAAAAATGCAAAATACGTATTTTTATTTCAAATACAAGTACATACGAATAAGTATTTTAAATACTGTCCACCCCTGGCCTGGGGGTACCTGATTGATCTGCTTTGCAGTGTTGCCAGAAAATGATGAGGGTGGAATAAATTTATTTAAGTAACTTTGTCGATTTTTTTTTGATTACAATATAGAAATAATCAAGCTTAAAAGGTTTTTATAGCTATGCTATTTATGGCGCGATACAGGAGTTAGAACGTGATTTTCGTAACATCATTACAGTTATAAATTTATTTTTGTTTTGATTTCTTTGTACTTAAAACAGAGCTGGCCAGCGAGAGAAACACGAGAGAAATGTATTCGTGTATGTGTGTTCATTTTTATAAGAAGCCGATTGATGTTCGGCACTCTGGTGGTGTTTTGGGCAGCTCAGACTTAAAACCAGAGTACGAAAATAAATGAAACAAATTGTTTGATTTTGTTTTGTTTTGTTCTTTGAAGTGAGTGAAATAAAAATAATAAGAAGGATTGCTCAATTTGTTTTTGTATTGTTTTTGTACATGAGCACAAACCAGAGAACACATCCGATGGGCTGTAAGCCGGCTAACAGCTGCCGCCGGCCACAAACAATACATTAATATAAGCGCACATCGCTAGAAAAGAAAATAATGCGAAATAAATGGAAATGTTTTTTGAAGTATTTGCAGAGAATTTGACATCATCATATAATATAATTTTATTGCATTGTTATTGCAAACATGTAATTTGGTTTATATAACTAAGCAGCATAGCTATAAACGGGTGTCCTAAGACAACTCTTCTTCTTTTTGTTTTTTATAAAAATTATATCAAACTAATTATATCGAAACTAGTTTTTATAAAAATTAGCTTGATTTTTAGGGTTCCGAACACCAAAGTTGAAAAGGAACCCTATTGTTTTCGCTATGCTGTCCGTCTGTCCGTTCCAAAACGAGCAACAAAAAATTTTAAAATCCCATTAAAATTCCATACATTGAACTGTATGTATGTATATACACTTGAAATTTGTAAAGTTAGTGTATTTTTATACATACCACAAGAATTAACACTGAAATTTCAAAAATTTTAAATTAAAGGGTGTTGCATCAGTTAATGCAATTTTGACTATGTAATTTTGACAACTTGTTGTATCTTGGAAACCGTAAAAATCCCAAATTAAAAAAAATTTCCAAGACTAAAATTAAAAAAAACCAAAAAACAGAAAAAAATCGCCAGAATGAAAAAAAATCTCCAAAATGAAAAAAAACCAAGAACAAAAAAATCGCCAAAATGAAAAAAATTGCCAAAATGAAAAAAAACCTAAAAGCAGAAAAAAATCGCCAAAATGAAAAAAACCCCAAAAACAGAAAAAATTGCCAAAATGAAAAAAAATCGCCAAAATGAAAAAAAAAGAACCAAGAAAAAAAATCTCCAAAATGAAAAAAATTTCCATAATTAAAAAAACCAAAAAACAGAAAAAAATTGCCAGAATGAAAAGAAATCTCCAAAATGAAAAAAAAGAACCAAGAAGAAAAAAACACCAAAATGAAAAAAAACCTAAAAACAGAAAAAAGTTGCCATAATTAAAAAAACAACCAAAAAAGAGAAAAAAATCGCCAGAATGAAAAAAAGATCTCCAAAATGAAAAAAAAATCGCAAAAATGAAAAAAATTGCCAAAATGAAAACGAAACCCCAAAAACAGAAAAAAATCGCCAAAAACGAGAAAAAAGCGACAAAACTGAAAAAAATCGTTTAAACTGAAAAAAGTTTCAAAAAGCCAAATTAAAAAGTCAAAGTCGCAGTTTACTGAAAATATCTGCTAAAATGTTATATGGAAGAAAAATAAAAATTTTAAATTTACAAAGGTTCTTTTAGCTGTTTCTTTTTTGGAAAACTTGCAGAGTTTTTTTTTTTATAAAATAATATGCTAAATAGCAATAATGCGTTGCGAATTTAGATTAAAAAAACAAAAAGCTAATATGAAATGCTTTAAAATAAAAATGTAACATTTTTATAGGGAGCTGCACAATTATGATTTCATTTCATTTTGCAAATAGTTAAGCCAGAATCAGAACATCTTGTGTGCACTTAAATCTAAAGTTTATGTAACTCGTGCACAAATTTGAAATGTAAATCTAAAATCAAAACTTAAACAGACACAAATGGAAATATCTGTAACAAAAATTCTTATATAAAATCGTGGATGCAAATAATTTATTACTAATCGCTTGTTTGATTAAATAATGTTGTTCTTAGCTAATAGAACGTTAATAAATTATTTATTTAAAAGACTAGAGTTTAATATCAATAGTTTGCTATTTAACTTATTAACATATAATTGCAAATCTAAATTAAAACACCAACAGCAGCAGCCGCAAAAACGATGTTAAGACTGTTAAATAATTTTGAAAAAATTGAATTAATGAAAACGAAAACGGGCGTGAGTGTTTGCAGCAACAACTATAACATTTATTACAAAAACTAAGAAAAAATTTGAATAAAATATTTAATGAATATTTGATTAGTAAAAGCAACAAAAACAAAAATCCTCAACGGAATCAATGAAAACCTTATTTTACCAGCAGCCACCACATCTGTCTGAATAAATATTTTATTTATTTAATTTTGTTTTAATTTTTATTAATTTACAATAAACAAACACTTGTTTCCCGCTATTCAAACACGATTAAAAAATTCATGAATTATAGAAAACTATATAATATATAATTCTATAAACAAATGGACAAGGCCCAGATGGCAAACTACAATCACCCAACTGTGTGCGCTGATTCAAAATTTCATTATTATAATTCAGTTTTAAAGGCAAAAGCAAACAAACGTTAACTCATAATGGGTGATTTTTTAAGAGCTTTCGGATTTGATTTAAAAAAACACACACACAAAATTTAAAGATGATTTTGTGTAAATGTTGGCAGCGGCTACGCCTCAAATGGTTCCAAAATAGCCAGCGGTATCACATGAATAATAATAATAATAATTTATTGCTTTTACGCCAAATCATGGGCGCATAGTGCCACGAATAAGTTCTTCAATATTGTCTTCCACTGCGTTAACCGTTGCGGGCTTGTACCTATAGACATGAGCTTTAACATAGCCCCACAATAAATAGTCCAAAGGCGTTAAATCGCACGTTCTGGGCGGCCAAAGGAACGGCCCAAAACGTGAAATAAACTGTTCACCGAACACGCCTCTGAAGTAGGCCCTTGTTTCGTCTGCTGTGTGGCATGTGGCACCGTCTTGCTGAAACCACCTATCAGCCAAGTCCAGCTCTTCCATTTTGGGCAAAAAAAAGTGGAATTGCTGCGAACGGCGTTAAATCGATAATTCACGGTCATCAGCAACACTTGCGGATACAGATGCGATATTTTCATCTGTCAGCACTCTACGTTTCCGTATTAGTTTTCCAATAATCTACATTTGGAGCGAAATTTAGTCACAAGATTCCAAATAGCTGCCTCAGAAGCTAGCCCAAACTGACCATAAAATGTAAGAAGTGTCCCATGCATGCATGCACTTTCTTAAGCGAGCAAGAATTGTGATAATAAAATTCAATAACCAGCAAGCATTGTTCGTTTGCAAGCCGATTCATGGTTAAATTATAGACCAAACTGAACATGTTTAACAGTAATATGTTCTACGAAAACAGCTGATTTGTCAAAAACATTGTTGCCACAAAGATAGTTGCTAAAAAAAAATCACCCTTTATTTCTATAAATAAAATGCAACCGCATGCAGTAGATAGATGCATTAAGATATCAAACAACTTTTAAATCTATTTCCCTTTAGTACAATATTTTTTTCTTCACAAGAGATACAATAGCCAGTAAACTTTTTTACTGCTGCTTTTAACAATGAATTAACTGCTAGAACTTTTCTTTTAATTTTTACATTAATTAAAAAAAAAATAAATCGCATTAACATTGTAAATTAATTGAAACAAAAGTTAGTCATGAAAATTTATTTGCTATTCCGCTGTTAAAACATTAACAGTTGCATAAACGAAACAATAAGATAAAAAAAACTTTTTTGCATAAAAAGCAAATAAAGCCAAAATGACGTCATTTTGAACTTTAAAGCTTTTGAATTTTATTTTTACCGTTGAAACAAAAGACTTAAGATACGAACATAAATGTTGGGTCTCAAGAATTAAATGGCGCCTTTTACCCTTTTTGCAACAGCTAAAGCAGCAGAGATTAATTTTTTTTTTAACTTATTACGTATACGCATTAGTAATGCATACAGTATGTCAAATATATATTTTCACAGCTATAGCATAATCTCTTTTTATATGCAATAATCAATTGCAATAATAAATATATTGGCGGTATTCGGTGTTAGATGCAAAATGTCTTGCGTCATTGTAAATGCAAAATATCGTAGCTTTTTTTTTTTAAATTCAACAACAAAATACACACACAATCCAAAGAAAAGCCACAAAGTTGCATTTGCACTTACGCAAGACCATTTGCATCAAACATCGAATAACGCCAATATATTTAATACATATCGCACACTAAATCATAAACAGTCTCAACTAAAAACTATCAAAATGTTTTTGTTTTTATATAAACCAGTTCACTGAACAAATCTCTAATGACCGCAAAAATTTCTTTGGCAACACAAAGTCTTCTTGAACAATATGCCTGTTTTTATCAACAGTTTTTTGCCACTCGTCAAAATCGGGGATTTTTATAGCTATGCTATTTATGTCAAAACACAGGAGCTAGAACGTGATTTTCTTAACAGAAATAATCGACACTACGAGTATGACAGTTATAAATTTATTTTTGTTTTGATTTCTTTGTACTTAAAAACAGAGTAGGACAATAAGCGAAACAAATTGTTTGATTTTGTTTTGTTTCGTTCTTTGAAGTGAGTGAAACAAAAACAAAACAAAAACAATGAGAAAGCTTGCTGAATTAATTTTTGTATTGTTTTTGCACATGAGCACAAGTCAGAGAACACAGCCGATCGGCTGTAAGCCGGCTAAAAGCTGGCGGCGGCAACAAACAATATATTAATTTAAGTTAATTTTAATTATTATTATTCGAATTTCATTTGTTTCTATATTTATGATTTGATCAGGCTAAGGTTCGTATCGCTTTGTAAGCCAAATTACATGTCATAATTATTAATGAACAAATAATACCAAAGTTGGTTACAAATATTCTGACAGACACATAGTTGAACGGAACAACTGATGTTTTCAGCATCAGCGTTCTTTTGTGTTTGGTTCACTGTGTGTGGTGTCAGCAGTGTTCGAAAAACTGAAATGCTTTTCATTTAATTTCATTTTACTTCTGCTTTTGCTTTTGAAAAATACATCAGTTTCAGTCAAAGCAAAATCACAAAACGATTTATGACCAATTGCGCAGTACTTTCAGCAGTCGACAATTTGAAAAGTTTGAATTTGATTTGCTTTTCCTTTTGGTTGGTATCGCAAGTAAGAGCAGAAGCAGTATATATGCTTTTTGAAGCCGCAAGCAGTCACAGTCGAAGAAGCAAAAACTTTTGCTTTTAGAAGTTTTAAGCAATCGCAGTAAAGTGGTTTTTGTTTTAGTTTATTGTCTGATGTGCAAAAACTACAACAAAAACATGACAAACAGCACAAAATAGGTGATTGAACCTGCTGAAAGCTTCTAAAAGCAAGTGCTTTTACTTCTTCGACTTTGACTGTTTGGTACCTGTAAAAGCACACAGACTGTTTATGCTTTTACTAGCGAAACTAACCAAAAGCTACAGCAAATCAAATTCAAACTTTTGAAATCGTCGACTTGACGAAAGTGCTGCGTAATTGTACATGAGTCGTTTTCTGTTTCGACTGCAACTGTTGATTGTTTTCACAATCACAAGCAAAAGCATTGGTTCATTTTAAACAGTTGGAAAATGCAAAAACAGCGAAAAGTAAAAGATTTGACGACTTTTACTACTTCGACTTAAGTTTTTTAAACACTGGCTGTCAGTTGATGTAGATTTCTGCTTTCTGGTGTCCTAAGACACCTCTATTCTTTTTAAGATAATTTCCGTGTGGATGTAGCATTTGAAGCGGCTATGGAAGTCCTCATTTAACTCACACCCCTCTGACGATTGTGATAGAGGCTGCTGCCAGACAAAAAGTAATCAGCATCACGGGGAAAAGCACAGACAGGGACTGTCTAACAAGCCAATGGGAGCAATCATCCCTGGCAAGACGATTTCCCCTACTTGCGCAACCCTGCGACATGATGAATAAAGTGTATGACTTCGACAAGAGGTTTGCAACTGTTTTGGCCAATAGAAGGGAATGGGGGGAAATAATGGGCGTGACTCAGGCCATTTTTTAAAATGGAGGATTGTGTCTATTTTAGAGCTCAAGGTGTGTGGTAAGTTTCGTAAAAATGCGGTTAAGTAGAACCGCATGAAATAGTATAATAAATTTTAATAGGCGTAACCATGCCCATTTTTTCAACTTTAAAATTGTTTAATTACAAGAACCAAAGGCGTTTGATAGGTTTCGCAGCAATCAAATAAGTAGAATATCATAAAATTAAATTTAAAATATGTTGTGGGCGTATCCCCGCCCACTTTTATGACAATAGGACTAATGGGCAGCTATACCCTCTAAGACAAAAAAAAACGAATTTTTACAATCGGTCTAAAATGCACCGAGTTATGAAGTAACACCCCAAAAAAAAATTGAGACGAATTTTTTTAAAGTCGGCTAAGAACTGCCGAGAATACGGCAAATTAGATCTAAATTATTTAAATGGTTCGTAGTATATTCTTGTCGAAAATTTTGATTTTTTTTTCAAACAACTACAAAAATCCATGGATCACCTTTCAATGCCTTGAGCTTGAATTTAGCGTGAATTTTCAGGAATAACCTGCAAGGTCTTGTTTTGAGTTTTATAAAAATTAAAATTTTTTTTATTAACTATTTAAAGTAAATGTGAAATAATATTTTTAATCCAAGCATTTTTTAAGCCTGTTTAATTAGATCTCTTTAAATATAAATTAACATGTTTTGATAAGACAGTTTAGACAGTTTAGATACAATACGGTATCCGTAAACATTTCTATACATATTTTCAATTAATTAGCAGCATTTTTAAATGATCATTAATGATAATTATATATGGGTTTTTCTACAATCTCTCTATTTGCCACCTGTACTTGTAGAATTTTTATAACAAATTGATTAATCATTTGATTTGCAAGAATAAGAACATATGTAAACATTTCCTATTTCGCTCTAATAACGGATTAACTAAGAAATAATTAACATAACAGCAAATACGAGTAATATAGACTTTTAACGCGTGAATGTTGTAAACCACGCGCTGCATTCAAAGCGAAAACTAAAAATACACATTTATAAATTTAGAGCCGAGCAGAATTGGATTTGTCATTACATATACTCGTATTAGTAATAAAATGAAACAAAATTGTTGTGACAATTGCATACAAAGAAATGGAATAATTAACTGGTTTTTATAAACACTGTTGAAAAGAAAAAAAAAAGTTCAAACATTCGCGAAAACAAGCAGTCTGTTCTGCGAATCTAGGGTTAAAATAGGGTGCCTCAAAAGAAAGTGTGCATCAATTATTGAAACAATATTTTAAGGCATATTCATATTACGATATGCTAGCCTCAATTCGCTTTGAAAGATTCAAAAAGTACAAACGAATGTGTGTTTATTTGATTAAAACTTTTGTGCTTTTAAAAAATATTCACCCGCTATTGTGAATAACAAATGTTGCTCCTATGAAATTTTCATTCACAATGAAGGGAAAAATGCTATCGTGAATCTCCGTGAATTCCAGTGAATGTAGAATAGAGAGGAATATTTGTAAAACTTAAAAATTAAATGAAAATTAACCAAATTTAAGTTTAATAATAAGAAATACAAATTAAATTTAAGTTTAAGGTTGTGTTTTTATATATTCTAGGTCCAGTGGATGGAAATTATTTAATATACCATAAAATTGACTCTGTGTGAACCAAAGAGATTTATACTCCATAAAAAAATTTGTTGCAGGAAATTATTTTTAACAACCGTGAACTTTATTTACCGCCTGTTTCTACAACCCAGAGGATGGACTTGAGCAAAAAAATTTATATGGCAAGAACTCATTTTTAGGGTTTCGTACACCAAAGGAAGAAGAGGAAGGAAGTGAAGAGCTTTGGCCTCTACCACAACAAATACATGAGAGTTAAAAATTAAAGGGTGTTCCCAAACGAGCAACGAAAAATGTTAAAAGCCCATGTTACATATGTACATACAATTGTACTACAATTAAAATTTGTAAAGTTGGTGTATTTTTATACAGACTACAGCAATTAACACTAAAATTAAAAAAAAAAAATCTAAATTAAAGGGTGTTCTATCAGTTAATGTAATTTTGACCACTTGCTGTATCTTGGAAACCCGTAAGAGCTAAACTCTTGAAATGTTCAAAAACGGTAAAACTAAAAAATCAAAAAATTATAAAATCGCCAAACCGAAAAAAATCGCCAAAAACAATCGCCAAAACGAAAAAAAGCACCAAATTAAAAAAAATACCTAAGACTAAAATAAATCGCGAAAAACCGGAAAAATTTGCCAAAATGAAAAAAAATCGCCAAAATAAAAAATCGCCAAAATGAAAAAATCACCAAAATGAAAAAACCCCAAAAAACGAAAAAAACGCCAAAATGAAAAAAAAACCCCAAAAACAGAAATAAAAGCGACAAAACTGGAAAAAATTTTTTAAACTGAAAAAAAACTTTACTGAGTTTATTAACACTAAAATTTAAAAAAAAAAATCTAAATTAAAGGGTGTTCTATCAGTTAATGTAATTTTGACCACTTGCTGTATCTTGGAAACCCGTAAGAGATAAACTCTTGAAATGTTCAAAAACGGTAAAACTAAAAAATCAAAAAATTATAAAATCGCCAAACCGAAAAAAATCGACAAAAAATCGCCAAAATGAAACAAAAAAATCTTCAAAATAAAAAAAAATCGCCAAAATGAAAAAAAAATCTCCAAAACGAAAAAAAGTCGCCAAATTGAAAAAACCCAAAAAAAAAAATAATAGAAAAAAATGACAAAACTGGAAAAAATCGTTTAACTGAAAAAAACTTCAAAAAAGCCTCATTAAGAAATGCTCAAAACCGAATGGACGGAACCCTTCGTGCGCGAGTCAAAGTCGCACTTTACGGAATTTATTAGGGTTCCGTACACCAAAGATGTAAAGGAATCCTCTTGTTTTCGCTACGCTGTCCCTCTGTCTGGCACAGGCTATTTTCTCAGGAACCGTAAGAGCTACGGACCTGAAATTTGTACAGGGCGTGAAGAACTTTGGCATAAGAGTTAAAGATTAAAAGGTGTTCCCAAACGAGCAACGAAAAATGTTGAAAGCCCATGTTATATATGTACATACAATTGTACTACAATTAAAATTTGTAAAGTTGGTGTATTTTTATACAGACTATAGCAATTAACACTAAAATTGAAAAAAAATTATAAAATCGCCAAACCGAAAAAAATCGCCAAAAAAATCGCCAAAACGAAAAAAAGCTCCAAATTAAAAAAATTTCTAAGACTTAAATAAATCGCGAAAAACCGGAAAAATTGCCAAAATGAAAAAAAAAATCGCCAAAATAAAAAATCGCCAAAATGAAAAAAATCACCAAAATGAAAAAACCCCAAAAAACGAAAAAAACGCCAAAATGAAAAAAACCCCAAAAACAAAAATAAAAGCGACAAAACTGGAAAAATTTTTTAAACTGAAAAAAAAAACTTTACTGAGTTTATTAGGGTTCTTTCCGTAAACCAAAGGTGGAAAGGAACCCTATTGTTTTCGCTACGCTGTCCGTCTGTCACAGGGTATTTTCTACAGAACCGTGTTCCAAAACGGACAACGAAAAATGTTAAAATCTCATGTAATATCCATACAATTGTATGTATATACACTTGAAATTTGTAAAGTTATTGTATTTGTATACAGACTACAGCAATTAACACTAAAATTAAAAAAAAAAATCTAAAGTAAAGGGTGTTCTATCAGTTAATGTAATTTTGACCACTTGCTGTATCTTGGAAACCCGTAAGAGATAAACTCTTGAAATGTTCAAAAACGGTAAAACTAAAAAATCAAAAAATTATAAAATCGCCAAACCGAAAAAAATCGACAAAAAATCGCCAAAATGAAACAAAAAATCTTCAAAATAAAAAAAAATCGCCAAAATGAAAAAAAAATCTCCAAAACGAAAAAAAGTCGCCAAATTGAAAAAACCCAAAAAAAAAAATAATAGAAAAAAATGACAAAACTGGAAAAAATCGTTTAACTGAAAAAAACTTCAAAAAAGCCTCATTAAGAAATGCTCAAAACCGAATGGACGGAACCCTTCGTGCGCGAGTCAAAGTCGCACTTTACGGAATTTATTAGGGTTCCGTACACCAAAGATGTAAAGGAATCCTCTTGTTTTCGCTACGCTGTCCCTCTGTCTGGCACAGGCTATTTTCTCAGGAACCGTAAGAGCTACGGACCTGAAATTTGTACAGGGCGTGAAGAACTTTGGCATAAGAGTTAAAGATTAAAAGGTGTTCCCAAACGAGCAACGAAAAATGTTGAAAGCCCATGTTATATATGTACATACAATTGTACTACAATTAAAATTTGTAAAGTTGGTGTATTTTTATACAGACTATAGCAATTAACACTAAAATTGAAAAAAAAAATTATAAAATCGCCAAACCGAAAAAAATCGCCAAAAAAATCGCCAAAACGAAAAAAAGCTCCAAATTAAAAAAATTTCTAAGACTTAAATAAATCGCGAAAAACCGGAAAAATTGCCAAAATGAAAAAAAAAATCGCCAAAATAAAAAATCGCCAAAATGAAAAAAATCACCAAAATGAGAAAACCCCAAAAAACGAAAAAAACGCCAAAATGAAAAAAACCCCAAAAACAAAAATAAAAGCGACAAAACTGGAAAAATTTTTTAAACTGAAAAAAAAAACTTTACTGAGTTTATTAGGGTTCTTTCCGTAAACCAAAGGTGGAAAGGAACCCTATTGTTTTCGCTACGCTGTCCGTCTGTCACAGGGTATTTTCTACAGAACCGTGTTCCAAAACGGACAACGAAAAATGTTAAAATCTCATGTAATATCCATACAATTGTATGTATATACACTTGAAATTTGTAAAGTTATTGTATTTGTATACAGACTACAGCAATTAACACTAAAATTAAAAAAAAAAATCTAAAGTAAAGGGTGTTCTATCAGTTAATGTAATTTTGACCACTTGCTGTATCTTGGAAACCCGTAAGAGATAAACTCTTGAAATGTTCAAAAACGGTAAAACTAAAAAATCAAAAAATTATAAAATCGCCAAACCGAAAAAAATCGCCAAAAACAATCGCCAAAATGAAAAAAAAAATCTTCAAAATGAAAAAAATCGCCAAAATAAAAAAAGCCCAAAAAACGAAAAAAAATCGGCAAATTGAAAAAACCCAAAAAAAAATGATAGAAAAAAATGACAAAACTGGAAAAAATCGTTTAACTGAAAAAAACTTCAAAAAAGCCTCATTAAGAAATGCTCAAAACCGAATGGACGGAACCCTTCGTGCGCGAGTCAAAGTCGACTTTACGGAATTTATTAGGGTTCCGTACACCAAAGGTGTAAAGGAATCCTCTTGTTTTCGCTACGCTGTCCCTCTGTCTGGCACAGGCTATTTTCTCAGGAACCGTAAGAGCTACGGACCTGAAATTTGTACAGGGTGTGAAGAACTTTGGCATAAGAGTTAAAGATTAAAAGGTGTTCCAAAACGAGCAACGAAAAATTTTAAAAGCCCATGTTATATACATACAATTGTACTACAATTGAAATTTGTAAAGTTGGTGTATTTTTATACAGCAATTAACACTAAAATTTAAAAAAATCTAAATTAAAGGGTGTTCTATCAGTTAATGTAATTTTGACTATGTAATTTTGATAACTTGCTGTATCTTGGAAACCGTAAGAACTCTTGAAATATTCAAAAACGCTAAAACTAAAAAATCCCAAAACTATAAAATTGCCAAACCGAAAAAAATCGCCAAAAATTAAAAAAAAAATCGCCAAAACGAAAAAAAGCGCCATATTAAAAAAATTTCTAAAACTAAAATAAATCGCCAAAAACTGGGAAAATTGCCAAAATGATAAAAAAATAGCCAAAATGAAAAAATTGCCAAAATGAAAAAAATCGCCAAACCGAAAAAAAATTGCCAAAACCCAAAAAAAAATCGCTAAAACGAAAAAAGGCGCCAAATTAAAAAAAAATTCTAAAACTAAAATAAATAGAAGAAACCGGTAAAATCGCCAAATTTAAAAAAAAAATATTAAAAATTAAAAAAAAAAAATCCAAAAACCGAAAAAAATCGCCAAAACGAGAAAAAAGCAACAAAACTAAAAATATCGTTTAAACTTAAAAAACGCCAATTGGAAAAATGCTCAAAACTGAACGCACGGAACCCAACGTGCGTTCAGTTCAAAGTGGCACTTTACCGAATGGTCTAGAAAAATTTTCTAGACCAGACGACTCGTGTGACTTGTGGAAACTAGCATGAATTCGTATTTTAGTTTTTATTTGTATAAGGTAATTAATTATTTTTTGTATACTACGAGTAGGTATTTTATTATAAAAGTTATTCTAAAGCACCATTTCTTTTTGTACATTTTCAACGAAATCTTGCAAGATTTCTATATAAACGATATAGATTTGCAGCAAGATTTGGTCAGACATCTACTAGATTTCATTTAGATGCAAATGTATGTAGTATAATAAAAATTTTGCCTTTTTGTATTAACTAATTTGCAATTTAATGATTAAATTTTAGAGCAAAAACCTCTCGATAACTGCAAGCAATTCATTCTTTATTTTTTTTTTAATAAATAATTTCTTACAACTAATTATTTAGCTTAAATATAACGAAACGTAACGAATTCTAACGCAATTAATTTTTTTTCATCACATAATTTTAACAGCAACTCTACAGCAATAATTTTTATTATATTTTTGTATATAATTATTTAGTATTTTTTTTTTGTGTTGTTGGTTTTATTTGAATCTAATATTGGATAGAACATAACACACAACTTTAACTTAACTTTAGCAAAAATCAACAGAACAAAAAAAAAAAAATAGATATCTTTTGTGTAATGGAAAAAGTGTTTGTGACCTTCAATAAAATAATGAATTAAAAAAAAATTAAATAAATAAATATACTAGCTAAAGTATTTTTTTCTAAATGTATATACTACTGATATTAACTTATTGGTAAGTTTATTGTATAATTATGACTGGCTGGCTACTTAAGACTAAGTACATACTAACTGTTTTGTCTTTGAGCAAGTATTTTTTTTTTTTTGATTTTTACTGCTTATGAATATATATATATATATAAACCTACAATTATTATGTTTTATTTTTTAACGGGGAAAAACAAAAGAGTTTAAATCGCTTTATATTTTTTTTTACCAAAAAAAACGTCAATTTGCTATATTAGTTAGTAACAGAGCTGCTAACTTTCGATTACGATTAGTAATCAACTAGATTACATTTTAAAAAGAATTGTAATGATTATATAATTGCTTTCAAACGAATTGCTGAAAAGTAATTTGAATTACTTAAAATTACTAAAAATAATCAAAAGTAATCAAAAAGTAATCCGACTACTTTCAAAGATTACTTTTGATTCTTAATAAATAATCAAAAGAATCAAAAGTAATCCTTAGAAGTAATCGGATTCTTTTTTGATTACTTTTGATTCTTTTTGATTATTTTTAGTAATTTTAAGTAATTCAGATTACTTTTTCATTATTAATAGTAATCGTAATCACTTGGTAATCGTGCGAAACTGAATATAATCGTAATTTAATCATTACTTCACTTTAAAAAAAAAGTAATCAAATTAGTAATCATTACGATTAGTAATTATTACTTAACAGCTATGGTTAGTACACTGTGAGAAAACGTATAGTTTAATAAGGAATTATTCCTTGATTGAAATAGTAACTATTCAATATTGAAATTAATAAATACATACATATCGTCAGCCCATTATTGGTTTGACCCACCGACAATTTTTTTTTAAAAATGAGTTAGGTATGGGGTATATACATATATTTTGAGTATCCCCTTTCTGAATCCAAAACAGGTTTTGCGAAATTAATTATGGTTTCCGAGATATTTAGCATTAATTTTGCTCCATATCAACTATTTTAAGGTTTAATAAATATTGTTTTGTCGTGTTTTAAAAAATGTGTTTATGCACATTCAATGTGCACTAAAATTAAAAAAATATTCTAAAAATATGCGTGTAAGACAGACATATGCAAAAATATGTTTAAAGGGTAAAATATGCAAAAATATGCCAAAATTCATAAAAAGTTCTGAAATCGATAAATATCTTATCTTCGCAATAATATGTCACATAAGAAAAAATATGCAATTGCATATTTGCGGTTTCCCTGATTATTAGTTATATTAATATTTGTTTTCACATAAACCTAATGGGAATTCTATCATACCATCATTACATGCAACGAATGTGTGTACTAAAAAACAGCGAAAATACTACCTCTTTGGATCACTGAAGTCTTTTGGATTTCTCCTTTTGCCCAAGTGCATGTGTAATAAAATTTATTCTTGTGTTTGCAGTGGGAAAGAGAAATAATGTTAAAACTAAAAATTATATAATGTCAAGCTTTTCTATTCTCAGTAAAGTACAAAAGATAAAGAATAAGAAATAATTTTTAATATAAATATACTTATTTTTATTTTCATGATTATTGTTGTACAGTGTTTGCTTTTAATTTGTTAGATGCTGGTGATTTTAAAATTAACACTCGTAATTACTAAGAAGTGAAAGTATTCTGAGTGGGGATTTAGTCGGTCATTTTAAATGTATTTATTACAAATAAATTAACTGACAAAACGTTCAATCACATTATATGATCTACTTGTCTGAGTATCACTGCCGTACTTAATTAAAATTAATAATGATTAATACAATTCTCTGTAGGTAGAATTATGATTAATCATCGATTGTTTTATCTGCGCAATTGTATGGATAAGTTTTGATGAAAGTTACTTCAATTGTTGAAATAATTTAATGAACGAATTGTTTTAAATATTTGAAGATGTTGTAATTTTTTTTTTGGAAAAAGCGATTGAAAATTCCATAGAGTTTAATACATATTGCAAGGACTTCTAATTTCTTTTGTTTTGTTTTGTTTTTTTTTTTGTTGTTGGAAAACTCTGGTAATTTTTTTTGCAGATATAAAATATTTAGCGTGTTACATTGTATCATTTCCACTCGGGCTTCGATGAGATGTTGGAAAAATTATCATAAAGGATATGAGAGATAAAAATTCTCGACTTTTATGCGATCACGAAAGCCCCTCCTTCATACTCACGTTAAACGGTATGGAGTAGAAAAATATGGTTGGAACGAATAAAAAACAATCCCCGTTGGAAGAAAAATACATCATTCAGAAAAAAAATGTTCTTTTAATGTATCAGTGTAGGTATCGTGACTGAAATTTCACTCACGATCACAAGCACGCTCATGGCTAGGAACATTTATTTATGCACGAACTGCTGCACTTGCACTCAAGCATTTGCACATGAGGGCAGGAAAAATTAATTTTTTCCGTGAAACTACACTCACGAGAAAAATTTGCCGAACTATACATTAATTTTATCATTAAATATTTTATTTCAAAATCTTCCTTTATGAAAATTTCAAATTATATTTCATAACTTCCCATTCTTAAACAGTCACGCGAAAATCCTACTCACGTATATACACTCACTTCTAAATGTAATAAACACTGTAATTGTGATCACGCGAGCTGAAGTGATTTAAAAAAACAATATCTTTCGATCAATTGTGTCACAGGAAGTCACGCATTAGTTATGGAAGCCACTCCACATTACATGGGTTGGAGTAGAACATTTTTTTAAGTTATTAGTGCTGGTATCGTGAGTAAAATTTCACTCACGGTCATACTTAGGAATGGTTATTTATGCATAAATTCATTTTGCACTCAAGTATTCTTACAATACTTCAAAATCTTCCGTTTACCTTGCGCAAATTTCAAATTATATTTCATAGCTTGCAATTGTAAAATAGTCACGCGAAAATCCAGCTCACGTATATTTACTCACTTCAAAATTTATTACATGCATTGTACTTGTGATAACATGAGTTTAAGTGATTTCAAAAAATAAATTTTCTTTCGATCAAGTGTGTCACGACAAGTCACGCTTTAGTTATGGAATTCAATCACATATGCTTACTCACTTCAAAATTTATTACATGCATTGTACTTGTGATTACATTAGCTGAAGTGATTTCAGAAAAAAAATTCTTTCGATCAAGTGTGTCACGGGAAGTCACGCATTAATTATGAAAGTCACTAACAGTAAATGGTATGGAGTATAAAATTTTTTCATTTAATTTAAAATTTTTTTTTTGTTTAGGAATGGTTATTAATGCATAAATTAATTTTGCACTCAAGTGTTTTTAAATCTTAATTTTTATGACGAAAATTTATAATCACGAGAAAAATTTGTGGAACTAACTATAATATCGTGTCATAACCGCCAAAATAGCTTAAGCCACATAATTTTCGAACCTCATTTTTTGACCAAAATCGATTATTTGCGATCGTAAATAGTCGATTTTCGTCAAAAAAACGAAGTCCAAAAAATGTGTCGCTTAAGCTATTTTAGCGGTTATGGCTCGATATATATAATTTTAATTTTTTCATTAAAATTTTTAAAAAAATATTTCAAAATCTTCCGTTAACTTTGCGCAAATTTCAAATTATATTTCATAGCTTGCAATTGTGAAATAGTCACGCGAAAATTCAGCTCACTTATATTTACTCACTTCAAAACTTATTTCCTGAAGTGATTTCAGGAAACAAAAACCCTTTCGATAAAGCATGTCACGCATGGAAGTTACTCACATTAGACGTTATGAAGTAGAAAAGAACATGGTTTTCAACTTATCAGTGTTGGTATGGTGAGTAAAATTCCACTCAAATTTTCTTACATGCGTGCAAGAAAGCTTTATTTTATTTTTTAACCAAAAATTTACACTTGCAATTGAACACCGGAAAATTAACGTACGACAATTTACTGCCAAACTACAGCGGCAAAAGCTGAGAAAAACGTGTGAAAATTATGGTTCCAGATTGCGCCATAAGCGCGCCAGCTATGGCGTCGGCGTGGCCCAATTCATATTTAAACATTAAAATCTCTATCCAATAAAACCAGCTTTGATATTGATATTAAAAATATTTTTCTTTACGATTTTGAAAAAGTTTTTTTGTTTGTTGTTGGTTAAACATGTCTAGATGCATATCGTTGCTGCTTAGGCAACTCCTCAGTAGAGTTCAATTGCAATTTGAAAAAGCTTAGAAAGCCCTAAAAGTTTAAAAGTTTGTCTTAAGTATATCAAAAATAAGCAAATTAACTAACATTTGCATAATTAGTAAAGAACAAATGGCAAAACTGTTGTAAGTTTAGAGATGATAAAATAAAGCTTTCATTACAAAAAAAGCTTTCAGCAAATTGTAATACGATGAATCAAAACAATTCACATATTCCATTTGCAATAAAAGCTGCGTATATAAAGCAGAAATCTACATCAATTGAAACCACACACAGTAGACCAAATACAAAAGAATGCTGACGCTGAAGGTCTAGTGACCTTCGAAAACAGCTAGTTGTTCCGTTCTACTAAGTATTTGTCAGAATATTTACAATTAGCTTTGGCTAATTTGGCTTACAAAGCGATACGAACTTTATCCTATTCAAATCATAAATATAGAAAGAAATGAAGTTCGAACAATAATAATAAAACTAACTAAAAATGTTCTTTTTCAATATTTCAAATGAATACACCTCAAAAATGATTGCTATGGAAATTTTGAATTGATTAAAGCATGCACGCTACATCCAGCATGGAACGTGTATAAAGAAATTTTCTACAAAATTCCAAGTTGATGGTGTCAGAGGAGAATGCTGAATATATTATCGCTGACAATGTTTCAATTTAATTTTTTAATTTGTTTAAAATCGAAATAATGTTCGAAACAATGTTTAAACAAAATACAATAGAATTTTTAGCCTTACTTTAATGTTTCTTCCTCAAAAAAAAAAAAAAAAAATATGTAATAAAATATGATTTATTTCCCTTTAAAATCAACAGCAAAAGATGTAAATTTTTTAATTGTATATAATTATTGTTTACAGACAAATGCCACGAATAAAAATTAATATACATAATAAATATTAATATAAAATAATAATTAGTTAAAAACTGCATCAAATCAATTTAACATATTCAAATTATTTATTATTTCATCTTTTTGAAAATTTAAATGTATATTGTAACCCAGCGAAAAAAAAAATCGAAACTAGTTCCAAAGGTTTGCCACATACCACATACCAATAACTACAGGTACTGAATTTATATAAAAAAAAAGAAGATAGGTGTCTTAGGACACCCGGTTATAGCTATGCTGCTTAGCTATTAATAATTAGTTAAAAACTGCATCAAATCAGTTTAACATATTCAAATTATTTATTATTTCATCTTTTGGAAAATTTAAATGCATAAAAAAAATCGGAACTAGTTCCAATGGTTTGCCACATACCACATGCATACCAATAACTGACTACAGGTACTGAATTTAATATTCTAATGCTGTTGTTTATATAAAAACAAAACAAGAGAGGTGTCTTAGGATACCCGGTTATAGCTATGCTGCTTTGCTATATAAAGCAAATTTAATATGAATTATTTCACCGCAAATATGGCAAAACGTTTCCATTTTTCCCCATTATTTTCTTTTCTAGCGGGGTGTGATTAAATTAATGTATTGTTTGTGGCTGGTGGCGGCTGTTAGTTGGCTTACAGCCGATCGACTGTGTTCTCTGGTTTATGCTCATGTGCAAAAATAAATTGAGCAATCTTTCTCATTGTTTTTGTTTCACTCACTTCAAAGAACGAAACGAAATCAAACAATTTGTTTAATTTATTTTCATACTCTGTTTTGAGCTGCTCTAAGTAGCACTAGAGTGCCGAACATCAATCGGCGAATACATTTCTCTCGTGTTTCTCTCGGTGGCCAGCTCTTTTTTAAGTACAAAGAAATCAAAACAAAAATAATTTTATAACTGTAATAGTGTCGATTATTTTTGTTACAAAAATCACGTTCTAGCTGCTGTGTCGTGATATAAATAGCATAGCTATAAAATTGTTCTAGACAACATTTTAAGTGCATATCATTCAGTTATTGTGTTAAATTCATTGATGTTTCACCACAAATAGAACTACTTGCAGCTGAGTTCATCAATGCTGTAACTAAGTTTTTCTATTGTAATTTTTTGCTGGGATATTTTAATTAATAAGTAAATGCAGAAAATTAGTAACAACAAGATTTTTTTTCTACATATCTACAATTATGCATATTAAACAATAACACGTGAAACTACAGAAATTCAATAACGAAAAAGAACGGGTAGTTTTGCGGCAGGCATTTTTCTAACATCTGGCGTTAGAATTTTATAACAATTTAGTTTAACAAAAAAAAAAAAAAAAAAAAAAAAAAAAAAAAAAACAAGTTGCTTAGAAACAAAATACTCGCACATATTTATTATAATTCTTTCTAAGGTATTTCACATGAGAAATGTTTTAAATATTTATTACAAGTATTTAGTTTATTTATGAAGAAAAAGAAATATAAATACTATAAACAAATTCTGGAAGTTGTTTTTAATTGAAAATAATTAAATTAATTTAAAAAAATATTTAGCTGCTGCTGATGCTGCTGCTGCTGGTGATTATTTCTATCCCAAGCTTAATAAAGAAAAACAAAAAGTTTTCTACCTAAAACTCTAAAGCTGCGAAACGAGCGAGGTAAACAACTTGAATGAATGTCAGTAAAAAATGCAAGATTGCACACATTTTATTCCCAGACAACAATCATCATTCAATCATATCGAAAGTTTTCATTATCTTTATTTCATTCATAAGGTTTTCATTGTTAAAGTTTTAAAAAAAATATGTTCTAATGCAAGGTAAATTAAGCAGGCAAGTATGCATTCTCTTAATTATCGCAAAAAAAAAGTTTGTTTTATTCTGGCCGCTAAACATCAACATAATCATCAATCAACACGCTTATGAATGTTAATATTGCTGAATAAAAACAAAATTCATTGAACATTTTTGATACCATCATCTTGTATTAGAATAAATGATAACGCAAAAGAAACCAGCATTGTATTCATTAAATTTTTTTTTTCGAAAGTTGACATAAAAAAAAGTTGTAGAATTTTGCATTTTGTTTTTTAATAACATTATAATATGTATATAATATGCAAAATAAACTTTTAGATTGCCATAGAAAATATGTGATAAACAAAATTACCAAAAATATTCTAATCAAAACATTTACAAACATACATAAAACCTTAAGAAATTTTAGTGAATGAATAGTGTGGTCTGTATGATGTGTTCACAAAAGTGGTTCAGCTTTATCGTTGCTACAAATTTGCCAAATAGTTATTGTTAGCAAACAATTATAATTCTGAAATAAATTCAATAAAGTGCAAACTTTGACTCGCACACGTAGGGTTCCGTACGGACACTAGATATGTAATACTATATGAACTTTAGCCTATATAATATATAGTGTTGACATTTTTTCGTTTTTAGGATTAGGATGAAATTTGTTCGGTTTTGGAGATTTTTTTTAGTTTAAGAGTTTTTTCGGTTTTTGGAGTTTTTTTTTACGATTTTTTTAATTTTGGCGATTTTTTTTGATTTTAGCGATTTTTTTTACTTTGGCGATTTTTCTGGTTTTTGCGATTTAGATTTTTAGTTTTTTTTTTAATTTGGCCCTTCTTTAGTTTTAGTGCTTTTTTCTAGTTTTGGCGATTTTTTCGGTTTTTGGAGTTTTTTTTATTTTGGCGATTTTTTTTTAATTTTAGCGATTTTTTTCACTTTGGCGATTTTTCCGGTTTTTGGCGATTTATTTTAGCTTAAGATTTTTTTTTTAATTTGGCCCGTTTTTAGTTTTAGCGCTTTTTTCACGTTTTGGTAATTTTTTCGGTTTTTGGATTTTTTTTTTGATTTTGGCGATATTTTTTAAATTTTAGCGATTTTTTTTCATTTTGGCGATTTTCACGGTTTATGGCGAATTATTTTAGTTTTAGAATTTTTTTTTAATTTGACCCTTTTTTGGTTTTGGCCTTTTTTCGGGCTTTGAAGTTTTTTTTTTATTTTGGCGACTTTTTCGGTTTTTGGAGTTTTTTTTTGGCGATTTTTTTCCAGTTTTAGAGATTTATTTTACTTTGGCGATTTTTCCGGTTTTTGGCGATTTATTTTAGTTTAAGATTTTTTTTTTTAATTTGGACCTTTTTTAGTTTTAGCGCTTTTTTCACGTTTTGGTAATTTTTTCGGTTTTTGGATTTGTTTTTTGATTTTGGCGATTTTTTTTAAATTTTAGCGATTTTTTTCATTTTGGCGATTTTCCCGGTTTATGGCGAATTATTTTAGTTTTAGAATTTTTGTTTAATTTGGCCCTTTTTTAGTTTTGGCAATATTTTTCAGTTTGGCGATTTTTTCGGTTTGGCGATCTTTTTTTTAAATTTTGGGATTTTTTTGGTTTAACGTTTTTGTATATTTCAAGAGTTTGCCTCTTATGGTTTCCAAGATACAGCAAGTTGTCAAAATTACATTATATTATAATTACATTTATATTCCGGAATACGGAATTAATATATCTTTCAGACTCCCGGACGAATTTAGTATTACAGGCAGATTTATCTGCATTAAAAGAGCGACACACTGGCTAAGGTTCTATCGGATTTCAAATAGAGATATCCATATTATAACTGGCAGCAAATCCGCTACTAAGTCCCTCATAGGTGTGTACCCCACATCCTTTCTTGTCCAAGAATGTCGCAAAGCCTTGGATGGACTTGCGCAGCACTCAAACATCTCATTAAATTGGGTGAGTGGACACGGGGATATTTCAGGAAGCATAGTTGCGGATGATCTGTCAAAGAGGAGAACCCTCCTGGGAGAAGTCGATATCGACAATCTCTGTGGTCTTCTTCCACGCTCATCCTGCTGAACACGTTTCGATGTTACCTTTCTGGAATTAGCTCAAAACAGATGGCGCAATGAGGTTACCTGTGCAATAGCGAGAACCCTCTGGAATCGCCTAAGGTCCAATAAAACGAAAAATTTCATTAACTTCAATAGGAAGCATTCGGAACTCATGCTAAACGTATGGGTCTCCCGTATAATGACTACTGCTACAGGAGGAAGAGGAGGAAAGTATCCTGCATCTTATGTGTCTTTGTCCCGCTCTAGAGGAGGATCCGTCAGCACCTCCTTGGCAGAATATCCTTCGGCAGCTTATTATAGTTATCGGAAATCTAGCTAAAAAACTTGAGCCTTTATATTAGGAATAGTGGCTGGTATAGCCGCTGACTCCCCCCTACCCAAATTTTTTGAACCACTCTCACCTCACCTCTCACCAACCCAAATAACTATTATCTCTTTTCTACTTCTACCCTTCTCCCACTCCCCCTCTGTATCTCTCACTCTATTTTCTTTTCAACTTATAGGTAGTACAAAGTGATCATTATAATGGACCCAAGTGAGCTAGCTAGCTGGACTCTAATTTTCGACTTTCCTGGCCAGCAGCCTGCCAACCTAACCTAACCTACATTAACTGATAAAACACCCTTTAATTTAGATTTTTTTTTTAATTTTAGTGTTAATTGTTGTAATATGTATAAAAATTCATCGTTTTTAGGGTTCCGTACACCAAAGGTGAAAAGGAACCCTATTGTTTTCGCTACGCTGTCCGTCTGTCCGTCCGTCCGTCACAAGGTATTTTCTCGAGAACCGTAAGAGCTACTGAACTGAAATTTGGACACAGTGTGTAGACCTTTGGCCGCTACAACAACAAATACATGACAGTTGGAAATTAAAGGGTGTTCCGAAATGTATATCGCCAAAATTAAAAAAATCGCCAAAATGAAAAAATCGCCAAAATGAAAATAAACCCAAAAAACAGAAAAAATCGCCTAAATAAAAAAATTGCCAAGATTAAAAAAAATGAAAAAAACTGAAAACAGTCACCAAAATAAAAAAAAATCGCCAAAATAAAAAAACGCAAAAAACTGAAAATAATCGTCAAAATGAAAAAAATCGCATAAATGAAAAAAAACCCCAAAAACAGAAAAGAATCGCCAAAATGAAAAGAAATCGCCAAAATGAAAAAAAATCGTCAAAATTAAAAAAATCGTAAAAAAAACACCAACAACAGAACAAATCGCCAAAACGAGAAAAAAGAGACAAAACTGGAAAAAATCTTGTAAAATGAAAAAAACTTCAAAAAAGCCTTTAATGTGGCTTTTTTCAAAGTGTTCAAAACCGAATGTACGGATCCCTTCGTGCGTGAGTCAAAGTCGCACGTTACTGAATTTAATTTTTATTTTTAGTCCACTGTGTGTGCTGTCAGTTGATATATATTTCTGCTTTATATACTCCGCCAATATTGCAAATGGAATATGTGAATTGTTTTGATTCATCGTATTACAATTAGCTGAAAGCTTTTTTTATAATGAAAGCTCAATTTTACCATCTCTAAATTTACAACAGTCTTGCCATTGTCGTTTGTTCATTATAACGGATTTTTACGGCAAGTATTTTTGTATTTATTTTTTATTTTCTTTATAAAAAAATTTGGCAAATTAGCGAAAAATTTACATGCAGCCCTGGGCCGCAGTCTGTGCGCCGCCGTGCACTTTATAACGTTTATACAAAACAAGAAAAAGCTTTAATGTCTACTTTAAGATTATTACTCTAATATGGTATAGAAATATCTGACTTGTTTTCTTTGTGTCCATGGCAAAAAGTCTAGTTAATAAAAAAAAAAAAACAATTACAATATTTCTTATTCGACGGCGTAATACGCATCGCTCATTTACTTAAAAACGTCATAACTAAAAAAACAGATTTTTTTCAGTTAATAATGCAAAATTAATCCTCATAACTTCTTCATAGTGTGTAAAAATTTCACATAAATATCTTGTTTACTCAACTCTGGAGAGTAAAGTAAAAATTTCTTTTTCCATCAAGTTGTATGTAAATTAAAAACTTTTTAAACTCGTTTTCTGGCAAACTACTCGTACGTTTTTTTTGGAGTTATGACATTGTTTTAGTAAATGAGCGATATATTTATTAAACACATATTTCTATCAATAACACATTGTGAAAGTCAGCTAGAACGTGATCTAGAACATATGACATTTTCACGACGCACTTTTAAGCATTGAATAGCAACAACAAATTAAAACCTTGATTTTCTAATCTTAAAATATCCGTATGAATAAAAACAAGTATGTATGTACATACATATGTATGTATTATTCATTCAAATAGTAACTAATTAACAAACTTAGTGAATGCATTTACTAGTTGTTAGTAAATTTAATACGAGTATGTTACACTTTTCTAATACTAATAAAAAGTTATTAACTTCCCTTTTTATTATAAGCTTAATTAGAAAATAACAAACAACATTTTTTCCATCCCGCCATGCAGCAGGTGTTTGTTTTTTCCAATTTACAAGACTTACAAATTATTTATAAAATTTCTATGAATGTGCTAAAACATGTGGAGGATTATTTGTTTTTATTTTTTGTAATTTTTAAAACAAGTTTATGGTATAATTTAATAAATAACAGCAATTATATGCAATAAATATTTATGAAAGAATTTATTTTTGCGTATTTTTTTTTCTTCTTACAGACTAAAATGCTTTAATAAGAAGTTTTCTATATTAATGCCCGTATTGTTTAACTTTTGTGACAGCAACAGTAAGAGCCCGTTCAGATGAAGGGTGGCCTAGCTGCGACAACGCTTGCGTTTTCTTTTGGAGTCCCTTCTTAAATCCTCGAGCGTTTACATGAAGAGTTTTTTTGTCGCAATAGTCAGGGGACTTTTCGATATTAAAGGCCGGGGCACAATGAATCCGTCATGTGTTGAAATTCGCCTTTTTCAACTGACAGCTAAGTTGAAATACAAGGTTACATTCAGTACGTGTCCGTCAACGTAAAGTACAAAATTTGGTCAACTTTTAACTCTTTGGGTACGTTGAGTAGTTTGACAGATATTGATTAGTTTTTTGGTATGATCTGATTTAGATTTTTGTGTTTTGTGGCTGCAAAAATAAAATTAAACAAAAGAAATAAACGAAATAAATACAAAAAGTTGAATTTAATAAATAAAATGGAGAATCGACCTATAGAAGATGTTCAAATGCTTCCGTCAATAAAGTACTCATTGTGCCATCCATCTCCGCCGTTGCGTTAATGTCAGTTGAAAAAAGCGAAGTTTAACGTATAACGGATTCATTGTGCACCGGCCTTAATTTGATCAACGCTTTTCATTCGTTTATTCGTATCAGTGTTGCCGTAAAGGAACTAATTGTTAGTTTTGGTAATTTTGAATTAATATGCCCATATATTTTTATTTTTTTTTTAATTTAATACCAAAATACAATACATAATTTCTTTTCTCTCCCTACTTTAGTTGTTTATAATTTTTATGTATATCATAACTGTTTATTACCTGCATGTTATTAAAAATTGGTCTAACTGGCAACACTGCTTGTACATAGCATGCAAAAAATGCAAGAGAAAGAAATATGTTAGAGAGAAGAATTAAAAGTAGGGATGTAACGAATACCAGTTTAGCGAATGCGAATGCGAAAGCGAATAATACATTTAAATTTTTGCGAAAGCGAATGCGAATGCGAAAGCGAATGCAAATATTACAATTCGTTAAAATATCACATGCAAATAAATTTATATAAGAGTGAGTATATATAATAATTAAAAATAAGTTTACACAATGTTAGGCAATCCACCCATTCGTACTTTAGCCCTAAATCCTGGTACTCTGTTCAGCATTTCATATGAAGAAAACTTGGTATTAATTTTTCCTGAAAAAATCTTGCAGAAGTAGTACTATGTTCATCTTCAACATTTTAAGTTTTCATGAGAAATAATATGAGTGGCACTTCCCTCTAGTCAGCCCAGAACCATATGTCTCTATGTCAACACTCTTTTCTCTAGCGACAATTGCACTAGTTGAAATATCGATAACTTTCCTTTTATGCGCGATTGGAGATACGTTAGAGACAACAGTTCTAGTGAATTTCTGGTGACAATGTCACTAGTAAATCGCCACAATTTTACTATTGACATCGAGCGAGAAAATATCGACATTGTGGACTAGAGTACCTAAAATTTACTAGTGAATCTTTGGTGCCCATGTCTCCATGTGGCTCCAAAAGATCTACTTAATCAGCAGTGCTACAGTCTAGTGGTGGATTTTCAATGACAAGCTTATGCTAGATGTCAATAGATGATTACATTTGCTGGGGTACACCTGGTCAGTAGTAATACTGACAATGTCACTAGTAAATCACTACAATTTCACTATTCGCATTTCCTGCAGGGTTGTTTCGCGTGGAATTTACAACAAACAAGGACTATTGTTTGGATTTGAAATTTGTGCGAAGTAATGAATGGCGTTCAAAAGTTTGAACTGTTTGTCTGTTTCTTTTTCAAAACTGAAAAATATTCCAAACACCGCTGGATTTGGGTTTCATTTTGATACTTATGAGAACTTATTGATAGAAAAGTTTTCCGCTAAAATATTATTGCTTTACATGTATTTTTTTCATGCTGGCTTAAAATAATTTTCGTCTTTAAATTTAAAATCGTAAGCTTTTGTTTTTTGTCTTTAATATTCGCTTGAAATATTCGCATACAGTTTAGCGAATGCAAAAGCGAATGCAAATAGCAAAAGTAAGCGAATTATTTGCGAATGCGAAAGCGAATGCGAACATTCGTTACATCTCTAGTTAAAAGTGTAGCTTCAATTTCCAGTACGTGCAGTGTTGCCAGTTTAGGCAATTTAGGGGATAAAATTTTCGTATTAGGGATCTGGGGATTTATTGGGGATGATAGCCAAATTTTAGGGGATTTTTTTTATAACTGATGGTCAAACAAGAATGATTTTTGAACTAAGAAATAGGCGTCTGGCAAGTCTAAAAATGTGTATTACTATTCATAGTGAATGGTTTCTAACAAAGAAGAATTATCAAGGAAGATTAACCAATAATGATCACTACCAAAATAAAAATATGTAACAAAATGCAATACGAATTGTTGGAAGCACTTCTTAGAATAAACACACACTTTGAAAATAATTCAATTTGTTGTGACAAATTTAATCCTTTTGCAGAAATGTGCAACAAAGTTTCTGAGGCTGATGAATCACAAGATTTCGATTCTGAAGTTTTTGAAATGGTAAACTTTGGTTAAAATTTTTTTTTACACTTGTGCATATTATATAACTACATATGTGTAATTTTTTCTTTACAAGTTTTATACGAGTAAGTACAAATGAAATTAATATTAATTTAAATATATCTTTCGATATAAATGAATTATATTAAATAAAAATGTTATTTTTGTCATTATTTTTTAAATAAAATTAAAAAAATTTTTATTTTTTTTTACAAAACAAAAAATTTTAATCAAAAAAACTCAATTTGGAGATTTTTGGGGATGACAAAGCAAAAAATTGGGGATAAGCTGTAGAAAAGAAACTGCCAACACTGATTTATGTTAAGCAGCTGTTGTTTGAAAATACTTGCATAATACTAGGAAATTTTTTAGTGTTGCCGTACTTTCAATGTAATTGAATAATAAATTTTATTAATTATATTTAAGTGCAACTTAAATTTAAGTGACATATAATTGAGAAGTTAATTATTGGACCTAAGGTATTATTCCAGATTATAAGTCAGAAAAAGATAAGTGGCAAGTTATTGCGCTATAATATCCTGAAAAATTGCAGAAAACTATTGAGATTTCGCACAAATATGGAGATTACAGGAGTGCTATTAACTTAAAGTCAGCCTATCTCGACTTAAGCACTTTTTCGTTTTTGCCACAGAAATACTGGCGTATAAAAAAATTCTTAAAAATAACTTATTCCAAAAGATCAATCAAAATAGGATAAATTGAACTTTAACAGCAAGATCAAACTTATTATTTAAGTCTTGTGATGAAACTAAATTAACGTTTACTTAAATGCGTATTTAAGTACATATTCTTGACGTGGTAAGTACCAGCAGCATTGTCGTAATTATGCTTTTTAGGCGAGAACTCGTGCAGGCTTTAAGGTACATACTTCATTATTACAATGTTGGTTGAAATTTATAAAAGGAAAATTTTCATAAACCTAAACAAATAAGATTTTGTGGCCCATATTTTTTTAAGCTTCAGGAATTTCAGAAAATTTTGTTTGACAACTTTTAAAAATTTTTCCAAGAAATATTACATATGTATATGTTTTGGAAAAAATTCCTTTAATGAAAAATTTCATATTTTTAACATTATTCTATTTCATTGAAATCGTAAAAGTGTAGCCTAAAATATCGCCAAGTAAATCGCCAATCGCCATTTAAAAATTTTCATCGGCAAAAAATTTTTGCCGTTTGGCGATATATCGCCATATCTGACAATACTGCTCGTAGGTGATGCGTCGCAGCCACCCTTCATCTAAACGGGATCTAACAAAACTACCAGTATAACGTGCCATAGGGGCAAAAAAAGCTTAAGCGACACAATTTTCGAACTTAATTTTTTTTTACCAAAATCGATTATTACTTGCGATTGTAAATAATTGATTTTCGTAAAAAACGGGGTCCAAAAAATGTCCTTGCTATGCATTTTTTTTTTGGCGGTTATGGCTCGATATAAAATAATAAATAAATGATAAATTTCTCCAAATGTTATGGAAAGTTTTCCAAACAACAGCTGTTTAACATAAATAAGCAAGTTGGGTTGGCAAAGTGTAAAAAATTAAAATTGCATAAAAATATGAATATAAATGAAACAAAAAGAGCATCAGAATGCATTTTTCTATTTATTTATTTCATGGTATGAAATGATATGTATTGTGTACATATGTTACATATTTATGAAAATTATACGAAATTTTCACGAAATTCTTTTTGATACGACCACATGTGATGTTCGTGAACATGTTTTCAATAAACACACTCAAGCACAAAAACTCGTAAAACTTAAATATAATTTAATAGACTATTAGGGCGCAAAGAAATGTTAAACTTAAATATTATTTAAATATGCACTCAAAACAACTATATCGTATGTAAATAGATCTTAAAGATAGCGAAAATTTAATTACTAAGCCAAAAATTGGCCGTAAGTTATTTTTTTCTGTGTACTCACCCGTTGTTGTTGTCGAAAAGTTTTCACTTTTGTTAGAGAAATTAGACAGTGGAAAATACTGAAATGAAAGAATAAATTATAAATAAATAAATTTTTTATTTGAAATTGTACAGTTAGGCAAGGTTTTGCATCCTTAGGAAGCCAAGAGAACATCTGATCGTTTTTTTTTAATCAGGAATAATTTCTTAATCGAACTTAAATTCAGTATTTACAATTCTGATAGAATGAAATATTTTTATTAATTAATGTGATTTTATAAAAAAAGACAAGGGAGACTAAACTAGACTTTAGCTGTGATAAATATCGTCATATTTCTGTACCGCTACGAAGTTCATCGCCCATATTTTTTTTAAATTAAAATTAATCTGAATTCGTTCGACATGTTTTAAAAGAACCCATAAAATCATATTCATATTATGTAAACTCGCCTCAATTCGCTTAGAAAAATATCACTTGGCATGTCAAACAAATGTACTGAACAGTTTAGACTACCTGATATGGATTTGCCTGGGAATCAAACAGTTTTTCATTAGTAATTAGTGGTTACGGTTTTTTGGGCACATGTCATACAGATATAAACTCGGCTTTACCTTCACAAATATCCTGTTTGGCAGTGACAAAATTAATAAAGTCAACAGAATATTTTTTGTTCATTTCATTTAAGTGTTTGGAAACTTTGTTGCAAAATTCAACTATGTATTTCTATATCAACACTTTTTATTTCCAATTTAGAAAATCTGAGCAATTTCTATTGTTGTAAAATTTCTTTTTCTTTACGATCTGTTAAATTAATAAAAAAAAAACACATCCATTTTTGTATTTTAGCCCCTGAAACGCATCCAACCATATACCATATTGAAATGGTTATTTTTGTGTTGAAAAAATACACATATTAAAAGTAACCAAAATGGCAACGCTGATTCCACGCGTACTGTTGTAAAGTTTGTGTCTTGAGTCTTTCGTTTTTACAGTGTAATTGAGCATAAAAATAACACTGCGAGAGCGAGAGATGCCATATCTTATTTTTTTTATTAATGATCAGTATTGCCAGTTTTTTTCTAGAGCTTATAACCAATTTTTGATTTGTTATCCCTAAAAATCTCCAAATTGAGTTTTTTCTATTCAAATTTTTTCTTTTGTGAAAAAAATAAATTTTTTTTTAATTTTATTTGGAAAATAATGACAAAAATAACATATTTATTCAATAAAATTCATTTATATCGATAGCTATATTTAATATTCATATAAGTTTAATTTGTACTTATAAAATTTGTAAAGAAAAAATTTCGCATAGTTTAATATACACAAGTATAAAAAAATTTTTAACCAAATTTTACCATTTCAAAGGCTTCAGAATCGAAATCTTCTGATTCATCAGCATCAGAAACTTTGTTGTACATAGTACTTAAAAAGGTTTAGCATTTCAGCAGAAGTATTAAATTTGTCACAACAAATTGAATTATTTTTAAAGTGTGTGTTTATGCTAAGAAGTGCTTCCAACAAGTCGTATTGCATTTTGTTACATATTTTTATTTTGATAGTGTTCATTATTGGTTAATCTGCCTTGATAATTCTTCTTTATTAGAAACCATTCACTATGAATAGTAATACACATTTTTATACTTGCCAGACGCCTATTTCTTAGTTCAAAAATCATTCTTGTTTGACCATCAGTTATAAAAAAATCCCCAGCAAATCCTCTCAAATCATCCCCAAAAAATCCCCAGATCCCCAATACGAAGTTTTCATCCAAATCACATAAACTGGCAACACTGATAATAAAACATTGCCTACTAAATACCTCATAAAATAGAACATAATTAATTAGAAATCTCTACGGTTTTTTTCAATAAGGAAATCTTATTAATTTCATAGGGAAAACCTTTTTGAAAAAATCAAAAAGAAATCTTCTAGTTTTTATTAGGTTGTCTTATTGATTTTTTCAATAAAAAAATAAAAGGAAAATTTCGTCTTTATTCTCTGTACTTATGTATTTTCATTTAAATTCTATACCATATACATATGTATGTATGTATGTAGTATATTGTAGATGTTATTTATTTATACATACATACATACACATTATATGTTATATTCTTAACTAACTTACTCACCAACTATTGAACCAGCAAACTTCTACCTGATAGACAAGCACTCTAGCCAATATGCTTACAAGCAGCCTGAATAACCATTGAAATTATTGTGCAAACATTCTTATACAAAAATGAAAAAGGTCATGAAAAAAATTGTCTCTATGAATATTTATAGAAACGAAATAACAAGACACTACATAAAATCAAGAAGATTTCCTTATTAAAAAAATCAATTAGATGCTTTACACCTAATCATATAGGAACCTTCTAAAATCAAGAAGAAAACCTTATTGAAAAAATCAATAAGGCAACCTAATAAAATCAAGAAGAAAACCTTTTGAAAAAAATGAAGAAGGCAACCCAATAAAATCAATAAGAAATCCCTATAGTTTACAATTTATAAGAAAACCTAATAGAATCAAGAAGATTTTCTCTATGGATTGTGTTTTTGGTGCCAAAAATAACGGAAATTGAGTAAAAAAAGTTGTGAATAATAAGATTTCTTCTTGATTTTATGTGGTTTTCTTCTTGATAAAATTAATTAGATTAACCACATAAAAACAACAAGGAATTTCTATGAAAAAATCTTCGCTTCTTCCTGCTGGGATACCCCTTAGCCTAAAAACGTTTCATAGAGAAAATCTTATTGATTCTATGAGGCAGTTTTTTCTCTGTGAAGTTAGCTATACCAAACGCGGTTTTTTCACCTTTGCGCGTTTTGAATAAAGTTAATAAAATCATTTCAGTTCAATATTTTTTTACTTTATTTTAATATAAATTTAAAAATGTTCTAGTATCCCAGACTTTGATAAAATTTTTTAAATTGGCACTGATTCAGCTGTTGCATATAAAATTCCCTTGACTGTGTTTAGAATTTAAAACGAATTTTAACACAGTAAATGGCAAATTTTTTGAAATTTCACAACGAAAATTATGTACTAGTACGAGTATAATGACCCAAAAAAGTTTACATAACTTATTAAGCAGCTATTCTAGCTAAAGTACAAAACGCATTTAAATCGCCAAATTTTTCGACAGTTTATATGTTGTTACAAAGTTGGACAAATAAAATTAAAATAAAAACTAAGGATTTCGATTATTTGGAAGGTGATTCTGATTCTGCATTAAATGATTTTAGTTTTTTAAGACCATATTGAAAAAAAAAAATAAAATGTATTTGAAATCCATTTTAGGAAAATTGTGTATGAAAAGTTTTAAATAAAATACATTTGAAATTCATTTTAAATTTTATGAATATGGGGATTAGGATATAATTTCGAAGAAGAAATATTGCAAAAAAAAAAATTGTATTTACTAACACATCGCCTTTTATTAAAATTTAATTTAGCGCGTAGGAAAATAACGCGTTTTGGGTATAAATAGTTGACAATGTTGTAACTTAGCGCGTTTTGGGCACTTTTTGGGAAGGGTAATAGCGCGTTTTGAGTTATAAACAGTTGGCATCGCTGATTGAATGATTAACATGTAATAAACTACAGTTTTTAAAGATAATTAATGTAATTACATATTTTTATGAAGCAATGTGATGACACTTTCATATGTGAGAATTTTTTTTCTTTTTAATATTTTTTTTAATTGCAATTTTAAGCAATTATTTTAAAATCTAACTAAAATAATGAAAACAACTTGTTGCAGTAATAATTATAATTAATCTTTATTGATAAATCTACACACATATTACAATTAACAAAATTAAGATAATATTTTTAATGTGGTCATGTGGTTTGAATTTCGCAAACAAATTATTCCTTCCTCTTAAGTACAATATAGTTTTCGATAATGTAGCTTGCTTATGCTTAATAATAATTTTACGCAGTTTAATGACATTGCCTCACATTTTATTTTTAAATTCAATGATTCAGGGGGGTTTTTTGTTTTAAAATTGAATTTTTCTTTAGCCTTTCTCTTTAATTAATTTTAGCACGATGTTTGCCCTTTGCAGAAAAAAAACAACTTCTTGTTAATAAAAATTTCCATTTGTATTTTTATTATAGTTTTAAAAATAAAATTTAAGCTTTGATGTGGATTTTTTTCTGATTTGTATTTTGTTTATGGTGTCATAAAAAATATCGTTTCTTTTTATTTTATAAAAGGTTTGTAAGGAAAAGAAAAAAAAACGCGATTAAAAATTATTGATATAAAAAGCTATTGGCCAAATTTTTCTTTATTTTTCGCCCCCCTCCCCCACCCCCAACAATTTACTCGTATATGTATGTAAAACAAACAAATGTTTAAAGAAAACAATAATCCAGTTTAAACTGCTTAATATATATATATATATATATATATATATATATATATATATATATACGAGATTAGTGCTTTGCAAAACTGTCAACGAAAAGCGTTAAGTTCATTTAAAATCTGCTCTTAAATGAGGAAAAGAGCTTGTTGTGTTGTACAATCAAAGTGACATATTCTACAGGCATTATTATTTAAAATTCTTGAGCATTTAGAAAATTTTTTTAAAAAATATACCTTGCTTGTTGAACTATATGGTGAAAATTCTCAATACAAATATTTACACAAAAGTCAGTGAATTCGTTACATGAATCCTTGCATTTCAATAATTTCCTAAAACTAAAAAAAATTAACTCAACTCTGCCCTAGGCGTTGTTTCTATATTACAGTCAATTTGTCTAGCAAATTTTGAAGAAAAGCTTTAAAACTTCTTTTAATGAACTTTTCTACACAATTCAATTGCTTCTGAGTCCTAGTTTACACTATGCAAGAAACGTTTCTTTTCCCCTCGTCTCTCTTACCTACTCGCATAGTGTAAACTAGAACTTAATGAATAAATTGCAACTTAAATGATTTCAATTCATTTACTTGATCAGGAAAGAAAATTTAATTTAAACATGCTCCTAAACAAATTTCTCGCTTTTCATACACAAACAGTAAAAAGAAAATTATTATATTTATCTTTTTAATAATGACTAATAAATATTAAACAAAAAAAGTTTATCTTGAATTCATTACACTCACTTATTTATGACTACAATTACTTAATATTAAGTTAAATTTTTTATCTTAATTTTATTGATTTATATGGTAGTAAAACAAATTGAAATGTATTTTGAGTTTAAAGGAAAGAAACAAAAAAAAAAAAAAAACAAAACTGGTAAGAGCAAAAGCGACACTAAAAAGGTTTGCAGCCTCATTTCAGCAACGCATTTTTACAATTTGTTTTAATTTATTGCTAATTTCCTTGTTTGCAATTTAAATATGGTTTTAGAAAGTTGCCAAACTGAGCGATATGCTTTGGAAACGAAAAATGTTATTGCCCTTATCTGCCCATATAAATAAATAAATACATTCGTTTTTTTTTTCTTTAACGCAAAGGTCAGACGATACAAATGTTTAAAGGGAAGTTAATCACCAGTTGATAACTTGAAGCAAATAACTTGTTCTTGTTGTTGTTGTTACTTACTTCTCTCTAATTTCTTACTATTGAACAGCAACAACAACTGACAACATTTATTAGTTAAATTTATGTCTACGAAATTTGCTTTAGGCGAGAACATCAACCCCACAGCTAATATGTTGCAGTAAAATGAATTATGCTACTCGATATCGAATATAATTTTAATACATAAATAAATTTAGTAAAGTTCATCTTTGATTTGAACACGAAGGGTTTCGTACGGCGCTTGTGTTTAGCAATGGTGTATACTTGCAGTGGCAACGTTGTCATTTCCGCTATTTTTCATTGTGTGGCATTGCACAACAAAAAATAATTCTTTCTGCCAAAAAAAACCGACTTCAATGCTAAGATCTGTTAGAGGAAGATAGGAAGAAGTACGTGAAATATAAAATTAAATTTTAATGGGCATGCCTCCGCCCATTTTGTAAATGCGAGATTGTGTGTTTTTCAGAGCTTAGGGTGCGTGTTAAATCTTGTAAAAATCGGTAAAGTAGAACCACTTAAAATAAAATATTAAATTTAAATGGGCGTGACTCCGCCCATTTTTTTAAATGGTACAGCTCAAGATGTGCGGTAAGTTTTGTAAAAATCGTTTAAGTAGAACCGCGTGAAATATTATAATAAATTTTAATGGGCGTAGTCCCGCCCATTTTTTAACTTTCAAATTGCGTAATTACAAGAATCAAAGGTGTTTTAAAGGTTTCGCAGCATTCAAATAAGTGGAATATCATAAAAGTAAATTAAAAAAATTATGGGCGTCTCTCTGGCCTGGACCAATGGGAAGCTATACCCTCTCACACAAAAAAAATAATTTTTACAATCGCTCTGAAATGTACCGAGTTATGAAGTATCACACCAAAAAAAAAACAAAAGTAGAGACGAATTGTTAACCTCCTCTAAAGTCGGTTAAAAAGAAGAAATGTATGTTAGCACACTCAGCGAGAGCTATGCTGCTTAGCTATATAAAACAAATTTTTAATGTGTTAAACAAAAATGCAATAAAGTTAATTGTATTTTTAAAACTATTTATTTAATATTCATAAAATTAATGTATTTTATTATTGTTTATAAAACAAAATTAATTCGTCGCATACATTTCGCATATGCAAACTAGTGCTGGAATACTATCGATATTTTCTACTATCGATATCTATCGATAGCTCAGATTTCACTATCGATACTATCGATATTACTATCGACTGAACGTTTGTACTTGAGAAAGTAAAATATAACAATTTTTGATCGGGTTAAAGTTAGTTTTTTATCACTCTATTGAAAGTATATAGTCTTATATATATTTTAATATGTATGTATGTATTTGCGAACGCTATATCAGGGTTCAGTTTTTGAAAAATTTTGCTGATGTCAGTTGAAAATTTTTTACGTTTTCAAAACTGCATTTGAAATAATATCGATGTCGATATTTTTTTCTATCGATATTTTCGATATTTTAAAACTATCGATAGTCTATCGATAGTATCCCAGCACTAATGCAAACGCAGACTTAGTAACAGAGACAAATAAAGCAAATGAAAAATAATAAATGTAAACAAAGAAATCAAAGCAAAAATAAATTTATAACTGTAATAGTGTCAATTATTTTTGTTACGAAAATCACATTATACCACCTGTTTCTGACGTAAGGAGCATAGCTCTAAAAAATTAAATGCCAAATAATGCTACATTTCCATAGAGAAAGTGCCATTTGATGTTCGTTTCTTAAAAATGTTGTCCTCTCAAAAATAGTGGGTATGATTTATTCTTAAAAATCACCCTCACTGGTGGCGGAAGCCATTGCACATTGCCCCGTAGGGTTACCAGACAAGTACGTTTTTAATTTATATTTTTATATTCAGCCCAATTATAAATAACAATTCCCCGGTAGTTTTTTCCCTTTTCTCACTCCTATTATGAATTAAAATTAAAAATTTTTTTTTGGTTATTTTTCGGTTTATGGCATTTTTTAAGTATTCACGCTTTTTTTAAGTTCCGGCCTACTTTTCGGTTTTTGGCAATTTTTTGTTTTTTTAATATTTCTAGTTTTAGCGATTTTTTTAGTTTTGGTGCTTTTTTATTTTTGGCGATTTTTTCGCTTCTTGGCAATTTTTTTTTATTTTTAGGCGACCTTTTTATTTTATGTGATTTTTTTTCGCATTTTAGCGTCTTATTTTATTATTTATTTAAGCGAATTTTTAATTTATGGCGATTTTTTGTTACGGCATTTTTTTAATTTTTGGAATTTTTAGTTTTAGCGTTTTTGAAAATTTCAAGACTTTGATCCTTAAGTTTTCCAAGGTACAGCAAGTTGTCAAAATTACATTAACTGATAGACAGACATACGGACATCGTAGCTTTGACTGCTCCTTTACCTCAGTCTTATCCGTGGTTACGAATTGATGCAAAAACTTCGCATTACTGCTCCTTTGAAGCATCGACGTTTGTTTTATTTTATTGTGAGCAAAGACGGCATTGCATGCATCTTTCGCACAGCTTTCTCATCTCGGAATTTTCAGTCCATATCAGAGAATAAAACAAGTATCGTTTTCAGTACTCTTTGAGTATTGGCCGTCAAACAACTATGAATGCGCACAGTTAACAAATATTAATTAAAAAAAATCAAAAAACTCAAATTTGAACCGTTAAATATCCTAAATGGTCATTCGAAATGAAAGAAAAAATGACACAGTCACAGGACTGACACAAATCGATTGATGTAAAAATCATCAATATCGGTCCACGAATATGACTTATATAGTGCAGCAAAGGAACACACATCCATACATACATAGGCTAATGAGCACAATACCCTTGTTTGTGTTGCGCATTCATTTTAAACCGAATACGTATAACTATAAATATCTAACAACTGTGTTTATACAAATTTTAAATAACTATAACTAAAATTTATAGCCTCTATGAGCTACAATCATGCGCATGAGTAAAAAAATACTTTGACTATTAGTCGGCTATTCATGCGAATATACAGGGATATTTTATTTGTACACACACACACACACAAAACATATTTTAAAACAGCCACGCACACCCACACATTTTCCATTTCATTTTATATACACATATGTATCTATAGGGGTTTGAATGATTAATAAATATCCCGAGTATCAGCGTATTTTTTTTTATCAAATTAAATATCCATAGCCTGAGTACAAACATACTTAGACTGTCAGTATGAGAGAGCGCCAATACATTTGATGCTCATGTGCCTTTTTATTTTTACTTGCAGCGTATTTTAATTTTTTTTGCATTAACAAAGTTGAGATGCTGTTGTATGTTGGAATCGGCAGTAATCAAAGTAACTCGAGAGAAAATGGCTGAGCGTACGAATTGATTGCGCTAGAATTATGATTATTGCAGTTACTAAAATTAAGACTAGTTACTTATTTATACTTTTTTTTGAGTACTCATTGTCATTCGCTGATCGATTTGCGTTTGCTTAGCATTTTTTTAAATGCCTATCTTTCCAGCTAGCTCACGATCATGCAATAACATTTTGTGGATTTTCTTAACCCTTTCTGGCATGCACCCCTTAATCGGTCAGCTAACTCTCTGTCTTCCTCTAGGCAGCTTGTATAGCCTCATTTAAAATCTGCCACCCAATATTTTATACTAGTGAACGAAGCAGCAGACTACCCTAGTGCAGAATCTAGGTCGGCTTTAATATTGGTTGTACTGAGACCTTTTAAAATGCAAGTATTGAATTACATAACGTTGACCAATTTTTTTCCATATTTCCGAACTAAATGAGATCGTCAGTGAACGAAGCAGATCAGCTGTTTTTTTGCCGACATTTGCGGATAATTTCAGCTTCAGCTTAGCCGCTTTAAAAAAAACTCCGTTTTTTAAATCCGATCCAATTTTTGACGAGCCGCAGCAGCCGCCGTCATATGCGTCTAATTTCAGTTTCGGCTTAGCCGCTTTGTTAACGGAAAATTATGTGCCCGCTTCTGACATTAATAGAAGCTAAGCGATTTTGTTGATATTAGCCGACTTTTAGACGAATTTAATTGTCGACGAATTTAATTGTCGGTGGCCACCACAGAGGTTTCTTCAGTGCAAGTAAACATTTTTGGTCAGCCGCCGCCACCAATCACAAATCGGTATCGGCTTCGTTCTCTGGATATCGTTTATTACTAAACAACGCACAGTGGGATTGCTTCATACATTTTTGTGCAAAAACTATAAGAACAGGTTCTAGATCATTGAAATTTATATCGGTTAAACGATATCTATTATATGTGACGTTCTCCGAGAAAAGGGACCTAGTGTGTCAAAAAACGGTACTTGGGAAAATCGATAAAAATGAGAAAAACATTAAAATTTTCAACTTTAAATGCGTTTTTCTCAAAACTTCATTTTCACACACTAGGTCCCTTTTCTCGGAGAAGGTCACATATATTATATATTGCATTTTGACGATTTCATCTGCAAAACTCAAGATTTTACTACTAATAAATCAGGCTGCTATGGCCAGAATTTACCTCTTATATTCCATCCATAGCTGTTAAGTAATAATTACTAATCGTAATGATTACTTATTTGATTACTTTTTTTTTGAAAGGTAAAGTAATGATTAAATTACGATTATATTCAGTTTCGCATGATTACTAATTTATTACGATTACTAATAATGGAAAAGTAATCTGAATTACTTAAAATTACTAAAAATAATCAAAAAGAATCAAAAGTAATTAAAAAATAATCCGACTACTTCTAAGGATTACTTTTGATTCTTTTTGATTATTTATTAAGAATCAAAAGTAATCTTAGAATGTAGTCGGATTACTTTTTGATTACTTTTGATTATTTTTAGTAATTTTAAGTAATTTAGATTACATTTCGATTATTAGTAATGGTAATCAATTATTTATCAGCAATTCGTTTGAAGGTAATTATATAATCATTACAATTCTTTTTAAAAATTAATCTAATTGATTACTAATCGTAATCGAAATTTAACAGGTCTGATTCCATCTATATACTCGTATCTGTGGCAAAAACGAAAAAGTGCTTAAGTCGAGATAACCTGATTTTAAGTTAATGGTACGTCCGTAATCTGCATATTCGAAAGTATGCCTGGTCAAAATCTCAATTAAATTGTGTGATTTGTCAGCAAGTTATAGCACTATGACTTGCGACTTATCTTTTTTAGACTTCTAATCTCATTTGGAATAATACTCGTAGCTTAATTTAGGCTATACTTTGGTATATTTCAACTTAAATGTATTAGCTATAGGGTGTAGAACGATGTTTGCTTAAAAATAATAAAGGTTAATAGAGAGTTTCAAAATTTAACTGTAAGAGAAATAAATTTCTGAAAATCGACTGGAACGCTTAAAAGTGCTCTCTTGCAAAACAGTAAAATATGACTTAAGTACTTATTCCCTATTGCCACAGATAAATGTTATTCAATAAAAAAAATTGGCAACATTTGCTTTTTAAGGGGATTCCCAGACAGAAATTCCCATTCCCAAAACTATCATATATTTATTTATGTATGTAGAAAGTATAAAAGAAGATCACCAAACAATTATAAAAACATTCGTTATCAAATACTTTTCACTGCCCTGCTTACTTCGCTCTCTCTCACTCTCTTTCTCTTTCTCTCTAATTGATTTCCATAACCAATTTGATGAAATTTCCTTCCACATAAATAAACAGAAACCAGGGTGACCGATGGCATTTTTCAAAAAGTGGCACCAAATAGGGGATTTATCAAAAAAATTGGGCAATATTAAAAAAAAATTCTTATTTTTAATGCGTTATTATATAATTCACTTTAAAAAAAAGGTGGCAATTTGCCACTTTAATCGGTCACGTTGTCAGAAACGTTAAAACGTTGCCATTTTTTATTATAATTTCTAAAGAAAAATACTGGCTCGTAACTTATATAAAATCATTTATTTTTTCAACTGCTTTTAATTTGGGTAAAACTCTAATGAAAAATAAAAATTGCTTGGTATCAAAAAAAAAAAAAATAAATAAAATAATGAGCACAAAAAAAATTTATGCATGTGGCATTAATTAATTGACTTTTAGCATATAATTTCGATAATTTCTTATATAAAATTGACTTGTTTTAGAGAAATTAAATAATGAAGCATAAAATTAATAATCCATAATTTCCTAACGCTCGTTTAACTTTTCGTATTAATATCATGGTAATTTGAACATTCGTTCCTATTTATAGTGCTTTTTTATTCAGATCAAACAAGTCATTTAGATGGTAAAACTTTATTTCTATTTCATCTCTGCCACTGAGCAAGCGCGCGTGTTAAAATGTCGGCTAATTGAATTCCTGGCGCTAGTCAGTACACCGTGGGGCAGAATAAAATGAAATTGGAAGCAAATTTAGACATTTCGAAACGACTAAAGTGATTGAAAAAATTACCTTAGGATTGAAGAAGAGCAATCATATGATTCAGCAAAAAGTACACAGAGATGTTACGAGGCGGAATATAATTGTGTTTTTAGGACTGTACCGCTTACTGAGTACCCCCACAGAGAAAAAACTGCCTCATAGAATCAAGAAGATTTTCTCTATGAAACGTTTTTAGGCTAAGGGGTATCCCAGCAGAAAGAAGCGAAGATTTTTTCATAGAGATTTCTTATTGTTTTTGCGCGGTAAATCTTATTAATGTTATCAAGAAGAAAACCGAATAAAATCAAACAGAAATCTTATTATTCACAACTTTGTTTACTCAATTTCCGTTATTTTTGGCACCAAAAAAACTATCCATGGAGATAAACTTCTTGCTTCTATTAGGTTTTCTTATCAATTGCAAACTAAAGGGATTTCTTATTGATTTTATTAGGTTACCTTATTGATTTTTTTAAAAATGTTTTCTTCTTGATTTTATTAGGTTATCTTATTGATTTTTTCAATAAGGGTTTCTTCTTGATTTTAGTAGGTTCCTATATGATTATGTGTAAAGCATCTTATTGATTTTTTTGCTAAGGAAATCTTCTTGATTTTATGTGGTGTCTTCTTATTTCATATCTATAAATAGACATAGAGACAATTTTTTTCATGATCTTTTTCATTTTTGTATAAGAATGTTTGCACAATAATTTCAATGGTTATTCAGGCTGCTTGTAAGCATATTGGCTAGAGTGCTTGTCTATCAGGTAGAAGTTTGCTGGTTCAATAGTTGGTGAGTAAGTTAGTTAAGAATATAACATATAATGTGTATGTATGTATGTATAAATAAATAACATCTACAATATACTAGATACATACATACATATGTATATGGTATAGAATTTAAATGAAAATGCATAAGTACAGAGAATAAAGACGCAATTATTTTTTTATTTTTTATGAGGTCACCTAATAAAAAGAAGAAGAAAACCTTATTGAAAAAATCAATAAGATAACTTGATAAAAACCAGAAGATTTCTTCTTGATTTTTTCAAAAAGGTTTTCCCTATGAAATTAATAAGATTTCCTTATTGAAAAAAACCATAGAGATTTCTTATTAATTTTGTTCTATTTTATGAGGTATTTAGTAGGCACTGTTTTCTCTATGCTGTGTCGTCTTTATTGCTTCTTTCGTAGTGACATTGATTTAAACTATTTTCATTTTATACTTCGTGGTCTCAAACGCTAAGCGATTTTTGCAAGTAAAAGTTAAAAATTATTATTTTTGAATCAACATGATTATTAAAGTTAAATCAGGAATCATTTGCAAACAAATCCTCATCACTTTTTTAATACTAAGAACTAATAAATTAGTGCAAGTTAATTTTTTTTTTTGGTTTCAAATGTGTTTAAACTAGCAAACCTATAAATCAATACAGTATTTAAATAATTTGTAAATGCATAAAGTTGGGCGTATGGCCATATGGTTTTGTTACTTTGCATTAAAGGAGGACTCAACTTTTTTCCAAGCCTCTACTTTTTCTTCAGATCTTTTTCGATTTGTTTTCTTACACTCTATTATTGTTTTATACTATTCTACTTCGCCACACATAAATATAATTCCTTTCTCAGTGATTATTTGGCAAGCTTTAATTAAATTTTTTTTAACTTTTTTGCCTTTTTGATTGCGCAAGCAGATTGATAGCCTGCTGCAAAACAGCTGCTTTTTGACATTTATTATAGTGCTGCCACAATATTATTTTTCAAACTACACATAAGGTATGGTTCACTGATTTACACCTGTTGAGTTTAAACTACATAACAATTTATAAGTTTAGTTTAACTAAACCAGCATTTAAACTTTGATTAAATAACCTTTCTCACATTCTATTTTTTACTTCAACAACCACAAATTCTTTCATTTAATTTTCTAAATATGTAAAAATGTTCTCTTGGATATAAATAATTTATTTCAAGATACATATTTATATTCGTTCCCACTGTGCAATCATCACTCGAGTGTTTGATATGTTTCTAATTAACAATTAATTCGTTTATAATAGTTAAAAAAAAGGAAAACCTTTTCACTTTCAAGGTGACTTTTAAATGTCTCTTTGATGTTATCACAAAAAAAAAAAAAAAAAAAAACAAAACTTAAGTGCCACTTGTCTCCATTATGTGTTAAATTCTTGGTAAATAATCGCATGATTTTTTAAACAATTTTTCAAGCTTAAAATCAATGACTAAGTGTGTAAATTAAAACATGTGTATGTAATTGCATTTATTGTTAATTGTATTAATATTGAAATTGATGAAATCGGAAATTCTGTTGAATTTTATTTTGTGGCTTTATTACAGTTTTGTTGGAAAAATTTTTGTTATAATCACGATATGCCTATTAGGTTTTATTTTAACTGAAACAAATGTGGCTTTACAGATAATTATCAAAGCACTCAATGATTTTACACGGGGCTAGAAAATAAGTCTACACGTTTGTCAGTAGTGTGCTAATGGCGGTCTGAGTCCTGTTTTGGGAATTCAAAACCGGGAAAAATCAAAAAGGGTGGCAACCCTGTTACAAATGGGGGGATTTTGGGGATTTTCATGCTGGGATTTTCTTAGCTATGTGTGTGTGTGTGTGTGACTTTGATTCTTTGTGGATGTGTATGTATGTATACTTGTGTGTACAGCTTTTGTTCTTATTGTAGAGAAGCGTTGTGCTTACAGTGTATGTATGTATATGTGGGTGCGTGTGAGTGTGTGTATGTATGAGTATGTGTTTTTGTAGTTACTTGTATGTTTGATGGTGACCAATACTTTTGTTGTAGTGGCAGACAATCATTATACCCAGTGGTGTCCAATACTTTTGTTGTAGTGGCAGACAATCATTATACCCAGTAGGAAATGTCGATGGTGAAAATGTGCTGACTAGCTTTTGACTAGTCATCAGTACTAGTCTATAATTATCCCCCATACAATACTTTGAACCCCTACTAATAAAAATACAATTCACTAGGTAGTGACTACATAGTTCTTATGGGGTCATGAGACATACTAACCAGACAGTTATTTACTGGTACATTTCTATAATTTACGTACATACAAATGTATGTATATTGACAAGGTATTGTCAATTCCTCCTCTGTCCTTCTTTTATACTGACGGATAGAAGAAAACTTATTATACCAAAATTGTTACTAGAATTTTAGTGTTGACACAAAGACACTTGCTCCCAGTCTGACTGCAGGGTAGTAACAAGGGATCTGTGTATTTGTGTGTATGTAGTGATTGTTATTTGATAGGCTTTGGGTAGCTGTTTTGAGTTATCGTTGGTATGCTTATGTAGGGTTATTGTATTGCATTTATGTTTGCGATCTCTGGGGAAATAATCTAATAGCTGCAGAGAGTGGCAACCCTGTTGAACATGAAAGTGGATAGGGAATGTATTTGGTAATGTATCTATATGTTGCTGTATTAATGTATGTGATCGTATCTATTTTTACTTTGAAGAATATCATTGCTTGTGTGTATTGTTTAGCCTTCGAGAGTTTTTCATATATATTTACAAATAAATGTGTATATGTTTTCTAGGCTATTGACGTTGTTATTCTTATGTAGATAGAAAATATTGTGTTGGCATAGGTTTTATATGTACAAGTGAATTTCAGATGTTAAATGTTTTGAATCAAATCAGATTGATAAGTAGATTTTTTTAATAGGGTAATGATATGTTTATTTAAGTATATAGGAAATAGCTTTTGGAGACATACACCAAAACTTATAGAAGCATCTACTTTTACGTGTCCCGATTTTTCTCGTACCTTTGTATTACAAACTGATGCTAGCGATTTTATTCTGGGTGTTGCTGTGTATATGAATTTCATCATATATCGTAATACCAATAGAGAATTGTGGAAATATGTATGTGTGTGTGTGTGTGGGTGTGTATGTGTGTGTATGTGTGTGGGGCTGTGTGTGTGTGTGTGTGAATTTCATCATATATCGTAATACCAATAGAGAATTATGGAAATGTATGTGTGTGTGTGTGTGTGTGTGTGTGTGTGTGTGTGTGTGTGTATGTGTATGTATGAATTTCATCATATGTCGTAATAAATTAGAATTGATGACTACTACGCGATTCTCATATAAAGTATATAAGTAGAAGAAATAATGTAGATTGGCATCAGTCTGCTTTGATATCTCAACAAGTGACAACCTATTTTCCCAACCAAAATTTCTAAAGTGTTTAAAATCCAAAAACTATAAAAGTGCTAGAACTAATTACTGTTTGTTAAACAAGTTTATAACTAAAATAAATTGTTTATATCTAAAATAAATTTTTAATAAATAAAATAATTAAATAAATTATTTATAAATAAAATAATTATATTAATTAATAAACAAAAATATATAAAATGAATACTAAAAGTTGTGCAATCTGCAATAAAGTCTTTATGACTCAAACAAAGCTAAATCAGCATATGGAAACGCACAAATATGGAACTAGTAAGCTTGATCTTCAAAAAAAGTATTGTGAGGATTGTGATGAGATGATCCCATCAAATGGTTTCATGACTCATGTCAGAACCACAAAACATAAAAACAGTTGTCACCTAGAACAGATTGGAGATCTTCTCACTAAAAGAGCGAGCAACTTCAATGGTAGGATCGAGACATATATCCTCCTCAACAAAAATGAGGCTGTTATGTTTCCGGAGCAGTTTCTGAAATCTGCCAAGAGCTCTATACTACAACAGTTAATTGAATGTAGTAGGATACATACTACATTTAAATTTAATATGGAGCTCACATGCGATTATATGAAGACGGTGAATGATGAGATGAATGTTTCCCAACTGGTACATATTTCTAAAATGATGTTGGTGACTTTGTCTGATGACATAGAGGATATGTACAAGAAACAGGCCGAGGAGCTAAGAGCTAAAATGGAAGAATTTCAAGAGAGGGATAGCGGATGGACCTTGATTTCAATAAATTCCCTTGAAGTAAATATAAACAAGGCGTCCATAATAAGAGGATCGAGCTTTATCCCTCTCCCAAAAAATATTTCAGCAAAACAAGCATGCATAAATATCGAAAACAATGATATTTATTGCTTTAAATGGTGTATCATTGCGGCTTTGAACACAAATAGCAGTTTAGATCGAAGACAACAGAAAAACTATAGAAATTACAATATAACAAACATTTCTGCTGAGAATATTAATATAGGGACAGTTGTATTAAATTTTGAAGGCCTAGAGTTTCCACTCCCATTGAAGCAGATTAAACAATTCGAAAGTCAAAATAATATGAGCATCAACGTATTTGGTCACAATGGAAAATCGCTTATAGGACCATACCACATAACAAAAGGAGAACAACATGTTCATATTAATCTGTTATTGCTCCAGTCCGATGAAAACTTCCACTATGTGCTCATCACGGATATATCAAAGTAAGTTTAATTTGAGCATTTATGCAAAATATGTTTTCATCTCTATTTAAATAATTACTTCTTACTGTTATATTTATTTATTTCTTATTGGTATTTTCTATATTTTCTTCAGACTTCTTCGTTCCAACATAACATCACACAAAAGTAAGATACATATTTGCAACACCTGCTTATTTTATACACATGATGATTATGTGTATAATCACCACAAAAATGTTTGTGGGAAAAAAGTCATCAGAATGCCCGAAGATGAAACTATCATCAAGTTTCAAAACTACTACAAACAGTTAGATGTACCATTTGTAATCTATGCAGACTTTGAATCTATTTTAGAAAAAGTTGATGACCCCGTAAGTAAAAGCACCACAAATGTACAGAAACATCATGCGTGTGCATTCGCTTATTTTATTAATTGTAGCTTTAAGAGAGAAAATAATTTATATAGACAATATTTTGGTGAAGATTCGGCGAACATATTTATCAAAAAAATAGTTGAAGATTGTACAGATATTTATCTAAATTATTTACTTAAAGTTAAGAAAATGTTCATAACCACAATAGAAATAGCTCAATATAATAATGCAACAAATTGTCATATATGTAAGAAAATATTAAATAATGATAAAGTTAGAGATCATTGTCATCTTACGGGTAATTATCGTGGGGCAGCTCATAGCGACTGTAATTTGAATTATAAAACACCTCATTTTATACCGGTTATCTTCCATAATCTTTCTGCATATGATATACACTTATTTTTCAAAGAACTTTCTACTATAAAATATTCCACAATAAAAGTGATTCCCCAGAACGCAGAGCGTTATATTTCTCTTTCAATTTTCATCAGATTAGATGAAAAGCGTGGATTCGAAATAAGATTTATAGACTCGTTTAGATTTATGGCTTCGAGTTTAGATACGCTGGCGAAAAATCTTGATAGCAATGATTTTAATACTATTCGATCATGTTTCGCTGATGAAGCTCATTTCAACCTGATTAGAAGAAAGGGTGTATTTCCGTACTCTTACATGGATTCCATGACTAAGTTTAAGGAAATTAGACTCCCTAATAGAGAAGAGTTCTTCAATATTCTAACGAATGAAGAATGTGATGTAGTCGAGTATGAACATGCTCAAAAAATATGGAGAGAGTTTAACTGTAAAACCCTCCTTGACTACACTGAACTATATTTAAAGACAGATGTTCTTCTTTTAACCGACGTGTTTGAAAATTTTAGGAAAATTTGTAAAGATATATACGATTTGGACCCCTGCCACTATTATACAGCACCAGGCTTATCTTGGGATGCAATGTTGAAAACCACAGAAGTTTCACTCGAACTGTTCACTGATTCCGAAATGTATATGTTTATGCAAAACGGAATAAGAGGTGGACTAGTTCAATGCTCACAAAGATATTCGAAGGCGAATAATAAGTATTTAGAAGATTTTGATGCATCAAAACTATCGGAATTTCTTGTATATTTAGACGCTAACAATTTGTATGGTTGGGCGATGTCGGAATATCTTCCTTGCGGTGAATTTGAGTGGGTATGTGATACTGATTTTGATGTTAAAAAAATTTCTGATACTGCAGAGTATGGGTACATTTTAGAAGTGGATATAGATTATCCTGATTCAACGCATGATCTACATAATGATTTGCCATTTTGTCCTCAAAATAAGCCCGTGGGGGGATCCAAAATCAAAAAATTAGTTGCAGACTTACACTCTAAAACAAATTACACCATACACTATAGAGTTTTAAAACAAGCCATTTCAAATGGCCTCATCTTAAAACAAATCCATAGAATACTCAGATTTAAGCAATCCCCTTGGCTAAAAAAATATATTGACTTAAACACATTTCATAGGACAAAAGCTAAAAATAATTTTGAAAAAGATTTCTTCAAACTTTTAAACAATGCAGTTTACGGGAAGACAATGGAAAACATTGAAAAACGTAGGGACATTAGAATTACTTCATCTTGGGAAACAACAAACAGGAATCATTTGGGGCTCAGAGCATTAATTGCGAAACCAAATTTTATACAGTTAACAAAATTTTCTGACGATATGTATGCGGTAGAGTTAGAAAAAATGGAACCACTATATGATAAACCTATATATGTTGGTTTCACAGTACTGGAGTTATCCAAGTGGAGAATGTATGACTTCCATTATGGCTTCATGAAGCCTAAATTTGAAGAGAACATTTCTCTCAACTATATGGATACTGACTCATTTATTTATTCAATTAAAACTGATGATTTTTACGATGACATCCGTAATGATATTAGTTTGAATTTTGATACGTCAGAATATCCTATAGATAACCAATTTCGTTTACCGCTACTCAATAAGAAGGTTTTGGGAATGATGAAAGATGAAAACAATGGGGATATAATGACAGAGTTTGTTGGTTTAAGAGCAAAAATGTATTCTCTGTCAACTCTTCGCTCGGAAGCTGTTAAAAAATCTAAAGGGGTCAAAAAGTCTGTAATTAAAAAGTTGTCCATTAATGATTACAAAAGTTGCTTATTTGAATCCAAAATTATCTCGGATGAAATGTTTTTGTTTAGATCTAAAACACATCAACTATATACCCAAAAACTACATAAAATAGCACTTAGCTTTTCTGATGATAAGAGAAATATAATGAAAGATAAAATTAAAACGCGTGCTTGGGGACATTACATAGACCGAAACAATGAAACAATGGATGTAGAATAGAATGCTTCCTACTAAATTGCTTGTAAGATGACAAAGACATATTAATTTTGTACTAATTGTATTTATTTGTTAATGTATTTTTTTAATTATTTACTTATTTGCTTATTATTTAATTTATTTATTTATTATTTCTTTATTTATTTATTAATTTATTTATTGTTTATGTATTTGTTTATGAATTTATATATTAATTTTAGTATTTTATTCACACAAAAGCATGTAAAAATTGAATGGCTTAAAACTTTTATCTTTTTACCTACACCTAAATTATTTGTAAATTAAAATCAAATATTCGATTAATGATCTTTTTTCTTTTTATATCTATATATTTTTATTTATACATAGAGTTAAATTTGTATTAGTACTAAGATTTTTAAGAAAAATGTTAAATAAAATATTGAAAAAATATTAAAATATGTAAATGGTTTTTTATTTCAGCTTAAATTTACTAAATATAAATTGTAACTACAAATGTCTACATTTTTATATTTTGTTTCTCTATTTACTTCGCTAGATCAAAAATTTTTCTTTTTTTTTCATATCACTTAAACATACACAGTCTTGTTATCTTTGAGAGGTCCTACACAAGAGGAATTGAATTTCACAATATTATAAAATTCTATTAAATTTCATTAGTACTAAGATTTTTAAGAAAAATGTTAAATAAAATATTGAAAAAATATTAAAATATGTAAATGGTTTTTTATTTCAGCTTAAATTTACTAAATATAAATTGTAACTACAAATGTCTACATTTTTATATTTTGTTTCTCTATTTACTTCGCTAGATCAAAAATTTTTCTTTTTTTTTTTTCATATCACTTAAACATACACAGTCTTGTTATCTTTGAGAGGTCCTACACAAGAGGAATTGAATTTCACAATATTATAAAATTCTATTAAATTTCATTAGATATTTTCTTGTCAACACCAACTTTTTTAAAATTTTCTCATCCATGTTTAATAAATAAAAGGTATCAGCTATTAGATCAGCTTATCAGGAGCTGGTCTGGTTTTTAGATTAGCTTATTAGGACCTGGTCTGGTTTTCAGATCAGCTTTTTAGGACCTGGTCTGGTTTTCAGATCAGCTTTTTAGGACCTGGTCTGGTTTTCAGATCAGCTTTTCAGGACGTGGTCTGGTTTTCAGATCAGCTTTTCAGGACCTGGTCTGGTTTTCAGATCAACTTTTTAGGACCTGGTCTGGTTTTCAGATCAGCTTTTAAGGACCTGATCTGGTTTTCAGATCAGCTTTTCAGGACCTGGTCTGGTTTTCAGATCAGCTTTTCAGGACCTGGTCTGGTTTTCAGATCAGCTTGTCAGGACCTGGTCTGGTTTTCAGATCAGCTTTTCAGGACCTGGTCTGGTTTTCAGATCAGGTTATCTGATTCAGATTAAATTATCAGTTTACAAATAGCTAGTCATTTATATTATTTATATGAATGAAGTTTCAGGTCAGATGAAATAACTAAAGTCAATCTTTTATGAGCAGTAATTTATATAGTTATGAAATAGTCAAATTGTTTTCTAAAACGAACATCATTTAATTTATCATCAAAATAAACCATATTTATCATTCCAACACTATACAAATTTCTTTAAACTTTTCAAAATTCTTATTACTGACAACATTATCCCTATAGACGAGCTTAATATTTTTCTCATCTTGCTTAAACATTATAATAACATTTGCATTGTCTCTTGTTAAATGCTTACAGCGGTATTCATAAAAATTTTAAACAGCATTTTGAATGTTGTTTAAGCAAAATTCGCTAAATTTTAGCTTAAAAACGTTTTTTAATTTAAACCTTGTTTAATTCACCAAATCCTAAAAATTAACTGCACCCATACTTAAAATAATTTTGAGTTAGCGTTGTAATTTTGCTTCATGTTTATTTGCATTTTTAACTTTGCCTATATGTATGTATGTATGTATGCATGTATTTATGTATGTATTAGGAATTATACTAGAAGTTGGGCACAAGTAGAATGAGTCATCATTCTTCTGTCGCCCCATACAAAAATATACACGTACATATGTATGTATATTATTCTGCTTTGTACATGCAGCATCATCAAATATCATACTTGAAATTCTTTAAGCTTCAATACGTCAAAAAAATAAATGTATAATATAGTATTCTTTTAATTATGAAATTAACTTCTTCAGATATTCATATTTGACTTGATATAAATAATTTTAGTATAAATATATGTTTTTACACCTGAGATAGTAGTAGGGAACTCCCACTCCTGCGCCAATTAAAATTTTGAAATTTTAAAATTTTAATTACCCAAATTTTAAAATTCTTGGAAATTTGTGAAATTTGATACCCTACGAGGGTGGGTCAATAAGTCCGTCCAACTTTTTGTTTACATAAGGAATTTTTTGTTTACATTAACTTTTTTGTTTTGTTTTTTCTTTTCTTTAGTACATACGAGGGTGGATCAATAAGTCCGTTTTATGTGAAATTGATTTTTCATAATGTGGACGGTAAAAATGTTAAATAAAAAACATTTTTAATAATGCCGACGGGAAAAACGTGAAAATAAATTGCTTCTAAACCCGACGAAAAATATGTTGATGTCTGTCTGTCTATGGGAATTCGAGTCTGTCAGGGAATTGGGGGGTTTGTAATAATTTGTGGGGGTCCTTTGTCGGTCTTTAAAATTTTAATCTACGCAGGAGTGGGAGTTCCCTACTACTATCTCAGGTGTAAAAACATATATTTATACTAAAATTATTTATATCAAGTCAAATATGAATATCTGAAGAAGTTAATTTCATAATTAAAAGAATACTATATTATACATTTATTTTTTTGACGTATTGAAGCTTAAAGAATTTCAAGTATGATATTTGCTGATGCTGCATGTACAAAGCAGAATAATATACATACATATGTACGTGTATATTTTTGTATGGGGCGACAGAAGAATGATGACTCATTCTACTTGTGCCCAACTTCTAGTATAATTCCTAATACATACATAAATACATGCATACATACATACATACATATAGGCAAAGTTAAAAATGCAAATAAACATGAAGCAAAATTACAACGCTAACTCAAAATTATTTTAAGTATGGGTGCAGTTAATTTTTAGGATTTGGTGAATTAAACAAGGTTTAAATTAAAAAACGTTTTTAAGCTAAAATTTAGCGAATTTTGCTTAAACAACATTCAAAATGCTGTTTAAAATTTTTATGAATACCGCTGTAAGCATTTAACAAGAGACAATGCAAATGTTATTATAATGTTTAAGCAAGATGAGAAAAATATTAAGCTCGTCTATAGGGATAATGTTGTCAGTAATAAGAATTTTGAAAAGTTTAAAGAAATTTGTATAGTGTTGGAATGATAAATATGGTTTATTTTGATGATAAATTAAATGATGTTCGTTTTAGAAAACAATTTGACTATTTCATAACTATATAAATTACTGCTCATAAAAGATTGACTTTAGTTATTTCATCTGACCTGAAACTTCATTCATATAAATAATATAAATGACTAGCTATTTGTAAACTGATAATTTAATCTGAATCAGATAACCTGATCTGAAAACCAGACCAGGTCCTGAAAAGCTGATCTGAAAACCAGACCAGGTCCTGACAAGCTGATCTGAAAACCAGACCAGGTCCTGAAAAGCTGATCTGAAAACCAGACCAGGTCCTGAAAAGCTGATCTGAAAACCAGATCAGGTCCTTAAAAGCTGATCTGAAAACCAGACCAGGTCCTAAAAAGTTGATCTGAAAACCAGACCAGGTCCTGAAAAGCTGATCTGAAAACCAGACCACGTCCTGAAAAGCTGATCTGAAAACCAGACCAGGTCCTAAAAAGCTGATCTGAAAACCAGACCAGGTCCTAAAAAGCTGATCTGAAAACCAGACCAGGTCCTAATAAGCTAATCTAAAAACCAGACCAGCTCCTGATAAGCTGATCTAATAGCTGATACCTTTTATTTATTAAACATGGATGAGAAAATTTTAAAAAAGTTGGTGTTGACAAGAAAATATCTAATGAAATTTAATAGAATTTTATAATATTGTGAAATTCAATTCCTCTTGTGTAGGACCTCTCAAAGATAACAAGACTGTGTATGTTTAAGTGATATGAAAAAAAAAAAGAAAAATTTTTGATCTAGCGAAGTAAATAGAGAAACAAAATATAAAAATGTAGACATTTGTAGTTACAATTTATATTTAGTAAATTTAAGCTGAAATAAAAAACCATTTACATATTTTAATATTTTTTCAATATTTTATTTAACATTTTTCTTAAAAATCTTAGTACTAATGAAATTTAATAGAATTTTATAATATTGTGAAATTCAATTCCTCTTGTGTAGGACCTCTCAAAGATAACAAGACTGTGTATGTTTAAGTGATATGAAAAAAAAGAAAAATTTTTGATCTAGCGAAGTAAATAGAGAAACAAAATATAAAAATGTAGACATTTGTAGTTACAATTTATATTTAGTAAATTTAAGCTGAAATAAAAAACCATTTACATATTTTAATATTTTTTCAATATTTTATTTAACATTTTTCTTAAAAATCTTAGTACTAATACAAATTTAACTCTATGTATAAATAAAAATATATAGATATAAAAAGAAAAAAGATCATTAATCGAATATTTGATTTTAATTTACAAATAATTTAGGTGTAGGTAAAAAGATAAAAGTTTTAAGCCATTCAATTTTTACATGCTTTTGTGTGAATAAAATACTAAAATTAATATATAAATTCATAAACAAATACATAAACAATAAATAAATTAATAAATAAATAAAGAAATAATAAATAAATAAATTAAATAATAAGCAAATAAGTAAATAATTAAAAAAATACATTAACAAATAAATACAATTAGTACAAAATTAATATGTCTTTGTCATCTTACAAGCAATTTAGTAGGAAGCATTCTATTCTACATCCATTGTTTCATTGTTTCGGTCTATGTAATGTCCCCAAGCACGCGTTTTAATTTTATCTTTCATTATATTTCTCTTATCATCAGAAAAGCTAAGTGCTATTTTATGTAGTTTTTGGGTATATAGTTGATGTGTTTTAGATCTAAACAAAAACATTTCATCCGAGATAATTTTGGATTCAAATAAGCAACTTTTGTAATCATTAATGGACAACTTTTTAATTACAGACTTTTTGACCCCTTTAGATTTTTTAACAGCTTCCGAGCGAAGAGTTGACAGAGAATACATTTTTGCTCTTAAACCAACAAACTCTGTCATTATATCCCCATTGTTTTCATCTTTCATCATTCCCAAAACCTTCTTATTGAGTAGCGGTAAACGAAATTGGTTATCTATAGGATATTCTGACGTATCAAAATTCAAACTAATATCATTACGGATGTCATCGTAAAAATCATCAGTTTTAATTGAATAAATAAATGAGTCAGTATCCATATAGTTGAGAGAAATGTTCTCTTCAAATTTAGGCTTCATGAAGCCATAATGGAAGTCATACATTCTCCACTTGGATAACTCCAGTACTGTGAAACCAACATATATAGGTTTATCATATAGTGGTTCCATTTTTTCTAACTCTACCGCATACATATCGTCAGAAAATTTTGTTAACTGTATAAAATTTGGTTTCGCAATTAATGCTCTGAGCCCCAAATGATTCCTGTTTGTTGTTTCCCAAGATGAAGTAATTCTAATGTCCCTACGTTTTTCAATGTTTTCCATTGTCTTCCCGTAAACTGCATTGTTTAAAAGTTTGAAGAAATCTTTTTCAAAATTATTTTTAGCTTTTGTCCTATGAAATGTGTTTAAGTCAATATATTTTTTTAGCCAAGGGGATTGCTTAAATCTGAGTATTCTATGGATTTGTTTTAAGATGAGGCCATTTGAAATGGCTTGTTTTAAAACTCTATAGTGTATGGTGTAATTTGTTTTAGAGTGTAAGTCTGCAACTAATTTTTTGATTTTGGATCCCCCCACGGGCTTATTTTGAGGACAAAATGGCAAATCATTATGTAGATCATGCGTTGAATCAGGATAATCTATATCCACTTCTAAAATGTACCCATACTCTGCAGTATCAGAAATTTTTTTAACATCAAAATCAGTATCACATACCCACTCAAATTCACCGCAAGGAAGATATTCCGACATCGCCCAACCATACAAATTGTTAGCGTCTAAATATACAAGAAATTCCGATAGTTTTGATGCATCAAAATCTTCTAAATACTTATTATTCGCCTTCGAATATCTTTGTGAGCATTGAACTAGTCCACCTCTTATTCCGTTTTGCATAAACATATACATTTCGGAATCAGTGAACAGTTCGAGTGAAACTTCTGTGGTTTTCAACATTGCATCCCAAGATAAGCCTGGTGCTGTATAATAGTGGCAGGGGTCCAAATCGTATATATCTTTACAAATTTTCCTAAAATTTTCAAACACGTCGGTTAAAAGAAGAACATCTGTCTTTAAATATAGTTCAGTGTAGTCAAGGAGGGTTTTACAGTTAAACTCTCTCCATATTTTTTGAGCATGTTCATACTCGACTACATCACATTCTTCATTCGTTAGAATATTGAAGAACTCTTCTCTATTAGGGAGTCTAATTTCCTTAAACTTAGTCATGGAATCCATGTAAGAGTACGGAAATACACCCTTTCTTCTAATCAGGTTGAAATGAGCTTCATCAGCGAAACATGATCGAATAGTATTAAAATCATTGCTATCAAGATTTTTCGCCAGCGTATCTAAACTCGAAGCCATAAATCTAAACGAGTCTATAAATCTTATTTCGAATCCACGCTTTTCATCTAATCTGATGAAAATTGAAAGAGAAATATAACGCTCTGCGTTCTGGGGAATCACTTTTATTGTGGAATATTTTATAGTAGAAAGTTCTTTGAAAAATAAGTGTATATCATATGCAGAAAGATTATGGAAGATAACCGGTATAAAATGAGGTGTTTTATAATTCAAATTACAGTCGCTATGAGCTGCCCCACGATAATTACCCGTAAGATGACAATGATCTCTAACTTTATCATTATTTAATATTTTCTTACATATATGACAATTTGTTGCATTATTATATTGAGCTATTTCTATTGTGGTTATGAACATTTTCTTAACTTTAAGTAAATAATTTAGATAAATATCTGTACAATCTTCAACTATTTTTTTGATAAATATGTTCGCCGAATCTTCACCAAAATATTGTCTATATAAATTATTTTCTCTCTTAAAGCTACAATTAATAAAATAAGCGAATGCACACGCATGATGTTTCTGTACATTTGTGGTGCTTTTACTTACGGGGTCATCAACTTTTTCTAAAATAGATTCAAAGTCTGCATAGATTACAAATGGTACATCTAACTGTTTGTAGTAGTTTTGAAACTTGATGATAGTTTCATCTTCGGGCATTCTGATGACTTTTTTCCCACAAACATTTTTGTGGTGATTATACACATAATCATCATGTGTATAAAATAAGCAGGTGTTGCAAATATGTATCTTACTTTTGTGTGATGTTATGTTGGAACGAAGAAGTCTGAAGAAAATATAGAAAATACCAATAAGAAATAAATAAATATAACAGTAAGAAGTAATTATTTAAATAGAGATGAAAACATATTTTGCATAAATGCTCAAATTAAACTTACTTTGATATATCCGTGATGAGCACATAGTGGAAGTTTTCATCGGACTGGAGCAATAACAGATTAATATGAACATGTTGTTCTCCTTTTGTTATGTGGTATGGTCCTATAAGCGATTTTCCATTGTGACCAAATACGTTGATGCTCATATTATTTTGACTTTCGAATTGTTTAATCTGCTTCAATGGGAGTGGAAACTCTAGGCCTTCAAAATTTAATACAACTGTCCCTATATTAATATTCTCAGCAGAAATGTTTGTTATATTGTAATTTCTATAGTTTTTCTGTTGTCTTCGATCTAAACTGCTATTTGTGTTCAAAGCCGCAATGATACACCATTTAAAGCAATAAATATCATTGTTTTCGATATTTATGCATGCTTGTTTTGCTGAAATATTTTTTGGGAGAGGGATAAAGCTCGATCCTCTTATTATGGACGCCTTGTTTATATTTACTTCAAGGGAATTTATTGAAATCAAGGTCCATCCGCTATCCCTCTCTTGAAATTCTTCCATTTTAGCTCTTAGCTCCTCGGCCTGTTTCTTGTACATATCCTCTATGTCATCAGACAAAGTCACCAACATCATTTTAGAAATATGTACCAGTTGGGAAACATTCATCTCATCATTCACCGTCTTCATATAATCGCATGTGAGCTCCATATTAAATTTAAATGTAGTATGTATCCTACTACATTCAATTAACTGTTGTAGTATAGAGCTCTTGGCAGATTTCAGAAACTGCTCCGGAAACATAACAGCCTCATTTTTGTTGAGGAGGATATATGTCTCGATCCTACCATTGAAGTTGCTCGCTCTTTTAGTGAGAAGATCTCCAATCTGTTCTAGGTGACAACTGTTTTTATGTTTTGTGGTTCTGACATGAGTCATGAAACCATTTGATGGGATCATCTCATCACAATCCTCACAATACTTTTTTTGAAGATCAAGCTTACTAGTTCCATATTTGTGCGTTTCCATATGCTGATTTAGCTTTGTTTGAGTCATAAAGACTTTATTGCAGATTGCACAACTTTTAGTATTCATTTTATATATTTTTGTTTATTAATTAATATAATTATTTTATTTATAAATAATTTATTTAATTATTTTATTTATTAAAAATTTATTTTAGATATAAACAATTTATTTTAGTTATAAACTTGTTTAACAAACAGTAATTAGTTCTAGCACTTTTATAGTTTTTGGATTTTAAACACTTTAGAAATTTTGGTTGGGAAAATAGGTTGTCACTTGTTGAGATATCAAAGCAGACTGATGCCAATCTACATTATTTCTTCTACTTATATACTTTATATGAGAATCGCGTAGTAGTCATCAATTCTAATTTATTACGACATATGATGAAATTCATACATACACATACACACACACACACACACACACACACACACACACACACACACATACATTTCCATAATTCTCTATTGGTATTACGATATATGATGAAATTCACACACACACACACACAGCCCCACACACATACACACACATACACACCCACACACACACACACATACATATTTCCACAATTCTCTATTGGTATTACGATATATGATGAAATTCATATACACAGCAACACCCAGAATAAAATCGCTAGCATCAGTTTGTAATACAAAGGTACGAGAAAAATCGGGACACGTAAAAGTAGATGCTTCTATAAGTTTTGGTGTATGTCTCCAAAAGCTATTTCCTATATACTTAAATAAACATATCATTACCCTATTAAAAAAATCTACTTATCAATCTGATTTGATTCAAAACATTTAACATCTGAAATTCACTTGTACATATAAAACCTATGCCAACACAATATTTTCTATCTACATAAGAATAACAACGTCAATAGCCTAGAAAACATATACACATTTATTTGTAAATATATATGAAAAACTCTCGAAGGCTAAACAATACACACAAGCAATGATATTCTTCAAAGTAAAAATAGATACGATCACATACATTAATACAGCAACATATAGATACATTACCAAATACATTCCCTATCCACTTTCATGTTCAACAGGGTTGCCACTCTCTGCAGCTATTAGATTATTTCCCCAGAGATCGCAAACATAAATGCAATACAATAACCCTACATAAGCATACCAACGATAACTCAAAACAGCTACCCAAAGCCTATCAAATAACAATCACTACATACACACAAATACACAGATCCCTTGTTACTACCCTGCAGTCAGACTGGGAGCAAGTGTCTTTGTGTCAACACTAAAATTCTAGTAACAATTTTGGTATAATAAGTTTTCTTCTATCCGTCAGTATAAAAGAAGGACAGAGGAGGAATTGACAATACCTTGTCAATATACATACATTTGTATGTACGTAAATTATAGAAATGTACCAGTAAATAACTGTCTGGTTAGTATGTCTCATGACCCCATAAGAACTATGTAGTCACTACCTAGTGAATTGTATTTTTATTAGTAGGGGTTCAAAGTATTGTATGGGGGATAATTATAGACTAGTACTGATGACTAGTCAAAAGCTAGTCAGCACATTTTCACCATCGACATTTCCTACTGGGTATAATGATTGTCTGCCACTACAACAAAAGTATTGGACACCACTGGGTATAATGATTGTCTGCCACTACAACAAAAGTATTGGTCACCATCAAACATACAAGTAACTACAAAAACACATACTCATACATACACACACTCACACGCACCCACATATACATACATACACTGTAAGCACAACGCTTCTCTACAATAAGAACAAAAGCTGTACACACAAGTATACATACATACACATCCACAAAGAATCAAAGTCACACACACACACACACATAGCTAAGAAAATCCCAGCATGAAAATCCCCAAAATCCCCCCATTTGTAACAGGGTTGCCACCCTTTTTGATTTTTCCCGGTTTTGAATTCCCAAAACAGGACTCAGACCGCCATTAGCACACTACTTTTGTCAATTGGTGATGGTTTGGTTTTGCTTCTTACGCTTATGCCGGCCATACACAATGCACAAGTTTGGCACTGTACAGTGCGTTTGTGTAGTGTATGGGGGTGGTTGTGCTATTTACGCAGTGAACTGAGTAAATATCAAAATGATTTTGATATTTGCTCAAGTTTGAAACTGTACAGTGAACTTGTGTAGTGTATGTTGCAAACGCTCAGTTGTATAGTGATTTTTTAAGAGTTCACAACAAGAAATGAGCGCAGAACAAATATTCTGGACAGAGTTCCTAGAATTATACAAAGAATCACCAGCATTATGGCGAATTAAAATAAAAAATGCACAGTTTACTTGTATAGTGTGTGTCACAAGCTTAGTTTACGCAGTGCCAGACTTGAGCACTGAACTTGTGTAGTGTATGGCCGGCATTACGTAGGGGTAGGCTTTTAAAATAATGTTCTTCCCTTTAAAATTTACGATAAACATTTTCTAATAAGTCTTTTTAGGAAATTTTTAACACAAAAAACTAAAGCGGTAAATTATTACTTGTCGCAGTTATTCTCAAAGTATGTCCAAAATATTTTTTGTATTATAATATTTTTCAATTGACTTCAAGAATGGGTTAAGGTTCTTTCTCAATGCTGTTGTATTTGTTTATAATTCATAGCTGAGAGGTCACAGCTTCCATTTCGCAAAACTAATTTTATATACTTTCAATTATCCAATTGCTGCGAAATTTGATACACAGCTGGAGTTTTTTTAGTGACACAATCTTGTGCCTTAACAAATTGTGCGCAAACACTCCCACTAAAATTTTATATTATATTTCACATGCTTTTACTTCACCTATTATTTTGAAGTCTTACACACAACCTGAGCTCCAAGAGTAACATGATTTACCTTTTAGAAAAGTGGTAGTGACCACGCCCATTAAAGTTTATATATATATATGTTAGGTTATGTTAGGTAAAGGGTGACAGTCTGAATCCTGGACTCACTTAGACCGTTTTGGTCCTTTGTGATACCACGGAGACTCTACTTAGCGCAGCCCTCCCCCCCGTGTCTGAGTGATAGCGATGCTAGCCTCTCAGTCCAGAGGTCGTGGGTTCGATTCCCTCCATAGACCCTGGGTGTTTTCCGCAGGCAAGCTAATCGCTTCGCGAGTTGTGTTGTGTTAAAAAAAAAAAAAAGTTTCCCGAACTCTTGCAAGTCCAGGACAGTGACACACAAAATGTTATACACTTTCCTCTTCATCGATATCTTGGCAGCTGCGACATTATCATTATGTTCGACCTTTAACCTTTGTGCATGCCTACCTATGAGACAGTATCCGGTTAGCACGGATCACGGATGGAAATCATGGTACAATTGTACTTTTTGTGGTACATTTTAGACTTCGTTGGTACCGTGGTACTACCGCGAGTTACTTGGTACAATTTAAAAATGCCAATGTTGCACTATATGCTAACATTAATTTTGCCTATGTTGTCTTTAATTTTTTTGTGTGTGTTTTATTTAGAATAACCGATCTCTAACAAGTCTAATCTAAGAATGTACCATTATGAATGTAATATTTAATATTTTTCTATGTTATTTTTAATTTTTTATACTGAATTTTTATACTCATTTTTGTTAAGTTTCTGTTTTTTATTGTTTACTTCTGAATTATTACAAATTTTTTACGTTTCCGCTCTTATTAATAAATATTAAAAAATTTGGTACCGTCATGGTCCAAAAAGTACATTTTGTTTTCACAGTTGGTACAAAATCCAAGAAGTCATTTTCCTTCCCTGGCACGGATACTAGAATCGAGATTGGTTTCCTATTTCTTAAAATCCAAGAAGCTGTACTTTTTCTATTTAGATGAGTCCATAACTGCCTGGTGGTCACGCTTGCATGAGACTTGGCAAACACTTTAAGTTCTTGGAATGACGCAATATTGTGCTGAACTCTAAAGGCTAATAAATCAGTGCAAGTTAATCTCTATTTTTCGTTTAAAATGTGTTTAAACTAGCAAACAACACAACACAGTATATAAACACAGTATGTAAACGCATAAAATTGGTCGTTTAAACTACCAATACAGGCCATATGGTTTTGTAACTTACATACCATATGTTTTGTATTAAAGGAGGACTAAACTTTTTTACAAGTCTCTACTTTTTCTTCAGATCTTGTTCGACTTGATTTCTTACACTCTATTATTCTTTTATACTATTCTACTTCGCCACACATAAATATAATTCCTTTCTCAGTAAAATTTGGCGACCTTTAATTAAAATTTCTTAACTTCTTAGATTGTGCAAAGAACTGATAGCCTGCTGCAAAACAGCTGTTTTTTTACATTTATTCTAGTGCTGCCACAACATTATTTTTTAAACTAAACATAGGATATGGCTCACTGATTTACTTCTGTTGAATTTAAACTACATAAAAATTTTAGTTTAGTTTAACTAAACCAGCGTTTAAACTTAGACTGATTTATTAGCCCTAAAAGTGACATGATTAAAGATTAGTCATATATGATATCGTGCCATAACCGCCAAAATATCTTAAGCGACAAAATTTTCGAACTTCATTTTTTGACCAAAATTGATTATTTGCGATCACAAATAGTCGATTTTCGTCGAAAAACCAAAGTCCGATAAATGTGTCGCCATTTGTGCTTCTACTTATCATACGACTCCCGCGAAACTTGGCAAACACTTTGGCTTCCTACAAATCACAATGACATAATCTTGTGTTTGAAAAAGTGGACGGGTTTACGCCTATTCAAATTTCGTCTCTTTATTTCACGTACTTCTAATCTTATTACACATATTTCACCTTATAGCAGACACGGTCTTGCCTAAAAAAAGTGGGCGTGGCCATACCCGCCAATATCTAGTCTTGTATCGATATTTTCTTTGACTCATTCGACTCCCACAAAAATTTGCTAGCATTTTGAGTTAGCATGACATAATATTGAGCTTAAAAAAGTGGGCGGATGTCACGCCCATTAAAATTTAGAATTTTTTATTTCACCTGCTTCTGCTTAAGCTTTTCTAACGAAGCTTGGCACACATTCTTAGCTCTAAAAAGGACATGATGGTTTTATTGAAAAAGTGGGCGTGGCCATGCCTATTAAAGATTAGTCTTATATGACTTTTATGTGCTGCTACTTATCATACAACTGCTACAAAATTTGGCAAACACTTTGGCTTCCTTCAAATGACATAGTTTAGTGTTTAAAAAAGTGAGCGGGGCCACGCCTATTAACGTTTGGTATTTTTATTGCACGTGCTGGTGCTTAAGCGAGTCTTATAGTCTTTGCTTACACAGTACACTCTGCAACTTATTGACGATCTTGTCTTAAAAGAAAGGGCGTGGCCACGCCTACTGAAACTTGGTGTTATATTTTATGTACTGTAACTCATTCGCCTCCCACAAAAATTGACTAACAATTTAAGTTCTTAGAATGACATAATATTGTGTGTGGGCGTGGTTGCGCCCATTAAAAATTTAGTATTTTTATTTCACGTGCTTCTGCCTTAATGATGCTTACGAAACTTTGCACACATTTTGAGCTCTAAAAGTGACATGATCGTGTTATTGGAAAAGAGGGCGGGCACACTCCTACTAAAAATTAGTCTTATGTACTTCTATTCTACTCCTAAGAAACTTACATTTCTGCCTAAGCGGTTCTTATGAAATTTGACCCACATCCTCAGCTCTAAATGTGTTAGGATTTGTCATTTTGAAAAGTGGGCGGGGACACTCCATTTAGAATTTATTACATATTATATCATATGTATTTGTGCTCAACCGACTTACACGAAACTTGGCTCTTGTAAAAATGAAATATGATGTTTGCAAAAGTGATCCCTCCCGCCCACTTTAAATTTCATTAATTTAATATTGGTACGCAAAAGCTAAGATTAAGAAAAGTTAACTTACTGCAAAAACACCCAGCAAAAACTTTGCTTACTTGAATGCAAAAAAAGTGGAGTATTTCGTTCATTTGCTTAAACAACGTCATAACTCAAAAATATCAGTTTGTCAGAAGAGTTGAGTAAACAAGATATTTATATAAAACTTTTACACAATATAAAGAACGATATGAGGATTAGTTCTGCATCAATAACTCATAAATTAAATTTTTTGAGTTATGACTTTGTTTAAGCAAATGAGCGATTTTAAGCTTTTAGGGGAATTTTTAACGATTTCTTAAAAAAGAGCCAAAAATTACAGTAACGTGGATTAACTAACTAGAGGGTTCCACAAACATATTTGCCATAATATTTGCTCCGAACATGCTGAAGACACCCTAAGCCTCAGATGTATATAACACATAGATTCATCTACACAATATACTGCAGGGACGGGCCTAAAAGGGGGTAGTTTTAACCCTAATATGATCTCTAAAAACTCCTCTAGCAGAGTATATTGTCAAAACTCAGTAATTTTTTTTCATGCGATGGAACCTTTTTTTCTTTGGAGCGCATGGCAAACAATAAGTTGCTTTAAGACCATAAAATTATTTTTCCACGTTTCAAAAATTTTTTTCTTTCTCTAAAAATAAATTTTTTAATCTCTGCCAAACTGAATTTTCTTATTGTTCTACAAAGAAAAAATTATAATTTCCATAATAATATTAAATTTATCGAATTGCTTAATATCAATTTAAATATTTAAATTAAAGTTTTTTGTACATTTTGGCTTGGCATCTTAAAAGTGTTTAAATACTTCTAAAAGTATGAATTTTTATTTGCTGTTCGTGCAATAAAAACCATAAAATTCTTCTTTTGTTTTAAAATGGAATTGGCTTGAGGTAAATGTATGTCAACAGCTGTCAAAAACAGGCCTCAACACTTGTTGTAATTGTGTTGTTGTTGTTGTTGTTTTTGTATTTATTGTCAGGGCCAATGGCAACAAGAAGGCAAGAGCTTTCGAACAATGGAAGTGTGTACATATGCTCGAGTAAATATGTATGTATGTGTGCCTGCATGCCTGTCATGTGCCAGGTAAATGGAAAAAGGGTCAAGAGGGGCTAAAGAGTTTGTCTGCATTTTCACCTGACCAGATGGTTTAAAAAGCTTAAACGCACATTAAATTGACCCAGAGGTTTAATGGGGGAGGGGTTTTGTTTAAAAATTTAAATGTGCAAAGAAAAAAAAACAAAAAATTAAAGTATAGTTATGTGGAAATAAATATTGAAGTTGATTACGAAGACTTTAGTTAAGTTTAAAAGTTATGTAAATGAATACGTATTAAATGTGCCCATCCCCCTTTTCTTTTTTTATTGCCATTTCTTGTAATATTTTATCGCAGCTGATCAAAAATTTATTTGGAAAAAGAGCCATTGTTTGATTTATATAGAGAGACAAATTGTTTTATACGAATATTAGAAAACAAAGTCTAATAATACCAAGCGTCCTTAGTCCTAGTTTACACTATACAAGTCTTATTGCTAAGCTGATAAGTTTGTTGGAGAGAGAGAGAGAGAGAGAGAGAGAGAGAGAGAGACGAGGGGAACAGAAACGTTTTTCCCCTCACGTCTCTCTCCTAGCAAACTAATCAGCTTAGCAATAAGACTTGCATAGTGTAAGCTAGCACTTATGAGCACAGCTGATCGTCAGCTGATTTTGCCCCAATCGTCAAACTACATATAAAATAGTATAAAATCTTAACCCGAATTGTAAACATACAAATAAAATGGATCTTACAACAACTTTGTATGTATGTTGTTGTAATGATAAGTTCAGTATTTTCAATTCTCATTGAATGATAGACAGGGCAGCTGATGAAGTGCGTGGCTGCACAGAAAAATGCGCATTTCCTAAAAAAATCTAGTTTAATTTTTCTTCTTCTCGTCTTTAGAAAATCACATTAATTCATAAAAATATTTCGTTTAATAAGAATTGAAAACATTGAGCTTAAGACCGATTAAGAAATTATTCCTGATTAAAATTCAATCGGGTTCAGTTAATTAATACACCCAGAGAAAAAGCAGCCTAAAATCAATAAAAACCACATTGAATTAATAAGAAACATTAACGAAAGTCTAGTCATATTGAAAATTCTTATTTCAATATGGAAAAATATTAATTTATTTATTTTTGAGTATCTCTCCATACATTTTCTACTATATTGAAAATTATTGAATTAATGTTACGGGTTTTTATTTTTAAGTTGCAGCTTTTCCCTGAGTGTATGTATCGCTTTTTAAAAGTTTCTTTTTCTTTCTTTTATGATTCAATATTCAATATTTGTATGTTAATAGCACAAAAATTCGGAAGCATATTTTTTCGTTTCAAATTACAGAGTAGACCCCCTGGCCTTTTTAAATGTCTTGCGCTCACCCCTAGTATATATGTATGTAGTTGTAATAATGAAATATTTATTTTATACACATATATCAAATAAGGTCGAACAAATATGTAATATTATAACACATACTTTTGGTTTTAAGATATTGGTTGATTTTAAGCGAGTTTTGAGTTTTTCTGAGAGAAAAATTTGGTAGTAAATTTTTTTTTTTTAACAGTGGCAACACTCATTGCCATAAACAGCTGGGGGTTGGTTTGGTGCAATTGTTTTTGGTTCCTTTATTTTATTGTATTATTTTAGTGATGAAAAGTTATTAGTAAAATTATTATAATATTATTATTGTCGTCAACAATGATTCCAAGCTATTTCGCTATTAGAATCTACAAAGAAAAGCTGTGGTAGGCGACAGAAAAATAATTTTTTTTCGTATTTGCGATGTTCATTATCATCTTCATTTAAAATAAGCGTTGCCAAATTGGCAATAAAGGAGCAAACTTTCTCTTCGAAATTAAAAAAAAAAATAATTACGCCGAAAATTTACGGCCTTAAGGCTGGTACTCTGTTCACAATTTCGTGCGAAATGCTGTCAAACTACATATAAAAGTATGAAATATTTGCGAAATAAATTCGCAAAAGTAGTACTCTGCTCTTGTTGCGAACAACACGTAAACTAAAATCTATCTGGCATAATGTTTTTCCATGCAAAATGACTCTGGCATCATTTTAGTTTAGCTGCGAAACAACATGAGCACAGAATTTTAGCAATGTTGCATACTTTCAAGCAATATAAGCGAGAAATTTATAAAAAAAACCGCGAGTTGTCAAAATTTTCACGCGAAATAATCAATGGTAGTGAAAATTTTTCACAACTTCGAGTACCAGCATAAAGATGCATAGCGAAAAACTTAATGCCAGTTAGCATATGTAAGTGACAAAATTGAACATGGTTTTGCTCTAAAATTTTTCGTTATAAGTCCTTTTGGTCTGTTTGATAAAAAGGGTCAAATAATGAATATTTTCCATATAATTCTATTATAAGTTTCTCAATACAGCAGAGTTCAAACATAAGAAATCTGTTAAAACTTGAGATGTCTTTAAGTATAAATTTCGTACTTCTTACCGCTTGCATTTTAGTTTCAAATGTGTGCATTAGTTTTTATAAAAATCCTACAAAAAAATATGTTTGAAGAACGTTTGAACCCTCTTTTCATTAAGGGTTTTTTGTGCCTTTTGGGCAAAGGAAAACACCAAAGGCTTTAAGAAGGCTTGGTTGAGTTAGGTTAGGTTAGGTTAGGTTAGGTTAGGTTAGTTTAGGTTAGGTTAGGTTAGGTTAGGTTAGGTTAGGTTCGGTTAGGTTAGGTTAGATTAGGTTAGGTTAGGTTCGGTTAGGTTCGGTTAGGTTAGGTTAGGTTAGGTTAGGTTAGGTTAGGTTAGGTTAGGTTAGGTTAGGTTAGGTTAGGTTAGGTTAGGTTAGGTTAGGTTAGGTTAGGTTAGGTTAGGTTAGGTTAGGTTAGGTTAGGTTAGGTTAGGTTAGGTTAGGTTAGGTTAGGTTAGGTTAGGTTAGGTTAGGTTAGGTTAGGTTAGGTTAGGTTAGGTTAGGTTAGGTTAGGTTAGGTGTTAGGTTAGGTGTTAGGTTAGGTTAGGTTAGGTTAGGTTAGGTTAGGTTAGGTTAGGTTAGGTTAGGTTAGGTTAGATTAGGTTAGGTTAGGTTAGGTTAGGTTCGGTTAGGTTAGGTTAGGTTAGGTTAGGTTAGGTTAGGTTAGGTTAGGTTAGGTTAGGTTAGGTTAGGTTAGGTTAGGTTAGGTTAGGTTAGGTTAGGTTAGGTTAGGTTAGGTTAGGTTAGGTTAGGTTAGGTTAGGTTAGGTTAGGTTAGGTTAGGTTAGGTTAGGTTAGGTTAGGTTAGGTTAGGTGTTAGGTTAGGTTAGGTTAGGTCAGGCTTGCAGGCTGCTGGTAAGGAAGGGTGAAATTTAGAGTCCAGCTCAATTGGGTTCAATACAATAATGATCCCTTTGTGCTACCTGTGAGTTGAAGAGAAAATTGTGAGAGGGTGATAGGCAAGGGATAGTAACAGAGAAGACAGGTGGTGAAGGAAGAGATAGGGAAAAGCTTCATTCTTTTACAACTCTGCTTTTTGCACGCTTTTTTTTAAATAATGAAGTGTTTGTTGCAGCGCCTCTGGTGTCAAATGAGGCGTATTAAGTTTTGAAGCTGTGCAGTCATTTTATTGGTTTTTTTACTTTGCCGATGATTCTGCTGCATAATACCGACGAAGGAGGAGGGCGCTCTGATGTTACACTAGGATTACCATCCGCTGAAGCCGGTGTAGTTTTAGTGACTGCATAACTGGAACTTTTCCCACAACAGCTGATACAAAGGACACTAATGTGGGGCTCGAACCCAGCACCTTCGGTTTTGTAGTCAACGTGCTAACTACTTCAGCCAACGCCACCCTCCTAAGAATGCTACTCGTAGCTAAGTATTAAATTAATGCTGCTCAGCAGTTGCATTTCACATCGAGTTTAAAGTTAAAGCAAAGACATGCTGATATTTCATGTTTGTATATAATATGCGTGAAAGTTTACAACCAATTGTGATAAGAATAATTTTTTTTTGATAAAAAAGAAAAATTAAAATTTAATTCAAACAAAAAAAAATTGCAAAAATTTAAAGACAATCAATAATTTATTTTTTCTTCTTTCATTTCAGCAAACTTAATTTCCTTTTTTTTTGAAGGGGGGGGGGGAGGTTAAAGTGGTTTAAACACAAGGTTGTAATAATGAAATATTTATTTGTTAGTCTCTGTCTGCACCATTATGCGTTATGCTGCTGTTATAGTTATTAATAAAATTGATTTTTAAAACATAAAATTGCTGTTTATTGTTCTTATAACTTTGGTTTATATTTTTACTTCCTGCAAATGTGATACAAAAAAAAAATAATAATAATAAAACACAAAATGAACTTGTGCTGGTTAGCGCACACGGTGGGACAGGTTTGTTTTTTTTTCGTTTTTTACGTACAATAAATAATTGTGTGATTGTGATTGTATGTTCGAAAATATAATATAAAAAAACAACAAGAATATTTAAATACATAAATACATAATCAAAAAAAAAAAAAAGGGGAAAAAATAAAAAAAAAACAAAAGTTTAATGAACTTGATTAAATAAAAATAAAAAAAAAATAAAATATATAAAGCCAGCGAAGGTATTTGTATTTATGTACATATGTAAATAAATTTAAAAATATAAAAGTAATAGAAATTTTCATACAACTGCATCTTTATTATTATTTAACGATTATTATTATTTACTTAATTAAAGCTAAGAAATTTAATGGATTGTGCTTGCTTTTGCAACTTTTCATGGTCCTTCACACTCGAATCTTCACAGCAGACGTTGGCAAGCTGTTGCAAGAGTTCTTTATGCTGAATTCACCAATTTATCTATAAGAAGCTTATCTCTATATTATAGATGAGCAGCCCGTGCCGAAATTATAGGAACTAATTCACATACATTGCTGGTATTTTAGTATTTTCTTTCATAAAAAAGTATTAAAAACTGCTAAAAGAATCAGAGTAAATTTTAAATTTAGCATTTTAATTTTTCTTGTGCAACACTGATCACATACATTATTATGCTCTTACATTCAGTCGTCAAATAGAGAGACAACGACTAATGCAGAATACACCAGTGGTAGGCAGGGTTGTCAGATTTTTTCCGACCTATTTCGCCAAATTGATTTTAAAAATCGCCAAAAGTCACGAAACATCAGTTTTATGTAGTTTTTCTTAGTAAATATTTGATAATAAATTTGTTTTTATATAACACTTTTTTAATATAAATTTTTATAAAATGATCGTTTCAAAATTTATCAGAAAATCGCCAAAATTAGAAATAAAATCGCCAAAAATTATTTCTTGTAAATTTTTCTCATCCAAATTCAAAACGCATTAATGACTATGGGTACGTTCGTAAATGCTGCACATTTATGCATCAATGCGGAAGTTCTGCCAGGTTTTAGTGCGTATGCGTGATTATCTGCTGCACATGCTTTGCAACTGCTCAACATCTGTGCTCAGTTGACATTTTTGAACAAACTGCAAAAAATTTTAAAATTGGCAAGTAATTTTATTTAAGAAAATATTGACAATTTTCTTTTAAATTATAGTAAGCAAAAAATTTAAAAGAAAATCAAAGCGACAATTTCTTATGAGAACAGCATTGGCCTTAAAAAGAATACAACTAAAATAAAAAACTCCTTTGAAATAATAAAAAACTACCAAGATTATGTGTTTCAAAGTTATTTTCGAGTTTATCGATCTCATTTTTTGGTAAGATTCGAAATATGTAATTTAAACATCAAAATACATAGATATATTCAACTTATTGTTCCACTGTAACTTCTTGCATCTTAAAATAATTTACTGCGCCATTTGCACAGATTTGCGGCAGGTATGCCGATTATATGCATTAAAAAACGTTTGACTCTGAATAGTGCTGCCAAGTTATGCATTTTTGAACGTTAGATGTTCGTGATGCTGCAGACTTGCACTATAAATGCTTTTACGAACGTAGCCTATAATTAATATAAGAAAAATCATCAAAACCAAATTGTTGTAACTTCTTGCAGACGAGTTTTGGTAGGATTTATTTTTGAAATTACTGCCTTTAACAAACTAATTTTCCTGAATTTGAAAAATTTTTAAGTTCAATTTTGTTAAAAAATAGCCATAATAATTGCCAAGAAAATTTTTTATCGTCAGTAAAGTGGCCAACAAATTTTATTTATCGCCATGTCGCCAAACCAAAAATTTGGACGCCAAACAAGTTGAAAAATCGCCACGTTTGCCCAGAAATTCGCCATATCTGACAGCCCTGGTGGTAGGTGGTTTCCAGAGCTGTAAATGAATCATTAATTTTTGAATTAATTCGCGAATCATTAATGCACTGAATTAGCAAATTTTTAATTAATTTAATTTTACAAAAAAAAAATTAATTGAATGAAATTTGAGACAATTCAAATGAATTTGGTAAAAAATTAATTGCAATTAATTTCCAATTCAAATTAATTTGTCAAATGACTTGCAGATCATTTCCAATTCAAATTAATTTGTCAAATGACTTGCAATTCATTTCCAGTTCAAATGAATCTGTAGAATGAATTGCAATTCGTTTATAATTCAAATGAATTTGTCGAAGTGAATTGCAATTCATTCCCAATTGATTTGAATTGAATTGCTTTTGAATTAATTCAAAATTCGTAACGAATTAAAATCAAAAATTAATGATTCATTTACAGCTCTGGATTACAGCTTGTACATTGTATATTTTTTTAAGACTACTTGTCCACCAAACACCCATACCTCTTTTCAAACTTAAATAACAAAATGTTTGATGACATTTGAAAAATAATTCAGGATTGTAAAAGCATTAAAACAGAAGATGCCATCAAAGAACTCTATTCACAAATTGGTTTACATACAGCTGTACTAAGAAGTGCATATTAACTCAATTAATGTAGCGTACAGGATAATTGTTTTGTTTACATTGTTTGGTAACATTGAAGTACCTTGGAATTCTCATTCAGTTATTGAGTGGAACTCTCTATATAACAAAACAGCTGTTCGAACCAAACTAATGGGCAACACTGTATTTGATTATAGGCGGCTCGCCATAACCATATAAGCCAATTGAATTTTGGTTTTGGTATACTATGGCACGTCTAGTTTAAACTTAAGTGTTTAAATCGTGCACGCAATTCAGCAGGAGGTCAGAAATCTGTACGAGCGTGAGTTACCAATAGACCGCTTGAACTACCGTCCGAGAGCCTTGTCATTTCTTGTTCCGAAGTCGTTAGATAGATGCATGTTGTAACTATTGCAACTTTAGTCAAGTAATCAGAACTTTTTTATGTTAATATACGAACCTTCACATTTTTCGTATATTCCTATTTGGCAACTAACTTTTTTTTTCCTTATGGACATTGGTGTAGCTATAAATTTTTTTCAAGGGGGGTGGGCACTGTGGGCAAAATGGTCGATCTAGCGTCGTTTAATTCAATTTTCAAAGTGTTTAATTGCACCAAAATTGTGTCTCAATCGATTACTAATATACCACTGAACTTATATATCGAAAAAAAATTGCAACTTTCACAACAAAAAAATATATAAATATATATAAAAAAAACATTTTTTTATTTAATATTGTAGCTTAATCTATTTTCAACTAAAAAAAAATATTACACAAACAAAAAAAAAATTTCCCCAAGCGCTATTAATTAAACGCCGCTAGATGAGCCTTTTCGCCCACTGTGGGGGGGGCATTATGGCTGGTGATTTCCATGAGTAGTATTATAATAAATAATTACATGTAATTTTTAAACATTCGGGGGGGGCAACAGAAATTCTTGGGGGGCTATGCACCCCCCATGACCTTTCTACGCCTATGCTTATGGAATATACAAATACCCATTCAGAGTCCAACATAGAGTTTAAAATTTATATTTTAAGTAAATTTTCGATAAGTCACACGAAGGACCACTTTTTACAATTCATGGGGGCTACCTTTAAAAGTGGGACGATCATGCCCATTTTTTACAAAGCTTCACTTATGTACAGACATTATGGATATTAAATTTCCAATTTATATCTGTTCCGAGACGAAAGTTATTTATTTTGGACACCTAAAATAGCAAAAAGTTACATTGTGGGGCGGTAGGCATGGTTGATTTAGATTTTCTTAATTTATTTAATATAATTATAGGTGCCAGTTATTAAGAGTCATAAAAATTTATGAAGCCATCCCAAGTGTGCGCCACATCAAGTTTATTTTGCTTTGCTGCTGTCGTCAGCACAAATGCAATTCCACATGAATGTCAACTTTATGTCGCGTGCGACATCAAACAAATGCGGTTGTTTTTCAAAAATGTATATTACTTCTTTAAATATTTTTGTGTAGGTCGTAAGGAGCTTTACATTAGGTAAAATTTTGATAAAAATCGAGTCTTGCTATTCTAAACTACAAGCTTAAATGCTTGCTGTCGCACGTGACAAAAAAGTGGAATTTTCCGTGGAAAAGCCCAATTTGTCGTTAAAGTCTAGATATTTGTAGTATTAAAGTACGCCAGAAATAGCATATACATATTATGCTAAGTTCAACCGCAAAAATTAATAACAGCTTAAGTCGACTTAGGCTAAAATTGAGATAATGATGCCATTATAATTTAACTAACTTAAAAGCATATTTGAGCGAAGTTTAAATTTAATGGGACAAGTTTTCAGCAAGTTAACGCAAAATGACTTTTTGATTGTTTTCTTTTCAATAAAACCTGGAATACTAATTTAACTTGACAAAGAAGATACTTTATGTGTCTGCTTTTCATTAACATATATTATATTTAATAAATTATAATATAAATCAGCCAATAAAATATATCAAATTTAATATTACCAAAATAACTATTGGCTAATGTTGGTTAAAATAATTTCAATTACGAGTAAATATATTTTTATTCTTGCGGTTTGGGGTCTCTAATTAGGGAACGATTTAAACGATTCGATTTTGCATGGAAGCAAATGAAGTCCGTATATGTCCACTAACTTAAGTCTTAAATTTATTATTTTTAATACAGATTCTAGAAGAAATGATATCTGCTTCTTTTTAAGAATATATAATATATAATATATAATTTATAATATATAATATATAATATATAATATATAATATATAATATATAATATATAATATATAATATATAATATATAATATATAATATATAATATATAATATATAATATATAATATATAATATATAATATATAATATATAATATATAATATATAATATATAATATACAATATATAATATATATTAATATATTTTTTTGTTTAAATATATTAACTTTGTTATACTATTTTGGTTTTTAATTCTTTTTATTCATGTTCCTTAAATACTAAAAAGCTTCTTGAATTCGGCGAAATACAATAAAGATTTTATTGCATGGGATTCCCGCCACAAACTAATTGATCATGTAAAGTACACACATGCCACTACAACATGCAACAAGAGTTTCATGGCCAAAGTATAAAGAAACCAGTTGTTCATTTCGTTAGGTAAACCCCAAGAAACTTGTGGTCACTGTAGAATGTAGACAAAAAAGCAGCCAAATGCGTAAGAAAATATTTCAACTGAATCTTAAACTTAATGAGACAGTGAGTGAGTGATTCGTCGTAAGAAGCACGAGTAGCAGTTTGACTTTTATAGTTCACAATGTTCGGTATTTCCCCGACATCTCAAGTGCCCAAATGAAACCTCAAATTTCTGTACGATTATTTAAGAGTAAAAATATGTAGATAAATAAAAATCATTGTGATTTGCGGTTAAATATTCAAATACAAAAGTACAAAATCGACAAGGTGTCATAAAAATCATTTTGGTCATTAAAACTTGACAATATATAAAATGGAATCATTTGGGAAGATTATAAAAATATAAATTTATTTTTGATGCTGCCTTAAGGAATTAAATGAAAGTAGATAAAACCTTATGTCTGACTATTTACGTTTAAGATTTCTTTTTTTTTTAAACTAATTAATTTAAAAAATAATTTAAACAACATATACATACATACTTTTGTTTAATTATTGTGATATTGATCTAATTTTAATTCTCTTTTTATATAAATAGTATAATGGAAATTTTCTAAATTAATGAGGACCGAGACTAAGTGACTTTTTAAAGCTTTCAAGAATTTTTATATATTTCAAGTTGATTTTGCCTGCTATCTCCAAAAGAGTTTAGGATTTCGGAAAAATTCAGAACTTTTTAATATTAAATAGAAATCAGAATGTTACAATGGTATTGTATGTGGAATTGTTTTTTAAAAAGTTTGTCGTCAATTGTGATTTACTGAAGCATTTGGTATTTCGAAAATAGAGAGTTATCAATAATATAAGAGTTTTAAAAACTTTTCGAATCTAGACACTTTTAAGCTGTTGTTTTTGCAGGGAAAGTTTGAAAGTTTGACTAAAACTTTAAAATTATTTTTGAAGAATTAAATCTTATTTTTAAGATGGTTTAATTTGTTTTACTCGCATAAAAAAAGAGAAAAAAAATTTTTTTTAAGAAAAAAAAAAAACATTTTAATTTATGCCCCTGAAAATAATATTCTTTATTTTAATATAAAATAAATTGAATAATTTCACTCGAATAAAACTGAATAACACATAAGGCGTATAGTTTTATTCGAATAAAAATAGTCGTTTAATTTTTTCTATTCAAATAAATTCAAAGTAAAAATTATTTTAATTTATGCCCCTGAAAATAATATTCTTTATTTTAATATAACAAAAATTGAATATATTCACTCGAACCAAATTAATTTTATTTTATTCGAATAAAATAATTTCAACAATTTTGCTCGAAAAAAAAAATATTTGAATTTATGTGCCTGAAAATATTATTTTTTAATTTAATATAACAAAAATTTAATAATTTCACTCGAATAAAATAAAATTATTTTTATTCGAATAAAAAAATTAAAACAATTTTGCTCGAAAAAAAATATTTGAATTTACGTACCTGAAAATAATATTCTCTATTTTAATATAATATAAATTTAATAATTTCACTCGATTAAAACTGAATTTTTTTATTCGAATAAAAAAATTAAAAAAATTTTATTCTAATAAAAATTATTTGAATAATAACAATTTTTAAATAACATAAAGCGAATAATTTTATTCGCATAAAAACAGACGTTAATAATATTCCTTATTTTAAAATGACATAAGTTGAATCATTTAACTCGAATTAAACTTTTTTCATTTGTTAAATTATTTTATTCGAATAAAAATTTCCCAAAAATTTAATATATTTTCTCGAAGAAAATTAATTTTTTTTATTCGAATAATTTTGCAAAATTCAAAAAATTTTATTTTAATAAAAATTATTTGAATAAGTAATTGCTTATCATATTCTTTCTTTTTAAAAAACAGAAAGCGAACAATTTTATTCGAATAAAAAAAGTCGTTAAATTTTTTTTATTCGAATAAAAAATATGTATTAAAAAAAATTTGAATGTTCCAGAAAATAATATTCTTTATTTTAAAATAACATAAGTTGAACCATTTCATTCGAATAAAATTTTTTTCATTCGTTACATTTTTTTATTGGAATAAAAAAGTCCCAAATATTTAATATATTCACTCGAATAAAATACTTTTTTTTATTCGAATAAAAAAATTCAAATAATTTTGCTCGAAAAAAATATTTGAATTTACTACCCTGAAAATAATATTCTTTATTAATTTCACTCAAATAAAATTAATATTTTTTTGATTCGAAAAAAATAATAATATTTGAATGTCCCAAAAAATAATATTCTTTATTTTAAAATAACATCAATTGAAACATTTCATTCGAATAAAAATTTTTTTATTCTCAAAATTTTTTTATTCGAAATTCCCAAAAATTTTATTCGAATAAAAATTAATTGAAATAATGTATCCAAACATAATTTGGATTCGAATTATGTTCGAATAAAAGATATATTAGTTAACTTTTGCTATTCGAATAAAAAAAATTCAAACAATATTTGATCTTACTATGTCTTAGAAAATAATGTTCTTCTTTTTAAAATAATACAAATTAAATACTTTTATTCGAATAAAATGAAGATCGTTAAATTTTTTTATTCGAATAAAAAATTTTAAAATTTTATTCGAGTAATAATTATTTGAACTAACGTACCTGGGCATAACTACCAAGCTTTTTAATAACATAAAACGAATAAAAGGATTATTCGAATATAAGAAACGTAGTAATATTTTTTATATTCGAATAAAAACAAGTTAAGGAATTTTATTAAAAAAAATTTTTTTTAATTAAGGTTCTCGAGCATCATATTCTTTCTGTTTAAATAACATAAAGAAATCAATCATTTTGCTCGAATAATGAAAGATCAGTTAATTTTTTCTATTCGAATAAAAAAATTTCAAATAACATTTGAACGTGTGCCCTTTCTTTAAAAATTTTATAAATAAAATAATTTAAGTCAAATCCTTTTATTCGTTCTCGAAAATAATGTTCTTCTTTTTAAAATAATACAAATTAAATACTTTTATTCGAATAAAATGAAGATCGTTAAATTTTTTTATTCGAATAAAAAATTGTAAAATTTTATTCGAATAATAATTATTTGAACTAACGTACCCGAATATAATTTCCAGGTTTTTTAATAACATAAAACGAATCCTTTTATTCGAATATAAGAATATATAACCATTTTTTATATTCGAATAAAAAAATTTAAGGAATTTTATTAGAAAAAATAATTCTTTGAATTCTTTCTTTTTAAATAACATAAAGAAATCAATAATTTTGTGCGAATTAATGAAAGATCAGTTAATTTTTTCTATTCGAATAAAAAAATTTCAAACAATATTTGGACTTGTTTTCTTTCTTTTAAAATAACATAAATCAAAAAAATCATAAGTCAAATCATTTTAGTCGAATAAAAGAAAAGTCGTTAAATTTTATTATTCGAATAAAAAACTCGAAAACTTTTATTCGAATAAAAATAATTTGAATTAATGTGCCTGAAAATAATTACCTTTTTTCATAACACAAACATAAAACGAATCCTTTCATTGGAATATAAGAAAGTTATGTTTCTTATATTCAAATAAATAAAAAAAAAATTTTTATTCGCAGAAATAAAATTATTATTTTTATTATTATTTTTTGGTCTCCAGCAGATCAATATGTTAACTAAAAACAAATTGGTTTTAGAACAAAGCGAACTGCATTTTTTGCTCTCAAAATTTCAATTTGTTTTTGTATTAGAAAAGTTTCTTTGTTTAACTTTTTTATAACACTAATAAAATTTGTATTAAACTTTTTATAAATCCGCCTCTAATTGTTAAATATCGTAGCTTTTGATGGTGTTACGTTTTAATTTTCCTTGTTTTTGTTTTTTTTTTGTGAGCAATTATTGATTAATGACTTGATACTTGATTGTATTTTAGGTGTTTTATTTTATTCTCTTCTAAAAAATATTCGTACACTTTTGCTTATTTTTAGAAAACAATTCCGTCTTATGTAATAATTACTTAATATTTTTAAGATAAAGAGAATAAAATAAAAGATATATGTACTTATAAAAAATTGCTAAATTGATTTTTAACAACCATAATATTGTTTTAAACCTTAAAAATGATTTTATTGTGATGAAAGGCGTTGCCAGAGTGATAATTGTTTTTGTCATTATTAAATAGTTTTTCTTCTGTACTGGTAAGTCTCTTCCTGACGAATTGCCAGAACAATGAAATTTATTAGGTAACCGCAATAGCTAACTGAAATTTTCATAGTATATGCAGCTACAACAACAAATATATGACATTTAAAAATTAAAGGGTATTCTAAAGCGAGCAATGCAATATACAGACAATTATGTATAGACACGTGAAATTTTTGAAGGTAAGTGTATTTTTATGCCGACTCAACAAATTAACACTGAAACTTAACAAATCAAAATTAAACGGTATTCCATCAGTTAATGTAATTTTGACAACTTGCTATAAGAGGCTCACTTTTGAAATTTTCAAAAACGCTAAAACTAAAAGAAATTCTAAATTAACAAATTCCGAAACGAAACGTAAGAGTCGCCAAAATTAAGAAGTGCTTAAATGAAAAATATCACAAAAAATAAAAAAGGTCGCCAAAACTAAAAAACTCGCTTAAACTAAAAAAACTCACTTGAACTAAAAAATAGCTGGAAAAAAATCGCAAGAAACCAAAAAAAATCTTCAAAACGAAAATAAACGCCAAAACTAGAAAATCGCTTAAATTAAAAAACAACTGGAAAAAATCGCAAAACACCGAAAAAAAATCTCCAAAACAAAAAAAAAAGCGCCAAAACTAAAAAAAATCGAATAAACTAAAAAACTGAAAAATATTGCCAAACACCGAAAAAAGTCGCCAAAACGAAAAAAGCACCAAAACTAAAAAAAATCACTTAAATTAAAAAACTACCGGAAAAAATCGCAAAAAACTGAAAAAAAATCTCCAAAACGAAAAAAGCGACAAAACGAAATAAATCGATTAAACTAAATTGGAAAAAATCGGAAAAAACCGAAAAAAATCTCCAAAACGATAATAAGCGCCAAAACTAAAAAATCGCTTGGACTAAAAAACCACTGAAAAAATTGCCAAAACGAAAGAAATCGCAAATAACCTTAAAAAATCTTCACAACGAAAAAACCGCCAAAACTTTAAAAAAATCGCTTAAACTAAAAAATTACTGAACAAACTTGCCAAAAACCGAAAAAAATCTCCAAAACGAAAAAAAGCGCCAAAACCAAACACATCGCTTAAACTAAAAAACTACTGGAAAAAATTGCCAAAAACCGAAAAAAATCTCCGAAACGAAAAAAGCACCAAAACTACAAAATCGCTTAAACCAAAAAACAACTGAAAAAATTGCCAAAAAGCGAAAAAAATCGCTTAAACTAAAAACAACTGAAATAAAATTGCCAAAAACCGAAAAAAATCGCCAAAACAAAAAAAAAAAGCGCCAAAACTGAAAAAAATCGCTTAAATTAAAAAACTAATAGAAAACATCACAAAAAAAAGAAAAAAATCGCCAAAACGAAAAAAATCGCTCAAATTAAAAAAGTAATAGAAAAAATCGCAAAAAACCGAAAAAAAATCGCCAAAACTAAAAAAGGCTCTAAGACTAAAAAATCGCTTAAACTAAAAAACAACTGCAAAAAATGCTAAAAACCGAAAAAAATCGCCAAGACCGGAAAAAATCTCAAACAACCAAAAAATCTAAAAAACGAAAAAAAAAACAGCAAAAACTAAAAAAATTGCTTAAACTAAAAAACTCGCTTGAACTAAAAAAACTGAAAAAACTTGCCAAAAACCGAAAAAAAATCGCCAAAACGAAAAAAGCGCCAAAACTAAAAAAATCGCTTAAATTAAAAAACTAATAGAAAAAATCGCAAAATACCGAAAAAAATCGCCAAAACGAAAAAAGCGCCAAAACTAAAAAACAACTGAAAAAATTGCGAAAAACCAAAAAAATCACCAAAACGAAAAAAGCGCCAAAGCTAAAAAAAATCGCTTAAAGTAAAAAACAAAACTGAAAACTGAAAAAAGATTGCCAAAAACCGAAAAAAATCGCCAAAACGAAAAAAGCGCCCAAACTAAAAAAATCGCTTAAACTAAAAAACTACTGGAAAAAATCGCAAAAAACAGAAATCTTTAAAAACGCAAAATAGTGCCAAGACTGAAAAAAACTAAAAAATAATCGCAAAAAAAAAAAATTCGCTTAATTTTTTGGTGTTGCATTGAAGTGAAGTCGATGTTGAGAACTGGAATAAGAGTGATTATTTCTGTGGTAAAAAGGAAAAAGTGCTTAAGTCGAGATAAGCTGATTTTGAGTTAATGGTACCTACGTAGTCAGCATATTTGAAAGTAACCCTGGTCGAAATCTCAATTAGTTTGTGTGATTTTTCAGCAAGTTATAGCACTATGACTTGCGACATATGTTTATTAGACTTCTAATCTCATTTGAATTAACAGCTAAATTTGGGCTATACTTTGATATATTTCAACTTAAATGTATTACATATAGTGTGTAGAACGATGTTTGCTTAAAAACAGCAAAGTTCAACAGATAATTTCCCAACTTAACTGTAAAATAGATAAATTTGTGAAAATCGACGTGGAAGCTTAAAAGTGCTGTCCTGGAAAACAGTAAAATATAACTTAAGCACTTTTTCCTCATTGCCACAGATTTGATAATTTCATCAAGAATGCACGTAAGTTATGAAACGTTTACGTAACTAGAAAAAAGGTAAAATATATTTACATAAGTACAAGTACGTATGCACGTATGTATGTATGTATGTATGTATGTACATATGCACGTTTCTTGATCTGTGAAGTAGTATCACTTTTATTTCTTGTCATATCAAATCACACTCATTTTATTTCAGTGTGTAATTTTATATAATTTATGTATATCATGCTCTTGCTGCAACAAATAATGTTTCTATGTATTGGCCATTCAATCTTTGAAGTATTCATGAGTTTGAGACATTAAAAAAAAATATAAACAATAAAAATGCCGCGTTATTGAAACTTCAATATCATGAATTATTCTTGTTACTTTTTAATACACATTGTATGTTAGTTTAAAAGTATTAAATTATTATCTGATTTATTTTTTATTTACTCGTATTTATTTTTTCTGTTTGTTTTGTTTTCAGATTATTTTATTGTACAAATATACTCTCATCTAACCATCCGTAAAGTTCAAGACCAAGGACATTGGAAACAAAATACACGAAACATTGTTTCTGAAACATAAATGTAGGGGGATTTTTTTGTTAGCGGAGTATTCCAAATGTAAGAAGAAGTATTAATTTAATAACAAACTCATGTGATTGAGCTGTAAATTAGCTTATGTCGTTTTTTTTCTTCAAAAAAGAAGGTTAATTTTTTTTTTGCCTTTTCAGAGTGAAAATTTGTAAGAGGAGAGTGACTTTGGGTCACATAATTTCTTAAATGTTAATCCCAACTCTGCTATTGCCGTTCTCAACTCAACTCTGTTTAGTTGCCTGAGAGTCAACCAAACTTCTACACAACCGAATTATTTTTTAGTATTGTGTATCACAACTAATATTTACTTAAAAATATTATGGCTTAAGCTTGGTTGTTAACTTTCACACAATGAAACTGAGTTGAGTTGAAAACTACAATACGGGCTTATATTTAACTTTAAACACTAAATTTTACTCTTCTTCCAATACATAAAATGCCATTTAGAATCCAACATGTTGCTAAATAAATGTTGTTCATTTCCAATTCATGCTGGAATACCCATAAACTGTGAAATCAGCTGTTAAAGCAAACAATGTTGCCAGTTTATCATTGTCCAGCTTTAAACGAACACCCGGTACTATTAAATAAAATAAATTTAATTGCATTAATTGTTGTATTTATTAAAATAAAAGTTAAAAACCGTTTGTATTGTTTGCTAAAAATAAATAATATTTACAAAGAAAAATAAATTTAACATTATTTCAATGAAAACAAGATTTTTAGGTCTAAGTGAAAATATTGTATACACAATTTATTTCTTTTCTTTTTTGTTAATTATTAAAGTAAATATATAGAAAGGTTTTCTGACTTGTTTCCTGGTCTTACATTGTCTTTGATCATATATACATATCTATGATTTTAATGAATAACAGCCTATGTTATATATCATCTACTCATTTCGAGTTTATGATGTCGAATTGTTAAATTTTAAGTGCTTTTTAAAAAGGTCTAAGAAAATTTTGAAAAATTTGCATGTATATAAATAATTTTTTATTTATAAAAGAACACAACTTCTACCTTATTTTTAATAAGCCTCAAAAGGCACTTTTTGTACTTATACTGAAAAAATTTGATTTTTGTACATAAGCTGTTATTCATTAGAACCACAGACTTCACTGCAAAAATAGGCTTGCAACTTTATAGAAAAAGGTTTTAATATAAAATAAAAAAATTTTTATTCGAATAAAATTATTCGTATAAAATTATTCGTATAAAATTATTCGTATAAAATTATTTGAATAAAAGTGGATCCCAGAATTTTTGGTTTAATGATTTTTATTGTGTCTTGAAAAATTTTATTCGAATAAAATATATGTATGTATTTGATAAAATATTTTAAAAGTATTTAAAGCTAATAAAGTTATTATTAGAATATTTTTATTTATAATGGACTTAAATGTAAAAATTTTAATTATCTTTAAAAAATCGTTTAATCTTTTAATAATTTTCTTTAAAGAAATTTATAGAATTCGATTTTTTTTAAATTATTCGGAATGAATTATTCGAATAGCGTTTGTTCCACTAATTCTTTTTACACGTCATATTTTTTTTTGAGTTAGAAATATGGAAAAAATATTATTCGAATACGATATAATCACATAATTTTAATCGAGTAACTTTAAGTCGAATAAAAAATTATTAAAAAGATTTTTCGTGCAAAAAAAAATACAAAACAGTTACCCATTATTTTAAAAATGATTCGAATAAATCTACTTTATTATAGTATAGTTTTTAATTTTGTAAAAACATCCAGTTAGTTGACATTTTTAACGATTCGAATAATATTATTTAAAATTCATTAACTATTAACGAGTCGTTTCATTAATTAACACTTAACTAAACATATTAAAATGATTGCATTTAAGTAATCCGAATAAAAAAAATCGGCTCATATTACTCAAATTAAAAATTATTCAAATACTCGTAAAATATTTTATTTGTGTTTTATCCGAATAACTTTATTTGCTTAAAATATTTTCAAAACAAGATTTATCATATATATTTTATTCGAATAAAATTGTTCAAGAGATAATAAAAATTATTATAATTATTATTATTGTGCGAACCAATTTTATTCGAATAACTTTAAACGAATAATATATTTTATTCGAATAAAATTGTTCAAGAGGTAATAAAAATTACTATAATTATTATTATTATGCGAACCACTTTTATTCGAATAGTTTTATTCGAATAACTTTATTTAAATAATTTTGTACGAATAATTTCATTCGAGTGATTGCACTCGAATAATTTTACACGAATAATTTTATTAGAATAATCTTACACGAATAATTGTATTCGAATAATTTTATAAGAATAATTTTATTCGAATAATTTTGTTAGACTAATTTTATTCGAATAATTTTACACGAATAACTTTATTCGAATAATTTTAAACGAATAATTTTATTCGAATAATTTTTTTTTTATTTTAGTTTTTAAATTTTGTAATATATTTTTTTTGTTATACAAAAAAAAACAAGTTTTTTCATTAAAAATGTTAGAAAACCTTCTCATGTATTAATTTTATATAATTAAATTAAAGTCAGACCTTTTAATATGATCAATTGAAAGACAGACAGAAGATGTTTGCAGAAGATGCAAGTCTTACTACAAATATTAATAAAATTGTAAGGGGCTGACCCACGATGACGATAACGTTCGAAGCACACTTACATTTGAAACAAAAACAATATAATAAAAAGAAGAGAGATGTCTTAGAACAGCCTGTTATAGCTATGCTGCTTAGCTATATAAAGCAAACTGAATGTGTTAAATAACAATGTAATAAAATTATATTATATGATGTCAAATTCGCCGCAAATATTTCAAAACGTTTCCATTTACAATTAAATTAATGTATTATTTGTGGCCGACGGCGGCTTTTAGCCGGCTTACAGCCCATCGGCTGTGTTCTCTGTGTTGTGCTCATGTGCCAAAATTATACAAAAAAAAAATTAAGCAATCCTTCTCATTCTTTTTATTTTGCTTTTGTTTCACTCACTTCAAAGAACGAAACAAAGAAAATCAAACAATTTGTTTGGTTTATTTTCGTACTCTGGTTTTAAGTACAAAGAAATCAAAACAAAAATAAATTTATAACTGTAATAGTGTCGATTATTTTTGTTACGAAAATCACGTCCTAGCTGCTGTGTCGTTAGATAAATAGCATAGCTATAAAATTGGTGTTTGTTTTGAATGTAAGTGTGCGACTGTGCCCCTGTGGCTGAGTGGTAGCGATGCTAGCCTCTCAGTCTAGAGGTCGTGGGTTCAATTCCCGCCATAGACTGTGGGTGCTTGCAGCAGACAAGCTAATCACTTCGCGGGTTTTGTTGTGTTTATTAAAAAATATAAAAAAAACAAGTCGAACGTTGTCAACATCGTGGGGCAGGCCCTAAAAATATAAATTTCTAACATATATTATAGGCCTAGTTACGAGTATGGTACTTCGACTTCGACTGTGAGAATTTTGTACTAGACTATTAAAGAATATTGCGACATTTTTTCTGTAATCTAGTACAAAATCATCGTAGTCGAAGGCGAAATGCGACACTCGTAATAAGGCCCATTATTTACGTTTATTTGAATTTATACAATTTTAAATTATATTATAATTCATTTTGAAGGATAAATTATTCACTCGAGCATATGACTCATTAAATTTTCTATAAAATGTCAGTTACGTCAGCTGTTTATTTAAGCGACAATATTTTATATTTTATATTTTATATGTTTGATTGTCAAACGGAAGAAAATATTTCAAATATTTTTGTCCAAAATAAAGTTGGTGTCAAAAGATTTGTCGCACCCAATTACAACTGGAAAAATATTTCATATACATATGTACATATATACTAATCTATATATGTTTGATGTGCTGCACACGTCAAGTACAAATTTTAATTAACTATGGAAAAGTGACAACAGACGACAAAAACGTACACTTCATTTATTTTAGATTTAGTTAAAAATAAATGATTTAATTAAATTTTAATGAGACAAAAACAAAACTGAAATTACTGAAACAATTTCAATTGTTTAATTAACTATTTTAGGAATGTTTGTGAGCAAGAAGGAACATAGAAAATTACCTTATTAAGAAAATTTTATACATATCGTCAGCCCATTATTGGTTTGGAGCATACGCAAAAAAGTCAGAATGGAGAAAAACGACAAAACAATATTTATTAAACCTTAAAATAGTTGATATGGAGCAAAATTAATGCTAAATATCTCGGAAACTATAATTAATTTCGCAAAACCTGTTTTGGATTCAGAAAGGGGATACTCAAAATATATGTATATACCCCATACCTAACCTGACCAGACATCCCGCTTTAGGCGGGATTATCCCGCTTTTCTGAGGTTGATCCCGCCTTGAATTTTTATCCCGCTTTATCCCGCTTTTTAGAGTTTTGAAATTTCTTATCTCTTAATATATTTTTATTAATATGTAACTGATAAAAATGTATTCCAAATATTTTTTAGTGTAGTTATTGTTTATTTTTTTTGGATCTGGCAGCTCCTCAAATGAAAAAAATAAAAATACAAACGTACACACTCAAAGATCCTTTTGTTACAGTGCTTTACCCTATGTCTATACCTGATATATTTTTATCATGACAAAAGTCAAAATTTATATTGAAAATATCTTTTTTTATGTTAGCTGCAGTTGCTATATGGAATTTGACATTTGTCATGATAAAATTATATCAGGAATAGACGTAGGGTTATATGTGCAGACATTCTGCTGCTTTAGGAATTTATTACCAAGAGGGCTTATTAGGAGAATAACAACTGACATTCACCAAACTGTCAATAATAAAATAAAAAGTTCTTGCTTATTTTTTTATAAAGAGTTTGACACATTGGTGTAGTCAGTTGATGATAATATGGACTAACAAGGCCACTTGCTATCATTCGCCTTAAGTTTTTGTACATTGTTTTGTATAAAAATAGTATTTTGTTTTGTAAATGAAGTCAAAAAATCTTTAATTTTATTTATTTTACGTTACTAAATAAAAATTTTTGTTAATAAAAACTTTTGTTTATTTAAAATCGATTCTTTTGAGTTAAAAACTGTGTTTCCTAAGTACATACGAAACTTTTTATGTGCGTATTATACATCCCGCTTTCAAATAGTTGTTTATTTAAAAATCCCGCTTTTTGGCCGTATTTTCGTCAAAATCCCGCTTTTTGAACGATCGTGTCCCGCTTTTTGTAAAAAGCTTCTGGTCACGTTACCCATACCTAACTCATTTAAAAAAAAAAATGGTCGGTGGGTCAAACCAATAATGGGCTGACGATATGCAATTTGCTTAATATAATAATACTTTCTCGCAAATGAGCATTTTAGGAAAAAAAAAAATATAGCAATAGTGTTAAAAAAGTTGAACTAATTTTGTAATGTCATTGCACAATGGAAAATGGAAAAGAGTTTTAAGCAATCAAAGTTTTAAGTTTTTTGTCTAAAATTTAGTTTAGCAATAGATACGAAAGTTCTAGTCTATTTAACAAAATAGCTAACAACAAAAGATTTTACATAAAATATTTCATTATTATTATTTGCAGTGTAGCAATCCTTTGCCTTTTAAAGACAGAGTATAAAACTGATGATATATTCGCCCTTATTGTGAATGGCGTCGTCGATGTCACATCAAGACGACAGTAAATATTGTCACTTGTCTGCTTTTTAGTCGGCGACAATTGTATCTTATTGACAATCTCTTACTAATCTCTAAGGCTTTGTAAATTAATCGAGCATGTTCATAGTAGTCAATTGTTGTCGACAAAGAGTAGACAAATGACAATTTTTAACTTAATTACAATTATTATTGTTCAAACTTCATTTGCTACTATATTTGCAATTTGATCAGGCTAAACTTCGTATCTCTTTTTAAGCCAAATTACATGTGATAATTATTAATGAATATATAACACCAAAGTTAACTGTAAATATTCTGACGAAAACTTGGTAGAACGGAACAACAAACTCACTACACCTTCATCATCAGCGTTCCTTTGTGTTTGGTTCACTGTGTGTGGTGCAAGTTGATGTAGATTTCTGCTTTATATACTCACGCCCTTATGCAAAAACGATTGCTAAACTTAAGGTTGGTTTAACAAACGAATTTTGTATAGCAAAACCGGGTTTAAAGCATGCTTTAACTTTAACAATCGTTTTTGCATAAGGGCATCAGTCTGTATTGCAAATGGAATATGTGAATTGTTTTGATTCATCGTATTCAAGTTTGCTGAAAGCTTTTTTGTAATGAAAGCTCAATTTTACCATCTCTAAATTTACAACAGTCTTGCCATTGTCGTTTGCTATTTACTAATTATGCACATGTTAGTTAATTTGCTTATTTTTGTTCTACTTGAGACAAACTTTAATTTAAGTTAATTATAATTATTATTCACCCGTATTGCGTATATCGAGTCGAATATTCGCCTACGACAATTTTGTATTTGCAAGATAATCCCTGTTTTATACTTTTCTAATGTAAAATCGTATACATATTTGTTATATTTCTTGCAATTATTTTTTTTTTTCTTTTTGCTAATCCACCAGATGGATAGTTTTCATTTAAAGGCGTCTTATTAAATCACTAAAGTTAGTTATTCTAACTATTTAGCTTTAACGGCTGACAGACAGTCTAACTAAAGTTGTATTGATTTGCCTTTTGGTAAAATCAACATTTATGATTTAATATTCATATATATTTTTTTTCTTATACGTTTAACAACTTTATTTTCATGCACACACAAGGATAACAACATTTGCTATTAATTCGCTTAAATATTTTATTACTATTTTTTTTTGAGCTAATGTATGTAGATCAATGTTAGAATAGTTTTTGTTTATTAATAATATGCTTTATTTTAAAGCAGTGCTAACTACTCGCATAAGCTACTCGTAGATATGATATGCTTTTCAAATCACATTAAAAGAAAAATTCAAATATTTTAAAACAAATGGCTGATAGTAAATAAACTTTAAATGATAACACTAGGCGACACAGGAAAATTAAATGAGAACAGTTTAAATTTAAGCCAAACGTAGTGAAGAGCAAACGACAATGGCCGGACTGTTGTAAATTTAGAGATGGTAAAATTGAGCTTTCATTACAAAAAAAAAAAGCTTTCCGCACATTGTAATACGATGCATCAAAACAATTCACATATTCCCTTTGCAATAAAAAGCTGAATATATAAAGCAGAAATCTACATCAACTTGCACTACACACAAAAAAACGCTGATGCTGAAGGTGTGTTTGTGACCTTCGAAAACAGCTAGTTGTTCCGTTCTACTAAGTGTTTGTCAGAATATTTAGAATTAACTTTGGTGGTGTTATTTGTTCATTAATGAATGATTATCTCCTGTAATTTGGCTGACAGAGCGATACGAACTTTAACCTAATCGAATCATAAATATAGAAACAAATGAAGTTCGAATAATAATTAAAATTTACTAAAAATAATTATCCCTGAAGATGTTGAAAAATCCCAACGAAATGTTGGATACATTAAAAATGAAATAAAAAACGTCTTTTATTTACATTTTAAAGTAATTGAATGACTTTGAAAGCCTGAATAGATACAAGATTTATAAAATCACACTAATTCATACTAAATACATATAAGGTCGAGAAATTACATATAAATATTTTTAGTTAAATTTGTTGTTTTATTAACAATAGAGTTGTTTGTTTGTCAAACTATGATGTAATTTTTAACTGCACAAAATTGTTATATTAACAATAATTTTTGTTACAGTTATTTTTGTGGAAGTTACAGATCTTACTCGAATTCTGGGAGTCTATTCTGACTATTTTCGTGAAAATATCCGTATGGAAGTAAGTACGTATGTATTTATGTGTGTGTGTGTGTGTGAGCGTGTCAACAGATCGGAAGCAATTTTCCGCATTCGAGAGATGTAAAGTTCACTTAGGAGTCGTAAGATAGTGAATCGACTTAATTTAATAGATTTCAAACATTTTCGAAAATAAAATTTTCATAAAACTGTTTGCTTTAACTTCAGAGCACATTCAAAAAGATTGTAAGGTTTTATGCATGCTCATTGTTTGGCAATCTGGCAACACAGAGGAAAACCTGCCTCATAGAATCAATAAGATTTTCTCTATGAAACGTTTTTAGGCTAAGGGGTATCCCAGCAGAAAGAAGCGAAGATTTTTTCATAGAGATTCCTTATTGTTTTTATGTGGTAAATCTTATTAATTAAAGAAAACCACATAAAATCAAGAAGAAATCTTATTATTCACAACTTTTTTTTACTAAATTTCCGTTATTTTTGGCACCAAAAAAACAATCCATAGAGAAAAACTTCTTGATTCTATTAGGTTTTCTTATAAATTGTAAACTATAGGGATTTCTTATTGATTTTATTAGGTTGCCTTATTAAGTTTCTTAAAAAGGTTTTCTTCTTGATTTTATTAGGTTATCTTATTGATTTTTTCAATAAGGTTTTCTTCTTGATTTTAGTAGGTTCCTATATGATTATGTGTAAAGCATCTTATTGATTTTTTTAATAAGGAAATCTTCTTGATCTTATGAGGTATCTTGTTATTTCGTTTCTATAAATATTCATAGAGAAAATTTTTTTCATGATTTTTTTCATTTTTGTATAAGAATGTTTGCTCAATAATTTCAATGGTTATTCAGGCTGCTTGTTAGCATATTGTCTATCAGGTAGAAGTTTGCTGGTTCAATACTTGGTGAGTAATTTAGTTAAGAATATAACCTAATGTGTATGTATGTATGTATATATAAATAAATAACATCTGCAACATACTACATACATACATACATACATATGTATATAGTATAGAATTTAAATGAAAATACATAAGTACAGAGAATAAAGACGCAATTTTTTTTATTTTTTTATTGAAAAAATCAATAAGATAACCTCATAAAAACTACAAGATTTCTTCTTGATTTTTTCAAAAAGGTTTTCTCTATGAAATTAATAAGATTTCCTTATTGAAAAAAACATAGAGATTTCTTATTAATTTAGTTCTATTTTATGAGGTATTTAGTAGGCACTATTTTCTCTGTGAATCTGGCAATCTAGCAATCTTGAGGTTCTGCAGGAGAGCACTTTTCGATCGCAGTGTCCTGTAGTTCCCGTAAAAGTTTTATTCATTCATTGGTGAGAATCTTGTGATTTTGGAAAAAGTTGGATTTTGTTGGACAGTGTTATTTATTAACCGTTCTTACTTCATTGTGTTACGAATTATTTCAGGTTGTCAACAACGACTCATGGTTTCTAAAGATTTTTTTTATTAGAAAAAAAATCATTTAGTGGACCGAAATGCAGGAAAATTTCTGCAGTTTAACGTGATTTTTTTAAGGGACCCACATCTTTTTATTTAAGCTTTTATACTTACAGCACTCTTATTATTACTGAACTTTTAAGTAATGATGAAATATGTTTTGACTTTAAGAAAAGGGAAACGAACAGAGCTATTACTTGAGGCTTGCAAGTATACATATCGACCCTGGCAGATCAATAAATCTGTGACAACTGCCAGTTGACTGCTGTCAAAGCTTCAATTCAATGTTAAAAAAGTGTTTTCTTTTAAATTCAACAATAATTATTCAAAGTATTTTTTTTATATAACGCACAATTTCTCTGAAACTATAGGGGCTGGAAAAATAATAAAGTCATTTTCGTTATACTAGGCTAAAAAAATTATAATAAATTTTTTTTAAGGATTAAACTAAAAACACTCGATTTTTAACATCCTTGCCATAATAGTATAAGATACCCTAGCATACTCATGAATGTGAATCTATCTAAATGAAAGGGATTTTTGTGTAGATTAGTAGTCCAAAAAATACTTTTAAGTTCGAAGGACCATTCGTGAAATATTAAGGGAATAATAAAAAAAGTGATCACTATATCTTTAAAACTACAGCTGATAGGGAAAAAACTAATGACATCCTCGTAATCAGGAGATACAAATACATAAGGCTCGGATATTTGTATTTAAACATCATGAAAAAACCTCTATTTTGTTGGGCAGTTTAATCATTGAAATTTAAACAAATTATGCAAAAATTAAGCGAAAATACTTAAAATAAGCAAATTATCAGGCATGTGAATAATTACTAAAGAACAAACAACAATGGCAAGACTGTTGTAAGTTCCATTTGGTAAAATTTATCTTCCATTACAAAAAAAAAAACTGAAATTTCCATGACCAAATGCAAGAACGTTGATGATGAAGTTGTGGCGGCCTTCGAAAACAGCGCATTGTTCCGTTCTGCTAGTGTTTATCAGAATATTTACAAATAATTTATAGGCAGATTTTGTAAAAAATTTCGTTTATAAACGTTTCAAATTTGTATGAAAATTAACGAAAATTCGTTTCAATAAATATTTTTTCCATACAAATTTCAAAACGAAAAAATCGTTTGAATTTACAAAATCTACCCTTTAGTGTTATTTATTTCTTAAAGATTATCACATGTTATTTGGCTTACAGAGCGATACGAGCTTTAGCCTAATCGCATAATAAATATAGAAACAAATAAAGTTCGAATAATCCCCCTTATTGCGAATAGTGTCGTCGACGTCACATCAAGACGACAGTAGAAATTGTAGTCTAGGTGCAAGGGAAGGGCTACCTATTAAACGCAGTAATTAAATTCAGTGTCAGGGGAAAGGCTCCCTAACATACAAAGTAATTATTAATTAAGCACTAAAAAGTATAGTTAAGTAGTTAACGCATATATTCACCCTTATTCCATTTGTCGACGTCGACGTCACTTTAACACAATACTAAAAAATTGGGGTTTGTATACCCGTTCTCGAAAACAACTAACTCCTGTTGGCGGGCTCATGCCATTTTCTAGAATTAAGGGAACGGAAATATATTGTCATTAGCACAAAATTATTCTCGAGAGGGAGTAAACAAGCCCCAATTTTTTGGTATTGTGTTAAAGTGACGTCGACGTCGACAAATGGAATAAGGGTAATTACTTTTGTTATTTTTAACTTTTTAGTGCATAAAAATGGTTTATTTTTTTTTAACTTAATTAACTTTTTAAAAATATTCCTTTGTTTAAAATCTGAATAAATTATGCTTTCATGGAATAACTAGTATAAACATAAATACACATATTTAATTTAAACAGATTTATTTAGCGAAGCATTTATAGTACATCAGAAATTATAACTTTTTTATATATAGAATTTTATTGATCATCTATTTTAAACGCACATATTCGCATAATCATTGATTTGCAAACCTGCTTCTAATGACAGCAATATAAATAAGTTGTTGACAATCAAAAAATTCATCATATGATTTGATCGAGTGCGTATTTAGTGCGTTTCCAACAACATTGAGATGAAAGAGTCATAAATTTTTTCCCCACTTGTGTTGTTATTGCATTCAGTCATTTAATGTGAAAAGAAAAGGTGGCAAAGATTTTTGTTGAATGTTTGTTTACAAGCATATTTATTCCATGTATAAATTTATGTACATACATATCAGAGAATAGCAATGAGTAGTGAAAAAGTGAGTATCTAGCGTTAATTTATGACTTATAATTTCTTGTACTTATGCGCACTCATACTCATTGCAATGTTGTCCATGATGAAAGTTTGAAGTGCGAATCAAACTACGTTGTTGATTTTGAGTCTCCTTAACTCAATGCCTATGGACGATGCAAAATAACTATGATTCACAATTCACGAAGTTCGCATACCAACATTAAAGTTCTCATTATGAGGTTAAGTGTTTCTCTGTTGCTTTTTTTATATTTTTTTCCCAGGAATTGAAAAACAAACCTATTTAATATTATTGTTTACTATTTGCAAACTGTTTAATGACTAAAACCTTAAATAAATATACATGCATGAGTTGAGTGAGTTGAATCAATGTGAGTATTATGAGGTTATGTGTTTCTCTGTTGCTTTATTTGCACGAATTGAAAAACAACCCTATTTACTACTATTGTATACGACTTGTAAACTGTTTATTGGCTAAACGTTTAAATAAACATACATGCATTAGTTGAGTAAGCTGAATCAATGTGAGTAGTATAAGTATTTTCCTGAAATTAGAAATCAAACTGAGGTGATTTATGAGTGTGAGTGTCGTATGACTATGATGTCAACGTCGCATTCATATTTATTTCAATCTATACTTATAAATCAATGTAATCAAGAGTATGCGTAAATCAGAGTAGTTGATGTCTACTCACTTATTTTTAAAATTTCATGAGTCAGTATGAATAGCGAACAAACGATTCATTGCCGATCACTGATACATATGTACGTACATATATATGCATGTAAGTTGTAAGCGACATATTTTCATTTAATTGAAATAATAATCTTTTAAATTATATTGCTCTTAAATGCAATTGAATGTCAAAATAAAATTAATTTTCACATATTCTGCTGTTGCATTTTAAATATGTATTTAAAATTTTTATGCACGAGTTGAAAAGTATTATTTAATATTAAATTATTTTAAATCATGTCAGACATAAATAAATTAAATTATTAAATTAAAATGTTGTATGTAGATATACCCTACATTTGTTATTTTCCAACATAGAAACTAAAAATATTTTTGAAGTGTCCAAGAAAATAATAATTTAAAGAAAAACTTCTTTCAGCGGTTGGCATTACTCCCTTAATAACTTTACTTATACTGGTAATTTATATTGGAAGTGAAGTTTTCAAAAGCAAGACAACTCCATATTAGCTGGTCTTAGCAGCCCAGGGGCTGGATTCCACCACAATGAATTCTGAAGTGTTCACCAATTTCAGTTTTCACAATTCAGCGCTTTTTTTCCACATAAGTGTTCAACATAACTGCGAAAATAATTCATTCTCACCGTTCTTTGCTCACAGGGATGAATTGAACGGTACGGTACCTCAAGGCTTTTAGGGTCGTTGATTACGAATATGATTGCAGTTTTAAAAAATTTAAAATGGCGAATCTAATATGGGGCACAATTTTTAAAAAATTTATCGATTTCGCTTAAAATTAAATTACACGGGAATCAGGTGTACCACCTACAGAAAATATGCTCTATTTATTGAAAGGGCCAAAGGGGGGGGGGGTGGACCAGCACTTGACTTTTTTACACTTATTAATAGTTGTGTTTTTAACTTATAATGAGAAGTCGTGGAACTGTTTTGAACTTTTTTTATAGCTCTAGCTAAAGTAAATTTTTCAATATATTTCAGTATACTATATATACTTAAAACATTTTTAGCTTTAATTGAACTGTAGTGACTTTTAGTCAGAAATAATTTCTTAATCAGGCTTAAGTTCAGTAATTTCAATTCTTATTGAATGAAATATTTTTTATTAATTAATGTGAGTTTCTAAAGAAGAGAAGAAAAATTAAACTAGACTTTATTAGCTGGGGGAAAAACCAATATTTTTCTATAATAATAATAATAATAATATTTCATTCAATAAGAATTGAAATTACCAGGGCAAGTTTTTGTGGCATATGCCATTTTTGTCATATTAGCCATTCCTTCAATGATTGACATAAAATGCCGTTATTAGTCGACTTTGCCATCAAATACCCTTTTTGAAAAGTAGAATAAATTTTTATATGTCAGAGTTTTTTGCCAGCCATTTTGAACCATCCCTCGTGCCACAAAAAACTTGCCTTGGAAATTACTGAACTTAAGCCTGATTAAGAAATTATTTCTACTATATCACTGTTAAGGTATATAGCCCAGATAATTGCCAAACGAATTTCCTATAGGGTAACACCAACTTTAAAGCAGAAACAAGCTGGATTCCAGCCCCATAAGTCCACCATTGACCACATAAACACTCTACGTGTCATTGTGGAGCAATCTGTAGAATGGCGCTCACCACTGTATCTATGCTTCACAGAGATGCGAGATGGCCTTTGACAAACTAAGTCTCGATGTGATTTGGAGTATGCTGGCATGCAGGAGGATCTCTCTCTCTCTCAAACTCAAACGCATCTTCTAGGAAAAAAACATGGAAAATTGTTGAGTCGATTGGTGACAGTTAAGATCGGTGTCAGAAAGGGCTGTGTGTGTATCATCACTTCTATTCAATATAGTTTGGAACACAATCCTTTGTAGAGCCCTTGATAATGGCAGGGGGATAACGTGGGGCTTGCAGGAGCGCCTAAACGATCTTGACTACGCAGACGATATTTGTCTTTTGGCGCACTGCTGCTCAAATATAGCGGAAAGCTTGAAGAGCAAGTGAAGCATTTGGCCACCTAAAATCCATATGGCAGTACCCATCTCTATCCTTGCACACGTAAATTGTTTTATTTAATGCGGATGGGAAATCAACCCTTTTGTGCGGTTGTGAAACTTGTAATGCTGTCACTCGGGACCTGCAAAAAATTCAAATATTCGTGAACCGCTGTCTTCGCAAGATCTTACGTGCAGTGTGACCAGATTTTAAAATAACATTAAGCTAAATCACGTTTGAAAAAAAGCTAAAATAAGCTAAAAAATTACATTTTAGGCTAGAAAATAAAGCTAAACTTTTTTCCACTTCTTTGATCACTTTTCAATAGTTTCTTATTGCTAAACTAACGTTAAATATTACACAAACAAATTTTTTTATTATATACATTGAATATTTGTTTAATGAAATTATTTATTAATTATTATATTTTAGATTTAATGAAGAACAAAACAAAAACTTTCCCAAAATAATCTTAAAAACTTTTCAAAAATGTAAAAACATTTATACTAAAATACGAAAGTTTTTTTAAGTGCATTAATGCTATTTAAGGTAAAGCATGGATCACACTATCGGCACAATGTACCGAGTTTCGTCAGATCATTGAAATAAAGTCATAAGTAAAGATTTTGCTCTAATTTATCGACTACTTGAAATACAAGGACATAATTGCGCCACACTGCATTGGTAATAAGCCCATATAGACTTATTTCAGAATTAATTGAGTAATAATGCCATTTTTGCTCATTACTTATGACTTTATTGAGGTGGCCCGACGAAAATCGGTACATAGTGTTATCCAGGCTTAAGGCTATTTCAAGTTTTTGTTTTAAGTTAATTGATGCCGCTGAATGAACGTTCAACTCAAGTCAAATAATTTTATACCCAAAAAACTCAAAAAGTGTTTTGACCACTAATATGAATTTAACTTTTTCCATTGTAATTCTAACCATTCTGCCATTATCTAACTTTTCAACTTTCCATTTCTGTCATAAAATTGTTGTACAATTTACATTTTGTATTTTTTGTAAACTATTTTACAATGTTAAAAGACTATAATTTTTATAAGGTGTTTATGTCTTTAATATATTTTTAGAGAACACGCAATTTAGACTAAAAAAAGGCTAAAAAAGCTAAATGAGTTTTTTAAAAAAGCTAAAAAGTAAGCTAAGAGCTAAATGAAAATTTTAAAGCTAAATCTGAAATAAATAAGCTAAATTTAGCTCAAAATAAGCTAATATGGTCACGCTGCTTACGTGTATTCCAGCCGAGAACTATATCGAATCAACATGAACAACCCAACAATCCCTCTCAATTGAGATAAAGAGATGGAAATGGCGCTAGATTGGCCACACCCTTAGAAGCCACACTAACGACATTACTAGAATTGCCGTAGATTGGAACCACCTTAAAGGGAATAGAAGAAGGGGACGTCCAGCTCAATCATGGAGAAGACAAATTGAAGCCGAATTAAACCGCGGTGGCAAACGTTGGGGAGAAGTGAAGGCGTGGTAGTCAAGAATTTTTCCATGGAAGGGTATAACACAGTTTACCATGGCAGGGTATAACACAAGCAGTCCGTATTGGTTACAATAATCAATCTACAATCGTGCCACATAATTGTTTTGTGTCTATAATTTTATATAACAAAACAAAAAAAAAAAAAACAAAAAGTGAGAACATGTGTTATTAACATATTTTCAATTGCATTACTAATCTGCCAGTGGATTTAGTCAGTCAATAATAATTTATGTCAAATTTAATTTCTATTGGAATTAACTGCAAATGATGTTAAGCAAATACTTAGCATAACAAAAACTATTCTATGCTTTTTATGATTAGGACAAGATAACTTTAAAGTACTTAGCATTAAAGTAATTACAACCTAGTTTACAACAAATTGCTATAATTAGTCATACGAGGGTTGGTAGGAGGCGTTTTAGAATATTTTATCAAAGAAACTTGTTATTCTATACATATGTAATCACATTTAGGATAAGTCAACATATTATTTTCTTAATTTTCAACAAACTACGAGGGAAGTTTAAGAATTCATGCAACTCTAAGACTGCCCTCGTAGAGGGCATATGCATTTGAGACAAAAGCATGCATTCACATCAACACTGCAACTGCCACAATTGCAGTCACACAACGTATCCGTATCCGTTTCAGTTTCAACGTCCGCACACCACTTCATTTAAATTCAAATTATCTTTTGGCTAATGAACCATTAAAAATCGTTTAAAAAAATAATAATAATAAATTAATTTTAAATCGAGCATACAACTGCTAGAGTTTTCAAGACATGTGTTGTCATTTTATATTATTTTTTTAAAAAATATTCCATAAAAAATTAGTCACTTTTTTAAATAATAAATATGCAGCAGGTATCAATATTAAAATTATAATATTAAAAAAATAATTTTTTTTTCTTCTCCATAAATCATATAATTATTTAGACTTTTAGATTTCTAGACTGAAAATCACAATGGGAGACCTTACTTGTTGTTTATAGTTGGCAGCAAGCTAACTAACAATCGGCCCTGTTCTGTAAGACCATCGATTTGAAATCGCACGATTTTAGAAAACTAACTCCGACAATAGAAATATTTTTTTTTTGATTTTTAAAAATTTTTTTTATTATGTACTATAAATTCCCAAATATCACATCTGAACGAAAATTATCGGCTATCATTTTAAAAACGTCTGCACAACCATTATTAATTTTTTGAAAAGGAGAAATTTACTCGGATTTGGTTTACAGAACAGGGCCAAATATGTTTTCTTGGCAAAAATTAGAACATTTGAAAAATTATTTTTAAAATTTTGAAATTTCGCTCATATGTAAATTTTATGTAAATAATATGCATGTACATACATACTTATATATTCATAAATAATATGCATACATATACATACACTGCAGTATTGATAAAAAATAATTTTGGTTTACAAAACAAATTTTGTATGGAAATTTATTTTTAAACCTTTTGTAAATTATTTTCTATGAATAAGGCCTGTAGTATGTTCTTTTTTTTTAAAGAGTATTAAACTTGGTGATTTGTTCCACTTTTGCAGCACTTCACCATTTGAGCAATGCATATATGACACAGTAGGAGATGTTGCACAGTGGGCTGGCTTCATAAATTTTTGTGCAAAAACTACAAGGAGTGGTGCTAGATCACTGAAAAATAGCACCCATTATTATATTAACTAAATAAAGAAAAAAAAAAAGAAGAGAAGTGCCTTAGGTCACCCGGTTATAGCTATGCTGCTTAGCTATATAAAACAAACTTAATGTGTTAAATAACAATGCAATAAAATTATATTATATGATGATGTCAAATACGCCGCAAATATTTCAAAACGTTTTTGTTTTTTTGTTTTTGTTTCACTCACCTCAAAGAACGAAAAAAAAATCAAAATCAAACAATTTGTTTCGCTTATTTTCGTACTCTGCTTTTAACTACAAGGAAATAAAAACCAAAAATGAATTTATAACTGTAATAGTGTCGCTTAATTTTGTTACCAAAATCGCGTCCTAGCTCCTGTAGCGCACCATAAATAGCATAGCTTTAAAAATGGAATTTAAGAAATATCGGTTACGCCCAAAGCCCACCTTCTTTTTATGGATACATCTGAAATGAATTTACTTTTATAGGCACATAGAGAAAGTGTATTGTGTTTTATAAAGTCTACTAGTGTCAGTTAGTGGTCCGGCCCGTTAGTTAGAACAGCGACGATATATCGAAAAATTATGAACAAGTTTTCCATTTTAATAAGTAAAATCACTAATATTGCAGTGAGATGAAACAAAGAATCATATATCGATGGCTTAATAGAAAAAAGGCATATCTCATTTTTTTCGAAATCGCGTTTTTAACGTTTTCTGGTAGTCAGCCTAGAATTAAGTTTTCCTCAAAAGAACTAACTACGTTACAGTTAAAAATAATAAATTTATGACCTTATTAATAAATTATTTTTCAATCAGTTTTTTTCCTTCTCTTATAATACACCGAAAATTCGAGTTAGACCATTTTTATATTAAGCCATCGATATACATATTTATAAGAACATTTTCGGCTCCATGAAGAATCACCCAAAAATAAAAATTAAAAATCGCCCAAAATATCAAAATCAAAAATAACCCAAAAAAAATATGAAAAATCGCCAAAATTTCAAAATGAAAAATACAAAAAAAAAAAAAAAAATAAATAGCGCCCAAAATTAAAATAAAAACAAAAAAAAAATTAAAAGCTACAATAATTTCATTTTATATTAAAAAAATATTGCCCAAAATTAAAAACACTCTAAAAGAAATTTTAAATTATATTTATTTCATTTTTATATTGAAGAAAAGAAAACTTACAGGAAAGCATAAATAAATACAATTCAGCTAGAAACGAATATACCGGCTTCAGCGGATACTAATCCTAATATAACATGAAAGCGCCCTCCTTCAGCGGTATTGTGTAGTAGAATCATCGGCGAAGTAAAATAACAAATAAAAAGGCTACAAAGCACTGCTTCAGAAAAATTTAATACGCCTCATTGACGCCAGAGGCACTGCAACTCTGCATTATTAAAAAAAATAAAACGTATAAAATAGCAGTGTTGTAAAAGAATCAAGCTTTCCTCTATCTCTTCAGTAGTAGTGGAATCCCACTCCTGCGTCAATTAAAATTTTGAAATTTTAAAATTTTAATTACCCAAATTTTAAAATTCTTGGAAATTTGTGAAATTTGATACCCTACGAGGGTGGGTCAATAAGTCCGTCCAACTTTTTGTTTACATTAGTAATTTTTTGCTTACATTAGGAATTTTTTGTTTACATTAGGAATTTTTTGTTTACATTAGGAGTTTTTTGTTTACATTAACTTTGTGGGAACGGGTGATTTTTTTTTTGGGGCTACATTAATTTTGTGAACGGGTGATTTTGTTTTTTGTGGGAATACGTTAAGTGGGTTCATAGGTTGGGGGTTTTTCTTTTTGTAATGTATGTATGTATATGCCGACGGGAAAATCATGAAAATGATTTTTCCTAGTACCAACGGGAAAATCATGAATATGATTTTTCCTAATACTAATGGGGGTGAAATAGTGAAAATTATTTTTTTCAAATGCCGACGGCAAAACATGAGTATTATTTTTTTCAAATGCCGACGGGAAAATGATTTTTCATAATTCTGACGGGAATTATTATTGCTAATGCTAATACAGGAGTTTAAGGCTGGCCGTGATTTTGGTGGGTGGGGCTGTTGTCGTAATATATAACCGTGGGAGTTTATGAATGTGTCTGTCTGTCTGTCTGTATGTCTGTCTGTCTGTCTGTTGTGCGAGGCTGTGATTGGCCGGGGGAGCGTGGTGTAGTTGAGGTAGATCGACTGCGTGTATGCAGGTGTTGCAAGTCTGTAGGAATTTAAGGCTTATAGTGATTTGGGGTAGGTGAGGGTGTGGTTGTACGAGTAACATGTATCCATGGGAATTTGTGGATGTGTCTGTCCGGAGGAATTTAATCGAGGCTGTTATTGGTAGGGGGTGTGGTGTAGTTGAGGTTGATCGACTGCGTGTATGTATGTCTATATGTTTGTAGGAGCTTAAGGCTGATCGTGATTTAAGAGAGGTGAGGATGGATGTTGTTGTAATATGTATACGTAGGAATCTGTATGTATGTATGTCTGTGAAAATTTAAGGCTGATCATGATTTAGGGTAGGTGAGGTTGGTATAGTAATATGTCTGTGTGTATGTACATATGTTTGTAGGAGTTTAATGCTATTAGTGATTTGAGGATAGGTGAGGGTGTTGTCGTACGAGTGATATGTATGCGTGGGAATCTGTATGCATGTTCGTAGGAGTTTAAGGCTGATCGTGATTTGTGTTGTTGTCAGTGTTGTTTGTAGGAATGACTGTGAGAATTTTTGTATGTATATCTGTAGGAATTTAAGGTTGGCTGTGTTTTGTGAGGGGTGGTGTGTTGTTGAAATAATTTGAATTTTTCTTAGATGAAATCTGATATATGTGTGTGCGCGTATAATTTTATGTACGTAGAAATAAATTGTATTCAATATCGAGATTTGGTTCTATAAAATATTTTCATATATCTGATACATATACATACACATAAGTATATTTTCATACTCAAGGTTGCTGGGTATTTTGTCATGCTTAAAATTGTCCAGCTTTAAAGTCTGCCTGCGAGAAATTTGTTTATATTACAGATTTTGTTTATTTAACTACGTCCGGCTTCTTTCGCTGAACTTCTTTTCATACGATCATGGGAATTTATAGTTTCACTGTCCATAATAAGGTCGTTTAGCTTGGGCATGTGCTCTGACTGAATGGTTTGCGTTGTTCATATATTTTTATGATGTAGATATGTAAGTGTGATTGTCAAGATCTAATAAATACTTGAGTATTGATAAGAAATTTGATATTATGTGTAAATACATATCTACAAATTGATTTTATGTATGTATGTACGTATGTACATACAAATAAGTGTTGGGCTCCGCGCTTGAATGTCATGTGCGGTCTTTTGTTGATGTTGTAAATATTCGCCGGGTCTTTTATGTATAGATGTCAAATATCTTCATAGTTTTTTTTTTTTTTTTTTTTTTTTTATTTGAAATTAAAAAACGTTGATTTAATTTTTATCTGTATTTACTTCAAAATTTGTGAGGATTTTCTGTTTTAAGTAAAACTGAGTTCCTTAAGATACTTTAGAATAATAGTAACTATAATAGAAATATTTCCTATATTTAATTTACATTTGATTAAAGTTGATGCAGCTTATCTTCATTCTTAGAAATATTTTGATATAAAATTTTTTCCAGCCGTAGGCTTTTTTCATCACCTTTTACATTTATTTTAGAACATCTTGCATTGCCTTTTATACATTTATAAACATTTTTAAATGAAACTGATCCAGCAGTCCAGCTTATGTAACGATAGTTTTTTGTTAGCCAGTTTGCTTCTTTTTTATTTTTTTTATTGATTATTGAGTTTTATAATGAAATTGTTATATTCATAATTGTTGAAAACAATTGCTACTTTTTTTGCGATGAAATCATTTGAATTACTTTTGAAACCTTGTACGTCTATGAAAATTATGTTATTTTCCATATTGCTTAATTTATAAGACTTTTAGAATTTGACCTTTGATAGGTATATATATTCTAGTATATAATCATGAATAATAATGCTGTAAGCTGATGTCTTTGCTTACTATTTCAAATTAAAATTTTATTCAATTAGCCCGATATTGAATAAAAGGAGCTTTTTTATCTTAAACTCTGGTACAGGTAGAAACGCATGAGATTCTTTCATATACTACCTTTGCTGGAATCTTAGATACATATAATAACTATATAGAATTGCATTACGTTTATTTTTAAATTTTATGTTAGGATTATCATCATATGGATATGAGACTGAACTTAAATGTACTTTTAAATTAGTTAATTCATAATGAATAATCTTATTTTCTTCTTGAATAGCGAACAACAGAAAACGAAGTCGTTTTCTTACAATTTAGGTCTAACCTCTCAACTGGTCCTCTAGTATACAATATGACTTTATATGTCAACATTTCTGTCTCCTCTTTGTCAGCGTTAGGGATAATTAAATTTTAAACTTTTTATTCTTCAAATTGTATTACTTCATACTGATAATATGTTTAAGTACATTAATAATGTACGAGTATATGTTTATTTTATGACGGGTCCCTATGGCTTTTATTTGATGTTCTAGATGAAGTGATTTTTTTTTCTAATTTTATTAAAGTTTAGCGTATTGCGTATATATTTCTAATATATTTAAGTGAGCTTTTTGTACCTGTCAGACAGAGTGTACGTATCAGTTGATCAGTCAGTCTCTCTTTTTATTTTATTAATTTTTTCTTCTAATGTGTCACTACTATTTTTTCAGATTTTACTACTTGAAATATAAAATATTTATATAATTTTAAAAGTATTAATATATACATACATATAGGTAAATATATGTATGTACGTAAAAATTAGTTCATATACAAAGAAATATATCTTTAATAATCAACTATTCTAGAAAATCGATCTAAAATAACACATTTACCTCCATCATCATTTCACCGTCAGTGTTTTCATAAAGTGTTAGAAACATTGGAATATCTATGTTTAGGAGAATTTTTACTTCAAGTGTTTCTATATAAGATTTGGTGTTTGACCCCTTGACGTTATTGTGATTAACGTAGGCTGCGTTGTATCGCATTCAGATGTAATAATTTCTCACTTAGAAAAGGTCCTCATTACCATCAATCATACCTGTATATAATACATTCATGAGTTGAGTTGATCTAGATACAATTGCTGTCTACAAATTAATGATTAGAAAAAAGCTTTCTCATCACATTCTAACAGGTTTAATATTTTGCTAGCATGCATGCTTTAGCATGCTTCTATCAATAGTGAGGCGAGAGTCCGACATTTAGTGGTGTTTCAATTAAAAATCTATACAATTAGAATTACGAATTCACTCTTTTGAATTTTTAACAAAGTAGATACATATGTATGTATGTATTTCATTTGCCACAAACTCTTAAAATTTCTGTACTTATAAAAGTATGATGTCAGGAATTTTTTTAAATCATACATGCTTCGGCATGCTTCCAATATTTTTCTCGGTAAATTTATTTCATACTCATACAGATACAGATATAAAGTAAGATCTGTTTACATTCCATTTTACAATTTATGCATGCTTCAGCATGATTCTAGTTGAAGTCTGTATTTATTTAGTAAGTTTGTTTGATACCCATTCATACACATGTACATTGTTAAAGATTGGATATCAAAATCCAATTTTCTTAGTTTATCTAGAAATGAACAAAGTGAATATCTTTTATAATAACCATATTCACACTTTAAAATTTTGTGTGCTAGAGCTTTCGAAATGGAAAATGTACACCTTTTACTACAAAAAGTGATAATATGATGTGTTGCTGAATATTTTGAACTCTTAAGTTTTCACAATATTTCATACAGACCATCAAGTTTAGAAAATTCTAGTATATTAAGCTATTTATCTTCCCTGAGACCTAAAATTCCTAATCAATCCTTCAAAAAACCAATACAAATTAGATTTATCTTTTTTAATTTTATTTATATTTTCATTGAATTTCAACATTTTGTACCTCTTCAAATTACTGTATACTGTATTTTGCACCTTTTTCTCATTCGTTGAGTTAACTTTAATCACAAATATTTTAATGATGTGGTGAACTTTTCTATTGTAGGCATTAAGTAAATCTTTGTGTATATCAATCCACTTATATAAACCATTATAGCTAAATTCTTAACACATAATTCCTTTTAATGATCTATTAATTTATTCTACTATTGATGCTTTCATATTATGAAATTTTTAATCCTCTGTTTATGCATGAATTTTGCAGTGTTTATTAAAAATTCTTTACCAACATCTATATATATGTATTTTTTTGTTTTGATACTCATATCATTTCAAAAATATTTTCCATTGCCTTGGTTTTTTTCGAGTGCAGCTTTTATTTTCAACGATACTCACAATATAAATTTTGAGAATGTGTCAGTTACAGTCAGCAAAAAATCAATAATTTCTATTTTCTCTAGAATAGCTACCCAGTTCACCTAAATCAGCTCCATAAAAGATCATCTATTCCATTCAATACATCACTACAATACACAAACAATTTTATAAATTTATTATGGATTACGTTTACTAAATTTCTTTTTAAGGACATTGAGTTGTTTTACAGTTTTTTGGCGAGTGTTGTGATCTACTTGATACATTTTCAGCTTTTTATACTAAAATGAAGTTAATTTTCCAATCTATAAATTTTATCGCTCAGCTGTTCAATTTGTTTGTCAAAAGATGATTTAATTTTTAGAATGTCTTTTTCAATTTTATACCTATCTTCTATCGTTAATTTTATTTCACACTCCACTCCATTAATTTGCATTTGAATATATCCTTGAATTATATTAATGCCTTAAGCTTTATTATTAATTCATCCTTTAGTTTCTAGGTTTGAGTTTCCAGAAACAATTTACTGATAACATTATTCTCCGTCAGTGAATGATGATGATTCTCTATGTATGCATTGGTAGAAATTATATATTTTATTTAGTTTTCAAAATCAAACTTGTCATAGTATTTTCACGTTTTATCAATCACTAAGGAAAATAAACCCACTTTTAAATTCCATATTTGACCATCAACTTGTATTTTATCTTTATTCAGTTTTAGATTTCTATCACCAAATTTCCATTCATTATTGAAATCTTTAGGTGAGTCATAGTTTCTATCTAATTCATTTCTTCCTTCCAAGACTAATAAGTCAATATAAGTATCTTCGGTGTTGGAAAGCTGTGGGTAAAAATCATCTTCTTCATCATCATAATCATTCACAGTATTAACATCATTAAATAAGATGGTATTATCAAATATTGTTCCTTTTGAAAGTTTCTTTAACTTCTTTCTATCTTGACTGATGGTTTCTGAGGCTTTAATACTTATACTATTTTCAGATTCTATATTGTTTTTACTTTGTTCTTTCTTGTGTATTCTTTCAATATTTTTAGAACTATTCATGAATTCTTTGAGAGGTTCTGTTTTAGGATCAAATATACATATCTCTTAGTTGTTCACGTGTATCTATTTCACCAGTTTTTATACTACGAAGCTTTTTCTTCAAGACGCTTCTTATCAACACCAACTGTTTAAAATTTTCTCATACATGTTTAATAATAGCAAATAAGAGGTATCAGCTATTAGAACAGGTACCACTTATTAGATCAGCTATCAGCTATCAGATCAGCTTATCAGGAGCTGGTCTGGTTTTCAGATCAGCTTATCAGGAGCTGGTCTGGTTTTCAGATCAGCTTATCAGGACCTGGTCTGGTTTTCAGATCAGCTTATCAGGACCTGATCTGGTTTTCAGATCAGCTTATCAGGACCTGATCTGGTTTTCAGATCAGCTTATCAGGACCTGATCTGGTTTTCAGATCAGCTTATCAGGAGCTGGTCTGGTTTTACGATCAGCTTATCAGGAGCTGGTCTAGTTTTCAGATCAGGTTATCAGGTATCAAATCAGATTATCTGTTTCAGATTGGGTTATCAGTTTACAAGTAGCTGAACACTTATAACATCTAGATGAATGAAGTTTAAGGTCAGATAAAATGTGAAAAACTATACTGTTATGTAGTCAAATTATTTTCTAAGACGATCGTCACTTAATTCAGTATCTTTGCTTATAATCAAAATTCCATATTTTTAATTCCAACACGATTTATATTTTTCTCATATTACTTAAACATTCTAACTACATTATGATTATTTCCTATCAAATATTTGGTGATTCTAGTATAAGTTTGACATAAGTAGAATGCATCAACATTCTTATCTTGCCCCATACAAAAATATGCTTCTCACACACAACATGGTTAAATATCGTATTGGTATTACTTCTAGCTTTCTTAAAAGAAATAACAGATTCATTATCTGTAAATGTGTAATACTCATGTCTTTCATTAATGAAATTAATTTCTACAGGTATTTATATTTAGGTTGTTAGAGAGATTTTGAGTATAAATATGAAGATGTTTTCAAGTTTTACTCCATCAAAACTTTCTAGCCAGTCAATCATAACATTATTATTTTTTTTATTTATTTTTTATCTATTTTTTATTTATTTTTTATTTATTTTTTATTTATTTTTTATTTATTTTTTTTTTTCGCAATTTGACAGACCAACTATTCTTGCATGAATAGAAATTGATAGAAGGGAACTATGATTTATTTTTGAGCTAACGTTTGATGACTCATCAAAATTTCATACCAAGGTATTTTTATGTTGTTTTGACTATGAGTATGGGTCAATATTTATGAAATCCCTTTCCTAAATATTGGTGCATGCACATAGTCAAAACAAAGTATGCTTTAAGTGTTTAAAACCAGTATTACCATAAAAATGGTGGTTTTAAACTCTTAAAATATACTTTGTTTTACTAACATCATTTTGTAACTAAATGCATTTCATAAATATTGAAGCATACTCATACTCAAAATATCCTTTGTTTTGAGTATGAGTATGGCTCATTATCTCTTATTATAGAAAAAATAGTATGATTATATGATATCAGGAATTATGTTTTCTGTTATCATATGACCATACTATTTTTTCTATAGTAATATATAATATTTATAAAATGCATTTAGTTACAAAATGAGGTTAGTAAAACAACATAAATATACCTTGGTATGAAATTTTGATGATTCATCAATTTTTCGTACCATCCTATTTTTAGGTTGTTTTGACTATGAGTATGTACCAATACTTATGAAATGTATTTCATAAATATTATATCTTATTATAAAAAAATAAAATAATGTAGCTATACGATATCGGAAAATATTTTCTGATATCATACGGCTATATTATTTTATTTTTCCTATAATAAGAGATAATGGTTCCTACTCATACTCAAAACAAAGTATATTTTAAGAGTTTAAAACCAGTATTGTTACATACAAAATACTGATTTTAAACTGTTAAAATATACTTTGTTTTACTAACCACATTTTTTGTAACTAAATGCATTTCATAAATATTGCCGAATACTCATACTCAAAACTAATGATATTTTTATGATGTTTTGATTGTGAGTATGGAGCATTATCTGTTATTATAAAAAATAAAATAATGCAGCTACACGATTTTAGAAAATATTTTCTGAAATCGAATAGCTGTATTATTTTATTTTTTTATAATAAGAGATAATATTTATAAAATGTATTTAGTTACACAAAAGCGGTTAGTAAAACAACCTAAATATAGGATGGTACGAAATTTCGATGAGTCATCAAACGTTAGCTCAAAAATAAATCATAGTTCCCTTCTATCAATTTCTATTCATGCAAGAATAGTTGGTCTGTCAAATTGCGAAAAAAAAATAAATAAAAAATAAATAAAAACTAAATAAAAAATAAATAAAAAATAGATAAAAAATAAATAAAATAAATAATAATGTTATGATTGACTGGCTAGAAAGTTTTGATGGAGTAAAACTTGAAAACATCTTCATATTTATACTCAAAATCTCTCTAACAACCTAAATATAAATACCTGTAGAAATTAATTTCATTAATGAAAGACATGAGTATTACACATTTACAGATAATGAATCTGTTATTTCTTTTAAGAAAGCTAGAAGTAATACCAATACGATATTTAACCATGTTGTGTGTGAGAAGCATATTTTTGTATGGGGCAAGATAAGAATGTTGATGCATTCTACTTATGTCAAACTTATACTAGAATCACCAAATATTTGATAGGAAATAATCATAATGTAGTTAGAATGTTTAAGTAATATGAGAAAAATATAAATCGTGTTGGAATTAAAAATATGGAATTTTGATTATAAGCAAAGATACTGAATTAAGTGACGATCGTCTTAGAAAATAATTTGACTACATAACAGTATAGTTTTTCACATTTTATCTGACCTTAAACTTCATTCATCTAGATGTTATAAGTGTTCAGCTACTTGTAAACTGATAACCCAATCTGAAACAGATAATCTGATTTGATACCTGATAACCTGATCTGAAAACTAGACCAGCTCCTGATAAGCTGATCGTAAAACCAGACCAGCTCCTGATAAGCTGATCTGAAAACCAGATCAGGTCCTGATAAGCTGATCTGAAAACCAGATCAGGTCCTGATAAGCTGATCTGAAAACCAGATCAGGTCCTGATAAGCTGATCTGAAAACCAGACCAGGTCCTGATAAGCTGATCTGAAAACCAGACCAGCTCCTGATAAGCTGATCTGAAAACCAGACCAGCTCCTGATAAGCTGATCTGATAGCTGATAGCTGATCTAATAAGTGGTACCTGTTCTAATAGCTGATACCTCTTATTTGCTATTATTAAACATGTATGAGAAAATTTTAAACAGTTGGTGTTGATAAGAAGCGTCTTGAAGAAAAAGCTTCGTAGTATAAAAACTGGTGAAATAGATACACGTGAACAACTAAGAGATATGTATATTTGATCCTAAAACAGAACCTCTCAAAGAATTCATGAATAGTTCTAAAAATATTGAAAGAATACACAAGAAAGAACAAAGTAAAAACAATATAGAATCTGAAAATAGTATAAGTATTAAAGCCTCAGAAACCATCAGTCAAGATAGAAAGAAGTTAAAGAAACTTTCAAAAGGAACAATATTTGATAATACCATCTTATTTAATGATGTTAATACTGTGAATGATTATGATGATGAAGAAGATGATTTTTACCCACAGCTTTCCAACACCGAAGATACTTATATTGACTTATTAGTCTTGGAAGGAAGAAATGAATTAGATAGAAACTATGACTCACCTAAAGATTTCAATAATGAATGGAAATTTGGTGATAGAAATCTAAAACTGAATAAAGATAAAATACAAGTTGATGGTCAAATATGGAATTTAAAAGTGGGTTTATTTTCCTTAGTGATTGATAAAACGTGAAAATACTATGACAAGTTTGATTTTGAAAACTAAATAAAATATATAATTTCTACCAATGCATACATAGAGAATCATCATCATTCACTGACGGAGAATAATGTTATCAGTAAATTGTTTCTGGAAACTCAAACCTAGAAACTAAAGGATGAATTAATAATAAAGCTTAAGGCATTAATATAATTCAAGGATATATTCAAATGCAAATTAATGGAGTGGAGTGTGAAATAAAATTAACGATAGAAGATAGGTATAAAATTGAAAAAGACATTCTAAAAATTAAATCATCTTTTGACAAACAAATTGAACAGCTGAGCGATAAAATTTATAGATTGGAAAATTAACTTCATTTTAGTATAAAAAGCTGAAAATGTATCAAGTAGATCACAACACTCGCCAAAAAACTGTAAAACAACTCAATGTCCTTAAAAAGAAATTTAGTAAACGTAATCCATAATAAATTTATAAAATTGTTTGTGTATTGTAGTGATGTATTGAATGGAATAGATGATCTTTTATGGAGCTGATTTAGGTGAACTGGGTAGCTATTCTAGAGAAAATAGAAATTATTGATTTTTTGCTGACTGTAACTGACACATTCTCAAAATTTATATTGTGAGTATCGTTGAAAATAAAAGCTGCACTCGAAAAAAACCAAGGCAATGGAAAATATTTTTGAAATGATATGAGTATCAAAACAAAAAAATACATATATATAGATGTTGGTAAAGAATTTTTAATAAACACTGCAAAATTCATGCATAAACAGAGGATTAAAAATTTCATAATATGAAAGCATCAATAGTAGAATAAATTAATAGATCATTAAAAGGAATTATGTGTTAAGAATTTAGCTATAATGGTTTATATAAGTGGATTGATATACACAAAGATTTACTTAATGCCTACAATAGAAAAGTTCACCACATCATTAAAATATTTGTGATTAAAGTTAACTCAACGAATGAGAAAAAGGTGCAAAATACAGTATACAGTAATTTGAAGAGGTACAAAATGTTGAAATTCAATGAAAATATAAATAAAATTAAAAAAGATAAATCTAATTTGTATTGGTTTTTTGAAGGATTGATTAGGAATTTTAGGTCTCAGGGAAGATAAATAGCTTAATATACTAGAATTTTCTAAACTTGATGGTCTGTATGAAATATTGTGAAAACTTAAGAGTTCAAAATATTCAGCAACACATCATATTATCACTTTTTGTAGTAAAAGGTGTACATTTTCCATTTCGAAAGCTCTAGCACACAAAATTTTAAAGTGTGAATATGGTTATTATAAAAGATATTCACTTTGTTCATTTCTAGATAAACTAAGAAAATTGGATTTTGATATCCAATCTTTAACAATGTACATGTGTATGAATGGGTATCAAACAAACTTACTAAATAAATACAGACTTCAACTAGAATCATGCTGAAGCATGCATAAATTGTAAAATGGAATGTAAACAGATCTTACTTTATATCTGTATCTGTATGAGTATGAAATAAATTTACCGAGAAAAATATTGGAAGCATGCCGAAGCATGTATGATTTAAAAAAATTCCTGACATCATACTTTTATAAGTACAGAAATTTTAAGAGTTTGTGGCAAATGAAATACATACATACATATGTATCTACTTTGTTAAAAATTCAAAAGAGTGAATTCGTAATTCTAATTGTATAGATTTTTAATTGAAACACCACTAAATGTCGGACTCTCGCCTCACTATTGATAGAAGCATGCTAAAGCATGCATGCTAGCAAAATATTAAACCTGTTAGAATGTGATGAGAAAGCTTTTTTCTAATCATTAATTTGTAGACAGCAATTGTATCTAGATCAACTCAACTCATGAATGTATTATATACAGGTATGATTGATGGTAATGAGGACCTTTTCTAAGTGAGAAATTATTACATCTGAATGCGATACAACGCAGCCTACGTTAATCACAATAACGTCAAGGGGTCAAACACCAAATCTTATATAGAAACACTTGAAGTAAAAATTCTCCTAAACATAGATATTCCAATGTTTCTAACACTTTATGAAAACACTGACGCTGAAATGATGATGGAGGTAAATGTGTTATTTTAGATCGATTTTCTAGAATAGTTGATTATTAAAGATATATTTCTTTGTATATGAACTAATTTTTACGTACATACATATATTTACCTATATGTATGTATATATTAATACTTTTAAAATTATATAAATATTTTATATTTCAAGTAGTAAAATCTGAAAAAATAGTAGTGACACATTAGAAGAAAAAATTAATAAAATAAAAAGAGAGACTGACTGATCAACTGATACGTACACTCTGTCTGACAGGTACAAAAAGCTCACTTAAATATATTAGAAATATATACGCAATACGCTAAACTTTAATAAAATTAGAAAAAAAAATCACTTCATCTAGAACATCAAATAAAAGCCATAGGGACCCGTCATAAAATAAACATATACTCGTACATTATTAATGTACTTAAACATATTATCAGTATGAAGTAATACAATTTGAAGAATAAAAAGTTTAAAATTTAATTATCCCTAACGCTGACAAAGAGGAGACAGAAATGTTGACATATAAAGTCATATTGTATACTAGAGGACCAGTTGAGAGGTTAGACCTAAATTGTAAGAAAACGACTTCGTTTTCTGTTGTTCGCTATTCAAGAAGAAAATAAGATTATTCATTATGAATTAACTAATTTAAAAGTACATTTAAGTTCAGTCTCATATCCATATGATGATAATCCTAACATAAAATTTAAAAATAAACGTAATGCAATTCTATATAGTTATTATATGTATCTAAGATTCCAGCAAAGGTAGTATATGAAAGAATCTCATGCGTTTCTACCTGTACCAGAGTTTAAGATAAAAAAGCTCCTTTTATTCAATATCGGGCTAATTGAATAAAATTTTAATTTGAAATAGTAAGCAAAGACATCAGCTTACAGCATTATTATTCATGATTATATACTAGAATATATATACCTATCAAAGGTCAAATTCTAAAAGTCTTATAAATTAAGCAATATGGAAAATAACATAATTTTCATAGACGTACAAGGTTTCAAAAGTAATTCAAATGATTTCATCGCAAAAAAAGTAGCAATTGTTTTCAACAATTATGAATATAACAATTTCATTATAAAACTCAATAATCAATAAAAAAAATAAAAAAAGAAGCAAACTGGCTAACAAAAAACTATCGTTACATAAGCTGGACTGCTGGATCAGTTTCATTTAAAAATGTTTATAAATGTATAAAAGGCAATGCAAGATGTTCTAAAATAAATGTAAAAGGTGATGAAAAAAGCCTACGGCTGGAAAAAATTTTATATCAAAATATTTCTAAGAATGAAGATAAGCTGCATCAACTTTAATCAAATGTAAATTAAATATAGGAAATATTTCTATTATAGTTACTATTATTCTAAAGTATCTTAAGGAACTCAGTTTTACTTAAAACAGAAAATCCTCACAAATTTTGAAGTAAATACAGATAAAAATTAAATCAACGTTTTTTAATTTCAAATAAAAAAAAAAAAAAAAAAAAAAAACTATGAAGATATTTGACATCTATACATAAAAGACCCGGCGAATATTTACAACATCAACAAAAGACCGCACATGACATTCAAGCGCGGAGCCCAACACTTATTTGTATGTACATACGTACATACATACATAAAATCAATTTGTAGATATGTATTTACACATAATATCAAATTTCTTATCAATACTCAAGTATTTATTAGATCTTGACAATCACACTTACATATCTACATCATAAAAATATATGAACAACGCAAACCATTCAGTCAGAGCACATGCCCAAGCTAAACGACCTTATTATGGACAGTGAAACTATAAATTCCCATGATCGTATGAAAAGAAGTTCAGCGAAAGAAGCCGGACGTAGTTAAATAAACAAAATCTGTAATATAAACAAATTTCTCGCAGGCAGACTTTAAAGCTGGACAATTTTAAGCATGACAAAATACCCAGCAACCTTGAGTATGAAAATATACTTATGTGTATGTATATGTATCAGATATATGAAAATATTTTATAGAACCAAATCTCGATATTGAATACAATTTATTTCTACGTACATAAAATTATACGCGCACACACATATATCAGATTTCATCTAAGAAAAATTCAAATTATTTCAACAACACACCACCCCTCACAAAACACAGCCAACCTTAAATTCCTACAGATATACATACAAAAATTCTCACAGTCATTCCTACAAACAACACTGACAACAACACAAATCACGATCAGCCTTAAACTCCTACGAACATGCATACAGATTCCCACGCATACATATCACTCGTACGACAACACCCTCACCTATCCTCAAATCACTAATAGCATTAAACTCCTACAAACATATGTACATACACACAGACATATTACTATACCAACCTCACCTACCCTAAATCATGATCAGCCTTAAATTTTCACAGACATACATACATACAGATTCCTACGTATACATATTACAACAACATCCATCCTCACCTCTCTTAAATCACGATCAGCCTTAAGCTCCTACAAACATATAGACATACATACACGCAGTCGATCAACCTCAACTACACCACACCCCCTACCAATAACAGCCTCGATTAAATTCCTCCGGACAGACACATCCACAAATTCCCATGGATACATGTTACTCGTACAACCACACCCTCACCTACCCCAAATCACTATAAGCCTTAAATTCCTACAGACTTGCAACACCTGCATACACGCAGTCGATCTACCTCAACTACACCACGCTCCCCCGGCCAATCACAGCCTCGCACAACAGACAGACAGACAGACATACAGACAGACAGACAGACACATTCATAAACTCCCACGGTTATATATTACGACAACAGCCCCACCCACCAAAATCACGGCCAGCCTTAAACTCCTGTATTAGCATTAGCAATAATAATTCCCGTCAGAATTATGAAAAATCATTTTCCCGTCGGCATTTGAAAAAAATAATACTCATGTTTTGCCGTCGGCATTTGAAAAAAATAATTTTCACTATTTCACCCCCATTAGTATTAGGAAAAATCATATTCATGATTTTCCCGTTGGTACTAGGAAAAATCATTTTCATGATTTTCCCGTCGGCATATACATACATACATTACAAAAAGAAAAACCCCCAACCTATGAACCCACTTAACGTATTCCCACAAAAAACAAAATCACCCGTTCACAAAATTAATGTAGCCCCAAAAAAAAAATCACCCGTTCCCACAAAGTTAATGTAAACAAAAAACTCCTAATGTAAACAAAAAATTCCTAATGTAAACAAAAAATTCCTAATGTAAGCAAAAAATTACTAATGTAAACAAAAAGTTGGACGGACTTATTGACCCACCCTCGTAGGGTATCAAATTTCACAAATTTCCAAGAATTTTAAAATTTGGGTAATTAAAATTTTAAAATTTCAAAATTTTAATTGACGCAGGAGTGGGATTCCACTACTACTCTCTTCCTTCACCACCTGCCTACTCTATCACTATCCCTTTCCTAAAAAAGGTAACACCTACTAATAGTTGTAGGCATTCATTGCCTGAGTGTTACACTTCTCTTTATAAAAAAAAATAATAATAATAATGCTTATTTCGTGTAGCCTGCCTTCGGCCGGGTGGAATGATTTTAAACTCTATGTTATGCCAAATCTCCGCTTCGCTTACAAGAGTTTTCTAAACCGCTTTTACTGCTATAGAAGCCAAATAATAGGGGAGATGGTGGAACTCATTGCAGAAACTTTTAATTATTTTCTTACATATAAAGATATTTTAAATTCTATATTCGATTTTGATGATCGCCAGAATTTTTGGCTGTATATTTCCCTTTAAATTTTTAAATTTTAAAAAAATTTTGTCGATTTTTCATATGAAAAATAACTTGAAATTTTTATGAAAAAATTTTTGGGCGATTTTTCATTTTTATTTTTGGGCGATATTACATGAGAACATTTTTCATAGAAAAAATCTACCGAAATTTCAAAATGAAAAATCACAAAAAAAAAGTTAAAATTTGCCCAAAAATTTTTATGGCATTTTGGGCGTTTTTTCATGGAAGCATCACAAAAAAAATTGAATTTGGGCGATTTCACGTAAACATTTTTCATACAAAAAATCGCTCTAAATTTCAAAATAAAAAATCACCCAAAAAAAATTAAAATTTGCCCAAAATTTTTCATGGAATTTTGGGATATTTTTAATTTTATTTTTGGGCGATTTTTCATGAAAACATTTTTCGTACAAAAAATCGCCCAAAATGAAATATCTACAAAAAAGTAAAAATTGCTCAAAAATTTTTATGGATTTTTGGGCGATTTTTCATTTTTATTTTTGGGCGATTTTTCAGGGAAACATTTTTCATGTGAACAATCCCAAAAAAATTAAAAATTGGAATTTTGGGCGATTTTCTATTTTTGCGCGATTTATTTTAATGGAAAGAAGCGCCCAAAATTTCAAAATGAAAAATCACCAAAAAAAAAATTAAAAATTGCTCAAAACTTTTTATGGAATTTTTGGGCGATTGCTTATTTTTATTTTTGGGCGATATTTCATGGGAACATTTTTTATATAAAAAATTTTAGGCGATTTTTTATTTTTGGGCGATTTTTCATGGGAATATTTTTCATACAAAAAAGCGCCCAAAATTTCAAAATGGAAAATTACCCAAAAAAAAATTAAAAGTTGCTTAAACATTTTTATGGAATTTTGGTCGATTTGTTGTTTTTGCGCAATTTTTCTCATGAAAACATTTTTCATAAAAAAATTTTGGGCGAATTTTTATTTTTGGGCGATTATTAATGGAAAATATTTCTCATACAAAAAAAAAGCGACCAAATTTCGAAATGAAAAATCACCCAAAAAATTTAAAATTGCAGAAAAATTTTTATAGAATTTTTGGCGATTTTTCATGGCAAGATTTTTCATACAAAAAATCGCCCAAAATTTCAAAATGAAAATTTTTCATTGATCAAAAATTGTCAGCAATTTTTCGTTTTCAATAATATTCCCAATGGGTTTTTTTTCCTATGAAATCTTTTTAACAACACTTCGGCGAAAGTTATTTATTTAACTTTTTTCAAGCGAAAATTTATTTTTAAGTAATTTTATTCGATCTGGGCATAATGCGAGACGTTGTGAAATAACATAATAATAATAATAATAATAAACAAATAATAACAACAAAATAAATAAGTAATTAAGAAAAAAACTCAAGCCTGATGTAATTATTTCTCATGAACTAAAATATACTAACTATTGTAAAAAAAAAAAACACAACAAGCCTGGTCTAGTAAATAGTTGTTACAAATAATTTTTGGCAGGGAAAATGTCGAATCAAAACTCTGTTCAGAAATAACACTTGTTGACGCACTAACGTCATTACACACTAAAATCTAAATCAGTATTAAAACCGCTTTTGAAAACAAAAACGGATGGACTGAAAGCTGAAAATAATCCTATCTTATGATTCATTTCGCACAAAAAGTTCCCCATTTTAGCAAGTGCGACTTGTTGTTGTTGGTGGCGCGCGTGTGTGTGTGTGTGTGTGTGTGTTTGTGTGGATAAAATAAAAATTAAAAACCAAACGATTGGAAATTAAAAAGTTTTATTTTAATATAAAAAATTTCATGCAAAAGACGAGCGCGCAAATAGAAATGAACAGACGGAAAGTAAGACGGTCTGAAAAAATCTCAGAACACCTGTTAACAAAAGATTGCTTTAACACTCACACTGTAGACAATTCCACTAAACGTTTATATCTATAACAGCAACAGCAACAGCAACAACAACAACAACAACAACAACAACAACAACAACTGCAACTAATCTACCCAATACTGACTGATACTTAAGGTTTCGTAATGATTTTTTTTTTGTTTTCATTTGAATTTATCAATAATTGGCAGTGCAAAAACCACAACAGCAACAACAAGAATCACACTAATAAATTCAATGGTAACACCGACACAGTCATAAGCTAAATACATATTAATAATAACAACAACAACAACAACAACAACAACAACAACAACAACAACAACAACAACAACAACAACAACAACAAGAGCAATAGCAACACCAACTCCAGCAAACAACAACTTGTTGTTATAATGTGAAAGGGAGATTCCGTGATTAGCACGAGTTCACAGAATTCAATTGTTTTACTTGTTCGTTCGTATGTTTGCTTATTTGTCTGTGAATTTTGCAGAAACGTTAAGAATTAAAGCCACTTTAAGTGATTTATGTACATAAATGACGTTATTTTCCACCAAAGATAATAAGGTGACTAAAAATTTACTCACTTTTGCGCGAACAATCATGCAAACGAAGTGAGATTTTTGTGGTCCTGAAATTTTCATGCTCCTCAAAGGTAAAATTCGTATCGCGAAGTTCACATGAATTTTTCCTTCCACTATCAGTGGCTAGTGAATGAAAATAAATTCACTTAAGCATAGCTAACCTGATGTGGACATTTTTTAAAAATCTTTTTGTTTTGGCGTTTTTTATGTTTTAGTGATTTTTTCGTTTTGCCATTTTTTTGGGTTTTTGGCGATTTTTTAGTTTTCGAGATTTATTATTTGTTTTGGTGCTTTTTTGTTTTGGTTTGGGTTATTGGCGATTTTGTCTATTTGTTTCTTATGTCTTAGCGATTTTTTTCGGTTCCTGTAGATTTATTTAGTTTTTGGCGATTTTTTTTACCTCTGGTGATATTTTTGCATTTAAGCGATTTTTTTATATTTTTAGTGATATAAAGGGTGTTTTTTTTTTAGAAAGTCACAACTTTGAGTTGGCATCACTGCTTTATTTGAGCAGCCATTTAACACCTGATAGTTGCTTTTTGTGTAGTTTGCTTTGAAATTTCATTATGAATCCACTTCCACCAGAGCAATGCGTATAAATTGTTGAAATTTTTAATCAAAATAATTGTTCTATTCGTGCACTTTTTCCATTTTCCCATGAAGCCCATTTCCGGTTGAATGGGTACGTAAATAAGCAGAATTGTCACATTTGGAGTGAGGAGAATCCACCAGCTTTTGTCGAAACACCCTTACATCCACAGAAAATTACTGTTTGGTAAGCTTTATGGGCTGGCGGACTCATTGGCCCATATGATGGTCAGAATGTTACTAACAATGGGTGAACGGTATAGGTACATGATGCGCAATTTTTGCGTTCTCAATTAATCACTAAAGCATTAATCTAGCTGATATGTTGTTTCAACAGGATTTACTCAAAGCAACTTTTGATAAAAAAAAAATAGTTTTACGTAATGGCCCAATTAATTGGCCACCAAGATCGTCTGATTTAATCCCATTGAAGTATTTTCTTTGGGATTATGTTAAGTCTCTTGTCTACGTCGATAAACCACAAACAATTGAACACCTGGAAATCAACACTCGAAGAGTTATCAGCGAAATACGGCCGCAAATGAAGTGAAAAGTTGTTGAAAATTGTTGTTCCAGATTGCGCCTTCTACGCAACAGCCGTGGCTGCCACATGGGAGAAATCATATTTAAACATTAATTTCATAAAACTTTTTTTGCAATACAGCCCGTTTCACTGGTACTAAAAATATATTTCCTTGTTTTGTTATGATTTAAACTTGTGTCACTCTATAATATACACCCTTTATTTTGTTTAAGTAATTTTAACATTTTGGCAATTTTTCGTTTCGGCACTTTTAATTAATTAAATTAAAATAATCATAATTAATTTAATTTGGAATTTTTTAGTTTTAGCGTTTTTGACAATTTCAAGAGTTTATCAATTTTTTTTGTATTGACGTTTTTTTTTTGTTTTTTTACAATTCATATTTTTTTTTTGTCCCTGTCGTTTTTTTGGGGTTTGGTGATTTTTTAATTTTTTGGGGAACGTTTTAATTTTAGTGTTTATTTTTTGTCCTTTAAACTATTTCATTTAAGCGATTTCTTTTATTTTTGGCGATTTTCGTGTCGGCATTCTTTTAATTTTGGAATTTTTAAGTTTTAGCGTTTTTGAAAATTTCAAGAGTTTATCGATATTCTTATTGACACTTTTTGAGTTTTTGCGTTTTTTTCGTTGTGAAGTTTTTTTTTCGTTTTGGCGGTTTTTTTTACAATTCATATTTTCGTTAGCAATTTGTTAGTTAGTTTTGGTCCCTTTTTTCGTATTGGCGTTTTTTCGGGGTTTTGCAATTTTTTTGTTTTTTGGCGACTTTTTTACTTTTGGTATTTTTCTTTTGCATTTAAGAGATTTATTCTATTTTTGTGATATTTTTCATTTAAGCGCTTTTTTCATTTTGGCGATTTTTCGTTTCGGCATTTTTTTAATTTTGGGATTTTTTAGTTTTAGCGTTTTTGAAAATTTATAGAGTTTGGCTCTTACGGTTTCCAAGACAGAGCAAGTTGTCAAAATTACTACACATTAACCCTTTAATTTTGATTTTTTTTTAATTTCAGTGTTAATTGGTGTAGTCTGTATAAAAATGCACTAACATTGAAAAATTCCAGTGTCTATTCGAGCCTTATTTTCGATTTTATCGTAAGCGATATGTTATCGAAAATATACTTTTTTTATTGAAATTAAAATTTTATTGGCCTACCCATAGTTATGATATATCTAAATGCCAAAATTGTTGATAACTTTTAAGATACGGGCTGTAAGATTTTATCGTAAGCGGCAATTTACGTACAAAAATATATTTGAATATTAAATAGATACAGTAAAGTGCGACTTGGACTCACGCACGAAGGGTTCCGTACGTTGGGCTTTGAGAATTTTTTTTCAATATGGCGTTTTTTTGCGTTTTTGACGTTTTTTTCAGCTGAAATATTTTTTTTTGTTTTTTTCGCGTTTGTTTCTTTTTGGCGATTTTTTTAAGTTTTTGGCGTTTTTTTATTTTGGCCATTTTTTTAATTTTAGCGATTTTTTTTTAATTTTTGGCGATTTTTTTTTCGGTTTGGCGATTTTATAATTTTGGAATTTTTTAGTTTTACCGTTTTTGAAAATTTCAAGAGTTTAGCTCTTACGGTTTCCAAGATACGGCAAGTTGTCAAAATTGCATTAACTGATGGAACAGCCTTTAGTTTAAATTTTTAGAAATTTTAGTGTTAATTGTTGTAGTCTGTATAAAAATACACTAACCTTACAAATTTCAAATGCATATACATACATACAATTGTATGCATATTACATGGGATTTTAAAATTTTTCGTTGCTCGTTTTGGAAAACCCTTTAATTTTTAACTCTCATGTATTTGTTGTTGTAGCCGGCCAAAGGCCTACACACTCTGTCCAAATTTTAGGTCTGTAGCTCTGACGGTTCTCGAGAAAATAGCATGTGACGGACAAACGGACAGCGTAGCGTGTACTGAACCTTAAAAAAATCTTCTCCTGAAAAAATTAATTTTTGTCTCTTACGATCAAATTGAAATTAAGGCTCGAAATGTGTGTGTATTACATTAGGATTTCAAAATTTTTCGTTGCTCGCTTTAGGGCACCCTTTAATTTTTTACTATTATATATTTGTTGTTGTAGCGTTTAAGGTTTTACATATATGTATATACTAGGGATGGGCAAAAAATATCGATATATCGAAATATCGATATTTGAGAAAATAAATATCGATATATATCGCCGATATTTCAAAAACCTATATATCGATACATCGATTCTTATTTACGAGTATCGGGTTTCGATACTTTTAAAAGCTATAGGCGTTTTTTAACTGCGACCCAACTAAGGCAGGTGACTTTTTGGATTGTGTGGGTATAAGCCTAAAGGCAGAATTTGTTTTTACTTTCCGTTCTGTTACGAATCAGCTGACTCTTTTTGGTTTATAAAAATCATATACATATAAGCCATTAGTTTTTCTCTCCTTAATTCTGTTATGTTGCGTACACATTCCTCGATGCATGTCGTTATTCACTTTATGAATGCGATGGTAGAACTATAGCTAAAACTTTACAACAATTACGCCCGGGAACTGATATTGTATTATTTTTTTGACATGTGTTTATAAACGTTAAAAACCGAAAAGTTGTTCCCACTTTCCCAGGAAATGAAAAAGTCCGGGAAAAGAAAAACTCTAATAACAATGGACGATGCAAAACTCATCACTTTAGTGGAAAACTGTGACCATTCTGGTCCGAAACAACTGATTATTTATTACAGAAAAAGTAACTATTGAAATTTAGAAACAGAACGGCACAGCACAGAGCAGCAACAGAAAGTAAAGACTAATGAAGTCTTAAGGAGCTACAGTAGGTTACGTATTACTTAACATAAATAGTTCTTTTGTATTTTCTTAAAGTAAGTAATTGTGCATTCGAAATTAATGCAAAAAAATATCGATATATCGAAATATCGATGTTTTCAAAAAATATATATCGATACTGTTCAAAAACATCGATACGATATATATCGATACATTTTCTTCATTTGCCCATCCCTAGTATATACTGTAAAAACTTCAGGGCCGTACATCTTAAAGTTCTTGAGGAAACAGGCTGTGACAGACAGACGGACAGACGGATATCGTATCGAAAGCAATAGGTTTCCCTTTCACCTTTGTTGTACGGAACCCTAATTATTCCTGTTTGCAATATCCCTTTTAGAGGCATCTAACTATCTGTCCCTCCCAAAATGGTGCAAAAACATTATCTTAACCCCATCATATGTGGTGTGTGGTGTGCGAGCGTGAGTGTGTGTGTGTGTATTTGTGTCACGTTTAACAGTTCTTGCCGTCATTCATATGAAACTTGAACTTGATTGTTTAATTGAATTGAGGAGGATGGAGATTTTCTGTTTTTATTTATTTTGTTACGTGTTGTTGGTGTTTATTCACTTTTTTCTTTCTTGCCGATGAGCGTTGGTAAATCCCACAAAAAAATTATGAGCAAAATTCATAATTTCAACAAACAGACAGACAGACAGACAAACTAACAAACGAACGAATCTGAAGGCATGCGCTCTGCAGCAGCAAAATCTCTTACGCACGATGCTTGGTGGTTCCCTCCCGAGATAAAAATTTCTATTTACATATACACATGTAAACAGAATGATAAACAAGATGTGTTCACATGTGTGTGTGTGTTTGTGTGTGTGTGTGTTTGTGTGTGTGTGTGTGCGTGACGTAGGAATAAAGTGAATAATAAAACAAAACAAAACTCTCACGTTATCGGCGAAAAAAAAACATCAAAGATGCTTTTCAGCAAGCGTTTGTGAATAAACGTAACCAAAGTATTGAAACCAAAACCTGTTAACAACAGAGCTGTATGTTTGTATGTTTGTATGTATGTATGTATGTAAGTGTGAATGTATGTATGTGCTTAAGTGTTTGGCTTAACACTGTTTGGCTAAAATGTACGGTGATTTTTATTTTCATTAACATGAACTTAAGCGTGAGTGAGTGTGTGTGTGTTTGTGTATGAGTTTTCATGCGGCTGTTACTCACACATTTTAGCAGCTAAATAATAACACAAATTGAACTCTCTGTTAACACAAAATGTTCGGCTTAAAGGTTCGTCTCGGCTTTTTTGTTGTTGTTGTTGTATTTGTTGTTCCAACTGCTGTTAACTGAAAACAGAAAACTGAACCTTCTGTAGAGTGGTCGAGGGTATAAAAGCGTTGGGAGCTTGGACATCGAGCATGCATTGATTCGCTATCATTCGCTCTAATAACTTGCTTCTTTGGTTGAAAGAAAACGTTTAATTTGAAAACATTTTTTTTTCAAAAAAAAGTTGTAGCCGATTGTTGTAATTCTTAGCTTAATAATTGCTCTGGATATTTAACGAATTTCAAAATAATTAAAAACAAAAGGATACCAAAACGCGTATTTAACTTAATTAAACTCGCAAACAAAAGTAAAGCGGTATTCAAATATTAAACAACGAGTGCAAATATCCAAGAAAGTTATATGAAAATTGTAAAATTGTGTTTTTTTTGCTAAATAAAAAACAAAAATTTTCAAACTCATCACTGAAAAGCTAAACTAGACTTCAGTCACGGCTCAGAATATTTGGAGATATTTTGACAAATAGAAGCAGGTCCTGGAACAACAAATAAGCAGTGGAAATACCAAGTGTTCAACAAGTTTTCGAAGGCTTATTAATCTAATAAAATAATAAACCAACAAAAAGTATTAAGTGTTCGTTGCCGCACTAAATACATTTTTGAGAAAATCTTAAATAATTCTTTAAATATATTAAAACTACTAAACTAATAAACAAAATGATGGCTGTAGCTGCTGCTCAAAAGAATCGCGAAATGTTTGCCATTAAAAAATCATACAGTATTGAGGTGAGTGTTGAGAAAATCTTAAAAACTATAACGAGTGTCCTTTGAGAAGAATTCTTTTTGCTATTTCAAAATTTTCATACAAAAAAAATTATTCAAAAATCTTTAATTGACTTAAAAGAAAAACCGAAAACCATACATATTGAAATTAAAAAAAGAATTATGATTTGAAAGTAATATTTGAAAATTGTATTCAAATGAAAAGAAAATCATTTAATTGACAACCCGAGGAAATAGTTTTATTCCAACGTATTCAAAATTAATTTTAAAAAATATATTTTAAAAAATTTTAAATTTCGATCTTTAACATTTCTAATTACTTACATATTTCAAGTTAGTTTCAGTTTTTAATAACGTTCGACAATAAAATTCAAAAATTTTAATTTTTTTTATATTTTTAATCATATATTTTTAATTTGTTTATAGATACATAACGAATGGAATATTTTTTATATCTTTAGTAAATTATTTTGATATCTTATTTAAAAATAATTTATAAAATCCAAAAAAAAAAGAGAAATTCTTAAAATAACCAAACATTTCTAAATTTCCAAAGAAGATATTTCCCACTAACTTGAAACAATTTTAAAAATGGCCACTTGCTGAATTATTAAGACTTCATACTCAAATTCAAAAATTTAATTTTTCCTCAAATTAGCGAAAACTGTTCAACTTAACCTCAATTTAAAAGTTTTATAGAAAACAGCTTTCAATGAATGTAAACAACAAACATTTAGTATTTATCAATAGAATTAAACTCAAAATTACATTTTTCCGGTTAGCAACAATTAACTTTTCCTTAAATAAAAAAAATTAACCCAACCTCAAAATTTATATTTTCAAATTAGCTCAGTTTTCAATAGATTTCAATTTTAAAAGGCAAAGTAAAACTAGTTTAATAGCCAAATAACAGTATTAAAACTCTTAAGCCAATTTTTCTCATAACAAAAAAGTTTTTCAACCTAACCTCAACATTTAAATTTTGAAATAACGCTGCCTTTTTAATATATGTTCATAAAACCAGCTTTCAGAAGCAGCATTTTTTATTTAGGCTTATTTTTCCCATTTTGCTCAACTCAAATTTAATATATGTATTTCTTAAAATTTAAAAATTTTTCAACCTAACTTAAAAATTTAAATTTGCAAATAAACGCGCTTTGTTCCTACTTGTGCATAAAACAAGCTTTTAGGCAGAAAATTATATAGAGACAAGGTTTTCGACTTTATATGTCGTATAGTTCTCAAAATTTCAAAAATAATCAACCTAACCTAAAAATTTTAATTTGTAAATAAAGCCGCTTTGTTAATATATTTTTATAAATAAAACTTTTCTAAGCATAACTATTTGTATAAAAACGAGTTTTCCGATCTTAAATGTTACGTATTTCCCAAAATTTAGAATATTTTCAACCTAACCTAAAATTTTTTATTTGCGAATAACGCCGCTTTGTTACTATATGTTTATAAAAAAAGCTTTTAAAAGCAGAATTTTTTATACAGACAATAGTTTCTCGGCCTTAAATGTTGCATATTTCTCAAAATTTAAAAAATTTTCAACCTAACCTAAAAATTTAAATTTTTTAAATAACACCGCTTTGTTGCTACATATTCATAAAAGAGGCTTTTAGAAGCAGAAGTTTTTATATCAGCTCGAATTTTTTGAACCTTGATGCTAGATTTTTCACATTAGTACATACATATATAAAATTTTTTCAACGTAACCTAAAAATTGAAATTTTTAAATAATGCTAATTTTCTAATAGATAAAGGTAAAAAAAAAAGCTATTAAAAATTTATTATTATTTAGATATCTAACGTTTTGAACTTAAGAAAACTATTTTTCTCAAAATAAAGAAATTTTCAACATAAATAACCTCAAAATTTTGATATTTTATTATTTTAATTAAATGAAAAAAAAAAAAAATTTTAAAAGACAACAAACATTTTTAAATTATTTTAATGAGACTTTGGACACTAAATTATTTTAGGTAAAATATTAGGGGCATTCAAACGGTAGTGACAAAGGTCAAATTGTCATAATGTTTTAAATTATTTAGTTATATTTATTTTTGTTTTTGTTTGAAAGCAAAAACAAATATATTAAAATAATTTAAAATAATAGGCCATTTACATTGCCTCGAAATCTGGTACTTACAAGATTTCAAGCTAAGCCCAGCTGCTTTTTACTAGATTTTTCATACAAAACAAAATCTAATTTGTCAGTAGATTTGTAGGAAATCTACTCAAAATCTAATATTTTTATTTTATTTTTACTACCCTGTGCAATATATTTATATAAAAGGTGATTGAATTAGCTACGGTCTGCTTAAAAAGGTATGTGAATTGGCTACATGGTAGGTATTTGGTTGTAGTCTTGGAAAATTTTCAGTTAATGTGATTTGTTTTGAATAAAAAAGATCTTGATAAATTTAAAAAAACTTGGTGTAAACGGTATAGATTTTCATAAAGATTTTAATTAAAATCTGCTAAATTTTGTGCAGGTGTAAAAATTTTTTTCTTCTTTTTTTTTGGGTTACAACCTTGTTTAAGTAAAGGAGCGATATGTATTTATATTAAGGTCAACTTAAAATTTGATTGAAAATCAATTAATACAGTTTCTTATATCATTTTTAAACTAAAAGTAACTTAAGAATTTTAAGTGAAAGTGAAAATTAAAAAAAAAAATTTGCCCTCAAAAAAAAAATATTATTATTTAATAAATATACCTGCTTTCGTCAGCCAAAACTTTAAACTTGACAGGCAATACCAGATTCTTCAAAATAATTTAACCTAAAAACGCATGTCAACATAATTTATTATTTACTTGCATTAATTGGAAACTTCAAACAATGTTTAAACCTTAAACCCCAATTCATTGTTTATGTTAATTTTCAATATTTTTTTTTTGCTATCCATTGACCACAAGCCACATGTCACCACACTTTTATTATTATTAATTTAAAATAGCTTAAAAGTGTTAATAAAGCTGTAAACATAAATTACAAAAAAAAAAATAAAAAATTAACGCTAAACAGATAGAAGTAGTCAAACAAAAGTTACAAATAAATAATAATAAAACAAAAAATTTGAATGTATTAAGGAAACAAACAAATTTAAAATTTAAAAATAATAAGAAAAAAAAAACGTCAAAATTTGCACGTACGCCACACTCTTAAGGGCTTTTCTTTTACTCCACATTGCATTTGTGTCAGAGAGTTTGCAGCCGTGTATGTGTGTGTGTGTGTGTGTGAGTGTTGAAGCTTAAGCCGGCCTCATTAACAAGTTAACAAGTTAATAATACACGCTTATGTGAACCTTATGAATTTCCATAAACTTGTTTCATTGTTTTTTGTTTGTTTTTTAAATCTTCTTCAGCATTCATTGATGAAACACAACATGATCATCATGACTGCTTGTTTTCTTCCATCACTTTCGATTTCAGTTTAAAAGAAATTAAATGCAATGAAATGGTTTTGTAATGTTGGCTTTTGTTTTTTTTTTGTATTTATTTATTTATTTAAAAGCTAAAATTTGTTTTTTTTTTGTTTTATCAATATAAACAAAAATATCTGTATTTAGCTCAAAACAAAATAAATTATTATGTCATTGAATAAATAACAAGAGAGTGAGAGCAAGAGTGAGGGAGAGAGAGAGAAAATACAGCAGCCGATATGTTAGCAAAAAAGATTACAAATCAACAGCATTTAATTAACAAAAGCATTTCGTGGGAAAAATCAGATCTATGGGGCCAAATTTTTGATAGTTCCCTGTTATTAAGAAAATTACACATTTCGCTATACATACATACATTATAAAATTAGCAAATTCTTCATACATACACAATCTCTTTTAAAAATTCAGCGTAATTTGTAAGTTAAATTATTAAATAAAAAAAAATTCAAACACAACTCTAAAAAAAATTATTTATTTTAAATAGAAATAGATGGGACATATAAAAAATAGCGTATTGATATTTCTTATATATTCTTAATGTTTCCTGCTTTTTTTATGGCAACGGGCGAGAAATTCTAACTAACCTCATTAAATAAAATTTCAACCTAACCTCAAGAGTTATATATTTTAAATAAAAAAAGAAGATAGGTGTCTTATGACACCCAGTTATAGCTATGCTGCTTAGAGCTGTATAAAACCAACTTAATGTGCTACATAACAATGCAATAAAATTATATTATATGATGATGTGTTTGCATTTATTTGCCATTATTTTCTGTTCTAGCGGCCTACGATTAAATTAATGTATTCTTTGTGACCGGCGGCGGCTATTAGCTGGCTTACAGCTGTGTTCCCTAGTTTGTGCTCAAGTGCAAAAACAATACAAAATCAAACTGAGCAATGCTTCTCATTGTTTTCATTTCACTCACTTCAAAGAAGGAAACAAAACAAAATCCAACAAATTTGTTTCGTTTATTTTCGTGCTCTGGTTTTAAGTACAAATAAATCAAAACAAAAATAAATTTATAACTGTAATAGTGTCGATTATTTTTGTTACGAAAATGTCGTTCTAGCTCCTGTGTCGTGACATAAATAGCATAGCTATAAAAATGTTTGGGTTTTTTAAAAAATTTTATATTCTTAGTTTTTGTGTATTTTGAGCACATAACTATATAATTTTTGAATAAATAACCCTGCAAGAGAAATAATTTTATTGAAGTCAATATATACAATTAGTTTTTTTCAATCTAACCTCAAAAGTTATGTATTTTAAATAAAGGCATTTCTTCTTCTGGCAAAAAATTTTTTTTGTATTTTTAACATACATACATACAATATTTGAATAAATTAGCCTTTTATTTGAGAAAGATAAAAATAATTTAGCGTTTTTTTGCTTAATTAAGTAAAATTTCAACCTAACCTCCAAAATTATATATTTTAAATAAAGCCATTGGGCGCTCTCGAAAATTGGGTATTCTTAATTTTTGTGTATTTTGAACAATTTCTTTCCAAACCATAATTATTTTTATAAAAAAAACTTAAAAATTCTACCTAACCTCACAAAAAAAACTTAAGAAAAAATTTAATATATTTGCACAAAACTCAGAAATTATTTTATATGAATTATTGGAAACATAAGGAAGTTAAATGGAAAAATATGACATATAATACATTTAAAAAAAAAATTCCAACTAACCTCAAAAAAAAAAATAAGAAAAAGATTAATATACATATTTAAAAAGCAAAAATCATTTTCGAAAAATTCACTATTTATTTTAATTAATTTTATGAAAGGTATTAAATCCGATATAATAATAATAATGATAATATTTTTCTTTATCTAAAAAATATTCAATCTAACCTCAAAACAAAAATTCACAAACAATAAAAACCTTTCTGAATTTTTTCAATTTGGCAAAAATAATTTTAATTATGTATTTTTAATAATAATATTTTAAATAAAATTAAATTCACATTTATTTTATTTCGAAAATTTCATTTAAAGTTTTGAAAAAAATCACTCTGATTTTGATTAAATTAAATGAATTAAATTAAAATTATACATTTTTCTAAGTTTTCTTATGTTTTATTTTTCTGTAACATGTTGAAAATATATTGTCATATTTAACATTCATCAAAGGAATACATACTTGTTTTGCTACTCTCACAAATTTTTATTACAACTTCCTTTTATTAATTTATGTATATTTTTCATTATTTTCATTACAGAATGGTTATCCATCTCGTCGTCGCTCTTTGGTGGACGATGCCCGTTTTGAAACTTTAGTTGTCAAACAAACTAAACAAATTGTCTTGGAAGAAGCTCGCAATAAGGCGAATGGTAAGTTTATTATTTTCCATAAGCTTAAAAGAAATTTCGTATGGTCCTACGAACCCCATGTTCATAAGATATTCTGTAATTAAAATTTCAGTATTTTATAATAAAAAACAAAACATTTTGTTTAAAAAAGCAAAATTTTTATGGTCCTACTACCCAAACAAATTCTTTATGGTCCTGCGAACCCAAACTTATATTTGACATGTTCATAAGATATTACTTATCAAAATTGCGGTCTTTTGCAAGAAAAAAAAATAAATTTTGTTTAAAAAAAGGGTAATTTAGCAAAAATTTTATGGTCCTACGAACCTAATTTTTTTTTTACTATATTCATAAGATACTACTTAATAAAACTCCAATCTTTGATATGAAAAGAGAGCCATTTTGTTTAAAAACAGAGTAATTTTCAACAAAAATTTTATGGTCCTGCGAACTTAAGCACATTTTCTAAATTTTGAGAAGCTAATACTTATTCAAATTCCAGCCTTTGATAAAAAAAACCTTTTGTTACAACTAATTAAGCAAAAATGTTTATGGTCCTGCGAACCTAAGCAAATTTTGTAAATTTTCACAAGATATTACCAATTTAAATTCCATCCTTTGGTAAAGAAAACACATTTTGTTTTAACTAAATTAGCTACAATTTTATGGTCCTACGAGTCCAAGCATATTTTCTAAATTTTTCGAAAAATATGATTTATTTTATTTCCAATTTTTGATAAAAAAGACATTTATAGTTTATTAAACAAAAATTTTTTTGGTCCTGCGAATGAAGCATATTTTCTAAATTGTAAGATGCTTAAATTTCTCGCTTTGATAAAAAGAGATATTTTGTTATAAATAATTAAGCAAAATTTTTATGGTCCTGCGGACCCAAGCATATTTCCCAAATTTTCATAAGATATTACTTATTCAAAGTCATCCCAACTCAACAAGCAAAAGATAAATTTTGTTATAAATAATTAAGCAAAAATTTTAAGGTCCTGCGAACCCAAGCATATTTTCTAAATCTTCAAATTTCATCCCTTGACAAGAAGAAAATATATTTTGATCTAAAAAAAGTAGTAGTAAGCAAAACCTTTATGGTCCTGCGAACTTTTAATATAAATCAGGGAGTTACGAACCTAAACTATCATATGTTTTAAATTGGAGTTGTAAATATTTATACATTGAATTACAGTTATGGTCCTACGAGGCTTAAGTATCAATTGTTTGGGAAAGCAGCTTTTAATATTTCCAAGTTTATAATGCTTACATACATATGTCAAGTATAGGAAATACAATACATATTTTATATATTCTGGTCCCATACTTGTATTTGATTTTAAATGGATCTTTCATACTTCCCTGTGCCACAATTTAAATTTTGTTTTATCTCATTTTGTTTGAATATTTCTTCATAGCTCTATTTGCAATAATTTTGATGCATAAAAAAGTAAATGCAAGCATAATTTTTATGGTCCTGCAAACATTTGGTAGCATTTATGGTCCTACGAGCCTAAGATATCATTCGTTTTAAGTTGGAGTTTTAAGTATTTGCATGTATGGTAATGATAGGAAACACAATATTTAAGATTTTGTGATGAGATATTTGATTTAAAATAGATGTTTGTTTCATAGTGCCCTCGATTTACAATTTTAATTTTGTTTAATTATTTCCTTTTAGTTTTTTTTTTGTATTATTTCTTTGTTTTTTCTTTTCTTATGTTATTTATTTTTAATTTTTATATTATTTATTTATTATTTTTTAAAGATGGCACCTTGGAGGAAGCCATTTTGCATGCCAAAGGTGAACATATACCAAATCAGGAACAAATCGAATTGCAAGATGAACAACAAATAGAAAATCTGGATGTCGATGATATACAACAGCCCGTTTTTAATGAAGGTACAGAGAGAGGTGTGCTTTTCTTTAAATTTTTATTTATTTTTTTTTAATTTGCATTTTATATTTATTTTTTATGTTTTATTTAATTCAAATTGTGTTGGCCAATCCTTGTCTCCTGCAGTCGATATTCAAGATGAGTTACCAGCTGAATCTGAACAAACTCAGGAAAATGATTCGCAAGAATCAGCAGATATAAATAATACAGAGGGTAAGCTTGCAAGGGCGTTTAATGAAAACAACAAAAAAAAAAGGATAAAATCAAAAAGCCATTTACTTTTAACTACACACACATGTATATAATCCCACACACAATAAAATTTAAAAACCTTTTTGCACTCTCGCAAAACGATAAAAAAAAATTCAAGGAACCTTTTAAAATCAACAACAAAAAAAGCAAAATCATCTCTTACAATAAATATGATTTCTACAAATCTTCTTAACATTTAACATTTCACTTGATTCAGTTCTTTTGTGACAGTTTATATATTATTCACTTCATTACTGAATTCTTATGCTTAAATACACCCACAACAGCAGCAGCTCAAATGGTAAATTGTACATTTCCGTTTCCCTTTAATGTGTTCGGCATTTGTGTACAAAGTGTGTGTGTGTGAGAGTACGGGTGTATGTGTTAAACTTACAGCTAAAGTATTAAGTGTGTGTCTTTATGTGTTGGTGTGGCAACGGTTAAAATCTCTAGTACGAGAGCAGCTTATGTTGATGATGATGTATGAGTGTTGTTGAAACCATAAGTCTATAAAAATCTTATTTTATTACAATATAATACATTTATATAACTTTTTCTTTTTGTATTCATTGTAAACTCACTCCTCTTTTCTTATTGTAATAATTGCCCCAGCAGCTTATTTATGCTTATGTTTCTAAAGCAAAGACGACACATTAGAAAAATTATATTCACTTAACTTTCTAATGTTTTTTTTTTTTGTAAAAATTCCACCTCTTCAAATAAAGTCATGGTTCATATAATACCGTCGTACGTTTGTGCTCACACTTAAGTAAAAGCAATAATCATATTTCTCCTACATACATACGTCATGTAAGGACACGCGTATTATTATATTTTAAACGTGCTAAGCATTATTATTAAATAAATTTCCTTTTTCAATTGTATAAAAAAAAAAACGTTTTTAATCCTTTTTCTCTTTTTGCTTATTGCTATTCTTGCAGATGCCGGTTTAACTGAAGATGAAATTGTCTTGGCCAATGCCGTGTCAGAGAATGCTGAAGCCGAAGCTGTTGTGCAAAACGCCGCCTTGGTAGTACGTCTCAAGGAGGGCATTTCCTCTTTGGGTCGCATTTTAAAGGCCATTGAAAATTATCACGGCACCGTACAGCATGTGGAATCACGCCAGTCACGCTCTGACGGTGTTGATCATGATGTCTTAATCAAATTGATTATGACACGCGGTAATTTATTGCAATTGATACGTTCGTTGCGCCAATCCGGCTCTTTCAGTAGCATTAATTTGTTGGCTGAGAACAATATTAGCGTTAAGGCTCCCTGGTTCCCCAAGCACGCTTCCGAATTGGATAGCTGCAATCATTTGATGACCAAATATGAACCTGATTTGGATATGAGTCATCCTGGCTTTGCTGATAAAGTCTATAGACAGCGTCGCAAGGAAATCGCCGAAATCGCCTTCGGCTACAAATATGGCGATCCAATTCCCTACATCAACTACACCGATGTTGAAAATAAGACCTGGCGCTCGGTCTTCCGCACCGTTAAGGAGTTGACACCCAAGCATGCTTGCGCCGAATATCGTGCCGCTTTCAAAAAATTGGAAGATGAAAAGATTTTCGTCGAAGAGCATTTGCCACAATTGCAAGAAATGTCCGACTTCTTGCGCAAAAATACCGGCTTCTCTTTGAGACCTGCTGCCGGTTTGTTGACAGCTCGCGATTTCTTGGCCTCATTGGCCTTCCGTATCTTCCAAAGTACTCAGTATGTGCGCCACGTCAACTCACCCTACCACACACCCGAACCGTAAGTATTATTTGTACTTATTTTCATATTCTTGAAAAATTTTTAGAGTAAATATTTAAACTCAAATTTTTTATATTTCATTAAAAACTTTAATTTTTAAAATTATAAGGGAAAAGTTTTAAAATTCAAGGTTTTAAAAAAATTCAAATAACCTCAAATTTAAAAATTCAAAGTTAAAAAAAAAGTTCAACTTAACCTCAAATTTTAAAATGTTTAAAAGCAAAATTTTAAGCTCAAAATTTTTTTTATGTTTAGGGCCATTTTTACAACCTTCCGTTAGTTAAAGGTAAATCCTAAATAACCTCAAGTTCTAAAATTTTCAAAACACAAAATTTTAAGCTTTTTAAGCTTTTAAATATCTAAAAAAAAACTTTTTTTATTGAATTAATTAAATTTAAACTTTTGCGTGAAATTTTTTAAAATTCAAAGTTTCAAGTTGTTGAAACAAAAAAGAAAATTCAACATAGCCTAAAACAGCGCAAATTTTTAAGCTGTTAAAGCTTTAACAAAATTTTTTTCTTTAATAAATTCAAATTGAAGAAGAAAAAAAATCAGCACAAGCTCAAATTTAAAAAATTTTAAATTTCAAAAGTAAAAGCTTTTAAAGCTTTTAAGCCTCTTACTACTTAATGTGGCATATAATATTGAAATAGATTTTGCAAAGAACCCTTTTTAGTGAAAAAAAATCAACAAACCTCAAATTTTAAAAACTCAAAATTTCAAGTTGTTAAAGCTTTTAGCATCTTAATGCTTAAGGTGGCATATAAAATTGACACAGATTTTGTAAAGAAAAACTTTTATAAAAAAATCAACATAACCTAAAATTTTAGAATTTTGAAAGCAAAAATCGAAATGCCTAACGTGGCATATCATCATCAAACATATTTTATATAGAAAAGCTTTTAGTAAAAAAATCAGCATAACCCCAAATTTTGAAACTTTAATCGCCTGTCCCACGATGTCACCAGAAATCGTTCGATCGAATACTTATATTGAAAACAACAACAAATTTTCTAATGTTATTGTTGTTTGCAATACAAGTTGTAGATCGAACGATTGCTGGTGACATCGTGGGACAGGCCTCGAAAAACCCAAATTTTTAAGCATCTAAATGCTTAGAAGGATTTAGAAGGATGTTTAGTAATAAACAAATCTACATAACCTTAATAATAAAAATTTTTAGAACTCATATTTTAAGTTGTCAAAGCTCTTAAGCATTTAAATATTCAATGTAGCATACAGTTACAGATTTTTGTCAAAAAAATTTAATTTTATTTATGCAATTTCAAATAATTGAACCTAAAATATGACAGATTTTTAATCAAAGAAATCAAACTAAATCAGATATTTTTACTGACAACTTTCTTTAAAAAACTAAAAAATTTTTAAAGCTTTATTTTTCAACATACATACGAAGCAAAAATTTAGTAAACTTTCAGTAATTGTTGTAAAACTGGATTTCTGCTATATTAAGACCCTGCTCTGTAAGATCACGAAAAATTCAACATAACCTTAAAATTAGAAAATCATATTTCACCATAACCTCAAACGCACACAAAAAAAAAATCAATTTAAATTAAAGTTTGCAGGCCTTTGATAATAGAAACTGATTAAAATTCTTGCTAGAATTTTTTGTTTTATTGAACATTTTAATTAATTAAAATAAATATTAAACAAACTTTTATATTGAAATATTAAAAAATAAAATGTTCAACTCTGTTCCATTTGCAATAAAGTGTGCCTCTAATTTAAGCCGTATAATGCAAAGTTAAACTAAACTAATTAGTTACAAATAAATTCAAAGGAAGCAAAAAGTTTACTGGAACTGAGAATTCGAATATATTCTTCCATTTGCCAACAAAAGTTTAAAGGAAACTTCTTTGACACACGCCTTGATGTGCTCTAACAGCGGAAAAGCAGCGGAAACCTTCTTTGTGTTTCTATTGTCTTAAGCTTAAATATAATTTCCTCTATTTTTGTGACATTGGCCCAAATCAAAGTTTCATTTGAAACCCATTCGCCTCACCAACACTAGCAACCAACCACCAGTCAAGTTAGTCAGTCAGTCAGCCAACCATTTTTCCTTGCAAAATCATTTTAATTTTCCCCCTCAAAAAGAACAAAAGGGAAACCTCATAATTGGCCTTTAAGCAGCAGAGTGATGAAATAGCACAACTTTAAACTGTATGTACTACGCATTCGATAGAAAAATATACATACATACACACATATTTCTAAGTGTGTGTGTGTGTGTGTGCTCGTGTGCCAGAGTTGTAATACATACTTGTGTTAGAAAAGCAACAAGTCCGTTTTTATGACTGACGATGGCACTTGACAACTCCATTAGCAAGTAATTGAGTTATTTAATGCCAGTGTAGCTTTTGTACCAGAACTTTTGTTGGAGGCAGGCAGCAGCAATAGAATAAAAGCTTTAACACTTTGAACACTTAATTTTATTATCGTTTCTTTTTTTTATTATTATTATATATTAAAATGATTTTCTTTTCTTTTTTCATTTTCATTTTAGTGATACCATTCATGAATTGTTGGGTCATATGCCATTGTTGGCTGATCCCAGTTTTGCTCAATTCTCTCAGGAAATTGGTTTAGCTTCATTGGGTGCTTCGGATGAAGAGATTGAAAAATTATCTACCGTAAGTATTTATAATTTATTTATGTATGCTTATACATAATTATATATTTTGTTATGAAAGACTGACAAGATGAATGTTTAAGCCAACTAAAACCATTTGATTTAATTTCAAGCCGTAGGAAGTTTGTCATTTTAAAGAAATTGTATAAAATATTAAGGCTTGCAGAAAGTTTTCTATACAATTAAGCAAAAAGTTCAACATAACCTCAAAAATAAATTTTTTTTTTTTGATTCAAGGATTTTGAAGCAACTCAAAGCATATATGCTTATATTAAAAGTTTTGCACTTTTTTTCATAAAGTTTTTGAATGAATTACGCAAAAAGTTCAACATAACCTCAAGATTTATTTTTGATTATATAAAAGTTTTTACAAAGTTTGGGCAGTAAATTTATTATTAATTAATTAACTTTTCAACTGAATTAGCTAAAAAGTTCACCTTAACCTCAAATTTTTTTTTTCGAATATGCAGATTTTCAATGATTTTTTGAGCTAAATTCAAGCATTAAGCATTTAGATTAAAGTTTTTGAATTTCTTTACACAGATTTTAAGAGAATTACGCCAAAAGTTCAACTTAACCTCAAAATTTATTTTTGCTAATATCACAGTTTTTAAAAAGCTTAAGCTGTAATTTTAAATAATAAACGATAAGATTAAAAGTTTTATGTTTTAAGACATACTTTTCAACTGAATTTGCTAAAAGTTCACCATAACCTCACAAATATTTTTTTCGAATATCCAGATTTTCAATGATTTTTTGAGCTTCATTCAAGCATGAAGCATTTCGATTCAAGTCTTTGGATTACTTTACATAGATTTTAATGAATTACGCAAAACATTCAACCTAACCTCAACATTTATTTTTGCTAATATAACAGTTTTTAAAAAATTAAAACTATAATTTTATACAATAAACTTAAAAATTAAAAAATTTATGTGTTAACACAAACTTTTCAACTGAATTAGCTAAAAAGTTCACCATAACCTCAAAATTTAATTTTTGAAATAGCGCGGTTTTCAATGATTTTTAGTTCAGAATTTCAATATAATGCGTTTATATTAAAGTTTTTTCATTTCATTTCTTAGGTTTTAATAAATAACGCAAAACATTCAACCTAACCTCAAAATAAAATTTTGTTAATATAACACTTTTTAAACAGTTTATGCAGTCAATTTGAAGTTTATATGTCTATAAAAAAATTTTATGTTTTAACATAAACTTTTCAATTAAATTGGATAAAAAGTTCACCATAACCTCAAACTTTAATTTTTGAAATATCACGCTTTTTCAATGATTTTGAGTTCGGAATTTCTATATAATGCGTTTACATTAAAGTTTTTGGATTTCATTTCATAGATTTTAATGAATTAAGCAAAAACTTCAACCTAACCTCAAAATTTTATTTTTGTTAACATAATAGTTTTTAAAAAGTTTTAGCTTTAATTTTAAAGTATAAACAATAAGATTAAAAACTTTATGTGTTAACACAAACTTTTCAACTGAATTAGCTAAAAAGTTCACCATAACCTCAAAATTTAATTTTTGAAATATCACGGTTTTTCAATGATTTTGAGTTCGGAATTTCAATATAATGCGTTTACATTAAAGTTTTTGGATTTCATTTCATAGATTTTAATGAATTACGCCAAAATTCAATCTAACCTCAAAATTTATGTTTGTTAATATAACCCTTTTTAAAAAGTTTAAGCAGTTAATTTAAAATGCATATGACTAAAAAAAATTTTTATGTTTTGACATAAACTTTTCAATTGAATTGGATAAAAAGTTCACCATAACCTCAAAAATATTTTAGTTCGAAATTCAAAGCTTATGCCCTAACATTAAAGCTTTTAGATTTCTATACAAAGATTTCTAATGAATTACAAAAAATATTCAACTTAACCTCAAAATTGATTTTTGTTAATATAACAGTTTTCGTTAAATTTTAGCTGGAAACTCAAAATATTATGATATAAGATTAAAGGTTTGAGGTCTAAGGGCAAGGATTTGGAATGCTTTGAGCAAAAAGTTCTAACTAACCTCAAAAAACAAGATTGTGCATTCAGCCGTACAAAAAAAAATTTAATACTGCGCCTCTACATAATCATAGAATACAAATGAGTGTTTGTTGTAAAGAGTGTGAGAGTTTTTTACGGTTTTCACTTTTGCACTCTCTTGCACTTTCCATACACACTTGATGACTTTGTTTACAATACTTACTCTATGTCTACGTCACACAAATAACGGACCTGAGCAATGCACAATGTTGTTTTTTTTTGATTCATTGAAAATACTCTTATTCTTTTTGACATAACAGGTATTGGAATTCGCTTTTTATTCCCACAAAATGCCTGTTGTTGTTGTTGTTGTTTTAGTGTTGTATTGTTGCAGGGATGTATATACCTTGTTTTATTGTATAAACATGATACAACCAGTGATGCCAACTTTTTTGGCTCTAAAAGCACATCAATATTTAAAAAAGCACTAAAAAGCGTAATTTTAAGATCTAAACGATTTAAGTTTAATAAATTTTAATAATGTTTAATATTTTCTATAAACAGAGAAAAGTATTTCGGCAATAGTATCAACATTTCAAATGAAATATGTATATCAGACGATAAAGGTATGCTTTACACTGAAAAAATAAATACACCAAGTTTTTATTAAAGTAATTTTAAGAAATACACAAATTTCTCAAAAGCACTACTTAGTGCTTTTTCTTATTTTACCACTAACGCTCTAAATTTGGCGTTTTGAGTCTTCAAAAAGCACTGAAAATAGTGCCAAAAGCACCAAGTTGTCATCGCTGGATACAACTAAATCTGCTTTCTGAAGGTCATTAGAGATGAGAAATTGTGGGATTTTTGTCCAAGCTTTTGCTTGGCTGCATGAATTGCTTTGAATTGATTACAAACGAAAATTCAAAATTTATCAAAAACCTGTATATTGAATTAAAAAATCTTAAAAGTTTGTTAATTAAGAACACATAAATTTGTTTTCTTAATTTCATTTAAATATATACTAATTTTAAATTTAATTTCTAATTAAAAGCTTTGGTTTCAAAGTTTTTTTTTTCTTCTTGAAGACAAGATTTTCTAAATATTTAAAATTTAACTTGATAATGATTTTCAAAAGATAATAATTATCCGCTTTTATATTAAATTATTAAATATTTAATTTAATGTTCTCGCCTTAAGCTCAAAAACACAAATTGAAATCCTTACATAGCTGTGTTCTTAATAATCTAAGTGATTTAGAGAAACAGAAAACCCTTCACTTGCAGCTTTAATTTGTATAATTTAAATGGCCAATTAGTTTTGAATATTGGCCGGTTTCTTTGCAAAGCTAAATGGCTTGCATGCTTTTTTCGGCAAATGGCCTTACAAAATTTATTAAGTTCTTTTTTTTTTTTTTTTTTGTTAAATTCTTGTTCGCTTAGTGCTCGCTGAAAGCAATTATTTTGGGGCGTGTGTGTGTTTTTTTATTATTATTATTATTGTTTTTTTTTTGGTTGATTGTTGTTTGCTTTTTGTTAAAATTATATTAAGGTTCTAAGCCAAGTTTAAAGTTTTGTTATGGCTTAAAAGTCAAGTTCGCATTTAAAAACCATAAAACTAAAATTCGCTCAATTGAACAAGAACTAGTTAGACAAATGTTTTGTTTGAGGTGCTTAAAGAAAAAACAGCTTTAGCAAAAAAATAAATACCATAAAAAATAACGTTTAAAAATTAGAAACGCTTAAGACTGCACTTGTAATCTTGACTTAAATGTTCGTTCAGAAAGCTAAACGTGGAGCAAAAAATTAAAAAAAAAAAATTAAAATATTATAATTCTAAATGAAATCAAGGTTTTAGTTGTTATTAACTAGTAAACTAGAATCTGGTTTAAGTAAGATTAAGTAAAAACTTTAAAAATTAAAATTTTTTAAAATGTGAATTGTTTGCATATTTTTTTTCAATCTCTATAATTTTAAAGGTGTACTGGTTTACTGTGGAGTTCGGTCTCTGCAAGGAACATGGACAAATTAAGGCTTATGGCGCCGGTCTCTTGTCCTCTTACGGCGAATTGTTGCATGCCATATCCGACAAATGTGAGCATCGCGCCTTCGAACCTGCTTCTACCGCCGTGCAACCCTATCAGGATCAAGAATACCAACCCATTTACTATGTAGCCGAAAGTTTCGAGGATGCCAAAGATAAATTCCGTCGTTGGGTCTCCACCATGTCGAGACCCTTCGAGGTGCGCTTCAATCCCCATACCGAACGTGTAGAAATCTTAGACTCTGTTGATAAGTTGGACACCTTATTGCAGCAAATGAACACTGAGATCTTACATTTGACCAATGCCATCAACAAGTTGCGTCGTCCCTTCTAAGCTTTCAGCCAGAAACACAGCGAGAGCTTCAGTTTCAGTTTGAGAGAGAGAGAGAGAGCGAGAGATAGTATGAGAGTTTAACCTTAAAACGTAGCTACATTTTTAAAGCACTTTGTTAAGTATTTTATATATACCAATTATATAAAATATAATTTACAATAATATTTTGAAATCAATGTGATCGCGCTTTATGAAGCATGTTTGTTGACCAATTTTTTTCAACTTAAATATTTTTCATTTATTGTTCCAATTTAATTAAAAGTATTAAAATTAACACTCATGTTTTTTAAAGTTTAGGCAAATTATATATCAAAAAGCCCAGTTACGTTTAATATATATATATATATATATATATTTCTTTAACTTTTAGAACTCTTTTTAACACCCCTTGAAAGTATTCTTTTTAAAATTTAAATCTGAAATTTAAATTTAAATGTACAATATTTAATTACTATTTTTTTATTTGTATAGCAAACATTTCTTAACATTTTATTTTCATTAAAATATTATTTATTTTATTTTTTATTTCTCATAATTTTTATAGCACCAAAATCCCTTTAGATCTTAAGTTCCAATCTATATTTTCTTTTTTTTTTAGTTTTTGCTTTCATTGTGCTGGCGAATTTTTTTTGTTAATTATTTCTTTAGTTTGTTTTTGTTTTGTAACTTTCTCCTCTATTTTATTTTATTTTGTTTTTCTTTTTTTAAAGAAATATTTATAAAATCAAGATTATTTTTTTTCACAAAATATTTTATGAATTAATTTTATATAAAATGTAACTATTATTTTGTATTAAATAGGTATGTAGTTTTATGTATAGTATTATTTAAGATTTTCAATAAAATATAAATAAATATATATAAATATTGAATTGCAAAAATAATAAAAAAAAAATACATATACATATATAAAAAGTTGTGTTTAAATATTCAAATGGGCAAGTAACTCTTAAAAAAAAATTAATTTGAAATTTAAATTAATGAAATAAAAATTAATTTATATGCAATATAAAAAATGTTATAAAACTATTAAAAATTCATTAAGTTGAAATTATTATTCAAAAACTATAAGATATATATTTTAATTTTAAAAGTGCGGCAGCTATAAGCTTCGTTCAGACGTGGCACAAAATTGCTTAAAATACGACTAAATACTAGCTTTCGCTCTTAATAAATATTTATTACATTTAAATAAATTTCTATTTAATATGAAATATGTTGAAACAGCAATTTCAATCAATAACTTGTAAATGCTAATGAAGACATTATTTTCCTATTTGCTCCATGTAATCGAGCCCTGGTAGCAAAATATTTAAATATGTTTATTAAAAATTAGGAACTTGTTTTTAGCCATTAAATTGGTGCTTTAAGCCAATATTTTTATTCTAATATAATATGGCTTACAAACATTGTCTTTAAATAGTGTTTAAGCTTACATATGTATACAATTTCATTTAATGTTTTATTATATCTATAATTTCTTTGCTTGAATCAAGACAAGTTACTCATTCTTATCTAATTTAAAATTATGCAAAAAAACAGTATAACAAGTATTTAAAGCTGGCTACGAGTATTGAAACAGTCCAGCCAGCAGGTCATAAAAATAAAACCATACATAAATAAAAAATTAAAAAAAATATTTGTGGCACTCACAACTCTGCTAGTATAATCGTATTCATTGTATTAATGAACACAGTGTTGCCATATTTAATTTTTTTTTTAATTTCAAGTCGACCAAAAATTTTTTTTTTTGGCATTACAATCTTTTTTTTTAATAATTTTATTAAAATTTTAATATACATATCGCTCATTTACTCAAAGAACGTCATAACAGCGTCCAACAGCTCTTTTTGAACTAGTTTGAGAGCGTTTGAATCAAAAGTTGTTTCAAACCCATTTAATTTACATTGACGCTTTTTACCGAACTTGTGTTCAACAGCTAATTTTAGTTCATCCATAATTATAGTCCGATTTTAAAATTTGGTCTGCCACAGACAAACTCATCGATATATTATACTTTAATATCTGAATGTAAATACTGAAGCTATGACAAATTTAAAAAAGATGACCCCTACGGTCTGCAACAATGAATTTATAAAAGCATTTTTGAAATAGTTGTGCTGTAATTATCGAAAAACTTTCTTAGCAAAAGTTTTATGATTTTTCGCCAGCTATAAATTTCTAACATTAGGGTGGTAGAAAAATGAGATTTGGGGGGTAAGTACTAGAACGGTACACTTGAGGTCAATGGACATAAGAGCAAAAATATTGAACTCCCTGAGACAAAAAAATTCGCTATATCAAAGTTTAAGATCGGAATGTAAATATGGAAGATATAACTAAAAAACTAAAAAAGCTACCCCTACGTTCGGCAAAAGAAAAATTAAATTTTTTTTTTGGAAATGTCCTTGGTGTACGGAGAACTTTTTTTTGTGATACGGTCTAGTGTAGCAAATTTCTATATTCTAAATACATATTTACTCCCGGACTTGCAAAAGCTGCCTCAAAAAGAAGAGAAAGTTGCGTTTGACTAGAATATGACGTGGTAGTAAACAACTTTTAAGGAGATAAATGTAGGCCTTACAGAACCATGAACACCGGTATATAAAATGTTATGATCGGACTAAAAATGGCGACACAGTGAACAAAATACTAAAAGGGCGGTAGTTGTAGGCGTGGCAAAACAAATAAAACATATATTTTTCGAGTTGTTTTAAATTATCTGTAATCCTAGGGGCTGACTGGCACATTTGGCTTTTTTATGGCAGGCGAACGAACCACTTTAATGTACACTATCCTTAAAAAGAAACTACAGAATCATATTATCGTTAGGGCACTGCTACACGTTCAATATATATTGTGATATTTGGATCGCGATCCATTTTAATGGATTGATGGAGCACGAGCGTATGCTACATTTTCAATATTTATCGCGTCAGTATTTACATTATTTTTGTGCTGTGCGTCTTTTATTTTATTTGTTTTATTTCACTTCTATTAACGTATCACGATCTAATATCATACACGTTCAATATTATCACACGATCCGCTCTCTGGATTCCATAATTTAGGCTATTCTGCGATATGGATCGCAATCCATCAATACTGCATGCTACACGTTCAATAAATATCGCGATACTGGATCGCGTTCAATATATATTGAACATGTAGCAGTGCCCTTACGGCAATCGAATAAATATTACGATTTTCGGGTCGCGAAAAATTATTGAATATATGTAAAGGTGATGTCGATTCAGGAAAATGGTGATCAACTGTTAATTTCTCTTGTGTCAAATCAAACACCGACAAATATACATTAGCTATGTCATAGTGTTATATGGGAATTCTTAGTAACGAGATTTCGACTTGCAAGAACCCATCATTTTGTGAGGTTCGATGGGGACAAAGGTCTCCGCTTTGTGCTCAAAGTTGAGGGTAAAAGCAAAAAAAAAAAAAAATACAAATAATCATATAACTTTCCCGGGGTCACCGCTACAAGGGTCAAATGTATGACAAGCACCCATTAATTTTCTCCGCCCAACATCTTTTTTAAACACACCGACTGCCTAACTCCTCTCCTTAAGGGGGCTTCCATACAAAGGGGAAATTTTTATAAAATTTACTCGCAGGGCTCTAACTGCCCCTAGCGCGTACCCATCAAAGTCAAATGTATGACCGACCTCCAATACTTTTTCATTACAAAGATTTTCTCTGAACATATTTATCGTCTATATTCAACCATTAAGGTGGTCCCCATACAAAAAAATAGTTTTTTGAATAATTTTTTTTTAAGAAATCCTCTTTTTCCGCTTTTATGTTGTCTCCTAGGGGGTAAAATGTAAGACCGACCTAAGTAATTTTTTATCTTCAACATTTTCTCCGAACATTGCCCTATCTCGACTCATTAAGGGGGCTCCCATACAAAAGCGGAATTTGTACAAATTTTACTCGCAGGGCTCTAATTGCCCCTGGCGCGTTCCTATCGAAGTCAAATCTATGACCGACCTCAAATATTTTTTCAATACTTGACTATACTATGACTTTGTCACACACGTACATACGGTACAGTAGGGAGCATAAATAAGCACATACGAGTATTTGTACTTCTTGCACTTATTATAACATAATAAATGAAATATTTGTATTAATTAATGAGAAGAAGAATTACAGTAAACTTATTCACCCTTATCGCGAATAAAAGTTCACATGAAATGTGATCCCTTTCCCTAAAATTGTGATCACCAATGTTTGCGGCAGTATACTATTTTCTAATTTTGTTGACCATTTTTTGTTCACGGGAAATATTTCACGTGAACAAAATGTTCGCCTTTTATTCGCGATAAGGGTGATTAGCTGGGAAAATTTTTCAGATCAGCTGTTATGCGTTGCCAGACTGAAAATATTTCACAGAAATTGTCAATCCTTTGTAGTTGCGCTAAATGTAAAAAGGGAAATTATATATTATTATGGAACATTAAAAAAACTATTGCATTAATTTTTGCTGCATATATTTTATTATATTCTTCGTTTTTTCTTTAAGAACAAATGTGTGCAGTGTTGCCAATAGAAGTAATATTCTGACAATGATGCCATTGCAAGACACATAAACTCCGGGCATATGACAACAATACAATGTCTGACAAAAATATCTGACAATAATTTGGTATACCAACGAAATGTGTTCACAGGATTTTTAGATGTCTGACAATATATTGTCAGCTGGTAGTCCGTCAATTTGTTTAGCAGGAAAACATCGTTAGTTAACATAGCACATTCTATTGACAATTATGTTAGATATCACATCGGATATCGGTCAATAACAAAAAATAATACATCAAAAATAATTGGCAACAGCAAGTTAACTAACTTGTTTTTAATGTTTGCGATTATGTTTAACATTATGTTTAAGTAACATAATTAAAGGCTTTCATATAAAATTAGTTTAACCAAACTTTGCGTTAATAAGGGTTACCGATATATTAAAAAAAACTTCATATATTTAAATTTAATATGTACATATACATATTTACATGACTATAGTCTATACATACATTTGTATATATTTATATTTGTATTTACATATTGAGTTCTATATTAAAGACCAATTTAGAATTTTCTATTTTTAGTTCCATAAGGAAGAAACTCAATCAACTACTAAAAGGCAAAAAAATGTCGTTATAAATGTTGTACAGCTTGATTAACCATATTATTTTATTCTTTATATTATAAGAAGAAAAAAAAATGTACGAATATAAAGCACAATAATTTGGACCAACTTTTAATTAATTACTCGTAGTTCTTTTTTAAACTTGTAAATTAAAATTAAATTAAAAGAGTGTATGTATTATATATAAAATTTATTCTTGTATTTTAAATTTATAAATAAATGTGCTATAAAATATTGCAAACAAATTAAAGATACGAGTATTATTTTAAGTGCGAGTGTACCCGGATATGGTACCGCTATGGGGAAGAAAAATTTAGCAATAAAATATCGTTACTTTAAATATCAACTATAAACAATAAGGCCCAATAAAAGCGTACTTAGCTGAAATTAGAAGATAAAATTATAAATTCATTCAATTTGAAAAGTTTAAGAGGCAAATTTATTGGTCCACAATGTCTCTCTATATACATATGTATGTATATAAAATTTCGGCAGTAATTTCAAATTTTCATTTCAAAATTCGCTATTTAGTTTCCAGTTGTTTTATTTTACTTGCAAATAATTTTTTTAAGTAGAGGAACAAGGAATAGGTAAAAAACTCGCAGGGGATTTTTATTCATAATGGGGCAGTATGTAAAATTTTATTCGAAATTGTTATTAGTATGTTTCAACAACTTGTATTAGAATTGAAAAATTTTTTTTATTGACTTATTTTTTCAAATAAAAATTAAGCGATTAAAAAGAATCATATAATTAAAATTATTCGAATAAAAATTATTCGAATAAAATTTTTCGAGTATGTAATTCAAAAAAGAAAATTATTAGAACAAAAATTATTCCAATAGAAATAATTCGATTAATGAATTAAATTAAAATTTTAGAATTGAAAATTATTCGTATAAATATTATTAAAATAAGCATCATTCGAATAAAATTTTTCGAATAATACTTATCAGACCAAAATTAATAATTTACATGTAGAACACTTTATTCGAATATTCGATTTAAATTTTTTGCACTATTTTTTTATTCGAATAAAAATCATTTCAATAAAATTTTCGAAAAGCACATATCAGAAAAGATTTATATGAACAAAGATTCTCGAAACAGAAATTATTCAAATGGATATTATTCGAATAAAAATTATATAAATATATTTATATGTAAAAAAAATTTCCGAATAATATTATAATATACGAGAAAATATATTGTTTTTGTTTTCAAATAAAAATTGTACAAATAAAAGAGTAAAAAATTATTTCAAAAACATTGGGGAAAAAATTTATTCGTTTTTAAAATATTCGAGTAAAATTACTTTAAATAAAATTATTCGTATGTATATTATTCGAGTTAAGACTTTCGATTAATTACAATTTGAATAGAAATGATTGGAATAAAAGTCATTCGAAATTAATATTTTGAATAATACAGGCAAATCTCGGTATAACGGATCTCGTTTTAACTAAAATCCGATTAACGAACGTCCAAATTGTTTACATTAAAACCCTTATATAGCGAATACTACATTGATTTTATACTGGATATAACGAATGATAAAAATAATATCACAAAATAAAAAACAAAGTCTGGTAAAAAACACATTTCAAAAATTTTGTGTCTTATATAGCAAATGTGTGTGTGCTCTGTATAAAATCTCCATTTGAAAAAACTTGCTAACATTTTTTTATTTCAAATAAAATAAAAATAACACTTAAAAAACTTTTCGATATAACGATTTTTTCGGTACAACAAATGGGCCTAGCATTTAATGGTTCGTTATACCGGGAGTTGCCTGTACTTACCTAAATAAATGTTATTGCATTGTTATTACACTATTTCAATAAATTTAATTCAAACTGGTTTTCATTTAAAGAAATTTTATTCGAATGTTCGTATCGAAATTTTATTAGCAGGCTTAATGTTTTACTAAAAATTAGCCGAGTAAAAAAATAATTATTAATTTAAAATTATTCCATTAAAAAGTATTCGATTAAAAATCATTAGATAAAATATTATTCGAATAAAGTTTTTCGAATACTATGAAAATTATTCGAATAAATATATATTTACATATATATTAGATCGTTTTGTTCCTATAAGGAGAATAGGGCCTCAAAGGATCTAAAAGCGTCCGTACATTCCAAGTTCCAAATCGTGTACGGTGTTTAAAGCTGAAGGTCGTCATCAGAGGGGTTGATTGGGTATTATTTTCATTATTATATCTTAAAGTTTTGGTAATTAGATGGTTTAAGATGAGCAGCTAATCCTGGAACTGGGGCTGCCAGCATGTCTCCCAGGCTTGCTGTCTTAGAAGCCTTATAACACGTTTATATAGCGAGCCACTTGTTACAAGATTTGACGCCCGTTTCCACCCGCCTCTAACATGAGGAAAAGTTGCTGAAGGCGCCAATTACTCGCCTTGGCGTTCCAAGTATCCGAATAAAAGTAGTTCGAATAAAAAATTTTCGAATAATATTGATCAGAACGAAAATTGGTCGAAAAATAATTTTTTTTAGTAGAAATTATTCGAATAAAAATTATTCGATTGAAAAATTGTTAAAAAAAATTGTGGTAAAAATTATTCACTTGCAAAACATTTGAGTAACATTATTATAATTATTTTAAATCATTTTAAATAAAATTATCGTATGAATATTAGTCGATTAAAAACTTTCGATTAATGACAGTTTAAATATTGGAATAAAAATCAATCGAAATTTTTTTTATAATAATACTTATCAGATCAAGAAAATGTGTGTATATAAATTTATCTAAATCAATTGAATTGAAATTTTTTTGCAGACTCATTGTTTTAATAAATACAAGGCGAGTCTAAATAATTACTAAATTAAAATTATTCGAAAAGCATTTATCAAAAATTAATGAAAATTATTCGTATACAAAAAAATTTTTCAAATAAAATATTTTTGAATAATATTCAGTAGAATGAAAATGAGACGAAGAAAATATTTTTTGTATAGAAATTATTCGAATAAAAATTATTCGATAAAAATCTTTTTTCAAAAAATTGTGGAAAAAAATTAATCGCTTGTGAAATATTTGAGTAAAATTATTTTAAATAAAATTGTCGTATGAATATTAGTCGAGTAGGATTTATCAAATATGAATGAAAATTATTCGAATAAAATTTTTCAAATAAAATATTTTTGAATAATATTCATTAGAATGAAAATTAGACGAAGAAAAATTTTTTTAATATAAATTATTCGAATAAAAATTATTCTATTAAAAAATTATTTTAAGGGAATTAAGGAAAAAAAATTTAGTGGTGTTTAATTAATTAATTATTTATTTAAATAAATAATTAATTATGTATTTTAAATAAAATTATTCGTATCAATACTATTCGAGTAAAATCTTTCGTATAAAATCTCTTTCACAGATTAATAAAATTCGAGCAAAGGTTTTTGAAATAAATGATATTGAAAGAAAACCTTTATAATAAAATAACGGCCTGTGCCACGCTGCCGACAAAAAACGCTCGATCGATTACTTATGTTGAAAGTAAAAACAAATATTCTTTTATTATTGTTGTTTTCAATGCAATTTGCAATCGAATGTTTCTGTCGACATCGTGGGACAGGCCGCAAAACTCGACTAAATTTTAACATAATTGTAAAAATTATTCAAAATAAAAAATTTGCCTAATTTTTATTTCCCAATAAAGTGCCTGCGAATAAATTTGCCTGAGTAAATATTATAGAAATGTTTGTTTGTTGTTGGTTAAATACGTCTATACTCTAGAGTCTAGACGTATTTCGAATTAATTTTGAAACCCGTCAAATAAAAATTTAAATTGCATTAAGTAAATATTATACCTATTTAATATTTTTTAATAATTCAATTTATGAAAATTTTATCCAAATAAACGGAATTATAATGTGTCGCACAGTGGCTTGAAACAAGGGGAAGTGGCAAAAATCCACAAAAGAAATATTTTTAAAACAATTAAAATTAATCATTTTCGCAAGTATAAATTTTAAATAAAATGTAACTGAAACCCTAATACCCAAAATAAATATGACTCACTAAGAAAAAATTTCAGTTAAAGAAGTGACCTTGCAATCAATTCATTATGTATAATTACACCGTTCGGCAAAAGATAAACATTATTGCTATCATTTAATATCCATTAACAGATTTTTAATGTAAAGTAATTAGGGTTTCCGTATACCAAAGGTGAAAAGGAACCCTATTGTTTTCGCTACGCAGTCCGTCTGTATGTCACAGGCTGTTTTCTCGTGAACCGTAAGAGGTACGGATCTGAAATTTTGACAGAATATGTAAAACTTTGGCCGCTTCAACAACAAATGTATGACAGTTAAAAATTAAAGGGTGTTCCAAAGCGAGCAACGAAAAATTTTAAAATACCATGTAATATGCATCAGAGAACTGGATGAGTTGATGTACTTTTGCTGTACACTCACATTTACAATGCTTTTGTTTTGTTTTTTAACATCATTATGCACTAATGATGTTGCTTGCAGTGTTAACTTTCCAATAACTGAAGTCTTAAGTTAATAAAGCAGTGCGTATATGTTTTCATAGATTTTTAAAATAAGTTTAAAGAACTTTTGAAAGTTCTTTTAAGAATATTTAGCATAATGAAATCAGAAATAATAGGAATAAAATTTTTCAATAAGTATTCAAAACAATCATACTGATTCAATGCTTTTGTGAATCGTATGAATAATTACAATGTGCAAGCAATGGCATGCATTTATTAACAATAGCCTTCTGAATATGAATCATGCATTAGCAACTTTAATATTTTTAATGTTAAGTGCTAGATAAATATTCACAGCCTTATTTATAAAAATTAATAAGGCTTTATAAAGGCTTTTTAAGAAAAAAAGAAAAGCCTTAATAAATTTTATAAATAAGGCTGTCATTTTTCAAAAGGACAAAATTATGCCGTTTGATTCGTAATCATGCAGATCTCTGATATGCATACAATTGTATATAGACACTTGAAGTATGCAAAGTTAGTGTATTTTTATACAGACTTGTTTACTAAAATTTAAAAAAAATTAAATAAAAGGGTATTCTATCAGTTAAAGTTATTTTGACTGTGTAATTCTGACAACTTGCTGTATCTTGGAAATTGTAAGAGGCAAACTCTTGAAATTTTAAAAACCGCTGAAACTAAAAAAAACCCAAAATTATAACATCGCCAAACTGAAAATTTATCGCCAAAAACTGAAAAAAATCGGCAAAACGAGAAAAAGCGCAAGACTAAAAAAATCTCTATAACTAAAATAAATCGCAAAAAACCGAAAAAATTGCCAAATTAAAAAAAAAAAACGCCAAAAACAAAAATAATCACCAAAACGATAAAAACGCCAAAACTAAAAAAAATCTCTAAGGAAATAAATCGCAAAAAACGCCAAAACTATAAAAAATCTATAAAACTAAAATAAAATCCAAAACTGAAATAAACGCCAAAACTGAAATAAACACAAAAACTGAAATAAACGAAAAAACCCAAAAAAGTCGCCAAAATGAAAAAAACGCCAAGAACCAAAATAATCACCAAAACGAAATAAAACGCCAAAACTAAAAAAATCTCTAAAGAAATAAATAAAAATAAAAAAACGCCAAAACTATAAAAAATCTATAAAACTAAAATAAACTCCAAAAATGAAATAAACGCAAAACACCAAAAACCGAAAAAAATCGCCAAAATGGAAAAAACGCCAAGAACTAAAATAATCACCAAAAGGAAAAAACGCCATATCTAAAAAAAATCTCTAGGGAAATAAGTCGCAGGAAAACGAAAATATCGCCAAAATGAAAAAAACCCCAAAACTATAAAAAATCTATAAAACTAAAATAAACGCCAAAACTGAAATAAACGCAAAAACACCAGAAACCAAAAAAATCGCCAAAATGAAAAAAACGCCAAAAACTAAAATAATCACCAAAAGGAAAAAAGACGCCAAAACTAAAAAAAATCTCTAAGGAAATAAATAGCAAAAAACCAAAAAAAAGCGCCAAAATGGAAAAAACGCCAAAACTATAAAAAATCTATAAAACTAAAATAAACGCCAAAACTGAAATAAACGCAAAAACACCAAAAACCGAAAAAAATCGCCAAAATGAAAAAAACGCCAAAAACTAAAATAAATGTCTACAGAAATAATCGCAAAAAACCGAAAAAAATCGCCAAAATGGAAAAAAACGCCAAGAACTAAAATAATCACCAAAAGGAAAAAAACGCCATATCTAAATAAAATTTCTAAGGAAATAAATCGCAAAGAACCGAAAAAAATCAACAAAATGGAAAAAACGCCAAAACTATAAAAAATCTATAAGACTAAAATAAACGCCAAAACTGAAACAAACGCAAAAACACCAAAAACCGAAAAAATCGCCAAAATGAAAAAAAACGCCAAAAACTAAAATAAATGTCTAAAGAAATAATCGCAAAAAACCAAAAAAATCGCCAAAATGAAAAAAACCAAAACTATAAAAAATCTATGAAACTAAAATAAACGCCAAAATTGAAATAAACGCAAAAATACCAAAAACCGAAAAAATCGCTAAAATGAAAAAAAAGCCAAAAACCAAGAAAAAAATCACCAAAACGAAAAAACCGCCAGAAATAAAAAAAAATCTTAAACTAAAATTAACGCCAAAACTGAAAAAAACGCAATAAAAACGCCAAACTAAAAAAAGCCATAACAAAAAAAACACCTAAAAGAGAAAAAATCATAAAAACGAAAACAAATTTGAGAACTATATATTATATAACTAGGCTAAACTTTGTATGGTATATATGTATATATACATTAGGGCGGGTCGATTTAAGAATCGCACAAATTACAACGAAAATCGTATTCTAGTGATTTCAAAAAATCACAAATATTTGTATGGGGAACTCCCCAGGGGTGGTTCCAGGCGGTGTGCCACTGGCATAGGTGGGTCAGCCCTCCAAAATTAGTGGGGGTCGGTCATACATTTTGACTCGATTGAGGAACTCTAAATGGGTCAAAGTGAGATTTTTCAAAATTTGACCCTTCAAGAAAATTTGACCTTTCGGATCAAAAGTCGGGACATCAAAATACATTTTAGAGGTATGGTTCCTGCGGCAAAGTTTCTTATTTTGATCCCTTTGCATTTGTATTGTTGAACAGTGTTAAATGTATTTTAATGGCATTTAAAGTCTAAAAATCAATTAAAAAACGTTTATGGTGGTTTATTTAACCAAATTCAAAACATGAAGATCATGACCAAAATTTTGAACATAAAGCAATAACAATTATAGCCAATTCAATTCAAAAATAAAAATTCTTTAAACTTTTCTTGAAAAAATCTAACCAAAATCAAAGTAACTTTGTAACTTCCAAAAAATTGTGCCAAAATTAAGCTTAAAAGCCTTAATAACACAATGGCAAATAATAAAGCAGCCAATAAAGCAATCAAATTGGCTCGATATAATAAGCAAGGCTGGCTGGCTGACTGGCTGTCTTTATACTTTGAACAGACCATACATAGAAATAAACAAAGTATATACCAGCTCTTACATATAAATGCACATTTTTGGCCATAAGTACGAAAATTTTTCATTGAAAAACTGAACACATGTTTTTTAAAGGTGTCGATGCTAATTGTTCAAAATTATTGTCAAAGCCAATGTTACAGACAATGAAATATGAAATAAAAAAATTATTCAAATTAAATGATTGCTAATAATTGTTTTGCTTGTTAAGAAAGCTATTGCAAAATAAACGATAGCAAATTACATACATATTTATATACATATATGTATCTTATAATAATTTTCTAAAGCTTAGAAATATTTTCATTGAGTTGAAAACTACATTTCCGGTTTAGCAGTTAAAAAGTTCATTAAACCTTTCAGACCTTGTATAATACCGATTACACACTTAGATAAAAATACGACTACCCCTGACTGACTCAGGCGCATTATGTTGTATTGTTGTACATAAGTAATGGGTGTTTTTTATTGAGGTATAGAACTTTAAGTTGGCATCACTTTTTTAACTGGCGGCCACTTTGTCAGCTGTCAAGTGATTAATATTTAGTTTGGTTTGCCATTTCATCATGAACAGGTTGACAAAAGAACAACGCTTGCAAATCGTGCAAATTTATTTCGAAAATAATGGTTCAGTTCGCGAAGTTTACCGCAAGCTCCGTCCATTTTATGGTCGACATAATCGTCCATCAGAGCAATTAATTCGGTTAACCATGGATCGTTTTCGCACTACGTTTACTCTATGTGATAATACGCATCCGCAGAGACGTCGAACAGTGCGCACCGAAGAAACAATTGCCGCTGTAGAGCAAAGTGTTGAAGAGAACCCGAATGAATCGATTCGCCACCGTGCATAGCAATTGGAGCTTTGTCCATCAACTTTATGGAAGATTTTGAAGATTTTGAATGTGGATGAGTTGTGGTTCCAACAAGACGGCGCTACATGCCACACAGCGCACGTCACAATCGATTTATTGAAGGAAACATTCGATGAGCGCATAATTTCGCGGAATGGACCTGTCAATTGGCCACCAAGATCGTATGATTTGACACCATTGGATTATTTTCTTTGGGGATATGTGAAGTCGCTCGTCTATGCCAACAAACCAGAAACGTTAGGGGACTTGGAAGCCAACATTCGTGGCGTTATTGCCAACATACGGCCCCATATGCTCGAAAAAGTGGTTGAAAATTGGACCTGTAGAATTGGCTTTATTCGAGCCAGCCGCGGCGGCCACATTCCCGAAATCATATTTAAACATTAATGGCATAAAATTATCCTTCCAATAAAGCCAAATTGATGGACATTAAAACGATTTTCTTGTGTTTTATTTCAATTCGAAATTCTATACCTCTAAAAAAACACCCTGTACTTGCAATGCATCTGTTTTCGTTGTATTATTTTTTAAATTAATTAATGTTTAATTAACATCGCGTACAATTGCCAACATTAATGTGTTTAATTGTTATTTTTGATTTTTAATTGCGACATAAACAAATTAATAACTATAATTTTAAAAATTTTCCCATACATATCTTGCAAAGTATTCAATTACACTCAATCTTAAAGATCGTTACAATTACTCGCAATTTGAAATAATTTTAAAAAATTACTTCTTTTTGTTATTGTACGTGTATTAGCTGGCACTTTAGTGTTTCTTACGAATTTTGTTTCTTATTCAATTTTTATTTGCATTCAATTTCCGTTTTTTTTTAGTTTTTTTTTATATCCCATAACGAAAATAAAAGTTTTTGTTTAAAAAATATATTTCGAATTAACCTTGACTTAAGAACAATTATTGTTCTTGTAATTGTTTAAATTTTAGCCATAGACATTAACAATTTTTAAAATATTCTAACAATAATTTGGAGAGGAATTTTTGACGTTTTTTTTTTTTTTGTTTTGGCAATTTATTTTAGTTTTAGCATTTTTTTAGATTTGGTGCTTTCTTTTTTTTTTGATGATTTTGTTTGCTTTTGGCGTTTCTTTTAATTTAAGCGATTTATTTCAGTTTTAGCGATTTGTTTAGTTTTGGTGCTTTTTTTTTGTTTTTACGATTTTTATTGGTTTTTGGCGTTTTTTTCATTTTGGCGAATTTTTTCATTTTGGTGATTTTTTCGGTTCTTGGTGATGTATTTTAGTTTTAGAATTTTTTTTTTATTTTGGCGCTTTTTGGGTTTTTGCAATTTTTTTCGGTCTTAGGCGATTTTTTTCGGTTAGGCGATTTTAAAATTTTTTGATTTTTTAGTTTTAGCGTTTTTGAAAATTTCCAGAGTTTGCCTCTTACGGTTTCCAAGATGCAGCAAGTTGTCAAGATTACATAGTCAAAATACCATTAACTGATAGAATACCCTTTAAATTTGATTTTTAAAATTTTAGTGTTAGGTCCTTTTTTCAAAATGTACTTGAAAAAAAAATTGTTTTTTGTTATTTACTTTTTGAAAAGCTACTTGTGTAAAAACGTATTATTTAAATGTACTTTTTTGAAATGTGAATTTTTCAAGGTAATTTTGGTACAAAATACATTTTTAAACGGGTACTTTAAATAAGAGGTATTATTTTGAAAGGTACTTTTTTAAAATGTACTTTTTTTAAAGGTAATATTTATTTATAAGAAGTACTCTTTCAAAAAGTACTTTATTTAGAAGACATTCTCTTTAATGGTACTTTTTTAAAAGGTATGTACTTTTTTAAAAGGAACTTTTTTAAAAAGTACTTTTTAAAAGGTAATGTTTTTAAAAGGTACTCTCTCAGTAAGTCTTTTTTTCAAAATATATTTCTGTAACTTACTTTTTTTGAATAGTACTTTTTTAAGCAAGGCAATTTTTCTAAAAGGTACTTTTTTTAAAAAAGTTAATTTTGGTAAAAAGTACTTTTTTAAAAAGGTACTTTATTTAGCAGATACGTTCTTAAAAGGTACGTTTTTGAAAAGGCACTAATTCCGAAAGTTAGTTTTTTAAAGAATACGTTTTTAAAATGCACTTTCTTAAAAATGTACTTTTTTTAAAAGGTACTTTTTGCAAGGTAATTTTTTCAAAAGGTACTTCTTCAGTAAGTCTTTTTTTTCAAATTTTTCTAAAAGGTACTTTTTTGGAAAGTTAATATTGGTAAAAAGTACTTTTTTAAAAAGGTACTTTATTTAGCAGATACGTTTTTGAGAATGAACTATTTTTGAAAAGGTAGTTTTTTAAAGAATACTTTTTTAAAATGCACTTTCTTAAAAATGTACTTTTTTTAAAAGGTACTTTTTTTAAAATGTATATTTTTTTAAAGGTACTTTTTTTAAAATGTATATTTTTTAAAAGGTACTTTTTTTTTAAATGTACATATTTTAAACGGTACTTTATTTAAAAGGTACATTTGTTAAAAGGTACTTTTTTGAAAAGGTATTTTTAGGGACTGTTTTTTAATATTATTTTATTACAAAGTGCTTTTTTTTTAATATAATTTTCTTCAAAGGTACATTTTTAAAAGGTACTTTTTTTAAATGTTCTTTTTTTAATATACTTCTTTTTTAAAAGATAATTTTATAAACGTAATTTTTTAAAAGGTACTTTTGTTTTTAAAGGTACTTTTTTCAAAGGGGTTTTTTAAAATATACTTTTAAAAAGTTTTTTTTTAAATGCACTTTTTTTAAAAGGTACTCTTTTAAATTTTTTTCATTGGTACTTTTTTATAAAGATGATATTTTTAACAGTTACTTTTTTAGTACTTTTCTAAAAAAAAGTCTCAAAAATACCCCTCGAAAAACGGACCTATTACAAAAGAGACTTTTAAGAAATGTCTTTTACAAAAATAGTACCTTAAACACACGTTTGATAAAAGTATATTTTTAAAAAATTACTTCAAAGGCCTTTTTTATTTTTAAAAGAAAAAAGATTTTAAAAAAGCTTTTTTAAAACGAGTATAAAAATCACAATTGAAAAAATTATCTTTTGAAAAAAGTACTAAAAAAGGTTTTTTTTTAATTTAAGCAATTTTTTAAAACAGTTGAGTGGTTCTTTTTTTTAAAGGTACTATATTTGAATTTGAATTTTTTAAAATGCTCGTTTATAATAGGTCCGTACTTTTGAAAATTTACTTTTTTAATAGAATTTTTTGGAAGGTACTCTTAGAGAGGGTATTTTTTAAGTAGTTTATTGTAAACGTACATGTGTTAAAAAAGTACATTTTTAAATGACACTTTCGATTGTGCAATAAGTACTTTTATGTAAATTTTTTATGAAACAAAAATAGTTAATTCTAGAGCATTTCACACTCTTCAGAAGTTGGTAGAAATGTTTTAAACAAATGTGTTTTAATAGTGTTTGTGTGCTCCAGCCAATCAGCTTTAAAAATTGTGTAGAATTGTACTTTTTCAAGCATAAATTAAACAAAAGTCTAACTTTTAAAACAGCACATTAACACGATTTAAAACATGTTCGTTATTAACGTGAACTGATAAGAATTAAAATCTTTTTTTTTTCTTGTTCAATTAATTTTTTTCTTTACATTATTCCAATCATTTGTTGTTCCTTTGGCATTTATAGTGTCAGGGCTAAATTAAATAAGGTACCAAACTACACAATAACTGGGCAAAGTGTAAGTGCGAAATAAACATAATTGCATTTTTATTATTTTTATTATTATTTTTATTGTTATTATTGTAATACATTAAATAGCAATAAATATTTAAAAAAATACAAAATTCTTAAAAGTGTTCGTGTGTGTTAAATTAACTACGAGTATGTTTAACTTTTATGATTGGAGTTAAATGGACGCAGAAGAGAACGGACGCTTGTGGACGACAATGTGTCTGAAGGCGCGTACAAGTAAATAAAATATGTTCTTTTAGGTTTAATTGCTGGGCTTGAAAAGTTTAAATAAATCGAATTCGAACCAGTACCAGAACCATTAACACTCGTATCTAGTTCCATATGAATCATGGCAGGCTTTACGCTTGACTAATTAACAATATCAAGTTTAATATTAACATATGTTTTGTGTGTGTGTGTATGTGTATGTGTGAGTGTGTGTGCGTGTGTAAATAAACGAAAATTAAATTTAGCATTATTTGTAAATTAAGTGTAAAACAATTAAAATTTATTTTCGTTAACAAATTGTGTACGCATTAAGTTTTTTTTTTTTTTTTTTGTTAAATTTTTTTAAGACACTCATTGCCAAAGTCTGTATCAAGCGGTTGTTTTGTGCAAAATATTGCAGCGATCTGATTTTTGTTTTGATTTCCTAGTATGTATTAAGTTAGGCTCAGGTTTGTATCCGGAAGAGGCCAAGTGCACATATAATAATTTAATTTAATAGATAAAGGAATGCTTAGTTTTTTTTTTTATAAAATTGATATGGCAAAAAATTTGTATTAAAAAATTAACTTTTTGGTCAGGCCTCGTAGTATTTAAAGTTGGTTTAAATGTTGCATTTAGCGGTCGCGATGTACTTACATACATATGTATATATTAGTAGCTGACCTCGGTCCGCGTTGCTGGCCCTAAGCACACATTAGTGTTGTATAGGTATGTATATGGCATTGGTGGTACAATATGAAAATTGCATTTTGCCCACGAATAAACTAAATATTGCGCCATCTGCCGGACGAACTTCAAACTGCACAGAAACGCTCCTCACGCCGCATAGAGCATGTATATAAAGTTTGGTCTAAATCGGTGCAGTAGTTCTTGAGTTACGGTGCAAAAACACACAAAAAACTAAATATTGGGCCATCTGTCGGACGAACTTCAAACTACACAGAAACACTACTCACGCCCTATAGAGCATGTATATGAAGTTTGGTAAAAATCGGTTCAGTAGTTCTTGAGTTACGGTGCAAAATCACAAAAAAAAACTAAATATGGCGCCATCTGTCGGACGAATCACTATTTCTGAAAGGGGCGTAGCATTTACCGGGGTAGAATATATATGTATAAAAACACGCGCCGGTCTTTTACAAATATTTTGTGGGGTGGAAGGCGCAAATCTGTTGGGGCATTGAGGAGTTCACCCCTAACAAATAAAAGTGTTTTTGATTTTTATATATACAGGGTGTTTTTTTAGAGGTATAGAACTTCGAATTGAAATAAAACACAAGAAAATCGTTTTAATGTCCATCAATTTGGCTTTATTGGAAGGATAATTTTATGCCATTAATGTTTAAATATGATTTCGGGCATGTGGCCGCCGCGGCTGGCTCGAATAAAGCCAATTCTACAGGTCCAATTTTCAACCACTTTTTCGAGCATATGGGCCCGTATGTTGGCAATAACGCCACGAATGTTGGCTTCCAAGTCCCCTAACGTTTCTGGTTTGTTGGCGTAGACGAGCGACTTCACATATCCCCAAAGAAAATAATCCAATGGTGTCAAATCGTACGATCTTGGTGGCCAATTGACAGGTCCATTCCGCGAAATTATGCGCTCATCGAATGTTTCCTTCAATAAATCGATTGTGACGTGCGCTGTGTGGCATGTAGCGCCGTCTTGTTGGAACCACAACTCATCCACATTCAAAATCTTCCAAAAAGTTGATGGACAAAGCTCCAATTGCTGTGCACGGTGGCGAATCGATTCATTCGGGTCCTCTTCAACACTTTGCTCTACAGCGGCAATTGTTTCTTCGGTGCGCACTGTTCGACGTCTCTGCGGATGCGTATTATCACATAGAGTAAACGTAGTGCGAAAACGATCCATGGTTAACCGAATTAATTGCTCTGATGGACGATTATGTCGACCATAAAATGGACGGAGCTTGCGGTAAACTTCGCGAACTGAACCATTATTTTCGAAATAAATTTGCACGATTTGCAAGCGTTGTTCTTTTGTCAACCTGTTCATGATGAAATGGCAAACCAAACTAAATATTAATCACTTGACAGCTGACAAAATGGCCGCCAGTTAAAAAAGTGATGCCAACTTAAAGTTCTATACCTCAATAAAAAACACCCATTATTAAGATAAGATAAGATAAGATTATTATTATTATTTTAGTAACATTAAGAATTTCAATGCGGGAAGCAGCTGAAACAAATACGGGTCTTATATTCATCTATAACGAATCTTATACACCCTTTAATTTATCCTTCAATTTGAAAAATTTATGTTCGCTGTGGGTTAAGATTGTCTAGATGAATTTTATTGCTGCTTAGACGTCCACAAAAATATGTATACCCTTTATTTCGAGCAAAATATTGACAGCTGATGTTTTTGTTTACAAAAGTCGATCAATGTTGCATACTTCTAACCAATAAAAACTAAATTTTTTTCCAAAAAAAGTAATATGGGCATCACTTTTTACGTGCTGAAAATATTTCACAACTTCGAACAGAGTGCTAGGCTTTATACAAACAGTCCTCAAATTTTAAAAAAATGACATACGTTTTTTTTCTCATCTCTGTCGCACAAAATCAAAACTTGAACAAGAGAACTTGATGCGTATGAATCAGGTCAGGCAAAACTAAACTTCTAATAATAATTCATTAGACCTAACGTCGAATAAATATGTTTCGGTTTAATTTTTTTTAAATAATTTAATTATTTTTAACTTTCCGGCCATCAAAAATAGATACTGATATAGTTACTGATTTCACCCCGATTTTGCGAAAATAGAGTTTTCATCAGAGACGGGATTTAGTAACTTTTTGGTAAACGAATCTCGCAATAGTTATTTATTTGTTTACGCTAACAATAACTGATTCTGTAATATCTTTTTTACGATACTCTCCAGCTGTCTTTTAATCTCCATTTAACTGTTTATTATGTGGCATCCCTGCATACAAAATATTAAAATAAGCGAAAAGCACAAAGAAGAATTACAGACTAAATGAATTTGAGTTTGTTATTTTATACTTTTTTTAACTGCAACCGTCAGCGAATATTGTTTAAATATGTTACTGAATATCTCAAAGTTAATAAATTTTCATTATACACTTGTCCCTCGATTTACACGATTTCACTTTTACACGATTATTTTGGCTTTCGTGTAAATTGAGAGATTTATGTGTTTTATTGAATATTTTTTTAATATTTTATGAATTACATTAATTTTGTTGTTGTTCTTATGAATATCATTTATTTTGTTTAATAAATAAAGGTTTATTTTTATGTGTGTTTGAGTAAACGCCTCTGATATTTAAAAAAAAACTAAGTTGAAATACATACCTATGTATGTATATAATTTCTTAATAAAATAAATTTTTATGCGACTGTGCTTTTATTTTCGATTTACACCACTTTTCATACAAAAATTTAAAATTTCGATTTACACGACTTTCTCATGAGCTTATCTATCGTGTAAATCGAGGGATAGGTGTATTTATTATTGTAATAAAAGTTACGGAATCGAGGTAGGTACAGAGCTTGAAGTTTTGAAGTCATGGAAATCTATTCCAAGTATTTTTATGCTGATGTTCGTATGGATGTATATACATATGAGTGTATGTATGCTTGTATGTGAATGAGTGTGTATGTGTGTGTTTGTATGCCTTTTCCGTAAGGCGATCGGAACCAAGTATGCGCCATTCTCAAGATATTGATCTCACTTATATTTCGTAGATTTTGAACATTTTGGAAAATAATATTATCGAAAACTTTTAATTTTTTTTTAAATAAATTTTAAACTATTGATCGTATGCAAAATTTATTCAGCTCATAAATTCAAAAAACAAAATCCAAAGTTGATTTATTTTAATAACAGCAAGTATACTTGTCAAATCGATAGAGAACTGCGCTGACTACCGCCAATTTTTATTGAAATCGGTTTAATGTTTAGAGAGATATCGTTTGCATTTGTCTTTAAATCATCCTAGTATACCAGACTAGACAAGCCTTGCTTATGCAAAATTTTTGTGTGTGTTTTTTTTACTCTTTAGACATATGACAATGACAATTTTGATAAAGCGTTACTCTTCCCATCTCTGTTACACAGATGGATTTCTAACCGCTCGCGTACTTTATTTTCGAAGTTGCTGCAAGTAATAAGATTTCAAGAACAAATAACAATAACAAGACTGTTGTAAATTAAGAGATGGTAAACCTGAACTTTCATTAAAAAAAAACTTTCAACAAATTGTAATATAATCAAAACAATTCACGTATTCCATTTGCTTTGAAAACTTTTTAAATAAGGCTCAAGATTACATTAATTCACACCAGACACAGTGCACCAAATCGAGTCAAAGGGATTTTTTTTTTTTTAATTTTCAAACTTTCGCTTACAACCTTTTTAAGGTAGTAGAAAAAGTATTCGTTGCACCGATTCCATTGTTAGGTGATTTTAAACCAGACATGACTACGTTTTACTTACTTAATTCTAGTCTTTAAAGACTTTTATTCTAAGTACATACATATTTTTTTCTTGCAAATACTTTAGTTAAAATAATTTTTCCCACATATGTATGTATATTATAATATGTATGTATGTATGCATATAAAATTCTTTTCTTAACAATTTTAATTACAACTAGAGATGAACGGTGTTCATATGATTATGGTGAATCGTGCATGAGCAGACGAAATCATGCACGATTTTCCCTTAATAATATGAGACTGGCTGTCGGAAAAACAAAAATATAGAAATTGCCAAAAATTGTTGTAAAATAAAATTGAGTGATTGATTGATCATCGACTTTGGGCGCCTCGACATTTTTACTTACATATTTGCGTATTTGTGCACAATGAATAATTTCCAAATTTCCGCAATATGTTAAAAAATGCAAAACAACTTTTGGCGAGAACAAACTTCCAAAAACTCAATTTGGGCATTTTTGGGGATGCCAAATCAAAAATTGGGGATAAGCTGTAGAAAAAAAAAACTGGCAACACTGCGCGATAGTCTGCTATATCAACGGCTGCCGAACACAAACAAAAATGCTGCAGCTTGTTCAAATACTCAGGAGCAGTGTTGCCATTTCAATTAAGAGGCTGATACTACGTTTATACGTGCGACTTATTCGCAAATAAAAATATTGCAAATATTGAATTTTGACGCATAAACGGCGAATGTTCAAATGCTCAGGAGCAGTGTTGCCATTTCAATTAAGAGGCTGATACTACGTTTATACGTGCGACTTATTCGCAAATAAAAATATTGCAAATATTGAATTTTGCCGCATAAACGGCGAATTAATTTTTTATTTGCAAATAGCTAATTCACAAAAAACAATTCCTGATTAGCGCACTATTTGCAAATAAAATACTTGAGGTTGCCACGATTACAAATGTTTGTTAATAAACAAAAAATAATAAATGGATAAATATTGCACAAAAAACTTTGATAGAAGCAAATAATGACAATAAAAATAAATAATTATTTGATATTTTTTACATTTACACAATTTTTTTTTCTCAACATAAGTAAGTTTTTTTTATATAGAAGTGCTACCAAGTTTGTGTACTTTTGCTATGCCGTATAAACAGTGAGTTAATTTATTTTTGTAAATAATGCCCGTATAAACGTGGTATGAGTTGATGACAACCGCTCGTACAATCGTCAGTGATCTAATGGTAGCTTTGTTCTCTGTTTTAAATCGTATATCTTTACCAGATACACCGATGCGATCATAGCTGGTTTGCTGCTTATTCGATTGCTGTTATTTCGGCTTAAACAATTTTACAATCATTAGGGAGCCGTAAAGTAAAGGTGTGGATTTTGTCAAATTTCGCAATCTAGTGAAAACTAACGACATTTTATTACAGTTTCTTACTTTTTTGCGTAAGTACTTCGGTAGCGTGAGTTTTCGTTTGCAAGAGATTGAACTTGTTATAGCTCGTGAGCGCTTATAGCATTGAGTAAAATTTTACTCACCTTACCATCTCTAACAAAGACCAATTAAAACATAGAAATACCGTACCTACCTTTCAAGCAATTTGTAAAGTTTTCGCTTTAAGCGAAATAAAAAAATACCTGACGATATTAATTACATTAATTAAAACAATTAAATGTTAATTGAGGCTTAAGCGGGGAGCAAAATTAAAATTAGATTACAAGTCGTAAAGTAACTATAAATTATTAATGTGGGACATCTGTTAGATTTCGATCGATTTGCAAACGTTCGTTCTATTGAATATGTACATCTGTGAAAATGTTCCGACTGGTGTTTAATCTGTAAGTGATTTATTTTTTATTTTTATTTTTTAATATATTATTAAACATTTTATGACTTCAAAAAGTTAGTTTTATATAATTTCAGCATGTTTAATTAATTATAATGTTTGTTTGTTTTTTTTTAATATATTTTATGTAAATTTTTTTTTATATTTGTTCCCCAGTAACCCACAATCTGCTGCACCACTCAAATTCTTTTGGTAATTTAATGCACACTCGTGTTTAGTTAGTAGCTGCTCTTAGTTAGTTGCTGTACACCAGCAGTGTTAATTTTTACTCGTATTATATCGTAAAGAAATTCAAATAAGACCACATTCTTTGGAAATAAAAAAAGCTATGTGCTCGTTGAAGAGATAAAAGATAAAGTGTACTTGTTTCAGTGACAGTGTGTATTTTAATATTTTAATTTTAATTATTATTTAATACCAGATTAGAAAAAATAAAAGGAAATGTATTCTGAGTCGTTTGAAGGGTGGGTTATCTATCTATGGGGCAGGTTAGCAGACTCGTTGGCTGTTGAGTACAGGTAACTTAACAGCTTTAAGCTGTTTCTTAGTAACGATAAATTGTTAGAAACATTACAGGCGCATATTTCAATATATAATAATTTATTTTAAATTTAAAATGAGTAGTTATCTAAAGTTTAGCAATGAATAGTGAATTAGAGATTTGTCCAACTGTTTCATTTTGGATTCGTTCGAAAAGGGAACAAACAGGTGGTCAACGAGTTGGGACAGACTTATTAAGTATGGGCTGTTAAAAAATGTAATAAATGCGATTACAATAGAATATGTTAAAGCAAAATAGCTTTAGATTTAGGCAATCATGCAGGCATTAAGAAATATAAATACCAATCTCTATATTAATATGTTAATGAAAGACAATGGCTTCCTTTTGAGCCCAGACTACAACTCTGATAACCAGAAAAAACATATGGTCGACAATCTCTCTCTATAAGGAAGGAGTATGTGTGCATTTTAGGGTCCAGTACACCAAAGGTGAAAAGCAACCTTATTGTTTTTGCTACGAGATGTCTGTAGGCTGTTTTTATTGGCTATTTTCTCGAGAACTTTGGCCGCTACAACAACAAATATATGACAGTTAAAAATTAATGGGGGTTCTAAAGCGCGCAACGAAACATGTTAAAATCCTAGTGTAATATACAGACAATTATATATAGACACTTGGAAATTTAAAATTTTATGTCTTTTTATGCAAACTACAATGCAAATAATTCTTTCTGTCAAAAAAACCGACTTCAATGCAAAGATATGATAGAAGTATGTGAAATATAAAATTAAATTTTAATGGGCGTGCCTCCGCGCACTTTTTAAATGCAAGATTGTGTGTTTTTCAGAGCTAGGGGTGCGTGTTAAGTCTTGTAAAAATCGGTAGAGTAGAACCACTTAAAATGGGCGTGACTCCGCCCATTGTGGATTGTGTCTTTTTTAAAGCTCAAGGTGTGTGGTAAGTTTTGTAAAAATCGGTTAAGTAGAACCGCGTGAAATATTATAATAAATTTTAATGGGCGCAACCGCGCCCATTTTTTCAACTTTCAAATTAAGTAATTACAATAACAAAAGTTGTTTGGTAGGTTTCGCAGCAATCAAATAAATAATATATTATAAAATTAAATATAAAAAAATTTGGGCGTGTCCCAGCCCACTTTTTTACACTGCGACCAATGGGAAGCTATACCCTCTCAGACAAAAAAAAAAAGAATTTTTACAATCGGTCTTAAATCTACCGAGTTATGAAGTAATACCACCCAAAAAAAATAGAGACGAATTGTTGACATCCTCCTTTTTTTTGAAGTCGGTTGAAAAAATCATCAAAAGTAGAAAGGTCGCCAAGAAACTAAAAAAAATCGCCCAAAAACTAAAAAATCGCCAAAACGAAACAAAAGCGCCAAAAGTAAAAAAAGTCGCCAAAACGAAAAAAATGCTCCCAAATGAAAAAAAAGTCGCCAAAAACCGAAAAAAAGCCAAAACGAAACAAAAGCTCCAAAATTAAAAAAGTCGCCAAAACGAAACATAACTAAAAAATTGCCAGAAACAAAAAAAGCGCCAAAACGAAACAAAAGCTCCAAAATTAAAAAAAAATCGTCAAAACGAAAAAAAATGCTCCAAAATGAAAAAAAGTCGCCAAAAACCGAAAAAAAGCCAAAACGAAACAAAAGCTCCAAAATTAAAAAAAGTCGCCAAAACGAAACATAACTAAAAAATTGCCAGAAACAAAAAAAGCGCCAAAACGAAACAAAAGCACCAAAACTAAAACAATCACAAAAAAACCAAAAAAATCACTAAAACTAAATAACAAAAAAGTTTTTTTTTAAAAATTTCTAAATCAATTATATAGGCTAAAGTTTGCATAGTATTACATATCGTTCATTTAATCAAAGAAAATCCATTTTTTGAGTTATGACGTTGTTTGAGTAAGTGAGCGATTTGTGGTGTACGTATGGAACACTTCGTGTGCCAGTCAAAGTCACACTTTACAGAATTGCGAATACCTATTTAATCATTCACAACTTTATCAACTGGTTTTCGTAATAAACTATTTAAAGTATAGTTGTCAAATTTTTGCACTTTTCAACCAGTTGAGGGTTGCTGTGCAAAATAAGCCTGAATAAAATGGCTACTAAGCATAGCTTTGAAAATTTAATATGCCTCATTGACACCAGAGGCGCTGCAACACTGCAGTATTTAAAGAAACACGGGCAAAAAGCAGAGTTGTAAAAGAATGAAGCTTTTTTTATATCTTGCTTCACCATCTGTATTCTCTATCACTACTCGTATCCCTTTCCTTAAAAAGTTTCATAACAATCGCACGGGTCCGTTTAGAAACTGCAGAATTATTTCCTTTTTTTAAACAAAATCCCCCACTGTGTATTATCGGGTAGTTTAGGCCCCACTAGGCAACAGAAGGCACCGTCGGATCGAGCTAAATATAACTAAAGCCGCGTTTATGACAGCAAACCTTATATTTTAGACAGCGCATATATTAAGAATTTTAAAAAATCTTATATAAGCTGCTGCCAGTCTAATATACATACAAATAATATATGTATATAAATCTCAATAATTTAGAATATTAATCGCTTTATATAATGTATGCATACTATGAATATTTATTTAGGTTTGTTATGTGCTGATGCTTTAGCATATGAGATAAAATAAAAACTTTTTACACGGCCTAGAATATGTAGTGCTGAGAAATGCTTAATAAACAAATTGAAAAGTGCTAAAAATAGCTATTCCAAATGCTAAACGGAAAATTTGCATTTAAATAGAAATAAAATAAAGCTGTAAAAACGCTACAATGGCCACACTGGTATTTGCGAACATTAACGTGGGAGGCAATAAAAGAAACACTAGAAGACAGTGCTTCATATTATTATTATTATTATTATTATTATTATTATTATTATTATTATGGTTTTGTTTTAAATCACAAACTTTTTAATAAAAATTTCTATAAAATATTATATCGTTACCTTAACATTGAAAGGCCTCAACTCATTATTATTTTTTATTCTATTGCAAAAAAAAAATTATGTAATGCAATATTTTAATTTAGAGTAGTACTGGCATCAATTAATATAAATGTATGTAATATTTATCATATATTTATTAAAGATTGATTTAATATCTCGAAACAAAAATGAATATGACTTAGACCGCTTTCACAACTTAGGTTACATATGTATATGGGCATTTCTCCGAGAAATTCTACTTTTTTGTCGCGTGCGACAGCAAGCAATTAACCTTGTATTTTACCTAACATAGAGCTGCTGAGGGCCTACACAAATATATAAGGAAGTAAAAAAAAGTTGCGTTTTATTAAAATAAAAAAAACAAGCATATTTGCTTGGTGTCGCACGCTACAAAAAGTTGACATTCCTGCGGAAATGCCCATATGCAATATTTTTATTCGCAAAGGCGGCTTCAACAATCTGGCCGCTATCAACTGTCAAACTTTGGAAGTTCCCATTTGAAGATCCTATAAAAATTTGCATTTCATCTTTTTATTATTAGAAATTTAATTTTTCTATTATCTAAAACTATTTACTATTATTGTAAACTGTCTAAATAAACATTTTCTTTCACAAACAAACAAACACGCTTACACTTTATTTACGCTTCAATTGAAAAAAAGAAGCGGCTTAAACAAAAAGTTGTATAAATATTTAAATTTGATAATTGTAAAAAAATATCGCATCGCATCTAAAGTGTTTTTGATGCTAATATTTATAAATTATTATTCATTCACAAATGGCAAAACAATGGCCCCCCATGCACATAAAGGGTGTTTTTTTAGAGGTATAGAACTTCGAATTGAAATAAAACACAAGAAAATCGTTTTAATGTCCATCAATTTGGCTTTATTGGAAGGATAATTTTATGCCATTAATGTTTAAATATGATTTCGGGCATGTGGCCGCCGCGGCTGGCTCGAATAAAGCCAATTCGGCTTTTTTAAAGCCAATTCGGCTGGCTCGAATAAAGCAAATTTGCACGATTTGCAAGCGTTGTTCTTTTGTCAACCTGTTCATGATGAAATGGCAAACCAAACTAAATATTAATCACTTGACAGCTGACAAAATGGCCGCCAGTTAAAAAAGTGATGCCAACTTAAAGTTCTATACCTCAATAAAAAACACCCTATACAATTATTAAATTTTGTTACAGATTTTTCAAATCTTGTTTTGTTCAGCCATCGATTTATTTATGTATAAACAAAGTGTTGATAGAATAACCAGAATAAATTGTTCATATTCTGCTTTCTATATATCGTGCCATGAACGCCAAAAAAGCTTAAACGACATAATATTCGAATTATTAATTAATTTTATGGCCAAATAGATTATTTGCAATCGTAAATAATCTATTTCCGTCAAATGGCGGGCTTTAAACATATGTCGGTTACGCTTTTTTGGCGGTTCGGTCTGGATCACAATATTTTATGATTGGAGATTAAGGTCCAGAAATATGACTCGCTGGGCATCTCAAGTGCCCATTGGATACCATTTTTCACTTACTTTCCATATAGGATTTTGTGGTGAGAACGAAGTCTCCTTAGACCCGTTGAGACAGATTTGATGAGACATCAATTTTAGATGAGATCAGTTTTAGTAGGCGGGTCTCCGTAACTCCCAGGTTTCACGTACTATAAGGGCTTTGAAATTGTTTTTTTGTACAAACCGGATTCCGGGACTCTTAGATCATATCTGATAAGATATATGAGAGTGGTGTGTTCTTTACAGGCGGGTAAAAAATGTGGGCAAGGCACTGATGCTAGTGTCTATATGTTGGGGTCGAAGATTCGTAGTTCTTTCAAACTACCGAATGAGTGCAGCATTTTCCACGCTGAGATCGATAGGCGGGTGGCGCTAAAAGCTTCTAGTTTAGGTGCACAATGTCAAATCGTCAAATCAAATTAGTTATGGGCTGTAGGAGAGCACTTAACATACTCATGTACAAATATAGTGTCAGACTATGTTGGATTCCTCTGCAATATTTAGGGAAGGCTGAGCAAGGTAGGCATTAGATGAGGGAATGTTTAACAGATCTGTTGTTGTAATGACCCACTACAGGGAACTCCGTAATTGGGTGGTGAAGAGGGTGAACCGTTCATGACGAAGCAGGGAGGATTTTAGAGTTTCAAGGGATATATGTATGTCCAAAACTTGATTCATAAAGAAGGTACAAACTACTACTGAATATGAATAAGAAGGTGATAGGAGTCTTGATAGCGCGATTGGCTGGTCACTGCGCGGTCAAAGCAAGGAGGAGTGAATCAGAATGCATCGATTATCTGCCATTGCGCTAGGCTGAAACGCCACAGGCTTAGATGGCTGAGCAGACGTTTTCAAGAGAGCATTATTGATACCTCAAAGTAAAAACTAGGGTGGTGTTAAATTTTTATTAACAGGCGAAAATATAAGGCAGTCACAATCGACCCAATTGGGTCTACAAGAAGGGGTGTGTTACAACACAACCATTCTTAATCCAACCTAGCATTGATGCAGCAGTGCCTCTAGTTCGCCATCTTATTAGTTATTTTACATTGGCAACGATTTAATGCTACAAATATCGAAGAAGCAGAGACACTAATTCATATCACAAAAATCTATGATCTTGATATGACTAGGTATGACCAAGGGATCAAAGTCGGAATCTTAAGTTTGTCATTTCAATGTAAAATCACCATGCAAAAATATTGATTTATAATCATATTATATGTATTTGTCTTGTTGTATTCTTAGGGTCGCAAATTCGAATCCTGCAGGCAAGCCAAAGTAGCTTCACAGTTTATGTTCGTTATTTAAACTCTTACTTTAATTTCAAATATATTTTATGTTGAATGATCGATTAGATAATGTTGTTGAATTAAAATTTAGCTCATGATGATATGTATTTATTTAGTGTGTCCCTAAAGAATATTTAAGGTTATTATGGCTGCAGCGGTAAGCGCGTTGGCTACCCACGCGATGAGCTGGAGTTCAAATATTGGCCGATGAAGCCAATACATTTACACATTTTTTTTTGAATGCTGTGCGAATACACACAATCACGTTAGTTAAATAATTAATAAAATAAAATGGCAACATAAAATTAGATTCATGTTGATTCAACTTGAAATAACTTTGATTCAACATGATTCTTCATTTTGATTTAACAGTATTACAATGTTAAGTAAGGATGAAATAAGATTATTTCAAAAGGGAAAATTTTCTTTGAAGATTACTGCAAATCATGTTGAATTAACATGAAACACATGTGAAGCACAATAATTACTGGAAAAATGTTAAATTAACCTTATTTTCATAGATTTTAATATAAAAATTTTCTGTGTGCGCTGAAATATAAGAAAAGGCAGCAAAATTTTTAAAAATTTGTTTCATGTCTGAACAAAACTATTAATGTTAAGGTGGAGAACTTTTTTTTTCAAAACTAATTTCATGAAATATCGATTATAAATTAAATTACATTTTAATAAAAATTTGAATGATTTTATAATGATGTGGTAGACAATTTTTTAGTTGATTGAAATTAATAAGGATTACTTGACATTGCTGTGATTAGTTTATGAATTTCAGATCAAAGATTAAATAAATTTTTAAACCTAGTTTAAGTTGTCGAATATTTTTAAAGACATTAAGCAGCTGCTGCAAAATTATTATGTATAAATATGCAAATGGGAAAGCTAAAAACATATTTTTAATTTATGATGATTTCTATCAACACTCACGAAATATTTCTGTGTTGTAAATATTTAATTAAAGCACAATTTCTTTTAACTCTTTGTTAACATTTTTAATGTTTAAAAAAAAAATCATTATTGTTCATAATCTCAAGTGATTCTGACTATTTTTAGATTTTTAATAATTTATTAATAATTCCTGCTTAATGGCGTTTTTATAAATTTAAGGGTACTTATAGCATTTTCTTTTCTAGAAGAAAAAAATTTCACATTTTCTGCACTTTTCAATTAAAAATTCGGAATAAAATGGTTTTTTGAAATAAAGAGTTAATAAGAAATTATAAAATCATCCTTTAATGAAAAGTAAAAAAATGTTGCAGGTTTTCTAGAAAAGAAAACGGCATTAGGTGTCAGTTTTTTCCAAACAAGTAAATAAAGAACACCGTTTTCTTTTCGAGATTTAATTATTGGCCCCTTTTTTTCAAAGAGGCAAAAAAGGACTCACTACTCACAGAAAAAAATAATATTAATGTAAAATCATCATGCAACAATTTTGATTTGAAATCATATTAAATCATAAGTGTATATATTTGGTGAGTATCTAAAGAACATTTAAGGTTGTTGTGGCAGCGGTAAGTGCGTTCGTTTTCTATCACATGTTAAGTTCTGTGTTAAAATCTTGGCCATGGAAACCAATTATATATGTACATACAAACATTTTTCTGCTCCCTGTTCCAATTTACACACGTTAAGGTGAAATAATTAATAAAATACAATGACTACATTAAATTAAATTCATGTTGTTTCAACTTGAAATAACTTTGATTCTATGGAGTTCTTTGTGTTATTTCAGTATTGAACTTACCATGTTTCAACTTGAAGTAACTTTGATTCAACATGATTCTTCATTTTTATTTAACAGTACGGTAATGTTGAATGATCGATTAGGTTATGTTTGAATTCAAATCTTGGCAGAAGAAGCCAACACACATACACATTTTCCTGATGCCTGGGCAGCCAATAAAATAAAATTACTACATTAAATAAAATTCATGTTGATTCAACTTGAAATAATTTTGATTCAATATGATTGCTCATTTTGATTTTACATTACTAGAATGTTAAATCTAAATGCAATAAAGTTATTTCGAAAGGAAAAATTTTCTTTGAAAATCACTATAAATCATGTTAGATTAACATGAAACACATATGAAGCAAAATCATTGCCGAAAAATGTAAAATAAACCTTGTTTACGTAAATTTTAAATTGAAATTTATTAAGCACGCCCAATATCTAAAATTCAATTGTGACGAAGTACGAAATTAACCCTTAAATGTATTTTCATGGTCAACGTTTAAGAGTACCTTTGGGCCCTTTTAAACCGATTGCGCGACGCAAAGAAGTATATTGTGTTATCAGCCTGTGTATGTATGCATGTATGTATGTATGTCTAGTATGTATGGGTATGTGTGTTCCTTTGCGGCACTATATAAATCAAACGCCTAGGCCGATTTGGATGATTATTGCGTCACTGGTAAAAATTCAATATGGCGACCAACAGACGCCATTTTGTGAAAACGAAAAAAGTAAAAAGCCGCCCCAGTATATCGAAATGGGTATCATTCGACAGATATTTGAAAATCATCTGTAGATTTCCCTTATGATTTTTCCACTTCGAATGACCATTTTCGATATTTGACGGTTTAAAGTTAGTCGCAGTCGTGTTTTTTACACATTTTAAGTTTCTACTTGTTTTAAAGGGGCAAAACACATCCATTAAAAGTGCTGAAGATATCTTATTGCAAGGTTTCCGAGAACGATTCTTTAGATGAATCTGAGATTAAGCTCCCCTTAAAATAAGAACCTGACGTGAGCTTTCAAAGCGTAGATACATGCATTTACTAACATCGAGAATCACTCAAAGAATTGACCCCGACTTGTTAAAATTTCTTTCTATGAAAATCACTCGAAAAATGAGTGCTTTTCATATAAATTTTCTACTCAAGTCGAGTGTTCGTGTTGTGGAAACAGGCGTTAAATTTGAGCAATTTTGAACGAATATATCATGTAAGCCAAATAAAGGGGAATTACAGAATTTGGTATTATTAACCCCTGTTTCCACAACACGAACGGTGGACTTGAGTAGAAAATGTATATGAAAAGCTGTAATTTTTTTTAAAGTGATTTTCATAAAAATTTTCTAGACGATCGATTGTGAGGGTTGTAGAAACAAGGGGTTAGACTCCATATTTTTACTCTCAATTTAAAGAAAATCGTTATTGATAATTTTTTCATTCTTTTTAATTCATTCATAATAAATGAAGAATTTTTTAGGCATCACTTGAACAAGCAGTTTTTATATTTCAAAACAAGGAGGGTGGGTGGTAATCGAATCATAAAAATTATGTGAAAGTTATTTCATGATCGAAAGGTTTTAAAATAGGAGTAACTTTTGATATGCTGATTTGCTCAAGACTCCTTCCTGCAGCTTCAACAAGTTTACTTGAGTGAATAAAACCTTTAAGGAGGTTTTTGAAATTGTGTTTTTCCTTCAACTCTTTTGTTAGAATTTTAAACGTGATTCCTTTTTCTTTAGTTATACGCACGTAGCACCTTTTAAAATAAATTTTAGAATTTGTTACGTTTGTTTTTTTTTTTCATTTATTTTTATACCCACTTCATGTTATAGACCCCTCAACAGGTATTTAATTTATGTTCAAATTACCAAGAACTAAATTAGATCTAAAGTAAGTTTTTGTAAATCTATTATGTTAATGAAAGCACTAAATTTTAATTTCAAACAAACAAATCGATTAATGAAAGTTTGCTAAAGTTTGTTTGAATAAGTTTTACAAAAAAATAATGTTTTAAAAATAAATAAATACAATTGATATTGAAATACGTGTTAATTTATTTAAATTGATATTAAATTAATTTAATAAATTATGAGAAATAAAAGAAACTGTACTTCCTGTTTAAAATAAAATTAAACAAAATTTTAATACTTGAGTGTTTGTTATCTTAAATATTTTAAGAATGTAAAATTTCATGTTACAAACAATTTGAAACTGGGAGAGTTAATGCGATAACTCCATGATTTTTTCAATAAAATACATTATTTTTTTCCATTAAAAAAAAGCTTAATTTTTAGCTTATTTAGTTTTCTATTAGAGTGATATTATTTGTTAATAAAAATATACATACATATATATTTACTGTCGTCTGAACAACAAAAATAAAATCGCCATATTTTGATTATATATAAATGTGAATTTTGGTCGCCGTGCCGGTATTTGGACCAGCTATTTCCCCCTATTCTATTCTAAATGTGAATTAGTTTGTTTGTTGAAACTCAAAAATATTCAAACTTAAGCAAAACAAAATTTAAGTGACTTCAAAAGTCTCTAATTTAATTTCATGTGAAATGAAAATTCGTTCGATCAGCATTTTCGACCACACTCAAAGATTGAAAGTTGCTCAATAGCCAAGGGCCATATAAAAATCTTTTATTTAACTGAATCTAAATTATTTTTAACTTTTTAGTGCTTATCTTTGAAGTTCCATAATTTTTTTTTAAGTTTATCGGTCCTGTTCTGTAAACCGAATCGATTCGAAATAGAACGATTTTAGAAAACTCGTAACCCCGATAATAGATATATGTTTTTAGACGTTTTTTAATTTTTCTATTATATAGATTCTCAAATATCACATGTGAAAGCAAATTATCGTGTATGATTTATAACACGTCTGCAGAACCATTATTAATTTTTTGAAAACGAGAAATTACTCGGATTCGGTTTACAGATCAAGGCCGTATTTCTGATTTTTTCTAAAAATTTTTCCAAACAATCAGATTGCATCAGTACAAGGGCCAAGTTTCGTGAGATTCAGTTTCCTAAAAGTACATATAATATAAAACTACATTTCAATGGGCGTGGCCCCGCCCACTTTTATAAGTGCAAGATCGTGTCACTCTCTGAGCTCATGGTATGAGCCAGGTTTCGCAAGAATCGGCTAAGTAGAAACATGTGATTTATAATACTAAATTTTAATGGGCCTGGCCCCACCCACTTTTTTAAGCACAAGATTGTATCATGAAGTTGACTTCAAACTGTTTGCCAAATTTTATGGGAATCTCATGAATAGAAATCCGTATATTAAATAATAAAATTTTAATGGGAGTGGCCGCGCCCACTATTCGATATGCCAGATCATATAATTTTAATTTTCAAGCTGTATTCCAAATTTTGGAAGAATCTGTTACTTAGAAATACAAGAAAAATTATACTAAATTTTAAAAGGCGTAGCCCCGCCCACTTTTTTTAATTACAAAATTTTATTCTGAGAAGAACCCAAAGTATTTCCCAAGTTTTGTGGGATTCAGCTGAGCAGACGACACATAATATAAGATTTAATTTTAATGGGCGTGGCCTCACCCACCTTTTTGAAGCACAAGATTGTGTTCTTCCATGACTCCAAACTGTTTGCCAAATTTCATGGGAATCGGATGAATAGAAATCCATATATTAAATAATAAAATTTTAATGGGTGTGGCCACGCCCACTATTCGAAATTCCAGATCATGACACTTTCAAGTGCAAAGTACATAACAAATTTTGTAAGAGTCTGTTAAGTAGAAATACATGAAATATTATACTAAATTTTAAAAGGCGTAGCCCTGCCCACTCTTTTTATTACAAGATTTTAGCATGAGAAGAACCTAAAGTATTTGCCAAACTTTGTGGGATTCACAAGAACAGACGGCATATAATATAAGATTTAATTTTAATGGGCGTGGCCCCGCCCACATTTTTAAGCACAGTATAATTTATACTTATATTAACTAATTATTTTCAAATTAACTCATACCAAATTTAAAGACACTTGCTATTAAAGCTTTCAAGATATAATATTATTATTGTTGACTTTTTAAAGGGGCTACCGTTCCCCCAGACCTATTCTATTAATATTTAAATATTTAATATTTATTCTTAAAAGAGTCCATACCAAATTTGAAAGCTCTTGCAAGATACAACATTATTACTAATTACTTTGTTAGTGGAGCGCGGTGCCTTCCCCCATTCCTATTCGACCAATATTTTGAATTGCTTCGCACCTATTTACTCAAAAGAGTCCATACCAAATTTGAAAACTCTTGCTATTATAGCTTTCAAGATATAAGATTATTATTACTACTTTGTATGAGAGGGGAGGTGCCCTTCCCGCAGTCCTATTCTATCAATATTTTAAATTATTTCGCACTTTACTCTCAAAAGAGTACATACCAAATTCCAATACTCTAAGTCCTTCTGTAGCTTTCAAGATATAAGATATTACGTTCGTATGGGCGTGGCATAGCCCACTTAGGGTATGAAAATTTCATAAAAATGTTTTAAGCCGTTTCGGAGGAGTTCAATTACAAACAACATGACACGAGAAAAATGTGGGCGTAGTTCCGCCCAAGAAAATTTTCTTTGACTAAATCAATTGTAGCGCCTGCTGTGTGGCATGTGGCTCCGTCCTGTGTGGACCACATATCAGAAAAATTAATGCCACATAATTGAGGTATGAAAAAGTTTCTAATTATGTTCCTATACCGTTCACCATTGACAGTGACATTCTGACCATCATCGTTTTTGCAGACATATGGGCCAATGACTCCGCCAGCCCATAAAGCGTACCAAACAGTAATTTTCTGTGGATGTTATGGTGTTTCGACAAAAGCTTGTAGATTCTCCTCACTCAAAATGCGACAATTCTGCTTATTTACGTACCCATCCAACCAGAAATGGGCTTCATGGGAAAACGGAAGAAGTGCACGATGATTTTGACGAATAGAACAATTATTTTGATTAAACATTTTAACAATTTGCACGCTTTGCTCTGGTATCAGTCGATTCATAATGAAATTTCAAAGCAAACTAAACAAGAAGCAACAATCAGCTGTTAAATGGGTGCCCAAATAAAGCAGTGATGCCAACTCAAAGTTGTGGCAATAAAAAAAAAAACACCCCACGTTTGTTGTATTAAAACAAATTTTTTTTACAGCTTTATAAATAATGTGTACTTAATATTTTGCCCACAACTGTTGGGGAAACAGCAGCGCTTTTATTTAACCAAGTGTTAAGCTTTTGCACTAATCACAGAAAATTAGCTTTTTGGCACAACTTAAAGCTTTCATGAACAAAAGTTTACTGGTGCGTTAATTTGTGTTAAATTTTAAATTTTTAAAATTTAAAGGCCCAACAAAAAGCTTTTTTTTAACAGAACATATTTTTTTATTTTTTTATTACAAAATTAAAAATTATTACTTTAAAATTACAATAAATTACATTTGGCTGAATAACAAATAAACAACTTACAATTATCAAAAAGAAAAATTTACTAGAATAAAAAATAAAAAACAAAAACAATTACAGTCTAGGACTACAGTGATGAAAGAAAGACGTTCCTGCGACACGTTTTTATATTTTATTGTTGGCGCTATGAAATAAGGCATAAGGAAATAAAGCCCAAATAAGGAATGAAATTAGACCCAATAAAATAAAAACCCCCAAAAAAATTAAATAAGGCCCAAGAGAAAATTTATGAAAAAACATAAAATATAAAGGAAATGAGGCCCAATTAAACAGGCCCAAATGAAACCAAACTCAAGATGAAATGAACCCAAAAAAAAAACTAAATTAAAGACAATTAAAAAATGAAATAAGGCCCAAGAGAAAATTTATGAAAAACCACCAAATATAAAGGAAATGAGGCCCAATTAAACGGGCCCAAATGAAACCAAACTCAAGATGAAATGAACCCAAAAAAAAAAACTAAATTAAGGACAATTAAAAAATGAAATAAGGCCCAAGAGAAAATTTATGAAAAACCACCAAATATAAAGGAAATGAGGCCCAATTAAACGGGCCCAAATGAAACCAAAATCAAGATGAAATGAACCCAAAAAAAAACTAAATTAAGGACAATTAAAAAATGAAATAAGGCCCAAGAGAAAATTTATGATAAACCACCAAATATAAAGGAAATGAGGCCCAATTAAACAGGCCCAAATGAAACCAAAATCAAGCTGAAATAAACAAAAAAAAAAAACTAGATTAAGGACAATTTAAAATTCATTAACTTTATTGGGCCCTATTTCATTTTCTCATTTGGGCGTTGTTTCCTTGGGCCTTATTTCATGGCGCCTTTTTTGTGTTTTTTAACAAAAAAGAACTAATTTTGTTGTTGTTTTCAATATAAATTGTTGCAAAATCGGTTTTTTTTGTGTTATCGTCTATCAGACTGCTGGACAATTTGTTTAGTCCCAATTTACACTATGCAAGTCTTATTGCTAAGCTGATTAGTATGACAGAGAGAGAGAGAGAGAGAGAGAGAGAGAGAGAGACGAGGGGAACATAAACGTTTCTTTTCCCCTCGTCTCTCTCTCTCTCTCTCCCAACAAAATAATCAGCTTGTCAATAAGACTTGCATAGTGTAAACTAGGATTTATGTAAAAGAAATCAAAGTATAAAATTAAAAAAATAAAATAATAATAAATGTATAATAAACTTTAATCTTTCGGCAGATTACTGTCACTTTTCCCCCGTGTGTAGGGTCGTGCACTGCTCAACATGCGCTCCAGCAAACTCTGTTTGGATTTGCGTTTAGAGGCAAACACTTCCTTGCACAAGTCATTGAAGACATCTGCCACCTGATCCACCTGATCGGCCGCAGACACTTCACTATATTTACTATTGATATCTTTGGCCAATTCCTCGGCCTCTTCGCTACCGACACTACGTAAATGCAGCATATCCGATTTGTTGGCCACCAAATGCATGGGCATATCGAATAAAAGATCCGATTTGACTCGACGTATATAATTGAAGCTATTGCGATCTGTTATGGAAAAGACTAAGAGTAGACCATCGGCCCGTTGCAGTGTATCAGCGACATTGGTGAATTCCTCCGACTTTAAGGAGAAGGGCACAGACATGGAAATAGAATTAAAGGATTTATTTTCTATTAAATTAAAATAAATATATTTGTACAAGAGAAAATGATTACAAGGTTATTATTGTTGCCTTTTTTGCTTTGTTTTAATTTTTTTCTGTTTTTTTTTTGTTGCAGGCAGCAGAGTAGTTCAAATGAAAGTAGAGATCGACCGAAGGCATTTTTTTGGCCGAAGCCGAAGCCGAACTTCGGCTAAAATCCTAAACTTCGGCCAAAACCGAAGCCGAAGCCGAATGTTTTAAATTTTAAAAATGATACTTGTTTTATATGAATTAAGAAAAAAGTTTGCTTTTTTGAGATCACTGAAATAGCTGTAATATCTATTGGATACATAACAAGAAAAATAAAACTATTTTGCAATTTCTAGATTGCTTTTTCATATGATCACTCACAAGAACGTCCAAGTAAAAGAAAATAGAAAGCAACAGGGTTGTATTTCAAAGCAACCCTTTCAAAACGTTAAACACAATACAAACTGTCGGCGAGCAACGACCAAAAATAATGTTATTTTTCAAGCTTGGAATGAAAAATATTCGGCTTCGGCTAATCGGCCGATTTTTGCCGTAGGCCGAATGTTGGCCGATTACCAATTTTTGGCCGAAGGCCGAAGCCGAAGCCGATTAATCGGTCGAACTCTAAATGAAAGTAAAAGCTTAAGCAAACATGCGATGACACCATGTTGTCCTTTGTTTTTTAAATAATTTTTCAGGCGCGTCAGTTTGTTTAAAATGTTGTTGTTAGAGGACTTTTCCTGTGCTTTTTTGTTGTTGTTGTAGTTTTTGTTTTATTTTACGCTGCCATTTACTGTGACCCAGTTTTCTTTTACTTTTTGCTAACGAGAACTATAAATGCTATGTAGTATGCTGTCTGACGACACACCAAGTGCTTTTGTTTAAAGTGACATTTTCTTCTCTTCGTTAGAAAATCACATTAGCTAATAAAAATATTTCATGCAATAATAACTGGAAATGCTGAGGTCTAATCGTCGCTTTCGATAACGAGCTGAGTCGATCACGTTTTTTGAGATTATGGCATACGCTATCGAACAATTTAATAATTCGGCTCGATATCGAATGCCACAATCTCAAACTGAAAATTGTGATCGAATCAGCTCCTTATCGAAAGCGACGATAAGACCGCTGAACTTAAGCCCCTTTAAGAAATTATTCCTGATTAAAAAATTTGAAATTATTGAAAGCAAAATAATAATCATGCAAACACTTTAATTTTGGAGTTTCTAAGTTAATTCATAAGGATTACTATCGCGACTTTTTAATCAACAATATGTTTAGATTTGCACACAGAAATTTGACTCAGCAAAATTTGATTTATTTATTGAAAATTGTATGGGCCGTGAGAAATTTTGACAGCTAAAGACGCCTTTCGCTTTTGTTTAGGTTTGGCTGTTAGCAAACACCTGCTTCCAAATACCAAAAAAAAAAAAAAACACAAAAGGATTTCAATATTTTATGAAGTTCAATATCTAATTAATATACACATTCGAGTAATACAGGAATTATTTCACTATTGTCGTCATTTGCTCAAAAACCTTCAACTTTTATGACCTCAATATATTTTTTGTTTTTCCTCCTTTAAACTCCTTCCTGCCAATACATATTTTAGTTTTGTTTAACTTTAATGCATTGGTTGCCAACGTAACCAAAGTAAAGTTGGTCGTTGGAGTATGCAGTATAAATACGGCTCATTTACTAGAAGAACGTCATAAGTTAAAAAAAAATTTAACTTTACAGAAAAAGAGTGTAAAATTTTAAATTTAATGGAAAAATAGAAATTTTCTTTCTTGTTTATTACAAGATATTGGTATAAAAATTATAAACTCATAAATTAAATTTTATGAGTTATGACGTTCTTCTCAAGTAAATGTTATTAATTTCAAAGCAAAAAAGGAGTTTGTATTTGTTTATTATAACTCACCCTGGAACATGTGTCTAGTATTTCAAATAAAGCTGGTTCTCCATCGATTACGGATTCATGTTTGTATCGATTTTCTGAAATAGTTTATAAAACCATATTGAGAAAAAACTTTGCACATTCACATATACACACGAGCACAATCGAAAACAAGGCTTTTAAATAAAATTAATTTAATCATGCGAACGATATAAATAAGCGCAATAGTACGAGTAAGTAACGTTTTATATGGCACTTTTTTTTTGTCATAAAAATAAATTTAACATGTAGGAGTTTAAAAAAAAAGCAATAGCAATAGGCTGCACAGTGGGACAGTACCGGCATACATATTTTCAAAGTATATGTAATTTTTAACATAATTTAATTACAAAGCGATACAAACTTTAGCCTGTTCAAAGCATAAATATAGAAACAAATGAAGTTCGAATAATAATTAAAATTAACTACAAAAATTATTATTGTTGAGCAGAAAATTTTAAAATTCATAGTTTAATGTGAACATAAAAAAGTGCTAATTATTAATATTCACCTCTATCATGAATGTATTTTCCCTCGAAATATTTCCCTTTTCCCTAAAGTTGCAATTGTGAATTATTTCTAGATGAAAAAATTTGCATGTTCGAAAAAAATATGGCATCGCTGATTTTTATTCCCATGGATTTTTCCCCAAAAATTATGTGTGTGTTTTTTACACAAGCATTTTGTTTTGGGAAATTATAAAAATGCGCGTAACAAATAAAACTACATCAATTCACAATAGCATGTTCGACTTGCAACAGATGTTTATTTTATTCTCTAGAATTTATTTTCTTGAGATTCGCGATAATGGTGAAAACTTGATTTTTAGGGTTTCGTACGCCAAAGGTGAAAAGAACCCCTATTGTTTTCGCTACGCTGTCCGTCTGTCCGTCTGTCCGTCTGTCCGTCACAGGGTATTTTCTCGAGAACCGTAAGAGCTACGGACCTGAAATTTGGACAGAGTGTGTAGACCCTTGGCCGCTACAACAACAAATACATGAGAGTTAGAAATGAAAGGATGTGCCAAAACGAGCAACGAAAAATGTTAAAATCCCATGTAATATACATACAATTGTATTTATGTATATATATGCACTTGAAAATTGTAAAGTTAGTGTATTTTTATACAGACTACAACAATTAGCACTAAAATTTAAATAATTTTAATTAAAGGGTGTACCATCAGTTAATGTAATTTCGTAACTTGCTGTATCTTGGAAACCGTAAGAGCAAACTTCTTGAAATTTTCAAAACCGGTAAAACAAAAAAATCTCAAAATTATAAAATCGCCAAACCGAAAAAAATCCCCAAAATAAAAAAAAATCGCCAAAACGAAAAAAGCACCACATTAAAAAAAATTTCTAAAACGAAAATAAATCGCAAAAAACCGGAAAAATCGCCAAAATAAAAAAAATCGCCAAAATGAAAAAAAATCGCCAAAATGAAAAAAATCGCCAAAATGAAAAAAAAATCGTCAAAATAAAAAAAAATCGCCAAAATTAAAAAAATCGCAAAAACGAGAAAAAACGGAAAATAATCAAAAAAAAATTATTTCAGCTGAAAAAAACGTAAAAAACGCTGTATTAAAAAGAATGCCCAAATCCCAACGTACGGAACCCTTCGTGCGCGAGTCAAAGTCTCACTTTACTGAATTTATTTGTTTCCCTTTTAAATTATGAAAACCGTTTTTTATAAAGCTAAATTTTAAAAAAAGATGTACAGAAAAAATTACATATCAATTTTTTTTGAACAACCAATATCCACTGTATAAAAATTTAATTAATGGCGTTTTCTTTTCTGGAAAAAAATTTACATTTTTTGCATTTTTCAATAAAAATTCACATGAAAGATTCTTCTTTCTAGTGCAATAAAATTACAATGCTTTTTATTAGCTGTGTTAGTTAATTGGTAAGTAGTAATACACTGCAATATCAAATACACTATATTTCTCTCTTTTTTTTCCACGAATTGAACAAAAAAACCTGATTGGAGCTCTTTTAACTATCACTCTTTTACCTATTACTACACTTCTGTATGTATTCTGTGTCTTCGTCGCCTCTCGGACAAACGTCCTTTCTCTGTCTTTCAATTTGTCAAATGTGAAAGGACACTAATGGAACTAATACTCAAGCTGAAAAGCTTTTTAAGTAATTCCAACTGTGATATTAGAAGTTAATTAGTTTAATTAATTATTAGTTAGTTTAATTTTATTTATACTAGCAATTATTTTTTATTCTCATTTAAATAGATTTTGAAAGCTTAAAAGTAAATTGGAATAGAGGATACATTCGGCCATGTCACAGAGCTCAATTCCGTTCGGAATCGGAATTGAATAAACCTCAAAATGTCAAGCCCTAGCCGGAGCATACCCCAGCATACCACCGCCTCCCACAGTCTGGACACACCTGATGAATTTCCGTATTTTAGTTTTGTTTTTTAGACGCCATCCCCTACAAAAATAGGGTGGATTGAATTCCGATTCCGAACGGAATTGAACTCTGTGACATGGCCGATTATGTATATTTCAATAAATTATCCCTGAAGATGTTGGAAAATTCCAATGAAAGTTCGTATTGATTACAAAAATTTAATGATGTTCAATGCCTGATTATATACAATATGGCATCATTGTATATGTGACAGGTGTTAAATAACAGAGTTACCACTTGCACGAAAAATTCGCCACAATATTTAGAAAGTGCATTTTTTTTCTTCCGACACTCTTTAAATTAAATCGGAATTCTCTTGTGTTAGTTTTGAGTTTCTATATGGAAAAATAAGCGAAATAAAAAATGTTTTTGAATGTGCAAATAATCTTTGCTTTTTACCCACTGTAACAAAAAAAAAATCCTCACACAAATAAAGAAAGGAAATATTTTATATTTAATACCCCTAATTTAAGCTTATTCACAATTAGGTAATAAAAACTAAAATAGTGCTAAGCGCGTACGTATGTATGTATATTTATTTGTACATATGTGACAGCACTTAGAGAAAGGGACCTAAGGGTAAAAAAAAATAAATTTTCACTTTTTTTTTTTTTTTGATGTGGACAACATCTGAGCATCGAATGAGACCGATACCATGCCCCAAAAGTGTTCCCTCCCCGGAGATATGCGCGTTTTATGAAATTGAAGTCGACGATTCTAAGGTTATATGAAAAAAAATTTCGTACTAACAGAGTGATATTCACGATTTAAAAGAATTATAAATGAGTATTTATTATAATTCACAATTAATAATTTCAGCAAAAAAAAAAAAAAAAAACCTGGATTCGAAAAAACGCGAGCAAAATTGATATCAAACTCATGGAAACAGCGCGCTAGGTAGAAAACAGTAAAAACCAACTACACAAAACAAGAGGTAGGGACGACCTACGCGCGTTTTCAAGGTTGACCAACACGTTCCTGACGTCATGAGATGTGTCGCTTTCAAATGAGACCAATACCAACACGCTCAGTGATACACGTATTTAAATCTTTAAAATGGCTCTCCTGAACAAAACCGGTTTTCACCCTTAGGTCCCTTTCTATTTTGCGCGTCACATATATATGTATTTATATATTTAGCCGCTAAGTTTTAGCGGAAATAAAGCAAAAGGCATTTCATGTAAAAGTGTGTAAGTTAGTACAAAAAACTCTCAAACAAAAACGCCAGCAAACAAAGTTCCTTATTCATAAATGTTAAAAAACAAAACGACATCCTCAAGTAAATGAAAAATTATACAAAAATAATTCACTCACCTGCCCGATGGTCATATTCGCCGATATAACGTTTGGTTAAAAAACGTACAATAAGAGCTGAAATGAAAAATTAGAATGAATTAGAACATTTTAATTTTTAGAAGATTTTTTCTTAAGATTTATAGAGTAGAAAACTTTTTTTATAAAACGTGTATGTAAGTATTTTTGAGATTTGTAATTAAGGGCATAGTTTTGTAATTTAAATATTTTCTATATAAAATTTGTCCTAGTTTACAGTATGCAAGTCTTATTGCTAAGCTGATTAGTTTGTTAGGAGAGGGAGAGAGAGAGAGAGAGAGACGAGGGGAAAAGAAACGTTTCTGTTCCCCTCGTCTCTCTCTCCCACAAACTAGCCAGCTTAGCAATAAGACTTGAATAGTGTAAATTAGGACTTAGCGTTACGCTTTAAGGCTCAGTTACCCGACTGTAGTGTAAAGTAACTGCAACAGTAGGAAACAGCTGATCGTTATTGTTATGTGAAAAGTAATGGGAATGGTTATAGAGATGTAATGTAACGTAACCTACTTTTCATATAAAAATATCGATCAGCTGTTTCCTACGTTGCAGTTACATTACATTACAGTCGGGAAACTGAGCCTTTACATAATTAGGCTCTGAGTTTTTTTTATAAAAAGAAAATGAATCAAATTGCTTTATTCTTTCTGTAAACATTTAGAAGATTCCCAAAGAACATTTAACCCTTTATTGCCCCTTTAATAATAAACAGTCAAAGACGCTCAACTGGGTAATTATGTTCTCAAAACTTTTTTGTCATGCAAGCCACCCTGTTGTGCAACAAAAAAAAAATTAAAAAATTAAATGCACATTTCAATTAACCAACCAAACAAGCAAAGTTATTTCTGTTGCCAGGTAAAAGGCTATTAAACTCTCAACACCAATGTAAGTTTAGATATGTATGTGTGTGTGTAACATAAACTGCTTTTCAAACTCTTTGCTTTTAGAAAATAGATTTTTCAAGTTGTACTTTAGCACCCGGCATTTACACCCGCTCGCCATCGCTTCATTTAATGCATACAAATGTCCTTTAGAATCGTGTCATGCACCTTAATGTTGCGTGATTCCAGTTGTAATAAAACAAAACAAAAAAAATTGTGGCGTATTTAGGTTTTTTTTTTTTTGTTAAATGGTCAAAACAACATGTTAAGGGTTGTCATGTACAATTCGAAAAGGCCGAAATGGCTTCGGAAAAGAAATGAAAATATTTATGTTAAACATTAGTAGCTCATAGCATTTCTCGGAGAAATTTCACTTTTTTGTCACGTGCGACAGTAAGCCATTAACCTTGTATTTCTCAACAACGTGACTCGATTTTTCTTAAAATTGTACCTAACGTAGAGCTGCTGACGGCCTACAAAAATATATAAAGAAGTAAAAAAAAAAGTCTCGATTTCTTTGAAAAAAAAAACAAACATATTTGCTTATTATATTCGCACGCTACAAAAAGTTGGCATTCCTGTGGAAATGCCCATATACACTTTTTTCTTGCTATTCATATTACATGTGTGTGCACTTTTAAGAGAAAGCTATTTTTTTTTTTTTTTTTTTTAAAGAGAAGTAACACTCAGGCAATTAATGCCTACTACTATTACTAGGTGTTACCTTCTTTAGGAAAGGGATAGTGAGAGAGAAGACAGGTGGTGAAGAAAGAGATAGAGGAAAGCTTCATTCTTTTTACAACTCTGCTTTTTCGCACGTTTTTTTTTTTAATAATGCAGTGTTGCAGCGCCTCGCTGATGTTAAATGAGGCGTATTAATTTTTTTGAAGCTGTGTCTTGTAGCCATTTTATTGATTATTTTACTTCGCCGATGATTTTTGCTACACAACGAAGGAGGGCGCTCTGATGTTACATTAGCATTAGTATCTGCTGAAGTCGGTATAGTTCAGTGACCAGTGACTATGCCTTCATCACTTGAACTTTCCTACAACAACTGACACAAAGGGACACTAATGCGCATCAGAAAAATGCGTGGTGTTGTTATTTAATGACTATCGGATACAGGGATTGAACCCAGGACCTTCGGTTTTGTAGTCAACGTGCTAACTACTTCAGCCAACGCCATCCTCAAGCAAGCTCAGCAAACAAACGAATTTGATCTCAACATTATGCTAAATGACATCAAACGTAATTTTTCTTAAAGTATTAACTCCATTTATACTAAAATATTTTTAAAATATGTTTTGTAAAAAATCCTTATAACAAAAGAACATACAGAGATCAAAGTTAGTTCTAAGAATAATTCATTTCAAATTGGTTTATACATTGTTTGTTGGGATACTAGTGCAATATAAAAGAATGCGGTCAACAGGAAAAGGAAACGGCTGAGAAAAGAACATAACAAATACAGTCACCTAATTTTGAGGACTTTAGTAAAAAATTGTAACAATGTTATTTAGTTGAAACATTTTGTTAGTTGCTTGAAAGAATTTTTAAAATTAAAATTTTATATCAACTTAAATTAAAAAAAGCGTTCGTTGGCTGAAGGAAAAAATTAAATGATTGCAGAGAAAATGCGAGACAAACTCGACACAAGCTCGCAGAAATGCAAAATGCCAAGTAATTACGAAGCCAGCCTAGCAAACGTTTGCAAAAACTGTAAAAAGAAGTAGAGAGGATGCGTGCATACTAAAAGTAGTTAAATACTTCTGTTAATTTTAAAACATTTTTATTAAGCTTGTTTATTTATGATTTTGTAAGAATTGCAACAGAAATAGTATAAATATTATGATAAAAAAAACGTCACGTGTGACATTTCACGTGCGACTTAATTGAGAAAAATATATAAATAATTTTTGGGCAAAATCAACACCATTTAAAAGAAACATCAGTCACATTAAAATATTCAGGTTTCAGGTTTCGCTGAATTCGCGTTTTAATCGTTTTTGTCACATGCGAATGCTTTGATATTTTTTTTTTAATAAACGAAAAATTGCTCAAAATCAAACTTATAAGCTACGCTTATTGTCACAATAAAAAAATCCGTGCTATTTAGACTTTTTTCACTTTAAATTTGTATGACGGTCACGTTTGACATTATGGAAATGGACATATTATATTCGATTTTGCCGAAAGAAATTGTTGGTAGCAAATAATTTATAAATGTAAATTTTGTAGGTAATTCTTTGCTCGATTAATTTTTATTTATATATCATTAATCGAATAACTTTATTCGAAAATTTTTATTCGATTAAATTTATTCGCATACTTTTTTTATAAACCTAGCAACATAAGCTATACAAATATCATGATGGAAAAAAATGTCACGTGCGACATGTCACGCTTCACTATGATTAAAAAGAACAAAAAAAAATTTGAATATTTTTGGTAAAATCAAAACCATTTCAAAGAAACATCAGTCATAGTAAAATATTCAGGTTTCAGGTTTCGCTGAAATCAGCGTTTTAATTGTTTTTGTCACATGCGAATGTTTTGAAATTTTTTTAAATAAACGAAAAATTGCTCAAATCAAACTGAGCATCGATTATAGGGCTAATGTAAAGATTACAATAAACATTTGTTTTATTTTGACTTTTTTCACTTTAAATGTGTACAACCGTCACGTTCGACATTATGGAAATTCTCATATTATATTCGATTGTCATGAAAATTGATCATAAAAAATGATTTATACATTTGTATGTAATTCTTTTATCGATTAATTTTTTATTAATATTTTACTATTCGAATAACTTTATTCGAATAGTTTTATTCGATTAGATTATTTCACATAATTTTTTTCTTAACTACTATTTATTTGAATAAACTTAAATTGAAAAATGTTATTTCTATATTTCATTATTCGAATAACTTTATTCGAATATTTTTATTCGGTAAAATTATTTTCCATAACTTTTTTATAACTATTATTTATTTGAATAAACTTAAATGAAAGTAGTTTTATTTGAATTATTTTTATTCAAAAAATTTCCTAAAAAATATTTTACAGGCTTTTATATTTCTATCTAATTCTTTTCTCGATTAATTTTTATTATATTTTATTATTAGAATAACTTTATTCAAATATTTTTATTCGATTATATTATTTTTATAATATAACAAACTTAAATATTTGTTGGAACGAACTTCTAAGCATTATTTTCTTTTATTTTTTTAATCGAATAATTTTATTCGATCTATTTTATTCTTATAAATTTTCTATAACTATTCGTTATTTGAATAAACTTAGTTTGAAACATTTTGTTTTTATAAGTTTCATAAAACTAATTTTATTATATTTTTTTTATTCGCTCAATTATATGGAACCCTTTTTTAAATTTTTTTATTCGATTAAATTTATTCCTAAAAAAATTTTATAGCTACGACTTATTTGAATAAAGTTAATTTGAAAAATTTTATTTTTATAATTTTCACATACATGTGTATGTATGTATGTATGTACATAATTTTATTCGAATTCTTTTTATTCGCAGAATTTCATAAAAACATTTTTTAAATTTTCTTAGGAATGAGCAACACTTTTCAAATTAACTATAGTATTATTAACAATATATTTTTATTGGAACAATATTGCTAAAATTTCTTTATTCGAAAAATTTTATTCGATTAAATTTATTTGCATAATATTATTTATGACTATTACTTATTTGATTAAACTTAGTTTAAAAATGTTTATTTCTATATTTTTCATTAAAAAAGTAATTTTATTCGATTTTTTTTATACCCAGAATTTCATTAAAACAATTTTTAAATCTTATTAAAAATATAAAAAAATTTTTGGTGAAAATATTATTAAATATGTAGTTTTATTATTTTACAAACTTTTATTCGAACAAATTTATTCGATTAAGTTTATTCGCATAATTTTATTTTATAACTAATAAACTTAGTTAAAAAAAATTTTATTTTTATATTTTTCGTAAAAACAATTTTATTTGACTTATTTTTATTCGCCAAATTTCATGACACTTTTTTTAAACCATCTTAATATTAAATAAAACTTTTCGATTTAAAATATTATTAAACGATTAACATAATTTTATTATTTTACAAGATTTCAATAATTATTTTTTGCATATATTTTCTTAGAATAATATTGTTTAAATAGTTTTTATACGAATAATAGTACTTTTTGTTCGAATAAAATTATTCGATATGTTTAATTGATTAAATTTATACGAATATTTTTAACTCCAGTCATTTTATTTGAATATTTTTAATTGACTATTTAATGTTTTTTTTATATATTTTTTTTGTTCTCTTAAAGAATGATAAAGAAAAATTAAATAAATAAATAAAAACGTACGATCACAATTTTTTTTTTTATTTTAAAACCAAATAAGTTTCACGTATTTTTTTGCATGTAAACATTGCAATGAAAACAAAATTTTATTATTTTATGACGATGATATTAATGATGACTGTAATTATCAGCACGATCATCAACACCACCATCATCCATCCTCATTATTATGACGATCACCATTCATAGAGGTCGCTTGCAAAATTATTTACATACATACATACAATAATTTTTGATTTGTTGGACTTAATATGAACGTTTTTTTAATTGCATAGAAAAACATTTAAAATGATTTAAGTGTTGAAAATTATGAGGATTATAAATTGTTAACACGAGATCTCGTAAGATCTTGAGAGTTTTGTTTAGGAATTTTCTTTCTTACTTTCTTATGCATAAAAAATAATTTTAGTTTTAGTAGAACAAAAAATAAGCAAATTAACAAACATGTGCATACTTAGTAAGGAACAAACGACAATGGTAAGACTGTTGTAATATATATGAAAGATGGTAATATATATAGAAGATGGTATATATACATAGATGGTAACTTGCGTATACATTACGAAACACATTAGCAAATTGAAATGCAATGAATCAAACCAATTCACATATTCCATTTGCAATAAAGTTACGTATATAAGGCAGACATCTACATCAACTGACACCACACACAGTGGACCAAAAACACAGAAGAACGCTGATGAGGAAGGTTTAGTGGCCTTCGAAAACGGCTGGCTGTTCCGTTCAACTATGTGTTGTTGTCAGAATATTTACAACTAACTTTGATGTTATTTGTTCATTAATAATTATCACATGTAATTTGGCTTAAAAAGCGTTACGAACTTTAGCCTATTCAATTCATAAGAATATAGAAACAAATACAGTTCGAAAAATAATAATTAAATTAACTAATTAATAGTCATTGGCTTGTGGCAAAAATTAAAAATAAAAAATATACTTAATAGTAACAAACCAAAAAAGTTTGTCTTAAGTAGAACAAAAAATAAGCAAATTAACAAACATGTGCATACTTAGTAAGGAACAAACGACAATGGTAAGACTGTTGTAATATATATGAAAGATGGTAATATATATAGAAGATGGTATATATACATAGATGGTAACTTGCGTATACATTACGAAACACATTAGCAAATTGAAATGCAATGAATCAAACCAATTCACATATTCCATTTGCAATAAAGTTACGTATATAAGGCAGACATCTACATCAACTGACACCACACACAGTGGACCAAAAACACAGAAGAACGCTGATGAGGAAGGTTTAGTGGCCTTCGAAAACGGCTGGCTGTTCCGTTCAACTATGTGTTGTTGTCAGAATATTTACAACTAACTTTGATGTTATTTGTTCATTAATAATTATCACATGTAATTTGGCTTAAAAAGCGTTACGAACTTTAGCCTATTCAATTCATAAGAATATAGAAACAAATACAGTTCGAAAAATAATAATTAAATTAACTAATTAATAGTCATTGGCTTGTGGCAAAAATTAAAAATAAAAAATATACTTAATAGTAACAAACCAAAAAAGTTTGTCTTAAGTAGAACAAAAAATAAGCAAATTAACAAACATGTGCATACTTAGTAAGGAACAAACGACAATGGTAAGACTGTTGTAATATATATGAAAGATGGTAATATATATAGAAGATGGTATATATACATAGATGGTAACTTGCGTATACATTACGAAACACATTAGCAAATTGAAATGCAATGAATCAAACCAATTCACATATTCCATTTGCAATAAAGTTACGTATATAAGGCAGACATCTACATCAACTGACACCACACACAGTGGACCAAAAACACAGAAGAACGCTGATGAGGAAGGTTTAGTGGCCTTCGAAAACGGCTGGCTGTTCCGTTCAACTATGTGTTGTTGTCAGAATATTTACAACTAACTTTGATGTTATTTGTTCATTAATAATTATCACATGTAATTTGGCTTAAAAAGCGTTACGAACTTTAGCCTATTCAATTCATAAGAATATAGAAACAAATACAGTTCGAAAAATAATAATTAAATTAACTAATTAATAGTCATTGGCTTGTGGCAAAAATTAAAAATAAAAAATATACTTAATAGTAACAAACCAAAAAAGTTTGTCTTAAGTAGAACAAAAAATAAGCAAATTAACAAACATGTGCATACTTAGTAAGGAACAAACGACAATGGTAAGACTGTTGTAATATATATGAAAGATGGTAATATATATAGAAGATGGTATATATACATAGATGGTAACTTGCGTATACATTACGAAACACATTAGCAAATTGAAATGCAATGAATCAAACCAATTCACATATTCCATTTGCAATAAAGTTACGTATATAAGGCAGACATCTACATCAACTGACACCACACACAGTGGACCAAAAACACAGAAGAACGCTGATGAGGAAGGTTTAGTGGCCTTCGAAAACGGCTGGCTGTTCCGTTCAACTATGTGTTGTTGTCAGAATATTTACAACTAACTTTGATGTTATTTGTTCATTAATAATTATCACATGTAATTTGGCTTAAAAAGCGTTACGAACTTTAGCCTATTCAATTCATAAGAATATAGAAACAAATACAGTTCGAAAAATAATAATTAAATTAACTAATTAATAGTCATTGGCTTGTGGCAAAAATTAAAAATAAAAAATATACTTAATAGTAACAAACCAAAAAAGTTTGTCTTAAGTAGAACAAAAAATAAGCAAATTAACAAACATGTGCATACTTAGTAAGGAACAAACGACAATGGTAAGACTGTTGTAATATATATGAAAGATGGTAATATATATAGAAGATGGTATATATACATAGATGGTAACTTGCGTATACATTACGAAACACATTAGCAAATTGAAATGCAATGAATCAAACCAATTCACATATTCCATTTGCAATAAAGTTACGTATATAAGGCAGACATCTACATCAACTGACACCACACACAGTGGACCAAAAACACAGAAGAACGCTGATGAGGAAGGTTTAGTGGCCTTCGAAAACGGCTGGCTGTTCCGTTCAACTATGTGTTGTTGTCAGAATATTTACAACTAACTTTGATGTTATTTGTTCATTAATAATTATCACATGTAATTTGGCTTAAAAAGCGTTACGAACTTTAGCCTATTCAATTCATAAGAATATAGAAACAAATACAGTTCGAAAAATAATAATTAAATTAACTAATTAATAGTCATTGGCTTGTGGCAAAAATTAAAAATAAAAAATATACTTAATAGTAACAAACCAAAAAAGTTTGTCTTAAGTAGAACAAAAAATAAGCAAATTAACAAACATGTGCATACTTAGTAAGGAACAAACGACAATGGTAAGACTGTTGTAATATATATGAAAGATGGTAATATATATAGAAGATGGTATATATACATAGATGGTAACTTGCGTATACATTACGAAACACATTAGCAAATTGAAATGCAATGAATCAAACCAATTCACATATTCCATTTGCAATAAAGTTACGTATATAAGGCAGACATCTACATCAACTGACACCACACACAGTGGACCAAAAACACAGAAGAACGCTGATGAGGAAGGTTTAGTGGCCTTCGAAAACGGCTGGCTGTTCCGTTCAACTATGTGTTGTTGTCAGAATATTTACAACTAACTTTGATGTTATTTGTTCATTAATAATTATCACATGTAATTTGGCTTAAAAAGCGTTACGAACTTTAGCCTATTCAATTCATAATAATTTTAGTTTTATTGCGGGCTTATTTGAAATATTTCTAAGAGTCATTTGTGTATTTATTAAATACACTATGACGAAAAAAAGCTCATTTGGCACAGTTAAAATGCGCTAAATCTAGCGCGAAGGGCGCTAAAGTTGGCATCACTGTGTATGCTTGAATATCAGCTGTTTATGATGCTGCTATAGAGCAGAGAACAGCAATGAGTAGTGAAAAAGTGAGTAGAGTTGAATCATGACTTATGGCGAGTATACACGATACTAAAAATCGTACGATAAATCGTACAAGTATGAAATTAGTAACGTTTATCATGCTGTCGTACTTATGAAGTATACCTTGTAGTATGAAAATCAAAAATTTTTGATTTCTTTGGGCGGAGCTTCGCTAAGTACGATAATAAGTATTGTGTATCATGCTGTTGTACAGCGAAATTAGTTGTATGATGAGCTGATTTAGAAAACGCAGTGTTTCTGCGGCTCAATTTTGAAATTAGCTTTATGTAGCGGATATTTTAATTAAAAAAAGAACATAAAACATTATTATAACCATTCTCTACAACATGCTCCTTTTGTTTTTGCATTATTTTTTTTTATTCTTTTCAACTGCAGTTTACTTATTTTTAATAAATCCACCACATTATTCATTAATCCGCGTGTGCATTGCCTTAAAAATTTTCTGTCAAATGAATTAGTATGATTTTTAGTAACGTGTATCTGAAAACCCGTACTACAACTCATACTACGCAAAGTACGGAATTAAGTATCGTGTATACCTTGCATTATAATTTGTTGTACTTATGCGCACTCCAAGGCAAATTCATGACAGGTAAAGTTAGAACTATAAACAAAGTACAAACAATAAAAACAATATGGTATTTTGTTATTGCCTTGGGAGGCTCGTATGTCAAAAGCAGCTGATTGAAAATACTAAAGCAGATACCTATGCATTGATGGCTCACAGCCGGCTGAGCCGAGCTGTTGGATACAAGTTCGGTCGAAAGCGGCAATGTAAATTAAATGGGTTTGAAACAACTTTTGATTCGAACGCTCTCAAACTAGTTCGAAAAGAGCTGTTGGACACAAGTCTACTATTTACTACTATTGTATACTACTTGCAAACTGTTTATTGGCTAAACTTTTAAATAAACATACAAAATGCATGATTTGAGTGAGCTGAATCAATGTGAGTAGTATAAGCATTTTCCTGAAATTATAAATCAAGCTGATGTGGTTCATGAGTGTGAGCGTGGTATGACTATGATGTCGACATCGCATTCATATTTATTTCAATCTACAATTATAAATCAATGTCATAGTGAGTATGTTGTTGTTGAGTAGTTGACCTTAAATGATGTCTACTCACTTATATTTAAAATTTCATGAGTCAGTATGAATAGCGAAAAAACTATTCATTGCCGATCACTGCTACAGAGCAACAATTGCAGCTAGCGGCATTTGAAGTCGTATAGCCTGGTGTGGCCAATGTGTTTAATGCATTAGTTTAGTAAATAGATGTAACATTATTATCAATAATTACGAGTTAACATTTTTTTTCACAAACATTAGTTAGCAGATTGTTTAACAGATTTAATAAACCATTACCCCTATTAGACTAAAAAAAAATAATAATTAAATAATGTGGGGGTGTACGAATATTCTTAAAATTATTACCCAAAAATTGTCAAAAGAAAAACCATATCACCATAAATACCAATAAATGTCGTTTTCTTCCAAAAGAATTTTATAATATAAACATTTATAAAACAAAACAGCACATATGTACATACTAAAGTCCTGCACAAGACCATTTATAAGAACTTTCAAGACATGAGAGATTTTTCAAATGCTTTACTACAGCGAAATATTCTAAAACAAACGCTGAACAAGACTGTTGGCAAGACAAACAATTGAAATAAATGCTTTGCCAACAGTGTTGTTTAGCGTTTGTTTTAGAATTTTTCGCTGTAGTAAAGCAGTTGGAAAATCTCTCATGTCTTGGAAGTTCTTATAAATGGTCTTGTGCAGGGCTTTAATACGTACACACATGTTCACACGTACAATTTTGTACAAAACGTTGATTTAATTAGATCATTAAAAAAACACATGCTTTCACCAAGAAAATAAAACATACATACATACATACATACATATGTATGTACATACATATGTACATACATATGTACTCGTATCTTATCCAAAATCTCTGAGTGGAGGTACATATGTATAGCGAAAGCAAATGAAGGTGGCAAATTGTGTAATAAATACCACTTACCTGTTTTGCCAACATTGGGAGCCCCAACGACCACAATTTTTAATTCTGTTAAATTGGATTTCTTACGCCGAAGACCCCGTGTGGCCATAGTGAGCGAGAATATGCAAAAACTACTACTTATTTATGTATTAAGAATATTTTTTTTGTCTTTTTTTTATTGCTGCATGGAATGTTGTACGTAAGTATGTTTGTATTTATTTATACACAAAATATTTGTTAATTTTTTTATATTTTATTCTTGTTGATTTAAGGCCGCTCGCTTTCAAATTGCTATAAAAAAATACGCACTTTTTACTTCACTTTCACTTTTCAAGAACAATTCAATACACATTGAAAAAAATACGTACATATATTTTGAGATAAGTATAACGGGGAATTTTATTTTATTTATTTAAAAAATTGTATGTTTCTTCCCAAAAAAAAAAAAAGAAAATTATTTAGTTATCAATGCGAACACATTAAAAGGAAAAATTGATTGTATGTTCACTTGATCATTTCTTTTTCTTAACTGCAGTTCAGATGCTAAAATAAATGATCAAACAGAATTGGGGCATAAACACATTTTCCATACAAAATGACACAAAAAACTAGCCTCAGAAAGCAGTCGATAGATAGAATCTATTTTATTTTGAAAACGTTTTTTCTTATGCTCTCACATATAAATAAATATTCTCTCAAACATGTTACCATACTTTCAATAAATTCCATACATATTAAGAACAAAACTACAAAGAAAAATAAGCACAAAAGAAAATAAAACAAAAATTAGAGAGCATTTGAAGTTACTGCTGTAGTTTTTATTATGGGCTTTGTTAATTTGACAGCGATTTTTCCTGAAGTTGCGGACTTATTCTGTTTAATCATTAAGAGTTAAAAAATATGTTATTTTCTCTCTTTCTCTCTTCAAAGTAAGTACATGCCCTGTATAAAATTTGGTGACAATTGAGTGAGTGTGAGTGTTATCAAAAGTACAGAGTAGTGCAGAGCTGGCCACCGAGAGAAATGTGTTCGCGTATGTGTATTCATTTGTATAAAGCTTAAAGGTGCAATCAGAGGTGCCATAACCATAGCCATAGAAAACATCCGTTCGAACCAAACTAATGGGCAACACTGTATTTGATTATAGGTGACTCGCCATAACGCCATAACGCCATAACTCTCACCATAACAACCATAGGGATAGTTCAGTGACAAGTCACAAGGTGCATACAAAGTATCATTAACCCCATACTAGGCCCTCCCCATGTAAAAGTGACTGGTCTGCTTCATAGGAAGCGTTAGAACTCGGACTGATCCCTATAATTTGGGGACCGGTCACATGACTAGTCTTGTGTCAGTTCGATTTCCTGCAGGCTGTGCACATAACAAGAATGTACACATATATGGGGTATTCCACGCTAAATCGCACGGTGATATTTTTTTTAGTATCCTTAAAAGAATCTTTTTGGTAAAATTTGAGATCTCTTTTGATTACTGGTTAAAAAAAATATTAAAATTTAATAAATCACTTTTTTTTAAATTTTAATAATTTTTTCGCATTTTGTCCCAAAATTAATATTTAACTTGTTCAGTAAAATATCAATGGTTTCTTAAAAATACGTTGCAATTGATTAGCAAGGTGTTTAGTTTCAATAGTTTTTTATAAATACATTGAAATTGATTATTGAGGGATTAGCAGGCTCCTATAAGCATTTCACTGTTGCTCATGCAGATCACCAGGGAAACTTTACCCAACAATTTCTTAGAACATCCAGAGCTATTATGTTAAATGTTTATTTAAACAAATGAGAAGTTCAAGTAATATCAGAGTTGAAACAAGAACTGAATAATCAACATGTTTTTTATTTTCTTAAAGCCCGTTTAGATGAAGGGTGGCCCAGGTGCGACACGTCGCCTGCGATGGGATGAAGAAAAGCTTACGGGGTAGCAAAAGTCGCACGTATTGGGAATTGAAGCGACAATTTTAACTCTTCTCTCTCACATATTTCTTTCTCTAGTATTTTTTTGTATGCAGTGTTGCCAGTTTAGGGATTTATCCCCCAAATTGAGGATTTTTTAGCGATTGGGGATGAAAATTTCGTATTGGGGATCTGGGGATTTGTTGGGGATGATAACCAAATTTTAGGGGATTTTTTGTGAATTTTTTTTTTTATAACTGAGGGTAACAAGAATTATTTTTGAACTAAGAAATATGCGTCTGGCAAGTCTAAAAATGTATGTTACTATTCATAATGAATGGTTTCTAATAAAGAAGAATTATCAAGGCAGATTAACCAATAATGAACACTACCAAAATAAAAATATGTAACAAAATGCAATACGAATTGTTGGAAGCACTTCTTAGAATAAACACACACTTTAAAAATAGTTCAATTTGTTGTGACAAATTTAATCCTTCTGCTGAAATGCTAAAGCTTTTTAATACAAATACATACATACTATGGGTTTGAGGCTGATGAATCAGAAGATTTCGAATCTGAAATTTGGTTAACAATTTTTTTATACTTGTGTATATTAAACTATGTGTAATTTTTTCTTTACAAGTTTTATAAGTACAAATTAAATTAATATGAATGTAAATATAGCTATCGATATATGTAAATGAATTTTATTGAATAAATATACTATTTTTGTGATTATTTTTTAAATAAAATTAAAAAATTTTATTTTTTCTACAAAAGAAAAAAATTTAATAAAAAAAACTCAATTTGGGGATTTTGGGGAATGAAAAATCAAAAATTGCGGACAAGCTCTAGAAAAAGACTGGCAACACTGACAATAACAACTATTCAATGCTTTCTTTCACAAGAATAGAGTGTTGCCACTCAAGTATTTTTGACCAGGTGCAGTCAATATCTATTATTGTTGGAGAAATAGAACCCTGCATAAAGCAATTTGAAAGCGCTTTAAAGACATGAGGGATTTTTCACTGACAGATAGTATTTGCAAGACATTTGTTTAAGTTGTTGTAGATATCGAAGTAAAGAAGCAAATACTTCGTGGCGAAAGAATTTGTGGTGTTCTGGCTTCTTTGTACGCTTATGCATTTACATTAGTTGTGTGCATGGAAAATTAAATACAATACTGTTACTTTTCCCAGCCTTATTAGGGTTGCGTACACCAAAGGTGAAAAGAAACCCTATTGTTTTCGCTACGCTGTCCGTCTGTCCGTCCGTGTGTCACAGGGTATTTTCTCGAGAACCGTAAGAGCTACGGGTCTGAAATTTGGACACAGTGTGTAGGTAGACCTTTGGCCGCTACAACAAAAATACATGAGAGTTGGTGTTCCAAAACGAGCAACGAAAAATGTTAAAATCCCATGTTATATATATACAATTGTATGTATATACACTTGAATTTTGTAAGGTTAGTGTATTTTTATACAGACTACAACAATTAACACAAAAATTTAAAACAAAATTTAATTAAAGGGTGTACCATCAGCTAATGTAATTTTCACTATGTAATTTTGACAACTTGCTGTATCTTGGAAACCGTAAGAGCAAACTTCTTGAAATTTTCAAAACCGGTAAAACAAAAAAATCCCAAAATTATAAAATCGCCAAACCGAAAAAAATCGCCAAAAGAAAAATAAGTCGCCAAAACGAAAAAAGCACCAAATTAAAAAAAAAAATTTCTAAAACGAAAATAAATCGCAAAAAACCGGAAAAATCGCCAATATTGAAAAATCGCCAAAATGAAAAAAAAGCCAAAATGAAAAAATCGCCGAAATGAAAAAATCGCCAAAATGAAAAAAAAATCCCCAAATGTAAAAAAATCGCCAAAATGAGAAAAAGAGAAAAAACAATAGAAAAATTATTTCAGCTGAAAAAACGTCAAAAACTTAAAAAACGCTGTATTAAAAGAATGCTCAAAGCTCAACGTAAGGAACCCTTCGTGCGCGAGTCAAAGTCGCACTTTACTAAATTTATTTTTAGTTCAAGTGTAATACACCACTGAACGCGACTTGAGAGGATCCCAGGTTTTCTTAAAAAAAAAATCATTTTTAAATAAAAAAAAACATATGCAATTTGAGAGGGTTAAGACCAACATGCAAAATGAGCCACTGTATTATACTCGTATATAAAGGGTCTTCAATAAGAAGTTTCATTTAGATATGTAAGAAAAAATTATTAATTTTTATTCCTTCCGCATTTCTTTTTTTAACCGACTTTAAAAAATTTTAATTCTTTTCGGGAACATTTTAAAGCAGGAAAATCTAGACACATGAACTCGTGTAACCTGATGGTTAAAAACATTTACAGTATTTAACAAAAATCTAGCCATAATTGTTATTTCATATTTTCAATTATTTTCTTTCTTGGCCACTGTTCGTATGAGGAAACGGCAGCGTAGACCAAAAAAAATTATATTTTTTAATTTTATGCACAATTACTGTAATTAATTTTTGCTTTGTTTACTTAAAGAAAAAGAAATTTCAATGTCAAATTTTTGTTTTAATAATAATTAAATTTTTGCTCGCACAAAAAAAAAAAGAAACTTATTACTTCTATGTACATATATACAAACATACATACATACATATGTACATATGTATGTACATATAAATGCACATGTATGCACATACATATGTATGTAAATATGTATGTATGTATGTAAACATACATATAATTCCACTTAAAATTCTTTCACTTTTTTCCACTAAAACACAGAATTTGTATTTTAAAACAACAGACCGAGCGAGCATTAAAATATTTTAAACACTTTTTATAAAAAGTTGTTATTGTACATTTTTCTTGGTTTGGAATAAATACTATCTACAAAATATTTACAAAATATATTTCTTAATTTTTTTCTAGTTTTTCGTAATTTTTTTTTCGTTTCAATAAAACACCGTATTGCCTGCTTTAACGCTTAATTTTGTACTAAAAGTGATCGTGTATGCTTTTTTGCGAATTTCCACCAAAAAAGAAAATTTTTTATCTATCAGATACACCAAAAAGGAAAAGAACATTTCTGGTGTTGTAGTCTGCTGCTGTTGTTCTTATTGTTGTAAATATAAATTTACTTAAAAATAGAATTTAAGAGAATTTAAATTTTTTGCCAGCTAAGTTTAAGTAAAAGAAATTTAGACTTTCTTAATAAAATATTTTTAAATACAAACATACATAGTACATATTATTTTCTTACAATATTATTATTAAATTAATATAAAAGCCATAATTAGTGTAATAAATTTTATTTATTGCTAAACATATGAATTGAATTGGCAGCAAAACGTATTTGCTTAAAGCACTGTTTCTTTTCAAACAATTTTATGCGGTGAAATACAGGCACGCCACATTTTTATGGCAACTTGTTACACAGGTGAAAAGGGCAAAAATATATGTATACATACGAGGGCGGGTCAGTGATTTTTGAATGCAACACAGATTTTTCGAAAAAAAAATCATTTTATTTGTCAACGTAGTTTATTCTGAGGTGTATAAATGTACTCAAACAATGTCATAACTCAAAAAAAAAAAAAATAGTTTGATCGAAATCGAAATTGAAATTTTCAATTTTCACACAACTTAAAGGAAAAATAAAAGATATAAGATAATAAAAGATATTTGCATAAAAGTTGTCCACAATATGAAGAACGATATGAGGATTAATTCTACATCACTAACTGAAAATTTAAATTTTTTGAGTTATGACGTTGTTTGAGTAAATGAGCCATATGTATGTATGTTAAATAAAAACAGTGTTTAACAGGTCTGATTTGCCTTTTCTACTATCAACTGAAGTAAATCCCATATTATATATAATACCTATAAGTAATTTAACAAAATGTTTCATATTAAACATCTGGCAGGGTTTTACAACAACAAACTTTGTTTACATTTGAAAGTAAAGGGAACTGTTGTTATTGATCTCTACTTCTCTACGTTTCTCATTTTATTAATTAAAGTTGCCATATGAACGGTTTTTATTTGCAGGTGCATCAGGATCAGTGTTGCCAAAACGGCGGTTTTCCCGCTACATATGATTGCATTTTCTTGTCATTAACGGGCAAGTCTATTAAAAAAACTACTAGCGGGGTTTTTATAGCGGACGGGTTTATTAATTATTTCATAAAATTAATTTTTTTCTGTATCTTACAAAAAATCGTTATCAGCTCCCTGCAACCGCAAATATGCAATTGCATGTTTTTTCTTGTATGACATATTAATGCGGGGACAAGCTATTTATCTGTTTCAGAACTTTTTATGAGTTTTAGCATCGATTTGTTTGTTAGTGCATATTTTTGCATATTTTACCCTTTGAAAAATATTTTTGCATATTTCAGTCTTAAACGCATATTTTTAGAATTTTTTTGAGTTTGTAGAGCATATTTGCGGGTTTTGGAGCATATTATGATACTTTTTGGATTTTTTTTATTTTAATATGCTTACAAAAAATATGTTGGTCAAAATTTTTATTTTGTAGCATATATAAATTTTTCTTAAAAATGTATTACGCAGTTCTTGCGGACGTTAGCTTCAATAAAAATTCGGTTTTGCTATTTGACTTTGAAGGAAAATTTTCAATACATAAAAGTTTATTTAGATGTGACAATATTTTGTTGTTTATTGCAATAAAAATTCATCCAAAATACATTTCCAAGGTTTTAATTCTGATATTGCGATCTCTTTTGGAATTGAAGTAAAATTTTTACGAGAGTATCCAAAAAAATAATTAATTTGTAATATTTGCTTTGGGCAAAATTTGTATATTATTGTATTGTTTTAACGTGCACTTCAAACTGAAATTAATTTGTTTTATACGGCAGTTATTCTTTGTTAATTTTTTTATTGTTGTTGTTGTTGTTGTTGAACTTTTGAATTAAAAATATGTATACATATTTTCGTTTACAAATAAACCAATTTATATAATTTTTAAAATTAAGTTTTTTGATTGTTTAGTGCATATTTTCAAGTTTTTAGTGTATATTGCATGGGCATAAAACACTTTTTTTAGAGCATATTTCCGGTTTTCCTGGTTATCACTCTTATAAATATCTTTTTATCCCTTTTTGTTATTTTAAAACTTTGACAACATTAATGTAATCTTTCCAAGTCACATGTATAAAATTTTGTTAATGCTGTTTATAGTAAATCTATTTCTTATTTTGGTTTTAAGTGAATTTATGCAGCTGAATATGTGTACGTTCAAATTTCACATTAATTAAAGGAAAAAGAAAAAATTCATCACAAAGGAAGATAAAGAGGTTTTTATACTCAAAAACGTTAGTCCAAAACTCTATGGTAGGTAGAATTTCGATTTGGCCACTCATAGGAACTTAACTTTTGCCATAAAATTGTCCTATTGTAAAACAGTAAATGAGTTTAAAAAAGCTAATATGGTAACACTGCTTAAGTTGGGTATGAATGAAGAGAGACAAAAAGTCATTGAGTGAATTTTGATTAACTGTAAAAAATTGCGTGGAGTTTTTGTTTTTTGCTTTTTCTTTCATAATTTTTTAAATTTTTATGATAAGCATAAATAATTTTTTTTTATATTTTTATTTTTTTTTCGTGCTTACCATATAATTTATCACGTGTTGATGTATTTTACTCAGTTAGGCTCTTAGAATTTTACGTAGGCTTTATTTTTCTTTTTATTATTGTTTTCTATTGGTGTTTTGCAACCCACACGATCTGACCCACCCTACAGTAGGTACTCGATACTTGATTTCGATTAAGGCAGCAGAAATAGGTCTTAGCAGTTCTTCTATAACAAATATTTCAATAAAATAATTCTTTCTGCCAAAAAAAACAGACTTCAATGCAAAAATATGATAGAAGAAGATAAGAAGAAGTATGTATGTACGTAAAATATAAAACTAAATTTTAATGGGCGTGTCTCCGCCCATCTTTTAAATGCACGATTGTGTGTTTTTAGAGTTCAGGGTGCGTGTTAAGTCTTGTAAAAATTGTTAAGGTAGAACCACTTAAAATAGAATATTAAATTTTAATGGGCGTGACTCTGCCCATTTTTTCAACTTTCAAATTGTGTGATTACAAGAACCAAAGGTGTTTTATAGGTTTCGCAGCAATCAAATAAGTAGAATATGCGTGTCCTCGCCCACTTTTTTAATGGGACCAATGGGAAGCTATACCCTCTGAGACAGCAAAATAATTTTTACAATCGGTCTACAATGGACCGAGTTATGAAGTAAAACACCTAAAAAAATTTACACGAATTGTTAACCTCCTCTTTTTTTAAAGTCGGTAAAAAGTATAGTTTTAAGTATTAAGTAATGGCTTTCAAACAAATATGAATGCGTACAGCTAAAAATAAAAACACGCAAACACCGAATACGTATAACAATAAACATACAACTATGTTAAGACACATTTCTTAAATTATGCAGCACACACGACAACAACTAAAATGTATAAGCTGTATGAGCTAAAATTATACGCATGAGTAAAAAAAAATACTCTGACTATTAATCCGCTACACAAGCGTATGTATATACAGGGCTATTTTATGTCCACACACACATAAAGCATGTTTTAAAACAACAACACACACATTTTCCATTCCATTTTATATACACAAATGTATGTATACGGTGGCGAATGATGAATACATATCCCGAGTATTATGCGCATATTTCTTTTCTCCAATTAAGTATGAGAGAGATAGAGGCAATGCGCTTGATATACATTTGCCTCTTTATTTTTAGTTTTAGCGTATTTTAGTTTTACGCATAGATGCTCTTGTATGTATGTATGTTGGATGGAGTCGGCTATAGTCATAGTTGCTTGAGAGAAAATATGCGAAAGTACGAATTGTTACAATTGTGATTATAAAAATTAAGACTATTTGCTTATATACATATATATATATTTTTGAGTACTCATTGTCATTATCTGATAAGCACATGTACTAAATACAAATTTTATGTTTTTGCTTAAAGTTTTTCCTGCGAGTGTAATAAATTTCAAGAGTAATTTAATTTTTTTTAATTATTTCCAAAAACTAAATATAAATAGAAGCAAAACATTTTAATTAAACTGCTGTTTCTAAGTAAATAACTACATTAATTCCATGTAGTATTTTATTTTATACAATATGTGACCTTCTCGGAGAAAAGGGACCTAGTGTGTCAAAAAACGGGTGTGTGTCAAAATCGATAAAAATGAGAAAAACATTAAAATTTTATTTTTTTAAAGCGTTTTTCTCAAAACTTCATTTTCACGCACTAGGTCCCTTTTCTCGGAGAAGGTCACATATATATGTACAATTTATATTTGATAATGAGTCAGTTATTTGTTATTCCATTTTAGTTTTTTTTTTTTACTAAATACACATTTTATTATTAAAGAATCGTGAAGGAAGGAGTCGTGAGGACTTGCTCCACTTAATACTAAGTTCTTATTTCAATATTGACAGAATTTAAAATAAAAGTCCAAATATTTCAATGCACCACCAACATGTGAAACAGTTTTGCTTGTTTTACGATCTTCTTAATGTTTCATTAATAAATTTTAAACAAATTTTCTATTTCTATGATGAAATTGTGTGAATGACATTAAACTGATTTGTTTAAGTTTGGTACCTTTTTTGATAAAATCTTTTCGCTATTTAGAGGTAGTTTGGAATGCTAAAAATTGTGAAAGGAAAGAATTTTATAAAAGAAATATTATGGGAAATTTTCTGAAATTATCTATTTAATCAACATAACTAAAATATTGAAATTCGTACTTATTGCAAAGTTGATGCGAAACCGTACAGCTTTGAAGCTAAAAAATATTTCAGAACTAAGACCAATATTTTCTAAAATTCTTTTTTATTAAGGCAATGATCTATAATATTCTAATATCAGATACAACATATCGCTCATTTACTTCAAAAACGTCTCTCTCTCTATTCGAATGGTTAGAATAGAGAGGTTAAGGATTCATGACATAAGGGGCCACAGTAAACATTTCCACCGCTATTCATAAACGATTGTGAAAGTTAAAGCATTCACTAAACCTTGTTTAACATTAATATTAACTTTCACTTTCATTTATGGGTGAAAAAATATTGAAAATTTTCGCATGATTTTTCAATTTTGTTTCAGACTTTTAACTAATTACGCCTTCTGCGTTAAGAAATTAATTATGTTTTACTAAAACTTAAAATTTCATTTAGTTTGTACAAATTTTGTTATTCAGCTGTTTAAAATTTATTTTGGATTTAATTTTTTTTCTAAATTTCATAACAAAATTCCATTGATATTTTTATAAACACTTTTGAAAGTTATTTTTAGCAAAGCAGTGTGCCGCCAAATTATGTATATGTACTCGTATGTAGAATATGAAAGCAAACAGTATAACTATGAAATTATTGTAGAATTCTTAAGATAATTTATTAAAACAAAAACAAACAAAAAATAAAACACTAAAATTGAAGCAGACAAATTGCCCGCATATTTGAACAAGCTGGAAAATGTTCACCTTGGAAATTGATTAGCCAAAGATTTATCGCTGCACTTAATTAATTATTATTGAGTTAAGTACATTGAAATATTCAGGGAACATTTCCATCCATTTACAAGCTTCACACCAGCAAAATTTAACAAGCCAATCACAGTGTCACTGTTGCTTTCTGAACTTAAAAAAAATTTTCTGCACTAGAGTTTACAGACTGCGTTGTTTGCCGTGTGCTGCTAAACACAAAAATCTTTTTCCAAATTAGAAAAGCTAACAAATTTATAGTTAAAATTTATCGTTAATTGAAGAAATAAATTCATTCATATTCTCATATCGATTGTCGTCATGATTGCAGCTGTAAAATCCGTCTGCTATAGAAAAACAAAAAATAAATAAAAAAAAAAACGTTTTATTGTTTAAATTAAAATATGTGCAGACGGCCAAAAGCAACAACAAACACACTCATACATGTTTTTAAAATAAACGAACAAAACGTTAAAGTGTTAAACAGAGATACACACACAACAAGCCGACAAAAGTATTTCTATATTTGAATGAAAACGAAAACAATTGCATACATTCAGGAGTATTTATTTACATATCGAGTGTGGTGGAGTGGTGAAGTGGTGAATAAGTCATATAGATGTAAATAAGGTTTATTGTTTTTGTGAACAGATGATGATGTTATTGTTGTCTTCGTTTGGTTGGAAATATAAAACAGTGGGCCCGAAGTGAGTTTCTTCTATGAATTCATTTAACATGCTAAATTTATTTAATTTCAAAATGAAAATTGGTAGTGGCAATTGGAAATCGCATTTGGCATTAATTTAACATATTCTGGAAATCCAAACAACTTTTTCGTTTTTTTTATGCTACACATTGCTGCCATAGAATGACAATGAGTACACAAAATTAAATATATATACATACATACATAAATACATATACAGTATGCGAAAAAAAAACATACGCACGAAGTTGTATGTAGATACTACATATAGCATCATAAGTCCTAATTTACACTATGCAAGTCTTATTGCTAAGCTGATTAGTTTTTTAGGAGAGGGGAAAAGCAACGTTTCTGTTACCCTCGTTTCTCTCTCCTAAAAAACTAACCAGCTTAGCAATAAGACTTGCATAGTGTAAATTAGCACTAACATAGGAAAACTCGATTGAATTGAAATTCATTTCAGATATTTACAATGATGATATATATGCCTCTTACTATCACAAGACGTTAACAATGAATAAAGTATTTCACAGGAATAAATTTAATTTGTTTTTATAAAGCTTGAGAAGAAATTTAACCAAATTGGAATAAATTTAGATTAAATTTACCCGCGACAAAACAAATCCACGAAATAGTTCACAGTTTTATTTATCATTACTTATAAAAAAAAGTAGAAACAACAAGTAGCGCGAAATAAAAGAAACATTCTTTTGAACATTAATAGAAGATTTGGAAAATATGCGTGTTTATAATTGTCCCTGATCTTTCAAAGTAATCGGGCATATTGTGCAATATTTTTATTCAAAAATGGCTAATAATAAATACTCTGCGCAAATAAAACACAAAATAATGAATGATTATAATAAAGGTGAATCAGTGACGTCAATTAAAAAAAAAAATTATAATTAATCAGTGTTATTTCACGCATCATAAGTCGTTTTCGTTCATCAGTATCCATATACAAAGGTGGTCTACCGCAGAAAACAAGCAAAATAGACAAGGATATAATCCGATTATTAATTATATTAGTAAGGTCAATTGGTCATCAATTACAATTGAATAATTCAATGAGTTCCATCCAAAGAAGAGCTGTTGAAGGTGAATTAAAATCATAAAGCATTTTTGCACTGCCAAGAATAGGCTAGCCAGACTTGAATTTGCAAAGGGCCACGAGAACTGGAGCTCTACGGAATGGAAGCTCGTACTATTCTCTGATGATTCGAAGTTTAATTTCAAAAGTTCTGATGGATTTAAGCTTGTGCGCAGACCTAAAGGATAATGCCTTAATCGTGAATGTACTAAAGGTACGGTAAAATAAAATATGGAGGATTGAATGTTTTAGTATGGGTATGATTTTCTCTCCATAGAATCGAACTAATTTATAAAGTAAGTGATGTAATGGATAGATTCGCTGAGGAGGGAATGCCACTTACATAAGTGGAGGTATAAATACGACAATGATGCAAAACACACAGTTAAATGTGTAAAAAAGTGATTAGTAAGCAATAAGATCAACGTTTTGAAATGGCCTGTGGAATCACAATTACATAGAAAATCCATATGACCTTTAAAGATCATAAAATAAATCACAATAATTGTAAAAATACGGATGCACTTTTCCCGAAAGTACAAATCGTAGGGGATGGAAATGGTAATGGAATTTTTATGAAATCTAATACCACCAATGCCACACAGATGTCAGGAAGTTATTTGACATAAGGAATATACGAATTATTGGAAATGTGCTTATGTCTTGTCGCATATAAGAAATTATGCTGAAGATTAACTTCGATTTTTAATTAATGTTAGAAAATAATTTCCGATTATTTTCTTCCTATATACAAGTGAATTTTCTCTTCGTTTACTCAAAATAAAAAAAAAACTAAAACACTCCACGACTACAAATAAAAATACACATGCTTATCAAGCGTATTGACTGTCTGTCATACTTATAGTCGGAGTATATTTATACTCAGACTATGGATATTTAATCGGACAAAAAAAATACTCATGATACTCGGGATATTTATTCAGCATTATCCACCCTATACATATATTTGTGTATATAAAGTGGAATGGAAAATGTGTTTTGGGTATTTGAAAATATGCTTTATGTGTGTGTGTAAATAAAGTAGCCCTGTATATAAACATGGGTAGTCGATTAAGACTACGCAGAGTATTTTTATACTCTGCGTAATTAACATAGTTGTTGATTCTTCATAGTTATACGTATTCGGTTTACAATTAATACGTGCGTTTTGGTATGAGCATGGTTTTTGTTTTTAGCTGTACGCATTTATATTTGTTTGCCGGCCAATACTCGAAGGATATTTAAGATGATAATCATTCCTTAATTCCTATGCTGTTCATCATTATTTGTCAAAACTGGCGAAGTTGAGTGACTTTAGTGGCTACTTCATGGCTTTTAAAAAAAAAAAATTTTTTTTGCAAATCAAATTTCCTTTACATTCCCACTGTTCGTTATAAACATAAAAGACTTTCATTAAAATTTTGTTGCATAGAAAATTTCACACTCTCACATTATTTTTAGGTTAAAAATGTCCAACTTCCGCTTTTATATATTCATTTCATACACTCATTTAAAAGCAAATGCGGCGGCAGCAGTGAAAGTTTGAGAGAAAGTCTATAAAAATGTGAAAAGTATAGTTAAGGAAACAGGGAAAGGAGTCTTATAAAAAAAGAGGGTTGAATTCAATGGAAACATTATAAATCAGGTGTAAACTTGGGTGCGTGTCTGTTGCACTCGCACTCACACTCTTTTCCTTCAATACGTACATATTCAAATATTCATTTATCCATTTCAAAAGTCTTACATCAAATGTGGTTGTATTAAAATTATTCAAATTGAGGGTTGAAATTATGCGTGAGTTACACAATTAATAGCATTTGGAAGCGGCATTACAACTGCGTGTACAATTTTTCTTTTAATGTCTGACATGGGAAAGTTGTAAGCAAGGAAGAAAAAAAAGGTCTGGAGTATGATTTACAAAGAAAAAACAAAAAAAAAACGCATAACAACTGGACAGGTTTTACAATTTACTATCTATAAATTTTCAGGTACATGATGGAAGACAAATGAAATTTAAATATTTGGCGTGCAGTTTTCAATTAAGTCAACTTTGGAACTAGAGGAAATGTTTAATTGAAGAAGAGCATTATACGGCATGTGAAGGGTTTTTTTCTTATTTTAGGTTTTCATGAGAGACCAACTTAAGCAATTTGGGAAAGATTAATTATTAAGAAAAAAAAACATAACTTTTGGTTCAATCAGTGGAAGGATCTTTTCGAAAATTAGACTAATTGTCACATTAACACCCCGAGTGAAGCAGTACAGCTTGTAAACTAATCCATCGTTCACACTATGACAGAACTTGGTTAACAACAGTCGCTGTCCTTTTGTTGATATTGCGATAGTAGTAATAAGTATTATTATATTTTTGTGCCCCTGTGGCTGAGTGGTAGTGATGCTAGCCTCTCAGTCCAGAGGTTGCGGGTGCGATTCCTTTGGTGTTTTCCGCAGACAAGCTTATCGCTTCGCGAATTGTGTTGTATTTGTTAAAAAAGATTGTCTCATGGAAATGATTTACCATAACTATCCTCTTTCATTAAATAAATATGGTCTAAATGTCTCATGGAAATGCCTTACCTTGGCAATAGTATTTCGTTAAGAGCTTGCTGTCATTCAATTGAAATAAAGCAAAGTGTGTGTGTGATTTCATTATGGAATATCGTGCCATAACCGCAGAACACAATTTTCAAACTTGGTTTTTTGACCAAAATCGATCATTTGCGATCATGAATAACCGATTTTCGTAACAAAACGAGTTCCAAAAAATGTGTCAGTTAACCTTTTTTTCGTGGTTATGATTCGATATAACATCATGCGTATGTCCGCCGGTGTTTCGCTGGGTGGCACGCATAAGATGTGTTAAATTTCCCAGGACTCTGGTACATGAATTAGACTGAATTTGATTGATGGCATGGCTTATGTTGTTCCTGAGGTCCGCTGTGGTTCGTGGCTTATTCACATAGACCTGCAACGTAAGAAAACTTCACAATAGAAAGTCTAACGGGGTCAAACTGTATAATCTCGGTGGTTAGTTTATATCACCTCCATGTGAGATGACCACGCCCTCAGATCGCTCCTACAGAATGTCCAATGTGACATAAGCTCTATGGCACGTGGTCATGGTATTGAAGCCTCATCTTGCTGGTATCCATATCATTCAATCCTGCCCAACAGAAGTTGGTAATCATCAATCATAGCACTCGCCTCTGACGGTGATGCCCTGGCCAATGTAATTCTCAAAGAAATATGCACCGATGATGCCATGACACCAAAAATTTACCTTTTTTTGGATGCGTTGGACACTCTTGGATCTCATGTAGACTCGCATCGTTCCAAATTGGACAACTTTGTTTGTTGATGAACTGTTTTCATCCAGAAGTGGGACCGTTAGCTGAATATGATTTTTCGCTGAGATTTGGGTTCAGTTTCCAATTGCTTCAGGGTCCATTCAGGGAACATACGCCCTTACTTATGATCATTTACCTTCAGCTTCTGGCTCAGTTAAATTTTTTACATGGTGGTTCACCCAGTTGTGAACTGAAGTTCTTAAGACCTATACCACATCTACTGTCTCGGATTCTCTTGCCTTCTCTCAAGGACAGTAGTGATCTTTTCGCCAGATCGTACGTTTTGTCGACGTACGGCTGTGGATCGATTGTTTACTGAGCCAGTGTACTTCAATTGATTCACCACACTGCATAAAAATTCGCCGCTGTAGGACGATGCGTGAAGCACTTGATGCCCCGCTCTTACGGGACAACGGTTTTGATAAAACAATTTTATCATTGTGCTATATCCGTTCAAGGTGATTTTGCTATACAGAATGAATAGATGACAGTCTAGTCGACAAATGTTGCTGTAACTGTCAAAGTTCGGTAAACCCTATTGGGAGTGTAAACGAGGCTTCAGAATGTGCTTCATTAATTGGTCTGCGCAGCTCTCAGATACATAATAAATTATTCCGAACCTCAATGAATCTTATTTTCTTAGTGTTTTGGTTTACGTGGCTGCCCACTACACGCAGGCATTCAAGTAGAATCTAGATGATTCCTTTTTGAAAATTTTATTAATGTACAATATTTTAATTTTCGAACGTGTGAAATGCCAAGTCTAGTTTTCATAAAAACATTCGATATGCAACTCCACTGGAGTTTGTTGATGCCTATTGCTGGCAAAATGAGTGTGGCGTTGGCTGAAGTAGTTAGCACGTTGACTATAAAAACCGAAGGTCTTGGGTTGGAGCCCGGTATCCAACAATCATTAAAAATAACAACACCACGCATTTTTCTGATGTGCATTAGTGTTCCTTTGTATCATCTGTTGTAGGAAGGTTCCAGTTATGAAGGCATAGTCACTGGTCAATGAACTATACCGACTTCAGCAGATACTAATTCTAATGTTACATCAGAGCGCCCTCCTTCGTTGTGTAGCATAATAATTGGTGAGGTAAAATAACCAATAAAATGGCTACTAAGCAAAGCTTCAAAAAAAATTAATACGCCTAATTTAACGGCAGAGGCGCTGCAACATTGCATTATTTAACAAAAAAAAAAGCGTGCAAAAAAGCAGAGTAATAAAAGAATGAAAGAAGAATGAAGATACCTTTCCTAAAGAAGGTAACACCTAGTTATAGTAGTAGACATTCATTGCCTGAGTGTTACTTCTCTTTAATAAAAAAAAATTGAACAACGATTTGAAAATTAAAATATTGTGCACTAAGAAATAATATTTATTGAAAGCAGCAGTGCACAGTGACCAACTCTCTGTTTCCACAATACTCACGATAGACTTGACATAGGACAGCCAATATACATAATTATTTAATTTTTCTCAATGAGAAAACTTCTCACAAGTTACAGAAACGAGGCACTGGTGTTAGAAAGCGTGAATGGTATTTGCAAAATTGGCGCCCTAAAACTTGAAACGTTTTGGTTACAGAAAACTCTTTATACTCGTAAATACAAAAACAAATTCCGAAATTTTAAAAATTGAAAATTTCCATATTTTTCCTCTTACATATAAATCATCATAAAGTGGCGCTAGCTGAAAAAAAAATTTTATAGATGTATCACTAAACATTCTTTAAAATTTTATTTTCAAATCGTGTAGCCGATTAAAATAATCCCTTCACTAATTGCAAAATCACCTGATTATAGTGCCGATATAATAAACTTCGTATTATTATACATCATTCAATTTAAGAGCAAGTGGTGTATTAATTTTTGAAAATAATAAAAAAAGTTTTAGCTTTAATATGTTCGATTTCAGTTACAATTTAGCATTAGCTTTATGCAATTCAATTTAGTCGCCACAACACTTACTTCCCTTATAATTTACAATGGGGAAAGGGTTAAACGAGAAGTTTAACGTACGCACAATTTAAACCCTTAAAATTTGCTATACTTTTGATTTCTTAATAAAATTACAAGGAAAAACCTGTTTAAACTCACCAAATGTGTGCTTTTTTTTCTTTTCATTAAATATGTATGTATGTTGGAAAAGAGCTTGAATGTGTGTGTGTGTGTATGTGTATGTGTGTATGTGTGTGTGAGAGAGTTTGGAAGCATGAGCAGTGGTGAATGTTCGTGCTTAGTTATAATAATAACCTTTAGATGGCGCTGTAAAGAAAAGTAGGCCTGCCGACTTTTATGTATTTGCTGCCCCAAGTGGTTTGTCGCAAATATCGCCAAAATACCCCATGTAAGCTTTAGTAATTAACTATAATTAAATTCACAATCTAGGTCCAAGCTCGCATGAAACAAGTCTTATTGCTAAACTGATTAGTTTTAGGAGGTAGACAGCAACGAGGGGAAAAAGAAAAGAGCCCCTATCAAAGATTGCATTTTGTTTGATATATAATATACGAGGGTGGGTTTTTTTAATTTCCCGCCTTTTAATTGAAATGGCAAGACTGCTCCTCTCAACAAGCAACTTTCAGTTGATTCCTGTCTAAATTTTAACAAGCTGCATCATTTAGTTTGTGTTTGACAACCGTTCATAGCAGACTACCTCGCATTTTGAGAAGAAAATGGAAAAAAGTGAATTTCGTGTGCTCATGAAGCATTATTTTTTGCGGAAAAAAACATCCCTCAAGCCAAGGTTAGGCTTGATTAATACTATGGAGACTGAATTTCGTTGTGGCCGTATTTAACCGAACATTCTGGACGCTCCCAGTTGAGGTATCTACATCCGAAACAATTGGGAAAATTCACCATATAGTTTTAAACGATCGGAGATTGAAAGTGAGAGAGATTGTGGAAGCCATAGGCATCTCACAGGGCTCAGTGGCTTCAACTTTTAATAATGATTTGGGCACCCTTATCCGCCCTATTCTTTATATTTCTTATTTGCAAACTTGAAGAAATGGCTTGGCCGAACGATATTTGACTCCAACGACGAGTCATCTCACAAGCAAATGCCTATTTTGATGACCGCGACAAATCATATTTTGCGGAGGGTATAAAAAAAATTGGAGAAACGTTGGACTAAGTGTATAGAACTCAAAGAAGACTATGTTGAAAAATAAAATAACTTTTTATATAAAAACTTGTGTTTCTTCAAAAAGTCACTGAACTAATGACCCACCCTCTTATATTATATAAATAGGGTGGATGTGAGCACTATTGTGAGTCTTTGTTAGTAAATTTATGTAAAAAATTCAAATATAAATATATATTCCATAGTATAACGATTCAAATCATATGCAACGCCGAAGTTTGCAGTAGATAAATAAATATGAAAGAAAATATAATAATAATGAATCTTTCAAAAAAAAACCCCATGGCCTGTCCCACGATGTCGACAGATCGATCGACAATTTGTATTGAAAACAACAATAAAATAAGAAATTTTGTTTTTGTTTTCAATAAAAGTATCCGAGCGAACGTTTTATGTCGACATCGTGGGACAGGCCGTTAGTTTGAATAGTGTAAGCCGTGCTGAATTTCACGTTCCCATAAGAATATTGTTGAAAATAAACCTGAAATAATTCAAGTTAGTAAATTTCTTAAACCCCATATCCTTGAATTTACTTTAAATAGAAAGTATACAGGGTGGGATAAAGTAATCGTTCACGCGATGTTATTTTGCTGTAATATCTTTTAATACTCGTAAATAAGGGAACATCTTCAAATATTTCACAAAAATTCTGCGTAGGGGCTGGCTAATACCCAGTTGCGTTTGGGGCTCATTTTCGATATCTTGGGCAACAGTGATATTCTCAGCATTACGGCTGTTCAGGGGCTGGCCAGCCTTTTGAACATAACGTATTGTCCCAGTCTCTTCAAGGCGAGTCACTAAACACCACAGTATATCTATTTCTCTATATAGTTCTACACAATTATTTTCCCTGTAGACATAAATGCAAAATTTCATAGATTAAACTGTCAACGTAAACTTTTCGTCTTTGTTGTGCAAAAAATTATTGAAGCAAATGCTTGGGTAGCAATTTCTAGAATACAACAACTAGAGTTGTGCTCAACAGTTTTTTTGAACTAAATTGAGCTGTTGGACATAAGTTCGGTCAAAAGCGTCAATGTAAATTAAATGGGTTTAAAACAACTTTTGATTCGAACGCTCTCAAACTAGTTCAAAAATAGCTTTTGGACACAACTCCAACTGCAACCATAAGCTGTTGGTTGGTTGGTTATTTATGTGGCTGGCTACTACACGCAGGCATTCAAGTATAATGTAGATGATTCCTTTTTGAAAGGACCACCACTACATTCATCGGTGTCAAACTATGTAGAACCCTATCCAAGTATTCCGATACAGTTATTGTTACCAGATCCAATCCGTCACGTTGAAATATCTGATAAGGTCACTCAACCCAATCTCAGATAAATCTGAAAGATTGTCTAGTACATGACTGCATTTGTGCCTCGGGAGATGCAAAGTTGGAAATTTCACAAAGAAGGTGGTAGATTGTTTCTTCTTTGGTTGCTTCTCCACAACTTCGGCAGAACTCATTAAAGAACAATCACAATGGACCCAACTGGATCTCCGAGTGGAGGTGCGTTAAAGCATCAACCTTACTAACATTATAGGATAGACCTATCCTATCAGCATGTCTGCCGATCGTCCAGTGCCCCATCATGACTGCAACAAGTCTCGAGGTGTTCATACGGTTCCTGTTTGTTGATTGTATTGAGCGCCTATCATTGTAGCAAGGCCACATTTTCTAAGCAACCTTGCACGTGACTACATTGCGCCATCTGCATTCAGCCTTATAGAGATAGTGCTTGTATATACGGCTTCTTATAGCACCAAACGGCAGGGATACCGATGCGTCATTGGAGACATTTATAGCAGAGCCAGCTATAGCCCGTTCGTTATCTAAAAAAATTGCTATGTGCGGGAACTGAGATTAGGGTGTGGTTAGCCTGACCACCCAGTCTAGATAGCAAACTCTTATACTGCCCGACTAGAATAGACGACGTTATTTATGCTATTGGGGATAGAAGCGCTGCTTGGCTGTCGACAAAGATAACAACTTTACCCCTATACCTTCCTATCAATCAGCATTTCAGCCTGAACTACTGTGGCTTCGTTAGGGAGACGAAAGCAGCATTCTAGGCCAAGATCGTCTGAAAAGACCCCAGAGCCGTCACCTCAGACTATTCTTTAGCCATCCGTGTATACTCTGACGTAAAATCCTGGAGAAAAAACGCACGAAAGGCAAATCGACACATACCACCCATTCGTTGATTATAAAGCCGCTTTTGACACCTCGTTTCGAACAAGAGTGTATCAGGCCATGTCTAAATTCGGGGTTCCGGTGAAGTTGATAAGACTTTGCCGGATGACACTAACTGATTCCAGATCATTGGTGAAAATCGGAAATAGTCGTTTGCCACCATACGTGGATTTAGGCAAGGCGGACTGTTTATCGTGCGGCCTTTTCAACATCGCCTTAGAAAAGGCCATATGCGATGCGGCAGTTAATAGAAATGACAAAATTTTCCCCAAGAGTCACATGCTCCTCGCATATGCTGATGCTATGGATGTCATGGGTAGGACATTGCGAGATGTAGCTGCTGCCTTTGCAGGCATTGAGAGGCAGTCCTTGAAAATGGGTTTGGCAGTTAATGAAAGCAAAACCAAAGTGATGGTTTCAACGAACAGAAAATCTACTATTTAGATTAGGTGAAACTGTGAACGTCAGGAACTATAACTTTGGTGTTGTAGAGGAGTTTGTGTAACTCGGCTCATCCATTAATAAGGGCAATAACATCAGGCTGGAAATATGAAGAAGAGTAATACTAGCAAGTAGGTGCTACTTTGACAGGCAGTTTAAAAGTAAAGCCCTCGAATAACGAAAATAAGACTCTACAAGACACTCATATTACCCGTGCTTTTGTATGGTGCAGAGGCATGGATACTTGCGCAAGCAGATGAAGCTGTACTTGGCGCTTTTGAGAGAAAAATCTTTCGTAAAACATATAGACCGGTTTATGTAAGCGTATACTATCGGCATCGTATGAACCATGAACTGTATGAGTTGTTCGCCGACATTGACATTGTTAAGCGCATAAAGTTGCAAAGATTGCGCTGGATAGGACATGTTGAGCGGATAGATGAAGAAGCTCCAGTGAAAAGAATTTTCGAGTATGATCCTGAAAATGCACGCAGAAGAGGACGACCGTAGCTTCGATGGAAAGATCAGGTCTAACAACATCTAATGGACCTAAATGTCAGAAATTGCAGGAAGAGCGCAGAAGACAGAAGCGCTTGGAATGCTATTCTCACCTCGGCTTAAGACCCACCAGGGTTGGAAAAAGCCATATAAGGAAGGAAGGAAGGTATACTCTGACGTCGTAGTTTGTTACTATTGTACCTCCCTTCCATTCCCGACTTGATGGAATCAGAACTTTAAATACTTTATCAAAGTCCAGATGAAGAGCCATGTAATCAGTAGATTTCCTCAGCGTTGAGGGTAGTTGATTCTGGCATGACCATAAGACCAAATGCCGCTAATCTTGACGCACTACTTGAGGATACCGTCAATACATGAAGGTCGATCGGAATAAGGTTTAGTATAGCATTCAGAGCCACCGAAGGACTAGTACATAAACATCCCATTGACCCTACCATAAGCTGTAAATTAATTAATTATTTTTATGCTGCCACTACACCCAGAGAAAACAGTGCCTACTAAATACCTCATAAAATAGCACAAAATTAATAAGAAATCTCTATCGTTTTTTTTCAATAAGGAAATCTTATGAATTTCATAGAGAAAACCTTTTTGAAAAAATCAAGAAGAAATCTTGTAGTTTTTATGACGTTATCTTATTAATATTTTCAATAAAGTTTCCTTCTTGTTTTTATGAGGCGACCTCATAAAAAAAATATATCTTTATTCTTTGTGCTTTTCTTATATATAAACAGAAAAAAGTTAAGTGTTTTGGAAACTTCCATCTCTGCTATGAACATGTTAAATTTTGTTTCGATCTGGCAACTCCTTCATATAGAAACAGGTGTTCACAAAGGACGCATCCGCGATTTTTTAACAATGGAAAAATTAGAAATGCGTGGTGTCATTAAATATTTACATAAAAAAGGTTTATCGGGACAAGAAATTCATAATGATATGATATAATAATAATAATAATAATAATAATAATAAGATTTCTTCTTGATTTTATGTGGTTTTCTTCTTGATAAAATTAATAAGATTTACCTCAAAAAAAAAACAATAAGGAATCTCTGTGAAAAAATCTTCCCTTCTTTCTGCTGGGATACCTGTTAGTCTAAAAATGTTTTATAGAGTAAATCTTCTTGATTCTATGAGGCAGTTTTTTCTCTGTGCACAGTAGTTTTCAAAAAGTCAGCTTACAAATCTCTAACAGGCTTCAAATTTCTTTGTCCCACTAAAATAATTTCACAAGCCCACTTTCGACGACAAATCGCTATATCTGACAACACTGGCGCCAAACTTAAAAACACACACACTTGCATGCACACTTGCAAACAAACACCTTCCTATTTGTTACTGAAAAAAAAACCAAAAAAATTAAAAAAACAACAAAAACAACAGCAAAAACACACAGACACAGTGTGCCTGACGAGTTTCATACAAAACTGAATTTAGTTGAATTTTGAATGTGGCGTACAACGGACGCACGAATTCGTTTAAAAAGTGAAACGAACGATATAAATTGATATTTTGCTTTAATTTTAAATAATTAAATAAAATGCGTGTTGATTCTTACAACATAAGAATCTAAAGTAAAAAGGTGAATAGTGTTGAAATATTGAAATTCAAAAAAAAAAATAAAATAAAATAAATAAAACAAAATAACTTATGAATTTTGATTATGTATAAATTAAATTGAGCATTAAAATTAATAATAGATCGAGAGCGTGTTATTTAAAAGTTATGAAATATTGATTGAAAAAATTAAATAAAATATGTACATACATACATACATACATATATTTTGAATATACATACATACATAGTATATACATATGTGTGTATGTATGTAAAACTGTTTGGCAATTAAACTATTTTTGTCTTTTTGAGTTTCAAAAAAAGTTTCAAGTAGAAAGACAAAATAATACACAAGTGGCCGTTTAGTGATTCTTTTTTCACGAATATCGAAAGTGGAATAAGTAAATATATTCTGGTGGCCTTCAAATTTTTAGATTTGTAGAAAATAAAACTAAAGATTTCAAAACATTCAACATCAGCGACACAAAAAATAAAATCACAAAATTCCCCAGGAAGGGAGATTTTTAAATGACAAGCAAGTAAACAAACAACAACAGCAACAACGACGAAAAAAGGAAACATTTTTTTTTTTTGAAATCCGATATCGTGTGGCAACACATGTTGCACGCAAACTTATAAAGGATTTTTTTTAATAAGCATAATTCTTATTCCGCAAAAGTTTATTAAATAAAATGCCATTAAAAAAAATTATTTAAAAAAAAAACAAGAAAAATTTTTTTAAGAAACAAAATTTCCGTTAAATTCAAATATGTATGTACATAATTTTTGAATTAAACACATAAGTAAATTAGTAAAGTATATTTTTATAACTAAAGCAATTATAAAACTGTGCCAAATTGTCTTAAAACAATCAGTGACTCATCCATTCCTCTTGCAAATACAAAAATAATATTTCTTTTCACATTTGATGCACAATTTTCTTTTTAAAAGTGTGTGTTAATGGTGCAGCAGCAGCAGCAGCAAGCACTCTCACTTCATTGCACCATGTTGTCATCGAAAATTTTTAAATAAAAATAAGTTTTTAAGTATTTTTTCTGCAAAAAAAAAAACAAGACTGACTCTTCTCAGAAGGACCATTTCGTTTATTTCGCATACAAAATGAAGTCATGCATTTTATTTATATTTTTTTTCTGCTGTTTTAAATCTGTTGCACATTTTTCATTACATCACTTTTATTTCTTTTCTTTTTTGCATTTGCAACACTTTTGACAGCCACAAGAACAACTTCCTTTCAACTTAAATAAATGAATTGATTTTTTGTTGTTACATTTTTTTTGCCTGCTAATTCTGTTGGCAATAAAATGAAAGGAAGGGTGAGATCATAAAGGAAAACAAATTGATGAAATCATAACTGGGTTAGACTTCACAATACATATCGCTCATTTACTCAAAGAACGTCATAACTAAAATAAAACCAGTTTGCCAGAAAAGGCGTTTTAAATTTTTAATTTATACACAACTTAAGGGAAAAAGAAAATTTTATTTTTCTCCCAAGAAGTGATTAAACGAGATATTTGTATGAAATTTTTACACAATATGAAGTACGATATGAGGATTAATTCTGCATCATTAACTAAAAAAATTAATTTTTTGAGTTATGACGTTCTTTGAATAAATGAGCGATATATGCACAAATCTGTGGCAACAAGCGATAATAGCGTAACTCTAAAAGCATAATATCGAGACAAATTAAAATAATTTTGTTGTAAACTTAACATTTAAACCAGCCAAGATTTTATAAAAATTTAATTTTTTTAAAGAGGTTGATTAAATAAAAACTAAATTTTTTTATTTTTAAATTTCTTATTTTTTAAATTTAATATAAAAATTTAATATTATGTTTAAAAATTAAATTTTTTTGTGAAAATTTAATTTTATTAAAATTTAATTTGTTTATAAAAAATTTAATATAAAAATTTATTATTATAAAAATGTTAAAATTATAAAAATTTAATTTTTTTAAATTTTATTTCATAAAAATTTTATTTAAAAATAATGAAATTTTATAAAAATTTTATTTTTTTATAAAAAATTTAATTAAAAAAATATTTAATTTTGAAGAAACCCACTATTAATATTTAATTTTTTTATAAGAAATTTAATTTAAAAATTATTTAGTCTTTTATAAAAAATTTAATTTAAAAAATATTAAGTTTTTTATAAAAAATTTAATTTAAAAAATATTTAATTTTTTTATAAAAAATTTAAATTAAAAATTATTTAGTTTCTATAAAAAATGTAATTTTATAAAAATTTTAAACTTTTATAAAAACATTAATTTTATAAAATGTAATTTTTTATGAAAAAGTTAGTTTAAAAATATTTAATTTTATAAAATTTTTTCTTTTCTTTTAAAAAGTTTAATAAAAAAATTTAGTTTCTATAAAATATTTAATTTTTTTTAATTTTATTTCAGAAAAAATTTAATTTAAAAAATGTTTATTAAAATTTAACTTTATAAAAATTTTTATTTCTTATAAAAAATTTAATTTTTTCATACAAAATTTTTGATAAAAATTTAATGTAAAATAAAATAATTTTTCTAAAATAAATTTTTTCATATAAAATTTAATTTAAAAAATATTTATGTACTAAAATTTAACTTAATTAAAATTAAATTATCTTATAAAAAAATTTAATTTGATTAAAATTTAATTTTTTTATGCAAAATTAAGTTTTTATAAAAATTTTAAATTTTTATAAGAACATTAATTTTATAAAAATTTATTTTCATAAAAATGTATTTTTGTTTATAAAAAATTTAGTTCAAAAATATTTAATTTTATGGAAATTTTATTTATAAAAAATTTAATATACAAATTGAATTTTTTTTTAATTTTTTTATAAAAAATTTTATTTTATAAAAATTTAATTAAAAAAAAATTATTTTTCTAAAATAATTTTTTTCGTATAAAGTATAATTTAGAAAATATTTATTAAAATTTAACTTTATAAAAATTTCATTTTCTTATAAAAAATTTTATTTTATAGCAATTTATTTTTTTTTAAATAAATCTAAAATTTAATTTTTCTAAAAATTTTAAAATTTTATAAAAGGATAATTTTATAAAAATTTACTTTTTATAAAAATTTGCTTTTTATAATATCTTCATTTTTATAAAATCTTGGTTACTAAATTTTTTATTGAACTCTTATTCGGACTTAGATCAATGTTGTTTTTTTTTATAACTTTATAACAGGGACCTATATAATTCTATATATAAATTATAGTTTTTATGGCCTATTTCTCACCTGCGAAAGAAAACGTTCGACTTAAAATTTATATTGAAAACAACAATAAAATATGAAAATTTGTTTTTGTTTTCAATAAAAATTTTAAGTAGAACGTTTTCTTTGGCAGGTGGAAAATAGGCCATTATATATCGTAATAAACTTCGTTATACATGCGAAATTCACGTAAATTTTGTAACATACGAGTGTATAACTCGATTTTGTCTTAAGTCGACTTAGGCTGTTATCGCTTTTCAGCACAAATTTACATAAGTATGCAACACTAACGCGAAAGAGAGGAGAACGTAAAATGGTAATTAAATTTGCTACATATGTACATTGTTTAATAACCGGGTCATAAAAGTCTACTTTACTACAAATCTGAATTCAGATAAGAAAAAAAAATATGGAAATATACCCGTAAAACATAAATTTAGCAAAGTTAAATCCAGTCAGAGTAAAAGCCGGTATTTTGTAAGGCAAAAATAAAATTTTTTTTATATATTTAAGGACCTCTTTGTGTACAAAGGAAAGTTTTTGAACGCTTAAAATATTTCATATAAATTCAAAACAATTCAAACTTTAAGCTTGACAAAATGTTTTCGTGCAAATAGCACCGCTTTGATTCATAAACTACTGTGTAATCTCTTGCTAACGAGTTGCTAACGAGTTGCTAAAATATTGCTAATGAACTGCTAGACATTTTTGAACTTGTTAGCAAACTGTTAATAAATGTTAGTACAAAAAATATTTATATAAAAAATCAAAAATCTACTTAAGTGAATCATTTAGCTTTTTCGTGTAAATGCATCACTGTGCTGCATAATGGCGGTATTCGTTGTTTGATGCAAATTTTCGTGCGTTAGTGCAAATGCAAAATATCGTAGCTTTTCTTTAAAATCCAACAACAAAATACACACACAATCCAAAGAAAAGTTACGATATTTTGCATTTGCACTAACGCACGAAAATTTGCATCAAACAACGAATACCGCCAATATGATTATTTGGCAATTCTTTTGTTAATCAGCTGTTTGTGATATTGCCAATTTAATCATTTGTTTGTTTGCATTTAAGAGCGGAAAATGTAACTCATTACAACAAATTCAATTTGTGCATTAAATGACAAAACTAAGGATGTATGGCTGCTTGATTTACATAAAAGTATAGTCTAAAATATTGATGGGCCTGTTAGGAATAGCTACCAAACTTCACTTCATTTGTTATTACCATCAAACAATTATGTATCAGAGGAAAAAAATATCAAAAAAAATTACGTGACTTTCGGAAAGCTTAATTTCGTAACTGCTAGAAATCACAAATAAGCTATTTATAAAACTTAATAACAGCTGTTAGTTAACAGTTTCGTCGGTAAGGCAGTTCTTGGCAAGTGGCAACGCAACTTCAGTTCGGTTGCTCTTCACAATCGTCCCATAAAAAGTTATAATATATTAAAAAATAAAATACAAATTCTTATCTTTAGTATCTTTAGTATGTGTATATAAATTGTATGGCTTGTGTAGTGTATATAAGATTCGGCATAGCCGAATACAGCAATCTTACTTTTTTTTATATATTTCGTTAACTGTATTCTGGGAGTTATTTAATTGTTTTAATATCCATTTAAGGCCGTGATACACCATCCCACACAATCGCACGATTTACTAAAAAAAAATACAACCCTGTAGTGCGATTCACTAACTTTTTTTAACCATAATCGCATCGTTAAAATAATTATAACGAAAATGTATTGAATTTGCTATTCAGTAACATTTTTTAACGATATTCGCTGTAGGTTAATGTGCTGTTCATTTTATCGAAAAGAAATCAACAGAAAATATCAACTGTGCAGTATCGTTAAAAAGAAGTTGCAGAATCACACAATCGTTATTGCAATCGATAAAATGTATAGACAAAAATTACGATTGTCGGATCGTTAAAAGTTACTGAATCGCACTACTGGTATGATGAAGTCTATGAAAACTTTCAAAACACAATAACAATTCATCAGATCAGGGTTTATAGCGTGCGATTGATTTATTGGTTAAAATAAAAAGTTTTTGCTTTAATATTTAATGTTAAAAGCAAAAGAAAAAAAAAAGAATTAAATTTAAAAATACCTTAACCTCATTTTGAGCAAGATGGCTGACCAGTGGCCACTTCAAATAGGTTAAATGTTCAACAAGCGACACTCGTAAATCGTTCAACAAAAGTTTTTAAACCAAAAAAAAAAATAATACATTTCCAATCCAACTACTCATACATATTAAATAAAATGAAATTAAAAAATTCAAATTCCAACTGAAATTCGGTAAAAAAAAAATTGCCGGCACAATTTGAACTCATCAAATAGTTTATCTGAATTATGATTTTGTAACAAATTCAAAAAAGTGTGTGCATGTGCATGTGTGTGCATGAGTGTTTGTGGTTAATTTATTAAAAAAAAAACAACCATCAAACAAACAAACAAACAACCAACCACTCCTCTAAATGAAAATAAAATTAAAAAAAAACATACACTCACTCACTCGTGCCCAAAAAGTGGCAACCAGAAGCTTTTCGTAGAACGCTCCCCCCTCTTAAAAGAAAATTATAATATATAAAAGAAATTTATATTCCACTAGAAAAGTGGAAAGAAAACTGAAGAAAACTTAAGTTTTATAAAAATAAATCAACAGCTATGAAAAAATATATATATAAATAAACAAATAAATGTTTGAAGTGATTAAAATGTGGAAACAGAAGTTTTTTTTATCAAAATATTATTTGTTTTTTTTTTGACTCGTGTAACATCTGGCCTTATGCTTCAATAAAAATATTTGTGTATTTGCATTTAGACGATCAATCATTTTGACACACATTCGAATGCAATTGCAGTTTAAGCGAAAGCAAAATTTTGTTAAAGAAACCATTGCATATGCAATTTTCTTTTTCTATTGAAAGAAAATTTTGAAATGTGAAAAAATATGTACGAATATCGTGCCATAAAGCGCTTAAGGGACATAATTTTCGAACTTAATTATTTTTTCTGAAAATCGATTATTTTCGATTGTAAATCATTGATTTTCGCCAAAAAAAAAACAAGGTCCAAAAATGTGTCGGTTAAGCTTTTGTGGCGGTTGTGGCTCAATATGTTTATGCCTTTTCCAATTTACAGAATACTTTTGTGCAAAATTAATCCCCTGTTTCCACAACACGGACGGTCGATTTGAGTAGAAAATTTATATGAAAAACACAAATATTTTGGAGTAATTTTCATAAAAATTTTCTAGACAAGTCGCCTGACTGACTTGTGGAAATGGGGTATGAATAAAGAAATTCACATTTTTTTAGATTTATATCAAGTGAAAGTATAAAAATGAATTAATTTATTTCTCTTTATTTCTCTACATGAATTTGGGGATGTTTTTCCTGTTAAATGATATGAAATAATTGTAAGCTATCATTCATTCCACATTTGCCGCCGTGTTGCCTTGATGTCGTCAAAATAATTATTCTCATATAAACATGTGTATCCTATCCTTGACATTTTGAAGTCGGTAGCTTGCTGTAATGAATGTGTTTAATGCTTAAGTGATTGATCGAACTTTTTCTGTCGACAACGTGGGCCAGGCTGAAAAGTTTTTTTTTTGCTTGAGGCTCAGTTAGCCGACTGTAATGGAATGTAATTGCAGCGGTAGGAAACAGCTGATCGATTTTGTTATGTGAAAAGTAATGAAAATGGTTATACAGATGTAACCGGAATGTAAGAATCTGTACATTACTCTTCACTTAAGGCCGTTTCACACTATAATACAAGTATTAATACTTTTGACGAAAATGCATCCCTAATCTAATTTTAATACTTGTATTAAGTATTAATACTTGTATTATAGTGTGAAACGGCCTTTAACAATACCGATCAGCTGTTCTTACCGTTGCAATTACATTCCATTACACTCGGCTAATTGAGACATTATTCTTTCTATTTGTATTTTTAAGATACTTTTATGTTTCGTGTTATTCTTTTTTAACTTAAAAAAGCTTTAAAAAAAATAAGAAATTATTAGAGCTATGCTCTTTATGCCAGACACGGGAGCCAGTTGATTTCACCTTCATTTTCGAAAATCTAATTATTATCAGTTCTCGATATTTTGAGGTTATATGGAAGTATAAAATTTTAAAAAATTGAGTCTGGCTTAACAGATTGCAATAAAATGTATGCGACTCTAAACATATTGATTTAGATTTCATGATATAACGAAACGATTCAATTGGATAGATTTTGAGAATTTTCAAAAATAAGGTTGTTTAAAAAAAAAGTTATTTTTTCAAATTAATTTTAAACAGCTAAGCCAATCGAATTCAAAATCCAAAATCAAGAGGTAGATTATGGCATTCGATATCGATCGAAATTATAAAATGTTTCCATATAAGTGAGACATTTTTAAATTTTATTCAGAAATAATTTCTTAAACTGTAATATGTAAACTGCACTGAAATATTTTGAAATTTCGTTCGATATCTACTCGTAGTGTCGTAATTTGGCCCAGTTGTTAAGCTTGTAAACTATTGTAAATTTGATTAAAATCAATGTATTCGTTCGAGGGCTATCGTGGAGGAAAAGTTTCGCAACAAGCGCTGTAGCCTGCTGTGGTCTATGTGTTTAGAGGAATAAGAAAAAGGAACTTATAAGCTTCACATTTCAGTCTCGTTTATTTTCTTATAAAAATCAGGTTTAAAAGGAACATTGAGGGGAGATTTCTTATTTCAAAAACTCTGCAAATCTCTCAGAAAATGTATTTTCTCTAATCAATATTTAAAATTGAAAAAAAAATAAAAAATATATTAAACATTTCAATAAATTAAATTTTTTGACTCAATTAAATTTTTTATTCAACTTTTAATCAATTAAATTTTTAAGCAAAATTTTAATTAGCTTAATTAAATTTTTAATTGACTATTTGTATTTTTTTTTTGCTATTAAAGATTGGAGAACAATTTTTTCTGTGATATATTCTAAATCTATTTATTACTACCATATTCATAAAAAAATAGTTTCGGCTTACAAAAGGCTTATGTTTGTTAAACGTTTTGTAAGCCAAAACTATTTTTTTTGGAATTAGGCCTTAAAACGTTATCGCTCTTTGTTACAGATTTCTTACAAACTATTAAATCTCTATAAAAACTATTTATTTAATGCAATTATTATTTTTTTCAATTGAATAAATTTTAGTAAAATATCTACACTGAAAGAATTTTCGGCATAAATTCTATGAATTTCGACATTAATCTAATGAAAAATTTATTAAAATTTAACCAACGTCACGCTTCGTTGGATTAATGAAACCAGTTTCGTCACAATTATTGCATTGAAAACTTCATCAAATTTATTTAACAGTGTAATTAATGCAGTGCTATAACTTCATCGAAACAATAAAATATTTTCACGAAAAGAATGAAATAACATAAATATAAAGGGGTTTCTTAATAATTAGAAAATATTGTTGTCATAAATCCAATAAAATATTCTTACGAAACCAGAATACCAACGAAGCAATTCCAATGAAATTCTTTCACAATATTCATGAAATTTTCATTAGATTTGTGAAAAAATTTTAATGAAATTGTTTTATTGGACTTATGAAGCAAAGTTCTTTCGGTATAGCTCCAAACTGTAAAATTCATTCTTAATAAAAAAAAGTGTATCTGCTACAATAGAACAGGGGGCAAATTACGGCACTCGTTATCGCACGAAATTACAAAATATTTCAATAGAGTTTATATGGAAATATTTTTAAATTTCGAATCGTATCGAATGCCGTAATTTGCTCCCAGTTTTAATTAAAGCAATTTTGCCGTAGTGCAATATTTTTAAAAATTTATTTTAACAGCGTTTTAATCATTAAATTTTGTGAATGTCTAAATTATTGTGTTTCATTCACAACTGGTAAGTAATGATAAGTAATCGTAATGATTACTACATTGATTACTTTTTTTTTTAAAGTGAACTAATGATTAAATTAGGATTATATTCAGTTTCGCACGATTACTAAATGATTACGATTACTATTAATAATGGAAAAGTAATCTGAATTACTTAAAATTACTAAAAATAATCAAAAAGAGTCAAAAGTAATCAAAAAATAATACGATTACTTCTAAGGATTACTTTTAATTATTTTTGATTATTTATTAAGAATCAAAAGTAATCTTTGAAAGTAGTCGGATAAGTAATCTAAATTACTTATAATTACTAAAAATAATTAAAAATAATCAAAAAGTAATCTTTGAAAGTAGTCGGATTACTTTTTGATTATTTTTAGTAATTATAAGTAATTGAGATTAATTTTAGATTATTAGTAATCGTAATCAATTATTTATGAGCAATGCTTTTGAAGGCAATTATATAATCATTACAATTCTTTTTAAATTGTAATCTAATTGATTGCTAATCGTAATCGAAATTTAACAGTTCTGGTTTTATTATTACAATATTAAAAGTGAAATTATTTTTAATTTAAAACTTATATCGCCAAAATATTTGACCTTTTTCCCTCTTACTTCTTTACACATTTTTGCCGTATGCACTACAGCTTCAAGAAAATCCGGAACACATTTTTTTTACTTGTGCTACAAGCTCTTAAAATCGCTTAAATAAAATTAATTCCACGATGTGGAGTCGCAAAGGGTTATTATTTAAGGCACCCGGACGGACTGACAATATTTTAAACCAACTCTTTGCTATTTAATAATGCCCAACTTTTAAGTTGTGTAAATTTTACGAAATTAAATAACACAACATAAATTTATTTGTAAATTTCAAATCAACTCCCACGAATTCTAAATATAAAATGATGCCACTGAATGAATGTTGCAACATGCACTAAAAAAGATTCTTAATACCTATGTATGTATCTTAAAAATTGTGCATTTTATAGGCCGCCACCATCGCACAACAACAGCAACAACAACAAAAACAACACATGGTGTTCTTCAGCACTCTATAAAACTGTCACAGATTTACGTGCGTAAATTTTAAAATAAAAATTTTCCTTTTTGTAAATTCTTCTCTAATGTGTGTTCACATTAATTTGCATCTGTAAACAAAACAACATACACAACAACAACAACAACAACAACACCAACAAGTAGCTAAAAACATCGAAATAAAAAAATTATTTAGTTGGGAACAATGTTTTTATTGCTGTTGGTTTGTTGTATCTTGGCCACTATAAAAAAAAAAGATTAAAATGGCAATTGTAATTTAAATTAACGCTAGAGAACACACCCGCATGAGCTAATCAGTGATTAAATTAACTTATTTAAGAATTATAAAACAAAAAATTTTTAATTTTACATCCCCAACTAACCAGCCCTGATGTGAAGAAAAAAAGGGGAACTCTTTTGAATGCAGATGAAAATTTAGTCGCAAGAAAATTATAGGATTTTTTTTTTATAAAACTAATTCAAATCATAAACAGCCGGCCGCATATCGAATTGGGCTGAGAAATTTGGTAATTTTTAAATTTTGCAATAAAATATTTTTCTTGTTAAACTAAAGTTTTAATTAACTGACACCACGCACAGTGGACCAATAACGTATTGATGCTGCTCTTATTCAAAGGGATAGAACCAGATGGTTGAATGAGATGAATGAGGCAATCTGCTCTATAGTAAGAACTCTGTGGCCTGGCTTTGGCGCTAATAGAACTATGCAACTTATTATAAACTTCCCAATGTTGCACTTGCGAAATCTCATGGGCAGAGAGGGACACGTGGCACTCTACTTTCAGAACCCCCTCCAAAGTCATGGCTCTTCCTTTTAAAAACTCTTGCTTCAGTTTTAATGACGAAGAAGAAGATGAAAATATTATGCACCACTGTGCATCTGCCCTGCTGTGGATTATAACCGCCTTTGCTTTCCGGGCAAAATATTATTCAGTAGCCTATCCGAGACATTAGAAATGGAACACAGAAATATAAGTTCCTATATCAGCAGCTTCGGTTGTTTTCTCTCTGGCTCGCCAAATTGCTTTCATTTTATAAAGCGACCCTTCCGCGCGGAATGTTTAGTTTTCTACGTCTACCTTCCATTTTGCTCACTCTACACAATCCCTCTTTTAAGGCTCAGTTACCCGACTGTAATGTAAAGTAACTGCAACGTAGGAAACAGCTGATCGATATTTTTATATGAAAAGTAGGTTTTTCGTTACATTACATCTCTATAATAATTTTCATTACTTTGTACATAACAATACCGATCAGTTGTTTCCTACTGTTGCAATTACTTTACATTACAGTCGGGTAACTGAGCCTTTAGGTTAGGTTAAATAAGGGTGGCAGTCAGAATACCGGACTGACTTAGACCCTTCTGGTTCATTGTGATAACACGCAGAGTCTGCTTAAACGAAGCCACCACCGTCGAACCAACCAGAGCTCAATATCAAGCTACTAAAACGTTGCAGTTTAGAAAGTTCCCTAAACTCAAAAGCTCCCATGGTAGCCATTCTCTTTCTTGCTAATCCAGGGCAAAGACACAGAAAATGTTCTACGTTAACGCTAAGGCATAACGACAAAACTTTTGACATAAGGGTATACAAATAATGTAGATCAAAAAGAAAATGTCATCTGGCGTAGTGTAGTAATGCCACCTGTTTATTTGATCAAGTATCCATATACCAAAGGTGAAAAAGAGCAAAACGATTTTCGCTATGAAGTCCATCCGTCCATCTGCCTATCTGTCACAGGCTGTTTCCCCTAGAACCGTAAAAGCTATAGACCAGAAATTTTCACAGAATATGTAAAACTTTGGCCGCTACAGCAATAAATATATGACAGTTTAAAATTAACGGGTGTTCTAAAGCGAGCAACGAAAAATCTTGAAATCATAATGTAATATACAGACAACTATATCTACACACTTGAAGCTTTCAAAGTTAGGTTAGTGTATTTTTATGCAGACTAAACACATCAATTAACACTGAAATTAAAAAAAAAAACAAAGGGTATCCTATTAGTTAATGTAATTTTGAAAAGTTGCTATATATTGGCAAACCTAAGAGATAAACTCTTGAAGTTTTCAAAAAAGCGAAAACTAAAAAATCCCACAATTAAAAAAATAGCGAAATGAAAAATCACCAAAATGAAAAAAACGCTTAGATGAAATATATCAGCAAAAATAAAATAAATCGCTTAAATGCAAAAAATCACTTAAAGTCAAGCAAAAAAAAAATCGCCAAAACAAAAAAAAAACGCTTAAATTAAAAAACAACCAAAAGCGAAAAAACCGCCAAAACTAAAAAAAGCGCCAAAACTAAAAAAAACCAAAAATCCGAAAAAATCGATAAAACAAAAAGAAAACGCTAAAATTAAAAAAAGCCGCTAAAAATAGGTATTGGAAAAATAAAAAAAAATAAATAAATCCCCAGAACCGAAAAAAGCCAAAACTAAAAAATCCACAAAAAACCAAAAAAAAAAAAACGCCAAAAAGAAACTAGAAACTGAAATTATTTAGCTATAGTCATATTCATTATGCAATTAGAGATTTAGAGAAAATTTCACCAAATTATTTAAATATCAATTCATATTTAAAAGTAATTTAATGAAAATCGGTATTTAAATATGAATTGATATTTAAATAGAGTCGGTGAAATTGGCCCTTAATCTTTATTAATATGTACTCGTTTTGATGAAAACGAATGGAAGCTAAGGAGTTGAAAATTTATTTGTTTATAAAGGAAAATATGGAATATGAACATTTCTCCGAGATATTTCACTTTTTTGTCACGTGCGACAGCAAGCAATTAACCTTGTATTTCTGAGCAACATAACTCGAGTTTTATTAAAATTTAACCTAACGTAGAGCTGCTTACGGCCTGGACAATTGAAGCACAGCCGCGAATAACGTTGTAAAAGACATTTTTTAAAAAACCAGTTTTTTCACAGATTACCATTAACATAACTCTCTTGCGTTGTTCAAACATCAAACCATCCAAAATTATGCACCCTATCGCCGTCAAAATACAATTACAATCAGTCAGTCGGTGGAAAACTTTGTAAGTAACTAATAAAAGCATGCAAACGAAATTGTCGAAAATAATTGATAAATCTAGCAGAGATACAAAAAGAAAAGTAAATGCTAGTTAGCATTATTTTCGATAAGCTAAAAAAATTTAAACGAAAAAACCAATCTTGCTTTAAAATACGTTTTTGGGCTCTCCTGAAAAATTATTATTTTGTCACTTAAAACGTTATTCGCGGCTAACCTTCAATTATATAAAGAAGTAAAATAAAAGTTTCGTTTTTCTTTGAAAAAACAAGCATATTTGCTTGGTGTCGCACGCTACAAAAAGTTGAAATTCCTGTGGAAATGCCCATATGTAAATCTTTTTGTGCTTTAATTTTTTCGTTTAGAAGTTGATTTCTATTTTCTGTAAAAATATTTAATACTCATGCATTAAAGTTTGTAAGACTTTAACTTTCATAGCAATGACTTGAAGAGAATTTCTGCGATGATACTTAAATAATTTCCTGGATAAATAAAAAAAAATGCCACGATGCGTTACAAATTAAATGCCGAAAGTTTACCGGATTTGTTTTTTTTCAGAGCTGCCCTCCCCTTAAGAGTAGTTATCACCACCACCACCACCAAGACTATTTAACAGTGGGCAAAAACAACCCTTAGATAAACTTAAATAGAAATAAAACTTAAGTAGAATAATTTATGGCATAAAGGAGCGCCTGCCATTTATATGTCTGTATGTATGCCTGTAATGCACAAAAAGCCGGTAAAGCAATTTAAAGCAGAAACTACCCCCCTTGCAAGAAAAAGTGCGTGAATCCAAGTTACTTTTGTGTGTTAAGTTATTTAAGAAGTACATACTTTGAAATTCCATAAAAATAAACTAAAGTAAAGACATTCTAAGGCTTTAAGAAAATTATGAAATTAGAAATTGAAATCATGCTTGCATAAATGTTTTATTAGTTTTATTTTTTATTTTTTTGCTTTTTAAAAAAAAAAACAAAAATTAGACAACTCAAATTAGATACAAACAAATTTTGAATGGTAAAATAAGATAGAAAAAAGAATCTTTTTGTTTTTGCTTAAAAACTTAACCAACCATAATTATGATGACTGAGTATGTAGCAGAACTACACGAATGGCTGGACGCTTTGCCGCTGGCTTGGTATGACATCATCCGCGTCATCAACTATCTATCTATGCTTTAGCGACTGACACCTCCGACATTATTACGACAAAATCACCAACCAAGCGAGCAATCAGCCAGCCAGCCAACCGACATTTTTTTTATTATTATTATTAAATATTATTACATATTAATTTTATACACTCAACAATAACAAATTTATTGAAACCCAACAGTATAGCAAAACATTAACTATCAGACATTAATATTAAAAATACATACATTCATTTAAAAAAAAACTACAGCCAATAACAAAATATATACGAACAAATTAAATTAACAAAAAAAAAACACAACTGGCAAAACTGCCAACACAAATAACATACAAATTAAAAACATTTTTTAAGAACTGTCATTTGTGTCTTTGTGCGCTGCCAACACACACTCAAACATTAACAAAGTAATTTAAAAATTTTTATTTTGTATTTGAGCACTAAAACTATTTTTAACAAAAAAAAAAAAAAAACAGATAAAATATTTAAAGAAATTAAATTAAGAGAAGAGAAGATGAGACAAAAATTTGTCGAAAGCAAATAAAAATTAAAAATAAAAATCTCTAGCCTACTTTTGGTATAGTTGGGCCGGGTTTTAAGGTCTAGGTCAGTCTACCTTACATTCCTGAAATTGAAAGACAGACAGATAGACGAACTTAAGGGCGAGGGGACCAAAAGGTAAAGAGTGTTGTACACGTTGTATCTGCACTAAACATTTTAGGCAAGTTCAGAAGTAAAATTCTCTTATAATAAAAATCATATCGTGCCATAAAAGATCCAAAAAATGTGCCGCTTAAACTTTTTGGCGATTACGGCTCGCTGCAGCGATTTCGCAAATTTTTACGGAAAGAAAAATTTACGACTCTCACTTATTTTAATTTATCTAAAATGGGAGAACGGTCCAATTTTTTTTAAATATTTTTAGTACTTTTAGGAAATAGTATTAAGGAGTGGACAAGTAGCCGTGGCACCTCCCATGTTTAGCATATATTTATTTTGAAATATCTTTGGAACGAATACGTTAAGACTACTGAGATTTTCTAGGAGTTACTTCATTGAACTTATAAGTTGTTAGAAAAGAAAAAGTCGGACTAAAATAAGTGGGCGTGGCACCTCCCATATAATATATTTTTTAAAAGTATATTTGCATTTCATACAACAAGAAACTTAAAATTTTGTGTAAGCAACGATTTTTTGTAAAAATTGGACATTTGAGTGTGGCATAAGGAAAAAATAATAACTTTGCGATATCTGGAAAACTAATGTAAGGAGAACGTTGAAATATTGTAGGGATAGCTCTATTGGTATTGTGCATTGTCTCTGAAGGCGTGGTACCTGTCATATTTTTGTTTGGCTTCAAAAAATAACAACACTGTACTGATCTTGCTGATTTGCTTACAGCTTATTAATAATGGTCTAGAACGAACAATCGGCTATTACTTTAATATATACTTATTTAATGGCGAAAGATGGCGTATCCCCCTTCCCACATAGAAACAACATTTACTTCAAGAAGATATCTTGAAGAAGCCAAAAGAGTAAAAAGTTTTTAACAATTTTCGTAAGCAATAAGGCCAATAATGATTTTTGGCGTTACTTTGGCTCGCGTATGAAGTGTTCTGTACTGCGCTTGTTTATTTATTTTAAAGGATTTTTTCGGTTTCTGGCCATTTTTTTAGTATGTATTGAGGATTTTTCAATTTTAATATTTTTTTGTGTTTTTAGCGATTTTTGTTTGTTTTTTACAGTACATATTTTTGGTTCTAGCATTTTTCTAGTTTTAAGGTTTTCTTTTGGTTTTAGGGATTTTTTCGGTTTTTGGGGATTTTTTCGGCTTTTAGCGATCTTTTTAGTATTGACGATTTTTTTTTAATTTTTAAATTTTTTTTCGTTTTGGCGATTTTTTTTTGGTTTTTGGCGATTTTTTTGGTTTTTGGCGTTTTTTTATTTTTAGTGTGAATTTGGCTCGAAAGGTTCTGTACTGCGCTATTATTTTTTTAACGATTTTTTCGGTTTCTGGCGATTTTTTAGTATTGAGGTTTTTTTAGTTTTACCGTTTTTTTTTGTTTTTAGCGATTTTTGTTTGTTTTTTTACAAAACATATTTTTGGTTCTAGCATTTCTTTCTAGTTTTAAGTTTTTTTTTTGGTTTTGGGGATTTTTTTCGGTTTTTGACGATCTTTTTAGTATTGGCGATTTTTTTGGTTTTGGACGATTTTTTTTTTTGATATTTATAATACAAATTTTTACTTTTAGCCATTTTTGTTGTTTTGGAGCTCTTTTGTATTGGCGTTTTTTTTCGGGTTTTTGCAATTTTTTTGGTATTGGCGATTTTTTAGTTTTGGCGATTTTTTTATTTTTGGCGATTTTTTCGTGCTTTGGCGATCTTTTTAGTTTTTGGGGCGACCTTTTCACTTTTGGTAATTTTTGTTTTGCCTTTTAGCGATTTATTTTATTTTTGGTAATATTTTTCATTTAACCGATTTTTTCACTTTAGAGAATTTTCGTTTCGGATTTTTTTTAGTTTATGCCCATTTTAAGAGTTTGTCTTTTACAATATACAGCAAATTATCAATCACAAAAAAAAAATAAAATAAACCGCTTAAATGCAAAAAAAACACCAAAAGTAAAAGGGTTGCCAAAAACCTAAAATAATCGCAAAAACGAAAAAAGCGCCAGAAGTAAAAAAACGCCAAAACGAGAAAACGCAAACAAAAGCGTCACTACTAAAAATTCGCCAAAAGATGAAAAAATTGCCAAAAACCAAAAAACTCGCAAAAAAGAAACAAGCTCCGAACTTCGCACTCCCTTTGAAAGCGAATCAAAATCGGACTTTACTGAATTTACTTTCCATTTAAATTAGCTAGAAGCTTAGTTCGAATAAAAAATTAAAATTTAATCTCATTTCCATTCTTAAGTTCTTAATTTTGTTTGTTTTATAAAAATTTTATTTTATTAAGTCTACTTAAAAGTTGGCTCATCCATTTTATTACACAGACATCTCTGTATCTCTTATAGAAACTTTTTATTTGCAACTTTCTTAAGCAGCTAATAAAAGTTATCCTTCAACTATTCCATACTACGCAATATTTTTATTCCCTTATTACTTGTACGTACAATAGAAGAAAATAAATAGGGTATTTCCGCAGTTTCTTGAAAATTCTTTGGCAATTGCTCGCCCCAGAAAAGTTTGTGTTTTATTTTTATGCCCTACAGCAAAATTAGTAGGTTTATCATTTCGTTTGTAATTTCTACAATATTAATATGCGACTACATAAAGCATATACATATGTATATTCTGGATGTGATGTCCGTCTGTCCATCTGTGTGTGTGTACGTGAAACTCAATTTCCGCAGCCTCCACAAAAGCTGAAGACTTCAATGCTGGACTAATATATCAGAATTTGTCTTAGCTTGATTTATATTGAAAATCAGCAAAACCAAAAATCAGTTACCGCCATTGTAATAGTTTTATTATAAGCCAGGGCTGGAAAATTGAATTTTTTTAAGGTATATGAAATTTTTTTAAATAGTTTATTTGTGACTTCCAGATTACTAGAACTAATTTTTCCTTTATTAATTCAACATTTTTTATATTTTAGAAATGTATATCTTTACTCTAGAGTTATTTCCTTTGAAAGTAATATTTTTATATTCGGCCAATGTTTATATAAACACACAGTTCAACCCTATCGGAAACTTTTGTTGGTGATATGTAAATCATGAGCATTCATAAGTCTTAAGACTGCTTCTAATTGACAATATACATAATAACTAGCTGAGTGCGGTAAACGTTGTCTTAGGCACCCCGCCCCTCCCCCTCCCCACTTGAATGCATACATAAAAATGTATCCAGTCGATCCATCCGTTTAGTTGCAGTATAAATAAATAACCTAGATACCGACTGCAGCGTCATATGTCGAGCTGATTTGTGAATCTAAACCATCCAGGGCACCACCCAAAGGCATACAAAAAAATCATTCAAATCGGTCTACCCGTTTAGGAGGAGTTCAGTGACATACAGACGTACAGTTGAATTATATACTGCGAAAGTTTTTTTTTCACAAAATGTCGAATAGACTATCTTGAGTATATGTACTATATATCAGAGAATGACAAAAGTATTGTTTTAAGTACTCTTTGGGTATTGGTCGTCAAACAACTATGAATGCGTACAGCTAAAAATAAAAAACACGCTTGTAAGCATACACACGCATCCATTTAAAACCGAATACGTATAACTATAAACATACAACAACTATTTTTATAAACTGTAACTAAAATGTATAAACTGTGTGAGCTACAATCATACGCATAAGTATAAAAATACTCTCGACTATTAATCGGCTACACATGCATATATACAGGGCTACTTTATTTACAAACATACATAAAGCACGTTTTCAATCAGCCACCCACACACACACATTTTCCATTCCATTTTATGCATACGGTGGCGAATGATAAATAAATATCCCGAGTGTCATGCATATATTCTTTTTGTCCGACTAAATATCCATAGTCTGAGCATAAGCAATGCGTTTGATACGCATATGTCTTTTTATTTTTAGTTGTAACGTATTTTAGTTTTTCGCATAAATAAAGTGGAGATTATCTTGTAGTTTGGAATCGGCTATAGTCATAGTTGCTTGAGAGAAAATATGTGAGCGTACGAATTGTTTGCGCTACAATCATGATTATACGCAGTTACTAAAATTAAGACTAGTTACTTATGTATTCTTATTTTGAGCACTCATTGTCATTCTTTGGTATGTGTATACATTTTTTTATTTCTGTATGGTGCTTAAGATTCGGCACATCCGAATATAGCACTCTTACTTGTTTTTTCTATATTTAATATACCAGCCAGCCAGTCTTGTATGGAATATAATAAAAATTTATTTATGTATGTATATGTGCATTAAAAGTGGGACAAATAAATATGTTTACATATAATTTTCAAGGAGAATTTTTCTTTTTATTTTCTCGCTCACTGGTGGTGGTGGTGGTGAACTTTAACCACCCAACCGACGAAGTTGTTATTATGGAATACCATAAAATATAATAAAAAAGATAAAATTGAAGCGCAAGTTGTATAGTATGTGTACATTTAGTATATATTTGTTTGTAGGTCACTAGGAAGCTTTAAGCGTATTTGAGACGCAATAAATTTTATTGCCATTGGAGGAAAATATACTATTTAACATTGGAAATTGCTGGCAGGATTTTCAAATGTATGCATGTATGTATTTGTACATACATACATACATGTGTAAATACATAAGAGTATATATTTATGTATTTATTATGTACTATGCTGGTATATTGGTTTAATGCGTAAAATATTTTAATTGGATGCTGAAAGAATCTTAATAGACATTTAAAACTTTTATTGAAAGCTTCAGAAGGAATAATTTTCAAGGTGAAATTACTTGTATGAAGGTAAATAATACATATATAATTGATTAGTCACAAAATTATATACATACATACATATGTATATTGTCATCTAAGATGCAAAATGCCCTAACTAACATTTTTATACGTTCACACATGTAAATCAGCAAAAGCGCTAAAATTTAAAACATTCCGCTGATTGAAACTCTAATTCCACAAGTCAGGCAAGCGACTTGTCTAGAAAATTTTTGTGAATATCACTCAAGAAACTTATGTCCTAATTCTGTTCGACGATTGTAGTGCAGTTGTGATTCTTTAAAATAATTATTATTTATTGTCTATGCTAGAAGGTTGGTGTATTTGCTTTATGATTTTGTTCCAAACATTATATCCAACACATATTTTTTCATATATTTTTCTATTGTATACTTTTTAAAATTTATTTTTATGTTTTAAAATTATGCTAATAATATTTTTATTTTTCATTAGCAAAGACAACAACCATTGTTGAAGAAAATAATTTAGAGAATTCAAAAACAACAACTCAAAAGAATTTTCAAACAAATACGTCCTAAATTTTCTTACTGAATTAGGGTATTAATGCTTTTCACATACATTTTCTACTCAAGTCGTTCGTCTGGTTTGTGGAAACAGGCTGTTAGTTAAGAGATTTTGCATTTATTGACCAAGAAAATGTTAAAAATTAAATTTAGTATTTTTCGAAAGGCGGCCACAAATATCACCCCCGGTCGACATAAATACACATGGTTACATCGCCTTACTGGTGCATAAATTTGTTAAAAAAAAACAGTGTACACATCTTTTCTTTAACCGTTTAATTTTATTTTTTTTGTTATTCACAAGCAAAAATCGATCTACATTGTCATTTAAAGTTTTTCTTTTTCAAGTAATTTTTAAATTGTTTTGCGCTGTAGGCTTCAGATAATGACAAAAGTATTGTTTTAAATACTCTTTGAGTATTGGCCGTTAAATAACTATGAATGCGTATAGCTAAACATAAGAAACACGCTCATAGTTATGCAAAAACACGCAGTTATTTAAAACCGAATACGTATACCATCCAACAACCATGTTTATACACGTAGCACAAACAACTACAGCTACAATCACAATCATTAGTATAAAATTACTTTGACTATTAATCGCCTACACATGCGTATATACAGGGCTACTTTATTTTATTTATATGTGTATAAAGCAGGTTTTCAACCAGCCACACACACAACCACACATTTTACATTCCATTTTATATACACAAATGTGTTTATACGGTGATAAATGATGAATAAATATCCCGAGTATCATGCGTATATTTTTTCCAATTAAATACGCATAGCTTAAGTATAAACATACTCAGACTGTAAGTATGAGAGAGAGAGAGAGAGAAAAAAAAGAGTCAATGCGTTTGATACTTACATATGTGCTTTTTTATTTTTACTTGTAGCGTATTTCAGTTTTTCCCACAAAAGAAGTAGATATGCGCTGCAACACTGCATTATCAAAAACGTGCAAAAAAGCAGAGTTGTAAAAGAATGAAGCTTTCCTCTATCTCTCCCTTCACCACCTGTCTTCTCTATCACTATCCCTTTCCTAAAGAAGGTAACACCTAGTAATAGTAGTAGGCATTAATTGCCTGAGTGTTACTTATCTTAAAAAAAAAAAAAAAAAGAATCGGCTATAGTCATAGTTGCGCGACAATTATGAATATACGCAGTTACTACAATTTACTTATGAATATTTTTTTTAGTACTCTTTGTCATTCTCTGGTAGGCTAAAGGCCTACTTGAGTACATTTTTTTTATCAATTTTAGAAATTCGATTACTTCAGAAATCGTTGCCAGAAAAAGCATTGCAAGACTACCAGCCGGCAACAAATTTTCAGACCTCTTAAAATAGTGTGAACACATTGTAAAATTATTACCAGATATTTGTCAGACATTTTAATATTGTCAGATGTGTGAAGTTTATACATCTGACAATAGCGTCATTGTAAGATATTTCTTTCTATGGACAACACGACACAGGCTTGATTTTAAAGAAAAAATAATAATAAAATATATGCAGACAAAATCGTTGCAATTGATTCTTTAAGGTCCATAATAATTTATATTTTCACGATTGATATTTAACAATTTCCAACAAATGCTTTGAGTCTGGCAACGCATAACAACAAATCTGACTAGCGGTCTCCACTGGCCATGAACTTGGTATGGGCATCATGTAGGACATCACAAATAGCTAATGGAGACCGCTCATGTCCATGTTTCCTCCATGCTTTGACATGGATGCCCGAACATATGTCTGAGCAACAATGTTCGCCATGAGATTCTCAGTCCGCAGCCATTTGCAATAGAAAGAAAAGAGACAGAATAAAATTGGTAAATATTCCATCTTTATTGCACTAGCGCAAAATACTTTGATATGCCTGAACGTGGACATCACACGTATTCACTACAACAAAGAAGTTGATGAATTTTTCACAGTTGCTCTGCCGGCGTCATGTTCATGTCATGTCCAAGCCGACGGCTAGTGGAGACGTAGGGTGACAACTTTTGCATATGACAACCGTGTGAACGGACAATTTTTCGACTGGCGTTTTTGTCAGATGAATTTATTGTCAAACAATAAACCGTGTGAACTGGCAATCTACCTTGTGCTGGTAATTTTTAATTGTCAGCACATTGCCAGATCTGACAATATTGTAATATGTATCTGCGATTTGCTAACATCATTTGAGATCAGCTGTTTGCTGATGTGGCCAGATTTCATATTTTTTAAAAAAGTTGTGAGAAAATATTATAGATTTGATTCAACGTAGAAGAAAATACGGTCATTTCAATTTACATATTCAAAATTTTGTTGTTTTCTCAAAGTTTGGCAAATGTTATAGAAGATGCCAATGTTGGCACAATTTTAAAATTATTTTTCAAAGTCAAATTTTCCAGGTGTAATTTTTGAAAGTTTTTCTTTTCAAGCAAATTATTCATATGCAAACTTGATATATTTCAAACTTTGAAATGATAAATGGCTTATTGTGAAGTAAGATTTAACTAAATAAATCAAATTTATGTAAATACGTTTGTTTATGTATACATATATACACGTTTGATCGATCCCCCTATACCTACCTGTAATTTTATATCACTCATTTCCTCCCAAAATTAACTAAACCAAAACAAAAGCAAACAATAGTTACCAACAAAAAGAGGAAAAGAAAAGAATAAAAAAAACCACAACAAAAGTAGTTTTTGCAAAACAATGATATCATCTCCATCCTACTTGAGAGGCCAACCAACCAACCAATATCTTGAAATTTTCACAGCTTAAATAAAATACATACAATCCTTCAAAAACAAATATGTATACAGTGTGTACTCGTATTTTATTTAGAACGACACCACAACAATCCGGTTCTGGTTCCATCTTTTATATCTTGTTATTTCCCCCATTTCGGCTGCCAAAGAGCACAACATCAATACACTTAATTAAATACACACTTATGCATTTAGGTTCCCAATAGCCAGTCATGGTTCACAATTCAACTAAAATCTATTTAATGCCATAAACAGCCTTTGGCCTTAATAAAGCCTTACTTGTGGTTTGGTTTCAACTACAGACGTACGATAGTTACTCTGTATTCGCATCTTTTTTTGTTTCAAGTTTAAGTTCAAAACCACTGCAGAACAATAATGAAAAAGTAACAACTAAACAAACCAAAAATAAAAAAAATATGATAAAAAAAAGCTTTTATTTGTTTAATTCTGGTCTCGTAATTTTTTGAAAACGCAAAAAAAATTAAACAGAATAACAGATGGATGGACGGACGGGGCAAGATAGTCTGATAAATCTATGTTTGTGTGGGGAAAGAGGCCTTCAATTCCGCTTGTTTGTCAAATGATAGCAACAACAATACGACAGCAGCACTTGGAGCGCACAGTAATATTAGAAACTGGTTAAATCCATAATATACATTTAAGGAAATACTCGTTTGTTTTGGTTTCTTACTTTGTTAAGTGCCTTGAAAGAGATGCGAAATTATATATGTATGTGTATTACACATGTATGTATTACATATACATACATATATCTGTGTATATGTATACTAGTTCTATGGTTTTGATGCATAAGCGCGTATGTCTGTAAAATTCTTTTTTTGCGTAAGAGCCAAAAAACGTTCTATTAGTAACTGGCTGTTAATTTTTTTCACAGTCACCTCGCTTAAAAATTTCTTATAAAGCCTTGGCAAGACAATATTTTTTGTTATGTGCACATATAATTTATAACAGAAGAGTGAAATATAAGTTGAGTCTAAATAAATTCAGTAAAGTGCGACTTTGACTCGTGCACGAAGGGTTCCGTACGTTGGGCTTTGAGCATTTTTTTAATACAGCGTTTTTTTAAGTTTTTGACGTTTTGCAGCTGCAATAATTTTTTTGTTTATTTTTCGCTTTTTTCTCGTTTTGGCGATTTTTTTCTGTTTTTGGTGGTTTTTTTTCATTTTTGGCGATTTTTTCATTTTGACGATTTTTTTTTTCATTTTAGCGATTTTTTTCATTTTGGCGATTTTTTGTTAGGCGATTTTTTTGTTTTTTGGGTTTTTTTCATTTTGGTGATTTTTCCATTTTGGCGATTTTTTTCTGTTATTGGAGTTTATTTCTGTTTTTGGGGTTTTTTCTGTTTTTGAGGTTTTTTTTTCTGTTTTTAGGGTTTTTTTCATTTTGGCGATTTTTCCGGTTTTTCGCGATTTATTTTAGTTTTAGAATTTTTTTTAATTTGGTGCTTTTTTTCGCTTTGGCGATTTTTTTGTTTTTGGCGATTTTTTTCGGTTTGGCGATTTTATAATTTTGGGATTTTTTTGTTTTACCGTTTTTGAAAATTTCAAGAAGTTTGCTCTTACGGTTTCCAAGATACAGCAAGTTGTCAAAATTCCATTAACTGATGGTAGACCCTTTAAAATTTTTTTAAATTTTAGTGTTAATTGTTGTACTCTGTATAAAAGTACACTAACCTTACAAAATTCAAGTGTATATACATACAATTGTATATATGTATATTACATGGGATTTTAACATTTTTCGTTGCTCGTTTTGGCACACCCTTTAATTTCCAACTCTCATGTATTTGTTGTTGTAGCGGCCAAGGGTCTACACACTGTGTCCAAATTTCAGTTTCTTTTCACCTTTGGTGTACGAAACCCTAAAAATGGCCAACACTAACGTAAGTGATTGGGCAATTTGTTAATAATCACGTGGGATCATTTTTTTTGTTTAATTCCATATACTTGTTGCAATATAGAAATTTTGTAAACGTGACTGAAGCGTGACTGGCCGTCACCACCTAAAATATTTACTAAAACCTCTTTCTTCAATTTAAAAATGTCTGCTCTAAGTTAACTTATTTCATTTTTTGCAGAAGTATCATATTTTGTTAACAAAATGAAAATGTTCTTTTGTAAATGTGAGTCTCACGTGACTAACCGTGATCATGTAAAATATCTACTAATTCTTTTCTTCGATTTCCAATTTCGTTAATACAAAAACAAACAAAAAATTGTAAGCTAAGTGAACTTCTATTAATTTTTTGTAGAAGTGACTAGTGAATTATCACGCGTGATTACGTAAAAATTTTAATAATCACAAAAAAAATATAGCAACAAATAAGGTTGGAACAATAATAACTAAACTAGTCTAAGACTTAATTTGTTTTGAAGTTGGTTCAGAATTTGTGTAAACGTGACTCACGAATTGGTAACGCGTGATCATGTAACAAAAAGTAAAGTTTTCTTTACAATTAAATTTAAAAGGCTATAATAAAAAAATGCTAACTTCAAGTTGAGTTTTTTTTTGTAGGCGTGACTCACCCACGCAAACTCTAAACGACTTTTGATGCTTAGTAATCCCTTTCTTGGTATTGAATTCATGTTCGTAACAGTTGTGTTTCATTTTTAAGAACGACTCACGCATGGTCACGCTTAATTGATCACACTTAATTTTTGCTTCCAACACCTAATGCTAATAATAAGAAAAAGAACTGGTTTTTCATGTTGACTTTTTCTTTTTTTTTATAGACGTGACTAAAGCATGCCCACGCGTGACCATGTCAAATACTCTCTAATTGTTTTCTTCAATTTAAAATTTGTATAGCAAAAATCAGGAAACATGTCGCTAATTGTCTTATATTTTTTTTTCTTAGCGTGACTCACAGTTTCGTATCACGTGGTCAAATAAAAGACTTGGAAATGTTTTTACTTCATTTCAAATATTACAGGCATTTATTAAGAATTGGTGCCCTTATATATATAGTCCTTTTTGTATACGTGACTTTCTCACGCTCTATCACGCTTGATGATTTTTAATCCCTTTTTTGGGGTTTTTAATTTAATTTTTTTTTTTTTGGCATTTATAAAGAAATTATTACCTTAAGTAAAGTCTTTTTTTTTGTATACGTGTCTTTCTCATGCTCAAGCTCAATCACGCTTGATGATTTTAATCGATTTTTTGGGTTTTTTAATTTAAAATTATTTTGGAATTAATCAAGAAATTATTATCTTAAGTAAAGTCCATTTTTGCAGGCGTGACTATGCTCACGCTTTATCACGCGTGATGATTTCTAATCCCTCTTTTGGGTTTTTTAATTAAAAAAGTTCTTGGCATTTATGAAGAAATTATTCCCTTAAGTAGAGTTCTCTTTGTAGGCGTGACTGAATTATACTCACGCTTTATCACGCATTATGCTTTGTTATCCATTTCTTGGTATTGCATTTGTATTCCCTTCAGTTGCCTTATTTTATTTTGTATGGTGTGACTTATGTCTTGTCACGCTTAATCACTTGTGAGCCTTACGGCCTGTCCCACGAAGTCACCAGAAATCGTTCGATCGACAACTTGTATTGCAAACAACAATAAAATTAAAAGATTTGGTGTTGTATTCCATCGAACGATCTCTGGTGGCATCGTGGGACAGGCCGTTAGTAATTTTTTCTTTCAATTTCGAATTCTGATGCTAATAAGTCAATACTTTTTTTAGTTTAATTTAATTTTTTCATGTATATACATACACCGTAAGCGTAAGCTTCCGTGATAGTTTATATATCTTTTTTATTTAAAATTTTGTTGACATTGATAAAGAAATCATTCCCTTAAGTTAAGTGCCTTAAGTAAGGACGTGACAAAATTGTGTTTGTTCAAGTTCTATCACGAGTGATGATTTGTAATGCATTTATTGGTATTGCATTACTATTCTCTTTAGCTTGTTAATTTTTTTTTTGTACGACGTGACTCATGCCTGGTCACGCTTAGTCACGCGTGAGCTTTAGTAATATTTTTTCTTCAATTTCGACTCATGATGTAATTTGTTTCATGTGCATACATCGTACGCGTAAGCTTTCGTGACAATCAATCACCCCTTATCACGTGATATATGTACATATTTCCCCTAAACAAAAATATGTTGAACAAAATTACAAAATAGGTAGTAGACAACAACGAAAACATTGGCGATCACAATTTTAGGGAAAGGGAACACATTTCACGTGAGATTTTATTCCCGACAAGGGTGAATGAGTGAAGGTGAATGGCAAGTTGCTTTTCTAATAAGCAAAAAATTACTTTATGCCTGAAGCGCCGTATTTTCTTTTTAATACTTCAGTAGGACTAAGAGCTATTCAAATAATATAAAAAAAACTTAAATCAAAGATTAAAACTTTGTTATTTCAAACTTCCAGTAAAAGCTTAAATACAGCATTTGTCTGTGAGCAACCAAACAGGACATATGCTGTTGTTGATAAAAGCCACAGAATATGCGCGCGATATATTCGGTATATTTGGAAAAGGAATGCAAATTTTTAACAATAAAATATTTCATATTAAGCTTATTATTTTAAATCTTAAACAGTATTGAATTCTCCTTTAGTATTACGCTGAAGCTAAGGAAAAAATATCCTTTTAAGTGGAGTACTTTCATTGTCACGAAGTATTAAGTGGCCAAAACTTAGGCCAACACTGCCTACAAAAAAGTGGTAAGAAACATCACGTTTTTGCATTGTTTTATTTTCTTGTTTAAGATATCTAGTGATGGTGATCATCATAGTCTTCAGCACAATGCCAAACATGACGACAGAATTTAATGTTAAAGTTTCTGATGTGTGATTAAAGAAACAAAAAAAAAAGAAAACATAATAATTGTAATACAATGTTTTTCTACGTTTCAGTATTGCAAAACCCCTTGGCAATAGTTTTGGCATTGACAGTGATGTTTTGAGATTTATTAATGAGCTGCCATCCAAGATCTTTTGAAAAATATTAATAATTTCCTGCAACAAACCAGTTCATTTGCCAGGCATACTCGCAAAACTCGTATAATTGAAGATAATAGTTTTGTTCTTAAAAGAAATTAAATGTTTTTGCTCTTCAGCAGAATTCAAGTTAAAATTCAAGCAATTCCAAAACTTGGCATTAGAAAATGAAGAGAAAGTTTTTTTTCGAAGATTTATACTTGTTTCACAATGTGAATCACATCCTTTAAGTTGGCAATACTGTTTGATATGCGCGCCATTTTGGGAACGCTTATCTGTTTTGTTGTATTGTTCATTTCAGCTGGAATAGTCAGACACCTGTGGTGCAAAAATCGTAATATTTGTCTATACATTTTGTCGCTTGCATTAACGATTGTGTAATTCTGTAACTTCTTTTTAACGATAGTACGCAGCTGATATTTTCTGTTAATTTTTGTCGCGAAAATTAACAGCACATAAATTATTGTCGCTTAAATAACGACATTAAACTACAGCGAATATCGTTAAAATGTTACTGAATAGCAAATTCCAAAAAACTTTTGTTATAATTGTTTTAACGATGCGTTTATCGTTAAAAAAGTTAGTGAGTCGCACTACTGAACAAAGCTGGCAAATTGCGCAAATTTTTTTTACCAAAACCTGGCTGTACGACTTATGGCCCAAGTGCAAATCGCGCGAAAAACCAAAATGTAGAATTGCCCAAAAATTCAAAAAAAAAATTGGGTTATTGTTCATCGACTTTGGTCTACTCAACATTTTTAGACATTCGCGTATTTTTTCACAACGATTAATTGCCAAATCTTCTCAAAATTGTAAAAAATAAAAAAAAATTTTTTTTGGGCGATTATTCACTCCAAATTTGGTTGATTGTACGTAATGAACAAACACCCAAAAACTTCAGTCCATTACTTATTTTACACTTTTGGGTTATTCGTCACTAACAACGAGACCAAAAATCGCTAAAATGAAAATAACGCTTAAATGAAATATATCACAAAAAAAAATTATAAATTGCTACAATGCAAAAATAAATCACCAAAAGTAAAAAAAGGTTGCCAAAAAAGTAAAAAACCGAAGAAAACCGCCAAAACGCCGAAAAACGCTAAAACTATATAAAATTATTCTAAAATAAATCGTCCAAAACCGAAAAAAATTACAAAAAAGAAAAAAAATTAAAAAACTGACTAGACCACAAATTGCTAAAATCAAAAAAGCGCTTAAATAAAAAATATATCACAAAAATAAAATAAATCGCTGAAATGCAAAAAAATTACCAAAAAATATACTAAAATACTAAAAAAATTGCTAAAACAAAAAAATAATATTGTAAAAAAACAATATTGAAAAATTTCACCAAAAATAAAATCAATCGCTAAAATGCAAAAAAAAAATCTCCAAAAGTATAAAAGGTTGCCAAAAAAGTAAAAAACTAAGAAAAACGCTTAAACAAAAAAAATTATTGCAAAAAATATATCTAAAAACCGAAAAAATTAGCAAAATTAAAAAGAAGTAAAAAACCGACGAAACCAAAATCGCTAAAATCAAAAAGCGCTTAAATGAAAAATGTCACCAAAAATAAAATCAATTGCTAAAATGCAAAAAAGATATCCAAAAGTAAAAAAGGTTGTAAAAAAGGAAAAAAATCGCCCAAAACTGAAGAAAACCGCCAAACGAAAAAAACGCCGGAACTAAGAAAAACGCTAAAACAAAAAAAAAATTATTGTAAAAAAACAAAAAAATTATCAAAAACCGAAAAAACCGCCAAAACAAAAAAAAAAAACGCCAAAGCTAAAAAAATCGCTTAAACAAAAAAATTATTGTAAAAAATAGCAAAAAACCGAAGAAATGAAAAAATTAAAAAAACGACGAGATCAAAAATCGCTCATATGAAAAAAAACGCTTAAATGAAAAAGATCACAAAAAACAAAATAAATTGCTTAAATTTGAGGGTGGCGTTGGCTGAAGTAGTTAGCACGTTGACTACAAAACCGAAGGTCCTGGGTTCAATCCCTGTATCCGACAGTCATTGAATAACAACACCACGCATTTTTCTGATGTGCATTAGTGTCCCTTTGTATCAGTTGTTGCAGGAAAGTTCAAGTGATGAAGGCATAGTCACTGGTCACTGAACTATACCGACTTCAGCAGATACTAGTCCTAATGTAACATCAGAGCGCCCTCCTTCGTTGTGTAGCAAAATCATCGGCGAAGTAAAATAATCAATAAAATGGCTACAAGACACAGCTTCAAAAAATTAATACGCCCCATTTAACATCAGAGAGGCGCTGCAACGCTGCATTATTAAAAACGTGCGAAAAGCAGAGTTGTAAAAGAATGAAGCTTTCCTCTATCTCTTCTTTCACCACCTGTCTTCTCTCTCACTATCCCTTTCCTAAAGAAGGTAACTCCTAGTATTAGCAGTAGGCATTAATTGCCTGAGTGTTACTTCTCTTTAAAAAAAAAAAAAAAAAAAAAAAAAAAAAAAATCACCAAATGTTAAAAGGGCACCAAAAAACTCAAAACTTGTCAAAAACCGAAGTATACCACCAAAACGAAAAAACGCCGAAAAACGCTAAAACTAGATAAAATTATTCTAAAATAAATCGCCCAAAACCGAAAAAAATTACCAAAACGAAAAATAATAAAATAAATAAATAAATAAAATAAAAAAATATCACAAAAATAAAATAAAATAAAAAAAAAGTTAGCCAAAGAAGTAAAAAAATCGTCAAAAACCAAAGAAAACCGCTAGAACAAAAAAAAATCGCTAAAACGAAAAAAAAAACGCTGAAACAAAAAAAAATTATTTAAAAAAATAAATAACAAAATTTGAAATTGATTTGCTGGTGGTTCAGCGATGTCTATATGCATTTCATTGTTGCTGTAACAAATCGTCAGTAGACTTCAACCACACATCTTGAACAGTCACAAACCTCTTATCTTATGTACAGACTTTCAAAAACTATTTGAGAATTCACAAATAATAATATTTTTGAAAATCACAAAAGACAAATAAGCATAGTAGGCTTAGAATATGTCGAATAATAAATTTCTTAAAAAACAAAATCATCAAAAACCGAAAAAAATATTAAAAAAAAATCGTCAAAACGAAAAAAGCGCCCTTCGTCTGCTGGTCAAAGTCGCACTTTATTGAATTTATTTTTCTATTCATAAACATAAAAAGTATTCTGGATTCGCTTTAAAAAATCGGGTTTGAAATAATTCTGGTCCTGGTGAACAATGAAAACTTTTCGCAACAAGAGTGAACAAAATCATTTCATTATCCACATGAATGAATATACATATAAATATAACGTGTTGTTAACACGTGCACATACTAAATATAAAAATTAAAAATATATATGTACATATGAATATAACGTTACCTTAACATAAAAACGCCCTAACTCATTATTTTTTTTCCAAAACGAGTTTATTTCCATATTTCGATAGCTGAGCGAGCAGCCTCGAATGTATTGTATCGAAATGTGCTAAGAACTCGATTTGAGCAAAATAAAAAGTTATATTATTGAAATCGAGTTTTTTTGTATATTTCGATAGAGCATCTAGTAAAAAAAAATGCAAAAATTTCGATTTCAAAAAAAAAATAACGAGTTAGGGCCTTTTTATATTAAGGTAACGATATGTAGATGTAGATGTATCCCTGAATCCGTTTGAAATTTCTGCTACCAAATTATGATGTCATTAACTGGAGCCGGCTTTATTGAAATGAACAAATATGTAAATAGATAAATACCAGAAACTTAAAAAAATTATACAATATCAATAACAAAATAGCAATAATGAATAGCGTGGCAATAGCAAATATTTGTCTATTCAGTCTTATTGATCTTTCATAAGCAATTTATGTTAATTTTATATAAAAATAAGAAAATGTACGTATAATGGACACATAAATAAACAAATCAAATGAAATGATTTAATGAATAAGTAGAAATAAAATAAGCAACAATTGCCTGTGAAATCACAGCAACAGCAACAGCAACAGCAACAGCAACAACTAATTTGACACATGTGAATGCACGGACAAGTGCAATTGCAACTGCTGGGGCAGGCAGCAGCAGCATTGCCTGAATGCACGAGAAGAAATTATTGGCATGTGTTGAAAAAGCATGGCTGCTGCTTCTGTATGTATGTATGTATGTACGAGTATTTTTATCCCCAGTGAATTTGTTGAATTAAAAATTTATTATTCAAGCATTTCATTGAAAATACTCTACAATCAGCTGGGGAAATAAAAATAATAATACATGGTTTTTAATTTATGTTGTGACCACAATACGGAATCAGTTAGTAGAAATACAACGATATGGTATTATATTCTCAAATGTTATACGAGAAGTTTAAAATCGTTAGTATCACAATATGTCGATAATGTTATTTTTTAATTTTAATAATTTCGAGTCGAGATAAATATACATTTATTTTTCGATAGCCACACACACTGTCAATAATTTGACACCTCTAATCATTGCAGCAGGAAAGGAAACACAGATCAATGAATATAAGTCCACAACAAAAGAACAACAGCGACTGCTCTTGGGGATATCTGTATATTCAAGATATGTGACCTTGTCCGAGAAAAGGGACCTAGTGTGTGAAAATGAAGTTTTGAGAAAAACGCATTTAAAGTTTCATAACGCATTATCACTTGGAACACACCTTCAGTTTTATCAGAAATCTAACTCATTTCATGTCATTCTACACCCTTTTAGGTACCAGAATCCACTCTTAAGTCCAAACCCGTTTTTGACACACTAGTTACCTTTTCTCGGAGAAGGTCACATATAATAAATAACTATTTTAAGGCGTTTTAAAACTTCATAATCAAATTTAAATACTGCTCATCCATACCGTAGAGTGTTCTAAATCCCATAAATGTTTGTATGTATGAAACAAAATATTTTATTTATAGTTTAACAAATCGCTTTAGGTAAGACAGTAGAAAAATGCGATAAAAAGTAGACATAAAATATTTAAATTTTTACGACCCTCAGTAATAGATAAAAGAAAAATAGCTATTTATTAGAAATACCTTAGGAGAATTGTGGCGACTTAAAAAAAACAAACGTTTTGCTATTGTAGAATTTGCAATGTTAAAGCTTCGAAATGCTGATAGTTTTACACAGAAAAAAAAATATGCCTGCTATAAACAATTTTAATTGATATTAACACCAAAAATCAATTAAAAATGTATTTAAGTCAATTAAACTTTTGTTTAAAAATTTAATTAATTACAAAGTTTAATTTCAATTAAAGTTGTTTATTGCCGGAATATTTTTTTCTGTGTATTGTGGAGAAATAAAAGATATTAAACAACCATTAGAGCAAAAGTGTTTTAACCCACACTTTTTTTTTGTTTCTATTCTGATGGTAAATACATTCTTTACATTACGAACTATCAAAAAAAAAAAAAGGTTAACCCACCTTTTTGTGTTCAAAAGGCGATGGAAGTGATAAATCATTTTTCACAGAACATAATATAGCAACATAATAGAGCAATGAAATAATTAAATAATTTGGGGTTACAACACTTTAGCGCTGATCGTAAATAATCAATTTTCGTCAAAAAAAAAAAGAACGAAGTCCAAAAAATGTGTCGGTTAAGCTTTTTTTTTGGCGGTTATGGGTCGATATACCAGACATAGTTTGAACGCACGCTGATTTAAGGTTAGGTTAGGTTAGCAGGCTGCTTGTAAGGAAGGGTGAAATTTAGAGTCCAGCTCACTTGGGTCCAATACAATGATCCCTTTGAGAAGATAGTGATGAAGGAAGATATAGAGGAGAACTTCATTATTTTACAACTCTGCTCTTTGCACGCTTTTTGATAATGCAGTGTTGCAGCGCCATCTGGTGTCAAATGAGGCGTATTAAATTTTGAAGCTTTGTTTAACAGTAGCCATTTTATTGGTTATTTTACTTCGGCGCTGATTCTGCTACACAACGAAGGAGGGCGCTCTGATGTTGCATTAGGATTAGTATCAGCTGAAGTCGGTATAGTTTTTAGTGACCAGTGCCTTATGCCTGCATCACTAGAACTTTTCCCACAACAACTGATACAAAGGGCACTAATGCACATCAGAAAAATGCGTGGTGTCGTTGTTTTTAATGACTGTCGAGGACCGGGCTCGAACACAGGACCTTTGGTTTTGTAGTGAACGTTCTAACTACTTCAGCCAACGCCACTCTCACGTTGATTTTAAATCATGAAATATTTTTGAATCACCCCAGTGTTCTGAAAATCACGAGATTTTTAGTGATTTTCCTTGTTCTAATAGTGCTGCCACATTCATTTACAGCCCATCGTGAGGGCCTCCGGAGATTTTTGAGGACTTCTTCGAGAGAACATGTAACGGCTGTGGGTAGCCACAATGGATGCGTGTTATCTAGGAGAGACACACGTAGTCGATCTGGTAACTCCCAAAGTCGCTGGAAGAAGGGTCTTGGTCGCATGCCTTCTATTTCTAAAGGCTATTTCAATAGGGATCTCCGAACTTTGACAGTTTAAAGCGGTCATATCGGCTATCATGTGTTCAGTCTCTTTTGCCAAATAACCATGGACGGATATAGGGTTTAATAACATGTGAAAATTATAAAAATATCTTATCACAATAGGTGTTCTGTACAGGCAACGTTCCACGCGCATTTGCAGTCCTCTATTTCAGTGAAGAATCAGGCAACGGTATTGCGTCAGCGAAACACTAGATGGCGCTATTTTTGAGAGAGTGTAGGAGAATCCGATGCAGTCCTTCTGTTTCAGTGAAGAATCAAGCAACAGTATTGCATCAAACAAAACACTAGATGGCGCTGTCTTTGAAAGGGTATAGGAGAATCTGAATCATTCGTTTTCACGTCGCTTACAAGAACTCTGTCTTCGCAGACCACAACTTGGTTAATTTCTTGTCGTTACTTAGGAGTGCATCCGAAAGGTAAACGATCATCTACAACAAGACATGTTCGATGAATGGAACCTGGAGGAGCTGTAAACTAGCCTTAATTTTAATACTTCTTCTATTTTGGTTGGGCAGTGTAAGAGTGTGCTAACTAGGCTGGATGCTCAGGTTGACCTAGCCCTTCTCAGGGTTTCAGCTCAAAACAATTTTTCAGGTAACGAATGGCTCTGCTATGAATTCCTCCAACACCTAATCGGTAGCAATACCATTTGGTAGTATTAAAAACTGAATTTTCAAACACTATATCTATAAGTCTTAATGCAGATGGCGCAATATAGACACGGGCAAGGTTGCTAATAAAATGTAGGAACCGTAGCCACATCTCGAGGCTCGTTGCAGTCATGACGGGGGGCACTGGACGGTCGGCAGACATGTTAGTAGGAAAGCTCTATCCTATAATGAGTTCTGCCGAACTTGTCGAGAAGAAAGCAAAGAAAAGACAATCTTCCACTATTTTTTAGAGAATTCCCAGCTTTGCAGCTCTCTGGACATAAGTTTTTAGGCAACTATGTAACAGACGACCTTTCAGAGTTATCTGACATTTGTTTGAGTGACCTTATCAGATATCTCAAAGCGACGGATTGGAGCTAGTTCATATTACTGTATCCACCATAGGTTGACACCCGAGTGGAGTGGTCCTTTCAAAAAGGAATCATGTAGATTCTACTTGAATGCCTGCGTGAAGAAGGCAGCCACGTAAATCCAACTTTAATTTTCAACCAAAAGTCATGTTCAGCTATGAGGGCAATTACGTCAAGCAACAGAATTATCGAATTTGGGACGAGATCAATCCCTATGAGATCCAGGAGAGCCTGGTGAATTAAGAAAAAGTAAATTTTTTTTTTTGGGGGGATTGGGCTGGCGGCGTCATAGGTCCACATTTCTTTGAGAACAACATTGCCCAGGTCGCAACCATCAAGGCAAACGATGTAGGTCGATGATTACCAACGTAGCAAACAATCTCACAATCGATTTCAGTGCCTGGTCATCCGACGTGTAGGTGATGTAAACTGATTGCGGATGTGAGCCTCCCAGCAAATTCGCGAAGTACATTTGCTCGATGTTATATTTGATACATAACGGTATCGGGAGGCCTGAAAAATTGATTTCTTTTTTTTAAGAAATGTCACACTCAGGCAATGAATGCCTACTACTTTTAATAGATGGTACCTTCTTCAGGACAGGGATAGTGATTGAGAAGACAAGTGGTGAAAAAGGAGATAGAAAAAAGCTTCATTCCTTTACAACTCTGCTTTTTGAACGTTTTTTTAAATAATGCAGTGTTGCAGTGCCTCTGGTGTCAATGAGAAGTATTAAATTTTCGAAGTTATGTTTAGTAGACATTTTATTGGTTATTTTACTTGGTCGATGATACTGCTTTACAATACCAACGAAAAAGGGCGCTCTGATGAAATGTTCGGATTAGTATCCGCTGAAGTCGGTGTAGTTCAGTGGCCAGTGTTCATGCCTTTATCACTTGAATTTCCCAAGAACAACTGATACAAAAGACAGTTATGCACATAGAAAAAAAATGCGTGGGGTTGTTAGTTAATGACTTTGTCGGTGACCGGGCTCGAACCAAGGACCATCGGTTTTATAGTTCAACATGCTAATTACTTCAGCCAACGTTTTCGGTGATATCTCACACACACTTTGGTTTATTTATTTAAATTTAAAGCTGGAAAGCGCTGAATGAAAAATCCTTTAGGAGCTGTTGCCATTCGAAAGATGTTGTTTCTGATGATGGGGGTTGAATGTTCTGCCTTGTGGTAGAATTTCTCTTGTTTAGTTAACCCCACAGACTAGGCCATCTCTACATAGACTATTAAGCAGTGCGAGATCGTATAGCTTAAAGCACTGCATACTCAGGGATAACTTTGTTCAAAGATTGCCATCTATATGCAGCTTGCAAGTCACACAGTGCTTTCGTGGAGCTGACGGGGGCGGTGGCCGGTGACACTTAAAATCACTCGTTGTCCAGAACACCGTGGGAGAGAGCAGTTGGTCATATAAATGTTAGATATATCTCATAATAATTCTGAATATGAGAATGCTAAATCTCTAATTGATATAATGAATTTTAACTTAATTTTCTAAAACTATTTTTAATTAAGACAAATTTCACACAATAATCTTAGAAAAGTTAATTGTATAAAGATTAGATTTAATTCAACCAATTTAACACAATGCAAGATGATGCTGGTGATCATCATCATCCTCATCATCATCATCATAATCATCATCATCATCATCATCTTCATGACTACTGAATACACATCTTAATAATTAAAACAATTTAAACATTTGCAAGCAAATTGTTGCTCTTAAATATTAAAAAAAAAAGTATTTTAACAATTAAACAACAAATAGACAGAAATTGAGCAATTAATTAAATTGCAATTAACAAACAATTGTTAATTCAAAAAGCATTTTTAGAAACTTTTTTTTCATGTTGTCGTAATTTGTTGTATTTCGTTGCTTCTGGTGCTGTCATTTTCCACAGTTTCCCAAAATGGTTAAACTATTGAATGTGTTTTTGGTTTTTGGTTTTTTTTTTTTGTACTCCTACCAAGTTTTGTGACTGCGCTTAAAAATATTGGTCTTAATTTTTATTATTAGTTTTTTTATATTAATTATTTTCTATGGCTCTGAATATTAATTTTATATGCTGGGGATTTAAGTTATAAAAAGTAATAAAATTAGACCTTTTTGGTTTAGAGCACGTAATGACAGTACAAGCCCAAAAAAAAAAGCTCACAAAACACATAAAACAACAGTTGAAAGCGTCGGCTTAAAGCTTTTGATTTTCTTTTAAAAATTTTGAATAAAATTTAAAAATTTAAATTAAATTTCAAAACAACTATAGATGATTATGGTGTAGTCAATAACATTGTTAAAACTAAAACGAAAACAATAGGGTTCCCGCTCACCTTCTGGTGTGTGGAACACTAAAAACTTGCCATTATTTGTTCAAATATTTTGACAGCCTTCAAGTCTTCCAAGTGACACAAAAATGTCCTTAACACATACAATTTCTGGAAAATGTGTTTTAAATTTAAAATAAATCCAAGGCATCATTCAATAAAATTTTTGATTTATATTCCCTTTTAATTTGATTGCCAAATAAAATTTTAATGCTTTTTATCAGTTGCCTATTTTTAATTTGTATAATTTTTTTTTTTTTGTTATTAAATATTTACTTTGAAAGACTTAATATTTTTATGTTTATGTTTAACATAAATAATATTTTAGGTTCATTTCGAGCACAAAAAAAATGAACGAGAAACGTTTTAAGCAAGAATCGACGACGAGATACTTTTGGCCAACCACATGTGTGTGTGTGTCCGTCTGTAAAATTTTACCGCTGGTGCGGAAAATAAATCTCATGTCATAAATTTTATTAGAAAATAAAATAGTTTTGTTTTAGAAAATATTATGTAAAGCAAAGCAAGTGTGTGGTACCAAAATGTATGTTCAAGGAAATTAAAATAGTTTAGTTTCCCAATAAAAGAAATTAACAAAAAAAATCAATTATTAAATTTTCATCATCTTTATATATATATGACCTTCTCCGAGAAAAGGGAGCTGGTGTGTCAAAAAACAAGTGTGTGTCAAAATCGATAAAAATTTGAAAAACATTACAATTTTATTTTTTAAATGTGTTTTTCTCAAAACTTCATTTTCACACACTAGGTCCACTTTCTCGGAGAAGGTCACATATGGTTATCATAATATAGAATAGGGCGTTTTTTTCAAATCAAGTTTTTTTTTGCATATTTTGATAGATGAGCCTCTTATGTATAGAAAAATGCAAAAAAGACTGAGTTAGGACATTTCTATATTAAAGTAACGATATGTAAATATATGTATGTATATTTATATTATTCTTAGCGTGTTAACGATGTCATACATCCAGCTGTTGTTCAGCTGATCAAAACAATGACTTTTTAGACATCGCATTACTTATTATTTGGAAAATGTACATTATAACAAAATGTATTAACAAATAAACTCTGTTCAGAAAAATAGGAATTCTATCCATGGAATGAATGGTAAAGGTAAACATATTGTTATGCAAAAATATTCGAACAGAGCTAATGTAAATGTTTTTATAAAGAAAATATTTGGTAAACAAAAAGAATTATCCATAATCATTTAGCAGCTACATGCATACGCACATGAATTTTTAGATAAACATAAACAAACTGTAGCAACAACAACGACGAAATAGCTTCTGCTTGTTAAGAAGACACACATACACACATACATACATGGTAGTGCACACAAAAATAAATTGCTTCTTTAGTAATGCATACATGCACATACATACATGGTTAACGCATGAATTAATTGCGCGACTGAAATTGTCTAGAAGTTGCTGTCACATTCTGGAAGCCTTGTGTGAAGTATGAAAAGGACAAAGCATCTGCTGGCAGATCAGTCTATCAAGAAGGCAATCTGAAGTTCAGTTGTCTAGTAATCAATTATAAAGTTGTTTATTGTGACGTTTTATTGAACAACACAGCTGATAGCCGTGCATAAGTGTGTAAAAGTAAAGTCAGTGAGTCATTATTGTTGTACAAACAGTTAGCGTCGGCGAGTGAGCCTTGTGTATTGAACAGCAGAGAAGAGGGATTGCTTCAATGCCAGCGCAGCCAGTTTTAAGAGACGTGTATATACGAGTATATAACAGCGGAGTAGACAAAGTGGTATCCAGTTGTTAATCATTTAGACTTGTATCGAACTCATTCAGTAGTTCGTTTTTGAAAAAAATTTATGATCAAACCCATTTAATTTACATGGGTTTGATCACTGGTTTGAGTCAATCAAAGAGCTACGAAAGAGTTCGATACAAGTCTAAAATTAATTATATTTAAACCAGAGCTGCCAATCGAGAGAAATTTTTGCGTATGTGTATTCAATTGTATAAAAAGCCGATTGATGTTCGGCAGTAAATAAAGTGTCATTCTTAACCCTAATTAGTACACTGAGGTCTTCTATTTATTTGTAAATCTTCCTTCCAGTCCACAGAAAAGCGTTTTAAAGGATAAACACTTAACAATATGTAAAATATTAACATCATCTATTAAATTTATTTTGCTAGTTGAGTTTAACTTTTCATGCACTAGAAAATTTTAAATACACACGCTTAAGTTTTCCCTATCAACATTAAATGAAAATTAAATTTCTGAATAAAAAATTTGAAAATTATTACTTGACATTAGCTTGAGCTTACTGTAGGTGAAAGAGTGAAAGCAAGGCCAAAAAATCAGGTACACCCATTTTTACAACAAACCTTACAATAATAAAAACCACATGCAGTTGGTTGGTATAAATTACTAAGGTTTGAGACACATGAAAACCTTCATGCCTTATACGTCGAATTTGCAAGGTTTTTGACAGTTCTTTCAAGCCACAAGGATGTTAATAATGCCACTCGGCTTTAGTTGCTTTACCCGATGCTTTTGATAACTTTTTTTTAATATATTTTTTAACAAACACCACAAAATCCGCGAAGCGATTAGCTTGTCTGCAGAAAACAACCAGTGTCTATGGCGGGAATTGAAACCACGTCCTCTGGACTGAGAAACTAGCATCGCTACCACTTAGCCACAGGGGCACCCCCACGGCATATGTAATTTATGTATACCAAAAAAAAAAAAACCTGGAGTTTTTGTTATTGTTGCATTGTTGGTAGAACTAGGGGTACCTGATTGGTATGCCTTGATTTCTAACTGTGGCTAAATATCTTTACTGGTGGTGTTAATAGCACAGCTGATGACATTCCGTCCCACAAACTGTACAAACTTAGAAATATCAAGCCATCTAATGCAAGCAGTGCCTTATTCGTGCCATAACCGCCAAAAAACCTAATAAGCGACATAATTGTCGAACTAAATTTTTTTTACCAAAATCGACCATTAGCGATCATAAATAATCGATTAAGCTTTTTTTTTTGGCGGTTATGGCTCGACGTACTAACGTATGTAGTATGTATGTGGCAATTGCTGGTACAAGCTATTATCACGTTTTTTCCGCCTTTGTAAAGTAAATGGCGGCACCTTGAATTTTTTTTCTTCAACTTTTTTTATATTAAGTCATCAGTAATAAAAAAAAAGTTATCCATTTTGCTTCTCCCTCAAAAGGACCTTCAAAAATCTTTTTTTTTTTTTTTCTTAAACTTACGAATGATTTCATGCTATTAATCATGTTTTAATAATTAAATAATATTTATTAACTGTAAAAAATGTCATGTGCAAAACAGCAATTACAAAAATATGAACATTTAAAAAAATATATAAAAAAATTATTCCTACGAATCAAAATATGAATATATTCATTGAGTTTTATCAATATGTACATGATGCCTGCCGTTTACTCTGTATTTAAATGCAACAATATGTTGTATATAAAAATTTCACATAAAAATTTATTAATAAATAATTAACAGAAAGAAAAAAAAAACAAAGAATATCAATAAATAATCACGTACAATTCGACAAAATACAATTGGCAGTCATCTGTGCAGCAGGCAGCCGTTAAGATTATACAAAAATAAAAATAAAATAAATAAATAAATGAAAAACAATTAAGTTCTGGGAGATTTGATTTGAAAATATATGAGAGACTTAAAAGAGTGTATTCTTTCAGTAAAGAAAATTTTAATACGTCACTCTAACTCCAAAGGTATTCAATAAGATATATAATAAATAAATAAAGTGATCAGCAACTAGGGCAAATAAGCACAATTTTCTATAATTTAAATGTAGCCTTTTCCTAGTTAGGCCCAATAATTGACTCATCAATTAAATTTCATTTAGCTAATTGCCACTTAAATTTAAGTTGCACTTAAATGTAGTTTAATTTTTGCATTGAAAGTACGGCAGTACTAAAAAATTCTAAATATTATGGAAATCTTTATATTTAATATAAATAAAAAAAAAGTTAGTTTATCAATGTGTAGAAAATTAAAATTGCATAAAACACATTTTGTAAAACAAAACATGTTTTTATGTTTTCAATAAACACACATTTCAAGCACATATGGAATGTTCGTAAAACTAGGTTGGGCATTTAAGTTTTATTTAAATGTCTCTCAACTTTGTACTGAAAGAAATGAATTCGGTACTTAAATGGCATTTAAAGATAAATGACACTTACTTGCGAAGTCAATTATTGGGCCTAAGAAGTTCTTTTTAACCGACTTCCAAAAAGGAGGAGGTTATCAATTCGTCTATTAATTTTTTTTATGTTTGTTACTTTATAACTCAGTAATTTTTTGGCCGATTGGTATAGCTTCCATTTGGTCCCTTTGTCAAGAAAAAAAGTGGGCGCGAAGACGACCACAAAATGTTGTTCTTTGATTTCATGATTTTTTGCTCATCCCATTGATGCAAAACTTAGCACACCTTAGACTTTCGTAATGACATAATTTTGACGTAAGAAAAATGGGCGGAAACGCGCCCATTGAAATTTCATATTATATTTCACGTATTTCTGCTTAACCGGTTCTTACGAAACTGAGCGCACACTCTGAGCTTTGAAAAATACACAATCTTGCATTAAAAATAGGGGGCGGGGGCACGCCCATTAATATTTAATATTATATTTTAAGTGCTTTTACTTAACCGATTCTTCAAAAACTTGGCACACAACTTTGAAAAAGGCTTAATCGTGGATTTAAAAAGTGGGTGGAGCCACGGCCATGAAATGCTAGTATTGCTTCTGATGTCTGAAAAAGACTCAATCTTGCATTATAAAAGTGGGCAGAGCCATACCCATTAAAAATTAATATTGTAGTTCATGTGCTTCTACTTAACAGATTTTTAGGAAACTTGGCACACACCCTGAGCTTCTAAAAAGGCTTATTCTTGAATTTAAATAATTGGGCGGAAGCACGCCCATTACAATTGAATGTCATATTTTATATGTTTCTACTTATCCGGTTTTTACGAAACTTGGCACACACCCTGAGCTTCGAAAAAGGCTTAATCTTGTGGGGGGGGGGGGGGGACTTGAAATATATGTACCTCTGGCACACACTCTGAATTCTAAAAACAAAAAAGACACGATCTTGCATTCAAAATAGTGGGCGGAAGCACGCCCATTCAAATTTAATATTATATTTCACGTGCTTCTATTAAACCGGTTCCTACGAGACTTGGCACACACCCTGAGCTTTGAAAAATACTTAATCGTGTATTTAAAGAAGTGGGCGGGGCGACGCCCAATGAAATATTGGTATTGAACTATGTGTACGTTTGCTTATCTGACTCCCACGAAACTTGGAAAACAGTTTCGCCTCTTAGAATGACATAATTTTGTGCTTCAAGTAGACGGCTGGGCCACGCCCATTAAAATTGAATATTATATTTCACGTGCTTCTACTAAACCGGTTCTTACGAAACTTGGCCCACACCCTGAGCTGCCATAAAGAATTAATCATGGATTTAAAAAGTGGGCGGGACCGCGCCCCTGAAATATTAGTATTGAACTATATGTACTTCTGCTTATTCGACTGTCACGAAACTTGGAAAAAACAGTTTCGGTTCTTAGAATGACATAATTTTGTGCTTAAAGAAGAGGGCGGAGCCATGCCTAGTAAAGCTTAATCTTATTATTTCACGTGCTTCTAATTGAGCGATTCTTGTGAAACTTGCCACACACCTTCGAGCTCTGAAAAAGACGCGATCTTGAATTTAGAAAAGTAAGCGGACATTAATATTTGTGTAAATGGGCGTGGCCAAGTCCCTAAAAATATAAAATTGGAGCTTTAAATTTAAAGAATAGAACTTTTAAAAAAAGTTCAACCGACTTTAAAAATAAACACTAACCCCCATGTTCATAAAATTTGAAATGAATTTGAAATGTATTTTATTTAAAAATTTTTATTAAAATGGATTTCAAATTTTTCATAACAAAATTTTCCTAAAATAGATTTCAAATTCATTTTATTTTTTTTTTTGAATATGTGGGTAACAAGTTAAAAATAAAAGCTATTTATGTTCAGTTAAATAAAACATATTTCTATGGGTTACCTATCATTCTATTCAAAGCCTAGTTGAGTAGATTAATGCATTCATTTAAGCCTCTGCTGGTGATACATCGATGGAAGTTTTCGAACAATGTAGGACAACTATTTATTAAAAGAAAAAATGTATTTATAAATATTTTTCTGTTCGTTTAATTTAAACAAATGCTTCCATTTGTTAAACAGATTCGGTGATTATGTGTCAGGGAATCGTAGAAAACCATACAATAAATAATAATTGATTGATTACAATCAAAAGGAGCTAAAAACATATATGTATATGTAATTATTTAAAAAGTAAATTTAAATTAAATGTGATAATTGCTTAATCTTGAGTGAAAAACAAATTTTTTTTTAACTTTTCTTGCAACTTCTGTTGCGATTTTAAAGTGCAAGGAACGAAGGGACACTTTTTTATAAAAGCGGCTAAGCGGACATTAAACGTAGAGGTTGGCGGCGGCGGTTCCGACCCGCCAAAAATAGGCGGCGGCGGCTGTTAGCCGGCTTACAGCCAATCTTCTGCGTTCTCTGTTTAAAAGACTTAAAATCCGTTACATTTTTTAATGTTTGTTACCAGATCAGGGGTCGATTTGGCACATCCGTGAACGCACCATTTTCGGATTATGACGATTGTCGATACGAATACGGATGTGACGATTTGACTGGAGATCTCTATTAACTAAAATCTAAAAAAATAATAATAAAATATTGAGCGGTACTGCTTCTATTAAAACTTAACATTATATTTTATATATTTCTACTCCTGCGATAAAATTTTGGGATAAGAAAAGTGGGCATCCTGCGATCTCGAATATAAAATCAGTGCTGCCAGATTTCTGTGAAAAAGTAGCTTAAACTGTTTAATAATTTTTGAATTTTTTAACAAAAACAAAACAAGCCAAAATTCTTTATTTTTTTAATAATTACATTTCTATTGATTGATTAATTATGTGTGAAAGCAAAATATAAAACATTTTAATGTAATAAATTCCCTTGATACCCACTTGCTGTGGTCACATTAAAATATCACTCAATTTAATGCATTTGATTTGCTATGAAATTGAAACTTCACTTGTTTTTTTTTCATTGACAAATTCACTTAAAATAAATGAATATTGAATAACAGCAGTGCCCATACATACAACATTGACCCGATTTCTTTGCACCGATTAATTAATAGAGTTCACTAGATCCTCTATACTGTATTGCAAAATGCAACTGTTCGTACTTACATACAATGTATGCATATGCAACAACTTGCTGCACAGTGGCTGTTGTTGTTTTTTTTTTTTGTAATCAATTAATTTATGTTCGCTATCGAATAAGTGATTGAGTGCGTTCGTTTGTTTGCTTTAGTGACGCTTAGACATCAAAGAAATGAGAATTATACAAGTTCTTCCCAGCACTTGTGGGGCAATAATTACTAAATAATTCTTTACATGAGAGTGCGTGTCATTTAATTAAAGCATGACACAATGAACAGCAATAGTTTACATGAAGTTTAAGCATAATTTTAATATACACATTTCAACGAGTGACTAATGCGGGTACAGTGGTTTCCAAACTACAGGGAAATGTTAAAAAAAGTAAATTTTATTTCAACATGCTCTTCTTCTAAAGTGTGTTTTCGTAACACGGCTTTTTCTTAGATATACAAATAAAAAATAAATTTTTGCTTAATCGAATTTGTTTGATGGTAATTTGTCATTTCCTTGCTTTTAAAAAATAACACAAAAGGTCTTTGTTTACGTCACACTCACATAAACAGCTGATTGATAAGCAACCAAACTAACGGACGTGCTCAATGAATTGATACCAGGTGGTGATACTCTGCCTATTCGCCTTGTATACTTGTTAGTGTAAAATTTCCTGCAGTCAAAAGATTTCCGAACGTTTGGCTTTGATTTGACACAAGAGAAATTAACAGCTGATTATCAGCTGCTAAATTAAGATCACCTGATATGAATTCGCTTTCAGCAATCTTGTTTATTTGACTTATGATCGTTATGGGAATTTTTGTTCGTGAAAACAGAAAGTATTTTTCTGTACTTTTGAATTACAGACACCCCCTGCAAATATTACAATCAGGCTGAACATGAATATAAAGATATGTACCCCCTTAGAAGAACATACAACACTTGTTTGTTTATGTGCTAAAAAAAAATCAATTGATAATCAAGTTCAAGGCGAATTCAGCATCAGGTGACCTTATCCGCCCAGCTGATAATCAGCTGTTGATGCCAAATTGACCAATTTGAACCAAAATGTCAAAATTTGCTCAGACATCTTCTGACAGATTGGTTTTGTAGCACATCAAACAACATGTTGTTTTTTGTGTAGCTGTATTGTTGTATGGAAGAGGTCACCTGATACTGAATTCGCCTTGATCAAGTTGTGTATAGAAGTTTTAATTTAAACGGGTATTCGTTCCAGTTTGAGTACCACTGCCTCTACAAATTTGTTTCTAATTACTGATGTTTTAATATAAGCGGTGAAGTCAGTGTAACGACCAATATTTCCTCGCCTTAAACTGTGTCAAATGATTAACAATAGAATGTGTTAAAAAAAAATAAAAATACTTTGCAGTTCAAGCTTAAGAAAAAATGAAAAATAAATATTTATAAAAGACTTCTTTGGTGCCCCAAAAATGTTCGAATTTTAGCAAAACAATTTTAATTTAACAATGATATCTATACATACATATGTACATAACTACATACCAAAACCAACACACATATACATACATACATCTTAATTATAGATGTGTATGTTTATTATTTAAAAAAACTTATGTACAATAGCTATAAACATTATCATCGCTATAATTAAATCACATTAATTGGTAGCAACAATAAAAGATACTCATGTGTATGTATGTATGTACAAGCCCAACTTAGGCAACAACAATAAATTAAAACCTAATTACTAAAAGAAGAAGACGAAAACTAACCAACACTGTAATAATACTGCCAGATTATCACAAACTAAAGGGGGAAGTATTGTGTCATCCTCATATTAATTTTTATTAACACACCGATACGGTTATAACAAGCACACAGAGAAAACAGTGCCTACTAAGTACCTCATTAAATAGAACAAAATTAATAAGGAAATCTTATTAAATTCATAGGGAAAACTTTTTTGAAAAAATCAAGAAGAAATCTTCTAGTTTTTATTAGGTTATCTTATTGATTTTTGCAATAAAAAAATGCGTCTTTATTCTCTGTACTTATGTATTTTCATTTATTCTATGCCATATACATATGTATGTATGTATGTAGTATCCCAGTAAAAAAAATTGGAAGTCATTCTGAAGGAACTACATTTTCATTGCTTCCAAAAAATCGTTATTTTTAAAATGCCGATAGTTAGCAGAAAACAATTAGAAGACTATTTTAGTTATACAAAACCTTGTAATTCCTCCATAGTTTTAGAAAATACTAACCAGAATTTTTAAAAAATCGATTTTTTTTAAAGAAATTTATGAACTAATTTTAGTCTAAAATTTAAAAGTATTTTGCTTAAATTTACAAAAAACACTGTTTCGGGTTTAAGTTCGTATAAAAAGAAACTAATTGTTAAAATAGGTAACTATTAACCATTTTTCCTAGATGAAAATATTGTCATAGAACACAAAAAAAGGAAATTTTTCTTAAAATCACTTCCAATTCGGTGACCAGGCATCGAAAAAGAGAACTTCTTGCAATGACAACCCTATGTTAAAATCATTAGATCGGATCGAAATTTGCACTACTTCCAGATCGCAAACTCTACATTTTCATGACTTTTTTGGAGTATCTTTTTTTACTGGGATATTGTAGATGTTATTTATTTATACATACATACATACATACACATTGTGTTATATTCTTAACTAACTTACTCACTAAGTATTGAACTAGCAAACTTCTACCTGATAGACAAGCTCTCTAACCAATATGCTAACAAGCAGCCTGAATAACCATTGAAATTATTGTGCATACATTCTTATACAAAAATGAAAAAGATCATTAAAAAAATTTTCTGTATGTCTATTTATAGATATGACATAACAAGACACCTCATAAAATCAAGAAGATTTCCTTATTAAAAAAAATCAAAAAGATGCTTTACACATACTCATATAGGAACCTACTAAGATCAAGAAGAAAGCCTTATTGAAAAAATCAATAAGGTAACCTAATAAAATCAAGAGGAAAACCTGTTTAAAAAAATCAATAAGAAATCCCTATAGTTTACAATTTATAAGAACACCTAATAGTATCAAGAAGTTTTTCTCTATGGACTGTTTTTTTTTTTTGGTGCCAAAAATAACGGAAATTGAGTAAAAAAATTTGTGAATAATAAGATTTCTTCTTGATTGTATGTGGTTTTCTTCTTGATAAAATTAATAAGATTTACCACATAAAAACAATAAGGAATCTCTATGAAAAATTTTTCGCTTCTTTCTGCTGGGAGATACCCCTTAGCCTAAAAACGGTTCATAGAGAAAATCTTCTTGATTCTATGAGGCAGTTTTATCTCTGTGCAAATATAATTTTTTAAAGCGTAAATTTAAAAAAAAATATTAGAAATCTAGAAAATTACGTTTACGTTACGTTGTTTCAATTAGAATTGAGATCATGTGTAGCTGTCACGAACAAATAACTTTTTTTCTCATATGTATGTATGTAATATATACAATCTTACCGTCGTATTCATTAAAAATATTTCAGGTTTATTAAACGATTATTTGACATATTTCTATAGGAAATTTGTCAAATAAACCTATAATAAACACAAAATATTTTTTATGAATAACGTACCTTTTCACAATGTATGGTTAAAAGATAACAGAGACTTTAGCTGCAAGTTTTATATGAAGAACTGTCAGTTAAAGTTCACGTTAACTCTTAACCATACATTGTGAAAAGTGACGTAAGACAGTTAATTTTTATCAAAATAATCATTCTCATTTTGAAGTCGGTAGCTTGCAGTGGTGAATGTGTTTGATGCTTCAAGGATATAATAGGATACACTATCCTACACAATCGTACCACTATTGAGAAAATACAACCCTGGTAAAGATTTAGTTTATAACACTTTCAAAACACACCAAAAATTCATCATACAACCCTGGTATTTTTTCAAAAGTCGTACGATTGTATAGGATAGTGAGTACTAATCTTTAATAGACAATCTGTTATCTGCTTTGTGTTAAATTAAATTTTAATTTATTTTATTAATTGTCCAACAGTCTATTAGCGGCTTTTTTTTTAATCCAAATTAAGCAGCAAAAATTTAATAAAAATGCGTATGCAATCAATGTATTGCCAAAAATTTAACGACAGGTGTCGAATATTATGCATAAGCTATTAAAGTGTTAACAAGTGAAAAAAATAATAATAATAATAATTAAGCAAACAAAGTTATGTGGAATGTTTATTGCAATTTAATTGTTTAAAGCAAATATTTTAATAAAAAAAAAATAATATGAATACATGTACAAATGTTTGTATGTATGAACACAAATGTTTAAAATATTTTCGCACATTTAATAAAAAAAAAACCAGTTTGCCAAGAAGCTCAATTTTTTTAAATTAGTTTCAGTTACCGTAATATGCCGCCATATTTAAAATAAACGGTTCACTTAAAAAACTCAAGCGATCTGGCATGACTGGCTCAAGCCGTAATCAAATTAAATTTAAATTTGTTTTTCATTGCTAAAAAAAAAGACAACTCATTAAACTGTAGAGTGCGCCTTTAAATTGCACTTTGTTCTAATTTCGTTTCTATTTATTACTCTTGTACTCTTGTTTAATTCGTATAGATTAAAATTAAACTAGACATTAATTACAATCACGCACACACACCCAAACAACCATATTATTCAATATCAGCTACCCACTTGACCAACGCTTAGCAAAGGCACACGCAATATCGCACAGTGCGTTTTAAGGCCATGATACACTAGCCTACACAAAATGAGAAAATGCAACGCTGGTATGATTTAGTCTATGAAAATGTTCAAGAGACAATAACAATTCATGAGATCAGGGTTGAATTTTTTGGTAAGTCGTACGACTTTCTAGGATAGTGAGTCCATGGCCTTAAGGGTTACATTTTTGGAATGGAAATTATTATTCACAGTTGGACTTGAACATTTTATCTCCGTTTGTAATACAAACGTTAAGGAATTTTTTTTTAATAAAGCAGAATACTTAAAAAAAAAAACAAGGCAAATCTAATGCGCGTTATACTATAGTTTAAGAACAAGTAACATTGTTGTAGTATACAAAGTAACGTGGCGTTTAAGAAGACATTTACTCTTATTCTAGTTGTCGACATCGACGTCACTTTAACACAATACCAAAAAATTGGTGCTAGTTTACTCGCTCTCGAGAACAATTTTGTACTACTGACAATCTATTACCGTTCCCAAAAGGTCTAGAAAATAGCATAAACCTACCAACAGGAGTCAGTTGATTTCGACAACGGGTACACAAGCCCCAATTTTTTGCTATTGTGTTAAAGTGACGTCGATGTCGACAACTGGAATAGGGGTGATTATATATTGCTACCTGAAACGCGAAAAAGCTTAGGGCTAATATTTTCATAATTTTGCAAAAGGAGAAAAAATTATGTTAAAATGGAATTTATTGAATTGTTTTTAATGCGAATTTTCGCAAAGCTATAAAATAAATAAAATCACCATTTTTGCTGGCGCAGATTTTTTTGTAGCGATTATACTGGTGAAATAACACCGAATTCATAAAAAAAAATTTTTATTAAAAAAAATTTTTTAGATAGGGCTTTTTGCGTTTTAGGTAACGATACATTAATAATATAGAAAAATCTTATCCACATTTAAATAAAAAAAAATCAATTCATAATCCTGAGAAATAACATTCAGCTTTAAAAGTTATAGTTGTGAATCGTCAAATTACTACTGCGTTTACACGTGCAAGTAATTGAATGTCAATGAAAATTTCCCAAAAATGCCCGAATGTCTTGCAAGTTGCATGTTTACTTTTTAATGCAGAGTAGTCAATAACATAAAAAAAAGTTTAATTTTAATGGAACCAGATAGTATTGAACGTTATTCTTATTGTTTCAATGATATTTATGTCCCAAAAATTCATTAACTGCTTGATTTATGAATAATATTTAAGGAAAAAAATTTTAAATTATATTTTAAATGTATTTAAAATAAATAAAAACTACAATAACATAACACTTCAATTTACTTAATTTTTATTACGTCCCTTTTCACAATGTATGATTAAGAGTTAACGTGAACTTTAACTGACAGTTCTTCATACAAAACTTGCCGTTAAAGTCCCTGTCAGCTTTTAATTGTAAATTGTGAAAAGGGCCGTTAATAGGGAAACATTGTTAATTAACTTTTCATTTACTTGCTGCAAGTGAAAACAAATCACTGTTCTGTAAAATTTCTTGGCAGTTGAGTTGGAAGTAGACTGCAACTGCCAAAAGTGTAGTTTTGTTCGTAAAAGAGTTTGAGTGTATTGAGTTTTTCGAACTTGCTTTTGCACGTGTAAACACTAGGTTATATTGACCTTGCTACGCTTATAAGTTTGGCATTATTATTTAAAAAAAAATACTGCAAACTTTCATGGCAAAATTTAACTTAATTAACATAAAAATTTCAAATGTTTCAAACAAACATGATTTTAATAAAAAAAAAACAAAAAACAAATTAACCGGTTCCAACGATCGTAAGCAAATCAATGCGGTGATACGTAAATGATATCACTAGTGATGTCATTCGCTACAAAAACAATAATTATAATCTATTCATAACCCAGGCATGGAAAACTAAGATTTTCAAATTGTGTCAGCTTTTTGAAATTTCAACAACTAGTCCCACTTTGCCGCATTTAGCATTAGGAACTGCTTATGGAAGAAAGCATATTCAATGTTGTTGTGACAGTGTCTTTAGCGCAGCTCCTTAGAGTTTGATTCGAAGTACCATAAGAAAAAAATTATCAGTGTTACTATATACTTCGTTCAAAAAGAGCCAATGCTTAAGAATTACTTTCCGACGGCAATTATCATCTATTAATCTCATGGGATCACTAGAAAGTCTACCATGGGCTTTCAGTTGATCCATTAGATTTCATAAGGCAGATCAGCTGCTTTACCACCGGTGCGCGTAGTGTAAAGGCTCAGTTACCCGACTGTAATGTAAAGTAACTGCAACAGTAGGAAACAGCTGATAGCTATTGTTACTCGTATGTGAAAAGTAATTCAAATGGTTATAGAGATGTAATGTAACGTGACCTACTTTTCATATAAAAGTATCTATCAGCTGTTTCCTACCTTGCAGTTACTTTACATTACAGTCGGGTAACTGAGCCTTAAGCCTCGAAATTCCAACCCGCAAGGTTACTCTTTTAACGTCTTTTGAACTCAGTACCTGTGTTCTGTAACTTGTGGACTAAGTTTTTTCTCACTCATTCTGTATTTCACGAAATCATAACAAATTTTATAGCTATGCTATTTTTGTCACGACGCAGTAGGGTTATTATGTAATTCGAATCGAATGGAAATGTTTTCGAATGCTGATAACATACAAATTCGAACAGTTTTCTCTTCAAAACGAGTTACATAATAGTCCCAAGAAGCTAGGACATGATTTTCGTAACAAAAATCATCGACCCTATCTATTACAGCTATAAATTTATTTTTGTTTTAACTTCTTTTTACTTAAAACAAGAGCACGAAAATAAACGAAACAAAATGTTTGATTTTGTTTTGTTTCGTTCTTTGAAGTGATTGAAACAAAAACAATGAGTACGATTTGCTCAATTTGTTTTTGCATTGTTTTTGCATATGAGCACAAACCAGATAACACAGCTGACCGGCTGTAAGCCGGCTAAAGGTACAATCAGACATGCAATAACCATAACCATAGAAAACAGCTGTTCGAACCAAACTTATGGGCAACACTGCATTTGATTATAGGTGTCTCGCCATAACGCCGTAACTCTTACCATAGATACCAATTGAATTTTGAATTGGGTATGGCTATGTCACGTCTAATTTAAGCTTAACAGTTGCCGCCAGTCACAAACAATACATTAATTTAATAGCACGCAGATAGTAAAAGTAAATAGTGGGAAATAAATGGAAACGTTTTGAGATATCTGCGGCGAGTTTGACATCATCATATAATATAATTTTATTGCATTGTTATTTAACATATGAAATTTGTTTTACATAGCTAAGCAGCATAGCTTTAACAGGGTGTCCTAAGATATATCTCTTTTTAATATGATGGCAATCGAGTTGGTGAAGATTATGAACCCAGCCAACTTTCGGCGAGTTATAAGGTTGGTGAAAAAGCGTGCGCTCTCCATGAACAACCCTATTCAACACTCGCCATACATTTGAAATTTAGAACCACATATATTATAAATTATTTGCCAATGTTGAGGAACATAGCACAGGTTAATTGCAGGTAACGCTACACCTTTACGGGGAATAGCTTTGAATACATACGGCAGACATCCCTGCGTGGGCCAGTTGAGGATGTGGCACCGAACGAATAGTGCTTAAGGCCGTTTCACACTATAATACAAGTATTAATACTTTTGACGAAAATGCATCCCTAATCCAATTTCTGTTTCAAAAATTTCAAAAGACAATAACAACTCAACATGTCAGAGTTGCATTTTCCACAAAAGTATTAATACTTGTATTATAGTGTGAACCGGCCTTTAATAAGTTGCAACTATTGCAAGAATATAATAATGGGACCGAAGCATTGGTCCTTAGTAATTCATTCCAAAAGGAAGATCCTAAGGCCTAATCAAGGTATAATTTCTTAAGCAAGCTCAAGTTGAGTATTTTTACCCGAGTTCCAAGAACCCAAGCGTTCAAAAAAATTACCAATTAAGAACAGAGAAAAAACTGCCTCATAGAATCAATAAGATTATATCTATGAAACGTTTTTAGACTAAGGGGTATCCCAGCAGAAAGAAGCGAAGATTTTTTCATAGAGATTCCTTATTGATTTTTTATGTGGTAAATCTTATTAATTTTATCAAGAAGAAAACCACATAAAATCAAGAAGAAATATGATTATTCACAACTTTTTTTACTCAATTTCCGTTATTTTTGGCACCAAAAAAGCAATACATAGAGAAAAACTTCTTGATTCTATTAGGGTTTCTTATAAATTGTAAACTATAGGTATTTTTTATTGATTTTGTTGGGTTGCCTTATTTTTTTAAAAAGGTTTTCTTTTTGATTTTATTAGGCTATCTTATTGATTTTTTCAATAAGATTTTCTTCTTGATTTTATTATGTTGCCTTATTAATTTTTTCAATAAGGCATTCTTCTTGATTTTAGTATGTTCCTATATGATTATGTGTAAAGCATCTTATTGATTTTTTTTAATAAGGAAATCTTCTTGATTTTATGAGGTGTCTTGTTATTTCGTTTTTATAAATACACATATAGAAAAATTTTTCATGACCTTTTTAATTTTTGTATAAGAATGTTTGCACAATAATTTCAATGGTTATTCAGGCTGCTTGTTAGCATATTGGTTAGAGTGCTTGTCTAGTTAAGAATATAACATAATGTGTATGTATGTATGGATAAATAAATAATATCTACAATATACTACATACATACATACATACATACATATGCATATGGTATAAAACTTAAATGAAAATACATATAAGAAAAGCACAAAGAATAAAGACATATTTTTTTTATGAGGTCGCCTCATAAAAACAAGAAGAAAACCTTATTGAAAAAATCATAAAAACTACAAGATTTCTTCTTGATTTTTTCAAAAAAGTTTTCTCTATGAAATTAATAAGATTTCCTTACTGAAAAAAACCATATAGATTTCTTATTAATTTTGTTCTATTTTATGAGGTATTTAGTAGGCACTCTTTTCTCTGTGAGGAAATTAAAAGGGATTACAAAAATATATATAAGTCATATGTTTTTATTTGATTAGGAACAATTTTTACTCATAAGAGGTGCCGGTACACTGAAAAGTTTAAAATAACAAAAAAAAATTAAAAAATAATATAACAAAAATTAAAAATGAGACATTTTTAGATTAAGTTGAACTGTAGTGAATTTTAATCAGAAAAATTAAAATTTTTAAAGACCCCCGCCGCAGTTGACCCTGATAACTTCCATATAAAAATGAATAAATGGCAGAAAACTGGGAAAAATTGCGATTTTTAGTTACTTTCAACCAAGTTTTCAATATTAATTATTTTATTTTATTTTTTTTATTTAAACAGGGGCTAACCTAAAAAAAAAGCGGTTAACACCACTGAATTCAGCGTACTCGATTTAGGTTTACCCACCACGTCCCCCGCTTCTTACATTTTTTAACTAATACAGTTTAATTGATCTTTCATTAAAATATTAAATGTCCCGACTCTGTCATAACTACAACCACAACAACAACAACAACAATAAAGAAATAATTACAACAACTAAAACACAGGGAGTAACTGAATTAATAGACGCTGTTTTTGTTTTAATGGTCGAAATGAAACAGAGCAGATCGTCTAAAAGAGCACAAGACAAGTAAAAAGGCAATTACGCATAAAAATGCACATTGAAAAATAAATTTAATAAATTAAATTATGCATAAAAACATTTTTAAATATGAAAAACGCCCATTTCATAGAAGAAGCGGCAAAAAAAAACTTTTTTTTTAATTCCCTAAAGATGTAAATTATTATGGAAGTAGACAAATAGATATTAATTGGATAAACATTTCAATAATATGATTTTTATTTTCAAATAATAGCGAAAAAAAAATGTGAAGATCTAAAACAGAATTTGTCTGTTTTTCATCCCAATGAAGATAACGAGTACTCGTATTTTATTTGAAATTGAAAGTGATACATTCAACAAGATTATTTACATACAGTGTCTGGCATAAGTTTTCGTACCTTAAAATTTCTTATAATATGCATACAATGAAAGCTATGCAGACCATAAGTTGATCTTAGTGCTCGAAAAAGAAATTAACTTCATCAGTGCAAGCTTTTCTAACTTAGTTACTGAAGACGCTTTCAATAATAAAATTCATAGCATATGTATCATTTTTTTGTTTGAAAGTTTTACATAGGTCATTTATAAAGATAAGGAATAGAGTTGGTGAAATAACGGAACATTGCGGTATCCCTGAATTTAACTTGAACTCATTTGATGAGATTCCATCTATAACAACTCTTATAGTGCGATCCCTGAGGAAACTCGATAAGAATCGAGAGAATTTATCACCGACACCAAGGGCAATACATTTTGACAAGAGTGCACCATGCCACACTCTATCAAACGCCTTGAAGATATCTAGAGCAACCACCTTACTTTCGCCAAAATGGTAGATTGAATGACACCATTTCTCTGAGAGGAGGGCAAGTAGGTAGAGCGTCCTCTACGAAATCCATAGTGCCGGTCGTTGAGTAAGCTGTTGGGACTCCAGATACCTTACAAGACGGAAATTCACCATACTTTCCATCACTTTGGAAAGTGCAGAACACCTTAGGTGTACGGAACCCTAAAAATCAGTACATAATAAATAACTTAATAGATAGGTGATATAATAATATAAAACTTTACAAGATTACTGAATAATTTTCTACACTTTTTTTTAACATAAAAGCTCGAAAACTATTGTGACAGACTGTAGATATAAAATAAGAAAAGAAAGAACATCATTACAAATGATTACGTTGAATTTGTTGGGATAATAAATTTGATCAACTCGTACAATGTCAGTGCCTTAAGAAGTGCACATTCCCTTCATTTAGAAGGCAATATTAGTTGTTGCTCAAACATAACCATCAAACTCGTATTTTATTGGACCACAAGGTGAAATTGATCATGAATAATATTTATTAAATATTCAATAGCTTTTAAACATTTAAAACTCACAAATTAATCAATACAAGAATTCGAGACAACATTCGAACTAGACTTACAGTATTCATATTACACATATCTTCATACACATATGATATAATTATTTCCGTACTTCCCATGACTACAGTTCAAAATCTCAATAAACTTTGAATTTCTTGGAGCAACTAGAACACTACTCTGCTTATAGAAGATCAAATTCGACCAACTTCCATTGTGCAGCGCAGGGCATTTCTGCTTAAGTCTGCAGTTTTTTTTTAATCTCACTTCTGCATCTGTGATTTTTATTAAGGGCTCCCTCCATTTGCAAATGTTCAATTGTTGTAAACACTGTTGAAAGCGAAGTGTGGGTTGAAATTTATTGCAACAATAACGGCCACAATAATTGTTTAATGCACTTATCTTTGCAATTGTTGCAGTTTATTATTCTTTGCAAGAGGAGATAGAGCAGTAGGTGTCAATTTAGCTGTCTGCTTTTTAAGTGTACATTAAATTAACAACTAGTGATGGAATGAATAATTGTCCCCCAGCGGGTCGGGAAGGCAGTTGATTATATTGGAAACGTTTCACATTCAAAACAATAGAATGTTAAAAAAGGTATTAATAGAAGGTTCATTATAAGTTAAGAAAAAAAAATGCAGGTTTATATATAAAGTATATTAAAGATGCCTTGAAGGACTTACATGCATACATAACGTTACCTTAATATATTAATATTACAAAAAAAAATTAGTTAGGGCCTTTCTATATTAAGGTAACGATATGTATATATTATCTTGATAATATATAATTATTTTTAAGAGCAGTAACACTCAGACAATGAATGCCTACTACTATTACTAGGTGTTACCTTCTTTATGAAAGCGATAGTGATAGAGAAGACAGGTGGTGAAGGAAGAGATATAGGAAAGCTTCATTCTTTTACATTTCTGCTTTTTTGCACGTTATTTTTAATAATGCAGTGTTGCAGCGCCTCTGGTGTTAAATGAGGCCTATTGAAATTTTTTGAAGCTGTGTTTAATTGAGTAGCCATTTTATTGGTTATTTTACTTCGCCGATAATTCTGTTACATAACGAAGGAGGGCGCTTTGATGTTACATTAATATTAGTATCTGCTGAAGCCGGTATAGTTCAGTGACCCGTGACTATGCCTACATCACTTGAACTTTCCTACAACAACTAATACAAAGAAGTACTAATGCACATCAGAAAAATGCGTGGTGTGGTTATTTTTAATGACTGTTGTATACCAGGCTCGAACCCAGCACCTTCGGTCTTGTAGTCAATGTAATAACAACTTCAGCCAACGCCACCCTCACCACATTTTTAATTAAAAAAAAATACCTTTTTGACAAAAAAAAAAATAACCGTATTGTGAAGAAGTACTTTTTTTGATAAAAATTTTTGATAGCAATTATCTTTTCGACAATAAGTACCTTTTTGAAAAAAGTAAATTTTTTTAATAAGTACCATTTTCATAAAAAGAACTATTCATAACTTTTTCATAAAAAGTACATTTTTCATAAAAAACACCTTTTTCATAAAAAGTACCTTTTAATTAAAAGTACCTCTTTAATAAAAAGTACCTTTTTAATAAGAAGTACCTTATTCATGAAAAGTAAATTTTTCAGTCAATTTTTCAAAAAACTAAATTTTTCACAAGAACTTATTTTTTATAAAAAGTACCTTTTTGGTAATAAGTAACTTTTTCGTAAAAAGTATCTTTTTCCTTAAAAATACGTTTTTCCTTAAAAGTATATTTTTCACAAAAAGTTCTTTTTTCATAAAAAGTAACTTTTGCACAAAAAGTAAAAATTTATCAGAAAAAAGTTGATTTTTTAAAAAGGACCTTTTATATTAAAAAAAACTAAATTTTTCACAATAAGTTAATTTTTCATTAAAAAGTACATTTTTCATAAAAAGTACCTTTTTCATAAAAAGTACATTTTTCATAAAAAGCACCTTTCTCATAAAAATTATTTTTTGTTCATAAAATGTACCTTTTTCAAAAATAAAGTATATTTTTTACAAAAAGTTCTTTTTTCATAAATAGTACAGTTTTTATAAACAAAGTACCTTTTTTTTCATAAAAAGTACCTTTTCATAGAAAGTACCTTTTTCATAAAAAGTACCTATTTCATAAAAAGTATCTATTTCATAAAAAGCACCTTTCTCATAAAAAGTATTTTTTGTTCATAAAAAAAGTACATTTTTTACAAAAAGTATCTTTTTCATAAACAATAAATTTTTCATAAAAAAGTACCTTTATCATAAAACGTAATTTTTTCATAAGAAGTAAATTTTTCATAAAAAGTAATTTTTTCATGCTTTTCGATAAAAAAAATATCTCTGCGAAAAAGTACGCTCTAGACAAAAAGCACCTTTTCGATAAAAATCTTTCTGATAAAAATAACCCTCTTGACAAAAAAGTAACTTTTTGACAGAAAGTATATTTTTGATAAAAGCAATCTCATTCTTCTTGATTTGAAGCACTTTTCGATGAAAAACCACTTGTTTGATAGAAAGTAACTATTGATAAAAAGTACTTTTTTATATCATTTTGATAAAAGTACCTTTTGATATAAAATACTTTCTTACTAAACATTTTTAATAAAAAAGTGCTTTTTGTTTAAAAAAAAAAGTACTTTTAGATTAAAAATCACTTTTTGGATAACAAGTACTTTTTTGATAAATTTTTAGGGTTCTGTACAGCAAAGGTGAAAAGGAACCCTATTGTTTTCGCTATGCTGTCCGTCTGTCGGTCACAGGATATTTTCTCGAGAAACGTAAGAGCTACGGACCTGAAATTTGGACAGAGTGTGTAGACCTTTGGCCGCTACAACAGCAAATATATGAGAGTTAAAAATTAAAGGGTGTTCCAAAACGAACAACGAAAAATTTTAAAATCCCATGTAATATATATACAATTGTATTATATAAACTTAAAATTTGTAAAGTTAGTGTATTTTTATACAGACTACTCGTACAACAATTAACACTAAAATTTAAAAAAATTAAAAGGGTGTTCCATCAGTTAATGCAATTTTGACTATGTAATTTTGACAACTTGCTGTATCTTGGAAACCGTAAGAGCAAAACTCTTGAAATTTTCAAAAACGGTAAAACTAAAGAATCTAAAAATTAAAAAAAATCGCCAAAACGCAAAAAGCGCCAAATTAAAAAAAAAATCCTAAACGAAAATAAATCGCGAAAAACCGGAAAAAATACCAAAATGAAAAAAATCGCCAAAATTGAAAAAAAATCGCCAAAATTAAAAAAAATCGCCAAAATGGAAAAAACGCCAAAAACTGAAAAAAATCGTTAAAACGAGAAAAAAGCGAAAAAAACAAATAAAATTATTTCAGCTGAAAAAACGTAAAAAAACGCCATATTAAAAAAATGCGCAAAGCCCAACGTACGGAACCCTTCGTGCGCGAGTCAAAGTCGCACTTTACTGAATTTATTTATTTATATTTTAATACAAAGTTTCTAATTAAAAAAAATAAAAATTTTAATAAAAAGTACCTTTTAAACAACTTTTTTAGAAACAGTAAAGTTTCGAAAAAAAAAGATTCTTCTTACTTGACGTTCTTGTTCAAGAAGCTCTTGACCTCTTCAAATAAGAGATATTTCTGACTGCAATACAAAAATAAGATTATAAGAAAATTCTTTGTCTTACATAAAAAAAATCTTAGTTAGAAATTTAAATTTTTCTTTCATATTTAAAGGACATTATCATTCCATGAATACCCTTAATAAATTACCGCGTGTTTAGCATATTGAGGTTTTATTATTAATTATATGTGTGTACGACTACAACATGATGGGCCGAGCGACAATTTTAAATCTAATATCTGATATACATACAAACAAACAACAAATGTGAAAAAAAATCAAACTTAATTTAAATACGCATAACATTTGTATTCAAGGTGTGCAAGTTTTGTTTATTTTCCGAACTGAATGCAAATAGAGAGAAGAACTTCTTATTAGTTTGTCTCGTCGCCCAACAATGGGAATATTGAACGCGTTGGTGTAACGTTTCTTTCTAAACTTTGAAATATTTTTTTTTTTAATGTTTCTGTGAATAATTCTGATTTGTGTAAATTTTGCATTTGGAAAAAGTTTTTATTTTGGGCTCGATTTTATTATACATACATTTGCCTCATATGCAAATGAAAAAAAAAGCACAATAAAATTTTATATGAATGAAATTGTTCACCGGCCACATGTTGATTGTAAAACAAACAAAAAAATCAGATTTTTTTTATTTTCAAATTACATATTATAAGCATGCGTAACGTTTCTCGCTACCTTAAGGTTTTTTTAATATGTAATTTTTTTTTAATGTACATGAGTGTATACAAACTGTCAGTCATACTGTCTGCTATTCGATTTGTTGCTGCTAATGTTGTTGTTGCTGCTGTTGTAGTGTTTAAACGGAGACTTGTAAAACAAATTCTTTTGTAATTATGTTTAATTATTTGAAATCATAAGGTGGAACTCTGTAATAATTGAATCAAAACATGAAAACTTTTTGCCGGAATTTCGACTTTTATTTCTGTTTCGAAACACCCATAAATTTTTTACTTTCAAAAATCTTATTTAAATTTATAAAAATACTAGCTTTGACTCGCGGTTGCACTCGCGTACATAAAAACCGGGTTAAAACTGATTAAACAATCTAAGCCGAAACGAAAATTACCCTAACCAGCCCAAAAATGTGTTTTTCAAAAAAAATCTATACCAAATAAAAAAACCCCGGTTCCGAACCGGATAAAAATATCTTATATTTGACGCTGATAATATAGGTTTCCATTGGTGAAAGAATTTTCAAAATCGTTTTAGCGTGTTGGGAGTAAAAGTGTAGCAAACAAATATTTAAAATATTTTCCATATTTTCCAATTTATTATATATTTTATATTATTATTATATTAATTAATATTATATTATATTATAATATATACTAATTACATTAATAGATGTGTTGGAAAAAGTCATTTCAGAATAACATGACTTTTTTCTTTCGTTTTCCAAAAGTAACTTTCTCAAAAAGTACTTTTTCCAAAAAATGCCTTTTTCCAAAAAGTACCTTTTCAAAAAAACAAAACAGTACCCATTTTCAAGAATTACTTTTTCCAAAAATCATCTTTCTCAAATACCACTTTTTATAGAAAGTACGTTTTCCAAAAAAAAGTATCTCACCTGAAAAGTATTTTTTTTTTTTGGTTTAAAAGTTTTTTTATTCAATAAGTACTTTTCCCAAAAAGTACCTTTTAAAAAAATTTCTTTTGCCTTAAAGCACCTTTTTAAAAGAGCACTCTTTTATAAAATACCATTGCCAAAAGGTACATGTCTCAACAATTGCCTTATCCAAAAGTTTTTATATACCAAAAATATATTATCATAAATTAGATTGGCACATTTTTGCCATTTCCCAAAAGCACCCTTGCAAAAAAGTTCTGTTTCCAAAAATAATATATAAATTTTTTTTCAAATAAGTACTTTATTCGAAAAGCTCCTTTTCCCAAAAGAATTTTTTGAAAATTACAAAATTAATATTCAGTTTTTACACCCTTTTAACCCCTAACAAACAGTATACATATCGAACAAGTACCAAACAAGTGTCGGCTTATTTTTTTAGCAGCATTCCTATGCTTTTGAAATTTTTAGTCCATATAATGTAGTTTCTGAGATATAACGATACCGATTTTAACCTTTTTACCCCCTTAGCACGCTTTGGGCCCTTGGAAAAAATCATACAGCTTCTACTGAGCGGTAGGAAGGCATTGTAAATTATTTTTACATGTATCTCATATATACCTTATCATTAACAAAAAAAAGTACCGAAAACGGGTACGATTTTACCCCTTATAAGTGACAATTTGCAGAAAGTTTGGGATCTTGTTCAGTAGAAAAGAACGCGCGCAAAAGCTTTCTCCTACGTTCAATAATTTAGAAGATATGCCGAGTGCAAAAAAAGTTATCAAAATTCACTTTTTATATCCCCCTTTTTTAACCCCAAACAGTACACATATCGAAAAAGTACCAAACATGTGTCGTCTTATTTTTCAGCAGCATTCCTATGCCTTTGGAATTTGGAGTCTATCTAATATAGTTTCTGAGATACCGATTTTACCCTTTTTACCCCCTTTTCCCCTCTTAGCACGATTTGGGCCCTTTGAAAAATCATACATTTTACTATCTTAGCTTCTACTGAGCGGTAGGAAGTCATAGTAAATTATTTTTATATGTATGCCATATGTACCTTATCATTAACAAAAAAGTACCGAAATAGGGACCAATTTTACCCCGAATTTTCAGAATGTACCAAAACTCATATGAGATCTTGTTCAGAAAAAATTAACGCGCCCGAAAGCTGTAGCAGAAAGCTTTCAATAATATAGAAGATATGTCGAGTGCAAAAAAGGTACCAAAATTCAGTTTTTATCCCCTTTTAACACCTAAACGTACAAATATCGAAAAAGTATTAAACACGTGTCGCCGTATTTTTTTAGCAGCATTCTTGTGGTTTTGGAACTTAGAGTCTATCTATCGTAGTTTCCGAGATATAAAGATACCGATTTTACTCTTTTTTACCCCTTTTTACGTCCTTCGCATTCGAATTTCCAAAAGTGCCGTATTAGTGGATCTATACACTGCAAGGGGAAACTGCACACCAAATTTCAGCTCTCCAGCTGTAGTCGTTTGGGCGTATAAAAGCCTATACACCAGCTACATGCCAGCTTTTACAAAAGAGCTTTGTGCTTTCACAGCGATAAAAGCACAACAGCCAATCAGATCTCGGCGCCAAGACTGTATGCTGCTTACGTAGATGACATACACCCTTCATTTTATTCCGTATTTATGTAGATTTTCCGCTGCTTAGTTTTCGGTATTTCCAGGTTTCATAACAAAAGTGAGAGCTTTTTGATTCGAATATTATGCCCTGCTGCAATCAAGTTTATTCGAATGATATTCAACAACATACATATATACATACATACATACATATGTTGATGTTATGTGTTTAACAAATAACTACATATTAGTATGATTTAACCCTGAATTTATTCAAATATATTTTTTAACTCTAATTATAATCAGTATCTATATCAACTAAAATAATTTCATTTCAATAAAGTCACTATAGAAACTCAACCGTGAGTGACATCATGCATAGAACAAACATTTTATAATTCCAACATTTAAATAATGTAACAATAATTATTATTTAAAATTTTATTAATATTGCAGATTTAAACCATACGAAAGCTATCGATATTAATTAATCGTATTGCTGGAAGGACCCACCTAGAGCTTTTAAAGCTCTTACGAAAATAGAGTATTGTATAAGACCTCCACCTATTTTAACAAAGTATACAAAAATAAGCGGCTCAAGGAGACTTTTAATACCGTTACACAATCGCCTACTCCGAAATGGGAGCGTTTTCCAGAAAGCCCAGAGTTAATAAGACTCTAATATCACTGAAAGTGGCAGCATTTTTTGTATTGAGTGGTAAGTTTTTTATCGAATTAAATTTAATTTATTTATTTATATCGCATTTGTTGCTTTTGGTCGAAAATTTTATAGAATGGGCTTAAAATAAGTGATCTTTATTTCAAATCAAGTTTCGTTTAAGGTATAAAAAGGCCTTTTTGGCTTCACACTATGGGCCGATGAGCTCACTTGTACGAATTATTTTTTTTTTTTTTTTTTTTGAGAATGTCTGCCAACCACTAGCGGTGTACAAGCATGATTAGCAAATTATTTGGGAACCCAATGGGATATCCTGTTTGCTGAAAACATATTTTCATAAGATCTTCCATATCAGGCAGCACTACAAACAATCGAATTTTTAAAGCAAACATATTCACCCTTATTCCCATTATCACTCTCGACATCACGTCAATACAGTATGAAAAAATTTTGTTGTATTTAAAGTCTATTTCTGGTCCAGAAGGTCTAGAAAATAGCATGAACCTACCAATAGCAGTCAGTTGTGTTCTACAACGGGTAGATAAGCCCCAATTTTTTAATATTGTATTGACGTGATGTCGATGTTGATAACTAGAATAAGGGTGATGGTCAAAGCACTGTTTCACCAGGTCTCCTACAGGTGTATATACCACATATTCTCTTGTCCAGCATTTACATATCACATTAAATTGGGTGCGCAACATTGAAGAATTTTAGGCAACGAGGAGAACCCTACTTAGGGAAATTGACATAGATAATTTCTGGGCCTCCGACTCTTAATCTGCTGGAGATGGTTTGAGGTTGTTCTTTTTGAATTAGTTTAGGAACAGATGGCACACTGAGATCTATCTGGCCTTGCCTAAACCCTTATAGAACTAAGAACGTTATGGACTTTACTCTTGAGCAATAACTTGGCCACACTGCCCGGCCACTGCACTGTCGTAAATCATGATAAACGTTTGGTTCTCCCATACAACGTATACTGCTCCAGTTGTGATGATGAAGAGGAGGAGGAAAGCATTATGCATCTCATCTGTCCCACTCTGGAGGATCCGAGCTATCGGAGGAGAGCCTTTATATTAGGAGCAGCGCCTGGTTACGGCCGCTGACTGCACTGTTGCGTGTTTACATACATAATCCATCCTTCTCCCCTCTAACATCTTTAATCTTTTGCCAGTTTACTCTATATTTAATCTATCTTTTTCAATAGCGAAGTTGCGGATGTCCTGGCAAAGAGGAGAACCTTAGGGAAATTGACATAGATAATTTCTGGGGCTCCGACTCTTATTCTGCTGGAGATGCTTTGAGGTTGTTCTTTTTGAATTACTTTAGTAACAGGTGGCACAATGAGCGAGATCTCTCTGGCCTCGCCTAAACCCTTATAAAACTAAGAACCTCATAGACTTGACAAAGAATCTCTTGAGGAATATCTTGGCCACACTGACCGGCCACTGCATTGTCGGAAATTATGCTAAGTGTTTGGTAATTCCGTACAATGTACACTGCTTCAGTTGTTATGTTGCGTGTTTACATACATGATCCATCCTTCTCTCCTCTAACAATTGCCAATTTGCTTTCCATCTAATCCATTTTTTTCAAACTATCCATTATATTGGACCCATCTGGTCTGGATTCTTATTTCCTCTTTACCAGAAACCTGTAAACCTATCCTAGGAAGAAAGAGTAATAGAAAAAGCTGAATTATGTTTGGAAATCTGCTAGTTCGCGTTTTATTATCTTTTATAGCATCGTTGCAGCGCCTCTGGTGTTAAGTAGTAGCATTACTTTAAGCTGCTTAGAGAATGGTCAATTAGTACGAATAGCGACGAAGGAAGGCTCTATAACTTCAATTACCAAAACCAATTAATAAATAAGAGAAGAAGTTGTGATGTTGATGGCTGAGTCTGGCTCGGTATCGAACTCGTGCTCTTAGCACTACACTTGCAGAACCAATAAGCACTCTACGAGTAAGTCTTCAATGCTTTGCTGGTTCTCGTGTTACCAGATGAGCCTTTAGCAGATAATTTTCCAAGCCGTGTACGTGATAGTTTGTAGTAAAATAAAGGGTTCGGGAATTAGTAAGACACATGTTAATTAGCATACTTGGCCAACAATTTAACATAACTTATTTATTTTCATTATCCTAATTTCGAACGATTATATAAAACGTTTCGTTTGTCATTTCAGGTATTTCCGCTTTGCACATACTTAACAATCGCATGCCCTCAGTGTTGGGCTTGAATTTCAATGAATATCGCAACATTACCATTATTTCCACGTTCGTATCGATATTGGGTCCGCTAATAGTTGGTCCCTTGGCTGATCGTTTTGCTGCCAAAAATCCCAATAACTATGGCAAAATGTTAAGAATCTTAACGGCTGTAATCCTCTTGATCACAGCCATTATTTATGCCTGTCTGTTTGCGGTGCCAGCAGTGAGGCGCAGTGAGCCCCATCAACCGCTTGTTAGTTTTGGTTGTGATGCCAATGGAGCCATTATGTTCCAGCAACGCTGCTCAGAGGATAACCAGTGTCATCATTGGAAGGCCAAGGGTGGCAGTGTTAATTTGACCAGATGCACTTACACCTGTCAAGATCCCACACAATACGAAAATATGTATACGCCCTGGTTGGAGAGTATACCCACACCCTCGCCCTCAACCGAACACAGTTCCGAATTTGATTACGAAGATGAATCGACGGCAGGTGTGACAGAGAGTTTAAGATTGCGCAGAAATGTGCACACAGTGGAGCAATCATCAGAATTGGGCGGCGCCGAAGTAATGAGTTCTGAAGTGCTTTCGAGAAAGAAAAGAGCTGTTAAATCGGCTCCTCAAAAGATTTATGTGGAACCGCCACACTTGTGCATGACGGCAAAGAATGAGAATGGCGAGAATGTGGTGAAACACTGTCATGTTTATACCGATGATACCACAAGCATTTTGGTGCATACTGTTATGAAGGCAGCCACAAATTTGGAGAATGATACACACTCGGCGGAATGGTGCAATTATCCTTTGGGTAAGTACATATATTTTTGTTTTTACTTTGAATTTACTATTATTTTAACATTTGCAGATGGTTTCCAATGTCAAATTCCCTTGCAGCAGGCCAACTACATGATACAATTGAAGAATAATAGCGAGTGCAAGCCTATGATTGAATGCCAGGTTATTGATCCTTATGGCAGCAAAGGCAGTGTGCTGGCCGACAGCGAATGTGTTAAGATCGAAGGAGATTTGGATGCCACTTTGGCGGGTTACACCACCATACGCATTCTGGGCGATATATACGCTTTAGCCTGTTTGACTTTATTGAATACCGCCATTGTGATTGCTGTGCGTGAAACGTCCGAGGGAAGAGGCGAAGTATGCCGCCAGTATGCTTGGGGTGCTGTGGGTTATGTCATATTGTTCTGCTCCTTGGACATATTTTTCTTTCAAGGTGGCGAAGAGGAGATGACTGTAGCCTTGATATTAGTTATCATTTGTTTTGTTGTGGGAGCTTTAGTTCTACTGTTTGCCTCGCAAATGCCTCTCAGTCCTCCCGAGTGGTGGTGGCACACCAAGACTGGCATGTTGGTGTTCCCCATGTCGGCCATAAGAAAATATAGTCCAGAGATAGTTGTTCTCACCTTGGTGGCCATTTTGTTTGGCACCTTCTGGGGTAGCATACACACTTATTTGTACTGGACCTACTTGGGTGAATATGCGGCCTATTTCGCTGGTTTGTTGTTGATATTGGTTTTGTTTTTCAATGTGGATAAATTTATTGAGTACTGCGGCCATTCGAATATTTTTATTGCCGGTTTTGCTTTGTTCATTATACGTTTTACGGCCTTGGCCAGTCAGGAAACCGACTGGTTGACTAATATTATGGAAATAATTGAACCGATCATAGTGGGTATTGTCTGGATCACTATTATCTTGTATATGCGCCATGCCATGCCTCGCAAGTTTACCGCCTCGGGGCAAGCCTTGGCTGTCATTGCCTTTTTCGGTTTGGGCAAGGGTTTCGGTGCCTTGATTGGCTTAGTGCACGATGACAAAAAAGGCATACACAGTGGCGATGATATGGTTAAGTTTGAATGGTTAGCGGTTACTGCCTGTATTATTGCTCTAATCTATTTTGTTATCTATAATCTAATATTGGCACCACGTTGCACTGCCAAGCCGGTGCATTTGGATGATCTAATGTCTGGTTCGGCTTCCCAGACCTTTGCCAATGGCGCCGGTGGGCCAGGTGGTAATGGCAGCGCAGGCGCCGCCACTAATGGCAATGCTGCTGCTGCCGCCAATGGCAACAGCTATTCACCTCTAAGAGTATATCACAATGAGAGGGGCAAGAAGGGTCAATTTAGATATTAAATTTTGTTTTTAGTTGCTTGTCTAAAGCTAAACGAATGATTACAACAGCTCCTTATTTACTATTTTGTTTAATTGAAAAAAAAATAATAATAATAATGAAAAAGTAAAACAAATATTACTTTATTTATTTTAAGACTAATAAAGTGACAAAATTAAAAAGAAATAATCCTTAAAACAATTTAAAGTGGGCTCAAGGCAAATGTATACCTCAATTCGCCTTGGAAAATGGGTTCTTGGCATGTCAAAAAATTTATTGAAAAAGTGTGTGTGTGTGTGTGAAATCTAAGGGAAATTCAAATTACAAGCGGAGAAAACAATCACCTGAGCGGCCAATGCCACCTGGTATGAATTCGCCCTGAGCAGGCTATGCGGCAAAAAGTGAAATTTTGTTTAAAATTTTAGAGAATAAAGAGCTTTTTTAGTCTGGTAGATACCAGTAAATTTTTGACACGCAGTTTTCAAGGCGAATTGAGGCGAGTGTACCTAGTATAAATATGCTCCGGAAGAAACTTCTTTTAAAAGTATTTTTTTAAAGGTAATTTTTTTAAAGATACTTACGAGTATTTTAAAACTCACTTTTCTAAACGCATTTTTTTCTTTCAACTGAACTATTTTTAAAATGTAATGTTTTTAAATGTACTTTTCTTAAAAGGTACTTTTCTAAAAGTCCGTAATTTTTTAAGGGTATATTTTTTAAAATGTGATCTTTGTAAAGGAACTTTTTTAAAAACTTATTTTTCTAAAAGGGAATTTTTTAAAAAGATATTTTTTGTTAAAGAACTTTTTTTTAAAGTACATTTTTAAAAAAAAAATTTTTACAATGTACTTTTTATGTTCCTTTTCCAGAAGGTACTTTTTAGAAAGAACTTTTTCAAAAGGTACCTTTTTAGAAAGAACTTTTTCAAAAGGTACCTTTTTAGAAAGAACTTTTTCAAAAGGTACCTTTTTAGAAAATACTTTTTCAAAAGGTACTTTTTTAAAAGGTACTTTTTTAGAAAGCAATTTTGTAAAAGGTACTTTTTTAGAAAGTACTGTTTTAAAAGGTACTTTCTTAGAAAATTCGTTTTTAGAAAGTACTTTTATGTAAATAGCTTTTAATAAAGGTACTTTTTTAGAAAAAACTTTTTTAAAATGTAATTTTTTAAAAAGTACTTTTTTAAAGGGTGCTTTTTTATTACAAATACTTTTCTAAAAAGGTACTTTCTTCAAAGGTACTCCTTTTTGAGGGGCATATCTTCAAAAATGTGATTTTTTTTAAGAAACTTTTTTTATAAGGTGCCCTTTTTAAAGTTATTTTTCTAAGATAATTTTTTTAAATATATTTTTTTAAAAAACTTTTGAGAAATATTTTTTTAAAAGACACTTTTTTGAAAAAGTAAATATTTTCAACGTACTTTTTTATTTTTCTTTTTTAAAATGTAGATTTTTAAAAGTTGCTTTTTTTATTAAATTTACTTATTTTTGAAGAGTTTATCTTATTAAATATGATTTTTTTAAGAAACTCTTTTTGAAAGGTAAATTTTTAAAAAAGCATTTTTTTAAAGATAGTATTTGCTTAAAGTACTTTCTTTAAGAAATATATTTTTTAAAAGTACTTTTTTAGAAAGTGTTTTTTTAGAAAGTACTTTTGTAGAAAGTGCGTTTTTAGAAAGTACCTTTTCAAAAGTTACTTTTTCAGAAACTACTTTTCCAAAAGGTAGTTTTTCAGAAAGTACTTTTTCAAAAGGTACCTTTTTAGAAAGTTCTTTTTCAAAAGATATTTTTTTATAAGTTCTTTTATGAAAAGGTGCTTTACATTAAAAATACTTCTTTTTCAAAGGGACTTATTTTTTAATTTATTTATTATTTTTCAAAATATGTTTTATTATTTTGAAAGCACTTTTTTAAGAAATACTTTTTTAAAAAAGCACCTTTTTCAAAAGGTACTTTTTTACAAAGCACTTTTTTAGGCTTCTTTTTTAAAAGCTTTATTATTATTTATTATTACTTTTTTTAAAGTGATTATTAAAATTATTACTAAAAATACTTTTGTAAAAAGGTACTTTTTTCAAAGGTACTTATTTAAAAATTACTTTTGTATCTCAAAATGTATTTTTTAAATGGTACTTTTTTAAAGTTACCGTTTCATAAAAGTTTATTTTTCGGAAAGTCTGCTAAAATATTTTATTTGTTTTTATTTGTCTAGAAACTCATTTTAAATTAAAATTCTGTAAAACTCGTTTATATAAAATCAAGTTTCCAACTTTTAAAGCGTACAAGTCTCACAAATAATTCAAGGATTCCTTTTTTTCGAAATTGATATTAATTGCAATCAAACTTTTAAACGACAATGTTTGTATTTTAACTATTATATTTAAGTTTATATGAACAAAGAAATAAATATTTCTGCAATCAACAGCTTTAATTGAAAAACAATATAAAAAAAACAATTAAAAATTTAATTCTGTCAATTAATTAATTTTAAATAATGAAATTTTTTAACAAAAATTTGTAATTAAACTTTAAAGTAAAACTTTAATTGGCTGTATTAAATTTTTAGTTGCTTATTTATATATGTATATTTTTAATTAAATGTGTTAATTGGAGAAATGTTTTTGTTTTCTGTGAAAAGAGAATTTTGTCAGGAAATTAAAACATTTTTAATAATAAATACATATAATTTTCTAATATTTATACTCGTACATACATAGATGTGCATAATTTTTTGCAACCAAAAATATATATAATATATATTTTATTTATATATATTTTGTACTGTTATTTTATATAAAAAAGAATACACTTATAAACTTAATGATATTACAATAACATGTATTTAAATAAAAATAAAAAAAAACTAAACCAAAAGGCAGTAAGATAAATCAAAATACTATTTTTTCTAAATAAAAATCAAAAATTCTTTTCCAATAAATATAATTATAAATCGCTTTTCTAATGTATTTTGATTTTTATTTATGCAAAAGCACTTGGAAAGGACGAAAATTCTTAAAAGTTACATATAAATAATATTGTATGTGGTCTGGTTTTTCACTTACCACTTTTCTCTCTAATTAAAATTATATTTAATGTAAGAGCCCAGAAAAGTGATCCATATACATATTTGTGTTCTAATAATCTGCCATTTTTTATTCTAACTTTTTCCCCGTTTTTTATTTATTTCTTTCATTTAAATCTTAAGCTGAACAAACTACTTTGTAAGAATATAAATTTTAAGAAATTGTATTTCTGGAAACTATTTTTGTATTCAAATATTAACAATTAAATTTAAAAAAAACAACAATAATAATAATAATAAAACACTTAAAAGCTGAATGTTAAGCTTCAAACAGAAATTTATGAAAAATTGCCACTAAAACTAAAACAATCTGCTATATACTTGTGTGTTTCATAAAATTAAAAAATATCATAATAATTATACATAAAAAGCTTAATTGTTATTAAGCTCATTTTAAAATGCAATAAATTTTAAATAAATTCTATAATAAATAAAATTTAACAAGTCGTTTTTAATGAATATAAAAGCTTTGCCTTAGGCAGGAGTTTTTAATGGGATATGTGAAGTAATAGATGCCTGGGTTTTCTAGAGAAACTAGACTACGGAATGGAACACTTTTCTTATAGAAAAGTTGACTGTGTCACTTTTCTTATAGAAAAGTTGACTGTGTCACTTTTCTTATAGAAAAGTTGACTGTGTCACTTTTCTTATAGAAAAGTTGACTGTGTCACTTTTCTTATAGAAAAGTTGACGGTGTCACTTTTCTTATAGAAAAGTTGACTGTGTCACTTTTCTTATAAAAAAGTGGATTGGGTCACTTTTCTTACAGAAAAGTTGACTGTGTCACTTTTCTTATAGAAAAGTTGACGGTGTCACTTTCCTAATAGAAAAGTTGTCACTTTCCTAATAGAAAAGTTGACGGTGTCACTTTTCTTATAGAAAAGTTGACGGTGTCACTTTTCTTATAGAAAAGTTGACGGTGTCACTTTTCTTATAGAAAAGTTGACGGTGTCACTTTTCTTATAGAAAAGTTGACTGTGTCACTTTTCTTATAGAAAAGTTGACTGTGTCACTTTTCTTATAGAAAAGTTGACTGGGTCACTTTTATTATAGAAAAGTTGACGATGTCACTTTTCTTATAGAAAAGTTGACTATGTCACTTTTCTTATAGAAAAGTTGACTATGTCACTTTTCTTATAGAAAAGTTGACTATGTCACTTCTCTTATATAAAACTTGACTGCGTCACTTTTCTTATAGAAAAGTTGACTGTATCACAGCACACTCTTTTTATAGAGAACTTGGCTGTGTAACGCGAATATTTTTCCTTATAATGCTCGGCTCTTTCATTGCCCATGATGCGACTTGTGTGATACTTTGAAACTTAGAAAAATTAAACAAACATTTAAAGCTTTCAAACAATCAATCAATTGCGTATTTAATGAAAACTATTGTAAATAATTAAAACACGTAGCAAATGTTAGACTATGCTCAATTTCCGATTTGCGTTTAGTCAATAGTTTTTTTTTTATTCATCTAATATTTCTATTTACTACGTGTCATTTGTCTATTTAAAAAGACCATTTCTGTGGGCAACAGGGCAAAGTAGTTTCATTGCCATATTGAATTACTATTGACACGTCTTCTCATTTGCTTTTATTGGTTACAACGACGTAATTTTTTCTTTTATTATTAAATTAATGGTCATTGGGTTAATGAAAGGAAGTCTGAAATGTTAATTTGTCAACAACTGCGACTTGAATTCAATTTGATTGGACTTGAAAATTTTTTGTAAAATGTCGTAAAAGCATAATAATTCCTGCCTTAACTTCCGTAAATAATTTTTAAAAAATTCACAAGGTGAATAAAAAAATTGAAGAAACTAATTAAAAAAAATATTGGGGTTAATTGTGTAAACTGCAACGCTAAGCGTTGACAAATTTTATATGGAAAAACTTTAAATGGCAAAAAACAAAATACATACATATGTACAAAAGCTATCAACGCTAAGCGTTGCATTTTACAAAATAAGGCCCATTGTGCTCAGCTAAAAAAAAATTGTGACAAAAAGGAAAAAGTGCTGAAGTCGAGATAAGCTAATTTTGAGTTAATGGCTATCCTGCAATATTTATATTCCAAAGTAGCCTTGCGCAAAATCTCGATTTATTTGTGCGATAATGATAGCTTTCGGGTGGCTATATTTCGCTTTTCCAACTTACTTTTGTTACTTTTATCGTTACATTAATATTCTGTTCTCTAAATTCTAGAAAATATCACCAGCCTGTCAATAGCAGTCAGTTGTTTTCGACAACGGGTAGAAAAACCCCAATTTTTATGGTATTGCATTGACGAGACGATATTTACCAAGTTTCATAAACAGGGACAGGAGTTTCATGCAAATGCATGTTTTTCCCTTAACCCTGATAATGGCAAGAAAGAAATATCTTTACGAAACAAGGAATTGGCCTAAGAATAGCATCGATTTGTTAGTGCATATTTTTGCATATTTTGGTCATAAATGCATATTTTTGTGTCATATTTTGTCAAAAATTCATATTTCAAAATATATTATTTTTGACAAATTCTAAATGCAATTGTTATTTTTTTTTTTTTGTTATTTATTCGCTTGAATTGTTGGAGAATCGTAGAACGATTGTACCAGCCCACGCACCTACCAAATTGAATGAAAATTGTCATTTTGATGATTTCAAGAAATTAGTGAAACAATTCTGCGGAAACTTGATAATCGGCCCTGATATGTAAACCAATCGATTTGAAATCGCACGATGTTAGAAAACAAGCTCCGACAATTGAAATATTTTTTTAAATTTTTTTATTATATAGATTCTCAAATATCATATGTTAAAGAAAATTAGCGTGTATGATTATAAACTCGCCTGCAGGACCATTATTAGTTTTTTGAAATCGAGAAATTTACTCAGAATCTGATTTTTAACGGATTTAAAAAACAAATCTAATAGCTAGTATTCAATTCATTGTAATGGTTGAGTTGAATAAATATATGTATAACATTATGGGCCTGACCCACGATATCGACCACGTTCGACTAGTCGCACACTTACATTTGAAACAACAAAATATTAAAATTTATTTTTGTTTTGAATGTAAGTGTGCGACAAGTCGAACGTTGTTGACATCGTGGGTTTGGCCCTATATACATATATAAAAAGAATCATATAAATTTGAGCCGATTACATCCAGACGCACAAAAGCTTTCAAAGAACAAATTTATTGAACTTCACATTCGAAAATATAAAACTTTTAAATTAAAAAATAAATATATGACAAAACTTTTCTTTCGTATCGCTCCTATACTGCAATATATCATACATATATCACATATATCTCGAAAAATGCGTGTTTGGAGTTAATATTGCCGAAAAAATCGTTATATCATATTTAATGTTGTTTAAAAATTTAATGTAAAAGGCTTCTACACGCATCTCTTGAGAAAAGAAAATATTTTTATATCTTTATTTAGTTGCATGTAAATTGAAAACATTTCTTTTGAATAAAAAATTTCAAAATACATATGTTCATATTTCATTGTTTTGAGTACATGTTTTGCGTTTTCGATGCCATATTTTTGGCGCCTAAAATACCTTTTTTAAATGCATGAAGTCCTTGTCCCTGTTCATAAATAAAGAAAAACTACTAAAAAGCTATATCGCATATGCATTCTTCCTTTTCTCCAAAACGTTTCTCATAGCTACTTTCTACATAAATATGCCTAAATTCCTGGCCCCAAGCCAATCGAAAACGGCACAAATGAACGTTTATAATAATGAATTCCGAAAGTGTTTTTATTCATGCTTGCAGCAAAAATGTAAAAGAATTCAAACTATGAATTACAGCAAAATTTTTCACTCCGCTTCAGAAACAAGAAATTAGCTCGAATTCGCTTTAGTTTAACAAACAACATATTAAAAAATGAATAAATAAATGAAAACTCCAGTGGAGCATATTTGCAAAATTTACTTCCTTTTTTTTCGTCAACATTTTGTAAACCTAAATTATATACATACACACTAACATGAAGCTAAACGTCTGACCAGAGCGATATAAAAACCAAAAATTAAACTTCATCTTCATTTAACAACATATTTGGTATGCCATCCGTAATTGGAAAAACACGTCCAGTTTCCGGACACTCCAGTTGCCCATCTAATACATCAATCTCCAAAAGTAAATGATGAAGTTTCTGCAAGAGTTCTTCATTGTCAGCAATGTTGGCAGGCTGTTCGGCCGGTATGACTTCAGCCATATCAACCTTGAAACAAATAAACATATTGCCCAAGGTATTCAGATATATTTAAAAAACTAACCATTTCAGCAGCTAAACGCACTGTGGGCCAGTCGAGTTTAGGTAAAAGTCTCTCTATAAAAGTAGGATTAAATTCAGCCTCCACAACATCCTTCTTGGCAATCTTTTTTTTTTTTTTTTTGTTAGAAAGATACAATTTTGTATTTAACTTTTTTTTAGGGTTTTTGTTGTACCTACAGTTAATTTTAAGGGATATCCAACTTTAACACCTTTAATGGCTTTCGAAGTAAGGAAATTATACGTGCTTAATTTCATTTTTGTTTAATAAAATCGAAAAATAAAAGTGGAAGAGTTTATTTGCCTAGCACGTTGTTGTGGAACAAATTTATAAACAAATAATTTCACAGTTGCTTAAAAATAGTATTAAATCATTTTGGTAATGTAGCAACGACTTAAATGAGAGAGAAAACCCACACACGTAATGAACAGGGTTGTCAGATGTGGCGATTTCTTACCAAACGCGACGATTTTAAAATACCAATTATTGCTTCAGCGACACGGCGATACTACGATGTTTTATAGAGTAGTTAAGTTATTTAATTGGTGATTTTCTTCGTTAATTTTGATGAGCCAGTAATTTCATTGGAGGAACCCTATAGTTGGAACACTAATATTATCCTGATTCTGGACTTTTATGTATGAAATTTGAATTGTTCAATCGGATTGGTAGCGTGTGAAGATGCTGCATTAAGAACATTTAATAAACCCTAAAGTAAATGAATTGAGCTATTGAAATCTGGAATTTTTGTCGAAAGTGGACGCTGGTAGTATCCATCAATAATGTAGAAATATACTTCATTCTAGAAAAAGTTTTCTATCACTATATTGATTTCACATAACTTGTATTGTGTTTGATACGCATAAGTTCTGATTAACGAACTTTACTTTACATTCTTTTTTTTTCTCCAAATGAAAATATACTTTGATTAAAAAATTAAAATAAAACGAACTCTCTTAATTGCGATTAACCGATAATAGCGATTAATAGCATATTTTTGAATCGTAACAGCGATTATAAAAACCTGCGATTATTTGCAAACCATATAACAGTGAAATAACAACTTTTTTCGGATTAAGGCCCTAATTCAGTAAGATTTAGGAAATTTTTGTTTAAAAATAGTTTTCAGTCTTTGTTTTTAAATTTTCTTCAAAAATGTATAATTTTCAAACACTAAAATGAAATAAAAGTATTTATTATACGATAGTTTGGAAAATATATGAAAAAGTATGTGTTGGATATAATGGTTTGGAGCATGGTGTAATTATACAGGTTATACAAAAATACGGCAACCATAGCTGTGAAAAGAACCGAAGAATGTCATAAGCACAAAAATAATTGTACCAAAACCAAAACAAAACGAAGTTTTTGACATTCGTTAAGCTGAAGTTACATAACACGCGTTAGTGCGCTTGCGAACTGTGGGCATCTGTCAAAAAAAGTTGAAATAGTGTTTTTGCATACGACAAGTTACATACCAAACTCTTTGACGCGTTTGCCGCAGAAAGTTGGTTAACTTTCAACTTTTTAACGCGTTGTGTTGTTTTGACAACTAATCAGCCGACAATAAAAAAGAAACAATTTAAAAAAATTAGAATAATGAAGGAAAATCTTAATAAAGAGTTTGAAAACTATACAGTATTGTACAAAAAAGGAATTGAAAATTTTCTAAGATCATTTTTCAATGTAAAAAGCTGAAAGAACAGGCGTTTGTAACGCGTGTTGTGTAACTTGCCATTTTTCATGCGGTAAAGTTTTCAAGCGGTCGATATTCGTCGACGTACAAACGCGTGTTATGCATTTCTACCTTTAGCTACAAAATACATAGAGCAAAAAGTTATCAGCTGTAGTAACGCTGCCAACTGTTTAAATACACCTTGGTTTGGAGCAAAAACATAAATTATTTACCCAAACCATCTAGCCATGGTGTAATAATACAGGTGACTGCGTAAGGATTTGTTATACAAAAATACGGCAACTATAGCTGTGTAAAGAACCGAAAAATGTCAAAAGCATAAAAACAATTGTACCAAAACCAAAACAAAACGAAGTTTTTGACATTCGTTAGCTGCAAAGCACATAGAGCAAAAAATTATCAGCTGAAGTAACGCTGCCACCTGTTTAAATACACCTTGCTTCTAGCATAGAAACTGCGATTTTTTTCGTTCATAGACAAGGCGACACAGCTGTCGAACAGAATTAGGGCATACATTTTTTTAAAGCAAAATTATTTTTAATACTTAATTAATTATTAAGAAATTAATTTGCTATGGATCTCAAGTCACCTGAACATTAGGGGAAATGAAAAAGTAGATCAACTTGCTAAAGAGTCTTTATTAACAAATATTCTTGCACAGAGTTTAAATTTCAATATTCAGATTACAAATGTGTGAAAAAAAAATATTTACGAGTTATTTGAGAAGACAGTTGGAAGAACAATAACGAAGTCCAGATCTATAAAATTCAAGAAAGTATTATTCATACATTCAAACCCCTTACTTTGCCTAAAACCGATTTCATTAAACTTATTAGATTAAAATAAGTCATTGTTTATTTTCACATAAACATATTATAGAAAAGCAACAACCCCCATTGTGCACTTGTGGGCAACTCCTAACAATATCTCATATATTTGATGAATGTAGATTATTGCATGAAAATCGGCTTAAAATAAAATAAATAAAGCTAAATTTTTTAACAAAAGACAGTGCTTTTGAAAAAGGGACAAAATTTACTTTATAATTAAATTTATAAAACTCGGTTAAGATCTTGTTTATCAGGCATGTTCTGGAAATCACGAGATTTCAAATCACTTTGTGATTATAAAATCACAGTTGTAATTTGATGGTGTTCTGAAAATCACAATACATAGTTTGAACTTCTCGGTGTGATTTTACCCTTTCAAAAACACAAGGAAACAGCTGATGTTTTACTGTGTAAATGCGAAATTACAAATGCAAATCACAAAGAAAATAATAATATTTCTTGCAAAAGAAAGTGTCTTAAATTTTTTCATAAATTTACATATTCTGCCATAGAAAATTGCTCATTTTACTATAAAAAGCAATAAAAAAGATATTAAGTTATTCATTTAATTAATTTATTGCGAATTTCAAAATAAAGTAATTGAAAAAATAACATAAAAATAATAAGTGATTTCATATCGGCAGGTAATTAGCTGACCGGTTTAAAATCATAAAAATTCAAAAAGTTTTGTGTACAGAAGAACTTTCTTGTGATTTCAAATCACTTTCACAAATAGTAATGTTCAAAACATATACGTACATACATATTAATAATCGTTTTTATAATTAAAAATCTAACGGTCTAATTCATAAAAAATATTTTAGGTTTATTACAGGTTTATTTGACAAATTTCCCATAGAAATATGTCAAATAAGGGGTTAATAAACCTGAAATATTTTTTATGAATAAGGCCGTAAATGTATTTAAAAGAAAAATAGCTCTAATTTCTGGAATGTATAGCTATAAAAAGCGCCTATATAGCGCCCTATTGTATTGGGGCCTTTCAAAGTTAAAATAAATAACTAACTTGGAGGGGCTACATGTTAAATTTTTGCTTCAATTTTTGTTTCAAAATTCAATACAATCATACTGTTTTACTACCACACTCATACATTTGGGAATTGAATACCAGGTGGACTTCAATGTTTCTTTCAACGCTTCATTCAATTTGTCTTTCAATATAACAGCAGGGTGACAGATGACATTTTTCAAAAAGTGGCACCAAAAGGGGATTTATCAAAAAAAGGGGCAAAAAAAACGAGAAAACTACATTAAACTTTTTATTTTTAATGTATTTTTATATAATTCACTCTAAAAAAAGGGAGAAAAAAAGTGGCAATGCAGTCGAAAAAGTGGCAATTTTTCACGCTGTATAACAGCTGTTTTAAAATAATTTTTGTGTTTGTAAAAAATTTAAAACAGAAGTAATGTGAGTGAGAAGTAGAGTGAGGCGAAAATTTTTAATTGTTTCCTCGACTACGGCTTTTTGAACACAAAGTTGCAAATCAAATTGCTTGCAGCCTACGTCACAGCTTCAATTTTAGCAAAATTTGACAAACCATAGGTGTGAACCAAATTGGAAGGAATTTATTGAACGTGTAGCCGCAAGATAAATAAGATAAAAGCAACGATTTTAACTATTAAAAATAACTGGTAAAAATATTAGACAATGAAGCATTTTATAAGAAATCATTTAAAGTTTTCCTACATTGATTTAAACAAATTTATATAATTTTTTTCCGTTATTAATACAGCTTGCTTTAAACACTTTTTATGTGTGCCCAAGTACACAGCCCTGATCGATGATGTCTTTTCTCTCCTGCCTGACAACCATTTGACGTTTTATTATATTTTTTATATTGTACAATTCGCTAGTGTTAAAACATTTTGTGATTTTACTGAGCAATCTGTTCACAACTTGTTGAAAATACTTGTAGAAATTTTATAAATAGATTTTAGTGTTCTTAGTCAAATTTAAGTTAATAAAGTTATAATTTACAACAATAAAACAAATTTTTCTTAAGAAAACAAAAAAGAAATACATACAAACAAAAAATGGAGGACATATTCCATTGGTGTCGTGAAGGCAATTCCATACAAGTCCGTCTGTGGCTTGATGAAGTGGAGCACGATATGAATTTAGGGTAAATTCTTGCAAACAACTAAAATTAACTTAAACATTTGTCCACTCTTTTATTTTATTTACCTTCAAGGATGTGTGGAAAGAAGTTTTTGTAATTAAAATTTTGTGTTTGAAAGTGTATGACGTCATTATGTATTTTTAAGCAAATTTGAATAAAAGGCTAATAGAAAATTTATATTTGAATACAACAACAAGTAAACACCTACATTTTTGATTTTTTTTAATTAATGTGATGTTATGTTTATTAAGCAACAGAGAACGAGTGATTCAATGTTAAACGAGAGAAATGTAAACAAAAATAAAATAAAGTGTTGCCGAGTTGTGTGTTTTTAAGTTTTGACTGCTTTATTCCCCAAATGTAAAAGTATAGCGAAATTGCTGTTTTTTGTTTTGCTTCAAATTGTTTAATAGAAATTGCAAATATATCTTTATGATGGAACTAAAAATAATGAAAATTCAATATTTATTCAAAAGGTTTTTACTGCTAACCACATTGCTCATTTACTTCATTAGAGTCATAACTCCAAAAAATGCGTTTTCGAATTGATAATACAGAAAGAATAATTCGGTGTATAATTCGTATCGTATCGTGTGTAGAAATGTTATATGTATACATAAATAGTTTGTACAATCACCTGCTAAGATCAGAATACGACCACTTCTGTTTATTCACTAACAGTTTTTTTTTCTTAAATTTTAACTCTTAAGAAAATAATAAATTTTATTTTTCAGTGATGATCATGGCTTTAGCCCTTTACATTGGTGTGCCAAAGAGGGACACTCGAAGCTGGTGGAAACTTTGTTGCAAAGAGGAGCACGAGTGAATGCCACGAATATGGGCGATGATATCCCACTACACTTGGCAGCAGCCCATGGTCACCGTGATGTAGTACAAATGGTATTTATTTACTTACTAGTTAAAATAATTCCAATAACATTCAATAACATTCCTCTTTATAAAAAAAACTCTTTAGCTTTTAAAAGAACGTTCAGATGTCAATGCAGTAAATGAACACGGCAATACGCCACTGCATTATGCCTGCTTTTGGGGTTACGATATGATTTGTGAGGACTTGATTAATGCTGGTGCCTGCGTTACCATAGCCAACAAAGACGATGACACGCCATTGGATAAGGCCAAGCCGGGCTTGGCTAAACGCTTGCACGATTTGGCCGAACGCAATGGCCAGGAAATGAAAAAGATAAGTTTCAAAGAACAAAGTTGGTTGGGCTTCAAAACACGTTCTCGCGATGCTACTTTGTCTCGATTCAAGGGTATTAGTATGGGAGATTTAGATTTGCATACAAAATTGGCGGTGACACACTCGGGTGAGACATGGCGTGGCAGGTGGCAAAAAAATGATGTTATAGCAAAAATTTTAGCTATACGACATTGCACTTCGAGAATATCGAGAGATTTCAATGAAGAATTTCCCAAATTAAGAATATTTTCGCATCCCAATATATTACCAATAATCGGAGCGAGCAATTCGCCGCCAAATTTAGTGGTCATAAGTCAGGTGAGTGTGATTTGTCTAGACGCGTACTAAACTAGCTTTATGGTTCCTTCTTTACTTCCCTTATTAGAAAATTATAAAATGCCTTTAAGTTGTAGAAGTTTAAAAACTATTGCCTTGTTGTGAAAAAAAAGTGTGGAAAAATGAAATGGCCCTGGTGCCATTAGTGACAAAATAAAATTTATGGAAAACTATAGTGGGAGGTCCTTTGCCATAATAAATCTAGATCTTTTTTAACTCAATACTTTTTGTGTAGATTTTTTGAATAGGAACTCAAACTTATTTTCACATTTACTTACGCATGCTTTTGTGAAAATCTGACAGGGGTTTCCAATATTTTTAACTTCAATTGAAGTTTTTGGAAGTTTAAACTAATAAAAATAGAAAGTTTTCGGTCTTGTTTTTTGAAAATAATCAAATTAGGTTACACAGGTTACCAGTTTAAGGGTCAAAACCATCCCAGTTGGGTCCTAGTTGGTCCCATAGTGAAAAGAGGTAATTTCTTCTAAGTTTGTTCATTCTGTTCAATGCTGAACCAACCTAATTCGAGTTTCGGATTTGACAAGTTCATCCGCAACAATATTTCCGGGCCCATTGTTATGCCTTCAATAATGATGAAATTGGCAAGTCTAGCTTATGTACTTACTGCACACGCGCTTTACATTTATCAATGTTCAACAAAAAAGTGTTTTAGTTAATGTTCTTGCCCCCCCCCCCACAATTATTCTACATATATTAATGATGGTATTTAGAGATAAAAGATTTTCCTTTATAAATTTTACTGATCACTTACCATTACCTGGCGGTGTCTCAAAACTCAGCGCATTACTTTTTAATGCTTATTTACAAACTTTCTTTAATAAAGAAAGTATTCACACACTCAAATAATGAAAAAAATGCACTGCTTGTAATTAATTCACTTACTAAAATGACTTTTTTTCTCTTAGGATATTTTACCCAAATTAAAAGCTATTTTAATTTTGAAAGAAAAGCTGAATCTGCTAAAATTCATATTCAATTTTATTTTTCACTGCACCTAGAACATTTACAAACACAACTTTACACTTAACATTAAATTTTAAACCCAAAATTTGGAAATTTCTTATTATTAAACTTAAATTTGTGCGATTTTCAATTACTTTTTTAGTTTTACTAGTCTTCTTCGCGTTTCTTACATTCACAGAGAATTGAAGTCAGCAAAAACAACATTGAAGGGTATTCACGATAGCATTTTTCCCTGCGTGGGGAACAAATATTTCATTTGCTATTCACAATAGCGAGTGAAAACAAATACAAATGTTCATATTCTACCGTTGTTTAGAATATGCGTATGTATGTGTATGTATGTATGTAAATTATGGAACTAAAGTTTTCCTTGGAATGGAATTCCAAAACTGGGATAAAAGGAAATTATTAAAAATCAATTAAAATTATAGAATTTTACTCAAATTTAATTTAGGAAAAGATCATTGATAGAAAAACGCAGTATTATCGAAAATTGTGCACAATTTTTCTATAAAACTGTAGGACCAACTCTACATACAAGTTTGAAAATATTGTCGACCTTTTCAGTATAATTAATCCTCAAAATATAATCTTGAAGTTACAGACAATCCCTGAAACTTCCCACTAAGCTAAAAATTTTCATACAATTCGCGGCATCCGATAAACTTTTTAAATCAACAAAAATAAATAATCGATTTTACGGAATCTTTTGAAGGTACATATTAAAAAAAAGAAAGTTTTTTGAAAATTTTCGTCAAATCGTTGGCGAAAAATAGAACTAATCTCTCGATTGTAGTCAAATTGGCAACAAACTACGTTCCTTTTGGAGGTTAAAAACTGATTACGATGTTGAGCGTGATCAGCATTTTACCTTTCGAGAGGAATTTGATATTGTATGCTATCATGGGAACGTTTGTTCCCGCTATCAATGCGCAATGAATGTAAAAAGCAGGAAAAACAAGTGTAAAGCTTAATCACGATAGCGATGATTGTGTAAAATTTTAATGGGTGTGGCTCCGCCCACTTCTCTAAAAGCATGTGTTATTGGAAGAGCCAAAGGGCTGCGGAAAGTTTGTCATTAGTTCAAGATCTCTCAGAAATAAGTTGGATAAAAAAAAGTTTTATAATTTTTGTATAGTCGTATGACAAATTTTATTCAAAGCCATAAATTTTTATTTCAGTCGAATTAAAGAAAAAATAGATTTATGTAAGAAAAATATTTTATGCAAAATATTTATATGGTTCTTTTTTTAATTTTAGTTTATGCCCAGAGGCTCTTTATTCAATTTATTACATGCAGCCACTGGTGTGGTGGTGGATACCTCACAGGCAGTACGCTTTGCCTTGGACATAGCTAGAGGCATGGCCTATTTGCACTCTTTGGAACGAATAATACCCACTTATCATCTAAACAGTCATCATGTGATGGTAATTTAAATAAATTCATTAAAAACCAATTGATAAAAAAAATAATAATAATTTTCTATATTCTTATGAATTGAACAGGCTAATGTTCGTATCACTTTTTATCCAAATTACATGTGATAATTATTAATGAACAACTAATTTTGATGTTATTTGTTCATTAATAATTATCACATGTAATTTGGCTTAAAAAGCAATACGAACATTAGCCTGTTCAATTCATAAGAATATAGAAACAAATACAGTTCGAAAAATAATAATTAAATTAACTAATAATAATTTTCTTTTGTGCAGATCGATGAAGACTTAACGGCTCGCATTAATATGGGCGATGCTAAATTCTCTTTTCAAGAAAAGGGACGCATTTACCAGCCCGCCTGGATGTCGCCAGAGGCCTTACAACGCAAGCCCACCGATCGCAATTGGGAGGCCAGCGATATGTGGAGCTTTGCTGTGCTGCTGTGGGAATTGACTACACGCGAAATACCATTTGCCGAATGGTCGCCCATGGAGTGTGGCATGAAGATAGCTTTAGAGGGCTTAAGAGTAAAAATTCCTCCTGGCACTTCGCCGCACATGGTGAAATTAATAAATATTTGCATGAACGAAGATCCCGGTAAAAGACCGAAATTTGATATGGTCGTGCCTATTCTAGAGAAAATGAAACGTTGATTACTGAATTAGGTTTCCTCCAGTTATTTTCTCCTTCAATACTCGAAATGAATTTTGAATAGTTACTAACTAATTCGTGTTCCACCATTTATTTTTTTGTTAAGTGTATGTCGAAAAACCTGCCAAAATATTTGTTGCTTTTGTGTCTTTAAATACCGAGAAGTGCCTTAAAAGGGATTTATGTATTTGTTTTTTCTTCAAACAAATTTATGAATATTTTAAAAAGAAAGAATGAAAGACTAAGGGCCAAACCCACGATGTCGACAACGTTCGACTTGTCGCACACTTACATACATTCAAAACAAAAACAAATTTTTATAGTTTCTTGTTGTTTTAAATGTAAGTGTGCGACAAGTCGATCGTTGTCGATATCGTGGGTCAGACCGTAACTTTAGTTTAAACTAAGGTGCTCGATTTATGTATTTCGTCTACTAATGCTTTATTTTTACTAAAAAAAATAAAGAATTTTCTTACTAAATCCTTCTACTTATATTACAAAATGTATTTTTTTATATCTTATTTATACTACTGTACAATTATAAGAATGTTTATTAAAAAAAAAAATAATAATAATTTTATATGCAATATTTTTTTATAACATAATAAAAAAAATTAAATATGCACATGCCCTGCCGGTCACGTGAGTATTGACCAAATACGAAGTTGTAACTTTTCTTAATTTTTGTTATCATTACGCTGCCCTCGTGTGCAGGGAAAACACTTCCTGTATGCATTTCATTTTACTCGTATTTTTATTGCTTTAGTTACTCAACAACACAACGTTTCTCTTTCTATTTTCCATTTATATTTAATGCGGGAATTTGTGTTAAGGGTTTATTGTCGAGTGTGTCTGCATTTGCTTTGTTGAAAAATGAGCACAATGGCCCTGACCTACTTTTTTCCACTGAGAGTTGGGGTAGCCAAGCCAGCATCTCCATAAAGTATATACTTACAACAACAACAATAATAATGCAATTGTTGTTTTAAGAGCGCAGTATAAGAAAATGGGTGTGGGAAATTTTAAAGAGTCTGGAAATTGCTTAAATAAAGAGAATCAAAGAGTGTTGAGGTATTTTGTAACAAGTATTTTCTTTATTTTGGTTTTTGCGAATTATCATTAGAAAAGGAAATGGGGAATGTATGAAATATGTATGTAAAATGTTAAAGGAAACCAAATAATTCCAATGCATAAAGTGTAGAAGACGTAATTTTCAAAAAATTTTTGCTATAGAGATTTTATATATAAAAATTATTTACCCCTATCGTGAACAGTGGGTCTACTCTGTAATTCGAAATGAAAGAAAATGCTTATAACATGTAAATTCGAAAGCATTTTCTTTCTTTTCGAATTACAGAGTAGACCCCAAGTTTTTCCCTCGCAATGTTGTCCTTTTTCCCCAAATTGTAATCGTGAATAATCACCTCTATCGTGAATAACAAGTGGCATTTTTGTTCACGTGAAATTATAATTCCACTCGAAGGGAAAATTGCTATCGTGAATCTCCCGCGGAATTTTTTCCAGTTATCAGTCCCAGTGAATGTAAAAAACTGAAAAAAAAGCTTAAAAATTAATTGAAAATCAGGCAAACTTAAGTTAAATAATAAGAAATACACAAATTTTAGGTTCCAAATGATTTTTTTAAACTTTAAAGCTGTTTTTTTTTTTTTAATATATTAAAGGTGCAAGTGGAAAAACAATTCTTTAGTATATCAACGCGGTGCACTGCCATGCAATTTACTGTGTGTGAACCAAAGAGATTCATACTCCATGAAAAAAGGTGTTGCAGGGAATTATTGTTAACAATCGTAAAGGTTACTTACTAATCTTGTCCTAAAAATAAATATTTATAATTTTTAATATATAATTCGAAGGAAAATATCGAAATTATTCCATGTGTTAATTAAGTTCGCCTGCAAAAATAAAGCGAAAAAAACCAAGGGAAATGTGAAAAAACTCACGTGGAAAATATTATTCACGATTGCAATTTGGTGAAAATATTGTTAAAAGTTATAAATAATTACTTTTAGGACAATATCAGTAAATAATGTCCACGATTAATAATAATAATTTCCAGCAACATCTTTTTTCATTGAACATGAAGAAAAATTTACTGCATGGTTCACATGCAGTAAATTTTATGGCTGCGGTACAGATACTAAATAATTTTTTCCACAGCACCTAAAATATTTAAAAACAACTTCACATTTAAAAATATTTCATTTGAAACACAACATTTGTGTAATTCTTACTATTAAACTTAAATTTGTCTGATTTTCGATTAATTTTCAAGCTTGCATTCACTAAACAGTGATAGCGGGAACAAACGTTCCCATGAAATTCGCAATAGCAAATTTTCCTTGATGGGGAATGAAAATTTTATGGGAACATAAATTTCACATTTTATTCACAATAGGGGTGAAAGCCATCTTCGAATTCAATAAAAATAAATATGAAATATGTATAAGTTCAAGCGTTAACTTACCTTGATGATATTTTGCAGCTATTGTTGCTCTTGGATTTTGTAATTCGCAGATTTCATGGTAGGGTTTATTTATTTATTTATTTATGTAGGTATATATTTACTAACTTAAAGATTATGTATTTAAATAATTTTTTTTTATTATGTACTTATTCTTCTTACATCACTTATTTTTTATTTTTTTTGTAAAACATGCCATAGTGTAAAAATTACACTTTATACTTTTATAAAACTGAATATTTTCTATTTTATTTAATTACTTTTACTCAACCACTTATTAGATTTTTTTATATAAAAGAACACAATTAATTTTTTAATTAATTTTTTTTGTAAGACAGGCCATAGTGTAATAATTACACTTTATTCTATTATGAATTATAAAACTGAACATTTTCTATTTTATTTAATTACTTTTACTCAACCACTTATTAAATTTTTTTTTTATATAAAAGAACACAATAAATTTTTTAATAATTTTTTTTTGTAAAACGCCATAGTGTAATAATTACGCTTTATTTTCAAAATTATTACACTTTATTATTTTTTATTGTAAGAAATCATTAATACACAATTTTATCATTACACATTTTTTTTTTGCAAAACAGGCCATAGTGTAACAATTACACTTTATTCTAATAATATATTATATTAAATTTTATATTTCTTCTAATTAATTTTTCTCCACCACTTATAAATTTTTCAAAAAAAAAAACACAATAAACGCACACACGCGCGAACACCAGTACGCAATCGCGTCATTCGAAATTACGGAACGCTTGAGGCAACGAACGGGGCAAACGATCGACTTTTAATGCGGCATAAATGAACGAAAACGAATGATGAATATTTTTCTGTTGAAATTCGCAATTAAATTATTTTTTATTTATTTTTAATTATAAATTTTATTAAAAATTATGTACATTATGCAATTTGGCATCATTAGAGAAAAGTTACTAAAGAAATTTAAGCACAACATCCAACTCAATGAAAACATCAACGAAAAACAAAAACATCAAAATATCCACAATTCAATAAAGTACACACGCATATCCTAAACAATTTTCTGTTTTCATGATATAAATTAAAAACCAACTCGAATAAAAGAAACAAAATTGAAAATGGGAAATAACAAACAATTTAGTGCTGCTGACTACCGGGAAAAAATAATACCCCTAATAATAATAGATAAAAAGCTTCATATTGTTAAAGCTGTATAAGTGCTCACCATGAGAGAAAGCTCAATTATCTTAACGAAAAGTGTACTATGGCGGGAAACGGATAACGAAACAAAAGGAAATGTGTGATACTTTTTCACCAAATTGCAAGATTCTACACGTACTGTTTTAAACAATCTAAACACTTTTTCACAACATTTTAACAAATGAAAATTGACTATTGAACACTCTATTCTCGTTTAACACACTTTTATACTTTTTTACGCCCGTTTTACCAGTTTTATTTGAAATCGAAATGACAAGCCACCAGCGCACGTCTGACTGCCACAAACTCTGTAAATAAACTAATGAGAGAAGTTAGTAAAAGCTTTTATTGCAAGGCAACATTTTAACGAACGACAAAACATGTTGACTGTTTATTAAATGATCAAAGCATATCAGAAATGAGTCTTGACAAGTTGTTTACCGATAAATACGAGCAGTTCTGAATAATAGATATGTATCGCTCAGTGTCACAACTCAAAAAAAAAAAACTAGTTTTGCAGAAAACGCGTTTAAAGTTTTCAATTTACATACAACTAAATGATGAAATTAAAAAATATTCTTCTCTCACGAGGTGTTAGTAAAAGCTATTTATATGAAATTTTTTCACCAGATAAAATACAAAATGCCGAATTATTTTGCATTATTAACTCAAAAACGCATTTTTTGAGTTATGACACTATTGAAGTAAACGAGCGATATGTATGCATGTATGTATGTATAATACGACTAGACTTGGGTCGAAATCGTTCACTAGTTCATTTTTGCAACACAAACCAACTATCGAACCTATGTAATTTAAATGGGTTTGATCATTGGTTTGTGGCAAAAATGAACTAGTGAACGAGTTCGACCCAAGTCTAAATACGACTAAAAATGTATTAAAACTTTTAAATAATCATTATCAAGTGTGTGATGGAATTCGAATTACTTTAAAGCAATTTACTTATTAAGGATGTGAGAAGTTTCCTGCGATTTCTAGCATAAATTTTAGGCCAGTCGCTCTATATTGACTTTCATAAAGTGAACTTATGTAAAAATACAAGCAGAACATCTACAAAAAAATGTGTTTAAGAGTCCCTTTCCCAAAAATATTTAAACAAACTGCGAGTATAATAACCAATTCCACCAACCTATTTAAATATCAATTTATATCTAAGTCATTTTTCCATAAAAAAAATTAATGAAAATTGACATTTCAATATGAATTGATATATAAATAGAGTTGATGAAATTTGCCCTAATTTAATTAAAGATCTTAGTTTAAAGTCTGTTTAAAAAATTATTTTAACCAATTTAAGTAACGAATCACAAGAAAGTATGGTAACGCTTTGCTATGCAATATGACAGCGGAAAAATTTTAGCTGTTTAACTAAAAAAGAAACACAAAGAAAAATTTATATAGTAACTGCCGTATTCAAAAAAATTATTTTGGCTTACAATAGTTTTTTTTTTTTTTGTTTAATAAACATTTTGTAAACCTAAATTGTTTTTTTTTTATTAATACGGCAGTACATATTTAAATATTCAATGAGTTGATGAAAATGAAAAAGGACTTTTAAATATGAATTGATATTTAAAAGAAATTTATTAAATAGGCTCTAAATGAAAACAATTATGAAATAAAGTCACTACTTTTTTCTATTTTAAATTGAATCGTTTTTAAACTAAATTTCCATCACATATATACCTGAACAGATGCACTACTTAAGAAATTTCTGCATTAATGTTGTAGTAAAAGTACAAAATTGGTTTTTAAAACAATTAAAATCGTATCCTGCGCATGTGAATTTCATTTCAAGAAGGTTAAAGTAAAAGTTGAATATTAGAAATAAGCCGAAATTGAACATCTTTAATTTCAGCGAAACATCATAGAAAAAAAAACACACACAGTCTAGCAAAAAAGTTACAAGAACAACAATAAATAGTTTTATTGTTATTCAATTGAACTTGAGACACACAATTAAATTTTTATATCTCAACAATTTGCTAAAACAGCAACAATCTTGAAAACAACAAAAATTAATGATGTTGCTCAACATTATGAAAAAACACATGTAAATTAAAATAAAATTTAAATGAAAAATATAAAACAAAATATGTAGTACTGCCCACTACCGGCGATAAATTTTACTAACTTGACAGATAAAGATAAAAAGCTTAATATTGTTAAAGCTTTATAAGCTCTCACCAACCATGAAAGAAAGCTCAATTATCTTAACGAAAAGTCTATGTCTATTATGGCGGGAAGCGGATAACGAAACAAAAGGAAACGTTGATAATTTTTCTGCAAATTTCTAGATTCTATACATTTAGTTTTAAACAATTTAAACACTTTTCTCAACATTTTAACAAGATACAATTGATTACTGAACACTCTACTCGCGTTGAACACACTTTTTTACTTTTCTACGCCCGTTTTACCGGTTTTATTTGATACCGAAGTGACAAGCCACCAGCGCACGTCTGACTGCCACAAACTCTGTTAATAAACTAATGAGAAAAGTAAGTAAAAGCTTTTATTTGCAATGCAAATTTTTAACGAACGACCAAGGTCTGTCTATTTATCAGAGGTCAATGCAACCGTCCTGAAAGATGTTTTGTGTTTTCGTGTTTAAACTGTCAAAAGTTGTTTGTATCCATACACTTTAGTTCATGTTTGTATGTGTTTCTGACAATTTAAACATAGTGTTGTTTTTTGTATTGGTGTGTTTTTTGTAGAGTTGCATAGGCCTAATAATTAGACCTTGCGAACGAGCAAATGTGCAGACACGGCTGCCAGATTTGATGACTTATCGTCATTTTGACGATTTTTGGTACCGATTTTATCCTTAAAATGTGCGATTTTTTAATAGCACAAATATGACAGGTTTTTATGAAAAATCGACTATTAGAATTCATATACATATGTATGCTCAATAAAAGATTTTGGTGTAGCTTTGCCCACTCTTTTTTAATAAAATTTATTATTTAAATTTACCCCCGATATTTTGAGGTAATACTCTATTGTTGCGATAAATGAGTATATCGAGCCATATTTTTGTTTTCAGGAGAGGGTTTTTTTATAATATTCAAATTTGATTAACATACGTAAATTGTCGCTTACGATAAAATTTTACAGTCCGTATCCTAAAAGTTATCAACAATTTTGGCATTCTGATAATTCTAAACTATGGATAGGCCCATAAAATTTTAATTTCAATAAAAAAGTATATATTCGATTACATGTCGCTCACGTTAAAAATCGATATGTACATACTTACATACATATGCATGCAAGTATGTACATATATGGGTTCAAGTAAAATAAATCTTATTTATAAGTATATTGATCTCTGTGTAAATTAATATCTTATCAAACAATTCGTCCATCAAAAGTACTGAGAACACTTAGGGGAATAAAGCTATGAGAGGGTAAAAACAGCACAAATAGCTTCCTGCATTGACCGAAACCTTCCCTGGGCCTAGTTAAAACTCATTTATAAAAATGAATTGTTATGTTTTGGCTTTCTAAGAATTGCATTTATAGTCAATTCAAAATCTTTCAATTTTCACTTTTTGCAAGAAATTGATATACGGTTGTCATATCAACCCTCTGTTTTCGACAAAACAAAAATACACTTTTATCCCTCTTTTTTGTATAAGAATATATGAAATTAAAAACATTAATTTGCCTCTACTGAAAATCTTAAAATTTTGTGTTGACTCTGTTTAGAGGAACTAGAGCGATATGAGTCGAGTATGAAATGACGATTCTTTTATATTTTATCGATAGCCCGGCTATGGCTGCGTTTGGGTGCGAAAAATTTTTTAACGATCGTGAAAAACTAAAAATGCAGTTCTTAATATTTTCCATGCGCTACACGATTTTACATTGCAACGTATAATATTTGCGGAAAAAAATGCAAAAAGTTATAACACTAATGTACATGTGTATGCGTACCCACTAAGAGATTTTGGTGCAGTTTTGTTCACTATTTTTTAATCAAATTGATATTTAAATTTACCCCTTAATAGACACACCTTCAATGAAGAATCAAGATCTTTCAGGTTTTACTAACAATTTTAAGATTTTGAGTTATTAAGAACAAACTTTAATTTAAAATGCAATACAAATTCACTGATAACCCTTTTTAGTAGTAGCCAAGCTTATAACTTATGTTTGACATTTATATGTGCGGTATATACTTCAGCGAAGGACATTCAAATTTCCATTTACAGCCCAGTGACGCATTAACGAACAGGCCCTATATTGCTGCACAATTTCGAATTGAAAGTGGTCTAAGTCATATGCATTTTTGCTTCTAAATATTAAACAAATCTTAAAAATAAACTCCAATAATTATTTAATAAATATTAAATCAACTTGGTGGTCTGATTACTCCTTGTTGAAACGGTTGGTCACATCCCATTAATTGTGACAAAATATACTTTGATATAAACTACCATTATATATATTCTAAAATATTTCTTCCAAGAAAACACAAACAAATGAAAAAACCAACAAACTCGAAATTAAGATTTTGCGTAATATGTATAAAGATATTTTTGGATTTATTCAAATGCAATCTCCAAAACGTCAGACAACTTTCATAGTCAAGGACACAATGTATGTGTGTATGCATGTATATGGGTTTAATTAAAAGAAATTGTATGTATACATGCACATATCGTTATCTTAAATGCAAACGGACGTAAATACACTTTTATATTTTTTTTACAGGAGAAACACAAAACGTTACTAAATCAATAATAATAAAGTATTCTTGAAAAGTTTCTTCTTAATTTACTTATAGTATGGATACTTGGATGTTTTTAACCATTTATTTCCTTTTTATATATATTTAAGCCTTTATGCTAGTTACGTTCTTTACAATAAAAAAATAGATACATTCGTCCGTTTGAATTTATTTAATAAAGTCGTCAGTTTTGATCGCAGAGGTCCAAGTATTTACGTGAACATGTAGATTGATATAATGAACGATAGTCAATCAAAAACTCGATTTCGAATTTTTGTGTAGTTACGTCCGTTTGCATTTAAGGTGACGATATACATATCGAGCCTCATTTTCGGATTAATCGTAAGCGACAAAAATTTTATATTTCAGGAGAAGATTTTTTTTAGATAAATAAAACTTATCTTAAAAGTTATCAACAACTTTGGCATTTTGATAATTCTAAACTATGAGCAGGCTCATACAATTTTCATTTAATATAATAATAATAAAAAGATCTATTTTTGATAACATGTCGCTTACGATAAAATCGAAAAAAAGGCTCGATATCGTCATGTGAGAACTTAAGTGTCCAATACGCCATTATAAACTATTGGATATTGGACACTTAAGTTCTCACATGACGATATGTTGATATCATTATATCATTATATATCATATATTTATGTATCAACATCAATTGTTATATTTTTACGAATCTACCCAAGGCACATTTACAAGGTAGTAGCCGAAATGCAGCCGAGCTATTGTGTTTTTAAATTATAGTTCATCCGAAACTACAAAAATTTTTGACGAAAGAGAAATTAAAAAAAAAATGTTAAACAAATTTCAATATGAAAAATATTTTATTAAAAAAATTCTGTGAAAACAAATTTAAAAATATAAAAAAACTATCAAAAAATTGCGAAAAGTGCTAAACATTGCAAATTTTGTGAATAATTTTTATTATTATTATGTTAAACAAATTCTATTTTTGAAGTTTTGGATGAACTAAAACCCATATTGTTTTTTTTTCATTGTTGTATTTTTTCATTGTTTTTGTAATCCTGTTATCACCTGGAAATGAATGTGCCTTGGCTCTACCCATAGCTTAGAATTACTGGTATTAAAATTCCAAAATTGTTGATCACTTTTAAAATACAGATTGTAAAATTTCATAAGCGACTATTTATGTATTTTTTCATATTCATATTTGAATATTATAAAAAAAAACTTCTCCTGAAAATTTTAATTTTTGCCACTTACAATTAGATCCAAAGTTGGGATCGATATATAAAACAAAATTTATATATATCAAAAAATATCCATATTAATTTGTGCGATTCTTTTAATTTCAATTTTACAAATATGAAATGACGACGATTTTTTTATAATTTTATCTGGCAGCTCTGAATCCAACACTAAAAAATAAAATGTGAAAGCTCAGAACACATACAAACATACATACATAATAGGGATGTAACGAATACCAGTTTAGCGAATGCGAATGCGAAAGCGAATAATACATTTTAATTTTTGCGAAAGCGAATGCGAAATATTACAATTCGTTAAACTATCACACGGAATGAGTTTTTCCTGAAAAAATCTTGCAGAAGTGGTACTCTGTTCATCTTGGGAAAAACATATGAAATATACATATCTTCAAAAATTTAAGTTGTCATGAGAAATAATATGAGTGGCACTTGTTTCGCGTTGAATTTACAACAAACAAGGACTAGTTAATATTTGTACGAAGTATTGAGTGGTGCCCAACATTTTTTCAAAAAAATTTAACAGACTAGTTTTAACCAGAAAATATTATCACGCAAATCAAACACTGCCTTTTCTTTTTCAAAAACTAAAATATATTTCCAAACACTGCTGGAATTTGGTTTCATTTTGATACTTACGAGAAATTATTCATAGAAAAGTATTCCGCTAAAATTTTAAATCTTTGATTATAATACTTTACTTGTAAGTATATGTATCTTTTTTATGTTGGCTGAAAATAATTTTCGTTTTTTTTAATATTTTCATAAGAGAAATAGTTTTTTTTTGTCTCTAGTATTCGCGTGAAATATTTCCATACATTTTAGCGAATGCAAATAGCAAAAGTAAGCGAATAATTTGCGAATATGAAAACGAATGCGAATATTTGTTACGTCCCTAGTACATACATGCAAGTAAGCTCACAATAAGATAAATCTCCATCTTAACGTTAGAGAGTGAGAGTTTTTATTTTTTTAACGAAATACTTAAAGTTCTGGCGGAAGAAGGATAACGAAACAAAAGGAAATGTACAATAAATTTTTATCAAGTTGAATGTTGACTTACATTCGGTTTTAAAGAAAATATTTACTGTTTCACAACAATTTAACAAAATATATCCAATTACTTAACACTCTGCTTCCATTTAACACACGTTTATGATATTTAACACGCGATATACCGGTTTTATTTGATATTTATTTGATACCGAAATGATAAGACACTCGCGCACCTCCGACATTGATGAGAATTGCAAATGAACGAAGAATGTGAGCAAAAGCTTTTTTTCAACGAAGGACAAAAAGAGTTGCCAATTTGCTAAATAGTGAAACTACTTAAGGAAATACATTTTTAGGAATAGGAAAGCTTGTAAGTTAATTAAATTAAATAAAATAAAAAATAATATATTGGAAATGTATGCATGTATATATACATAAATATATATGTATGTATGTATATGAATATGTATAATTGGAAATATTGGATATAATGAAATATTCTTTAAGGAAAATGCTAAAAAAATTACCAAAGAATTATTAATTCCTCAATAAAAATAGTTGGAGCATTTGTGATTTTAGCGATCACCCTTTCTTAAAGTTTAAAATAGCATGAAAATGGTGAAAATGGCTGGCAGAATGGTTTTATGCCATTTCTGGTTTTTATTATAAGTGGCACGAAAAATGGCTGTGGGGTATAATGGGAGACATTGAGGAAGGAGGGTCAGAGGTGTGCATCAGTAGGTATCACAGGTGCCCAAAGGAGGTAACCTTATATGTCGACAGTCAGACAGCGCTAAACGCTGTGAACGGACAAAGTGAATTTTGTATATTTTGTTAGATATTCGTTGACGGATGGGTTATTTATTTTGCAAAAATTTTTTTTTTCAGCATAACTAACAAATTTTTTGCAAGGAATATTTTGCGGTAAAGTTGGACCACTTTTGTGAACATATCAATACAATCCTCTTTCTTATTTTACTTACCTACCATTTACACATGAAACTAATTGCAAGAAAATAGAAATATAATCAAATATTTTAACGACCACACTCACATTGATTTTATTTTCTACTCAACTTTCAACGATATTTTGAAGAAAGTAAATTTTTGATGTTTGCAGAAAGTAAAAAATGAAAAAAGGTTAAACAGTATTACCCACTTTAAGGATTTGTATAAAAATGTACAGGATTATGGGAAATAGTTATTATAAATTATGTTTATTTTGTATAAATATTTAAAGAATTATAATGTCGTATCTTCAAATATATGTACATATGTACATATATGAAGAAAAAAATTCATGCTTTTTTAAAACAATAATATTATTACAATTTTAACAATAATACTTAATTTTGTATGCGAATATTCTGGGTAACTCTAATTAAGTAGTAAACAAACAAATTTTTTTCCAACTTTCCTTTTCCACGACATTTTTAAAATGAACTTTCACTTTCCCATGAAAACGAACAAGAAATTTTCATGAAAGTCATTTATTTCATTAGAATTTTTATTCACAATACGTATACAGAAATTTCAAGAAAGTACTTTCATGTGAAAATGTAGCGTTAGTTAACCCTCACATGCTTTCTTATTCCTAATAATGTATTTCCTAATTGGTTTCACTATTTAGCAAGTTGGCAACTCTTTTTACCTTTCGTTGGAAAAAAGCTTTCGCTCACTATCTTAGTTCATTCAGCGTTACCCTTGCGCGGATAAGGTAGCATTTTGCCCTTTTTTTGACTGCCTTGCCAATTTTTATGCCCCTTTGTTTTAAATCCCCTTTTTGTATCATTTTGTGCTCCTCTTGCCCCTTTTTGTTCAAAGTTAACTTATGTTTTTATTTTGACAATAAATGTAAGCACATTTGTACAGATTCTACTACATTCGTCAACAAGATTTTGTTTCCTAACTTCGTATAAAAGCATGCAAAAAATAAAATATATATTTTTTTTGGTAATTGACAGTGTGTCGTAATATTATTTTCAGTGGGTGTTGTTGGGTGAAGTCGCACAAGCTAGTAACCTCAAATAAGATTGTGAAACCCAAATATAAAAGCTTTTAAGTGAATTTTTCACAATTAGATTTTTAGTTTATACAATATATGTTTTCATTCCTACAAATAAAACATTTGTAAAAACAAATTTACATCAATGCAACTGATTAAGATACACACTTTTTTGGTTTGGAAGCCTATCCAACTTCTTTACAAGACAAAGTTTGGTTACATATTAATCTATATATATAAAAATGAAACGGTCCATGTATGAAATCGCATAACATGAGAACGGCTGGAGCGATTTGGCTGATTTTTTTTATTCGATTAGAAATTTTCAGGACATGGTTTGTAAAGAAAAAGAGTTAAAAAATGCCTACTATACACTTCTCATTCTTTCTACGCACAAACTAACAAAGGGGACAATCATTAGTAAACAACTTCCGAGCAAAGCCGGGGCGGTCAGCTAGTTTTAAATATAATAAAAAATATGTTTCCTAGCCTTACAAATATAATATTATTTCCCGAGTGGAATACATATGAAATAAAATTAAAATGTATATAAATATGTGAAATAGATGACAATATTAATAAATAATTACGAAATTTAATTGATTCACAATAGTAATTAGTCAGTGGCATCAACAGTGGGACTACATGATACCTACATAAAATTAAAAAAAAAACATAAACCATAAACATAAATTAGTAATACTACAACACTAATTATCAAATAGACTGAAAGCAGACACTTGTCAGTCCATGCTGTCTGCTTTGAATTTGTTCAAAACGATTTGGAAGATTGGTTTTCAAGTGAAGAAGTTATTAATAAATACAGATATACAATTACAAAAAAGTAAGTATTTAATAACTATGCATAATGCCTAACAAGAATAGCCTAACTTTATTATCATATTCAGAATCGAATTTTAAAATTTGTATCAAAACTTTAAATGCTGGTTTTTAAGAAAATAAGTGATATGAAGCATGTCCCAAAAATGTACATATGTATTTATGTTTTTACAGTATGCATTTTTCTTTTGTAAATCTTAAGTACTGGCGCAAATCGAACGAAATTTCCACTTAATTTCTATTGGAACTTGGATCTATATCAAATGTCGCAATTTGACCACTGTTTTATTATTATCATAGAATTTATGATTTTTTTATAGTCAACGGCCGATATTATAGAAATATATTCACAGTCATCAAATAAGCAATTATAAAACTAAAAATTTCTTACAATGTGCCTTTTCTGTACAAATACATAGTAATTGTTCCCATCCTCAGTAATCACTAATTGTTCTCGTGAATTACGAAATTACAATTTTTACTTGCAAATAATATGTGCGTATCAAAGCAATATATGAGTTCTCATAAAATGAATATTTCTTATACATGAGAAATTTGTTTTTGTTGCTTTTTGTACCACTTTTTTTAGAAATCCCCTTTTTGTGCCACTTTTTGAAAATTTTCAACGGTAACGCTGAGTACATTTGCAATTTTCATCAATGTCGGAGGTGCGCGAGTGTCTTATCATTTCGGTATCAAATAAATATCAAACAAAACCGGTATATCGCGTGTTAAATATCATGAAAGTGTGTTAAATGGAAGCAGAGTGTTAAGTAATTGGATATATTTTGTTAAATTGTTGTGAAACAGTAAATATTTTGTTTAAAACGGAATGTAAGTCAACATTCAACTTGATAAAAATTGATTGTACATTTCCTTTTGTTTCGTTATCCTTCTTCCGCCAGAACTTTAAGTATTTCGTTAAAAAAATAAAAACTCTCACTCTCTAACGTTAAGATGGAGATTTATCTTATTGTGAGCTTACTTGCATGTATATGTATGTATGTTAGTATGTGTTCTGAGCTTCCACATTTTATTTATTAAGTGTTGGATTCAGGGCTGCCAGATACAATGTCAAAAAATCGGTGTAATTTCATATTTGTTGCTCAAAAAATAATCGGTCAAACTAAAATTGATTTTTTAATACTCGTGTGTATAAATTTTGATTTATATATTGAGCCCTACTTTCGATCTAATTGTAAGTGGCAAAAATTAAAATTTTCAGGAGAAGTTTTTTTATAATATTCAAATATGAATAAGAATAAATACATAAATAGCCGCTTATGATAAAACTTTACAGCCTGTATTTTAACAGTTACTCAACAATTTTGGCATTTAGATAATTCTAAAATATGGATAGACCCGTAAAATTTTAATTTCAATACAAAAGTAAATTTTTTTTCTACATGTCGCTTACGATTAAATCGAAAATAGGACTCGATATTTATTAGAAAACAATAAAAAAATATATACAACAATTGATGTTGATACATAAATTTTATATTAATTTACACAGATAATAATATTAGTTTCGAGTTTTAGTACCTTGCAATGTAAAATCGTGTAGCGCATGGAAAAATATTAGGAACTGCATTTTTAGTTTTTCGCGATCGTTAAAAAATTTCCCACACCAAAACGCAGCCATTGCCGGGCTATCGATTAAATATAAAAGAATCGTCATTTCATACTCGACTCATATCGCTCTAGTTCCTCTAAACAGAGTCAACACAAAATTTTAAAATTTTCAGTTGAGGCAAATTAATGTTTTTAATTTCATATATTCTTATACAAAAAAGAGCGATAAAAGTGTATTTTTGTTTTGTCGAAAACAGGGGGTAGATATGACCACCGTATATCAATTTCTTGCAAAAAGTGAAAATTGAAAGATTTTGAATTGACTATAAATGCAATTCTTAGAAAGCCAAAACATAACAATTAATTTTTATAGGCCCATAATACTGTGTCAGGGAAGGTTTCGGCCAATGCAGGAAGCTGTTTGTGCTGTTTTTACCCTCTCATAGCTTTATTCCCCTAAGTGTTCTCAGTACTTTTGATGGACGAATTGTTTGATAAGATATTAATTTACACAGAGACAAATATACTTATAAATAAGATTTATTTTACTTGAACCCATATATGTACATACTTGCATGCATATGTATGTAAGTATGTACATATCGATTTTTAACGTGGGCGACATGTAATCGAATATATACTTTTTTATTGAAATTAAAATTTTATGGGCCTATCCATAGTTTAGAATTATCAGAATGCCAAAATTGTTGATAACTTTTAGGATACGGACTGTAAAATTTTATCGTAAGCGACAATTTACGTATGTTAATCAAATTTGAATATTATAAAAAAACCCTCTCCTGAAAACAAAAATATGGCTCGATATACTCATTTATCGCAACAATAGAGTATTACCTCAAAATATCAAAATTTCGGGGGTAAATTTAAATAATAAATTTTATTAAAAAAGAGTGGGCAAAGCTACACCAAAATCTTTTATTGAGCATACATATGTATATGAATTCTAATAGTCGATTTTTCATAAAAACCTGTCATATTTGTGCTATTAAAAATCGCAAATTTTAAGGATAAAATCGGTACCAAAAATCGTCAAAATGACGATAAGTCATCAAATCTGGCAGCCGTGTCTGCACATTTGCTCGTTCGCAAGGTCTAACTATTAGGCCTATGCAACTCTACAAAAACACACCAATACAAAAAACAACACTATGTTTAAATTGTCAGAAACACATACAAACATGAACTAAAGTGTATGGATGGAAACAACTTTTGACAGTTTAAACACGAAAACACAAAACATCTTTCAGGACGGTTGCATTGACCTGTGATAAATAGACAGACCTTGGTCGTTCGTTAAAAATTTGCATTGCAAATAAAAGCTTTTACTTACTTTTCTCATTAGTTTATTAACAGAGTTTGTGGCAGTCAGACGTGCGCTGGTGGCTTGTCACTTCGGTATCAAATAAAACCGGTAAAACGGGCGTAGAAAAGTAAAAAAGTGTGTTAAACGCGAGTAGAGTATTCAATAATCAATTGTATCTGGTTAAAATGTTGAGAAAAGTGTTTAAATTGTTTAAAACTAAATGTATAGAATCCAGCAATTTGCAGAAAAATTATCAACGTTTCCTTTTGTTTCGTTATCCGCTTCCCGCCATAATAGACATAGACTTTTCGTTAAGATAATTGAGCTTTCTTTCATGGTTGGTGAGAGCTTATAAAGCTTTAACAATATTAAGCTTTTTATCTTTATTTGTCAAGTTAGTAAACTTTATCGCCGGTAGTGGGCAGTACGACATATTTTGTTTTATATTTTTCATTTAAATTTTATTTTAATTTACATGTGTTTTTTCATAATGTTGAGCAACATCGTTAATTTTTGTTGTTTTCAAGATTGTTGCTGTTTTAGCAAATTGTTGAGATATAAAACTTGAATTGTGTGTCTCAAGTTCAATTGAATAACAATAAAACTATTGTTGTTATTGTAACTTTTTTGCTAGACTGTGTGTGTGTTTTGTTCTATGATGTTGCGCTGAAATTAAAGATGTTCAATTTCGGCTTATTTCTAATATTCAACTTTTACTTTAACCTTCTTGAAATGAAATTCACATGCGCAGGATACGATTTTAATTGTTTTAAAAACCAATTTTGTACTTTTACTACAACATTAATGCAGAAATTTCTAAAGTAGTGCATCTGTTCAGGTATATACATATGTGATGGAAATTTAGTTTAAAAACGATTCAATTTAAAATAGAAAAAAGTAGTGACTTTATTTTATTTCTTTTAAATATCAATTCATATTTTAAAGTCCTTTTTCATTTTCATCAACTCATTGAATATTTAAATATGTACTGCCGTATTAATAAAAAAAAAACAATTTAGGTTTACAAAATGTTTATTAAACAAAAAAAAAAAAACTATTGTAAGCCAAAATAATTTTTTTGAATACGGCAGTTACTATATAAATTTTTCTTTGTGTTTCTTTTTTAGTTAAACAGCTAAAATTTTTCCGCTGTCATATTGCATAGCAAAGCGTTACCATACTTTCTTGTGATTCGTTACTTAAATTGGTTAAAATAATTTTTTAAACAGACTTTAAACTAAGATCTTTAATTAAATTAGGGCAAATTTCATCAACTCTATTTATATATCAATTCATATTGAAATGTCAATTTTCATTAATTTTTTTTATGGAAAAATGACTTAGATATAAATTGATATTTAAATAGGTTGGTGGAATTGGTTATTATACTCGCAGTTTGTTTAAATATTTTTGGGAAAGGGACTCTTAAACACATTTTTTTGTAGATGTTCTGCTTGTATTTTTACATAAGTTCACTTTATGAAAGTCAATATACAGCGACTGGCCTAAAATTTATGCTAGAAATCGCAGGAAACTTCTCACATCCTTAATAAGTAAATTGCTTTAAAGTCATTCGAATTCCATCACATACTTGATAATGATTATTTAAAAGTTTTAATACATTTTTAGTCGTATTTAGACTTGGGTCGAACTCGTTCACTAGTTCATTTTTGCCACAAACCAATGATCAAACCCATTTAAATTACATAGGTTCGATAGTTGGTTTGTGTTGCAAAAATGAACTAGTGAACGATTTCGACCCAAGTCTAGTCGTATTATACATACATACATGCATACATATCGCTCGTTTACTTCAATAGTGTCATAACTCAAAAAATGCGTTTTTGAGTTAATAATGCAAAATAATTCGGCATTTTGTATTTTATCTTGTGAAAAAATTTCATATAAATAGCTTTTACTAACACCTCGTGAGAGAAGAATATTTTTTAATTTCATCATTTAGTTGTATGTAAATTGAAAACTTTAAACGCGTTTTCTGCAAAACTAGTTTTTTTTTTTTGAGTTGTGACACTGAGCGATACATATCTATTATTCAGAACTGCTCGTATTTATCGGTAAACAACTTGTCAAGACTCATTTCTGATATGCTTTGATCATTTAATAAACAGTCAACATGTTTTGTCGTTCGTTAAAATGTTGCCTTGCAATAAAAGCTTTTACTAACTTCTCTCATTAGTTTATTTACAGAGTTTGTGGCAGTCAGACGTGCGCTGGTGGCTTGTCATTTCGATTTCAAATAAAACTGGTAAAACGGGCGTAAAAAAGTATAAAAGTGTGTTAAACGAGAATAGAGTGTTCAATAGTCAATTTTCATTTGTTAAAATTTTGTGAAAAAGTGTTTAGATTGTTTAAAACAGTACGTGTAGAATCTTGCAATTTGGTGAAAAAGTATCACACATTTCCTTTTGTTTCGTTATCCGTTTCCCGCCATAGTACACTTTTCGTTAAGATAATTGAGCTTTCTCTCATGCTGAGCACTTATACAGCTTTAACAATATGAAGCTTTTTATCTTTTTCTGCCAAATTGGTATTATTTTTTCCCGGTAGTCAGCAGCACTAAATTGTTTGTTATTTCCCATTTTCAATTTTGTTTCTTTTATTCGAGTTGGTTTTTAATTTATATCATGAAAACAGAAAATTGTTTACGATATGCGTGTGTCCTTTATTGAATTGTGGATATTTTGATGTTTTTGTTTTTCGTTGATGTTTTCATTGAGTTGGATGTTGTGCTTAAATTTCTTTAGTAACTTTTCTCTAATGATGCCAAATTGCTTAAATATGTACATAATTTTTAATAAAATTTATAATTAAAAATAAATAAAAAATAATTTAATTGCGAATTTCAATAGAAAATATATTAATCATTCGTTCATTTATGCCGCATTAAAAGTCGATCGTTTGCCCCGTTCGTTGCCTCAAGCGTTCCGTAATTTCGAATGACGCGATTGCGTACTGGTGTTCGCGCGTGTGTGCGTTTATTGTGTTTTTTTTTTTTTTGAAAAATTTATAAGTGGTGGAGAAAAATTAATTAGAAGAAATATAAAATTTAATATAATATATTATTAGAATAAAGTGTAATTGTTACACTATGGCCTGTTTTGCAAAAATAAAATTAAAAAATAAAATTGTGCATTAATAATTTCTTATAATAAATAATAATAAAGTGTAATCATATTAAAAATAAAGTGTAATTTTTACACTATGGCCGGCTTTACAAAAAAAAAAATTAATAAAATAAAAATTTATAGTTCTTTTTTATAAAAAATTAATTAGAAGCTATATAAAAAAAATAGTATTTTATAATTCATAATAGAATAAAGTGTAATACTTACACTATGGCCTGTTTTGGAAAAAATAATGTGATGAAATTGTGTATTAATAATATATAATAATAAAGTGTAATCATATTAAAAATAAAGTGTAATTTTTACACTATGGCCTGTTTTGCAAAAAATATTATTTTTATAAAAAAATATTAATTAGAAGCTATATAAAATATAGCATTTTATAATATATAATAGAATAAAATGTAATATTTACACTATGGCCTGTTAAAAAAAAAATTAAACTAAATTTTGTATTAATAATTTCTTATAATAAATAATAATAAATTATAATAATATTAATAATAAAGTGTAAGTTTTACACTATGGCCTGTTTTGCAAAAAAAAAAAAAAATGAAAAAATGAATTAAATAATTCATTGTGTTCATTTATATAAAAAAAATTTAATAAGTGGTTGAGAAAAGTTAGTAAGAAGAAAATAAAATATTGTGTTGTAAAATTTTTAATATAATAAAGTGTAATATTTACACTATGGCCGGTTTTTTCAATAAAAAAAATTGCAATGAAAAAATTCTGCATTAATAATTATTATTATAATAATTATAATTTGTTATAAAAAATAATAATGAAGTGTTATTATATTAAAAGTTAAGTGTAAATTTTACACTATGGTCTGTTTTAGAAAAAAAAAAATTATAATAAAATTTAATAAGTGTAAAAAAATTTAATAAAAGTAAAGTTAATAAAAAAGAAATAGAAAATTTAAAGTTTTATAAATTATAATAGAATTAAGTGTAATATATTTACACTATGGCCTGTTTTGCAAAGAAAGTGTTGTGATAAAAATGTGTATTATTATAAAAAAATATTAATCAATAAATAAATAAATTAATATTACAAATCCGAAAATTAGGGCATCCACAAGAGCAAAATATTTTCAAGGTAAGATTTTATTATATTTTATTATAATAAAATAATAAAAAAAATTTTGACACAAAATGCAGAAGAGACTGTCATGATTAATATATACTTTTTTTTAGAATTTTAAAAATTTCATTTTTGAGATATAGTTCCCCAAACTTTAAATCACGTGACAGTGATCTTTGACCTTTCAGAAAAAAAGTAAAACAAAATGCAATTTAAAAGCTATTCGCAATACCTATTAAATGGGACCAATTTCGACCCTGTATCTTAAAAACTTTTGAAGATATGAGCAATAATGGCAGACCACTTATATGCATGTGTTTGTAATGAATTCCCTACTTTTCGAAGCGCCATATTTCGGGAACCACAAAAGCTACATATCTAAAATTTTTGAATTTATATTATTTTAGTACCATAGAACATTCGTGCAAATTTTTCTACAATTTTTTTTCGTTGATTTAAAATGGAATTACCCACATATTTCAGGTTTTAAAACAAATTTTTAAGTAAAAAGCAAATGCTTTTTTTATTCACTTTACCCATTAGAACATTTTGAAAATTGTATTAAATAATTAAAATATTTAATAAAAATCAATTAAATGATTTAAAATGTTAATATATCTGTGGCCACAAAAACATAGTTTCGAAAAAACTAATTTTTAATGTATGAACGTAATGTTTTAAAATCGAAATGGGCAAATTAAAATAATTTTTTCATAAAGTAAAGATGACTGTTACAACCAATCTATCAAAGATTTTATTAAAGTGGAGTTTTAAGTATAATTTGGCTCTTGTTACAAATTGATTGTGGTTTTTTTTGAGACTTAGCTCAATATTTTTTTGTATATATCTTTATAATGTACTTCGTTAGAGGCATGGAGATTTCAAGTAAATATATAGTTTCTTTTGTATAACTCAACTTTGTCTTAAGTCAACTTATGCTGTTATGGCTTTTAAGCTTGGTTATATACAATTTTAAATCTATTAAAATTTTGATAAATTTAATTACAGCATTATTTATTGCTTTAAACTAAAATTAAAAACATATTTGTTTTTTCTTTCATTGATGCAAACAAATTCTTTAAAAAACTAGAACGAGAAATTTAAAATTTTCATAAACAATTCACAAAAATTCTCAAAAAATAATCGAGAATTAGATACTAACCCCCATATTCATAAAAAAATAAAATGAATTTGAAAATATTTTACTGAATAAGTAAAATAATAATTTGGCATTATAAAATGAATTTTAAATCCATTTTAGCAAAATTTTGTATGAAAAATTTTAAATAAAATACATTTCAAATTCATTTTAAATTTTATGAATATGGGGGTAAATATAGAAAATAAAAAAAAAGATAAAAATCACATCATATTTAATTCTGAATTATTTTGATACGAATCAAATGATTGTATTATTGAATAAATTAAATATTAAATAAAAATTGATTAAAAAGCTTACTGTAGCTTTCTATATTTTTAATAATACTCGTATCTCCAGTTTGCATTCGCATCGTTATTAAGAAGCCACATTAAGAATGCAAAAATTAATGTGTTATTACATATTATTATTTAGTTAGCACAAATAAGTAAAAGTGCTACTCCAGAGAAGGAGCTTCCAGCGATGAATTAAAGAGTTAAAAGAGAAATATTTCGCAATTAAATCTTAAGCCTTAAATGCATTTCTAGATGTAAACATTTAATTAAAACCGGCATAATCACTCGATGCAGTATTTTATATTATTAGTTAAAAAGCTCAAAATTGCAATTCGTGTGTAAAATTGCTTTCATTTTCTTAAATTTTCATATGAAACATTTTTAAATAAAATTAAATCTTCTGTATAAACGAACATTTGACTTCAAGTTCAAAAGTTAATTTCAAAATAACGTTTCATTTCTATTTTAAATTCTCTTGCATAAGACAGACAGACTCTCACCCAAATAAATTCTCTGTTTACAATTTGCTCTGCATTTCCTGCCGACACAGGTTTGCTTGTTTATTTATGTGTATGTATGTATGTATGTACATATGTCTGTATGTAAGTGGTTGTTTATTTTGCTTACAGTGTAAGCCTCTCGTTTACATTCGCAGTTTCACACACTCTCTCACACATGCTTGCCATAACCGTTATAGGTATGTTGTAAGTGTGTGTGTGCATTAACATGTTTAAATTCTACTTCTCTCTGTATTTTTGAAACATTCAGTTCAGTGGTAAAACTTGCAGTAGTGCAGCAATCGCACTGTTAGCTTTCTGGTTTGGGAATGATGTTTCTTTTCCATATTTTCTTGTTCACTTATTAGTGTAGCAATAAAAACTAAAACAACAACAATAACAAACATTTATGCAAATAAAAATTTAATTGTTAAAAATTGTGTAAAAAAATACATAAATTTTCCTAAACTGCAGCGGAGCGCAAGAGTAGTGAAAGATTAAAATAAAATAAAATTAAATAAATAAAATAAAATAAATTAAAATACTATAAAATAAAATAAATATTAAATATACAAATAGTACTCGTATAACTTAAAAATAAAACAAGTGTACTTTATAATAACAATAAAAAATAATAATTAATAAAAAGTGCAGTTGTATATAAAATTGTTTTTATTTTCTAAAAATTCAAGAACATTATTTAACTATTTATGTAAAACTTACAAAATTAAAAAACCTAATAATGCAGCCTTAAATTCTGACTATTTTGTTCTGGTAAAATTCCGGTTTTTTCAAAATATTATGGAAATATCAATATTTTTCTTTTAGCTTTTAGTGCTAAAATGTGGCTGAATGAAAGTCCTTAAAATGTTAATTTTTGTCGTGTGCGTGTTTTTTTTTGTGCTTCTCATTTTAACCCAATAAAAAAGTGCTGCATTCTGATGCTTTTTTTCTCATTCTCTTTGCTTTAAAATTTTCCTTCTTTATCATTTTGTTGGTGCAAAAACTAAATAGAAGAAATTAAGGAAGACCCGGCTACACAGAAGCGAACATACAAGAACAACGAAATTTATGCACTTACGAACACACGCACACACACACACATACATGCACTCATGCACACCCAGATAATTAAACAACAATAAGCCCAGTTGTGTGTTCGGTGCTGCCAGATTAAAGAGTTTTGTATCGACTTATGCAGAGAGTGATTCACAAAGATTTAGTAATGAATTTAGATCAGTGGTGTCAAAAATAAAACTATAATTGTATGTGTGAGAAAAGTCGTCTCATTCGTCTCTGAAGTACATAGGAAAAAATAAATATTTGGAACAACTGCAGTTTAGTAAAGCAGCTAAAAATAAATAAAAAGGAGCCTATGTTATAGAAAATTAAAAAAATAAGATGAAAAAATTAAATAAAAAAGTTGGCGGCGACCCATATTTTTCAAATTATCGGGCTCTGAACTTTTCATAGGAAACTCTGAAAAATCTCAAAAAAATAATTTTTAAATAGCTTATCAGATAGTAATGTGAAAAATAAGAAAAAAAAACTTAATAAAAAAAATTTGCTGCAGGCCATATTTCCCGAGTTATTGGTCTTTAAAGTTTAAATAGAAAGTGAAGTTTAGTGAAAATGCTCAAAAAAAAGTCAAAATGTCTTTTAAATACATATTAATTTCTTTCCTTAAACGTTTTACAACATCAAACACATTAAATATCGTGAAAAGCATTGGTGATCATAGAATATTTTTCGCATACCACTTCTTTTCTTTCACTGTATCTGCAAACAAATTAATACACCCGCTACGCATGTGTTCTCGTCGCTGTCTCATCGACGACTATATGAAAGAGAATAAGAATGTGTGTGATTTTACCTACCACAATTGTGCTATGAAACTGACATCAATGATTTAGATTAATGTGTATATTTATGGCTCTACATTAGATTAGAGTTATCCTAACAACACATTAGGGTTAGGACGGCGTGCGCCTTTCGATTTTGATGACTTTAGGAAAAAAAATTAAAGGTTAAGAATGGATTAAGTGGCTTATGGCTGTTGACTAGAAACAAACGCAGCGATGAAAGACTTAAAATCCACAGAGAGCCGTAGAAATGTCTGGGATCCAATCTAGTATTTTTTTCAAAGTCAGCACTTTTCAAAGGATATTTTTATAAAATATATTTCCACTGCTATAACTGCCCCAAAAGTGTCCCCAGTTGAGTAAAATATATGAAGGAACTCAAATATTTTTTCAGTGGCGTTATATTTTTTGAAAATACTTCACTTATATCCTCAATTCTAAAGGTGAAACCCATGCAAATTTTAATTTTTTTTTGTGATATCAAAAGGAACGTTTGAATACCAATCAGCCCAATTATAAATATTGTCGTAACTAACCCTCCTACTCTTAATAGATGAGAAATGGAAGTGTGAATTTTCAAAGTCAAATTTTCATATTTAAAAGTCGTTTTTCATTTTCATATACATAAACTCATTGAATACTTAAATACTATTTAAAATTTCTTTGTTATATTTTTTAAATAAACAGCTGTAAGTTGCTCCTGTCATATTGAATAGTAAAGCCTTGCCATGCTTTCTTATATATCATTATTAAATTTGGGGTAAATGACAATTTTTTAAACAGACTATAAATAATAGTTTATTTAAATATGGTGAAAGAGAGTCTACACAGAAAAAATTGTTGCCAAACAATTTTAAAACATATGTTTGTTTGATATAAAACTTTCTTTCTGTTCCAGTAAATAGTTTGTTTCAATTTTGCTTTAACCAAGAAAAAAACTGTATAGACTGAAAAATTCTAATTCATTCAATTAATATAATGTAACATTGTAACAAAGTTGTTTAGAGTAGATTTCTGTTGCAATATAGAAATTGCATACTGATAAGAACAATTATTTGCTTTATTTACTTTTTAATTTCAGTAAAAAAATTTGCTGAATCCGACAATTTGTTGATTGAAGAAATTAGAGTTTTTTTTTCAAACAAATTATTGAAAATTTTTGTTTTTTAATTTACAAATTTCTTTGTAGGTCCTGAATTGAACAATTTGATATTTGATTCAGAGCATTTTGTGTTTGAATTGGAAAATGAGTTTTTTCTGTGTAAGTGTAGCCAGTCCAATAATAGCTGAGACAGCAGAAACTGAAGAGCCATAGTTTTTTTCTTGGTGGTTTGATACTGCTGAGACTTTCATTCAAACTAACGATATCGTCGGCCACTTATAACTTCTGTAATACAACTTCAACATTATTTTCTGTTTGTTTGCTGCCTATAACTTGAACGGACTGCTTAATCCCAATAAATTTGTATACATCCATAAGCAGATATGCCCCAATTTGAAGAAAGCTCTTACTAACTATTCGGACTTTTACCATTTCCTTTAGTAAGTTTAATGTTTCGACAAAATTTGTCAATTATAATTTCATCCAGTCCTTAAAACTTTTTGATATACAAACGAATTTCTAATTTATTTTGATTTGTTTTCTTGGAACAGAAAATAAAGGATGCATTGACAGATGTATTTCATAAATTAATTATGATCGGGCAACGCCACAGCCAGTCCTCTTACTTCTTGAGAGGAAAATTATATGCTCTTCCATCATTAAATTATTAGTAAATTCTTTAAACTTGTTTTCTGTTAAACAATTTTTTTGCGTTATGCAGCTAAAGTTCCATATTTTCATTTACATTTACATTCCATTAATCTATTTTAAAATTTTGTTCTATATCGAATACTATAACTTTTTCTATTTGCTAAAACCAGCAGCATAGAAGAGACTAATTTATAAAAATAAATTAGTAAAGTGGGCCTTTGACTCGTGCGGGTTTCGTACGTACACCACATAGTATGCAATACAATACGAACTATATGAATATCTTACCCTTACCTCGGCAATTTTCTTGTAGTTTTGGCGCTTTATCTTTGTTTTGGTACTTTTTTCATTTTTGGATTTTTTTTGTTTGGTTTTTGGCGTTTTTTAGTTTTAGCGTTTTTTTTTTGGTTTTGGTGATTTTCTGGTAATTTTGGCGCTCTTTCTTAGGTTTTAGAGATTTTTTTGGGTTCTTGGCGTTTTTTTTAGTTTTTCGCGATTTTTTTTGTAGTTTGGCGATTTAGTTTAGTTTTAAAAATTTATTTTAGTTCTGGAGCTTTTTTTCGGTTTTTGGCGATTTTTTCGTTTGGGCGATTTTTGTTATAGCGTTTTTGATAATTTCATGAAATTGCCTCTTACGGTCTCCAAGATGCAGCAAGTTGTCAAAATTACATTAACTGATGGAATAGCATTTAATGTAATTGTGTAATTTTTAGCTGTCATATATTTGTTGTTGTAGTGGCCAAAGATTTACATATTATATGAAAATTTCAGGTCCGTATGGCTCTCGAGAAAACAGCCTGTCACAGACAGACAGACAAAAGGCGGATATCGTAGCGAAAACATTAGGGAACCCTAAAAAATGATGTAGCAGACTTAGCATGAATCTCCGAAGAATTTTTTTGGCAACTTGTTTGAACTGATTTGCTACTATAGGCCGTATTTTGCCACATCTTTTCTTACTTTTCAAAACAAAAACTTTTTCAAGTTGCATAGACAACATGGAAAGTTATTTTCTGCAATTTATTATTTTAGAACAGGTTTAATTCGACAATTTTTACTTTTTTGCAATATGTATAATAATTAACTATTATTTAATGGTTTCCCGACTTAAATCTCTTTTCCCCATACAATCTGGCAACACAAGATTATATTTTCAATTGCAGCAGGACACACACACACGCACGCACACTGCACCATCTACCGGCCAACAAAATATAGAGTAGAGTAGGCCAAACGCAATTCAAACTTAAAACGAAAAACGAAAGAAGGAGCGACAACGGCAACAACAACAACAACAACAACAACAACAACAACAACATGTAATATTAACATTAACGCAACAAAAAATAAACACAACTTTTTACTCGCACACACTCGCACTATTTATTGCAGAGGCACAGAGCGAAAATATTTCACCAAAAAAGGAAAACTAAAAGAAGAAAAAAATAAAATAAATAAATTGAAGTGAGTAGAAGAAACGGAAAAGCAAAAAAATGGTACATTTGGTAGGAAAAGAGCTTTTCATGTGCAATTCTTCCATGTACATGGTAAAACACTAACAAAATGCGGTCATATTAAAGTTTTAAAACAAAAATACAAGTGCAAGAAAAAAAAAATAAAACAAAAAATAAAAACAATGCCAAAGTAAAATGCCAGAAAATAAAACCGGGTGGACATAAAGCAAACACATTTTTGTTCAATAAAAATTTGCAAAGTTACAACGGAATTTCCCAAGAAATCGTCGTCCCAATAAAAAAATATTTACTTAAACAAAAACACCGGAAACGGAAGATTAATAAATAAATAAGAACAAGAGAAAAGTGTGTGTGTGTGTGTGTGGAGTTTTTTTTTACCAAAATCAGTTACACAAATACTTATACATTTATGCAAAACATAATTAAAGTTAAAGTAATTTGTTTGAGCATTCTAGAAAATTAAAAGTGCTTAAATGTATTTAAGACGTTTTAAGGTCTTACGGCCAGCCCCAATGAGGGCCGGCAATCCATGGAGTATCCAACATCTACGACTTTACTAAATTGTCAGAGGTAAAATAAGTAATAATAAATATATTTTCTTTTACTTTACTTTCAAATTAAAATCAATCATATTATATTGTGTTTTTTTCTGCAGTTGCTTTTGAATTTCACTTAAAATGTTTTGAACTTTCATATCAATAAATAAGTAAACGAGAAATCTAGAATTTCCTTTTGCAGAGGCAAAAGGAATTAAATTGCTCGTATCCCAATTTTTACAATGTAAATAGGCCACAATATATCTTGGCATTTAGCCATTTAGGTTAATTGAAGTTTATGTCAATATAAAAGAAAAGAGTAGGAATGTAAAAATGGGAAGATACATATTTTACTAAAAATTAAAGTTTGAAAAACATTTAATGCTGTAAAAGAAAGTGCAACGCAGAATAGCAATAAATTGTTTAGAAAAAAGTCAGCTAAGCATGTGATATTCTTGTTACTTGCAGAGATTAAAAAATATCCTTATAAGCTTTCTAGAATAGCAATTAGTTTATTAATACAATATAACTGAAGTATGTTTTTCATTTTGCCTTTAACTAATTTTGTTATTGACCAATGTGGCAACTAATTGTAATAAATTCAGTAAAGTGCAACTTTATGTCGCACACGAAGTGCTCCGTAAGGACACTAGACATCGTTACTTTAATATAGAAAGACCCTAAGACTCCTAGAGGGTGGCGTTGGCTGAAGTAGTTAGCACGTTGACTACAAAACCGAAGGTCCTGGGTTCAATCCGTGTATCCGACAGTCATTAAATAACAACACCACGCATTTTTCTGATGTGCATTAGTGTCCCTTTGTGTCAGTTGTTGTAGGAAAGTTCAAGTGATGAAGGCATAGTCACTGGTCACTGAACTATACCGACTTCAGCAGATACTAATCCTAATGTAACATCAGAGCGCCCTCCTTCGTTGTGTAGCAAAAATCATTGGCGAAGTAAAATAATCAATAAAATGGCTACAAGACACAGCTTCAAAAAAAAAATTAATACGCCTCATTTAACATCAGAGAGGCGCTGCAACACTGCATTATTCAAAACGTGCGAAAAAGCAGAGTTGTAAAAGAATGATGCTTTCCTCTATCTCTTCCTTCACCACCTGTCTTCTCTCTCACTATCCCTTTCTTAAAGAAGGTAACACCTAGTAATAGTAGTAGGCATTAATTGCCTGAGTGTTACTTCTCTTTTTTAGAAAAAAAAAGACCCTAAGACTCATTATTTTTTTGAAATCGAGATTTTTACATTTTGTGATACATTAGATGTTTTTCTCTCAAAATAAACAAAAACTCGATTTCAAAAAAATAATCAGTTAGGGTCTTTCTATATTAAAGTAGCGATATGTAATACTACACGAACCTTAGCCTTTATAATATGAAGTTTTGGAATTTTGTTTTCGTTTTTGGGATTTTTTCGGTGTTTTGCGTTTTTTTAATTTTGGTGTTTTTTTTTTTTTTGTTTTGTCGTATTTTTGGCGTATTTTCGGTTTTGCTGATTTATTTTAGTCATAGAGTTTAATTTTAGCTTCGACGCTTTTTTTCGTTTTGGCGATTTTTTTTCGGTTTTCGGCGTTTTTTTTTAACTTTTTTCGGTTTGGCGATTTTATAATTTTAAGATTTTTTAGTTTTTCGGTCTTGGCGTTTTTTTTTTTGGTTTAGTCCTATTTTTCGCGTTTTTTTTGGCGTTTTTTCAGTTTTGCTGATATATTTTAGTATTAGAGCTTTTTTCGTTTTGGCGATTTTTTCGGTTTTCGGCGTTTTTTTAATTTGGCGATTTTTTTCAGTTTTTGGTGATTTCTTTTAGTTTTAGAGTTTTTTTAGTTTGGTGCTTTTTTCGTTTTACCGATTGTTTTCGGTTTTAGGCGATTTTTTCGGCTTGGCGATTTTATAACTTTGGGACTTTTTAGTTTTAGCGTGTTTAAAAGTTACAAGAGTTTTCCTCCTAAGGTTTCCAACCATAACCATATCCATAGAAAACAGCAGTTCGAACCAAAATAATGGGCAACACTATATTTGATTAGTTATGGGTGATGTTATTAATACAACTGGGACGAACGACGAATTTTTCGGTGCTAACTTTCGTCATAAAAAATAAAACACATGTGTGCATATGAAAATGAACACAACACCGCCGTACAACGAAATTCGTCGTGCGTGACGAATTCTGAGATAGATTTATTTCTAAAGGCCGGGGCACAATGAATCCGTCAGACGTTAAACTTCGCCTTTTTCAACTGACATTAACGCAATGACGGAGAAGGTTGGCACAAGGAGTACTTTATTGACGGAAGCATTTGAACAGTTTCTATAGGTCGATTCTGCATTTTATTTATTAAATTCAACTTTTTGTACTTATTTCGTTTATTTATTTTGTTTAATTTTATTTTTGCTGCCACGAAACACAAAAATTTAAATCAGAACATACCAAAAACCCAACCAATATCTGTAAAACTACCCAAAGTACGCAAAAAGTTAAAAGTTGACCAAATTTTGTACTTTGCGTTGACGGACATGTACTGAATGAAAACGACATCATAAGAAACCATGTATTTCAACTTAGCTGTCAGTTGAAAAAGGCGAAGTTTAACGCATGACGGATTCATTGTGCCCAGGAACGACGAAAAACAATTTTCTCTCTCTCTCTCTGTGTGTTTGTACACACAACAACCAACTTTATCAAATATAAGGGTCGTTCGTCTCAGCTGTGTTCCTAGCATGACTCGCCATAGCCATTACCATGCAACCAATTGAATTTTGGTTTGGTTATGGATATGGCTATGGCACATCTAATTGTACCTTTAGGCTTTACCTGCAAGTCAGTTCACATTGCGTGTATGTGTGTATTGAATTATTTTCCAATTTTAACTCGAAAACTGAAAAATATATTTTTAATGCTAATAAAAACTTTTTTCTTATTTCACATCTTTTACATTCTACTTTTCAAAAGATTTTCTTTTAAAATTTTCAGTGGACAAACAAATAGTGTTGGCACTTCTTCTGCTTGCTATTCGAGGGCAGGGTATTTTAATTTTGATTTCAAACCACACCAACAAGAACAAAAAGTAAAAGAAGATTTTACAACATCATCGCTGTCATTTTTGGCAAAAACAAAAACGCCCACGCCTCCTGCAACGTCCACAATTTTTACAACAATAGCAGCTGCAGCAGCCTTGAGTGCCGCTGCCGCTACAGCAAACAGAATATCATCACCATCATTGTCGTCGCCATCATCATCATCATCTTTGACATCATCATCATCGTCATCAGCATCAGTATCAGCATCAGCATCAGTATCAGCATCGCCCTCATTAACGCCACCCACACCAACAAGTCCTTCCTTCGAAACATCACACAGTCCAGATGGGCATGCATCAGTAAGCTCAACAGCATCATCCAGTGATAATACAACATCAGGTAAGTAAAAACAAAGATAACAAAATATGTTCATATACATATGTAGGTACCTTAATATAGAAAGGCCCTAACACATTATTTTTTTTTAAATCGGGTTTGTTGTATATTTCGATAGAATATCTAAAGTAAAAAGGCAAAAATCTCGATTTAAAAACAATAATGCGTTAGGGCCTTTATATATTAATATAACGATATGTACATATGTTTATCGTTACCTTAATATATAAAGGCCCTAACTCATTATTTTTTTTTTAAATCGAGTGTTTTGTATATAGATGAACATCTAATGTATCGATAAAGCAAAAATTTAGATTAAAAAAAAAATGAGTTAGGGCCTTTATATATTAAGGCAACGATATGTACATATGTATGTATGTATATGTATATATTTACTGATATAGTATGTACATACATACAAACTGGCATAAATATTCTGCCAAAAGTGCAGAATGAAAAGGAAATTCCTACGAAAACTTTTGTGTGCTGCTTTTTGAAATAGATCACGACCCAGGAAATTGTTGATTTATGTATGTATGTATATGAATTGCACATTATTGGACAAGACAACAACAGACATGTTGTGTGTTGTTGTACGAGTATGAAATGCATTTTAACAGCAATTTTATTGTTATTGCATTGATGTTTTGGGAGCTGTAATGCTGCTGTTGTAAAAGATGAAAATATATTTGTATTTCTTACACACCACATGTCACTTAAGTAAGGAATTTAATTTTCTAAATTTTAGGTATTCAGCTGTATAGAAAAAAATGTCATCTAGATTTTGCAAGTAGTAGATATAAGCTTTCTAGTCGGGACATTTATATTGCTAGAAACACAACTGGCATGAACGACGAATATTTCGGTGCGAACTTTCGTCATAAAAAATAAAACACATTTGCACATATGAAAATGAACCACCGTAGAACGAAATTCGTCGTGTGTGACGAACTCTGAGATAGGTTTATTTCTATTATGTACGCCAACGAACGACGAAAAAACAATTTTCTCTCTCTCTCTCTCTCTCTTTGCATACACAATAACCAACTTTATCAATTATGACAGCAGAATTCGGTGAGTAAATTCGTCGTTATTGTGCTTCAAACGACGAATTTACTCAGCGAATTCTTATCGACGAATTCGTCAACGTGAACGAAATTCGTCGTTCGTCCCAATTGTGTTTATAGCATATATTGTTTGAAAATTATCCAAAAACAATTTACTGGCTCTTCCAAGATTCAAATGAAAAATAACAATAAAATCTAAGCATTAGCTTTTGTTTACACCATGCACAGTGGGGGATTTGGTTAAAAAAATGGAAATAATTCTGCAGTTTTTTATTTTTGGCTGAAAATGCTCGTTTAGGTGGAAAATGATGTAATTAATACACATAGAAATTTGCTTTTAATTTCCCGGCAATTCCCAAAAGAAATTCACAAATTCCCAAAATGGGATTTTTCAGTATTTTTGCTGTATTTTTCTTAGCTTTCGCCAGCCGCAGATAATATTTGTGGAAATATTTAAAAACATATCATGTCTTAAGGTGGCATGATAAATTTATTGGTTCAAAAAAAAAAGGCCTTAAATTTGATATTTATAACAAAAATAGGAATACATATTTCGAAATGTTCTGGCTCCTTCAATAACGAAAATTTTAAACAAAAAATTTCTTTGTAATATTTCTTAAAGCATTACCTTTTGAATAACTAAAAAATATGGGGTTGGTATTTTTGCAAAATTTTTTTATAATATCCAAAAATCGATTTTATCCAATATTTTAATTTAAACTGTCTACAACTTTTGACAATTAAGCTTTTGATAGCAAACTTTTTTTTTGTTTAATGTTACAAACTTTTTAGTTAGTTTTATTATTATTGTTCGAACTTCATTGGTTTCTATATTTATGATTTGAATAGGCTAAAGTTCGTATCACCTTGTAAGCCAAATTACATGTGATAATTCTTAATGAACAAATACCACCAAAGTGAATTGTAAATATTCTGACAAACACGTAGTAGAAGGGAACAACTAGCTGTTTTCGAAGGTCACTACACCTTCATCATCAGCGTTCTTTTCTGTTTGGTTCACTGTGTGTGGTGTCGGTTGAAGTAGATTTTTTTGTAATAAAAGTTCAATTTTACCAACTCTAAATTTACAGCAGCCTTCCTCATTTGTCGTTTGTTGTTTGATTGTTCTTTGTTCTTAGTTCATAATAAATTTCCTTTTCTAAATCGAACAACTTGACTTGACTTCTCCATTAGCAGAACAGTGGGCCAAGGTTGGTAAAAAAGCCAATATTTTAATTTTTTTCTCGACTATTTCCTAAACTGTAAGCGAAAACCCCAGAAATGTAGCACTTTTTTTAGCTCTTGCAAAAAAAATCTTTTTTTTATCAGATCAAAAACATCAGCTTGGCATCGGTTTTAATACCCGAGAGTGCCCACTTTGGGGCTTTGTGGCGCTGCCTCTTTAAAGATATGTAGAACACATTTCAGACTTAAGCTTTGTGACATCTTCAAATACTGTGTGAAATTTCATAACAATCAGACGGCTCGTCTAGAAACTGCAAAATTATTTCCATTGTTTTTAACAAAATCCCCCACGTGCGATGTCGAAAAAACGTTTTCTGTCGACAACGGATGGATTCAATCATTCTTAACTTGAAGGGACTGACTTGGAAAATTTAAAAATTATTTAAGGAACAAAAATAAGTCAATTTAATTTTGAAAACTGACGGTACTTAATCAAGGGGTATCGGTGTTAATTGCTCGTCTCTCGTTCTCCGAACTTAGACGCGCACCTTAAGAAAAAAAAATAATATTCGAGAAGTAATTCGATCATTAGCTCCGCAAATATTGAATAAAATAAAGTGCGACTTTGATTCGAAGGGTTACGTACGGCGCTTATTTATTTTTGGCAATTTTTTAGTTTTGGTATTTTTTTAATTTTTGTTATCTTTTTGGCTTTCGTAAACTTTTATGGTTCCGTACACCAAAGGTGAAAAGGAACCCTTTTGTTTTCGCTATGTTGTCCGTTTGTTCGTTACAGGATGTTTTCTCGAGAGCCTTAACTGAAATTTTGACATAATATGTAGAGCTTTGGCCGCTACAACAACAAAGACATACATACAAATACAGTTAAAAACTAAAGGGTGTTCCAAAACGAGCAACGAAAAATTTTAAAACCCCATGTAATAACATACAATTATATATATAAACTTGAAATTTTCAAGGTACATAAGTGTATTTTTATACAAATACAAAAATACAAAATTAAAGAGTGTTATATCAGTTGATGGTATTTTGACTATGTAATTTTGACAACTTGCTGTATCTTGGTAACCGCAAGAGGCAAACTATTGAAATTTTCTAAAACGCTAAAACTAAAAACTGGCAAAAATATAAAATCGCCAAACCGGAAAAAATCGCCAAAGCGAAAAAAAAGCGCCAAACTGAAAAAATTTTCTCAAATTAAACTACAACACCAAACACCGAAAAAGTCGCCAAAATTGGAAAAAATCGCTAAAATTAAAAAAAAACAGCAAAAAACCGAAAAAATCGCCAAAACTAAAAAAAACCAAAACCCGAAAACATTCCAAAAATGTCCGTACGGCACCCTTAGTATGCGAGTCAAAGTCGCACTTTACTGAATTTATTTTGTTTATTTACAACAACACAATTTTGTTTAATGATTTTTTTTTGTTAAGGCCATTTTTTTTAGTTGTAGCGATTTTTTAGTTTAGCGTTTTTTTCCAGCTTTTTACTTTTTGTGGTTTTTTTACAAAATAAAATAAATCGAAATTGTCTGTTGAGCACATTCACTTACACTGGAGCGCAATTGAAGGCGCTATGCTGATGCTCTGCACGGTTGTCAGATCTACACAATATTATTGTCAGTGAAATGTGTTGTGCAAAGCCGATGAGCAACTAAGTGGCAATCCCACGATGTCGGCAACGTTCGACTTGTCGCATAAAAATCGTTCGATCGAATACTTACATATATTGAAAACAACAACTAATTTTCTAATGTTATTGTTGTTTGCAATACAAGTTATCGATCGAACGATTTCTGGTGACATCGTGGGACAGGATGTATATATTTTAGGGCCTGCCCACGATGACTACAACGTTCGACTTGTCCCACACATACATACATATGATACAACAACAAAATATTAAAGGCCGATCGACAACTTGTATTGCAAACAACAATAACATTAGAAAATTTATTGTTGTTTTCTCAAAAAGTATGCTATTAAATTTATTTATATTGTTGAAAGTTTTAAAATGCTGCCTAAAATTATGCTAATTGCTTGCTGTTGCAAAATTTTTTCCCATACAATTTCCAATTTACAAATCTCCAGTGAACACAATTTCCTTAATTTAATCAGTAGCACATTAAACTTTATTTGCCATTAAATTATTTTGTGCACTTAAACAAATTATGTTTTTTTCTTTTTAATTGAAAAGCAAAAACTAACTCTTTGTTTATACTTTAATGAAAACAACTTTAATTTTCATCAAGATTTTTCACAGCGATTAGGAAGAGAATAAGAAAGACAAAGAAAAATACCATCTGAGTGGGTAATGGGAAAGGGGGTGGGGGGGGGGGGGGGTGGGGATGGTGTGAGTGGCATGTATGTTTTAGAATCGTAAATAATTTTCTATAATTTTCACTTATTCTATTACAATGACAACAAAGTATCGTTAATGTTCTTTGGCATTTTTAAATGTGCTGCTGTTGCTGCTATTGCTGCTGCTGTTGTTGTTGATATTAAATATAATTGTTTACAACACATTTCACTATCAACACTATGTCTATGTCAAGTAAAAAACTTTTTTTCTAACATTTTATGCACATATTTGCCAATAGATAGATACGCGCTCAGGCTAGAGCAAGAGAATTTTGTATTGATATTTTGTGAAGTGTGTGTAAGTGCAAGCATATGCACACTCGTATGTATGTATATCGGTATGAATGTGTGTGCGTTTAAGTGCAAGTAAATGCATTTATAAGTATGAGTATGTGTGAGTGTGTGTTTGTGTGTGCGCCGAACAACATGCCATACAAATTTATTTAAGTTGTTTGCCCGTGACGTTGCTGAAACGAGTCATTGAACTTAAAAAAAAAAGTATTTCTTATATTTTTTTTCTTCTACTTTTCATAAAAACTAGGCGAGAATTTTAAAAGAGACGAGTACGTTCATTGGCACTTAATGTAACTAACGGTGATGGGATTTGTTTTCCTTCTAGCAAACGAAGAGGAGGAGAAGATGTTTACAGCATTGATCTGCTGTAAAAGTGTTGTGTTGCCAGCCTTTAAGAAAAAGGGACTTTTTTTTTGTCTTTATAAAGTATTGTACCTAAGCGAGTTTTGACTCGCCCACGAACGGTTGCGTATACGGACAATTCATACAATACAATACATTTCCTCAAACCACGTCATAGCTCAGACAAAAAAAAACTAGTTTGCCTGAAAACGAGTTTAAACTATTCAATTTACAAACAATATATTTGTATGAAAAACTATATGAGAATTAAATCTGCATGATTAACTCAAAAATTATTATTTTTGAGTTATGACATTCTTTGAGTTAATGAGCGATATGTAATATTATACGAACTTTAGCCTGTATAATCGAACTTGAGACTTATTAAAAAAATGTTGTTTTGGCGTTTCTTTTCATTTTAGTGTTTTTAATGCGTTTTGCAAGTTTTTTTTTCGGTTTTGCAGATATTTTTAGTTTAGCGATTTCTTTTCACCTTTGGTGCTTTATTCGACTTTTGAAGATTTTTTTCGGGTTTTAGCGATTTTTCGGCTGTTCTTTAGTTGTAGCGTTTTTTTCGGTTCTTGGTGATTTTTTTCGGCTTTTAGCGATTTTTTTAGTTATTTTGCAGCTTTGAAACATTTGATGATTTTTTTTTGCATTTGAGCGGTTTATCTGGTTTTATGTAGATATTTCATTTAAGCGCTTTTTTATTTTTGTGATTTTTCGTTTTGGCACTTAGTTCTCGCTTCAGAACACCCTTTAATTTTTCACTGTCATAAATTTGTTGTTGTGGTGGCAAAAAAAAAAGTTTTACACATTCTGTGAAAATTTCCGGTTCGTAGCTCCTACTGTATTAAAAAATTTTGTTTTGGTGTTTTTTTTTTAATTTTAGTGCTTTTTTTTTTACTTTGCCGATTATGTAGATTTTTAAGGTTTTTTTAGCTGTGTTGCTTTTTTAGCTTTTTTGCGGTTTTTCGGCTGTTGTTTAGTTTTAGCGATTTTTCGGTTTTTGGCGATTTTTTTCAGCTCGTAGCGATTTTTTTTGGCACCCTTTAATATTTAGATGTTTTTTTTTTGCATTTAAGCGATTTATCTGATTTTTGGTGATATACATATGTATGTATATATTTCATTTAAGCGTTTTTTTATTTTGGCGATTTTTGGTTTCGCCATTTTTTTTTTGGATTTTTCAATTTTAACGTTTTTTAAAATTTCAAGAGTGTCCCTGTAATGGTTTCCCAGATACAGCAAGCAGTCAAAACTACATTAACTGATGGAATACCCTGTAACTTTGATTTTAAATTTCAGTTTTAATTGGTGTAGTCTGCATAAAAATACACTCATTTTGAAAATTTCAATTGTCTATATATAATTGTCTGTTTATAACATTAGGATTTCAACATGTTTCGTTGCTCGCTTTAGAATACCTTTAAATTTTTCACTGTTGTTGTAGCGTAAAAAAAGTTTTAGAGTTTTACGCACATGAAAATTTCAGGTCCGTAGCTCTTATGGCTCTCGATGTAAAAGCCTGGGAGTCGAAACTATATATGACAACTAGCTACAACCCCCATCGTCCAGCGATAGCTATGCTTTAAATTTCATTAGCAGGACTCATCCCCTGTCCCCCTGCTTGTCTTACTTTGGTGAAGGTACATTAAGTACATAGACTACGGGCCTGTTTCTCTAAATGCGAACGATAGATTCGATCGAACATTTATATTAAAAACAAAAACAAAAAACTGAAATTTGTTTTTGTTTCTAATATTAATATTCGATCGAATCTATCGTTCGCATTTAGAGAAACAGGGGATACGTCTCCTTCTAAACGAAGGAGTATCTATATTTTAAGAATCACCAAAATCGAGTTGAAACTCAGAAATTATCCCCCTTGCTTCCTCCTTATCCTAGCTATCTTAAAAAATGTCTATGGTCATTTTATGACTTTTTAGATCTTTTGATTAAAATCGGTTTGAACGTTTCGGAGGGGCAGAAATTTCTCCCGTATCGCCCTCTTGGTCCTGGTTTAAAAAAGGGTAATGCCCTGGAAACCTTCCTGGAGTTGCACAGACTAAGTGCAACAAATTTCATTGCGATCGGATGAGCAGTTTGGCTGCGCATACAGGACTACATTCAGAGAGCTGTATGAGTTGATTCACTTTAGCTCTCCACTCACTATTACAATGCATTTGTTTTGTTTTTTTTGCTTGCAGTGTTGCCTCTCTAATAACTGACTGTTAGTAAAACTGACTGTTAGTAAAACCAATAAAAATGCTTACTGTTGTTTGATTGTTTTGTATAGCAATCAAATAACTCACAAAAGTATAATGACTAGATGAATTCTTAAGTTAATAAACCATGGCGTATCAAAACAATTTATAAAATAAAATGGGGCTAGCTATTTTATTTTATAATATTACATAAAACTAAATTTGTCAGAAGGGGTTTTAAGAAGTATTCAAAACAATCATACTGATTCATTGCTTTCGTGAATCATATGAATGAATAGCGATTGCAAGCAGTGGCATGCATTTATTAACAACAGTCTCATTGATATGAATCATGCAATAGCATCATTCATTATTTTAATGTCAAGTGCCAACTTAATATTAATTTTAGAAAATGCAAAATTATGCCGTTTGATTCGCAATCATGCAGATCACTGATACATATAAATACATATATGTATAGAAGATAATGTAGCTGTTGCACAATGTAACTTTACTTAAAAATTCATTAACCGACGGTAGATTAATAATAAATGCATGCAATACAAGAATAAAAATTCCCCTATATATTGCTGATTGCGTTAGAGTACCTACAAAAAATTCTACATTTCTAGTGAAAGAATTTAATAAGAAAAATTATTCTTTGAGTTGAAAAAAATACTTTAAAAACCATTAAAAAAGATCGAGTAATATCGAGTATTATCAAAAGTATTGAGTATTATTGAGTAATGAAAAGTGGTAGAATTTGCCTGCACTGCAATGAAAATTTTCTGAGTGCTGCCTTTTCATGGTGCGAAGGACCACAATCATATTTGCAGTTCTTGTATGTTGAAATTTTAAACAAAATTCGTGGACACTTCAAATCAAGGCGAATTGATACCAGTTGGTCCCGATTTGCAACTTTGCATATTCACCTTGCGTATTTGTTAGTGTAAAGTTTCCTTCTGTCCGAATATTTCCGAACGTTTTGCTTTGTTATGACAGCAGAGAAATTATCAGCTGATCTTCAGCTGGTGAATTGAGATCACATGATGTAAATTCGCCTTGCTTCTAATAGAAAAACGGTCTTAGCTTTTGTTAAGCTAGTATTAGTTAGAAAGAGCTAAGCGATCAGCATCTACCTAATGAAGCCCAAAGAACAATTTAAAACGTAGCAATTATTTTTATATTCCTTATTTCCGTACTCTCTCTTTAGTTAGAGGGATCAATAGCTTTTATTAAATAAAAAAAAAATTACATAATACGAACATATAATAAAAAATACGAGCAAATTTCTTTCCGCCAACAAGTGACAGTTTGAAATAAACCACAAAATAAAAAATCCCTCAAAGCATAAAAGCGACAGCTAAACAAAAAAATCCCCCTGATCGAGCGCTGATTTTGCAACAACTCTATTTACTCAATAGTACGTTTAGTCGGGGCAACAACAAAAGCAACACAACACAACACAACCATACACGATCGCTATTACACAATCTTAAATACTCCGGCCTCCACAAAATGCAGGCAAGGAAAATATCACAGCAATAACAACAACAATACAACAAGCAGCAACAGCCGAAGAAAATCAACAGCAATAGCAACAACAACAACAACAAAAAAGCAAGTAGTAAATAGACAACAACAAAACAAGCAAGACAGACAAAAAAGAAATAAGAAAGGAAAAAGCAAAGAAAAAAACTGCAAATAAACCAATGCACTCTACTTGAACAGTTTTCTTCCTGGTTCAAAGATAGTTGTACGTCGATGTTGTTGTTGTTGTTGTTGTTGCTGTTGCTGCATTTGTTGTTATTGTTTGCTTTCATACCACAACGGCAAAAAACAAGCAAATAATAATAAAAGCGAATCAACTGATAGATGCCACACGTTGCTATTTGCTGTTTTATATTGTTGTTGTAGCTGTGTTGTACTAATATTACTCACGGACGGACGGACGGACGGACGGACAGACAGACATGCATGCATTTGAAAATTTATCATTGCAGCAAAGACATTTAGTCAGTCCGCCAACAGACTGGCGAAAAGCAAAAAGAGTCTCAGCCAGGCAATCAGTTGAAGATTGCAGAGTCTTCTGTTTGAAAGACGGCAACAACGAATACCACAATGATAATGATGTTGGAGCATAAGTAGGTGGAGGAGAGAGATTGGCCAGTAATGAGTCGTAGTTGATAGTTTTTTAATAGTAGTAGGCGAATTGTGGTTGTTTGGATTTTTCTTACTTTTCCCTACTTCTTTCGCTTTCATAGTATAATTGTCAGAGCTTTGAAAATTGTATTGATTTTCAAGAAATTTTGCAATATCCAAATTAAAAGTTAAAGATTTTAGAGCGGCTTAGCGAGACTGGAAGAAGTGGTATATGTTCGAAGGGACAGAAGTGCGGCCTGGCTGTCACTGAAGAAACCGACTTTGACCTGTAGCTTCCTGTCCAATGGGGGCAAATTATGACTTAGTCATGTTTTAGACTTGGCAGTTTTTCTTGAAGCGGTTCTCCTCAATTCTCTTTTAAAACTGCTCGATTGTTTACACACGGACGGTTTCTTAACAAAAGAGAATTGAAGTACTTTTCCGTACTTTCCCTCTTCTTTCTTCTTTACCCCCTCTTCCATAAACTCAGACTTGCTTCAAGAAAAACTGCCGAGTATGAGTCTAAACACAATGTTTGCGGTGCGGTGCGATTTCTCGTTGCGGGAGAGAAAAATAAACACAATACAACGGAAGACGGCTACGGCGATACTTGTCATTGTTTGTTTAAATTTTTATTAATTTTTTTTGTACATACATTTTTATAAAAAAAATTACTCTTTGTGTTAAATATTTTGTAATGGCAGTAACTAAAAACAAAAAATTATTAACATTTTATAGATTTCCAGATATATTTGATATATTTTTTCAACTTTTACATTTTATGACAAAAAAAATCATGTTTTTTGTTACAACAATGTTGTGAACACCGCCAATTATTCAAAAACTATGGCAACATCAGAAAGAGAAAGAGTGTCAAAAATTGAGAGAATAAGAAAGTCCGCAGAGAAAATAAAATAGATTTTAATTTTATACCGTTCCGCACTGCGTTTTTTTCGTTCAAAATCGTATGAAAAACCGCACCGCAATAAATTATCGTTGCATTGTGTTCAGACTCTATAAAACATAAGTTACGATATCTTACTAAATTTAAATATATTTCCATTTACACTTATTGAAATATTTTGAAATTTTGCCCCCAATGCTCTAGCTGGTAATATCGAGCCATAACCGCCAAAAAAACTTAACCGACATATTTTTGGGACTTCGTTCTTTTGACGAAAATCGACTATTTACGATTGCAAAAAATAGATTATGGCCGAAAAATTAAGTTCGAAAATTATGTCGCTGAAGCTTTTTTGGCGGTTATGGCACAATATACTGATCAAGGCGGGTATCATAGAAGTGATCTCGATTTGAAACTCTGCGGATAATATGTGTATGTTTGTTAGAGCAAAATTTCCTGCTGTGGTGTTTTTTTTCGTGACACGAACACACACGTCGTAATACGAAGTGTTCGTGACAGGAAATCTGACTTCGTGCGTGGCAGTGGGTCGTGTCGTATTAAGCAAAATTGACACGAAAAAAAACGAAACGCTTCTAGGTGTAAAATGTGTTTGCATCAATTTCCAGTAAAAAAATGACATTTTTATTGTCAAACACGCAACACCAGCATATTTGTTGATATTGTAGGGAACTCTTAAGCTTAAAGTTCTGAAATTAAACAAAAATATGTGTTGATTTGTATGTAAGAAATTATTTATTTTACTATTCGATTTCATTTCGTTCGTTTTGTGTCGTATTGGGAACTATTTTCGTGTGCGTGTTTCGTACATGTGGGACATCTTGGTATTCGTGTTCAGGTCATGTCGTGTTGGAAAAATTCATCACGCGCCCATCTCTAGCATTGGCAATAAAAATTGCCAGTACAAGGTTGTAGATTATCAATTCACAGGGTTGTAAAAAATTTGCACGAAAATCCTAAAATTTTTCTGACAATAAATTTATCGGAGAAAATTATCAGGTAAACAATTTTCAGTTCGCACGGTTGTCACCACGTGCAAACATTGTTACGGTTAGTACAGACTTTGCGACATGTTTATGCAACCAGACAGATTGCATTGTCAGTCGCATAGTGTGTAGTCTTGCTTATGGTTGCGTTCGAAGTTGCATTCGAAGTTTCAAATATATCAAAATGTTTTGGTGTTTATGGGTTGCATTGATTGCATTGCACTGTAGGTTGCAGCGTCTGTGTCAAAATATGCAACATGTAATATAAACGGGTTGCGTAAACGCGCTGCAAAATCTGTACCTACTAGTGCTGGGATACTATCGATGGTACTATTGATAATATTGATAGTTTTAAAATATCGATATCGATATTATTTAAAATGCAGTTTTGAAAACGTGAGCTGTTATCAAAAATTTTTAACTGACATCAGTACAATTTTTGAAAAGCTGTCACCTAAAATAACGTTCGTAGATACATTCATACATATTAAAATAAAATAAATTCAGTAAAGTGCGACTTTGACTCGCGCACGAAGGGCTCCGTACGTTCGGTTTTGAGCATTTTTTCAATTGGCGTTTTAGCCTATTTTCAGTTTAATTTTCTTTTTAATTTTGTAGCTTTTTTCGGTTTTTGGGTTTTTTTCATTTTGGCGATTTTTTTCATTTTGGCGATTTTTTTTTGTGCTTGGCGATTTTTTTCACTTTGGCGATTTTTCCGGTTTTTCGCGATTTATTTTAGTTTTAGAAAATTTTTTATAATTAGGCGCTTTTTTTTCGTTTTGGCAATTTTTTTTTTTGGTTTTTGGCGACTTTTTTCCGTTTGGCGATTTTATAATTTTGGGATTTTTTTGTTTTACCGTTTTTAAAAATATCAAGAGTTTGGCTCTTACGGTTTCCAAGATACAGCAAGTTGTCCAAATTACATAGTTAAAATTACATTAACTGATAGAACACCATTTAATTTAGATTATTTTAAATTTTAGTGTTAATTGTTGTAGTCTGTATAAAAATACACTAACTTTACAAATTTCAAGTGTATATACCCTGTAGTAAATAAAATAGTCAGTTGAGAAAAAACACTAACTTACAAATTAATTATTTTGCAAGTAACTACAAATTGGCTTAAATATCATGCAGATATCAACTAAACATATTGAATAGAAGCACACGTAAGAAATAAATAAAAGCAAAATAAGTAAATGAAAAGAAAATAAAAAAAAAAATAAAAAGAAGCATGCCATGAAAACAAATGCCAAATGTTTGTGTTGGAAAAAAAACTAAATAATTTCAATAATATTTTCTATGAGCGATTCGTATGTATGGATATATATATGTACATATATATGTATGTATGTACGAATTTTTTATTTTTAGTGAATATAATAATAATAAATGTTTATATAGAGATATATGTATTTATATATTTACAGAGATATATGTATATGAATATATACATATATGCATATATATAATATAAATATATGTACATATATCTTTTTTTTGCTATAATATTAATTAACTACAAATTGGTTGAAAAATAAGTAGTTAGTAGTCAATTTAAAAGTCATGCAAAGATGGCCAATTGACTACCGCCTATGACATGCCTGTGTTAAAATAGTGAGTCGACGACAAGGAAAAAAGTCACTTAATCAACCAGTTGTGGTTATTAAAAAACCAGTTTGAAGTTACTTACAAATGGGTTTGAGTTCCTATAGGGTACATACAATTGCATATATGTATATTACATGGGATTTAAAAATTTTTCATAGCTCATTTTGGAACACCCTTTAATTTTTAACTGTCATATATTTGCTTTTGTAGCGGCCAAAGTTCTACATATTCTGTTAAAATTTCTGGTCCATAGCGCTTACGGTTCTAGAGAAAACAGCCTGTGACGGACAGACGGACAGAGTAGCGAAGCCAATGGAGTTGCTTTTCACCTTTGGTGTACGGAACCCTAAAAATTTTCTGTAAAAAAAATGACTGCTAAAGAGTGGAACTCACTATCCTACACAATCGTATGGTTTACCTGAATTCATTAACATTTTCCGAACCAAAAATCGTAATAATTGTCGATATATTTATTCGTTTGTGGTAACGATAATGTGATTTTATAATTTCTTTTGTAAAATAGTGTACATCTGAGTCGTAGCGCCTATCCCACGATATCGACAACGTTCGACTTGTCGCACACTTACATTCAAAACAAAAACATGTTTTAAAATTTTGTTTTTGTGTCAAATGTAAGTGTACGATTGGCCGAATGTTGTCGACATCGTGGGACAGGCCCTTACTCACCATTTTATTTTATATCATGTGGCATCTCTGCTTACAACTTGTTCAAATAAGCGAAAAGCATAAAGGAATATAAAAAAAAACGAAATGAGTTTGAGCTTGCGATTTTACTTTTTTTTTAGTTTAAATATGTTACTGAATAGCAAAGTCGATAAATTTTCGTTTTATATATTATAGCGATATGATTCTCATAATGAAAGTTACTGAATCCAGGTACTGATCTAATAAATTCTTGTTGTCTTTTTGAAAACGTGCATGAGCTCCATTAAAACAAGGTTTGTATTTTCTCAAAATTCATTTGTATCATGAGGGCTAGCCTTAAATACATGTTTGTACTAAAAGGCTAAATTGCTTTTAATACTCTTATGTACAACAACTTTTGCATACAAGTAGAGAAATTCAAGACGCGTCAGATTTAGCATTGAATGCCAGTCAAAGATGTGAATTTGGAGCAAGTGACATTTGAAAGCCAAAAACATTGCATTATTATTTTCTTATTTAAAGAATAAATTCTTTTAAAACTCTTTTACTGATAATAAATGTTGTTGTAGTATTTCATTATTATGTCTATCTATTTATCTATTACGTTGTTGTTTTTGTCTATTTTGCTGCCTTCAAGATTTATTGAGTGTGTAATGTTTTGTTGCAATTTCCTTCTTTTGAAAGCAAAACAAAAAAGTTTGTACACACACACACACACACACACACACATGCATGCATCCATATAAATGTGTGTATGTGTAACTAGATGCAAGAAAAGAAAAATTGCGTGGCTTTTCTTTTCATTTGCCATGATCATTGACTTTTGCTGAATTTTTTTTTTAATATTTACAATTATTCATGATGAACGTTAATAAATAAATATTTGTATTAAAAATAAACACAGATTTATTAAAAGAAAAACAATAAATAAAAACAAATAAAAAATTCATATTATATAACACAATTTTTGATGTAAGAAAATGAAAACTTTCCACACCTTCATGCGATCTTGATCTCTAAAGTATTTTAACATGAATTTAATTAAATCTTTTAAATTTATTTTCAAGTGTTTGTTTGATTTTATTATTATTATTATTATTATTTTTATTATTATGTTGACATTATCTGTGCGGCAAATGTCAAAATACTTTTGTTTTATACTTTATTTACTAAAGGAAACTCTTCCTGTTGTTTTTTATGTCTCGCTCTCGTTTACTTTCAGTGGAAAAGATTGTTGTTGGCAGTGTTGCCAAGTGGAAGATTTTTGTTGGTTCATGTTTTAGGCGATTTTTAACTCTATAGAGGTTTTTGCTATAGAAAGTGAGTGGTTTTTAGGGTTCGATACACCAAACATGAGAAGCAGCCCTATTGTTTTTGCTACGCTGTCCATCGGTGTGTCCGTCTGTGTGTTAGTGCTGGGATACTATCGATATTTTCGGCTATCGATATCTATCGATAGTTCAGATTTCACTATCGATACTATCGATATTACTATCGACTGAATGTTAGTACTTGAGAAAGAAAAATATAACTAATTTTTCATCAGGTTACAGGTAGTTTTTTTTATCACTTTATGGAAAGTTTATAGTCTTATGTTTATTTTAATATGTATAAATGTATCTACGAACGTTAATTTAGGTGACGGTTTTCCAAAAGTTGTGCTGATGTCAGTTAAAAAATTTTTATAGCATCTCACGTTTTCAAAACTGCATTTTAAATACTATCGATATCGACATTTTTTCCTATCGATATTTTCGATATTTGAAAACTATCGATATTATCGATAGTACTATCGATAGTATCCCAGCACTACTGTGTGTCCGTCTGTGTGTCCGTCTGTCACAGCTTGTTTTCTCGAGAACCCTAAGAGCTACGGGTCCGAAATTTTCACAGAATATGTAGAACTTTGAAATCTATGACAGTTAAAAATTAAAGGGTGTTTAAAAACGAGCAACGAAAAGCTTACTACAATTATATATAGACACTTGAAATTTTCAAAGTTAGTATGTATGTACATACTTATGCAGACTACAACAATTAACACTGAAATTAATAAAAAAACAAAACTAAAGTGTATTCTATCACTTAATGTTAATTTTGTTTATGTAATTTTGACAACTTGTTATATCTTGGAAACCGTAAGAGGCAAACTCTTGAAATTTTCAAACGCGCTAAAACTAAAAAATTCCAAAATTAAAAAAATATCGAAACAAAAAATCGTCAAAACGAAAAAAGGGCGTAAATTAAATTATTTATCACCAAAAATAAAATAAATCGCTTAAATTAAAAAAATCACCAAAAGTAAAAAGGTCGTCCAAAAACTAAAAAAAAATACCAGAAAACGAACAAAAAATCGTCAAAACGAAAGAAAAGCGCCAAAACTTAAAAAAATCGCCAAACTGAAAAAAAACGCAAAAAACCGCAAAAAAACTCCAAAATCTAAAAAAACGCCATAACTAAAAAAATCTCCAAGAGCTAAGAAAAGCGGCAAGACTAAATTCCGTAAAGTTACGTACCCGAAAACAATTTTCGTTTTAAGGCGATTTTTTTAGTCTTGCATTTTTTCTTAATTTTTGGCGATTTTTCTTAGTTATGGCGTTTTTTTTGTTTATTGGGATTTTTTTCGGTTTTAGCATTTCTCTTCAGTTTTGGAGTTTTTTTTTAAGTTCTGGCGATTTATTTTAGTTTGGCGTTTTTGGTGCTTTTTTCGTTTTAGCGATTTTTTCGGTTCTTGGTTATATTTTTGTTTAAGCGATTTTTTCAGTTTTTAGAAATTTTTTTGTTTTTCACAACACATATCGTCACCTTAAATGCAAACGGACGTAACTGCACTTTTATATTTTCGATAGGAGAAACAAAAAACGTTACAAAATCAATATAAATAAAGTGTTCTTGAAAATTTTCTTCGAAATTTGCTTGTAGTATGGACACTTATATGTTTATAACCATTTATTTCCTTTTTATATATATTTAAGCTTTTATGTTAATTAATTATGCAATAAAAATTTACGTCCGTTTGAGTCGTCATTTTTGATCGCAGAGGTCTAAATATTTGCGTGAACATGTAGTTTGATAAAATGAACCATAACAATAAAAACTTGATTTCGAATTTTTGTGTTCGTTTGCACGAACACATATGACGATATGTGTTGCAAATAAAAAAATGCGAAAAACTGAAAAACGCGCTAAACAGATATATCATCAAAAGCCGAAAAAATCGCTAAAACGAAAGAAGCACAAAAACTAAAAAAAAAAACGCCAAACTAAAATAAATCGTCAAAAATTAAAAAAACAAAACAAAAAAACGTTAAAAAGCGAAATTTTTTTTTCGGGTGCTTAAATTTAAAAAAAAATGTACTGAGCTTTACGTGTGCGAGTCAAAGTCGTACTTTACAGAATTTATTAATATACCGCTAGTTTATAGAAGATAAGTAAAAATTCTCGTCTGTCCATTTGTATTGAAAACAAAAACAAATTTGAGTGATTTGTTTTTTTTTCAATAAAAATGGGCATACGAGAATTTTTACTTGTTTTATATAAACTGGCAGATAATGAACAAATTTTTTAGAACTGTTTGTATACAACAATGAGTTTTTATAGCTTGTATTTAATATAAAATGTTAAGAGATATATTTTTCAATATACATACATACATTTTTTCACACACAGAAACAATTTTTCGTTTATTTGAAAAAAAATACAGATAAGAAATTAAAAATTTAATTGAGCCAATATGTTAATATTAAATTGTTTAAAAGCCTTATAAAAACATTTAATTGAATCAATTAAGGAATTAATTAATCAAACAAATTAATTGAATTAATAGAAGAAAAGATTTTTTGTTGTGATCATACACTTGCATAAAAAAATTCTTGAAAAATTCTATTTTAGTAGTTTTTGCTTATTTGACTAGTTTTTTTTTCAAAAGCTGGCTGGTAACACTGGCTGTTATCTAATTATGAATAAATGTATGTACAAACATACATACATACATATATATGTACTTATGTGCTTATGTCCATACATGTGTTTATTTTCAAGAAGTTGTTTACTTTAGTTGTGTTTTATTACTGTACGATTCCGTATGCCTCCTCTTTATAGCCCACTGCTGGTAACGGTTCTCACACACACTACCATACTATTTGTATAAAGAGCATTTTAATGCAATTTAGTAAATTATTTGCATATGGGTTACTCCATTGTGGGAACATTTCATTATTTTAAAGCTTAAGTCAACAAATATATGGAGTGGGAAATGTTGAAATTCTCTAGCTCCTGATGTAAAGATTGTTAAAGTGAATAGCCTTAGAAAACTATGAAACTTTTGTATTTTAGCTACAGAAGTTTTTAAAGCACTGTAATGTAAAATCTTACCGGGAACATTTTTGTGAAACATATGAACTTTCTAACTATTCTTAATAAGGGTAATTTTGGTACTTTTCGAAAATGATGCAAAAAAGTACTTTGAAATATATTTATTACAGGCTATAAAATGTTCTAGAAAAATACTCGCCAATAAAATTCTATTGTGAGTCCTTAAATGTAACAAGGCTCAAAACTAAACTTAAGCAGCAGAATTTAGTCAAAACTTTTTTTTTAACTAAAACTCAAGCAATGATTGCCCAACTAAGTGCACAGAGAAAAAACTGCCTCATAGAATCAATAAGATTTTCTCTATGAAATGTTTTTAGGCTAAGGGGTATCCCAGCAGAAAGAAGAGAATATTTTTTCATAGAGATTCTTTATTGTTTTTATGTGGTAAATCTTATTAATTTTATCAAAAAGAAAACGCCATAAAATCAAGAAGAAATCTTATTATTCACAACTTTTTTTTACTAAATTTCCGTTATTTTTGGCACCAAAAAAACAATCCATAGAGAAAAACTTCTTGATTCTATTAGGTTTTCTTATAAATTGTAAGCTATAGGAATTTTTTATTGATTTTATTGGGTTGCCTTGTTGATTTTTTTAAAAATGTTTTCTTCTTGATTTTATTAGGTTGCCTTATTGATTTTTTCAATAAGGTTTTCTTCTTGATTTTAGTAGGTTCCTATATGATTATGTGTAAAGCATCTTATAGATGTTTTTAATAAGGAAATATTCTTGATTTTATGAGGTGTCTTGTTATTTCATTGTTATAAATAGGCATACAGACAATTTTTTTCACGATCTTTTTCATTTTTGTGTAAGAATGTTTGCACAATAATTTCAATGGTTATTCAGGCTGCTTGTTAGCATATTGGTTAGAGTGCTTGTCTATCAGGTAGAAGTTTGCTGATTCAATACTTGATGAGTAAGTTAGTTAAGAATATAACCTAATGTGTATGTATGTATGTTTAAATAAATAGCATCTACAATATACTACATACATACATACATATGTACATATATGGTATAGAATTTAAATGAAAATACATAAGTACAGAGAATAAAGACGCAATTTTTTTATTTTTTTATTAAAAAATCAATAAGATAACCTCATAAAAACTACAAGATTTCTTCTTGATTTTTTTAAAAAGATTTTCTCTATGAAATTAATAAGATTTCCTTATTGAAAAAAAAAACCATATAGATATCCTTTCCTTACCTTCTTTTAAAAAGGGATAGTGTTACGGAAGACAGGTGGTGAAGGAAGAGATAGAGGAAGGCTTCATTCTTTTACAGCTCTGCTTTTTGCACGTTTTTCTTTTCTTAATAATACAGTGTGACAGTGTTGCAGCGGCTGTGGCGTCAATGAGGCGTGTTAGATTTTTGAAGTCGAGTTGGAAATGATCAAATAATTAGCCGTCAAATAAAAGAATAAAAGCTTTTTGATTTTCGTCTAACATATGTTAACGCACTAATAATCCAATGTTATTATTTACTTACTCAGTAAAATATTTTTTTTTTTATTAAAAATACATTGAAATTCTGGATTCTATGCGGATTTCACTGCCTAATGCATAATGCAGATCACCAGGGAACCTTTACCCAAAAATTTCTTACAACATTCAGCGATATTATGTTAAACTTTCATTTAAACAAATGAGAAGTTAAAAAGATCAAAGTTGAAACAAGAACTAAATAATCAACATGTTTTTTATTTTCTTACTTTACCATTGTTGCATTGGTTGAAATTTTTTTCAGCTCGAATTGTAGTTGTAAGAAGTATGCAAAGAAAATAAATGTTAATAACAACAACAGCTATTCACACAATTATTTTTGACCGGGTGCAGTCAATTTAATGATTTGTGTTTCTTTTTTGGGGTTTTTTTGACATTGCCGACAATGCGTAAGTGTAGGCGGAAAAACACGACTACCTGCAATTGTGATGATGCACGACTATATGATTGATGAGTTTATTTGATCGTCTGTAGAAAACTTTAGTTTCTCTTAAATAATTTTTATTTTACTGTTCCATAGAAGCATAAATATGTGTATTATATTCCTATTCAACTCTATGCTTCTCTGTTAGTAAATTAAAGGTGAATATTTGCTTTTAAGTCCACTACGCATTCTGTTTTTCACTTTCTCTCGAACATTTTCACGAGCCCTCACTAGTTTATAGGGAATTACCCATAACATTGCTATTTAGTTCTATGCCGTTGATCTTGCAACTTGAAGATATGCAGATAGTTTTTTGTTTTCCTGCTTTAATTGAAAAACAAACTGTTGTTGTGGTTTCTCTTGAAAAGAAATTGAAAATAGTTGCAGCAGCATGAAGTACTGAACTGTACGAGCACAATGGCTCACACAAGAGTATAAATTGAATACGACTACGAGTAACAATGACACATGAGCTCTATTCGATTTTTAAAATAATAAAAAAAGAAAACTTTTCAAAGAAAAGCAGATTGCAAGTATGAAATCTAACACACACAGACACACACACACACATACATACATACACTTGAACGAATGCACAATGAAAAGTTCTTCAAACGAGAGTCGTCTTGTCTTGTCTTGTGTTGCTCTTTTTTTTTGCGAAAGCGAGTCTGTGTGTGTGTTTTCCCTGCTTCTAAATAATTTTCACAACAATATTTTCTATTCTACACACATTAAACATTAGAAGTGAGTTTTCTTTTCAACAATATCTGCAGTTCTTGTTGTTGTTGTTGTTGACTTTGATATTTTCCTTTTTGTATCGTTTGAATTTTTTAGTTGCAGTTTGTTTTTTTTTTGATTTTTATTTGCAACATTCTCGACTTGAGGTTTTTACTTTCGTGTAAAAAGTAAGTAGAACTGCAAATGGATTAGAAAAATATTATTATATGGGAACGGCATAGACAGCAGCAGCAGCAGCAGCAACAACAACAACAACAACAATAACAACAGCGTAAAGAATTATTGCAACTACAATTGCGATAGAATAGAATCTGATGTCCGTGACCACAACTTGCATTTACACCATTTCCAATTACAAAAACAAACAAAAATAAATCAATTATCGGGTGCGAAATTGGAAGAGCTTTATAGAGAAAATTTTATTTTGCTTATTCTGCAATCGATTAAAACTTGAAAACAATCGATGTTTTTAGTCACTATGGATAGAAAATGATACAACATTAAAAGCAAAAAATTTAAATCTGTATGATGATTTTCTTAAACAAAAATAACAAAAATTGAGGGTGGCGTTGGCTAAAGTAGTTAGCAGGCTGACTACAAAACCGAAGGTTCTGGTATCCAGCCCGGTCTCCGACAGTAATTAAATAACAACAGCACACATTTTTATATTATGCATTAGTGTCCTTTTGTATCAGTTGTTGTAGGGAAAGTTCAAGTGATAAAGGCCTAGTCATTGGTCACTAAATTACTCCTGCTTCAGCGGATACTAATTCTAATGTAACATCAGAGCGCTCTCCTTCGCCGGTATTGTGTAGCAGAATCATCGGCGAGGTAAAATAACCAATAAAATGGCTACTAAACACAGCTTCAAAAAATTTAATACGCCTAATTGACACCAGAGGCGCTGCAGCACTGCATTATTAAGAACGTTCAAGAAGCAGAGTTGTAAAAGAATGAAGTCTTCCTCTATCTCTTTCTTCACCACCTGTCTTCTCTATCACACTATCCCTTTCCTAAAGAACGTAACACCTAGTAATGGTAGTAGGCATTCATTGGCTGAGCGTTACTTAACAATAATAATAATCCTAATGTAACATCAGAGCGCCCTCCTCGTCGGTATCATCGGCGAACTAAAAATAAGCAATAAAATGGCTACTATAGACATCGTCATAAGTTTAATACGCCTCATTGACAACAGAGGCGCTGCAATACTTAATTTATTTTTTGTGATATTTTCCATTTAAGAGCCTTTTTTTATTTTGTCGATTTTTTGTTTCGTAATTTTTTTTTAATTTTGGGAATTTTGCCAATTTTTTTGGTGTTTGGAGATTTTTGATTTGTTTTTTACAAATACGTATTTTAAGTTGTAGCGATTTTTTTAGTGGCGATTTTTTCGTTTATTTGCGATTTTTTAGTGTTTTTTTTTGCAACCATTTTGCTTTTGGTGATTTTTTGCATTTCAGCGACTTAATTTATTATTTTGTGATATTTTGCATTTAAGCGTTTTTTTATCTTGTAGATTTTTAGTTTCGGTTTTTTGTAATTTTGAGAATTTTGGCAATTTTTTTTTGGTGTTTGGAGATTTTCGATTGTTTTTTACAAGTTGTAGCGATTTTTTTAGTAGCGATTTTTTTGGGTTTTGCGATTTTTTTAGATTTTTTTTTTTAAACCATTTTGCTTTTGGTGATTTTTTGCATTTTAGCGACATAATTTATTTTTTGGTGATATTTTTCATTTAAGCGCTTTTTTCATTTTGGCGATTTTTTGTCTAGGCATTTTTTTTTAGTTTTGGAAATTTTGACAATTTTTTCGGTTATGGCGATTTGTGTTTGTTATATATTTTAGTTTTTAGCGATTTTTTAGTTTTGACTAACTGTGACAGACAAACGGACGGATGGACGTACGGATGGACGAACGGATGGACGGACTTTGGTGTACAAAGCCCTAAAAAATAGTTTGACTGATTTAAGAAAAAATTTGCTTTCCCTATTTTTTTTTGAATTCCTTTTAAAACTTTCCTTGGTACTTATTCAAATAAAGTTTAGTCTGGTGGTTGATTGGCCAATAAATTGCACTACTAATTTTAGAGAGAATTCCCTTTTTAGCAGTACTGTTTGTATGTAGAATAAACTACCTGCGGAAGTCTTTCCTTTTGCTTTCAACGTGGGAAAGCTTAAATCGAATGTCTACAGACACTATTCCCTCTATTCTCCTTTCCATAACCTATTTTCCTAGTTCTAGCACAATGCATTGCATGAGTAGGGGTTATCTGCTGAGTGCTGGTCCTATTAAAAAAAAAAAGAAAGATTTATTTTGGTCTTCATTTTTTTCACCTTTAATGTAAGAAATTAGTACGATTTTGTTATCAAAACAAAACGCACAGGGAGTTGTTTAAGTTAGACAAACAGCTGATTAGTGCAATCAGCTGTTTGTGGCCTGGGGAATGTGAATACATGTGTTGTTTTAAGTAAAAGACTTTTGTAAAAGTGATACTCACTTTCACTGGGAAACGGTGTAATAGATATTGTTGTCTATGTGTTGGCGTCGTCGATTTTTGTTTTTCTTTCTAGAATTGCATTCGAAAGCAGCAGCAGCAGAAGCACTAAAAGCAGGCAGTTATACTCTAGCAGCAAAGAAAACTACAACAACAACAAAAACAACAACAACAACAACAAGAACAGCGAGCAGCTAGATTGAAAAAAGCCATCCCAGAATAGGCCTCAACTCGCTTTTTTAGTTTGCTCTTGTAGTTTTAAAAAAACATTTGCGATTTCTAATAGAGTTAGAGCCATTGGTTGGTTGGCAGGGAGTTGGGAGTTCTTCCTATTCTACTGCTACTTCTCCTTCTTCTTCTTCTTGCTGCTGTTCTTCTTCTTCTTCTTGTAACGTACTTGCTCGTTGATATTGCTAAATGTTCTTCTTATGCACGCTTCAAAGGTTCTTTTGGCAAACGATCGGGATATTTACGTGAATATTGACTATGAAGCGCTTTACGTGAAATTGTGTGACATTTCATTTACTTTGAAGGCGAACGAGTGAAACTGCAAAGAAAATATAATAATTATAATTACATATAATAATCGCACAAAACTCCTAATTGATAGCAAGTGCTAGTGACCAGGCGAGGGTTAAGAAGAAAAAAAAATAAACAAACAAATCAATAAAAATTATTATGAAATTTAATTAAACGTCTACTAGTTTGTGTGTTTCGAAAAATTAAAAAATAAAAAAATTAATTACAAAAAAAAAACAAACTACAGATCAATGAATCCCCCTTTTAAAATCACACCCTTCTGCGTCCTCGTTCAATGTGCGGTTGTGCGTCTTGTCCCCATAGATTGGTGGTGGTGTTGTGTTATTGGTGTCATACTCCATTAAAGAAAATGCTTTGAAAGCAATCAAAATAAATAATAAAAAAAATACCTATAACGGAAGTGAATTTAATTTATTGTTTAAATAAAAAAAATAATTGATTTATATTTACAAAAAATAGAAAGAGATGTATCATAATAATAATAGCAAGATTATAATTTGAATATATTCGAAATTCCTCTCAACCCAGACCCTCCTTTAATGCTTTCTTTCTTTTTTTCTTTTTTTCTTTCTTTCTTTCTCTTTTGTCCCTCCTCTTATCAACTGGTTAACTAATATAAAAGAAAAATTATCAACAATATGGCGTAAAAATGGCTGGAATATTTAATTTTAATTGTTTTTCTTGTTTTTAAAAAAGCTTATCACAAGGATTTGAGCTGTGAAATAAAGCAAATTAATTAAAAAAAAAAAGATTATTAAAGAAAGAGTTTTTAAATATCCATAGAAAAAAGTTCAAACTCTAACAAAAAAAAAAAAAACAGGAACAAAATATAAAATTCCAGCCGAAGTCAATCAATTATTTTTGTTGATCTTTAGGTCCGTTTCGTAAAAGCACTTGTGCTCACAATAGGGCCATTTTTAATTTAAAGTTATTTCTTAAAGCAGTGATTTCTGTCCTCTTGAGAACTTTAATTTGAATAATTGCAATTGCAATTACAGGCTAACCCAAAATAAGTGCATTAACTCTAAAAATAGATTATAAGACAATTGTTGGTTCTCAAAGCTTTTATTTAATAGAAAGCTCTAAGCGATTAAACGAAAAAGAAAGCTTTTAGAAATAACTTCTGCTAAAGCTTTTTGATAATTACTTCTTCAGTCAACTTGCCATGTTTCATATGTACATATGTATGTATTTACAATGTCTTGAAAAGCTTTTCGAAAAAGTTTTCAACGTTATGTCCCTACATATGTATCTCCTGCTAGAAGACCTTAAAATATTTCTACAATAGCTTTTTCGATATTAAATTGTTCACCCAATTTACAAAAATCTGCTAGTCAAATTTACAATATTTTCAAAAGCTTTTAGAATTAAATATTTGAAGTGTTTTTTTACTTATCTTCTGCTGGAAAACCTTAATATAATTTTACAGGAGAATTTAGAAATTTAATTTTTCATACTATTTACAAAAAATTTTTATGCATATTAAGCAAACAAATTTACAATATTTTCAAAAGCTTTTAGAATAAAATTTTTAAAATTATTTTTTACTTATCTTCTGCTGGAAGACCTTAAAATATTTCTAGACGAGAATTTTGATATATAGTTTTTCATCCAATTTACAAAAAGCTTTTACGCATATTACACTGTCAAATTTACAATATATTCAAAAGCTTTTTGAATAAAATTTTTAAAATTATTTTTTACTTATCTTCTGCTGGAAAACCTTAAAATATTTCTAGACGAAAATTTTGATTTATAATTTTTCATCCAATTTACAAAAAGCTTTTACGCATATTACGCACTCAAATTTACAAAATTTATTGAAAAGCTTTTTGCTTAAAATTTTTAAAATTATTTTATTACATTTCTTTCTATGGAATTATATTTCGCACAAAACAAAAGCTTTTTTTAAATTCTTGCCTTTTTTTAAATTTTCTTCAAAAATGTTTTATCAAATATTTTTTTGAATTAAATAAAATATTATTTCTCATAAGGCTCTTCCATAATTTTGTGTTATTTTAAAATTAAAACCTAAGTAAAGTCACCACAGCTTGAGGATGAATTTCGTAAAACGTTTTATAAGAAAACGGTTTCATAAAAATTATTCCAGATATTAAATACATTTTTCCTAAAATTTATTTTAAGGTTATATTTAGAGCATCTGTGTGAAAGCGCACATAATCTGATACTTGCATTTCGGGTAAACAGCTTTAAAGCTCTCACAAGTTTTACTATTGTTTCTTTGTAAAGTAAGCAGCAATCATTGTTCTCACCGATATCTGATTGGCTGTAGAGCTATCCTCGGTGTGAAAGCACAAAGCTCTTTTCTAAAAGCTTGCACATTGCGCATATGGCTTGAACGTAGCCTCTTTAGAGGTTTTTAATGTGAAAGCTTAGAGTTTTCGCTTTACTTTTTTAACAGCTTTAAGATAAGTGGTTTCTTCAGCTTATTAATTGAAAAAGTTGTTTAAAGTGTTAACTAATTGTTGGTGCAAAAAGCTTCCTATATATTTCCAAAAAAAGAAAAACCTTCTATAAAAGCTTTAAGCAATCCATAAATGAAAAAAAATATAAAAGCAAAATGTTCATTTGAAATATTCATGAAAGGGGTTTTATCCTTTTATTTATATAAATAAATTTTTTTAGAACTTTTGGTATGAAAGCTTTTAGGATCACAATTCTTTTAGATGAAAATATTTTCCTTACAACACTGATAAATAAGAGTATCATTTAGTATTGTCTTTGGAATATGAAAAGCTTCTTAAAACAAAATTTTATTTTCCATTTGCAAATCTGTTAAGATTGTTTTAACAGCTTTTTAAAAGTTCTTTATATACAAAAATATAAAATATCTTTTTAATATCTTAAAGTTGTTATCTTAAAGTCTTTCGGTTAAAAAAAAAATTAAATTTTTAAAATTTTTTGTCAAGCTTTGACCGAAAGCTTTCTTAAAGCTTAATTTTTTTTGATATATAGATTCTTTTGTGAAGTGACACTTATAAAATTTATTTGCTAGAGGAGCGAGCGTAGATTCGATTCTCATTAATACAATTTATCTGCTGCACTACAACAAATGAAGTGTAGTCGTTTTTATAGGTTAGGAAGAGTGGTGCTATGCCGCACCTCCACTCGGAGACCAATTGGGTCCATTGTGATAAGTAATTTTTATAAGTTTTTCAAGAAATAAAAACATTACATTAATTTTTTAAAGCTTTAGAAAAGTTCAGATACAAAATTCTTTTGTGGTTTTTTACAAAATCGCTTTTCTGGTATGAATATTTTATATTTATGAAGAAATTATGAAATCTTTTGACTCAAATGATACACCCTATTGTTGATCACTTCTTTCAAAGAAATACCGATTACATACTTGTAAATATATGTATAATTTTGCTCAAAATATATTTTTTATACACCCTTTATCCGCACACCTTCATTCGTTCCCCCCACCCCCTTAAATAAACCCCCTAAATGGGAGTTACATGTATCCTCAACAGGGATATGTTTATTTTATAACACCCACAAGTAATGCAGTGATTACGATGCTTCTTCGGTGCGTCAACTAAAAATAACTGTGAAAGCATCCCACCACATCCATGACTCATCCATGCAAAACATTTTTACTACAACAACAACAGAAAATTTATCTGAGGTCGACTAGTACAAAATATATAAAAAACAAACATGTCTACCCCAAAGACAATGGACCTGGAGTCGATTGAACCATGGATGTATTCAAATTAGATTTGGATCAAGCTCAAATCGGTTCCAGTCTAGTGGAAAGTAGCAGTGCCAATAATACAATACAACGCAATTTACATACAGCAGCCGGTTCATCCGGTAATAGCAACAATAACAACAATAACAATAACAATAACAATAATTTACACGCGATCGATGAAGACGAGGACGAAGTTTTGCCCGAAGTTAGTTTTGATGCAAATTCAGATTTTAATTTACATTTTTTTGATACACCCGAAGATTCCTCAACTCAGGGGGGCTTCAGTGATCCCGGCTCGGTAGAGTCTGAAACCGAAGCTTTTCTGGAAGCCACAACAAGTCTGCACAATCAGCTAACGCAGCAACAGCAGCAGCAGCAACAACAAGCCCACCCTTTGCCAACAGACTGTCAAAAGTTTTATCAATCCTCGACAGCGGTTTGCTTGAATCCAAGAACTGCCAATCTTAGTGTTAATACAAACAATAATTTAAGTTCTAGTGTAGCCTCTGGCGCTCATTCCTCTGCAAGTTTTGCTCACTTTGGCAATGGTGGAGGTGCGTTATACGCCGCTAACCATATCCATAACTTTACACAATCGAATTCATCGTCATCCGGCTGTTCTTCAACCTCTTCAATCGCCAGCAATAGCAGCAGCATTTGCGGCAGTAGTTCTAGCCACAACAACAACGGCAGCAACAACAGCTGCAGCCTCAACAGCCACAGCAACAACAATAACGGATCAGTATCCGGAAATAGCCGACTTGTTGGATCCACATCCTCGGCAGGCTCCTTATCATCTTCAGCAGCAGCGGCTTCAACAGCAGCACCATCATCAGCAGCAGCAGCAGCAGCGTCATCATCGCTGGGCCCTGAGCATTTTATTGGAGGCCTCAATCACACAACAACACAATCGTCTACCGTTTCATCATCAATAGCCTCTCTGGCCAATGTTAAGTTACCTGCAGGTAGGACTGTTTGGTTAATGGTTATAAAATACAAATATTTCGTTATATTTTGTGAATTGTTACAATTACCTAATTTGAACATTTGTAAACGAACAAATTATCACAAATTATTATTTTACTTATGCAGTAAGATAGTGCTTCTTAAAACTACTTTGAAATTGATTATTGAGATAGCTAATGCAGCTCATCAGGGAATCGTTAAGCTAAAAATTTCCTAGAACAACAGATATTATGCTAAGCTTTCCTTTAAAACAAATGAGAAGTGCAACTAACATAATAGTTGAAACTAGAACTCAATAATTAACATGTTTTTTTTTCAATTGGACTTTTTTAATTGGACTGTTAAGGCAGCTGTAGTAGAGCCTTTAAGCAACTAAACTTTAAGCTTCAGCAGCAAAAATATTTGGTTAAAACAAATTTAAGTAATTAGAGAACAAGGCGAATTCACATCAGGTGATCTTCATTCAACAGCTGACGATCAGCTGATACTTTTTCTGCTATCAAATCAAAGCAAAACGTTCGGAAATATTTTGACAGCACTAAATTTTATACTAACAAATATACAAGGCGAATATGCAGAGTTGCAAATCGAGACCACCTGGTGTCAATTCGCCTTGTTAGAGATGAAAAAATAAGTAGTGTGCAGCAACTTTGAATTTGCTCTCCAAAAACTAGCGGAAGATTTGAACTAAAGAGATTATTTTAGTTTGAAGCAGAAAGCACAGAGTTTATTTCATTATTAGAGTCATATTTTGTTAAACATTTTAAAGGTCGAGCATTCACTATTTTTGAAATTCTGTTTAGAAATCACGACCCTAAATCAAGGCGAATACATATCAGGTGATTTTAACAGCCCTGCTGACTTTTTTCACCGCTTGTAATTTGAACATCCCGCATGTAATTTGAACACACACATTTTCAGTTAATTTTTTTTGACATCACAAGTATGCATTTTTCAAAGCAAATTGAGGCGAATCTAACTCAAGGCGAATTCATATTCATAATTTTAAATGTTCGTTAACAAAATTTTTTTCAACAACAAAATTTTCAAGGCGAATTGAGCTTATCGAATCCACACTAGGTGGTCGCAACCGATCAGGTGACTTTTTTCGCCACTTGTAATTTTAGTGTCACCATAAATTGTAAGGGTATAACCCTTCACCAAAAATGGTAAAGGGTATATATAGGTTTGTCGTTCCGTATGTAATTTCCACAATATTAATATGCAACCCATAAATTATATATATTCTGGATCCTTATGAATAGGGAAGACGAATAAGCGATGTATGTCCATCCATCAGTCAATAGTCTGTACTTAAAATTGGTTTTCAGAAGCTCCCAGAAAATCTATAGACTTCGGTCTTGAACTGGTGAAATGTTCCGAAATATCGAAAAATCGAAATTACGGCTTCAGAGCTGGAAAGCTTAAGCTATTTTTGACATATAAAATTAACTAGCTGCAACTAATTTTTGTTTTTTCTTTAATTTTAACATATTTTATATTTTAGTTAGAATAAAATTGGTATTAAAAATAAAAAATAAAACAAAAATACGATTCCAGGGTTGGAAAATTGAATTTTATTTGGGTAACCTAATAAAACCAATTTTTTCTTTTTCTCTATAAATTAAACATATTTTATAATTAGGGAGAAATTTTTTATCGTTAAAAGAAACTAGAAAAATCTAAAAAGATGATTCCAGGGTTGGGAAATTAAACTTTTTTTGCATATAAAAGTAACCAGATCAATTTAATTTTTTTCTTTCGAAATTAAAAATAGTTGATATTTTAGAAACAAAAGTTCGCTATACAAAATAAGTAAAAGAAAATGCACAGCTACAGAGCTGGAAAGATTAAACTTCATAAAACTAATTTTTTTTTCTTTGTTAACTAAATACATATTTTCTATATTAAAGAGAGATATAAGTATTAAAAATCAAACAAATTATACAGTTTCAGGGTTGGAAAATTTAAACTTTTCTTTGGTATATAAAAGAAACTAATAAAACTATATTTTTTATTTTTAGTTAAACATATTTTATATATTAGAAAGGCCTTTACTCAATTTTTATTTGAAGCTTTGTGATATGTTGCGTATTATACATGAATGACTTTAGCACTCATCACATAAAGTCAAGGCGAATTCATCTTCATAAATTTTTATTTTAAAAAAGTTTTCTGAAATTGGTTCTTTTTCAAAACAAAACTATGTAATAAAAAGCAATTAGCTTTTGCTAAGAAACACTTTCCCATTATAGCACACGAAAAATAAAATCGAAAAACGATTTCTTGTTAAATTTTATGTGACTTCATTCTTGCGTTCAATCTGTGCAAATCATTATTTTACTATTACAGAATGAAAGCATTTCTTCTGTAACATCAAAATCTATAAAAACAGCAATTTTTCTTTCATTTTACTTGTTTTTCTTCTTAATCTATAAAAAAAAAATAATTTCTTAAGTTTTCTTGCTTGTTTTTAATTTTTGCAATCGTTATTTTTACTTCGCAAAAGATACTTCAACTTATTTATGACTTTCAAACTTTAAAGTTTAAACAGCCATATGAAATGAAACGTGCTGCAAGACAAATAAAAAAAACACACTCACACACACACACATTGAAGTGTGCAAGTAAAAGTTTTGCAAGTGGGCAAAGGCGAATTTTGTGCTCCCTATAATATATAAAAAAAAATCGACTTATGTGAATTTAGCGGCGCACAGTGGCTCAGAATCAATTTTTATTGGCTAAAAACCAAATTTTTGTTAAAACAAATTCTTAAAACTTTTATATCATGAGAAAGGAAACATGTCAAAGGTAAGGTAGCCAAAAAAAATGAGTTTAAAAATATTGGCAGTATCTAGTGGGCGTGGCATACTGCTAAAAATAAACAATTTATGTGAATTAAAAAAAACCAAAATTTGTCATATTTGTATTGAAATAAATTATGATTTCTCGAAAACTATTATCGATAATGGGCTGCGGTCTTGTAGTTAGGGTCCTATAAAAGAAATTTTAAACTTAAAATTTAAATTTTAGTAATGTATAACTTTTGCAGATCAAAAGGGATCAAATAAGCGAAACTATCCAGAGAAAGATTAAAGTGTCTTCTATAAGTCCATACATACTTTGGCACCCGCCACGACCCGCCTGTTGAACACTGTTTTTTTTTTAATTTAATGAAAATGGTTAGAAATTATCAAAAAAGGGGAAATTTTTTCCTCTTATGCAAAACTCTGTCATTTGTAAACTTTTTTGTTTTTTTAAAGAGTTGGGATCTCATAATTTTTTTTTTTGAAAATCGGATGATAAAAAAAAGCAATTTGCAAAAATTTTTTACCTTAAAAGAATTTGTCCGCAGTTGGGTCCCATAATTTTTTAAAGAAAATCGGAGGGGGGAGTTCGCTCCCCTTAAGCATAACTCTGTCATTTGTAAAGCAATTTGCAATTTGTTTTAAGAGTAGAGCAGTTGGGTCCCATATTTTTTTTGTCGGAAATCGGAGGGGACATTTTCGCCCCTTACGTATAACTCTGTCACTTGTAAGGCAATTTACAAAATTCTTTTTTCATTTGAAAGGTTTTGTTCATAGTTGGGTTTTATGATCTTTTTTTTTTGGAAATCAGGGGGGGGATTTTCCCCTTATGCATAACTCTGTCATTTGTAAAGCAATTTGCAATTTTTTTTAAAGAGTTTGTCCGCAGTTGAGTCCTATAATTTTTTTTAACGGAAATTGGAGGGTGCATTTTCTCCCCTTACGTATAACCCTATCATTAGTAAATTGCTCTCAAGGAGTTCATTTTCCTCCCAGCCTTATAATTATTAAAAATTCCCTGTATGTATATACTTTACTATTATTCATAAAAATCAACAGGTGTAATGATCCCTAGAAAAATAATTTCTAGTTCCTCTAATGGTCTTAAGTAACCCATATGTTACTGCTTTCTTATCAATAAATAAAATAGCCATAAATAATTAGCATAGACTTTTCCTTTTAAGTTTCTTTGGCTTAAAAGTTGTTAAAACTTCTCAAACATTTTGTACAAACGAACAAATACATGCATACAAGCGCTCTTTTGTTGTAGGGTGCACAAATAATAACAGTTGAAGTTGTAAACATGTTTTTTTCTACTTCCTCGTTGTTGATTTTGTTGCATCAACATAAATGAACTGAATAAGTGAAAGAGCGAGTGGGTGGCTGGTTGCTTTATTTGTGGGTTTTTTCTTCTTCTTCTTTATTTCAATTGTTGCTGTTGTTGTTCTTGTTTTTATTTTTAATTTTTTAGTCCATTCGAATCAAATCAAGTTTATTCAGCTCCACTTATAGCTCTTTTTTGCTGTTGTTTGTTTGTTTTTCCTGACTTTCATGCAACTCTTTGGCAATTCATTAGATTGTGGTTAATATATATTTTTTTTCTCAAAGGTGGTCAGAGCACTTCAATAATTTTTGAATAGCTTTTTTTTCCTACATTATGCAAACATTAAAAACGTATGTGTACATTAACATTTAAAATTTTTCAGTGTGTGAGACAAAAAACCTAAACTTCCAAAACGTTTGTACACACAATACTGTTGGATTTTATTGAACAGTATTTCGGAAATACTAAAAATGAAATGATTTTTGTTAGAAGTTTTTGTGTAAATTAAATAAAATTAATTTTAAGAAGAGGAGGGCTCCTGCCATTAATAATGGGCAAATTAACCGCCAGGGCTATGACTGCAGGATCATATTCCTTTCCTTAAACTCTCTTTCACCGATTAGCGCCTTTGAATTCAATTTTAGAGGTCTTAAATCTATTGTGGGTCATTTGCTAAGGTCTTTCACGTGGCTCTAAGATCTCGGTGGTCAATTGTGATCGCCTCCTCGATAAAGCGTTGGCGTTGGCTGAAGTAGTTAGTAGGTTGACTACAAAACCGAAGGTCCTGGATTCGAGCCCGGTCTCCGACATTCATTAAATAACAACACCACTCATTGGCATCAGTTGTTGTAGGAAAGTTCAATTGATGAAGGCATAGTCATTGGTCACTGAAGTATACCGACTTTATCAGACACTAATGCTAATGTAACATTAGAGCGCCCTCTTTCGTTGTGTAGCAGAATCATCGGCGAAGAACAACCAGTAAAACGGCTACTAAATACAGCTTAAAAAAATTTAATACACCTCATTGATACCAGAGGCGCTGCAGCTTTGGATGATTAAAAAACGTGCAAAACGCAGAGTTGTGTAAAGGAATGAAGCTTTCCTCTATCTCTTCCTTCACCACCTCTCGTCTCTATCACTATCAATTTGTTAAAGAAGGTAACACCTATTAGTAGTAGTAGGCATTCATTGCCTTAGTGTTACTTCTCTTTAAAACAATATTAAAAAATAAAATATCTCATGGTTAGGAAACTTTTCCTACAAGCAAGCAATGCCATGTAGCGCCATATTGTTGAAAAAAAACCTCGTTCACATCAATATCTTACAACTCCATTCATACAAAATCATTAATCATCGTTCGATTAAACAATCCATTCATCGTAAAGAGGCCTCCAGGCTCATTTTCAAAAAACAAACCATAAACCTCACCAAACAGTCATACACCTTGAGGATGGGTAGGCTTTCCAACAATCACCCTTATTCCAGCTGGCCTATCCGTGGTCGAAAACAACTAGCTGCTAGTGACAGGTTCATGCTATTTTATTGATACTAGGGTGCCCCTGTGGCAGATTGATAGCAATGCTAGTTTGTCAGTCCAGAAGTCATGGGTTTGATTCCCGCCATGGACTCTGGGTGTTTTTCACAGATAAGCTAATCGCTTCGCAAGTTGTATTTGTTTAAAAAAAAAACAAAATAAAAATAACTGTCAATAGCAGAAAACTGTTCTCTAGAGGCAGTAGACAAGCCCAAATTTACTGGTATTGTATTGACATTACGTCGATGTTGACAACTGGAATAAGGATGAATAATTCTTGGGTTTTTCAAACCCCAAATTCGACAATTCTGGTATAGTTAGCGTATAGCCTCATATTTCACGATAATTCTTCGATGAAATTTTGGATCAGTTTGCTGCGTTTCAGGACATAACGTTCTTGTGTTAATCGAACTTTAAAGGCCTTAAGACCCAAGTATTTATAAAAAATACTCTGTAATGTCGTTTAAGGAGTACTCAATTCCAAAGATCGAGGAAAAATAAGCCAATGTAAATTTTGCTCAATACAGGCCGTCACGTCAAAATATTTTTAAATAGGAAAAAGGAAAATAGGTATTTTTTGGTGCATTATTTTTTTTTTTTTCTTTGAAGGGAAAGAGTCTTTATTTGTTGTTAGAATATTCTTGTCCTTGTTCAGAAAAATATTATGAGAATAAATGCCTCAAACAACAGCGCGATCAGAACTTTATTCTATCAGGATAATTTTGTTACCTCGGCACGAAGTAAAAAATTGCATTTAAATCTGGAAAACACTCCTTTGGCGCTTCCCTAGTTCGATAGTTTCGTTTCCACACATCTTCAAAAGCACAAAATTGAGCATATTCAATTCGTGTATTAAACTAAATCTTCTATATGAAAGTGACTCATAGAATGGGGCTTGAAAGGACATCAACTCGCTACTTGGGATTATAAGCCAAATATATAAGTTTCTGCACCGAAACCTAAAAATATTTTAGCCAACAACCGATCGATCGAATTGTGATCATTTCGCCATTGTTTCGCTTCGTGTTGATTTTTTTAATTTTGGCACTTTTTCTTAGTTTTGGCGTTTTTTATCCTTGTGCGTTTTGGCGTTTTTTCACCTTGGCTTTTTTTGTTTTGCCGATTTTTTCATTTGTTGGTGATGTATTTTAGCTTTAGCGATTTTCTTTAGTTTTTACGCTTATTTTGGTTTTGGCGTTTTTTTCGGTTTTAGGCAATTTATTTTTGTTTATTTTTTTAACATATTTTTAGTTTTAGCGATTTTTTTTGATTTGACGATTTTTTAAGCATTTTTTTGGAGACATTTTTGCTTTTGGTGATTCTTTTAAATTTTGTGATATTTTTCATTTAAGCTCTTTTTCTCATTATGGCGATTTTTCGTTTCGAATTTTTTTTTTAATTTTGACAGTTCGTTTGAATTGAAAATTACATTAACTGATAGAATACCGTTTAATTTAAATTTTTTTAAATATCAGTATCTGCATAAAAATACGCTTACTTTGTAAACTTCAAATATTTATATAATATGTGCCCTTAATTATGAAAGTGGTCTAAGTCATGTGCATTTTGTGCTTCGAAATATCAAATAAATTTAAAAAAAAAACTTTCATAAATATTTAAAAAAATATTAAATATATTTATATAAATTAAGACTAGCACAACTCTAAATTAAAATGTGGCAAAATATAAAAATATTTTTTAAACTGTTCAAATGTAATGTACCAAATATCTCGACCAAAGAAATATATGACTTAGACCACTTTCATAGTTAAGGGCACATATAATTGTTCGTTCTTCGTTGCTCGCTTTAGAACACCCTCTTATTTTAGCTGTCATATATTGGTTGTTGCAGTTGCCGGAGTTTTACATATTCTGTGAAAATTTTAGATCCGTAGCTCTTACGGTTCTCGAAAAACGTAGGGATCCCTTTTAACGAGCACCTTTGTTTGCACTATGCGTGCAATTTAAATTTTAGCGGCAAAAAGTCGAATTTTCAAATTTCGCTAGAGGAAAAAAAATCCCAACCCTTGTGGCCAACTTTTTTAAAATGCTTATATTAGTGGTCGGTCTCTGCACCAAGTTTTATGATGCTTGCTCGTTTGGAAATAATTTTTGCCGCAATTTCGTCTTTTGGACACATACTGTTTGGTGTACGAAAGTCTAAAAATGAATCAATTAATTTCTTTATATGAATTTTTTTCAGTATCCAATATTTTCACATTTTGTATTATATTGGCAGCACTGCGTTCGCGCTCAAACAGAATTGCGGCATAAACACATTTTCCCTACAAATTGGCACAAAAAAGCAGCCCCAGAAAGCAGTCGTGAGATAGAATCTAATTTATTTTGCACGCGAGCGTTTTTTCTTATGCACTCACATCTAAATACTTATACTATCAAAAATGTTACCCTACTTTCAATAAATTTCGCACATTTTGTAAATGTGCAAAGAAAAATAAGCACAAAAAAAAATAAAACAAAAATTAGAGAGCATTTGAAGTTAATGCGGTCGATGTTATTATGGGCTTTATTAATATGAGAGCGATTTTCATGAAGTTGCAGACCTTATGCTGTTTCTTCATTATTTTGGCGACAGCTGCAGCCATGGTTGTGCAGTCGATAGCCTGCTGCCGTTAATGTGTTTAATGCATTTAGCTTGGAGTGGAATAAATTAACAAATATCACATATAATTTTTAACAATTTCTTAGTATCTGGGCACTCTCCTACAATTGCATTCATCTTGGAGTCTTTTGCAAAAATTCCCAAGCAATCACCTCTAAAATGTTTTGCTCTCACTCTCGCGCTCTCTTTGACTTTTCCCTACAATCATATTTCCTCATACATACATATCAAAATGAAAATCATTCTTTTTTTTTTTTGCTTCATGATATTCATTTTCTCTATGGTTTTTCTTTTCATTTGTCGTTAGTAGTTTTCCATTTCGTTGCAACTGATTACATAACATTTGAAATCATCATTATCGTCAACATCATAACGACCACAAGTGAGATTTGTTTGCTGGTTTTTGTAGGTGTGTGTGTGTGTGTGTGTGTATTTGTATAGAAAGGTGCGCATGCGCAATGTTGTGGTATTGTTGCTCATAATCGTGGTGCTGCAAGGCAACCAAGCAGGCAGCCAAGCCAGTCATCCAGTTTGCCAGCTTTTTTGAAGAACAACAAACCACGTTTGGAAAAGATGTATGTATGTGTTTGTAAAATGTACATGTATGTGTGCATGTATGTGTGTTTGTACACACCTTGTCGGAAATTTGGCTAACTTCAAACTGACTTTAAGCTAACTATTTCGCAACCAGTACTGACTGACACTTGGATTACTTTGCAATGTAATCAACTGACTCTGCACTACTTTCAGCTAACTTAAGGTTGACTTTTTTTAAATCACTTGGTAGTCAGTAAATTTAAATTTTTTTCTGGGGTTCGAACATGTAACATCACACGTTGTATACTCAACGCGCTACCACTCGGCCAAGCTGCCATCTAAAAGAACAACAGTAAAATGTTAATATTAAACTGAAATGAGTTTTAAAGTAGCTGAGAATAAATTTGTTGGCTCTCATCAAATTCGATTACGTACTCAACTGAAGAATTAATTTTGGGTTTGTTCTAGATGACTTTGCAGCTAGCTTTTAGTCAGTCTAAGTAAAGCTAACTATAAGTTAACTATTTTTGTAGTCAACCACACATTCTCCGACAGGGTATACATATTTCTCTTTTAACTTTTCCTTATTTATCACTTTATGGCTGTTTTTTTTTATTTATTTATTTTTCCACATTTTCTTTTATTTGTTACAACATTGATATGCAGTTATTTAATGTTGCATTAACAATTGTATGTTGAACATAGAATTTCCTCATGCTTCAACAAATTGAGACGGTGTGAGTGAGTGAGTGAGTAAGTGTGTGATTGCTCGAGTATGTATGTGTGTGTGTGTGTGTGTGCAGTACAATAAACATATTTTGGTTGCTGCAAGTTGTTCGCTGCAATTCATTTTTGCTGGTCTATTACTCACACAGCTTTGGCAGTCACTTTTTGTTATAATGCTGCTGCTCCTCGTACTTACTGCCTGCTGACTGCTTGCTGCTGTTGTTGCTGCTATTTCGATTATGTAAATTATTGCTAGTCACTGTTGCATTAAATTTTTTTTATTTTTGCATTCAAATGCAAGTTTGTATGTTGCATTTATTTAATATTCAAACACAACAGGGTGTTACACATCATGAAAATGTGGAAAATTGCTAAGAAAAATATATGTATAAGAAACAACAATAAAAATAATTACAATTGCTGTTATCGAATGGAGGCGGCAAACACAGAAAATTCAAATTAAAAGTAAAAAACATTTTTGCAGAAAAAAAATGTAGCAAAAAAAAAACAAACGTGACTTTCAGGTTAAATGTTAATAAGTGACAAAGAGGTGTGTTCTGACTGTGCGCCATGAAGGTTTTAAAAGGAACACTCACTTACTTTTGTGATTTAGCAAATGTTGCAACTTCCTAGGGACACCAACCACTTTTCTTACTAATGGAAGCCCGCTTAAATTTATTTATGGTCTTAGGAAACTTTTTAAGCCACCCACAAAGTTTTTGTCATGACAATTGCATCAAATTTAAGACAAAGAATTAATGAAACACAGGCACTTAATTAGCAAAATGTTTGTTATAATTAAAAAAAATATATAGGAAATGATTTGCCTCGCAGGACATCCCTTTGACTGCCCGCTAAGCTACCGATCCTTTGGTTAAATATATACTTTGTTCCACTTTATTCTTTTTTTGATCTATAAAAATCAGTTAATATCTTCTTTTGACGAAGACTTTTGAAGTTGAAAGAAACAAAATAAATTTTTTCCGAAATTCTTCGCCAACGAAGGAAAAATATCGCCCACACGAAATAAACACATCTAATGTCAAAAGAGAAATATATTTTAGGTTAGGAAGGGTGGTGCTATAACACACCTCCACTCGGAGAACCAATTGGGTCCATTTTACAAAACCATGAAAAATCTTTGAAAGGTAAACAAGTTACAAAACATAGAGGTCTTCAACATAGAAACATAAGTGCAACGGGAAAACCGGTATAACGACAAAAATCGCCTAAATAAATTACAAAAATCCTTGAAATTATAATTAATTAGTTGCCAAAAAAGAATGATTTCCAAAATTCAAATAAATAAACCAGCGGCAGAAAAAAATCGCCGAAACAGCAAAAAGAGTCAAAACGAAAAAAAAATTGCTAAAACGAGAAATCGTTGAATGCAAGAAATCGTACAAACGGAAAAAATCGCAAAAAAATATATATGAAAAATCGTCGAAACCATAATTAATTTCCAAAATTTAAATAAAACACTAGTCAAAAAATGCCGAAGCGAAAAATCGCTAAAACGAAAAAAACTCCGAAATACAAGAAATCGTTCAAACGGAAAAAATCGCCAAAAAAAATATGAAAAATTGCCGAAACCTAATTAATTGCCAACAATTAAACATAACCAAAATTTAAATAAAACAATAGCCAAAAGCAGCCGAAACGGGGAAAAAAAGCGCTAAAATGAAAAACCATCCAACCATTAAACGGAAAAAATCACCATAATCCAAAAACTCTCCGAAACGGTAATTAATTGCCAATAAATAAAACTTTGCGTTTAAACAAATCATCAACACGAAAAAAACCGCCAAAACAGCAAAAAGGGGTAAAACGAATAAAAAATCGCTAAAAAATAAAACCGTTGAAGCGAGAAAAAATTACAGACAGAAATGCAAAAAATCTAGCAAACAATTCCCAAAATGAAAAAATCGCCAAAACGAAGAAAATCGCTAATTCGCAAGAAATTAAAAAAAAATGTCTTCTTGGTAATGCCTTATATAACTAATAAGTGGAGAACTCCAAAAAAATTAACGAAATGCAAGAAATCCACCAAACGAATAAAATCACCAAAATAAAAAAATCGCCAAAACAAAATAAATTGCAAATTAAAAAGAAAATTCTAAAAAAATGTCTTGGTGATGCCTTATACGAAAAATGGTGGAAAAATGTGCGAAAATTATCGAAATGCAAAAAATTCTACCAATTAAAAAAAATCGCCAAAATTAAAAAAAAAATCGCCAAACTGAAAAATCGCCAATTCACAAGAAAATTTTCAAAAAATGTCTCCTTGGAGATGTCTTATACAAATAATAGAGGAAGAATTCCAAAAAAATTACCGAAACGTGAAAAGTCTACCAAACGAATAAAATCGCCAAAAAAAGAAATAAATCGCCAAAAGGAAAGTAAATCTCCAATCACAAGAAAATCCTGAAAAATGTGTTCTTGCAAATGCCTTATACAAATAATAGTGGAAAAATTTGGAAAAAAATTATCGAAATGCCAGAAAATTATCAATCGAAAAAAATCGCCAAAATGAAAAAAACACCAGAACGAAAAAAAAAATCGCAAATTTACAAGATAGTCTTAAAAAAATGCCTTCCTGGTAATGCCTTATACAAATAATAGGGAGATAATTAAACAAAAAATACCGAAATGCAAGAAATCTATCAAACGAATAAAATCGCCAAAACAAAAATAAAAATCGCCAAAACGAAATAAGTCGCAAATTAACAAGAAAGATTTAAGAAAATGCCTGCTCGGTGAAGCCTTATACGCATAATAGTGGGATAATTAAAAAAAATATACCGAAATGCAAGAAATCTATCAAACGAATAAAATCGCCAAAATGAAAAAAACGCCAAAACGAAATAAATCGCAAATAAAAAGAAAATTCTAAAAAAATGTCTTCTTGGTGAAGCTTTGTACGCATAATAGTGGAGTTATTCGGAAAAAATTACCCAAGTGCAAGAAATCTATCAAACGAATAAAATCGCCAGAAAGAAAAAAATCGCCAAAACGAAATAAATCGCAAATAAAAAGAAAATTCTAAAAAAATGTCTTCTTGGTGAAGCCTTATATGCGTAATAGTGGAAGAATTCGAAAAAAATTAGAGAATTGCAAAAAATCTACTAATCGAAAAAAAATCGCCAAATGAAAAAAATCGCCAAAACGAAAAAAATCGCAAATTCACAAGAAAAAAAATAACTTCTTGGTGATGAATTATACAAAAAATAGGGAGGAGAGTTCGAATTATTACCGAAATGTAAAAAATATATCAAAACCGCCAAAACGAAATAAATCGCAAATTAACAAAACAAATTCTCAAAAAATGTTGTCTTCGTGAAATCTTGCACGCACAATATTGAAAGAACTCGGAGAAAATTACCGAAACGCATGAAATCTACCAATTTAAAAAAATCGCTAAAATAAAAAAAATCGCCAAAACGAAATAAATCGGAAATTAACAAGAAAATTCTTAAAAAATGTCTTCTTGGTTATGCCTTATATAAATAATGACGGAAGATTTCGGAAAAAATTACCGAAATGCAAGCTATCTAACAATTTAAAAAAATCGCCAAAATGAAAAAAATCGCGGAAACGAAAAAAATCGAATATTCACTATACAATTGAAAAGCAATGCCTTCTTGGTGATACCTTATATAAATAATATATGGAGAATTACAAAAAAAGTGTAACGAAATGCCAGAATCTATCAAACGAATAAAATCGCCACAGTAAAAAAATCGCCAAAACGAAATAAGTCGCTAACTAACGAGAAAATTGTCACAAAATGTCTTCTTAGTGATGATTTATGTGAATAATGGTGGGCGAACCCGAAAAAATTACCGAAATGCAAGAAATCAATCAAACGAATAAAATCGCCACAGTAAAAAAAAATCGCCAAAGCAAAATAAGTCGCAAATTAACAAGAAAATTCTCAAAAAATGTCTACTTGATGATGCCTCATACGAATAATAGTGGGAGAGATCGGAAAAATTTACCGAATGACTAAAATCGCCAAAATTAAAAAAAAAATCGCCAAAACGAAAAAAATCGCAAATTACCAAGAAAAGCTACAAAAAACTTCTCCTTGGTGATGCCTCACACGAATTATAGTGGCAGGATTCAAGAAAAATTTTCGAAATTCAAGAAATCTATCATTTGAAAAAAATCGCCAAAATGAAAAAAATTGCCGAAACGAAAAAAATTGCTAATTCACTATAAAATTCGAAAAGAAATCATTCTAGGTGATGTCTTATATATATATATATATATGCCTTATTCATAAAATATATTTCTGTCTTATAAGAGGTTTATTAAACAAATTTTCTATGGAAATTTGATTAATAAAGATTTTATAAAATTAAAATATTTTTTACGAATTAGGCCCATAGTATAATATTAGTGGAAGAATTCTGAAAAAAATAGTGTTACAAAATTTTACTTATTTTTAAGTCAAATGGTGTATTTTTGAATAAAAATGTTGTTAAGATATTTTTTTAAAGTATTTTTCCAATAATCTTTGGGAAGTAATTTTTTAAAAATCCCATCTTTCTATTGTAGTTCTGCAGAAGTTTTTAAGCAACGATTTTAAAAGAAACTGCTTTTTTGGAAAATATACTTTTAGGAAAATGATTTTTTTGGGAAAGGTTTTCTTTTCCAAAAAGGTAATCTTAACAAAAAATTATTAAAAAAAAAAAATACTTTCGAAAGTTTTCGAGTGCTGTAAAAAACAAATAAAATAATAATTTTCAAAAAATATACTTGTCCCCAAATTACTTTTTAAAAAATAACCTTTTAAATTTTTTTTTGTGTTGCTAAAATTAACATAAAAATGTACTCGTGAGCGCTCACTTATACCACACGCAAAGTTTACTTTGAAAGTCTTAATTCGGATATGTGAAAGACAGAGGGAGGAATACTGTCTCTTTCTGTCTTTCACACAGCTGAATTAAGACCTTGAGAAGTAAACTTTCCGTGTGTAAAAGGGGTATTATTATTCATTTTTATACAACTCACATTTATTTATGCTAACAGGATTAAAGAGAAATATTACTCCTAGTCACCATCTTTGTGTAGTCACGCTGCGTGACTCTTACCATTGACATAGATGATTGATGAGCATTTCTTATGTCAATATATTAAAACAAACAAAAAATATTTATTGACTGCTAGAAAACTCATTTTCTCCATTAAAATTTAGCATAAACGATGTCTGCTGCATGCCTACGCTTAATTTTCAGTATCCGCTTGGAAATACCTTTTTGAATTTTTAATATCGAAAAATTCAGTTATTTTAGCATAAAATTTTCCTTAAAATAAAAATAGGAAACAAAATAAGCGAAAGCAACTTGCTTGTACTATTTTTAAATTGCCATAACTCCCAAGTAGCGCGGCCAGTCGGTTGTGCCTTTTCGCAGTTATCGATTGAAAAAATTATGAAAGTCAATAAATTAAAAGTTTTTTTCCAGTATTTTTTATTTTTATTTTTTTGCTATTTCCAATAATGCAGACAACAAACAATTTTTCGTTTTATTGTTAGATTGTTAGTCAGTCGTCTTAGGCAACTTCATATGAAGTTTTATTCAAATTCATTTTCAAACTTCACTTCACACATACATACATACATACAGACATACAACATTTGCTGATGGTGTTGGTGTTGTTGTTGGTTGTTGTATAGCAATGCATTTGTATGGGACAGTCTGCGGGTGAGTTGAAACGACTTTTTATTAACTTCAATCTAATGCCATATTTTTCCCTCTAACGTTATTCACTGGAAAGGCCTTTTTGTTTAAATTATTATTGCTGCTTTTGTTACTCTTGGTACTGGTTCGCCAAGTCTTTGTTGTTGTTGAATTTAGTTGTTGTTCTTAGGGATTTTCTTTTGAATACCAGAGTACAGTGGGCAACAAAAGTGTTACGCAAAGCAACCATTGGGGCAGCTATAAATTTTTCTAGGGCCGGGGGGAGGGGTGACTAGTGATTTTCTTGAGTACTAATAAAAAAAATTATAGGCAAATTTTTAAATAATTCTAGGGGGGCAATGTACCCCTAGAGTGGCCTTTCTACGCCTGTGAAAGCAACTAACAGCTGTTAAGTTTAGAACTTATTAGTCTAGCTCTAGGCATCACTGGTTACACAAAATAAGTACACAGAGAAAAATCAGCCTCATAGAATCAAGAAGATTTTCTCTATAAAACGTTTTTAGGCTAAGGGGTATCCCAGCAGAAAGAAGCGAAGATTTTTTCATAGAGATTCCTTATTGTTTTTATGTGGAAAAACTTATTAATTTTATCAAGAAGAAAAGCACATAAAATCAAGAAGAAATCTTATTATTCACAACTTTTCTTACTCGATTTCCGCTATTTTTGGCACCAAAAAACAATCCATAGAGAAAAACTTCTTGATTCTATTAGGTTTTCTTATAAATTGTAAACTATAGGGATTTCTTATTGATTTTATTAGGTTGCCTTCTTGATTTTTTTCAAAAGGTTTCCTTCTTGATTTTAGTAGGTTCCTATATGAGTATGTGTACAGCATCTTATTGATTTTTTTTAATAAGGAAATCTTCTTGATTTTATGAGGTGTCTTGTTATTTCATATCTACAAATAGACATAGAGAACTTTTTTTCATGATCTTTTTCATTTTTGTATAAGAATGATGGCACAATAATTTCAATGGTTATTCAGACTGCTTGTTAGCATATTGGGTAGAGTGCTTGTCTATCAGGTAGAAGTTTGCTGGTTAAACACTTGGTGATTAAGTTAGTTAAGAATATAACCTAATGTGTATGTATGTATGTATAAATAAATAACATCTACAACATACAACATACATATATGTATATATGGTATAGAATTTAAATGAAAATACATAAGTACAGAGAATAAAGACGCAATTTTTTTTTATTTTTTTATTGAAAAAATCAATAAGATAACCTTATACAAACTACAAGATTTCTTCTTGATTTCTTCAAAAGGGTTTTCTCTATGAAATTAATAAGATTTCCTTATTGAAAAAAACCATAGAGATTTCTTATTAATTTTGTTCTATTTTATGAGGTATTTAGTGGGCACTGTTTTCTCTGTGTAATATCTGTGCACACATGGGCACTTACCGACGAGCATCTGAACTGCTCAGTAGACAATTTAGTTTCAAATTAAAAATATATTTTCCTCTCTCACTTTTGTTCCACACTGTATTTACAAAGCATAACATACACACATGCTGGCACTTTAAATGCATTTCCAAATAAACATATTCCTATTTGTGTTTCTTTGTAGTTATATTGTCGTATCTTTCTAATATTTCTATTGTTCGTTCGTATCTGCATATTAAGTGATTCTTGTAGTTGTTGCCTTTAAAGTTGATTACTGTGTTGTTGTAAAGTATTGCTTTGACTGTTAAGTGTAGATGCCTTGATGAAGATAAAACCCAATAAAGGAAGCTTTTAATAGAGACCAAGTTGTTTGTGTGTTAGGAAAAATGACAATAGAAACAGAACATAAAAAAAATAAAATAAATACAATAAAATAAAATAGTCAACAGTAGTAAAATTAGAAGGGAGCATTGAACGTTAAGGTATACTGGAAAAAAATGTATTGTTTTATATGTGAATTGAAAGAAATCATGGCTAAATAATTGGGGTATTCAAATGTTAGTCATAAATTAACACGTTTTAAAGTAATAGCATGACAAAAATATGACTGCTGTGAGGACCCCTCATAATTTACAATTATAAATATTGTACTTAGTTGTATTTTGCTTACTCTCTCTCTCTCTCTCTCTCTCTCTCTCTCAAATCCTTTAATAAACTCTCACACATTTCTACATGTAGTTATGACAAACAATAACCAATAAAGCTGAGAAAGTCTTATTACTTTATGACCTTTTTGTTTGAGACACAAAAACAATTTTTTTGAATTATGTTAAAATATTCAGGGCAATTATGAATAAAACTGACAGGGAAATTTTTCTCAGGGAACAATTGCAACTAATGGCAAGTGATAGGGAAAACAAAAAATTCTAATTGAAAAAGGGAGAAATTTCCCTGGGAGTTTTATTCATAATTGCCCTGATTGACATTATGACACTTAGGACCCTTAAGACACTGGTGTGAATACCCCAATTATTCACAATAAAGTCGTCTTATATTAGTTGAAAATTTTTTGTCTCACAATTGTAATTGGTTTTCTGCTTTCTTTTTTTTCCAAGTGTACTCCATTATGCAATTTTTTTTCGTTACCTTGTAAATGTTAACTTCGTTACTACTTCGACAAAGATTTATTTTAAAGATTTTAAAGATGAAGGAGGCGTATCTTTAGAAACAATTCATTCGCATTTTTTTTTATTAATGTCTTGCATTTTAATCTCCTGTTTATCAGGAATAAAATATCAAATTTATTTATTTGAAGAAATATTTTAATACTTAATGTCATCTTGAAGCTTGAAATTTATTCCTTATTTAAATTTTCAACAAGGTTAATAGATCTTTCTAATACTCGTAAAGCAGACTTTCTTAAAACAAGAGAAATTAAAATGGACTGAGGGATTTAAAATATATTGGCTGTGCCAGGTGCCCTAAAAAGCGTAACCACTAATTACTAATGAAAAACTGTTCATCAAATTAATTATATGAATTAGAGCTTTTCTCTTTTTTCATAAAATTAAATTGGAACAATTTTCTGGAAGAGCAAAAAATATTTAGTAAATCAAATTTATATTTTAAAGAAACATTTGTTGGAAACTCTTTTTAATCGACTTCAAAAAAAGGAGCAGGTTATCAATTCGTCGTTAATTTTTTTTAGGCATTGTTGCTTCATAACTCGGTACATTTCAGAAAGATTGTAAAAATCCTTTATGTGTCTGTGTGGGCGGGAATACGCCCAGAAATTTTTTAGTTTAATGTTAAGATATTCTATACGCCCAGAAATTTTTTAGTTTAATGTTAAGATATTCTATTTATGTTAATTGCTGCAAAACCTAGCTAACACCCTTGGTTATTGTAATTACATAATTTTAAAGTTTAAAAAAATGGGCGGGGCTACGCCCATTGATATTTATTATTTTATATATTTCATGTGGTTCTATTTAAAAAAATGTTTACGAAACTTACCACATACTTTGAACTCTGAAATAGACACAATCTTCCATTTTAAAAAATGGGCGTAGTTACGCCCATTAAAATTTAATATTTTATTTTAAGTGGTCTGAGCTCTGAAAAACACACAATCTTGCATTTAAACAAATTGCGCGGAGGCACGCCTATTAAAATTTAATTTTATATATCACGTACTTCTTTTTAACCAATGGATTTTAAAATTATTATTTTTTGTTTGAAAGACTTAACTTCCAGTTTGGCCTCATACATTTTTTTTTCCAGAATGTTCTATTAGATCTTTGCATTGAAGTCGTTTTTTTTTTGCAGAATTATTGGGAATAATTTTTTCTGTGTAAACAAATAAATAAAGTCATAAGATCTATTTATTGTCTTGCTATTATTTTCTACGTCATCCAATCCGTCTCTTAAGTTGTGTCATGACATTAATTTCATCATGACTTAAAGTGTGCAGTACCATGTAATATAATGTCATGAGATAGATTATGTCATGGTATATATTTTGTAAGAAAATAAAAAAATTAAGTATAACACAATATATGTCATGACATAATAACATAAATTATATGATGCCATGAAATAAAATATTTCTTAAAATTAGTTATGTTATGCAATAAAATATGTCCACGCATAATTTTTGTTATTATGTCATGACATAGCTTATGTTATGTTATACCAGCAAAAAAAATATGTCGTAGCATAATTTATTTCATGACATAATAACATAAATAATTACATGACATATATATTTATGTTTTATCTTTTATATTGCAATATAATTTATGCCATGAAAGAAAATATTTCGTAAAATTAGTTATCCCATGAAATAAAATATTCCGACGCATAATTTTTTTAAACATGTCATGACAAAAATTATGCTACGACATATTTTATTTCATGGCATAACTTATATTACAAAATATTTTTGACATTAATGTGTCATGTGTCATAGCCTATGTCATTAAATAATTTATGACATGATGTAATTTATGTCATGTAAAAGCCGGTGTTATGAAATTAATTATTTCATGACCTAACTAACTCATACATCAGAGTTTGATTTATGATTTGACATAGTTTATGTCATGATATGAATAATGTGTGTGTGTATTACGCACTGGAATATTTTATCTTATGACTTAAATGGTATCATAAATAACTTAATGTTATAGCATCGTCATTAACATAACTTATTTCATATCATAGCATTATTCATGTTATGATTTAACGTGGACATAATAAATATGTGTGTCTTGACATTATAATTATAAGCGTAGTTTATGGGCTATGTTTTATAACAATTCGTTTAAAGTATTTAACTTTCACTTCTTTCTTTCATAGAACACCAGCGAACACATCAAAGCCATCAGCAACAGTCATCACAGCAACAGCAACAGCAACAGTCACAACAACATCAACTTCACCAACAGCAGCAACAACAACAACAACAACAACAATCATTGCAACAGCAAACAACTTCCCAGCACCAGCAACAGCACCAACAACAGCAATCGTCATCCCAATTGTCATCGTCAGCGCAACAATTTGCCATTGCTGATTCCAACTCGAACAGTGCGGTGGCAAAATCATTTGTTCCATGTAAAGTTTGTGGTGACAAAGCATCCGGTTATCATTACGGTGTAACATCTTGCGAGGGCTGCAAGGTTTGTAATAAATGAAGTTTTGACATTTGTTGCAATTTATTTGACAAATAAAATTTCTCTCTTGTTTTAATTTTCCATTTAATAGGGTTTCTTTCGTCGCAGCATACAAAAGCAAATCGAATATCGTTGCCTGAGAGACGGCAAGTGTCTGGTGATACGCTTGAATCGTAATCGTTGTCAATATTGTCGTTTTAAGAAATGTCTATCAGCTGGTATGAGTCGAGACTGTAAGTACTAAAAGTAGAATTTAAGATATTCTTTAATTTTTTTTGGGGAGACTTTTTTTAATATAACAAGCTTTACAATTTTTATTATTATAAGCAGGGCCGCCGCCAGACGTGGCAATTTTTTAAACTGATTAATAATTGATTTTGGGATTTTGGTGCTTTATGAAGTGCTTGACAATTTTACGGCATATTTACTAATTTTATACTTCTATTTTTAAAGACCTTATAATAAAAATTATTAAGGCCTTAGAAAGGACTGATAAGAAAAATGTTGTATGAAGGACTTGCTAATTTTTATAAATATGTTTATGCTAATTTTTGCTCTTTAAAACAGAGACAATCGACTCTTTATCGCATACTCGTATGAAAAAAGTTAGATTTTCTTCTATTCTTTTCATGTAAATATTCGTATATGAAATACTCTTGATTAAAATTATTAATTGAACTTTGATAAAATCTATTCAATTTCGAAACAAATGTGGGAATTTAATTTTTTTTAACAATTTAAAGTGTAACTTTACTTTTCACATATAACAAATAAATTAAAGATCCACGCAATGATAATTAGTATGAAGTCTTAGATCAGTTGAATATGACTAAAAGCTTTATAAAATTAGTTTTGCTAATATTTTTCTGAATTTCCAAATCTACGCGAACAAATTTGTATTTTGAAAGGATCTACTTTAAAAAACAAGATCAAGAGAGTGCTTAGAGCAATTCCTATGCATTTTTGCAAAGAATACTGTATTAAATAAATTACGTGATGACATTGATTGCATCATGACATAAATTATAACATATAAGAAATGACTTTATGTCATGACATAAATTATATCAGTACATATAATGCGTTAGGAAATATATAATGTCATGACAAAAACTATGTAAAAGCATGAATTATGTCATGACATAATTATATTTATATTTATGTCTTCACATTATTTATTTCATAGCACAGGTGATGACATGAATTAATCTATATATTGTAGCATAATATCTCTTAAAATATATTTATGTCTGGATGTTATTTATCTCATAACATAATTTATGTCAGAAGATAACCTACACACAGTGTTAGAAAATATGTTATGATAAAATTTCTGTCATGACATAATATATGTTATGAAAAAATTCATGTCATAAAATACGAGTAGGATATAATTTATGTTATGACATAAACCATGATATTAATATTATGTCATACATATATTATGCAGTTATTAAGTCATAACTAAATTAATGTCGTGAAATAATGTATGTCATGACACAATTAATGTCATAACTTCGTTTTTGAGAATATATGTATGCTTCAAGTTCAGGGAACTTTCCGATGTTGCCAAGATTTAGCTGCTTTATATTGTGTTGTGGTTGGTCCGAACAGCAGGGACTCTAATTGGGCCAAGTCTACTTGGTGTCACAATAGACCAGAATGGTATTAATGAGTCCTAAATTTGGATTGCCACCACAACCTTAATATAAATTTTAATAAAGACATTAATTATGTCTTGACCTGGGCTAGGATTTTCACGGATAGAGCATCCTTTTGTTGTAGTTGTTTTCAACAGGGCTATCAGATATGTTGATTTCTCGCCAAGCTTGAAAATTTTTCAACTTGTTTGCCGTCTAAGTTTTTGATTTGGTGACTTTGGTGATTTTTATGGCTATTTTTTTCATCAAAATTAAACTTAAAAATTTTTGAAATTCAGGAAAGTTAGTTTGTTGAAAGAATAGTTTCAAAAATAAATTCTTCTAAGACTCATCTGCAAGAAGTTTGATTTTTATGATTCAAAAGGTTTTTCATTTGTATTTAGTGGTTACGATTTTTTGGGCAGATGCTTTCCAAGTATTACCGTATCTTTATTTGAAGGTTGGATTTTTTCATAATTTTTCCATTTTGTTTTCTTTGTTGTGCCATTTTTGCCACATTAATTTGTTTTCATTAGGACCCATGCTGTTTGTGTTACATTCAAATAATTAACCGGAGATGACATTATTACCCTAGTTGCTTATTTTTCATTTGAAAGTTTGGAAAAACTTTTGTAAAGTGACAACTATCTGGCATAAAAGCTCTTAGTGTATAATATCTGGGTACTGCAAAGGAAATCGGTGTAACTAGAAAGGAGTATAATTGATATCATTGATTAAAAATTAGATATGTTATGTTATGACACATTGAATATCATGACATAATATCACATAAAGTATTGTTTATGTCGTGACATAATTTTAGGAATATCGTGACATAAGTCCTCTCCTAACAATAATAATCTATTATGACTGTTTATATGAATATCTTCGTATATATGTATGTATTACATGAGTGTATGTGCTTGTATATATACATACATATATGTATGAAAACCTCTTACAAGCTTAGAACGGTTTGACGAATCACAATTAAATTTCTTACATTCTCTTGACATTAAAAAAAATTAAATAACTTAAGTTTAATATTTATTAACGCACTAATAATCCGAAATTATTATTTTACTTATTCTTTCAAATATTTTTTTTTATTAAAAATACATTGAAATTTGTTACTGAGGGGCTTAGCTCGATCCGTTTCGTTCGATGGACACCGACATTTGGAAGAAAAAAAAAACAATATTTGAATAGTTCGAAAAGTTCTTGTTAAATCGATTTCACCGGTTAAGTTGCATTTTTGACCCTCTAAAATTCTTGTCGAATAATTTTCCTTTTTTGTAATTGAATAAAAATATTTTGTTGTAACTTCAAAAATAAATAGCCTAAATAACCAGAGATTGCCCAAAAGGTTAATTTAAAAAAAGTTTGCTCTAACCGATATTTCTCTAACCGATATTTTTATGCAAAAACTGTTTTTTTTTTTTTTGGAATATAAAATTCCCTCTCATCGAGGCCAAAAAAACAGATCTATAACTGCCGTGGGATGAAATGTGGGACCAACTTCTTTATGTTTTTTTTTCTAAACACTTTCTTCTGCTCCTCAAGGGGGCCCATACGTTTTTTATAAATTTTATTTATTTTTTTTTAAATATAAAAATTTTAAAAACCCCCGAATTCATCTAGAAGAGATGTGATATCTTCTAAACGGCTGGACCATTTTTCTTAAAACATAGTTAAGAACCTTCTCGATCAAGTCACCTTTCAAACAGAAAAAACGGTCCAAAAACACAGATACACAGACACACAGACACGCACTACAAACTTATAACACCCCTTTTTTTGGTCGGGGGTTAATTATAATATGAATCACAATTTTTTTATTTTATGTAACTGATTTTTTTCTTAGTTCTCAAGAGTTTTCCCAATTTTCATACCATTTCTTTACTTTCTACAGAATGTTACGCTTGCGCTTTAAAAATGGTGCATTAGTATATTTTTAGTTTGTCCTGAGAAGCATGTGCAAACGACAGCAACTCGTGCTTAAGTTAGGACACCCAGTTAGAGCTATGCTACTTAGCTATGTACATGTATAAAACAAATTGAATATGTTAAATAACAATGTAATAAAATTATATTATATGATGATGCCAAATTCGTTGGAAATATTTCAAAATGTTTCCCTTTATTTCCCATTATTTTATTTTCTAGCTGCAAACTATTAAATTAGTGCATTGCTTGTGCTCATGTGCAAAAACAATACAAAAACAAATTTATTTTAGTTACGAAAATCACGTCCTAGCTTCTGTGTTGTGGCATAAAGAGCATGGCTCTAAAACATTAAATCTAAGATACAAAGGTTCACAAGTACGTTTTTTTAAATATTTTCTTACAATTAATTTTCCACTCAAATCCCAATAATAATTTTACATTTTAATAGCCTGCAAATCAATTTGTATTACAGAACATGTTCTCTTCTTTTTCATTTAAAAATCACAATATTTTTTTGAAACTAAATTGCGTTGCATCAATTTTCTGCAATTGAATTAAAGCAAATAATTGAATCATCATAAAAATCCCCATACAATTGCACACGACCTGCCACAACATTGACACACTTCATGTCGTCCACCTTATCAGTCTTATTGATCTGATTGATTTTACTCATTCATCAGCGTTTCGATGTTGCAAACATTGAATAATGAAGATGATAGCCTAGCAGGCTTTGTTTGCAATTATGCACTGAGTGTGCATTTGCAAATCCATGGCGAAATTCTTTAGATCAAAGACTAAAGCAATTTAATTACACACAAAAAAAATAAAATAAATGCTGCTCAAATTTACATGCGATACAAATTAAAAAAGACATTGTAAAAGCGACAACAATTGCAACAACAACAACAACAAGTTAAACTAAAACTAGTAAACATATCCATAATATAATAGTTAAATATTGTTGATTGCAACATGTGGTAAATGTGATTTAATTTTTGATTTTTTGTTTTCTTTACTGCTTTTATTCGTTTCGCCGTATTCACGCTGAAGCAGAAATAAAAAACAAAGAAGAGAGGTGTCTTAGGACACCGAATTATAGCTATGCTGCTTAGCTATGTATGTAAAACAAACTTAATTTTTTATATAACCATGCAATAAAATTATATGATGATGACAAATTCGCCGCAAATATTTCAAAACGTTACCATTTATTTCCCATTAGTTTCTTTTCTAGCGGTTCACGATTAAATTAATAAATTGTTGGTGGCAGGTGGCAACTGTAAGCCGACTTACAGCCCATTGGCTGTGTTCTCTGGTTTGTGCTCATGTTCTCATTGTTTTTGTTGTCTTTTTGTTTCACTCACTTCAAAGAACGAAACAAAGAAATCAACACAAAAATAGATTTATAAATGTAATAGTGTTGATTAGTTTTGTTATGAAAATCACGTCCTAGCCCCTGTATCGAGCCATAAATAGCATAGCTATAAAAATTAATATGTTCTTGTTTGGCTTTATAAAATTTGTTTTGCTTTGTTTTGTTTTGTTTTGAGTACGAATGTTGTTGTTGCTGTGTTATTGTTGGTGCTGCTAATCGTAGTGTTGGTGCAGCTGATTTTTCGTAATTGTTGTTACAGATGTTGTTGTTGTTGTTGCTCTTGTTGTTTTCTGCATTTGACACATGGTGACCTAGTTATCACAAGAAGCAAAAAGAAAAACCTCTACAATTTTTGTAGTAATTCTACAACAAACAATTTATCAAGCAACCACCATCATCAGCCATTCAACAACTGTGTTGGCTGATTTAAAAGAATGAAATCTTAATATTGATAATGATGTTAAAATAATTGATTAATATAAATTAATCAAATAAAATTTAGATTTTAATGTTTCCATCACATCATACAAGTATAAAACACTCTGTAATAAAATTAAAATTTTTCTCAAAAATTAGATTAGATATATGAGTTCTAACCACGAATTCTGGCAAGGGAGACCAAATAAATATGGTCGTATCGGTGTTCTAAAGGCTTACATTAGGGTATTATTTAAAAATTAGCTTAAATGTGTAAGCTTTGCTGTTGTTTCTAGAGACTTATAATAGAGTTTTAGGGCAAATATTTCTTTAAGGCTTCTTACATGAACCCTTCTCAGGAAAAGTATAAGAAACACCCACACACCGAGAAGAGTGGAAGTGTTAAAATGTTGCACAAATAACTCCGAGTTGAATTATATATAAAACTTGTAAACATATCGTATGTTAATATGGAGGCGTAAATTTATATCATATTAACCCTCAAACGGTTTAAAAGTTTTCAACAATTTCTAGCTTTATGGTGTTAATAAACTTATAGTAGAATTTTATGGCAAATATATTTGTAGAACATTAGCACCTACTTAATGACCCACCCTCGTATTTCACTCTAAAATTTTACGGTTTAAAAGTTTTCAACAATTTCTAGCTTTATGGTGTTAATAAACTTTTAGTAGAATTTTATGGCAAATATATTTGTAGAACATTAGCACCTACTTAATGACCCACCCTCGTATTTCACTCAAAAATTTTACGTATTTTTCTAAATAGGAATAAATTCTTTTAATTAATTGGCTGCATGAAATTCTTGTAAGCTCACCGAATATTTGTGGTTGTGTTAGTTTATACAACCACTAAAACTATTGCAATACTTGTGATTGTATGTGTGTACACATGCACACACACACACACACTACACATGCAATTATGCCCCAACCCTGTAGTTTGGAGGTGTTTAATTAACTTGTCACTTGAGTGGCAGCAAAAGTTAATCACTGCGAGATAGTGTAGCTTTACAAACATCTTAATTGTCGTGAGATTATTTAAAAAAAAAATTAAAATAAAATTTAAAATAATTAATTAATTATTTTGCGAAATTAAGGCAGTTTTTATGAACTGCTACCACCATTGCACTATGGGAAACATTTTTCTTTTTTTTTTTTGGCAAAAACTAAAAAAAAAACTTAATATTGAAAATTTGCAATTATTTTTGCTCTAATATTAAAATTAAACGTTACCACTATGCTATAATATAACTGTGGCAATAAGGAAAAAGTGCTTAAGTCATATTTTACTATTTTGCAGAAGAGCACTTTTGAAGCTTAAAAGCTTCGATTTTCCGAAATTTATTTCTTTTACAGTTAAATTGGGAAATTATCGGTTAAAACTTATTTCTTTAAGCAAACATCATTCTACACACTGTAAATAATAGATTGAAGTTGAAATATACCAAAATATAACTTAATTTAAGCTGTTATTCCCAATGAGCTTAGAAGTCTAAAAAAGATAAGTCGCAAGCAATAGTGCTATAACTTCCTGAAAAACCACACAAATTATTTGAGACTTTGACCAGGGGAACTCTCGAATATGCAGATTACGGATGTACCATTAACTCAAAATCAGCTTATCTCGACTTAAGCACTTTTTTCTTTTTGTCAAAGTTATTTTCCATGCGGTTTGTAAATGAGTTAAGAAATAGTTTCAGATCACCGTTTCAGCAATAACATTTTATAAATTCTAAAATTTAATAAATAGTAGATAATATTTTTTTTTATCAAAATTGGACTTTAAACCAGCTACGTCCAAGCCATGTGCACCATGTGCAAACTTTAACAAAAGAGCTTTGGTGCTTTCACACTGACGAGACCACAACAACCATAAGAACAACACAACATACAGCAATGATTGTTCTTTCTTCGCAAAGAAACAAGAACAAATTTAAGAGCTTTCAAAGCTATTTACCTCAAATGCAAATATCAGAGTATGTGTGCTTGGACGTAGCTGCTTTAAACCAACTGATAGCAGTATAACAATAACATCTAAACAGTTCACTAGGACAATCGATTATCTTCCAATATTTTCTTGCCATATTTTAGCAGCAACCTTGTTTTAAAGGGTATTTTTTATAGAGTGACACAAGTTTAAATCAAAATAAGACAAGGAAATATATTTTTAATATCAATGAAACGGGCTTTATTGGAAAGAAATTAATTATGAAATTAATGTTTGAATATGATTTCTGCCATGTGGCCGCCACTGCGAGCTCGTAGAAGGAACACAAGTTTTTGCAGCATTTGCGGCCATATTTCACCGCTTACTCTTCGAATATTGATTTCCAGTTGTTAAATTGTTTATGGTTTATCGGCGTAGACAAGTGATTTAACATAACCGCAAAGAAAATAATCCAAAGGGGTTAAATTACACCATCTTGGTGGCCAATTAATTGGGCCATTACATGAAATTAATTTTTCATCAAAAGTTTCTTTGAGCAAAAAATCAATTGTAGTGCCCACTGTGTAATATCAAATAAAGCAGTGATGCCAACTCAAAATTGTGACACTCTAAAAAAAACACCATTTATAAGAAATTAAAAAAAAAACAGTTTTTCGGTACAAGTAAGACATCAAAAATCAATTTTTTTTCTTAAAAACAGTTTAAAAAATAGTTATTTTTTTAATTAAAAGTTGTAAAAAGAAATTGTTAAAAAATTGTCACGCGTGAGCGTGAGTGAAAAAATATTTTATTTTTGGTTTAATATAAAAATAATATTTATATAACAAACAAAGCAAACCTTAATAAAAATTTTCAACAACCTTGATTTACTGTCACTTTATCAAGTGTGTTGTGCGTGATTTCAAATAACGATTGAGTGTAGTGAGGGTTTTGTTTTCATGATAAAACTTTATAGTTTTTGAAATAAAAAATTTGTTTAATATAATATTGAGGCAATTAATATTAATATTAGTTAAAAGTTGCCACGCGTGAGAGGACGTGAGTGTTAGTGATGGAATTTTGTCTTTCGTAGGATTAAGCGTTAAAAACTTTAAGAGCGTTAAGAGGCAGACATGGCATAATCATAGCCATAGAAAACAGCCGTTCGAACCAAACTAATGGGCAACACTGTATCTGATTATACGTGACTCGCCATAGCCATTACCATAGAAACCAATTGAATTTTGGTTTGGTTATGGCTATGGCATAATGGTTTCAAAAAATCATTTCAATCGGTCTTGCCGTTTGGCTGTAATTGATTATGGACACAAAATGGGCTAAATTTCCCATAGTGCATTGCTTGGGATTAGGCAAAGATCCAGAATGATATTTATGGTTCACACAGACGCTCCATACCATAATGTCATAGCCATAGCCATCGCCATAACCATATCGTGCCATAACCGCAAAAAAAAAGCTTAAGCGACATAATTTTCGAGCTTAATTATTTGACCAATAGTAAATAGTCGAGTAAACAGTCGATTTTCCTAAAAAATCGAAGTCCAAAAAATGTATCGGTTAAGTTTTTTTCTGGAGGTTGTGGCTCGATATACAATTATCTGTGATGCCATAACCATAAACAGCTGTTTATGTTTATTCATTTCAAAAGTGCAACAACAATTGCCCATTCGAATTTGGTTCGAACAGCTGTTTTGTATGGATATCGTTACGGCACCTTTAAATTAAACTTCAGCTAAGAAGACCTTCCTCCACCTTAAGTAAGTTCCTATGGAACATAACATAAGTAATTCTTAATTCTTAGAAAATATTGGACCACGTTTATGCAACTGCAAGCCACCAAAAGAACTAAAGGGCTTCTTTCTGGTTGTCTCAATCAGTTTAAAGATTTTGTCTTTGTATGGTGGCTTGGTTTTATTTTATTTTTCCAATTGTTTTCTCAAATTGAAGAAGTGCAAAGTACGAAATAAATGCGCCTTGACTGGGTTTATTTATAAAAGTTCCATTAAGCCTTCTAATTTTGGAGGTGTGTGTGTGTGTGTGTTTGAATGTTCCCAGTTGGCCAAATCGTCACAGACGACATTGTTTTCGACGATTAATGTACGACATGTCGTCTGTTCATTAGGTTTTCTAATCGAAAATTTAAAGGAAATCGTCGTTCATGACTATCTATCTGAGCGGCAATATCTATCCTTTTGTCTTCAATAAAACTTTGTTGAGGACAATCTGAGCGACAGTGTCGTATAAGTTTTGTCTTCAATAAAGCCGTGTTGACGACAATCTGAGGGACATTGTCGCCCATCTCGTCTTGTGTGACTTCGGCGCCATTTGTATGAAAATTTCGTCGACGATTTGTGTGGGGCTGTCTTCAATATGTCTTCTACGACTTACCACTTTGACTTGTAGCCGTCGTCAAAGATGTCTTAAAGACATGGCCAACTGGGTTTGTATTTAATAAAATTTTACGAATATCTTTAAGCTGAATTTTGTGGTAATTTTGGTGCTTACGACTATTAAAGCAGTTGTTGTTGTTGTTGTTATTGTTGTTGTTGCTGCTGCTATTTCATTTTGAGGTTAAGTAATAAGAAACTCTATTGCAAAGATTTTGTAATAAAACAATTTCAATTTGAAAACTTAAATTTTTTTCTCCCTCTTCATTTTGCAGTTTGTCAGTCAGTCAGCCAGGCAGGCTGTCTGACGGCCAGTCAGTTGTTCTTTGGTAAATTGTTGATTTAAAAGAAATAAAACTTGCCACTCACTTACTTGCCACACTTACATATACGAGTATGTGTGTATGCGTTTATTAAACCATTAGTTGTTGCTATTTAATGTTTGCCTTGCTGTTGCATGCATTAATGAATTCCTTCTTTTTTTTCTCTTTCGATTTGATTGACATTTGGCGTCGTTGTTGCAATTTTGTATGGTTCACCAGTTATTGATTACATGTTTCCAAACATTTTTTGAATTGTTGGCAGTAATTTGTTGGAATGTTCAAGCTTTAAAATGTTACAATTACATATTTTTGAAATTGTTTGCTTATGTTTTTTAAAAAGCTTTAACATTTAACATACTTTTAAACGGGAGAAGTGATCAATATACACATCGATGGCTTAATATTTATAAGAAGGGCGGAACTCGAATTTTCGATATTTTATAGGAGAAGGAAAAAACTGAAGGAAAACTAAAGTATTTACATACATGCAGAAATAATTTTTTAAGTGGCCTTAAGTCCTTGATTTTTAACTGTAACGTACTAAGATCTTCAAGGAGGATGCACTTATACATTGTCTGCCAGAAAACGTTAAAAATGCAATTTCGAAACAAATTGAGAAAAGGCAGAAATCTACATCAACTGACACCACACAGAGTGGACCAAAACACAGCAGAACGCTGATGAGGAAGGTTTAGTGGCCTTCGAAAACGGCTGGCTGTTCCGTTCAACTGTGTGTTGTTCTCAGAATATTTACAACTAACTTTGATGTTATTTGTTCATTAATAGTTATCACATGTAATTTGGCTTAAAAAGCGTTACGAACAGTAGCCTATTCTATTCATAAGAATATAGAAACAAAACTTGTTTTTTTTTTAAATAAAAGCATCATTACGAATCGCAAAAGTGTAATTTTTTGTCAAGTCAAGTAGTTTTTAATTTTGAATTTGTTGTTAGTTACACCTTTCTACATTTTGGTTAACGCTATATAGTATAACATATACACTAGCCATTTTTATGCACAATATCAATGAGGGCCCAATATTTAATAAACCAACAAAAAAAAGCACATTGAAAAAAATATTAAAAAGAATCCTTTAAAATTCACCTTTGTGCATAAGGTACAAAAAGTGCCTTTAACACAAAAAGTACCTTTTATAAAATGTATGTTTTACAAAAGTACTTTTTACAAAACATTACTTTTAAAAAGTATTTTTAACAGAAAGTACCTTATAAGAAAGTACTTTTTAAAAAAGGACAAAAAATTTCCTTAAAAAAATTAAGTTTAACAATTAGTACCTTTTGCAAAAACTACATTTTATATAACGTACTTTTTACAAATATGACGTTTTACAAAAACTACCTTTTACAAAAAGCACCTATTACAGTACGTAACTTTTAATGAAAAGTACCTGTCCCAAAAGGTACTTTTTACAAACAATTATATTAACCGAAAAGTACCTTGGATAAATATTACCTTTTACATAATGTACATTTTAATGTAAAGTACCTTACACAAAAAGTACTTTTTACAAAAATTATATTTACCAAAAAGTACCTTGGATATAAATTACATTTGTAAAAAGTAGTTTTTACAAAAAGGATGGTTTACAAAAGGTATATTTCACTAGAGTACCTTTCCCTTTTACAAATGTACTTGTTGTAAAAAGTGCATTTTCCGAAATTCATATTCAACAGAAACTACTTTTTACAAAAACTACGTTTTACAAACAGTACTTCTTACAAAAACTACGTTTTACCAACAGTACTTTTTACAAAAACTACGTTTTATAAAAAGTATTTTTAAACAAAAAAAAGTCTAAAAAGTATGTTTTATAAAAATTTCGTTTTATATATACATTCCACGAAAGTTCCTTTCCCAAAATATACCTTTTAAAAAGGTACTTGTCGCAAAAAGTGCATATTCCAAAAATCACATTTCACAAAAAGTACCTTTTACAAAAACAACTTTTTACAAAAATTACTTTTTATGAAAAGTACTTTTTATAAAAATTACACGGCACTTTTTATAAAACATAGTTTTTGTAAAAGTACTCTTTATAAGACGTATTTTTTTTGTAAAACGCAGTTTTTATGAGGTACTTTGTGCAGAATCTAATTTCTGTAAATTTTTTTTTTTTGTAATAAGTACTTTTGTACTGATTGTTATAAAATTTCATACAGCATTTAAGAAGGTGTCATAGAGTTTAATTCTGGAATTTGGACTATATACATTTAAAGGGGTGGAACCACCCCCAAAGTGGGCAACCTAGGGTTAATGAAAAATTAAAATCGATGCCAAGCTGATATTTTTGATCTGATAAAAAAGATTTTTTGCAAATTAACATTTTGAAAAAAGTACATTTTCGCCGTTTTTTTCAGCAAAAAGTGGGTTAATTATTTCGCTGTTATAAAAAAATTTTGAAAAAATACCAACCCCATATTTTTACTTATTCAAAAGGTAATATGTACTATAAAAACTATTACAAAGAAATTTTTTCTTCAAAATTTTCGTTATTGAAGTTACCAGATGGTTTCGAATTAGAGCTATTTTTGTTATAAATATTAAATTTAAGACCTTTTTTTTTGTCAAATTCCAAAGCTAGAACCAAAAAACTTATCATGTTACCTTAAGACAGGATATGTTTTTAAATATTTCCAAAAAAAGAAAGATAAGAAAAATACAGCAAACATTTTCTTTATTGAAAGAACCAGAGAGTTTCGAATTATACCTATTTTTATTGTAAATATCAATTTTAAGGTCTTTTTCTCAAATTCCAAAGCTGGATGTAAAATATTTATCATGATGTGTTTTTAAATATTTCCAAAAAAGGAAGATAAGAAAAATACAGCAAAATACTAAAATCCCATTTTCGGGATTTTACAAATTTTTTTTGCGAATTGAATGGAACTCAAAATTCAATTTGGTATTACTTTCTGGGTATTAGGACTTTGAAAAATATATTTTGATCTATTCTCAGACCTACCAAGGAATACACGTACAAAATTTCATAAGAATCGGTCAAGGCGTTTCGGATGGATTCAATTATAAACATATGTATGTATGTATATAGAAGATTTTTAGACGAACTCAACACTCAGCGAAAAGCTGCAACTTAAAAATACGAACGCGTAACATTAATTCAATAATTTTCAATATAATAGAAAACTTATTTATATTGAGAGACTTAAAAATAAATAAAATTAATAAATTAATACTGTAAATTAATATTTTTTCATATTGAAATAAGAAATTTCAACAAGACTAGACTTCTTATTAATTCAATATGGTTTTTATTGATTTTAAGCTGTTTTTTCTCTGGGTGAAAGAACCACTCACTATAAGTAGCTTCACAGAACACTTAAGAAGAAAAACTAATACGGATAATTAAGAAAAATACATATTATAAGATGTTGTAAACACTTTAATGTAAATGCGCAGCTCCAGCTGTTTCCAAAGGTTAACTCAAATGCTTCCCATCTCAGCTAGATCATTCTGCCCTAGATCATTTCCAATTGGGGCACTTTTAAGCAATCTATTCAAGTGACATTTTATGCAAATTGTAGACAAATCAACAACAACAACAACAGCAGCAGCAGCAGCGATAGCCTCAACAAACAGCATAAATAGTTTGCAAAACTAACTGGAAGATCAATGACCGTCTAAGCAATAACAATAATAATTAAATAAATAAATAAATAAGAAAAAACAAACAAAAACACAAAGAAAATGAAACTTACTATACTGTTGTTGTAAATAAATAAGCAACGCTCCGTTTCCAGCGTCAGCTAATGAATGCAACAAGTATTTACAGAATAAATGCGGTGCACTACTGCACTGCACTGTAAGCGTTTAATGCTTCTTGTTTTCCCACAAACTTAAATGCTGAGATAGTGAGAAAGAGAGAGAGAGAGATATGCACACACTTATAGCCCCGCATGTCGTTGACACTTAATCAATTATTCCTCTAGATTCTAGACAAACAAACTAAGAATGTGATTTACAAAAAATAAACAAAAAACTTGGAAAAAATAAAATAAAATAAAATAAAATAAAATAAAAGATGTGATTCAATCCAAGTTTACACATGATGATGGAGACAATCAAATGCAAAATTTATTAAAAGGGCATAACTACAAACATGCATATCTACAGTGCTGAACAAAAGTGGGATTTAATTTAACTAACGATTTTTATGGGAAATATCCAAAGATGTAGGGGGCATCCATACATTTCTTTTAGTGAAATTTCCTATCACCAATTTCCATTTCCAAATTGTTTTCTTCTAAATTCGAATGCTAGAACACATACTATTAATTTGTATTTTCTAAATTTCAACTTAAGCTACGCCTGTGTTTTAACATCCGAACATCCAGTGATCGGCAATGAATAGTTTTTTCGCTGTTCATACTGACTCATGAAACTTTAAATATAAATGAGTGGACATCATTTCAAATCAACTATTCTGATTTACGCATACTCACGATGAGCTTGATTTATAAGTATCTATAGGTTGAAATAAATATGAATGCGACGTCGACATCATAGTCATACTCACACTCATAAATCATTTCAGTTTGATTCTCACTCACATTGATTCAGCTCACTCAACTCACGCACATATGTTTATTTAAATTTTAAAAGTTAAGGAGAGTCAAAATCAACAATGTCATAAATGTTGCTAAGTATGTGTTCGATGCGCACTTTAAATTTTCGAGTGTATATGATTCATAGACATCATTGCAATAAGTATGAGTTTTCATAAGTACAACAAATTATAAGTCATGATTCAACTCTACTCACTACTTCACTACTCATTGCTGTTCTCTGATCCGAACTCACAAGAAATCTTGTGAAAACAATGTGGAAGTTAGAACACAGACGAATATCTTGTTGGCCAATTGTGATATCCTCTTCCAGAAATCATACGGTCACAAAACTTTTCATGTCATCTACATCAATATCTTCCCTCTCAGTACTTCAGCTTCATATTTGAAAAGGTAAGGCAACAAGGCTTTACTACAATAACTCTTTTAGTTATCTGAGCCAATTAACTCAGAGTGCAATTAAATGTTTAAAATAAAAGACTTATGGAAAAAATGTTCACCGCAAAGCAAGATTGTATGAGTCCCAAATACGACAATTCTGCTTTTTAACGTAGCCCCCGAGGTGAAAATGGGTCTAATCACTAAAGATGATTTTTCGATGAAATTCTATATAAGTTTCATTCATTTTAATAACCGAGCGAGGACAAAGACACGACAGCAATATTCTTAAGCCTTAAGACAGCAATATTATCAGTTGTTAAGAACGACGCACAGTGGTTCCTAAAGCAAAAAAAGTGGTAATAAATATATATCTTTTGAACTAGTGCGCCAACGCAGAAAAATGTAGAAGAGGTAATATTTTTGAAAATACTTTCCTTGGACATCCTGTTATAATAAAATCTGAAAAGCAGGGTCTCAAAGTGCACCTCTTCGGGTTATGGAAACTTTTTGAAGCTCATAATCAGGCATGTTCTGAAAATCACATTTTTCAAATCACTAGTGATTTTAAAAGTAATAATTGTCCTGCAGACGTTTTTAAAATCATATACCATAAATTTCTTTCAAAAATGATATTTGATGCTCTATACAATAGAAAAATTACAAAAAAGGAGCGAACAAATATCTGCATAACCATTATTACTTTTGAAATCACTAGTGATTTGAAAAATGTGATTTTCAGAACAGGCCTGAATATATATTTATTGCTTTACAAATTCTTTTAGATTGTTACTCGATTTTCAAAGAACTAAAAATCTTTAAATTCGGTTTAGATTAAAGTTATGAGCTTCGAAAAATTTCTATAGCGCAAGGTGATCAACTTTGACACTTTGAACATCAGATTATATTATCACACTTTGTCCAAAAAACTAATTTTCAAAAAAATGGTGGGAAAATTTAAGGTTTGGAAGTAAATTGGCTTAAAAACACACTTTGTTTTTAATAAAATCAGTTTCATTGACACTAATGCAAAGTAAAAATATGGGAATTAATACTGGAATATGATGTCAAGCAAATGTCTATCCCTAGCACGTCGCTGGAAGTCCGTTTTTTCACAAAATTTTTAACTACATTTTGCAACAAAGCTTCGCTTATCTCGTCAATGCAGCTCTGAGTTTCATTTTTCAGAGCATCAGTTATTTCTGGTTTGTTCACTTAAGCTTGGCCTTTTAAATGGCCCCAGAGAAAATAGTCAGGCGGCGTTAAATCCCAGAAACGAGACGGCCAATTGACATTGCCAAATCGAGAAATTGCGCGACCGGGAAATAGCTGAAGTGTTTAGGCGGCTGTGTGGCTTGTGACGCCGTCATGCTGAAACCAAAGGTTACTGATGTCAACATTAGCCACTTGTGGCACAAAAAAAAAATCGGTTATCATGGTTTGGTAACGTAGAGAATTCACGGTGACGGCGTTTTCTTGCTCATTTTCGAGAAAAATACAGGCCGATGTTACTGCCTGCCCACAAACCTCACCATACGCTCACTTTCTTTGGATGTAATGGTTCTTCGAGGACTCTTTGTGGATTTTGTTTGTTTTCTTAACTGCCTAATTGAAAATGGGCCTTATCACTAAAGATGATTTTGTTTAAAAATGCGTTGTATTCGTTTTTTGTTCAAGAGTGTAACGTTTCCAACTTTTTCTTAAATAAATGTCAGAGGATGACAGCTCAACTATTGACATTTTATCACTTGACAGCAAATTTACTTCCGAACCTAAAACGTCCCCACACTTTATTTATTATCACTTTTTTTTGCCTTAGAAACCACTGTGCGATATGCTCTAGTAAGATTCTTAAAGCTAATATGTCCCAATAGCTCAAATTTGTCTCCAAGTTTTACAATTAATGGCCGTAAAAGTGCTTCACGATGACCATTGAAATGCTTTAGTATTGCGAACTGTGACCGCGAAATTTTCCCCATTTGTTCTAGTGAATTTAGGTAATTTCAATGCCACAGTGGTCATTCTACCCGAGCGATTTGAGAACCTGTTCATTTGATGTGCACATGGTGCACATCCCTTTAGACTTTTTCTTGTGGAGTTTTCTTAAGTTGCAGCTCTCTGCGAATAAGCCCACTAGGCCAATAGAACCCTTGGAAAATGGAACATTTCATAAGCGCCACCCAAAACGCGTAGCGACGGACATTTTCATGATGTTATATTCCCTACACAAAAGTTTTTTTACACGTATAAAAATATTTTTTGATATCTCACACACACTTTGTTTTATTTTAATTCAAAAAAATATATATATGAAGCACTTAATGAAAGATCCTTTTATTTTATTTAAAACTCACTATAAAAAAACCTTCATGGATCTTAATGCACTATCGTGATCTCTTACAAAATTGTTCCCCACTGTTTCTACTCGTGTATATTGTAATGGATATCAGTGATCGGCAATGAATAGTTTTTTCGCTATTCATACTGACATCATCTAGACATGATTTGAACCAGAGCTGGCCACGGAAAGAAACACGAGAGAAATGTATTCCCGTATGTGTATATTTTTGTATAAGAAGCCGGTTGATGTTTGGCACTCTGATGCTACTTTGGGCAGTTAAGATTTAAACTCAACTACTCTGATTTACACATACTCACGATGACATTGATTTATAAGTATAGGTTGAAATATATATGAATGCGACTTCGAGATCATAGTCGTACCTATGTCACACTCATAAGTCACCTCAGTTTGATTTCTTATTTCAGGATAATACACATTGATTCAGCTCACTCAACTCATGCATGTATGTTTATTTAAAAGTTTAGTCATTAAACAGTTTGCAAGTAGTATACAAGAGTAGTAAATAGGGTTGTTTTCCAATTCCTGCAAAAAAAGCAAAACAAAAGCAGCAGAGAAACACATAACCTCATAATGAGAACTTTAATGTTCGTATGCGAGGTTCGCATTGTGAATCATACTTATTTTGTATCGTCCATAGGCATTGAGTTAAGGAGAGTCGAAATCAACAACGTTTTAAATGTTGCTAAGTATGAGTTCGATGCGCACTTCTAATTTTCTATTCACTTGATGCATAGACAACATTGCTATAAGTATGAGTGCGCATAAGTACAAGAAATTATAAGTCATGATTCAACTCTACTCACTTTTCACTACTCATTGCTGTCCTCTGATGGATATGTAAAGTGTTCATGTGAAATAATGAATTGTTCGTGTTTGTTTATTTGTATGATTGTGATTATAGGCACACATATATTTTATTGAGTAAACCATGGAATCGAATAGTTAATGTACATTAATCACAACTAAAAATATAAAATATATGCATACAAATTTGTCTTAATAAAAATAAAATATGTATATAAAAATGTATACAAAGAGAAGAAAAAAAAATCATGATTTAAAAATAGCTAAAGAACCTTCTTTCTGTACTCGTGGAATATTGAATTGAAAATGAAAAAGTGTTTTAATATTTTTCAGACATCTGCGCTACGAATATGAGAAAATTGTTTGAAAGGAATGTTTTTATACCCTTGACCAAAAAAGGGAAAAGGGTATATGTATATAGGTTTGTCATTCTGTGTGTAATTTCCATAATATTCATATGCGACCCATAAAATATATATAATCTGGATCCTTATGAATAGGGAACAGGAATAAGCGATGTCCTTGTGTCCATCCGTCCGTCTTTTGTAGGTGAAATCGGTTTTCCGAAGCTCCCAGAAAAGCTACAGTCTTCGGTCTTGGACTGGTGTATCAGAAATGGTTCAAAATAGATTGGTATTGAAAACCAGCGAAATCGATTAAACGGTTTCAGAACTGGAAAACTTGAACTTGATTTTTTCATATGAAAGTAACTAGAATAGCACATATTTTTTGATTTTTTTTTTGTTAAATAAACTTATTTTATGTTTCAGAACGAATAAAATTTGTATTAAAAATATAAAAAATAGATAAAAAAAATCAAAAAAATTTTTCCAGGGTTGGGAACTTTAACTTTTTTGATATATAAAAATAACCTACTAAAATTAATTTTTCCTTTTTTTCTATAAATTTAAAATATCTTACATTCTTAAAAGAAAAAGATTGGTGTAAGAAATCAGAAAAATTTTAAATTATGGCGCCAGGGTTGGAAAACATGCACTTTTTGTAATATATAAAATTAACTAGGTCTAATAATTTCTTTTATATTTTATTTTTTATATACATTTTATGTTTAGGAAAGAAAAGTTGGGTATAGAAAATTAGAAAAATTAAAACCACACCTCCACAGCTGGAAAATTTAAACTTTTTTTGATATTAAAGTAATTAAATAAAACTAGTATTTTTATTATTACTTTTTTTCTTTATTCACTTAACATATTTTATATATTTTTTAAAGAACATGATTGGTATAAGGAACCTAAAAAAAATGTAAATGGATGATTCCAGGGTTGGTAAAATTACACTTTTTTTGTTACATAAAACTAATTAAATAAGGCTAATTATTTCTTTGGTAATTAAATTTATTCTATATTTTACAAAGAAATAAATTAGTACTCGTATTAAAACCAGAAAAATTTAAATTATGGTTCCAGGGTTGGAAATTGAGAAAAAAATTTGGGTAAAAAAATAACCAAAAATAATTTTTTTTTTCAGTTAATCATATTTCATGTTATAGGAAGATCTTTACTCAAGTAAAATAACAAAAAATTATAAATTTTATCACAAAACAAATATGTATGTACATTAGGGCGGGTTGATTTGTATGGAGGCAAAAAAATCGCTAAAATTACAAGGAAAATTGTATTCTAGGGGAAGGAACCATAACTCTAAAATGTATTTTGATGTCCCGACTTTTGATCCGAAAGGTCAAATTTTCTTGAAGGGTCAAATTTTGAAAAATCTCACTTTGACCCATTTAGAGTTCCTCAATCGAGTAAAAATGTATGACCGACTCCCACTAATTTTTGGAGGGCCGACCAACCTATGCCAGTGGCACATCCCCTGGAACCACTCCTGGGGCCTTCCCCATACAAACATTTGTGATTTTTTGAATGAAAGTTACCAAAATTAATTTAAAAAGATCCTTCAATTTTATATTAAAACTTATAAAATAAATAGGATTTCAAACTATACTTATACGAATTTTCATGGTTCTTTTCAAGGCAGGCATAAAGATGCTTACTTAGCATGTGAAAAACGCTGATCCTTGACATTTTAAATGTGCAACATTTGTGTTCTGTTTCTTCAAACAATATTGAGATTTTTCCTACAATTCCCCTCCTTAAGCGTCTTGGTAATCGTAACCTTTCTTGTATTTTTTTTTTCTTCTAATAAAGAAAAATTATTATTTCTTTTATAAATTTTTTTAATTTAACCTTGCAAGCAACATTGTGGCCTTGAAAATTGAGAGAGAAAGTGAAAAATATATATAATGTCTATTGATTTTTATTATATATAGTTGTTTGTTGGCTGTTGCTGTTGTTGTCAGTCACTCTTGTGTCTCATGTCTCTAATATCAATTGCACGTTTTCCTTGAATTCAAATCCTTGACAACTAAACAACAATAGAAAAACTTGTGCTTCATTCGCACAAGGCAGCCACTGAGGAAAGGAGGAAAAATTTCTTTTCAATTATGCAAGTTTTTTTTTTCTTTTATAATATTTTAATAGCGCTCTCAGTAATAACTTAATTTTTTTCATAATAAATATTTTATAAATGGCAATTTTCTAAATAAATAAAATGTAACAAGTTAATTCTGAAGAAATGTTAATAGAAAAATAATTCAAATACAATTATTGCAGATTCTTAATAAGATTTCATTGAATTAAATTATTTTTCTTAATGTTTCATTCCCTAAAATTTAGTTCATTTGGCATAAAGTTTATGTGAAAGAACTCATTTTAGGTCGACGTCACTTGGTTTCCAAGTCTCATCGCAAATTTTAATAATAGAATTTTAAGCTTTATCTCAATATTTATAATCAGTATGTACTTTAAAGGTCGATGGTCTTTAATTGTGGGGGAGATGATGACTCGTTTCCATTTCAAAGCAGCATAATGTAGAAATGGTTGTTGTTGATTTGTGCAATTCTAAAGCAGTTTGCACAGTAGTTTGTGATATTATTTTAATTTGTTGAGGATTTCACAAATTTTCATTAAACGTGATAAGAAAAAATGAGAAGATGAGAGCAACATTCTCTTGCTCCCTGCCAGATAAAAGGCTCAGTTACCCGACTGTAATGTAAAGTAACTGCTACAGTAGGAAACAGCTGATCGATATTGTTATGTGAAAAGTAATGTAACTGGTTATAGAGATGTAATGTAACGTAACCTTCTTCTCCTATAAAAATATCGATCAGCTGTTTCCTACGTTACTTTTACATTACATTAATGTCGGGTAACTGAGCCTAAAGACATTTTAAGTGATTTAAAAAATCAAGCGGTCTCTAGCCGGCTCATATGGTCACCGCAGAAAGTTTTTCACATGGTTAAGCCGCCGTGAAATTGTGCGGCTTATGAGAGCTTAAGATCTCAGTTTAATAATACGGCTTATGGAGTCGAAAAATTTCTGCCGAATCGTGCATCTTACGGCAGCTGAACAACTTTACGGGCTTATGAGAGGAAATAGTGTAAATTTTGCAATTTCAAAACGAAATGGTTTCCAGAACATGACCGATTGTCTCTTCTTTGACATGTTTAAGCTTAACCTCACACTTTTTCACTAAATGAAATGGCAATAAAAACAATATCAGCTGTTTTGAACCGACTTCAAAAAAAAAGGAGGAGGCTAACAATTCGTCTCAATTTTTTTTAGGTGTGTAACTTCATAACTCGGTACATTTTAGACGGATTGTAAAAACTTTTTTGTTGTCTGAGAGGATATAGCTTCCCATTGGTCGCATTGTAAAAAAATGGGCGGGGCCCAAGCCCATTGAAATTTAAGATTGTATTTTAAGTGGTTCTACTTTACCGATTTTTACAAGACTTAACACCCACCCTGAGCTCTAAAAAACACACAATCTTGCAATTACAAAAGGGGCAGAGGCACGCCCATTAAAATTTTATTTTATATTTTACGTGCTTCTTCTTATCTGCTTCCATCAGATCTTTGCCTTGTAGTCGGTTTTTTTTTGCAGAAAGAATTATTGATAGTGATGGCAAGTGTAGAGCCTGGTTGGGGTACACTTTATATTAAGCAGTGAGGAGTAAAAGTGTCCCCACTTATATTTAGTTGTTTCTGTTAGACAAGCATACATATCCATATAAATTAAAAAAATTAAATATAGGTTGAATGAATGCGACTTCGTGATCATAGCCATACCACACTCACACTCATAAATCACCTGAGTTTGATTTCTTATTTCAGGAAAATAGTTATACCAATTACATTTTTTTTTTTTTTTTTTTTTAAAGAGAAGTAACACTCAGGCAATTAATGCCTACTACTATTACTAGGTGTTACCTTCTTTAGGAAAGAGATAGTGAGAGAGAAGACAGGTGGTGAAGGAAGAGATAGAGGAAAGCTTCATTCTTTTGCAACTCTGCTTTTTCGCACGTTTTGAATAATGCAGTGTTGCAGCGCCTCTCTGATGTTAAATGAGGCGTATTAATTTTTTGAAGCTGTGTCTGTAGCCATTTTATTGATTATTTTACTTCGCTGATGATTTTGCTACACAACGAAGGAGGGCGCTCTGATGTTACATTAGGATTAGTATCTGCTGAAGTCGGTATAGTTCAGTGACCTGTGACTATGCCTTCATCACTTGAACTTTCCTACAACAACTGACACAAACGGACACTAATGCACATCAGAAAAATGCGTGGTGTTGTTATTTAATGACTGTCGGATACAGGGATTGAACCCAGGACCTTCGGTTTTGTAGTCAACGTGCTAACTACTTCAGCCAACGCCACCCTCAATTGATTCAATTCACTAAACTCATGCATGTATGTTTATTTAAAAGCTTAGTCATTAAACTGTTTGCAAGTAGTATACAATAGTAGTAAATAGGTTTATTTTTTAATTCCTGCAAAAAAAAAGGAACAAAAAAAGCAACAGAGAAACACATAACCTCATAATGAGAACTAGACTTGGGTCGAACTCATTCAGTCGATCGTTCTTGACACAAACAATTGATCAAACCCATTTCAATTTCATGGGTTTGAATATAGGTTTGTGTCAAAAACGATCGAGTGAATGAGTTCGACTCAAGTCTAATGAGAACCTTAATGTTCGTATGCGAGGTTCTTATTGTAAATCATACTTATTTTGCATCGTCCATAGCTCAATGCCTAAGGAGAGTCGAAATCGACAACGTCATAAATATTGCTAAGTATGAGTTTGATGCGCACTTCTAATTTTCAAGTGAATATGATAAGAAATTATAAGTCATGATTCAACTCTACTCACTTTTTCACTAATCATTGCTGTTCTCTAATAGTTATGCCAAAATTCAGGGAATTAGGGCACAAAATAATGTTGTTTTGTTGTTTGCTGCTTAAATAATGATGTCGTATATCCTTCCAGGAAATGAAAATGACACCAGACAAGTCACGCGATCGTTCCCCAAGTGATAGGTACCAGTCCGAGTACCAACACTTCCTATGATGCTGACCAGTCACTTACATGGGGATGGCCTATGTTGGTGGGGGGGGGGGGGGGGGTTAATTCACGCTTTGTGTGCCCCTGGTGACTTGTCACTGAACTATCCCTTAGGGACCTATTCGGTGTGGAATAATATAAATTATACATATAAAGGGTGGTTACATTTTAAGGGGCGATGTTGATTTTGAAAAAAAAAACACAAATTATTTAGGAAATTATTGTAATTTTTTTATTATAATAATATGGTATGATTCAATAATGCATGGAAGAAAATATCAGCCAAATGGCCACCGCTACCTCGGCGGCACACCTCCAACCGATGGTCCAAATTTTCGATGACGCTGAGGCATAATTGAGGTTCTATGCCATTAATGTGCCGAATTATCTCATCCTTTAGCTCTTGAATTGTTGCTGGCTTATCGATGTACACCTTTTCTTTCAAAGAACCACAAAGAAAGAAGTCCAACGCTGTCAAATCACATGATCTTGGTGGCCAATTAACATCGCCACCACGTGAGATAACACGGCCATTGAATTTTTCGTGCAAAAGAGCCATTGTTTCGTTAGTTGTGTGTGTTGAAACCACATATCGTCCACATCGATATCTTCCAATTCGGGCCATAAAAAGTTCGTTATCATCTCACGATAGCGAGCACCATTCACAGTAACTGCCTGACCGGCCTCATTTTGGAAAAAAAATACGCCCCGATGACCCGCCCATAAGCCGCACCAAGCAGTCACTCTGTGACATTCGCCCAAATGTGGCAATTCTGCTTATTGACGAATCCACTGAGGTGAAACTGTGCTGACCGAAAAAATCACGAAGTGCACGATATGCATTTTGATTTGAGCGCCCATTTTCATAATAAGCCTGAATAACTTTAACGCGTTGCTCGATTCTGTATCTTTTCATGGTTCAAATTTAGTTAGTCTAAAATTGAGAAATGTCAAATGAAATGAAAAAAAGAACTTGACGTTTAAGTGTGGCTGGCTCACATTCAACAGTGGCCCTTAAAATTTCACCACCCTTTTTTTTATTACAAATGCAATGACATTTTATTTTTAATAAGAACTTTTTTTGAGATTCGAACCGACAACCTGCTGCATGACAAGCTTGCACACTACCCACTTGACCACATATCTCAAAGGTATTAATACCAGTTAAGCTTAGGTTAATATTTAAGTATAGTTACGGGACTGGTTCCAGAGTCACATTGGAGGAAACAATTAACACTAGACTTATATTATTTGATAGATCCTGTATTCAACCACATCGAACATGTTCAGTGCCGTTTACTACAATACTAGACCGAATCCCAATTAAATTGACTTAAGATCATCAAGACAATACATCAAGAAAATGGCAAATATGTACCCATTTAGACCATATGCCTTTTTTCACCATACTTTACTCTGTAATTTTGGCAACATTCGCATTTTCTGTGGTCATAGAACGAGTACGTTTGGATCAATTTTCTTCAGGGATATTTAACTAAAGTTAAATCATTATTACTATTTTTTAAAGCCTGTTTTACAAATAGTTTAAATTTCTTAAGAAAGATGGCTTTTGTAGCTATTTCAAACACTCCGGTGCCACTGTGCATATGAATAATAATACTTGTTTTTTTCTTTAAAGGAAAGATAACTGCTGCCTGTAGCAAAAAATAGAAATAAAAAATAAAAAAGGAAAGAAATCAAAACGAACAGAAACAATAAGAAATATTAAGACTTAATTTGATGCGGCAGATAAGAAAACTGTTAGCGCAGCTTTTTCTTTTCAACGCCATTTTATTCGCCCATAATATAATTTATTACGAAATACATATTATCAAAACCCGGAAGATATTTAACGGACTCAAACTCACACTTGCACTGCCAACGAAATACGAGTATACACACTCTTCAACTTGAACACAAAACTTTTAGATCAAATAAAGATTTTTTTCGCAATCAACAAACGAAAAGCGAAATCATCATCAAACTTTTCAAAGCAAACACCCCATGGAAAGAAAGAGGACCGACAAACAGCCAGCGAGCAGCATGTGAGAGAGGAAGGACTGACGAATACACACAATCTCTGGCAGCTTCAAATGCCTCCAAATAACAAGTTTAAGCCGTTAGCAAAAAAAAAAAAATAATTCAAGCACAGAAAAACGACAGTGCAGCAGTAGACAGACAGGCAGACAGACAGACAGACAGACAGACACAATTATCAAAAGGTTTCTGTTTCTTTCACTTCCTTCTTTCTCAGGCTAATCAAATAAAGGTGTGTTTGTGGCATAACATGCACACCAATTTTGCACACTGCTACACACATGAATGTTGTAAGTGGAGTCTTTTGTGCTATTGTACAACTGTTGCATGCAACACATTTGGTTGGTTTTCTCGTGCACTTTCGCTTTGAACTCAACATTTAACCAGCAACCAGACTGACTTTACTACTGGTGTTCCACTCACATTTTTATTTGTACACTCGTATTCGTTACTTTGTCTTCTTTTTTTTTTTTTTTTTTTGATTTGCTTGGAAGTCCTCCTGTAAAGAGCAAAGAGTTAAACTGCCGACTTGCTTTGAGGCCCGCATAAGCAATAGCAACAATTTTTTATGGGCAAGGAATAGACCCATATGAAACCAAGAGGAATTATGCCGTTAGTAGTTAGCGGCCAAAAAAAAAAAAATTTATAACTTAAAAAGTAAACAAAAAAAAAAACTGTTTACAGACACGCAAATTCATCAAAAGAGCAGCAACGTCAACAAACCAGTTACAATAAACTGAAAAGATGTAAAAGAAAAAAAAAAACAGGGAAGAAAGAAAAAGAAATGATTTTTTTTTTTTGAACGAAACCCAGCCAGTCAACAACATGTTTCATGTAGTAACATTGCGGAGTGGCATGCCACGTAATTATGAATAACATGCCGCAGCACAAATGCTCGTAACAGTTGTAAAGAAGGAAGTAAAAGTTTTTATTTTCAAAAGAATTCAACAACAGTAAACAGCCGTGCACAGGAGTTACTAAGAAAGCTTATAATATTAAGGCTTAAAGAAGCTTAAAGCAAAGATTCAGAACTAGGACTTATTATTACCTGGGTATCTTTTTAAAACCTTGAAACTAAAGCACTTTGGGATTGGGATTGTTTAGAGATGTTAGCCTGCCAGTCCAGAGGTCGTGAGTTCCATTCCCGTTATAGATCCTGGGTGTTTTGCGCAGACAAGGTAATCGCTTTGCGGGCTTATGTTTGCTTAAAAAAATATAAATTCTGTATGCTGAAGGGTGCTCAATGTTGGAGAAATTTAATACTCAACGCTGAACAGAGATCCGCGTGGCGTGAGATTAGGAAATCACATCCTTTGCCTTAAGCGAGTTTGTCTCTCTCATGAAATGATAATTGGTGTTCAGTAGACTAGCAAAAGTGTCACAATGGGATTGACTCCTCAGCTCAGTCTAACTCAATTTCTATTGATGTTAATACTCGTAACAATATGAAAAGTGTATCGGGTAGGTCCTTATAATCTAGGGATGGTATTCAAAAACTCAGATGAATTAATACATGGTTGTGTACATTCTAATCATCTATTCACAGTAGAAAGTAATGGCCTAAGATACTGTAATTGAAGTGGATGAAATATCCTCAGCTCACAATAACTCTCTGAAGGCATAGAGTGTAGCAGACTTTTTTTTAATAGAATCAGAAGTATCACTCAGGTGTTACCTTCTGAAGGAAGGCAATAGTGAGAGAGAAGAAAGATGCTGAGGGAAGAGAGTATTGCAGCGCCTCTGTTGTCAGTGAGGCGCATTATATTTGCGAAGCTGTTGTTAAGTACCGATGATTCTGCTATATAAAACACCGATGAAGGATGGCGCTTGGAAGTTACATTAGGATTAGCATCCACTGAAACCGGTGTAGTTCAGTGACCAATGTCTATGGCTTCATCAGTTGAACTTGCTGACAGCTACCGATATAAAGGGACGCTAATTCACATCAGCTAAATGTGTGGTGTTGTTATATAATGACTTCGTCGGTGACCGCGCTCGAACCCAGGACCTTCGGTTTTGCAATCAACGTGCTAACTACTTCAACCAATAACACATTTGCTTGGAAACGTTGCACCTTAGTATTTCTGTGAAATCACCAAAAAAAACTATAAAATCAAGTCTAATCTATATCAGGTGGTCTTAATAGCCCATGTGGCTGTTTTTGCCGCCTCTTATTTTAATATCCCTTGGATGTAAACATACATTTCTCAGTACATTGATTTGATATCCCAAGTTTGAGTTTTTCAAAAAGAATTTAGGCGAGTCCATCTTATAAGAATATAGTAATATATTCTAAACGGTCCTATAAACAGCATAAGGCCTCATTGAGGTTTCGCTAATCTTAGAATCTTGAATGAGGAAATGATTAGTCTACAGCTTCCCAGTCAGATGATGGGACTGCCATCCAACTAAGCCTATAGACTGGCTGTTCATAAGCGAATCGCTTAATGTATGTACGGACGTCTAGTTGCTGCTGCACCAACTAAGTGAACAAACGCTAAATGTTCTTAGGTTATGTGTGGTTTGGAAGGTACACTCGGTAGCTACTCGCCTTGTTAATGTTGCAAAGCACAAACATCTGATGATTTGCCAATACTGTTTATTTGTAGAAAACACCTTTTTCAGGCAGTTATTATCTTCATATTCCATTTGTAACATTGCTTGACTATAGTTATATATATTACAGTAATTTTTTCATAATTGAAATGTATATAAGTGATAGTGGAGATCAATTATACAGTAACTAGAGTATGACTGCTATTTCTCTTAGAGAACACTAAATAGATTTCTGGCAAAAAAATTAAAGCTCTCGTTCCTCTAAAGGGAAATTAGGTGGCATTTGTGTGAGTACTATTTATTTTTATAGATTTAGTAAGCCACGATGTTTCATGGAAGTTCGAGGAATCTACTTACCAGCCAACTAAGCACAAAAGTGCATTGCAGCTATGAACAATGCAAATAAACAACATATTACTTCTTGTAAATTTGAATAAAAATTTTTGCATGTTGATTTAACATTGGAATTTTTTTTCTATGTGTTGCTAAAAGCCACCTTGAAAACCTACAGACATGTTATGAGACTAGATCTTTCCTAGTTCTATAATCGTATGTAGCTGTCAAGAGTATGAGAGCTAGTTTTGCATATTCCTAGAGGAGGGAGAGTTCTAGAGGTCATTCTGAGAGCGAGAGAGAGAGAGAGAGAGGTTAAACTATATTAATCTAAATTAATGCATGTGGGACAGTTCACTGGATCTTAATCTTATTACTAGATATAACAGACTATGGGCTGGTTATATCTTGCCATATCATAGATTTCCATCTTCTCTGTTAGTGTTATGGTATTACACGCTGCTTAACATAAGCTGAATAGTATTTTTTGGTAGAGTGGCTCTTGTTATAGGCTAAGAGGTTGCGCCTCATTTATTGAAACCATGAATATATTCGAACCCGGGGTTCTCTTTGGTTCAGTACACCATATTTGGTTGGGTCATTTCTGGCCAATCTCTGTTTTACGGAGAACGTCGTTAATGCAGTATGTAGTCTGTTCAAAACTACATCCCATGGACTTTGAGCTATGGAAATTTTTACCAGGTTATCTGGACTACTTCTTTTTTTTTTTGAAGAAAAAAAAAATGAAATAAATAATTAAATAAATTCAGTCATTTTAAATATTTTACATTTACAGTCCATTAATTTTATCATTTTTTTTAATTTATTATTAAATAATAGTTGCAACTAAAATTGATGTTGCAAGGTGGCCCGGCAATGTTTAAGTTAGATTTATTACATTACGAATTCTTTACGCTTTGTTTTATTTATTACAGCCTTGCTAGGATCTATATTACTCCTCTTCTTCACAACCTTGTGTGGGAGTATTTACATAGATTCTAACGAGTGAACCGCTAATGGTATTTTTTTTTCTTAAACATTGTCTTTACGCCGCTCTATATATGTATATAAAAATATGTTTTTTTTTCTCATTCGTTGTCTTGAACGTTTTATGAGTGCTAACATAAGTATATTGTGCTAGGTAAATTAAATAAAAGATTCTACTCATTACAAATATTACGAAAATTGTTTTTTATTTTCTTGATTTCACGCAAATATTTGGTCCTTTGAGCCGGATTGTATTTCGAAAATCGAGCCTTTGATCAATAATAACCTACTGTGTTTTTTGTTTCTTACAAAGGGATCGCCATTTCGAGCCATCACCGAAAAAGAAAACTACATCCACTGAATTACCAACTTATTTATTTTCATAAGTATACTGGAGTTTTTCGAAATGAAATTTGTTGATTCTATTTGACTGCTTGGAAGCAGACACGAAAAACCACGTAATCATTCAGGGAATTTCTTCGAATATCTCAAAATTTTGGTCTCCATCAATTGAACTGACATTTGCAATTAACGAGAAGTTAAGGGTCCGAAATTGCAGTAACTGTGTGCGTGCTTATAATAAACATCGTGTTAGTATAGACAGGCTACAAAAAGTTGCTATGCTTGTAAAAATCTGCAAAAACTCGAACCAACTATTTAATAAATGACGTATAGTTCAATTGGCAGGGCTATATATATTTTACCTATTAGGTTAGGTTAGGTTATGTGGAAGAGAGGGGCAACCAATATTGACCCCATCCCTTTCGGATCACACTTATATGCTTTTACAGCATGTTGTGCGCTCTTAATAATAGAGATATTGGGGTTATTTTCTATTAATAAAAATTTGTAAAAAACGTCAAATCTTCTAATCCTATTGATAGTAATTATTGCCTCCTATAGCCAATCTGCCTGCCCTCAGAGAGAATTAAAAATGATGTTGAAAGAAGAACACTCTTGTTTTATTTTATTCCACATTTCTATTGCGTCTGTTGTAAGATCTTTAATTTTTGTGTGTACACACTCTTTTCTGCAGTCACTGTTTGTTTCTGCTCCCACCACTCGCTTGTGGGCTAAAGGCAAACTATTGACTGTTCTGGGGCACTCTATTGCAATCATAAGTTGATTCCTTATAATTTGTAGTTGTTAAATGTTATTGTTGTTGTAATTTTTCTTTTTCATAAACTAAAGTAGTAATGAACGATAGAAAACGTTGACCTCTTCCTTTATTTTATTATTTCAGTCTCTGCTGTTGTTGTTGTTTTTGTTTTTTGTGAAAACTCTACATCATTCCTTTGTATGATGTACATGAGCATGTCAAAGTGTTTATTTGGATGTGTGTGTGTGTGTGCGTGTGTGTGTTTATGTACACATGTGAGTAAAAGAAATTTGAGTGCAAGTGCAAAAGTGTGTGTGTGTTAAGGAAAATAGAAGAAAACAAAATTCAAACCAAAATGCAATGACTATAAAGTGCATTTAACTGCTAGACCAACAAATTGTCGAACTTTTTTTTTATGTGTGTGTGTGTGTGTGCGTCTGTTAGCCGAGGAATTTATGTATTTGTGCATGAGTGTGTATAATATTTTTTTTATGGAGTTGAATGTATTCAAATAGAACTTTGGCTCATTCTTAATACTTTAGCTTAACTTTTTTTTCTCATTACTTTCATGCCGAACAGTGGGACAGACGTCATTTGGTTTGTTGGAAGTGGCAATTATTAAAACGAAATTTAAAAATAAATCCATTGAAACTGAAATTATACCATTAGGGAATAATTGTCAAAAAGAATAATTGTATTAAAATCAGCGTCAGGGCTTATCATTTATCTACTATCTAATAAAAAAACATATTCAATACATGCCAGAAAAATAGTAATTAATGGCAAAAAAAAAAAACAGGAAAGGGAAGTGAAATTTTTTTTTACTATGACAAAAATTTTTGTGCGTTACATAATTTTATTCTATTTTTAACCGACTTCAAACAAAGCAGGAGGTTAACAATTCGTCTCTATTTTTTATTTATTTTTTGGTGTGTTACTTCATAACTCGCTACATTTTACACCGATTGTAAATGTGTTTTTGTTGTGTGAGAGGGTATAGCTTTCCATTGGTCCCATTGTAAAATAATGGGCACGCACACGCCCACAATTTTTTTTATATAATTTTACGATATTATATTTATTTGATTGCTGCGAAACCTATAAAACACCTTTGGTTCTTTTAAATACCCAATTTGAAAGTTAAAAAAATGGGCTGAATTACGCCCATTAAAATTTATTATAATATTTGACGCGGTTCTACTTAACCGATTTTTACGAAACTTAACACACAGATTGAGCTCTAAAATAGACAAAGCCTTTTATTTACAAAATGGGCGGAGTCACGCCCATTTAAATTTAATATTTTATTTTCCGTGGTTCTACTTTACCGATTTTTACAACACTTAACACACACCCTAAGCCCTGAAAAGCACAAAATCTTGCATTTGAAAGATAGGCGGAGGCAAGCCCTTTAAAATTTAATTTTATATATCACGTACTTCTTCTTATCTTCTTCTATCAGATTGAATTTGCATTGCAGTCGGTTTTTTTTTGGCAGAAAAAAATTATTTATTTTATTTTTTAAAGAGAAATAACACTCAGGCAATGAATGCCTACTGCGATTACTAGGTGTTACCTTATTTTAGGAAAGTGTTAGTTATAAAGAAGAGACAGGTGGTGAAAGAATAGATAGAGGAAAGCTTCATTCTTTTACAACTCTGCTTTTTCGCACGTTTTTAATAATGCAGTGTTGCAGCGCCTCTGGTGTTAAATGTTAATTGTTTATTTTACTTCACCGATGATTCTCCTACACAACGAAGGAGGGCGCTCTGATGTTATATTAGGATTAGCATCCGCTGAAGCTCACAGACCAGTGTCTATGCCTTCATCACTAGAAGTTTTACTACAACAACTCATTCAAAGGGACACTAAGGTACATCATGCGTACAAAATATGTTGTTTTGTTTGCTATTTAATGACTGCCGCAGACCATGTGAACATGGAAACAAGTCTGACTGCACAAAATGTTTTATCCCTGAGAGAAAAAAGCAAACCAGAACGTAACGCAAAACTTGCTTGTAGCGAAATTGTTTATTACGAATTCTCTGTTGTTTGGAGTAAAATTTAAAATTATAGAAATATGTAATTTCCTTTTGATTCTTGGTTTATATGTATTATTTTTTAACTTCTCGCTGTAGGAAGTTACAGATTTTAACCCAATTTCAGAAAATCGAGATTTCATCATATTTCGACGTTTTAAGGTCCTGAGAGTCGATACTGATAATTTTTGCGATGATGTCCATATGTATCTATGTAAGTATGTATATATATGTGTGTGTATGTAAACATCTCATAACTTAAGAGCTGTTTAAGGGATCGGAATCAAGTTTGTCTTATTCTAACGATTTTAAGCTTTCTTAGATGTTGTAAGATAGTGAATAGCTTTGCTGTGGTAGATTTCGAACATTTTTGTAAATAAAATTTTAACAAAACTGTTGTTTTTGAACAAAGCTTAAACTACTGTTTAAAATCTAATCAGCTGCAAACATAAATAAAAGACAAGTCGTTTGCTGCCGATTTGACTAAAATGGTGTGATTGATATATATCTAAACAGTAATCGGATTCCTTTAATTTGACTAAAACCTGTAAAACAATTCGAGAGATATCGTTGTCGAAAAAATTAATTGATCCGTAATTTCTTGTCATATAGATTTTAGATTTTTTGGACCCAAAAATTGGCGGGAAGTTTCAGGGATAACCTGTACGGTCAATGGATTCTCATATTTTTTTAAGTACTTACTTAATACTTATGCAGAAATATGTTAATTTATTAAGGCTGTTGAAAACAAGATAGATAGGGAATTCACAATTAGTATCGTAATATTGTAATGTGGCAACACTATGCCATCTTAAAATTTTTTCATTGTGATTGCGAACACGCAACGATATAAAACACAGTATATTGAAGTATTAAAATAATAAAAATATTTTACAAATTTCGGGAATAAGAAACATCGACCGGGCATCTGAAAAACGTAAAAGAAAATCTTTCGTAATAGAAAATACCGCATTAAAGGCATTTCGATTGCAATGTTTGTATGTATGATATGCCTGATAAATTTTTTGCATTTACATAGGCGCAGGAATTCCATTCTGGGTGATGCATTGCCCCCCCCCTCCAAATTGCTGTTGCCCCCGTTGAATTATTAAAAAATTAATATAATTATTTATTTTACTATTATTATGAAAATCACCCTTCCCCTCCCCCCCCCCCCACCCACGATGGGAAAAATTCTAGGTATGAAGCTTATTCTCAGGTTAATAAAATATAAATTTTTAAGCGCATGGCAATGCGAATATCATACCTTAAATTTTTGTTTGTTTAAAAAATTTCAACTTATGCATTTCCTCTCACTTATCAATAAGTCGTTACCACTGTGCTTTAATAATCATCATTTGCTTACAAAGATGATGACCAGGGAAACCAAAAAAATTGGCTCTAAAAAAATGTGTTTTATGCGCCTGCAATATGCGCTAAAAACTTAAAAATATGCACTAAAAAATCAAAAAATATGCTCTTAAAAATTATATAAATTTGTTTATTTGTAAACGAAAATATGTGTATATTTTTAATTCAAAAATTCAACAACAATAACAAACAACAAAACAAGGAACCAATAAAAAATTTAACAAATAATAATTAAAGCGAATAATACAAATTAACTTTTTTTTTTTGGATATTCTCGTAAAAATTTAACTTAAATTTTAAAAGAGATCGCGATATCAGGGCGTATACTGTGTAATTCGAAACGAAAGAAATTTCTTTCGAATTTGTATGTTAATAACATTTTCTTTCGTTTCAAATTACGGAGTATACCCCCAGAAATAAAACTGCAAATGTATTTTTAACTCCCGACCAAAAAATAAGGGTGTTATAAGTTTGTAGTGTGTGTCTGTGTATCTGTGTCTCTGTGTATCTGTGTATCAGTGTGTCTGACCATGTCCACGTACAGAACAAACGGCTAAACCGATTTTGATTTAGTTTTTTCTGTTTGAAAGCTTATTTGATCGAGAATGTTCTTATATATGTTTAAAGAAAATCGGTTTAGAAGATATCACATCTTTTCTAGTTATATCGGGGTTTTTAATTTTTAATTTTTGTTATAAATAAATAAGACAAGATTTTTATTAAAATTTTTATTGCAATAAACAACAAAATATTGTCATATATGTATGTATGTATGTATGTATGTATGTATATGTCACATTGAAATAAACTTTTATGAATTGACAATGTTCCTTCAACGTCTACTCGGCGCAGAGTACGTCACAAATAGCATAACCGAATTTTTATTGAAGCTAACATCCGTAACAACCGCGTAATATATAAGAAAAATGTATGCACTACATAGAAATAAGATTCTAAAAAAATAAAAGAATAAAAAACAAATAAAAATTGTTATCAACATATTTTTTGTAAAAAAATAAAAGAATAAAATAATAAAAATTGTGACCAACATATTTTTTGTAAGCATAATAAAATTAAAAAACTCGAAAAATATGAAAATATGCCCTAAAGGCCGTAAATATGCTCTAAAAATATGCAAAAACATGCTTTAAAAAGTAAAATATGCAAAAATATGCACCAACAAATTGATGCCAAAATTCATAAAAAGTTCTGAAACGGATAAAAATCTTGTCCCCGCATTAATATGTCATACCAGAAAAAACATGCAATTGCATATTTGCGGTTTCCCTGATGATGACGATGATGATGATAATAATTTTTTTTTTTATTTTTTGAAAAGTTCAAAATACATATTAACATCACCTACCGAGATATTAAATTTGTGATGTGTATTTAGTTTATTATTATTTTAATTTTTTTTTTAATTTCTTAACATCTCATTTATTTTCACTAAAATTTCTTTTATTTTTATATACATACATACATACATTAAGTGCACATGTAACTTTGCACTAATATTATACATACATACATACATATTCATAAGCCCTTTTCTGCGTGTTTGTGCGTTTATGATTGCTTGTGTTTTAAGTTGTACATACATATGTATGTATGTATGTATGTATGTATGTACATATGCCTGTATGTATGTATTCATTATGATTTCATTGACTCCTGGAGTCGAGTTAAAATAAAAATTTTGTTGCCTTTTAACTTTGTTGTAAAATATGCAATAAAAACAGAAAGAAGAGGGAACGCGGAAACGATCAAATTATCTTTAACCGTAATTGCGGTTTTTGTAGTAGCCTCTGTCTGTTTCTTAAGCGCTCCTCTTTCTTTCTTTCATTTTCCTTAATGCTGTTGCACTGTTATCGCATGCATTTGCTTGTATGTATGTATGTATGTAAGTGTATTTAATTTAAATTTTTATTTTTTTTGCTTCATCATCATCATTGTTTTACATGACGAAAAAAAGTGAAATGTGTGTATTAAATAATAAGGAAGTGAAAGAAGAAAAAAAACAATTCTTTACGACCGTTATGGGGTTATAGTGGGAAAGTGTGCAACAAAAGTTAGGGAACAATATCTTTAACTTGGAAATTTGTAGTTAATGCCTTTTTGGAACTCTCAATTTATATGAGTTTCATAAAAAACTTCAAGATAAATATCTATACAATTATTTCATTTCGTACCACTTCCCCTACGCCTCTCAGATATTAGTTTTTTATTTTTGTTATTGTTTGTTGCATACATTTCTGCTGCTACTGCTGTTAATTTTTGTTATTTTATTTAATAAGAAGTATGTGTATATGTACTTATGTGCAACAGTTTCAATTCAAAATGGGCATTGGACTTTTGAGTATGTACATACATATGTATCAGCTTACATTACTTCACTTGTAATTAGTACAGTAGTGTTTACAAAAATAGTAAAGACTCCTGCTTCGGTATTGTAAAATAACAGTAAAGTTTTTACAAAATAATAAGATTTTAACGAAGGAATAAAATAAAACTTAAACAAAATTAAATCCACTTCAAATATAAGCCCTTAAAAACTAAAAACAATTTACATTCAGTTAAATAAAATATTTATATATGAGTTATCTACAGGGTGTTTTTTTTTAGAGGTACAGAACTTCGAATTGAAATAAAACACAAGAAAATCGTTTTAATGTCCATCAATTTGGCTTTATTGGAAGGATAATTTTATGCCATTAATGTTTAAATATGATTTCGGGCATGTGGCCGCCGCGGCTGGCTCGAATAAAGCCAATTCTACAGGTCCAATTTTCAACCACTTTTTCGAGCATATGGGGCCGTATGTTGGCAATAACGCCACGAATGTTGGCTTCCAAGTCCCCTAACGTTTCTGGTTTGTTGGCGTAGACGAGCGACTTCACATATCCCCAAAGAAAATAATCCAATGGTGTCAAATCACACGATCTTGGTGGCCAATTGACAGGTCCATTCCGCGAAATTATGCGCTCATCGAATGTTTCCTTCAATAAATCGATTGTGACGTGCGCTGTGTGGCATGTAGCGCCGTCTTGTTGGAACCACAACTCATCCACATTCAAAATCTTCAAAATCTTCCATAAAGTTGATGGACAAAGCTCCAATTGCTATGCACGGTGGCGAATCGATTCATTCGGGTCCTCTTCAACACTTTGCTCTACAGCGGCAATTGTTTCTTCGGTGCGCACTGTTCGACGTCTCTGCGGATGCGTATTATCACATAGAGTAAACGTAGTGCGAAAACGATCCATGGTTAACCGAATTAATTGCTCTGATGGACGATTATGTCGACCATAAAATGGACGGAGCTTGCGGTAAACTTCGCGAACTGAACCATTATTTTCGAAATAAATTTGCACGATTTGCAAGCGTTGTTCTTTTGTCAACCTGTTCATGATGAAATGGCAAACCAAACTAAATATTAATCACTTGACAGCTGACAAAATGGCCGCCAGTTAAAAAAGTGATGCCAACTTAAAGTTCTATACCTCAATAAAAAACACCCATTATCTATAATATCAGGTTACATATAGATTAGTGTGTCCTAAAATTTTATTTTTTTGTATTTTCAAGGGGTGCTCAAGCATAAGCTTTCAAGCTTACAAAGTGAAGTATTTTTGAGATTTCTTTTTCAGATTTTTCAGAATAGGTTTATAGGTCGCACAAGTCGAATTTTTGTCAAAAATCGAGTTTGCCGGTCGTTTTTTGTGTTTTCTTCATAACCTTAATCATTACCACAATTTTCTTCACTTTTAAGGAAAAAAGCCCAATATACATACATATGCGTTTAGTTATCATTGTTACTGTCACCGATTTTGAATATAATTATAGATAACACATATCGTTACCTTAATATAGAAAGGCCCTAACTCATTATTTTTTGGAAATCGAAATTTTTGCATTTTTCGATACATTAGATGTTCTTCTATCGAAATATACAAAAAAAAATTATTTAAAAAAATTATGAGTTAGAGCCTTTCTATTATATATTAAGGTAACGATATATACGTATAAATATATTTTATTTAACCGAATCTAAGTTACATTGCACAACAAAATAGAGGTTTTTTCATGATGTTTAAATAAAAATTACTTTTTTCCTATCAGGTCTAGTTTTGAAGATATAGTGACATTTAGGATTTGCATAATTTGCACCTCTTTTTGCATTATTCCGTTAATATATCTGTGGCAATAAGGAAAAAGTGCTTAAGTCATATTTTACTGTTTTGCAGGAAAGCACTTTTAAGCTTTCAAGTCGATTTTCAGAAATTGATTTCTTTTACAGTTAAATTAGGAAATTCTCTGTTAATCTCTATTTTTTTAGCTAACATCGTTCTGCACACATACAAGTAATACATTTAAGTGGAAATACACCAAAATATAACCTAAATTAAGCTATTATTCCAAATGAGATTAGAAGTCTAAAAAAGATAAGTCGCAAGTCATAGTGCTTTAACCTTATAAAAAATCACACAAATGAATTGAGATTTTGACCAGTCGTACTTTCAAATGTGCAGAGGTAACATTAACTCAAAATCAGCTTATCTCGACTTAGGCACTTTTTCCTTTTAGCCATAGATATCACGAATGGTACTAAAATCTTAAAAATACTTTCTGGCTTATCAATCTACACAAAAATCCCTTTCATTTAAATAGATTCGCATTCGATGAGTATATCAGGGTATCTGACTATTATTGGAAGGATGTTAAAAATCGTGTGTTTTTAGTTTAGACCTTGAAAATTTTTTACTATAATTTTTTTTTGACCAAGTATAACTAATTTTTATGTATTTTTGTTCGCTAATTACAAAAATAGGCTTATTTAGTTTAGAGATATTTCGCGTTACATAAAAAAAATACTTAAAATTTTTCTTTTCGAAAGCCATCCAAAATAATTGTGCTTGCTATTACGTTTGTCCTTTAAGGATCAAACTCTAATATGAAAAATCTCTTTATTTATGGCTACCAATATCAGTAATAAGCTGCTTGCAAATCCATTGAAGGGCGGCGGAGGCGGCCTTAAGCAAATATTAGAGATCGACCGAAGGCGTTTTTTTTGGCCGAAGCCGAAGCCGAAGCCGAATGTTTTAAATTTTAAAAATGATACTTGTTTTATATGAATTAAGAAAAAAGTTTCCTTTTTTGAGATCACTGAAATAGCTGTAATATCTATTGGATACATAACAAGAAAAATAAAACTATTTTGCAATTTCTAGATTGCTTTTTCATATGATCACTCACAAGAACGTCCAAGTAAAAGAAAATAGAAAGCAACAGGGTTGTATTTCAAAGCAACCCTTTCAAAACGTTAAACACAATACAAACTGTCGGCGAGCAACGACCAAAAATAATATTATTTTTCAAGCTTGGAATGAAAAATATTCGGCTTCGGCTAATCGGCCGATTTTTGCCGTAGGCCGAATGTTTGCCGATTACCAATTTTTGGCCGAAGGCCGAAGCCGAAGCCGATTAATCGGTCGAACTCTAGCAAATATTAAAATACAGCACAACTGCTAGAATTTTCAACGCAACTGCTTATGATAACATTTACTTTAATCGTTACACTTGATTGATTTGTAACGCTTAAACACTTTTCATATACCAATTGACTCTTGTAGGACTGGCGTGTACGTGTTTACGGAAGGGGAGCACGGAGGCGTAGCTTCATCGTAACACTGTGTGTTTGTTTGTTTGTTTGTCGTTCATTCATTTGCATTTAAAGTCAAGTTGTTTTAAAATACTTATTTTAAATAAGGCAAAATAAAATCTTTGTATATTTGTTTATCCAATCTTTGACTTTTTGATTGCGTTCATATTACACTTACGAGTCAGAGAGTGTGTGCATGATTACGACAATTGGCGTTGGCAATGGGGACGGCGACGACGCACTCATTTAGAAGTTTTCGAGACTTGTAAAGGCCAAAGTGGGGGAGAAAGTCACAAGTCAGTTTGGTCAAAGCATTTGTTTACTGCAATTTTTAACTTTGCTTACGTTTGCTGGCATACTTAAGGGGTGACAGTGACGGTGACGGTGATGGTGATGATGAGGGTGAGGGTGAGGGTGAGGGTGAGGGTGAGGGTGCACGTAATCAGGAAGTTATCCAGACAATAATCACTTACTAAGAATTTATTTTTATTAAAAATAAAAAGACAAAAACAATATACATACTTAACAATTTGTAATTTTTTTTTTTAAATTTAATACTGTAAAGTTTTCACTGGCGTAAAAATACCCGAGTAGAGTGAATTAAATAAATAAATATGTATGTATGTATGTACATATGTACTATGTATGTACATACATAAATAAATTTTGAATGCACATTTGCATTCACCTTAACCTTAACAGTCAAATAATATTATTTTCAAAATTCCGAAAAAAAATCTTTTTCCTTCAATCTGCTTTATGTAATTTCTTCGTTGGAGCAAAAAAAAAATATTGTTTTGTTCAGCCTCCTGCGGTGTTTATCTGTCGAATTAGTGTTATTTTAAAACTATTTGCTGCATTTATTCCTTTTTCGTTGTTCTTGTTGTTGTTGCTGTTGCTTAATCAAATGCAATTTTGTTCGGTTTCTGTCAAGGCCAATGAACTTTATGCAAATTGTGTTGGAAAAATATATACATACATACATACATATGTATGTATCTACATATTCACATACATATATACATACATACACACATTTGCAGTATATATTTTTAAATTAATGATACTTTTCTTGCTGTGCGAATGGAAAAAAAATTTGGTATTTAAATTTTAATCGCAATTATTCGCCTGTTCTCAACTGCATTAAAATTTTGTTGAACCTTTTATGGGTAATCATGCATTTTTATTATTGTTGCTTTTTTATATTTCTTGTCTGACGTCTTCACGTCATATCATACATACATACATACTTACATACATGCATACATTTTAATTATAGCTGTCTTACTGTTTTGACAATTCATAATTTCTTTTGAAGAAAATCCGGTACTAAAAATACTTATTTTTTGAAAATTTCTCATTAAAAATATTTGCCAAAAATTGACTTAAGATTTTAATTTATTTTTAAAATGTGCAATTTTGTTTAAAACGTACTAGAATAAAATATTGTAAAATAAAATATAATATAATAATATTCAATATAATTCTTCCAAAAAACCGACTTCAATGCAAAGATCTGATAGAACATTTTAGAAAAAAAATTTATTAGATATAAAATTAAATTTTAGTGAGCGTGTCTCCGCCCATTTTTAAAATGCAAGATTTTGTGTTTTTCAGAGCTCAGGGTGTGTGTTAAGCCTTGTAAAAATTGGTATAGTAGAACCACTTAAAATGAAATATTAAATTTTAATGGGCGTGACTCCGCCCATTTTTTCAAATAGAAAACTGTGTATATTTTTGAGCTCAAGGTACTCGTATTACTACATACGTAAAAATAGGTTGAGTAGAACCGCGTGAAATATAATAATAGATTTAAGTGGGCGTAGACCCGCCCATTTTTTAACTTTAAAGTTCGGTAATTGTAAGAACCCAAGGTGTTTGCTAGGTTTCGCAGCAATTAAATAAGCAGAATATCATAAAATCAAATAAAAAAATTGTAGGCGTGTCCCCACTTTTTGTACAATGGGACCAATCGGAAGCTATACCCTCTCATTAAAAAAAATTATTTTATGAATCGGTCTAAAATGTACCGAGTTATAAAGTAGCACCCCCCCCTCTCCCCACCCGCCCAAAAAAAGAGATGAATTGATAACCTCCTTCTTTTTTTGAAGTCGGTTAAAAATAGAATTAAAATGAAATAGAATAAAATGGATACATACAAACATTTGTATGTATGTACATATGTATGTATATAGAATTAATTTAAAATAAACCAAAATAATATACAGTAAAACAAAATTAATAAAATAAAATACACTAGGTTAGGTTAGGTTAGGTTAGGAAGGGTGGTGCTACACCGCACCACCACTCGGATACCCAATTGGGTCCATTGTGATTCCCTTATATTGCCCATTACTAGTAATATTTACCCCTCCGATTTATAGCCAGGAGTGACCCTATTATCCGTCATTAGGCCACCGAATCCCCATGATGAAGCCCCTGTTGTCCTCTAGTTTACACTTCCCGATATGCATGCTTTCATGGAAACGTTTGCTCAACCACCTAAGCCTATGACGTTGCAGCTTTGGGCAGTGACAGATAATCAGGCTTATCATAAATAAATTTTCACATGGAAATTTCCGAACGTGTGAACAATTGGTATCAAAAAACTTCGTACTATTGCGAAATATTTTGACAATTCATGAAGAAAATTATTAACAAAGATTTGTCTATTGGAAAAAGTGGAAATATGTAAGTTTTTAATTACATGGGAATTGGTGATACGAAAATAAAATCCATGTGTGACAAAAAATTTTATTCGGAAATTTTCACATGTGGAATTCATGATAAGGCTGAATATGTCCAATGGTTTCTGGTTCCTCTGACCTATCAAAGTGCCTATCATGACTCGCATCGCCTTCCTATCCATGTCCAGTAGCAGTTTGGATCTTCCTGGGTTAAGTTTTAGCCAAAAGCCCCCGAGACTCTAATCCCTACTTTGCCATGAACGGTTGGTCCTACTTTCTACCCAATTACTGAGTTCTCTATAGTGAAGACCTATCGGTAATTTCACCGATCTGTCCGTCATTCTCTCATTTAATGCCAACCTTATTTTTGCCAGCTCATCGACAGTTTCATTTCTCTCAACACTCCTGTGGTCAGGAACCCAAAATAGTCTGACACTATATTTATCTCGCAATAAGCGTCAGTCGGCTCGGCTCGGCTCGGTAACAAGCGGCCACTCTGCACGCACCCTAACGCTATATTTGTCCAGAAGCAAGTTGAGGGCTCTCCTACAGTTACTAACAAGTTTAGATTTGACATTGTGTCCCTTCAAAGCTTTTAGCGCTGCCTGGCTGTCGACATAGAATGCTACCTTCTCACCTTCGGCTACATTCCTAGTCACCAGCTCCGTGGCCCTGAGGATCGCCAAGATCTTAGCCTGGAAAACATTACATTCATTCGGCAGTCTGAAAGAACTACGAATGTTCGTTCCCAATATATAGACAGCAGCCCCTGTGCCTTCCGTCTGTAAAGACTGCACTACCCTCATATGGCCCATCGAATTTAACCCAATAGTCCCTATCCGGAATTACCATTAGGGTGTTCTACTAAAATCGATTTCAGCGACCTTATAGTCCATGAACCCAGAGGTTACGCATTCCTGATCACCAAAACTGATCTCATTTAAGATTGATGTGTGACCAGTTGTTCCTGCCCTCACAAAATCTGTTTCTACGAGTCTAAGGAGACTTCTAGTCGGCGTTTCCACCACAAAGTCCTCTATAGGAAGTAGATGAAGCATAATATCCAAGGCAGCTCCTCTGAGCACCTGTGATGCCTATCAAGGCACATCTCTGAACCGGCCTGACAACCGATGTGTAAATCCAGTTTACTAACTTTGGTTGCAGACCCCGGTTCCTTCCAATGTAGTTCCTGCATGCTAGCAGGTATAAAATACACTAAATAAAATAAATTAAATTAAGATAAATAAATTAAAATTAAAATAAATGAAATGCAACAAAATAAAAGAAAATTTAATGAAATAAATTTAAATACATAATTAAATAAATTAAAAATTTGATCAAGTAAAATAAGATAAAAAATAATAATAAAATAAACTTAAATAAAACAAAATTAAATAAAATAACAAAAATTAAAAACTTTAAAAACCCCCGAATTATCTAGAAAAGATGTGGCATCTTCTAAACGGCTGGACCGATTTTCTTCTTCGATCAAGTCACCTTTCCAACAGAGAAAATTAAATCCAATTCAGTCCAGCCGCTTGGGCTGTACGTGGACACGGACAGACACACACTACAAACTTATAACACCAATTTTTTTTGGTCGGCTGTTAATAAAATAAAATAAAATTAAATTAAATTAAATTAAATTAAATTAAATTAAATTAAATTAAATTAAATTAAATTAAATTAAATTAAATTAAATTAAATTAAATTAAATTAAATTAAATTAAATTAAATTAAATTAAATTAAATTAAATTAAGTTAAATTAAATTAAATTAAATTAAATTAAATTAAATTAAATTAAATTAAATTAAATTAAATTAAATTAAATTAAATTAAATTAAATTAAATTAAATTAAATTAAATTAAATTAAATTAAATTAAATTAAATTAAATTAAATTAAATTAAATTATACAAAAAAAAAGTTTTAAAATAAAATAAAATTAAATTAAATAAAATAAAATAGAATAAAGTTGAGGAAGATAAAATAAAATAATATAAAATTTAATAAAATTAAATGACATAAAAAATTAACAAAACTGTAAAGGAATTATATATGTAACTTCTAATGCTGGAAGAAGAAAAACCGTATGTATAGCGAAGTTTTGAAATTTATACACAACAAATGCAATTTATAAATGACATGAACCTTTAGTCCATGTGTGACAATTTTTGTCGCCTATTTCCTTTTTTCTTCTGTGTGCTCAATATCATTAAAAGAAGCCCTAATGCAAATACAATATAAAAGCAATTAATCATTGGTGCCTCCCTGAACATAAGCAATAATTAACCACTTTAAAGGCCAGGGAAGTCCTTTTATTTACCACCGCCCAACGGATGTATACACCTCGTCCTGTTGTTATTTGTCACTGCTTTTTTGACAGGCTTATGTATACATATTTGGCAAAAAGGGTATTCCACTTTACTTTCTTTTAATTGCCCTCAATAAAATATACTTTAAAAAATAAGAAAAGACGGAAGCCAGACATTGACATAGAGCAACATTATTTGTATGGACATGCCCAAAAATAACACAATACAAAAAAGCAAAAAAAAAAACCATATCACAAGAGAGATAGAGACACAAGCACTAAAAGTTATATAATTCCAAATGGTATTAGGCGTTTTTAATCTGCCTCCCCGTGTGACATTTTTGGAACAGGCAAATGTGTATCTAGTAGATATAAATAGGATTGTGTGTAAAAAAAACTCCTTTGGAGCATAAATCAAGCACGAACACAATCTCATATGAACGAAACCAAATTGACGGCCTGTTACATATTTACTTGTTTATTTAACCAATTTAAACAATTGGTTATTCATATGTGTGTAGGTGTGTGTGTGTGTGTGCGTGTGTGTGTGTGTGCGTGCGTGTATTTAAGGTTTTCAATAATTGTTAGCAATGCTTGTTGCTTTTCAATAATATGACTAGAGTTTCTACGAGCGTGGGCAAAATAAGGTACTTAAGAAATGAAATGCATTTACCGACGGTAAATAAATATTTGCATATGCATTAAAAGAACTGAGTTCTCGTATTCCTTTTCACTGAAGAGCTAATGTTAAAGAGCTGAGCTGAGACATAAAATGCAGCATTTTCCTAATAAGTATAAATTAACTTAAATCATTTCTAAGAAAAATCTCATTATTCACTCATTCCGTGGCAATAAGGAAAAAAAGCCTTTAAAATAATGGACTAGAATAGAAAGTTTTTTTTTTTTTTTTTTTTTTTATTACAAGTTCGTTTGAATAAAAAAAGAATGCAGAGCTTTACGTTTTACTTACCTTAGAAATTGCCCCTTACTCCGCAGTGGGCTTATTTTTGATAAAATATATATAGCGTTTGTGTCCTCCCAGACTCACATCTTTCTATGTTTTGAATTTCATCAAAATTTATTAGATAGTTTCTGAGAGACAGAAATTTCCCCCTACCTCTCTTCGTGGTCCTTGTTTTGGTAAAAAAAATTGATTGCTTATGTGCTTTCGTGGGACCATATCTATCTTTGTTTTGAATTGCATCAAAATCTGTTAGATTCTGCGAGGCAGAAATTTCCCCCTTACCACCCCTCTTGGTCCTAGTTTCTGAAAAACATACAATCTATGTGTTCTGCTAGATTTAGATCTATCTATGTCCTAAATTTGATCAAAATCGGTGCTGCGCAATAAACAAAAAATAAATTTACATTCGCATTTATAATAAAGGGTGTTTTTTATAGAGTGACACAAGTTAAAATCATAAAAAACAAGGATATATATTTTTGATATCAATGAAACTGGCTTTATTTCAAAATTTTTTATGAAATTGATGTTTAAATATGATTTCCGCCATGGATCATTAATTTTCAACAACTTTTCGCAGCATTTAAGGCCGTATTTCGCCTATAACTCTTCCAATGTTGATTTCCAGTTGTTCAATTGCTTGTGGTTTATTGACGTAGACAAGTTACGTAAAATAACCCCAAAGAAAATAATTGAACGGGGTTAAATCACATGATCTTGGTGCCCAATTAATTGGGGCATTACGTGAAATTATTTTTTCATCAAAAGTTTCTTTGACTACATTAATTGTAGCTCCCGCTGTGTGGCATATGGCTCCGTCCTGTTGCAACCACATATCAGCAAGCTTAATGCCAAGTAATTGAGGTACGAAAAAAATTCAAACCATGTTCCTATACCGCTCACCATTGACAGTAGCATTCTGACCATTATCGCTTTCGAAGACATATGGGCCAATGACTCCGCCAGCCCATAAAGCTCACCAAACATTAATTTTTTGTGGATGTAATGATGTTTCGACAAAAGCTTGTGGATTCTTCTCACTCCAAATGCGACAATACTGCTTATTTACGTACCCATACAACCAGAAATGGGCTTTATCGGAAAATGGATGAAGTGCACGATGTGTATGACGAATGGGACAATTATTTTGATTAAAAATTTCAACAATTTGCACGCGTTGCTCTGGTGTAAGTTGATTCATAATGAAATTTTAAAGCAAACTACACAAAAAGCAGTTAACAGCTGTTAAATGGGTGCTCAAAGAAAGCAGTGATGTTAACTCAAAGTTTTTACACTCTAAAAAAACACCCTTTACATATTAGTTAGCAGAGAGAGAGAGAGAGAGAAAGAGAGAGAAAGAGAGAGAGAGAGCTATCACTGCCTCGAGCCTTTTATCCAAGTCACGAAGCATATGGAGGATTCCCAAGAACTAGGCTAAGACCCCCAAAATCCCAGGCGTTGCCCGGCACTGCCCCGGAAAATTTCGTCAGCTGTGAAAATCTAAGAAATCCACAGTGGATTTAAATATGAATATTGAATGTCATTTATCATCATGTTATGTAGTTGTTACCAGTCTTGTGACCAGTATTCGCCAATATTGTTTTTAATTTTCAAAAATTTATGGGCATGGCGCGCCATAAGGAACTTACGCTCCAAAAAATATTCTTGCACTGGTACTGCATTAAGAGAGAGAGACTATATGAAATTTATATATCGTTAGTACCGAGGCGAATTTAAATATGAATATGGAATGCCATTTAGCAATGAACTGATTGGTTAATACGGTAAGAGAGAGAGAGAGAGAGTGCTGACGAGAACATTATGTACTCGTATCGTCATTACGCTGAACATTTATGTTAGGAACACAACTGGGACGAACGACGAATTTTTCGGTGCGAACTTCCGTCAGAAAAAATAAAACACATGTGTGCATATGAAAATGAACACAACACCGCCGTACAACGAAATTCGTCGTGCGTGACGAATTCTGAGATAGATTTATTTCTAAAGGCCGGGGCACAATGAATCCGTCAGTCGTTAAACTTCGCCTTTTTCAACTGACATTAACGCAATGACGGAGAAGGTTGGCATTTTATTTATTAAATTCAACTTTTTGTACTTATTTCGTTTATTTATTTTGTTTAATTTTATTTTTGCTGCCACGAAACACAAAAATTTAAATCAGAACATACCAAAAACCCAACCAATATCTGTAAAACTACCCAAAGTACGCAAAAAGTTAAAAGTTGACCAAATTTTGTACTTTGCGTTGACGGACACGTACTGAATGAAAACGACATCATAAGAAACCATGTATTTCAACTTAGCTGTCAGTTGAAAAAGGCGAAGTTTAACGCATGGCGGATTCATTGTGCCCAGGAACGACGAAAAAACAATTTTCTCTCTCTCTCTCTCTCTGTGTGTTTGTACACACAACAACCAACTTTATCAAATACAAGAGAGGAATTCGCTGCGTAAATTCGTCGTTGTTGTACTTCACACGATGAATTTACGCAGCGAACTCTTATCGACGAATTCGTCGTCGTGGACGAAATTCGTCGTTCGTCCCAATTGCGTTCCTAGCATTACTTTCGAACCACAATGTAAATGTTAAAGGATTGTTTTGCATTTTTATTCGTACAAAGAGCAATTGAGTAAACCAAAGTCGTTGGCAGACCGGTCACGGTGCTTGCAAGACAATCAAACAGTCGCTTGAAGCTTTGCCATTAAGTTTGAGCTTGGTCCTAGTTTACACCTGAGCTGCCCAAAGTAGCACCAGAGTGCGGAACATCAATCGGTTTCTTATACAAATGTTTATACATACGCGAATACATTTCTCTCGTGTTTCTCTCGGTGGTCAGCTCTGGTTTACAGTAAAGCTTAAATTAGACGTGACATAGCCATAACCAAACTAAAATTCAATTGGTTTCTATGTCGAGAGTTATGGCGTTATGGCGAGTCACGTATAATCAAATACAGTGTTGCCCATTAGTTTTCTATGGCTATGGTTATGTCACGTCTGATTGAACCTTAAGCAAGTCTTATTGCTAAGCTGATTAGTTTGTAGTAGAGACAGAGAGAGAGAGAGACGAGGGGAAAAGAAACGAGTACTCAGTTTCATGTACTGTCAATACATTTTGCTTTCTCATTCGTAATAATAAAAAAGCAAAAATGCATACAGAAAACTCTTCATAAATAATATGAGCTGAAAAATAAGACTTGCATTGTGTGAATGCCGATGAAAGTTCAAAGAACAACAAGTGATTAGCTTAGCAAAAAGACTTGACAAGTGGGAGTTAATAAAAAATTTGTTTAATTCAAATGCAAAATTAGGAAGAGTTCAATGCAAGCAATACCCTTTAATTATTGTTATATCTCAAAAGAACTTCTCCGTCTGCTCTCCTATTTCACTGTTGCTTGCTCTTTCTTTTCCTTTATGCAATTTCTTATTATTTTACTCTTTCATCTTCCTACTCTGTGCATAACTTGCTAAAGTTGCTATTGCTGATATCTGTTGTTGTTGCCATTGCTGTTGCTGTTGCTGCCAATACTCTGCACGTGCCATTATTGTTGGTGGAAAGGCAGGAAAAAGAAATGAAATCGTTAAACTGATTCTCTGTTTTTGTTCATTTTCTTAAATTCTATTGTAATTTCTATGCTCTTGTGCAAGTTCGTGTAGATATGCCTAGGAGATTTAATTCATTTTACTCTTTTTATTCAAACATTTGAGTATTTATACGAGCAACATTAGGAGGAAAAATAAATGTATGTGTTGTTCTCTGTAAGTATCTTGTAAATGTGAGCATTTTGTCGGAGGGGGTAGGTAGAGAGCCACTGGATGCATTATTTTTGTTTATGTTTTGATTTATTTTTCTGCTTCAGTGTTGCGCTCAGTTACATGGAACTGATGCAAGAGAGTCAGTCAGTCAGTCAGTCGTATTTCTGTGTGTGTTTTTGTTTGTGTTACGTTTGATTTTTGTTTAGTTCGCTTTTATTGTATCTTCGTGCAAGAGCATAAAGTTTTGTATTTTACAGATTTCTTTCTCTACATGTTTGCGATTGTGTGTGAGCTTTAAATATTGTTTGTTGTGTATCTGCAAACGATTTTGTCGGCTTTCGCAGTTATCGTTTGCCATTCATTGAAAACGGCCGCATCCGTTGAAAGAAAAGATATATTCACTATACCTACAGATTGAAATTTTTTTCAAACAAAATCCGATTTTTTTTCATTTTTTAATTTTTACCAAAAACAAAGTAACTGATTGAACAAAACATACAAAAAAATTAAACATTCAATACATACAGAAATTATTAATAATATTGTTTTGCTTAAAATTTATATTTTAAAAGTAACGGATATTAATTTGAAATTTCATAGGAACAAGTGTTGGTTTTATTTTTTTTAATTTTTTTTTTGTTAATAATTGTCATTCTTTTTTGTGGAGTTGATTTTAAGTTATGATTGAAATCAAAGATTGGAATCAACAAAAAAAAAATAAATAAAAATAAAATTAAAAAAAAAAGAGCTATAAAGAATTAAAAAAAATAAATAAAAAAGTGCAGTTGAATGGACTTCATATTTAATGCTGATTTGCATCCAATTCAAGCATTCAGTCTGGCATATAATTTTTAAATACATACATACATACATACAGTAACAACAAAAAAGCAAGTGTAAAGTATTAAATAAATATAGGTACATATGTACAACAAAAGTTAAGTAAATAAAATTTGTATAAATTTACAAACTACACACACTCTCATGCACACTTGCGAGTGCGTTATTTCCCCCAAACCAAAATAAATTAAAAAATACAGATATTTTTAAGCTTCAACAAAAAAAAAAGTAATAAAAATATAATAAAAATCCCAAAAGGCTGCATAAAATAACAAATTAACAGAAAAAAAAGGAAAAAATTAAAGGTTTAGACGTGTTGTGCATTTTAAAATATTTTAAAGAAATTAAAAAAAATAAACAAAAATATTAAAAAACTTCCTTCAGTACCAGTAAAATTTTCAACAACTTTTAAAACCATCCAACCAACAGGAAAAAAAGTATAACAAAAACCCCTGAAACGAGGCAAGCATTTTCATTTAGAGGCAACAACAAACATCAACAGGATTTGAATTCCTCGTTTAAACTTTTGGAGTTTATACTCAACGATTTTCTGCATCTTCCACATTTTAATGGTAAATTGTAAGCAAATTTTCTTTTATACTTCTTGTATATTGTTTCTTCAGTTTTATTTTTTATTTTTTTTTATTAATCTAATTTTAAGTCTTTATTATTGTGCAAGCAAAAAAAAAAAATAAAAAAAACAAGGCAGCACTAGAATAATCAGTGAGGTCTACTTAGTGCTTTTTTTGTAACTTTCAATCAAAGAGATTTTAATTACAACGGCTTACGAAATACTAGAACTCATTTTCTTTAAGCTGGAACAGCCAATAATATTATTTTGAAAATATTTAAGGGAGCCGCAGAACAAAAAGTGCTATTTTGCATTTATCGAAAAATTGGTTTTTTGGTATTTTTATAATATTTAGGTTGAAATCTTGTAGAAACAATCAAGTTAGCATTATTATTATTTTTTTTACAAAGTAAATGGGTTCTAAAAAATGTATGCTTAACAAAAGGTGCTTTTTTAATAGATTAGATCAGGTTTAACCACATTCAGTCAAAATTCTATCGTCGTATATGGGCATTTCCATATCAGCGTACGTGACATTTGCACGCCTACAAAGTGGAATAGATTCTGAAAAAATAGAGGTAACTCAAAAATATTTTGTTGTTATGTTCCATTCAGGGCGTACTATATGTGAAAAAAAAATTATTACACTTGGAACCCTGTTGTCCAAAATATCAAGGGAAATAAGAGCATAGCGTACGTGACATAAAACGGAACTGATATCAAAGTGCATGTAAAAGTATACGAAAATCTGCGAATTGTGAAGTTTTTTTTCTTGTTTTAAATTTCTTACACGAAGCCAACTATTTTTCCTTTATTATCAGTAATTTTTAAATAAAAAAGACTTTTAGCTGATTTTATAATGAATGAACTTTAATAGCGTACGTGACATAGCGTACGTGACGGATTTTTCTCTTATAATATTCTTAAGTAAAAAAATTTTTTTTTAATCTGTGGAAATAAATAATAATGGCTTGAGTCGAAATTTTGTGTTTTGAGATATTATGGGTTTTGTCTAAAATAAATTGTGTTTGGTTTTTATATAAAATTTTTAGATACCGAAAAAAATGCACATTTATTTATAACAAAACTGTTAATTTTATAAAAAAAAGAAACGATTTTATTAGTTATTATTCGTTGTTTTTTAGTTAAGATATGAAAAAATCCATTTGGCAGAAAAATAAAAACTAAAGTGAACTTATTATATTGAAAGGCAAAATAGTTTTTATTGATAGTAAGTCGAGATAAGTGCTTTAGGTTAAATTAAAAAATGCGGAAAACCTGAAATAAGATAATTTTTTAACAGCTTATGTGCTGGTATGAAAATCACTCAAAAATATGAGTGCTTTCCATACAAATTTTATACTCAAGTCAACCGTCTGCGTTGTAGAAACAGGGAGTTAGTTAAATATAACTCCCTGTTTCTACAACCCAGGAGTCGACTTGAGTATAAAATTTACATGGAAAGCACTCATTTTCTTGAGTGACTTTCATACAAATTTTCTAGACGAGTCGTTATTATTGAGTTATTGAACTCAAGTGTATACAAGTTTTGATGCTCAAATATTTTAATATTGATGTAGCTACCTTACAAAAATTAAGTTGAGTTAAGATGTTATGGCTTATGTATTATTTTCCAAGAAGACTTAAGTTAAAATATAAATGGGTATAGTTTAAATGATAGATCTTGAAGAGGAGAATAAGAATGTATAATAAAATGAAAAAGCACTTATGTCAACTTAAGCCATTATTATATATTGCCACAGAAATTTATGCATACAAAAACTTAAAAACAAAACAAAAATATATTCAGTGAAAATAGCAATAAAACAAGAAATAGTCAACTTCATTTCTTACTACATACTGTTTACTTGGGCGCTGAGTTTTCGCCGCCATCTTATACAGGCATGTTCTGGAAATCACAAGTTTTCAAATCACTTGTGATTTTAAAATCACAATTGTGATTTGATGGTGTTCTGAATATCACAAAATTTTTAAATTTTCTGTTTTACATTTAAAAATAGAAGAAAACAGCTGACGTTTTGTTTTGTAAATGCAATATCACAAATTTAAATCACAAAGCAAATAACAAAATTTTTGCAAAATTAAGAGTTTTAAATTTTTTCATAATTTCATAAATTCTTTCGTAGAAAATTGCTCATTTTACTATAAAAATCAATAAAGAAGATATTAAGTTATTCATTTAATTAATCTATTGAGAATTTCAAAATAAAGTGATTGAAAAAATAACCAGGTGATTTCAAATCGGCAGGCATTTAGGTGACCGATTTAAAATCACAAAAATTCAAAAAGTTATGTGTGCAAAAAGTGATTTTCAGAACATGCCTGATAATTATCAAGTTAACGCTGATACATTTAATTGCAATTTTAATACTTACAATAGCGTACGTGACAAGCTTTAAATGCTTATATCATTTTTATTACACTAAATTGAGAAAAAATTTTGAACAATATTTATTTGCGACAATTATCCTGCTTTGAACTTTTATTTTGAAACAGTTGCGACCGGTCAAATTCAAATGATATAGACAAATGCGGTTTTTGCACCGCGTACGTGACATTAGATTAGCATCCAAAGCAAACCAAAAAAATACCGCTTATCGAACTCTAAATTTTCTCTTTCCTCATGGATCTTGTTCATTGTTGTTGTAACATTAATTTTAAAGTATAATTGTAATGTTACAAATACCTGAATCGAGTCGCTAGTTAAGAAAAAATAGGTGATTGCAATTTCTTAACATTAATCAAAGAGATGGTCAGTTTAAACTGCTATTTTTGCTCTTGAAAAATTTTTATAAGCTATTAATATCTCTGCATAGTAAAATTTGAGTAATTTTTTCCTCTTTGACATATTTTAAAAAAAATTTCAAGGTTTTTTAATTTTTCAGTCGTGGTTGTCATTTTCATGGAAATGCCCATATGTGTATTCGTATTACACAATGTACTTTTATCTTCTATTAACAAAACGTGCTTTTTTACTTTTTTTTTAACAAAAGGTGCTTTTTTAGTATATTAGATCAGTTCAAAATTCTATCGTCGTATATGTGTATTCCCATTACACAATGTACTTTTATCTTCTATTAACAAAACGTGCTTTTTTACTTTTTTTTACAAAAGGTGTTTTTACTGTTTTCCTTAACAAAAGGTGCTTTTTTGCTTTCTTTTTTGCAAAAGGTGCTTTTTCCGCAATAAAAATGGAATTATATCAAACATCCTTAACATTTAATGGGGTGACTTATGACAGTTAGATGCATCTATGGATAAGTAAAAAAATTTTTAGCATTTCCAAATTCTTGCAGTTTTTTAAATGGGCGAAAAAAATAAATCTCGATTTCCCAAAAATTTGAAATAAGCAAAAAAGCACCTTTTGTTCTGCGGCTCCTCATATCTAGTTACTTAAGACTATACCTGTGGCAATATGAAATAGTAGCTTAAGTCGACTTGAGTCAAAAATTTTTTTTTCGATATTAAAAGGCTATAAACCATGGCACTATTTTTAACTGACTTCAAAAAAAGGAGGAGGTTAACAATTGGTCTCTATTTTTTTTAGGTGTGTAACTTCATATCTCGGTACATTTTAGATCGATTGTAAAAATTTGTTTGTTGTCTGCGAGGATATAGCTTCCCATTGGTTCCATTGAAAAAAGTGGGCGGGGACACGCCCACAACTTTTTAAATATAATTTTATGATATTCTACCTATTTTATTTCTGCGAAACCTTTAAAACACCTTTGGTTCTTGTAATTACACAATCTGAAAGTTAAAAAAATGGGTGGAGGCACGCCCATTAAAATTTAATTTTTTATTTGACGTACTTCTTCTCATCTTCTTCTATAAGATCTTTGCATTGAAGTCGGTTTTTTTGGCAGAAAGAATTATTGTATGATCCTTTCTTTCTGCTCCACACACTTTACAATATCACACTTCACTTCCTGATGTTGTACCAACAATTGTAAAGTCTGCTTCTTACTTAACAATATTCAAGAATATTCTAGTAGTCATGAATTAAGAGTAGAAGGAAATGATAAGTCAATTTCTATGACTCTCTCTTCTAAGCCGACGTCAGTAGTGGGCATGTTATAACCAATCTCTACTGGTTTATCCTAGCTTAATAAAAATATTCTACAGGCACATACTAGTGATGCACAAGTATTCGTATTCGTATTGGATTTCCCGAATATGTGGCCGTTTTTATTACTTATTTTTATTACTTCAACAATCCATGGAGCGATAGACACTTCGAATAAACTTTTTATGAAAACAGTACGTGGATTCCGCAACGATGAGTTTTGAAGTGTTCACCAATTTCAGGGCACTACTCTTTTTCCAGTGAGAAATTTTGACACTAAAAGAGTTCACTACAACTGTCAAAATAATTCATTCTCACCGTTGCAAACGCATAAATCAACAAGTGAACTCTGGTAGAAACTTCAAAACTCATCGTTGAGGAATCTGGCCCCACAGCTCTTTCTTTCATTTATAACAAAATGGCAGACAGTTCAAATTATGAAATTACTTTTAAATACAAGAAAGGGGGCTGGATACTTACAAAATTCCGAAATAGATGAAATCCTACAGAACAGGCTTCTTATATACATACATAAAAACAGACATACATGCATGCATTTGTATTGGTATTGGTTTAGGTATGCATTCCCAGCGGAAAACTCAGAAGACCTTCTTGGTGCAGGCCTTATTAAAGGACTCTTTCGCATAAAATATACGATACACATTCCACACTCCCTTCTATGAGAAGGGAGAAGAGAAGGAGTAACAAGTTTTGTTTTGTTTTTTACCAAAGCAAGAGCAAAATCCATTAATTTGAAGGCCTTCCACAATCTCTGGCGAAAGAAGCAAGAACAGAAGGCCTGCTCCGCAATGACAACGCGTGTAAAAAAGATATGAGTATGGAATGGAGCGAGCAGGCCTTCTACATCAAAAAGAAGGCGTACAGAGGCCTTCTAGAAGGCATCCTTACTCCTTTTAGTTTCCGCTGGGCTTGCACATGCACATCTACTAGTCTTTTTTTTTTCTTTTTTTTTGCCCCCCTTTACAATTCAAAAGAGTTGACATCACTTACTTGCTTACTAGCACATAGTAACAACAACAACTGTTGCTTTTTTAGAACAAACAAACATGGGCATGTCATTACAGGCCCGTTCTTTTCATCTTCATACCTTTCAATTTACTAGTTGTAGATGTTGTTGTTGTTGTTAATGTTGCCTTTGCTGCTGCTACCTCTTCTTCTTCATGCTTCGTGCTTTGTCAATCTAAATGCTCTACTTAACTAACTAAGCATAACACACATAGAGCGAAAAGAAGAAACAAATATTCATACATACATATGTATGTGTGTATGTATGTACTATATAGAAAACTACAAATCAACACAAAAAGCAACAACAAAATACCTTCATTTATTCTCTAGCAGGTTTTTTCTATTTATTGCCGTCGTATTCTTTCTAAAAAATCTAAAATATTATATCCTTCTTCTTGGGTTGGCCTTTATAGGCTGTGCTCTGTTACAACAAAATGATTAAAAAAAGACTTCAGCTGAAAGAGAAGTATAGCCCAGCAGAAGGCCTCTTATTAAAGTCTATGTCAAAGGCCAGCTCCTATCTGCTGGCCTTTGACTACTGTCAAATAGTTTATTTGTGTATGAGTGTGTATTCCACAGATTTTTTGAAAAATAAGTAACCAAAATCATGTGGTTTTCATTAATAACAGACTATGTCCAAAATCCAAATTTCTTCAGTAGAGCCAGAAATAGTTCTTTTAAAAATAGATAAAAGTTGTGTTGTTGTTTTAGAAAAATATAATATACATGCGTCCATATATGTATGTATTTAAAAAATTTATTAGAACTTTTTAAAAGCATTTAAAATATAACAATTCGATATCATATCGAAATAGTATGTACATATTACATATGGGCATTTCTCCGAGAAATTTCACTTTTTTGTCGCGTGTGACAGCAAGCAATTAACCTTGTATTTCTGAACAACGTTACTCGATTTTTCTTCAAATTTTACCTAAGTTAGAACTGCTGACGGCCTACACAAATATATAAAGAAGTAAAAAACAAGTATCGTTTTCTATATTTATAATTTGACCGGGCTAAGGTTCGTATCGCTTTTTAAGCAAAATTACATTTGATAATCTTTAAAAAAAACAAGCATATTTGCTTCTTGTCGCACGCTACAAAAAGTTGATATTCCTGTGGAAATGCCCATATGTTGTTTTTAATGAGAACCACAGAATTGGGCCTTTGTAGCAAATTTGGCCTACATTAGCGTGCCTTGGCCCAGCACATTCAAGGTAGAAAATTTATTTTCATCCTGCTACAAATAGAAGAAGATAGTAAGATGCACTTGGTTAAAGAACTTTAAATCGTAATAAAAAATTAAAAAAAATAATAAATAAATTGCATTTAAAGTATTTTACAGGACCCCTGTAAGCGGATGTAATAGCTAGGCTATCCGTTTTAAGTTTCCGACATTTAAGCTTAGGGTTTCGCTCTGCTCAAATAACTGTATTTACCTTTGAAGGGTCTTAAAGAAGCCTCATAAATTTTCACTGCGGCCCTTTTGGACCATTATTCTTAGACTTATTCCGACTACGCACTATGACACTCTATGACATCGCTATAGTGTATACTGGTAGCAACAGTTGTCATTTACGATTTTTTTTTTCATTGTGTGGCATTGCTTTCCATATAAAAAAAACATAATGGGAACGGCGTTGCACACATTTTCAAAATGACAACACAAGAAATGTCAGATGTGTATTCGGCATTAGAATAGAAAATTTTCATAAAACTAGTGGCTATTAGCAAATAGAATAAATTCAGTAAAGTGCGACTTTGACTCGCACACGAAGGGTTCTGTACGGACACTACATATCGTTACCATAATATAGAAAGGCTTTAAATCATATTTTTTGGATATTGTGTTTTTTGTATATTTTGATAGAAGATGTTGTATCTTATGCATTGAAAAATGAAAAATATCGCTTTAAGAAAAATTTATGATTTAGGGCCTCTCTATATTAAGGTAACGATATGTAATACCATGCGATTACATTCGTCGTGTGAAGAACAACAACGACGAATAAGTAACATAAGTCTTTCAATACAAAAATATGATAGAAGAAGATGAGAAGAAGTACGTGAAATATAAAACTAAGTTTTAATGGGCGTGCATCCGCCCATTTTTAAATGCAAGATTGTGTGTTTTTATAGCTCAGGGTGCGTGTTAAGTCTTGTAAAAATCGGTAAAGTAGAACCAGCTAAAATACAATATTAAATTTTAATAGGCGTGACTGAGTCCGCCCACTTTTTAAATGGAGGATTGTGTCTATTTTAGAGCTCAAGATGTGTGATAAGTTTCGTAAAAATCAGTTAAGTAGAACCGCGTGAAATATTATAATAAATTTTAATGGGGTAACCCCGCCCATTTTTTTCAACTTTCAAATTGTGAAATTACAGGAACCAAAGGTGTTTTATAGGTTTCACCGCCCAATGGGAAGGAATATCCTCCTAGACAAAAAAAGAATTTTTACAATCGGTCCAAAATGTACCAAGTTATGAAAAAAATAAAGACGAATTATTAACCTACTCCTTCTGTTTAAGTCGGTTAAAAATAGAAATAAATCTGTCTCAGAGTTCGTCACGCATGACGAATTTCATTTTACGGCGGTATTGTGTTAATTTTAATATGCGTTTAATTTTTAATGAAAAAATTTCGCAACGAAAAATGCGTCCTCCGTCTAAGTTGTAGGGTAGGGTTTGCAAATAATCGCAGATTTACATAATCGCGATTACGATTATGTAAAATTTTTAGCAAATTTTGCATAATAAAGCACACAAAATGAAATGCCTAAAAGAAAGATAAATATAAGAGAATTCTTAAATATGTTATTTTTAGCTAAAAAATTGTGTAGATTTTTCTCAAAAGCCGTGAACCCTATGTGATGCACGCTACGTGACGACGCTACATTTTTTCCAGTAGTATATAGTAAATAAAAACTATTGTATTTATTTTAACGAAACAATTTATATTATTTTTTAATAACATTATTCATTCATAGTTTATGTTTATAAATTAATTTATTAATGTATATATGTTTATAAATAAATTAAAAAAAATTTATTTGGATTAATGTTTGGCTGGTAGACTGTTTTTGGGACTTGCCCATATGTTTTTGCACTCAAATCGTGTCATAGTATCGGTAATACGAAAAATTGGGCCAACGAAATGCCACGAAAAGCAGCCCCATACCATGATGTTACCTCCGCTGTTCTTGGCGGTATTTTTTGTGGGCCGTTTATAAAATTATTTACCTGCAGGGCCACGCCCATTTCGGCAGTTGTAATTTCCAAACAGATTTATTTTGATATCGCCACTAAAAAGAATATTATGCCATTAGTGTTATTTATAAGTAATGGTTGCGACCAACTCAAATGTCTTTTTGCGAAGATCAGCCTTGCTTTAAAATTTGTTTCCGATGTAATGGAACCTTTCTAGCTATTCGCTCGGGTAGCTTGACTGACATATTTATGCACTTGTATGTCCATATAAAGTTATAAGTAAATAGTATTTCTTATTCTTTTTTTATTCGTGTTCTTAGTCATAATTGATTTTTTATTCACAAACAATAAGTAACTTTTTTCACGAGCAAGCAGTAATGTAATATTTCTTTACTTGCAATACACTTGGATCGCCATATTTTTAAAATGTTTACAATTTATTTTACGCTTTAAATAGTGTTGCAAGCAAGGCGAATGCGTAAATATCCGTTGGGTGAGAATGACACTTGACTTAAAGTTGAGAAAAAATTGATAAAACACTGATTGTCAAATGTTTATATTCAAGTCATTATCAACTTTAAATTGTACTTAATATCAAATTATAAAGTCATCTTATTTCAAAGGTTTGATTTCGTGTTTGCTGGGTTAAAACCGTCCTTTTAATTTTTCTTTGATAGTGTTGCACTTATTTTACCTGTGAGTGTATTTTGGCTGGTGCTTTCAATTTAAAATTGTGCGCTTGCAATCGGGTTACTTTCCCTTTGTTAATTCTTATGATTGCTGTTGTTGTTGTTGTTGTTCTTCTTCTTTCTTGTCTTGCCAACATACATACATACTTACATACTTCCACTTACTACATTTTGTTTCTTGTTGTTGTTGTTTTTTTTGTTTGTTAACATTCGTATTCGTATGCATGTTTGTAGGTTCGTTGCACCCTACAACAAAAATTTCATCGTTATTTACTGCGGCTGCTGCCGTTGCTGCAGTCGTTGTTTTTGTTACTGTCGCTTGTTGTTTTTTTTCTGATTGTTTTTTATGTATATGAATGTATGTGTGTGTGTGTGTGTTTTCTTCTTTTACTTGAATTCAATTTTGTTTTTATACTCGTGTAAAAAGGAACCAGTTTTTGTTTCTTAACGAGTAGAAAAATAAACTAAAACAAATTAAAAAGAAAAAATTCTCGCTTTCTTTGTAAAAGCAGCATCAAGCAACAACAACACAATATGCAGCAGTAACAACAAGCGTAGCATCATTATTATCATCATAATTAATAGCAACAACAAAACCAACAACAGCATCATCGTCATCATGCTCAATATCCTCGTTGTCATCAGTTTTGGTTTCATCGTCATCATCATCCTCATCAACAGCATCTCATACATACATACATACATACATACAAACATTGCAATCTTGCAGTTCCTGTTACTCGACAATATTTGCTGGCAGTTGTTGTTACTGCGCTCTCATAATGATGTTGCTCGTTTTAGCATTAGGAGTGCATTAGAGAGTTATAAGGAAGTCATGCAACATGCAACATTTTTTTTTTATCCTATACAAGTTGTTTGTTCCTTCTGAGCTTTCGGTGTTTGTTAGAAAAATATTTAATTTAAAAAAAGAAAGGTTAAAAAACTTTTAAGGTTGTTACCATTTAAGTTGGTTGCTTCTTTATTTTCAAATTGCTCATGTTGTTGTTGTTGTTGTAGTCTAGTTGTTTGCTTGAATTTAAAATTTTTATTTTCATTCAGCACGTAAGATGGCTTAAATACGTGTTCAGGTAGTTAAAAAATCGAACTTGGATACTCTTAAAAATATAATTTTTTTCTTTTTTCAAATTAGAAGATATGTATGAGTATGTATTTATTTCCCTGAAGTAAAAGGTTAAACAAGTTTATTACCTTCGGGTGGTTAAAAAAATAACTATATTTTTTTATATAAAAGAGATTTGAAGATGTTGAAACAAACATTAAACTGTTAGGGCCTAATTCATAAAAGATATTTTGATTTTGTAAAAGGTTTATTAATCAAATTTCCATAGAAAACTTGTTTCATCATTAAACAGAAATATTTTTTATGAATAAGGCAGCTAGTCCCTTTATTAAACTAGACGAAAAAGACCCGAACGGTGATGGACTAGACTCTAACTTAGAGGGTTAATATATCAAACAAAAGTGTTGCTGCCAAGATTTTAAATAAAATTGCTGAACACTTCTTTTATATAAAATTGAAGCATTTCAGGATTTTCTATTATTATTATTATTATTATTATTAATATTATGTTATTATTTTCTTTTTTTTTAACCCTTTTATGGTCGAATTAAAATGGATTATGCGAAAAAAAATTTTAGGTAGATTAAGTGTTAGGCCTTGAATCAATTATGAACTGATGACAAAGTTATAGAATGTAGCCGTTAGGCAACATTGCGCTATTGTTGTTACTTAAATAATATATAAGTAGTGATAAGTCCTAATTTACACTCAGCAAGTCTTATTGCTAAGTTGATTAGTTTTTTTTAAGAGAGAGAGAGAGAGAGAGAGAGAGAGAGAGAGACGAAGGAAAAAGAAACGTTTATGTTCCCCTCGTCGCTCTCCCACAAACTAATCGGCTTAGCAATAAGACTTGCTTAGTGTAAATTAGGACTAAGCAAAAAAAAAAAAGTATTTTCAAGCAGTTTCATCTGGAGTGTTGAGTATTAGAGCCCTTCCCTGCAAATAATATTTGACTACATGCTCCAATCTAGATGAAATAAATAAAATAAAGTCGCACTTTGCTGAATTTATTTCAAATATTTTTTTTTTTATTTTGTCAAACAGTGCAATTAATAAAACTTGAAATGAATGAAATTAATTTTTTATCTGTGCTTTGGTAAGTATTTGTATTGTTGTTGCACAGTTTCAACAAGCATCCCATTATAATTAACAATATATCTAATATTGAACCTTTCACTATAAATTAGTTTGAAAAAGTTTCATCTCTATTAATCCGATGATGAACTAATCATTAATTACAAATTGTCGCCACTTTCTTTTCCCACACGTCCGTCTATTATGTATCTCGCTCGCCCTTGTTTCTAGTCTCACTCGGTGATAAAATTTATAGTTAACAACGAGTCTATTCGAATCAATTTAGTTAAGCTTGTTGAAAAAAATCATTAGTATGATTAATGTTGCAATTTCAACTAGAAGAAAGAAAATCTTGCAAAATTCATTAAGTTTGGAAAATGTTGCTGCAATCGCACAAAAAAAAATCTGTTACACTGTGAATTGCTAAATTTAGTATATATGTGTGTATGTTTGTGTGCAGTTGTTTTTGTTTTGTAAATTTATTCACCTTTCGGGGCCACCCCTGCTCAGGCAGCGCCCACTAGTGTTTGAATCTGACTTCGTCTAAGTTTTAGTTTGTTAGATTAAAATCAAAAAAATTAGTTGTTTTTGTTTTTTTTTTCAAATGTAGTTGAAGTCATTGAAGTGTCGAAATGTGTGTTTCTGTGTTAGATTTTAGCCAAGTTACTAACGCAATTTCACAAAAAAAATTAAATTTTTTCGGTTGTTTTTTTTTTCACTACAATTGTTTAAGAAGTTTTTGTTGCTTTAGTTAGCTGCTTGCTGTGTTATTCATTGTCTTCTTTGTAGTATTTTTTTAGTTAAATTTTTGATTGCCGTTGTTGGTAGTTTTTTTATCTGAACTATAGAATTTTTTTTATATTATTTTCAATTTTTTTTATATTTTTGTTTTTTGATATTTTAGTAGGTATTTTGTGTGTATTTTATGGTGTTTTTTTTTTTTTGTTGTTGTCGCAAATAAAGCCAAGCGAAGCCTTGAACTCGCTGCTCATAGTTTATTGGCCGTTTTACTACGAATACCGTTGTTTTTAGTGTTGCCTCTTTTGTTGCTTCTCTCCTCTCTCAAGAGGTTTTTCGACATGGTTTCACTAATATGTACAATATAATTTTTTTTTAAAGCTTTTAGTGATTGCTAATATAAAATTTTTTATTATGATACTTTGTTGGTATTTTGTGTTTTTCTTTTTTTTTGTATTTGTTTTAGTGTCTTCTGCTTTTGTTATCAAATTTAGGTATAATAAATTAAAGGTGAAGAAACATTTGCTACAACTTCACCCACTGTTCTTTTGGCCTGATTTCAACACGAGCGAGCAAAGAAAGCTTGAGTAATTGCATAGTAAGAAAAAAAAAAAACAAAAAACTTCTTAATAAGAAAATTTAAAACGTTTTTTTTTTGGTATGAAAATATTTTTGAGTGTTTGTTTTCTAACGGCCTTATGTGTAAGAAAAAACTGACAGGTTTAAGTAAATCACTTCAAAGTGTTTCCACCGAACTTGTGAGTGATTTGTTGTTCGAATTTTCGTACTCAATTTATGCACGTGCTCTATAAGGTGGTCGCAGCTGCTGTAATGTGAATTTTATTCACATCTGGTTGACATTTAAAATTGATTAAATATTCCTTAATGTCATTTTTTTCGAAATTGTCAATCACTATTGATGGATGACCCAGGGATGGAGTTTGTAATTTTAAAAGCAACGCAGGGCTTGCGTACATAAATCGAGTTCGAAAAAAAGTATTTTCGACATTATTTAAAATAAATCAACCACTTTGAGGTGATTTATTCATTGCAAAATGTAGGGTAAATCATGTATAAATTTACATGATTTGCACAAATCATCCTGATTTGTATAAATCATGCCGGTGGAAACATACTATTAAACACATTCACCACAGCAGGATACACGAACACACGACTTCAAATGCCGCTGCCAGCAGCACTTGTCGCCTCGTAGCCAGCTACATAATTATTTTGGAGAAGGCAGCATCACCATCTACAGCTGATATTCAAGTACACATACATACATAGTTCAGTATTGCCACTTTCATATATTTTGCATTTATAAAAATTAATAATTTTTCTTTTAAAATGTAGGTACTTATTTCATGTAAAAGTACAAAAATTAATCAATTTATTCTTTACATCAATTTTTTGATATTGTTTCTGGTAAATAATATGAAATTATTGTACGTTATCATTCATTCAACATTTTGTATTGCACTGGTAACACTGCATTTGCTCATTGTAGCCAAAGAAATAGAAATTAGTTTAATTGGAGTACAACGACAAAATCAGCATAGACAACAACCTGTCGGCGTGTTGCCTTGCTGTCTTCAAAATAATCATTCTCATATAAACATGTGTATTCTATTTTTGACATTTTGTAGTCGGTAGCTTGCTGTGGTGAATGTGTTTAATGCATAAGTGACGACATTGAACTATGTTGGTGCTAACAAGTTCCACCATACAATTTGATTGAGATTAAAAATCGGCGCACAATGTAGTTTTAAACAACTAATAAATCCTAGTAGTACTCAGGCAATGAATGCCTGCTCTTATTGCTAGATCTTACCTTCTTTAGTAAAGGTATAGTTATAGACAAGAAGAAAGTGTGAAGGAAGATATAGACAAAGGCATAGAGTGGCTAATCTGGGGGTGTATTACCACAACCCCCCCCCCCCGCCCAAGTATTGCTGCTGCCCCACTAGAATTATTAAAAATTCCGTGTAATTATATTTTTTAATATTCCTCATGAAAATTAGCCCCACGTAGAAAAAATGTATAGCTACGCCAATGGAGATAGAGGAAAGCTAGGTACATTCTTTTACAACTGTGCTTTTTTGCACGTTTTCTTTTTAACAAGGCAGTGTTGCAGCGCCTCTGGTGTCAGTGAAGCGCATTAAATTTGTCGAAGCTGTCTTTAGTAGCCATTTTAATGTTTATTTTACTTCGCCGATGACTTTTATACACAATACCGACGAAGGACCGCTTTTTTAATGTTACTTTAGGACTAGTATCCGCTCAAGCCGGTGAAGCTCACAGACCAGTGTCTATGTCTTTCATCACTAGAACTTTCCTACAACAACTGATACAAAGAGACACAAATGCTCAAAAGAAAAATGTGTGCTATTGTTATTTTTTGATGATTGCCGGCGATCGGGCTCGAACCCAGAACTACTTCAACCAAAGCCACCCACCCTCATTTATAATTCAAACAATTAAAAAAAAACATCAATAAATTCAAATAGATATTTTTTTTTTAGATTTTTATTCTGCTTCTGCCCTAAAATCTAGTTTATTGCTCTAACACATTTTTATTCTTTAGCCTTAATCGTAATAATTACTTTTTTTTATTTCCTTCCACTCGTGCAGACAACTTTGAGTAGCTGCAATAAAGCAAAAAAAAATTAACATATTTTTTTTATAATACAGTGACCGATATATTTTGCAATCAGAGCAGCAATTATAAATTCTTTTGGTCTTTATTATACACGACACAAATGAAATATGCATTTAATAAATATTTATTCTATTGCACTGTAGTACTGGGCGCATTAAAAATTTTTATTACGCCAAATATTTGGGATAAGCAAATCATTTCATACGAAAATAATATTCAAAAGAGGCACATAAAATTTTTATGTTATTTATGCAGGTACGATACTGGAAAAAAAATTATATACATACATACATGAGCTAAAAGTAGCAACAAACAATGTTCGTTATTAAAAAAATTTTTAATGTATCTACTAAAGTATTCTGTTAATTGATTTTTGAAATAATGCTTTAAAAAATTTAAAAAAAAAAGTAGCACAGATACAATTTTCTGAGGTAATTTATATAGCTATGCTATTTATGCCGCGCTACAGTAGGATGGACGTGATTTTCGTAACAAAAATAATCGACACTATTACAGTTATATATGTAGGTATGTTCTGTAATCAACGTGAAATTAAAGCGTGCGGAATTACCATAGAGTTGTTGTTGGAAATATGTATTTATAACAGCAATGTCCATAACAGTTCCGCACTTTTTAATTTCACGTGGAATGCAGAACATACCCGATAAATTTATTTTTGCTTTGATTTTTTTGTACTTAAAACCAGAGTACGAGTTTGGCATCATCATATAATATAACTTTATTGAATTGTTTTTTAACACATTAAGTTTGTTTTATATAGCTAAGCAGCATAGCTATCATTGGGTGTCTTCTTTTTTATTTAAAAAATTTATTTGTTGTTGGTTTAGCACTTCAAAATGCAACATATGTACGTTTTGTTGAAAATATATTTTGTAAAAACTGTTTTTATTAAAAAAAAGAACTAATTTTTGTAAAAGGCATTTTTAGAAAAGACACTTTCTGTAAAATATACTTTCTGTAAAGGGCACTTTATAATATGCTTTACTTATTATACTTTATGTAAAAAGTATCTTTTATAAAAGGAAATTAATTGTTGTAAGAAGCACATTTTTCTGTAAAAGGTACTTTTTGTAAAAAGTACTTTGTGTAAAAGGTAGTTTGTGTAAAAAGGAACTTTTTGTAAAAAGTACTTTGTGTAAAAGGTAGTTTGTGGAAAAGGAACTTTTTGGAATAAGGTACTTTTTGTAAAAAATACTTTTTGAAAACTGATGCTTTTTGTGAAAGATACTTTTTGTCAAAGGTACTTTTTGTTGAAGGCACTTTTTGAAAAAGGTACTTTTGCAAAAAGGTACCTTTTGTAAAAAGTACTTTTTGTCAAAGATACTTTTGGAAAAAAGTACTTTTTGCCAAAAATATTTTTTGTAAAAGGTACTTTTCGTCAATGATACTTTTTGTCAAAAGTACTACATAATTGTCAAAGATACTTTCTGTTAACGGTACTACATAATTGTCAAAGATACTTTTTGTCAGAAATACTTTTTGTAAAAGGTACTTTTTGTCAAAGGTACTTTTTGCAAAAGGTAATTTTGGAAATAGGTACTTTTTGTCAAAGATACTTTTTTTACTAGGTACTTTTTGTCAGAGATACTTTTTGTAAAAGGTGCCTTTCGCAAAATGTAGTTTTTGCAAAAGGTACTTCTTGTAAAAGGTACTTTTTGCAAAAGGTACTCTTTGTAAAAGGTACTTTTTATAAAAGGTGCCTTTCGCAAAATGTAGTTTTTGCAAAAGGTACTTCTTGTAAAATGTAATTTTTGTAAAAGGTACTTTTTGTAAAAGGTATTTTTTGTCAAAGATACTTTTTTTAAAAGGTACTTTTTGTTAAAGGTATTTACTTATCTCATTAAGTAGGAAGCTACTTTTTGCTTAAATATAATTTTTTCTAAACGGAGGTGCTTATGATAAGCCCCCTTTTGCAAAAATGAATGCTTGTAAAAGTAATTTTTCCAAAAAAAAAAATTATAAAAAGTACTTCTTGGTAAAGTATCCTTTCTTAATAGGCACTTTTCTAAAGGTGTTTGATAAGGAACTTTTTTAGAACTGGATATTTTTGATAAGGTACGTACTCTGCTCTAAAATTTGGAAAACAAATTTGGCGATACACTGGCCCAAAGGGGAATCCTATTACCAGTGGAAGAAAGGTATATGTACGGAAATGGATTATAGACTCTAAGATGAAGGAAGAAGCGGAGGAAAGTTGGCGTGCGACGAAAACTTGCAAAGCTTCTAAGATCATGTGGAGCTCCTATGATCCTAAATCGACTAAATTCCTTTTATCACTAACCAGAAGCAACTGCAGACTTCTAGTGGGGGTATTAACTGGACACTGCTGGACGGCTTGGTATGCCGTCAAAATAGCACAAATACTTGACGGTGCCTGCAGGAAATGGAAGAAATCCGGGCTAATTGAGATAGTAGAACATCTACTGTGCCACTGTCAGCCTTTAAGCCGCTCTAGATATGAGTGTCTTGGTAATTACACTTTTCGGAGTCTTAAACTTGTATCGGGAATGGAAATGTGTAGAGTACTAAGGTTTGTTAAATTTATGTAGAAGTTATTCGATACAGGCTGCCTTACAGATTTCTTGTCATCTGCTGGTATCGCTAAGGATCAATCCCGGTCTATGCGAGGTCCTTGGACCAACCAGATAAACCTAACCTAACCTATGATAGAATTTTATTTATTGATAGAAAGCTAATTTTCTTAAATTATTATTCATTCAAATGATGCGCGAATATTCGTAATCGTATTCGAATTCCCGAATATTCGGCCATTATTAGACACTGGCCTAAATTTGACGAATACGAATTCGAAGTTTTTTGTTTTTGTTTTTAATGAGAAATAATTTCTTAATCAGTCATTTCAATTCTTATTGAATGAAATATTTTTATTAATTATTGTGAATTTCTAAAGAAGAGAAGAAAAATTAAACTAGATTTTTTCAGCTGGGGGAAATACCGATATTTTGCCTGTACAGCCAGGCGCTTCATTAGCTTTAATTTTCTAAGAAAAAAAATTCTTAAAAATTCTCGATATTGAGAAGTTTTTTTTTTGAAATCCACGTTTTGAAAAATTGCGTTTTTTTTATTAAATATATTTTGTTTTCATTTGAGTTGGATCTTTTTTCTTTTGCTTAATAATATCGTGTTTCTATTCAGGGAAAATTCATTATTTAACCTTTGTTCGTATTTTAATATTATAAAATAGTGATTATTACAACAATTCAAACAAAAACAAGTAAAAATACGAGTAATTGCCTTCACGTTCACGGCAAGTGTATCTAAACGTGGGTGGGTTTGAGAAGCAAACTGACTGAATAGATAAAAAAACTATTATAAAGACCAATAATAAACACTTCACAACAACAACAAAAATAAAAAATCATGTTAATAGCTTAATAAAGAGAAGAAGCAGGGAGGGAGAACTCAAGAACTGTAAATCACTTAATGTTTTTAAATAAAATGCAAAATTTATGCGCAAAAATTCAAATGAACTCAACAAATAAATATCAATATTCCAGCAACTACACTCAGGCATACAAATCGCAGATACAAAAGATAAAGATAAATAAATACTCGGTCGCACTACAAAACCATCTTTTTTCTAGGTCTAATGAACTCAATTTAAAAATATTTCACAAAATTGAAAACAAAAACAAATAGTTTCTCACATTTACTTTTAAATAGCGTAAAAATATTTTACACAAAATACAAAAAATCATCATAAATTTTAGTCAATACGAATATAAAATGAAATTAAAACTTTTCGCCAATACAATTAGAAGTGCAGCAAAAATAGATACAAAATGCTTGATAACCAAAAAATACTTTAAGGAAATACCTATTAGCATTTGCATTTGGTCGAAATGTTAATTTGCAAAAGAAAACATTTTCCATTCTAGATACAAAAACAAAAGTTTATATTGTATTCATAATGTATGAGTATGTGCATATTTACATACTTGTGCACAAAGAAATGTTTTAGATAAATTTTTTAATTTAATTTTTAGACACAATACTCGTATTATCAGCCAGATATAATTATTGTTAAATTAAAACAAATATTTTGATATCGTAGAGAGGTGAATGGTTCTCTAATAGAAGAAGTTTTTGTTGTTGGGTATATAAAAACTTGTGCAAGCTTTTTAAAAAGCTGCTTTTGAAACAAGTACTTTTAAGATACTGCCTTTAGTAAAAGGTACCTTTTACAAAAAGTACCTTTTACAAAATGTACCTTTTACAAAATGTAACTTTTAGAAAAACTACATTTAAAAAAAGTACCTTATAGAAAAATAACCTTTTACAAAAGGTACCTTTAACAGAGAGTATCTTTTAAAAGTATCTTTTAGAAAAAGTTCCTTTTACAAAATATATCTTTTGAAAAGATCCTGCTACTACTACTGCATAAAGAAAGTACCTTTAGCAAAAGGTACCTTTTACAAAATGTACCTTTTAGAAAAACTACAATTAAAAAAAGTACCTTATAAAAAAATAAACCTTTTGCAAAAAGTACCTTTTACAAAATTTACTATGTAGTTACAAAAAGTACCCTTTACAAATACACGTTTCGCAAAAACTACCCCTTACTAGGTCCTTTAATAAATATGTAGTACCTTTTAAGAAAATACATTTAACAAAAAGTACCTTTTGCAAAAAAAGTACCTAGTACAAAAAGTACTAGACACTTCTTTGAGATGTTGCTGTTGCAAAAAGTTCCTTTTAAACAAAGCACGTTGTGCTTAAACTACCCCTTATAACAATAGTTCCTTTTATAAATATCTAGTTCGTTTTACTGCCTTTTACAAAATGTACCTTTCGCAAAAGTAGCCTTGCATTATATTTAAAAAAAAATACCTTTTACCAAGTTTGAAAAAAAAAATCTTTTTATACAAACTACTTTTTTGCAAAAAGTATATTTAAAAAAAGTACTTTTTACAAAAGTACTTAGTACAAAAAGTATTCTTAACGGAAAGTACTTTTTACCAAAACTATTTTGATCAAACAGTACGTTTTACAATTATGTTCCTTAAGCACAACTTTCTTTTTAAAAATTACCTTTTTGCGAAAAGTACATTTTACAAAAAGTACCTTTTTGAGAAAACTACATTTTATAAAAAGAACATTTGAAAAAAGGTAGATTATACCACAACACGTTCAACAAAAAATAGCTTCTACAAATAATATTTATGACAAAAAGTATATTTTATTAAAAGTCCGTTTACAAAATATACACAAATGGTACTTTTTCTAAATGTACATTTTACAAAGTGTAAAAATAAATATTAAAAGTAATTATTCTAATAAAAAAATATGTAAGCAACCTTTTACAAACATTTATTTTTACCCAAAGTGTTATTGACAATATTTACATTTTATTAAAGCTTGTCAAATGCAAAGTATTTTTTTTTTACAAAAAGTGTCTTTTACAAAATGTACTATTAGCAAAAGGTACCTTTTACAAAACGTACCACGTGCAAATAGTACCTCTTAAGAAATTACCTTTTAAAAAGTCCCTGCTGTATAAAAAACCTTTTACAAAAAGTATTTGTTACAAATAGAATATTCTACAAAAAGTACGTTTTAAAAAAAGTACTTTCTGCAAATAGTATGAGAAATAAAAAAAAATACATTTATAAGTTTTAGAAAAGCACATTTTCAAAAAGAACCTTTAAAACAAAGTACATTTTACAAAAAGTATTAGTTACAAAAAGTACATTTTAGAAAAAGTACCTTTTAGAATAAGTACCTTTTAATAAAAGTACCTTTTAGAAAAAAGTAATTTTACAAAAGTACCTTTTACAAAAAGTACATATCAAAAAGGTTCTGTTACAAAAGTACATTTTACAAAAAGGACGTTTCAAAAAGAAAGAAAGTACATTTTAAAAAAAGAACATTTTACAAAAAGTACATTTTACAAAAAGAACATTTTACAAAAAGTACATTTTACAAAAAAAAAATATTTTACAAAAAGTACTAGTTACAAATAGTACCTTTTAGAAAAATTACCTTTTATAAAAACAGTACCTTTTAAAAAGATTCTGTTGCAAAAAGTACAGTTAACAAAAATTACTAAATACAAAAGTATCTTTTAAAAAGGTACGTTTTGCAAAAACTACCTTAGAAAATAGTCCCTTTATAAATATGTAGTTCGTTTAACAAATACTGTAAAGTACCTTTGGCAAAAGTAGTCTTTACACAAGACACTTTCAAAAGTATCTTTTACAAAAAGTAACTTTTACAAAAAATACCTTTTACAAAAAGTACCTTTTACAAAAACTACATTTTACGAAACGTACCTTTTGCAAAAAGTACCTTTTACAAAAAAGTACCTCTTACAAAAAAGTACCTTTTACAAAAAGTACCTTTTGCAATAAGTACCTCTTACAAAAAAGTACCTTTTTCAAAAGTATCTTTTACAAAAACACCTGTTGCAAAAAGTACCTTTTACAAATAGTTTTTTTTAAGTAGGTATCTTTTAGAAATACAAGCGATAGTTTTTTTCACAAAAAATACCTTTACATAAGTACTTCAAAATTTTTTTGAAGTTTCTTTGGTGTAATTCGAAAAGTGTCCAAGAAAATTTTGCAATTTAAAGTACCAACAAACTAAATTGTGAATTAGTATTTTTTTTTTTTTTTTGAAAACAACTACCTACACCCAAAAAAAAAGTTTAAAAATCAGGAAGAAACAGTTTCATTAAAAAAAACGCTTGTGAAATACAACGAAATTCGTTTCATTTTTAAATTTAAATCTGATTCGTTTTAAATTAAAATGTTATATCAAGCCACAAACGCAAAAAAGTCTTACCCTCAAATTTTTTGAACCTCATTTTTTTTTTTGACAAAAATTGATTATTTACAATGGCAAATAATCGAGTTTGGTAAAAAAAAATACTAGTATTGCAAACAACAATAACATTAGAAAATTTTTTGTTGTTTGCAATAGGTACAACTTATCGATCGAACGATTTCTGGTGACATCGTGGAACAGGCCTTAAGTTCGAAAATTAGTTGGTTTAAGCTTTTTTCTTTTGCGGTTATAGCACGATATGAAGATGTCTTAATATAAAAATTAGCGGTCTTATTTTTAAAATGCAGCATTTTTCAAACGAAAACACAATATCTATGTACATATTCTTGGCTTAAGCATACTTTTTTGATACAGTGTACATACATACATACATACGTACCCACCTTTCCTTTGAATATATTTTTTATTACCTTTTTTCGTAGTGAGTGCAAAAAGTTGCCTTCAAAAATCGATTTATAATATAAAAATTTTTAAAATAACCTTTGAAAAAATATTAAAAGGTTCAGTGAAGAAAATGCTTTTAAATTTATGTGCATACATTCATACATACTCGTACATATGTATGTATGTATGTATGTATGAACATATGAATGTATTTATGCCATAAATTTTATGGGAATGAATAACCTAACAATTTATTTGCTATCGTTCTTTCTTTCTGCTAATTTTTTTTATCTAAAAACTTCTTCTTTTAGTTAATTAATTTTGATTTGACTCGTACCTAGAGTTTCTGCGCGGGAAAAAAATCCCGGGAATTCCCGGGAATTATTTTTTTGCAAGTCCCGGGAAGTTTTCAACGGGAATTTTCGGGAATTTAATATATCGGTTCTTGGAATTGGCTTTTTTTACATTGCTGTTCGTTGTTTCATTACTTAAAAATACAACTCTGTAACGATGCATAATATGTATAAGCATATAAACAGATGTAATAGAGGCTTCCGATGTGAATCCAACAACTTCCAGCGTTACGAAATATTTTTAACTTATGAACTCTTTATAGAAAAAAGTATCTAGAGTGGCAGATCTAGATGGAATTTCCATCCATGCTTAACTCAAAGCATATGATTTTTTTGATTAGTTTTTTTAAAATATTGTTGTTGATGAAATTAATGAATAAAATTGTTTTGTTTTTGATTTGAATGTTCACAGAAAAAGTATTCACCAATTAATGTTTTCAATTAGGAATTTAATTGATTTATTTTAATTGAATCAATTATTAATTAATTTGAGTGGAAAAACTTAATTAATATTATCAAATTGTTTATAGGTCAAAATTTAGTTAATTTTTTAATTGATATTACAAATATTTTAATAGATATTACTTTTCTTTGTGAAGTACACTTTTTCATAAAATTATATTTTTTATTGACGACATTTAATTAAATTCATATGTATTCGAAATTCCCGGGAATTCCCGGGAATAAAACATTTTACTTCTAGGTTCCCGGGAATTGAAAAAGTCCGGGAAATTAGAAACTCTACTCGTACCTAATACACACAAAAATAAGTATACATACATATGTACTTACATATGTACATATATAGGGTAAGTGCACCAGTAGTCGGCCATTTAACTTTTTTTTCTTTTTCAAATTTTTGCCATTTCTGATGTGAAAATGATATTGCGATGATACGTACTTATTATAATTATGTTATAAGTTTTGTTTTATGTTCATTTAACTGTTTTCCAAAACAAAATATATAAATGCAAGAAATTTTAATATTTTCCATAATGCATCTTTTTTGCCTGTAGTCGGCACCCATGTTCCTAAGTTCGGCAATTGATGACCCTATAGTCGGCATGTAATTTTCTGCTAAAGAAAGGGTGACATTTTATAGGAATTCAAGCTCCTTTTTATATAGAATAAAAATTATTTTTATTTTTATAGTTCTGATTGCACCTAATATGGAAATGGTGCCTTCTCTTATTTCTTACGAGTTTTTTCAGGATTCGGCGTATTATTGGTGCATTCATTGGTTCAATTTCCTTGGGTAGTCATATTTGAATGAATTAATAATTATACTGGAGGCACAGGGCTATTGTATCGCTTACCAGGTACTATATCACCTCATCTATACCTGCTATCCTGTTGAACCACAGAGGGCATAAAGATTCACATTACTTCACAGTACTACCACATATTCTGCACAGGTTGTTACTCCCAATGAGAATCCTGTTTAGGTGTTTTCTCAGTCTGTAAGGAAGCCTGCGAGCATTCCTAGATTATTTTTATTTTAGGACATGGGATCATTCAAACGATTTTTGTTATACTTTATAATCATTAGGTTTCCATGCCTTGATCCAGGGAGAGATGTTTCCTGGTATTTCTGATTTCCATCCATATATATTCCCGGATTTTATCCGATCCAATGAAAGGATACGGTTCTGGTTCGACCTTGTGTGCGCTGACCAATTTGTCTGTATTTTCCTTGCCATCAACTCCAACGTGTCTGTGAACTCAGCAGAGTACGACCTTATTTGTGGTGTGTAGCAGATTAAGCTTAATGTGGCAGTCCCAAGATAACTTCGAACTATACCTATATTAACTAAGTGCTTTAAAGTCCCCCACACTGGTGCCACTTTGAGCGACTATGCTTTAATAGCAGCAGGTTGATATTTCTCCTCCTCGGTAGTACCTATCAGGATAAAATTGTGCGCATATCCCAATGGCATTCTGATAAAAAAGTTAGATATCTAAAACGATCAGAGTCTTTCCAGGGATCATTGTTCCCATTGGTTAATTAGACAGTCACAGTCTGTTCTTCCCGGGTCGTCGATGACTTTTTGCTTGGCAGCAGTTTCTATAAAAAATTTTCGAGGTGCGATCTCAATGAGAATCTCAGTGAATCTCCAACCGATCTCTGGTCGTAGCTTTCCGACCAAGCAACAGCATCATAAGTGACGATAAGTTTCACTATCATGGTGTATATTCATCTTAAGGTTTTGCGTGTGCAACTCTTATGTTTTCCTGCACAGATGTACTCACCTTTAGTACTTTTATTGCCTTGGCGACAATCGCCTCTAAATTGCATCTCTATAATACCTTTGAGTCTAATATCACTCACAGGTACTGGACCTCAGATGAGCTTTCTAAAAGCACACTATCTACTGGGATCGTTTGCAGAGTAGGATTGTCTTCCTATTGGTGAAGGGAACAATGAACGCCCTTGCGGAGTTGATATTCAACCCTACGATTAAGAACATTTCCTTCGCTATTCTTAGTCCGTTCTGTACACGCAAAGAAAAGATATGGTTGTAAAATGGTTGAGGAAACAATATTATGTTCTCTGAAACAAATGTGTGGTCGTTGAAAACTAGTTATTGTTATTTTAAACATTAATTTCGTTAAAATAAACACAGTAATGTTTGAATTTAATAATTACATTATTATATTCATAGAAAGTGCGATATGGTTAGAGTTTAACAATATAGTTTTGTTAAAAATTTATGACTACAATACAATTTGTATTATTGTGTAAAAATAATATGATGTAAATAACAATATAATGTTATCTAAAACCATACTATGTTAAGTTCTTAAACAAATCTTTTTCAGAAACATCTTCTGTCAGTTCATTGTTTCGTTTGTAAGCTATCGGTAGTGCACACGTGGCGTTAAATAAATAAAAAAAGTATAAACAAAAGGGTAGATAAATAAAAATAATATGTACATATGAATGTATGTATATCTCTTTATACAGATGTGTCTGTCTTTCGTGTATACACATATATGTAAGTACACATTTCTATATATACATACATTTTATTTCAACAATATTAATTAATTTTGTTTCGGATTTACAGCACAGCTGTTTTAAACAAAAGATTTGCCAATAAATATCTGATTAAAAAACAAAATATTATTATAACATAAAATAATACTGTGGTCATATTTAACAATATTATTATAATATTAGAACATGGTATGGTAAGTCTCAATTATATTTTAGTCACATCTAACAATAGTGTTGTCTTATTTACAATAATAAGATTAGGTATAACAAAGTTAATTGTTTTTGTAGATAATATTATTAGTAACTCAGAAAATAATATTATTTAAACTTTGCTTTTCCATTGACAATAATATGATGTGACTGCAACCATATAATTCAATCATAGTATGTTGCTGTTTGATTATGGTTACCTCAACCATATTTTTCCTTTGCGTGTAAAATTTCACAGAAAATCTGTTCCAAGTGGTCATATTTACAATCATACAATTTTCTGTTATTGCATGAAGTAATTATCTCTTCTGAATTACAAAATTGCAATCTTTTTATGATCCTCAGTTCAATAAACTTATAATAAAAGTTCATACCGACCTTAGGAAACTGTATGCCTGGTATAGAGTATGTAGTATGTATACTCCATACATATTACTATGCCGACTGCTGGGTAAACTCATTTTAAATTAATTTTTTTTAATAGCAGTGGCAAGAGAGACGATTACTATACTTTTTTGCCATTTTTGAGCTTAATATGAGAAAATACTAATTTTCCTATAGTCGGCACACCCCTGCCGACAATTGGAAATCATAAAAAATTTTGTTCCTATTGACGGCACCCATTAAAATAAGCAAAATAAATAAATTTTATTAAAATTTACACATTAATATCAATATTTTAGTGGATTTAAATCAATAGAAACCGTCACTTTTAAGTAATTACTACTTCATTTAATGTGAATACTCACTTGTTTAAGTTGGGCTCACCACTAAAAAATTTCTTAAAAAACAGGCACAATCGCCCTCTTTAAAAACAGTCACGGAAAGATGCCAAAAATATACCAATATACTCATCTCATTCAAATTTACTCAATGTTTAGAGAGAAGTAAGTATATTTCTAATGAAAATCAGATCTTACTTACAGTACTGTGCAAAACAAAAGCAACAAACTCCGCAAAAATAAATGGAGACGATTATTTCGAAAGTTATAGAAAATAGTCCAGACTTTGATATGAAGCTGTGTATAACAAAAGCAACAAATTAATCCTTTTTGTATAATCTTTAGTTTTTTTCATAATACGTGGATATCAACGTGGATAAATTCTCAAATATTATTTATTATGCATTAAGGAATACATTTTGGCTAAGTTAATGGAATTTTGAAGTGTTCGTTGCAATTTAAGATCCATTTTCCGAAAACACTCCTTCGGATTCTTGCAAAGTGGTTTGCAATGGCGATCGAGAAAGCTGCGTTTGTCGGTAAAGCGAGGATTGGAATTAAATTAATGTTCCTGACTTTTTTTCCAACCTCCAAGTATGTTATGGAATACTACCGCATTGAAACACCCATAAAAGAGTCATATTCCACTCGAAATGCCAAATAATTTTTATTTCAAGGATATTTTTTTTTACAAATTTTTGGGAATGGTCTAACTTTATACGTCGGAAAATAAGACATCAAAATCACCTCACCGCTGTTATGCTTAAAACTCATTTTAACATTTCGTGGTGAAAACGGTTTGCTAGGCAAGCGCCGCATTGAAGAGATGATATACCAATTCCATATATGGAACTTGAATTCTTCAATAAAAACACCGGTTTCCCATTTTATTAGGATTCAATTACGGTGTGTACTACTGAACTCCGTTTTAAGCAAAAAAAAACAATAAAATTGTATGAACTAAATACAAGATTTACCTGGATTTTTTTAGGTATCTATCTCTTGGTCAACTATAGTATTTTCTTAGTATGTAACTTTTTCAATTGCCTTCTCTGGCACGGTTTCGAGTTGTACCATAATGCACACTAAGATTTCGAGATATTATAACCTCACTAGGAACAGAAAACGAGCTTTTGGATTATTTGAAATGCATTTAGCTATGATAAGCTGCGGACGTTTTTCGTGGTGGTACCCAAAACTGCTCAATACGTAATTATTATGCCGACCTATCCATCAGCAAACTAGAAATATATTTTTATTACACTTTTAAATAAGTAACAGCCGCTTATCTAATGTTTTTAGATTAATTTTTTAAATATTAGAAAGTTCAGCAATACCTACTCTTCCCCATTCTTGCTAAATCAAGCAGCACCAATAACATTGAGAAATGCATTTTAATATTTAGTATGAGGACTAATAAGTACTGCTAAGCCTGTTGGACTTTGGAATTATAGGGATATATCAAAGAGTTTTTTGGTAATTATGACATTTTCCATTTTGTTGCTATTGTTCTGCACAATCTCGATACATGGGTTTGAGAATATTAGTTATTTTATTTTTCAGGAAATATCAATATTAAAAAATTAAAATACGAATTCGCTTTCTAGTATGAATGCCTACAAAAGTTTGTTAAAAGAGCTGCTTGAAATAATCAAATGTCTAAAATATTTAAATTTTAAGTCAAATAGGGTTTTTGTTGCTTTTGTTCTGCACAGTACTGTATATATTTAATGGCCGCTATTCTTATTTATATACATTTTTATTTAAAAGTGCCGACTACTGGTGCATGCCGACTTTAGGGGGCTTTTACCCTACATATGTATGTATGTATGTATGTATGTATGTATATATGTATATAGCTACATATATGTAGCATTTGTGTGCCATTAATTTTTTTACTATCCTCGATATGGTTTATTTATCTGCAAAATATGCGTAAATATAAATATTAATATGTACGAGTGTCTCCTATCTGCAAACGTGCATATGTATATGTATAAACACATGTACATACATATGTACAAACCATAAATACATACATACATGCTTATGTACCTAAATATTATATTCATGAGTTTTTTAGTTAATGTGCCCAGGTAGCATTTTGTATCATAATCCAATCGTTTCCGAATCAGCTTGACGGGAAAAATAACCGTATATGAGCTCATTTTTCGATCATAAATGATACTCCCGTTGTGAGAAAATGGTACCCTACAGATGAATCATACCAAAGAATCAGTTATGATACGATTTGCTGATTATTTTTGAGCAATTTTCTTATTAAATCATTTAAATCACCTTTTTGCGTTTTGCATGATGTTCCTCTATTTTCAAGAAATCATTATTTGATCATATAGATGAATCATAAGTGAATCCTCTTTCAATCGCCCAAGTGATAAATCACTTTTTAATCATCAAAAGCGATCTGTAGAGAATCATATAAGATATTTCTGCCAAAAATGATCACCCAAATGCTAGCTGGGTGGTGGGACGTGCGTGTGTGTACATATGTATGTATGTACATACATACATACATACATACATATTTATGCATGATTATATTCAACGGCTTTATCATACATTGACCTCAAAATTTGATTTGTTTGTTGTTTGCTTCTTTCTAAAGCCAAAAAAATCAAATATGAAAAAATAAAACACTTTCTTGTGCGGCAAAAAGGCAAAAAGCATAAACTTAACAAACGGCCTTCAACTGCTTTAATTAATTTTGTTGATTTGTTTTCTTTTTGTTTTTTTTTTTTGTTGTTTTTGCAAACTTTTGTTTAGCTTATTGAATTTCAAAACAAAAACAAATAAACATGCGGTGTTTATTTGTTTGTTGTCAGTGTTGCCAGATGATTTTGTTTCAAAAGCAACACAAAATTGATCAAATGAATTTTGCAAGGGATTTCATGCAAATGCATGTTTTTTCCCTTACCCCTGATAACAGCGAGATCAAAATATCTTTACGAAACAATGAATTTGCATAAAAATGGCATCGATTTGTTAGTGCATATTTTTGCATATTTTGCTGAAAATGCATATTTTTTGCATAATTTGATCATAATTGCATATTTTTGTCTTATATTTTGGTACAAACGCATGATTTTGTGTGATATTTTTTTTTCAAAAATTCAAATTTCAAAATATATTGTTGACAAATTATTAATGCAAAATTGTTTTTTGGACAATTTATTCTCTTGAATTGTTGTAGAATTGTAGAATTGTAGATTGTACAAGCACACGAACCTACCAATTTTAATGGAAATTGTAATTTTCATGATTTCAAGAGAAAACTGCCTGCTATTAAAACCGAAAATAGTGAAACAATCCTTATATCATATTTAATTTTGTGTAAAAAATTTAATGTAAAAGGCTTGTTCACGCACCTTTTGAAAAAAAAAATATTTTTATAACTTTATTTAGTTGTATGAATGTAAATTGAAAACTTTATTCTTTAGAATAAATTTTTTAAAAATATGTGCCTATTTTATTGTTTTAAGTGCATATTTTGAGTTTTTGATGTCATATTTTAGGCGCCTAAGACACCTTTTTTAAATGCATGAAGTTCTTGTCCCTGATAATAAATATCCCAATTCACCATCTAGTGCACTTGAGATAACAAATATATTCAATTGAAAGAATTGCCCCTAAATTTTAAACAACGTTTTGTGGTTTAACTTATTTTAATACTGATTGCAAAATACGAAATTCTCAGCTGATTGTCTAAAAAAGAGATTTATATTTCTTACGGAAATCATAGTTAAACAAAAAACCTTATATGTAATGGAAAACTTACTACCTAAAAATTTTCAAACATAATACGTCTGATTGGTTCCAATTTTATTTTATTAAAAAAAAAAGACTGTATAGAGTGAAAAATTCTAATTCAATGCAATTAATATACTTATAAAGTAACATTTGTAACAAGATGTTTTGAAGAAGATTTCGTGTTCAAATATAAAAATTGAATACTGTGCAGCAGGGGCTCCCACCAAATTCATGTCAAAAATTCAAAAAAATATTCTTGAATATTTTTAGGTTAAAGTAAAAATGCAAAAAAGTAAAAAACAACAACATATTTTTTATTTCATTAAAATTTTGATTATGAAAGTTCATAAATATGTTTAAGAATATACTGTTTTATTTTTTATATACATATTTATGCAAGGACAAATTTTAAATAATATTCAAAATCAAACTAAATCAAATGGCAGTAAGACCAAATCAGCTGTTTTTGATAGTGATGGCAATAACAAACAGCCAGTGCAGTCCAGAGGAGTAAGAGTTCCTACTAGTATTATATATATATGTATATATATATTATTTTTGGGAATTGTTACAATTTAGGTTTAACATTTATTAACGCACAAATAATCGCAAATTATTATTTTACTTATTAAATAAATTAATTTTTTCATAAATACATACATTTAAATTGATTATTGAGCGGTTTAGCTGGATCCTATGCGCATTTCACTGTTACTAATGCAGATCATCAGAGAACATTTAGCAAAAATTCTTAGAACAACTAGAGCTATTATGTTATACTACTAGTATTTTCGAAATCTTTGGAGGCCCATAAAAAAAATTGGTCACCTGTCTCGCCAAACTGGGCATAGGATTTTACTACCCTTTAGTAGTACTATCGAACTTATATTGTCATGACCGTGTGTTTTTCCAAAAGTTTCAATTTGGTGCATAGTGTAATATTAGTAAGATAAGATTAGCAAGATTTCAACAAATTATTTCGGCTAAATAATTATTAAACGCATTTTTTGTGCAAGTACAATTTTTGCAATTAATTCACTGTATTTTATGTTTATTTTGCTGTGATATTTGTAAAAATAATACTATTTTATTAATAGTAAGAAAAAAGAATTTAAAATTTGACGTTTGTATTTCAAGTAACGAAAGAAGTAAAATATTTTTTTCTTATGAAGACATTCAATTACTCGTATTAGTGGAAAATATACAAATTCCACAAAATTCCAACAAATTGTTGAAATACTCTTATCTGGCAACATTGGCCGCTGTTAGTTGAGTGCCTGCCTGCCTGTATCTATTGATTAGATACTTAATTGGTGCTTTAGTTTATTGTTGCTATAAAATAAATTAAAGACACACACACACACACACACACACACACACACACACATGTTTGAAGTACAACAATTCTGTTCAATTCATTTCACGCACTTCCTCATCAAGACACCACAAATTTAACCCCCTTCATTTCGCGGTGTGTAGCTTTGAGCAAAATTTTATCATACATAAATATTTTTGCCTTATGCGTGTGCTAGATACATACATACAAACATACATACATACATACAAACATATGTATGCACATATGTATGTATTTTGCATTTGTTTGGTATGCAGCACATTCATATTTTTGTATTCAAATTGCTTTTATGGATGGATACACACACAGTTTTAGTTGTCGTTTGGTAGATGGATGGTGTTTAAATGTCCTTCCTTGTGTAGGCAGGCAGGTTTGTGATTTTTTGACTTCTGAAAGATTTCAGGTGTGTCGTTGTAAGTATGTACGAGGACATACTGGTACATATAAGCATATCCTCCATGCTGCGGTATGAGTAATAATTGCACATAAACTCATATCACTCATTCGTATCATATACCAAATATTACACGAAAACATTTACATAGTATGTACATTCAAGCACATACATGCTAGAGTTCGACCGAATAATCGGCTTCGGCTTCGGCCTTCGGCCAAAAATTGGTAATCGGCCAACATTCGTCCTATGGCAAAAATCGGCCGATTAGCCGAAGCCGAATATTTTTCATTCCAAGCTTGAAAAATAACATTATTTTTGGTCGTTGCTCGCCGACAGTTTGTATTGTGTTTAATGTTTTGAAAGGGTTGCTTTGAAATACAACCCTGTTGCTTTCTATTTTCTTTTACTTGGACGTTCTTGTGAGTGATCATATGAAAAAGCAATCTAGAAATTGCAAAATAGTTTTATTTTTCTTGTTATGTATCCAATAGATATTACAGCTATTTCAGTGATCTCAAAAAAGCAAAATTTTTTCTTAATTCATATAAAACAAGTATCATTTTTAAAATTTAAAACATTCGGCTTCGGCTTCGGTTTTGGCCGAAGTTTAGGATTTTAGCCGAAGTTCGGCTTCGGCTTCGGCCAAAAAAAACGCCTTCGGTCGATCTCTAATACATGCCCTTCCATATGCACTCGAGAGCACGTATACGTGCACATTTTGTAGTTTTTTTTTTTTGGCCTACAAGTCGTTACAAATTCATCTGTTTATTTTTCGTGTATGGCTTTTAGCAGCGCTGATTAAACTACTTGACACAATGGTTGAAGGTAAAGTTTGTCAAAAGCTTTGCAACGTTAAGTGTTGAGAGCAAAAGTTTTACAAGGTCGAGGTAACAATTGAGAATAAAATAATATGTGTTACTAAAAAATATAAAACAATGTGCAACGGCAAGCCGGAGTTAAATCATCAAAAAGGAAAGTAAAGCAAAAATATGCCGCCCTGGCCTATTGACTTGCCTACGCATAATCAGTTGGGAATCGAAACTACAAGTTATAGTTAGAGTGTTTTCATAAGAAAAGGAAAGAGTTAATGCATCCCTGCAGGTAACTGATACATAAATTAAATCATTAACTTTTATATCGAAGGCTCCATTCTAAAACATGCTAAGTCAAAAAAGCCAGTTTCGAGATAAACGCCTTCAAAGTTTATTGATGATATCTCGGGAATGTTATGAGATAGAAACTTGAAACATTTTGTAATCATACAATAATTGCAATAGATTTTTTTTGTTTATTTGAACTGCATAAATTTGTCGTATACCATAGTTAAAAGAACTTTAGAATACTTAAGATTGTAATCTATTGCCTAGTCCTCTAATTAGACTTGGCATCTTTCTGGTGGTGCTTTCTCACCTACAATGGCCATCCAAGTACATATAACATGTATTAGTTTGGAGAAATATTTAAATTAATTGTTCACAGAGAAAAAACTGCCTCATAGAATCAATAAGATTTTCTCTATGAACCGTTTTTAGGCTAAGGGATATCACAGCAGAAAGAAGCGAATATTTTTTCATAGAGATTCCTTATTGTTTTTATGTGGTAAATCTTATTAATTTTATCAAGAATAAAACCACATAAAATCAATAAGAAATCTTATTATTCACAAAACAAAAAATAATAATAAAAACAAAACAATCCATAGAGAAAAAGTTCTTGATTCTATTAGGTTTTCTTATAAATTGTAAGCTATAGGGATTTTTGATTGATTTTATTAGGTTGCCCTATTAATTTTTTGAAAAAGGTTTTCTTCTTGATTTTAGTAGGTTCCTATATGATTATGTGTAAAGCATCTTATTGATTTTTTTTAATAAGGAAATGTTCTTGATTTTATGAGGTGTCTTGTTGATTCATATCTATAAATAGGCATACAGACAATTTTTTTCATGATCTTTTTCATTTTTGTATAAGAATGCACAATAATTTCAATGGTTATTCAGGCTGCTTGTTAGCATATTGGTTAGATTGCTTGTCTATCAGGTTGAAGTTTGCTGATTCAATACTTTGTGAGTAAGTTAGTTAAGAATATAACATAATGTGTATGTATGTATGCATGCATGTATAAATAAATAACATCTACAATATACTACATACATACATATGTATATGGTATAGGATTTAAATGAAAATACATAAGTACAGAGAATAAAGACGCATTTTTTTATTGAAAAAATCAATAAGATAACCTCATAAAAACTACAAGATTTCTTCTTGATTTTTTCAAAAAAGTTTTCTCTATGAAATTAATAAGATTTCCTTATTGAAAAAAAAAACCATACAGATTTCTTATTAATTTTGTTCTATTTTATGAGGTATTTAGTAGGCACTGTTTTCTCTGTGTTTGTTTTTTGTACAGAATTTAAGTTAATAAGAGATGAATTCAGAAATGCTATTCCCAGCATAAAATACTATGTCGACTTAGCTTGGAATGGATACTGCCTTTGCAATTGTTAAAATAGTTTACCAATTTGTCACCTATTGCCAAAAAATAAAAATAAAAAATAGAGCATTTCTAATGTCTGCTATTTTGTGTATCATTTAATTTTTTTTTTCGCAAGGACACTTCAGTTTTAATGTCGATGAACTTTCTTCTCCATTACATTTTAAGCAAACACCAAAAAGCAAAATTTTCATAAACACTCGTACGCACATTTAGAAAAAAATACACACAAGCCCCAAAAAAATATCAAAATAAATTGCAAAAAAAAATTAAAAAATTCATTCTCAAACCCAAATTATGTGTTCATGTCATTCATTATATAATTGATAGAAAAATAAATAAAATAAAATAAAATAATGAGCAAATAAAAAATACCAACTAAATCAATGGTGGGCACTGTCAATGTATTGGCAAATTGTTTATGTGTTGAGGCTGCGAGCTACCCACCAAACACAAAACGTTGATTAAGTAAAATTATCAATTGAAAATAAAACTTGTTCTAAGTAAGCACTGAAATAAAAAAAATTAAAAAAGATAGGACAATAATTTATCATGTTTTCTATTCAAGAAAAAAAAATAAAATAATGGTAGCTTGGTGGAGCAGAAAGGTAAAAATTCACCAAATAAAATTATGCGGTTGGATGTATCAAACTTAATAAGCTTAATAAACATTGTTTCAAAAGTATTGTAGTCATGATCTACGCATCGAATACAAATCACAAGTTGGCAAAGGTCATTGATGTCTGTGCTTTCATCCAAATAAAAAGAAACAAATTTGCAATTTACTAATTTTTCTCTAATAACAGACTCTACTAATTCTCCTAATTTAGTAATATGCCGTACTACGCTGCGGCGAGACAAACAAAGATATTGTAAAATCTTATTTTTATAATTAAGTTTTTGAAAAATTTTATTAAGCATATTTTTAAAAAATATCCCATCAGAAAATGGTCTTCCTTGTCTAACAATATCCAAACTTATTAAATTTGATACTTCCAATTGCATTTTTTTATTTTCAAACTTTAGTTTGGTATCGTCCACTGATAGCATCCATTCTTTTCTTAAAAAAAAATGTTTTTATTCTGATTTAAAAGGTTTTCCCTTTCCTTACCATTAAACTTATTCATATTACAAATTAAAAACCATCATAATGTCTTTTAATGACATATTCTTTTTTTTTCCTTAAAGCCTTGATAACTAACATAAAAGGCATTGTATTGTGCATTCGTCGCTGTCTCATCGACGACTAAATTAAAGAGGGTAATAATACGTGTGAATGTTCTCTTCACAATTGTGCAAAGAAACGCCCGACATTGAACTAAATACAATTTGTTTAACCCACTCACACACACACACACACACACACACACACACTTTGTTGCAGAATGAGCACAAATTTAATTTAATTTTCATTTATTTTTGAGATATTTTTTTTGTAAACTATTTTAGTTTTGAATGTGTTAATTGCTTAGATAAATTCATTTAATAATCGGGTCTAAATACAACTTCTACTAGCTGCTCCATATTTGAGATGATAAGAGTTCGGTGAAGTTTTTTTTTTTAAATTGAACCATTTTATCGATATTTATAATAACTAAAGAAATCACTCCTATGGTGAATAGCTTTTTCCCTCCAAATATTTTCCCCTTTCCCCAAAATTGCAAACGCGAAAAAAGCTTAAGCTACATACTTTTCGAACTTCATATTTTGACCAAAATCGATTATTCGAGATTGTAAATAATCTCTTTTCGTTAAAAAAAAATAACACCAAAAAATTTGTCGTTTAAGCTTTTATAGCTCGAAATGTCATACAATTTATCTATAAAAAAAAATTCGCTTGAAATAAAAAGAACTCATCATCGTTTAAGCTTCTATAGCTCGAAATGTCATACAATTTATCTATAAAAAAACGCTTGAAATAAAAAGAACTCATCATAAATTATCAAATTCTGTTTAAAAAATTGTTATTTCACTGCAGCCGCCCTATTAAACACTTTCGTTATTCTATTAATTAAACTTTGCCATTTGAATTTGATTTCTTGCTGTGTCTTAATGGAAAAACTAAGAAAATAAATTTAATCTAAAATTTTCTAATTTGATCCTCTTGACCGTAAAGCAATCACATTAATTAATGCTTCAATTAATGTGTCCTCATTTCCGCGCAGGCCGTATTTTTTTATTATTTAATTTAATTTTTCATTACGATGGATGATATTAAATTATCTTGACATCTCTTTTGCAGCAGTTGCTGTTAACGTGGTTACTATTGTTGTTGTTGCTGTTGCTGTTATTTGTTTGAAATAAGTTGAGATATAATGAAATTATGACAGCACCTTTACATTGTTTTCAAAGGCGACCTCCAGTCAAATGTCGTTAACATTACAAAAACACAACAACAACAACAACAACAAAAATTATAAATATAAAGTAATATACGTACATACATACATATATGTATATGTATACATTGATAGACCTAATGTTGTATAATATTACGAGGTGGCATGAAAAAGTGCTTTAAAATAATTAATGTAAAAAATTATATTAAATGAAAAAAGCAGCTGCTAGCTGATAAAATGTCACATCAAGATGCATTCTGCTGTAATTCAAAATTTTGAAAGATTGAAGGCACTTTTTTTTATTTCAAAACTGCCTTCGTTCTCAGATAAATTTACAGCAAACCACAAAACCTACATACAAGTCAAACGTTAATTCAACTTCTATTAAATGCAGAAACATTTACAAACACACACACACACACACACACACACACACACATGCAACAAACAAAAACAAACAATTATGTACAAACACATTCAAACTTTAAAGGCAAATATCAAATAGAAAAATAAATATATACAAGGCAACAACAACAACAACAACAACAATAACATCAACAACAGCAACAACAACAAAAAAAATAACTTAAATTATTTATAACAACAAACAGAACAGAACGAATTGCAAGCTTTATGGAAAAAAAAACAACAGACGCGAACGAATGAAAAGCTAAATAAAAATCATAAATAAAATTTAACAAAAATAATAAGTTCAACAACAGAAGCAACAATAAATACTGGCAATAGGCAAAAGTCTACACACCAACCAACAATTACTATTGCAACAGCAACAGCAACAACAACAACAACAAAAAGAAACATTTATATTTGGAACCATGAAAAAATGCCTTCTTTAAAGGAGGGCATTTTTATTTTTATTTTTTTAACAAGACAAACAGACAGACAGACAGACAGACAGAACGAACTCTCAGCAGTCTGAAGAAATGTTGGTTGCTGCTTCAAATTGCCTTTAAGACTAACCATCGGCCTGTCAATCTGTCAGATTTTGTAACTGCGTGTGCATTTGTATCAAAAGGGCATTTTATAAATTGAAAATGGGTGTGATGTTCTAAATCTTGTTAAGTTTTATTTGATTTTTTGATTTAAATAGAAAAAATATGAAAACCGTTTGATTTAATTGCGGATTAGAGATTTTTGTTGTATTTGAGTTTAAAATTTACAGACAATACGAGTACCATGCATGGTGTGATATATTTATGACACACACTCACTCAGTTCCATCAAGTTGGAAAAGTGGGTGCGGACGCACCCCCTAAAACACAACTTATCGCTATCAAATTATTTTGTATTTTTGTTTTACATAAAACTGAACCGATTTGTGGGTAAAATATTTTATTCTACACCCTGTATTTAAGAAATATTTTGCATTCACACTTATTCCAGTTGTCAACATCGACGTCACCTCAATACAATACCAAAAATGGATATCAATTAGATATCCATAAAAATTTAATATACATATATAAAAAATCTTGAGTAATGATGTTGAACTGAAGAAAAAAACTTATTTTGGTTACTTTTTTACCCAACTTTTTTTTCCAATATCCAACCCTGGAAAAATAATTTTGATTTTTCTGTTCCTTAATACTAATTTATTTCTTTCTAAAATATAGCATATATTTAATTAAAAAAGAAACCACTAGTTTTATGTACCAGAAAAAGTTTAAGTCTTCCAGGTCTGGAGCTATATCTTTTATTTTTTTAAGATTGTATGCCAAACTACTTCTTTCTAAAACATAAAGTATATTAATTTGTAAGCAAAAAAAAAAAATCATTTAACCTAGTTACTTTTATATACATAAAAATTAGATTTTCCAACCCTGGAATCATCCTTTTAGATTTTCATGACTCCTTATATCAATCTAGTTCTTTAAAAAATATACAAAATATGTTAAGTGAACAAAGCAAAAAGGAAATAAGAAAACAAAATTTGTTTTATTTAGTTACCGTAATATCAAAAAGAGTTCAAAGTTTCCAGCTCAGGAGCTGTGGTTTTCAATTTTCTAATTTTCTGCAACAAACTTTTCTTTCAAAAGACTAAAATTTATTTAATTTATAAAGAAAAAGAAAAAAATTACTAGTTACTTTTATATAACACAAAAAGTGTAAGTTTCCCAACCCTGAAATCATAATTTTAGATTTTTCTGATTTCTTACACCAATCTGTTTCTTTTTCTTCTTAAAAATAAGATATGTTTAATTTATAGAGAAAAAAGAAAAATTAATTTTACTAGGTTACTTTTATTTAGCAAAAAAAAAAATGTTAAGGTTTTCCAACCCTGGAAAAGTCAGTTTTTTTTTAATTTTCAATACCAATTTAATTGGTACTGAAATATAAAATAATTTAAATTAAATAAAACAAAAATTAGTTTTAGCTAAGTTTAAGTCTTCCAGCTCTGAAACCGTTTGCTCGATTTTGTTGATTTGCAATACCAATCTATTTTGGACCATTTTTGACACATTTCTGGGAGCTTCGGAAAACCGATTTCACGTACAGACAGGCGGACAGACGGACATCGCTTATTCGTCTTCCCTATGCATAAGTATCCAGAATATATACATATGTATGTGACACGGTCTATGAAAAGGTGGCTTATGACTCAAAAACAAAACTTCGAGAAATCAGCTGTTAACGATAAACAATGCATTTCGTCAGTTTCTCGGTAGTTGTTCTCCTTCGTTCTGTGTCTGTTGGTACTTTCCGTTATAAACTAGTGAAGTTTTGAGGAAAAAAAACTGTGTACGGTTGTTGTTGTTAAAATGTCATTTATTTCCAATTTCTCCTTTTCATTTTCATTTGTGCTCTTCTTTCTCTACATTTTTAGTACACTTCTAAGCAAGTTAGGACTTTCTGCTTTTCACCATGTTAAAGAGCGTCTCAAAAACTATGCGAACCAAAAAAAAAAGTGAAAAATAATTTTTTCAGTCATAAGCCACCTTTTCATAGACCTGGTCACATATACTTTATGGGTCGCTTACTAATATTGTGAAAATTACACAGGGAATAACAAACCTATATATATCGTTTACCATCATATTTAAGACCGTTTAATTAATATGGTCCCGCAAGAAAGTGGCATATTTTACAGAAATATCAAAAAAAAAAAAAAAAAAACAAAATAATTATTTAAAATGAAAAACTGCTAAATAAGACTTAAGCTCTTTTTCTTTAGTGGCACAGAAATATTGAATGTGCTGACAAAATGCTCATGTAATAACGAAATACATACATATGAATATGTACATATCGATTGTGTCTTAAAAAACTCAATTTGAAAAAATCCTTGATCTCATCCGTTTAATTTGTCGCCCGCCTCATTAAAATTCAAATATTTAATTTTATTAAAATGCTTTTAACCATCACTTAAAATAGAAATTACACCCAAATTGGCCAACCCTGTTCGGGCACATGTTTAATGCACATGCACACACACATACACTTTAAAGTGCATCAGAGTTTGTTTACTCGCGCCCCTCTGTGTGTGTGTGTATATGCTTATGTGTGTGTGCATTTGTTTATTGCAATTTGCCATTTAAGTTGAATGCTGAATGAGTTTGAGAGCAAGTGTGAATATGAGTGTGAGCACGTATGCGAAATTAAAGTTAAACTTAGAACATTGTGCTAAAAAACACACGAAGGTAACAACAACAGCAGCAGCAACAACAACAGCAACACAAACAACAACAATAAAAACATACTTCAGCATTACATTAATTGTAAGAAGAGTCATCGTCAAAAGCAGTGGCGCACAGTGATGCCAACTACTTACAACCCAAACGCGCTATTCCCCTTCTCAAAACGCGCTAGAACGCGCTGAGTTGCAGCATTGTCAACTATTTATAGCTAAAACGCGCTATTTTTCTGAGCGCTAAATTAAATTTTAAATGTACTTTTTTTAGCTACTCTTTTTCAGATTTTGCAATATTGCTACTTCGAAATTATATCCTAAATAACTAAAATAATTTAATACAGAATCAGAATCACCAAATAATCGAAATCCTTAGTTTTTATTTTAATTTTCTTTAACAAACTTTGTACGAGTAACAACATACTCGTATAAAATGTCGAATAGTTTTGCGATTCAAATGATTTTTGTACTTCAGCTATAATAGATGCTTCATAAGTTATATAAATTTTTTTGGTCACGAGTACGACTACATATTTATAGTTGTGAAATTTAAAGATATTTGCCATTTACAGTATTAAAATGCGTTTTTAATTTTAATCACAGGCAAGGGAATTTTATTTGCAACAGCTGAATCATTAACGAAATTAAAAAAAATTTATCAGAGTTTTGAATACTAGAAAATTGGTAAATTTATCAAAAAAAAAAAAAATAACGGAAATGATGTTACTGACTTTATCCAAAACGCGCTAAGTTAGCGCTGTTTTTATTAAACGCGCCAAGACGAAAAAAAGCGCGTCTGGAGTAGTTAAAACGCCCTAAATCTAGCGCGAAACGCGCTAAATTGGCATCGCTGGTGGCGCACGTTTGACTGTTTGTTATATTGATTTAAAGCAGCAATAAAACAAGCAGCAACGGCAACAGCAACAGGAACAGCAACACACAATTAATTTAGGTGAACATCTCTAATGATGAAGATGAAGATGACGATGACGATGAGCATAAGCATGATCGTGATGATAATGACGAACATGAGGGTTTGTTAAGACTAGATGTTATTTGATGGATGGATAGAAAGATTAAATGCGTGTGATACGAACGACATCTCAATATGAGTTCAATAATAATGCAAACATTGAAATAGTGCATTAGATGGATGACTAATAGCATTTACTTGCATGCGAATATATCATCATGATGGACTTTTTGCTTTAGTTCAGTATTTATTATTATAAATACTAACGTATGTACATGAACGTTAGACATTTATGTGTTTAGTTTTGTTTTTCTTTGGCGTTCTTTAATGGTGTGTGGAGATAAATTTTGAAAAGTAAAATTTATTACAAAATTGCTAATAGTGTGCGGTTACCTCGAGAACGTCATACTTGAAACTTTTGTGAAATAATTATTTATGGTTTATTATATGGCCTTATTTTTTATATATATATTTTTTTACGAGTACATGTTATGCATTTTTTCACAGCAATTTGTTGTTGGTTGTATCTTCTGTGTATGAGGGACATTAGCAGCTAATAATGGTTATACATTAAAATTGTGATTCGATTGATTGCGGATAATTTTTTCACATCTCTGTTAAATTTTCGAATAATTTGTGGCCGAGTGGAAAAAAATCGTAACTAGAGCTACTGATCGTTCGTGCCTGTTTCATGACCAAAACATTTAATATATTCAGTAAAGTGCGATTTTGATGATATTTTCGGTTTTAGTATTAACGATATTTTTAGTTTTGGAGTTTTTTTTTTTGTTAAGTCGATTCTCTCAGTTTTTTACGATTTATTTTTTTAGTTTTTTAGGTGACCTTCACAGAGAAAAAACTGCCTCATAGAATCAAGAAGATTTTCTCTATGAAACGTTTTAAGGCTAAGGGGTATCCCAGCAGAAAGAAGCGAAGATTTTCTCATAGAGATTCCGTATTGTTTTTATGTGGTAAATCTTATTAATTTTATCAAGAAGAAAACCACATAAAATCAAGAAGAAATCTTATTATTCACAACTTTTTTTACTCAATTTCCGTTATTTTTGGCACCATAAAAACAGGGTTTCTTATAAATTGTAAACTACAGGGATTTCTTATTGATTTTATTAGGTTGCCTTATTAATTTTTTTAAAAAGAGTTTCTTCTTGATTTTAGTATGTTCCTTTATGATTATGTGTAAGGCATATTATTGATATTTTTTAATAAGGAGATCTTCTTGATTTTATGATGTGTCTTGTTATTTCGTTTCTATAAATAAACATAGAGACAATTTTTTTCATGATATTTTTCGTTTTTGTATAAGCATGTTTGCACAATTATTTCAATGGTTATTCAGACTGCTTGTTAGCGTATTGGTTAGAGTGCTTGTCTATCAGGTAGAAGAATATAACCTAATGTGTATGTACATATGTATGTATGTATGTATGTATGTATAAATAAATAACATCTACAATATACTACAAACATACATACATACATATGTATATGGTATAGAATTTAAATGAAAATGCATAAGTACAGAGAATAAAGACGCAATTTTTTTTTTTATTTTTTATGAGGTCGTCTAATAAAACAAGAAGAAAACCTTATTGAAAAAATCAATAAGATAACCTAATAAAAACTAGAAGATTTCTTCTTGATTTTTTCAAAAAGGTTTTCTCTATGAAATTAATAAGAATTCCTTATTGAAAAAAAAACATAGAGATTTCTTATTAATTTTGCTCTATTTTATGAGGTATTTAGTAGGCACTGTTTTCTCTGTGTTTTTACTTTTGATGATTTATTGCATTTTAGCGATTTTGTTTTATTGTTTGAAAATTTCAAGAGCCTGCCTGTTACGGTTTCCAAGATACTGCCAGTTGTCAAAATTACATTAACTGATAGAATACCTTTTAATTTTGACTTTGTAAAGTTTCGGTGTTAATTGGTGTAATCCTGCATAAAAACACACTAACTTTTAAAATGTCTATGTATCTGTGGCAAAAAGGAAAAAGTGCTTAAGTCGAGATAAGCTGATTTTGAGTTAATGGTACCTCCGTAATCTGCATATTTGAAAGTACTCCTGGCCAAAATCTCAATTACTTTGTTAAACTTTTCAGGAAGTTATAGCACTATGACTTGCTACTTATCTCTTTTAGACTTCTAATCTCATTTGGAATAATAGCTTCATTTAGGCTACACTTTCGTATATTTCAACTTAATTGTATTACTTATAGTGTGTAGAACGATGTTTGCTTAAAAAAATTAAGTTTAACAGAGAATTTCCCAATTTAGTGCTCTCCTGAAAAACAGTAAAATATGACTTAAGCAATTTTTCCTTATTGCCACAGATATAACTGCCTATAGTTTCAACATTTTGCGTTGCTCGCCTTAGAACGGCATACATATATATTTGTTGTTGTGACGGTCAAAGTTTTATATATTCTGTGAAAATTTGCTGGTCCGTAGCATTAGCTGTTCTCTAGAAAACAATCTTTGACAGACAGACGGACAAAGTTTTATATATCTATTCTGTGAAAATTGCAGGTCCGTAGCATTGACGGTTCTCGAGAAAACAATCTTTGACAGACAGACGGACATCGTAGCGAAAACAATAGGGTTCCTTTTCACCTTTAGTGTACGGAACTCTAGAAATGGAAAAATAAGTATTTTAAATAAATAAAGAAGATCGATGTTAAAGGATACACTACCCTACACAATCGTACAACTTTTCAGAAATACAATCCTGGCATGATGGAGTTTATGAAAATTTTCAAAACACAACTAGAATTCATTAGGTCAGGGTTGTATTTTTTCAAAAGTCGTACGATTGTGTGGGATAGTGAGCTGTAGCCTTAAGGGACATTTGTAAGCCATTGATGGGGCTAGTGTAGGTTGAATTGCACTATGGGACGAGTGCCTGTTTTTTTTTTTTTTTTTTTTTTTAACAAACACAAGCCGCGAAGCGATTAGCTTGTCTGCAGAAAACAACCATTGTATATAACGGGAATCAAACACACGACCTTCGGACTGAGAGGGTGGCATCAACCACAGTGGCTCGAGTATAGGATGGTGTTAGAAGCAATACTCGCACATTGCATCTCTAGAAGTACTAACGTAAGCGAGACGATTAAAGGCTCAGTTACCCGACTGTAATGTAATATAACTGCAACGTAGGAAACAGCTGATCGATATTTTTATGTGAAAAGTAGATTACGTTACATTACATCTCTATAACCATTTGCATTACTTTTCACATAACAATATCGATCAGCTGTTTCCTACTGCTGCAGTTACTTTACATTACAGTCGGGTAACTGAGGCTTAACAAGTCCAGTCTTGGTAAGGAAATACAAATTTTTTTTTGGTTTAAATTAATTTTTTTTTAAGTGTATTTTCAGATATTCTAGGTCAGGGGCTCCCACCAAATTTCTGTTCACTGACCCCTTGTAAAAATTTGTTTTCTCGAAACCTTTGAAATCTACGAAATTTTATTATAAAAGCTTATAAATACGTATGTATGTATGTATATTTAAAATTTCGCCGTTTTTATTAAATTTTAAATTATTTTATTAAATAAAAACAAAATTTTTTTAATAATTTTCAAAATATTGTCTCTTCTTTGAAAATATTCTCTCTTCACTTTACATTCTATTAAACAACAGTTTTTGATAGTGACATCAATAATAGCCGGTGCAGAGTCTGGGGTACCCTATATTAAGCAGTGAGGATTAAAAGCTATCACTAATATTTCGTTGTTTATGCTGGAAGATTTAGCAATATAAATAAAATAAAATTAAATTTAAAAAAGTATGTAGAATGAAAATAAAAACACTGTTTGGCGGCTCTTCATGGGGACCCCTTGGATGATTGAGACGGGTATAAAAAAGATTAAAATATCAAACCATAATTGTAATTAATCTATAGTTATGGAAATTATAGTTTTGTTGCAACTTTAATGAAATATTTTCGTAACTACAATGAAGAAAACTTGCTGCTGCTGGCAAGTAGGCAGTGTGCTAGCCTTGTAGTCGCAGTTCCGAATCCTCGATACAAGTCAAAGCATTTTTTTGGTCTAGCCGTTTGGTCTGTACGTGGACACGGACAGACACACCGATACACAGATGCACACTACAAACTTATAACACCCCTTTTTTTGGTCGGGGGTTAAAAATATTTGGATTGAATTTGTATCAGTTACATTTTAATAAAAATCTAATAAAAGATTGAAAATTTCAATAGCGGGATGTGTGGTCAGGCTACCCGTAGCTGAATTCCGTGGCACCATAAAGGTTTCAAAAGTATATTAAAAGTATACAATCTAGACTGAGGATTAAATTTCTACTAGTTTCCATGTTTCCATGTAAGCCGTTGATCAAGGTGTATGTTGAGGAACAAGTATATATTTCTTCATAGGGTAAGTGTTACCTGAACACATTTTTCTTCGTTTACTTTTATTCTCCATTAGTTCACTCATAGTTCAATAGGGCACTATTACGAATATTATATATTATATGTACTACGAATATTTTTTATTTATTTAGTATGTCTATATAAGAAAGACTCCACTAGGGCATGCATTATGTATTACGAATATTTTTTTTTTTTTGCTTTAGTATATATATAAGAAGGAGTTGGCTGGGAAAGACCATGAATCGATATAAATGCACCGTCAAGTCACTCTGGAACAAGTCCTGTAACTATACTTAGATATTAATCTAAGCTTAACAGGAGTTTATAGTGTTTGCAATATGTGTGCCTCTGTGGTCGAGTGTGTGGTGTGCAAGCCTGTCATGCACGACGAGGTTGTCAGTTCGAATGCCAAAAAATATCTGCTCAAAAATAAATTATAATTGAATTTGTAACAATAACAACAAAAATTGTAAGTGTTCATTGTTGCAGTTAAGTGTCGGAATGATATTTTTAAATATTTATACTATTCTACACCGAAAAGGTCACTGTGGGATAGTTCAGTGATAGGTCAAAAGGCGTATACAAAGTATCAATTAACCCCATCCTAGGCTATCCCCATGTAAAAGTGACTGGTCCGCTTCATATGAAGTGTTAGAACTCGGACTGGTCCCTATCACTTAAAGACCGATCACGTGACTAGTCTTGTGTCAGTTTAATTTCCCGCAGGGTACATACAAACATTTTTCTGTTGCCTGTGCCAATATACACACGTCAGTTAAATAATTAATCACATACAATGGCTACATTAAATTAATGAATCAGAGTCATTACAACAATGAATTATGTTGTTAACACAATGATACGGTATCATCAAAATATTATCTGTCTCTCTCTCTCTCTCTCTCTATAATGAAATACTGTCATGATATACATGAAAAATGTTGTTAATTCAATGAAATAGTTTGTTAAAAATTTAAGACTAACGTCACTTCACGCTACAAACTAAAAAGTTTCATTGGAATAATTAAATTTTTCATTTAAAAACAAGTTGTTACATGAATGAAAATATTTCGTTGTATATATGAAATTTTTTCAGCTGATGAAACAAAGTTTCTTAAAGCAAATGAAGCGTTGCATTGGTTGAAAAGCAATGACAAAATTCATAAATATAATGTAAAACATCATTGTATTTACGAAGGGTTTTCTTTTAGTGTATGTACATATACATATATGTATCTATTAGAGTTTTTCTTTTCCCGGACTTTTTCATTTCCCGGGAAAGCGGGAAAGATTTTTCGGTTTCCCGGGAAATCCCGGGAATTCCCGCCCGGTACAAAACAATACAAAATGTTTTTAAATTTAATTTATTTCAACAAAAACAAATTATAATTTATGAGATCGATTAAATAATAACGTTTTATACACACATTAGTCCAAAAATAATACCGTTTCCGTTCTTTATATAATAGTAATACATAGATACCAATATTATTAAAAAGAAATTGTACCAGTATTATTAAAAAAATAATACAAAATATCCCCCTCATGAAAAAATCATTGTTAAACTTAAAGTTGGTTTAACAAAGGAATTTTGTATGGAAAAACCAGTTTTAACGCATGCTTTAACAATCGTTTTTGCATAAGGGCATATTTCTTTGGAAATAGGACTTTAGTACAGAATAAGCTGTTAATGCTGTTAACTATTTACCAAAGAGAATCTGTAATTATTTGTAATTTTTTTTTTATTTCCTTGCTCATTTCTGTTTTTTTACTTTTCTGAATTGTTGTAGAATTAAATTTTGAACGTCGAGTTCTGCTTTTTCCAAATAAAGGCATCTAACCCGCAGTTTTTAACTTAATAATTAAGTACGTAATTAGCTAATTTTTATTTAAAATTTAGTTGTAATTAAATACGATTTCATTTTTTCAGTGGTTAATTAAAGTTCTTATTAAATTATGTTGCAAGCACGGCAGCCCTGCAAAATTTCCAAAGAACAGCTGTTTAGCATAAACAAAAAATTTAGGTTATAAACATGTAGAAAATTAAAATTGCATAAAAATTCATTTTATGAAATCAAACGAACATCATAATATATTTTTCTATTACTTTATTCCATAATATGTAACTTTGTATTGTATATGTTATATATTTATGAAATTTAAACGAAATTCTTCTTAACCCGACCACATGATGTTTTCAACCCGATCACATGATGCCATGTGTATGTTTACAATAAACACATACACGCATAAAAACATATGGTACGTTCATAAAACTTAAGTAGTATTTAATTACACAAGGTTGGGTATTTAATTATTATTTAATTATGCACTCAAAAACACAATTTCATATTTAATTAGAACTTAAAAATAATTACAGCTTGATTAGCCAGTCAAAAACTGGGGGTAAGTCTCAGAACGCATGCGTGCCAGGTGTAAGCTCGGCCTTAGTTGTTGTAAAGCTTTAGCTATTGCGATATTGCCATCACCTTATTATTGCACCATCGCATTCATAAAGTGAATAATGACACTCATCAAGGAATGTGACATACAAATTAAGTTGCCATAACAAAATTAAAAAATCCCGGGAATTCCCGCACAAATTTCCCGGGATTTCTTTCCCGGAAAATGTGCGGAATCCCGTATGAAAAACACTAGTATCTATGTATGTGTATATGTATGTGTGCGTTTAAGTTGCCACAAAAATAGCAAACATGATGGACAATAACTTTAAAACTGGCAATATAAAAAAATAATAATACGAGTAACTTGCTCAGTAAATAAAGGAAACATATTTATGTATGCAGCAGCAAACATTTTGGAAACATACATACAAATATATGTACATGCACACAAACACATACTTAAACTTGCACACACACACTCACAGAGCTTGGCCAAAGTAAAACAGAGTAAAATAAATTCAAAAATCTAGGTCAATAATGGAATAAAAATAAAACAATGAATGAGCGAATGAATGGATGGTTGGTTGGTTGGTTGTTTGAGTCGTTGGTTCGTTGGTTGATGGTGCGCTTGTTTCATTTACCAAAGCTTAAGAATATGTACATATGTATGTATGTATGTATGTATGGTTGTGTGTATGTCACTTATGTAGTGTACAACACTAACAACAACAAAAACATTAACAAATGCAACATCAACAACATCTGCAAAAGTGGCAACAGCAGCATTAACACCAACTACAAACGCCAGAGAGAACAGCAACAATGCGATATGTAGTAACTTTATAATTTTTTTCTTCTTATTTTTTGGTAACAATCAAACTCATACTCGTACATATGCAAACACATCCCTGCAGAAAATGCGAATAGTGAAATTGTAGTGATTTACTAGTGACATTCAATCCATTGAATACAACAGCAGCCTTTATTTACTATTTGTTGATTTCGAACGTGCCTTCGACACGGTATCCAGACCGGCACTATGTATGGGATGCTCTGAGTAGTAAGGGAATCCCGACGAAAATAATTCACCTCATTCACGAACTATACAGAGATGGCAAATGCAGAGTGCGATACAAAGGCGAAGAAAGTCATCCATTCGAGCTCAACTCAGGAGTAAAGCAAGGGTGTCTTCTGTCCCCCACACTATTTATACTGCTGTTGGACTGTGTGCTTCAGCAAACAAATTCCGAAGCACCGCAGGGCATCCGCTGGAACTTAAGTGAGTTCCTCAGTGACATTGACTATGCGGACGATATATGTCTCTTTGCTCATCGCTTCGATGATATAGTGCATAAGATCCATTGCCTATCCATCAATGCCAGTAAAGTCGGCCTCAAAATAAACGTGAAGAAAACTAAACTGATGCGAATTGGCACCAGCAATACGGTACCCTTAAGACTACAAGGACAGTTGATCGAGGATGTAGATTCCTTTTCATATCTCGGCAGCACAATTTGCAAAGACGGAGGCTCCAATGCGGATATCACTAATAGGATTAATAAAGCCAGGGTCCACTTTCCATTCCCTGTACAGAATATGGAGAGCAAATAGTATAATTACTAACACAAAACTAAAAATCTTCAACAGTAGTGTCAAACCCGTATTACTGTATGGTTGCAGCACCTGGAGTACAACACAGTATTCACGTAGGAAACTGCAATCGTTCGTCAATAAGTGCCTAAAACAAATTTTGCGAATATTTTGGCCGAACTGGGTAACGAATGAACAACTGCTTATGATGGCCAACTGCAAGCCAATTGGCTCTGAAATCTGCAGGCGTAAATGGACTTGGATAGGTCACGTACTAAGAAGGCCACCTGAAGAAATCTCAAGGCAGGCATTAGACTGGAACCCTCAGGGACACAGGAATCCTGGAAGGCCCCGTAACACATGGATAAGAATGATGAAAAATAAATGCAAATCTCGTAATCTGACTTGGAATCAAACAAAGAGTTTAGCTAATGATCGAGTACGATCGAGGGAATTTGTCGACGCCCTATGTTCTTCGTGAACTTTTTATATAATTTACAAAAATAATGTAAATTTTATAAACAAGGGAATTATATACATATATATACTAGTGACATTATCAGTAGTACTACTGACCAGGTGCACCCCAGCCAATGTAATTATCTATTGACATTTAACATTAGCTTGTCATTGAAAATCTACCACTAGACTGTAGCAATACTGATGAAGTAGTTCTTCTGGGACTACATGGAGACACACAATACAATATCTATATTTCGTCACTCGATGTCAATAGTAAAATTGTAGTGATTTACTAGTGACATTGTCAATAGTACAACTGAATAGGTGTACCGCAGCCAATGTAATCGCCTATTGACATATAACATAAGGTTGTCATTGAAAATCTACCATTAGACTTTAGCACTCTTCTTGTACGACCATATGGAGACATTTGAACTAAAGATTCACTAGTACATTATACTGACCCTCGTCTACAATTTTATAGGGGTTGGGGCAACAAACTTAAATACATACATACATACAAACATACATACATATGTACGTAAGTTTTTAACATTATTGAATAGCATAATAAAAAAGCAAAACAAACTATTGACGCGTTCATTGACAATGTCACCAGAAATTCACTAGAACTATTGTCTCTAACGTATCTCTACTCGCGCATAAAATAAAAGATGTCCACATTTCAACTAGTGCGATTGTCGCTAGAGAAAAGAGTGTTGACATAGAGACATATGGTTCTAGGCTGACTAGAGGGATCATATACACAAACACACACACACACAAACGTGTTTTTGTGGGCTTGCAAGTGTGTTGGTGAATGAACTTAAGCCAGATAATATATATATATCCCTACAAACGATTTTCAAGGGACACCTAAAATATCGAAGAATTTTATGAGGGTTTCGTTTTTGGGCTTAAGTACTCCATATCCGAGATGCTCTAACTATTTGGTAGCCGAAAGGTACGTACTTTCGGCTGACTACCAGATGTCAACACACATTTTTCAGTTTTATGTTCTTTACAAGGTATATTCATATGGTACAGGTGTCGCAGTGCCGGTCTTTGGACCAGCTCTTCCCCCTATTCTAATGTATATTCATATAAAGATAGACTTGCCGAAATTCGCCCTGTATTAACAGCTGAAAGATATTCAAATTACAAGTAAGCTGTTGAGATCAGCTTTTATTTATTGGCCTTGATCTAGGGGTGGAAAACTATCGATGGCACTATCGATAGTATCGATAGTTAATTTATTTTGTGACTATCGATGTTTTATTTCTGCAATCGATTAATACTTGAAAACAATCGATATTTTTTAGTCACTATCGATATTAAATGGTACACCACTAAAGGCAAAAAATATAAAATATGTTGCTTTTTATAAACAAAAATAGCTGGATGACGGAAAATTTATTCCACTGATCACACTTATTTATCAAAAAACTATTTTAGTTTTGTTATTTATTGAACAGACGAATAAACTTCTATTTTATTTTGTTTTGTTTTGTTTTGTTTAAAAATATTTTGTTTTGAATTTTTAGTGTAAATAATTATATACATTATACGAGAACCATACAACTTCGATACTATCACGATAGTATCGTCGATATATCGATAGTTTTTCTAGCTTTCGATAGTCTTGAAACGATATATCAATAAAGTTTTTCAAACTATCGAAAACTTTCGATAGTAACACTATCGATAGTTTTCCACCTCTACCTTGATCTACATATATACATATATTAGATCTATCAATATTTCTTTGTCATCAAATCCAACCACAACACTGTTCACTGGGTTGGCTCATACAAAGAATCAAGTTTATAAAAGTTGGTCCCATTTTAATCGCAAAAATTATGTTTAAGTATGTCGTTATTTTTGAAAGCTGGAGTGAAAAATAAAAAAAAAACCAATTCAACATTTTTATACTAAACCAACTGACATAAATTGTAACTTATTTCCTTACAGATGCTTTGTTGGGATGAATGTGTAGCCTTAGGCGTAGATTTGGTTTAAATGCTTAGAAATGTATAGCTAAATATAAATGGGTGCACTTACCCAGTTGACCAAGACTTTCGTTATTGATATCAATTTCGAATATACCTCGAACATTTATTGTGTAAAACTACAGAGAGTGACACTCAAAAATTAATTGAGAAAAGTTCACCTGTCGCTTAGTTTTGTCGCAAAAAAATATTCGATGTCGAAGTTTCGCTAGCAACATCAAAAGTAAGAAAATAGCGAAAAGGCAGCAGAAAAAGTGAAAAAGTAATTTAATTTTTTTATTTATTTATTTTAACTTACTTATTTTATTTAATTTTTTTTTAACAGCTTAACTTACGCTGCAGGATTTGAACATTCTAACAGACTAGGATACATCCACTAGGCTATCGTGGCAAATTTTTTTCCTGTTCAATTATTGCACATATCGTCCCTACCATGTCAAACTATCTAATATGCAAATTTTTAATTTTCAGAAGAAAGCGAAGAGTCGTCAATTGTGAATTTAAAGTCGACGTATTCCTAAAACTGCCAAGCTTAAAATATTTCTTGTTGAGCTATCTATTGTCTGTGAAAAGTTCAGCATTTTAAAACGAGGCATATCCTAGAAATTAAGGTACCAAGGTAACGAATCTAAAAAACGAATTTTGCATATTGGATAGTTTGACATGGTAGGGACGATATGTAGGTATGGGTTCTTATTTTATTTTTTTACTTACAGTGTTGTCATGCCTTGAACTTAGTACCTCTAGACTAATATGCTAGCACACTTCCACTCGGCTACCGTCACACATTCGAAAAACTATCGCAAGAAGCTCGAAACTTCAGCGAACAAAGATTGAACAATTTTGTTTCGGAATTTCTTCGCTTTAGTGAGCATTCGTTTTTATCGAATCTCAGGTCAAGTGGGTATGTATATATTTAAATGGGTGTGTATACCTTGTAGGAAGTTTCAATAGTGAAACAGTAGTGATTCACTACAGACTTTGTCACCAGTACTACTGGCAATTATACACCCCGCCCCCTCCCATAAAGCATTTACCCTGGATAACACATTTAGTCATGTTTATGTTACTGAAAATCTGCTACTGACGTTGGTACTATTGTCCAGGGGGCTCTTTTGCGAGCATATGCAGATAGTTGTTGGAAACAGAGGCCCACTATGTAGTACATTATACTAACTCTAGTGTACACTACTGACGTTGGTTTGATTGGCCAATTAGCCGGCACAAATTACTAATTCGCCGTAAGCATTTTTTAAGGGAATTTCCGGCTTAGAAAGCTGCATTACATATAAAATTATATATGTTCGCGATGTCTTACTTTGGAGCATTTCGTTTTAAGTGCTTATTTCAGTGCAATTACACGCAAAGAAAAGATATGCTTGTAAAATGGTTGAGAAAACAATATTAAGTTCTCTGAAAGAAATGTGTGGTCGTTGAAAACTAGGGTAGATGAAGAAAAATAATATGTACATATGTATGTATATCACATTTTTATACAAACATACATTTTATTTCAACAATATTAATTTATTTTTATTTCGGATTCACCGCACAGCTGTTTCAAACAAAAGATTTGCCAATAAATATATGATTAAAAAACAAAATATTATTATAACATAAAATAATACTATGGTCGTATTTAACAATATTATTATAATATTAGAACATGGTATGGTAAGTGTCAATTATATTATAGTCACATCAGTCACATCAGTCACATCTAACAATAGTGTTGTCTTATTTACAATAATAAGATTAGGTATAAAAAAGTTAATTGTTTTTGTAGATAATATTATTATTGACTCAGAAAATAATATTATTTAAACTTTGCTTTTCCATTGACAATAATATGATTTGACTGCAAGCACATAATTCAATCATAATATGTTGCTGTTTGATTATGGTTACCTCGACCATATTTTTTTCTTTGCGTGTAGTATGTAGTAAATTCATGGAATATTAAAGCTTTCATAAATAAAAAATTATGTATATTAGTGTACATTTATTAAATACTTTTTTGTCACCTATCAAATCAGGAGCCGATCACACCATCTCCGCATGTTAGGCAAGAACACTATTCAAGCCACTGGGTCACACATATTTATTTTCATACACAAATTAATTAAATAATAAAAAAATGACATCACAAAGTAAAAATCTAATTTGTTTCCAAATTTTTATCCAGGAATTTTTATCCAGGAATAAAAAAACTTGAGTACTTGAGTATAAATTAGAGCTGAGCACAAGATGTTTGCTTGCTTAGTCTTCGTGATGTACATTATTGAATTGTTGTCTCTTTTTACCCGATTGCGCAGCGCAAAGAAACGTATTGTGTTTATCAGTATATGTATGTATCTATGTATGTATGTCTGTATGTATGTATGTTTGTTCCTTTGCGGCACTATATAAACCGAACGCGCGGACTGATTTTAATAATTCAATCGTCAATCGAATTGTCTTAATCCCGGGAGTGTCACTAATGATATGTCAGTTGCCAAAATTCAATATGGCAGCAAACAGACGCCATTTTGTAAATACGAAAAAAAAATATAAGTCGGCAAACGATATCAAAATGGGTATCATGCGACAGATATTTTAAAATCATGTTTAGGTTTCTCTTATCTCTTTCTCAATTACAATCACCACTACAAAACAGTATTACATCTTGAAAAAAATACAATACTGTGCACTTTTTCATGGCTTGCGCTCACTTCTAGTGCAAACAACCGAACAACTTCGTAGTGTTTGTGTAAAATTTCATCATTTGCCTACGTTTATGTATACTTATAAGGCAGAGGGGATGCACTGTGTGCTTTTCCGCATCTAGGAAGAGATTATTTTTGGCTTAGTGCTTACTTGTACTTTTTTTTTGCTGGGTAGTTATTTTGGGAATAATAGTAAAGTGTAGACGCTTCGTTTACAATATCACCAAAAAGTCACTAAAATAGCGGACATAAGTAGTGACTTGGAACACCTAACTCCCAGCTTCCTACAAGGTACTTTTTGTATTTGTGTATGAGTGTTGGTTCTGCCTTTAGTAAATATTTTTATTATATTTTGTTGTTATTGTAAGGAATTTTAGGTCACAAATTTTGTTTTTTTTATTTCGTTTGAAACAATCCCAATTTTTTTATCCAACTTCAGCTTTTTTCTTTGTTTTTTTTTTTTTTGTTCTATAAATTTCTATTAAAATCCATGACACTTTTTGGAAAGGGAATGACCCTTTTTTATGTATTTCGAGTGGCATGATTTGATATGACACAATGAAGCCTATGCTCGTTTTAGAGCTTGAAATCGTTGTTAGAATGATTTGTTTGTTATTTTTTCTTGGAAACATTTTCTCTGTTAAGATGTTTGGTTTGCTTGCAAAGCTGCTGGGCTGAACAAGTAATTTATTTATGTATGTATATTGAAACGTTTTTAATCGTTTAATGTGGCCATCAATCAGCGATCTAAGTGGGTTAATTGCTGTAAAAGATGTAATTTTTTTATTTGTTACAAATTTAAAAGAGCAATTTTATGTACATACATAAGTACATACTTACATACATATCCTTAAGTTAAGTTTAATGCTGTCATTTTGGATTAAGTACCGGCAACGACATTAAAATTATATGGGTGAGTTAAACCTCTCTGCACTGAAAGAAATTTTAATTTGTAGTAAAAAAAAATTTAAAAATTATAGTAAATTTGCTTATAAGGGTGGATTCACCCATGTTGTCCGAATAAAATTTTTTTTTATATATGACCTTCTCCGAGAAAAAATACCTAGTGTGTCAAAAAACGTGTTTGGACTTAAGAGTGGATTCTGGTACCTAAAAGTGTGTAGAATAAGACGAAATGAATTTTTCTCAAAACTTCATTTTCACACACTAGGTCCCTTTCTCGGAGAAAGTCACATCTATGTATATAGTTTGGCGTCTCTCCCGTTGAGAGAGAAAAAATAATTTTTTACAAACAACTTTCAGCTTGAATTGGTTTAATTTTATATTTTTTTCGGAAAAACTTGAACTTAGCTGCCAATGGGTTAAATTTTTTCACACAAAGTTGTATGGAGTTGCCCCATTGTACAAAAAAAGTTTGCATAGTAATTTTTTATTTGTGAAATTAAATTGTGAGTGACATTTTATTTGATAAAATAGTTAATAAAAATAAGAAATAACGTTAATATAGAGTCCAACTCACTTGGGTTCATTACAACGATCGTTTTATGCTACCTGTAAGTTGAAAAGACGATAGAGAGGGAGAGAGAGAGAGAGAGAGCAGGGAAGAGGGTGAGAACTAAAAGAGACATAATAGTTAATTAAGAGGAGTTGAGAGTAGGTCAAAAATTGGCTTGGGGGGAGTAAGCGGCTATACCAGCCACTGTTCCTAACATAAAGGCTCAACTTTTTTAGGTCGATTTCCGATAACTCGGATAGGCTGGTGAAGGATATTCTGCCAAGGAGGTGCAGACGGAGATCCTCCAGAGCGGGAGAAAACCGAGGAGATGCAGGATAATTTCCTCCTCTTCCTCGTCATTGCAACTGTAGCAGTAGTCATTAAACGGGAGACCCATACGTTTAGCGTGGGTTCCAAAGGCACAGTGGCCGGTCAATGTGGCCATTATGTTTCTCAAGTGCCTCCTGTTGAAGTTCATGAGATTTTTCGTTCTATGTGAGCTTAGACGAAGGTCAGAAGGTCTTTCTATTGCAGAAGTGACGTCATTGCGACATCTATTTTGAGCTAATTAAAGAAAGCTAACATCGAAACGTCTCCAGCAAGATGAGAGTGGGAGACCACAGAGATTGTCGATATTGACTTCCCTTAGTAAGGTCCCAATGATAATATGGATATCTCTGTTTCAAATCCGATAGAACCTTAGGAAATGTATCGCTCCTTTAATGAAAGGGAGTATGAAAGTCACTTCAATTCAATATTACACCCCCACCAGTTCTCCTCCCACCCCTCCCTTATTTAAACAGTGCGTGAAAACCTGTATGGCTCCGTTCATTGGGGAAAATCCTTCTGTCAATGAAATTTTTTAAATTCCTATTGAAGTAGGGTTTCAAAGTGCAGTAGTCAATAAGATCCGGTATATTATCCATTTTATCTAAAATGATTGTGTGACCCCAATGTCGGTGGTTCTATTAGCCTATTGCGTTTAGTCTGATGGTGGTACGTACAGATAGCTTTCTAGCCGCTAAGGCCATTGGAAGCCAAGCCAACATAGCGAAGAGCGCTTTTGTTGGCATGAATCTTAGAGCACCTGTTATCATAAGCACCATTTGGCGGAGAATGCCCTCTATACGGGACTGATTACTTGCTGAGTCGAGTGCTTTCCACCAGACTGAAATTCCATAAAATAATAAAGGTCTTATAACCATCTCCAGTATCGAACTGACTCCCTTAGCACTTATTACGTTATGGCTTTTGTTACCCTAGCCTGAAGATTTTCCCTTCAGGAAAGCTTGCTATGGAGGATAACACCCAGATATTTGGCATTATACGACAGGGTTAGGGTAATGGCATTTATCTTTCGGTGCTTGAAGTGGGGAATTTTGTATCATCTCGAAAAGAGTACCAGTTCCGTTTTGGTTGTGTTGACAATAAGGATGCTCCGTGAACACCAAGGCCTAACTTCATTTAGTGCAGTTTCTAGTCTTTGTGTACAGGTGGAATCCTGATATTGTAATCGCTACATCATCTGCTGTTTTAATATTCATGGATGCCAATTTTTTGAGCAGATTGTTGATCGTCACATTTCACAACAGGGGTGATAGCAACCGACCCTGAGGTGTATGTCTGTGGGCCCACCTGTGCGATGGTAGCTGCTCTTATGGTGGAAGTGATGATTCTGTGTAGTAGAAAATTATCAGTTAGCTTATAAATCTCCCTGAGAGACTGAATATTTGCCGTGCGATCAATATTATCAAGGGCACCTTCAATTTTCATGGAAGCTACCATGTTGTAATTCTTATGCTCGAGTGACTCCTCTTTATAGCCTACAAGCGAATGTAAGGCGGTCTCAACTGATTTACCCTTGGTAATTGCTTGTTGAGAGGCTGAGAGAAGAAAGTTATCAATGATTGTTCTAATTTGAACATCCATTATTCTATCAAGGGTTTTTTAGAAGAAAGGAAATTAAACTTTTTGGTCTATAATCCTTCGCCTTGGTGTGTGATGCCTTCCCTGCTTTTGAGCATAAAGATCACATCACATTTAGTCCATGCAGTTGGAATATATGATCATACGATGTAGGCCTTGTATCTTGCAAGTAACCATGGGGTTACTAGATCCGCAGGAATGATACTATAGTGCCGTATCTCTAAAGGTCCTAATGGACACCCATTTTCCGGGCTGTCAACCTTACAGTGATGCACAACAAGTATATCCCTCTTATGCCCAGACATTACTGTGGAGAAAGTGAAATGGGTCCTAGTAAAACTAATATGTATATTTTGTTTGCATATCTCTCTTATTTGTGATCGTAAATAACTAATTTTCGTAAGAAAAACCAAGTCCAAAAAACTCGTCGATCAAGCTTTTTTTTGGCTGTTATGGAACAAATTTTTCACAATGAGTGAATCGTGCTGCGGAGATCTCTTTTTAAAAAAATGTTTGTTCGGGCAAAAATTCTACTCGTACAACATGGGTAAATCCACCTTAATGGTAGAATTAGTAGATTCGTATCGTGAGTTGACGGAGCAGCTGAGAAAATCTGTAGCATAAATATAACATGTTGCTGTTTATTTAATATGTATCGTAAGTGTATGTGAGGTAGAAATCTACAGAAAATAGATTTCTACGTCAACTTCTCTCTTACATACATGCACACACATGTATAAAGCAAAGAGAAATACAACAACAGCTGAAACGTTTGGTGGAACTCTCACGTTTTTACTAACTAACATCCAGAATTAAACGATACTACCACTTCAAAAGTAACACGATACGAATCGACTAATTCTACCATAACTCTCAAAAATCAATCCCAGAATACACTGAGATAAAACATTAATTTTTGAAAAGAGCTGCCGTTCCCAGCCGTACTTGTGTTTCAAGCTTGTCGACATTGCATCGTTGTCGCTTCATCATAAAAGTGTTTAAAATAAAGAGTTCAATGGCTTCACATTTAGATTTTGCATTTGTTTGTTTCTGTTTTATCTTGCATTTAATACGACCGAATTTATTTTCTGCAATTTAGTTGAATCACTCTTATCGAATTGAATTGAATAAAATTTTAAGTTGAGTTGCATGTCTTACTTATGCATTTGCTTCCACACGAATCGTTGACAACGCCAGTCATACAGTCAGTAAGTCAGTCGCACTCTTTTGTATATTGAAATGTATAGGTACAATGACTATTTGCCATTACTTGGTTATAGACTTTGGTCTAATGGAAAGTAACCAGCCAACAACAACAACAATAAAATTGCATGTTCTAAACCAAAAAAAAAATATATTTTTTTTGCCCATTCGAAGGACAATAAAAATTTACAAATATAAACTCACTTAAAGTATGTACTCGTAATATAATACAAAGCGATAGAAGTATAGATATTTATTTACAAAAAAAAACTTACAAATAGACAGCAGACGCGGCGACGCGGCGACGCGACGGTCGTATTGAGTTTTAAGTAGTCGGAGAGACTTTTTTTGTTTCTTCTATTTATTTTGTTCTCCTTAAGTAGACACAGGAGATGTGCAATGCCTGAGTGATGGGAAGACATCATGTGTGTCTGATGCACGATCGTGAATCTACATATAACACTAAAGAAATAAGAGGAATTTATGATTTTATGCTGCACTATAATTTATAAAACTTTTTAATACAAAAGCCAATATCCATTTACATATACAGTGCAGAAAAATCGCAACCATACGGTGTCAAAAGTGATCTTATCAGCTGTTTCTACTTTTAGCAATAATTGTTATATTTTGAATTTATGTCAAGTTGGATTTCACAACTTTGAGTAATTTTTAATTTTTCCGTTCTTAAATTAGCAACATATCTCTCTTCATACGACAACTTTTGGTAGTTTTTTTTCAATTTGTTCTTCAATTGATATTATTGTATCTCAAAACAAAAGTAGTCTTACAGCCGTACCTAAACAAAAATATATAGTTTTTAACCGACTTCAAAAAAAGAAGGAGGTTAACAACTCGTCTCTATTTTTTTTTGTTAGGTGTGTAGGTTCATAACTCGGTGCATTTTAAACCGATTGTAAAAATTTGTTTGTTGTCTGAGAGGGTATAGCTTCCCATTGGTCCCATTTGAAAAAAAAAAATTTTTAAATTTGATTTTGTGACCTTCTACTCATTTGATTGCTGCGAAACCTAGCAAACATCTTTGGTTCTTGTAATTACAAAATTTTTAAGTTAAAAAATGGGCGGGGCTACGCCCATTAAAATGTATTATAACATTACACGTGGCTCTACTTAACCGATTTTTACAAAACTTAGCACACACCTTGAACTCTAAAATAGACACAATTTTTTTTTTTTAAAAGGGCGGGGTCACGCCCATTAAAATTTTATATTATATTTCACAGGGTTTTATTTCACCGATTTTTACGAAACTTGGCACACACCCTAAGCTTTAATTAAGCCACAAAATTGCGTTCAAAAAAGTGGGCGGGACACGCCTATTAAATTTTAGTGTAATATTTCATGTGCTTGTACTTAACCAATATTTACGAAACTTGGCACACACCTTGAACTTTTAAAAATACACAATCTTGTTAAAAAAAAGGGCCGTAGCCACGCCCCATAAAATTTAATACTTAATTTCACGTACTTTTACTTTATCGATCTGTACGAAACTTGGCACACACCTTGAACTCTTAAAAATAGACAATCTTGTTTTAAAAAAGTAGGCGTAGCCACGCCCCATTAAATTTAATACTATATTTCACGTGTTTTTACTTAATCGATTTTTACGCAACTGGACCATATTTCTAAACAAAAACAAAATACTTACAAATAAAACTTTTTTGAATTGCCCAGAGCTCAAAAGTATGCACTAAAAAGGTAAAAATAAAACTTAAAAAAAAAATTAAACCGACTTCAAAAATAAGCACTAAAAAGCTACAAATAATATAGATCTAGTTAAATAAAAGATTTTCATATATGTTACCCACAGTGCCGTTTTAATTAAGGTAAACGAACAAAAGTGTGTTCAAGTAACATATACATTACGAAGAGATACGTGTTTACCCATTCGGATTAACAATCAAGTTGTCCCTCAACATACTCATGTGAAATATCTTGGTATACACCTTGATCGACGGCTTACTTGGAAACACCATATTGACTCTAAGTTAACCCAAATGAAACTAAAATTAACTCAGGTACATTGGCTGATTGGTAGAAATTCAACCCTCAGTCTAGATTGCAAACTTTTGATATACAAGTCTATTTTGAAACCCATATGGTGCTACGGAATTCAACTATGGGGCACTGCTTCAGCTTCCAATGTCGAGAGAATCCAACGAAGGCAAAATAAAATTTTGCGATTAATAACATCGGCTCCATGGTATATAAAAAACTCAAATATACATCGTGATTTGAATATGCCACTAGTGGTTGAAGAAATTGCAAAATATGCAGGCAAATATTTAACAAAACTCGAGTCACATCCTAATCCGCTTGCTCGTAATATTTTGAACTTTACTGGACACGTCCGCCTAAAAAAGAGGGATACAAGTGCTCTTATACTCAACACTCCAGATGGGACTGCTTGAAAATACTTTTTATTTTATTTTAATTTTTCTTCCTTTTGATTATCACTACTTATGTATTATTTATAACTATCTCTAAATTTATGTCCGACAGTGGTCGGGCATAATAATTATATTTTAGATTTAAGATTTGAATACTTATTGTTAGTTCATATTTGAAGATACAATAAATAAAAATATGTATTAAAAAAAAAAAAAAAAAAAAAAAGTTTTATTTAGTTTTCTAAAATTCTTATTGCTTCACTAGGTCTGAGTGTTCACCATAGTGATAAAAAAAATTTTAAACTCCTGAAACTTCGACTGATGCTACTTGAGTATTTCACTGTTTAGCGTGAGCTGGTTTTGGTTCGGAGTAACACCGTACCATCTCCACTTTATAAACATATTTAGCTCAGTGGCATTTTTTTACTTCTGCTGGTACGTTCTAAAGAACATGACCAAAAAACAAACTGTGAAATCAAACTTTTATATGTTTTGCATTTGCAACCAATTTATTGTATTGCAAACTTCACGGCCTTAAGTATGTTTGTGAAACGTGCACACGCAAAACACTAAGGACGTCACGTGTGCCTGTTGTCTTTTGCACTAATTAAATATGATGAACAAATAAAAAATTCCATGTTGTAATGAATCCCTGCGCCATTAAAGCATAATGTTACTTAATCTTTTGAATTTTTGGGAAAATACAACCCTGATCTAACGGGTTGTTTTTGTGTTTTTGTAGATTTTCATAAGCTCCGTTAGATCAGGTTTGCATTTTCACAAAAGTCGTTGGACTATGTAGGATAGGGAGAACGAGCCTTTACAAGTAATGTATAGGTCAAGAAATTGGTGCTAGTTATATCAAAAAAGAGAGAGTTTTGGTGGGAGAAACAGTTAATGAGTCGTCTTCGAGAACTTGAGTTCCATCCCTAGCCAAAGTAAAATAACTAACAAAATGGCGACATAGCTGAAAATAGTACGCCTGCTTAACACCAGAGGCGCTGCAACAAGGTCATCAAAATTACTACAACGCCCAATAGCAGAGTTGTCAGAACGATAAAATGAATTAAGCTCCTTTTCTTTTTATCCATCTGACACTTCACCATCTTTACTTTCGCTATAACTTACCTAGTCTCAGGCAACACAAAAGGATCTATTATTTCGACCTAAGAGATATGAAGGAAAACTTAAGGAACTTATAAATGAATGAATGAATTAAGTCAAACGGGAAACATAGGACACTGCGTCCAAAGTAGATCTATTGTATCCCCTATCAGGTGCTAGAGCATATCATCTAGACCTACTCTCCTGATGAATCTCTGTATTGCCAGTGGGTATAGTGTTGGCAGTTCCCAATCCTCCAATATGTGCTTGCCCAATTAACTATATCTTCTGTGGCATAACGCTTCACAGTCCTTCACAATATGCTCTGGAGTTTCAATTTCGTAATCACAGAATCTGCACAGGCTGTTACTCTCAATGCCAAGTCTGTTGAGGTGTTTTCTTAGTCTACAAAGGCCTGTGAGGAAGCCCGTGAGCATTCTTAGATTGTTTTTACTCAGGTACATGAACGCTATGAAACGCTTTTGGTTATACATTTCAATCATTAACTTTGCATGCCTCAATCCAGCGAGATTCAGCCAGAGATTTTCCCTATTACTGTTGATCTCCATCAATATATCTTCCCGGATTTTGTCCCATCCGACCTCCTTCTGGCCATTTTGTCTGCATTTTCATTTCCTACCACCCCGTCGTGTCCAGCAACCCAGCAAAGTCTGACCTTATTCATGCTGCTTAGCTAATTTAGCTTAATAAGGCATTCCCACGTTAACTTCGAGGTAAAGTCATATGAGCTGAGCGCTTTAGAGGTAGCCGGACTATCCGAGCAAATGGCTATTAAGTCCCTTGGTAGCCCCTATCAAGATTCAATTGTGCGCATCTCTTAATGGCATAAACTTCCGGTTGAAAAATGGTAGAAAATTTTCCCAAGGACTCGTTATAGTTAGTCCTTGGTCCTACAACTCAAATACCAGAACCTTCCGGCGTTGTGGAGCCATCAGTGTATCACCTGATGATGCCAGTTCCAAAAGAATACCGGGGTTCTATTTCCCCCCTCCCATTCCCTTCTATTGGCCAGAACAGTTCCAAACCTCTTGCCGAAGTCATACACTTTATTAATCACATCAGAGGATTGCGCAAGTAGAGGAAATTATCTTGCCACGCATGATTGCTCCCATTGGCTAATTAGAGAGTCCCTGTCTGTGTTTTCCCCGGCGCTGCTGATTACTTTTTGTGTGGCAGCAGTGTCTATCACAATCGTCAGAGGTGTGAGTTCAATGAGGACTTCCATAGTCGCCGTAGGACACGTCCTCATAGCCCCTATTATACAAAGGCATGCTAGCCTCTGTAATTTCTCTAATTTATCTCTGGTCGTAGCCAGCCTGACCCTGTCCGACCAGGCAACTAAGGAACCCACGGCCATGCAATATTATTGAGTACTTTATTGCTATTGTTATTATTGTTTTGCTTTAAATAGTACAATAAATTGCACAATATTAAAAAAATATAGATGGTGCAATTTTTCTTACAATATCGTAAAAGTAAACCAGAGCTACCTACACACACGTGAGAGTTTACATACATACATAATATAAAAAACAGTTTAAATAAAAAAAATAGAAAAAATAATATTTTTAGTTATATACCTAGAAATAATTATTGTACAATGTTTTGAACACATTACACAATATTTCTTGTTGTGCAATATAAATCAAAAGACTTTTTACTTTATCCAATATATGGTACCATACATTGGCAATGTTATTGTACAATATCAATTATTGCACAATAATATTGCACTTTCTCTTCACACATTCGCTGTCAATCGAAACATTAAATTGTTTCCATATACATTTTATTGAAATACATATCACTCATTTACTTTAATAGTGTCATAACTCAAAAAATGCAAAATAATTCTGCATTTCGTATTTAATCTTGTTTTCATACAAATAGCTTGTACTACCCACCTCGTGAGAGAAGAATATTTTTTCATGTCTTCATTGAATTGTATAAAATGCATACCTCCCTAATATTATGTGCATTATACCACAAATAAGTATATTTTTATGATTTTCATCGTGTGGCCACCGCTGCTGCTGCTGCTGCTAACGCCTCTATTGTTATTGTTGTATTTTACTTTTTTTTTGTAAACAATGTTGTTCTTCGAGTTTAGTTGAGTGTAAAAAAATATTTGTTAAATGATCACAAGTATTTTTTATTTTTTTTTTTTAAATGTTGTTGCTGTTGTTTTTTGTTATATTAGGTCATTGATCGCCATCACTATTTAATGCGATGAGACGAGGACGACAATGACGACGTCAATGTGCGTTGAGGAGGTTGAATGTTGTTGTTGCATATTTATTTATGCTTGATAGATGCAAATTAGGGTTACCAGCCTCAAATTATATGGACTCTTAAGAGTTTTCAACCAATTTACTCGAATCTTTTGCTCAGTGTGAAATTTAAATTTTTTTTACATTTTTATTATTGATTTAATCAGGCTTAAGTTCAGTATTTTTAATTCCTATTGCATGAAATATTTTTAATAATTAATGTGACTTTCTAAAGAAGAGCAGACTTTTCTTCTCTTCTTTAGAAACTCACATTAATTAACCGACTTCAAAAAAAGAAGGAGGTTAACAATTCGTCTCTATTTTTTTTTTTTTAGGTGGGTAGGTTGATAACTCGGTGCATTTTGGATCGATTGTAAAAATTCTTTTGTTGTCTGAGAGGGTTTAGCTTCCCATTGGTCCCATTTGAAAAAAGTGGGTGGAGTCACGCCCACAATTTTTTAAATTTGATTTAATGATCTTCTACTCATTGGATTGCTGCGAAACCTAGCAAACATCTTTGGTTCTTGTAATTACAAAATTTTTAAGTTGAAAAAATGGGCGGGGCTACGCCCATTAAAATGTATTATAACATTACACGTGGTTCTACTTAACTGATTTTTACAAAACTTAGCACACACCTTGAACCTTAAAATGGACAAAGTTTTCTTTAAAAAAATGGGCGGGGTTACACCCATTAAAATTTTATATTATATTTCACAGGGCTCTATTTCACCGATTCTTACGAAACTTGGCACACACCCTAAGCTTTAATAAAAGCACAAAATTACGTTAAAAAAAGTGGGCGGGGCACGCCTATTAAATTTTAGTATAATATTTCATGTGCTTGTACTTAACCAATATTTATGAAACTTGGCACACACCTTAAACTCTTAAAAATACATAATCTTGTTTTTAAAAAAAGGGCGTAGCCACGCCCCTTAAAATTTAATACTTAATTTCACGTGCTTTTACTTTATCGATCTGTACGAAACTTGGCACACACCTTGAAATCTTATAAATACACAATCTTGTTTTAAAAAAGTAGGCGTAGCCACGCCCCATAAAATTTAATACCATATTTCAGGTGTTTTTACTTAATCGATTTTTACGAAACTGGACCATAACTTTGCTCTAAGAAGATACTTACAAATAAAACTTTTTTGAATTGACCAGAGCTCAAAAGTATGCACTAAAAAGGTAAAAATAAAACTTAAAAAAAAATTAAATTAAAAGCTACAAATAATATAGATCTCGTTAAATAAAAGATTTTTATATATTCTTATTGAAAGAAATATTTTTATTAATAAAACTTTTTAAAAAAAAATTAAACCGACTTCAAAAATAAGCACTAAAAAGCTACAAATAATATAGATATCGTTAAATAAAAGATTATTATATATGTTACCTACAGTGCCGTTTGAAGTTGGTGCCAGTAATACTGGTACTAAGCACATAGGAACATGCCCGATAAAAAAACTGCAAGTAATTTTTATGTACATATGTATGTGCTTAGTTACCAATGTTGCTGGCACCAACTTCAAACGGCACTGTAGGTAACATATATAATAATCTTTTATTTAACGATATCTATATTATTTGTAGCTTTTTAGTGCTTATTTTTGAAGTCGGTTTAATTTTTTTTTTTAAAGTTTTATTAATAAAAATATTTCTTTCAATAAGAATTGAAAATACTGTGGTGCGATCCGACAATCGCAACTTTTGTCATACATTTTGTCGCTCGCAATAACGATTGTGTGATTCTGTAACTTCTTTTTAACGATAGCACGCAGCTGATATTTTCTGTTGATTTTTTTTTTCGATAAAATTAACAGCACATAAATTATTGTCGCTTAAATAACGACACAGCTGACATTAACCTACAGCGAATATCGTTAAAAATATTACTGAATAGCAAATTCGATAAATTTTGGTTATAATTATTTTAACGATGCGATTATCGTTAAAGAAAAGTTAGTGAATCGCACTACTGGTTTAATCCCTGGCCAGAACCTGTCATATCCTTTATCGATATTTGTAGGAAGTAATAAAATATATAGCGCCTACTTAACACCAGAGGCGCTGCAATGATGCTATAAAAATTTACAAAACGCCCAATAGCAGGGTTTGTGTAAACTAAGAAATAAATTAAGCTCCTCTTCTTTCTATCTAACTGTCACTTCATTATCTGTACCTGCACTTTCGCTTTCTTACTCTCAGGTAACATAAAATAACCTGTTATTTGAACTCCAATGAGCTGAATACTTACTTTCTCTTCTCTGCAACCTACGAACCTAACGTGAATCTAATTTGCTTTCCTACCGCCTACACACGTCTAAAAAAAGGTGCATGCTACAAATTTTACGAAATACTGTATGCTGTAAATAAAGTTTTCCGAGGGCAGAACAGGGCATTGAAAATGCGCATGATACAATAATATAAAGGTACAACCGTTCTCTCTTTTCGTCGCCATATTAACCTTCTGACGTTTGTGCCGACAATTTTTTACTCTCAAAATTAATGCTACCTTATTAATTTATGAAATCCGAGTTTTTGATTAATTTTTTGACGTTCTCTTTTATTTATTGAAAAATATTGAAGAATATGTATTTAAATTATAATTATAAAAAAAAATTACATCAGCATAAACAATTCAAGGGAAATTACCAACGGAAAAGCCTCTGAATCAAGGGTGGGACTTTCTCTTCGTACTACACTGGCTTATTGCTTTACATCAGGTGCGTCCAAGTCATATGCAATGTGCAAACTTTTTTAAAAGAGCTATTGAGCTTTCACACCGACGAGAGTACAATTGCCAATCAGATCTCGGCGAGAACAATGCTTCCTCTTAATTTGCAAGGAAACAACAGCACAAAGCTGTTTGCCTCAAATACGAGTACAATCATCAGAGTATGCCTGCTTAGAGCCTAAAATTATAAGCAAAAGGCCACCCTCGGGCACTTCGTTATGCTCTGTTTTAAACATACATATGTATGTATATATAAACGAATAAACGTATCATGGGTTCTAAGCACTCATTGGAATGATGAGCAGTTTTGCTAAATGTTAGCCCATGCTCGTCAATGACACGCCTGTGTTAAAATCATGCGTTCTGCACCTAAATTGAACGAATTCATTAGCAACAAATCCCATGCATTAACTTTTTCTTTTGTATGTCTTTTTGTGTTCAGATTATTCAGATGTAGCCCATCAAAAAAGCATTAATTCTTACTGTAAGCTGCAATAAATTTGCACACGAAGTGTATGTAAATGTGTATTATATGCATGAAACACGCTCATCCATTCTACATCATATTATACATATGCATATTTCGTTATCCACGTATCCAATTAATACAACATTTAAAAAAATGTGTATTAAACCATAATTTCTAAACTTAAAATTACACATTTCCAAAAACATTCCTAAAAAAAAGTTCCCCGTAATTTCGTGTGGCAACGTTTTCCTCTCTCTTTACAAAAAACAGCAAATCAAACAATTTTGGTAAAAGTCAAAATTAATTTTATACGTCAAATGTGGTTGTACCTTTATATTATTGTATCATGAAAATGCGGAACGAATTTTCAACAGATTTCATTAGAATTTAAATAGAGCTTCCCGGCGATACACTACACAATTTCACTGCACAAGTCTAGCACTGCACAATGCGTTTGTATAGTATGTGGGGGTGGTTGTGCTATTTACGCAGTGAACTGAGTAAATATCAAAATGATTTTGATATTTGCTCAAGTTTTAAAACTGTACAATGAACTTGTGTAGTGTATGTTGCAAACGCTCAGTTGTCTCGTGATTTTTTAAGAGTTCACAACAAGAAATGAGCGCAGAACAAATATTCTGGACAGAGTTCCTAGAATTATACAAATAATAACCAGCATTATGGCGAATTAAAGCAAAAAATGCACAGTTTACTTGCATAGTGTGTCTCACAAGCTTAGTTTACGCAGTGCCAGACTTGAGAACTGAACTTGTGTAGTGTATGGCCGGCATTAGTCTTCATGTGAATGGCATCAATTAGCAATTCCACACGAAATCATAAAAGCCTCAATATGAAGAAGTTGTAACATAAAATTTTACTGAACCAGCCAGCGGAACAAGGCTGTGGAAAGGCCCATATTTGAGATCAGCCTTAAAGAAAATATAGGGTGGCGTTGGCTGAAGTAGTTAGCACGTTAACTACAAAACCGGAGGTCCTAACTTCGAGCCCCTTATCGGACAGTCATGAAAAATAACAACACCAGGCATTTTTCTGATGTTTATTAGTGTCCCTTTGTATCAGTTGTTGTAGGAAACTTCAAGTGATGCAGGCATAGACACTGGCTTTAGCGGTTACTAATCCTAATGTAACATCAGAGCGCCCTCCTTCGTCGGTAATGTAAAGCAAAATCATCGATGAAGTTAAATAACCAATAAAATGGCTACTAAATACAGCTGTGACAATTTAATACGCCTCATCGACACCAGAGGCGCTGCACTACTGCATTATTAAAGAAACGTGGAAAAAGCAGGGTTCTAAAAGAATGAAGCTTTCTCTATCTCTTCCTTCAACACTTATCTTCTCTATGTATCACTATCCCTTTCCTAAAGAAGGTAACAAATACCTAGTAATAGTAGAAGGGATTCATTGCCTGAGTGTTAATTTTCTTATAAAAAATATAAAAATTCGAAATCATATGAAATATTTTCTGCTATTTAGCAATATATTCTATAAAATTAGCTCTTAACAGGCAACTTTGTGACAAAGATCTCACAACAGAAATACCTATGCCGGGTCTTAAAACTAAAACCGAAATTACGACACACTAGACGCTGTGAACTCCTTCCCTTTTTATTATTTTAAACTGTGAACTACTTCTCTTTTTACCCTCAATCTTCTACTAAACTCTTTGTAAAATGAATTTAACTTTTAATTTCTTTCCTTTTTTCATTTTATTTTTATTTTCTTTTTTCGAATAACTATGAAGTTGCTGTAATAAAAAATTGAAAAAAAAAATGCCAGACAACAACAAGAAAAACAACAACAGCAACAAAGCATAACAAATTGATCGTTTATACTCCAACGACCCTTTTCTTTTCCATAATCATTCACATTTAATATTGTTTTCGGTGGAAGAGGGAAAAATAAAGAATGAAAAGAAGGTTCATTAAATCATCACTATTATAAAGACGATGATGGTGATTATTGCAGCGGTAGCACCAACACTAACGCTGCAGCAGCTTCAAAGTATAAAATCATAAAAAGCTCTTCTTGAAATGAACAAATGAAAAATGTTAATTTAAATGAAAATAAAGAAATGCGTGTCGGAATTAAGAAAGGCAGGCGGCAAAAAATAACAAGTAACACCAAAGTTAATTGTAAATATTCTGACAAACACGTAGTAGAACGGAACAACTAGGTGTTTTCGAAGACCACTACACCTTCATCATCAGCGTTCTATTGTATTTGATCCACTGTGTGTGGTGTCAGTTTTTGTAGATGTCTGCTTTATATACTCAGCCGTTATAGCAAATAGAATATGTGAATTGTTTTGATTTATCGTACTACAATTTGCTGAAAGTTTTTTTTTTGTAATTAAAGCTCAATTTTACTATCTCTAAACAGCAATTGTACCATCAACCAACGTTACGTAAAAGTTTTTGAAATAAAATTTCAAATCATCGTTAAGTTACAGCTTTTTTATATTACTGCATATCGTCACCTTAAATGCAAACGGACGTAGCTACACATTTATATATTTTACAGGAGAAACAAAAAACTTTACAAAATTAATAATAATAAAGTATTATTGAACATTTTCCCCTAAATTTACTTGTAGTATGGATACTTATATGTTTTTAATCATTTATCTCCTTTTTATATATATTTAGGTTTTTATCTTAGTTACGCTCCTTGCAATAAAAAATAGATGCATTCGTAATTACGTCCGTGTGAATTCCTTTAATAAAGTCGTAATTTTTGATCGCAGAGGTCTAAATATTTGCGTGAACATGTAGTTTGATAAAATGAACCATAATCAATCAAAAACTCGATTTCGAATTTTTGTGTAGTTACGTCCATTGGCATTTAAGGTGACGATATGTATATCGAGCGCAATATAAGTATTATTTGAAATTTTTATTTGTTTCCATTTTTTCTTCTACGAAATAGTGTTTTTTAATCATAAAATAAAATGTTAAACTAAAATTGTAAAACTGTCCGAAAATAATAAATAATTCACTCTTTTGATACTCTGTATGTGGCCAATTTATGTAGAAACTTCATGCGAGCGTGTGTGTATCAGTAATACTCCTCAAACATACTTTTACTTATTCTTCGTACCAAAGGCAACATAATAACATTTACACGTTCTTAAATGTCAATGCACTTGTCTCATTTAGTTGCTGGTGCACCACCAACAACAACAACAACAACAACACCAACAATAAATAAAGCCCTCATGAACATTGAATGGAGTACAAACGAGTAGTTTTGCTGCTTCATCAATCCTTTTCTTAATTTCTTTCTTCTTTTTTTTTTAAATTTTAATTGCAAAACAAGAAAAACAACAAGAAAAAAAATAAATAAATAAAAGTTTGTTAAGAATGTGAATACGAGCAACAACTTTTTTAAAACAAAATTCACGCGTACGCGTGTGAGTGTGCAGTATAATATATTATCGGATTGTGGCCCTTCTACTCTCTCCCTTTAACAGCCTGTGTATGTTGTGTGTTTTTTCTTTTTCTTTTTTTTATCATTTATGACAAATTAATGATGCCCGTTTGCTCCATGAATTCCATGCCTGAGTTGGGGAGCAGTTTACTTTTTCTTTTAATTTAATCACTCGTTATCAATTCAAATTCATTAAACAGATGTTTTCTTTCTTTTTTTTTTCTTCTGTTTTATATGAATTGTACTTTTCTTAAGAAGAGAAAGTGTGTATTTAATTTTAAGCTGTCAAATAAGTTTGACAAGCACTCATACATACATACACATACATAAATAAGTACATATGAGCATTTTTCCGAGGAAGTCCACTATTTTGTCGCGTGCGACAGCAAGCAATTAACCTTGTATTTCGGAACAACGGGACTCGATTTTTCTTAAAATTTTACTGAACGTAGAGCTGCTGGCGGCCTACACAAATGTATAAAGAAGTAAAAAAAAAAGTTTCGTTTTCTTTGGAAAAAACAATGCATAGTTGCTTGGTGTCGCACGCTACAAAAGTGGACATTCCTGTGGAAATTCCCATATGTATGCACATTTGACCGCCTCGCCTTACAGTTAAAAAAAGCTCGCAATACACCACCGAATATAAAATATCATCCTCGATGGAAAGCAGTTTCTAAAAAAAATTTTTTTTACCGAACGTAGGGGTCGCCAAAATAAATTTTTCGTTATATATTTGGCATTTACAGTCGGATATTAAAGTGTGATATAACGATGTTTTTGTCTCGAGGAGACCAATGTTTTAATTTAATAGCCATTAAGCTCAAATATCCCGTTATCCCGTTAGATGTTTTAGGGTGGTACATCAGGGTGGTAGGAACTAAAATGTGGTGGGTAAATATTAAAAAGGGATATTTGAGGTCAAGAAGGTCACACTTTAATATCTAACTGTAAACGCCGAAGATATAACGAAAAAAGTATTTTGGAGACCCTGCGCTCGGCAAAAAAAAATTTTAAGACTATATTCGGTGGTGTACGGCTTTTTTTACGCCTGAAAAAATTATTGAAAAAATAACATTTCAAAGCAGTGAGTACCTTTTAACAAAATTTCATTTAAAAAAAAATTATTTTTAAACGAGTCTGTAATTCTTAAAACAGTACCTTCTTAAAAAAGGGCAATTACAACAAGCGCTTAAAAACTACCTTCTGAAAAAAGTATCTTTTGAAAAAAGTTACTTTTGAAAAAGTACCTGTTAAAAAAATTTACTTATTACTTATTTTAATAAAAGTACATTTTAAGAAAAGTACCTTTAGAAAAAAAATGCGTAAAAAAGCACCTTATAAAGCAAATACTTTTTAATAAAATGTCGTTTAAAACAAATATTTTTACCAAAAATACCATATAAAAAAGTACCATACAATAAAAGCACTGTTTGACTTGTAGCATGCCGTCATGGAAAATTGTATTTGAAAATTTACCTTTACAAACTTAAAGTAACATCTTAAACAAAAGTTACTTCTAATAAAAGGTACCTTTTAAAAATATCTTCCAAAAACTGAATTTGTATAAAAAGTACCTTTTAAACTTGGTCTTATAAAACAAGTTCTTGAAAAATTACCTCAAAAAGGTACTTTTGCAAAAGGTACCATTTAAGAAAATGCCTAAAAGTTACTTTTTTCAAAGAAATAACGTTTAAAAATATATTATCCATAAAAAATAAAATAAAAAAAATTCTCCTAAAATAATACCCATCCAAAAACCTTTTAAAAAAGATACCTTTAATATTTAAGGAACTATTTTTGGTTCTTTAAAATATATAATACTCTTGAAAATGTAGCTCTTAAAATATATAGCTCGAAAAAAGTTCCTGTTGAACAAAGTGGATATAACTTTTCAAAAAAACTACTTCTTAAAATAAGTACCTTAAAAAATTGCTTATAAAGTACCTTGTACATACATCTTCAAAAAACGTTACCTTTTAATAAAGGTACATCCTTAGGACACGCGGTTATAGCTTTGCTGCTAAAACAAATTTCATGTCCGAAATAACAATGCAATAAAATTATATTATTTGATGATGTCTCTGCAAATATTTCAAAACGTTACCATTTATTTCCCATAATTTTCTTTTCTAGCGGCGTACGATTAAATTTATGTATTGTTTGTGGCCGGTGACGGCTGTTAGCCAGCTTACAGTTAATCGGCTGTGTTCCCTGGCTTGTGCTCATGTGCAAAAACAAAGCAAAAACAAATTGAGCAATCGTTCTCGTTGTTTTTGTTTTGTTTTTATTGCACTCACTTCAAAGAACGAAACAAAACAAAATCAAACAATTTGTTTCGTTTATTTTCGTACTCTGCTTTTAAGTACAAAGAAGTCAAAATAAAAAATAAATTTTTTAGCTGTAATAGTGTCGATTATTTTTGTTACGAAAATCACGTCCTAGCTCCTGTATCGCGCAATAAATAGCAAAGTTATAAAAGTATCTCCTCAAAAAGTTACCTCTTAAAAAGTACCTTTTTAAATGCTTTTTTAAAATAATAGCTTTTGAAATAAGTAGCTTTACAAATTGTAGCTTTTAAAATAGTATTTTTTATGAGCAATATCGAGTTATAAACGCAAAAAAACTTTAACTGACCCATTGTTTTGACCTCGTTTTTTTTTTTTTTGGCGAAAATCAATTATTTACGATAGCAATTAATCGATTTGGTCATAAAATTAAGTTCGAAAATTATGACGCTTAAGCTTTTCCTGCCGGTTATGGCACGATATGATCAATAAAAATAAAGTGCACGAAAAAAGTGATTTTACAAAAACCATTTCTTTAGATAATATCAAGCCTTATTTTCAACAAAACAAAGTTTTTTTTTAGAGTACATTTTATCGTAAAATCGAAAATAAGGCTCGATGCCTGATTCATTTCATGATTTAAAATAATTTGAAAAATATTATTAGAAAATTATATACATATGTGTGTAGTATGTCTGCATATTAAGCTTTAAGCTGCAAATGTTCATAAAAAAGAGATTTCCCAAAGAATCTAATTTCCTTTTTATAAACAAAAATAAAACTTATTTATGCACAAGCTTAATCCTCAACAATAAAAGAGAGGAAAGTATGTAAATTAAAAATTCAATTTCATTTCAATGCATATCAATTTTGTCAATAATATTTCCAACAAACAAAATCAGCAATCGTACAGCTGATTATGTTGCACAAACAAAATTAATTTGAACTAAACTTGAGAGACCCCATTATATGTAAATAACCAAAATAAAAAATACTATCTATTATCTAAAATTCATTCGATTTGTTTGTATAAAATCTAATGTGTGCAAAGCGAGTATTATTAACAAAAGCAAAAGCAAATATACACTTCTTTAACATTACGAGTACATTGAACCCAAAACACCATGAACTACATATACTTAAATTCACAAAATCTTTCTTCAATAGCTTTTTATTTCTTTTCCTACTTTCTCATACAATTAGAACTCAATTATGGAATACTTTGTAAAAAGAAAAAAAGAAAATGTTGCCTTATGAGTTTTTCAGAATCAGAGGAAAAAGTTTTTCTAACGGCAACGTTTGCTTTGACTTTAATAGGTTAGGTTAGGTTACGTTAGAAGGGGTGGTGCTATAACGCATCTTCACTCGGATAACTAGTTGAGTTCATTGTGATTCCCTTCTATTGCCCGTTAATAGTAACATACCAGAAGTTACCCTATTATCCAGCCTAGGATTTTTCAAGAACATTTTTTTTTTTAAATTCTTAAGAAACTGTGCCCAACAATATTTTCAAATAAGTTAAAAGTTTCAACTTAAACTTTCCCCGAGCTGGCAGCATTGTTTGTTGCACTAGCCAACAACAACTACTGCTACCAGTGATCGGCAATGAATCGTTTTTTGCTATTAATACTGGCTCATGAAATTTTAAATATAAGTGAGTAGACATCATATAAACTCACGATGACATTGATTTATTGACGCGGACATCATAGTCATACCATACTCACACTCAGAAAACACCTCAGTTTGATTTCTAATATCAGGAAAATACTTATACTACTCACATTGATTCAGCTCACTCAACTCATGCATGTATGTTTATTTAAAAATTTAGTCATCAAACAGTTTGCAAGTAGTATACAATAGTAGTTAATACCCTATTTAATTCCTGCAAAAAAACAAAAAAAAAAAAAAAATGCAACATAGAAATACATAACCTCATAATGAGAACTTTAATGTTCGTATGCGAAGTTCGCATTGTGAATCATACTTATTTTGCAACGTGCATAGGAATTGAGTTAAGAAGAGTCGAAATCAACAGCTTCATAAATGTTGCTAACTATGAGTTTGATACGCATTTCAAACTTTCGAGTAAATATGATTCATATGCAACATTGCAATAAGTATGAGTGCACATAAGTACAAGAAATTATAGGTTATGATTCAACTCTACTCACTTTTGCACTACTCATCGTTGTTCTCTGACTGCTACAAAACCACTACCAATGCAACTTTGGTCATATTTACATATTGGAATACATGCATACATACATACATACAAACATACATACATACATACGTACATATTTATAATGAATGTGCTTTAGTTTGGTTTAGTTGTTAAAGTTTTTCTTTCATTTATTTTAGTTTTTTTATTTTTATTCTGGAGGAATTATGTCAAACAACCACAAATTTAAAAACCATCACCACCGCACAAGAGTGACCTGGTTTTCCGAAAATTAAAAGAGACATACACATACATAAGTAGCTACAGATAAGCACACACACACACACACACACACACATACAAACAAATACTAATGCATTAACAACTTTGTACCACAAATAAGTTAAAAAAGTTTGTACGTTTTATTATTATTGCGGTTGCTGTTGAAAGCTTTAAAGCCGACTTGAATGCAACTCAACAGTTTGTTGCAATTCATTTTTAATTATTTAGTAAATGTTTGTAAAACAAAATTTCAAAAGATTTCTTAATTTCCCGAGAAATACCAGGTTAAATATTAGAAAAGCCATGATGGCCGCTCGGTCATCTAACTGATTGATCATTTGATATCAAACCATGATATCAGTTCTTTTTTAAATTCCAGCGAAAAGCTTGAGTTTAAAATTTTTATTTAATTTGGTATATATATTTGTGAAGAAATCGTTGGCAAATAGGCAAAAAAGTGCTTAAGTCGACTTAAGCTATGAACAAATTGAGTTAATGACGCCATTATAATTTTTCAACTCAAAACTACTCCCGTGCCATATTTTACTTGTGTGACTTTTAAAGAAAGTTACAGCAAAATCACTGTCTCCTTATTTTATTTCAATATGCATTTTCTTAGGAAATAATGATCCTTATCATGATGGTTGGTGCATTTTGGCTTCGAGTACTACATTTTGGTCCTAGAACAAAGTAAAAGTGTTGCGATATTCATTAAGCTATCACTAAAACGTCATAATACAAGTCGAAAATTACATCCAAGCGATATGCACAATGTGCGAGCTTTTACAAAAGAACTTTGTGCTTTCACACCGACACACAGAGGAGTATTTCAGCCAAAAAGACAAGAAAACAAGTTGGCGCAAATTTGAGTAATTTTTTTTTTTTTTGATAATTTTATTTTAAATTTCACGTTTTTTCTGTGTTTGCTCATCTTGCATACGAGATGATGTAAGTAAATATGAATAAGCAAACTTTTTGCCAGTCACAAAATATTTTATTTATGATTTGAGCAGGCTAAAGTTCGTATTGCTTTGTAAGCCAAATTACATGCGATAATTATTAATGAACAAATAACATCAAAGTTAGTTGTAAATATTCTGACTAACACTTAGTAGAACGGAACAACTAGCTGTTTTCGAAGGCCTCTAAACCTTCATCATCATCGTTCTTTGGTTCTTTTGAAAAACAATTTTCAAAATATATTGGCACGCAGCACAAAGAAATAAGAATTTTTTAAACCCGCATGCCACATGGCTGGAAGGAACAATATCAAAACTTATATTTGACACTTCGTCTTCAGAACGACTACAAAAGCCTTTCGTTGAATTGACCAGATAAGGCCAAAGAAATACAAATTAGACTAAAAATTAAATTAGCGAAAAAAAATTTTTGACAGGGGCTTTTCGGGGGGAGGGATACTTCCCCCTGTCCCTAAAAGCTTAAAAGTGTAAGTTTGATGCTATTAAGGCATAAGTAGTACATTTTCTTAATATTTACATAATTTTTGCAAATAATATTTGCCACCGTCCACAAAAGCAGGCGGGTCGAAAATGGCATTTTACGGTGTCCTGCGTCCAAGTTTACGGTTTTGAACTTCCGCCGATGTCAAAAGTTGCATTTGCTAAACAAAAGTATGGCAAAACTTAAAAATAAATTGCATTCTTCAGAGGTAGTATTAGTTCTTTCGAGGGGAACTTTTTCCCCTGTGTCAATTCTTTTTTTACTATCAAGCTTTAACATCCTATGACTAATTATAAGACATATTTCTGCCAAATTTTATTGAGCTAGGGCCACTCAATAAATTTTCACCAGCAATATAAACTAAAAAAAGTAAAGGTCAGCTTTTTGGCTCAACAATGATTGCTGCTTATCAGTGATGCCAACTCTGGGATCATAAAACGCAACGTCGTAATGTTGCATACTTTGATTCATGGATTTTAAGTACAAATAAATCAAAGCAAAAATAAATTCATTATTGTAATAGTGTCTATTATTTTTGTTGCGAAAATCACGTGCTAGCTCCTGTGTCGTGAAATAAATAGCATAGCTATAAAAATCAAAGCAAGGCTATAAAATATGTATAAACAAATTAATTAATAAATGTGACATAATAAAACGGAAACCGACTTTTCTGTGCAAATATGCCCAATACACAAACCTCCTTGGCCTTACTTGCATAATATGCAAAAATTATCTTCCTCAATTGCCTTTTAAAATAAACTTACTTCCGAATAAATAAAGAATAAATAAACAAAAAACGTTTTAAGTTCAACGGAATTTTCCAGCAGTTCTTATTGGTTTTACAACGAAAAATTTTAATTTAAAATTCATTAAACACGAATACAATACTAAAATGGAGAGCAAAAAGAAACAAAAATCATTAAATTAGTTTTTGTCCCAAAATGTTTCCTTCATAATCTGCCATGACCATCTTTAATTTATGATTTTGGTGGTTTTGTGCAGCCAGCTCCTTCCTTCCTCTCTTTGTTAATTTTGTTTGTTTTGCTCTAATACAAAATAGTTATGTGTTTTTTCTAAAATAAAAATAAAATATAAAATTAAATAAAGGAAGAAAAAAAAATAATATAAAATAAATGTGTATCTGATCCACTTCATTCGCTATTAAATAATTTTATTTGCATACATTTTATGAAATAAATTAAAATCACAGAGCAAATAAGAACGAAAGAACAAAAAAATAAATTCAGTAAAGTGCGACTTTGACTCGCGCACGAAGGGTTCCGTACGTTGGGCTTTGAGCATTTTTTAATAGTGTTTTTTCCGTTTTTTCAGCTGAAATAATTTTTTTTTTATTATTTTTCGCTTTTTTCTCGTTTTGGCGATTTTTTTAATTTTGGCGATTTTTTTTAATTTTAGCGATTTTTTTAATTTTGGCGATTTTTTTATTTTGGCGATTTTTTTTATTTTGGCGATATACATACATACATACAATTGTATGTATATTACATGGGATTTTAAAATTTTTCGTTGCTCGTTTTGGCACACCCTTTAATTTCCAACTCTCATGTATTTGTTGTTGTAGCGGCCAAGGATCCCATGTAATATACATACTATTGTATGTATATTAGATGGGATTTTAACATTTTTCGTTGCTCGTTTTGGCACACCCTTTAATTTCCAACTCTCATGTATTTGTTGTTGTAGCGGCCAAGGGTCCCATGTAATATACATACATACATACAATTGTATGTATATTAGATGGGATTTTAACATTTTTCGTTGCTCGTTTTGGCACACCCTTTAATTTCCAACTCTCATGTATTTGTTGTTGTAGCGGCCAAGGGTCCCATGTAATATACATACACACATACAATTGTATGTATATTACATGGGATTTTAAAATTTTTCGTTGCTCGTTTTTGGCACACCCTTTAATTTCTAACTCTCATGTATTTGTTGTTGTAGCGGCCAAGGGTCCCATGTAATATACATACATACAATTGTATGTATATTAGATGGGATTTTAACATTTTTCGTTGCTCGTTTTGGCACACCCTTTAATTTCCAACTCTCATGTATTTGTTGTTGTAGCGGCCAAGGGTCCCATGTAATATACATACACACATACAATTGTATGTATATTACATGGGATTTTAAAATTTTTCGTTGCTCGTTTTTGGCACACCCTTTAATTTCCAACTCTCATGTATTTGTTGTTGTAGCGGCCAAGGGTCCCATGTAATATACATACATACAATTGTATGTATATTACATGGGATTTTAACATTTTTCGTTGCTCGTTTTGGCACACCCTTTAATTTCCAACTCTCATGTATTTGTTGTTGTAGCGGCCAAGGGTCCCATGTAATATACATACATACAATTGTATGTATATTACATGAGATTTTAACATTTTTCGTTGCTCGTTTTGGCACACCCTTTAATTTCCAACTCTCATGTATTTGTTGTTGTAGCGGCCAAGGGTCTACACACTGTGTCCAAATTTCAGGTCCGTAGCTCTTACGGTTCTCGAGAAAATACCCTGTGACGGACAGACGGACAGACGGACAGACGGACAGACGGACAGCGTAGCGAAAACAATAGGGTTCCATTTCACCTTTGGTGTACGGAACCCTAAAAAAGGCATAAAGACCTCTAGATTTTAAATTTAGCGTTGTCATGCCCAGAGTAGCCAGATGGTAAGGAAAAAGTAAATTGGTGGCATTAGAAACAGTGTGACCAGAACTAAACAAAAAAAAAAAAAAAACACTTTGCAGCTAAAACGGCTTTGAAATAATAGTAAAAGAAAACTGAAAAAAAAATTTTTTAAAAATTACACTAAAATTTTAAACACTTTTTTTAATTCATGAAATTTTTACTTAACATAATTTCCAAGTGTCAAAAATATTTTATTGCCTTTGAATAAAATGAAATGTGTGGCCTGTTGCTCTAAATGCGAACGATAGATTCGACCGAATGTAAATGTATATACGAAATAAAGGACCCCATTATGATTTACAACTAAATGGATAGTTTAGTTGTAGTTGTCAAATTTTTATTATGGATTTCTACTTTTTTCCACCATCAGACAATTGCTTTTTATCAGTTGTATTTTGGTTTTTAACCCCCGACCAAAAAAAAGAGGTGTTATAAGTTTGTAGTGTGTCTCTGTGTATCTGTGTGTCTGTCCATGTCCACGTACAGACCAAACGGCTGGACCGATTTTGATTCAGTTTTTTTTTGGTTTGATCTAGAAGGTTCTTAACTATGTTTAGAAATTGAGTGAGTTTTTATAGCTATGCTATTTATTGCGCGATACAGGTGTTAGGACGTGATTTTTCTTTTGATTTCTTTGTACTTAAAAGCAGAATACGAAAATAAACGAAACAAATTGTTTGATTTTTTTTTCTTTCATTCGTTGAAGTAAATGAAACGAAATCAAAACAACAACAATGAGAACGATTACTTAAATTTGTTTTAGTATTGTTTTTGCTCATGAGCACAAACCAGAGAACACAGCCGATCGCCTCTAAGCTGGCTAACAACCGGCACCGGCCACAAACAATACATTAATTTAATCGTACGCTGCTAGAAAAGAAAATTATGGGAAATAAATGAAAACGTTTTGAAGTATTTGCGAAGAATTTGATATTATCATATTATATAATTTTATCACATTAAATTTATTTTATATAACTAAGCCGCATAGCTATAACCGGGTATCCTAAGACAACTCTCTTCTTTTTTTGTTCTTGTTTGTAATACAAATGTTCGATCCAACACAGCGTTCGCATTTACAGGAGTAGGCCCTTAGTTTATTTACAATAAAACAGAAAAAAATTTTCTGCTTATATCCGAGAGTGCAACCGATTTGATCCAAACCGGTTTCATTGCAACGGTAAAATTGGGTGCATTCATGGAAACGATTTTCGAACTTTTCCATATAAAAATTTTTTAACATTTTTAACATTGAACATAGTTTGCATGTGCTGAAATTAATTTTATATGACGACAACTCTCCAGATATGTAGCTGGACTAAAAGCCATCATTCACTTCCTACACAATCACACGACTTAAGAAAAAATACAACCATGTGCCTCGTTTCTGTAATTTAATATGGCATTTACAAGATTTCGACCTAAATCTAGCTGCTTTGTACTAGATTTCCCATACAAAACAATATCTAGTTTGTGAGTAGATTTGTAGGAAATCTACATAAAATCTAATATTTTTATTTTATTTTCACTACCCTGTACATAATATTTACATAAAAGATGCTTGCGTTAGCTACGGTCTGCTTAAAAAGGTGTGTGAATTGGCTACATTGCAATTGTTTGGTTGTAGTTTTGGAAATTTTTCAGTTAACGGGTTTGGTTTTGGATAAAAAAAGTCTTTCTAAATGTCAAATAAACTTGGTGTAAACGGTGTAGGTTTTCATAAGGATTTTAATTAAAATCTAATAGATTTTGTGCAGGTGTAAATGCCCTATAAGAGAAGTTCTCCCACAGAGAAAAATTAAATAATTATATTGGTTGCCCTATTTTACACAGTGTTATATCAACAAAAATAGTTTTTAAGTTTAACATTTGCTTGTTGTTAAAATAGTTTTTGTCTTATTTACCCTGTCTTTCACAGGATAATAAGAATTTTTTTGGACTCGAAAAGTTCTCACATTCCTTACAGAAACGAGTCACTGATCTTTTCAAAATGTTCAGTGAATCCATCATACCAAAGTTATATTTTCTCAAAAATACTACGATTGTGTAGGCTAGTGCGTTCTAGCCTTAAAAGTTTTCTGGAATTTGAAATTTTAAGGGATTAAAAACGGGTAAAAGTGGCATATCTTCATCTCCGGTACGAATAAATTTATTCAAAAACTAAGTGGACAAGTGGGTGGTATTTTTTCATTTTTGTAATTTTAGGGGGATAAAACTGGAGAAAATCGAGTTTGGGTACTTTTTGTATCCTTATAATAGTCGAAAACAGTAAAAGTTAAAATTGAATTAAAATTCTTCTAAAAAATTTTTTAAATTACCTTCTCCTGTAAAGTTACAATTATTTGAGTTAGGAACTTTCTACTTGAGACTAACATATCGTAACTAGGTATGTTTGTTGTTAGCGCAATTAATTGCCTGAGTGGTACTTCCCTGAGCGTCTGAAGCTTAAAGTTCTGTGCGTAAACCGATAGTAACAGCTGTGGTGGCAGACAGTATCAGCTGGCAATGCCACATCGGTGTGTCGTGTCGTGTTCGAAAAATTCGGCACGCGCCCATCTCTAATATGTACTATGTTTGTTGTCAGCCATATTAATTGCCTTAGTGGTACTTCTCTTTAAAAAATATAAAATCTGGCCACTCTAGCAGCACACTTTAAAAATAACCGATCCCAAACAAAACAAACAAACCAAATAGTTAATGATACGATAGCAGTTTGACTTTTAATTTTTAAAAGTAGAATATGAATATGAATATGAATATGAATAAGCTCCATCGCTAACCACGGCGACCACCACTTCACTGCGTATGAATTATCTGCTCAAATGTGTATTATACAAATGTTCAGATACATTAATAAACACACACACATGCACAAAAATATATATATTAACACAGTTATGTTTGGCATTTGTTTACGTCCATACAAAATCTAATAGCCACTGCAACAACAACAACAACAACAACAACACCCAAATATTCAGGTCATTCCTCCCGCTTCAATGGTTTGGTTAAATAAACTGAAAAACCAAAATCATAAGCGACCAAAATTGACACCGTCTAAAATTGTGGTTCTCAAAGTGTTGCAGAGCAACGATTTCCAAGAGTTGGGCCAGGTCTGCAAGAGAGTGCTTGCTTAAATTAGACGTGACATAGCCATAACCAAACCAAAACTCACTTGGTTGCTATGGCGAGACTTATGGTGTTATGGCGAGTCACCTATAATCAAATACAGTGTTGCCCATTAGTTTGGTTCGAACGGCTGTTTTCTATGCTTATGGTTATGGCACGTCTGATTGAGCCTTTAGTGCAGTATCACAATAAAAACTGCTCTTAGGAGGCACTAAGCATACCACAGTAAAGTCACCGCGAACAAACACAACATGAATATATTTGGGGGATTCGAACGGTAGTCGTAAGTGTCGTAGTGTCATAATGTTTCGAAATTTTTGTTACACAGGAAAAACAATAGCAAAAACAATTCATATATTAAAATAATTTAAAGCATTATGACACTTACGACTACCATTTGAATCCCCAATTGTAAAATATTTTCATAAAATCGCCCAACTTTGAAGAAGCTTAACAACCATTTACAGTATGCAAATCTGTAACCAGTGCCCATGCTCTGAAACTTTAGTGAGAACTTTTCCAGACGAGAAGTTTGTTATCATTCTGTGAAACACAGGATGAGTAACAAAAAGCTTAGTTCCTTGCTCATGTTTGTTTTAAAATTATTTCAGCTTTTATACGAATCAGCCTGTGGAAAACAGGACAACAAATGTAATTGCGTTAATTTTTCTCGACGCGAAAACTTCTCGCAAGTTAAAGAACACAGGTACAGGAAAATATGGTAGTGATTTCTATTCACATCCTCTTAATGTTTCGACCACTGAAGGCAATATGGACTATCTTTCTTTTGGATTCCAAGGTATAGACAGATACGATGGAAATGGTGTTGTAATCTGTAATTCGTAGTATGAGTCTGGATAATGCCGTTCAATTTTTTTTAAATATTTTCAGAGAAATAATTATTCTGCAGTGTGTGCCAGAGATCTGCATGAATACGAATCAAACGGCATAATTTTGCCTTTTTGAAAAATGAATATTTATTTAGCACTTAGCATTAAAAAAATGAAAGTTGCTAATGCATGATTCATATTCACAAGACTATTGTTAATAAATGCATGCCATTGCTTGCAAGTTCTGTTTATTCATATGATTCACAAAAGCAGTGAATCAGTATGATTGTTTTGAATACTTCTTGTTACTTCTTCAAAAGTTCTTAACATTTATTTTAAAAATTTATGAAAACATATACGGACTGTTTTAACAATTTTAAGACTTAATCTGTCCAACGTGCTTTTATGATTTTGTGAGTAATTTTATTATTATACAAAACAATAAAACAACAGTAAGAAGTGTTTATGTTCTTGTTTAATGTAAGAAGAGAAAAAATCGAAATCGAAAAATTAAAAAAAAAACTTAACTGGGTAACACACCATGTATCATAATTTTGCTAATAGGTGTGCATTATTAATAAATTTATTTAACTTGGCTACGTCCATTTCAGGTAAAAAGCTTTGAAAGCTCTTAAATTTGTTCTTGTTTTTTTTTTTGCAAAGTAAGAGCAATCATTGTTGTCTGCTGCGTTGTACTATTGTCGGTGTGAAAGCGCAAACGCTTTTTTGTAAAAGCTTGCACATTGTGCATATGGCTTGGACATAGCTGGCTTAAATTGATTTAAGCCATTTCATTATTGAAATCATTTGTTTTACTTACACTCTGCAAGCTCATAATATTTTTAATAAAGCTTTGGAAAGCTTACTTACACTAACGTTTGGGTACCTCTGTTCTCAATGAATGAATAAACGGCGGATACTTCATAATATTTTTTCCTCCATTTGGCATTTGTTATTTGGATGTAGTTTATCTAAATAGGTTGAGGCAGAGTTGTAAAGGAATTAAAACGTTTATTAGAAAATACAAGTTCGAAATTTTTTTAGCATATTAGAGCGTATGAGTGTTATTATTATACATAATAATCATACGGCGCACAGTGTAATTTTGGTGTCAAACCTAAAGCGGCCCACCCACTTGCAATATAATTGTGCAATTTTTCCTATTGTACAATAATATCGCCAATGTGTATGCCATATTCGAAGGTGGCACAATAGCTTCATAAATACCAAACTACTTTTGATTTTTATTGCACAATCAAGACAATTGTGTAATGTGGTTGCAATATTGTTCAATGTTGTTTACTTTTTCACTGTCCCGAAAATTTTGCAATATTTTTTTTTTAATATTGTGGGTGTATTTATTGCATAGTATATCACAATGGACGCAATTGGGTCTTCGAGTGAAAGTGGGGTATAGCACCACTCTTCCTAGCCTTATTGCATAGTTTAGGTCAAAACGACAATAATATGTACAACAACATATGCAATAATATTGTATAGTGGATGGGCCGCTTAACGTGAGCAGATGGTTTATGCAAAAACTATACAAAAACAAATTGAGCTATCGTTCTCGTTGTTTTTTGTTTTGTTTTTGTTTCACTCACTTCAAGGAACGAAACAAAACAAAATCAAACTATTTTTTTTCATTTACTTACGTACTCTGGTTTAATGTACAAAGAAATCAACACAAAAATAAATTTATAACTGTAATATTGTCGATTGTTTTTGTGTTACTAAAATCATGTCGTAACACCTGTATCGCACCATTAACAGCATAGCTATAAAAACAAATGTCATTCGTAGGTAATCGCATCAATTATTATTTGATGTTTGTCAGAAACTAAGGCTGAGTTTACATCTGACATTTCTTGCGTGTCATGTGCCCAAAAAAAAAGGTAACCACTAATTACAAATGAAAAACTATTTGATTCCGAGATGTATTTATTGATTGAAAATGAAAACGTTTACCAAAATATATATATATATGGATAGCTTTCATAAATATTAATATAAAAAAATTTTCATAGTATCAAATTATGCCCTAAAAGTGTCAAATGTGCTCTAAAAAAATGCAAAAAACATGTTTTAAAGGGTAAAATATGCAAAAATATGCACTAAAAAACCGATGCCAAAATTCATAAGAAGTTCTGAAACGGATAAATATATTATCTACGCATTAATAAATCACACAAGAAAAAACATGCAATTGCATATTGCAGTTATGACATGGGCGGTATTCGGTGTTTGATGCAAATTGTCTTCCGTCGTTGTAAATGCAAAATATCGTAGCTTTTCTTTAAAATCCAACAACAAAATACACACACAATCCAAAGAAAAGCTAAGATATTTTGCATTTGCACTTACGCAAGACCATTTGCACCAAATGTCGATTTAATAAATGAGCGATATATGTATCTTGCCATAACCGCCAAAATAGCTTAAGCGACATGATTTTCGAACTTCATTTTTTGACCAAAATCGATTATTTGCGATCGTAAATAGTCGATTTTCGTCAAAAAAACGAAGTCCAAAAAATGTGTCGCTTAAGCTATTTGAGCGGTTATGGCTCGACATGTATGTATCTTTAAGATAGTCTACTAAATATTTTTTTAAAAGTTAACGAATTCATTATTTTACTTTTCTATTATCTGTACTGTGAGTACAAAACTTTAATGGTATTTGCTTGTTTATTTTATTTTTATAGCTATGCTATTTATGGCGCGATACAAGAGTTAGGACGCGATTTTCGTAACAAAAAATAATTGACACTATTACACTTATAAATTTATTTTTGTTTTGATTTCTTTGTACTTAAAAGCAGAGTACGAGAATAAACGAAACAAATTGTTTGTTTTTGTTTTGTTTCGTTCTTTGAAGTGGGTGAAACAAAAACAATGAGCAAGATTGCTCAATTTGTTTTGGTATTGTATTTGCTCGCGAGCACAAGCCAGAGAACACAGCCGATCGGACGCACGCCGGCTAAAAGCCGTTACCGGCCACAAACAATATACATATTAATTTAATCGTGTGCCGCTGGAAAAGAAAATAGTGGGAAATAAATGGAAACGTTTTAAAATATTTGCGGCGTATTTGACATCATGATATAATATAAGGTTATTTAACACATTCAGTGTTATATATATAGCTAAGCAGCATAGCTATAACCGGGTGTTCTAAGACACCTCTCTTCTTTTTTTTTTATTTTTGCTTATAAATAATTTCAAACCTAAATCTATTTAAGCTGCTTTAATGCTGAACACAAAAAAAAAAACAATTTGACAGAAAACAACTGAAGTGTAGTAGTTTATTAAACAAATTTAGCACACTTTTTAGCGCCATGTACATACTTCCATTACATATTAATATCATCCATCATACGAGTACATTATCGCACAAACAAACACTTATTGCAATGCAAACAGGGAACAAACAAAAACGAGGAAGCAGATTGAAAAGTATTTGAAAAACTGGGCAGATTAAATTAGAACACTCATTCATTCATTCAAACACCCATTCTTTACTTTATTTACATTTTCACAGAGCTTTTATTAAGGAGGCCAGCCAGCCAGCCAGCCAGCCAGCCATATGGGGGCAGGAGAGCAGCTGGTTTTGTTGGGGTAAGGTTTTTTTGTTGTTATTTTTATTTTTTTTTTCATATTATGCAGCATGTTGTAAGCAAGTACACTCGTACTGGTTGTATGCTAAAACCGTCATAGTTTGGTATTTGTGTCATGCAATCAGTTTTGAAATCTAAGCAGTTTACTGTGTTTTTTTTTAATAACTTTTTTTTTAAGATTAAACTTTGATTTAAATTGCTATACTCGTATAGCATGGGAGAGAAATACATACATATATGTACATATATGTATGTATGTATATAAATATATATTTTTGTTTTATGCTGAGTTGTATTAGAAAAAGATGACAGCTTTTAGGAGATTACGAGTCAATTTGTAAAACAGCTTTTATGTCCGTTTTTATGGTGAAATATGTACTTGGGGGAAAAAAAGCAAACAACTGCAAACTAAAAGATTTGCTTAATACTTTAATTAATTTTGAATGTGTAGCTACAAATGAAAAAATAAAGTGCTTGTGCAAGTTAAAATAAAATGGACTTGTATACAAACGTATGGTCTTTCGTAAAACTTCTTTTATCTGGCGATAAGAAGCGTGCAGAATAAAACTTTTTATATTTTCTAATAATTTTTACTAGTTAAGGAAAAAATTTTTTTTTTTTTTAATTGGCAATAAAATTGAGAATTTTTTTATTACTGTTGATAATCTGTGGAAAATATCTATGGCCGTAAGTGTAATGATTTCGTTTTGGGTGATTTTTCAAGGATATTAAAATTTCTTTCTTTTCCATTATCCTTGCGGATATGAATTATTTTCTTTATCCCACCAACACCATAATGAAACTGAGAAAGTATCTTCTGCCACTGCAAACGACTTCTGATATTCTGCCAGTTTTTTCTTTTCCTGCAAATTTTTATTTCCATATTTTTGTGTATAAATATATTAAAAAAAATAAATAAATGATTCATTTAATGAAGGCTAAGGCTTAGAGCAAAATAAGTCAAATTTGCATAAAATATGTTGCGAACCGTTTTTATATCTAGGTCGTTAAGAGCAAATGATGCTACGCCTTACTGTGGAGCCAAACAGAAAAAAAGTAAGGCTTTACAAATTTACAATTTTTTTGGGCAAAAAATAAAATAGAACTTAAAATTTCTTTGGACAAACATAAAATAATTATACCAAAAAAGTACTTTTTTCTAAAAAAAATATAACTTAAAATTTCTTTTGACAAACATAAAATACTTATACATACCAAGAAAAGTACTTTTTTCAAAAAAAAAAAAAATTATAATAATAAATTTAAATTAGCTCATAACAGAAAATGACAACTTTATGCTCCTTGCAGGAGTAAAAGGAATAAATATATACATATATCTAACAGAAAATTAATTTTCACAAACATTATCATATTTGCAAAATATGATAATATTTGCAAAAAAAAGTACCTTTTACTAGTATCAAAATTAAAAATAAATTTTTTCTATAAACTGCCTTTTATAAAAAGCATCTTCTACAAAAAATACCCTTTACAAAACTTACGTTTTATAAAAAAGTACTTTTAGAAACAAATACTTTTTTTTAAAAGTATCTCTTACAAAAAAAAGTACTTTTAACAAACAAGTACTATATAAAAAGTACATCTTTTCAAAACGGTAGCTTTAACAAAAAAGTACCTTTTACAAAAACGTACCTTATACAAAAAAGTACTTTTTACAAAAATTAACCTTTTACGAAAAAGTACTTCTCACAAAAAAGTACTTTAACAAAAAGTACCTTTCACAAAAAAGTATCTTTAAAATAATACGTTTTACAAAAAAGTACTTTGTACAAAAATGTACTTAAAGAAACAAATGCCTTTTGTAAAAAATGTTCTTTAAAAAAAAGTATATTGTAAAAACTAGTATACTATACAAAAAAGTTTATTTTACCTTTTTAACACCTTCCTTTTCCAAAGAAGTTACATTACAAAAAAGAAAGTACTCTTTACAAATAGTACCTTTTATAAAAAAGTATCTTCTATAAAAAAGTGCCGTTTATAAAACTTAAATTGTACAGAATAGTTTATTTTTAGTACCTCTAACAAAAAATGAACCTCTGACAAAAAACAAGTACCTTTTAGGAAAAAGTACATTTCACAAAAAGTTCCTTTTACAAAATAGTACCTTTTGCAAAAAGAACCTTTTGAAAAAAAGTACCCTTTACAAAAACATACCTTTTGCAAAACAAGTACCTTTTGCAAAACAAGTACCTTTTGCAAAACAAGTACCCTTTACAAAAAAGTACTTTTAACAAAAAAGTAATTTTTACAAAAACGTACCTTTGACAAAAAGTACCTTTGACAAAAAGTATATTTTGTAAAAAAAATACCTTATACAAAAAATGGTCTTTTACAAAAAGGTACCTGTTACAAAAAATGTATCTTCTATAAAAAAAGTGCCGTTTATAAAACTTAAATTGTACAGAATAGTTTATTTTTAGTACCTCTAACAAAAAAAAACCTCTGACAAAAAACAAGTACCTTTTACGAAAAAGTACATTTTACAAAAAGTACCTTTTACAAAATAGTACCTTTTGCAAAAAGAACCTTTTGAAAAAAAGTACCCTTTATAAAAACATGCCTTTAACAAAAAAAGTACCTTTTACAAAAAAAGTACCTTTTGCAAATAAGTACCTTTTATAAAAAAAGTACTTCTTACAAAAAAGTATTTTTTACAAAAAAGTATCTTTGACAAAAAGTATCAAAAAAATACCTTATACAAAAAATTGTCTTTTACAAAAAGCTACCTGTTGCAAAAAAGTACCTTTTGCAAAAAAATACCTTTTACAAACAAGTATATTTTACAAAAAAGTGCGTTCAAAATAAATACATTTTACAAAAATTTACCTTATACAAAAAAGTACCTTTTACAAAAAATTACCTATTACAAAAAAGTACGTTTTACAAAAAAATTACCTTTTACAAAAAAAAAGTACGTTTCCTAAAAATCTAAATTTAACAGAAAATTTCGTTTTACAAAAAAGTACCTTTTGAAAATAGGTAAATTTTACAAGAAAAAATCCTGTTACATAAAAGTACATTTCACAAAAGTACCTTTAACAAAAATCTAAATTTAACAGAAAATTTCGTTTTACAAAAAAGTACCTTTTGAAAATAGGTAAATTTTACAAAAAAAAATCCTGTTACAAAAAAGTACATTTCACAAAAGTACCTTTTACAAAAAAGTACTTTATACAAAAAAGTTCCTTTTACAAAAAAGTACTTTTTACAAAAAGAGTACCTTTTTACTTTTTGCGAAAAAGTACTTTTTTCAAAAAATTATTTTACAAAAAACTACCTTTTACAAAAGATAATACTTTTTGCAGGCAAATAGTACCTTTTCCCATTAATTAAGCAGAGGGTGTTCTTATATATTTTACTCCACACATTTTATGATCTTCACCACTGTGTAATTTAGATTTTATTACAAAAGAAAAGCATCTGTTGATACAAGGTGCTTGTTACCTTGTTCTTTCTTTATGCATTTTAACAATTCCTGTTGCCAAAACAACATGACGCTTTACTAAATAAACAAATTTATCGTTTTACAACCATTCTATAGATTCAGTTCTACAATAAGGTCAAAAGAACTCATACTCGCCGCATCAATAGTATTCTCATACTTAGATACAGTATCTACAGTAGTAATAGCGTAATAGTAGTAGTTGTATTTGTTGTTGTTGTTGTTGTTTTTGTAGTAATAGTAGTTGTAGTAGGTCAGTTCAAAATTTGCATTTATATTTATTTTCTTGTTTGTGTTTTTTTTTCACAAATAATATGAATAAAATACAAAATAAATAGAATAAAAGTAATTTTATTTTCTTTATTCAAAATAGTGCAAAGAAAATATTCTTTACATTTAAGTTTTTAGGAAGAGGGGTGGGTTATTTGCAAATACATTTAATATGAACAATTTATGCTACTATTTACATATTTTTTTTTTTTTTTGCTATTTCTGTTTAGTCAGCACCTTTTGTGCCGCCTGGTATTTATGCCATATAATTTTTTTTACATAAAATTGAGTTTTATTAAAATTTAAATTAATTCCGCACTATGAAATTTTTACGCTTATTTTCGAATACTTTCAGTTATTCCGTCCCTGTGCCGATTTGTTTTTTATTCTCCTGTAGTATTTTTAATAAAATAAAAATAAAACTTATAATGAGTTGATTTAGTAAGACCTGGCCTTTTTTTCCATCATTATAAAGCACGTCCATAGTCACGTTTATTTCAAATTGGTTGTCACGTTTGATATTAAATAACATATATGTAACTAAAGCGTACGAAGGCAAAATAAGAATATATAATATATAACAAACAAATAGCAAAAATGTGTTGAATGATCTTTGGACTTCAATAAACAAACATTTGAAACCTTTTTCAGGTTAACAACAGTGTTGGGAATGGGCTTAAGATCGTAGGCACCATCAGGCACACATGTAGGGAAAACTATTGCTCACTCATGCTCAAATCTTCTTAGATCTCGTTCTCGTGTGTGGAAAAGCCATCTTTGCAAGGTATGGTAGCTCTTTTTCCTTCTCTCTTACAAACTTAAGACCGAAAATGGAATACAGCTCTTGTGTATGGGCCGCGGCGCTTCAAAGTCTATTTTGGGACTGCTGGACCGCGTCCCAAAGGAGAGGGCGAAAAAAGCTCATCGGTGACAGTAGGGTATCCAATTCTATTGATTCATTTTAGCATCGACGCAATGTGGGGTCCATTTCATTGTTCTATGGTTACTACAAAGGAATGTGTTCTAATGAAATTAGGGAACTTGTTCCTGAAACCCGCACATTTATACGTACAACACGTGCCTCATTCAGAGCACATCTCTTTGTGGTCGATTGGCCAATAAATCGCACTACGCATTACAGAGAGAATTCCTTTTTTACCATCACTGTTCGTGTGTGTAAACCAACTACCAGCGGAGATCTTTCTCACTACCAGCGTGAGAAAGTTTAAATCAAATGTACACAGACACTACTCCCTCTATTCTCCTACCCTATAGCCTATTTTCCTAGTTCTAGCACAATGCATTGTGGGAGTGTGGTTTATCCCCCGAATGTTGGTCCTATTAAAAAAATAAAAATGTAAAACAATATCGTTACCATACAGTCGGCTAACTGAGCCTTTAGCCGTTATGTGAAAAGTAATGAATATGGTTATAGAGATGGAATGTACTTTTCATATAAAAATATCGATCAGCTGTTTCCTACGTGCAGTTACATTACATTACAGTTGGCTAAAGGCTCAGTTAGCCGACTGTAATGTCATGTAACTGCAACAGTAAGAAACAGCTGATCGATATTGTTATGTGAAAAGTAATGAATATAGTTATAGAGATCGAATTTACTTTTCATATAAATATATCGATCAGCTGTTTCCTACGTTGCAGTTACATTACATTACAGTCGGTTAGCTGAGCACTTAGCCGACTGTAATATAATGTAACTGCAACGTAGGAAACAGCTGATCGATATTTTTATATTAAAAGTTTGTTACGTTACATTACATCTCTATAACCATTTGCATTAATTTGCACATAACAATATCGATCAGCTGTTTCCTACCGTTGCAGTTAGTTTACATTACAGTCGGGTAACTGAGCCTTAACTGAGGCTTTACATTCCAGTTACATGTCGATAACCGTGCATGGAGAATCGGCGGTTGTTTTTCAGACGACATAAGCCAAACTTTTTTCGGCGACGGCGTAGCTGATTAAAATTATCGAAGGCTCGGCTCAGCCGGCAGTGAGCTATCATGGCGCAGATCCCTACTGTAGCATCTTCAATCAGCTGCTTTTGACATACGAGCCTCCCAAAGCAACAACAAAATACCATATTGTTTTTATTGTTTGTACTCTGTTGTAGTATTAACCGATCATTTGCTTTGTATGCACCTTTAAGATTTTTAAAAAATTTTCAGAACTTTCTAATCATGCAATCATTAAGATAAATTTAAATTTATTAAAAATTATTGTTCCCACAGTTGTCACAAACGTTCATATAGTGGAAGCAAAAATGCCTCACGTGAGTGGTGCCCATCTCTAATTAAAAAAAAAATCAATTTGAGTCCGATCACAGGGGAAATGTGTAAGCATCTAGTAATGAAAATTTTTTTTAATATTGGCTTATGGTAACTGAAATAAGATACATAAATTTTTGACTCTACTGTATGGAAAACTGCATGTATATTAGTGGAATTATTAGTTGTGGGGGTTTGTGGAGAATTGCTCATATGCAAGTGGAAAACGTCAAAAAAAAATTTTGATTAAGCTTGCGACTGTGGGTTTGCAAAATTTGTATTAAAAGCTCCAGCCATAATAATTGGCATGAGATGCAGATTGTTACCCAATTGTCGTGCACCAGCTGCAGTGTAAGGCAACAGTATGTAATGAAGATATGTTATAATATACTTAATATTATAAATTCTTTATAAAGACTGCTATATATCTTTTAAACAAATATTTGACATTTAAAACGCTCTTTTATTTAAAAGTTTATATTTATTTTATTTATTTTATATTTTTCAACTTTTTAACAAAATTATCCCTCCTGGCAACACTATTACACTTCACAAGTAATTTCTATTAAAATTAACATTGCTCCTGAAGGTATGCTTTAAAATTCTGTTGAGTATATTTCTATGCAGCTGTTAAGTTTCTCTGTACTTCTTGTTGCCCGTATGATTACACTAATGCACTCATACATATGTAGCTCACACCGATTTGATAACGCAGCGCACATCTTACTCAAAATTTGTAATGGTATTGTGAAAAAGATTCTTATCCCTAGCGTATAGATGTTTACACATCAAAAAATAAATAAAATAAACATGCTGCATAATATCAAATAGTTTATAAGATTTACATACCAGATAATTGATATATTTTTTATTTTTTTTTTAAAGCACAAAATTACCATGTTAATTAATAACTCGGTAGGGTGTGTCACTGTTCTTAATGACACATGCTCTACATTTGCACTGTGTGTGTCTGTGTATGTGTGTGTGTGTGTGTGTGTGTGTGTGTGTGTGTGTGTGTGTGTCTGTTTTTTCACTTTCCTAGCTTAACTTTTTTATTTTCTTCAATTTCTTTTCAGTTAAATATCAGACATACTGAAAAGTAGGCTATTGAATTTCACTGAATTGTTTCAGATTTTTTATTTTTTTTTATTATTATTTTTTTATACATATCGCTCATTTACTCAAAGAACGTCATAACTCAAAAAATGGAATTTTTGAGTTACTCATGCAGAATTAATTCTCATATCGTTTCATACAAATATCTTGTTTACTCAACTCTTGAGAGAAAAATAAAATTTTCTTTTTCCGTTAAGTTGTGTGTAAATTTAAAACTTAAGACGCGTTTTGTGGCAAACTGGTTTTTTTTGGAGTTATGACGTTCTTTAAGTAAATAAGCGATATGTTTCTTTTACTATAAACTACTTTACAAACGAGCGTTGCTTTGATTGTTGCTACTATTGCTACTATTGCTGCTGCTGCTGCTGCTGGTTACTTCATGTAAAATCACCAAACAACATGTGTTCACTGTGCTGAACAGCACAAAAGCAAATAAAAGCAAAAAAAAACAGTTACGTCAATCATTTCAAATGGAGATATAAAATGATGCTTTAGCACAATTTTTTTTTGTTTTTTTTTAGGCGGCCTAAATGTGTGCGGGTGAACTCATGTGTTGTCTTATTGGGTTTATAGTACATACAACACTTTAATTATTTTCTACACTTTATTAATTGGAACGAAATTAAAAGTGCTTAATGAAAGAGTTTACATGCTTACATATTTGCTGTTTGTAAAGGGAAAATGAACTAATTTCTGTTGTGCATTTGAGAAAATAGTTACAGTGAAACCTCTCATAACGGACAACTCCCATAACCGGACACCTCTAATAACCGGACAAGTTTTTTAGATTCAAAATTAAAATAAAAGAATAATTACCACTCTCATAAGCGGACACCTCCAATAACCGGACAAAAATGCCACGACGTTGAGTGTCCGGTTATGAGAGGTTTCACTGTAGTTGACTTGCGCGAATTTTAATGGAGATAACTGGCATAATTTAACAACTTTAAATGGCACTTCTTTCAAGTTATTTTTTAAATGAAAATTAGTCTTTTATGTAGATAGCATGTTGAATTAGCAAATAAATCTGTGGCAAAAAGGAAAAAAATGCTTAAGTCGAGATAAGCTGATTTTCAGTTAATGGTAGCCCTGGGCAAAATCTCATATATGATTAGATATTCGCATAAGCGATGTCCGTCTTCATATACATAAAATCGTCTTTCCACAGCTCCCAGAAAAGCTAGAATCTTCGGTGTTGGACTTTCATAAGTATCAGAAATAATCCTAGACTGCTATTGAAAATCAATATGAATTCGCCTTAAATTGGGTAAAAAATAGGTATATCAGCTGTGTTTTAAGCTTTACCTCTTATGAATTTGTCTTGCCTCCCACTGTCTCATTAATTTTCAATTTAACATAGTAATTGTATCAAGGCGAAATAACACCAGGTGATCTCGATTCAGCATATGATAATCAGCTGTTAATTTCTCTTCCATGGCTGGAAAATTTTAACTTTTATGCAACTCAAACTATTTTTTTTTGTTTGTTAATTAAATCTATTTTGTATACATATATTTAAGAAGAATTAGGTTGGTGTTAAAAAAAAACTAAAGAAATAATAAATTCAGTAAAGGGCGACTTTAACTAGCGCACGTTGGGCTTTGACAATTTTTTTTAATATGGCGTTTTTTTTTTGCTTTTTTGACGTTTTTTCAGCTGAAATTATTTTATTTTTGTTTAATCGCTTTTTCTCGTTTTGGCGATTTTTTTCAGTTTTGGTCGTTTTTTTCCATATTGGCTATTTTTTTCATTTTAGCGATTTTTTAGAATTTTTTGTTATTTGGCACTTTTTTTGTTTTGGCGATTTTTTTTTTAATTTTGGAGATTTTTCATTTTGGCGATTTTTTAGAATTTTTTTTAATTTGGCGCTTTTTTTTTTGTTTTGGCGATTTGGTTTTTTTTTTTTTTTTTCTTCGGTTTGGCGATCTTATAATTTTGGGATTTTTTAGTTTTACCGTGTTTGAAATTTTGCAGAGCTTGGCTCTTACTTACGGTTTCCAAGATACAGCAAGTAGTCAAAATTACATTAACTAATAGAACACCCTTTAATTTTATTGTTTTTTTAATTTTAGTGTTAATTATTGAAGTCTGTATAAAAATACACTAACGTTAAAAATTTATGTATATTGCATGGGATTTTAACATTTTTCGTTGCTCGTTTTGGAACACCCTTTCTGTTTTCACGAGAACCCTAAGAGCTACGGACCTGAAATTTTGACACAATATGTATAACCTTGGCCGCTAAAACAACAAATACATGACACTTAAAAATTGAAAAAAAAATTAAAGGGTGTTCCAAAACGAGCAACGAAAAATGTTAAAATCCTATATACAGATGTAATATATGTACGAGTACATACAATTTTATATAGAAACTTGAAATTTGCAAAGTAGGTGTATTTTTATACAGACTACAATTTAAAAAAGTTTCAATTAAAAGGGTGTTCTATCAGTTAATGTAATTTTGACTGGGTAATTCTGACAACTTGCTTGGAAACCGTAAGAGGCAATCTCTTGAAATTTTCAAAAACTCTAAAGCTATAAAATCCCAAAATTATAAAATCGCCAAACCGGAAAAAATCGCCAAAACGAAAAAAAAATCGCCAAAATGAAAAAAAAATCGCCAAAATGAAGAAAAAGCCAAAAAACGAAAAAAATCGTCAAAACGAAAAAAAATCGCAAATACCAAAAAAAAAACGCTAAAAACCTAAAATATCATAATGATTTCAAAATTCAGCGTTGCTTGGTACGGCCGCAGAGAAACCAACAGCTGATCGTCATCTGCTGAAATAAGGAAGGAGAGCAAGAAATCTTACGCGGAATTTTCGTTTCTGATGGTTCTGATAAAAAAGTTTTTTTTTGTCCAAATAAATCAATTTATTTTGAATGTTGTTATTTTGTAAAAAGTTTTATTGTGGTGTGCAGTGTTATTTGAATAGTTTTCTTCACAACAAAACAAACAGCATGATACTTTTATAATTTGTCTTGCTTTTAAGTTGTGCAGAGAAGTTGGTCGTTAGTCATCGTTAGTCGTCCGTTCACTAGTCCATCCGTCTGCCGCTTACATTTGTTATGCTCTTGCATCTTTTACCAACACTTTGGGAAAGCGAATGGCATTTTTAAAGGCGATGTTGGAGATGATGACGATATGAACTGTTGATTGTTTTGATTTGATTTAGGCAGCTTCGTTTCGTAAAATTTTTATGTATAAACAAATAAATGATGTTGGATAGTTGGATGGTTGGATGGATGGTGGTGTGCTGTGTTGTGGTCTGGTCTGGTATGGTTGAATTGCGAACGGTTTTTTTTAAGAAATTGAGAATAGTGGGTCAATGTCCCAAACTGATAACAACAAAATAATAAAAACACATAATAACGTTAAATTTAACAACAGTACAAATGGTGTTTTATTTATTTTTTTTTTTTTTTTTTTTTGTGAGACCAAATAATTCATTTTGTGTGCTTTCGTAAATTGCGACATTTTGAAATATTTGAAATTTTTTATGATGAATGGAATGGAATTTTTTCAATACAAATCTCAAAAATTTTCTGAGCAGGCTGAAATCTTGTAGACTGTAATAATTATAAATATGATTACAAATCGCTCATTTACTCAAAGAATGCCATAAGTCAAAAAAATGCAACTCGTCAATAGATTTTGTCAAAATCTACTTAAAATCTAGTAGAACTTAAGCTTAAATTAGACATGCCATAGCCATAACTAAACCAAAATTCAATTGGTCACCTATAATTAAATGCAGTGTTGCCCATAACCATAGCAGACAGCTGATCGAACCAAACTTATGGGCAACACTGTATTTATATTATAGGTGACTCGCCATAACGCCACAGCCATTACATAGTGTCCACACCTGATGAATTTATATCATGATGAATGTCAAATTGATATCATGATGAAAATTCATCACGTATAGACTCAATTCATTAATACGAGTATTATGGTAGCGTTATGAGACCTCACGGCCTTATAAATTCGTCTGGATATCAAATGTCATTTTATGTGTCACTGTGCATTTAACGTTTATTTAGTCCTAATTTACACTATGCAAGTCTTATTGCTAAGCTGATTAGTTTGTGGGAGAGAGAGAGATGAGGGAAACAGATAAATCTCTTTTCCCCTCGTCCTTCTCCTAAAAAACTAATCAGCTTAGCAGTAAGACTTGCATGGTGTAAATTAGGACTTATTAAACAATTATTTGTGACCAAAAAATATTAAACAGCACGCAAATTAGATATTTTTGGCAAGCATTTATTTGATTTATCATGATATAAAATCATCAACGTCTGCTCCTTTGTGTTGATATTAAGTCCTAGTTTACACTCAGCAAGTCTTATTACTAAGCTGATTAGTTTTTTAGGAGATAGAGAGGAGGGGAAAAGAAACGTTTATGTCCCCTCTTCTCTCTCTCCGACAAACTAATAAGCTTAGCAATAAGACTTGCTTAGTGTAAATTAGGACTAATGAAAAAATGACAGCTGCTCTGCCGGCGTCATATTACGAGTGTGGTGTGGACACTATGTTATGGAGAGTCTCCTATAATCAAATACAGTGATGCCCATAATATTTGGTTCGAACAGCTGTTTTGTAAGTTTATGTTTATGTCGCGTCTAATTTAAGCTTTAGGGCTAATAAATAAGTGCAAGTTAATCTTTATATTTATTTTATTTTACACCATCTGTAAACGCATCAAATTGGGCATTTATACTACCAAGACAGGCCATATGATTTTGTTACTTACAGACCATATGTTTTGCATTTAAAGAGTACTCAACTTTTTTTCCAAGCCTCTACTTTTTCTTCAGATCTTGTTCGATTGGTTACACTCTACTCTTACACTCTATTGTTCTTTTATACTGTATTCTACTTTGCCAAGCATAAATATAATTTTTTTCTCAGTAAAATTTGGTCACTTTTAATTAAAATTTTTTTTATATATTTTATTTATTTAACATACTATATAAAGTAAATTTGCATAGTATGGTGTTGCATAAATATGGGCGGAGTAACTAAGACCATATGCCCAAGATGTTATTAGCAGTAGTTTAAAAAGTTTTGTGACTGACTGTACACGACCTATGCCTTCACATAGGAAGTAGCAATGTGGTTGTTAAAGAAAGTTCACAAAAAACCGCAAGATTATACGGTTATACGTGGCAGATCAGTCAACCAGTGCGAGCGAGACGAAAAACTCTCGAAGGCCAAACAACAAACACAAGCAGCCTGAACGCACTTAAGAAGTAATTACGATGAAGCGAGAGATGTTCCCCGCCACAGAGCTGTTTAACGACAATAAAATTTTATATTTTTTTGCCTTTTTGATTGTACAAAGAATTACTAGCCTGCTGCAAAGCAGCTGATTTTTGACATTTATTCTAGTGCTGCCACAATATTATTTTTTAAACTACACATAAGGTATGGTCCACTGATTTACTGCTGTTGAGTTTAAACCATATATACATTTGAGTTAAGTTCAATTAAACTAGCTAGCGTTTAAACATTCACTGATTTATTAGCCCTTAGTGATACAAATTTGTACTAAAAAGTCAGTTTGTGTCAGGGACGGCAAAAGTGAAAATTGACATATGGGCATTTTCACAGGAATGTCAACTTTTTGTAGCGTGCGACACCAAGAATATATGATTGTTTTTTTTTTTTTCAAAGAAAACGAAACTTTTTTTTACTTCTTTATATATTTGTATAAGACGTCAGCAGCTCCACGTTAGGTAAATTTTTAGGAAAACTCGAGTCACGTTGCTCAGAAATACAAGGTTAATTGCTTAGTGTCGCACGTGACGAAAAAGTTTAATTTCTTTCTCGGAGAAATGCCCATATGCAATCGTTTGAAAAGAAATGCGGAGTAAAACTGGGCATATTCTTGGTCTACTATTTAAATAGTACCAAAAAAAAAAAAGGACAATTGTACTAACTTTGCCATCCCTGGCCTGTGTACTTAAAAAGGTGTGTGAATTGGCTATATTGCAGTTAGTTGGTTGCAGTTTTTGGAGCATTTTCAGTTAATGGGTTTTGTTTTGGATTAACAAATTCTTGATAAATGTAAAAAAAGATTTCAATTGAAATCGACTAGATTTTGTGCAGGTGTAAATGCCCTATCAAAAGCAATATGTATGTATATATTTTCAAAAACAATCGTCTTGCAAAAATATTAATTATTGGTCATTTAACTTGTCTGGCAAATTGTATTTAAAAAAAATACATGAATTTAAATTAAATAAAAATCAATTTCTTAAAATAAAAATATAAAATTAATTTTTTCGCTTGCTCTTATAATATTATTTAAAAACAAATAAACGAGTAGATGGTAGATGTTTGAAGAAAATCGAATTTTTTTTTAAATAAATTCATTAAAATTCTATTAAATACTTGCACTATTTTGTATATATGAAATTGTTAAAATTTGCCTTGTTGCATCTTTTGCTTAATACTTTTATTTTCTTTTCCATTCATCACACAGCCCTGCCTTATTTACCTTACCATCCTCCCCGTAGCCTGACTGGCTGCTATTGTGGTCTTTGTGCACCCAATAGACGGTTGAATTTTATGGCAAATGACAGGCGGATAAGTGGATGTATTGACGACAGACAGTTAGATCTTTTAGTTGTTCATTATATAGAATAAAATGTCTCATTTTCAGCTAAATTGGCTCGTCGAGCAAAAAGATTTTGTTTACAAAAAAAAAAAAAAAAACTGTCAGCATTTGAAATTTTTAAAACAATTTTTTTATTTATTTATGTATTTATTGTATTTTATTTTTGCACATACATATATTTATATTTTTACTCGTCTTTATTCGCACAAGAAAAATGCAAAGTTTCTTATCTTTTGTGTGTGGGAAATTTGCTTGAAATGTTTTTTTTTTAAATATATTTTTTTTTATATTTCTGCAATTGAAATTAAAAATTCTTGATTAAATATGAAAGCTTCATTTTACTGCTGAGAAAGTAATTTATGTAGCATTTTGCTGTAAAATTTTATAACAAATTGAAAAATTAATTAAAATTGATGGCACGAGCAGAAAAAGGCATTAAAATAATTTTATTTTAAAGTTTTTATAATGAGAATGTTACTGAGGCCTTTCGAAATCATTCAGATTTTGATCGATTTAACGTGCTAATGAGGAATTAAGATGAAGAAAAGAAGGCGAATTCATACCAGGTGGTCTCGATTTGCAAATCTGCATATTCGCCTTGTATATTTGTTAGTGTAAAATTTCCTGCTGTCAGACGATTTCAACGTCTAAAAAAATAAGCCGACCCGTGTTGAGTACTTTTTTCGATATCTGTACTTTTAGGGGTAAGGGGGGTTTTGCACTAGACATACATATATTCTAAATTATTGGACGTAGACGAAAGCTTTTTGATGCGTTCTTTCTTCTGGACAGAATCTTGAATGAGTTTGACACTTTCTGAAAATTTGCAATTATAAGGTGTAAAATTTTACCCGTTTTCGGTACCTTTATGTTATTGATAATGTACAAATATACATAAATACATGTAAAAATAATTTACTATGACTTCTTACCGCTCAGTAGAAGCTGGGATAACAAAATGTATGTTTTTAGAAAAGGGGTAAAAAGGGTAAAATGTGTATCTTTATATCTCGGAAACTACATTAGACAGACTAAAAATTCCAAATGGATAAAAATGCTGGTAAGAAGCATGCCGAGATGTGTTCGATACTTTTTAAAAATGTGTACTTTTAAGGGTTAAAAGGGGGTAAAAACTGAATTTTGGTACCATTTTTGCATTTGACATATCTTTTAAATTATTAAAGGTACTTTTTGGGAAAAGTACTTTTTAGGAAAAGGTGCTTTTTGGGAAATAAATTCAGTAAAGTACGACTTTGACTCGCACAAAAAAGTATTCCGTACGGACATTAGATATCGTTACCTTAATATAGATATCGTTATGTAATATATAGGCCCTAACTCATTTTTTTTTCAAATCGATTTTTTGCATATTGCGATAGAATGTATCGAAACATGCAAACAAAATCGATTTGAAAATAAACTTATGAGTTTGGCATTTCTATATTAAGCTTATATCCAAGGCACATTCACAAGGTAGTAGCGGAAATGCAGCTGAGCTATTTTTTTTCAAATTAAAGTTCATCAGAAACTTCAAAAATTTTATACGAAAGAGAAATTAAAAGAAAATGTTAAAAAATTTCAGTATGAAAAATATTTTATTAAAATAAATTCTGTGAAAACAAATTTAAAAATATGAAAAAAACTATTAAAAAATTGTGAGAAGTGCTAAACGTTGCAAATTTTGTTAGTGGTAGCTGCCGTGGAGAAATATTTTCAAATTTATGTGAATCAATTTTATTATTAAACAAATTCTATTTTTGAAGTTTTGGATGAACTACAACCCATGTTGTTTTTTTCATTGTTGTATTTTTTCATTGTTTTTGTAATCCTGATATTACCTGGAAATGAATCTGCCTTACTTATATCGTTACTTATATTTATTTTTTATATTTTTTTAAATAAAATTCTAATCTTCCATTTCTTCCATTTGCATCTACTTTTAGCTGTGCGTTATGGTCGCGTACCAAAACGTTCACGTGAGCTGAATGGCGGCACGCCTTCATCCACAGAGGATCCAAACACCGTTGTTGTTGTAAATTCGTGTGATTTACGGCGTGTCAGCACACCGGGAACACCGAACACACCACAAACTCCACAAATGTGTTCCATAGCATCATCCCCATCTGAATTGAGCGGCTGCAATGCCACCACCAACAATAGCAACTCAAATAGTGCGGGTCTGGTAGGTGGGCCCAATAATGGCGGTGGCGGCATTAGTGTCGGCGTCGGCGTCGGCGTTGGCATGGCCGGTGTCGGAAATTTGAATGTCCAGCAATTACAAACAGCTCATCATGAGAGTCATCATTTGAATGAGTCAATGATGGCCGGTACTGGTCCAGAATTGTCCGTTTATGATGTCATTATGTGTGTTTCTCAGGCTCATCGCATGAATTGTGCATATACAGAAGAACAGACTAGAGATTTAATGCGTCGTCCCCTAAATGTGCCACCCAATGGGGTAAGTGGGGTTGCTTGAGTTTTTGTTTATCTTCTTCATTTAATAATCACATTTAATAATCACTGAGTTGGGCGTTATTTCAGCACATTCAAACTATATTTTTTAAAGCAACGCTCAACGCTTTAATTTTGTTTTGGCTGTTTTTTTTTTCTTCCCCAAAAATTTCCAAGAACAGTATCTTCAATATTTTTTGTATTTTTCCTGCATTACAGTTAATTTCCTCGGTGGCGGAGGGTATGGAATTTCAAAAAATTTGGCTTTGGCAACAGTATGCAGCACGTGTGACACCAAATGTTCAACGTATTGTCGAGTTTGCCAAACGTTTACCTGGCTTCTGTGATTTTACCCAAGATGATCAACTGATACTCATTAAAATGGGCTTTTTCGAAACATGGCTGACCCATGTAGCCCGCATGATCACTGACTCAACGTTAACCTTTGATGACGGTACATATTTGAGCCGACAACATTTAGAGATCATATATGATGTAAGTATTTATGTATAAGCATTATATTTCCGCCCTCCTCACACATGCCGTAGTTTCGGTTTCGTTCCATATCGTTCAACTTTCTTCAGATTGCCAACCAATTTTATATATTTACTTGAAGTCATAAAACAGAAACTCGCAACATAAACCAGACTTTAAAAGATTGTAACAGCTAAACGCAAATTAATCTTTTGTTATTAATTTGCAAACCCACTCCTTAAAGTATTTGCTGGTGCAAGGCAAATTCATTTCAGCAGACGATATGCTTTCGCCACTCTCTCCCATCTTCCAGATCTGATCACAAAGCACAAAGACCTCTTTAAGACACACATAGTTTACTTTGCTGTGTGAAAGACAGAGGAAGGAATACTTTCCCTTTATGTCTTTCCCCCAGCTGAATTAAGTCTTTGCAAATACCCCTTTTAGACATGGAAAGTTTACTTTGCAAAGTTTTAATTCAGCTGGGAGAACGTCAGAAAGAGATAGTGATAGTAAAGTAAACTTTGCGCTTCTAAAAGGGGTAAAAGTAAACTTTTCGTGTCTAAAAGGGGTAAAAGCGTGGAATCTCCTGATGTTTTGAACCCTTTTAGACACGCAAAGTTTACTTTACAAGATTTCAATTCAGCTGGGAGAAAAACAGAAGGAAGAATATATTTTACCCTTTTTAGACATCCAAAGTTTGCTTTGCAAAGCCTTAATTCAGCTGTGTGAAAGACAGAGGGAAGAATACTATCTCTTTCTGTCTTTCGCCCAGCTGATTTAAAACTTTGCAAAGTAAACTTTCCGTGTCATAAAGGGGGTAAAGCTTCGCGTGTCTAAAGGCGGTATTTCTGTCTTTCACTTAGCTGAATTAAGACTTTGCAAAGTAACATTTCACCTTTTTTAGACACGCAAAGTTTACTTTGCAAAGTCTTAATTCAGCTGGGTGAAAGACAGAAATACCCCCTTTAAACACGTGAACTTTACTTCGCAAGGTCTAAATTTAGCTGCGAAAAAGAGAGGGGGGGGAATACTGTCTATTTCTCTCATTCTCCTAGCTGAATTATGACTTTGCAAAGCAAACTTTTCGTGTCTAAAAGGGATAAAATAGAAAGTATTCTTACCTCTGTCTTTCACACTGTTGAATTAAGGCTTTGCAAAGTAAACTTTGCGTGTCTAAAACTGGTATTTGCTTGTCTAAAAAGTGCCTTTTATAGGGGTTGTATAAGCAAATCAGCTGATTTTGATACTCAGTGATGCCAAGCTTTATTTTATTTGCAATGCGATCCATGATACATAAGACTGGGTTCACACGTCCCGGTTGAAACTATTGAACTTTTGTTGATCAACTAGTAATTCAGCTGAGTTTATGAAAGAATGATTAAAAGATAATAAAGAGGGGAGCATTCATAAGAGCAAACAGTTAGTCCCGATTTACACACTTCAACTTTTTTTGATCAGCTTGTAATTCAGGAAAAAAGAGATATTTGTATTTCCGACTTCGTCTTTCTTACAGCTGAATTTCGAGTTGAGCAATAAAGGTTGAAACGTGTGAGCCGGGACTAAGGCCTAAGTGGCATTTTAATTGAAATTTATACGTAGAATGTGTGTGTGACGTGAATTTTTAATATTGTTTTGATTATCCCAATTTGTTGTGAAGTCTGTCACATGCAAAAAATGATTTTGCCAACGAACGAAAACTACTAAAATATTGAAACAAATTCTTTTAGTTTATTTATTAATTAATCTATTCGATCGTCATTCACTTGCCACTCTTTTTTCAGACCGACTTTGTGGTTTCATTGTTTAACTTCGCAAATACGATCAATGTTTATGGTCTCAGCGATACAGAGATTGGCCTCTTCTCCGCCATGGTTTTGCTGGCATCCGACAGGCCCGGCATTTCCGAAGCCAAAATGATTGCACGAACACGAGAACGCATTACGGAAGCACTGAGAGTACAAATTGTACGTTCGCGTAATGGCACCACACAAGCCCTACAACTAATGCCAGCTCTAGAAGCCAAAATACCAGAATTAAGATCGTTGGGTCTCAAACACAGTGCCCACTGTAATTGGTTGCGTTTAACGAAACCCCGATTGCCGCCACTGTTTGCCGAACTCTTCGACATTCCCATGGATGACGAAGCGTAAATTTTTAATTCGGGCGAACAGCAAACGCTCTCAGCGATCATGTGAAACAAAATGGCGGCTTGATTTTTTATTTAACAAAATGAAACAACAACAAAAAAAGATAAGACTACTAAAGCAAATAAATGCAAAATTAAGAAAAATACTTTAATTTAAAATATATACATATACATATATATGTATATATAAAATAATTATTATTAATACAAACAAAAAACAAAAATATTAGAGCAGGAAAAGTAGCTGAGATTTAGAAGGAGAGTAATAAATGTAATGCAAGAAGCTGGCAGGCAGGCAGGCATCCCCCAAGACGCTGCACAGTTGAAAAACTCTTCCATAATATTTCTCAATTTTATGTATAATTTTTAAATACATACAATTGGGAAGTAGTTAGAGAGGGTTAGAGAGTTGTTTTGATGTGTTGCCTGTTCCAAATTAAATTAAAAAGAGATTTTTTTTACCCTTTTCCTTTATCACTTAACTTTATTATTGAATAGAAGAAACATACATATACAAGTAAGATAAGCGTCAAAATGATAAGTTCATCCATCTACTTTTTTGCGGTTTTACCAAAAATGTGTTCGGAACTTGAGACTTTTTTATTATGTACACATTTAATTTTTTTAGTTTTTTAGCTTCTGGGATCTTTAGTTTTTTTAGTATTAATTTTGTATCTAGAGTCTACAGCTGCTGAATTTATATTATGTAGAATTTTAAAGTTCAGACTTAAAGCATCAATATAATACTCCTTTTAGACACGTAAGGTTTACATTGCAAAGTCTTAATTCAGCTGTGTGAAAGACAGAGAGAGGATTACTATTTCTTTCTGTCTTTCTCCCAGCTGAATTAAGACCTTGCAAAGTAAACTTTACGTGTCTGAAAGGGGTATTAGAGTTATATGTGGTTTTTAATATTCAATTTGACATTTATCTTAACACAAATTTATCAGATGTAGACACTATATTAAGAGTTTTGGGCAGTGTTATTCATAAACGACCCCTTCTAGACACGCAAAGCTTAATTTTACCCCTTTTAGACACAGAAAGTTGACTTCGCAAAGTCTTCATTCAGCTGGGAGAAAGACAGAAAGAGAGAGAGAGAGAGTATTCCTTCCTCTATCTTTCACACTGCAGAATTAAGAATTTGCAAAGTAAACTTTTCGTGTCTAAAAGGGGTATTTCCAAAGTCTTAATTCAGATGGGAAAGACTTTGGGAAAGACAGAAGGAGATAGTATACCTCTCTCTCTGTCTTTCATCCAGCTGAATTAAAATTTTGCAAAGTAAACTTTTAGACATTTTAGGCACAGAAAGTTTACTTTTACTCCTTTTAGACACAGAAAGTTTTCTTTGCAAAGTCTTCATTCAGCTGGGAGAAAGACAGAAAGAGAGAGTATTCCTTCCTCTATCTTTCACACTGCTGAATTAAGACTTTGCAAAGTAAACTTTGCGTGTCTAGCAGTGGTATTTGCGTGTCTGTAAGGGATCAAAATGGAGGGGTCCTTGAGAGAATTGAACTGTATTGAATTTTAATCAGAAATAATTTCTTAATCAGGCTTAAGTTCAGTAATTTCAATTCTTATTGAATGAAATATTTTTATTAATTAATGTGACTTTCTAAAGAAGAGATTGATAAAAATATTTCATTCAATAGTCCTCGTCCATACAGTGAAACATTTGCTGCGAAACATTTTTGATTTCTGTTTTGAAACTGCATTCGTGTCCACACTGTGAAGTTTTTGTTTTGCAGCTTAATATATTTTTTCATATATTTGTCATGAGAATGAGGCGAGAATGACGTACTCAACAAGAACTTCGTGTACATGAAACAAAGTACCCTTTGCCATTCCTCTTTCCCCTCTCGTCTACAAACTCAAATGTTTTGCAGCAAATGCTTCACTGTATGGATGAGGACATAAGAATTGAAATTACTGAACTTAAGCCTGATTTATTGTAAAGTTGTCTGCCGACTGTATCAGAGCTGTCAAATGAGTTTTGAAAGTGTCGCTGCAGTGTTAACGCATAAATTTTGTATGAGAAAACCGGGTTTGAAGAATGCCTTCTTTGACTTTAATAAGCGTTTATGAATAATGTTTTTTTATTAGTTTGAATGCAAATAATTTTTGTGTGAAAATTTAGGTTTTGACAACCCCCTTGTTTCCTATTGCTGAGATTCTTTATAGTATTATCAGATTTGGAAAGAAATTCGGCATTTTCGATTTCATACGATATTTTTGATGGTAATAAGGCTTTCCATGATCTGTTAGTAGACTTTTACTTTCCACTCTGATCTTAGATTGTGAAACGAGGCTTAGATGTTTCGCTTTAATTTTGATGTTTTTCGCTTAAATTGATTTTCGATATTATATCCCTGTTTCCGCAACACGGACGGACGATCGACTTCAGTAGAAAATTTATATGAAAAACACTAATTTTTTTTAGTGATTTTCATACAAATTTTCTAGACGAGTCGCCTGCCTGAATTGTGGAAACATATGGTATGTCTATCTTTCCGAGTTTCTTTTTCGATTCGTTTTCAAAATTTTTCACTTGGCCCTGCTCTGTAAACCGTTTTCAAAATATTTTAAATGGTCCTGCAGATGTGTTTAAAATCATAAACGATAATTTCCTTTCAGATATGATGATTGAGAATCTATTTAAAAAAAAAAATTTTTTTAAATCTAAAGAAATATTTTTATTGCCGGAGTTAGCTTTCTAAAATCGTGCGATTTCAAATTTATCGGTTTACAGAACAGTGCCGACTATTTTAGCTATTTAGCTTGTCAATATTTAACAGCTGGGAACTTTTTGATCATTCAAATATATTTTCTTGGAAGCTTATTTGTTTTGTGAGACATTTATTACTGCAAAATTTTGTAGGTTTCTTGTCTTCCTGGTAAAATTTTTATATAATTTTCGAGGAATTTTTTATGTTTAAAATTTCAACTAAAGTGCATGGAACATATAACCAAAGTGCTATTCATGTGGGATTGATATTAGACACCTGTTAGACACGCAAAGTTTACTTTGCATAGTCTTAATTCAGCTGTTTGAAAGACAGAGGGAGGAAGAATACTGTCTCTTTCTGTCTTTCTCCCAGCTGAATTAAGACTTTGCAAAGTAAAATTTCCATGTCTAAAAGGGCTATTAGTATTATGAAGTGCCAAAACCAGCAAAATTTTTTCAGTGATCATCAAATTTTCTATAGAATAGAATTTTTATCTGGATGCTATATTGTATTGTAGAAAATTACTGAAATATTTTATATAAATAAACAAATATAGCAAAATTGTTATTGCTTTTTGGTGATTTCAAACTATTAATAATACGTTTGCACAAGTCTAAAGCATGACAAGAACATGACAAAAACATGGCATATACGAGTAACCATCCCATATTATTTAAAGTGTCATAATGTCATAATGTTTAAAAATTGTTTGGTTGACAGCAAAAAAAAATTATATTGAAATAGCTAAAGCTCTTTTATAATAAATTATAACTTAACATAATAATAAATAAATGTATTGAAATAGTTTAAAACATTATGACAATATGAAATAGTAGAACACTTTGTGAATTGGCCAATAATTTTTTATTCTCATTGCCTACAGTTTTGTGGCGTTTTTGTCTTTTAAAAATAACGTCAATATTTTTTGTCCTTTCAAAAAAAATTAATAAATAAATAAATAAATATTGGTGCGTAGTCATAGTCAAAACAAAGTACACTTTAAGAAGTTAAAACCAATATTACCATACAAAATACTGGTTTTAATTTCTTAAAGTGTACTTTGTTTTGACTACGACTACGCGCCATTATGTTTATAGTGGAATGAAAATTGATCAAAAGACTTAAAAATATCGTTAAGGACTTGCATTTTTTCTTGTTCTGATTCGAAACGATTTTTTCCAACTTCCAACGTCTGGTAGCGCTATAAATAAACAAAAGTCAGCTGTTTTATTTCTAGTTTACACTATGCAAGTCTTATTGCTAAGCTGATTAGTTTGTTAGGAGAGAGAGAGAGAGAGAGAGATAGACGAGGGGAAAAGAAACGTTTCTGTTCCCCTCGTCTCTCTCCCTCAAACTAATCAGCTTAGCAATAAGACTTGCATAGTGTAAACTAAGGCTTACAAGGCATTTTCAGCACTGTGCATTTATAAAAGGCAGCGTACACTGCAATGCATTCCGCCTTTAGTAGCGGTAATTTTATTTTACAATAGAGTTTTAAGAGTTGATTGCATTTTTTAAATAAAAATTAATCATTACTACGTCCTAATTTACACTATTTAAGTCTTATTGCTAAGCTGATTAGTTTGTGGGAGAGAAAGACGCTTGTCACTCTCTCCTAAAAAACTAATCAGCTTATAGCCTGTTCACATTATGCCTTTTTAGCCTGCCTTCTTTTGACAATTTTCTTTTAAACCCCCTACGAAAAGTCAAGCACATTTACATTAAGACTTTTTTCTTCATGACTTTTTGACGTTTGTATACACTCTTAGTGGTGAGAGAACGAAAAAACAAAGAGATATGTCAAAAATCCCCTCGAATTTTCATTTCGTGCCTTTTGTTTTACTCCGCATGCTTCTCAACACCTCTCACCAACGAACTCTGAAAGCCTGCCTACACATGCAAGCAGAAAAGGCACAGTGTAAATTGCGTCTTAGCAATAAGACTTGCATAGTGTAAATTGGGACTAAAGAGCATTAAAAAAACGAAAAAAATTTGCATTTTTTCAGACAATTTTTTTAAACTATTTTCAAAGAAAAGAAATCATCCGATCAGCTTCTTCGACTACAAATGAAAATCCAAAGTTTTACTTGTACGTAATAAGGACTTTAAACAATTTGTAAACGCTAAGTCCCGGTTCACACACGTCAACTTTTGTTGACCAACTCGTAATTCAGCTGTAAGAAAGACAGAGAAGGAAATGGAAATATCTCTTTTTTTCATCCAGCTGAATTAAAAGTTGATCAACAAAAGTTGACGTGTGTGAACGGGGACTTATAATCTGAATTTTTTTAGAATTCCTGGCTCACACACGTCAAGTTTTGTTGATAAACTCGTAATTCAGCTGTAAGAAAGACGGAGAAGGAAATACAAATCTGTGTTTTTTCTACCAGCTGAATTAGAAGTTGATCAATAGTTGAAGTATGTGAACGGGGACTTATATTCTGAATTTTTTTAGAATTCGAGATTCACATACGTCAACTTTTGTTGATAGACACGTAATTCAGCTGTAAGAAAGGCGGAGAAGGAAATATAAATCTCATTTTTTCTACCAGCTGAATTAAAAGTTGATCAACAATAGTTGACGTGTGTGAACGGGGACTTATATCCTGAATTTTTTTTTATAATTCATGATTCACACACCTCAACTTTTGTTGATAAACTCGCAATTCAGCTGTAAGAAACACGGAGTAGGAAATACAAATCTCTGTGCTTTCCACCAGCTGAATTAAAATTTGATCAACAATAGTTGACGTGTGTGAACCGAGATTAAGTGAGATGAAAAGTTGGCAACTTAAATATTTTGACGCACATCTTATCAAAAACAAAAAACAAACAAAAAATCGCAAAATTAAAAGAAAACACTGAAGAGGGAACATTATTTTAGTGAGAAATGACAAGAGAACAAAATTAAGCATCACATTTTTATTTTAAATATTAATTAAAAAAATTGTTTTTATTTTTAAACTTATAAATACAATTTTTTTTAAATACTAAACAAAAACAACTGCAGACTCAACTCAACCACAACAAAATCTTTAACATCATTGTATGATGTTTAAATAAACTTAAAACAATGAAAAGTAAATCATCAAAATATTAAAAGTATTTTAGCTTAAATATAATAACACAAAAGAAAAAACATTAAACATACAAACCATACAAATAAATACAAATAGAATGCAAAATTGCATTTGGAAAAAAGCAACAAAAAAGTAACTAAGTAATATTAAAAAAAATAAGCATTAAAAAAAAAAAGAATTAAAAAAATTTATTAAATAAATCAACAAGTTCTTTAAACATTTCTAAAATGTTATAAAAATAAAATACATACATAAATAATTACAAAACAAAAACCGCAACAAACAAACAAACAAACAAACTACTCGTATCAGTTTATTCATTCAAAACAGCAATTTAAAAAATAAATAAAAATAAATTAAATTAAATAAAATAAAAACCAACAATTCGCTTCATCACATTTTTAATGTACTCGTATCTTTTTTTTTTTTAAATACATACAATAATTTGCTTAAATTTTAGAATTTTTAAATTTTTTTAATTTTTTTATAATGTTATTGCAATATATTTTACTTATTTAAATAAAACTTTACAAGCAATATATTAAATGTTTTTATTATTATTATTATTATTATTATTATTATTATTATTATTATTATTAATCTTAAAACTATTATTAAATATTTGTATGTTTTTTTATATATATTACATAAAAAATAATTATTTTGTTTAAAAAAATAGTGTTTTTTATTCTTACTGCAACCAACCATTATGTTAATTTAATTCTTTTGTGAAATTAAAGCGAAACTTAAATTTTATTTGAATTTTTACTAAGTCCTAATTTACACTAAGCAAATCTTATTGCTAAGCTGATTAGTTTGTAGGCGAGAAGGACGAGGGGAAAATAAAAGTTTCTTTTCCCCTCGTCTCTCTTTCCTAAAAAAAACTAATCAGCTTAGCAATAAGACTTGCTGAGTGTAAATTAGGACTAAAGGAAAATTTTTAAGGCCTGTTTTATAAAAATTGTTTTGTTTTACAAACAAAATTTTTGTGCTAAACCTTTCTTTAGCTCAAATTAGTTTTTATTATTACTATGGCAGTTAATTATTTTTTTGTGACTAAAGTTTTAATGAAAACAAAAACTAAAATTAAATAAAAGTACACCACACATGTAATTTGTAAATAAAAAATTTTAATGTTTAATTTTCTTCTTTTTTTTTTTTTTGACAAAAATATAAGAATCTTGTGTTTTTTTTATTTTGCCTTAGTTTTTTATATTTTATATCTTAAACAGTTCAAGATTTCAGTAAAATTCAGTATTAATACAAATATTTTTTTATTCATAGGAACATAGGAAAGCAAAGGTACTGTTAATAAATCGCTATCGGGCCTGTTCGGAAATCCATCATTGAGGATGTGTGATCAGCTGATACCAAACAGCTGGTAAAGATGCGCAATTGATTACAACTTTCCACGGAGAGAGCACATTAACAATTGAGAAATTAATAATAAATAATTTTTTTTTTCGACAGTCTCATTCCAAAACAAGCTAAGTCGTCATAGCATGTTTTGCTGGGCATAGCTTTTCTGAGTTCAACGTTTATTAACTTAGATTCTCTAAAATTTTGATAGTAATCGGAGTATTTATTTATTTATTCTATCAAAAGTTATGAGCAAAAATGTAATACATATGTATGTCAAGTTTTAAAAACCTCCATTTTTAAATGTTCTAAGTACACTTAGGGCTAATAAATCAGTGCAAGTTCATCTCAATTTTTGTTTTAAAATGTGTTTAAACCAGCAAATCTATAAATCAATACAGTATTTAAACCATCTGTATAGGCATAAAATTGGGCGTTTAAACTACCATTACAGGCCATACGGTTTTTTTTACGTACAGACCATATGTTTTGGATTAAAGGAGCACTCAACTTCTTCCAAACCTCTACTTTTTCTTCAGATCATTTTCGACTTGTTTTCTTACACTCTTACACTCTATTATTATTTTATAGTGTTCCACTTCGCCAGGCATAAATATAATTCCTTTCTCAGTAAAATTTGGCGACCTTTAATTAACATTTCTAAACTTTTTTGCCCTTTTGATAGTACAAAGAATTGATAGCCTGCTGCAAAACAGCTGTCTTTTGACATTTATTCTGGTGCTGCCACAATATTATTTTTTAAACTACACATAAGGTATGGTTCACTGATTTACTCCTGTTGAGCTTAAACTACATATAAATTTGAGTTTAGTTTAGCTAAACCAGCGTTTAAGCTTTGACTGATTTATTAGCCCTTAGCTTGATTAATTTGGAATTAAGTAGTACAAAAAAAATTAATTTAAATTTTACTCCAAACTAAAACATCCCTATATGTACTTAGATGACCATTGTAGGTGAGCAAGAACCACCAGAAAGATGCCAAGTCTACTTATGCCGGCCATACACTACACAAGTTCAGTGCTCAAGTCTGGCACTGCGTAAACTCGGCTTGTGACACACGCACTATACAAGTAAACTGTGCATTTTTTATTTTAATTCGCCATAATGCTGGTGGTGATTATTTGTATAATTCTACGAACTCTGTCCAGAATATTTGTTCTCATTGCTCATTTCTTGTTGTGAACTCTTAAAAAATCACTAAACAACTGAGCGTTTGCAACATATACTATACAAGTTCACTGTACAGTTTTCACAAACTTGAGCAAATATCAAAATCATTTTGATATTTACTTAGTTCACTGCGTAAATAGCACAACCAGCCCCATACACTACACAAACGCACTGTACAGTAACAGACTTGTGCAGTGAACTTGTGTAGTGTATGGCCGGCATTACAGGACTAGGTAATAGATTTGCATACCATCGAAATACCAGTTGATCAACAAAAGTTTGAAGTGTGTGAAGCGGAACTTACATAAACTGAGAATATCCTTTATTTTTACAAGCTTTTATTTAGTTTCACCTGCCCCATTATCTGATTGTAATCAAATCTGGCAAATTAAATTTGATCCACTTCCCGGTCTCCGATTGAGCTCAAATTTTGCATGCATGTATAAATCGGATGATAATGCAAATCACGGTACCCGATACGACTCGTAATTTAAAAATATTTCAATAGAGTTTACATGGAAATATTTTTAAATTACGAGTCGTGTCGAATGCCGTGGTCTAATGATAGCGGATAATTTTTTTTTATTTAACTTTGTAGTTAATTTAACTTTGTAGTTAATTTTATTAACAAATAATAAAAGCTTGTTCAAAAACAGATGTTTTTTCTCTGTAGTCTAGTTTTAAATTTCAGTGTTAACTGGTGTAGTCTGCATAAAAATACACTAACTTTAAAAATTAAAAGTATCCGTATATAATTTTCTGTATATTAAACTCAGGATTTCAACATATTTCGTTGCACGCTTTAGAAACATCCATTAATTTTTAACTGTCATATGAAAATGTCAGGTCCGTAGCTCTTACGACAGACGGACATTGTAGCGAAAACAATTGGGGTTCCTTTTCATTTTTGGAGTATGGAACCCTAAAAATTACAATAGTGATGCATTTTCCATCTCCGTCAGTTAGACAGCATTTACACGAAGAGGCAAATGTTCACTTCAAACAATATGCTGCGCAACTTTTGCAGCAACATTATTTACACGATTGCGTATAAGCCGCAATCATTATGCATTATTTCTAAAAGAATATGTTTAAGCACTCGTATTCAAGTTGTTAGATAATCATCTAACAACTTTTGTATTTACGAGTATGTGTACTAACATTTGACTGAATGATCTGGGAAGACATTATAAATTTATATTAATATATTTTTTACTAATACACACATAATTATACATATATTTTTTTTAATTTTTATTGCCTCCATTAAAACATCAACTTCCATCCATTTGAAAAATAAGGCTTTGCAGAATCATTTCCAAACTAACAGCCTTCCATTGCACACACCAAAAACATTAAAATATACTATACATAAAAACTAATAATTTTATTTTCTTTTTCTAAAAGAGGAAAACAAAAATTTTAAATATTAAATTTATGTACCTACTATGTATTTGTTACAAAAAAAATTTTATTATAAAATTAATTTTTTTTTGTATTATACAAAAATTTTAAATTAGATAAATAATGAAATGCAATCAAAGTGTAAACTAAGTTATCGTTATAAAATATGTATAGAAAAAATATCTACTTAGTTAACAAATTTAAGTTAATCACATGGATTTAAGAGTATGTATTAAGAAAACTAGAAAAATTTACATACTAACTGCCTTATTCATAAAAAAAATATTTCTGTTTAATAAGAGGTTTATGCAACAAATTTTCTATGGAAACTTGATTAATAAACCTTTTATAAAATCAAAATATTTTTTATGAATTAGCCCCTAAAAAATAGTTAATGAAAACACCTAAGCCTGTTTTTACACGGAGTTTTCTTTTTCAACAATTTTCAAATATAATGTAATATAAATTGAAATTTTTTAAACTAATAAGCTTATATAACATTTCCTTTGGAAATAACTATCATCTAATAAACATATACATATGTGATAGCGCATAGAGAAAGGGACCTAAGGGTAAAAAAAATCTATTTTCACTTTTTTTTTTTTTTTTGATGTGGACAACATCTGAGCATCGAATGAGACCGTCCCATGCCCCAAAAGTGTTCCCTCCCAGAGATATGCGCGTTTTATGAAATTGAAGTCGACGATTCTAAGGTTATGTGAAAAAATGTTCGTACTAACAGAGTGATATTCACGATTTAAAAGAATTATAAATGAGTATTTATTATAATTCACAATTAATAATTTCAGAAAATAAGCCTGGATTCGAAAAAACGCGAGCAAAATTGATATCAAACTCGGGAAACAGTAAAAACCAACTACACAAAACAAGAGGTTGGGACGACCAACGCGCGTTTTCAAGGTTTACCAACACGTTCCTGACGTCATGAGATGTGTCGCTTTCAAATGAGACCAATACCAACACGCTCAGTGATGGTACACCAAAGATACACGTATTTAAATTTTTAAAATGGCTCTCCTGAACAAAACCGTTTTTTACCCTTAGGTCCCTTTCTATTTTGCGCGTCACATATACAGAAATCCCAGATATTAAATTTAAAATTTGAACTGAAGTAATTTAAAATATAGAAAAACATGAGCGAAGACAAAGAAAATTTAAAATATAACGTCTATTATTTTTGTTACTTTCCAAGACCAATTAAATTTTTTAAGAACTGTGATGATGATAACTCCGGATATGTCTGTGGTACCGTGTAAAAACAGTATTAGATGCAATAAGTTATAAAAAATTGGATAAAATGAAAGAAAGAAAAAAAGAAGTAACTGAAAAAGCAGCTTCTTGTTTTTTTTTATAATAATTCTGTGTAAAATTGTGGCTTGTTTATGGATGGCAAGCAAACTTTAGTTGCGTTACCATTTACTAAAATGGCAACACCTAACATCTGTTAATTTCAGCTACCAAACTGCAATAATATTGTCAAGCACAAATTTTTAGTTGCTGCATAACTTTAAAGGCAAAAAGGTGGTAAAATGAAAAAGGTTAAAAAAGGTACAGCCTGTCCCGCTTACTAACATATCGCACACTAAATCATAAAGAGTCGCAACTCAAAATTATAAAAGTGCTTTTGCTTTTTTATAAACCAGTTAATTGAAGAAATCTCTAACGACCTCAACAATTTCTTTTGCAATACAGTCTGCTTGAAGAATATAAAATACCGTTATGCTTGTTTTTATGTCATATACTTGCCTCATTTGTACAGTATCAACAGTTCTTTGCAACTACTCAGCATCTGAAATTTTTTGAGTTGTGACTCTCTATGATTTAGTGTGCGATATACTGAAAAGAAAAAACCAATTTCCTTATATTATTGTTGTTTTTAACACAAGTCGTGGGACAGGCCATTATATTTAATTAAATAAGCTGACAGTTGAGGCGATAATTCTAACTAAGTGTCCATCCCTGATGAATTTATAGCTTTGTTTGCATTTTTTTTTTTTTTTGTTGCCAATCTGTCAAAATCGATAACTTTTAAGTCAAAATAGAGAGCAAGCTGCCATACATAATATTATATTTTATTTCGTTCGCGTTGCCAGTTGACAAGGCCATCTAAAGTTCGCTTGCTAGCCATAATCGAGCCATTAACGTGCTTGGAACTATAAACCAATCACTTTTACCAATTTTTAACTTCATGTTACAAGGATATAACTTTGATTTTGAAACTTGAATTTTAACTTCGTATAGACGCCATATCGTCGGGTAGTTATTGGTTTGCTGCAGCAATAATGTATTTTTAATATACTGTGCGGCAAACCAGTAACCACCCCACGATATATTCCTCATGCTATCCAATTTTTTTTTTATTAACTAAATAAATATTGAACTTATGTTATCGTACAATCAATTGTGTTGCATTCATTAATTTAATTGGTGCTAACATTTATTATATACAAAGATTTGAAAATTTAAATAACTTAAAGAAAAATTTTAAAATTAATTAAATTAAAACTTTGAATTCAATTCAAAATTAGCAAGGAAATTTATTAGAATATTAGACTTAAATTTATTATTCTCTTAAAGTTATGTACTTATTATTTAATTCTGATATTTTTAATAAAAAATACTTTTGGTTTTAAACAAATAAAATTAGGCCTAGAGACATTTAAGCAAATAATAAGAGTAAAATAATTGGATAGAGTTTTCGAACTATACAATACATATACATACATACATAAATATACTATTAGAAATAAATAGATGTCTTAGCTAAATTTATAAGATGCAGTAATACGATAAGTTCGAAATGATTTTAGAGCTCGAAATGAAGGCAGACCAAGAAAACTGGTTAATATTATACTCTTTTCTGAAATGAAACAAATGAAAATTAAATCTAAGCCACACTCCAAAAACATTTCACAAAATTTTCAACATTGTCATACATTAATCATAAAAAGCCTTAACTTAATGTTTAGTAACAATAATTAAAAAAAAAAAGAAATCATTAAAAACAGGTTACTACATTTTCATCTAAAGTTTATCTATGTGTCAAATAATTTCATTTTAATTACATATTTATATTAAAAAAAAAATCAAAGAAATTCAAGGCAAATATTAGTTTGTAGTGTAACCAAAATAAAATAAATAAATATAAAAATATAAAATTTTTTCATAATAAATATTTTATTAAAAACCTAAAGAAAAAAAATATCTAAAAATAATAAAGTTTAAATATTACTATTAAATTAGAAATAATAATAAAATAATAAAAAACAATTTTTTAATAAATATTCTAAAACTTTAAACATAGTTTTAATTACATATAAAAATATATGAAATAATAATATTTAAAAAAAAAATATATATATATAGTAGCATGAAAGTATAACTTACATACATAAAAAAAGAAACTATTAATATAATATTAATATTATACTGTTTTTATAAGACAAATGAGTGATTAGTTTAGAGAACTTATACTCTTTTGTCCTATACAAGGCCTATTTATCAGGTCAACGCAACTCTACAAAAACACAGCAATACAAAAAACAACTTTATGTTTAAGTTGTCAGAAACACACACAAACATGAACTAAAGTATATGGTGCAAATAACTTTTGACAGCTTAAACATGAAAACACGGAATATCATCAGGACGATTGCGTTGACCTGATAAATAGGCCTTGGTCCTATAGAAATATGTAGCTAAAGTGCAAGTCAAAGTGATAAGGCTAATTAATTTTTGAAGTGTTTAGGTAGAAAAACCATCAAACAAAACAAATAAATAGTTTCTTTAACACTTTGATTGACACTTTATTAATTACAAACAAACATACATACTCGTACATACATACATACATACATACATATAAAAACAAATCAGTTTTCCTATTCAGAAATGTGCTCGCTGTTCAAAATATATATACATACATATATATATATATATAAATATATAATATTAAACATATACAATAGTTTAATTATATATAAAAAAATATAACTAACATGTGTCTAAATATTTTAAAGAAATTTATTTTTTATTTTAAACTTTTTTTAAAACAACATAAAAAAAAATACAAATACAAAAAAAAAGAAAACTCGCTTCTCTGTCTTTAATATAAAAACTAAACTTTCAAATTATATATGTAGTAACAAATCTATAACTAAAAAAAAGAAGAGAAAATATAACAAAAAAACATCTATAGAAGTCTATAAATTTGTTGGTTTTTCATCATCAATATCATAAATTTAAATAAAAAAAAAAATAAACTCTTCAAGAGACGTAGCATTACAAAAATGTCGGAATAAATAAACTTAAAAATCAAGTGATACTACTAACATTTAAAATTAAAGAACTTTTAATACTTTACCTATATACTGGCTGAGGAGGTAAGAACAAATGATTGAAATAATTATTATTATAGGTTTTAAGTTTTTTAAGTAGATCTTCTTCTATTTAGAAAAAAATATTAGCCCGATTCACAATCTTGTGCGAATGGTATTGCAGGGTAGAATATCGTCGGTTGGTTTCTGGTTTGCTGCAGACATGATGTATTTTGAATATACTGTGCCGCAAACCAGAAACCAACCGACGATATGTGCAAAATGGTATAGTATATTGATACTCACCACTTAACAATTCTTAGTGGTGAGTATCAATGTACTATATACACATGAATCAAAGAAACAAGATTGCGCACTCAGCCGTACAAAAAAATTTCTACTGCGCATGTACGTCAATATAGAATACTCGCGTGTGTTTGTTGTAAAAAGTGTGTGAGTGAGAGAGCAAATTCCTCAAACAAATGTAGTATGTATTTTGCTTACAACAAAATTCTAGATATACGTCACAGGCAGAAAATAAAATAACGGACCTTCATGCTATATACATACATTCATACATATATACATATATGTATATATGTACATATAAATATATTCACCCTATCGTGAATAGAAAGTGAAATTTTTGTTCCCATGCAATTTTCATTCCCCATGAAGGGAAACTTTGCTAACGCGATTTTCATGGAATCGTTTGTTCCCGCTATCAATGCATAGTGAATGTAAAAAACGGGAAGAAGACTAGTAAATCTTAAAAATTAATTGAAAAGTGGACAAATTTAAGCTTAATAGCAAGAAATACACAAATTTGAGGTTTCAAATTAAATGTGAGTGGAAAAAATTCTTTAGTATACGAGCAACATCGGTATAACTATAAAAAAAACAGAATTCCCCAAGGAATATTTATATTGGGCTGTATATTTTATGTCGTATCAAGAATTTCATTAGTGTCACGTTTTTTTTTTTGTTTTCAAAATAGTACTCGGCCCTGTTCTGTAAACCAAATCCGCGTAAAGTTTTAGTTTTCAAAAAATTAATAATGGTCTTGCAGACAGACGTGCTTAAAATCATACACGATAATTTTCTTTCAGATATGATATTTGGGAATCTATATATGTAAGTAAAATATTTCTATTCTCGGATTTAGTTTTCTAAAATCGTGCGGTCTCAAATCGATCGGTTTACAGAACAGGGCCGAGTAAATTTGTAAAAGTGATTTTGTAAACGTACATACTGCATATATTCGGTGTTTTTTTTTTAATTTTTGTTTATTTTAAACTTAAATATTAGGGCCTGCTCATTTAAATTGCGAATGATAGATTCGATCGAAAATTTATACAGTGGAACTTCGATATAACGAATTCCAAAGAGATCCGTAAATACTTCGTTATAGCCATTAATTCGCTATAAATATAATCAAAATAACCGTGATACAACGAAATGTGAAGAAATATGAAAACAAATTCGTTAACTACAGTTTTCTTTTTTCAAATTCTATTAAACATGATAATGCTAATAAAAGCTTATGTGGTAAGTAGAAAATAATACAGCACACACATTAAGAACTCGTTCTTTTGATAACTGGACTTTACCATTTTTCCATACATAATTTTATTCTTACTTCGTTGTATAGAGGCTTTACAAATGCGCTTGTAAATATGTACATTGTTTTTATAACGGGACTTTACCATTTAGGATTAATTCTGATTTCATTATATGGAGCCATTTGAAGGAATACTTCGCTATATAGAGGCTTTTTTGCTCAGAATTTGTTCGTTATAGCTATAGTGTATTTCATATGAAACGTTACAAAGAAGTTCGTTATAACGAAGTTTCACTGTATTAGAAACAAAAACAAAAAACTGGGGGGTTATTATGTAATTCGATTCGAAACGAAAACTGTTCGAATTTTAATGTTATTAACATTGCAATTCGAACACATTTCCGTTCGATTCGGATTAGATAATAACCCCCCGGAAATTTGTTTTCGTTTCCAATATAAATATTCGATCGAATCTATCGTTAGCATTTAGATGAATAGAACCCTAAAGGCATTATTCATAAAAAATAGTTTTTTATTTATAAGAACTTTTTAAAACAGTTTTTCATACTAAATTTGTTTTATAAACGTTTTATAAAACAAAAAAAGTTCTACATAAAATTTGTTCATTTCAATTTTATCCTATTGATATTTTTTATTTAAAAAATTCGTTGTTGGTTAAGCACGTCTAAATGAATTTCGTTGCTCTTTAGAGTTCAATATACATATAGCAGATGCTATATAACAAAGTTTCTTGGTCTACTATGAAGGCAATTTTGTAATTCTGAATTTGTTGGGATTTTGTCTAAGTTTTGTAAGTTTTTTGTAATTATGGTTGAAGCAACGAAATGCCAGCTAACTTTTTTAAAATCGTATTAATTTTGGCAATTAATGATTTAACATTTTTTTTTTACTTTGCTACTATTTTAAATGAATATCTAAGACAATTAATATTCGGTATGCAACACCTGTTCAAATAAATATTTATTAAAGAGTATTAAATGGGAATGACATACATACACACAATTTGTACAGCAGTAATTAAAGTTAGTTACATATTTTCAACCGAATGTAATACATGGTATAAATAGTAACAAATCTAAAGTATCTTTTAGGTTTTTTTACTAGACTCTAAACAATTACATATTACATGTTTAGTCATCTCTGGGCTGTGGATGAAATTGTATTAGATTTTCTACTATGGCGTTGGCCAATTCTGGAGTGGCTGCAGCCAAAACACGACGTGACATCATATCAAATGGACCACCGGCGGGATCAATTACCACACCACCGGCCTCCCGTACAATTAAATCGCCAGCACAAACGTCCCAGGCATGTATGCCAAATTCATAATTTGCATCTGCCGCACCTAAAGCTACCATGGACATATTAAGAGCAGCTGAACCAAGCACACGTAGGCTACAAAAAAAAGACAACACATGCAATTATATCAATTTGGCTTAGCGAAATTAAAAATTATACTATATGAATACATATTTACCCATGAGCCTTGGCAGACATTCTGCTAAAGTTTTCTATTACAACTTTCATTTTCTCTGTATCTCTACTGGTACCAAATTCGCTGGTTATTAAAGCCTTTGATAAATCCTTTTGGCCACTTACTTTAATGGGTTTGTCATTGTAAAAGGCACCCTGGCCACGGCGGGCAGTGAAACGTTGATTTAATAGAGGATTGAAAACTATAGCCAGCTCGGTAACTTTTTTCACTACTAAGCCCACCGAAATACAAGAATGTGGAAAAGCATGTACAAAATTCATGGTACCATCTACAGGATCAATAATCCAAGTGGGAGAATCGGTTAATTTTTTGGGAGCACCTTCAGCGCTGCTTTCCTCTTCGCCTATAAATCTGAAAATATAATTTATCTTAGAATTAAACATATTTTATGTAAGCATTCATGTATGAAGCTTTTCAAAAATCTGTGGGAATGTAAAGATTAACCCTAAATACCTATGCACTTAATACTTTTACAGATTTGTGAAAAACGTTTGTTAAATGCCACTCCCGCTAACTTTCATCAGCAGAGTTACATCAAATGAGATTTTAAAGAATACTATACTTGAATGCAAATTATACTAGAAAAATTGCACAATCTAAACACTTAGATATCGTCGCAAAATGTTCATAGTCCATATTTAAAAGGAAACTATTTCTAATACATACACATATCCATATGTACATTACTACACAATTTCATTATCAACTGCAAATGCATTTTGAATCAGTCAACTTCATTGTTATTCATACAGTGACTGGGTTTGTTTTATAGTTTATGAAGTATTCGATGAAAAAAGAAAATATCATGAGCTCATACTTGTGATTTGGAAACTCTTCCCTTATCCCATTCATCAACAACTTTTCAACTTCTTTGTCAGTTTCCGTAACTAAATCAATATCTCCCTGCTTGCATACAAACTCCTGACGCGTCTCGTTACGCTGTGCAATTATCTACTTTTGAAAAATCAATAGCTTATTAATAAAAAATTATTAATAATAAAATTATCTTGCTTATCACTTACCGTGCCGGCCTTGTTTACCAAGCCAGTAATTACTTGAAAACACTTGTCCAAGTCCACCGCAGAATCAACCATTTTTGCTAAAGTTCTGTAACAAACTAAACTCTTTGAAGAGTTTCTGTTAAATAAATGCGCTACAAACAGTTTGATTATACTATCGATATTAAGTACTTGAGTAGAAATTTACTTTCAATATTTTAACGCGAGCCAATCACATTTAATTTCAAATGATCTAATTAAATTAACAAAATTTATACAAATACATTTCAAATGTCAAACTCAAGTCTACCAGATGGTGTCAATTGTGAATGCGTTAGTCGTCTAGCGCTACTAGCGTTTTTATGTAATCACTTAAATGGGGTTCTGCACGGTAATGAGAATAAGCAAAATACCCTCTTTTTAACAACTGCAATATATAAATAAGTTATAAATAAGTCCAGAATGAAGTGAGTTACTACAATTTCGATATTATTCAAAATCGGAACTGATAATGAAATATTGCACAGAAAACGCAACAACGCCATCTAGGGTCGAAACAAAGTGGCAGCTCTGTATTCAAGCCACAAGCAAAAAGTGGCAGTCCTTTCCCAACTGTAATATATTGGTAGAGTGCCACTCAGTATGTTACCATTCATTAAACAAACAATAAGTAAGAGTCGTAAAGCAGCTCTGGGCGAGTCAACATCACGCGTCGTTGGCAATTATTTTTTAAATGCAACCAGGCCACTGTTGTTTATTGGCCTTCGAGAGTTTTGCGTCTCACCGCATGTGATTAGTGGTTGGCGTCGGTTAACGGTATCCACCGCGGTATCCCGTTGGTTTCCATTAACCACATGCAAAAATAATTATAAAGAAAATATATTGAAAATTGGTTGGAGAACCAAACAAAAACTCATTTTTTGAACAAAATAAACATTGAAACGTGGTTTAAGAACCAAACAAAAACTCAGTTTAAACAATTAAGGAGAGGAATTTGGGAGTTCCAGCTTCGTATGCGACGGTATATGTCGTTTGGAATTTTCTCGGAGGAGGCTCCTAAGCACAGAAATTTTGATGGCGATATAACCTTTGAGTTCGGCCAAGTAAATCTCCCATCCCTTGTTATAACAAGGGGGCACGGAGTAACCCCAAATAAACAAACAAACAAACAAACAAACAAACAATAAGTAAAACTATTTGATTTGACTGTGGATCTATATGGAAGCAGATTATGTACATATATATAATGGCTTAGACATTCCCTCCGTGCCTTCTTACCGCGCCCAACTAAAGAAATATCAAAATTACTATTCGAAAAATTACTCCCATTACTCTTCGCTGTATGTATTTCCGCAGACTAAAAATATTTTGGTGTGGCAACACCTTAATTATGTTTTCTTTTTAGTTTATTCAGAAAATTTGTGACAATCGGACGCGTGCGAGTGGCTGCTAAAATATATGCCTTCTAAAAACGGTTAAACGGTTAGAAAAAAGTGTAAAAATACATTAAATAGAAAGCCAAATTAATACTTAGTGAAATTAAATAGTTTTTATTACATGCATTACTGTGGAACAGTGTTTATTTGTGCAAAAAGAAAATGTATCACAAGAGTTTCAACTTGACGAAAACCTAATTGCAATTTACTTTTTCATAAGCACCGTTACCCGCCATTTGATTTCGTGAAGTTCGTTGAATTTGCATTTCTTATGTCATGTTGCGTGAAAAGATTAAACAAAGATAAGAAGTAAGCGCAAATGCGTAAAATTACAGATAAATTTAAAACATGGTTAATAATTGCATATCGCTCCGTTATTACAACATGGGCATATCTAAAAAAAATGTATTTTTGAAGCTAATAATGCAGAAAAAATAGTTATAGGTACCTGTTAAAGTTATTTAATCTTGTGTAAAAATTTCTTATAAAAAGGTTTGTCCCACGCAATTCTTCTAGTATTATATCTTCACTGAGTTGTACGTAAATTACAAATTTAAGGCTTACTTATTTTCTACAAAACAAGCTTCTTTGAGTTATGCATGTTTGCTTCTATTGCAATAAAGCGATAAGTATAAATACGCATATATTTTAACTAATTCCGTTTGCCTATTAATAATAGTACATATGTCTTTCTAAGTCCTAATTTACACTAAGCAAGTCTTATTGCTAAGCTGATTAGTTTGTAGGAGAGGGAGGCGAAGGGAACATATAAGTTTATTTTCCCCTCGTCTCTCTTTCCTAAAAAACTAATCAGCTTAGCAATAAGACTTGCCGAGTGTAAATTAGGACTAAGTTTGTTATTAAAATATTTTTTTTCTTGTGCAAATATGTATATAAATTGTTTTTTTGTTTGTTAATGAAAAAAAGCTTAAACTAATACTTAGGCGTGTGTGTGTGTTGTTTTTTGTTGAATTTTTACAAATAATTCGAATAAAATATTTTAATCGTTGTTCGTTCCTCTTATACGAAATTTGTATACAAGATTTAATAGGATATAAGGGTTTATTCTACATATATAATTAACTACCAAACGTATTTTTTTAGACATGACTATGCTGCATTAAAAGAGCAAATATACATATACATACGTATGTACAATGTACTTATGTATACTTTTTTTTAATATCTCATTGGTTTCTTTTAAAATAATAATTTAAAATGTGCAGATAATTCAGTTTTTTTAGCTTTTAACCGTTTTTTTTTATTGTTTTAATAAAAGAACAATTACAAAAATTTATAGTTGAATACAAAAGTCATTCGCTTGGGTTTTATAAATGGCTGTTTTTTCGTTCGTTTTATTCGTTCCTTTCGTCAACCGTTCCAAAATTTATAATATTGCGCTTGTGTTTCATAATCTATACGTTAAAAATCAATCATTGGTAAATATAGTAAAAATTTCAAAATGAAAGTGTTTAAAAAAAATCAATATCTAATAGTATAAAGCAAGGCACATTCACAAGGTAGTAGCGGAAATTCAGCTGAGCTATTTTTTTTCAAATTAAAGTTCATCAGAAACTTCAAAAATTTTTTACGAAAGAGAAATGAAAAGAAAATGTTAAAAAATTTCAGTATGAAAAATATTTTATTAAAATAAATTCTGTGAAAACAAATTTAAAAATATGAAAAAAACTATTAAAAAGTTGTGAGAATTGCTAAACGTTGCAAATTTTGTTAGTGGTAGCTGCCGTGGAGAAATATTTTCAAATTTATGTGAATCAATTTTATTATTATTGTGTTAAACAAATTCTATTTTTGAAGTTTTGGATGAACTAAAACTCATGTTGTTTTTTTCATTGTTGTATTTTTTTCATTGTTTTTGTAATCCTGATATTACCTGGAAATGAATCTGCCTTGGTATAAAGTGTAAATTTTACACTATGGCCTGTTTAATAAAAATAAGTGGAGTGATAAGAAAATAAATGAAAAATAAATAAATCATTGGTACATAGAGCAAAAATTTCAAAATGAAAGTGTGTAAAAAAATCAATATTTAATAGAATGAAGTGTAAATCTTACACTATTATGGCCTGTTTAATAAAAATAAGTGGAGTGATAAATTAAAAATAAAAAATAGAGAAATCATAGTAAAAAAAGTTGAAGCAGACCAGTCATCTTCATTTACCAAGGGCAACAGGAATAGCAAAATATAATCAACTAAGTAAGTTTATAGCTTATATTAATTTTCAATATACATACATATATTTATTTACTAAATTCAACTGTTCGTTATGATTATATCAAGTTGAGTTCTTAAAACAATAAATTCATACTTCGATATGAAAAATGTTGTACGAAAGTAGATTAAAAATCCTGGTCTATTATTTAGTCTTGGATAAAATATAGCAAGGTCCTTAATAATTTAAATTTTCTAGATCATTCAACTTAGACGAGTATTAAAATAATTTCTTTCTTGAAGCAAACAAAAGCTTTTAAAATTTTACTTATAAAGATCAAAGTTTTGCAAAGTTTTCGAATTGTAAATGAAAATTGTGTGTCTTGTTTCAAATTTAACAAAAATTTGCAACGACGAGTTCAATAAAAGCGGTTTCCTTGTTTTATTTACTGCATCAAAACTTGAAATATGTATGTACAGATTTTTTTCTCCTTGTTCTCCGCTTAACACATTAGTTAGTAATAATTAAAAAAAGTTTTTTTTTCTAAATTGCAAATTTAATTTCATTATTGTATTTGCCATACAAAATATGCATAAAGTTAACCATTTTGATTTTTGCGAAATGCTTTGAATATTTGAATTTGAATTAGCTTTAAATTTGTCGGATAAAAATTGCAAAAGTATTCTCAAAAACTTACTTGATTTTTTTTATTGTATACAATTAATTCTTTATAATGTTTTCCTCATAGGTCTTGTCGTTCAAAGAAACTGCAAACTCTTCCATAACGAGGAATTAATTATGCGTTTGTAATTTTTTTTTAGCATTTTCCTTTATGAATATTTCATTAATATGTCCAATTCTACATATCATATACATACATATGTATATGTAGGTAGTTATGTATACATGCATACAAAATATTATTTTTTATTTTAGTTAATTTAATTAACTCACATACTTTCCTATTCCTAAAAATGTATTTCCTTAACTGGTTTCACTATTTAGCAAATTGGCAACTCTTTTTGTCCTTCGTTGAAAAAAAGCTTTTGCTCACTTTCGTCGTTCATTTGCAATTTTCATCCATGTCGGCGGTGCGCGAGTGTCTTATCATTTCGGTATCAAATAAAACCGGTATATCGCGTGTTAAATATCATATCGTATGTTAAATGGCAGCAGAGTGTTAAGTAATTGAACATATGTATTTTGTTAAATTGTTGTGAAACAGTAAATATTTTGTTTAAAACAGAATGTAAATCAACATTAAACTTGATAAAAATTGATTGTACATTTCCTTTTGTTTCGTTATCCTTCTTCCGCCAGTACTTTAAGTATTTCGTTAACAATAAATAAAAGCTGTCACTCTCAAACGTTAAGATGGAGATTTATCTCATTGTGAGCTTACTTGCATGTATATGTATGTATGTATGTTTCTATGTGTTCTGAGCTTTTACATTTTATTTATTAGTGTTGGATTCAGGGCTGCCACATAAAATTATAAAAAAAAAAAATCGTCATTTCATATATGAAAAATTGGTTAAAAGAATCGGACAAATTAATATGCATTTTTTGATATGTATAAATTTTGTTTTATACGAGTTTATCGTGCCCTATTTTCGATCTAATTGTAAGTGGCAAAAATTAGAATTTTCAGGAGAAGTTTTTTATAATATTCAAATATGAATATGAATAAATACATATTTAAATAGTCGCTTATGATAAAATGTTACAGCCTGTATTTTAAAAGTTATCAACAATTTTGGCAGTTTAACAATTCTAAACTATGGGTAGACCCATAAAATTTTAATTTCAATAAAAAAGTTTAGTTTTTTCTACATGTCGCTTACGATTAAATCGAAAATGGCACTCGCTATTTATTAAAAAAACAATAACAAAGTATATGTATATAACAATTGATGTTGATACATACATTTTATATTAATTTACACAAATATTTACACATATATGAATTTTATCTAGGCCCATAATAGTGTGTCAGGACAAGTATCGGCCAATGCACATAGTGTATATATTTACACGAAGCTATTTGAGCTGTTTTTACCCCTCATAACTTTATTCCCATATTTGGAAAAATTATGAAAAATATTGCCAAGCTAGCTGGTGCGAGCTTTGTTCTCAATACTTTTGATGGACGAATTGTTTGATAGGAGCTTGGCCTTTTTAACATTTATGTTTTTTTTTGAGGATATCAATTTACACAGAGATCAGTATACATACATACATACATACATATTAATAAGATTTCATTTACTTGAACCCATATATGTACATACATATGTACATACATACATACTTGCATGCATATCGAGCCTTATTTTCGATTTTATCGTAAGCGACATGTTATCGAAAACTCACTTCTTTATTGAAATTAAAATTTTATGGGCCTATCCATGGTTTAGAATTATCAAAATGCCAAACTTGTTGATAACTTTTATGATACGGGTTGTAAAATTTTATCGTAAGCGACAATTAACGTATGTAAATAGAACTTGAATCTTATAAAAAAACCTTCTCCTAAAAACATTAATTTTTGTCGCTTGTGATTAAATCGAAATTGAGCTCGATATGTTCATTTATCGCAACAATAGAGTATTAACTCCAAATATCAAAATTTGCAGAGGTAAATTCAAATAATAAATTTTATGAAGAGTGTGCAAAACTACACCAAAATCTTTTATGGAGCATACATATATGAATTCTAATAGTCGATTTTTCATAAAAATCTGTCATATTTGTGCTATCAGTTCTCATTGTACCTTCATAGTGAACAGACGTAATAGCGGAATTTTTTCTTACATACAAACTAAACAAAAAAAAATACAAAAAATATTCGTAGTACATATTGACTTTAATAAATAAGCTTTATTTGCTTTGCAAATATTTTTTACATATAGAAACAACAAAAACAAAAAAAAAACCGTAAACAAAAAAACATACAAAGTACCCTTGAGGAATACTCTTTATGAGTACCCCAAAGGAAAAAAATAGTGAAGTGAGTTCTAACGGCAGAAATGCCTATTTTACTGTGAGTTTTGATACTCATAATGATAACAATAAAAATATAAAATCTGATAATAGACTTGCTGTGAGTTCTGAAGCTCTTAATAAGTATCAAAAATCTGATAATAGACTTTTTCTAACGGCAAAACCACAGTTTCGTCAGCGATCAACTTCGCTTTGTCCAATGCCAACTAGTGAATCGTTGACATTATTGCCTAGTACATCTGCATTTAACTCAGCGATATCACCCGCTTCGGGCTCGGGGTCATCACTTAACCAAGTTGTCACTGAAGATAAGAGTAGCCCAAAACCCAAGGTCCAAGTCGGAATGGACAGATATATCACAATTTTAAAGCGCGGGCGAAGCCCAAATTCATCAAAAATTTCATCGGTTCCCAAGATATCCAGGGATAACGATGTCGCAGCAGTTAACCGTCAAAATCGTTTTTCAATATTGCAAGCAAATAACGACCAACCCGCTGTTTCATCCAAAAAAAATTCCAAGCCACCACCAATATACCTGAGAGAAAAAAATTCGAACGCCCTTATTAAAAAATTAGTCTCGGCAGTTGGTGAGAACGCATTTCACGTTATTCCAATAAAACGTGGTAAAATTGATGAAACAAAAATTCAAATATACGAAGAAAAAGATTTCCGCAAAATTATTACTGATTTCGAAAAAAATAAAACTATTTTTTATACTTATCAGCTTAAAAGTGCTAAAGGTATGCAGGTCGTATTGAAGGGCATTGATGCTTATGTTAATCCCGACGAAATAAAAGATGCACTCATCATACAAGGATTTAAAGTAAAAAGTGTTACTAATATAATCAATAGAGAGAAGATCCCCCAGCCTCTATTTCGTGTTGAACTGGAGCCAAATGATATACAATTGAAAAAAAACGAGACACATCCAATTTATAGCCTAAAATACCTTTTATACCGAAAAATTACAGTTGAAGAGCCACATAAGCGTTCAGGTCCCGTACAGTGCCACAATTGCCAAGAATATGGTCACACAAAGGCTTACTGCAATTTACCTACAGTTTGTGTTATCTGCGGTGAATTGCACGGTACTGCTAGCTGCACGAAGCCAAAAGATCAAGCAGAAAAAAAATGCAGTAATTGTGGAGGTAACCACACCGCTAACTACAGAGGATGCCCTGTATATTCTTTTGTTAAACAGGCTATGGGTCAAAAACCTAAACTATTTCCAGCTCAATCAGCAAACGCTTACTCCGCCACTCTTCCCCAAACTAGCCAACTAGTTACTTCACGTGTATCGTATGCCGATGCTGCTAAGACTAGTTCTATTCCCACACAAAATGTTCCACCGCCAAGTAATTCAACGAATGCAAACTCTAGCCTTAACTTTAGTCGTCTTGAAGCTACTATTGAGAATCTGGTGCTAACTATAAACAACTTTACAACAAATATGACTAGCATGATGCAAGAAATGCTAAGAATGCAGAATACTCTGCTTCAAGCATTAGTCAACAAACCATGAACACGTTAAAACTATGTTTCTGGAACGCAAACGGCATTCGCCAACATAAAAATGAACTTGAGCACTTCCTCACGGAAAAAAATATCGATATAATGTTGGTCTCAGAGACTCATTTGACTTCGAGAAGCCTTTTTAAAATTTCTGGCTACACCTTATATGATTCAAAGGACCCGAGAGGAAGAGCATGCGGTGGATCAGCAATTCTAATAAAGTCAAGACTCAAACATTATATTATTGACAACATTTGTGAGGAACATCTACAAGCAACGAATATTTGTGTTGAAAATTTTTGCACAAATTTTGTGATATCATCAATTTACTCCCCTCCCAGATTCGGAATTACTGAGAATCAATACGAGGATTTCTATAGATCTCTTGGCCCTTGTTTCGTGGCAGCTGGCGACTATAATGCTAAGCATACGTTCTGGGGTTCGCGTCATATTACACCCAGATGTCGAGCGTTGTTCAACACAATTTCAAAAATGGGCTTGGACGTCATTTCGAGTGGGGAGCCTACTTACTGGCCTACTGACATAAATAAAATTCCGGATGTTATAGATTTTGGCGTCATGAAAAACATTTCTAGGGAATTAGTTAACGTTGAAGCTTCTTTAGATCTCTCGTCCGATCACTCTCCCACGATTGTTACAATCTGTAGCCCACAGAGAAGTGATTTACCTCACTCGTATGTGAAGATGATCAGTAGTGTAAATTGGCTGCGATTCAAAAAATATCTTAGTAGTCATTGCACGGAAAACATTACGCTAAGAACACCCGAGGATATTGAAGCCAACATCGTCAACCTTAACGAAATGGTTACACAGGCTGCTGAGCATGCTACTACCTCCCATCCGCAGACTGGATTTAATAAAATTTATTCTACAGACATTGAACGTCTCGTACGTGAAAAAAGAAGGGCTAGAAGGGAATGGCAACAGCACAGATCACCACAACTTAAAATCAGATTTAAAGAGTGCACTAAACGACTCCAAGAGTTACTTGCAATTGAAAAAACTGCATCTCTTAAAAATTATCTGGAAGGTCTTGATGTCACTCCAGCAGCTAATTACTCCTTGTGGCGCGCTGCTAGAAAGCTGAAAACCCCCGTTGAGTTTAAACCACCTCTGCGCACATCTACCGGAGGTTGGGCGAGAAGCGATACTGAAAAAGCTAACATATTTGCAAATCATTTAAAATACGTATTTACCCCAAACACATGTACTGGTGTTTCTGATTTGCCGACTGTAGTTGCTCTACCCCCGCGACCCATAAAGTTTAAGATGCGCGATGTACAAAAACTAATTGCTGAACTTAATCCGAAGAAAGCTCCAGGTATTGATGGAATTAGCAACAAGATGCTGATGAACTTGCCTCATATTGCAATAAGAATCCTGCTATTTATTTTTAATGCCATTTTACGAATGCAGTATTTTCCATATAACTGGAAACTTGCCAAGATTAAAATGATTCCGAAGCCGGGCAAAGATCTTACCAAGGCTGAGTCATATAGGCCTATAAGCTTACTTTCAACAGTTTCAAAACTTTTCGAAAGGCTGCTCATGACTAAATTGTCCACAATTTTAGCTGATAATGGGTGCATCCCGGACCATCAATTTGGCTTTAGAAGTCAGCATAGCACTATTGAGCAAACGCATAGATTGGTTCAAGTTATAAGGAGGACTTTTGAAGAAAAGAAGTATTGTTCTGCCCTTTTTATTGATGTTTCTCAGGCATTTGACAAAGTATGGCACAAAGGCCTATTTTTAAAATTGAAGACATATTTTCCAATAAATATAGAACAACTTTTGGAAAGTTACATTGTTGATAGGAAGTTTACTGTTGTGGAAGGAGACTTCATGAGTGTGCCCGAATCTATATTTTCTGGTGTGCCTCAGGGTAGTATTCTGGGACCAGTCTTGTATTTAATATATACTTGTGATATGCCTGTGAGCAATAACATCCACACTTCTACATTTGCCGACGATACAGCCTGTATGAGTATGCACAAAAACCCTGATGAGGCATCCCGCAATCTCCAAGCACACATTACCCAGCTTGAAAGATGGTTGAACTTATGGAGAATTAAAGTAAATGAACAAAAGTGTGTTCATATAACGTTTACCCTTAGAAAAGATACCTGTTCCCCCATTCGAATCAATAATCAAAATATTCCTCAACATTCTCAAGTGAAATACCTTGGCATACACCTTGATCGAAGGCTTACATGGCAACATCATATTGACGCTAAACTAATTCAAATGAAACTTAAGTTAACTCAAATACATTGGTTGATTGGCAGAAATTCAACACTCAGTCTAGACTGCAAACTTTTGATATACAAGTCGCTTTTAAAGCCAATATGGTGCTACGGAATTCAGCTATGGGGCACTGCTTCAGCTTCAAATGTGGATAGAATCCAACGACAGCAAAATAAAATTTTACGGTTAATAACATCGGCTCCATGGTACATCAAAAATTCAAATATACATCGTGATTTAAATATGCCACTAGTGACTGAAGAAATCGCAAAATACGCAGGTAAATATTTAACAAAACTCGAGTCACATCCTAATCCGCTTGCTCGTAATATCTTGAACTTTACTGGACACATCCGCCTAAAAAAGAGGGACACAAGGGCCCTAATAGTCAGCTCTCCAAATGGTACTTCTTGAAAATAATTATCTATTGTGCTTAATACGAAATTTATGTATTATTAATTACTATCACTAAGTTTATGTCCGATACTGGTCGGGCCTAATAATTATATATAGATTTAAGATTTGAATACTTATTGTTAGTTCATATTTTGAAGATACAATAAATAAATAAATATATGTGTGTAAAAAAAAAAAAAAAAAATATTTGTGCTATTAAAAATCGTTAATTTTAAGGAAAAAATCTGTACCAAAAATCGTCAAAATGACGATAAGTCGTCAAATCTGGCAGCCGTGTCTGCACATTTGCCCGTTCGCAAGGCCTATGCAACTCTACAAAAACACACCAATACAAAACACAACACTATGTTTAAATTGTCAGAAACACATACAAACATGAACTAAAGTGTATGGATGCAAACAACTTTTGACAGTTTAAACACGAAAACACAAAACATCTTTTAGGACGGTTGCATTGACCTGATAAATATACCTTGGTCGTTCGTTAAAATGTTGCATTGCAAATAAAAGCTTTTACTTACTTTTCTCATTAGTTTATTAACAGAGTTTGTGGCAGTCAGACGTGCGCTGGTGGCGTGTCACTTCGGTATCAAATAAAACCGGTAAAACGGGCATAGAAAAGTAAAAAAGTGTGTTAAACGCGAGTAGAGTGTTCAATAATTAACTGTATATTGTTAAAATGTTGAGAAAAGTGTTTAAATTGTTTAAAACAAAGTGTATAGATTCTAGCAATTTGCAGAAAAATTATCAAACGTTTCCTTTTGTTTCGTTATCCGCTTCCCGCCATAATAGACTTTTCGTTAAGATAATTGAGCTTTCTTTCATGGTTGGTGAGAAATTTTAAAGCTTTAACAGTATTAAGCTTTTTATCTTTATCTGTCAAGTTAGTAATCTTTATCCCCGGTAGCTGCCATCATCATCTACTTTGTTGTTTTATTTCTCAATTTTAATTTGAATGATTTTTTTAATCATTCCTTTTTTGCTGTTTTGAATATCTTTTGAACAAAACTGCATCAAAATCTTTGATATTATTATACCTCGCAAGGTAAGATCGTCTAGCATATGGAAAAATATTAAGAACTACATTTGTAGTTTTTAGCGATCGTTCAAAAATTTCACGCACCAAAACGCAGCCATAGCCCAGATACCGATTAAATATAAAATAATCGTCATTTCATACTTGACTTATATCGCTATAGTTCCTATAAGAAGAATTAACTCAAAATTTTAACATTTCACTAGAGGCAAATTACTGTTTTTAATATCATATATTTTTATACAAAAAAGAGGCATAAAAGTGTATTTTTGTTTTGTCGAAAAATTAGAGAAAATGATGTAAGAATTATGTATACAGTGGGTAGATATGACCAATGCTTATCGATTTCTTGCAAAAAGTGAAAATTGAAAGATTTTGAGTTGACTATAAACGAATTTCTTACAAAGCCAAAACATAACATTTCATTTTCATATATGAGTTTTATCTAGGCCCATAATAGTGTGCCAGGCAAAGTTTCGGGCAATGCACGTAGTGTATATATTTAGACGAAGCTATTTGTGCTGTTTTTACCCACTCATAACTTTATACCCTTAAGTGGAAAAATTATGAAAAATATTGCCAAGTTAGCTGGTGCGAGCTTTGTTATCAGTACTTTTGATGGACGAATTGTTTGATAGGAGCTTTGCCTTTTTCACATTTATGTTTTTTTTGAGGATATCAATTTACACTGAGATCAATATACATATCTTATTATATATAATACAAAAGTACGTTCATTTGTTATGGGTGAACTCTTCAATGCCCCAACAGATTTTCGCCTTCCACCCCGCAAAATATTCGTAAAAGACCTGTGCGTGTTTATATATATATTCTACCCCGGTAAATGCTACTCCCCTTTCAGAAATAGTGATTCGTCCGACAGATGGCGCAATTTTTAGTTTTTTTGTGTTTTTGCACCGTAACTCAAGAACTACTGAACCGATTTTGACCAAACTTCATATACATGCTCTATAGGGCGTGAGTAGTGTTTCTGTGTAGTTTGAAGTTCGTCCGACAGATGGCGCCATATTTATTTTTTTGTGATTTTGCACCGTAACTCAAGAACTACTGCATCGATTTAGACCAAACTTTATATACACGCTCTATGGGGCGTGAGGAGTGTTTCTGTGTAGTTTGAAGTTCATCCGACAGATGGCGCCATATTTAATTTTTTTGTTGTGATTTTGCACCGTAACTCAAGAACTACTGCACCGATTTAGACCAAACTTTATATACATGCTCTATGGGGCGTGAGGAGCGTTTCTGTGTAGTTTGAAGTTCGTCCGGCAGATGGCGCAGTATTTAGTTTATTCATGGGCAAAATCCAATTTTCATATTGTACCACCAATGCCATATACAACACTAATGTTTGCTTAGGGCCAGCAACGCGGACCGGGGTCAGCTAGTGTACATATAAACAAGATTTCATTTACTTGAACCCATATATGTACATACATATGTGCATACATACATACATACTTGCATGCATATCGAGCCTTATTTTCGATTTTATCGGAAGCGACATGTTATCGAAAACTCACTTTTTTATTGAAATTAAAATTTTATGGGCCTATCCATGGCTTAGAATTATCAAAATGCCAAACTTGTGGATAACTTTTATGATACGGGTTGTAAAATTTTATCGTAGCGACAATTAAAAAATATAACTATGTAAATAAAACTTGAATCTTATAAAAAAAACTTTCTCCTAAAAACATTAATTTTTGTCGCTTGTGATTAAATCGAAAATGAGCTCGATATGTTCATTTATCGCAACAATAGGGTATTAACTCTAAAAATCGTAAATTTTAAGGAAAAAATCTGTACCAAAAATCGTCAAAATGACGATAAGTCGTCAAATCTGGCAGCCATGTCTGCACATTTGGTCGTTCGCAAGTTCTAATTATTAGGCCTATGTAACTCTACAAAAACACACCAATCCAAAAAGAACACTATGTTTAAATTGTCAGAAACACATACAAACATGAACTAAAGTGTATGGATGCAAACAGCTTTTGACAGTTTAAACACGAAAACACAAAACATCTTTCAAGACGGTTGCATTGACCTGATAAATATACCTTGGTCGTTCGTTAAAATGTTGCATTGCAAATAAAAGCTTTTACTTACTTTTCTCATTAGTTTATTAACAGAGTTTGTGGCAGTCAGACGTGCGCTGGTGGCTTGTCACTTCGGTATCAAATAAAACCGGTAAAACGGGCGTAGAAAAGTATAAAAGTGTGTTAAACGGGAATAGAGTGTTCAATAATCAATTGTATATTGTTAAAATGTTGAGAAAAGTGTTTAAATTGTTTAAAACAAAGTGTATAGATTCTAGCGATTTGCAGAAAAATTATCAAACGTTTCCTTTTGTTTCGTTATCCGCTTCCCGCCATAATGAACTTTTCGTTAAGATAATTGAGCTTTCTCTCATGAAGAGAACTTATAAAGTTTTATCTAAATACAGCTTTTATCTTTATCTGTCAAGTTAGTAATCTTTATCCCCGGTAGTTGGCGGTATTATCGACTTTGTTTTATATTTCTCATTTAAATTTTGTTTTAATTTACATAATGTTGTGCAACATCATAAATTTTTGTTGTTTTCAAGATTGTTGCTGTTGTAGAAAATTGCTGATATAAAACTTGAATTGTGTGTCTCAAGTTAAAATAAACAAAAATGAAAATTTTTTGTTTATGTAACTTTTTTGCTAAACTGTGTGTGTTATGTTCTATGATGTTCCTCTGAAATTAAAGATGTTAAATTTTGGCTTATTTCTAATATTTGACTTTTACTTTATCTCTCTTCAAATCACATGCGCTAGATACGATTTTACTTGATTTAAAAACAAATTTTCTTCTTTTACTACAACATTAATGGATAATTAATTAAATTAGCTGGTGCGAGCTTTGTTCTCAGTACTTTTGATGGACGAATTGTTTGATAGGAGCTTGGCCTTTTTCACATTTATGTTTTTTTTAGGATATCAATTTACACAGAGATCAATATACATATGTATGTACATATAAATAAGATTTCATTTACTTGAACCCATATACATATGTACATACATACTTGCATGCATATCGAGCATTATTTTCGATTTTATCGTAAGCGACATGTTATCGAAAACTCACTTTTTTATTGAAATTAAAATTTTATGGGCCTATCAATGGTTTAGAATTATCAAAATGCCAAACTTGTTGATAACTTTTATGATAAGGGTTGTAAAATTTTATCGTAAGCGACAATTAACGTACATATACATATAAATAAAACTTGAATCTTATAAAAAAAAACTTCTCCTAAAACCATTATTTTTTTTCGCTTGTGATTAAATCGAAAAAGATCTCGGTATGTTCATTTATCGCAACAATAGAGTATTAACTCAAAATATCAAAATTTGCAGAGGTAAATTCAAATAATAAATTTTATTAAGAGTGGGCGAAACTACACCAAAATCTTTTATTTAGCATACATATGTACAGTGGAATCTCTATTGAGCGGACACTGAAGGGACCATTGAAATGTGTCCGTACAAGGGAACTGTCCGGTCAAGAGAAAACTAAACATTTAAATGGAGCGCTGCTGGGACATGTCAAAAGTGTCCGTCTACAGGGGGTGTCCGCCTATAGGAAGTGTCCGTTAAGGGAGATTCCACTGTATATGAATTCTAATAGTCGATTTTTCATAAAAATCTGTCATATATGTATGTGCTTTTAAACATCGCAAATTTTAAGGATAAAATCGGTACCAAAAATCGTCAAAATGACGATAAGTCGTCAAATCTGGCAGCCGTGTCTGCACATTTGCTCGTTCGCAAGGTCTAGTTATTAGGCCTATGCAACTCTACAAAAAACACACCAATACAAAAAACAACACTATGTTTAAATTGTCAGAAACACATACAAACATGAACTAAAGTGTATGGATGCAAACAACTTTTGACAGTTTAAACACGAAAACACAAAACTTCTTTCAGGACGGTTGCATTGACCTGATAAATAGAACTTGGTCGTTCGTTAAAATGTTGCATTGCAAATAAAAGCTTTTACTTACTTTTCTCATTAGTTTATTAACAGAGTTTGTGGCAGTCAGACGTGCGCTGGTGGCTTGTCACTTCGGTATCAAATAAAACCGGTAAAACGGGCGTAGAAAAGTATAAAAGTGTGTTAAACGGGAATAGAGTGTTCAATAATCAATTGTATATTGTTAAAATGTTGAGAAAAGTGTTTAAATTGTTTAAAACAAAGTGTATAGATTCTAGCAATTTGCAGAAAAATTATCAAACGTTTCCTTTTGTTTCGTTATACGCTTCCCGCCATAATGAACTTTTCGTTAAGATAATTGAGCTTTCTCTCATGAAGATAACTTATAAAGTTTTATCTAAATTTAGCTTTTATCTTTATCTGTCAAGTTAGTAATCTTTATCCCCGGTAGTTGGCGGTATTATCGACTTTGTTTTATATTTCTCATTTAAATTTTGTTTTAATTTACATAATGTTGTGCAACATCATAAATTTTTGTTGTTTTCAAGATTGTTGCTGTTGTAGAAAATTGTTGATAGTATATAACTTGAATTGTGTGTCTCAAGTTAAAATAAACAAAAATGAAACTTTTTTGTTTATGTAACTTTTTTGCTAAACTGTGTGTGTTAAATTCTATGATGTTCCTCTGAAATTAAAGATGTTAAATTTTGGCTTATTTCTAATATTTGACTTTTACTTTATCTTTCTTAAAATCACATGCTAAAGATACGATTTTACTTGATTTAAAAACAAATTTTGTTATTTTACTACAACATTAATGGAGAAATTTTTAAATTATGTAGTATCTGTTCAGGTATGTGATGGAAATTTAGTTTAAAAACGAGTAAATTTAAAATAGAAAAAAAAGTAGTGACTATATTTTTTGATGTTATTTAGAGCCTATTTGCGCCAATTTTATTTAAATATCAATTGAATATTTAAATACATACTCGTATTTATCGGTAAAAAACTTTTCAAGACTAATTTCAGATTTGCTTTGACCATTTAATAAACAGTCAACATGTTTTGTCGTTAGTTAAAATGTTGCATTGCAAATAAAAGCTTTTACTTACTTTTCTCATTAGTTTATTTGCAGAGTTTGTGGCAGTCAGATGTGCGCTAGTGGCTTTTCACTTCGATATTAAAGAAAATCGGTAAAACGGGCGTATAAAAGTGTTCTAAACAGGCATTCCTAGACTGTTGAATAATTAAATCTATTTTGTTAAAATGTTGTGAAGAAGTGTTTAAGTTGTTTAAAACAAAATGTATAAAATCTAACATTTTGGTGAAAAATCATCACACATTTCCTTTAGTTTCGTCATCCGTTTCCCGCCATAGTAGACTTTTCGTTAAGATGCTAGAGCTTTCTCTCATTGTGAGAATGTGTTAAGCTTCAACAATATTATCTAAGCTTTTTTAATTTTTTCTGCCAAATTGGTTTTATTTTTTCCCGATAGTATGCAGCACTAAATTGTTTGTTGTTTGCCATTTTCAATTTTGTTTTTTTTTTATTTGCATGTTCTTTTTATTCGAGTTGGTTTTTAATTTATAGCATTTAAAAAGAAAAGTGTTTAATTTATGCATGTGTGCTTTATTTTGTTGTAGGTATTTTTGTGATTTTGTTTTTCATGGATGTTTTCATTGAGTTGGATGTTGATGTTGTGCGCAAGTTTTCTTTACTAAAATTTCACTTATGATGATAAATTGCTTAAAGATATATTTCTAATAAAATTTTTAATTCAATATAAAAAAAAAAGAATTAAAGTGCGAATTTCAATAGAATAATATTTATCATACGTTCGTTTATGCCGCTTTAAAAAGTCGGTCATTCTGTCCGTTCGTTGCGTCAAGCGTTCCGTTATTTCGAATGTCGTGATTGCGTACTGGTGTTCGCGCGTGTGTGCGTTTATTGTATTATTTTTTTTAAAAAAATTAATAAGTGGTTGAGAAAAATTAATTAGAAATATCAAATTTTGAGTTGTATAATTAATAATACATATAATAAAGTGTAATATTTACACTATAATATAATAATATAATAGAAGAAAGTGTAATATTTACACTATGGCCTGTTTTGCGAAAAAAAAATTAATTAAAAATGTATCGTGTTCTTTTATATAAAAAAAATTAATAGGGTGGTTCAGTAAAAATAATTAAAAAAAAAATAGAAAATATTTAGTTTTATAATTCATATTAGAATAAAGTGTAATATTTACACTATGGCCTGTTTTACAAAAAATAAAATAATTAAAAAATTTATTGTGTTCTTTTATATAAAAAAAGTGGTTGAGTAAAAGTATTAAAAAAAATAGAAAATGTTCAGTTTTATAAAAGTGTAAAGTGTAATTTTTACACTATGGCCTGTTAAAAAAAAATTAATATTAATAATCGCTAAGTTAGTAAATATATACATAAATAAATAAACCGTGCTATGAAATCTGCGAATTACAAAATCCAAGAGCAACAATAGCTGCAAAATATCATCAACGTAAGTTTAAGCTGGAACTTATACATATTTCATATATATTTTTTATTGAATTTGAAGATGGCTTTAGTAGCCAACATACAGCGTGACCGTTTGACCGACTAAAGTGGCGACTAAAGTGCCACTTTTTCGACTGCCTTGCTACTTTTTGTCCCCCTTTTTTTAAAGTGAGTTATATAAAAATACACTAAAAATAAAAAGTTTAATGTAGTTTTCTCGTTTATTTTTTTAATTTTGCCCCTTTTTTCATAAATCCCCACTTTAGTGCCACTTTTTGAAAAATGTCAACGGTCACCCTGTTGTTAAGCATAAACAATATCAAGCTTCTACTTCTTCCCGTTAAGTTAGCTTTTTTCCGTTAGACGGCAGCACAATTTCTTGCATTAAGGAAAGTTTTTGTTTCCATCAGCGTTGCAAGAAACTTTGGAAATAAAAGTTATAAAAAAAAACATTTTTTGAATAGTAAAATCTACAAAGCGTTTATACCTATTTCATTGCAAAAATTTTACTTTTATACATTTATATATACATAGGTATACCTATTTGTATTAAATTCTTTAGTTCCTATAAAGAGCAAAAGGCCTCATACATTTATACATTTAGCTATGTATTTATTATAAAAAATAAATTACTTTTTAAAGGTGTTAGTTTCTATTTAAATTTCGACATGTACACATATCGTTATAGATTAAGGAATGATCTTTATTACATACTACATATATGTAGGCGCAGGTTGCCTAGAAATAATATGAAACCCTTATGATTTCATATTTATAAAATGCATGGCAGATTATTGTAATAGTTATTGTGCAAAGAAGAACTTGGTCAAAATTTTTATCTCGCTACTTTTAATGGCCGAAATTTTAGATAGAAACTTGGCCTTTTTTCACATTTATGTATGTTTTTGTGAGGATTAAAGTGTACACATCGCCATCAAAATTTATACTAGTAATAAAGCTAATATTTCTAAAACAATTAAATTTTTAGCTTATGTACATATCGTTACCTTAATATAGAAAGGCTCTAACTCATTATATTTCTGAAATTGAGATTTTTGTATATTTCGATAGAAAAACATCCAATGTATCGAAAAATGTAAAAATCTCGATTTTAGAAAAATAATGATTTAGGGCCTTTCTATATCAAGCTATGTATGTACTTATGTATATGTATGTATGTGAAAATTTTACTTTTCAATACATTAGAAAACAAACGTAAAAATTATTTGTGCAAACAGTTGTAAACTTAATATTTTCGAATGAACAGAGGTAGTCGACTGAGATCACTTGAAACATTGACCCTTTTTCCAGTTGTTGATATCGACGTTACTTTAACTTTAATACGAAAAAAAAAAATTGGGGCTTGTGTACTTATTGTCGTAAACAACTGACTCCTTTATGCTATTTTCTAGACCTTAGGGATCGGAAATAGATTGTCAGTAGCACAAAATTATTCTCTAGAGCGAGTAAACAAGCCCCATTTTTTTTTTGTATTGTGTTAAAGTGACGTCGATGTCGACAACTGTAATAAGGGTGATTAAGTTTTTTTTAGCCAATTGAAAAATCTTTTGGTTTGAAGAGCAGGAACGAATAAAAAAAACTGGGACAAAATTGTATAATTTTTTAAAATTTATATTAAGGGTTTTCATGAGAACTCTTAAAATTGCCATTCCGCGTCACATGTTTCCTCGTAAATTGCAAACGATTTTGTTTGTATGTCTCATTTTGCTTCAATTTTCTCAATTGCAAGTATTCACAGCTTATGATGGCTCTATGATATAATTTTTGATAACGAAAGAATTGAGTTCGACGCAATTCTGTGAACTTTTCTAGTTACTGGGTTAATTTTGTAATTTTGTCCATACACTTGTTTTTGTCCTTCAAGTATCTGAGCTGGGTTCTGTGGTTTCGTCTGATTTCACGTTCATGACACGAAAGCAATAATTTATCGAGAAATACCTATGCTTACCAATTGTTAGAAAAACTAATAAATTTCATCATCAAATGTTTAATGTGAGTGAAAATAAATTAAAATTTAAATAGCAGAGACAGGAACCAAAATTTCTAACATAGCATGCTAAGCACATAACAGAACACTGTTAGCTATTTAACAGTAGTCGCTAAATGGATTAGGATTCCAAAACCTTGGAACTGGATTAAGATATATCATTTTTTTTTTTTTTTGGACAAATTAGATAAGCCATTTCTTAGAAGTTTTCTTTATTAATATTTAATATATGTATATTTATATATATTTTTGTAATTTCAACAATACTACACATATATTTATATACTCATATACTACATTCATATGGTTACTTTTAGCCCTTCTCATTATTCCGTACATAAACTTAATTACTCATACATTTAAACAAATAAACGTTTAAGCACTTAAACTTTATTATTCACTTAAGAGTGATTTTTGTTTATCAACATTTATTTAATTCGATATTTAAGCGTGTAATAAACACTTAATTAATTATATTCATATATTAAAGTTAAAATAAAACATTTAAATCATACATATATAATACATTAAATATAATAATGATATGTATTCGTTGCTGGAAGTCTTAATATTTTATAATTTGCTTTTTTTTTAGCCAGTACTACATACTTACATATGTATATGCATGTAAATAATATTATGTATTTAAATAATTTATTAACTTTTTATTTGTGTGATTGGATTGAACATTTTTAAACTATGATATGTTTGAAAATATATTGATTTATTATTTTCTTAGGCGTATTTTTTTAAATATTTTTTAAAGCTAGTTTTAGACAGTTTTTTTATGCTTTAAATCTTTTATAGGTCAAACATTTTCAGATTCTAATGTTTTTATGCATAATTTAATCTATTTCAATGCACTTACCTGCATTTGTTAAATGTCTTCATTTATATTTACCCTTATCCCAGTTGTCAACATGGACGTCACGCCAATATAATACCAAAAAAATGGGGCTGTTGACACCAAAAAAGGAGGTGTTATAAGTTTGTAGTGTGTATCTGTGTGTCTGTCCGAGTCCACGTACAGACCAAACGGGTGGACCGATTTTGATTTAGTTCTTTCTGTTTGAAAGGTGACTTGATCGAGAGGGTTCTATGTTTAAAAAAAAAACGGTCCAGCCATTTAGAAGATATCACATCTTTTCTAGATACATATATTCGGGGGTTTTTAAAATTTTTAATTTTTGTTCCTTAAGGTCTAAAAAATATCATGAGCCTGTCAAAAGCAGTAAGTTGTTTTCGACAGCCTGTAAAGTTACAAGTTCCAATTTTTTTTCGTATTATATTGACTTGACGTCGATGTTGATAATTGGATTAAAGGTGATTATATTTTTTAATAATACATACCTTAAAGTTTTGACTTTTTAAAAGTTAAAGGCAAATTTTGTAAATAGAAACGTTTTTTTCGTTTTGAAATTTGTATGGAAAAAATATTTTTTGAAACGAATTTTCGTTATTTTTCATACAAATTTGAAACGTTTAGAAACGAAATTTTTTACAAAATCTGCCTATTAATTTCAAATGCAGAGACACTAAAAAAATAGTTTTTTTTTATGTACTATATTTAAAGGAAAAAATTTAACTATTTTTCAAATTACTTATTGCAAACATTTACCTTTTTTCAAGTAATATTCAATGTTTTTTCCTAAAAATAAAATATCTCCTCATGTTGACGAAATCCTGCCGATATCGACCTAAAATTTTTAGTCCGCCAAAAATGACTGCCAAATTTTGCCGAAGACCGAATTTTTATACGATAGATATAGATAGATCCCGTATGCAGTATTAAAAAAAAACTTGCGAAAACTAGTCACTTAAGAAACCTTCCGCCAGATAGAACTGACTTCAAATAAAAATTACGAAATTTTTGACATTTATGCTTCGATTATGGATGGCAATTAAACTTTAGTTGCGTTGCCAGTTGCAGAAATGTTATTACGTATGACAACTGACAACTAACAGTCCAGTGTGAAGAAAAAAGTTCACAAATAATTTTAAACTTTTTAATGCACTAATAATCCCAAATTATTATTTTACTTATTCAGTAAAATTTTTTATTTATTTTACTGAATAAGTAATACAATAATTTGCGACTAATATTGCGTTAAAAATTTTTAAATTATTTTTTAACTTTTTATTAAAATGTGAAAGTTTTATTTAATATTTTGTTGTGGGCCGGAAACAGCAACCCTTTTCTACCAATCAATTCAATATATTTTTAATAAAAAATATTTTACTAAATAAGTAAAATACTAATTTGGGATTATTTTAACATTAAATGCTAACAATTCTCAAAAAGAAAGAAACACTAATTAAAAAGATAATTATTTAGAAATTAATTAATTATTTAGAAATTAATAATTAATTACGCACTTTTTGAAGCTAAAAAAACGGATATGGATATACATTCCGTCGCTAAATTAACAACTTACCAAAACGTAGATACGCTCGTAGTGCAGAATGCATATTACGGCATTCGATATCGAACGAAATTTAAAAATATTTCCATAGAGTTGTTTTATCGATCGATATGCCGTAATTTGGCCGCTGAATATCAATGTTGCCAAAGGAGAAAATTTCAATTCAATGATTTCATAAAGAGGTTCTGTGCATGTATGTAACGTATGGACTACAAAACGGCGGGCCGATTTTGATGAAATTTTCAGGGAATCTTCAGAATATTCAGGCGGGTGACACGGTGAAGTCTGATTTTTGATTTTCGGTCTGCTGTTGGAGGGGCGTGGCAAAACCCAATTTTCATATTGCACCACCAATGCCATAAACCGGGTGGGAGGGGTAGCGAAGCACACCGGGTTGGGTTAAGCTAGTATGTTATATAAAGTGGATTTAGCAGGTTTACACAGCAGGTTTAAGCCGACGATATGTTAAGGCGGCATATTAGAAGAGCAAATATTTATTTGTCGCCCTCAAAAGTCTGCTTATATATTTTAGATTTCAAACGTAAAATTTTTCAAGTTTGCATATCTTTGGATAGCGCAATTCCATTTAAGAAGTTCCACTTTCGCGTGAATTCAGTTTTTTAAAAGCTTAAATTAAACGTGGCATAACCATAACCATACAAAACAGCTGTTCGAGCTAAACTAATGGGCAACACTGTATTTTATTATAGATGACTCTCTATTAGAGATGGGCACGTGTCATGTCTTTTTCGTGACACGAACACGTACGACTCAACACGAAGTGTTCGTGATAAAAAATTTGATTTCGTGCGTATTCGGGTCGTTTCGTGTTGTGCAAAATTGACAAGAAAAACACGAAACGATTTTAGATGTAAAATACTCGTTTGTATGAATGAATTTCCAGTAGAGAAAAAATTGTATATTTTGTATCGTCAAATACACAACACCAGCATATTTGTTGATATTGTATGGACCTCTCAAGCTTATAGTTCTGTACGTAAACCGATAGTATCAGCCATGGTGTAATTATACAGGTGACTGCGTAAGGATTTGTTATATGCGAAAACAATAGCTGTGTAAAAAACCTAAAGCCTGGATCCCACTATCGGCACAATGTACCGATTTTCGTCGGCTCACTGCAATATGAAAAAGTCCGGCAAAAAAGCTCTAATTTCAATAAATTATATTAAAACAAGTACGAAAGAACCAAAAAGTAGAAACATCTGAATGCAGTTAAAATTCATTAGCAATTAGAACATTAGATTAGAGAATTAGATTACATCACAATTATGCAAAAGTTTTTCAATGAACTGAATACTCTAAAAGTGAATCTACAGAAACTCAAAATAGTGTAGTTTAACTGTTTATCTGTAAAAAAAAATAAAAAAACAAGAAGTGCCAGTGCAAAGAAACCAAAAAAAAAAAAATAAGAACCAACTATTAAAAAATTTTGCAACCCCTACAAATTAATTTAAAAAAAAAACAACGAAAATGAAAAACAGCAAGAACTAGTTTTCGTATATATTTTTTTTACTAGAATAAATTTTCAAGATTTTATTAACATTTAAAATCATTTTGTGTACTTATGTATGTATGACTTAACATTAAGATAAAAAGTATATAAAAAATATTAAAATTTTTTTTTTATTATATTTTAAATAATAATTTAGTTTAACACATAAATGAATTGATTAAAGGAATAAACCATAACTCAAACAATAATAATAATTAAATTACAATAAAAAAACTAACTAAAAACAATAACTACATGCATCTACAAGATACATATGTACATTGTACATACATATACACATACATACATACTATCTGTGTACCAGATACGTATTACAATAGATATATACAAACAAACTATGTATATAATTGTTCGTATACGCTGGCTGTCTAAACAAATTATTTAACTAAATTAAATAATAAATAATTACAACTTAAAGTTTACAGAACAATAATTTAACATTTGAGAATGTTGAGAGTTTACTCTTAACGGTTTATTTGAATCGGGTGAAGATATATACTATTGGTCACCCAACCGATGCCAGTGGCTTGTTGTTTGCATGTGCGATTCTTAAAAGAACTTTCAGGAATTTTTCTTTTTCAACTTAAAATAAAAATTATTCAACGGAAAAAAAGTTCAAAAAAATAACAGGGAAAATTCCCATGGATAGCTGCGTTTATATGCTGCAAGGTTTTCTATTTTTTTTTTTTCACTAATTTTGTGTGCTGCTTAGCTTTTTTGTTTCGAGTTATTGTGTACAAACATGTATTTCTATATATTATTGTTATCCTTAAGCCTCTGGTTAATAGTTTTCTTTTTATTTTTTTTGTTGGTTGGCTGCATTTTTTGTTTTTTTTTTCTTGTGGAATGTAGCTAGAAACTTAAGCTAACTTACTTGCCTTCTTGAGGACGGTTGGCAAATAACTGTGCAACAATACTTTCATCAGCCAAAGTGGATGTATCGCCCACATTACGATCGTTTATCGCCACCTTACGCAAAACACGACGCATTATTTTGCCAGAACGTGTTTTGGGTAAGCCGGGAGCATGTTGTACCACATCGGGCATAGCGAACGGTCCAATACGTTCACGTACCAGCTTCTTCAACTCGGCAACTAATTTTGGATCAAACTTTTCATTTTCATTGGTGGTAATGAAACAATACAAACATTCACCCTTAACTGGATGAGGTCGGGCCACTACCGCAGATTCTGCAACACGGGGATGTTCTGTTAGTACTGATTCTACCTCGGCTGTGGACATTAAATGTCCTGATACATTTAACATATCATCCACACGTCCCGTAATCCATAAATAACCATCGGCATCACGACGTGCCCCATCGCCGGTACAATAAAATCCAGGGAATTTGGAAAAATATGTTTCTTCATAACGTTCATGATTATTGAACAGAGTGCGCATCATGCCCGGCCAGGGTTGTGAAAATACTAAGTATCCTTCGCCTTCACCTCTAACCTCGGAACCGCTTTCATCCAGCAAAATTGGTTTCACGCCAAAGAAGGGAAAGGACTGTACAAAAAAAAGAGACAAAACGAATTATATTTTTTTTTTTAATCAGAAACTGTTTCTAGAAAACTTACCGCTGATCCCGGTTTCATGGGTGTACAGCCGGGCAAGGGGGTAATGACGTGACCACCAGTTTCAGTTTGCCAGAAAGTATCTACAATAGAGCATCTTTCTTTTCCTATAACACGATAATACCACAGCCATGCCTCAGGATTAATAGGTTCTCCCACGCTGCCCAAAACTCTGAAATAAACGTAAAAGAGAACTTTATCAAATTTCTTTTTTTTTAGCAATTTCTTTTTTATAAATAAGGTTGTTAATTGTTAACGAAAAATTTAAAAATGCAAAATTATTCAAGAATATTTTTTTAAACACAACTCTTTGATTAAGTTCGCTTTGAAAAACTATACATACTTTAGAAAAATTAAAAAAAACATCTTGAAAGCTTTTCTTGGTAGTCTTTTTTACAAAGCATATGTCTTCTTAAAGAAATCCATTTTTTATCATAGTTTACTATAAAATACATTAAAAACAAACTTACTTCAAATGCTGCAATTTGTGTTTCAAAACTGGGGCATCGCCAAATTTCATGAGAGCTCTAATAGCTGTTGGCGCCGTATAGAATTGGGTAACTTTATATTTGTCCACAACCGACCAATAACGATCGTTATCAGGATAAAAGGGCGTGCCTTCGAACTAAAATAAAAATAAACTTTATTATTTGAAAGCTAAGGCAAGACACAAGCAGCTCTCCTTACAATAACCGAAGAAGCACCATTGGCCAAGGGGCCATACACCACATAGGTGTGACCTGTAATCCAGCCAATATCGGCTGTACACCAATAGATATCACCAGGCTTATAATCAAATACAATTTTGAAAGTTGTGGCCGCATACAATAAATAGCCACCTGTAGTGTGCAAAACTCCTTTGGGCTTGCCAGTGGAACCACTAGTATACAACATAAACAAAGGATCCTCAGCAGTCATCCATTCGGGATAACAGGCAGGTTCTTTATCTTCCATTTCTTCGTGCCACCAGAAATCGCGGTCGTCAGTCCAGGGTATATCTTGTTCCACATGATTCTCTTGGCAGGCGGTAACTCTCTTCAAATGCGAAACAACTATACATTTATCTACACTATGGCCCATTTCCTCGGCCTTCTCTAAAGCTACATCACATAAAGCTTTCAGGTACAAAGGTTTCTCACCACGCCAAGCGCCGTCAGCGGTAATCAGAACTTTAGCTTTGCAGTCGAACATACGTTCGGCCAAGGAATCTGACGAGAAACCGGCAAACACAATGGAATGTACGGCGCCAATGCGGGCGCAAGCCAACATTGCTATGGGAAGCTCCAAAATCATTGGCATATAAATGGATACACGGTCACCCTTTCCTACGCCATGATCTTTCAAAACATTCGCAAAACGACACACTTCTTCCAACAGTTTGCGATAGGTGAGACCTCGGGAGTAGTCATCGGGGTGATTTCCTTCCCTGCAAAAAGAAAATATGTAAATAAAATATTAAAAAATGTTAAAAATACTAGTATTTCAATTTTAAATATTCAGCGGCAGGAATTAAATTGTAATTGAACAATTGTGGAATTTAAGCATTCTGAATCGCTCGTTAGTTATTTCTTCTTTCATTATTTCTTGTTTCTTGGAATACCTTTAAAATAGATTAATTAACATACAACAAAATTAACAAAGTTTGCATAACAACAACGCATTCGTAAGAAAAATACACAATGAATAGCATAACAGGGCATAGTAAAATATATATTTTGTCAAATTGTACTCGTATAATGATACGAAAACTAATACAAAACTACCGCTAACATTCACTTCAATTTGTTTTTTTTTTTAGTGAAAATTATTGAGGTATTTTTCACAAAGTAAATACAAAAGTTAACATAAGAAATAATTAATTAGAAATAAAAACGATTTTTTTTTGGATTTTTTGGTAATTCATGTTAGATCATACTGGTGCCAAATTATGACAGTCGATACGATTCGAAATTCAAATATATTTCCATATAAACTCTATTGAAATATTTCGTAATTTCGTTCGATAACGAGTGCCGTAATTTGTCCCCTGTTTGGGAAATTCTGGGGTCTAATCGTCGCTTTCGATAACGAGCTAATTCGATCACGTTTTTTCAGTTGTACATTATGACATGCCATATCGAACCATATTATTACATTCTTCGATAGCGGATGTCATAATCTCAAACTGAAAACCGTGATCGCATCATCTCGTTATCGAAAGCGACGATTAGAACCCAGTTATGTAAAAAAAATTCAGTAATGTGCGACTTAACTCGCGCACGAATGGTTCCGTACGTTGGGCTTTGAAATTTTTTTTAACATGGCGTTTTTTTTTATGGGTTTTTGAAGTTTTTTCAGCTGAAATTACTTTATTGTTTGTTTATTCGCTTTATTCTCGTTTTGGCGATTTTTTCCATTTTAACCATTTTTTTCATTTTGACGATTTTTTTTCATTTTGACGATTTTTTTCATTTTGGCAATTTTTTTAATTTTGGCGATTTATTTGCGTTTTAGAATTTTTTTTAAGTTGGTGCTTTTTTTCGTTTTGCCAATTATTTTTTTTCGTTTTTGACGATTTTTTTCGGTTTGGCGATTTTATAATTTTGGGATTTTTTTTTTTTTGTTTTACCGTTTTAGAAAATTTCAAGAGCTTAGCTATTACGATTTCTAAGATACAGCAAGTTGTCAAAATTACATACTAAAAATTGCATTAACTGATGGAACACCCTTTAATTAAAATTTTTCAAACTTTAGTGTTAATTGTTGTAGTCTGTATACAAATACACTAACTTTACAATTGTACATATGTAAGGGATTTTAACATTTTTCGTTGCTCGTTTTGGAACACCCTTTAATTTTTATCTCTCATGTTTTTGTTGTTGTAGAGGCCAAATTTTAGGTCCGTAGCTCTTACGGTTCTCGAGAAAAAAGCCTGTGACGTACAGACTTACAGCGTAGCGAAAACAATAGGGTTCCTTTTCACCTTTGGTGTACGGAACCCTAAAAAAATCCTCGGAAATGCATATTTACGGAGTTACGGACCTACAAAGCTGTGTAGATCTTTCGCCAAAATTGTTGCCATTTTGACATTTTCACTGTTAGATTTAGCATATTCTTTCGCAAAAAACCATTAGAGTTTTTAAAAACACTGCTAAAATTTTAAATCTGGCATTTTAGTCTTCTTTTGTGGAATATTTTAGCAGAACTTTTGAACCGATTTAGTACTCTCCCATCATAATTTTCTGGCAACACTGTGTATCCTTTTGCAAACTAGAAGATATGAGGGGTCATCATCATGAGAATTGAGTAGCTTAATGGGAGATATGGGGGTTTTCTGAGTACAAAAAAAGCTTAATTTTACTAACGGGTAAAAATAGAAGGGAATCACAATGGAGCCAATTGGGTCTCCGAATGGATATGTGTTATAGCGCCGCCCTTCGTAGTCAAACCTAAACTTTGCCATTTTCTTGATAAATTTTTGATTAAGTAGAGCAATATGGAAGCTTATCAAAAATACTAGATGATAAACATAAAGGAAAACTTTTTTTTTGTAATTTGGAAAGTGTTATTTCCGCAATCAGCGGCCAGTGAATCAAAAGAAGAGTTAGGTAGTGACTCTAATTTATTAAATAAACAATGTTGTTTTAATTAGTCCTAATTTACACTAAGCAAGTCTTATTGCTAAGCTGATTAGTTTGTTGTAGAGAGAGACGAGGGGAACATAAACGGTTCTTTTCCCCTCGTCTCTCCCTCTCCTAAAAAACTAAGCAGCTTATCAATAAGGCTTGCTGAGTGTAAATTAGGACTTATCAAAGGATTATTGCATTGCTGGCAGCTAATCAACAAGGCGTTTTGATTCAGAAGCTTGTTTGGTCTAAAAAAGATAAGTCGCAAGCAGAGAAACAAGACGCCTAAAAAAGTCGGCGGCGGCGGCTTAGTAAAAAATAGTCGGCGGCGGCTCATAATCCGAGTTCAGCCAGCTGACATTGACAACCGCTGGTTTTGATTTTGATAAGATTTTTAAACATACTTCTATGAAAAAAAATTCATAATTTGTAAGATATGGTAAATAAAAATTTCCCACTACAAAAAGAATTAGCCGGCTGCAATTTTGAGCAGAGGCTAGCTACATGCATCGGCGGCGGCTTGAAGTTACGTTGAAAGTCGGCGGCGGCTCTTCAGCCGGCTGTGAGCCGATCGGCTAGCTTTTCTGGTCGCAAGTCATAGTGCTATGACTTCTTGAAAAATCACACAAATTCATTGAGATTTTGACCAGGCTTACTTTCGCATATTCAGATTACGGAGGCTTATCTCAACTTAAGCACTTTTTCCCTTTTGTCACAGATATAATTTGCAATAGTTTATGAATTGAATAATCATTTCTTTTAGTTGTTGTACTAATACAAAATTAAACAAAACACTTGGAATATCTTTAAAATTCAATGCCCTTGTTTTTGTTACAAATTTATGCAATAATTTTATTGACAAAGTTATCAAGATACGAGTATGTATTTATTTCTGTAATAAAAAATCGTGACTTGTGCAGACAGCTTTGTTACGAATATTTTTTAAACAATTTGCAATAAAAATTTTTGTTAGTTCCATATCTAGAGGTCAAATTGCAGTACAATTGAAAATTTGTTGATCTAAGCATTAGAACTACTTCTCAAACTTGAAAAAAATTATTAAAAATAAAATTTTTTCAGCGCATTATACAAAGTGAAAGTTGTAATTATTGTTATCTTACAGTGCTGGACACTAATCACGTGCATAACATGAGCGTCTATGACCCTGAAAAAAAAGATAAAGTTCGGAGCATTTAAGAACGAATAAACATAATTTTCAATTGATTGCTTCCTCATTGGAAAGCTCCCCTAGTGCAATAAGAAATTGAAAAATCTGAAGGAAATACATATGTATGTATGTACATGAATATCGTCACCTCAAAATTGGTTTAACCCACACGCCAAAAAGTTGGAGACGGCATAGAAGGTTTACATGAAGTTTTCTCACAAACTACCCGATGGATTTCTTTTGTATTTGCACCACTGCTTCCGATGCATGATTTGAAGAAAAATTTAAGTTAAGTTAGAAATTAATATTACTTTATTGTAAAAGTAAAAATACGTTTTATGCCTCATACAGCACTTTTCTTAATTTATTTTAAAAAAGTAGCTTTTTGTGCTCCATATGTATACTTTACTGCTGTGAATTGAGAAGTTTGTTGATTTGTTTATTTTTCTTGCTCTACAGAGAAATAAGTCAATCGATTAACGTAGACCAAGAAGCCGAAGCCGTAATATTTTTAACTATCTATCAGCTTACACACTTACACAAAACAAGTAATTGAAGTGTATTTAATATAAAGAATGAAATTAAATGATTTCTGTTATACTCAGATATGCATAATTAGGGTTTCTTTTAGCTTATTTTAGCGTTTAATAAGTTTATATTAAAATGTTTAATCGGCGGCTGATGATGTTTTTACTTAATAACCGGCGTTGAATTTTTCTTACGGCACCTTCTTTTTTTATTATTTATTTCTTATAGAAATGAAGCAAAACAAAAGCTAACTTTACTTCGTACCTTTTTGTATGCAGAATTTGACTCAATTCCCAAGCAGTGGCGTGTACAACAAAACAATACTTATTAAACCTAAAAATAGTGGATATTTTTTTTTGTGGGACCAGTACTCAGGGGATAACCCTTACTCATGCAATGCATTGTGCTAGAACAAGGAAAATAAGTTATAGGGAAGGATATTTAGTAAAATGAACTATTAATATCTCAGACACCATAATAAATTTCGTGAAACGCGTTTTTGATTTAGAAAGAGGGTATTCAAAATATATATATTCCAAACTTAAGTCCTAATTTACACTAAGCAAGTCTTATTGCGAAGCTGATTAGTTTGTTGCAGAGAGAGACGAGGGGAACAGAAACTTTTCTTTTCCCCTCGTCTCTCTCTCTTCTAAAAAAAAAAACTAATCAGCTTAGCAACACGACTTGCTGAGTGTAAATTGGAACTAAATAATTTTTTTTTAAGAATAGTCGGTGGAGCAAAACTATTCTGGCGCGACGATATGAGCTATTGTCTACGTGAATTTTTGGTATTCAGTCTGACTGATTTTTTCCTTGCACAGTGTTTAAAATTTATATATCTTATACATATCTATATACGTACATACATATCGTTACCTTAATATAGAAAGGCCCTAAATCATTATTTTTTTTGAAATCGAGTTTTTTGTATATTTAATAATATCTAATTTATCGACAAATGTAAAAATCTCGATTTCAAAAAAATTATGTGTTAAGGCCTTTCTATATTAACAACATTCAGTTTTAATGTTAATTATTAAGTCAAATTTAAATTGTGTGCTTGGATAAATGTGTACCAACCAACCTAACAAAGAACTGAAAAAAAATAATTCGAAAAATCGAAAACACTTATACACATTTAGTTAATTTGTGTCAATATTACTCGTATCGATCGAACTCATACATAAATCAATTTGTTTAGATTTGCTTAAAATATTACTTATCATTCTTTGATTATGGAAATTCCAAACATTTGAATTCGCACAATCGACTCAATAACATCATTAATTTTTTATAAAAAGAAAGTTAAGACATTTGTTGCCTGCTTAGTCACAAATGCGTATTCATTTTCTGAATTTCGTACTCGTGTAGTGCAATGGCTTTCATAATGAGTTTCAAAATACATATGTATTGATTTATTGTTGTACTTTGCAGAGATGGGGAGAAAGAAACTATAAATTTGTGAAATATAAAATTAAATTTTAATGGGCGTGCCTCCTCCGTGCATTTTTTAAATGCAAGACTTTGTAGTAATAAGAGTTCAAGGTGTGTGCTAAGTTTCGTAAAAATTGCTTAAGTACAAGAAAGTGAAATATTATAGTAAAATTTAATAGGCGTGCCCCGCCCACTTTTTTTAATGCAAGATTGTGCTTTTTCTTGAGCTTGGGTGTGTACCAAGTTTCGTAAAAATCCTTGTGAAATATAAGCATGTGAAATATAATATTAAGTTTTATTAGGCGTGGGTACGCCCATTCTTACAACTTCAAAAATGTGTCGTTACGCGAGCCCAATGTGTTGGGTAAGTTTCGTAACAATGTGATAAGCAGAATAGCATAAAATTAAATATATAAAAATTGTGGGCGTGCTCCTGTCCACTTTTTTTACAATGATACAATGGGAAACTATACCTAACTAACTATAGAAAAAGAATTTTTACAATCGGTCAAAAATGTACCGAGGTATGAAGTAACACCGCAAAAACAAATAGAGATGAATTGATAACCTCCTCCTTTTTTGAAGCCGGTTAAAAATGGATTCACCCATTGTTTTCGAACAAACTTTTTGTCAAAAAAAAATTTTTTACTGAGAGCTTTTTCTAACACGATTCAACTATTTCGGACAATTTGTCTGGGAAAGGAAAAATCTACCGTATGAAACATGTACGTGTGTAAACGAGGCGCATAAATTTTACAAGGTGGCAGCACAGCAGCAGTTAATTACAATTCTTGCCACTAGTTTTTCACTTAATATTTATATACGTATTTAACTAATTTTTATTTAAATTTAAATTGTATTTAAATACGATTTAATTTTTTCAGGGGTTAATTAAAGTTCTTATTAGATTACGTTGAAAGTACGGAAGCACTAAAAAAACATTGTGGAAAGCTTTCCGAACTACAGCTGCTTAGCATAAATAAAAATGTAAAAAAATTAAAATTTCTTAAAAACACATTTTATGAAACCAAAAGATTATCAGAACGCATTTTTCTATGAAACTCTATATACTCATATACTGTATATGTTATATGTATATTTACAAAAATTAAACGATTTTTTTTTAATGCGGCCACATGATGTTCATGGAGTACATGTTTTCAATAAAAAATCACAAACGCGAAAACATATGGTATGCTCGTAGAACTTAAACAGGATTTAAATAAATTACGTTGCATTTAAGTATTACTTAAATATGCACTCAAAAACTCAGTATGATATATAAATAGTATTTAAAGTTAATTAAAATTTAATTACCAAGCCAAAAATTGGCCTTTAACACCAAAACAGAAACGTATGGTAACAGATTTCACAACCGTGTAAAAGCTTAAAGCTTAAATTAGACGTGACATAGCCATAACGCCATAGCCATAACCAAACCAAAATTCAATTGGTTTCTATGGTGAGAGTTATGGCGAGTCTCTCTCACTCTCACTCTCACCATAGAAATCAATTGAATTTTGGTTTGGATATGGCTATGGCGTTATGGCTATGTCACGTCTAATTTAAGCTTAATATCTGTTTGAAAACCACGAAAGGTTAATTAAACGTGCCATAACCATACAAAACAGTTGTTCGAACCAAACTTATGGGCAACACTATATGTATTTGATTATAGGAGTCTCCCCATAACCCTATATCCATAACCATAACTATAGAAACCAATTAAATATTGTTTTTTTTTTTCGAAATAAACATAAACAGCTGTTTATAGTTCTGGCAGCACTAATATGTGAAGCAAGTACTCGTATAGTTATGGTTATTTATTGTACGAGTATTGTACAGCGCTAAAAGCTTTGAAGGGACACAATGTCAAATCGAAACTTGTTAGTGAATATATAGGGAACTCATTAATTGGGTAGAAAGCAAGACCAACAGTTAGTTCATGGCTAAATAGGGAGGATTGTAGACTTTCAAGTGCTATGTGGCCACAACTTGACTCAGGAAGATCCAAACTGCTACTGGACATGAATAGGCGCGTTGACTGGTCACTGCTCGGTCAGAGCAAGAATCAGCATTTGGTAAACTGGCACTCCAGATTTCTGTAGGATGTGCTGGGATAAAGAGAAACCAGAAACCATTTCACATATTATCTGTCACTGCACGAAGCTGCAAAGTCATAGGCTTAGATCATAGATGTTCAAGCATCTCTTTCCCTATAACGCGTTATAGGAAATCAAGAAAAAAACAAACTCTGCTTACGCAGCAAACAAATACGTACACAAAAAAAAATGTTGCTCTCTTTAGGTTTTGGCTTCTCTTTAGAATAGAGCAGGGATGGATAACAAGTATTCTTCAATTTTATGTATAATTTGATGTCTTTTTATTAAAAAAAAAATGGCTTGGTAAATGTAAAACACAATAACATAACGCATTGTGCATTACCATCAACATTTTCTTTAAAGAAGAATTCGCTTTCGTAATTTTCTTTAAATATTTTACGCGTGTGTTGTTGTCTCCACAAGTAATAAACAGAATGTGATTTACAAAACATTTCCACCTCTGTTAAAAGTAAGCAGAGGTTTTCCGCTGCTCCACACACAAGCTCAAGTGTGCTTATGTGTTAGTGCACATCACTGGCTTAGATGGTTGAGCAGACGTTTCCATGACAGCATTACTGATATCAGGATGTATAAGCTAGAACACATCAGGGGCTTCATCATGAGAATTCAGTGGCTTAATGACGGATAATAGGGTCACTTCTGAGCACAAATGGGGGGTAAATAGAATTTTTTTTTAAAGGGCAAAGAAGGGACCCAATTGGGTCTCCGAGTGGTGGTGCGGTATAACCCCACCCTTCCTAACCTAACCTATTGTATTGTACATATGTACATATGTATGTACATATCAACAAATAAATTATATGTACATATATGTATGTATATGTATGTATGTATGTATGTATGTAAGTACCTGCACCAAAATTATTTACTTTTTCCCACGTTGTGCCGACGTGTGTTTTAAAAATAAAAAATTCATGTATTTTATAAGTAAATATTCGTAAATATGTACATACATATGTATGTACAATATGAAAAAATTAAAACGCTTGTATGTACGTACATATGTACATGCAAACATTTTTCGTTTTTTTTCACTGGAAGAGAGTCACGCGATCAAATTTATTAATCGCCTGATAATAGCGGCCAATAGAGAGCGGAGTTGGTCTGCATTAATCTAACATACGACATTTAACATCTGTTTGTAATGCTTCTAACATCTACTATCTACAACAAAGAAAACACAAGCTACAGATACTCGCGCTAACAAAGAAACAAAAATATAAATTCGAGGGTGGTTTCAGAATTACTTGACATTGCATGTTAGTTATAAGCAGGGAAATCAGAAATATGCTCTAAAAAGAGTGTTTTATGCATACCCAATATGCACTAAAAATTTGAAAATATGCACTAAAAACTCAAAAATATGCTCTTAAAAATAAAATAAATTGGTTTAAGCATATATGAAAATATATTTTTAATTCAAAAATTCAACAACGTTTGCATAAAAAAGAAGATAAAATTAAAATAAACAAAAAAAGGAAGCAATAAAAAATTAACAAAGAAATACTCGGGGTAGAGTCCGTCACAAATTGCAAAACCGAATTTTTATTGAAACTAACGTCAGAAATAACTGCGTAATATACAAGAAAAATACACTACATGGAACGTTGGAAATGAGATTTACATGGCGAAAAATAAAAATTTTGAGCAGTAGATAAGACGGCTTGTAAGCATACCAGTATTAAAATAAAGAAATTCTATAAAGTATCAAAATATGTTTTAAAAGCGCAAATTATACTCCAAACATTCGAGAAAATGCTAAAAATATACGGATAAGACTGATATATGCAAAAACATGCTTGAAAGGGTAAAATATGCATAAATAAGCACTAACAAATCGATGCCAAAATTCATAAAAAGCTCTGAAACGGATAAATATCTTGTCCCCGCATTCATACGTAATACAACAAAAAACATGCAATTGCATATTTGCGGTTTCCCTGGTTATAAGGCTACAAGTGAATTGGATGGAGTTGTGTGATTATAAATTGAAGTACTATTTTGATAAACTTTCATTGAACTTGTATATAAAACACTTTTCCTGCTATTTCGGCTTACTAACTAACTAACTAACCAACTAGGACCACTCTCGTATATTAATTTGAAAACATTACCGGCATCAGTGTAATATAATCAATACCCATGCATTCCTACCATTTTCATCGCTAGACTTAGCTTATTCTTTCGTAAAAAATTATTCAAGTTTTCCAAAAAACTGCTAGAAGAACCCATGCACATTTAAAATCTACTAGCATTTTTAGGGTTCCGTACACCAAAGGTGAAAATGGAACCCTATTGTTTTCGCTACGCTGTCCGTCTGTCCGTCTGTCCGTCTGTCCGTCACAGGGTATTTTCTCGAGAACCGTAAGAGCTACGGACCTGAAATTTGGACACAGTGTGTAGACCCTTGGCCGCTACAACAACAAATACATGAGAGTTGGAAATTAAAGGGTGTGCCAAAACGAGCAATGAAAAATGTTAAAATCCCATGTAATATACATACAATTGTATGTATGTATGTATATTACATGGGACCCTTGGCCGCTACAACAACAAATACATGAGAGTTGGAAATTAAAGGGTGTGCCAAAACGAGCAACGAAAAATTTTAAAATCCCATGTAATATACATACAATTGTATATATGTATATTACATGGGACCCTTGGCCGCTACAACAACAAATACATGAGAGTTGGAAATTAAAGGGTGTGCCAAAACGAGCAACGAAAAATGTTAAAATCCCATGTAATATACATACAATTGTATATATGTATGTATATTACATGGGACCCTTGGCCGCTTCAACAACAAATACATGAGAGTTGGAAATTAAAGGGTGTGCCAAAACGAGCAACGAAAAATGTTAAAATCCTATGTAATATACATACAATTGTATGTATATGCACTTGAAATTTGTAAAGTTCGTGTATTTTTATACAGACTACAACAACTAACACTAAAATTTAAAAAAATTTAATTAAAGGTTAATGTAATTTCGACTATGTAATTTTGAAAACTTGCTGTATCTTGGAAACCGTAAGAGCAAACTTCCTGAAATTTTCAAAAACGGTAAAACAAAAAAATCTCAAAATTATAAAATCGCCAAACCGAAAAAAAAACGCGAAAATCAAAAAAAAATCGCCAAAACGAAAAAAAAGCACCAAATTAAAAAAAATTTCTAAATCGAAAATAAATCGCAAAAAACCGGAAAAATCGCCAAAATGAAAAAATCGCCAAAATGAAAAAAAATCGCCAAAATGAAAAAATCGCCAAAATGAAAAAAATCGCCAAAATGAAAAAAATTGCCAAAATAAAAAAAAATCGCCAAAATGAAAAAAAATCGCCAGAATGAAAAAAATTGCCAAAATTAAAAAAAAAATCGCCAAAACGAGAAAAAAGCGAAAAATAATAAAAAAAAAATTATTTCAGCTGAAAAAACGTAAAAACAACACTATTAAAAAAAATGCTCAAAGCCAACGTACGGAACCCTTCGTGCGCGAGTCAAAGTCGCACTTTACTGAATTTATTACCTTTCTTGTGTCAATTACAATTATAAATAACTGTAATTGAAGGGTTTCAATTGCAATTACATTTTGTAATTATAATTAAAAAAATTTAGTTACAATTATATTTTTGTAATTGTAATTGAAAAAATCTCAATTGTAATTGAAATTAATGTAATTGAAATTGCCCAAGTCTGATATGTAAATACAAATATGTACTTATATACAAATTATCCACATACATGATACACAGATAAAAATAAGGGGAAAACCAAAAAGTTGATAAGTTTAGAATAACTTCTAATATTTATATGCACTTCCAGCATTATTTTTATGTCAACAATAATCAATTTCTTTTCAACCTTCAGTAAAAGTGGCGTTATTCGAAGATAGTAATCGCATGACTTGCACAGCAATTTTATTAATATTGTTAATAATGAACAACTTTAGATTTTTCTTCTAAAGTCCGATAATTTTAGCAATTAGTTGGGACACTTATAGTAAATTATATAGCATACTTTGGAAATTAAAATTTTATGATAAGAGTGCAAATACTATTAAAAATATATGTATAAGAACTTAAAAGCAGATAACTAACAATAAACATATTAATCACTTAAGAAATTTATTATTCGACATATTGTCAGAAGTTTATTTTAATTTGAAATTTATTTGCTGGGTTTTGTATAAGTTTCTAAGCCTACTACGTACGCTTATTTTTCTTTTGTGATTTTCAAAAATATTATTGTTTGTGAACTCTCAAATAGTTTTTGAAAGTCTGTGCATAAGATAAGAGAGCTTTGTGAGTATTCAAAATGTGCAGCAACAATGAAATGCATGTAGACTACGCTGAAGCACCAGCAAATAAATTTCATATTAATCACTTCAAGTCAATATCATTTTCAGTAACAAAAAAAAAGATAAATAAATAAACAAGAATTTTCGGCGCGCCCTCATATGTAACTATATTAATTAAACTAGAGATGAGAATTGAGCAGTTTTCCATTCACGATTACAAATGCTTAAGAACAAAGGAAGTAACTCATGAGAAATTGAATAAAGACATACATTTTGGATTATACTTATTGTATGTACATAAATATTCACATTCCCAGCAAAAAATTAAACATTACCATCACTACTACTCGTACTTCCCATATCGAGCCATAACCGCTAAAATAGCTTAAGCGACACATTTTTCGGACTTCGTTATTTTGACGAAAATCGACTGTTTACGATCGCAAATAATCGATTTTGGTCAAAAAATGAAGTTGGAAAATTATGTCGCTTAAGCTTTTTTGAGGGTTACGGTCACGATATAATGACTTACTTTTCTGATTGCCAAATTTCATTACACGCTTACAAATCACATTACATAAAATTTAAAAAAATTATGTAGAAGTTTATGGATGAGAAGAATGATTCTTTTAGTTTTCATAAATTACGTACATATGTTGCCAAATAAAAAATGTAAGTAGTTCTCAAGACTCGATTATTTTAGTGTCACCCCCAGCGTGATCGTTTGACCGACTAAAGTGGCAAATTGCCACTTTTTCGACTGCCTTGCCAATTATTGTCACCCTTTTTTTGGGGTGAGTTTTATAAAAATACATTAAAAATAAAAAGTTTGGTGTAGTTTTCTCGTTTTTTTTTTTGCCCCTTTTTTTTGATAAATCCCCTATTTGGTGCCACTTTTTGAAAAATGTCATCGGTCAGCCTGCTCACGCCTTGTTAAAATCATTAAGTTATTAATCCAGTAGTGAATACCTTCCAGGAAAAATGCTTGATTCCAAACCCGATTACCTTTTTTGAAATTTGTTGCTGGGTTGTTTTCGTTTTAGAAAAATTAATAAGATGTTTTGAAATAAAAATTTTTAGTTTTCCAAATATTCTTAACAGTAAAGCAGCCCTAATCTGAATAACAATTCCCTGAGAGTTTTTTCCCCTTTTCCTTGTTCCCCTATTTTAAAAACTCAATTACAAAATACAACAACTGGCAACAAAACAGCTGACTTCCGAAATTCTCTCCCACTTTATATTTCTCTCCCCATATGTTTAAAATAGAAGGATTGATTCTCGGGAAAAATTTATTCCCTGGGAATTATTTCCCGTGGAAGATTTCGAATTAGGCTGACAGCAACAAAAACAAGCTATAGCTGCAAATTGCCACTTTTTCGACTGCCTTGCCAATTATTGTAACCCTTTTTTTGGGGTGAGTTTTATAAAAATACATTAAAAATAAAAAGTTTAGTGTAGCTTTCTCGTTTTTTTTTAATTTTGCCCCTTTTTTTTGATAAATCCTCTATTTGGGGATTTTTGAAAAATGTCATCGGTCACCTGGCTGTAAAGATAACAAATTGTAATTAAATAGACTTAAATGCAAACGGACGTAACGTATACCATATGATTTGTATAATGCAAAACATCGTGGAAGGCTCAATAGCTCGGTTTGAAATTCATGTACAGACATTTTGCATATTAGCTAACGATATGTGATCACCCTTTTGACCCTTTTACACTTATCTTCCATTACACAGTTGCTTGTTATCAAATTGTTTTAAATACGCGTGAAACTCTTAACTCATACAATCTAAATATATTAAATACTCGTTGATATAATTTTAATTATACGATACGAAGTATTTGAAATTATATATTAAAAACAAATATTTGTGAACACAAATTAATTATTTAAATAGTACTTAAATAAAAAAAATAATTAAATTTTTGTTAAAAACTTGCCGCAGATTCATTTTATAAAATTTACAATTTCTTCCCAAACACAAATTGACCGATTATAATTGTTTTTCAAATTTCTATACTTAGCTAGATCTCATTAGCCAAATAATATTACTGCAATATTATTATTTTATATATCCACAATAAAGTAATTTGGCAAATGAGTCAGAATTATTTTGATTTCAGTGCTATTCTTACGAGTATTTTTAGCAACAATAGAAAAAGTTCATACGGTCGTGATTGAGGAATAAATAACATTATTTTATGATTTCAGTATAATTTTTTTTATTATTATTGATATATTTGTTCTACACTCACTGTCAAAAGTTATCATATGTAATTTATTTTAATAATTGAATTATAAATAATAATTTATTGTTTATGCAGTAAAATTAAACGATTGGAGTTCATACATTTCAAAATAGAAAAGCAATTTTGAAAATTCTTATTCTACACTTAAAAAAAAGTATGCAACCAAAAGTGAGTGCATCAAATTATCTACTGTAGTATAATAGGCGATATGGACGCCTAATGGGTTGTTCTTTTTCAACTCAGGTCGTAAATTTTAAATGATTTTCAGCAACAAAGCACAGTTTACGGAAAAAAAAATTTTTAGAAAAGTACTTTTAACAAAATGTACCTTTTACAAAAGGTGCATTTAAAAAAAATTATAATTTACAAAATGTACACTAAAACTGTAAATGTTTTTAAATAAGTCCATTTACCAAAAGAATTTCCACAAAAACTACCTTTTACAATGAGCATATTTAATAAAAAACATAAAGAAATTTTACAAAAAGTACATTTAGCATAAAGTACCATTTCCAAAAAGTACTGTAAAAAAGGGAATTTTTAAAAAAATAACTTTTAATCAAAAAACTTTTTAAATATGTAGTACATTTTGCAATCAGTACATTTAATAATATGTAAAATGCTTTTACAAAAAAGTACATTCCACAAAAAGTACCTTTTACAAAAAGTATAGTTGAAAAAAGCAGTTTTTGCAAAAAGTACTTTTAAAAAAGTAACTTTTTAATATAAGAAACTGTTACAAAAATCACATTTCACCAAAAATTAATTTTTATAAAAAGGAAATTTTACAAAAAGTACCTGGCTCAAAAAGTAGCTTGTTAAAAAGGTACATATTAGAAAAAGTAGCTTGAACAAAAAGTATCTTTTAGCAAATGAACATTTTACGAAAGTACTTTCTTTCGGGTTCCGTACACTAAAGGTGAAAAAGACGCCAAAAATAAAAAAAAATCCCAAAAAACTAAAAATCGCCAAAACGAAAAATATCGCGAAACCCGAAAAAAAACTATCAACACAATCGCCAAAAACGCTAAATACGAAATAATCTAAAAACCGCAAAAAAGCGCCAAAACTTAAAATCGCCAAAACCCGAAAAAAAAGTTTACCGGGTACTTGATTTTTTTTTCAAAAATGTCTACATCAGGTAAGATATTCGATTATACTATATAGGCTAAAGTTCGTATAGTACCGAACACTTCGAAGTCGCACTTTACTGAAATTATTTACAAAGTACCTTCAACAAAATGTATCTTTTACAAAAGGAACCCTTTACATAAAGCATTAAAAGGTACCTTTTCCAAAAAGAGCCTTTTACAAAAAGTAGCCTATATAAAAAAAAATACTTTGAGCACGTGCACATACATATGTATGTAAAGTACCATTCCCAAAAATAGTTGAAAAAATGGGGGTAAAACCACTTTTAAAAAAGTACCTTTTCAAAAAAGAGCTTTTAAAAAAGTTCCTTTTGAAATAAGAAACTAATAAAAAATAAGGTACTTTTACAAAAAGCACATTTGATAGAAAGTACATTTTTCCAAAAATAAGTACCTTTTACAGAAAGTACCGTGTACAAAAAGTATCTTGCACAAAAAGTACCTTGCACAAAAATTACCTTTTACAAAAAGTAATTTTGCAAAAAGTACCATTTTTAAAAAGTACCTTTAAAAACATATATACCTTTTACAAAAGGAACACTTTACATAACGCAAATTTTTATAAAAAAAAACGCTTTTTGCAAGAAATATATAATATATAATTTATGTAAAAGCAGCGTGACCGGTTGACCGACTAAATTGGCAAATTTCCACTTTTTCGACTACTTTCCCACTTTTGTATATAATAATACATTAAAAATAAGAAGTTTAGTGTAGTTGTCTCGTTTTTTGTAATGTTGCCCCTTTTTGATAAATCCCCTATTTGGTGCCACTTTTTGAAAAATACCATCGGTCATCCTGTGTGTACCTTTTACAAAAACTAGCTTACTCGTATATAAAATAAATAATTTGACCACGTGAATTTCCAAATTGATTTTTACATAAATTTCTTTGTTCTTTTTGATAAGAACAAAAAAATTCTGTTTATATACTATTTATATTTATTTGCGTATGTCTAAAGAATTTGAAAACAAACAAACAACCAATCAAGGAAACGAACATACCATGTGAAATAATTAACAATTTAAATTTCTTTTAAACAAACACCCTAAAGAATGTGGCAAAATTATGTATTTAATTTGTTTTAAATACATATGTATTATATCTACGACAAAAAAAAAATGCTTAAGTAGACTTAAGCTAAAACTGAGTTAATGACACCACTATGATTTCGCAATTTAAAATTGGGGTAATTTTTAATGACCAGACCATTTTTTTATAAATTTTATTTCCCAATGACAGCTTAACTTAAAACTCCTTGAATAAATATAGAAAAGTGATGGATATTACTGCAATAGGAAGAATATACAGTATTAAAAAAAAACAAACATAAAATTAAAAATTGCTCTCTGGAAAAAGTGCAAAATCAGGCTTAAGCACTATTTCCTTATTGGCAAAAGTATTTCCTCCAGAGACCGGACAATTTAACTTCTGAACAATATGCACAAATTAGATCACGAAAAACTAAAAAACTCAGGAACTCCCTCGATACGAGGTGGGGTTTGAAACCACAGCTGGTATACTGGATTTATACCAGGGAATGTCAAAAGTATCGTTTTAAGTACTCTTTGAGTATTGGCCGTTAAACAACTACGAATAACATAAAAATTAAAAACACACTCATATGCATTCATTTTAAATCAAAAAATCAAGAACTATATTCATACAAATTTCTTAAATTATGCAGCGCAAAGGACTACAACTAAAATTTGCAGACTGTGTGAGGTACAATCATACGCATAAGTATAAAAATACTCGGACTATTAATCGGCTACACTTGCGTATATACAGGGTTATTTTATTTGCACACACATAAATCATGTTTTCAAACAGTCAAAACACACTTTTTCCATACCATTTTATATACACAAATATATGTACATATATAGCGGCTAATGATGAATAAATACTCCTGGCGTTGGCTGAAGTAGTTAGCACGTTGACTACAAAACCGAAGGTCCTGGGTTCAATCCCTGTATCCGACAGTTATTAAATAACAACACCACGCATTTTTCTAATGTGCATTAGTGTCCCTTTGTGTCAGTTGTTGTAGGGAAGTTCAAGTGATGAAGGCATAGTCACTGGTCACTGAACTATACCGACTTCAGCAGATACTAATCCTAATGTAACATCAGAGCGCCCTCCTTCGTTGTGTAGCAAAATCATCGGCGAAGTAAAATAATCAATAAAATGGCTACAAGACAAAGCTTCAAAAAATTAATACGCCCCATTTAACATCAGAGAGGCGCTGCAACACTGCATTATTAAAAACGTGCGAAAAGCAGAGTTGTAAAAGAATGAAGCTTTCCTCTATCTCTTCTTTCACCACCTATCTTCTCTCTTACTATCCCTTTCCTAAAGAAGGTAACACCTAGTATTAGCAGTAGTCATTAATTGCCTGGGTGTTTTGTTGTCCGATTAAATACCCATAGCCCATAAGCATACTCACACTGTAAATATGAGAGAGACAGTCAATGCGCTTGATACACATCTGCCTTTTTATACTTAGTTGTAGCATATTTCAGTTTTTCGCATAAAAGAAGTAGAGATGCTCCTGTATGTTGGAATCGCCTATAGTCATAGTTGATGGAGATATAATATGTGAGGATAAGAATTGTTTGCGCTACAATTATGATTATATGCAGTTACTAAAATTAAGACTCTTTACTTATGTATATTTTTTTAGTACTCATTGTCATTCTCTGATTTATATATCGTTTGATAGGCCGATTATTTCCTATGGTTGTGTGGTATTGTGAAGGCAATGAGGAAATATAATCATGGGAGATTGCTTTCTAAGGACCAGATGTGTTCTCCACTGGCCATCACAGGTGCCCGCATTAGCATACCTTGAGCTGCCTTCGATATCATTCTTTACCTGCTTCCTATAGAAGACTTTGTGATAAGAACGGCGACTAAAAGTCTTCTTAGACTCTCAGAGGAATGGTGAGGACATGATTGACAAATCACACTGTAATATGCAATGAAATCAGTTTTATCGGGCGAGTTTCCGTAACCCCTGTAGCGCAATTCACTAACTTTTTTTAAAGATAATTGCATTGTTAAAATAATTATAACAAAAATTTATAGAATTTGCTATTCAGTAAAATTTTTAACGATATTCGCTGTACATTAATGTCAGCTGTGTCGTTATTTAAGCGACAATAATTTATGTGCTGTTAATTTTATCGACAAAAATCAATACAAAATATCAGCTGAGTACTATCGTTAAAAAGAAGTTACAGAATCACATAATCGTTCTTGCAAGCGACCAAATGTATAGACAAATCGCACCACTGGATTGACGGACTCCAAGGTCGTTAAAATTGATTTTAGTAGATAGACATAGGAGGTTATCATGAGAGCATTAGTGACATCGCAAAGAGTAAACTGGAATATATCAAGGACTTCATCATGGGAATTGAGCGGCTTAATGGCAGCTAATGCGGATATTTCTGGATACAAAGGACCATATTTCTTACTAACGACTACAAATAGAAGGGAATTATAATGAATCCAATTGGGTCTCCGGTGTGGATGTGTGTTACAATAATATGGGCTTGAAAATGTACTTCTTTAGTCCTAGTTTACACTATGCAAGTCTTATTGCTAAACTGATTAGTTTGTTGGGGAGAGAAGGGACGAGGGGAAAATAAACGAGTACTCAGCTTCATGCACTGTCATTGTGTGATAAGCTGAGCAACATAACTTGACTAGTGTAAACTGGGACTTACTTTGTGCCCAAATGAATGTTTTTAATTTTTCCTTTGAATATTATTATTTTCAAATTCTGTTTTACGTCAACCTTCATAGAGGAATGTTTAAGCAAATTTTTTTAAGTAATACTGCAAAAAAATTAATTTGCGTATTTGTTAACATATTCATTTATTCTTATGTGTCTTTCGTAGTCGCATAAAAGTTTATGTGGAAAGTTTTCTAAATATGAAGTAATATTTTACTTTTAAACAAAATATCCATTTGAACTTTCAAGTCGATTGACTGACTTAAAAATATTATTGCGTAATGTTGTTTACTGAATTTTAGAGGTCAAGCAAAAAAAAAAAAAATATTATGAACTTGCGTTAATTCTCATGCATTTATGGATCAATAAGAAAAAATTTATGTTAATATTTTCATACAATGATTAGGAAATGAATATGAATGTGAATATGAATATGGTGACAGGTTCGAAATTCATTTGTACTTTTTTAAAAATAATAGAAACAAAGTTCAGCTTAGTTCATAAACTGGTTTTGTTCGAAAGCCAAAAGTCTGGATATATTGCAATTTATTACAAAATATACATACATATGTATACAATAATAAATCATTGACAAAACATCATTAGTCAATTCAAAATAAGCTTTAAGTAAATAACGAACATATGATTTGACACTTTGAAAAAATGTTTGTCGGAACAGCTGTAACTTTAATATTTTCCCAAGTCTAATGACATCCAAATTATATCGAGCCATAACCACCAAAAAATAAAAGCTTAAGCGACACATGTTTTGGACCTCGTTTTTTTACGAAAGCAAATAATCGATATTGGCAAAAAAATTAGTTTGTAAATTATGTCGCTGAAGCTTTTTTGGCGGTTATGGCACGATATGTTCGTTCGATAATTTACTTTGAATTTAATTAAAACAAAAACAAATTTCTTTAATTTTTAACCCCCGACCAAAAGAAGGGGTGTTATAAGTGTGTAGTGTGTGTCTGTGTATCTGTGTATCTGTGTGTCTGTCCGTGTCCACGTACAGCCCAAACGGCTGGACCGATTTTAATTTAGTTTTTTCTGTTTGAAAGGTGACTTGATCGAGAAGGTTGTAAACGGTCCAGCCGTTTAGAAGATATCACATCTTTTCTAGATATATCGGGGGTTTTTAATTTTTGTTATTTATTATTATTGTCAACGTTCAAAACGAACGTATGTATATTTTCGACATCGTTGAACAAATATGTATATTATGCAAATACAGTTTTAAGCTGCTTGTCGTTCTCAACACTGAAGGTCTGGGTTACCTGAAGGTCAACCCAAATTACTTATTGGTATTGTCATTCATAATTTAAGCAACGGCTTATCTTGCAGTTGTTTTGTGCCACAACATTCTCAAGTAAAAACTAATTGGGATTCACAAGACTAAAAAATTATTGGGTTTTGTGAAAGTTGGATTGACATTCAGACAACAAAACCGAATTGAGTTGAAAACGGCAATAGGGGCATTACATATCGCTCATTTATTCAAACAACGTCATAACTAAAAAAAAACTAGTTTGCCAGAAAACGAATTTGAAGTTTTCAATTTACACACAACTTAATGAAAAAATAATATTTTATTTTGCTTTCAAGAGTTGATTAAAAAAGATATTTGTATGAAGAACGATATGAGGATTAATGCTGCATCACTAAGTCAAAAATTCCATTTTTTGAGTTATGATGTTCCTTGAGTAAATGAGCGATATGTATTTCAATACAGAAAAAATAAGTTCTGTTTTTAACACCTTTCATTGAAAAAATAATACAAATAATCAATTAAAAATTTGACTCAAGGAAACTTTTGTTTAAAAATTTTATTGATAAAAAGTTTAATTAAAAATTTAATTGAGTCAATGAAACATTTGTTTAAATATTTAATTTAACAAGCTCAATTGACACAATTACAATTTTAATAAAAAAATTTTAATAAAAAGTTTTAAACAATTTTTGTTTTTTTCAATTAAAGGTATTGGTTGAAGAAATGTTTTGTTTTTAATTTAAACCTAAAATTATGACAGAAAAAATTTTCTGGCATTCACATATTTAATTGAAAAATAAATTACATATAAATAGTCAATTAAAAATTTAATTAAACTTTTGTTTAAAATTTTTATTGATTAAAAGTTTAATTAAAAATTTAATTGGATGAATTGAACTTTTGTTTAAAAATTTAATTAAATAAAAATTTCAATTCACACTTAAATTTTTTATTAATTTTTTTATATTTTTTGTTTTTGTTTTGTTTTTTCAATTAAAAGTATTGCTTGGAGAAATGTATTCCTTGCAAATTTAAACTTAAAATTTTAAGGCCCAAATTCACTGTCATTAGTTAGCTAACAGCAATAGTTTAACCCAGCTACGTCCAAAAAACACACATACACCGATATTTGCATTTTAGGTGAACAGCTTTGAAAGCTCTTAAATTGCTTCCTATTTCTTTAAGCAAGAGCAAGTCTCGCTGTCTGTTGTGTTGTTGGTGTGGATGTTGTACTCTTGTCGGTGTGAAAGCACAAAAAGCTCTTTATAAAAGTTTGCACATTGTGCATATGGCCTGGACGTAGCTGGTTTAACCAATAATATTTGATTCACAGCTTTTTTTTACCATTAGTTAAACCGCCAAATATCATTGGTTAACAAATAGTTAGACAACAGCTGATTCATTATAAACGTTATTAGTATTGTTGTTGTGTGAAAAATATTAGACACATTTCACACATACTTTCTTCTTTGTATTTATTTAGCTGTAACACATTCTTGCACGGTAAAGTTAGAGGAGCGATCACTAGTTTTATCCATTTTTAAGAAATAATATAACAAATGTAAACAAAAATCATATGCTATAGCAGAGCTGCCAAGGCTGGAACTTAATTTCTGGATAGTGTTAACTTTAGTTAAACGATACACTTTGAATATGAAGTATTAGTTAAACAATAGTTATCATTTTAGTTTACTAATAATTAACTAATGACTGTAAATTTGGTCCTAAAAGAAAATTGCAAATTATGATAAGATTTTGTCACTGTTGCCAATTCAGCTATTTTCTCGTCAAATCTAGCGATTTTTAAGTACATTTTGCGGGAAAAAATATGATTTAGCTATTAGCGGGAAATCTAGCGATTTTTTGTGCATCATAATTCGCTTTAAAATGTGAGCTTATTCAGAAATAGTGAACGTATATGAAGCAAACTATGGGAAAAAGGTGATTGATAAGCGCCACAACAATTAAAAAAAGGGTTTGTGTGAGCAAAAATGTAGTATGTACTCCAAACAGTGAACTCGTCATACAAAAATCAGCAAGCTTGTGAGCGCTACTTTTACTCTATAATTGCAGAAGCCAGCTTTATTTGAAGCAATTTTTTTACTATGGAAGTACCGAATTCAGTACTTAGCAAATTAGGTACCAATTCTACCTACGAAGATATTAATCTGGAAGATTCGCTTAAAATTTTTAGTTAAAAATAATACCGCTTATATTTTTTTTATACACAGGAATATACATAAATATATAATGAATATGTTACATATACATATGTATGTATGTATATCAGAGCTGGCCACCGAGAAAAACACAAGAGTAATGTATTCGCGTATGTGTATTCATTTGTATAAGAAGCCGATTGATTTTCGGCACTCTGGTGCTGATTTGGGCAGGCTGGATGTACATGTTTTTACTAAAATAAGCCTTTTATTTGATATTTTATAAAATTTGTAGAGAAATTTGGGAAATATGAAAGAAGTTAACAAGTTACCGTAAAATTTTTGAAACATCCTAAAAATAAATTTGTTTTTTTAGCTATTTATCGCTAAGTTTTCAAATATTTTTGAAGTTTAGCTATTTTCTAGCTATTTCCTTGTCTACTTTAGCGATATTTGTTGGAAAAAAGTTGGCAACAATGGATTTTGTTTTCCAACACACCCTCAACAAGAGAGAAAAGTTGTAGTTTTTGTTTGGAAATTATTATTATTTTAAGTTGAATATATTTTTAACTTTTAGTATTATTTGATAGAAAACAATAGATTTTTGTTTATTTGTGTTGTTTTGTTGTTCTCTATATATATGTATTTCATTTTATTCGCTTCACTCTTTCCATTTGTTTAAATTTAAATGATTATTCCATTTAAATTAAGTCAATGGTCTTTTCAATGTACAGAATAAGTACATACTTACATACATACATATGTACATATGTATGTATGTATGTATATGTTTATTTTATTTGAACAAAAAAAATTACAATAAATTTTTTCAAATTAAGCAGAAAGTATCCGTAAACCGAAAAAAAAAACAAAAATTATTCATGGCCAATAATCTCTATATTTGTCATGTTTTTCTTTTCAAAATGTTCAATATTTTCACATGTAATGCGCATGTTTCAAGAGAACCTTCAAAAAAATATCCTTAAGCTGTACACAACCTTGCCCACTAAGAAAAATGTATTCTCATTTTGGCAGATTTTTTCGCTAGTTACTTTCATATATTATTAGAGGTATAAGGAATTTTTTGTTAAGATAGAAGCCATACGTACTCGTATGTACAAACGAAAGAGGATGCACGAAAGCACTATTTCAAAACAATTCGAAAGCCGATTCATAAAATACATCTGTAAGCACAACACATTGTTACCTTAATATAGAAAGGCCCTAACTCATTATATTTTTGTTTTAAATCGAGATTTTTGCATTTCTTCGATACATTAGATTTTCTTCTATCAAAATATACAAAAAAAAAAACTCAATTTCAAAAAAATATTTAGTTAGGGCCTTTATATGTATACTGAGGTACATACTCGTATTTTCATTTCATCAACATTTTCATGAAAACACTTATATACACACATACATACATACATATTAAAAGCTACTTTTTGTAAACAGTACTTTTCGGAAGAGGCACTTTTTGTAAAAAGTACTTTTTGTAAAAAAACTTTATGTAAAGGTCACTTTGTTACAGGTACATTTTATAAAAGACACTTCTTATAAAAGTTAGGTTTGTTAAAATCGCTTTGAAAAGCATACTTTTCGTAAAACATAATTTTTGTAAAATGTTCTTTTTTTTTAAAGGCACTTTTTGAAAAAACAATTATTATAAAAAAGTTGCCAAAATCAATTTTCGTAAGAGGTACTTTTTGTTAAAGCTAATTTTTCTAATAGGTACATTTTGTATAAGGTACATTTCTTAAAATGTACTTAATGTAAAAGACAGTTTTTGTAAATGGTACTTTTTATAAAAGGTACTTTTTGTAAAATGTACTTTTTGTAAAATGTACTTTTTGTAAAAGGTACTTTTTGTAAAATTTACTTTTTGTAAAAGGTACTTTTTGTTAATGGTACTTTTTGTTAAACATACTTTTTGTAAAAGGTACTTTTTGTTAAATGTACTTTTTGTAAAATGTACTTTTAGTAAAATGCAGTTTTTGTAACAGGTCCTTTTTGTAAAAGGTACTTTTTGTAAATGGTACTTTTTGTAAATGGTACTTTTGTAAATGGTACTTTTTGTAAATGGTACTTTTGTAAAAGGTACTTATAGTATAGGGTACTTTTTGTAAAAGCTACTTTTTGTAAAGGTACTTTTTGTAAAAGGTACTTTTTGTGAAAGGTACTTTTAGTAAAATGCACTTTTTTAGCAGGTACCTTTTTAAACAGGTACTTTTTGTAAAATGCACTTTTTGTAACAGGTACTTTTTGTGGAAGATACATTTTTTAAAAAGTACTTTTTTTCGTTAAGACTAATTTTTGTACAAGGTACTTTTTGCATAAGGCCCGTTTTGTTGAAGGCATTTTTTGTACAAAATAATTTTTTTTTAAATCCTTTTTTGTAAATGTACTTTTGTAAGTTATGTTTCATTAAAGGTACTTTTCGTAGAAGGCAGTTTTCGTACTTTTTATAACAACTCTTTTCATACCTAGAAAAGTAGTTGGGTACATATGTACATATATGTATCTGTGGGAAACGTTCTTAAGTAGCAGAGCGCTGTTAATTTTTCAATTCGATTTTCATAAATGTATTTTCTTTTAAATTTGAAAATTCGGTGCTTAATTTTATTTTCTTTAAGGCATGGATTAACTATCCTACGCAATCGTAGGACTTTTAAAAAAATACAACACTGATATGATGGAGTCTATGGAAATTTTCAAAAGACAATAACAATTTATTAGATCAGGTGTGTACATATTTATTCAAAAGTGGTACGATTGTGTAGGATAGTTAGTTACTCCCAGCCTTTAGGAAAATAAAACAAATAAATAATATAAAAAATAAATAAAATAAAATATGTAAATATGTAAATAATGCATTCAATTGGAAATATAACGCAGCATAAGCAAATTAAGCTATTATTCCACATTAGACTGTAATAATAATTGAAATTTTCCCCAGGGGTTGGTTAATTTTGCCATTACGTCAAAATCAGCTTATCTCGACTTAAGCACCTTTTTCTTATCATAGTTCACATTGCGTAAAAAATGTCATACAAATATCTTGTATATTCAACTTTTGGGGGGAGAAAAAGAAAATTTTCTTTTTTAACTTCAGTAAAATATATTTTTTTTTTGGAGTCATGACGTTGTTTATAAAATTTTTCTCAAGGTCGTTTTTGTAAAAAATGTGAATGAAGGCAGTTGGAAGCTTTTGATTTAACTCTTTTTTTGTACAAACACATGGTAGTGTGTTAGAAATTCGTCTATTAGGTATGATAATTATTAGAATACGTACATATGTATGTATGTATGTATGGTATTGACAATAGGCAGCAAATGCCAAGGAACATGTGGTATATTTTTTATTAACGGATTAATACAAAATGCATAATTTAAAGTCCCTACATAAATACATATGTAAGTATGTATTTAGATTTGTACATACAATACTGCATTAATTTAAATCTATATAAATATGTACTACGTACGTACATACATACATACATACATATGTACATACATACATATCGATGGTCTCAAGTAGAAAGGCCCTAACTCAAGTAATTGTAACTTTACAGGAGTAGGTAAAACATAATAGAAACTGTAATATTCACAATGTAAATTTTGTTGTAAAACTGCTTGTAAAAGCGTTATTTTTTTAAATATTGCAATATGTTTTTGTGAGAATGTGTATTTGTGTGAAATGTATTGGAATCACTGAAAAACTCAATTTCGTAAAAACCCCGAGTTAGGGCCTTTCTACTTGAGACCATCGATATGCACTTGTCCGCTATACTAAACGTAAATTTGTACATTTGATTTCGGAACAAAACTTTTGTTTTTTTTTTTTTTTTTATTTGTAGTGCATTTTATAGCTAGCTATTCTTTGTACAAATGACAAGAGCTGTTAAAAAATCAATAACACTTTACGCAGCATGTCCTTTTGCAGCAGAATATAAAAGCACATACATACATACATATGAACTGCGTCATAGAAGCAAAAGTAAAAGTAGTTAACAAAATTTAAAAGAAGAAAAGTACAAAAGTAGGTACTCGTATAAACTTACCAATAATAAGCAATTGTATCTCCTAATCCATTGCGGATGTTACGATCTAGTAAATTATAACAAATATTTGTTGAGGCACCTTCCATCCATTTAATGGAAATGGGTCCTTTCGTAATATTGAAATTGTATTGCAAAAATTTCTTTGGCTCAGCTGGCGTTTCCCAATGGAATTGTTTAGCTACACGAGACCAGAATTCTTCGGGATTATCCAAAGATTCTTCATAGAACTTTTTATACTCCTCCATGCTGGATATGTAAGCATTTTGGCTAATGGCCGGATTTGGATGATAAATCGATTTTTCCGAAGGCATTTTTATCAATAATATGTACTATTATTATTATTTTTTAATATAAGATACAAAAATTCCCCAAATGGATCTTAATTTTTTTAACACAGACCTAAATGTTCATAACACAAAAAAAAATTACGTTTGCCAAAATGATTTATGAACTGTTATTTATTTTAATAAGTACTTTTTTTATTTTGATTTAAAACGATTCTTTTTTTTAAATAAATTTTCTGCTTTGAATTGTTATAGAACGTTTCCGTCCACACTGAATAACTCTCACATACTAAACGTGTCTGTTTGGCCAAAAATGTTTATTATGCGACTGTTTTCTACTCAAAATTTGTGTCTCAAATTCAATTCTTATCATTGTTGCCATTTTAGCATTTCCAATGCTAGATTTAGCATATTAATTCATAAAAATTCATTCAAGTTTTTCAAAAAACTGCTAAAATTTTAAATATAGCATTTTATGTTTCTTTTGTAAAATATTTGAGCAGAAATTTTGAACCCATTTAGTACTCTCCCATCATAAGTTTCTGGCAACACTGATTCTTATGATGAATTACCGAAAGCTTGCGTATCGCATGTTTGTGGTGGAGTACGACACTTTTATTGTACGAAAATATAGAGATGGGTATTACTCACGTGATTGCGGTGTACCAGGCATGATGGTGAGTGGAAACTGACTATGATGTGATTGCACTTGGGCGTGAGCATGAAAAAATCTATAAAACTTTCAGCAAAAAATTTTTGATAAATATTTCAATTTAGTATTCACACAAATAGAAACTATTACAAATGCTTCATATGCAGATCTTGTAAAAAAATATTCGTTTCTAAACGTATTCAAATTTGTATGAAAAAAAACGAAAAAATCGTTTGTATTTAGAACATCTGCCGTTTAATTAATTTTTATATTTGAAAATTAACCGAAAGCGAAAACTGTTTATGACAATAAGGAACATACGCAAAGTTTCTAAAAATTAAAATTTTAATGTTTGATGAACTTTTGTATATATTCCCCCTTATCGTGGTTGGCGGCTTTCGAATGCGACTAAGACGTTTTTGTAATAGATTAAAAAATATTCCAACACAAAAGATCGAAGTGCCGATCCAATATTCACCGTTTTGAAAATTTTTTCTGTAATATAGGACCAAAATAATGGCCCTTATCGTAATTGAAATGACATTCCTGGGGAGGCAGCGGGTGGCATATAATTATTAAAAATTGTGGCTTTTTGGTTATCTGACGTTGAGTACAAAGGCACATCCATCCATTGCCCATGGGAATGATCCTTTAGGAGTTAGAGACGTATATCCCTATCCCCATTTTGTTGTTGGGAGTCGTCAGTGAACCAGATCTGGTTAGGATCTTGGTTCCTTTTAGAAATTATAATGTCAAATTCCTTCTGTGCCATAGAGTTTGGGTCCTTTTAGTAATTAGAATGTAAAATTCTTTCCGAAAACTAATGTCGGTTGCATTTGATTGCTTATTTTAATCTGAATACCGTTTAAAAGGTGCTCCAGTATTCTCTTATACCCATCCAGACCTCCGGCTTTTTTTGATAATAAAAATTACGTGCAGAACCATTATTAATTTTAGAAATCATACGATTTAAAATCGACTCGATTTACAGAACAGGGCTGCTCATTTTTTTAAGAGAAGTACGCACATACACATACGTACATATGTATGTATATTATATCGCCCATTTACTCAAAGAACGTCATAACTCAAAAAATGGAAATTTTTTAGTTAGTTATGTATAATTAATCCTTAATCTTCATACTATTTAAAAATTGCATACAAATATCTTGTATACTCAACTCTTACGAGAAAAGTTAAATTTTCATTTTCCATCAAACTCTTTTTCTACCAAACTAGCTTTTCGAGTTATGACGTTGTTTGAGTAAATGAGCGATATGAGTGAGTGAGTGTGTATTTCGTCGTGAGAAGTTACTCGCAATCACATCTCTTCTCAAAGTAAACTTGTTTTTAAAAAAGCTTTATTTTAATGCGTACATATCGTTACCTTAATATAGAAAGGCCCAAAGTCATTATATTTTTCAAATCGAGATTTTTGCATTTTATGATACATTAGATGTTCTTGCCATTTCAGATAACGATGCAGCTTAACTTACCTTTAATAATATAAAATTTAAAGAGTATTTTCGAAATCAAGAGTGAAGATTTTATTCAGAAAAAAATAATTTTTGTTTACAAAACGTTAAACAAACAAATTTCCATGCAAAATTTGTTTTGTAAACTTAAATTAATTTTTCTGAATACGGCAGTTAAAGTTTACTTTTTAACAGTGTTTTCAGATAATGTAATTTATTCCCAAATCGGGGAAGTTTTCTAGTAGTTGGCAGTACGAATTACCTGAACTTTTAGCAATAATTTGACTTATAGTAAAAAAAACGAAAAATCAGTAAACATTTCAAAAATTTACAAGCGAAAAATTGAAGAAATTTTTTTCAACATATGATGAAAAACGAGTTACACAAGAAACCTATTAGAAAACGCTAAAAGGTGTGATGTATTTGCCATAGTCGTTTTGTCAATCATTTTAAAGTTTGTTTTTAAATTTCGTTTTACTTTGGTATGACATGAAAATAACGCCGGCAGAGCAACTGTGAAAAAATCATCAACTTCTTTATTGTGGTGAATACGTGCGATGTCCATGTTCAGGCATATCAAAGTATTTTTCGTTAGTGCAATAAAGATGGAATATTTACTACTTTTGTTCTGTCTCTTTTCTATCTATTGCAAATGGTTGCCGACTGAGAATCTCATGGCGAACATTGTTGCTCAGACATATGCAAGTTCATACCAAGTTCATGGCTAGTGGAGACCCGCAGTTATATTGTTAATAATTTATCTTCTAGCGTACTTTTTTAAAGCCAGTAGTTTGATATTGGCTTAAAAATTATTCTCAAAATCGATCGGAAATCGCCACAACTTTTCAAATCGGTCGTTTTGAAAACGATAATCAAATCAATCGTTTTGAAAACGATAATTTTCCAACACATACATGACTAGTTTTTAATTTAAATGGTTTAATAGATATTGATAAATTTTTCTATAGAAAATAAATTTTGTAATTCATGTTAGTTTTATAACTAGCATTCAAAAGATTTTTTTTATATTAAATAAAACTAAATAAGCAGAATTTATTATACATATGTATGTATTTCCTACACATATACATAACATAATTCTATACTCAACGAGGGCATGGTGAAATCGCGAGTGGGGTTTTTTGAACTTTAAAAGCAGCATATTTATATTTATAAATTAATTAATAAGTGATTATGATTTAAAAAAAATGGATGAAGAGAAAAATTCTTAATTAATGATCTGCATTTTTAAGAAATTCTTTGTATTGATCTTCAGTCATTAATTTATCCAGTTCGGAGGTATTCGCAAGTTTAATTTTGAAAAGCCAGCCTAGAAGAAAAGAAATAAATAAAATATATGTATAAGTAACAAAGAAGTTCAAATCAAATCATAATTAATTTTACCGTTTTCATAACAACTGGAATTAATCAAAGACGGGCTCTCTTCTACGGCTGTATTTTTTTCTGTTACTTCACCACCGACTGGGGAATACACTTCGCTAGCGGCTTTAACACTCTCCAAGGCACCGCATTCATCATTTTGTTTTAGCACTGTGCCGGGATCTGGTAGTTGAGCAAACACTACATCCCCTAAAGCCTCTTGAGCATAAGTAGAAATACCCACTGTACCAGCAGTGCCTTCAAAGGACACCCACTCGTGTTTTTCAGTGAATCGACGCTCTGTAATATTTAAGCAGTTTTACATATTAATTTTCTGGCAACACTTGTATTTTACTACAAAGTTTAAGAAGCATTGCTAGAACAGCTGCTACATTTGCGGTTTTTTTTTTCATGTTGCGTAAAAAAATAATAAATTGCAGATTCATAATTTTTATTTGGGATTCTTGGACATTTTTCTTTTTACCTGCATTATACACGGCACATAAACTCAACTGCCTGGAACTCCGCAAGGCCTTTGCATTTTGTTTTAACAAACTTGAACTTTGTTGCAAAATACGAGCGAATTTTACAATGGAAACCATGTTTCAGCTTCAGCATACAGTGTTTTTTTTTAATATTTTATTATTTAGTTAATTCCACTTGAACGCACTCTCCCGTCTACGTTTGAAACAAAAGTAACGATTTGATTTACCATTCAGCCATGGGGTAGTAGTTGTATTTTTATTTTGCGGGTTCCTTATCAAATATACTTAACGAATTAATTTTGATCTTAAATTGCCTGGGGTTATCGGAATTTGAAACATGCGGTAATTCAAGTCAAAGTTGTTTGAAAATTATTTTTATTTATTTACAAATAATTTTCGATTTTCGGTTCGCGTTTTATTAATAAATGTATTAAATGAAAATTAAGAATGTTTATGTGTGTATATCGTACGCAGCCAAAAGAAAAACTAAATGTCAAAAACATGTGTCTTGCATTGAAAGTTTGTGGAAACATTGTGGCTAATTGTGAGTTTTTTTGTAGCGTAAATAGATATTTGTGTGTGGTTGGCGGGAGGATATTGGACGTGGTCACCAAACCGGAGGCTAGAAAGTTTACGTTATTAGAATAACTCTGACAAATATGTAAGTACATGCATAAATATTTACAACTTATTTTTAATAGAGTTAAAAAATATTCACTGGGAATCCTTCCCGGAAACCATGGGTCTGAAACTAAAAGCGAATGGGTGCCCCTGTGGCTGAGTGGTAGCGATGCTAGCCTCTCAGTCCAGAGGTCGTGGGTTCGACTCCCGCCATAGACCCTGGGTGTTTTCTGCAGACAAGCTAATCGCTTCGCGGGTTGTGTTTGTTTAAAAAAAAATGATTGACCGGCATAAAGATTTCTGTCCACATTCTTCAGTAGTGTAAAAAGAATTATAATGCCTAGGTAGTGTGATGGAGGAACGGAAAACAGTTTTTTAAATTATTTTTATATGTGCACTTGCATGCGTTTTTTTAGCAATGCATATGAAAATATTTCGTTAGGTGGGGAACGTTTGTCGACCTACATAATTCGCTAGTACAGAAAATTATTCGAATACAGCTGATCTATTTTCTGCTTGCACAAACGTATCCTCAGTTTCCCAAACTAGCCCGAAGAAAAAGTATGGGCTGTTTCGTGCAAGAAGAAAATCGTTACTCTCACAAATCCTCTCTCATTTACCCAATTTTCGAGCACGGGAACGCTTTTCGGATCCTGCGTGATCTCAATGTAGAGTAAAGACACACGCTTTATATGTACAGTTCGTCACAGAAAATGCAAAGGGTTAGCTAAAATTTTGAAAACTATACAGTCCAAAATTAAAAACTTCTTTAACAAACAATAGCAATTATAATCACCCTTATCGGGAATAAAAGTTCACGTGAAATGTGTTCCCTATCCCTAAAATTGTAATCGCCAATGTTTGCGTTGTTGTTGTGGGTATAATATTTTCTTATTTTGTTCACCATTTTTAGTTCACAGGAAATATTTCACTTTCGTCTTTTATTCCCCATAAGGGTAAATAATATTAATAAAATCAGTTTATTTATTTTTCTTGCGACAAGAGTGTACATTTAAGTACACTGGAATTTATAAATTTCGAGCTTACCGACAAAATTTTTTGTGGCACGAACTTTCTTTTAAATTATTTATTTATTTATTTTATAAATACTTTACAAAGTTAATTTGTAAAATATTGTTGCACAAATATGGATGGAGTAACTAGACCATATGCCCAAGATGTTATTAACAGTGTTTTCAAAAAGTTTTTGTGACTGACTATACACGACCTATGCCTTCACATAGGAAGTAGCAACGTGGTTGTTAATGAAATTCCACAGAAAACCGCAAGATTTTACGGTTATCCGTGGCAGATCAGTCAACCAGTGCGAGCGAGACGAAATACTCTCGAAGGCCTAACAACAGAACTAAGCCTGACCGCACTTAAGAAATAATTACGATGACGCGAAATGATGTTCTTCGACCCAGAGCTGCTTAACGACTGTTTCTTTTAAATTAATTTACAAAACAATTCGAGAAATAACCGCCAAAAAAGTTTAACCGGCACATTTTTTAACCTCGTTTTTTACGGAAATCGATTATTCACGATTGCAAATGATCGATTTTCGGCAAAAAAAAACTAAGTTGGAAAATTATGTCGCTTAAGATTTTTAGGCAATTATGGCACGAATTGCTGTTTTTAATTTGTTAGAAGAAAAAATAGCGAAACTTTCTAGTGTACCTCTAATACGGCCCATCTTATCAGTTAAAAATTTATTGAAAACTTGCACCCTTGTAAAGCGGCACACTAAAAAATATTTACATTAATTAATAATATGTATTTAAATCTTTCTACTCGTATTATTTACACAAAAAAAAATCATTATTTATTATACTTGAAATAGAAAAAATAGCATGAACGTTTAGTTAGGAAACAATTTCTTATCATTTTCTCGTAACGAATAACAAAATATGATCGCAAAACTCTCTGCTGGGGTCCAAGAACATGAGTGCGAATAAAAATAATCTTTTCGTGCTGGTCTGTCTTATCACTGTCTAGTGACATAAAACCATCGTTTTTTTCATTTTATTAAGTGTTTAACAATTGCCTTTAAAAGACAACAATTAAATTAAATGAATTAAAAAATATATGTGTGTATGTGTGCATGTATTAAAAAACATACACTTGGAGAAATTGAACTATTGGAATCTTTGATGACGATTGGGACTGTGGACTGCACGTTGCATAGGTGGTGTGTAATCTGGTGCCGGGAAATTTGAGACTGTAATGGGTGACGTTTGCTGCTGCTGTTGTTGATGTTGTTGGTGTTGGTGTTGTTGTTGTTGTTGATGTGTATGGTGCTCAGTTATATTAGACTGGGGTCTAGAACTTGGTGGATATTGCTGGAAATTATCTAAGTTACGGAAATATCTTTCATTTAGCGAAACATCTGTTGAAAGGCGCGCAGCATGGGCAATTATTTCACGATTGATGACAGCAACCTTCTGCTGGACATCGTTCTTTTCAGACTCATAGCCGTCATTGGCAAATACCGTAGATAAAACACTGGACCTGCAATACATAATACGAGTATTATTATTTGTGAAGCGTTTTTATGGCAAAACCAATTTTGTACTCACTTTTGCTCTTCTTCCTGGTAGGCATTGATTGGGGGTCTAGTGGCTAGTATATCATCGGATTGCTTGCGCAAGATGAACAGATTGCTCTGCAGTAAAAGACAAAACAATTTCAAATAAAAAAATAAAATATTTTTTCCGTGTAAATATTATATTCAAAACGTATGTATTTCTAGCGAAATATAGAAAAATCACGATTTCAAAAAAATAATGAGTTGGGCCTTTCCATATTAAGGTAACGATATGCATGTATGTAAGTATTTGTTTGCGATGCTATTTAAGTGTTTTTTAACAACGATTAAACTTTAGAATATAATATAACAATTGTTTTTTTTTTTTTAATTTATCGCCTTTAAAACGCGTATTTCTGAACTTGAAATTTCAAAAAATAACTATTTGAACATTTGCTAAAACAACGTATGTATAACTCAATAAAATTAGTTTGCCAGACAACGAGTTTGAAGTTATCAATTTGCACAAATCTCTCAATTTGAATATGAAATTTTTACACAATATGAATAACAATATGGGAATTAATTCTGCAAACAAATCCAATATTTTGAGTTATGACGTTGGCTTAGTAAATGAGCGATATGTATGTATGTACATAATATGTACGTATGTTTAAAACTTGAATTATGCAATTTCTTTAAAAATTCCTTGTGTCCTCATATCGTCATTCATATTATGTAAATAATTTCATACACATATCTTATTTATTCAACTCTGGAGAGAAAAATTAAATTTTCTTTTTACAATAAGTTGAGTGTAAATTGAAAACTTTAAACGTGTTTTCTGCGAAACTAGTTTTTTTGAGTTATGACGTTGTTTGAGTAAATGAGCGATAAGTTGTTTACATTAAACATAAATTTGTATGTAATCCAATATTTAACTAACATTATTGGCTATTTAAGTATGTATATCAGCAAACAACATGCCATAAGCGACACGTTAGAAACTACGAGTAATGCTTAAAATTAATTTAATCTCTGATATCGAACTGAAAATCTGCCAACAATAAGTAACATCTAGTTTTCGTAGTTAATATCCCCAGGTATACATACATACATATGTACATACGTTATCTGCAGGCTTTTTAAAGCGATCGTTGTAACTATAACACGGCAATATGACTTTAGTAATAATCATTAAAGCGAACCCCTGAGGAAAATGTACAGTAGTACAAACGCACATAAATCTTATCAATTAAACACCAGCTAAATAAGATAAAATAACGAAAAAATATAAATACATATGTACATGCATACATACATATGTACATATGTACACAAAGCATACACAATTCCAAAAAAATCGAGACATTAAATGATTAATGCTTCAGAAATATCGAGGTTTGTAATGAACATAAAAATCCTTATCAATAGAATAATAGCGAATTTTTTTTTTACTTCCTTGAAAATTATAACTGATAAATTAATTTGTGATGCGATTCAGTAACTTTTAACAATCCTTCAATCACAATTTTTTGTCTATACATTTTGTCGCTTGCAATAACGATTGTGTGATTCTGGAACTTCATTTTAAAGATAGTACGCAGCTGATATTTTCTGTTGATTTTTGTCGCAAAAATTGACAGCACATTAATTATTGTCGCTTAAATAACAATACAGCTGACATTAACCTACAGCGAATATCGTCAAAAATTTTACTGAATAGCAAATTCAATAAATCTTCTTTATAATTATTTTAACGATGCGATTATCGTTAAAAAAAAGTTAGTGAATCGCACTACTGTTTTCAATTTAAATTAGTCCACTTTTTTTACCCGACTGCCAATGAACAGTTAATAAATATTGGCTTTATCGTTAAGTTTTTTGTAAGTGAAGACTGAAGTCATATACAAAATTTACGAGTACATTATGAATTTTTATATGAAATTTCATAAAATTTATCTTACGAAACTTTTTCCATTTTTCAATTACAGCGCAATAGAAAAGAATGATGTATATGTATAATGACGTGGCATGAATCTCTGAAGCATGTTTGACAACTTTTTTGATCTCATTTGCCTAGCCACGCCTTCCATTGACAGATTGGAAAAAAGTTCATGAAAAAATGCATAATGTAAATTAGGTAAACAATATGTTTTTTTTTAATTCTACAAACTCCAAAAATATCTAGTCATAATTGCCAAAAATGCTTAAGTGACAAAATTTCTGAACTTCGTTTTTTTTCCAAAATCAATTATTTACGATCGGGAATAATCAATTTTCTTTAAAAATAATTTCGCTTGAGCGTTTTTTACGGTTATGGCACGATATGTAGTCATATGCATTTATAATCTAAACGATTAAACACATTTACCACAGCAAGCTGCCGACTTCAAAATGTGTCAAGTTTAGGGCCGGTGCATATGTCATACGTTGCAAAGTTTACTTTGCAAAGTCTTAATTCAGCTGTGTGAAAGACAGAGTTAGTACTACAGTCTCTTTCTGTCTTTCTCTCAGCTGAATTAAAAATTTGCAAAGTAAGTCTCGGTTCACAAATTTCAACTTTTGTTGCTCAACTCGTAATTCAGCTGTAAGGCAGACGGAGACGGAAATACAAGTATCTCTTTTTTTCTAGCTGAATTACGAGTTGAGCAACAAAAGTTGGAACGTGTGAAACGGGACTAAACTTTGCTTGTGGATTGAATGCATTTTGGCCTCTGTAGCAGCTTTGCCATGATGCCATAGTCCCGGTTCACACGTTTCAGCTGTAATTCAGCTGTAAGAAAGAAAGAGATACATATTTGTATTTTCGTCTCCGTCTTCCTTACAGCTGAATTACGAGTTGAGCAACATAAGTTGAAACGTGTAAACCGAAACATAGACAGCGTCCTAATTAATTGACTGAAGATTTCGGTAGGGTGTGTATGTATATTTTTATAAACACTTAAGACCTTAATCATAAAACATATTTTTAATTTATCAAAGGTATGCAATAAGTTTCAGACATACTTATATATCTACATACATATGTATGTATGCATGTACATATCGTTACATTAATATAAAAAGTCCCTAGCACATTATTTCTTTGAAAACCAGTTTTTTTTATATTTCGTTGGAAAAACATCTAGTGTATCGAAAAATGGAAAAATCTCCATATCCAAAAAATAATGAGCTATGACCTTTCTATATTAAGGTAACGACATGTACTATGTATTTGCATTAGAGTGGCCGTTACTTGTATGGAGAACTTTTTTCTTCGATTTCTTCTACTCTCACCCCCTAAATCGGTTCAGTTTTATGTAAAAAAAAAAAATACAAAAAAATTTCATACCGATAAGTTGCGTTTTAGGGGGTGCGTCCGGCCCTCAAAGTTGGCCTTCAAGCCCATTTTTCAATGTAATTTTTTGCATATGACTATCTTTTTAAAAAATAATTTTACAAGAATATGACATATGGCAATATTTTAGCTCTTAAAGTCAACAACATTAGTCTCTAAGAAAGTTTTTTGCTAAATTAAATATTTTAGAAAATAATGAGGAAAATAACCAACAAAATGCCAAAAATTGTATGTAACAAAATTATATTTATATGGAAATTTTTTATTTTAATCATGTACAATAAGAGCTTATACATATATATATATATTAAATTATTTCATACATACATATACATATGTATGTATAGTCAAAAGAAAACTAAAAAAAAAAATTACATTGAATATGTGGGCTTGAGGGCCAACTTTGAGGGCCGGACGCACCCCCTAAAACACAACTTATCGGTATGAAATTTTTTTGTATTTTTTTATATAAAACTGAACCAATTTGGGGGGTGAGAGTAGAAGAAATAAAAAAAAAAATAACGGCCACCCTAATGTGCATACTTACTTATGTATCTGAGATTAAATTTTTATAAACACTTAAGGCCTTAATAAACCTTTTATATTCCAAAAATATTATTTGTTTTTTTTTTTACAAATAAAGCCTTTAATATTTTTGCGAAGTTAACGTTAAATAAATAAATGACATCATAAATGAATTGTTTTACAAACATGTGTTCACTAAATAAGAAGAAGAAAAAGGCATAAGTATTGGAGAATTAAATTAAACTCACCATTCCGCTGTTATCTTGACTAATAGATATGGCGCGAAATGACAAATAAGCGAGCGAACCCACATTTATAATCCACAAAACGAATCCCTTTAACGACAAGATCAACATGGACATTGAGACCACCATGCCTGCCAATAATTGTGCGGCATCAGGATTTATGGCGCCAGCATAGACGCTATCCAAATTATAGTTGTAGGCCTTGCTATTGAAACGACCATAGTCGATGCCAAAAATAATGCCCAATACCAAGTCCATAATGCAAATGAAAAAAGTCACCAAAATCCAGGTCCATAAAATACCAATAACTACGCGGGGTTGATCTTGCTTGATATCTATTTGAATAAAAAAGAAATATGTATTTAAATACATATCCTTACCTTAATATAGAAAGGTCCTAAGTTGCTATTTTTTGGAATTGATTTTTTTTTTGTATATTTTGATAGAAGAACATCTAATGTATTGAAAAATGCAGAAATCTCGATTTGAGTTCGGGTCTTTCCATATTAAGCATGTAGTATGTAAATATAGATAAAATATGTGACTTGTTTTTCTTGAACTTACATGTCATTAGCAGTAACGAAGCTAAAAGCCAACAAACGGCCACCGCCAAATACACACTGTCCCATATGACAATATCCTGTGGACTCAGGACTGTATTTACTTGGCGCAGCATACTGTCGTTGTAGGCGGGAATTGTATTGTCACACGTTCCCATAAAGTACAACTGTAGAAAAACAACTGGGAATAGATTGCCATAGTTGAAAGTGCTGTCGTCCACACTTAATACGCAGCTGTATGATAAAATGCCGGTTATTGTTAAAGCGATCCATATTAAAGATTGAACCTGTAATATCAAAAACAGACATACATAAAGGGTGGTTAAATTTTAAGGGATGATGTTGATTTTGAATAAAACACAAATTATTTAGGAAATTATGATAATATGGTATGGTGCAATTATGTATGGAACAAAGTATCGGCCAATTGGCCGTCACGACCTCGGCGGCACACCTCCATCCGATGGTCAAAATTTTCGATGACACTGAAGCATAATTGAGGTTCTATGCCGTTAATGTGCCGAATTATCTCATCCTTTAGCTCTTGAATTGTTGCTGGCTTATCGACGTACACCTTTTCTTTCAAATAACTCCAAAGAAAGAAGTCCAACGGTGTCAAATCACATGACCTTGACGGCCAATTGACACCGCCATCACGTGAGATAACACGGCCATTGAATTTGTCGCGCAAAAGAGCCATGGTTTCGTTAGCTGTGTGGCAAGTGGCACCGTCCTGTTGAAACCACATATCGTCCACATCCATATCTTCCAATTCGGGCCATAAAAAGTTTCTTTATCATCTCACGATAGCGAACATCATTCACAGTAACTGCCTGGCCGGCCTTATTTTGGAAAAAAAAAATACGGCCCGATGATGCCGTTAGCCCATAAACCGCGCCAAACAGTCACTCTTTGTGGATGCATTTGTTTTTCGACAATCACTCTTGGATTATCATTCGCCCAAATGCGGTAATTGTGCTTATTGACGAATCCACTGAGGTGAAAATGTGCTTTATCACTGAAGATGCTTTTCTTCGAAAATTTATCATCCACTGTTGCCATTTCTTGCCACCATTCTGACCATTGACGACGTTTGGAATGGTCAAGAAGCTTTAGTTCTTGAGTCAATTGCGCCTTGTAAGCGTGTAAATGTAAGTCTTTATGCATAATGTTCATCAACGACGAGCGTGAGAGGTGGAATTGTTGGGCACGACGACGAGTCGAGGTGGATGGGTCTTCAGCCACACTATCGCGAACAGCAGCAATATTTTCAGCAGTAAGAGCTGTACGAGCATGCACTGGTATTTTCACATCTCCTACGTACCCGGTTTGGTACCATTTTTTTCACGATTTTTCCGATTGTACGCACATTTGGTCGATTGTGCTGACCGAAAAAATCACGAAGTGCACGATATGCATTTTGATTTGAACGCCCATTTTCATAATAAGCCTGAATAACTTTAACGCGTTGCTCGACTGTGTATCTTTCCATGGTTCAAATTGAGTTAGTCTGAAATTGAGAAATGTCAAATGAAATGCAGAAAAAAACTTGACGTTTAGGTGTGGTTCACATTCAATATTGGCCCTTAAAATTTAACCACCCTTTACTTACATATAAAGCAGAACAATATAAACAATTTTATTCGAGCTTCTACGATCGTAAATAATCGGGTTTCGTCAAAAAAAAACGCATTTAAAAATGCGTTTCGTTGTTCTCTATGCGCATATGTACATCATACAATCAATAATTTTATACACAATATAAGCATTTCTCGTATTCCATTTCATTAAAAATACATGTTAAATAGCTGATTTCAACAAACAATCTCTGCCCATGTAGACAGACATCGGCGGTGATGAACGGCACAGAAAAATTCCGGTATTTCGCCCACGGCAGTAACTTCAAATGCTCTCTTAGTTTTGTTTCATTTTCTTTTGTGCTTATATTTCTTTGTAGTTTTGTTCACAAAATGTATGAAATTTATTGAAAGTATGGTAGCATTATTAAGAGAATATTAATTTATATGTGAGAACATAAGAAAAAACGCTGTCAAAATAAAATAGATTCTATCTCTCGACTGCTTTCTGGATGTACTTTTTTGTGTCAATTTGTATGGAAAATGTGTTTATGCCGCAATTCTGTTTGATCATTAACAATCGTTTTTACATAAGAACAAAAGTATTTTATTGTTGAAATTTTGAATTAATGGGGCTGAAACAAACAGTAGAAAATATGATAATGCTGCCTGTACTTGCCTATAGGGGATTTACATTATATCGAGATCTAGTACTTACGAGATTTCGAGCTAAATCTAGTTGCTTTTTACTAGATTTCCCATACAAAACGAAATCAGTTGATTTGTATGCACAACATATTTATATAAAAGATGAGTGAATTAGCTATGGTCTGCTTAAAAAGGTGTGTGATTTTGCTAGATTGTGTGCAGGTGTAAATGCTCTATCTTACGAGTATTATTATGCATACATGTTCCAATGCAAAATTTTACCATTTATCTAATATAATTATAAACTTTATTATTGTTCGTAAAAATAATTTTTAATGTAGCAAAAATTGTGAACGTATTCAAGTGTGCGGAAGTGTACGTGTATATACAATTTTAATGGTTAATGAATGAATGCAAAATTGCTGACTCTAATAAATATGACTGTGGAGCAATTAATAAAAGTATGTGAAATAGGTGAATTAAATAAAATATAGAAATGTAGGTTGCTGACTCTAAAGAAAACAGCTTAAATGTAAACTATGAAACTATGTCATAAAAGTAATATTCTTAAATTACCAAAAGTAGAGCGCATAAAGTATATTCACTACAATATATCCTACTCCACAGTCCTACCTAACCCTCCATCATTATTCCTAACTATTGCAACTCTCTTGATATAGGATAATAATGTGTGTTTTTTTTTTGTATGAAGGGTGCCGGGTGTATAAACCCTCCTAAACCGCCAGTTTTGTGCTTTACTGTACATCATTGTGAAAGTAAACTGTACCAAATTTGTCCAGATATAGAATAATTAGTAACTACGAAGGCGATGCAATAAGTTGGCCAGTTTTTGAATGAAAAACAGATTTTTATATAAAAAGTTATTTTATTTTTCAACATAGTCTCCTTTGAGTTCAATACACTTAGTCTAATGTTTCTCCAATGATTTAATTCCTTGCAGAAAATATGATTTATCCATATCATTAAAATAGGCATTCGAGAAATAGTCCCTCGGGGCTAAATATGGTGAATAGGGTATAAGGGAAAAGTATGAGGGAGCAATTCGTAGCCCAATTCATGGATTTTTGCCGTGGAACACCCTTGCATTGTCCTGTTGGAAAATAACTTTTTTTTATTTTTTTTATTAACCAAATGAGGTAATTTTTATTCAATTCCTCATTGAATCGACCCAATAAGTTGGTATAATATTCGCCAATGATTGTTTTCGCCTTTTGAATTTAGTCAATGTGGATACCCCGTGCATCCCAAAACGGTCGCCATGAAAAACCCACCTCTTCCTTCTTTGGCGCCGATTCACTCCGAAAAACCAACTGTTTTGACTGCTGTTTGGTGTCCGGTGTATTGTGGTGGATCCACCTTTCGTCTACGATAGACTCAGCAAGCAATCAGTCCCGTATAGAAAGAAGTCTTCGCAACATGGCAGTTATGATAATCGGTTCTCTCAGATCCACGCCGACAAAGGGTCTCTTCGCTATGCTGTGCTGGTTTCCAGTGAACTTAATGGCTAGGAAGTTAACACTGCGTACTGTCGTCAAACTAAATGCAATAGGTATATGTAGCCACAGGCCATGGGGACATGGTAGAATTCTCGATATAGTAAACAACATAACTGATTTCATAGACTACTGCACTCCGCAATCCTACTTCAATAGGAATTTTCTTACAATTCGTATATTAACCGACAAATTTTGTTTCGTAAAATTTGCAGAAGGGGTTGCCCCACTAGAGAGACTAGTTTGGGGGCGTATATATTCCGGAATTTGGAATTGAAGTGTTAACCGGACTCCCGGACGAATGTAGGCAGATATATCTGCCTTTAAAAGAGCAACACACTGGGTAAGGTTTTATCGGATGTCAAATAAAATTATACATATCATAACTGACAGTCAGTGTGCAATTAAGTCCCTCAAGGGTGTGTGTGCCGCATCCTTTCGTGTTTAAGAATGGCAAGGCCCTTAATAGGGTACGTGGGTATGGGACAACCTGGCTGGAGACTCTACGACGTTGTCTTTGTTGAATCAGGTCAGGACAGATGGTGCAATGAGGTAACCTGCGCAATAGTGAGAACTCTCTGTGCTCGCCTAAACCCTCAGGGGGTCTCCCGTACAGATGTGTTTCAGATTAACGTCAGCACCTGCCTTTACGACCTAATCTCACGGTAGTCTAAACACCGGATGAAGGTAAGCGTCCAAACATCTCCCCCATGCACCCTTAGAAAGCACCATATGACTTACCATACACATAGGTTGCATTCTTTGAACATAGTTATCCCTGTACTATGAACAAGTACCTTCCTGAGGTAATTTGAACTATCTAAACTCTTGATGCTAAGACCGTTGTCAAAACAGCTTCTGTTGTATGGCAAAAACAGGTAGAATAGTGTCTGGCTAACCGCATCACGTCAATAACTAGCATTGATTTAACACTGGGAAGCCAAGACTATTCTCCAAACGTTTTTGGTAGCAACCACAGCCACCAAGTAAGATTCTCCGTGATCAGGCGTTGCAAGTGTTGTTGCTCACAGCCACAGCGAGTTCTCCAAGAGAATTCCTCACCAATTACCGGCTCAACCACTCATCTTGGAGCCAAATGAATGTCCGAGTCGAACACAATCCAGTACCTACTTCATTTGGTGAACATCATCTATTAGGGTTAGACGAAATCTACCTTTCAGTAAAGGACCATGACGACACATTACACCCATCCAACTCCTAGAGCAACTCGGCTGTCGGGCCATTGCCACCCGTGGTACCAGTTTTAAGCCACCGGCTAGACCCCGAAACGTTTCACCTCTGTCGTCCTTTGAACTCAGTGCAGTTCCAGGTGACGGCTCACCTACAAGGTTATAAGTAAAGTTACTTTCTTTTAGAAATAAAAAGCCAAAAGTATGGCGAAAGGAAAATCTATTTTACCCAGGCTAGGGTCTCCGGGATTGCCATACCTGCAATCTCATTATTATATCATTATGCATCTCTTCTGCCTCTGTCCCGCTCTGCTTATCCGATTTATCGGAAATGAGACTCAAAAACTTGAGCCTTTATGTTAGAAGCAGCGGCTGGTACGGCCCTGAATGTTAGATTTTCATTTGATTATGAGCAGCTCTTAGACATATTTTCTTTTTTATTTCTATTTGCAATTTTTGTTTAGCTCTGCACTATTTTCGGTATGTGAACTTCTTTCAATCTGTTGTCTGTATTTTTTTTTTTAATTTTTGGAATTTGCTCAAAAGTTTTTTAAATTATGCATACAATATTTTGTATATCAATCAACTGTATACAATATATTAGATAAGATAGACAAAAAAACACAAACCCATGACGATCACATTTCAATTAATATAAAAAATATACGAGTACATACACATACCTATAAGTACATACCCGGTCGGAAATTACGTTAACTTTAAACTAACTTTAAGCTAACTATATCGCAACTATTACTGACTGACAATTGGATTACTATTCAATGCAATCAACTGACTATTTTAACATTGCGATGTCCTAGGCGGTAGTCAATTGTCTCACTCTACATTACTTTTACAGCTAACTTAAAGTTGACTTTTTTTAAACCACCTGGTAGTCAGTAAATTAAAAAAAAAATTCTGTGCTGGAGCGTTACCACTCGGCTAAGGTACCATCTAAAATAACAACAGCAAAATGTTAATATAAAACTAAAATGAGTTTCAAAGTAGCTGAGAATAAATTTGTTGGCTCTCATCAAATTCGATTACGTACTCAACTTAAGAATTAATTTTAGGTTTGTTCTGGATGACATTGCAGTTAGCTTTTAGTCAGTCTAAGAAAAGTGAACTGTAAGTTAACTATTTTTGTAGTCAACCAGACATTCTTCGATAGGGTATATAGTATACGTTCTAATATACATACATGTGAACATATGTATTTAAATCATAGCTGTTAAGTAATGATTACTAATCGTAATGATTACTAATTTGATTACTTTTTTTTAAAGGTGAAGTAATGATTAAATTACGATTATATTCAGTTTCGTACTTAGTAATCGTGATTACGATTACTAATAATGGAAAAGTAATCTGAATTACTTGAAATTACTACAAAATAATCAAAAAGAATCAAAGGTTTAAAAAAATAATCCAGTTATTCTAAGGATTACTTTTAATTCTTTTTGAGGCTGTTCTAAATGTGTAGTTGAAGTCTACTCACGTTTCGTCAAAGCGATAATGAAATGCATATAGATAATTCTTAACCACAAGCAAAAAATTTCACTTTATGTTTTTCTTTATATTTTTTTTTTCTCAGATTGATATTATTAGTGTTGTTATTTATATAAGTGAATATGTTAAGAATTTCTTAAACAAACGTTTAATTTTCTAATTTTATAAATTTCTTTAGAACTTTTTGAAAATGAAGTAATGCAAATTCAAAATGTTTGAAAATAATCAAAAAGAATCAAAAGTAATCTTTGAAAGTAGTCGGATTACTTTTTGATTACTTTTGATTCTTTTTGATTATTTTGTAGTAATTTCAAGTAATTCAGATTACTTTTCGCTTATTAGTAATCGTAATCAATTATTTATCAGAAATTCTTTTGAAGGCAATTATATAATCATTACGATTCTTTTTAAAATGTAATCTAATTGATTACTAATCATAATCGTAATTTAACAGGTATGGTTTAAATAATAATACAAATATACATATGGGAAATTAAAAACTTACCAAGCCTAAGCCGCCCGCCCAAAAGCACACTGTGCGAAGGGTACTGAAATTTTTTACAAAACCCGCAGGATTATAAATGAAGTCTCTATTCATGTTAGTGCACTTAAATCGGTTTCCCAAATTTTTTTATTACTAATGCATTCACATGTAGTCAGAGTTGTTAGGATTTTAATTTGATTGCCCGTATTAAATGTTGCACCTTTTTATAATATTTCTGATTTTTTTTAATTTTACTTCGTATTGGTGGCAGTTAACAGCAATAAAATATGATAATTTAATAAATCCATGTAATAACAATAACCAAAAAACAAAACCTTCAATTATATTATAACGTTTTGCACTCGTTAGCCCGCTCATACGTTTACATATAAAAGAAAAAAGTTATTTTTATTATTTTCTAGCCGTTTTGTACTCTCCCGTTGCTCTATCGATTTCGTACTGTTTAATTAAAATTATTAGGTTTTCGATTAAATTCCAAAACAATATGAAAAAAACAATAAAGAACTGCAAACCAATTTGCTCTAATTGATTTAAGGCTTGTTACCAAAACCCACTGAAAAATCACTTTTATTTTACACAATGCTTATTGGTTTTGAAAAAAATTAAATAACTCATAAGGGTATTACTTTGTCTGAAAATAAATAAAAAAGAAAAAGAATTGATAAATAATTTGTAGAAAATGTATACATGTTGATAATTTATGGGACCGTTGTTATCATTAAACAGTGAGCACATATGTAATTCTGATAAACTCGTTCTCTTTCAGTTTGCAACTCAACCAGACAATTTTTAAAGGTTGAAAGGAAGAAGTACACTAATGAAATTTTTGAGAAACTTGAACGCAATTTCCGTGAAAACTGAAAATTATAAAATTTCGATTATGGAAGGCAACCGAACTTCAGATGCCTTGTCAACTGGCAACGCAGCCGAAATAAAAATTTTTATTATTTATGGCAACTCTCCCCAGCTGCCAAAAAGCTATCGAACATACGATTATAATGCTGAGTACACATCTGGCATTTCTTGTGGTGGCATTTTCATTTTTTTTATGTGGAATCTAATGTCGCATAGCGAAAAATATAGGAAATGACAAACATTGGCACTAGTGCACACTACTGCACACTACTGCGATGTCACAAAATGGCATAGTGTGTACTCGGCATAAGTCCTAGATCACACGGCAATTTCAGTTGAATAACTTTTTAGGTCATAGGCGAGGGAGGAAAATATGATGGCCCTCTCGCAGCGATGCCAATTTAGCGTGTTTTAACTATGCCAAACGCGCTTATTTTCGTCCTAGCGCGTTTAATAAAAAAGCGCTAAATTAGCGCGTTTTGATTAAAGTCAACAATATCATTCCAGTTCAATATCTTTTTACTTTTTCTGTATAAATTTAACAGTTTTCTAATATCCAAAACTCTGATAAATTTTTGTTTAAATTGGTTAATGATTCAGATGTGACTGTGGTTAGAATTAAAAACGCATTTTAAACTCTAAATGGCAAATATTTTGAAATTTCCTGCTCGTGACGCCAAAAACTTATTAAGCATCTATTCTTTTTGTTACAAAGTATTACAAATAAAATTAAAATAAAAACTAAGAATTTTGAATATTTGGAAGGCGAGTATGATTCTGTATTAAAGATTTTAGTTATTTAGGATATAATTTCGAAGAAGCAAAACCTGAAAAAGATTTACTAAAAAAATTAATTGTATTTACTAATACATACATCGATGTTTATTAAAATTTAATTTAGTCAAAATAGCGCATTTTGACCATAAATTGTTGATAACGCTGTAACTTAGCGCGTTTAGAGAAGGAGAATAGCGCGTTGGGGTTATAAATAGTTGCGCTCTCGTCCTCATTATCTTCTCATCTCTCTTCCATAAGCTCACAAGGTGCTGAATAAAGAAGATTAGTTCAGCGGAACTATTTTCCCATGAAGACAAAGAAGTACAATAATTTTTAACTAACAATTTTTTTAGCTTTCTCTACTAAGAAGGCATTTATTTATTAAATTTTAATTATTTACGGCACTATGTATAAGCAAAAATTGGCATGAAGTTAGCATAAGTGACGAAATTGAATTAGATGTTAACGAGTTCCTCCATACAATTTGACATTAAAAATGGTCGCATTACCTATTTTTAACCCACCTCTAAGTCCTAGCATGATTTTTAATGTGAAGTATAATGGCAAAACTCTTTAAGATCATGTTTAATTTTGCCACTTATGCTAACTTCATGCCAATTTTTGCTTATACATAGGGCCGTTAGTTTATTTAATTTGAACATCTCTTGCCGTAAAAACTATGCAGCAACTAAAAATTTGTGGTTGCCAATATATATTAATACAATTTGGCAACTAAAATTAACAGGTGTTAGTTGCCAGTTGCCACAATTTAATTACATTTTGGCAACTGGCAATGCCATCCATAATCGAGTCATTACCATCAACTTTTGAAATCAGACTAAAACTCAGACAAGTGTAAGGACAGCCTTAGCTTGTGAAATCATCAATATCAATTATAAATTCTCTACTTTAAAATGCAATTTGTAATTTACACTAAACTTTATTTGTAACAAATAATGGAAATACAAATAGGTCATGATATTCTTGACTATGACTAAGTTGTAATATCTTATCTTATATTTGTTTATTATTATTATTTGATATTTGTAATATTATTGGTGTTTACAGTTCCCTGTTTTTGGTTAAATAATGCTTTTGCACAATGGGATGGACAACAAAATATATAATTATATTAAATTATTATTTAAAAATTAATACTGACGTTACTGAACAATCACTATTAAAATGGCGAACGAAGCCGAATGAAAAAAAAATTAAAAAAAAATCATTCATGATAGCGGTAATATTTTTCGAAGTTGCCATATGTTCACTTGAGCAAAATTTATGAAAGCGATTTTTGGAACAGGGGCAGCATTCCACAGCAATGATTTTTGAACTGTTCATCAATTTCATAAAATTAATTAATGAATTGTATTTTATTTAAAATTTTTCATACAAACATTTTTTTAAATAGTTTTTAATTACATTTTATTATTTTTATGAATATGTATTACATGTCAGTCTTAAAATAAAAAATAGGCTTTTGTTGTCTGGCTTAAGGCTCATTTACCCGATTGTAATGTAAAGTAACTGCAACTTGGGAAACAGCTTATTGACATTTTTATATGAAAAGTAGGTTATGTTAAATTACATCTCTATAATCATTTTCATTACTTTTCACATAACAATATCGATCAGCTGTTTCCTACTGTTGCAGTTACTTTACATTACAGTCGGGTAACTGAGCCTTTATGAGTGTGTTACGTAGTTAGAGTTAGTGTTCTGTAAGGCCGTTTCACACTATAATACAAGTATTAATACTTTTGACGAAAATGCATTCCTAATCTAATTTCTGTTTCAAAAATTTCAAAAGACAATAACAACTCAACATGTCAGAGTTGCATTTTCCACAAAAGTATTAATACTTGTATTATAGTGTGAAACGGCCTTTAGTGGCGTCATTTTAACCATATGCACATGCATGATACGAATGATTTAACCTTAATATAATTGACGCATATTTGGAAGTCGTAAGCGTAGTATTCACGGTCAAAATGCATGACATGCATTGAAATAATATTAGTGAAATTTTGTCTGTATGTAAATTACTCAATGCAGCAAGTTATACATTGACCTGTCAATTCTATAAGTACCAAGTTGTTGTACGTAATTTGGCAATTGATTTCCAGTTAGCTTATGCATAAGATGATATTAATTTATCGTGAAATGCATGGACGTGTATGCAGAGTCCTTCATGCATACATACGTGCACCATGATTGTGTCATCCATTTTGACCGTGAATACTACGCTTTACCCTGGTGGTGCACCAAATAAAACTCAGCTCAGCGATTTTTTTTTGACCTGATGGAGACCATAAAATATTTTTGTGACTTGTAGAACCAACTATAATAACATAATAATATTAATGTTAATACCAAAAACACTTACTACATTTTTGAGTGATTCCTATACAATTTTTTTTTAACTTTGATGTTTAGTAATTATATTACAGGACGTCAAATTGTCTAGTAACTGTCCGTTTATAGAAGACAATGAAAACTTCTCGTCTGCCTAATTATATTGAACACAAAAACAAAGCAATCAAATATGATTTTGTTTTCAATATAAATAGGCAGACGAGAATTTTCGATTGTATTCAATAAATTGGCAGAAAATGTATGTATGTACATATTCGTCGACCCAGAATAGTTTTGCTCCACCGACCATTCTTAAAAAAACGAGTTAATGATGAAACAGAATTGCGGCATAAACACATTTTCCATACAAATTGACAAAAAATCAGCACCAGAAAGCAGTCGATAGATAGAATCAAGGCATATTTATAAGGTCAATGCAATCGTCCTTATGATATTCTGTGTTTTCGTGTTTAAGCTGTCAAAAGTTATTTGCACCATATACTTTAGTTCATGTGTGTGTGTGTTTCTGACAAACTTAAACATTAAGTTGTTTTTTGTATTGCTGTGTTTTTGTACTAAGAAAAATAAGCACAAAAGAAAATAAAACTAAAATTATAGAGCATTTGAAGTTACTGCCGTATATTTTATTATGGGCTTTGTTAATTTGACAACGATTTTTCCTGAAGTTGCGGACATATTCTGTTTGATCATATACATAAGTATGGAATATACATACATATATATTTTGAATACCCTCTTTCTGAATCAAAAACGCGTTTCATGAAATTTATTATGGTTTCTAAGATATTAATAATTCATTTTGCTCCATAACCACTATTTTTAGGTTTAATAAGCATTCTTTTGGTATACACGCCACAGTTTGGCGTTTGCGACAAATTTCTCATACAAAAACATACGAAGTAAAGTTAACTCTTGTTTTGCTTCATTTCTACAAAAAATGAATAATAGAAAAATAAGATGCCGCAAGATAAATTCAACGGCGACTGTTAAGCAAAAACATCATTATTCAGCCGCAGCCGCCGCGGGGCGGTGATTACATGTTTTAATATAAACTTATTAAACACTAAAATAAAATAAAAGAAACCTTAATTATACATGTTCGAATAGAAAAGGAATCATTTAATTTCATTCTTAATATTAAATACACTTATGGCCTATTTCCCGCCTACGAAAGAAAACGTTCGACTTAAAATTTATATTGAAAACAACAATAAAATATGAAAATTTGTTTTTGTTTTTAATATAAATTTTAAGTCGAACGTTTTCTTTCGCAGGTGAGAAATAGGCCATTAAATTACTTGTTTTTCTTGTGTAAGTGTGTAAGCGGATTGATAGTGAAAAATTTTACGGCGGCAGCTTCTTAGTCGGCGTTAAACGATCGACTTATTTTTCTGGCCATCAAGAAAAATAAACAAAACAATACTCTAACTCACAGCTGTGACACGGCAGTTAAGTATACGTATGGACCACAAAACGTATTTTTACCTTTACAATAAAGTAATATTAACTTCTACTTAATTCATGAAAGTTCACAAAAGTTTAAATTTTTTGCAGTGGTGCAAATTCAAAAGAAATCCATCGGGAATATTTTGAGAAAACTTTATGTAAACCTTCTTTGTCGTTTTTCTCCACTCCAACTTTGTGGGATATGGGATAAAACTATTCTGAGGCGACGATATATGAAAAATTGTTTGAGTGACTTCCACCAACATTTTTTAGACAATTGACTATTTGTAATAAGTGCCCCCCTGTTTCCACCACCCAGACAGTCGACTTGAGTAGAAAAATGTATATTATATTATATACAAATTCTCTAGATGGATCGGGTCGCCTGTATGGTGGGAACAGGTGGAAACTACAATGTCTTGAATGTCACGCTAAATAACATACCATTTACACATGCCACTATAGTGGCATGCCATTTCGAAAAACTCAATACACTCACGATTTTTCACTAACACACTCAAATTTTTCGCAATGCACAGTGGCGTGAATTAAAAAAAAAGTGGTAAAAAGTCCGCAACTTTTGAACTAGTTAACCGATTTCGATAAAACCAACTGTTTTGTAAAGTAGAAGTGTTGAAATTTTTAGAAAGCATATTTTGAGGCACCCTGTTGTAAGACAGGGTAGCTCCAAACAGCTTCAAAGTGGGAAAGTGCGGGTATCGAAATTCTTTCGGAGCTTGTAACTTTTGTAAATAGGGACCGATTTCAATAATTTTTTCAGCGGGACAATCTACGTTAAGAAACAAAAATAAAACATCCTAAGAGTAACATTTTATCTCTTTCAGTTTCCAAGTTATTTGACTTGAAAAATTTATTTTTTAATTTTTGGCCCTGACTTTTTTTATTCGTTAGTACATAACTTCTTTATTACTTGGCAAAAATCAGTATGTTTTAATGTTTTTGAAAGAAAACTTCATTACAATTCATATAAAAAAAAATTTTTTTTGATATCTCAAAAATTGTAGCAAGGAATAATTTCGCAATTTGGATTTTTAAAAATTATGAAAAAATTTGGTATATTTTGTGGAAAAAGTATTCTTAATTTTTTTGGAATATTTTAAAAAATTATTAAGTATTTGATAAAAACTTTGATTGTTTCTGAGAAAGGAGACATTGAGAAAGGCTGTGAAATAAATTTTGGAGATTGTTGTTGGTGCACCCTACATTCAGCATTGGTCGAAAACTAGCAATTTTTTTTCAAAAAATCCGATTTTCGGATGTGGCAAAAAAATTGCACGGTCGTTTTTGTAAATTTTTTGGTTTTTTATTATAAATAAATTTGTTGTAAGTAACCTGTAAGAAACTCTTGACATCCTACACATAAATGTAGGCAGGAGAGGAAATTTTCTAAAAATTCTAAAATTTTTCTAACACAATTTTTCCCAATAAGAAAAAAGTATTTTAAAATTATAAATTGGGAATCATTTTAATTTTTATCAATAGTATACATTTAGCTTTGCAAACTGAAAAAAAAATTATTCTCCTACCTTCAATACTTTTTGAAATATTCGATATCCAATTTTGATTAAAAATTTTAATTTTCTACATTTTTTATTTTTGTCTAAATTATTTATCATATTTTCTTTACTGCAAATGTTTCTTAATTTTTTCTATGTTATTACAATAGTAGATATAATTGTCTATTCAACGGTATATAATATGTATTCCTTTGCCATTATATCAGTCTTAAAATGTATACACAAATATAACACCTAAGGTAACAATTTACGTGTTTTATCTGATACTCAAACAAACCCACATTTTTTATGAACTCTTGAAGCTGTTATTAAATACTTTTTTTTACTTAAATACAATAAAATATAAGAATTTATATACATAAATATAAGTATATTTATATACCTACAAGGACAAATAGATTGAGTTATTTATTTATTTAAAAAAAATTAGTAGTTAATTTAACATTAGAACATTAAATTACGAAAAATTTTTTATGTAGCTCCTTTTTAAACGCATATAAATTGCCTAAGTTTTGAATATAATTTGACAGAGAATTCCAGAGACTTTTTGCCATGATATCAGATATTTGTTTGTATGAATATAAATACTTATGTATCAAGAGATATATGTACAATGTACATATGTATCTGAGACATCATGGCCTAGCAAGCTATTAATTTCCTCTGCTTCGGGATCGTCCTTCTCGATTTCAATACTTATTTTTGGCAACCATTTCATTCTTATGCCTTGTATGCAAATGATGCATTAGAGCATTTACGTGTATTGAAAAGTCGATATTGCTTAACATCTCTATTTCTAACTTCCTGTGCTTCTTCGGTTAGTTCCCCCAGAGGAATAATGTTTTTTCTATTTGTTCTTTTGTATACGCTAGCACTTTATGTACGGTTGGAGTTATTGATTTTCATGGATATAATTGATTTATTAGAATCAGAGTGTCTTTTGAATATTTTTCAAACTTGTCCTTATTAATTAACTTTTTGCTATTTATGACGGCCAGTATTATTTTGAAACGTCTTATGAGATTAAAACTAAAACCAGTTATAGAAGATGTGGTTTCAGGGTCATCAAAAAATCGCCTAGCAGTGTTGCCATTATTGGAGTTTCCATAGCCATATAAAGGTTTGTCAATGATTAATCCACGTTTCATAAACTCATCTTGAATTCTTTTCTTTTCTTCCAACTGTATCTGCTTTAAAGCAGAATTATTCGCAACTGGAGCGTTCTGATGTTCTGGTACACTGCGATACTTGTTGTCGTAAAATGTACTCCATGAATCGAATCTGAGCATGAAGTGGTGATATTCCAAGCTTAAGGGCATCTTCATTAGTTGGAGTATAATACTCAATGTCCTTAAAATCAGAATCTTTCTTTCCGCATATATTACAAATCAAATAAGATTTTGTATCGGTTATTGCATTTGCAACTTTTCCATCTATCATTGTTAAATAAGGTCTAAAAGATATTGTTATTACTCGTCCTAATATATGAACGTCAATAGGTTCCATATTAGAAATTTCATGTTTTATACCATCAACCAGATTTTGAGTTGTTTCTTTGTTTTCCTTGATGTATTCAAAATGTATTGGTCGGCATAAAGACTTTGAGCCTGGAGTAGTATTTACCCACATATCTTTAAATGCATTTTTACTTGTTGAAGGCATTTCATTATGTAGTCGAAGCCTTAATGGTACTAACGATGCCATTAAAACTTTGGAAAAGTCATTATCGTATGCACTGGGCTGTCTATATTCTGAAAATCCAGATGATCCATCACATCCCCATTTATATATTAGTGTTAGTTCAGAATTATTACATGTATCTAAGTCTCTTTCGTCAAAAGTAGCGATGAGTCTTGATGCTGAATTATGAAGAAGGTCTGACAAACTAATGACTGCACTTCGGCTATCCACTGTTATCGGATGTGGCAAAATTTCCGATTTTCTTTTTAACAATGTACTTGATGGAAAAGGCCCACTTTTTCTATAAGAACCTTCCTTAAGATATCGTATTTATTTCTTGAAAGGCCCAAATTAAGAATGAGTGCTAGTGCATCTTCCCCCGTAAAATGTTTACTATATTTTGGCGTTGGAATGCTTTCCACCATCCGTCTTAATCTTTTTGGAGACGCAACTGGTAGCACATCTACGATTTTGCCTGCTTCTTTAAGTTGAGTCTTCGCTAAAATCAATTTGAATGAATCTTTGATTTCATTTTCCGAATACGTATTTATCAAGTCTTCTTGTTTAATCCTTTTGCTCCTGCGTCGAACGTTATCGTAATCTTTATTTGGCCGACCAAACTTCTTTGGGTATATTTCCGTAGATAGTCCCATATCTAACCAATCCTGATTTTTATTCTGAAATTTAGAAACTGATTTATTGCATTCACGTATCTTCTTTTCATATAATTTAAAAAAATTTTCAAGTTTTTTCGATAAATCGGTGTTTACAGATAAACCATATGTAGTAGATATTATGTACATCATTTGGTCTACCTTGTCCAACCGATTACTACCATCAGTGAGGTTTTCCCACATTAAGTTGCAGAGCGATTTATTTTTAATTGTTATCTCCATGATAGCTATAACTGAAATAATGACATTAAATGCATCGCACCTTAAATATATAGCTATTTTATAAGCTACGAATACAAAACCGATACAAATATCAGGTAAAACCATACCCATATTGGAGATGTGCGCGCAGGTACCTTTGTCCTTGTGGGTATATAAATATACTGTGTATATATAAATTCTTATATTTTATTGTATTTAAGTAAAGAAAGTATTTAATAACAGCTTCAAGAGTTCATAAAAAATGTGGGTTTGTTTGAGTATCAGATAAAACACGTAAATTGTTACCTGAGGTGTTATATTTGTGTATACATTTTAAGACTGATATAATGGCAAAGGAATACATATTATATACCGTTGAATAGACAATTATATCTACTATTGTAATAACATAGAAAAAATTAAGAAACATTTGCAGTAAAGAAAATATGATAAATAATTTAGACAAAAATAAAAAATGTAGAAAATTAAAATTTTTAATCAAAATTGGATATCGAATATTTCAAAAAGTATTGAAGGTAGGAGAATAATTTTTTTTCAGTTTGCAAAGCTAAATGTATACTATTGATAAAAATTAAAATGATTCCCAATTTATAATTTTAAAATACTTTTTTCTTATTGGGAAAAATTGTGTTAGAAAAATTTTAGAATTTTTAGAAAATTTCCTCTCCTGCCTACATTTATGTGTAGGATGTCAAGAGTTTCTTACAGGTTACTTACAACAAATTTATTTATAATAAAAAACCAAAAAATTTACAAAAACGACCGTGCAATTTTTTTGCCACATCCGAAAATCGGATTTTTTGAAAAAAAATTGCTAGTTTTCGACCAATGCTGAATGTAGGGTGCACCAACAACAATCTCCAAAATTTATTTCACAGCCTTTCTCAATGTCTCCTTTCTCAGAAACAATCAAAGTTTTTATCAAATACTTAATAATTTTTTAAAATATTCCAAAAAAATTAAGAATACTTTTTCCACAAAATATACCAAATTTTTTCATAATTTTTAAAAATCCAAATTGCGAAATTATTCCTTGCTACAATTTTTGAGATATCAAAAAAAATTTTTTTTTATATGAATTGTAATGAAGTTTTCTTTCAAAAACATTAAAACATACTGATTTTTGCCAAGTAATAAAGAAGTTATGTACTAACGAATAAAAAAAGTCAGGGCCAAAAATTAAAAAATAAATTTTTCAAGTCAAATAACTTGGAAACTGAAAGAGATAAAATGTTACTCTTAGGATGTTTTATTTTTGTTTCTTAACGTAGATTGTCCCGCTGAAAAAATTATTGAAATCGGTCCCTATTTACAAAAGTTACAAGCTCCGAAAGAATTTCGATACCCGCACTTTCCCACTTTGAAGCTGTTTGGAGCTACCCTGTCTAACAACAGGGTGCCTCAAAATATGCTTTCTAAAAATTTCAACACTTCTACTTTACAAAACAGTTGGTTTTATCGAAATCGGTTAACTAGTTCAAAAGTTGCGGACTTTTTACCACTTTTTTTTTAATTCACGCCACTGTGCAATGGCAGCTCCAGTGGCAGCAAAATTTGCATGCCAGTGAAAATTTGGCAGTTGCATGCCATTGAATGTCAAAACGAAGAAAAGTGTTACCGTGTTAAGCATTTGATGCACATTTATTGGATTAATGTTAAATTTAAATTAAAGTTTTAACTTTTTATATGTATTATTGTGTTTTATTTATTGTACTGCGCATAAAAAATGTAAGTTTGTTAATTATAGAGCATTAATATTATAAAAATAATACTTATAATAATAAATATTAACCATGTCCCTAAACATGTGCTTATATGATGAACTCGGTAACTCCATAAACAAAATGGGAGCAATTTTTTTACTTGAGAAGTATACAAATGTTCTCTTCGCCGACATTTTTAAAATGAACTTGCAATGGCATGTGTAAACAGTCAAGCAAATGGCAAGAGATTCGACTATTTCGAACAATTTTTCGTTGATAATACGTATACAACAATTGCATGCCACTAGTGGCATGTGTAATTGCAGTGTAACCTCGTGTCATTAGTTTTCCTGTCTAGTTTCGCAACCCCTGCATTTCGTGCTATCATTCCTTAGTGATTTTGTATTTTTTTAAGCGAAGAGGCATTAAAGTTTGCATAAAATTTCTGTTGTGTATTTTGTTTTCACGTGCTATTTCATTCTTTAAAATTTTAATAAATATTTGTTATACATTTCAATTACGAACAGTAAGTGTTTCATATACAGATATATATATAAATAAATCAATGCATAAAAAAAGGTCATCGAAATGTCCGGACAAGATGGCCGTATTGAGTAAGAAACTTTGTTGGTTATTGAGACATGGAGCTGTTAAGGAGGGCTTGCACATACAAGACAATGGTTTCATAATAGTAGACGACATCTTGCAGCATCCGAATTATAAATATTGCTACAGTTTGGAAATATTAAAGACTTTGGTTGAAAATGATCAAAAGCAACGTTACGCCCTCAGATACAATAAAGTAATGGGAGCCTACGAAATCCGCGCAAATCAAGGTCACACATTGGCAGAAGTAGAGGATGAAAAATGCCTTAGAAGGATTTTAACTGCCAATGAAGCACCTTTGGCTGTGCACGGCACTTATCTCAGACATTGGCCTGCAATAAAACGTGAAGGTTTAAAAAGAATGTCAAGAAATCATGTGCATTTTGCAACATCAGATGCTGCAGAGGATAATGTTAGCGGTTTTCGTAGTGATAGCGAAATTTTGATATATCTCAATATTGCAAAGGTTCTACAGTCAGTAGATATAAAACTGTATCGTTCAGCAAACAATGTAATATTGTGCTCAGGCATGCGCGATGGTTCAATACCAACGAAATATTTTGACAAAGTTGTAGAACGACGCACTGGAAAATTAATAGATTTCTAAAATCTGTCTTTAAAACTTGCACCAATAAAAGTCTTATTAGTCATTTTGTTTTAAACAGCATGATTTACCACTTGTTTTTTCCGTTCCCATCTAGATAAAGCCAATATGGCCAGTAACATGGACGCCGCTGCAGTAGAACAAAAATGCACAGTTTGTGGAGCAAAATTTCCAAATATACAAGAATGTCTGAAACATGAGCTTATAAAACACAGTTTGAAAAAGAACTCTAGGTCCCAAAATCGTATACAAAAAAGACTAAATGCTACAAGTAAATTTTTAAATGCCGATGACAAAGCTATGGAGCGTGAACGTTTAAGACAACAATTGAAGAAGTGTAAAACTGGTCGGGAACTGCACACAATTTTTAATTTGTTTTGTATGAAAACTGATAATTTAGACTTGATATATACGCGCATTCAGACATGTTTGGAAAAGGAATTGAGATCGGCTGGTATAGTAAGAATATATCCGTTTGGTTCAATAGCAAGTGGTTTGGCATTAAGAGGTAAGAGTGTCCAAAAGTACATGATTAACGGCCTACCCCATCGATGTCACCAGTAATCGTGCGATCGACAACTTTTATTTTGCAAACAACAATAACATTAACAAAATTGTTGTTGTTTTCAACAGTATAAGTATTCGATCGAACTATTTCTGGTGACCGTGGGACAGGCCGTAAATTATTTTAACTAACGCCTGAAAGTAAACTTTAAAAAAATTTTAGTGCAAATTCATAGCCAGGTTGCCAGATTCTTATGCTTTCTTTCTGCTTTCCTTGCATTTTTTTGTTTAATTAATTATTGTTGAAACAAAAATCTATCTTTTCCTTTTACTTTAACCACTACCATATTCATTAAACTTAAAATGAGTTTGAAATGTATTTTAGTTAAACTTTTTTATACCAAATTTTCTTAAAATAGATTTCAAAATACATTTAGTTTTTTATCAGCCGTATTTATAAAAAATATTAAGGCTTTATAAGGAGTTTTTAAATTAAATTTTCATACAAAAAAAATTTTTTTTTTGATCCTATAAAGTCTTAATAATTTGTATAAATAAGGCTGTATGAATATAATAAGCCTAAAATTCTTCTGTTTGAAATGCTTCAATAAAAAACATTTTTGAAACAAAAGTAAAAAATAAACAAACTAGATTTTTAAATCCATGTCGTTTTATAATATAAAGAACCATAAACCTCCAAAAAAAGTTTAAGTCGGCCGACCTATGCAGATACATATATAGTACATATCTGCAATTTTTTATTACTATTATTATTATTACATTTATGATTATTTTGATGAAAATCGATGAATTTTAAATCCATAACAATTGTCTCTAGTAAAAAAATTAATTTCGAAAATTATGTCACTTAAGCTGTTTTGGCGGTTATGGCAATACATATGTGACAGCGCATAGAGAAAGGGACCTAAGGGTAAAAAAAAAATCAATTTTCCCTTTTTTATTTTTTGACGTGGACAACATCTCAGCATCGAATGAGACCGATCCCATGTGCCAAAAGTGTTCCCTCCCAGAGATATGCGCGTTTTAGGAAATTGAAGTCGACGATTCGACACCAAAGATACACGTACTTATTTAAATCTTTAAAATGGCTCTCCTGAACAAAACCGGTTTTTACCCTTAGGTCCCTTTCTATTTCTATTTTGTGAGTCACATATATACAACCGTAAAATAAGAAAATTTTTTGCTTTTATTATTATTAAATCATGATGTCATTGAACAGGCCAGGTCATTATTGGTTTTTTTCCGCTTGCAAAATTATTATTTATGTACTATTTTAATTTTAACATTTTTTTTTTTGCTTATGTTAATTTGAAATCGTGAACTAATTTGTACAATTTTGATTTTAACAACTACAAGTTTAAGATTATTATTTTTTTATTGCTTTGCCATATCTAATCAGTCATATACATATGTATAATTAAAGCAATTTTTGTGTTTTTTTTTTCAATCTCCATATTTTTTTTATTCCAATGCTTCTAAGATTGCGATATTGATATATTTGTGGATGTCTCCAATTTACAAACATCCCTAAATAAACGTTACAATCAAAACACAAACGATGATTCCCATCAGCGTAAAGCATACAATCGCATCACCAATATCTTACATCGTAGTGGACAGTTTACCGACGTATTTCCAATACGCCGAGCCAGAGTTCCCATAATAAAGTGCAAACACGAAGATACTGGCTTTAGTATAGACATAAATGTCTCATACCCAAGCAGTCGGGAAAATACTCAATTCATAAATGACTTGGTAAAAGGTAATGGGAAAATTCACGAATTGATGCTATTTCTCAAATTATGGGCTAAAAATAATCAAATTATTAGTCGAGAGAATATGACCAGTTACTGTTTAGTAACCATGATTATATTCTTCTTACAACAACCGCGTAAAACATCAATACCATCGAATGATGCCAATGACAGTCGTATATTAAAATCAATTAAAGAATTGCAAGAGAATTGCTATTTTCGCATAGTACAAGGTGTAAATTATGCATATGATTTTCTAAGTGAAGAAAACAAACCTAAAATTCCTGACGACGTTCCGACCTGGGATTTAATTAAAGGATTTTTCGATTTTTATCACGATTTTGATTTTGAGCATCAAATCATTTCGCCCTTTTATGGCCAGATAGTGTCAAAAACCAATTTAACACCAGATCTATGCGATGAATACCACAAACAATTAAGGACTATAACACAATATATGCAAGGTGAACCAGCCAATAACTTACAAATTGATCGCTGTATGTGTGTTCAAGACGCTTTTTGTCTTAATCAAAATACCGCCAAAAATGTAACACCTCATAACAAACAGTACATACTATTGTGTCTAAAAAATGCTAAGAAAATATGTGACAATCCAGAAAATCTTAAGTTGGCTCAATTATATGAACAACTTTTGTTCGAGACCATCAAGAATACGAATGAAACAAGAGGTAAAGTAAAATCCGAAGTAGTAGCAAATTTGAAAAACTTGAAACTGCCCTCTGTCGAAAGTAACAAAGCAAATATTTACGAATTAAAACTATTTCACTCGGTATCACCTTCCAAGTTCGACTTGCGTGCAGTTGCTTCCCATTACCCAGACATAAAGTCTACTGAAGGAATCTTACGTTGTTGGTGTCAACACTATGTTAAAAATATCGCAACCATTATTACCAAATTATACCGCATGGATATGCAAAAACAATTACCGACTCAACAAAAGCAACAGAAGCTAGACAATGAAGAAACAGGCCAGGAACTAAACCAAACATGGTTGATTTCTTGCACCATTGATCTGTGGAGCAATCGTTGCTTTCAGAAAACCAGTTTTATGTCTTATCAATTGGAACAAACTGAACGCTTGCATAATTTAAGAAGGCAAGATCCCAAATTCTCCGTTAACTTAAATGCTGTTTTGAAAATAAATATTTTACCAAATTATATGGGTATTGAAATACAACTTGAATCTGACGAAGTTTCTGCAGCTTCAAATCTCGGTAAAAAGAGTCCAGTGACAAAGTTTTTCAATGTTCTTAAAAACAGTTTACAAAATTACTCATTCAGTGAACTGTTGACGGCAGACGAAACGACTCACGAGACAGCTGCTAAAACCACTGATACTGTGGCAGTCACAGCAAATGCTGATAATTAAGAAACGGTGTGTTTTACAAATTTTAGTTTTTAAAAATTGTTTTTAAAATTTTACAATAATTACTTCAAACGGTGAATTTTATGTTCTCAATTCATACAAATAAATAAAATGACTTCATATGTATGTGACTTTATTTTTTTTATATGTATTATTAGGACTGTAGCCAAATGGCATCATACTGTTGTTTGTGTTTGTGTTCTGATGTCTGTCTACCTATACATTAAACTTCATGCTAACTTCATGTAAATTTTTTGTTCCAATCAATTATTGTTCTCAATAAAACAAACAAAGAGTTGACTCTCACAGTGGTGCCAAACACAAAAATAATCGTAATCATTCTGTATTGGAAAAAAGTTAGAAGAGCGAAAAGTGAAGTTGGCCACCACCGGGTATGTAATATTTGTTTAGGTTAGGAAGGGTTAGTTGGGTTCACTGTGGTTCCCTTCTCTTAATACCCGTTAATAAAAATTTAACCTGCAATTGTACCAGAAGAAGGTCAATTATCCGTCATTAAGCCACCGAATTCCCATGATAAAGCCGCTGATATCCTCCAGTTTACACTTTGCGTTATCACTAATGCTCTCAGCTATCTAAGCCTATGGCTTTGCAGCTTCTGGTAAAGGTAGATAATATGCTCAATGGTTTCTGGTTCCTCTTCATCCTCGCATATCGCATGGAAATCTAGAGGGCCAGTTTCCCAAATGCTAGTCGTTGCTCTGTCACTTATCCAGACTTGCATCGCCTTCCTATTCATATCCAGTAGGAATTTGGACTGATTCAAATTTTGGCCACATAGCCCTCGAGACTAATATTTGTTTAAATCTAATTTAACAAATGTGAACAGAGTTTCAAGAATATGACCAAATCTAAGATAAGAGAATTCCAAAGGACAATAGGTCAATATTTGTTTAACTTAGAATATGTGAAATAACTTGCGGAATGGTAGTGTGTCTAGATGTCAATGAGATCAATGAAAACTTTATCTACAGTCCCTCAGAGTCAAATTATTCAGATTGCGGATCTGGCGGATTGCTTTTCCTTCGCTAATATCACGGAAACTGCTTTGGTTAATGCCTTGTTTAGGATCTGGTTGATGGTATTGCCGGCAGATTGTTGAAAATCATTTTCCCTTATAGTAATAAAAATCACTTATTTTGTCAAGAACATTTTAACCTTTTTCTTAACTTCCTGATGGAATTGGATAAGTAGAAGTCCCCATTCATATCAATGCATGTTCGTGTCAATTTCATAGCTCACCGTGTGTGCCAAGTTTCGTAAGCACACAGTAAGTTGGAGTTCGTCGACTATATAAGGTGGCGATGGCTGAAGTAGTCAGCACGTTGACTACAAAGCTGAAGATGCTGGGTTCGAGCCCGGTCTCCGACAGTCATTAAATAACAACACCACGCATTCTTCTCATGTCCATTAGTATCCATTTGTATCAGTTGTTGCAGGAAAGTTCAAGTGATGTCATAGACACTGGTCACTGAACTACACCGGCTTCAGCGGGTACCAATCCTATTGCAACATCAGAGCGCCTTCCTTCGTCGGTATTGTGTGGCAGAATCACACAAACGCAACTTCAAACATTTAATACGGCTCATTGACACCAGAGGCGCTGCAACACTGCTTTATTAAAAAAAAATTGCGAAAAAGCAGAATTGTAAAATAATGAAGCTTTCCACTGTCTCGTCCTTCAACATCTCTCTTCTCCATCACCTTAGCTCTCCTTAAAAAGTTAATACTTAGTAATAGTTGTTGGCATTCATTGCCTGAGTGTTACTTAAAAAAAATATACGCGACGAAATCCAACAACTGAACACCTAAAGTTTTAAGTAAGATTATGGAAAATGTTTTCGAAACAGCACGAATGTGCGAAGTACAAAATGGTCACCACTTGAGAGATATAATTTTTCGTATATAAATTAAAAGTATTCTTTATTAATCGGACATATCACAGAGTTCAATTCCGTTCGGAAACGGAATTTACCCCCTGTTTGTGTAAGACGTTTGAGTTAAAAATCTTGGCGTTTCTGTAATATATTAAAGAAAAGTTGTACAAGTTTCCTTTAATCTATTACAAAAACGCCAAGATTTTTAACTCAAATGTCTAACACAAACGTGGTGGGGGGGGGGGCGGTTTGGGGGGGTAAATCTATCCCACTTTTGAAGCAGATTGTGCCTAAAAAAGAAAACGGAAATTTGTCATTTACATTTGAGCAAAATATGGGTACTTACGAGATTTCAGGCAAAATCTAGTATATTTCCCATACAAAACAAAATCTAATTGGTCATTAGATTCTGTCGAAATCTACTTAAAATCTAGTAGAACTTAATGATGCAATTATGGGTTTTTTTCTTCAAATTTGTAGTAAAAAACCATTCTCTGTACTAGACTTGGATCGAACTCTTTCAGCAGCTGGCTTTTAACACAAATCTATGATCAATTCCGTTTAAATTATATGGCTTTAATCATTGGTTTGTGTCAAAAATGAGTTATTGAAAGAGTTCGATCCAATTCTACTCTGTACTTAAAAAGGTGTGTCTGCAGTTGTTGGGTTGTAGTTTTAGAAAATGTTTATTTAATGGGTTTTGTATTGGATACAAAATCTTGTTAAATGTCACACAAAAAATAACTTGGTGTAAACGGTATAGATTTTCATAAAGATTTTAATTGAAATCTGCAGGATTTTGTGTAGATGTAAATGCCCTATAAAATCGATTTCCATTACATACCTGAATACCTTTGCAAAACTTTTAGTAATTACAATTTCTAACATACGAGTACTTTACGAGTTTATTACAGGCAAAGGCGTCGTTATAATATTTTAAATAGATGCATGTGGAAGGCATTTACATATAAGGTATACTCGCCTCAACTCGCTTTGAAAAATTTTACACTTGAGATGTCGAAAAGATTTACTGATAATTTAATGTGCGCCGTCATCTGATGAGCGATATTGAAGTTACAAGAGGTGATAGTAGTCATATGTCGCCGCAGTCGAGACCACCTTATATGGAAACGCCTTGGACATAGGTTTAAGCTTAAATTAGATGTGCCATGCCATATTGATATAGCCATAACCAAAACCAAAATTCAATTGGTTTATATCAAGGCGAATTCAGTATCAGGTGGCCTTTTCCGCCCAGCTGATAATCAGATGTTGATGCCAAATTGAGCAATTTGAACCAAAATGTCAAAATTTGCTGGGACATCTTCGGACAGATTGGTTTTGGAGCACAGCAAACTACATGTTGTTTTTTGTGTTGCTAAATTGTTGTAGGGAAGAGGTCACCTGATGCTGAATTCGCCTTGGTTTATATGGCGCTATGGCGAGTCACCTATAATCAAATACAGTGTTTCTCATTAGTTTGGTTCGAACAGCTGTTTTATATGGTCTAATTTAAGCTTTATATACTTATATATATACATATGTATGTATGTATGCGTTCGTGTGCATGTGCATATGTATTTATATAAAGTATAACATGAGCTTCCCTGTCATAAATTTACAATAATACTTATTATATATTCTTCGGTTTATCTAATATGTATCGGTATAAAAATATATATTTCTGCTACTTATGTATTTCACAAACTATTTAATGTTTTGTCTCCTCTTTGGCTAATTTTAAAACTTCCTTATGAACTACGGATGTTTTATGCTATAAAATTTTCTTACGACACGAGCAATATTTTTTTGCACCGCCATCGGAAACACATTCCGAATCTGAACTGTATGTATTGAGGCGACTTATTTCGCCCGTAACTTTTAGATAATTCTGCTCAGGATCGTAAATGGCAGTGGCCTCAAAAAGTCCCTTATTAGGCTTTGTGTAAAATGTTACCCGGTAAATATTTATGCGGCTGGTGGTATTGTTGTCATCATTTGCTTGCAGTTGGGTGGTGCGATAGGCACTCTCTATGCTGTCGTACGTTAAGGGAACGCACAGTTTAGCTAATGAACGATTGTGAAACGTTGCCACATAATCGTTGATGTAATCGACAAGCAGATGCGTCAGATTGAGCACAGTTTTAGAATTTTTGTAAATACTTTCGTACAGTAAACAAGTGCACCAGTGCGGTTCAATGGCGGCATCGTGGCAAGAGCGATTTTGCGGTACCGGCTCCAATAACGATTGACATTTTTGGCAGGCATCTGCTTTTGCCAAAACACTCTCATTTTTCACTCTACCTGTCAATCTGAGAATATGTTTTAGTGTCATGTGCGTATCGTAGGGATTTGTCAAGCGATTCTTATTTATATTTAAGGCATTTACAAAACTGGGATAGTTTTGTTTAAGATTTGGCGGTAACCATAAGTAGACAAAAGGCAGCCTTTCTTCCAAGTGACCAGAATATGTTTTACGTATAGGTCCGTAGCGCATGCCGTGATCACTAAAAAATATTACTATTGTATTGTCCAAGGTGTCCATTTGCTTAAACCTTTTCAAATATTCCATTACGTGCTCATCCATGGCCGAACAGTCGCTGATATCATTATGACTAAATGTATTGGCCCAGAAGAGGCCAAAAAAGGTATCATTTCTATATCTCTTGGCCATTTCGACAGCATAATCGAACACAAAATCGGCTGAGTGTTTGTAGCCTAGACAATCGATTAAATTCGATTTCATTTTAGTCTCCAAATGTTTTTCGGCTCCCAATAAAAATGGCCTAAGATAGTAGTCCACTGGCGGTTGGGTAAATCCTAATTTTAAGTAATTGAAAGTATTTATGCTCGCTTCATCTTCGGCATAGGCCGTTACATAGCCATGCTCACGAAATGTCTTCCATATAAAATCGCAATTATCCAAAGCATGAAGTATGTAAGGGGAACATTTTTTCATTACAGTTGTACGATTCATGCCGGTAAGGACGGCCATTAAATTGGGGAATGTATTATCATCTATCTGAAAATTTTTACATAATGAAAATATTGAATATTAAAGAGATGTGAATAAAAATGTTTAATGTGGCTTAATTGCAAAATCATAGTCTGTCCCACGATGTCAACAGTAAACGTACGATCGACAACTTATATTGAAAATAACAATAAAATAAGAGATTTTGTTAGAGCTATGCTCTTTATGTCACGACACATGAGCTAGGACGTGATTTTCGTAACAAAAATAATCGACACTATTACAGTTATAAATTTATTTTTGTTTTGATTTCCTTATACTTAAAAGCAGAATACGAAAATAAACGAAACAAAATGTTTGATTTTGTTTTGTTTTGTTTTTTGAAGTGATTGAAAAAAAACAATGAGAACGATTGCTCAATATGTTTTTGTATTGTTTTTGCACATGAGCACAAAACAGTACATTAATTTAATTGTACGCAGCTAGAAAATAAAACAGTGGGAACTAAATGAAAAATTTTTAAATATTTGAGGCGAATTTGACATCATCGTATAATATAATTTTATTGCAATTATTTAAGACATGAAATTTGTTTTATATAGCTAAGCAGCATAGCTCTAACTGGGTGTTCTAAGACACCTCTCTTCTTTTTTTTTTCATCAGAAGTAATCGATCGAACGTTTTCTGTCGACATCGTGTGACTGGCCATAAATGCTATTGTTTTCTCCCCCATTTTTCATATCTCATGTTAATCTCGTCCCTGACTTGTCTATTTCTTTTTTATGTACATACATATCATTACCATAATATAGAAATACCCTAACTCTTTATTTTTCTGAAAACGAGTTTTTTCTATGTTGCGATAGAAGAACATCTAATGTATCGAAAAATATAAAATCTCGATTTTAAAAAAATAATGAGTTAGAGCCTTTCTATATTAAGATAACAATATGCTTTTTTATGTTATTACATTTATCTTCACAAAGAAGAAATACGTATATTCCTCTTTGTGTATATTTTTGTCAATCCTTATCTATAGTTTTTCTATATATTTTTTTCTGTCTTGCCTCTGTCTGGTTCATGTATTGTCTATATCTTGTTTATGTCTTGTTCATATATATATTCTATGTCCTTTTTATGTCTTATGTGTTGCCGCAAGTTAGAACAATCGTATGACTGGCCTGCGGCAATTATTGCCAAAAATTCATTCTTCGCCAATCTGCGGCAATCAAATTTTCATAAAATGGGGCAAGCATGTGACTGCAAAATATTTGATTGGGACAATTTAATTATTGTGCACAATTTCAGCGCAATAAAATTTTTTATCAGATTGATGTATTTGCGGCAATCGTGTGATCCTAGCTTTATTTATTGGTACATATTCTACAAAGTAAATTTGCAGAATATGGTTGCACAAAAATGGACGGGGTGACTAAGACCATATGTTATTAACAGTATTCTTAAAAAATGTTTTTGTGACTGACTATACCCGACCTATGCCTTCACATAGGAACTAGCAATGTGGTTGTCAACGAAATCAGTCAACCAGTGCGAGCGAGACGAAAAACTATCGAAGGCCAAACAACGCACACAAGCCTGACCGCACTTAAGAAATAATTGCGATGACGCGAGAGGTGTTCTTCAGCCCAGAGCTGCTTAACAGCTGACGTGTTGTTTATATCTGTTTAATACTTGTCTATATCTGATTATATCGTCTTATCTATGCCTTGTTTCTGTTTTGTCAAGGTATTTTCTTTATATTATGTATTGTCCATGTCTAGCTTAAGCTTGTCCTACACGACATGACATATCAACTTTTGAACTCATATGTAATTCTGCTTGTCTGTAACAATTGTTCTTTTACACAAGGCTTATAATATTCGGTCCCAAACGTACATGTTAATTGCTTCTGACATAAGATTTAGTAAGGCGTGCCATACCATATTCCCATAGCAATAATCATAAATAAGTCTGCTTCACCTATTTGTGCTGCTATAAACATAAACGGCTGTTTATATTTTCATTTGTTTATTCATTTCAAAAGTGCAACAACAAATATGTCTAACCAGTAAACAGCTGCTTATGGTTATGGCGAAAATCCAAAATTCAATTGGTTTCTATGGTTATGGTTATAGCGTTATGGCGAATCACTTATAATCAAATACAGTGTTCCCCATAAGTTTGGTTCGAACAGCTGTTTTGTATGGTTACGTTTAATTGAACCTATAGTCTCTGTCTGTTATTATCTCTCTGTATATATTTCGCAGAGCTCTTGCATAAGCCGAGGTCTGAGCTGGCCAAGGTAGCACCCAATGCGCATTTATTAGGTGGCAGCTCTACACCAGGTGACTAATGTCATTATACCAAGCCAAATGTCAAATTTGGATTGTGTAGGTATAAGCCTAAAAATATGGTTTTATTTGTGTATCCATAAACACCTAACGAATATTCAGTTTAGTATGGTGTTTGACATTTTTTATAATAAACATACAATCTAACGATGCTACCCTTTTTTGAAAAGTAAGGTGGTAATTTATAGCAACAAAGTACATGTAGTTATTGCTGTTGTAATATTTGTTGTAGAAATGCGGGTACCTGATTGATGTGCCTTGGTAGCACCGGAGTGCCGAACATCAATCGGCTTCTTATACATTTCTCTCAATGGCCAGCTCTGGCCAAGGTTCATTTAGTGCTTTTCTTCTCTGGGTTTTTCGCTTATTTTGACATTTTGTATGCAGAGATGCCACATGATATCGAATTAAATGGCGAGTAGAACACGCCTGTACACTATTATATAAAAAAAATTGCAGAATGACATTATCATTACTGCAAACGAATAAATATTAAGATTTTCGGAACGCAAAAATTTACTGAATCGCTTTAAAGGACTTCTCCATGTCTTGTTTATGTCTTATCCATGTTTTATCTCGCTTAAGCCTTCGTACATATGGTTATATCTTTTATTGCTTAGTTAGTTTTCTTTTCATATGTAAGACATATGCATACAGAGACTCTTCGATTTTTTTTACCTTATTGAAACCGCTCATTTCAAACCACTCATTATCGTACAAATACTTTGCCGTTTTCGGCATGGCTCTCACTAGATTCACTCTGGATATACTATCAATGCCCAGCATTAAGACACTTGGTGGCCTTTCTTTTTTACCCCCCTCAACATCAAATTTCTTCCAAGTTTCTAAACGTTGGCGTATTTCTTTTCGCTCCGGCATCAAGGCATAACCGTTGATATATACTTGGCGATTATTCGCACGACAACGAACCAGAATATTATCAATGGTAGGAGCCAAAGAAGTTTTCTCAATAAAACTCATGCATTCGGACAGGCTAAAATAAAAACAAATGAGAATAAGTAGGAAGTAAGTGAAAATTTGGGAGAAACATATTTAGGGCAATTATGTAAAAAATTGCGCGAGAAATTTCTCCCTTTTCCAATTAGAATTTCTATGTTTTCCCTTCACCCCTTTAAGACACGCAAAGTTTACTTTGCAAAGTCTTAATTCAGCTGTGTGAAAGACAGAGGTAGTAATACTATATCTTTCTGTCTTTCTCCCAGCTGCATTAAGACTTTGCAAAGTAAACTTGCCGTGTCTAAAATGGGTACTATTACTTGCTATGGTTAGAAATTGTTCCCCGCGAAAAATTTCTCGCGGAATTTTATTCATGATTGCCCTCATAAAAAATTATTAAATGGCTTGTGGCGTGCTTTTTTCTGAAAAAAAGTGCAACATATTTTTATTTTTCTAGTTAAACGGGCCTGTGCTGCAAATCACGACATGTCAAATCACGGTGACTTAAAAAATAATCAGGGCTATCATGAATAAAATTCCACGTGAAATTTTTCCCAAGGAAAAATTCCAACTAATAGCAAATAGGGAAAACAAAAAATTCTAATTGGACAATGGAGAAATTTCACGCAGAATTTTATTCATGAATGATTTATAGCGTTGGAAATTGAAATAAAATTAATGGATTATTTTAAATGAAAAAATATCCTTAAAATACAATAAAAATCAGCTGATAAGTCAGCTGTTAATAGTTTGCTTTTGAAATCACACGTGAAAAATGGGGGAAAGTTCGTGGGTATTTTTTATAATATATCAGAAAGCTAACATGGATTTTGGGAATTCAAAGGGGGGAAACAAACCCAAAACCGTGCATAAATTTTCCCACGAGCACTGTTCAACTGTCATGGCAAAGGGTCATATATTTTTAAAGTGAACACATAGGAGAACAAAATGAAAGAACCGTGCAAAAAATCAGTCGAGCCGCCTTCGAGAAAATTGGGCAAATCCAAAGAATAGCTTTTTGAATAAGTGTGAAGAAAAACATTTTGTTTTTTATTCATTTAAAGAGATTGTAATAAAATTAACTAACATTGTTTTAGCAAAGAGTGTCTTTTTGTTTACTTTAATACAACTCTGCGTGAATCAGGGTTGAAATCATAAATCGAATATAAGCCGCCATATTTGGCATTTTTTTATTACAGGGATGTTATTACCTAAGCCTCATTGGCCACTTTTGATTTGCCCGATTTTCTCGAAAACATTTCGACAGATTTTTACACGGTTCTCTCATTTGTGTCTCATAAGTGTTCACTTTAAGAATATATGACCTTTGGCACGTTACTACAAAACGGAAGGTCTTGGGTTCGAGCTCAGTGTGCGACAGTCATTAAAATAACAACACCACGCATTTTTCTGATGTGCATTAGTGTCCTTTGTATCAGTTGTTGTGGGGAAAATTCTAGTGATGCAGGCATAAGGCATTGGTCACTAAACTATACCGACTTCAGCAGATTCTAATCGTAATGTAACATCAGAGCGCCCTCCTTCGCTGTGTAGCAGAATCATCGGCGAAATAAAATAACTAATAAAATGGCTGCTAAACACAGCTTCAAAAATTTAATACGCCTCATTTGACACCAGAAGGCGCTGCAACAATGCATGATTAAAAAAAAGCGTGCAAAAAGCAGAGTTATAAAAGAATGAAGCTTTCCTCCCTCTCTCTTCCTTCATCACCTGTCTTCTCTATCAATTTTTCATCCCTATCACCCTCTCTTACTGTCTAATCTTCAACTCACAGGTTGCACAAAAGGATCATTGTATTAGACCCAAGTGAGGTGGACTCTAAATTTCACCCTTCCTTACCAGCAGCCTGCTAACCTAACCTAAGCTAACCCTGGCATGACAGTTCATCAGTGCTCCTGGGGAAATTAATCCTTGGTTTTTGTTTTGTTTTCCCCCTTTGAATTCCCAAAATCAATTTTTGATAAATACCCACAAACTTTCCCCAGTTTTCCCCGGTTTTCTAATTCCTAATATCGACGCTATCTTGGCGCACTTTGAAATCACGGTGATTTTCAGAACTGGCCCAGAAAGGATCTATTTGACCTTACAGTTCGAGATAATTTTTTTAAATTTGAATAATTTTTCACTTCTTAATGAATATGAAATTTATTAGATTTTCTTTGAAGGGGCAAAATATGTTGCTTTTGTTTTTAGAATAGAAAACTTAATACAATATATGAAATATCTCAAAATAAAACCTTACCTTACCTAACATCTTTATCGGCCCTCTCCGCAGTGCCATTGCGCACTATCGACTGATAGCAACAGTCCAACTTGCCCGTCTTACTGTACGACAGTATTACCTCCTGGTCAACAGCAAGTATATAGCGTTGTGTTGTTGCATTGAACTCAACTCTGGTTAAAGGCGAGACCAGCTTGCAGGGTTTATACTTTGACCGGCGAAAGTGTTTCATAACTTCTGGCAGATATGGATACAGGTTGGGCATTTTACAGAATTCACTCCATACTAAATAACCTGGGGGAGGTGTTGATGGCCGCGGCCGTGTATTATTAAACAAATCGAAAGGCGCAGTAGCAGAATCAGAATAGGAAGAGTTAAAATAATACTTAGTAGTTAAAGATATAGAAGAAGTGTTAACTTTGGGAAATTCTTTTTTAACACGATTAGCTTTCAACAATTTCTTATGATTTTTAACATCACTTGCATCTTTGGCAATATTTTGTGCTTTTGCGCTGTTTAATTTTGATGCTAAAGCTGCTGTGGCAGGTTGCTTTTTACGGTGAATTGAAAATCTTGGCTTTTCTACTTTAAGAAGTGATGTTAAACTCTGGCGAACTTTATTTTTTTTTGTGTGAGATAATTTTTGAACATAATAAACAGGAAGTGCACGCGCATACAAACAAACACGCATTCAATTGAAATAAAATTTATTGCAGGAAAGGCGAAAACAAACGAAGGAGAGATACAAAAAGATATAAAAGAAAAATAATTTAAATTAATAGAGCAAAATAAAATACTCGTATAGTAAGCAATTTCTATGAATGATTCAGCAATGACAACGATTTATGCTTTAGTGTGGAGTATGTGTAAATATTTTATTAATTATATTTTTGATGGAATTGTGATAAGAACCCTAAAACCATGTGTTCTACAGCCAGAACATTATGGCTTTGTATTAATAAAGAAAAAGATGTCACTGCTACTTAGCACTTAGTGGAAGTTATCACGGATCACTGTCCTTTCGACGCCCATGCTAAAAGGATGTAACTCCCAAATATGTAACTACTACTTTTCGGGATGGCTAAACGAGGAAGAGGAGGAGTGAGAGGGCTAGGCTATGTTAGGTTAGCAAGCTGCTGGTAAGGAAGGGTGAATTTTAGAGTCCAGCTCACTTGCGTCCAATACAATGATCACTTTGTGCCACCTGTGAGTTGAAAAGTAGATGAGTAGTAGTGAGAGAGGGGGAAAGAGAAGGGATAGTGACAGAGAAGATAGGTGCTGAAGGAAGAGATAGAGGAAAGCTTCATTATTTTACAACTCTGCTTTTTTGCACTCTTCTTTAATAATACAGTGTTGCATCGCCTCTAGTGTCAAATGAGGCGTATTAAATTTTGAAGCTGTGTTTAGTAGCCATTTTATTGGTTATTTTGCTTCGCCGATGATTCTGTTACATACAACACCGACGAAGGAGGGCGCTCTGATGTTACATTAGGACTAGCATCCTGCTGAAAGAAAGTAACTCAAGGGGGTTAAATCACACGATCTTGGTGGCCAATTAATTGAGCCATTACGTAAAATTATTTTTTCATCAAAAGTTTCTTTGAGTAAATCAATTGTAGCGCCCGTTGTGGGGCATGTGGCTTCGTCCTGTTGGAACCACATACCAGCAAGATTAATGCCACGTAATTGAGGTACGAAAAAATTTCGAATCATGTTCCTATACCGTTCTCCATTAGCAGTAACACTAATTGTCTGTGGATGTAATAGTGTTTCGACAAAAGCTTGTGCATTCTCCTCACTCCAAATGCGACAATTCTGCATTCAACCAAAAATGGGCTTAATCGGAAAATAAAATTTTGGATGGAAATTCAAATTCAATATCAATTTGTGCTTTTGTCCGTTCGCCGAGTTGGCGGCGCATACGATGTTCGTTTGGTTCTAATTCCTGCACAAGTTGATTCTTGAAAGCTTCTGAGGCAATATCCTTTCGTAAAATCTTCCATAGAGTGGAAGGACACAACCCGAGTTGCTGAGAGCGGAGGGAATTGATTGATTAGGATCATCTTCAATGCTGCAGCTTCTTCAGTGTGCACTGTTCGGCGTCTCACTGGATGCACAGTAAATGTGTTCCGAAAACGATCTATTGTTGTTTGAATTTGCCGCTCTCAAGGACGATTATGTACGCCATAAAATGGAAGAATTGCACGATGAGTTTCACGAATAGCACAATTATTTCTATTAAAATTTTCAACAATTTGCACGCGTTGCTCTGGTGTAAGTCGATTCATAATGAAATTTCAAAGCAAACTAAAGAAAAAGCAACTATCAGCTGTTAAATGGGTGCTAAAATAAAGCAGTGCTGCCAACTCAAAGTTGGGACACTCTAATAAAAACGCTTTATAAGACTATTATTAATTATTTTGTTCACCTGGTTCTATTATCACCAAAATGAAAAAAGCGCTTAAATGAAAAATATCATCAAAAATAAAATAAAATTGCTAAAATTTAAAAAAAAAAACACCAAAAGTAAAATGTCACCGAAAAACCAAAAAAAAAATTTTTTTAACTAAAAAAAGGCTTGTAAAAAAGCAAACAAAAACCGTCAAGAGCAAAAAAAATGCCCTAAACGAAAAAAAGTCAAAACTAAAAAAGCGTCAATAATAAAAAAACCGCCATAAACTGAAAAAATGCGCGAAAAGAAACAAGCGTCGAACGGAACCCTGCGTGTGCGAGTCAAAGTCGTACTTTACTGAATTTATGTTAATGATTTAGCAGACACAATTTTTAACTTAAATAAAAAAGAAAAAAGGCTTAAGTTCCACAATTTAATAAAAGAAAATTTCCAAGTTATTTATTTTATGCAATAAATTGCAAATAATAAAAGAGTGATGCATGCACATGCGCTTTTTTATCAGATCACAAAGTGACATTGTATGTATGTATTTCTATTTTTGTTCGTTGTCATGCAGAAGAAATTTACAAAAAATAAAAAAAGTAATTAAAACAAAAAAAAACTGTTTTCGATAAATAATTGTTTTTACGAGTAAACAAATGTAAAAGTGAAAAATAATTCATGCAATTTGACACATACATACGAGTGATTGAGTACATACCCTTCATGCCCGGCACATGGGAGTGTAAACTAAAATATAAACTGTCATCTTCACGTCCATCATCATCGCGATTTATGGCTAAATTAACTAAAAATATTAACAACAATATTGCTATCATATAGACTAGGCCTTTCCGCTTCCATAAGTAGCGAAACTTAAACGATTTCCTGGTAAAGGATAAGCGACGCTCCTGCACCACATTGCAATTAATTTCGGCACATAGTTTATTGCGTTTTTTCCTCTTATTACTCGTACTATGGCAGGTTGTGCCATCGCTAGTATCGGTTTTGGGAGGTACATCATCCAGTAGAAATTTTAAATCAACATCGCAATCCGTCATGTTGAGGACATGTTAATCCCATTATTTTTTTATATTTTTTTTGTTAATTTGCTGATTTTATTTTTATTTTTTTGATAGTAGATGCGTTATTTGCTGTAAATATTAGAGAGAGAAAAAAATTGTAATAAATACATATTTGATAACAAAACGTTCGAGGTTATTAGAAATAGATGGGCGTTTGTTTTTATTTTGTGGTGCAGATTTTTTAAAAAACGTTATAATTTAAACAATGAATTTTTCAATATCAAATCAGCTAACCACAAAATGTAAAATGTTCTTGATTAAACAATAAATAAGTGGTTAAGTCGACTTAAGGGTTTTTCTACACATTTATTTCAATATGCCACTTCATTTCACATCTCTGTTCGAAGTTGTGAAAAATTTTCAAAACCATTGACTATTTCGCGTGAAAATTTTGGCATGTACTAAATGTAGCCCAACTCGCGGTTTTTTAAATAAATTTGTCGCTTTTATTGCTTGAAAGTATGCAACATTGTTAAAATTCCGTGCGAAAAAAGGACTGCTCATGTTGTTTTGCAGCTAAACTAAAATTAATTTTGCATGGATAAACATGCTGCCAGATAGATTTTACGTGATTTTCGCAACAAGAACAGAGTACTACTTTTGCGAATTTATTTCGCAAATATTTCATACCAAATACTTTTTTATATGTAGTTTGATATCATTTCGCACGAAATTGTGAACAAAGTACCACCAGGCTAAAGAGATTAATGTGCAGTTTCCACAAGTCAGGCAGACGACTCGACTCATCTAGAAAATTTTTTATAAAAAATTCTCAAAAAAAAAAATTGTGAGTGCCTTCCATATAAATTTTATACCCAAGTCGACCGTCTGTCTGGGTTATAGAAACACAGGTTAAAAGATAAATTATGATCTGATTGATTTATTTAAAATTAATTGTGTAGTTTTAAATTATGAAATAGTAATGGTGTCGTTAATTCAATTTTAGCTCAGGTCGAATTAAGCACATCAGGGATGGGAAATCAGATTTACAAATTGTACTAATTTTTAAGAAAAATTTTGCTTTTTTCAGTGCGATTGTACCAAGTTCTTAATTTTTTTCAATTAACTCAAAACGTACGTAAAATTCATTTGAACAACAAAGGCACTTTGAACTTCATATATTACTAACTTTTACCCACGGCTCCGCTCGCGTTGATCTCTTAAAAAAACTCATAAAACCGGTTTTAAAACTTGATAAACAATCAAACCCGCAACTAAAATTGTCTTAACCCGCCCAAAATATATTTTTCGAAAAACATCTGTACTAAATATAAAATACCGGTTCCGAACCGGATAAAAAATAACCAATATTTGACGTTGGTACTGTAGCTTTCCATTGGTAACAGAAGTTTCTAAATTGGTTTAGCGGTTTGAGTGTGAAAGCGTAGCAAACAAACAAACAAACACACTTTCACATTTATATGTAATATTAGTAAGGAAAGGATAATATGTATTATTAATTATTATTGTTAATTAATATTAATTTTAAAATAATATGAGATATGAATATAAAAGTAACATTTATGATATACTTTTCCATCCTTGGTTCAATTGGAGACAGTCGAAGCAAATATGTAGTTCTTATTTCATTGGTTTTTATTATATGTATTTTGGTACGAAAATACGCTTTCCACGTTAGCAGACGAATGTAGAATAATTAAAATTTTTCCAGCATTTCTAGAAATATCGGAAAACATTGGTTCATTTAATGAATTTTTCATTTCTAATACCCTCGAGCAAAATGTACGAATGAATAATTGATACATCAACCAGCTCTCGAAACTTGTTATTTATGGATTCAATACTTTTTTCATGTTGTGTAATAGAAAAAAAAATCAATAGTGCTGCACAAAGTACAATTGTACCAAGCTTTCCATCCCTGAATCCCATTATCCGTTCTGCCATAAATAACAGTAGTACATACAGTATGTCAGGAAAGCATTTTCACATTAAAGGGAACTAAACGTTTTTAAATTATTTAATAATTAAAGGTCTTTTTTATTTTATTATAAACAATTTGCTAAACCAATAACAAATACATTTTTAAAACTCGTGTTCATTTTGACACGATAAGAAAATATAGAGCGATACATCGAGAAGTTATCAACAATTTTGGCATTTTGATAATTCTAAACTATCAAATTTTAATTTCAATAAAAAAGTATATTTTCGATTACATGTCGCTTACGATAAAATCGAAAATAAGGCTCCACATGTACATAAAACTGTTACAGTATTTTTCGGTTAATTGCACATCAAAATTTGCACAACTTTCTGTTCAATTAACCGGGGAACCAATTAGCCGATACCCGCTTAATTGAACAATTCGTTCAATTACAAGAATCCCGTTTAATTGAACAGTTTGTTCAATTACAGAAATCACGCATAATTGGAACTACTAATGAATTAAAAGGAATCGCATATGTGCACTTTAAGTTTTTCAAAATAATTTTTTTTTACCTTAAACGAAAAAAATGCAAGTAACAGAAAAAATGTACATATGTATATGTGTATACGCAGGTATTTATTATTGTAGGTACATACATATGTATGTACTATTAAATGCACTATTTATGTGCACAGTTTTACAAAAAAAATAAAATTTATAAACTAAAAAACAATTCATATATTGGTTTTACAAAAAAAAAACATAAACTTAAAGAATAAAAACAATTCATATGCATATACATACAGCTCTTCCATTCACGTAAGTATTAAAATATTACACAGTGCTTAAAAAATAAAAAAAAGGAACAAATAAATTCATGTTGTACATATTCACACTTTTCGAGATCATTGTGCAAAAATGCCAGATTATTTTTCAATAATAATGCAATTAACCGGGTAAAAGTAAGAGGAAATTTATTTTTGATGACATGAATTTTGAACCAATTAAGCGGGAAAATCAATTAACCGGGTTCAATTATCCGAGGAAATTTACATGTGTTTTCGTATGCAATATTTTTTTGCCCGATCATGTGGTTCAATTAAGCGTGGAAACCAATTAACCGTAGGGTCAATTAACCGAAAAATACTGTATATGTATTTAATTTTGAATTCGGTTAAATTTGTCTTTTAAGTTTTAATTTAAAACTTTTAATGTCACTTTAGGACCAATTTTCCAAATTCAACAGCGCGTCACTTTAAGTGCTCCAGGTGTGTGCTAAGGCTTTGTAAACATCGGTCAAGTAGAAGCACGTGAAATATAATATTAAGCTTCAATGAACATGACCCCGCCCACTGCTTTAAGCATAAAATTATGTCATTCTAACGGCTAATAAATCAGAGCAAGTTAATCTCTATTTTTTGTTTAAAATGTGTTTAAACTAGCAAACCTATAAATCAATATAGTGTTTAAACCGTCTGTAAACGCATAAAACTTACCGACCATATGCTTTGCATTAGAAGAGCACTCAACTTTTTTCCAAACCCCTACTTTTTCTTTAGATCTTGTTCGACCTGTTTTCTTACACTCTATTATTCTTTTATACTATTCTACTTCGCCAAGCATAAATACATATAATTCCTTCTGCAGTAAAATTTGGCGACCTTTAATTAAATGTTTTTAATTTGTTTGCCTTTTTGTTTGTACAAAGAATTGATAGCCTGCTGCAAAACAGCTGTTTTTTACATTTTTTCTAGTGCTGCCACAATATTAGTTTTTAAACTGTACATAAGGTATGGTTCACTGATTTACACCTGTAGAGTTTAAACTACATATAAACTTGAGTTTAGTTTAACTAAACCACGGTTTAAACTTTGACTGATTTATTAGCCCTAAGAACAGTAACTGTTAGAAAAGTTTTGTGGAAATCGGATAAGCAAAAGTACATATATCATTTAATACTAACCTTTCAAAGGCGTGACTCGGCCACGAATTGTTTGACACTAACGAAGTTGAGTAGAATTTGGTTCTGTTTGTTGGCTTTTTCACGGAATTTTAATTTTTTAATATAAATAAATAGGCATATAAGTTAAAAAACATATAACAAAACCAAATTAAATTTTCTTAAACAAATTGCAAAATGTTTAAATATTTTCAATGTGCAAAGTCTTTCTTGACAGACTGTACATGAGAAATTTAATCTCTCTCTCCCGGAGATGGTATGAAATACAAACCTGACTATATGAGATAACGACTCTGTCAAAATTTAAACGTTTTTAGACTATCAAACATGAGAACTTAAAAGAAAAAGAAAACGATTTTCTTAATTATGCTCAGTTCATCTATTTATAATATCGCTCATTTACTTTAACAGTGTCATAACTCGACAAATGTATTTTTTGGGTTAATAATACAATATAATTCGGCATTTCGTATTTTATCTTTATTTCGTAACTATTTACTACCACCTCATGAGAGAAGAATATTTTTTCATGTCTTCATTGAGTTGTATGTAAATTGAAAACTTTAAACGCGTTTTCTGCAAAACTAGTTTTTTTTACTTGTGACACTATTGAAGTAAATGAGCGATAAACATAATTACATACGAGTATCGTTATCTTAATATAGAAAGGCCTTACTTAACTCATTACTTTTTTTGAAATCGAGTTTTTTGTATATTTCGATAGAAGAACGAACATCTAATGTATCGAAAAATGCAAAAATCTGGATTTAAAAAAAAAAAATTAGTTCGGGCCTTTCTACATATATTAATGTGTATATATACTCGTACATTAAGTGAACATATCTATACATTTTTTGTGTAAGTATTTATCACTTTATTTTTAATCGAATCACAAAAGTACATTAAAATTTTTGTGTAATAATTTTATTTCAATGTAACGGAAACAGCAAATATGTATTTGATAAAATTCTCAAGCGAGCGCCAAATACGTCAATAGTCAGCTTCAATATAAGTACATGTGTACAGATGTGATTGTGTGCATTTGTTTACCAAAAATAGTTGCACACGCTTAATTATCCAACCGATATCTCCTATAGTTGATAGAAATTATCCTAAGCGATATCGTTTTAGATTCATAAGAGATACATAGTCTTCTTATACTAAAATTTAAATTTCTATTGTTTTGATAAAAAAATGTTCAAATGTTTGTGGATATCTCGTAGTAAGAAAAATATTGAAAAATATTAATCGCAACGATAGTCTACTATAATCTTATAAAAAGGTTCATAAGGTGATAAATTTTTCGTTATTACCAGGGCTGGGAATTTCATACAAATGCATGTTTTTTTTGTGTGAGAAAAAAATATTGATTAATCTATCCGAATCATAAAATTTTAAGTAATATGGCAACGACTTTAGCTGCATATTTTTTACCCGATTGCGCGGCGCAAAGAAGGCTATTGTGTTTAACAGCGAACGTGTTTGCGGCGAACGCGTAGACCGATTTTGATGATTCGATTTGTCTTAATCCTGGCAGTATGACTAAAGATATGACAGCAGTTAAAACTCAATATGGCATCTAACAGACAATTTTCTATCACATAGGCTACTTTTTATTTTCTTTGGAGCTGCTTAACTCCATTTTTTTTAAATTTCCTGACTTTTTGTTTGAAATACATAATTTTGTTTTAAATAATAATAAAATATTAAAAAAAATATTTCCATATTATTTTATTCTTGGTGCTTATCAGAGATCTGCAGAATTACGAATCAAACGGCATAATTTTGGCTTTTTGAAAAATGAATATTATTTATCTAGCACTTAAAATTCAAAAATGAAAGTTGCTAATGCATGATTCATATTCACAAGACTATTGTTAATAAATGCATGTCATTGCTTGCAAGTTCTGTTTATTCATATGAATCACAAAAGCAGTGAATCAGTATGATTGTTTTGAAGACTTCTTGAAAAACCTTATTCTTATTATATAATGAATTCACATTATGTTAAATTTTCTTAAAACACTTTTCAAAAGTTCTTTAAATTTATTTTAAAAATTTATGAATTTATTAACTTGAAGACTTCATCTGCCCAAACGAGCTTTTGTGAGTAATTTGATTATTATACAAAACAATCAAGCAACAGTAAGAAGTTTTTATTTACTTTTGCAAAACAGCAAGAGTTAGTTAATGACAGTCAGTTGTTAGAGAGTTAACACTGCAAGCAACATCATTAATATGTAATGATGTTAAAAAACAAAACAAAATCATTGTAAATGTGAGTGGACAGCAAAAATGAATCAAATCATCCAGTTCTCTATTGCTTATTTCGTAGTTAAATTCATATTTTTTTACATGCATTTGTTAAGCAGCTCACCCACTTGCAATATAAGTATTTGTGCAATTTTTCGTATTGTACAATAATATTGCCAATATGCATGTCATATTCGAAGGTGGCACAATATATTGTTCAATGTTTTTTTCACTTTTTCACTGTCAGGAAAATTGGGAAATATTTTCTGTGAAAATATTGTGCAATTTATTGCATAGTATAGGTAAAAACGACAATAATATGTACAACAAGATACGCAATAATATTGTATAATGAATGTGCCACTTTAAGCGCTTAAAATCAATTCTTAGCTGCATCCGAGCCCTGGATATTGTGGGCATACATACATACATACATAAGTATATCATTCTTTGGTTTATTGGGATCAATTCAAAAATTTAAAAGCAGCACATACATACATATGTACATACATATGTATGTATTACATGCATACGTCAATTCAATATTATTTCATCTTTTAAGATTTTGTTCTTATTTAAATTCTTTTTTTTTTAATTTTAATTGGTACCAAATTGCATTTGAACTAATTTTTGTTAATTACAATTATTCAAACATTAAGGCACTTTATTTATATACATATAAACATATTATATATATATATCTGTATGTTTATACTTTTGTTAATTAATTTTTATTTTTAATTTTGTAATATTTTATTATTTTGTTTTCAAAACAAATCCTATAAAAAAAACAATAGTCCGTTTCTTGAAATCAAACTACAATCGTATTAATGCTTCAAGCGTATAATTGCAACTGAATGTGCATTCATCTCAGTGGACTCAACTGAAAATTTGCTGAAAAGGCACTGAAATATGAAAAAGTGTGCGTTTGTGCTTGCATTTGCATTTTCATTAGCTTTTGCTTTTGCTAAATGTTTGTTTCTACAAACAAAAATAACTGTAGATATGAAATGTTTTTTATACTGCATACTTTTTGATTTTAAATTCAAACTCCAAGCACTCTTACTAATTGCAATAACCTATCGATGCCTCTGAACCAAACTATGCCAAGTCAACATAAATAACATAATGTTTGTTTAAACTTCGTTCGTTCAAGTATATAAGTAAAGGGTGCTGCCACAAGTTTGAGTTGGCATCACTGCTTTATTTGAGCACCCATTTAACAGCTGATAGTTGCTTTTTCTTTAGTTTGCTTTGAAACTACGACTTACACCAGAGCAAAGCGTGCAAATTGTTGAAATTTTGAAAATTTGGAAAAATTTTATTTTCCAATGAAGCCCATTTCTGGGGCCCGTTAAATTTGTAATTTTGAGAAACGGGCCCCTGGTTGAATGCAGAATTGTCGCATTTGGAGTGAGGAGAATCCACAAGTTTTTGTCGTAACACCATTACATACATACATCCACAGAAAATTATCGTTTGGTGCGCTTTATGGGCTGGCGGAATCATTGGCCCATATATGTATCTTCAAAAACAATGATGGTCGGAATGTTACTGTCAATGGTGAACGGTGTAGGGGAACATGATTCGAAATTTTTTCGTACTTCAATTACGTGGCATTAATCTTGCTGGCATGTGGTTCCAAAAGGACGGAGCCATATGCCACACAGCGGTCACTACAATTGATTTACTCAAAGAAACTTTTGATGAAAAAATAATTTCACGTAATAGTACAATTAATACCGCCGCAAATGCTGCGAATAACTGTTGAAAATTTGTTGTTCCAGATTGCGCCTTCTACGCGCCAGCCTTGGCGGCCACACGGCAGAAATCATATTTAAAAATTAATTTTTATTTTGCTATTAGTGGCGTGTAAATTGAAAACTGTAAACTCGTTTTCTGCCGAACTAGTTTTTTTATAGTTATGACGCTTTTCCAGTAAACGAGTGATATGTATGCACATTTTAATTAAAACCTTTTTGTTTTTTTTTAACAAATTGGCAACACTTTCATTCTTTTTGCAATGAAATCGAGAGTTTGCTTTTGTGCAAATAATAAGAAAAACTGTTGTGAACTCTCAATGCATTTGATTTGAGCAATAAATATCACAGTCAAATCCCGATAATTCGTAATCGCAAGGGACCGGCCATTTCTTACGAATTATAGGGTTTTCGATTTAGGGGTGTTTCGATTTAACGGGGTTAAAATAAAATAAATACGAATTAACGGGGGTTTTACTAAAACTATAAAGAATGAACATAAAAAACAATTGTTAAAAATAAAACACAAAATAAATAAAATAAATACATAAAGTAAAATAGCAAATTCATTTACTTAGCGTAAAATACGTGTAATTCTAATAGCAAACAAAAAATAATAAAGTAAAAATAAAACTGACAAATTAATTTCATCATTCTTTCCATGTTTTTGTTGTTTTTATTACGTATTATAAGTGGTAGTTAGCAAACAATTACGATTTATAAGAGGTAAAGAAGATTTTATTAAAAAAAATTTCGAATTAGCGAGGGGACCAAAATGTATGGAAATTTTACGAATTAACGAGATTTTTTCAAGGGACCGACAGTTTATTACGAATTATCGGGAATTACGATTTATCGGGGTACGAATTATTGGGATTTGACTGTAGTAGATATTTAAATTTATTTATAATGTGCCAAAAAAAACAAGCAAAAAAAAAATAACAAAAGCATGCACATCCTATACCACAGAGATGGGAATGTGTGTCTTGGAATGCTGCAATAAATGTGCGCTAACCATGTGATTTATACTTTAATGGAATAAATATCGCTCATTTACTCAAAGAATTTTTTGAGTTAGTGATGCAGAATTAATGCTTATATCTATCTTCATATTGTGGAAAATTTTCATACAAATATCGTGTTTACTCAACTCTTGCAAGCAAAATAAAATGATCTATTTAACCGACTTCAAAAAAGGAGGAGGTTATCAATTCGTCTCTACTGTTTTTTTTTTTTTGGCGGTGTTACTTCATAACGCGCTACATTTTAGACCGATTGTAAAAATGCTTTTTTTGTCTGAGAGGGTATATGTAGGTTCCCATTGGTCCTATTGTAAAAAAGTGGGCGAAGACACTCCCACCATTTTTTTAAATATAATTTTATGCTATTCTGCTTATTTGACTGCTGTGAAAACTATAAAACACCCTTGCTTCTTGTAATTACACAATTTGAAAGTTGAAAAATGGGCGGGTTTACGCCCATTAAAATCTATATATATAAAGCAGGATGTGTGTATGTATGTAACGTATGGACTCCAAAATAGTTGGGCCGATTTTGATGAAATCTTCAGGGAATCTTCAGAATATTCAGGCGGGTGAAACTGCGAAGTCTGATTTTTGATTTTCGGTCTGCGGGCGGGTGGCAAAATCCAATTTTCGCCAATGCCATATATACATATATATTTATTTATTTTTGTAGGGTGGGGAGGGGTAGCGAAGCACACCGGGTTAAGCTAGTTTATTATAATATTTCAAGCGGTTCTACTCAACCGATTTTTACGAAACTTACCACACACCTTGAGCTCTAAACTAGAAAAAATCCTCCGTCTAAAAAAATGCGCGGAGTTACGCCCATTAAAATTTAATATTTTATTTTAAGTGGTTCTTACCTTACCGATTTTTAACCCCCGACCAAAAAAAAGGTGTTATAAGTTTGTAGTGTGTGTCTGTGTGTCCAAATGTACAGACCAAATGGCTCAAGCGATTTTGATTTAGTTTTTTTTCTGTTTGAAAGGTGGCTTGGTCGAGAAGGTTCTTAGCTATGTTTTTAGAGAAACGGTCCAGCCATTTAAAAGATATCACATCTTTTCTAGATATATTCGAAGTTTTTTTAAATTTTTAATATTTGTTATTACAAGACTTAACACGACGCACCCTGAGCTCTGGAAAACACACACAATATTGCATTTAAAAAATGGGCGGGTTTACGCCCAATAAAATTTAACTTTATATTTCACGTACTTCTTATCTTCTTCTATCAGATCTTTGCATTAAAGTCGGTTTTTTTTGGCAGAATTATTTCATTAAGTTGTGTGCGAATTGAAAACTTTAAACTTCTTTTTGTGGCAAATTAGTTTTAATGGGTTATTACGTTGTTTGAGTAAATGAGCGATGCGTACATAATTTTCTTAATAACTTTAAAAAAATGGAAACAAAAAAAAAAAAAAAAGATTTATAAATCAAAAAAAAGTCTTAAATTAACTTTATCGAAATGTGGTTTAGTTTGAAATTTTAATACTCTGAAAATTTGTGAATAATACGATAATTTTGTGGTTACAAGCGAAAACAGCGTAAGTCGAAAAAAAAAAATTTTAACGTATGAACGTTTTTTTTTCGAAAAAACCAAAATGAGGAAATTAAAATAATTTTGTCGTAATGGAAATATTACACCAAACATTTTATGAAACTGTACACTCAGAGAAAAGCTGCAACTTAAATATAAGAACGCGTCACATTAATTCAATAATTTTCAATGTAACAGAAAATGTTTATTGAGATACTTTAAAAATAAATAAAATTAATAAATTAATACTGTAAATTAATATTTTTCCATATAGAAATAAGAAATTTCAACATGACTAGACTTTCGTTAATGTTTTTTTATTAATTCAATATGGTTTTTATTGATTTTAAGCTGTTTTTTCTCTGGGTGTAGTTTTTAGTATAGTTTGTCGATTATTATAAATTGTATTGCAGCTTATTATGGCTTAGGTTAATAATCTTTAATTTATGTAAAACAAGTCGACTTATGCTATTAACGCTTTTAAGCATTTCTTCTATCGAAATATGCAAAAAAAAAATTCCATTTAAAAAAATAGTGAATTAGGGCCTTTCTATATTAAGATAACGATATGTATGTATGTACATATTTCTGGTTTAGTTGCTATAATGTAGTTAAACTCATATTATAATAATGTTGTTGCTCTAATTTATCCGTTTGTCATTCAAGTTCTTTGTTAAATAATTAGTTGCACAAAACTGTGATAAAAACATTTTTTAATAGAAATATTCATTTATGCATGGACAGACTACCATTTTGCTTTAATTCATGCCAACTGCATACAAATGGTAGTTTGAGACTTGAAATACTCGTATGTGCTGGAACCAAGGTTGTCATCAGGGGGTAATCAACTATTCGAGTTCGAAACTTAACATAAAATTAAAAAATTTTGTGTTAGGGCGATTACTAAGTAATCGCAAATAAAACTAAAAAAAAAATGTTTTTCGAATATTTGAACAAATTTAAATAAAAACCGAGAATAGTTAAATTTTATTATTATTGAAATAGCAATGTCCTGCCAACTGATTCTTGTAGAAGGGACTAAACAAAGATATACATACGTGTATCGGCGTTTTAAAAGTTTACACCTGGAACTCATTTTACGGCCTACTTAAAGTTGCAACCTTGTGCAGTAAAAATTTTTGTAAATTGTGTGATACCTATAGGTTTTTGGTATATACCGTCTTCAGCGCATTTATTCAGAACATTCGAAATAACAGTTTGTTGATATAAGTTTACCCTCTAAATCTTCTGGAAATGGGTATTTTTTTTTGCAATTTTTTCGAAAAAGCAAAAGCCATCTTTAGAACAGGAACAGGAATTCTGCTAAAGGTCTCAGAACACACTTAAGGCGAAAATTCAACTTTAATACCAGAAATAAGTAAACACTTATTTCGTGGTCCGTATTGTTCGAATTATTTCTTCAGGGTTGCCAACACTTGCAACTATATTAAACCTTAAACCACATTTTAAACTTTTGGTTATTTTTGGTATTAAAGTTGAATTTTCGCCTTAAGTGTGTTCTGAGTCCTTTATTAGAATTGTATGACAAATATTTAATTGATGTAGATCTTTGTAGCAGTATAAGTGAAACCGATTATGGCCATGAGGCTAGGTTTTTCTATTTTGGATGAATAAATGAAATGAAATATTTTTCACAAAATAATTTAACTGCATATATCCCTGTGATATTTGCTTTTTTTTTTAATTGCAGAAAATACCCATTCCCAGAAGATTTAATGTATACCAACAAAATTTTGCTTGTAATAGCCTGAACTAATATACTGATGACACTACGAAACCAAAAACACAAACGTGCAACTTTAAGTAGCCCGTAAAATGAGTTTCAAGTGTAAACTTTTAAAACTCCGATACACGTATTTTTTTTAGTCCGCTCTACAAGAATCAGTTGACAGTACATTTTTAATTTTTTTGTGTGTTGTATAGTGTTATTATTTAATAACTATTTTGATCAAAATATGTACCTCAATATTTTCTATTTAATTTTATAAATTTATAAAAAATAATTTTTTTAACCAACTTCAAAAAATCAGTAGGTTATCAATTCGTCTGTATTTTATTTTATTTTTTTCTTTCATTTGACATTGTTATTTCATAACTCGGTGCATTTTAGACCGATTATAAAAAATTTATTTTTGTCTGCCCACTGTAAAAAAAGTGGGCGGAGAAACGCTTACTATTTTTTTTTATTTTTTGTTTATGATATTCTACTTATTTGACTGTTGCGAAACCTAGCAAACACCTTTGGTTTTTGTAATTACACAATTTTATAGCTGAAAATTGGGCGGGACTACGCCCATTAAAATTTATTATTATATTTCACGTGGTGCTACTTAACCGATTTATACGAAACTTACCACACACCTCGAGCTCTAAAATATACATAATTATCCATTTAAAAAATGGGCGGGCGGAGTCACGCCCATTAAAATTTAATATTTTATTTTAAGTGGTTGTACTTAACCGATTTCTACGAAACTTACCATACACCTCGAGCTCTAAAATAGACACAATTTTACATTTAAAAAAATGGGCGGAGTAACGCCCATTAAAATTTAATATTTTATTTTAAGTGGTTCTACTTTAACGATTTTTACAAAACTTAACGCACACCCTGAGCTCTGAAGAGCTCACAATCTTGCATTTTGCAAAATGGGCGGAGGCACACCCATTAAAATTGTATTTTGTGTTTAAAGTACTTCCTAGCAGATTTTCCAAATTTTTTTAAATAATTTTATTACATACATACATAATAATTTAATAATAATTTTTTTTTTTTTTTGAAAATCTTCCATCAGGTCTTTGCATTGAAGTCGTTTTTGTATTGGCAGGATTATTAATTTATAAAACCTGAGGTCTGATTTAAAAAAAATATTGTATCAGTTTATTTTAATCAGTTTATTTTTAACAATAAGTATTTGCACATTCAAAATGACATTGAAAAATTCCAATAAGTTTTTCTGGTAATTTTTTTTCTTTAATTTTTCTGTGACACAATTATTTCTCGTTGACTGTATGTTTTTATTCTTATTTTGCAATCAACGGTTTTTCTTTGCAACTACACATTTATAAATCATATCGCTCATTTACTCAAAGAACGTCATAACCAAAAAAAATATAGTTTGTCAGAAAACGAGTTTGAAGTTTTCAATTTACACACAACTTAAAATAAAAGGAATATTTTATTTTGTATGAAATTTGTATGAAATTTTTACACTACATAAAGAACGATATGAGAATTAATTCTGCATCATTCCATTTTTTGAGTTATGACGTTCTGTGAGTAAATGGGCGATATGTATGTTAAATTACTAAAAAAATATTACAAACTTTGCACAAACACTGCATTCGTGTAGCCATCAATGATGAAAGGACATCATTTTATTTTTAAGTAGTTAGTTGAAACAAAAATCAATAAATGCATGTGTATGCATAAACAAATTACACTCCTGCATATACAAATGCACTTACATGCATGTGCAAGCACACACATGCATCTACTATATGCAATATTAATATCCTTGCAAATAAAATTTTTTCATTCACACTGATTTGCAGACAGAAAAAATGTTTATTATAGATTTTTTTTACTCCTTGCTTTAGTACACATTTCATTTTTTAATTGTGCAAAATTTAACATTAATAAAAAAAATATTACATATAATGTGTTATTTTTATTTTTTTTAGACAAAAGTTTACTCCACCTTTTTGCAAAGTATTCAACAACTGAATGAATTTTGTTGTCGTCCTTAAGCCTAAAAGGACTAAGCAGCATGTAGGTAGCTTGGTTACTAAACGAAACATTAAGAGCGTTGCACAAATTTCCAAAGAGCTTTCAAACACAAATTTGTGCTCTTTTCCCTTAAATATATTTAAAACAGAGTAAATGCATAAAAACTTAAAGGGAAAAGGATTCATACAATATTTTCATATGAAATAACAGAGCGCAATCTCTGTTATTATATTTTTTTCATGCTTTTGTGTGCTACCGGCTAAATTTGTTCATTTCTATTCACTTTTCATCCATAAATAGCAACACATTCCGCCAGCTGGTTGCAATTTAACACCCTTATACATTAAACAGATTGACGACAGCAGGCTACCGACTACTACAAATGCCGCGAGCAATAACTAGTTGTCGCCGCATACTTAATTATTTCGGAAGTATAAGCCCGTATTTCAGTGGTGCCACTTTCAAATATTTCATATTTATAAAAATAAAATTACTTAACTAAAATGTGCTTATATCACGTAAAAATATACGGCCTGTCCCACGATGTCACCAGAAATCGTTCGATCGCATTGAAAACAACAACAATTTTTCTAATATTGTTGTCTTCAATACAAGTTTTCGATCGAACGTTTGCTGGTGACATTGTGGGACAGGCTTATAATAAATTCAGTAAAGTGCGACTTTGACTCGCATACGAAGTGTTCCGTACGCACACTACATATCGTTGGTCACAAGTAGAAAGGCCCTAACTCAAATAACTGTAACTTTTCAGGAAAAGGTAAAAAAATAATAATAAATAGTACAAGTGATTGTACAAAAGCGTTATTTTTTACACTATTGCAATAAATTTTTTTGATCAGGTATATTTGTGTGAAATGTATTGGAATCACGGAAGAGTTAGGGCCTTTCTACTTGTGACCATCGATACGTAATACTATACGAACTTTAGCCGAATATCTTACCTGATGTAGAATTTTTTTTAATGTTAAGTACCCGGTAAAGTTTTTTCGGTTTTTGGCTATTTTTATAGCTATGCTATTTATGGCGCGATACAGGAGTTAGGACGTGATTTTCGTAACAAAAACAATCGTCTCTATTACAACTATAAATTTATTTTTGTTTTTATTTCTTTGTACTTAAAACCAGAGTATGAAAATAAACGAAACAAATTATTTGATTTTACTTTGTTTCGCTCTTTGGGGTGAGTGAAACAAAACAAAACCAATGATAACGATTACTCAATTTGCAATCAGCCGCCACTGGCCAGATAGGAAATAAAATAATTGGATCTAAATGGAAACGTTTTGAAATATTAGCGGGGAATTTGACATCATCATATACATAACATAATTTTATTGTATTGTTATTTAACACATTAAGTTTCTTTTATATACCTAAGCAGCATAGCTATAAACGGGTGTCCTAAGACACCTTTCTTCTATTTTTTTAGTTTTGGCGCTTATTTTGTCTTGACAATTTCTTCAGTTTGTGACAATTAATTTAGTTTTAGTGATTTTTTTGAGTTTTTTTCATTTTGACGCTTTTAGGTTTTTGGGGATTTTTTAATTTTGGGATTTTCTTAGTCTTAGTGTTTATTTTCTCTTGACGATTTTTTCAGTTTTTGACGATTTATTTTAGTTTTAGCGATTTTTTGTTTAATTTTGGCAATTTTTTTTCGATTTGGCGATTTTTTAGTTTTTGGGATTTTTAGTTCTAGTGTTTATTTTGTCTTGACGATTTTTTCAGTTTTTGAAGATTTACTTAAGTTTTAACGATTTTTTTTTAATTTTGGCGTTTCTAAGTTTTTTGCCATTTTATTTAGTTTTGGCGATATTTTAGTTTTTGTGTTGTCTTAACAATTTTTTCAGTTTTTGTGATTTATTTTAATTTTAGCTATTTTTTTTATTTTGACGGTTTTTTTTTTTTATTTGAGTCTTAGCGATTTTTTTAATTTTGGTGTTTTTTAATTTTTGGTGATTTTTTCGTTTTGGCGATTTTTTAATTTTGGGATTTTTTAGTTTTAGTGTTTATTTTGTCTTGACGATTCTTTCAGTTTTTGACGATTTATTTTAGTTTTAGCGATTTTTTTTAATTTTGGCGTTTTATCGATTTTTGACAATTTTGTTAGTTTTTGCGATTTGTTTAATTTTGGAATTTTTTTAGTATTAGCGTTTTTGAAAATTGCAAGAGTTTACCTCTTACGGCTTCTCTAGATACAGCAAGTTGTCAAAATTACATTAACTGATAGAATACCCTTTAATTCAATTTTATGCTCTTATGCAAAAACGATTGTTAAAGTTAAAGCATGCTTTAAAACCGGTTTTGCCATACAAAATTCGTTTATTAAACCAACTTTAATTTTAACAATCGTCTTTGCATAAGGGGGTTATTTTTTAATTCAGTGTTAAGTGGTGTGGTCTGCATAAAAATACGCTTACCTTGAAAATTTCATGTGTCCTTATATAATTGTCCGTTTGGGTGTGTTCGTAAATGTATCACTGTTTTGCATCAGACGTGCAAACTTTTATTTAAAATGCAATACAAGTTCGCTGATAATCTGTTTTAGTAGTAATCAAGTTTGTACACCATATTTGACATTTATTTGTGCGAATCTACTTCAGGGTACCAGTTTAGAACATTTAAATTTCCATTTGCAGCGCAGTGATGTATTTACGAAGAGTCCCAATATTACATTAGGATTTCTACATGCTTTGTTGCACGCTTTAGAACACCCTTTAATTTTAAACTGTCATGTATGTATATTTGACAGTTTAAAAAAAAATGGATATCTGAGCGAAAACAATATGGTTCCTTTCCAGGTGTACAGAACCCTAAAAATTAATAATAAAAAAAAAGAAAATTCCATGTCAACAAATTACAAAATATTCCTTGTTTGCGCAAAATAATATAAAAGACATTGGATTTTATATCCAATATATTGTGCCACCTAGTAATATAATATAAACCCAGGCAATTTTATTGTACAATATAAATTATTGCACAAGAATATTGTGCAAAAACTATCTGCAATATTTTTTTTCCGATTTAGTCACACAGTGGAACTACATTATACATATCGTTACCTTAATAGAGAAAGGCCGTAACTAATTATATTTTTCAAATCGAGTTTTGTGTATAATTCCATAATGAGTGGGGGCCTCTCTATGTTAAGGTAATGGAATGTTATACATACATATGAAAACACTAATAACTAACATTTTGTTTTAAAAAATATTTATTTTGTTTATTTTTCAAAAAATTTCCTTAATATGCTAGAATATACATTTTAAAATTCTTTAAAAAAATTCATATTCACTTTACTGTCGGTCCACTCTGCAACATGCAAGTGGCATTTCGATTTTTAAATTATATGGTGTGGGAGAAGTAAATTAAAAAAAAAACTTATAAATTATATGAAATGAAAATAAATAGTTAAACGATGAAAGAGAAAACAAAATATTTGTTTAATAAAAAATGGAATACGTAACACTTGGCTTCTTCAATTCAATTGTCAAACATCGCTAGACCAAAGGTGCATTAATTATTCAAATAATAAATACAAATTGTTAAAAACAACACAGCGTTAATTATTTTTCCAATTGTAGATATTGATAACGAAACCTTTGCTGGCAAGGAGACAATTTTTTGTTTGTTTAGTTTTTGCGATATAATTTCAATAAATAGAAATGTAAAGATTTTTTTTTTTAATAAATAGTCAAACAAAAGTTGTTGTGTGCGTTAGATAAAGAATAAATAAACCTATAACTAGAAAATTTATTTTAAAAGGAATTTAAGGCATTTTAGTTGAAGACAGTGTCACTCGAAAGAGAAACAAAACTAAACTGTTCACCACAAAGGCATTGGGCGATGTCTGGCTAAAAATTCCGAAAATCTAATGGCAGGTTTATCCATGTTGATGGCAGGGCATCCTAAACGAAATAAATAATAAATAATAATTTAATTATGAGTTGTATAAACGAGACAGCAATAACAAAATATACTTACTACACACTGAGCAGGTTTGTTCATCTGTACCATCACCGCAACCATCACGACCCGAACATACTATGGCCGTTGAGCGGCACCTGCCATTGCTGCACCTGTGTGGACAATAGGCGCCATTATCGCCATTATTGTTCATTAAACCACCAGCGTTTAAGAGTCTCAAAAAGAATTTAGGCATCGAACGAGAACCGCACAAATGTGGTGGCTCATCACTACCATCACGGCACGATATAATGGCATTACAGTATTCATATTCCGGCAAACATTCACCACTTTTGCAGCGGAAAGTGTGGGGAGGACAAGAGTCTTCAGATTTCAGGGCATTGCAGCCAATTTCATCTTCTCCATGTGGACACTGCTTGCGACCATCGCAAAGCGCTGCTCTGGAGATACACCTGCCGCTCTTGCCACACTGGAAGGCTTGGCTGGGGCAAGTTTGATTGAGGCGAGCATTAAACGTGCACTCCTCATCCGAGGCATCGTTGCAGTCGGACCGGCCATCGCACACAAAGAACCAAGAAATGCAAACGCCACTGGAGCGACACTGTAAAAAGAAAATACACAGTTAAATTAAACACATGAAAAATTTATATTCTTAATAGTGAAGGAAGGGGGCGGGGGCGGGGGATTGAATGTAAGCCTTGCAGATCTAGATTATGCAGAGATTATCGCTTTGCTGAATTAAAAACATCAGCACCTGCAGTCGAAGCTTAACCAGCTCCAACAAGAATCTACAAAACTTGGGCTCAAGATAAATATACCCAAAACCAAGTCAAAAAATTCAACTCGATTTACCATCAATCAGGTATCACAATTGACCCCAACTGGGACTCCGGGTGGAGGTGCGTTATAGCACCATCCTTCCTAACCTACCATCAATAACCAGAATATGTTTAAACGACTTTGAGAATTTAATTATCTAAGAAGTATCTCTTCTCAGTCATTGACAACCGCACGTGATGCATTTGCAAGGTTAAGAAGTATTTGACGAGGTAACAATCTCCATACGAGCACTAAAGTTTAAATTTTTAAATTCTGTGTTATGGTTCTGAAACTTGACTTGTAACCGCTGGAATAAAAGACAATGGCGTTCGCTGAAGTAGTTAGCAGGTTGACTAAAAAACCGAAGGTCTTGAGTTCGAGCCCGGTCTCCGACAGTCATTAAATAACAACACCACGCATTTTTCTCATGTACATTAGTGTCCATTTGTATCAGTTGTTGTAGGAAAGTTCAAATGATGAATGCATAGTCACTGGTCACTTAACTACACCAGCTTCAGTGGATACTAATCCTAATGTAACATCAGAGCACCCTCCTTTTCGTTGGTATTGTGTAGCAGAATCATCGGCGAAAATAACCAATAAAATTGCTACTAAACACAGCTTCAAAAATCTAATAAGCCTCATTGACACCAGAGGCACTGTATTATTAGAAACGTGCAAAAAAGCAGACTTGTAAAAGAATGAAGTTTTACTCTATCTCTTCCTTCCCCACCTGTATTCTTTATCACTATCGCTTTTCTAAAGAAGGTAACACCTAGTAATAGTGGTAGGCACTCATTGCCTGAGTGTTACTTCTCCAAAAAAAAAAAAATATGATGATCGAGAACGATCACAAGCTAGAATAGAATACAACAGGGGAAAGATCTGGTCCAAATGCAGGCACTGTGACATCTGATGGATCTTTTGTGCCATAGATATATAAATTAAATCAAGCTCTGTATGACTCTATGAAAAGCACGCCTTCTGCTATTACATAAGACGATACACGCGCAAAGAATGTGTGACGTTGTGTCTTGTCATCTTCTAAGCATAAAAGACACAAGGGTAAACGAACTTGGTTACTTTTCGACCGAAGAAAGTTCAGTCGGCGTTAGATGAGGGAATGTGTGACAGATCGGTGAAATTACCGATATGTCATTACTATAGGGAACTCAGGAATTGGGTAGAGAGCAGGACCAACAGTTCATGGCAAAGCATGGAGGATTGTAGAGTCTCTAGGGCTATGTGGCCAAAACTTGACTCAGGAAGATCGAGACTGCTACTGGACATGAATAGAAAGGCGATGCGAATCGTGATAGGCGCGTTGACTAGTCACTACTCGGTCAGAGCAAGAACCATCATTTGGCAAACTGGTACTCCTGATTTCTGTAGGATGTGTCGGGATGAAGAAGAACCAGAAAACATTGAACATATTATCTGTTACTGCCCGAACCCGCAATGTCATAGGCTTAGATAGCCGAGCAGAAGTTTTCAAAGCATTACTGATATCGTGAAGTGTAAACTAGAGGACATCAGGGGCTTCATCATGGGAATTCAGTGGCTTAATTACGGATAATAGGGTCACTTCTGAGTACAAAGGGTGGTGGGGGGTGCTAAATATTAATTTTAATGTGCAATAGAAGGGAACCACAATGGACACCAACTGGATCTCCAAGTGGAGGTGCCTTTTTGCACCACCCTTCCTAGCCTAACCTAGTTCAGTCCAAAGTGACCAGAAAGAAAAACCAGTAACAGGCCGTAAATCATTTCTGTTGAAATTGCTGCATCAATGATTTGGCCTGCGTTCGAAGTATCATCTCCTTTGATCAGAGAGATCATAAACTAAGCTATAGGGAATAACTGGAGAGTTTTCTATAAATGTAAAAATACCGGGTTAATAGCCCAGGCATTACGCAAGCCTTATACTGACATCCCACAAGCAGTGCTGATTTAAATCCACAAGGGATTGGAGGTACGGGCAGACCAACGATGACTTGCAGACGAACTGTCATCAATGAAACTGGCAAATCGTTGAATGAGTTCAGACAAATAGCAAAAAATTAGAAGTAGTTGGAAATCAATTGTGGTATCCTGAAGATCCTACTGAAGTATGGAATGGAGAAGGGGTTAGTGAAAGTTTTTAAAAATGTATAAATTATACCGAAGTTAACGATGCTCCTAATATATCTTTAAAAAAAAAATCGTTGAAGTTGAAAAAGCATTATTGATGGAAGCTAAAATGATTCGTCAAATGTTATACCAAAGACTCAGCAAAGATTGTGAAGGGTAATAAATTAATTTAGATAAGGTTTAGCAGGCTGCTAGTTCTACAAGAACCTGATCATTTGGGTACTATTATATTCCGTTGTGCCACCTGAGTAGGAGAGAATGACAGAAAAGATCTCTTACATCCTCTGATGTGCTCAGTACTAAACCAAAGTGTGTTATGGAAAGGCTATGCTGAATTGAAATGCTCATGGACTTTTGCAGGCGAGAGAATCGGAGTGACAGAAGGTTTATAATAGCTTCCTTCTCCTTTCTACCTTCTGCATAAGTCATTGTGTGATAAACTCTATTTGCTAGCATGCGTATGATAGTGCCCTGTTAATGGGGATACAAGTACGCGAAACTGATTCCTTGGGCCTCCTTCCAGTACGGTATCATGGCGAAGTCAATCTAGAGGTTGAGCAAGTAAGCTCGCTCGACCATTCTGTCTAGGTGACTGTGTAAAGTTCTTGCTGTGTTTGGCGGTTGCGGCATTTCAGCAAAGTCTTCGACCAATTGGTTATATAAATATATGTGTATATTAGATTCTTTAGTTCCTATCAGGACCATAGGGCCTCAAGATTTCGGTAATCAGTTGGTTTAAGATGAGCAGCTGATTGGACTATCTCGTGGATGTTGTAACAAGCCAGCCGCTTGTTCAGAATTCTTGAACTTGAATTCACAACTGTTTAGTTTTTTCAATCACGGTTAATGTTTGTTTAATATAGCGCAACTTACTTGGAAGGTTCCAGAAGCACAGCCAGATTTCTCAGCACCGCATTGAGCTTCGCGTGGCGCTTGAACTCGAGACAGCGCATTAGCGGCACAATCGCAAACACCGCGAGCTGTACAAACCGTATACGGATCGGCCAATTGGCATTGTTTATCAGTCTGACAGGAAAGACCCAAAGAGATGGCTTCCAAACTCAATTCAACACGTTTGCGTATTTCTACAATAAATCAACCGTTTACTTGAAAACAAAATAATTAGACATATAACAAATTTCACATTACCTGAGGTGGGTTTTGTTGCCAATATACTTTCCATAATGGGGGCATCAATAGACGGAACTGCTGTTACTGCATCGTTGGCATTTAAATACGTTAAAGGTTTCAGAGTGGTTGAAATGGGAGCGGCTGGCTCCATCAGAGTGACACGACTAGCCAAGTTCAACATTGTTTGAGTAGTTAATTCTTCAATGCCGCCAGCCTTGGTAGTTGTTTCAGTTTCTTCATTATCTTCCTCCAACTTCAATTCATTAGTAGAAGTGGTCGTAGTTTCTACCACTAAATTGTCAGCCTCAAATTGCTGAGGCTCATAATCTACCGAAGTGTCGAATGGTATGTCTAAAGGAGATAAGGTGTGATATTCTTCGACCTTTGAAATTTCATTATCTTTTAAAGGGAGTTTTTCATCATCGCCTGAAGCTTCTTCGGCAGTTTGTTGCTCTTCTTCTTGGCTCGTAATTGGCAGTTGTTGCACTGGCTGCACCTCTTGCATGTCAGGATAGAACGTTATAAGCTTGTCTTCAGGATCTATTGTAGCTTCTGTGGAGTGCTCTTTAGGCAAATGTTGTGACATTACTGTTTCTTCGGAGATGTTGGTGTCTTCCGCCAAGAGGTCGGGTACATCACTTTCATGCATATTCTGAAGATGAAGATGATCATTAGCATTGGATTCCTGGGGATATGCTGGTTGTAAAGTGGCATCTTCTTTCATTAGATTGTTTAAAATATCGCTTATTGACTCGCTTTCTTTGAATTCCTCTTTCTGCGGTCTAACCAAGCTGAGTGTTTCTTCTTGATTCTTTTCGAAAGCATTTTCTTCACTATCAGCTTGTTCTAGGTTGTGTTGTATATGAGCAGTTTCATCTTTGTCTTGAAGTTTTTCAACTTCTTTGTCGACTACTTCATTTTCATCGTCTCTTTCAGCTGATAGAGAAGTTTCTATTTCTTTGTTTTCATTAGCATTCGTTGCAACATCATTCGTTTCCAAAGCTTCGGTAACTGGTTGGACTTCTTCGTTATTATCATCAGCTGATTGTGAAACTTGATTTGTTTCTACACTTTGCTCTTGTTCTTTATTTATGGCGATAGTTTTTTCTGGTTCTTTTTTATGCTCATCAATCGTATTAAAAGTATCGATTTCTGCTGCCTTCACAGGTTCATTGTCTTCCAAAACATCTGCAGATTCTTCCTTACTTGGGTAAACTTCAAAATTTTCAAAACTTTCTGTAACCATTTCTTGTTGCTCGTCTAGCGCTGGTAGTGCTGTTGCTTCAAATGAATTGTCCACATCATTATTTATAAAGTTTTCTTGTTGCTGAGATTGTTCATTTATCGCTAAGTTATCGCTTTCATGGTGTTCATTACTTTCTGTTATTTCTGGCACAGTTTCTTTATTGGGAATGGAAGTTTCTTGGTTCTGCTGCTCTTGATATGATCCACCTTCCTGATTTTCCATGTGATTAATTATATTTTGATTTTCTTTTACGTCTTCTTCTTTCTCTTTATTGTCAATCACATGCTCTCCAATATTATCAGTAGGCTTCGCATCTCCCAAAGATTCACTTAACAACGCAGGATCGGAATGTAATAATTCTTCACCATCTTGTTTTACATACTGCAAGTTTTCTATAGGTTTTTCTTCATCTTCTATATTTTGGTCCAAATATTGGAACCGTTCCGTTGTTTGGTCTTCCTCCACAAGTATTTCCGTTACAGTCTCAACTGGAGTTTCATTAGGAAGTTCTTCTTCTGAATGCTCTTGCTGTTCAGCATTTGTATCTACAATTTCTTGATCACTAGCTTCAGTTGAAGGGTGTTCTTCGGGTTTTTGCGCATTCAAAAGATTTTGTATATAATCTTCAATATCATGTTGTTCTTCAACATCCCCAACATCTTGACTAATTTGGTTAGTTTGTGTGGTCTGTTCCATTGCAATTTCATTTTGGCTTGTAAAGCTTTCAAACACTTGATCCTTTTCATCTTCAGCAACGCTGTCAGTATGATTTTCTACCGCAGGCATCTTTTCCGTAGTTTCTTGCAACCTTTCCTCCTCGTCTTTCTGTTTATCTGCGTTTGTGTTTGCTGTTTGGCCGCCAGTATTGTTTTCATCAATTTGTTGACTTAGATTTTCATCCTCCCCATTGTCGCCATCGATCTTCTCATCGTTTGAAGTAGACTCAGCGCTATCAGCCGACTGCTGTTGTTGCTCTTCACTATTATTTACATCGATTTCATTGTTGCTGTTGTTGTTATTAGTTTCAGTTTCAGTTGCTGTCTCCGCTTCTTGTTTATCTTCGTTCTCTAGTACAGGTGATTGTGTGGTAATAATTTCATCATTTGTTAGCATTATAGCTTCAAGTGTAGTTGCTTCATTTTCATTTTGAACACTTTCATTTTCTTTAACAACTTCATCGGATTGATCATGATGAATTTCGTTTGTTACTGATTGTAAACTTAATGATTCACTCAAGCTTTCTTCTTGAGTGTCCAGTTCTTGTTGTTGTTGTTGTTGTTCGGTTGGTTTGTTGTTAATTTCACTATCGTCAGGGATTGTGTTATTAAGTTGTTCAGTGTTATCTTGTGCAGCAACGTGTTGTAGTGGGTGATCCTTATCATCGATATGTTCTATGTTGTGGTTTTGCTGTTCGACAACTTGTTCTTCATATTTAGTCTCTTCACTTTCAATGTTTTCGTTTTGTTGCTCAACGGCCGGTTGGTCAACATAATTATGTTCTACATTTTCTATGTTTTCGTTTTGTAGTTCAATAGCTTCTGCTACATTTTCTATGTTTCCGCTTTGTTGTTCCATAGCTTGCTCTTCTTCATTTTCTATGTTTTCGTTTTGCTGTTCAACAGCTGCTTGTTCTTCGTTTTTCTGTTCTTCATTTGCTATGTTTCCGTTTTGTTGTTCAACAGCTGGTTCGTCTTCAGGTTTATGTTGTACATTTTCTATGTTTTCGTTTTGTAGTTCAACAGCTTGTGCTACATTTTCTGTGTTTCCGCTTTGTTGTTCAATAGCTTGCTCTTCCTCATTTGCTATGTTTTCGTATTGCTGTTCAACAGCTGTTTGTTCTTCGTTTTTCTGTTCTTCATCTGCTATGTTTTCGTTGTGCTGTTCAACAGCTGGTTGTTCTTCATTTTTCTGCTCTTCATTTTCCATGTTTTCCTTTTGCTGATCAGCAATTTGTTGTTCTTCATTTTCTTGCTGTTCAACATCTGGCTGTTCTTCGTTTTTCTGTTCTTCAGTTTCTATTTTTTCGTTTTGTTGTTCAGCAGCTTGTTCTTCCTTTTTCTGTTCATCATTTTCTATACTTTCATTTTGCTCTCCGACAGCTGATTGTTTTTCGTTATTCTGTTCCTCATTTTCTATGCTCTCATTTTGCTGTTGAGCAGCTTGTTCCTCTTCGTTTTTCTGTTCTTCATTTTCTATGCTCTCATTTAGCTGTTCAGCAGCTTGTTCTTCTTCATTTTCTGTGCTTTCATGTTGCTGCTCAACAGCTTGTTCCTCCTCATTTTTCTGCTCTTCATTTTCAATGATTTCATTTTGCTGCTCAACAGCTTGTTCTTCCTCATTTTTCTGCTCTTCATTTTCAATGATTTCATTTTGCTGCTCAATAGCTGGTTGTTCTTGGTTTTTCTGTTCTTCACTTTCTATAGTTTCATTTTGCTGTTCAGCACTTTGTTGTTCTTCATTTTGATGGTCTTCACTTTCTACGTTTTCGGTTTGTTGTTCAGCAGCTTGTTCTTCTTCATTTTGATGGTCTTCACTTTCTACGTTTTCGTTTTGTTGCTCAACAGCTGGTTGTTCTTCGATTTTCTGTCCTTCATTTTCCTCTGGACTAGGTTGCTGCTCTAGTTCGTGATTTTCAAGTTGTTGTTCAGCAATATGCTCTTGTTCGTGCTCTAATTCTTGCTCATTTGAAGATTCTTCAACTTTTATATTCTCCTGTTGCGGCTCCAGAATTTCATGTTTATGCTGTGACTCTTGTTCGTTAGTTGCATCGTGATTTTCCTCATACTCTGTTCCTGGCTCGTGGACCTGCTGTGGGCTTTCTTCGTATGATGTCTCCTGATTTTGTTCATACTCTGTTACATGCTCTGGCTCTTGGTCTAATTCATGGTTTTCCACATGATCTGGCTGGTGTTCAAACTCATGAGATGTATCAGGTATTGGTTCATTTGTAATAGATTCTTGATCTTGCTCTGGTTCAGGAAATTGCGGCAGTTCAGATTCTTGACTTTCTTTGTGCTCCTCTTCAGAATTGTGTACTTCTTGCTGTGTCTGGTCTGGCTTTTGTTCGTCATATGACACATGATTTTGCTCTGCTTCATTTTCTGTCTCATAAGTCTGTGTGTTTTCTTCATGTGCTTCTACTTCATTTTCGAGTTTATTTGTTTCTTCATCAGGAATTTGATCATGCTCAAGTTCCTGTTTGTGGTCTTCACCTTCCTGTTCTGGTTCAGGATTATCTTCATGATCCTTTTCGACATTTGTTAGTTGAACTGTTTCATGTTGTTGCATCTCTTGCTCATGTTCTGTTTCGGGCTGTTCTTCATGTTCTTCCGGCTGTGGCTCGTGTTCTGCATGATGTTCTGGCTCCTCTTCCTGTTTCAAATCTTGTTCGGGTTCGGTTTGTTCTAGATGTTGTTCTAATTCTTGTTGCTCTGGTTCTGGCGCTGTGTTGACGTTATGTGGTTGTTCTGTGGTTTCGTTTTCATGAAGCTCTTGTTGCACTTCTGGCTCATGCTCCGCCACTTCTTCTGTATTATGATGCTGATCTTCCATTTCTTCTTGAGCAGCTTCATAGTCGAAATTCATGGTATTATCTATCACATGTCCGTATTCTTCAGTATGCTCTTCTTCGTCCTCTTCTTCTCCTGCTTCAGGTATGGCTGTTGCTTGTGAATATACTTCAGTGTGTTCTAGTTTTTGGGGGGTCTGCGTGTGCTCTTCATCTGCTTCAACTTTATAGGGATAGTCAACATCAACAGTATCTGGAATGTGGGAGGAATCATTAGCCTCCTCGGTTGCCTCATGCTGGTGTTGCTCTTCAACTCCAGCTGTAGTTAATGGTAGTCCTTGATCTCCTAAAGGTTTAGCAGATGTGGGTAGCGCAATATCTTTATCATCTTGCCATTCTTGTTCTTCTATTGAAACATCGGAATCTTCGGCAGTCTGCTTTTCAGGCTCGTGGACAATGGGTTCAGCCTGCACTACCTCGTGTTCTTCTACTATAGGATTTTCTGATGTAGGCTGCTGAATAGAGAGAATGTGTTGTTCTGTTGTGGTACTAACAGCGGCCTCCGTTTCTTTTGTAGGTGCTTGTGTTGTTGAGCTGGAAGTTGTAAGAACTGGAAGAGGAATAGCTTCCTCAATGGTATTGTCTACACACAAGCCGGCCTTAAGCTTGGCAGGAGCTGTACACTGACAACGACCGAATAGGTTTGGTATTAAGAAATCGCAATGGGTGCGTGCATTAAACATTTGGCAGTGAGCGTGACTGTAGCAGACAGAACCAGGAGCAGCAGCTGCAAGTAAACAAAAATATAGAAATGGTAATCAGTGAAGTGTTAATAATATTTAAAATCTTTTCAAAACTTTTATTTTATATGTTGTTACTTATAGAAAAAACTAGACTGTCTTTAATACCGGAAAATTCCCAAGCACTGTTCACATGTTGGCTTGTTACTATCCACACCTGATAGTTTTTCAACATTTTATTTTGGTTTTCGTTTGTTTTTTGTTTTTATTTTTTTGTTGTTGTTGTGCTTTTAAGAAAATAAACTTTGGTTGACACACTTTTTTTTCGCTAGAGATTTTGCCAGAGGAAACCTGCACAGAGCCATCAATAACATGATCAAGCATGATACATCACAATATACTTACAATAGCTATTTGCGGCACAACCTGTTTCCACTGGTTTACCAACTTACTTAGTCAGTCTTTGCCACAACTAGAAGGAAAGAAGTACTCGTACTTGTTCGTATGCACACACTACATACATATGTGTGTATGTGTGTGTGTGTGTGTGTGTGTGTGTGTGTGATGGTATAGTTGAAAATACGAGTAGTTGGTTAAAAGTTAGAGTCATGGTAGTTGTTGTAAATAGTTATTTAGTTAGTAGAGTTGTTCCCGTTGCATTTTTCTAAAAGCACAGTGAGTGCAGCACAGCACTGTTGTTGGAATCGTCAGATTGTGTTGTTGCATAGACGCCAATATCTACCGTTTTGTAGTTGATGATGTTTCCTAAACAGCAACAAGATTTTTTATATTTTTTTCATATTTGATCATTGGCTTGGCCATGCTGCAGCATCACGGTCATGATCACCATCATCATGATCATGATCAACAACAGCAGCATGCTCATGATCATTATGATCATTGTGATAATTAATATTAGCCGAGAGTCAGCTTTGGCTGAGGAAGTCGTACGCCAACAGTTGCAGACATTGCAGAAGTGCCGTTTCACTGCCTGCAAACTGTTGCGGCTTAAAAACAAACTGCAAGCGTTGGCAAGCTCTACCTGGGATTTTAATAAATAAAATAGTTTCATGTTGTAAAAAATTTGCCGCTGTTTCGTCTGCTATTTCTCTCTTCGATTTCTTTATTATTACAAATGAAATTACAATGACTGCAACAACTTGTTGCAATTGTATTGATTTAATGGTTTAATAATAATAATAATAATGATAATGACGATCATCTCATCGTTATGGCAATCACGTGAAATACAAAAAACAAATAAACAGAAAATAAAAAATAAAAAATATATACGATTGATTCAAAAGTATTTACAAGTCAGTGTGAGAGTGCAAGGAAACTTGTTTCCATTTAACCAACGTCTGTTGTCACATGTATGTATCATTCAATAAATTCAAGCGAAAAAATGGAACGAATTTCAAAGAACTACAACAGCCATGGCAATGTATGCCCAGCTTGTCCTTTGTGCTTGTGTGTGTGCATGCACACCATACAACAACATTTTGAGACTCAAATTATGGCAAGCAAAACGGAAAACAAAATTCTACGCATATTTTTCCTCAAAGTAAAAAATGTTTTAAGCAATCATGAAAGACAGATGCAAAAAAAAAATAAATTAAAATAAAAAAAATTAAAGCTAAAAAAGAAAGAAAACCAGTTTCCTTTTTAAGTGGTAAATTGACTGACTAACTGATTGATTGATCTTGTTTGTCAGTTTGTCATTGAAACTTATGCACTGCCAGAGATGACATCATAAAGGATTAACCCAATTTGTGGTTGTGGCAGGCAATTTCTTTCACGACAAAACTAATTTCGTTTAATGGATTATTTAAATGAAGTAACTATTTAGAGAGAGAGAGAGAGATAGAGGGCAAAGAGTTAAAGCAAAAAATTATATCAGTAATCTAAGCTTTGAATATATCTGAAGTTATGGTAGAGTAGGTGTTGCACGTTGTTATTATAAATCGGCTTAGGAAACCTGAACCATTTGCATTTTAAGTATGACTTGTTTTTATAGAAAGAAAAATTTTTTTAACCCTTTAATTCTTCTCCATATGGCGACAAAAAGAGAGTGAGAGAGAGAGAGAGAGAGTGGCTCCACCTATATAATAATCAGGGACAAGGACTTCATGCATTTAAAAAAATTGTTTTAGGCGCCCAAAATATCACATCAAAAACTCAAAATATGCACTTAAAACAATAAAATATGAACAAATTTTAAAAAAATTTTATTCAAAAGAAAAGTTTTCAATTTACATACAACTAAATAAAGATATAAAAATATTTTCCTTTCTCAAGAGGTGCGTGAACAGGCCTTTTACATTAAATTTTTACACAAGATTAATAATGCATTTGTACCAAAATATTGGACAAAATTATGCAAAAATATGCATTTTCAGCAAAATATGCAAAAATATGCTCTAACAAATCGATGCAAATGCTACGCAAATTCATTGTTTCGTGCAGATATTTCGTTCTTGCTATTATCAGGGTTAAGGGTAAAAACATGCATTTGCATGAAACTCCTGTCCCTGATAATAATCAAAAATGTATCAAAAATTCGATTTTTTGAATTATGACGTTGTTTAAGTAAATGAGCGGTATTTTAATCGAACTTGTTTCTTTGAAATATCGATTATTTGTACATTTTCTCCGATCCTCATAATTTCAAATTAACGAGAGTCTACTGTAAATATTTGGTTTATAATTCTATATCAGAGAACTGCTTAAGTTGATTCACTTTTGCCCTCCACTCACATTTACAATGATTTTGTTTTGTTTTTTAACATTATTATATATGTACTAATGATGTTGCTTGCAGTGTTAACTCTCTAACAACTGACTGTCATTAACTAACTCTTGTTTTTTAAGTACTGTTTGCAAAAAAAAAAACTTCTTATTGTTATTTGATTGTTTTGTATAGTAATCACATTACTCGCAAAATCACGTTGGATAGATGAAGTCTTAAGTTAATAAAACAGTGCTTATATGATTTTATATGAGGTCGCCTAATAAAAACAAGAAGAAAACCTTATTGAAAAAATCAATAAGATAACCTAATAAAAACTAAAAGATTTCTTCTTGATTTTTTCAAAAAGTTTTTCCCTAGGAAATTAATAAGATTTCCTTATTGAAAAAAAAAACATAGAGATTTCTTATTAATTTTGTTCTATTTTATGAGGTATTTAGTAGGCACTGTTTTCTTTGTGTATTCAAAACAATCATACTGATTCACTGCTTTTGTGAATCATATGAATAAACAGAACTTGCAAGCAATGGCATGCATTTATTAACAATAGTATTGTGAATATGAATCATGCATTAACAGCTCTAATTTTTTTAATGTTAAGTGTTATATAAATATAAATATTCATTATTCAAAATTATGCTGTTTGATTCGTAATCATCTTTATATCGAAACTAATATAAAAAATAGGGTCTTGAAAATTTGTCAGGAAATAAAAAAATTAGTGCTTTTCACATACACCCATTTCTCACTCAAGTCGTTCTGTTTGTCTTCTGTAAACATTTGGCAAAAGTGTATTTGCAATTCCATAAAAATTGCTTTTCCTTAAACTGATTAACATTTGAAATAATGATGCTCGCAAGCAATTTCAAATAATATAAAAAATAAATTAAAACGTACATACGTTTCTTTCTAAAATGCCAATTAGGAAAAATAAAATTTAAATTGAGTTATTTTAATGCACAAATACTCGTAGTTAATTAGTTAGTTACCCCATGGTCTAATGCTAAAAAAAAAATACTTTGTAAGTTGCAGCGAGTTGAATTGATTTGATTGATTTGCCATTTGTAGCAGCATATGTTTATGTTGTTTTATTCCAGGAATAGTCCTAATATAACCGCCCATAATTTGATGTTTGCTACATATTAAGAAATGAAAAATTGCACGCATGTTGTAGGTACTAAAAAAAGCAGCAGCAGCAGCAAGAGCAGCAGCAGCTGTTGTAGTCTTCTTGTTATAGTCGTATGTATTCTAATAATGGGTGTTTTTTATTGAGGTATAGAACTTTAAGTTGGCATGACTTTTTTAACTGGCGGCCATTTTGTCAGCTGTCAAGTGATTAATATTTAGTTTGGTTTGCCATTTCATCATGAACAGGTTGACAAAAGAACAACGCTTGCAAATCGTGCAAATTTATTTCGAAAATAATGGTTCAGTTCGCGAAGTTTACCGCAAGCTCCGTCCATTTTATGGTCGACATAATCGTCCATCAGAGCAATTAATTCGGTTAACCATGGATCGTTTTCGCACTACGTTTACTCTATGTGATAATACGCATCCGCAGAGACGTCGAACAGTGCGCACCGAAGAAACAATTGCCGCTGTAGAGCAAAGTGTTGAAGAGGACCCGAATGAATCGATTCGCCACCGTGCACAGCAATTGGAGCTTTGTCCATCAACTTTATGGAAGATTTTGAAGATTTTGAATGTGGATGAGTTGTGGTTCCAACAAGACGGCGCTACATGCCACACAGCGCACGTCACAATCGATTTATTGAAGGAAACATTCGATGAGCGCATAATTTCGCGGAATGGACCTGTCAATTGGCCACCAAGATCGTGTGATTTGACACCATTGGATTATTTTCTTTGGGGATATGTGAAGTCGCTCGTCTACGCCAACAAACCAGAAACGTTAGGGGACTTGGAAGCCAACATTCGTGGCGTTATTGCCAACATACGGCCCCATATGCTCAAAAAAGTGGTTGAAAATTGGACCTGTAGAATTGGCTTTATTCGAGCCAGCCGCGACGGCCACATGCCCGAAATCATATTTAAACATTAATGGCATAAAATTATCCTTCCAATAAAGCCAAATTGATGGACATTAAAACGATTTTCTTGTGTTTTATTTCAATTCGAAGTTCTATACCTCTAAAAAAACACCCTGTACGTAGCAAATATGTTGCACACGTTTAAAGTTGTCGAGTATGCATTTGCTTTAGGAGTGCAAGGTTTCTACTCTAAATTGGAATTTTCCATAGAAATTGTTTTGTTGTCTTGGAAAAACTTCTGGTAAGTGCAGCAGTTTGCCAGGAAACTAGTTGCATATTATCAATATCGTGATCTGCAATTGTAGCAGACTACACCTAATACTTGGCAAAGAGCTGGTGAATAGAAATTATAGGTAAGTCTTGCTCTATGGACGCAAGCAAAAAAAAAACGAGGGCAGTTCAATAATTATCCCATGGATAACACAGTGTGCAAAAAAAAAAAATACCTGCGAAGTGTTACTATTGTTCTGGTATTTTTCTGTATTTGAAATTTTCTAAACACCTCCACTTATCAATCTTTAACTAAGTTATATATCAACCGGTTTTAAATTTACAAACGAATTTAGAAAGAAGAGACTAAGACCTTTCGAACCATATATATCTTGTTTCAGTTAATTGAAGATATATGTGTGTAACCAAATATAATTTTTTCGGGTTTTTCGACACTTTTCTACTTTGGACTCGTTCTTAGGCAGTATTTTTTTACCGGAACCATACTGTTAATAACTTTATTTATGGTGAAATTAGCTCAGTTTAACAAAGTAAAAGTGGAGTAAAAGTGGAGTAAACATGCATTTATAAATATATTTTGTTGAAACATAATTTGTTTCAATTGAAAATAGAATTTTAGCACTTTAGTTATACATATGTAGCTGCTAATTTTAACAACATACCAATAATAATTGCAGCAGAAACTGCAATTATTTAAAAGACATGGATATTGTACCAGCTTGCTGGTATGTTGTGTGGTTCGAGCATGAATGCTCAACCGCTTGTTTGCTCGTGCATGCTCGTGCATCCATGATAACTTAAGAACGGAACACGATGGCTCAGAATCAATTTTCATTGGCCAAAACCTATATTTTTTTTCTTGAAATAGATTCGTAACATTTTTATGCCAGCAGAAAGGAAACATATCAAAACTAAGGTAGCCAAACGATTTGGTCAAAATATTTGCATTAGTGGGCATGCTGCTAAAAGCAAAGAATTCATTTTAATAAAAAAAAAAGAAAAACTAAAATTTGTCATATTTGATCTTGAATAAATTATGCTTCCTTGAAAACTATTATTGATAACTAGCTGCGGACTTTTTTGGTCTCCAGTAGCCCTGAACTTGGTATGGTCATCATGTCGGACATCGCAAATGGCTAATAGAGACCGCTCATGTCTATGTTTCGTCCATGCTATGACATCGATGCCCGAACATATGGCTGAGCAACAATGTTCGCCATGAGATTCGCCGTCCGCAACCGTTTGCGATAGAAAGAAATGGGACAGAACAAAATTGGTAAATAGTCTATCTTCATTGCACTACCGCAAAATATGTACTTTGGTATGCCTGAACATGGACATTGCACGTATTCACCACAACAAAGAAGTTGATGAATTTTTCACAGTTGCTGCTCTGCCGGCGTCATGTTCGTGTCATGTCCAATTCGATGGCTCGTGAAGACGTGGTGTTATGTTGGCTTAACTGTTGTTTTTAATTAATGGATTATTCACACTCTGTACAATTTATAGTCAGGGTCAGAGCAAAAAGTTGAGGCAAAATTATCGGTGGCGGCGGCGCAGTCGTTTTGTGACCTGTCCCGGCGCCCCGAGACAATTTTCGGCGGCTCAAATAAGCATATGAATATTAAAAAAATTTTAAATTGAAATTGAAAATTTATTTTCATAGTTTTTTCTCCGAAAATGTACGATTTTGTATTTTTAAGCAGATAAAATGTTGGATGGATGAAAGTGTCTTCGACCCGCTTGTAAAACACTTTTATTTTAATCAAAATACATCTCAAAAATTTAAAAAAAAATTTGCCAAAATTTGCTACTACTTAATTATACTACTACTACTACTTAATAATTTTTTTTCGAAAACCGGAGGGGTAAATTTGTTCGCCTTATGCATAACTCTGTCATTTGTGAACCGATCTTCAAAAATGCTCTTTATTTTGTCTGAAAGGATTTGCCTGCAGCTTGGTCCTTTAATTTTTTTTTCGAAAATCGGAAAGGGAAACTTGCTCCCCTTATGCTTTTTTTTTTAACCGATTTTCAAAATGATTTTTTTTTGTCTGAAAGGGCTTGCCTGCAGTTTGGTCCTTTAATTTCTTTTTTCGAAAATCGGAAAGGGAAATTTGCTCCCCTCATGCATAACTCTGCTATTTGTGAACGGATTTAAAAAAAAAAAATTATAAAAGGGTTTGTTCGCAGTTTAGTACTTTATTTTTTTTTTTCGCAAATTGGAGGGGGAAGTTTGGCCACTTATACATAACCCTGTCTTTTTTGAATCGATTTTCAAAATTTTTCTTTTGCTTGCACTTTGGTCCTTTAATTATTTTTCGAAAATCGGAGGGGAACTGACTTCCAAAATTATTAATTTTTGTCTTAAAGGGTTTGCTTGCACTTTGGTCCTTTAATTATTTTTCGAAAATCGGAAAGGGAAATTTGCTCCCCTTATGCATAACTCTGTCTTTTTTTAACCGATTTCCAACATTCTTTTTTTTTTGTCTGAAAGGGTTTGCCTCTACTGCGGTCCTTTCATTTTTTTTTTTCGAAAATTGGAAGGGGAAATGTGCTACCCTTACGCACAAGTCTGTCTTTTGTGAACGGATTTCAAAAACTCTGATTTTTTTGTCTGAAAGGGTTTGTTTGCAGCTTGGTCCTTTAATTTTTTTTTTTCGAAAATTGGAAGGGGAAATTTGCTCCCCTTGTGCATTATTCTGTCATTTGTAAAGCGATTTACAAAATTCTCTTTATTTGTTTCATTGCAAGTGTGTGAGTACGGGTACCTTCATGAAAGAGTTTTAATAATTTTACAATATTTGCTGAAGCAAGTATATTTGGGTACTGGCTGAAACCACCCTCGGACCCTATATGTATGCATGTGCTTTAAGATAGAGGCAAAGATGTGGGTCAAGTCATAAAATATAAAAAATGGGTAAAAAATATGAACTGCAACTTAACAATTTAATATAAATTCCTATGAATTACTTTAAAGACAAGGAAAAAAGAAAACTAACTAAATAAGAGAGAGAGAGAGAGAGAGAGAGATAGAAAGTATTCATAAAGCTATGGAAATACATAAACCGAATAAAACTTTTGCTTTCTTCCTATAGCCGTTGCTTGCCATTAGTTCATTAGTAATTATGATTAAAGAAATGTGTATGTGCATATGCATAACGTCATATAAGAAAAAATAAACATACATACACACATATAAACATGCATCTGCATGTAGATGAACTTGCAACAATGCTGCCACTGATAACTGGCGGCTGTCTACCACAGTATATTTTTTTTGTATAGATTTCATATGCTATTTATTATGACTTATGACAGGTGTGCTGTGCTGTGCTGTGCTGTTGTAGCTGTATGTATGTATGTATGTATGTATGTGTATCACTTTTCATTTCATTGTTTTTGTTTTTTTTTTTTGTAGCCGCAGTATTAGTTTATATTAGTTTTTTATTTATTACTAACTTACATATTTATTTATTTATTCATTCACTCACTTATTCATTCATTCATTCATTCATTCATTCATTCATTTGTTCATAAATGCACTTTCCAATACGCCATGACTTAATGGCATACTTTTGTCTCAACTTTTGTTTTTATTTATAAAAATATTTTATTCATTTACTACTCGCAGTTTATAAAATGCTGGTGTTTTCTAGAAAAAAATTAACTCCATTTTCACACTGTTGCTTTCATTAAAAACGTTTATGATTTTATTTTCCAATCCCCAGTCGTGTTATACATTTCTTTTCGGTTTTTGTTTTTGTTTTTACACAAAAGAGATTTTAAAAATCTTATTACTGGTTTATTTCTAAAAACCTGTCTGTTACTTTTAATAGAAAAAGTTACATTTTTATTTGAAAATACATATTTAAATTGCAATTTAAGTGACACTTTAAGTAGCGGTAAAAGCAGGTTGCAAAGAGCTTTTTATCAAGAAAGTAGCCAAAGTCTGCTTTTAAGCTTTTTACAAACAACAAAAAAAAAAAAAAAAAGTTAGAGGTCATGAGAATGTAACAGACGTCTGATGTTGAAAGAAAAGCAGTTTTTTGAAGAAAGATGTTATAAAATAAGATAAGATAATACTGAACAATATTATTATTTTTTTTTTTTTTTTGCTCAGAACAATTTGTTAGCAAACTTTTCTATAATTGCCATATTGTGTTATCTAATCGCCTTCAAATTTAATAAAAAGTAAGAATATTGCAAGAAAGAAAAAATCAAATTGAAGTATGGCAAACGTTTTATCTGGATATTCCCAAAGCTATCGAAATCATATCAATTCTCCATCAATTCAGATATTTGCACGCAGTATTTCAGGTTAAAAAACAATTAATCTAGAAAGTCAATTTAACAATAACTTTTGAGATTTTAAAAAAGAAACACTGTTTGCGAAATTCCTTGAAGAAGCACTAATCCCTGAGCCACTATGCCACCCCCATAAAATCAACATGAAGATACGAGTATTTTGCCTTAATTACCAAGTATATGCTGCATTTAATTCCTTGAATTAAACATTGTATTTAGATTTAAATCGTTCACTTGGTAAGCAAACTAAATTAAAACTTAAGAAAAGTTTGAAAAAAAAAATAAAGCTAAACCCCATCCAAGAAGAGTTGCAAACTTTGCCAGCCCAACCAACGTCACTAAACTCGTACAGCACTCCATCATTTTAACATTTTCAAGCTTTAATTTTATTCGATTTTTCTGCCATTTTCATTTAGCAATAAACGTTGATTTATAGTGAAAGGTTCCTTCTAAAATTTTTACTTTATTTAATTTTTTTTTATTGCTACTTTTTAATGATTGTTTTTAAGCAGAAGACAAAAAAAAAAAAATGGCAAAAGAAAACAAAAAATTAAAGAAAGAAATAAAACTTTTCACATTTCCAAAATGACTGTTAAAATGTATGACTTTTCCTGGTGTATTGTATTGTATTGTTGTCGTATTGTACTCGTATTCTATATGAACATGTTGTCTGGTGAAAGCCATTCACGCAAAAGATTTTACTGTTTCAAATGGGGCTTGGTGGAAGCAAAAACAAACAAACAAACCAAATGGTATTTAAGAAAAATAAATAAACACTACATAGTAATCAATTGTCCAGGAAAAGAACCAATGAGACCTTTCCAAAAAAACGAAAATAACTTTTTTCTTACTTTCTTAGAATTTAGTTAAAATATTAACTTTCATTTTAAAAACAAAGTGCTGTAACATTCTAAAGCAGTGGAAAGAATATTTAAGCAGCTGAAATTTCCTTTCCGTACAGCATATTTTTCTTGCATTATTGTAGCAATTGTTTTTATTTTTAAAAGAAAAGTTAGGCCCAATAATTGTGCTCCCCATTATATGTCATTAAGCTAATTGCCACTTAAATTTAAGTGGCACTTAAATGTGGCTTAATTTTTTCAGTGGTTAATTAAAGTTCTTATTAAATTACGTTGACAGTACGGCAGCTCTACAAAATTTACCAGTATTATGGAACGCTTTTTAAGCAACAGCTGTTTATTATAAATAAAAAAGTTAGGTTATCAAAATGAAGAAAACTAGAATTGCATAAAAATTCATTTTATGAAACAAAGAGAGCACCAGAATGCATTTTTCTATTTACATATTTCATGATTTATGAAAATTAAACGAAATTCTTTTTAATACGACCACATGATGTTCATGTACATGTTTTCAATAAACACACACAAGCACAATAACACAATAACATATGGTATGCTCGTAAAAGTTAAGTGTGATTTAAGTACACAAGATTGGGCATATAAATGTCTCTCAACTTTGTACTGAAAAAATGAATTCGGCACTTAAGTGGATTTTAAAGATAAATGACATATAATTGAGAGGTCAATTATTGGGCCTTAGACTTGTGTATGTTTTGCTTAGCTCAAAAGTGCTTTCAAGTCCCCTCATAAGCTTTCAGGATGATTAAATCAGTTTTTCAAAAACTATTTTTTTTTCAAATCGTTACCTTAATATAGAAACGCCCTAACTAATTATTTTTTTTTCAAATCAAGTTTTTTTTTTGTGCATATTTCGATAAATAATAGGTTCATTTATCGAAATAATTCGATTTAAAAAAAATAATGACTTAGGGCTTTTCTATATTAAGGTAACGAAATTCAAAATAAATTGTAAAAATGCCCAAGAAATTTTGCTTGAATATACATACATACATATATATAAGAAATTGCCCCTTATTGTGAATGGCTCGACGACGTCACATCAAGACGACAGCAAATATTGTCACTTGTCTACTCTTTATCGGCAACACTTGACTCTTATTGACAATCTCTTACTAATCTCTAAGGCTTTGTAAATTAAAAGAGCATGTTAATATGAGTAGTAGTCAATTGTTGTAGACAAAGAGTAGACAATTGAGAATTTTTACTGTCGTCTTGATGTGACATCGTTGATTGATTATTCGACATATTGGTCATAAGTTTATTTTAATTGAAATTTATTTGCTGGTTGTTAAACATTGTCTATATGCATTACATTGGTGCTTTGCCAAAGCATCAGTAGACTTTAACCGCACATTTTGACAGTCACAAACCTCTTATCTTATGTACAGACTTTCAAAAACCATTTGAGAATTCATAAATAATAATATTTTTTAAAATAAAGTTGTAGCAAAAATAAAATATATTCATATCGAATATAAATTATTTGCTGGGTTTCGTATAAGTTTCTAAGCCTTAATGATCAAACAGAATAAGGTACGTAACTTCAGGAAAAATCGCTGTCAAATTAACAATCTACGGCAGTAACTTCAAATGCTCCCTTATTTTTGTTTTATTTTCTTTTGTGCTTATTTTTCTTTGTAGTTTTGAATACAAAATGTATGAAATTTATTGAAAGTATGGTAGCATTGTTGGGAGAATATTTATTTATATGTGAGAGCATAAGAAAAAACGCTTTCAAAATAAAATAGATTCTATCTCTCGACTACTTTCTGGGGCTGCTTTTTGTGTCAATTTGTATGGAAAATGTGTTTATGCCGCAATTCTGTTGGATCATTTATTTTTCACTTGTAATTCCCAAAAATTTTAATATTTGTGAATTTTTAAATGGTTTTTGAAAGTCTGTGCATAATGCCGAGTAGACATCAGGCATTTGTTGTGTTGTCATTTTGTGGTGCCATTTTCAAAATGTGTGTAGAGCCGATGCACTTCACTACCAGCAGCACTCATGTCCTCAACTGAGAGAGTTTAAAATCAGACAACATAGTGTCAAAAATAAAGCAATTGTGGGGCCTGATCGTGTTTCAGTGCCTCCACTGTATATAAAATTAGGTCTCATGACACAGTTCGTAAATGTACTTCCTCAAGACTCTGAGGCCTTTCAATATTTAAAATAATTTTTCCCCAAACTATTAGAGGCTAAAAAAAAGTTAAATTTTCGCCGATCCACCAACAAAAGAAATGAAATGAAATAATAACGAGTGAGAAATTTCTACAGCCCCTGAGTACCCATGAAAAATAAGCTTGGCTCATCTTTATGTCATCCATGGCATCCTTGGAAACAATAAGGCTGAGAATTACAAAGAGCTTATTTCTAATATGCTTAACAGCTTCAAAGTAATGAGTTACAGAAAGAATGTCACTTAAAATGCACATGCTATATTTGCCCTTTAATAAATTCAAAGATAACTTGGGTGAATATTCAGTAGAGCAAGGGGGACGATTTCACCAGGATATAATGAACTTTGAACAACGGTATCAAGAACAATATAATGAGAATATAATGGATGACGATATTTGGGGGCTCATACAAAGGATATGCCAAAACTATTAATTTTTAAGCTTTTTTTTGTATTTTTGTGTTAATTTATTACATCGTCTTGTACAGGGCATTTACATTGCCTCCAAATCTGAACAATCAAGAACAATATAATGAGAATATAATGGATGACGATATTTGGGGGCTCATACAAAGGATATGCCAAAACTATTAATTTTTAAGCTTTTTTTTTTGTATTTTTGTGTTAATTTATTACATCGTCTTGTACAGGGCATTTACATTGCCTCCAAATCTGATACGAATATATACGAGATTTCGAGCCAAATCTTGCTGCTTTTTAATAGATTTCCCACACAAAACAAAATCTATTTTGTCAGTAGATTTGTAGGAAATCTAATCAAAATCTAATATTTTAATTTAATTTTTAATACCATATACAACATAGTACATATTTATAAAAAAAAAAGATGAGTGAATTAGCTACGGCCTGCTTAAAAAGGTGCGTGAATTGGCTACATTGCAGTTGTTTGGTTGTAGTTTTGGAAAAAGTTTCAGCTATAGGGCATTTACATCGGCACAAAATCTAGCACATTTTGATTAAAATCTTTATGAAAATCTATACCGTTTACACCAGCTTTTTTTTAACATTTATCCAAAACAAAACCCATCAACTGATTTGTTTCTAAAACTACAACCAAACAACTGCAATGTAGCCAATTCACGCACCTTTTTAAGCGGACTTTAGCTAATTCACTCACCTTTTGCTGTACAGGGTAGTAAAGAATAAATAAAAACATTAAATTTTTATTAGATTTCCTACAAATCTACTAAAAAATTAGATTTCGTTTTGTATGGGAAATCTGGAAAAAACGCAGCTTGATTTAGCTCGAAATCTCGAAAGTACTAAATTGCGAGACAGTGTAAATGCACTATTAATGTCAAAAAAAGTGGATGTAAACGGTATAGATTTCCATAAAGATTTTAATTAAAATCTGCTAAATTTTGTGCAGGTGTAAATGTCCTATCTCGTATAATTAAAATTAATAAAAAATATATAATTCGTTGCTTGTTTTCATTTTTAATTTAATTTAAATTCAAAAATAGAGCTTTTTATAAAATTTTATTTCTGTTCTGGCAGCTACAAAAGCAAACTTTATTATATAAAAATAGTTTTTCTTTCTTTATTTAGGCATAAGTCATAAAAATCAGCGGTACAGAACTCAGACTCAAATTTCATGTTGAACTGTGGTAATACTCGTAATTAAAACTAAAATAAAATTTTATTTTGTTTTCAAAAGTTGAGTAAATAAGATATTTGTATTAAATTTTTACACAATACTAAGAACGATATAAGCATTAATGCTGCATCATTAACGCAAAACTTACACTATTTGAGTTATGATGTTCTTTGAGTAAAAGAGCGATATGGTTTTAAATACGTTAGTTATTACTCCCAACAAAGGCGGCCTTTACGCACGCAAAGTTTAAACTTTTTTTAAACTTGAGTTTGTAGGAAGAAGAGCTCCCCTGGGAGCTTTTTTTTCTTCTCTCCTACAAACTTAAGTTTTTGCAAAGAGGCAAAACGCCATAAGTGGCAATGTTCTTGCCTTTTGTGGCCATTTTAAATCAAGCTTTTTAATTAGCGCTTCTCAACCAACATTCACTTAAATATTTCGCCATTTTTTGAACGTGATGTTATGGCAACGCTGCACTGCCCTCAAACTTCAAGCATTAAAAGTCATTTTCCCAGTTTATGATGTGGCTGCTGTGAATGAAAACATCAAGCAACAACATCTGCATCTGAGAACATGCAACTTAATTGCATTGTTGCTTAAAATAAGAATAGAAAAGAAACAGAAATAAAAATAAAAATAAAAATCAAACAAACAAATAAAATAAAATATAAACCACAACAATTGCGCTCTGTAGCACAGGGTTTACTTTTTTTTTTTATTTATCAAGCTTTTGTATCTAAAGTGACTCATTTTTTTCTGTTTCTTTCACATGTGAGAACAGTCACAAACAGCTAATTATCATGGTAATTGGTTAATTTCCAAGAAAGCAAAAAACAAAAAAAAAACATCATTAAAAAAAAAGAGAAAAGAAAATATACATATAAATGGAATAAGTGAAAAAATACGTCAACTTTACATAAAATTTATATGTTTTTATAGTACGAGTATATTTTGTTCAACAGGTTCTTGAGCAAACAACAAACAATCAGATAAAGGCAAGCACAACATTATTATCATTATCTTCAGCATCAGCAACAACAACTACAGCACTAGCATTATCATTATCATCATTATAATTATGTATGTATGTGTACCAGTGATCGGCAATGAATCGTTTTTTCGCTATTCATACTGGCTCATGAAATATTAAATATAAGTGAGTAGACATCATTTAAACTCAACTACTCTGATTTACGCATACTCACGAATGCCATTGATTTATAAGTACAAGTTGAAATAAATATGAATGCGACGTCGACATCATAGTCATGCCACACTCACACTCATAAATCACCTCAGTTTGATTTCTAATTTCAGGAAAATACTTATACTACTCACATTGATTCAGCTCACTCAACTCATGCATGTATGTTCATTTACAAGTTTAAACATTAAATAGTTTGCAAATAGCATACAATAGTAGTAAATGGCGTTGTTTTCTAATTTATTCAAAAAAACAAAGAAAAACACATAACCTCATAATGAGAACTTTAATGTTCATATGAGAAGTTCGCATTCTGCATCATACTTGAGAAAGCAAGTATAAGTCGAAATCAACAACGTCATAAATGTTGCCAAGTATGAGTTCGATGAACACTTCAAACTTTCGAGTGAATATGATTCATAGACAACATTGTAATAAGTATGAGTGCTCTACAAGTACAAGAAATTATAAGTCATAATTCAACGCTACTCACTTTTTCACCACTCATTGCTGTTCTCTGATGTGTACGCGTGTTCCTAAAGCAGTATCGCAATGAATAACACTTTTTTTTTGTGATCACGCCTTTAACCATCGATCGATCGATGATGGTGGCTATTTTTCTTTTAATTTTATTAATTTATTTATTTATTTGATCTGTTGTGTTCTGGGGCACTTGTTGCCAGATACTTTGTGCTTGATTGAGTGAATGATTAAATGAATTGATTTAGAGTTTCGTGTGTCGTTTATGAAAAATACAAAAAAATAAATTTAAAAAAATAAAAATAGACGTGCCTACCACAGCAAATTTTTCATTTACAGTGAACAAAATGCCGCTGACAACTCTTCTAACTAACTTGACTCTTTCAGCATTATGGACTGGTTAGGCTGGCAGCGTAGCATTTGACTTTCAGTTGAGGTGTTTCGAAAATGTTTAAAAGAGCAACACACAAAACGCCTTGTTACAATTTGGCGCCATCCAAACACTTTAATCACTTAAATAAACAATTTTTCATTTTTATAAAGATTGAGTTTTTTTTCTTTATTATCTTTTTTATTTGTCTTTTTTTTTATTAAGATGTACGAGTATGTAATTTGACAAGTTTAATTGAATTTATAAATGCCCATAGAGCAGCAGGTAATAGGCAATTTAACTGCTCCGGTGGCATTATGGAATCTGGGTAAAAACTATTTTGCACAATGGCATTTTATAGCATATTTCTTAGCAGAAAAAAAAATAAATAAAAATAAAAAGTTAACCAGAACAATGTATTGATTGTTCTGCGATATGACTTAAAAAAACCATTAACTACATGTTAACTTCCCCAGAAGCCTTAAAATAAGCTAAATTTTAAATTTGCGAAGTTATTTATTTTGCTTCCTGCGGTTTCGGTTAAAAAAAAATTAGTAATACTTTTGCTTTTTTTTTAGTTAATAGAAGATAGACTAGACGATAATGAAGAAAGCAACCTTCATATTTTCCTCTCTCACCCAGAAATTATGTTTGAAAAGATAATAATTAAAAAACAGTATTTTTTTTTAAATATTTTAAAAAAAATTTGTTTTTGAAAAAAGTACTTTCTTAAAAGATAATTTTTGAAAAAAGTACTTTTTTAAAACATACTATTCTTTAAAAACTATTTTTGACATTCGTATACTTTTTTTGAAAAGTTTAATTTTAGAAAATGTAATTTTTGCAAACGGTACTTTTCGATAAGATACTTTTTGAAAAAAAGTACTTTTTCCAAAAAATATATTTTTGAAAGTTTTGCAAATATAGTTTTTGAAAGGGTAATTTTGTAATAGGTACTGTTTGAAAGGGCTGTTAGAAAAGGTACTCTTTGAAGAAAAAGTACTCTTTGGAAAAATATATATGTGTGTCAAAAGTTTGCGGCAAATTAAGGCAAATCGCACAATCGATTCTGCTAGGTCTGAAAGGGATATTCACAAAATAATCTTTTCGAAAAATTTTTTGTGACATTATTTTTTAACCCCCGACAAAAAAAAGGGGTGTTATAAGTTTATAGTGTGTGTCTGTGTATCTGCAAAGCTTAAAATGCTTCAAAATCTTATTTATGTTTGTTAACTAAAAAAAGTTCTACTATAAGCACAATCTGATAAAAAAAAACAATTACAATAAACTATTGGCTACTACTGGCTTAGTGCACGAGGGTACAGATTAATTAAGATAAGAAAAAACATAAAAGCAAGAAAAAAATTTTTTAGTGCTTTGATTTCTTTGCAATTAACTGGATTTAAATTTCTTAATTGCATTATCAGTTTTATCTTCAACATCATTTCTGTATTACTTGTAATGCCAGTGCGTTTATATTTTTTTTTATATATTTTTGCTTCCTCAAATTCAAGTTTTGTATTTGTTTTTTTTTTTTTGTTTCTTGCAAATACTGCGTACTTACGTCCAAGACATGTGTGCTTGCGGAATTGCAAGAAACCTTCCACACAACGGCAGGCACCATCCAGACAACTACTATTGGACACTTTCATGGTACATTGTTCGTTCAGCGTACAATCACCACCCAAAAGTTGAGCTGTAAGCAAGAAAATATTCATTCATTCATTAATTATGCAAAATGAATACTTAAACAATTAGCCACATAGATTTTGTATACACTTATGAAAACCAAAAAAAAAAAAAAAAACAGGTACTAACGCACACGGAAACCTGTCATAAAAGTGTTAAAAATCTATATTTCTCTTTGTTATTTTTTTTTTTTTGCTTTTCTCTTTAATTTATTTATTTAAGCCAGTTTTTATTTATAGAAATCTTAGAGATTTTCTTAGATGTCTAACTAATTTTTATACGGATTTATAACATGTTGCATATACATACATACATACATACAACATACATACATATGTGCAATAGCATGTAACATTGTATGTATGTATGTATGTGTGCATATGCAAGTGTTTAAATAGAAAACTTGCTTTGCATGACATAGGAAAGAGCTAAATAACTATGTACATATACATATACATATATATACTTACAAGACAAGCAGGTTGTTGTATTGTATTGCACATAATATGGTGCACATTCACAATAACCCTGTGCCGAACATGATGAGCCCTTTATGAAATCTGTACAATCCATATCGTGTTGACATTTCGAACCAAGTGTCGAACCCAGCACATCTATGCTGTGTAGAGTTATAATTAACACTATCTGTAAAAAATAAATACAAAGAAGAAGAAGATGAAAATTTTTGTTTAAACAAAAAGTTTAGTTTAACATAGAAAGCAAATAGAAATCAAGTGAAAAGTTTCTTAGAAAAATGTGTGGAAATCGATTTTTAATTTGAGAAAAAAATAAATATGCAAGTGTCTGGCTAATTTTTTCAAAAATTTATTGAAAAGAAATCAAAAGACTTGAGCAACAAACTTTAGTTGGCTTCAAATACGTTCCACTTATTTTTGAGTTCGCAGCTTAAGTCTTTCGTTTATTTTTCTAATACAATTTGTTGTTGGGCGGGGTGCTAAAAGTGAAAATGGCTCACGTGAGTGTATGAAACAAAATATGTGAATTATGTACATATATTTTTTTATTTAGTGAACGCATATTTTGTTTCATACACTCACGTGAGCCATTTTCACTTTTAGCACCCCGCCCAACAACAAATTGTATTAGAAAAAAAACGAAAGACTTAAGCTGCGAACTCATTGGGTTAGTGCTCGATATACATACATACATATCGTCGGCTTAGAGTTTAAACCTACTAAATTTACTTTTTATAGCATATGACATTTTAATGCCGTTTGAAAGAGAAATAGACGCCTCATCGACTGTTTAAATTAGTTATTTTAATTTGAAAAACTAACTACACTAACAGTATTTTGTGTCTCGTGAAAAATTTGCTTGAAGTGATTTAGCCGTTTTGCACTCTAAAAAATTATATTTTAAAATTTTTTCATAAAATTTTTTACCCTCCAGATACTTTTTTTAAATGCTTCAAAACTCAAGTACTATTTCTTCACAAATAAAAATATATATAATATATTATATATTATGTATTATGTAGTATATATTATATATTATACATATATTATATATTATTAATTATATATTATATATTATATATTTTAAATTATATATTATATATTATATATTTTAAATTATATATTATATATTATTAATTATATATTATATATTTTAAATTATATATTATATTTTATATATAATATATTACATATTATATATTATATAATATATGTTATATATTATATGTTATATATTATATGTTATATATTATATATTATATATTAAATATTATATATTAGATATTTAATATTATATATTTTATATTATATATTATATATTATTTATAAAAACTATTAACGGCTTAGAAAAGCTTAATAAGAAAAATTGGTTATGAAAATTTTTGGTGAAAACCCTTTATAAAGTCTTAATAAATCTAAACCGACGATATGTAGGTATAGATATAAAAACTATATTTAAAAATTTTTTCATAAAATTTTTGACCCTCCAGATATTTTTTAAGACAAACCTTAAATGCTTCAAAACTGAAGATTGTACTATTTCTTCAAAAATAAAAATATATATTATATTTATGTATTATTATGATATATTATATGTTATGTATTATATATTATACATATATTATATATTACTATGATATATTATATGTTATATACATATTATATATTTTATATTATATATTATATAGTATATACTATATAGTATGTATTATATATTTTATATTTTATGTATATATTTTATATTATATATTATATGTTATATATTATATATTATAAATTATATATTATATATTATATAATATATATAATATATTATATAGTATATATTATATTTTATATGTTATATATTATATATTATGTATTATATATTATACATATAATATATATTACATATTATATAATATATATCATATATAATATTATATATTATTTATAAAAATTATTAACGGTTTATAAAAGCTTAATAAGAAAAATTTTTTTATGAAAATTTTTGGTAAAAACCCTTTATAAAGTCTTAATAGTTTTTATAAATAAAGCTGTAAATATATAAAGGTGTTTTCCATTGTTTACCTTTCATGTCGTATCATGGGCAAAATAAAAAGTCGAAGTCGAAAGAAAACTTACATACACATAAAAATGTTTTCTTAAATTTCGCAACAATCACACTAAAACTATTTCCATGTACGCTCACTCGTCACAAGCACATTCAGGCGATCAAAATAAAACTTATTCTTATGAGCAATCACACATTATTCATGTCAAATGAAGTACATAATTTATTTATTGATTTTTTTTTGTACATTAATTCTTTTTGACCATAAGTGATTATTTATAAAGCATTTTTGGTTTCAACAAAAAAAAAATTTTAATTAAATATTTCATGTTTTTGCTGTTTCTAAATATGTATTGTGAATTTTTTTTAATATTATGATAAAGTTTTATAAATTGTCTTTATTTTTTGTTTCAGTAACAATAACATCAACTTCAATAAAAGGTAAGTAAAAATTATTTAAGTTTAAAATTTTTTTAGGTTTTTTAAATAATTTAATGACTTAAGGCCTTATTCAGAAAAAAAAATAATTTTGCTTTACCAAACGTTAAAAAAACAAATTTCCCTACAAAATTGTTTTGTCAACATTTTGTAAAAAACTATTTTTTCTGAATACTGCAGTTAGTAACTTAGGGCCTGTCCCACGATGTCGACAACGTTCGACTTGTCCCATACTTACACTTGAAATACAAAACAAATTTTAAAATTTTTTTAAATAGGGTTCTAAAAAATTTCTTAATGAAACCGTACTTTGTTGCCAAATTTCTTTTACAAATTTAAACATATTTCTTTTCTGTTTTACAAAGCTAATATTTTTAAATTATACTTATGCTGAGTACTTATCTAGCATTTCTTGTGTTGTCATTTTCAAAATGTGTGCAACACCGTTCACATTCTGTGTTTTATATGGAAAACAATGCCGCACAACGAAAAATATCAGAAATGACAAATGTTGCCACTAGTACACACTATTGTGATGTCACAAAATGCCATAATGTGTACTCGGCATTTGTTAAAAGGTAGTTTTTCTAGAAAATACTTTCCGAAAAGGTACCTTTTGAAGCGGTGCTTTTTAAGAAACACCATTTTAAAAAGTACTTTTTTAAAAAGCATTTTTTATAGAAAAAACTTTTTTATAATTTCCTTTTTTCACAAAGTATTTTTTTAAGGTACCTTTTTTAAATTGTGCTCTATTTTTTTGAAAAGTGAATTTTAAAAGCTACTTTGTTAAAAGGTACTATTTTTTAAAGTACTTTTTTTAAAGGTAAAAATGCATTTATTTAAAACACATTTATTGTGTAAATAATTTATTTAAAGTTTACTTTTTTTAAAAAGAACTTTTAAAAAAGAAAATTTTTATGTTAGTTTTTCAAGAGGTGATTTTGTTAAAAGCTACTTTTTAAAAGGTACTTTTTTAAATAGCATTTTTTTAAGGTAATTTTTAAGAGGTACTTTTTTAAAAGGTATTTTTCAATAGGTACTTTTTTTCTTAGATATTATTATGAAAAGAAAAATCGGTCAGTCGCTCAGAAGATATCAAATCTTTTCTAGATATTCAGTGGTTTTTAAAATTAATAATTTTTATTTTTTTTTGACATTGTTACTTCATAATTCGGTACATTTTAGACCGATTGAAAAATTCCCCTTGGTCCAATTTGTAAAAAAAGTAGGCGCGTACACGCCCAAAAATGTTTGTATTTGATGTTATGATATTCTATTTATTTCATTGCTGCCAAACCTAGCAAATATCTTTGGTTCTTGTAATTACACAATTTTAAAGTTGAAAAAATGGGCAGAGCTACGCCCCTTAAAATTTATTATTATATATAACGTGGTTCTACTTAACCGATTTTTATGAAACTTGCCACACACCTTGAGCTCTAAAATAGACACAATCCTCCATCTAAAAAAATGGGCGGAGTCACGCCCATTAAATTTTAATATATTATTTTAAGTGGTTCTACTTTACCGACTTAGCACACACCTTTTATATATCACGTACACTATTACTGTCATAAATTTATTTTTTCTTTGATTTCTTTGTAATGGGTTTTTTTATTGAGGTATAGAACTTTAAGTTGGCATCACTTTTTTAACTGGCGGCCATTTTGTCAGCTGTCAAGTGATTAATATTTAGTTTGGTTTGCCATTTCATCATGAACAGGTTGACAAAAGAACAACGCTTGCAAATCGTGCAAATTTATTTCGAAAATAATGGTTCAGTTCGCGAAGTTTACCGCAAGCTCCGTCCATTTTATGGTCGACATAATCGTCCATCAGAGCAATTAATTCGGTTAACCATGGATCGTTTTCGCACTACGTTTACTCTATGTGATAATACGCATCCGCAGAGACGTCGAACAGTGCGCACCGAAGAAACAATTGCCGCTGTAGAGCAAAGTGTTGAAGAGGACACGAATGAATCGATTCGCCACCGTGCACAGCAATTGGAGCTGATAACCGACTATTTTGTTCCCGAATTGGATGGCATGAATGTGGATGAGTTGTGGTTCCAACAAGACGGCGCTACATGCCACACAGCGCACGTCACAGTCGATTTATTGAAGGAAACATTCGATGAGCGCATAATTTCGCGGAATGGACCTGTCAATTGGCCACCAAGATCGTGTGATTTGACACCATTGGATTATTTTCTTTGGGGATATGTGAAGTCGCTCGTCTACGCCAACAAACCAGAAACGTTAGGGGACTTGGAAGCCAACATTCGTGGCGTTATTGCCAACATACGGCCCCATATGCTCGAAAAAGTGGTTGAAAATTGGACCTGTAGAATTGGCTTTATTCGAGCCAGCCGCGGCGGCCACATGCCCGAAATCATATTTAAACATTAATGGCATAAAATTATCCTTCCAATAAAGCCAAATTGATGGACATTAAAACGATTTTCTTGTGTTTTATTTCAATTCGAAGTTCTATACCTCTAAAAAAACACCCTGTACTTAAGACCAGAGTACGAAAATAAACGAAACAAATTGCTTGATTTTTTTTTTCGATCCTTGAAGTGAGTGAAACAAAAACAAAACAAAAACAATGAGAACAATTGCTCAATTTGTTTTGTCTTGTTTTTGCATATGAGCACAAACCAGAGAACGCAGCCGATAGGCTGTAAGCCGGCTAACAGCCGCCACCGGCCACAAACAATACATTAATTTAATCGTACGCCGCTAGAAAAGAAAATAATGGGAAAGAAAGGGAAACGTTTTGAAATATTTGCGGCGAATTTGACATTGTTATTTAACACATTAAGTTTGTTTAATGTGGCTAAGCAGCATAGCTATAAAAGGGTGCCCTTTCTTCTTTTTTTTACATTTCTTTTAAACGCTTTGGCAATAAAAATTCCCAGCTTACTTACATGCGAGTAAAATATTTTCAAGACTGTCTTACTGAGCCGTGAGTTATAAAAAGTTAAATTGCACGGACAGCTATTAACTCTTTTTTTAAAGATACATACTTCAAATGTATGTATGGATGTATGCTTGTCTATAAATGCTGAGAAATTGCAAAAAATCGTAAAAGACTTTCAAATCAAATAATAAAATTTTGTTTTTTTTTTGCTTAACATAAAAATAAACCTACAAAATTAACATTAAATTTTAAAACCGAAATTAGAAAAAACAAAATTATTAAAAAGAGAGAAAGACAGACAGACGCGAAATAATAATACTAAAAAAAAGCAAAACGAGATTCATGCTTTAGAATTGAAGGAGCAAACGGTTTGACGAGTGTCAAGTGCTATTAGCTTTCTTTAAACTACTTTCTCAAAGAGCAGACATAAAAAGTGATAATCGTTGTTAAATACGAGTAAAAGGCAAAAAAAAAAAGAAAAAAAAAATATATGTATATTAAAAATACTTATGAAGGTATCAATCAGTAGGAGAATCATGACTTCGACGAAATGAAATAATAATAAAAAAATATTTCGCGTTAAATTCACTTCACATACACAATTTTAACGGTAGAACTTTTTAATGAAATAGAAAAAAAAAATTTTGAATTCTGACTGACTGACATCATTGCTCCCACTGTTACAACCAACTCCCTCCCATAAAAAGCGACACCACCACCAAATTGAGCTGCTTATTTGACAAAATAAACTTTTGGTCTTTATGGTCTGGCTCGCATTTGAATAACTTACGAGTATCTTTGATTTAGTAAGTTATTTTCTTTTTTTTTTCTTTTTTTTTAATACAGATTTTATTACATACTGACGACCATTTAGATAAAAAAAAATAGAAACGAAATAGGATGTTGGCTAAGACTGAACAGTGAGTAATAAAAGTTGTATTTATTTGAGAGTTACAGTTTTACAGTGGCCAATATTTCAAACATTTCCAGCAAATGCATTTGTCATTCATATCTCTTTTCTTCCTAATTATACAACAGCCAGACGGCCAAAGATTCTTTCTTCTGTCTATGAAATGAATCTCGTATTGATGACTGACTGGTTGGTTGGTTGGTAAAACTAAACTTTCGTGTTTCTTATTAGTTGACATATCATTCGAGTTAATTGCTTTTGTAATGTGTTGGTTGTAATGCTTTTTATATTCATTTTATGTATCAGCAAGATTGCTGTTTTTATTTATCTTTTATTGGCCTTCTTAGTATTTTGTTTTTTTTTTTTTTTTTTTTCTTATATCGCAAATATCAAAATTAGGTTTAGTTTAGAAAGCAATTGCAAGTGCCGGGTTTGTTTTTATATACTTTTTATCTTTTACTATTTCCTAATTTAAAAGCAGCTTTTGGTTTAAAAAAAAAGAAGAAAAAACATTTGAGTTGATAAATATCCATTAGAAAAGAAAATATTCCAATAAATTCAAATAACTTTATATAGATTTAGGTACGTTTATATATAAAACATTCAGTTTCTTGGTAAAGCTTAATAAGGTTCATTAAATATAACTTTACTTATAAAAATAATAAATTTTGTATTAAAATTATAAAATTGATTTGATAATAAAAGATCACCATATTTAATAGAAGCAAAGCCTTAACCTTTTCTTTTTTTTTTTTTGTGTAAAGAAAAGAAAATACATGCACATATTTATTAATAATTAATTTAAAAAAAATATCAGTTATTTATTTTTAGAATATTCTTATCTGCTGTTTATTATTTTCGTAAAAATACTAAATACCAAAAGTCGTATAAATTACAAAAATAACAAAAAAAAAAGAAAGAAATAATTTTTGAAAAGAATATATTTATCCGTTGCATTCTTTGTTGATAGCCGGCCTTGGAACGCCAAAAATGACATTCTACAAGCAGACTAGAGCTTATTTATAAATAAATTCAGTAAAGCGCTACTTTGACTCGCGCACGAACTATATAATACTATACGAACCTTAGCCTTTATAATATTAGTGTTGTAAATTTTTTCGGTTTTAAGCGTTTTGTTAATATGGCGTTTTTTTAGTCTTGGCGTATTTTCTGTTTTTTTGTTTTTTTTCTCGTTTTGGCGATTTTTTCGGTTTTCGGCGTTTTTTTTCATTTTGGCGATTTTTCCTGTTTTTGGCGATTTATTTTAGTTTTAAAAACTTTGGTGATTTTTTTTACTTTGGGCGATTTTTTTTTTTTGGTTTGGCGATTTAATAGTTTTGGGATTTTTTAGTTTTACCGTTTTTGAAAATTTCCAGAGTTTGGCTCTTACGGTTTCCAAGTTGCAAGTTGTCAAAATTGCATAGTCAAAGTTACATTTACTGATAGAACACCCTTTAATTTAGATTTTTTTTAATTTTAGTGTTAATTGTTGTAGTCTGTATAAAAATACACTAGCTTTTTTCATGTATACAATTGTACCTGGGATTGTAAGGTTTTTCGTTGCTCGTTTTGGAACACCCTTTAATTTTTAACTCTAATGTATTTGTTGTTGTTTAGCGGCCAAAGTTCTACACACTCTCTGTTCTGGAGAAAATAGCCTGTGGCGGACAAACAGGCGGACAGCGTAGCGAAAACAATAGGGTTCCTTTTCACTTTTGGTGTAGGGAACCCTAAAAAGATGTTTTTATGTTTCTTAAAAGTAATTCAAAAAATTAAATAAAAAAAAATTTGTAATAAAATACCAAAAGCAAAAAAAAAATTTTTATATATTTTTTGAGAAACTTAAAAAAAAACACTTTTTATGTTTCTTTAATTCAAAAAGAAAAATTTTTAATAAGTACTTTTTTATATAAAGCACGAAAAAATTTTTAGTTTATTAAAATAATTTTTTTTAATATATTAAAAAAAATTAATTATTAAAAAAAAACTTTTAATCAGAAATAATTTCTTAGTTAAGCTTAAGTTCAGTAATTTCAATTCTTACCGAATGAAATATTTTTATTAATTAATGTGAGTTTCTAAAGAAGAGAAGAAAAAATATTTCATACGGTAAGAATTGAAATTACTGAACTTAAGCCTAATTAAGAAATTATTTCTGATTAAAATTCACTACAGTTCAATTAAATCTAAAAAATGACTCACTCAAAAAAACTTTTATTATAAAAATAATTAAAAAAAATTAATTTTCTAAAAAAATTTTTTTTAATAAAGTTCCTTTTTATATAAAGTATCATGAGTAGTGCCTGTTAAAAAATATTTTTTTTGGAAAATTTATTTTTTTTTTTAATTACTTTCTTAGAAGTGCTTAAAAATATACTTTTTTAAACAAGTACTTTTTCTAAAAAAAAGAACCTTTTTCTAAAAAGACTTTTATTCTTAAAATAAACTTTTTGTACAAAGGCACTCCTTTTTTAGGGTTCCGTACACCAAAGGTGAAAATGGAACCCTATTGTTTTCGCTACGCTGTCCGTCTGTCCGTCTGTCCGTCTGTCCGTCCGTCCGTCTGTCCGTCACAGGGTATTTTCTCGAGAACCGTAAGAGCTACGGACCTGAAATTTTGACACAGTGTGTAGACCCTTGGCCGCTACAACAACAAATACATGAGAGTTGGAAATTAAAGGGTGTGCCAAAACGAGCAACGAAAAATGTTAAAATCCCATGTAATATACATACAATTGTATATATGTATATTACATGGGACCCTTGGCCGCTACAACAACAACTACATGAGAGTTGGAAATTAAAGGGTGTGCCAAAACGAGCAATGAAAAATTTTAAAATCCCATGTAATATACATACAATTGTATGTATGTATGTATATTACATGGGACCCTTGGCCGCTACAACAACAAATACATGAGACTTGGAAATTAAAGGGTGTGCCAAAACGAGCAACGAAAAATTTTAAAATCCCATGTAATATACATACAATTGTATGTATATGCACTTGAAATTTGTAAAGTTCGTGTATTTTTATACAGACTACAACAACTAACACTAAAATTTAAAAAAATTTAATTAAAGGGTGTACCATCAGTTAATGTAATTTCGACTATGTAATTTTGAAAACTTGCTGTATCTTGGAAACCGTAAGAGCAAACTTCCTGAAATTTTCAAAAACGGTGAAACAAAAAAATCTCAAAATTATCAAATCGCCAAACCGAAAAAAAATCGCCAAAATCAAAAAAAAAATCGCCAAAACGAAAAAAGCACCAAATTAAAAAAAATTTCTAAATCGAAAATAAATCGCAAGAAACCGGAAAAATCACCAAAATGAAAAAATCGCCAAAATGAAAAAAAAGCGCCAAAATGAAAAAATCGCCAAAATTAAAAAAATCGCCAAAATGAAAGAAAATTGCCAAAATGAAAAAAAAATCACCAAAATTAAAAAAATCGCCAAAATGAAAAAAATCGCCAAAATTAAAAAAAAAAATTGCCAAAATTTAAAAAATCGCCAAAACGAGAAAAAAGTAAAAAGTAATAAAAAAAAATTATTTCAGCTGAAAAAACGTAAAAAACACTGTATTAAAAAAGTGCTCAAAGCCCAACGTACGGAACCCTTTGTGCGCGAGTCTAAGTCGCACTTTACTGAATTTATTTAAATTAGCTTTTTTTATATGCTTTTTTTTTTTGTTTATAAAACATTTAAAAATTTAATTTGAAGAAAAATTTACTTAAAAAATGTAATTTTCAAAAAAGTAGTTTTAATTAAAAAAAAGTTAGTTACTTTTATAAAAAAAATAAAATTTTGTTTAATTACTTTTTATTAAAAACGTACTGTTTACAGAAAAGGTTCTTTTAAGAAAGTACTCTTTAAAATAAGTACTTTTCAAATAATAACTATTTTAAAAAAAGTATTTTTTTTTTATAAAAATTCACTTTATTAAAAAAGTACTTTTTAAATGAAGGTAAGTTTATATTTTGATTTATTAGTACGATATTTCGTTACAAAATATAAACTGTCCTAAAGCTCAAAAAAATAGTTTAATTTAAAAACTATAAGTGAAAAAATAAAGTGAATTTTTATAAAAAAAGTACTTTTTTTTAAAATAGTAATTTTTTGAAAAGTACTTACTTTAAAGTGTCCTTTTTTAAAAGTACCTTTTCTGTAAACAGTACGTTTTTAATAAAAAGTAATTAAACAAATTTTATTTTTTGACAAAAGTAACTAACTTTTTTTAATTAAAACTACTTTTTTGAAAATTAAATTTTTTAAGTACATTTTTCTTCAAATTGTATTTTTAAATGTTTTATAAACAAAAAAAAAAAAAAAACATATAAAAAAACTAATTTAAAAAAAGGAGTGCCTTTGTACAAAAAGTTTATTTTAAGAATAAAAGTCTTTCTAGAAAAAGTACCATTTTATTTAAAGTACTTTTTTCAGAAAAAGTACGTATTTAAAAAAGTATATTTTTAAGCACGTTTCTTAAAAGTAATTCAAACATTTAACATTTTGTAATTAAAAGCTGAAAAAACAAAGATAAAAAGAAAAATGCAATATCAAAAAAAAAACCGAAAACTAATAATATCCTGAAGAAGTTAACCGAAGGTTAACGAAATATCGTACTAATAAATCAAAATATAAACTGAAAAATAGTTTAATTTAACATATAAAAAAGGTAAAAAAATAGATAAAAATATTTGAAAAGTAGTTTTTCTAAAAATGTACTTTTAAAAAAATACTTTATTTAAAAGTTGCTTTTTATAAAAAGTCCCCTTTTCTTAAAAGTTACCTTTCCTAGAAGGCACTTCTTTTGAAAAGGTACTTTATCTGAAACGTTATGACCAGGGAAACCGCAAATATGCAATTGCATGTTTTTTCTTGTTTCACGTATTAATGCGAGGACAAGATATTTATCCGTTTCAGAACTTTTAATAAATTTTGGCATCGATTTGTTAGTGCATATTTTTGCATATTTTACCCTTTAAAGCATGTTTATGCATATATCAGTTGTACACGCATATTTTTTAGCATATTTTCGAGTTTTTAGAGCATAATTTACGCTTTTAGGGCATATTTTGATAGTTTATAAAATTTATTTTATTTCAACCCGCTTGGCACCACCATCCTTTAAAAAAAAGACCCCATTCCGAAAAAAAAAATTGTATGCAAAAAATTTCATTGTTTTAAAGAACAATTTTTTCCTGCGCTATTTGGGTTAATATGCTTACAAATTAAGGGGTTGGTCCACATTTTTATTTTTCGCCATCTAAATCTCTGTTCCAATGTTCCATGTAGTTTTTTGTTTTATGTATAACGCAGTTTTAGTTGCAATACAAATTCAGTTTAGCTATTTGTGATTTACTCTGCCCCGAGAAGACGTTGAAGGAACATTGTTAATGTATGAAAGTTCATTAAGATGAGACAGAATCGACTTTTATTTGAAATTCTAGGCCAATATTTTGTTATTTATTGCAATAAAAATTATAAATAAAAATCTTGTCTTATTTATCCAAAATACAGTTCCAAAGCCTAATTCTGATATCGTGATCTTTTCACATTGAAGTTAAATTCTTATGCATCCAATAAAAATTAATTTGTATTATTTGTTTTAGTCAAAACTTTTATAGTAATTTTGTTTTAACCTGCACTTCAAACCCAGTTATTATTTGTTAATTATGTTTAATTTTTTTTGCTTATTTTATATGCAAATGTTGTTGAATTTTTGATGAAAAAATATATTTAAATTTTTTTTTTTTTAAAGAGAAGTAACACTCAGGCATTAATGCCTACTACTATTACTAGGTGTTACCTTCTTTAGGAAAGGGATAGTGGTAGAGAATACAGGTGGTGAAGGGAGAGATAGAGGAAAGCTTCATTCTTTTTACAACTCTGCTTTTTTGCACGTTTTTTTAATAATGCAGTGTTGCAGCGCCTCTCTGATTTTTTAAATGAGGCGTATTAATTTTTTGAAGCTGTGTTTTGTAGCCATTTCATTGATTATTTTACTTCGCCGATGATTCTGCTACACAACGAAGGAGGGCGCTCTGATGTTACATTAGGATTAGTATCTCCTGAAGTCGGCATAGTTCAGTGACCAGTGACTATGCCTTCATCACTTGAACTTTCCCACAACAACTGATACAAAGGAACACTAATGCACATCAGAAAAATGCGTGGTGCTGTTATTTAATGACTGTTCGAGACAGGGATTGAACCCAGGACCTTCGGTTTTGTAGTCAACGTGCTAACTACTTCAGCCAACGCCACCCAAATAACAATACAAATAAACCAATTTATTCTATTTTTAAGAGCATATTTTTAGACTTTTAAGTGCATATTTACAAGTTTTTAGTGCATATTGAATGCGAATAAAACACTTTTTTTTAGAGCATATTTTTGGTTTCCCTGGTTATAACTATTATAACTATATTATAACTATTATATTATATTATAAAATTTAACATTTGTAAAAAGGTACTTTTTTATAAAAAAAAGGTGAATCTGCTCAAAGAAAATATTTTCCAAAAATGTTGTAATGAAAATCGAAAATATTATTGAACGGCTGACAGTACAATATTATTGAACGGGTGACAGTTTCTATAAATTGGAAATACTTTATTTTTTAATGGACTTTACTGCATCAAGACGTGGATCATGCTTACCAAGCCGATTAGTTTACGGATAGACCTTTCAAAATTGCACTTCCAGCCTCAAACATTCTTCAATAACAATCTTTCTACATAAAAACATCTTTTTGTTTTCCTCAATAATTTAATTTAGAAAGATATTTTAGTTTTTACTGCAAATACACGTAACTATATTCCCATCAATCAACAAGAGAAAAATTGTTTTTTGCGGTAATTTTTATTTATTTTATTTTTTTTTATTGCATTTAGATTTTGTATTGTATATTTTCCCATTTTATTTCATAATTAATTTTTAGTATCACCAACTAAATAATTAACTTGAAGCATAGAAATTGCACACAATTAACATCTCTGCTGGAAGTCAGTCAAAGCTATAAAAAATAAAAAATAATAAAAAAAACGAAAGACTTAAGCCACAAACGCATGTTTTGAAAAATTTATTTATAATTCTTGAGGAAATCATTTTGAATATTGGATGGAAAGGAATCTTAAAAAGTTTATGTGATAAATGACCTAAAAACGAAAAATGAGTAAATTTTTTAGATAGATAATCAATTAACATTCATTTTGTTTTACGACTGACTGACTGGACAACACATCTGAGGAGAGAGAAAATCCATAAAAAATTTCGCATGCAGGTGAGATTTCTTTTATGTTAGAAAACTTTTAACTTTAATCCATAAACTCTTCCAACTAATCAACTGCGAGTCGAGTATTTATTTATGTAAATGTATGCTTGTTTATTGAACGTGGTTAAAGAAAGGTTCTTTTTTTTACAGTTTTTGATGTAAATTAAATAAATTGCTATTTCTGTGTGTGAAAGAGCCATTCTTGTCATAAATTTTTCGTGTTTTAAATATATTAAATAAATTATTAATTATCAACTTCCTAGATGAATAAATTTTTCTCAACATACCGCTTAATTACAAGAAAAAGCAGGCTTTTCAAAGCTTCTTGATTGTTAACCAAAAAAAAAATGAATAAAAAACGTTCGTTGCTTGGGGTCATTGATCCACGTTTTTTCTTTTTAGCTTAAGCAGCAGAATAAAAAACTATTTTTAATTCAATATACAAATATAACGTTTTATTTTTTCTTAAAACAATGTTTTAGTTTTAATTATAGAGCACCTGTTCAGCGACCATCTCACTGAATCGCACAACTTGGTCGTCTTGGAAGTTTAAGAACCGAAAACTGTTTTGGGCGGTTGGTTGACTTTTTTTTATGCATTATGATCTTAAGAATGGTTCTCATTTCTTTTTACCTCTTCTGGTATATATTGCTATTAAAAGTTCTGTGTATAACAGCATGAAGAAAAAATACTATAAATAAAATTTAAATTCATCTACCGCCTGCAGTACAGAATATACAATTTAAATTTGCCATTTGTTAAGCTTACGAATAAGGTTTCAGCTGAAGAGTTTTAAGCTTAAGCTAACTAATTATATTAAGAGTAATTGTGAAACCGTTAAAGGTTTGCAAACACAAGAAAAAATAGTTATTTGCCAAACTAAGTTGTACAGGAAATGGTATATGAAGTTAATAAAAATGATTTTTTTTTTGTAGAGATTTAAGTGTTTGAGCAGCTTATGTACGCATTGTTTTTAAAGTTAATTAGATTTGTTTTCTTTTCTTAATTTTGTTTTGTTGTTTGAGGGAGATTGTTATGCTGGATTATTTCACGCTCTCTTTATCAATTTGATCAATGGAATGGCCAATATTTTTTTAAGAACTAATAAGAACACCAGGTGAGAATAATTTTCTTTTTTAGTTTGTGCTTATTTGTGTGTAACAATAGGATGCACAGTGGGCTGGCCTTATGCATTTTTGAACAAAAACTATAAGCAGTGGTTTTAGATTATTGAAAATTGACAACGAGTGTTATATTGATAAAATTAAGAAAAATTGGGGATTTAGTCAACATCACTCACGCCCACCACTAAAATAAGAAAAATGCTCATGTCGGGTTTCATAAAAATCGGCCATGCCCACCGCTTACTCAATCCAAATGGATTTGTTCCCATAAAATTTCCCTACTCAAGCAGTAGTCATCAAATTTGCTACAAACACTTTCTAAAACAAAAAAAAAACTTATCTCGGGCTTAATAAAAATCGGCCACGCCCATCGTCCATACAATCTAAATCGATTTTTTTTTTGCAAAAAATTCGCCTATACAAGCGAAAGTTTTAAAATTTTCTACAAACACTTTCTAGAATAAGAAAAAAAAAACTCATAGCGAGTTTCATCAATATGGACCACATCCACCGCCTACCTAATCCAAATTTTGCTGCAAACACTTTATAGAATAAGGAAAAAAATCATACCGAATTTCATGAATATGTGACCACGATGAACCAATTTTTCCTATTCCAGCGTTAGTCTTCAAAGTTGCTACAAACAATTTCTATCGGCCACGCCCACCGCCCATGAATTTTATGCATGCAAAAGTCTTAAAAAAAACTCATGCCGAACTTCATCTAAATCGGCCACACCCACCGCCCCTGCAGCCCAAATCGATTTTTTTTGCATGAAATTTTTCCTATCCAATCGGAAGTCCTTAAATTTGCTAGAGAGTGTTTGTACACTCTCTAGAATAAGAAAAAGACTCATGCCGAGTTTCATAAAAATCTGCCACACCCATCGCCCACTTTCCATGCAATCCAAATTGATTTTTTGCATAAAATTTGTCCTATTCAAGCGATAGTCTTCAAACTACAAATACTTTCTAGAGCGAGAAAGAAAATCTCATAGCGAGTTTCATCAATATCGGACACACCCACCGCTCATGCAATCCAAATCGATTTTTTTTGCATAAAATTGTTCTTATCTAAGCAGAAGTATTTAAATTAGCTATAAACACTTTCTAAAATAAGAAAAATATCCAAGGCGAGTTTAATAAAAACCGGCCACGCCCACTGCCCACCGCCCATGCAATCCAAATCGATTTTTTTTCGCATTAAATATTTCCCATCCAAGCAGAAGTCTTCAAAACTTATGCCGATTTTCTTTAAAGTTGACCACGCCCACCTTCATACAAAATATAGATAAAAAAAAAGTAGTTTTTCCATAAAGAAATTCATGAAAATCAACATTTAAATATCAATTGATATTTAAATAGATTTGGTGAAATTGGCCCTAAAAATCCTATTAATTCAAATAAAAACTAGATTTTTTTTTAAAACCATAAATGATTTTTTATTTTTAAATACTTCTCTACAAAATTGCATTATTTGATTTTTGAAATTGAGTGGTTGAAGAATGGCGTTTCGACACCAAAATCCCACTGTGGGATGGGGAAAATCAAACAGTATTTTTACATTAATTACTTGGCTGCCGAATTATTCGAGTTTTGACTAAGGCCGAGCTTACATCGGCGTGTCATGTGCCCAAAAAAGCGTAACCACTAATTACTAATGAAAAACTGTTTGACTCAGACATGTATTTATTAATTTAAAAAGTTTCCAATTATGTTGGATTTTATAAAATTGTCTATTAGTTATGTATGAAACTGATTAACTTAATAAATAAGTGTCTAAATCAAAAATTTTTTCATTAGTAATTAGTGGTTATGCTTTTTAGAAATGCTAGATGTAAATTCAGCTAAGAATTTCTTGTTTATGTGTCAACATAAAAGCCAATAAGATTAAAAAAAAATTGCCAAAAATTCTTTACAGATTCATGCAGTGTTATTTTTTCTATGTCACTCTCTGCTCTAGCGCAAGTAGTAAAGGTTTCGTGCAGCAAATTTTATGAATTAATTAAAACTTTCATAATGTATGTTTTAATGTTTTAGTTTTTGAGCCGTTGAGAAAATGAATATTTAATGAAGTCTTTAAAAAAAAGATTTTAAATTATGTGCTATTATTTACTTAGATGTCGTTCAGAATAATCTGTTAAAAGATTCCTCAATTTTTTGCTTTGCCAAAACATGAATCTATACGAAACTTTTCACGTAACTATTTTCTACGTGGCAGGCATTGGTTACAATTCTAATTTTATGTGAAAGGGACTACTGAAAAAGACCTGGGGGGGGGGGGAATTAATGAATTCGTAAATGATTCGTAATTTCAAAATATTTCTATAGAAAAATTGCGTAATTTCGTTCGATAACGAGTGCCGTAATTTGCCCCCTGTATGGTATTGCTTACAGTTGTATTTGAAATATAAAATTTCCAGCAAAATTTCTGCAAACAAAAAAAATTATTTCGTGCCATAACCGCCCAAAAAGCTTAAGTGACATAATTTTAGAACTAACAGCCTGTCCCGCGATGTCACCAGCAATCGTTAGATCGAATACTTATATTGAAAGCAACAGCAAATTTTCTAATGTTACTCGTATTGTTGTTTGCAATACAAGTTGTCGATAGAACGATTACTGTTGACATCGTGGGACAGGCCGTTTTTTTTTTTACCAAAATCGATCAGTTGCGATCGTAAATAATCAAAAAAGGTTTCGGTTAAGCTTCTTTGGCGGTTATGGCACGATTTGTAAAATATTTTTTTTTTTTTGAGATTTTGTTTGCAATTTTTTTCAAATACTTTTTTTAAGCGATGCAACAAGGCTGGTAAATTAAGCAACTATTTTTATCGGTTATAAAAGCAATATATTGCTTAATCTGAAATCATAAAAAAATCATTTCATAAATAACATTTCCAAATTTTTTCCCTCATAAATATTTATTAAACTCAAAATTAGTGCTGCATCATGTGCCAAAATTGTTTCAACAAAAAAAATGCCAGTCATAATTTGCTTAACAATTAAAATATAAACAGCGAAAGAGAAAATAAATTTCGTTACAATTTATTTAACTTAATTTTTAATTTATTTGCTTTTTTTTTTTTTGCTTATCACATCCCACAACAAAAATTATAAATTTGTACACATTTTAAGTGAATGAAATGAATTTTCAAAAGAATGAAGAAAAACAAAACACCAAAAATTAAATAAGAATAAATAAGAACAAGCAAGACAGACACTTACCGCTAAGTGGAATTGAGCCGTTAAAAGTCGTGGTGTGGGTAGATGACGATGATGGTGATGGTGATGCCTTTGTCGCATGTATTTAAATATGTTGTATTCCATGTTGAAATAATAATGTTGCTTATTAAGATTTAGGGTAAACAAGCAAACCGAACTCAAAAAAAAATAAAATAAATAAAATAAAAATTATGCACGCTCACACATGCATATAAGAACACACACACTCTCACACACGCCGTCGTCTCACACGTGTATTTAATCAACTAAAAGCGAAAAAAAGAAAAGAATAAAAGAGGGAAAAAATTATTTAACAAGAGCAATGAAATGTAATTTTTTTTTCAATTTAATATGTTTAAGTTCTCATGAAAGATAAAAAAGAAAAAAAAATATTATTATTTCATTTTTAAAAAGAAACTAAAGTGTTGCAAAATCATTTTAAGTGGCAAATTACAAAAAAAAAAAACAAAAAATGGTAAAAGAAAATTAAAGAATTATTGCTTGTATTTTTTGTTGTTGTTGTTTGTTGTTGGTTTCTTTTCAGTTGGCTTTCAAAATCGAAAGACTGAAGACACATACTTGATTTATTACCAAATTAATCGCAATAAACTGTTTCATTTTATATCCCACTTGTGTGTGACATGTTTCAACAATTTATTCATTTATTTTTTAATTTTTTTTTTATTTTTTTATTTTTGCTTAATGACACAGAAGCAAATAAATTTATGCAAATTTAAAAAAAAAAAAAAGTTTTGTGAATGTAACTTTTACCGCGAAAGACACACAGACATGTTTCATTCAATTTTATTTTACAATATTTTATTAAAATTTATTAGAGTGAACTACATACCTATATATTTCCGAAAATGTTAAATTAATTTGTTTGGTCATTTCTTCAAGAGAAAATGCAAACATATTTGTCAAAAAAAAAAAATAAAGAAAAAATATTATTTTTATTTTAAATATAGCCTCACTTAAATTTTGTATGAATTTTCACAATTATAACTTCACTTGATTCTTTATCAAGTTCTGTGGTCATTTTCAGCTGAGCACCCTTGCATGGGCCTTACTTATGCCGGTTTCTTTTGTGGAAAAAGTGCAAAATTTTTAAATTTTTTATTAAGAAAAATGCGATTTAGAGTCGTTTAAAGCAAAAAGTTACCATAATTTTTACTCAACTCGCTATTTAAAAAAAAAACATTTTATTGCCAATTTGTGCAATAAATGTAACTTTTTTTTTTTTTCTAGAAAAGAAAATGCTTTTAAATTTTTCTACACAGAGAAAAAACTGCCTCATAGAATCAATACGATTTTCTCTATGAAACGTTTTAGGCTAAGGGGTATCCCAGCAGAAAGAAGCGAAGATTTTTTCATAGAGATTTCTTATTGTTTTTATGTGGTAAATCTTACTAATTCTATCAAGAAGAAAACCACATAAAATTAACAAGAAATCTTATTATTCACAACTATTTTTTACTCAATTTCCGTTATTTTTGGCACCAAAAAAACAATCCATAGAGAAAAACTTCTTGATTCTATTAGGTTTTCTTATAAATTGTAAACTATATTTCTTATGATTTTATTAGGTTGCCTTATTGATTTTTTTAAAAAGGTTTTCTTCTTGATTTTATTAGGCTATCTTATTGATTTTTTCAATAAGGGTTTTTCCTGATTTTAGTATGTTCCTATATGATTATGTGTAAAGCATCTTATTGATATTTTTAATAAGGAAATCTTCTTGATTTTATGAGGTGTCTTGTTATTTCATATCTATAAATAGACATAGACACAAATTTTTTCATGATCTTTTTCATTTTTGTATAAGAATGTTTGCACAATAATTTCAATGGTTATTCAGGCTGCTTGTTGGGTAGAGTGCTTGTCTATCAGGTAGAAGTTTGCTGGTTCAATACTTGGTGAAGTAAGTTAGTTAAGAATATAACATGTATATGTATGTATGTATAAATATATAACATCTACAATATACTACATACATACATACGTATATGGTATAGAATTTAAATGAAAATTCATAAGTACAGATAATAAAGACGCAACTTTTATTTATTTTTTTATGAGGTCGCCTAATAAAAACAAGAAAAAACCCTTATTGAAAAAAGCAATAAGATAACCTAATAAAAACTAGAAGATTTCTTCTTGATTTTTTCAATAAGGTTTTCCCTATCAAATTAATAAGATTTCCTTATTGAAAAAAAACCCATAGAGATTTCTTATTAATTTTGTTCTATTTTATGAGGTAGTAGTAGTAGGCACTGTTTTCTTTGTGTAAAATTAAATTAAATTTTTGTAAGAAACCATGAATACACATTCCACCAGCACCCACCCCCCCCCCTTTCCCTTTAAAACGAGTGAAATGTATTTAAGTTAAAATTTTTCATAAAATTATTTCTTAAATTAGATTTCAAAGACATTTAATTTATTTTTATGAATACAGCCTTTATTTTTAAACATTACTGTAGAAAACTGCATGATTCGATGCTTGAAAATTAGTGTTCGGAAAATTAGGTTTTTGTTACCAAAATCCCACTGTGCACTGCAGCGCTGGATATCTTCACAAAGTACAATGCGGAATCATAACTTCTCATCCTTTTATATGCCAACAGATCTGACCTTAATTTTTAAAAGCTATATATTTATTTAAAACATATAACTTTATACTCAAAGCAAAAATCAAGGCCAAGCAGTGTCAAAAGTACGAGATCCATACTTGATGCAAGTACGGATTCTGCAAGCGCAAAATTCTTAATTTTTATCAAGCTTAATAATGTTCAGTCGAAAAAATATTTAATAAATTACGGAAAACTATACATGCACGACGGTGGGTGCGAACTTGATGTCTGTTCTAGAACATATTTGGCTCTGTCTTTCACCCAAGCAATCCACATCCATCGTACGCAATGCGGTCGTTCTTTAACACCCAGCTGAGATAATGAAAGTACTCGTATTATTGAAGCAATTTTGCGTTTTTTCCAGAACTACATATATATATCGTTACTGTAATATGGAAAGGCCCGAACTAATTATTTTTTTGAAATCGAAATTTTTGCATTTTTTGATATATTAGATGTTCTTCTATCGAAATATACAAAAAACTCGATTTAAAATAAATAATTAATCAGTTAGGTCCTTTCTACTATTGTACGATATGCACATGTATGGGCAATTCCACAGAATGTCACGTACTATGTCACGTGCGTTAACCAATCAATTAAGCTTGTATTTCAGATCAATGAGGTTAGATTTTTTCTTATATTTTACCAAAGGTAGAGCTACTTACTCTCCTCAAAAGTTCATAAAGAAATAAAGAAAAATTTAAATTTTCTCTGAAATACAAGCTCAATTTATTTCCTAACGTACGTGATATTCTGTGGAATTGCCCATATGTATGTAAGTATATTTATGTGGACTTTTTTTCCAGTGTTGACTTTGTACACACAAGTAAATTTTTAAAATAGCAAAATGTTAGACCTACAAGCGATTGGTTATCTATAGACATTTCCGTGATGTCGAACGTGACCAAAGTACATCTTTAAAGTGAAAAAAAGCAAACGGAGTTTTAATAGCTGTAAACTAAAGCTTATAATTAGTGCCAAGTTTCACTTTGAGCAATTTTTTAATTTTAAAAATACATAATTGCGAGAAAAGAAGAAACCAAGGCATTCGCATGTGACAAGAAGACAGAAGTTATTTTCACGGCCAACTATTAAAAAGCAGATTTCAGCGAAATCTGAAGCAATTTTTCAATGTGATTGATGTCTCCTTAAAATGATTTAGATTTCACCCTTAAAAGGATTTCTATAATTTTTTTTAAATTCAGTTTTATTCGCAGTCGCACGTAAAATGTCTCACGAGACATTTTTTTATCACGATATTCATATTGTTTCCGTTGCTCTTTTTACGAAATTATCGATTAAAAAGAACTGCATAAAAATGTTTTCGAATTATCTTAGTGCTTTTCAGAAGCATTTTTCGAAGCTTTTGTTATGAAGTAAACAATATGTGACCTTCTCCGAGAAAAGGTACCTAGTGTGTAAAAATTAAGTTTTGAGAAAATCGCATTTAAAAATTAAAATTTTAATGTTTTTCTCATTTTTGTCGATTCTGACACACACCAGTTTTTTTGACACACTATGTCCCTTTTCTCGGAGAAGGTCACATACATATATTGCTTCATTTGAATTTGAAAATGCTCAAAATTGTACAAAAAAAAATCTAAAAAACTCTAAAATAGATAATATTCCCATAATTGCTTTTGCTTGGTGCCTCGTTTCTCTGTAACTTGTGAAAACTTATTTTTTTTTGCAAAGCGGCTTTGGTCTTGTTAATAAATTGGCTGTTGTTAATTTGCCAATTATGATGAGCTGAAAATCAGTTGCAATTCATTTAAAATTTTCCAAAAATCATTTTGCATTTCCATCCCACTTATTCCACTACACAACTTTTTTTTTCAAAACAATCTTCCAATATTGACTGCTGCCAAAACAACAACAATAATAAAATGAATATAAAACAAAAATTCAAGTTTTCATTGAGAAAAAAAACTACTATCTTTCCACAATTTTAAATATACACAAAAATGGTCTTAAAAAGTCAATTAAACTCTACAACCAATTCTAAACGGAAAGTTAAACAACTTAAAAGAAAAAACAGCAGGTGCTTTTTTTTTCGAAAAACCGTTAGACTTGAAAATCTTTAAATTTTACGAGTTTTAAATAATTAAAACTACAGCGGCAGTAGCAGTAGCAGCAGCAGCCACAGCCACAGCTGCAGCAACAATAGCAACAGCAGCCGGTAAGCGAATGCAATAATTTTGTTGTTGTGTTGTTGTGTTGAAAAACTAAACATCTTTTTTAAATTGTTAACATAAAAAATATATAATCTTAATTTAGGCTTACCAAAAAATAATAATTTAATTCATTATCTATTAATACTTCATTTAACATGGGTTTTTTCCCGTTTAGTATCAATTAAATATCTATTTTCGATCAACTTTATGAAAAAAAAAAATATATACTTACATACATACATATGTATATAGTTATTAAAATTTTTTAATTATTTAAAAAGAATAAAACAAGACGAATCCATATCAGGTTATCCCAACCACCCAGGCAGCCATGTCAATTTAGCGCCTTTCGCACTACATTTAATGCTTTTTGGTGCTATTCGAAAAAAGGCACTGAATTGGTACTTTTTTCACTTTTAATTTTAGGGCGTTGTGCAACCCATTAAATTTAATTCTTTTTTTTTTTGCAAAATACTTATGTTTAGTGTTTTTAGTGCGTTTCTTTTTTGAAAAAGTTGGCATCACTGCACCCAGCTGACTATTTTCGCTTTTAAGCAGGGACCGTAACGGTTATGATTTTTATTTTAAAAATCACTTTTTAATCATTATTTCTTGATTTTTATTTATCCCTCACAAAATAAGAGTTACTGCTTGATTTTTATTATTTTTTTTTTTTTTTGCTTAATTATTAACCGATTTAAAATTGAATTTATCGCCAGAGTCTGCAAAAAAACTCTTATATGTTAAATTAAATTTACTTTTTTATTATTTATTAATTTTAAAAATTAATATTTTTTGAGCAAAAAAATAAAAACCAAAAAGTAACTGTTATTTTCTGAGGAATAAATAAAAGTCACAAAATAACCCTTATTTCGTGAAGGATAAATAAAAATCAAGAAATAACTGTTATTTTCTGAGGAATAAATAAAAATCAAAAAAATAAAAATCATTGCATCTATAGGTAGTCCATGTAACATGGAGTATCGTGGTATATTCCTTGTGCACGTAGCACTTCTCTATTATTGTGATTTTTTTAGTTTAAATTTGGAAAATAATCGTTATTTGCGATCCCTGCTTTTAAGTTTGATATCAAGACGAATTCATATTAGGTGGTCTCAACTATTCAGGTGGCCATTTTTACCTGGTGTGGTGCAGACATAATGTATTTTGAATATACTATGCCGCAAACGAGAAACCAACCGACGATCTAACGTACATATATTCAAATTACAAGTGTTAAAACATGTCACCTGATTGCTTGCGACCAGCTAGTATGGATCAGACAATGAGTATGGCCTTTATTACTTTTTGAGTATTGGCCGTCACACAACAATGAATGCGTGCAGCTAAAAAAAATACGCTCATATACATAGCATTAATTTTAAATAGAATACGTATAACTATAAGATCCAACAACTATGATTATACACATTTTTTTTAAATACGCAGCACAAACAACTGATGATGAAGGTTTAGTGGCCTTCGAAAACGGCTAGCTGTTCCGTTCAACTACACTGCCTCATACAATCAAGAAGATTTTCTCTATGAAACGTTTTTAGCAGAAAGAAGCCAAGATTTTTTCATAGAGATTGCTTATTGTTTTTATGTAGTAAATCTTATTAATTTTATCAAGAAGAAACCCACATAAAATCAAGAAGAAATCTTATTATTCACAACTTTTTTTTACTTAATTTCCGTTATTTTTGGCACCAAAAAAATAATCCATAGAGAAAAACTTCTTGATTCTATTAGGTTTTCTTATAAATTGTAAACTATAGGGATTTCTTATTGATTTTATTAGGTTGCCTTATTGCTTTAAAAAAAAAAGGTTTCTTCTTGATTTTATTAGGTTGCCTCATTGATTTTTTCAATAAGGTTTTCTTCTTGATTTTAGTAGGTTCCTATATGGGTATGTGTAAAGCATCTTATTGATTTTTTTTAATAAGGAAATCTTTTTGATTTTATGAGGTGTCTTGTTATTTTATATCTATAAATAGACATAGAGAACTTTTTTTCATGATCTTTTTCATTTTTATATAAGAATGTTTGCACAATAATTTCAATGGTTATTCAGGCTGCTTGTTAGCATATTGGGTAGAGTTCTTGTCTATCAGGTAGAAGTTTGCTAGTTCAATACTTGGTGAGTAAGTTAGTTAAGAATATAACCTAATGTGTATGTATGTATGTATATATGTATGTATGTATAAATAACATCTACAACAAACTGCATACATACATACATATGTATATGGTATAGAATTTAAATGAAAATACATAAGTACAGAGAATAAAGACGCAATTTTTTTTTTTTTTTTTATTGAAAAAATCAATAAGATAGCCTCATAAAAACTACAAGATTTCTTCTTGATTTTTTTCAAAAAGGTTTTCTCTATGAAATTAATAAGATTTCCTTATTGAAAAAAAAACCATAGAGATTTCTTATTCATTTTGTTCTATTTTATGATTTTTTTTTGTAGGCACTGGTTTCTCTGTTTAAACTGTAAAAGTTGATTAACAAAAATTTGGTCGTGTGTCAAGCCATTCGTATAACTTAAAAATGCAGGTTATAAGTCAAATATCTTCTAAGCTATGAGAGATACGAAAACACATCTATGGATAAAAATGTTTAGCTTAGCTGAAAAAGCTTTATTTCATAAAAATCGGATAATTTTTCTAAAAATTAAAAAATTACAAACTTTAAAAGTTTTTTTTGAGTCCCATGTGGTCAACTTAGGCCCACTGTAACTCCTGTCTGGCTTAAGCCAGAAGTCTGTCAAGACATGTGTTATAAAGCCTAAGTCCTACTCTACATATGTTCGAGGAGTTTCATATAAAGCCAATCAGTAGTTTAAAAGCTCCAGATTTATTACCATTTATTTTGCAAAAGTCCCCACTGTCCAGTAAAACATCAAAAGAAAAATTACTTAAGAGATGATGAATATTCGCAACAAACAAACGAAAATAAAAAATTCACATAGAATTCAGCATACAGAGAGGAAGTATTAAATAAACGCACTCGTAACGATTCATTATACAAATTAAAATAAATTTAAACAACAAAAAGCTGTTACACTTAAATCGATCAGTTGAAGTTGGGAGGGAGATAGATACGATTACACACACAAATATATATATATATTTGTATGTTTATAAAAATGTGTGCAGACATAAAGTTAAAAATTATTTTTATTTTTTAATTTTTTTCTTAGCGAAAAAGAAAGAAAAAAGTAATTTTTAGCACTGTGTGGAATATTAAAAAGTTGAAAGAATATGAGCGACTGACTGGAGTGTTTTGTAGAGTAAAGTGAAGTGGAGTGGAGTGGAGTGGAGTGGAGTGGCGCGAAGAGGACGTTGAGGTTTGGGACGGACGTTTGTATGAAGTGAATGAATCAAAGTGAGTTTGTAAAACATTCAAAAACAACGGTGTTTATCTTACGCTTTATGAATGTGTAAAAATAAATTTAATAATAAAAAAAATAGCAACAAAACAACACCAGCACCAACAGCAGCGGTCGGTCGTCGTATTCATGACTCTGGAGAAGACTGCAATATTTATTTTAAGCATCTACATATTTTTATTTTAACAAGTTCTTAGTTTCCACATCTTCCTTTAGGAACAAAAAGTTGCTGGTGCAACGTTGTTTCTGTTTATTTTTTTCCCTCTGCTTCTTCTTCTTCTTCTTCTTCCTCTTATTAATTTGCTGTAGCACTGTGTTGTCTATTCAATTTGTACTTTTCATTTGTTTGCTATTGTTGCCGGGTCTTTCGGTCGGTGGGTCGTCCGTCATTGCTTTATATGTACGAGTATGTATTTTTTGTATTCTTCCTTTTTGCAATTCGTTGTTAAGAAAAGGGTTTTCGAAACACTGTTCAACTTGCAGGCATGGAGATTTTTTTTTTCAATTTAAGCAAATTTTGAACCACAAGTTATATAAACCCCCATATTCATAAAAAATATAAAACGAATTTAAAATCCATTTTAAGAAATTTTTTAGGAAACATTTTAAATAAAATACTTTTCAAATTCATTTTAAATTTTATGAATATGAGGAAAAGTATTTTAACTTTAGCCAGTATAATATCCACCAATTTATTTAAAATGTTTTAATGTAATAATACACTCAACGTGAACACAACTGAGACTGCACCACAAAAAACAACTGTGCGTTTTGTAATGTGGCAACTATACTAGCGGTCTCCACTAGCCATGAACTTGGTAGGGGCATGGAGACCGCTCATGTCTAACTTTCGTCCATGCTCTGACATGGATGCCCGAACATATGTCTCAGTAACAATGTTCGCCATAAAATTCTCAGTCCCCAGCCATTTGCAATAGAAAGAAAAGAGACAGAACAAAATTTATAAATATTCCATCTTTATTGCACTAGCGCAAAATACTTTGATATGCCTGAACATGAACATCGCACGTATTTACCACAACAAAGAAGTTGATGATTTCTTCACAGTTGCTCTGCCGGCGTCATGTTCAAGTCATGTCCAAGTCGATGGCTAGTGGAGACGTAGTGTTAATAGGAAAGTATTTCCAGAACATGAATAACTCACTTTCCCCATTTTACTTCGCTTTTCAATTTATCAAAAAGAGAAAAATTTTAGATTTTTGCTTTTGAAACTTTAAACTTCAGCATTAAGAAAATTCCAGACCTTGGCCTAGTCAACGTTTTTTCCTTCATTGTTATGCAAGTTAAGAAAAAAAAAAACTACAAATACTTCAACTAATCAACTGACATAATATGCATGAGGCTGGATAAAGTGATTAGTTGTTACGCTTTATGATTTATATGTGTTTCAAAATTTTCTTGTGTAGCATGATCTTTGAAAACACGTGCATTGACGCATGACGCATGCGTGCACTATTAAAATCGACCTTGAATGCATGATCACTTTAAATTGTTATTAAAGTGCTTTTTTTATGCGCTTATCAATCAAATTCGACCTTCATCATTAATAATAATGGTATGATATCAAGTTCGATATAAAATATTATTTAGTTGAATTCACAAAATAAAGCAGTAGATTCTTTTGTATGTATGTATGTATATCCAAATACACCTGGCGGTTCTAAGCCAGCAATTTCAAACTTTTTTAAGGATAATTCATCAAAATTTTATAACCATTCAAAAAATTAATATCGCACGAAATGCTGTGTGTATAAGCGGCAATATTTTTATTTGCCTGGTTAGCATAAATTAACCTCTATCTATTGTTAGCAAGTTTTAGCTACCAAGGGCATTTATCAGCTGATAGCACTACATCAGCTGACTAATGTCCTTATAACTGACCAAATGTCTAAATTGTTTTTATGTATGCCCAGGTCAACGGTCTTTGCCTTCCTCTTTACCGTAAAACCTACGTTCTTTCTATGAAGGTGAAGTGAATAACTAAAAATTTAAAACAAATCTAAAATTTAAAATCCAAATTAATCAGTTAAATATTTTTCCACTAATTGTAAAATAATAAATCGAAATTGCCTCGTTGTCTCGTATAATATTAAGGAAACAATCAAACGAAGAATTCTTTTGCTTTACATATTTAAATTTGTAAGGCGTTTGACATTTCTTTCAAGGCACGCACACGCGATTCCACTCGGATTCAAATCTCTGGAAGTTTGCTTTACCTTGCGGCTACACGTTCAATAAATTTCTTTAAATTTTTTCACACATATGGTTTGTCAAAATTTGCTAAAATCAAAGTTGTGACGTAGGCTGCAAGCAATTTGATTTCCAATTTTATGTTCAAATTGCCGTCGTCGAGGAAAAAATTAAAATTTTTTTTTATACATATTTTATTTCAGCAAAGAAAATTACTTCTGTTTTAAATTTTTTTAAAAACACAAAAATTATTTTAAAACAGCTGCTAAATTGAAAGAAAAATTGAAGTCCACCTGGTATTCAATTCCCAAATGTATGAGTGTGGTAGTAAAAAAGTGTGAACGTATTGAAATTTGAAACAAAAATTGATGCAAAAATTAAACGTGTGGCCTCTAAGTTACTTGTGGGCCACACATTCAATTTTTGCCTTTCAACTCCATTCGATTTTCAATACACTCACACTTTTTTTACTTACACACTCAAACTTTTTAAATTGAAAACAAGATTGCTTTCAAGTTCACCTATACATTTATATTTTCAATTTGAACAGCTGGTCACAGCACACATTGATTGAAGCTACAAATTTGAGTTGTTTCTTCGTCGGTGGCATCAAAAAAAATTAAATTGGCTATCAATTTGTGCAACAGCTATCAATTTCAAGGAATTCGGCAAACAGTATATGTGACAGCGCATAGAGAAAGGGACCTAAGGGTAAAAAAATAAATTTTTTTGATGTGGACATCATCTGAGCATCGAATGAGACCGATCCCATGCACCAAAAGTGTTATGAAATTGAAGTCGAAGATTCTAAGGTTATGTGAAAAATTTTTCGTACTAACAGAGTGATATTCACGATTTAAAAGAATTATAAATGAGTATTTATTATAATTCACAATTAATAATTTCAGAAAATAAACCTGGATTCGAAAAAACGCGAGCAAAATTGATATCAAACTCATGGAAACAGCGCGCTAGGTAGAAAACAGTAAAAACCAACTACACAAAACAAGAGGTAGGGACGACCTACGCGCGTTTTCAAGTTTGACCAACACGTTCCTGACGTCATGAGATGTGTCGCTTTCAAATGAGACCAATACCAACACGCTCAGTGATGGTACACCAAAGATACACGTATTTAAATCTTTAAAATGGCTCTCCTGAACAAAACCGGTTGTACCCTTAGGTCCCTTTCTATTTTGCGCGTGACATATGTATGTAATGAAATTGAAAGCGATTTATTGAACGTGTGGCTGCACCCTTACCAACTGATTTTGACAACTGACATGTGGTTTTTGTTATTGTATCATTATTGCAGAACTGGGAGCACCTGATGATTGTTCTGCATTGTTTTAGCTCTCAATACGTGGAACTTGTGAAACGTAAACATAAGAATCGCATAAATGTTTCGTTATTATTAATGTAAAAAAAATACATCTGTATTTCCTATTTTTTAACCGACTTCAAAAAAAGGAGATGGTTAACAATTCGTTCGGGGTGTTACTTCATAACTCGATACATTTTAGACCGATTGCAAAAATTCTTTTGTTTTTTGTCTGAGAGTGTATAGCTTCCCATTGGTGCGATTGTAAAAAAAAAAGTAGGCGGGGATACGCCCACAAATTTTTATTTGATTTTGTTTGCTGCGAAACCTGGCAAACACCTTTCGTTCTTGTAATTACACAATTTTAAAGTTGAAGAAATGGGTGCGGGTAAGCCCCTTAAAATTTATTATTTTATTTCACATGGTTCTACAGGGTGTTTTTTTAGAGGTATAGAACTTCGAATTGAAATAAAACACAAGAAAATCGTTTTAATGTCCATCAATTTGGCTTTATTGGAAGGATAATTTTATGCCATTAATGTTTAAATATGATTTCGGGCATGTGGCCGTCGCGGCTGGCTCGAATAAAGCCAATTCTACAGGTCCAATTTTCAACCACTTTTTCGAGCATATGGGGCCGTATGTTGGCAATAACGCCACGAATGTTGGCTTCCAAGTCCCCTAACGTTTCTGGTTTGTTGGCGTAGACGAGCGACTTCACATATCCCCAAAGAAAATAATCCAATGGTGTCAAATCACACGATCTTGGTGGCCAATTGACAGGTCCATTCCGGGAAATTATGCACTCATCGAATGTTTCCTTCAATAAATCGATTGTGACGTGCGCTGTGTGGCATGTAGCGCCGTCTTGTTGGAACCACAACTCATCCACATTCAAAATCTTCAAAATCTTCCATAAAGTTGATGGACAAAGCTCCAATTGCTGTGCACGGTGGCGAATCGATTCATTCGGGTCCTCTTCAACACTTTGCTCTACAGCGGCAATTGTTTCTTCGGTGCGCACTGTTCGACGTCTGCGGATGCGTATTATCACATAGAGTAAACGTAGTGCGAAAACGATCCATGGTTAACCGAATTAATTGCTCTGATGGACGATTATGTCGACCATAAAATGGACGGAGCTTGCGGTAAACTTCGCGAACTGAACCATTATTTTCGAAATAAATTTGCACGATTTGCAAGCGTTGTTCTTTTGTCAACCTGTTCATGATGAAATGGCAAACCAAACTAAATATTAATCACTTGACAGCTGACAAAATGGCCGCCAGTTAAAAAAGTGATGCCAACTTAAAGTTCTATACCTCAATAAAAAACACCCATTACTTAACCGATTTTTATGAAACTTACCACACACCTTTAGCTCTAAAACAGACACAATTTTCCATTTTAAAAATGGCTGCAGTTACGCCCATTAAAATTTAATATACTATTTTAAGTAGTTCTACTTTACCGATTTGTACAAAACTTAACACACATCTTGCATTTAAAAAATGGCTGGAGTCACGACCATTAAAATTTCAATTTATATTTCACGAACTTCTTTTTAGCCAACAGTTTTTCAAGATATTTGTTGGTTTGAAAGAGTGTACTTCCAGTGTGGTTCCACACATTTTTTTTTTTTTGAACGTTAACTATCAGATCTTTGCATTGAAGTCGTTTTTTTTTTTTCTTAACAGAATTATTTATAATTACAAATACAGCATCAAATTAATTTCCGGACCATTAAAAAATTCCCAAACTGAAAAGTTTGATATTCGGAAAACTCTAAACTTTACCTTAAGAAGAAGAAGAACTAAGAAAATACTCGTATGTATATTGGCACCTTTTACGCTTTTTGCTTTGTTTTGTTGATGTTGTGCGTGGTTTTTCCCAGCTAGCATTTGTCTGATCATTTTTTGCATAAATCTCTTTTTGATTCTCCTGTGATCACTTTTGATGATTAAAAACTGATTTATCACTTAGGTGATTGAAAAAGGATTCACTTATGATTCATCTATATGATCAAACAATGATTTCTTGAAAATAGAGAAACAAAATGAAAAGAAACCGCAAAAAGGGCGATTTAATGATTTAATACTACCAAAAAATTGCTCAAAAATTAATCAGCAAATCGTATCATAAATGTTTCTTTGGTATGATTCATCTGTGGGGTACCATTTTCTCACAACGGGAGTATCATTTATGATCGAAAAATGAGCTCATATGCGGTCGTTATTCCCGTCAAGATGATTCGGAAAAGATTCGATTATGATACAAAATGCTAGCTGGGTTATTCTACATATTTGTTAAGCTTCCCAGGTAGCATTTTGTATCATAATCCAATCGTTTCCGAATCAGCTTACGGGAAAAATAACCGTATACGAGCTCATTTTTCGATCATAAATGATACTCCCGTTGTGAGAAAATGGTACCCTACAGATGAATCATACCAAAGAATCAGTTATGATACGAGTTGCTGATTATTTTTGAGCAATTTTCATATTAAATCATTTAAATCACCTTTTTGCGGTTTGCATGATGTTGCTCTATTTTCAAGAAATCATTATTTGATCATATAAATGAATCATAAGTGAATCCTCTTTCAATCGCCCAAGTGATAAATCACTTTTTAATCATCAAAAGCGATCTGTAGAGAATCATATAAGATATTTCTGCCAAAAATGATCACCCAAATGCTAGCTGGGTTATGACTTGTTATTGTTATAAAAAATTTATTTATGTATGTGTGTATGTATGTATGTATGTATGTGTGTCTGCAAGTCTGTCTATAGGGCAGTGTCTAAGCTAGAAAAGCTAACTTTTAATAGCTTATGATTGATTGACATTTATGTGTGTCCTTGAAATGTTTGTTTGCCACAACAGTTTTAAATAAATAAAATAGCAGGATATGGAAATTGTGCACTCACTCACTCACTGTGCATACATATCTTAAGAGATCTTATAATTAAAATTGAAGGACGACGAAATATAAAACTTAGTGCCACAACAACAAAAAAAATAAATTAAATGAATATGTACAATAGGGCTGGTCGATTTAAAAATCGCACAAATTACAAGGAAAATCGTATTCTAGGGATCAAAATAAGAAACTTTGGCGAAGGAACCATACCTCTAAAATGTATTTTGATGTCCCGACTTTTGATCCGAAGGGTCAAATTTTCTTGAAGGGTCAAATTTTGAAAAATTTCACTTTGACCCATTTAGTGTTCCTCAATCGAGTCAAAATGTATGACCGAAGCCCACTAATTTTGGAGGGCCGACCCACCTATGCCAGTGGCACACCCCCTGGAGGTTCCCTATACAAATATTTCAAAAAATCACAAAAGTTTCTTATTTTGATCCCTAGAATACGATTTTCCTTGTAATTTGAGCGATTTTTTTACCTCCATACAAATCGACCCGAACTAATGTACATATTTTAATTAATGAGACATTTTTAGATTTAATTGAACTGTAGTGAAGTCTAGTTTAATTTTTCTTCTCTTCTTTAGATACTCACATTAATTAATAAAAAATATTTCATTCAATAAGAATTGAAATTACTGAACTCAAGCCTGGTTAAGAAATTATTTCTGATTAATATTTTAATTAATATTAAAAAGGATGGCTCCTTGAAGAATTAATTTTTAAGACGCTTATTATTACTCCAATTTTTCTTACTTGACTGCAAATAAGTGTATTTGGGAATTTCCACAGAAATTTCAACCTTTTGTCACTTTACTTGTTTTGGTGACGTGTCTTGTTTGTCAAAGAAAAACTTGTATGTATTTGATAAAAATTTTTTGCATTTTGGTAGTTAGCTAAATATTTAGTAAAATATAGGAAAAAATCGAACAGCATCGCTCCAAATTATAAGCTTAATTGTAACGTGACTGTGGAAATATCCATATATCTAACAGTCGTAAGTATGTACTTACAATTTGACTGAATAACCCATTACTTTTGCTTGAGAAAAATATAGGGAACCCCTTACAAGTTTAGCTCCAAAATAAGTGCAGTTATAGGATTAAATGAATGTTTTTTTTGCTCCTAAACAATCTACATATCTATATGTGTTGGCATGATTCAAGTTTGTGCATGTAAACGCTGTAAATGTTATGTAAACAACTGGCAACACTATTATAAGCGACGAATAAGCTCGTGTCTGGCATCTTTACTTCCAACAAACAGCTTGCTAACCAGGCGCAAGGCGTACCTAAAGCTTAAATTAGACGTGACATAGCCATAATGCCATAGCCATAACCAAACCAAAATTTAATTGGGGTCTATGGTGAGAGTTATGGCGATATGGCGAGTCTCTCTCACTCTCACCATAGTAACCAATGGAATTTTGGTTTGGTTGTGGTTATGGCGTTATGGCTATGTCACGTCTAATTTACGCTTAAGGCCGATCGGCTGAGAGGCGGCTAAGCCGAGCCGTCGAATAGTTTTGAACAGCCGCCGCCGCCGATTCTGTTTCGGCTAATAAGCGGCTAGAAACTAGCAGCCGATTGCTTTACTTTTTTAATATTTAATACTCCTGTTGGAAGACTGAACGAAAATCCGTAAGATATTTGGAAAGATTATAAATCGCAGTTTCCCAAACTTTACAAGATCACTTTTAAATACCTTACAATTGTGGGAACATCGGTTGCGTCTGCAATATTGAGTGGTGAAAGGTAAACTTTTATTTCTAAACAGTATTGGAAAAAAAAGGATTGGGAGATGGAAAATAAGCTTAAGATTTTTTGAAAATATAATAATAAACAATAAAAAAAAAACAAACGATGTATAAAATATATCGATGTATATTACGAAATATCGTTGCAACATCGATGTATGTTTGCGATGCATCGCATCGAAAAAAAAAACCTCGATGCTTTTTTCAGTGTCCATCCCTACTAGTCATTACAAAACCTCGCACTCCACTGGATATGGAGTACGTAGGCTTACCCGCTCTCTCACACATAAATCTAAATTTGCACGAGAGATGTTAAGGCTGAGAAAGAAACAAATAGATGGTCGGCTAAAAGAAATGACTACATGATCACCAGGCATTTGTGGAATCAAGTACACGTGAGTAACGAAAATTCTGTTTCTTTGAATTCAAGAAATACGAGAAGGAAATAAATCTCGTTGTTAGTATCCCTATTGACCGGGCTATCTCAGGCATGCACAAAGATTAAGGATTGAATACAATTACTTTTGTTGCAGTTAACAAGATATTGACGAATTTCAAGAGAATAAATTCTTGGGAATAATATGAGTAGAATTATTAACCATATCGTCGCTGTTTTAACTAACTGACTATTAGACTTTATGAGTCATAATAGACCTTGTCCACAATTTTTATGACTGTAAACATTACTGTCGAGCATATAACAGTAAAAATATTTCAGACGTTTCCATAAGAATACATGTAGAAAACAATCATAAAAAAGCTCAATGTCAGTTAAGTCAGTTAGTTAAAACAGCGACGATATATGGCTCTATGACTTCGGTTATTTTGTAATATTTTTATTCTCATGAACAGCAAATTAGCATCGCCAATTGTTAGGGAATAAAATAAACATCTGTTGCGAGTCGAATATGCTATTGTGAATTGATGCAATTATTAATTTGTTATTATTGATTATTATTTGTTATTATTGAGCACTTTGCTCCGATTTATGTTATTTTCATTGGAAAAAATAAAGAGGCGAAATTTTAGAGATACATCAAATCCACTGAATTTATCGGAAGTAATGAACATATCGCACACTAAATCATAAACAGTCAAAACTCAAAAAATTTCAGATGCTGAGTAGTTGCAAATAACTGTTTATACTGCACAAATGACACAAGTATGTAACATAAAACCAAACATAACGGTATTTTATATTATGCAAGAAGACTGTATTGCAAAAGAAATTGTTGCGGTCGTTAGAGATTTGTTCAGTTAACTGGTTTATAAAAAAGCAAAACCACTTTGATCATTTTGAGTTGTGAGTGTTTATGATTTAGTGTGCGATATGTACTATAATAAATAAATAAATTCATAAATGCATGCATTTTTACTACTTTTAAAAATAAAATCAAACAAGTTTAAAAACAACAAGAAAACTACTTACAATATGCTTAATTTTTTTTTATTCTCAAACGAAAAGTTTGTAAAAAAATACAGATATTTTTTGGGGAAAAATTCACGGGAATAAAAATCGGCAATGCCATATTTTTTCGAACATAAGAATGAAATAATTCACGATCGCAACTTTAGGGAAAAGGGAAATACTTCGAGGGATTAAATATTCACGATAGGGGTGATTGTGAAGGACTGCAAAAGCTTTATGTCACAGAATATGCAGCTAATTGGACAAGCACCTGTTGGAAGATTGGGAACTGCTGGCATTTCTCAGCAGAGCAGGGGTCTACTCTATAATTCGAAACGAATTACAACATGCAAATTTTAAAGCATATTCTTTCGTTTCGAACTAGAGAGTATGCTGCCAGGTGCTCTAGCACCTGAAAAGGGTTACAATAGATCTTTACGGTTGCAGTGTCCTGTTTTTCCAGCAACAATTTCAATTCAATCATTCACTCAAGAAAGCTTATGAACTTTTTCTTTATCAAAGAGTAGAGAATATTTTTTGTTTCGAAATACCGGACTGATACTGATCAGAGTTTCTGCCAACAAAAATTATAATTTTGTTTGCAATTTTGCCATAATTTCTACCAAGTATAACATCCATATCTTTGCCACTTGCAATAGCTTCTCACTGGCCATGAGTTCGCCAGTAAAGATCAACAGGACAGTGCTTTACTGCCGTATTCATAAAAAATATTTTAGATTTATTTATTTGACATATTTCTAAGGGAAATTTGTCAAATAGACCTGTAATAAACTTAAAATATTTTTTATGAATACAGCAGTTAATCTTTACTTTTATTTAATGTATTCCAAGTCAAAGTGTTACTGCCAAGGAATAAAGTTTTAATTTAACAAAAAATTTCATGGGAAACACCCAATATGAGAAAAATTCGCACCTTTGTTTCCACAACCCAAACGATCGATCGACTAGAGTTGAAAATTTATATGAAAAGTACTAATTTTTTTAGAGATTTTTAATCAAATTTTCTAGACGAGTCGACTTTTGGAAACAGGGGCTTAGGGTCTATTCACATACTAATTAACGCTATATTCGTAGTTTTTATACCTCCCCTGCCCTTTGCGCTTAACGCTTTTTCTAAATTTTCTAGCAAAAGAAACAAAACAAAAAATAATCACTTGCAGGTTAAAAATGTTTATGATATTAATAAATTTCTTATTCAAAGTCGAAACTATCTGAAATTTAGCCAGGCGATGTATTTTGACTCAACAGACTTGAATCATTAAAAATATTGATATCGAATGTTTTTATTAGAAAGGGCGAATTGCAATTCTTAATAAATTAATTATTTATAAAAAATATAAGAAACACTGAAGCATACATATCTATTTGACATAAAGTCTTTATTTTATTTAAAACTTTTGCTTAATTTTATGGTTAAGCATTTTCTATATGCATTTAGTTTCCCCTTATGTATCTAATCAGTAGACTTCAACCTAAAAGATTTTGAATTTAGCTAAGACTCTTACTACATTCAGCCTTATTCCAGTTGTCGACATCCACGTCACTTTAACACAATACCAATGGGCTTGTTTACTAGCTCGCTTGTTTACTCTTGTGCTACTGACAATCTATTTCCCTTCCCTAAGGGGCAGGACAGGAGTTAGTTGTTTTCGACAATGGGTACACAAGCCCTAAGATTTTTGGTATTGTGTTAAAGTGACGTCGATGTCGTCGACAACTGGAATAAGGGTGATTATTGAGAATTATAATATGCAACAAAGATAATAAGTTTAAAAGCCACCAACAAAAATCTTTACAAAATAAGCATCCTTCTGCGATTTTGCATCTTTTTATATATTTGATTTATAGGAGCCTATTTCACCAATTCTATTTACACACATATCAATTTATATTTAAAAGTCGTTTTTCATACACATACAATTTTTTTCAATGAAATATGAATGGTTATTTAAATAAAATTGGTGGAATAGGCTCCAAAGGTTTTGTAAAACAGATTTCCATTTAACCTTTCACAAATCCTTATGGCCTGTTTCGCAATAACGAAACGAAACTTTCGACTGAAAATTTATACTGAAAACAAAAACAAATTTTCATATTTTATAGATGTTTTCAATATAAATTTTCAGTCGAAAGTTTCGTTTCGTTATTGCGAAACAGGCCATTGATATTTTCTTATATTTATATTTTCTATTTAAAAACTATTTTTATAAATAAAGTCTTATACAAATCCTTGGTTTTCTTTTTTGTATATTTTTTGCATTTATAAATAAATATTTGAATGGCATAATTTTGAAACACTTTTTTTGTCCCGAGTCTTTTCAAATGATTTATTTCTTGCACAATGCAATTTATCCTTGTTATTTATTTTTTATAACAAGTATTATATGTAGTTTGATAATTTTGCAACAAACATTCTCAAATGATTTTTGTAAAATTCATATATGTATATATTTTTAAAATTTAAGTTAATTTAGTATCATTACATTTCTCTTAGGTTTTTTTTTTTGGTTTCTCCTTATAAACTGCAAATGGCCACTTTTTATTTATTTGAACCAACCAAAAAAAAATTCGTTCGTAACACTTTTTATTTTAAAAAATAATATTTTTGCAATTTTTGTTCAATTTCCCTTGGAAGCCAAGTTACACTAAAGTTATTGAATCCGAAAGTTTTGCGGACGTTTGGTTTATATTTTCTTGTATCTTTTGCTTTTTACCAAAACACGTCTGCACGAAACGATGGTCAGCTACTAACTGAAGAGATGCAGACCTACAACGGACTTAAGAACATCAGTTAAAAGCCACGGTCATGGTTACAAATACCAAATTGCCACTAAGTCAACAGCAGAAATTTTATAGCGGCGACAACAGTAACAGCAGCGCCAACAGCAGCAGCAGCAATAGCAGCAATAGCTGCTGCAAATATGTATACAACATAAAGCAAAAGCACAAGTATGTAAGTAACAGCAGCTTAAAGTTATTGACTATAAGCTAAGACAATAACGATGAAGACGACCGACCGAGGCCGAGGCCGAGACTGAGACCAAGCCAAACTCAAACACAGACACACAAGCATAAAAATTTTGTTAACGAAGTTGTGGTTGTTGCATTTTTTTTTTTGTGTTGCTCGTTTTCGTAAAACAAACAAAATAAAGCATCGGTAACCACAAAAGGCAAAGAGTCAAATACACAGATAGCATGTAGTTGCGACTACTCTTGCCTGGAGATGGACGCCAGTGCTTACGTGATTGGATCGTGATGAGCTTTTTCCTGCGTTTGTTGGTGTGGTGGTGGGTGTGCAAAAGTTTTTGCATAAGGGAGAAATTAAACTTTTAAAAATTTTTGTATGTCCACGTGTATGGTGAGTAGACTTGGGACGAACTCGTTTATTAGTTTATTTTTGACACAAGCTGATGATCAAAAACCCATGTAATTTAAATGCTTTTGATAATCGGTTAGTGTCAAAAATAAACTAGTGAATGAGCTCGACCCAACTGTACTCTCAACTTGTGTAATTGCTTGTTCGTTCAACACACACGCACAAATCTCCATTTCATAAAAAAATTTAAACAGACAATATCAAGGCGAATTGATACCAGGTGGTCTCGATTTGCAACTCTGCGCATTCGCCTTGTATATTTGTTAGTGTAAAATTGCCTGCTGTCAGAAGATTTCCTAACGTTTTGTTTGATTTGACAGCAGACAAGTTATGCCAGCTGGTGAATTAACATCACCTTATGTGAATTCGCCTTGGACAAGATGGTAAAGTATGAAAGTTTGCCAGACTTATGGTAAATAAAAAATGACTCGCCTATACAGCTACAAGTTTCTGCGTCATGTCGAGGCGTTTTATTTTAAAATTTATTTATTTTGATGTTCACTTAAATGCCTTACAGTAACTTTAATTACGAATTTTTAAAAACGGTGTAAAATACAAAAAATAAAAGTCAAATTGTATTATCGACTATTCTTTCAAAGGCCGGGTTTGATTCTTTCCACACAGAAATAATCTGCAGACCATCAAAATAGCTTTGCAGTTTCCTTTTTGTTTTTATTAACAATAAAAATAACTTCAGTAAAGTGCGACTTTGACTCGCACACGAAGGGTTCCGTACGCACACTACATACATACATATGTACATATCTGTGGCAATAAGGAAAAAGTGCTGAAGTCATATTTTACTGTTTTTCAGGAGTTCAGCTTTAAACTTTCAAGTCGATTTTCAGTAATTTATTTCTTTTGCATTTCAATTTGGAAATTCGATATTTAGTTACTTGAATTTTTTTTAGAAAGATATCCTTCTACACACTGTAACTAATAAATTCAATTTGAAATAATCACCCTTATTCCAATTGTCGACATCGTTGTCACTTTAACACAATACCAAAAAATTTGGGCTTGTGTACCCGTTGTCGAAAACAACTGACTCCTGTTGGCAGGTTTATGCTATTTTCTAGACCTTAGGGACAGTGTGACCCTTTTAGCATTTTCACTGCTAAATTTAGCATTATGTAGTTTGATTTAGCAGTGAATTTTTTATTTTGCATTTAGCATTTTTTTCAGCATTTTTGTATTAATTTTTTAGCATTATTTAGCATTTTTAATTTTATAGTTTTGATATACTCCTTTCCATTTATAACAGTAAAAACCTCTGTCAATTAATGTATTTCAATGTATTTTGTTATTTTTATACAAATGTATAATGATGGAAACCGTGTAAATAGCATAAGACGTGTTAAGCGACTATTAAACTGTCGTACTTGGTATTTGAGAATGTTGTGTTAATGCAAAATTCGTGTTTTTTAGCTTGGTTTGGTTTTCAAAAAATTTTGAATTTTTGTATTTGTCATCATACCATCATACTTGTTTAGTATGATCTTAGATCTTCTGTCAAACTCAGTGCAAATTTGATGACTTGGTTAGAGCGCGCATTATTAAATGTGTTTATTGAAATGTGCGAAAGTCTGTCATGTTCATATACCGAGTATCACCGTCTAATAGCCGCTTTAAATGTCAAACACAAAATAATAAGAAGAAAAGAAGTATTCAAAATTATGTTTTTTCCGGGATCGAACACTTCAAAATTCATCGTTGCGGAATCCGGCTCCTGGACATACAATAAAAAATAAAACTAAAAAAAGTAACTTAATAAATTTTTAATGCAAATAGTATTTTTTAAATGTCTTTCGCATTATGTTGAGAGCTGGCATCCTAATATATTAAAACGTATCAAATTAAAGTGTAAAATTATTTTATGTACATATTTCATTTTTATAAGAAAATTAACAACAACAAATTTTACACTATTATATTTAATACAATCATACAAAGATATGAATTCAGCAATTGTATTTTACATCTTCCTTAATTGTTGTTTTTACTTTTGAATAAACTTTGTTTGTGTTATTAAAGTTAAACAAAATACTTATTCGTAATTAAACCGGTAAAATTATTAAAAAATTATTCCAAATTTTTAGCATTATATTTTAGCATTTTCAAATATTTTTTTAGCATTTTTAGCATTATTTTAAGCCTCATTTAGCATTAAAAATTTTTTTAGTTGTGGCCACACTGCTTAGGGAATGGAAATAGACTGTCAGTAGCACAAAATTGTTCTCGAGAAAGAATAAACAAGCCCTAATTTTTTAATATTGTGTTAAAGTGACGTCGACGTCGACAACTGGAATAAGGTTGAATATCAAAGTACTTATTACAACATTTTTCGTTGCTCGCTTTAGAACACCCTTTAATTTTTAACTGTCATACATATATTTGTTGTTGCAGCTCTTGCGGTGCTCGGGAAAACAGCCTGTGACAGACAGCGAAAATAATAGAGTTCGTTTTCTTTTACTTTAGTGTACGGAACCCTAAAAAGATATAGGATGAAGAAATAATAATTCCATAAAGTACTAACAACCAAAAGTTACTCACGATTCCCCATCTACGCCTGCTTCTTTCTCTCTTGACCCCAAAAACTCTCGCAAATCTTAAAAAGGTGATGAAATATACTGCAATCGTACAATTATGTGATACAATTAGTGCCGGAAACACAAAGGTTCAATCAGAGTTAAGAAGATCGCACTTCAGCAAACATATACATATGTACTCCGAAAGTTTGCTTAACATTTTCCGAGCTGAATATAGAAATTCAGCATTATTTCGCATAGCCCGTTTCGAACAAAAGTCTGGATAAAGAAGTCGACAAAATTCTATAACATTCTGTTTAAAAAAACAGCTACGTCCAATCCATATGCACAATGTGCAAACTTTTACAAAAGGGCTTTTGTGCTTTCACACGGACGAGAGTACAACATCCACAACAACAACACAACAGACAACAATGCTTGCTCGCACTTTGCAAAGAAACAAGAACAAATTTAAGAGCTTTCAAAGCTGTTTTCCTCAAATTCAAATATAAGTGTATGTGTGTTTTTGGGCGTAGCTGGTTTAAAACAATCCAAAAATAAAACTTCGGGTAACTGTCTTTTTTGGTAAATGAAATAAGACTTCGTTCGAGAACAATAAAATACAAAATTTTTTGAACTTCCCGTTTAAGAAGCTGCTGATTTTACCCCAATTTTCGCAACTAGAGTTTTCAGTTCCTAACTATTTTCGCGATAATGTCCGTATGTATTTGTGTGTGTGTCTGTCTGTTTTCAAAAAAACTTTAAACTACTAATCCGATTGATTAGCTCTTAAAGTCATAAGACAACGTAAATTGTTGAACATTTTATTAAATTTTGAAAAAGCACTTTAGTTAAATTCGTCCTAAATCAAAGTTTTTTTTTTTTTTTTTTGGACTTTAGCAATTGCTCGGATTGATCTATATTGTCAAATTAATTTTTCAATTAAATTTCACGACGAATGACGCAAATTTTATCTAAATCCATTAAGTCGTTCGAGAGACATCGCTGTCGAAAATAAAAAAAAAAACCTTTTAATCGCCAAAAAAATTCTTAAAGATCTTTTATTTAAATTTTTATCTTATCTTTCATATCAAACAAACTTTTTCCTGAATGATAACTTTTTCGCAAATGATAACTTTACATTTATTTTTTTTTTAACAAAAAAGCATCATTTTCCCCCAATATCTTCAGAATAATTTTTATCCTCGTACTCGTATTTTGCACGTCCGATGGGCGGTTGCTGGTATTAGTGAATTTATTTAGTCGTGTTCTACAAAATCAAAGTCAGTGCCAAAGTCGAACTCAAAAAAAGAAGACGAACATACTGACTGCATTTGCTACTAAATATTTACTCGTATTTTACTACAGTACTACCTCGATAATGCGTACCAGCGATTCTTCGGACACTGCTACAAATCCGACAGTATCTCTATAATCCGAACAGTAAAGTTAGTTCTTGTTTTCTTTTTTGGTTCATTCGTGTAATGCATTTTATATAATAACGAAACTTTCTCCTTATGGAATTTTTAAAATTTTAATTTATTTAGTTTGAGCGTATTTGGTATGAAAAAGTATGTGAAAATCAAAAATACAAGCAAGGAAGGAAGGGTGAATTATTCCCCCTTATAGGGGAAAAAAGGGAACAGTTTTTTTCACGTAAAGTTTTGCTTTTCTTACATACAAGATACTAATACGTGAAAAAACTGTTCTCCTTTTATTCCCCATAAAGGGGAATAATTCACCCTTCTTTGAAATTGACACAGGCAAATGAATAAAGAAGTGTTGCACAAAAATTTGGGATAAAAAACCGATGCTGCTCGATATTAAATAAATTCAGTAAAGTGCGACTTTGACTCGCACACGTACGGAGCCCTACGATCTTTAGCCTTTATAATCGAATATCTAACCTGATATAGACATTTTTTAGAACAATTTTTGTTTTGGCGCTTTATAGTTTTAGTATTTTTTCGTTTTGCCGAATTTTTTCGGTTTTTAGCGATTTTTTAACGAAAAGCTGAAAATTTTCTTCCGATCTGTTCTTAAGTTATGAGATGTTTACATACATACATCCATATGCGCTACGGATTGGACGAATGTCCCCGAAGGTGGAATCTCTCCATATGCGATTAGGAGGACCGGATGGAATATTCGATCCTGTAGAGCGTTCCTGGATACCGAAAATAATCACCCTTATTGGCAATAAAAGGCGAACATTTTGTTCACGTGAAATAGTTTCCGTGGACAAAAGATGGTGAACAAAATTAGAAAACAGTACACTGACTGACACACAACAACAATACAAAAAAAAATTGGCGATAAAAATTTTAGGGAATAAGGGTGTATAGCTTGATGGTCGCTATGTCGGCATACATCAGGAACATTCTAATTAATTGAGTTTGCCAGTGCATCGCTGATGAATGTCAAGTCGTTCTTAGAGGTTTTTCCGTTTCTGGAAAACGTATTCTTTTTTGTGCGCTTTTCAGTATGATCACTTGTAGTGTTACAAATTCCTCAAGTACACATTCTTCCCTTGCGCCAGCGTATGCTGAGCCAAATTCAACTGCCGACAATCACTATGGATTTGGTATTCCGGGTTTCATCTAAGAGGCTATCTATAATTTACTTTTATAGTCTTCAATCGATTGGCTAGGGGAAAGGTAGCAGCTGAAAAAATGTAGAAAATAGAGTTTTACTTGGCAAACATCAACTTCTGTCTTACATACACTGAAAGAATTTTCGGCATAAATTCTATTAATTTCGGCATTAATCTAATGAAAAATTCATTAAAATTCAACCAACGTCACGCTTCTATAGATTAATGAAACCAGTTTCGTCAAAATTATTTTGTTGAAAACTTCATCAAATTTATTTAACAGTGTAATTAATGCAATAAAATAATTTCATGAAAAGAATGAAATAACTTAATTATAAAGGGGTTTCTTCATAATTAGAAAATATTGTTGTCATAAATCCAATAAAATATTCTTACGAAACCAAAATACCAACGAAGCAATTCCAATGAAATTCTGTCACAATATTCATGAAATTTTCATTGAATTTGTGAAATTATCATTAGATTTGTGAAAAAATTCTAATGAAATTGTTTCACTGGATTTATGAAGCAAAATTCTTTCGATGTACATATACACAAAGAGAAATACAATAACAGTTGACACGTTCGCTAGCAGCCTCAGGTTTTTACTAACTAACATCCAGATTTAAACGAGATATATAATCTAGTTGAAATCAGCATAAGCTGAATACTTAGCCGTGGTGCCGGGGGACAAATGGTTGGAAGAAGGACGAACGAGTATAGCAGGGTGATCATAAATTAAATTCCACGAGAAATTTTTCCTGGGCAACATTTTCAAACAACAGAAAGTAATAGGGAAAATAAAAAATTCTAATTGGAAAAGAGAGACATTTCTCGCGGAATTTTATTCATGATTGCCCTGTAGGTTTTAGTACGTAGGCGTATTGGTAAGCCAAAGAGTAAGTCTTGCTGCGATTGGTATACATATATTGATCAGTTCGGGCTGCCAATATATTTCAAAGATTTCCTAGCCTTAGCTCGTGTAGCTAAAAATAAAACGAACATCATCGCAAAAATAGTCAAAATCGTCTCCCAGGACTTCCAAAATGTCGCAATATCGAGCCCTATTTTCTATTTGATCCTAAGCATTTTTAGTGGAGTTTTTTTTTCATAAAATTAAAATATGTTTTACATACAAAAATTGCCGCTTATGATAACATTTTACAGGCTCTATTTATTTTAAAAGTTTTCAAAAATTTTGGCATTTTTATAACTCTAAACTATGGGTAGGCCCATAGGGCTCGATATGATGAAAACTCGATTTTCTAAAATTGTTTTAAACTCAACAGCTTTATTCATATCAAGCGAAGTGAAAAAAGACAAAACACACATTAACATCTTTAACCCGGGCACTCTGGCAATACGAACATTTTCAGGATTTAGCTTATCCTGATTATCGAGACAGTACTGTACTTACTTACTTATACGTATGTATGTATGTATGTATGTATGTAACTGTGCAAAAAGTATGCGAGGTTTATGGTTAAACAGACATAACAACAGACAATCATACATTTGCTAAAGAGCAACAACAACAACAACAACAATATCGGTAAACATGCAAGTACTTGCAAGCAGGCAGGCATGCATTTATACTTTCTGGGCCAGTGTTGCCAGAAATTTTTGGTGAGAGAATGTTAAATCGGTTAAAAATATCTGCTAAAATGTTCCACAAAAGAAAAATAAAATGCTTAATTTAAAATTTAGTAGTGTTTTGAAATATTTAAATGCTTGTTTTTTTTTCGAAAAAAAGAAATGCTAAAATGACAACAATGTTGCCGGCACTGGTGTGTGAGAAAGTGTGTTTAAATAAACATCATTAAAAAAGACCTGCGAACTTCATTATTATGCTGCTAGATCTAAATTATTACCTTCCCCCCTAATGATGTTCATTAATAACATCATTTATGCTCGCACTTCCACTCGCAATCATCTCATTATTAAGTAGGCTACCAGGCAGAACAAGCAGCACATACATAGTATATTCGAGCTTAGGAAAGAGGCTGATGATCACAGAGAGCAGCTTGGAAATTGCATTTCATTCCATTAGATTATTTGGCTTTTTATGCACAAGTGTACTCGTACGAGGGCGGTTCGGAAACTTCTTAGCCTATCAATGAAAGAGAATAGTTAGTTTTTCAAAAATATTTTTATTTTTCAATATAATCTCCTGAAACTTCAATACACTTAGTCCAACGCTTTTCTAGCAATTCTATCCCTTGATTAAAATAGTTTTCCTCAAGGTCTTCAAAATAGTGGTTTACAACTGTAATTGCATCTTCATTTGAGGTAAAACGCTTGCCAGCAAGGAATTTTTTTAGATTTGGGAACAGGTAAAAGTCACTGGGAGCCAAATCAGGAGAATAAGGTGGGTGGTCAAGCAACTCGTACTTTAATTCGTTGATTTTAGCCATTGTTAAAACACTCTTGTGCGCTGGTGCGTTGTCTTGATGAAAAATTATTTTTTTGTGTTGTAAGCCAGGACGTTTTTCTCGAATTTGTACATTTAATTGATCCAAAAGGTTGCAATAGTACTCTGAATTTATTGTTTTACCCTTTTGCAGATAGTCAATCAATAAAATACCTTTGAAGTCCCAAAAAACCGTTGCCATAACCTTACCAGCCGATTGAATTGTTTTTGCCTTCTTTGGGGCACTTCCTCCAGCTTCAGTCCTTCATTGTTTGGATTGTTCTTTTGTCTCTGGAGTATAGTGGTGGATCCACTCATCTCATCAACAGTTATGAAACGACGCTTAAAATCCATTTTATTTCGCTTAAAACGATCCAAACAAGCTGGAGAAATGTTCATTCTTATGCGTTTTTGGTCGACTGTTAACAAATGCGGCACCCATCTTGCAGAAAGCTTTTTCATCTGTAGTTCTTCATGCAAAATTAAATGGACTCGATCATTTGAGATGCCCATGATATTAGCTATTTCACGCACTTTATTCGTCGATCATTTAATACTGTATCATGCACTTTGGCTACAATTTCTGTTGTTGTTGCTGTTTTTGGACGTCCACTACGTGGTTCATCTTCAATGCTTGTACGACCACGTTTAAATTCAGCAACCCAATTTTTTACTGTTGCATATGAAGAAGCACTTTCACCTAACACATTCACCATATCATTATGAATTTCTTGTCCCGCTGAACCTTTTTTATGAAAATATTTAATGACACCACGCATTTCTAATTTTTCCATTGTTAAAAAATCGCGGATGCGTCTTTTGTGAACACCCGTTTCTATATGAAGCAGTTGCCAGATCGAAACAAAATTTAACATGTGTTCATAGCAGAGATGGAAGTTTCCAAAACAGTTAACTTTTTTCTGTTTATACCGCGCTTTTTGTGCTAGGCTAAGAAGTTTCCGAACCGCCCTCGTACTTACTGGTTTATGTACGAGAGAATAGTTTGAAATTTTCAGCATATTTTAAATTTTTTCCAACATATTCTAAATATGGAAAATGTCCGTTTAGTGTGTGTGTATGTTTGTTTTTTCTTCTTCTTTTTGTATAATTTTCTAATAATCTGTGATGAATTGTTGTCAACTGACAGACAGCATTTTCTTTTGGTAGTCACTTTTCCGTTTTATTAATTTCCTTAAATTATTATGGCGTTTGAAGTTTGTTCTTTTTTTTCATTTATTTGGCCATGATCGTTTTGAACAATGTTTAATTTATGAAACTTTTTTTTTCGTTGTTCGTATTTTTAAAGAGAAAAAAAAAGTGACAATGACAAAAATTGCTTTTAATGACAGCAGTTTGTTTGTAGCCAGAAGAACTTTCTCCATATTTTATAAGAAGTTAAGTATGGCTTTTAATTTCTTCATTTTCTAAATAAGATGGGGGAAAAAATTAGAAATTGTGCAAAACAAAAATCTCCTAGTTTTCATTTATGGTCATAAAAGTGTTTTTTTTCCACATAAAGGAAGCAAAATACTGTGTACCAGCTGTGTGACTGCAGCTTTGTGGCTTTAAGAGTTTTAATAAAACATTTTGTACATACATAAATTGCACTGCTTCTATTCGCAATGAATGAAAATCGCAGTAAATTGCATTAGAAAATTTCCAAGCCATGCGTAAATGTGGCGGCATGGATACCATAATTAAGTTGTCTTTTAAGCCTTTAACTGGTTGCCTTAAATTTCTTAAAATTATGTCAGTCGTATTGGCTTCTTTCTGGTGTTGGCTTATCACATGAGGATGAAAGGAATAAAAAAGAGAGAGAGATACAAAAAGATTTCAAATTTCTTGTAAACTACATCCGACTTAAGTAAAATTCCCTGCCTATTAACAACATCGATTACATTTCATATGCAATTTTATTAATATTTCAAAGTTGTTATCTGCTAAAAAGCCTTAAAATTTCTATGAAACAAGTTTTCTTGTGAAAATTTTTATATTAAGGGGTAAAAATAGTCTTGCCAGACCCAAACAGTGAAAAATCTTGACATTCAAAGAAAAAACTCTTGATTTGTAAAAAAAAGCTTGACAATAATTTAAAATATTTTTAAAACAATAATAAATAACTCAAAAATTATATTTAATTAAAAAAAAAACAGTTGCAAAGCCATATATATTTTTAAAGTATTTGTGGAAATGCAATATAATTTCATCAGCTGGTCGGTTATACTGTCAAGTTACCAGTGTTGCCAAATTGTGATGTTGTGTAAAGGTGGAAAATACTTCTCGATACCTATTGGTGCTGCAACATTATTTATAGTTATACAATCAGCATATCGAAATAAACCTGAGATATATTTAAATTAATTTGTAGTTTGACAAATAGCTTTTAAGCCTGGAAAAAACTTGTCAATCCAGCCAAATCAAGCCCGTCTGGCAAGCCTAGGCAGAAACCCCAAAAAAAAAAAAATCCCCGCTACCCTGGAATATTCTCTAGAGAGATGAAATAAAGAACTGATCTTGTTTTTTTCCCGCCCAACGTTTTCTACGATCATACCTCTTTACTCTCCCAGCTGGACTTTTATAGAAAAATTAGGTTTTTATAAAATTAAATTTTCTTCCACCGCTATACCAAGACAAGGTCTATAGGAATCAATATTTCCAATAATATTTGAATCCTAGTATTTTCTGGGCATATACCTATCCTGTATCTTAAACACATTAAGTCTTATATTCTGATAACACTTCTATGGTAACTTCAAAACAAAAACAAAATTTTAAAATTTAAAATTCAGGCAATGAATGAATGCCTACTACTATTACTAGGTGTTACCTGCTTTAGGAAAGGGATAGGGGTAGAGCAGTCAGTTGGTGAAAGAAGAGATAGTGTTGCAGCGCCTCTGGTGTCAAATGAGGGGTATTAAATTTTTTGAAGCTGTGGTTAGTAGCCATGTTATTGGTTATTTTTCTTCGCCGATGATTCTACTACACAACGAAGGAGGGCGCTCTGGGGCCCGTTTCTCAAATCTACAAGTTACAAATCTGCAAGTAAAATACACACAAAACAACAACACTTTTACAAATTTTATTGTAACAATTCTGTGTTTGTTGTTCAGCTTTACCATAGGTAAAACTTTGCCAAATATTGTTAGATAAAATTTAGGAGTCCCTTTAAGTTATTCTGAAAAAACTCAAAAACAAAATGTTTTCCTTAATTTTTGCAAAAAAAAAAGTGTACGAAGAAATATTTTTTTTTAGCATAAGATGTTAGCAAGATATTCTCGGTAGACTCTTAGCTACACCGAAAGAATTTTGCTTCATAAGTCCAATGAAATAATTTCATTAAAAATTTTTCACAAATCTAATGATAATTTCACAAATTCAATGAAAATTTCATGAATATTGTGAAAGAATTTCATTAGAATTGCTTCGTTGGTATTCTGGTTTCGTAAGAATATTTTATTGGATTTATGACAACAATATTTTCTAATTATTAAGAAACCCCTTTATAATTAAGTTATTTCATTCTTTTCATGAAATTATTTTATTGTTTCGATGAAGTTATAGCACTGCACTGTTAAATAAATTTGATAAAGTTTTCAATAAAATAATTTTGACGAAACTGGTTTCATTAATCCAACGAAGCGTGACATTGGTTGAATTTTTCATTAGATTAATGTCAAAACTCATAGAATTTAGGCCGAAAATTCTTTCAGTGTACACTATTGCTAATTATAGCCAAGAGCTGTCACTAAGTCTGAATTAGCTGTTGGCCAAAAACTGATGACAGCATTTTTTGAGGGTACACTGGTTTTCGAAATGTTTGGAGGCCCATAAAAAAATATTCAGCAAAATCGTCAAACTGGGTATAGGGTTTTACTACCCTTTAGCAGTACTATCGAACCTATACTGTCAGTACCGTGTGTTTTTCCAAAAGTCTCAATTTTTTGCAATGTGTAATCGAATATCTTAACTGATGTACACATTTTTTTAAAAATGTTTGTTTGTTTTGGCGTTTATTTTTAGTTTGAGCGCTTTTTCGTATTGCCGATTTTTTCGGTTTTTAGCTATTTTTTTCGGTTTTAGACGATTTTTCAGTTCTTTTTTAGTTCCAGCGAGTTTTTTTAGTTTCGGTGCTATTTTAGAGTTTTGACGATTTGGCCACATTTTTACTTTTAGTGATTTTGTTTGCATTTTAACGATTTATTTTATTTCTGGTGATATATGTCATCTAAGCGCTTTTTTAATTTTGGCGATTTTTCGTTTCGGCATTTTTTTAATTTTGGGATTTTTTTTCCGTATTAGCGTTTTTGAAAATGTTTAAGAGTTTGCCTTGTACGGTTTCCAAGGTACAGGAAGTTGTCAAAATTAACTGATAAAATACCCTTTTGAGTTTTTAAATTTCAGTGTTAATTGGTGTAGTCTGCATAAAAGTACACTAACTTTGCTAGTGTCCATGTATAATTGTTTGTATATTACATTAGAATTTCAACATGCTGCGTTGCTCGCTTTAGAAAAATCTTTAATTTTTAGCTGTCATATATTTGTAGCGTCTAAAGTTTTACATATTCCGTGAAAATTTCAAGTTCATAGCTCTTACGGTTCTCGAGAAAATAGCCTGCGACAGACAGATGGACGGACATCGTAGCGAAAACAATAGGGTTCCTTTTCACCTTTGGTGTAAAAATTAACATAAAATTCCATTTTGATGTAACCAGCACTAGCCAAATATTCTAGCGGGTCCGTTCTCTGCCATAAACTTACACAATTTGCGTATTTTCCATCTATAAAAATTTACATTATTATAGGAAGAATGTCCAACAAAAACTATTGATGATTTTTTACAACAAAAATTATTAATAACTCAACAACTCAACTCAATGTATCAACTAACAAGAACTTTAACACTTCTTTTTTATTTTCAACCAACTGCAGCCAGCAATTGCCGCACCTGAAGTCAATATTATTGACATATTTTAGAAAAATGCTTGTTTAATGATTAAAATTTGTGTTAACTTTAGTGTAAAATTTCGCCAGAGGAATGTCTCTGGAACGAACGAAGAATGTCAGTAAGTAGTAAAAAAGAAAACACTTAATTTTCAAATATTTGAAAATAAAATTGAAAATAAAAATGTGAAAAATGAAAAAATCTTTTAGTGTTAATCAAATATGTAAACAACATTAAATGTGACAATAACTGCTGCATGCTGACAGAGATACAAAAAGATGCACATTGTGACACACACACACACACACACACACTCAAACACACATACAGAGTACTGTTGGCAAAGTATTGAGAAGCAGTGGGTACCAAGCATAGCTGTTAAGTAATGATTAGTAATCGTAATGATTACTAATTTGATTACTTTTTTTTTTAAAGGTGAAGTAATGATTAAATTACGATTATATTCAGTTTCGCACGATTACTAATTGATTACGATTACTAATAATGTAAAAGTAATCTGAATTACTTAAAATTACTAAAAATAATCAAAAAGAATAAAAAGTAATCAAAAAATTATCCGATTACTTCTAAGGATTACTTTTGATTCTTTTCGATTATTTATTAAGAATCAAAACTAATCTTTGAAAGTAGTCGGATTACTTTTTGATTACTTTTGATTCTTTTTGATTATTTTTAGTAATTTTAAGTAATTCAGATTACTTTTCGATTATTAGTAATCGTAAACAATTATTTATCAGCAATTTTTTTGAAGGCAATTATATAATCATTACAATTCTTTTTTAAATGTAATCTAATTGACTACTAATTGTAATCGAAATTTAACAGCTCCGATACCAAGTATACTCAATACTCAAAAGTAGTTGCTCGATATTTTCAGAGTTCTACTTTTTTGAGCGAAATTTAATGGCTGGACCGATTGTCTTCAACAAACATAACTAATAACACTCTCGATCAAGTAACCTTTCAAACAGAAATCAAAATCAGTCCAGCTGCTTGGTCTATACGCGGACTCGTGCAGAGACACAGACACAAACTACAAACTTGGTCGGGGGTCAAAAAGCCGGTAAATGAAAAAATTTGCTTTTTCGGTTGTTTAAAAAGAGCTGAATCTGGCAAGAAAAGCGCTGAGCTGGGGTATAATCGTCGCCTTCGATAACGAGCTTAGAGCTGGAGCGACCACGTTTTTTCAGGTTGAGATTATGGCATTCGATATCGAAGCATATTATTACATTGTTCGATAGCGAACGCCATAATCTCAAACTGAAAAAACGTGATCGAATCAGCTGGTTATCAAAAGCGACGATTAGACCCCAGGTTTCAGCGATGATTTTTTTTTACTCAATTTCAATTTCGCGGTATTGACAATAAAGCGGACGCTAGTCTGGCCATTTCAGGAATTGCCTTTAGCTCATTACCCATAAAATTTGTGTGTTACTACCCAATCACTGAAATAACAGTGTAACAGATGTGCACATATTTATTTAAAGGAAATAGCTTTGATAAGTTGCCGCCAAAGATGCAGTTCTGGGTTCAAAAAACGATGGCAGGAAAGCCTTACGGGATGAAAGTTCAAAGCACTATGGGCAATGGTAAGCCAAGAGCTAATATGCCTCTGCGGCTTAATGGCTGATGACGCGGCGGCATCATATATCGATGGAAAGCCGCTGGGCTTACTAGATGTTGCACCATGGCAAGTAAGTGGTGGTAGTTGTCTGTGTCCGGCATCGTTCTAAACTTGCAAGAGAACTGACTGGGTCCGGTTATAAGTGAGTTTTATCTCTTTGGGGACACATGGCCGCTGTGAGCAGCCACAGTCACGGCGTATTACCACGGAGAAGCTCACGTAGTTTTTTTTTGTTTTAAGAGAAGTAACACTCAGGGAATGAATGCCTACTGCTATTACTATTTGTTACCTTCTTTAAGAGAGAAGACAGGTGGTGAAGGCAGAAATAGAGGAAAGCTTCATTCTTTTACAATTCTGGTTTTTTTTTTAGTTTTTAATAATGCAGTGTTGCAGCGCCTCTAGCGTCAATGAGGCGTATTAAATTTTCAAAGCTGTGTTTAATAGCCATTTTATTGGTTATTTTACTTCGCCGTTGATTCTGCTACACAACGAACTAGGGCGCAGAGAAACAAGCCGTCTTAAAAAGTCGGCGGCGGCTGCTTGGGAAACAATAGTCGGCGGCGGCTCATAAGCCGGCTGACACTTACAGCCGCTTTTTACAAGTTTTTAAGCATATTTCTATAAAAAAAATTCAAGCACCATATAATTTCTAAGATTTAGTAGAAATTTGCAACTACAAAAACAATTAGCCGGCTAGCCGCATGCATCGGCGGCGGATTGATTTTACATTGAAAGTCGGCGGCGGCTCTTGAGCCGGCTGTCAGCCGATCGGCTTGTTTCTCTGCTAGGGCGGTCTGATGTCACAGTATTTAGTTAGCAGTTATTATCCTCATCACTTGAACTTTCCTACAACATCTGATACAAAAGGGACACTAATGCCCAACTGAAAAATGCGTGGTGTTGTTTATTTAATGACTGACTTTCGGAGACCGGGCTCGAACCCAGGACCTTCGGTTTTGTAGTCAACGTGCTTACTACTCCAGCCAACGGGTGTGTTTACTACCAAAATTGTTGGAATAAAGGTCTTGAATGGTCTTGATCTTGGACCTGCTAACCTAACTTAGGGGTGTCTCTATTAAGCCTCTTAGCCAGCTCAAAGGGTCTAAGCAAGTTTGTGGCTTATAGTCAGGAATAACTATATTCATAGATTGCAAACTATGTGTAGCTTTCAAGTCAAAAAATGCTTGGTGATAAGCAGTGTGAATGTTATGTTATGGTATGGACTCACGTTAATACTCGTAAATATAAGAAAAATGTATATACACATGGAACATTGGAAATGAGATTTAGATGGCGAAAAATTTAAATAAAAATGTTGACCAACACATAAGCTTGTAAGCATATTATAATAAGAAATATCTATAAAGTATCAAAATATGCCCTAAAAGCGAAAATTATACTCGAAAAATTAGAAACTATGGTAAAAATATGCGTGTAAAACCGAAATATGCCAAAACATGCTTTAAAGGGTAAAATATGCAAAAATATGCACTAACAAATCGATGCCAAAATTCATAAAATGCTCTGAAACGGATAAATATCTTGTCCTTGCATTAAATCGTCACACAAGAAAAAATATGCAATTGCATATATGCGGTTTCCCTGGTCATAATTGATTTTTAAGATTCCTATTGCCGCGACACAAACTCTTCATACTTAAAAAAATATTTTCTACTTTTTAGTTCGTTTTGCTACGAGTATTAAAGTGTTTTTTTTTTTAGTTTTATTTTAACCTAAATTTATTTATAGGGCAGTATTTTCGTTTTTTGGAAATCCTACTTTTCTAAATCGTGCAATATCCATTGCATCCCTGTGTTATAATTAAAAATACTTATTTTATTTTAGTCTAAAAACCAAACTAGTCACTAGTTATGACTTAATTATCACCACTTACATACATACTTATTCGTATATTAAACACGACATAAATATGTTTGTATGTACTCGTATGTATTTTATTTTAAATATCTGAAATTGTGTTTATGTTGTTACCAATTTTGCAAAATATTTCCTATGGAATTCCATTTTTATAGTTTCTGCTACACAAAGAATTTTTCTCTTAGCAAAAAAAAAAAAAAAGAAACAAAAAGTTTAAACATGAAATAAATCCTGAAAAATATTTCTTGCAGTTTTTTGTAAATATATAACTAGACATTAAGTGCTTGTAACAGCAACAGCAATCGTATTGCTAACCATGAGTATGTATTTTAAAGAATAGATGCAACACGTATATATGTATGTATGTATGTATTTATGTGTGTGTGTGTGTTTCCATGGATGGCTAAGTTATTCGTACTATGATGTAAGAATATTCTAAGGGGTATTTTTTCTCGCAGGTGCTTACTAACTTTCAATTGAACTTTAAAGTTTTTCTCTATATTTCTTGGTTGCCTAGAAATTAATTTAGTTTGGCAGACCTCGCGTTCCCTGTTTAGTTCTCAATTTTACAAATTATAACCCCCATATTTAGAAAAAAAAATAAAATTAATTTGAAAGCCATTTTAGGAAAAATTTTTATAAAAAATTTTAAATAAAATACATTTCAAATTCATTTTAAATTTTATGAATATGAGAAGTGTTTAGCTAATTTGTGTTTAAATTGAAGTTTTTATTAAATTATACTGAAAGTACGGCAGCACTAAAATATTTCCAAATACATATTATGAAAAGCTTTCCAAACAACAGCTGTTCAACATAAATAAGAAAGTTAGGTTATCAACGTGTTCAAATGCATAAAAACACGTTTTATAAAAAGTATGTCTTGTAATGGGTGTTTTTTATTGAGGTATAGAACTTTAAGTTGGCATCACTTTTTTAACTGGCGGCCATTTTGTCAGCTGTCAAGTGATTAATATTTAGTTTGGTTTGCCATTTCATCATGAACAGGTTGACAAAAGAACAACGCTTGCAAATCGTGCAAATTTATTTCGAAAATAATGGTTCAGTTCGCGAAGTTTACCGCAAGCTCCGTCCATTTTATGGTCGACATAATCGTCCATCAGAGCAATTAATTCGGTTAACCATGGATCGTTTTCGCAATACATTTACTCTATGTGATAATACGCATCCGCAGAGACGTCGAACAGTGCGCACCGAAGAAACAATTGCCGCTGTAGAGCAAAGTGTTGAAGAGGACCCGAATGAATCGATTCGCCACCGTGCACAGCAATTGGAGCTTTGTCCATAAACTTTATGGAAGATTTTGAAGATTTTGAATGTGGATGAGTTGTGGTTCCAACAAGACGGCGCTACATGCCACACAGCGCACGTCACAATCGATTTATTGAAGGAAACATGCGATGAGCGCATAATTTCACGGAAGGGACCTGTCAATTGGCCACCAAGATCGTGTGATTTGACACCATTGGATTATTTTCTTTGGGGATATGTGAAGTCGCTCGTCTACGCCAACAAACCAGAAACGTTAGGGGACTTGGAAGCCAACATTCGTGGCGTTATTGCCAACATACGGCCCCATATGCTCGAAAAAGTGGTTGAAAATTGGACCTGTAGAATTGGCTTTATTCGAGCCAGCCGCGGCGGCCACATGCCCGAAATCATATTTAAACATTAATGGCATAAAATTATCCTTCCAATAAAGCCAAATTGATGGACATTAAAACGATTTTCTTGTGTTTTATTTCAATTCGAAGTTCTATACCTCTAAAAAAACACCCTGTATATGTTATATACATACATATGTATTTATTTAAATTAAACGAAATTTTTTCAATACGACCACATGATTAATGTACCTGTTTTCAATAAACACACACAAGCGCTGCAGTATGCTCACAAAACTTAAGTAGAATTTAAATACACAAGATTGCGGATTTAACTATTATTTAAATAAGCACTCAAAAATACAATTTCGTATTTAAATAGAACTTAAAAATAATTAAAAGTTAATTACCAAGTAAAATACTGGTCTTAATTCCCATTGGCGCTGTTTTGAAAATGCCTGCCTTATACACCCGAAATTATTCACATCACATGTTTCTAGGTGGCAAGGACTTGTCCAAAGTATTAACGTGATATCAACGAGCACGATGACTTTGAAGGAGTCACAAATATTGGCCCTTATTATAAGTTGCATTCGATTTTCGATCTTCGCTGGCTACACAGAGAAAACAGTGCCTACTAAATACCTCATAAAATAGAACAAACTTAATAAGAAATCTCTATGGTTTTTTTTTCAATAAGGAAATCTTATTAATTTCATAGGGAAAACCTTTTTGAAAAAATCAAGAAGAAATCTTCTAGTTTTTATTAGGCTATCTCATTGAGTTTTTCAATAAGGTTTTCTTTTTGTTTTTATTAGGCGACCTCATAAAAAATAAAACAAAAATTGCGTCTTTATTCTCTGTACTTATGTATTTTCATTTAAATTCTATACCACATACATATGTATGTATGTATGTAGTATGTTGTAGATGTTATTTATTTATACATACCTACATACACATTATGTTATATTCTTAACTAACTTACTCACCAAGTATTGAACCAGCAAACTTTTGACTGATAGACAAGCACTCTAACTAATATGCTAACAAGCAGTCTGAATAACCATTGAAATAATTGTGGAAACATGCTTATACAAAAATGAAAAAGATCATGAAAAAAATTGTCTCTATGTCTATTTATAGATATGAAATAAGAAGACACCACATAAAATCAAGAAGATTTGCTTAGCAAAAAAATCAATAAGATGCTTTACACATAATCATATAGGAACCTACTAAAATCAAGAAGAAAACCTTATTGAAAAAAATCAATAAGGCAACCTAATAAAATCAAGAAGAAACCCTTTTTAAAAAAAGAATTCAACCTAATAAAATCAATAAGAAATTCCTATAGTTTACAATTGATAAGAAAATAGAAAATAGAATCAAGAAGTTTTTCTCTATGGCTTGTTTTTTTGGTGCCAAAAATAACTGAAATTGAGTAAAAAAAGTTGTGAATAATAAGATTTCTTCTTGATTTTATGTGGTTTTCTTCTTGATAAAATTAATAAGATTAACCACATAAAAACAATAAGGAATATCTATGAAAAAATTTTAGCTTCTTTCTGCTGGGATACCCCTTAGCCTAAAAACGTTTCATAGAGAAAATCTTCCTGATTCTATGAGGCAGTTTTTTCTCTGTGTATCGAACATCGAAAATAGAATGTTCAATTCATATTATGAGCATCGAAAATTTCGTTGAGCAACGAATTTTCTATCGAACAGAATTTACATTTCGATCAAGTATTTTTGTATGAAAAATTATTATAAACGATTTCTTTTTGTTTTTAGGAAAGTTGTTGCAAATTTTAAAAATCACTTTGAGTGACATTTACAATAAGGACATTCTTTGTCGACTGCTCGTCATAATACCAAATGAAAATTCGATCACTAATTTCGACTACAAGCGAAGATCGAAAGTTGCTCATAATAAGGGCCATTATTTTTACAAAACTAGTCATGTGACTGGTACCCAAGTGATAGGTTAGGTTGGGTTCGTTTAGTTTTGACTCGTTGATGTGAAGAGAAGGTAAGTTTTCAGCTCACTTGGGTCCAGGTAACACTAAGGACATGCCCCCTTAGTGTTACCTGAGAGTTTAAAGAGATAGTGCAAGATGGTGAAGTGACATATACATTCGATTAAGTGACTACCTTTGTAAGCAGAATTGACATAAGGGCGATGCTTATTAATTTGTAATGAAAGCTTTTAGTGATTTCGGAATTTTTGTAGAGAAAAATAAACCTTTGTACTCGTATTTGCAAAATGTACAATAATTGATTCGCTTTTTAGCAAAGCTAAGAGTTCTCTTAACGCAGGCACCCATTACAATTTTCCTATTGTTGTTGCTTTATTATTATTGTGGCTTTTATTTGTGCTTGATGTTGTTGTAGTGGACAAGTGGATATTTAACCAAATAAATAAGCGTTAGGTTTTGTATGTATTAACAAGTCAGCAGATGAGTTTCTACTTTAAAAGTAGGAAAAAAATTCTGAAATTTTTATTACAAACTTATTTATATGGGAGCAATTGATTAGTGTCAGAATAAGAAACATTTTCCGTTTAAAGGGTGTTTTATGGACAGTGTTAGTAGGCATTCTTTTTTACAAATCCCCTATAAAGCGATATTATTTCAATTCTTCCATCTCTTTTTGTTGTCCTTAATTTTAGAGAAGACAACGCCATTAGTTCCTTCTTAGAGTTTTCTTCAAGCTATTTTCCATCATATTTTAAGGGCCTTTATTCATAAAAAATATTTTAGATTTGTGACATGCTTATATAACAGTTTTAAATACAAAATTCTTTTAATACGCTCTTCATAAAAGAAAATATCCGGCCCTATTCTGTAAACCGAATCGATTTGAAATCACACGATTAACTCCGACAATAGAAATATTTTTTCAGATTTTCGTGTATGATTTTAAAAACGTCTGCATGACCATTATTAATATTTTGAAAACGAGAAATTTACTAGAATTCGTTTTACAGAACTATCCCCAATTATTTATGAATAAGACAATAAAATCTTTGAGTATTTTTGCAATTATAATGAACAGCAAATCAAAGATTTTGTGAAGAAGAAGTAGAAAAATCAATAGACCGGCGTCTTTTTAAAAACAATATGGCGGATGCCCTAAGATGCCAGACCAATTATTTCTAACACTACCTGGAGAAAACCTCTGCTGTAAGGAAAACAAAAAAAAACACAGAAAATGGTTACTCTTAATTAAATCTTTTTCCCGAGAATTCCCACTCATAAAAATTCCCAATTTCCCGGTATTTTTTAAACGGGATCACGGGAAATAATAATAAAAAGAGATTGACAACCTGACATTTAGAAAACAGCTGCTTTTAATTTGGCATTTGTGAAAATTTATTGCGAGCAACGGTTTTTAACGTTTTTTAAGAAAAAAAATATACTAATCCGTTTTCGATCTCAAACCGCGACTACCGTTGTATTATTTATTTTACGTTTGTTTTATTACCTGTTACGTTATGTGTATGTTTCACTTATATTTGTAAGTTTACTTTTTAGGGATCATTAGGAACCCTATTGTTTTCGCTACACTGTCCGTCTGTCTGTCTGTCTGTCACAGGCTATTTTCTCGAGAACCGTAAAAGCTACGGACCTGAAATTTGGTCAGAGTATGTAGAACTTTAGCCGCTACAACAAAAAATACATGTGAGTATGTAATATACATACACTTCAAATTTGTAAAGTTAGTGTATTTTTATACAAACTACAACAATTAACACTAAAATTTAAAAAAATCTAAATTAAAGGGTGTTCTATCAGTTAATGTAATTTTGACTATGTAATTTTGACGACTTACTGTATTTTGGAAACCGTAAGAGCCGAACTCTTGAAATTTTCAAAAACTTTAAAACTAAAAAACCCAAAATTATAAAATCGCTAAACCGAAAAAAAATCGCCAGAAACCAAAAAAAAAACACCAAACCAAAAAAAGGGCTGAATTAAAAAAATTTCTAAAATTAAAATAAATCCCGAAAACTGGAAAATCGTCAAAATTAAAAAATCGCCACAACGAAAAAGTCGCCAAAATTAAAAAAAAAGCGCCGAAAACCGAGAAAAATCTCCAAAACGAGAAAAAACGTGCCAAAACTGAATCAAATCGCCAAAACAAAAAAAACGCCAAAACTAAAATGCGGCATATAACAAAACGCTTAAAACCGAAAAAAAATCACCAAACCAAAAAAAAAACATGCAAAAACCGAAGAAATTGCAAAAACCATAAAAAAACGCCAACACCAAAAAAAATCGTTTAAACTGAAAAAACGCCAAAAACGGAAAAAGAAACGCAAAAAAAGGCGTCAAAACTAAGAAAAAAACGCCATATTAAAAAACGCTTAAAATCGAAAAAATTTTAAAAATGATTTTAAGCTGGTTTTTCTCTGGGTGTATGTACATACATATGTATGTATAATTAAAACACTAGATCTGTTTTACATACACAGAAAAAAGTATTCACCAATTAATTAAAATAAATTTTTAATTGTATTGATTAATTTGAGTGGAAAAATTTAATTAATATTATCAAATTGTTTATAGGTGAAAATTTAATTAATTTTTTAATTGATATTACAAATATTTTAATTAATATTACAAAATCATTGATATTACTTTTTTGTGTGTAGTATAAGGATACAGAATTGAGTGCCCCCTTGGCCAGTCTAGTAGTCTGAGCTGCTACCTTCCAACTTCGATATGATTTTTGTCGGAGAGTCTGGGTATTTCTGTAGACAAGCCAATATAGCTTAGTAGTTTCTGTTTGAAATAATATTAAAAATTAAGCGACTTCACACAAAATTGAAAAGGACGTACCATTCGAAAAATATCGAAAATGACTAACGATACCACTAGTACACACCAATGTTGCCAGTTTTTTCCGACCTATTTCGCCAAATTGATTTTAAAAATCGCCAAAAGTCGCCAAAAGCACTTTTATGTAATTTTTGCTTAATATCTATATATATATAAAACAGGATGTGTGTATGTATGTAACGTATGGACTCCAAAACGGCTGGGCCGATTTTGAGGAAATTTTCAGGGAATCTTCAGAATATTCAGGCGGGTGACACTGTGTCTGATTTTTTATTTTCGGTCTGCGGGCGGAGGGACGTGGCAAAATCCAATTTTCTTATTGCACCACCAATGCCATATATACATATATATATATATTAATTTTTTTTATGGGGGGGGGGGGGGAGGGGTAGCGAAACACACAGGGTTAAGCTTGTATATACATATACATATATATGTATGTATGTATATTTAATAATAAACTTGTTTTTATATCACACTTTTTTAATATAAATTTTTATAAAATAATCGTATAAAAATTTAGCAGAAAATCGCCAAAAAATTATGAAGGCAATTATGAATAGAATTCCGCTAAAAAATTTTCCCGTGCAACAATTCCAACTAATAGCAAGTTATAGGGAAAATAAAAATTCTAATTGGAAATTTTATTCATAATTGCCCTGAATGTCATGTCAATTTTTCTCATCCAAATTCAAGACGCATTAAAATTATTATAATTAATAGAAGAAAAATCATCAAAATCAAATTGTTTTAATTTCTTGCAGACGAGTTTTGTTAGGATTTATTTTTGAAACCACTCCTTCAACAAACTAATTTTCTTGAATTACAAAAATTTTGCAGTTCAATTTAAAAAAAAAAAATACTTTTTTGAAAAAAAAATAGCCATAAAAATCGCGAACAAATTTAATTATCGCCAGAAAAATCGCAATATGACGATTTAAGAAATCGCCATATCTGGCAACCCTGCTAGTACATACTATTGTGATGTCACAAAATGTGTAGTCAGGGTTAGTGAGTTCACCCTACTGGTGCGCCTTGACCAAAACTTATGGAAAGAGCAACAACTGTTTTAATCCTGTCAGCTAAATATAAGTAGCCAATTAGAACACAGTTTGATTGACATCATTGATGCTACACGCGTAGAAAAATTTTAATTTTCCATGCGGGATGGCTACTCTTGTATACGACCATTCTTGAGCAGGACAACACACCACGTACCTTACTGAACAATATCAATATGAAATTATCAAAAAAAAAAATTATATGTACATATATATTTCCCATCAACTTTAATTGTCTTTGGATTCATAAAAGTTGATTAATAATGCCAAAAAAATAAAAAATAAAAACTTTTAATTCATATAACAGCGAATATTGCTGTCGAACAGAACACAAAAATCTTGTAAATTCTTTTTATTATAATTGCCATCATTATTTTTATGTTGACCCATTTGCCAGCAAAAAATAAATAAAATAAAATAAATAAAAAATAAGCAGGAAAAAGATTTATATTCCATATTATATTACGAACAATTTTACAACTTACACTCCTCTGTGTGGCTGAACATTAAAAAGGAAAAAATATTGTTGATCATAATCTCAACAGGAGAAATTGTAACTTTCTCTTAAACGTAATCAAAACCAAGCAACAGAATAAGAATTTTTAAGCACGCAACAAACACAAAAAAAAATAAAAAAGATATACTCGTAAAAATATGGTCTCCTACTAAAATTCAACCGAAATGCACAGGATGCCACAAAATAAATTTTTAGTTTAAAAAAAAAAGAAAGCAAAGAAATATACACACATTTGCAACTTAAAAAAATAAAAAGATAAAAAATAAAAAAGAAGTAGACATACACACCTTTTCACCGAATGTAAAACGTTTCCGCCAGAATCCCAAATAAAAACTTTAAAATAAAAATGTTCAAGCATAAAAAGGTTTTTAAAAAAGAACATTTACTACACCCATATAACATGTTGTACATATGTACATACGAGTATAGTATAGTATAGTATATTTATGTGGCATGGATACGAGTACTAAACGAGCTGGCCATATACATAACAACACACAGACTTTAACGACTGCCTAAGTACTCACTCGTGCTGCCCAGTCGAAAGGTTTCTGCATACCTTCCTTCCTTCCTTCCTTTCTTCCTTCTGCCAACCATTCCAGCCAGCCTGCCTGCCCAGCCTGCCAACAACCGGCAACCATTTGCCTGCTTGCCTGCCTTTCTTTCATGGGAACATGTTGAACAAAAAAAAAGAAATAAATATAGTTTATATTTCGTATGCGCATTCGTATTCGAATTGGTTTGTTTTTTTTTTTTTTTGGTTTTTTTTCGGTATAGTTGATTGACCTATGGGCAGATCTAACCCAATTTAAAAGAAGGCTGTAAAAGCCATAAATATTTTGGAGCATGTACAAGTAGCGAAAGGCGAAATTAAAAATTTTTTATGAAAAAAATAACAAAATCTTAAAAAAATAAAACACATTTTTATTTAATTTTTTTTGGGTGGGGGTAGGCTGCAAGATTTCTTTTCAGTTAGAGTTGTTGTTGTTTTTTTTTTTTTTTTTTCATTTTAATTTGATCCCGTAAAATATACCATTTCAACTTATGTCGTTTTTATTTTTTTTCTTATATTGGCCAAATTTTGCATGCATGTTTATTAGGGTGAACATCATTTGCATTGATTAGTTTGCTAAAGCACTTTTGATTGAAATTGATTTTGATAGAATACCCTTACTGATAATTCCGTATAGTGACTCTGGGGTCATATCTGTTAAGAGCCCATTTAGATGAAGGGCACGTAGCTGCGACAACGCAGCTCCCTCTCTCTCTCTCTCTTTTGGAGTCCCTTCTTAAATCCATGCGCGTTTACATGAAGATTTTTTTTTGTGTGTGGCAATAGTCAGGACAAGGCACATCAATCAGGTACCTGCATTATTACAACAAATATTACAATAGCAATAACCACATGTGCTTTGTTGGTATGGTATAAATTACCAACTTACCTTTCAAAACAGGGTAGCATCGTCACAGCGTATGTTTCTTATAGGAAATGTCAAACACCATACAAAACTGTATATTCGTTATGTGTTTGAGCATAACCCAAATAAAAGCATGTTTTAAGGCTTATACCTACACAATCCAAATTTGACATTTGGCTTGGTATATGGACATTAGTCACATGGTGTAATGCTGCCACCTAATAAATGCGCCTTGAGTCAGGGAGCTTTTTTATATTAATTTGATGAATGCGTTTTTAGGCCCAAATTCACAGTCATTAGTTAGCTAATAGCAATAGTTTAACCAATAATATTTGATTCACAGCTTTTTGTTTACCATTAGTTAAACCGCCAAATGTCATTGGTTAACAAATAGTTAGACAACAGCTGACTCGTTGTAAACTTTATTAGTATTTATTGTTTTGTGAAAAATTATAGACACATTTCATACATGCGAGTACTTGTTCAAGCATCTTCTTTGTATTTCGCTGTAACACATTCCTCTTTTTTAATTTCTATTACATTTTGGTTCTCCCGAACCAGATTCAGTATGTCCCAGTCCAGACTTGCAATTTTTGTTGCAGCAGTTCTTGAATATGTGTGAGTGTGTTGAACTAGAAATATATACTTTTTGTATTCCTGTCTCGCTCTTTTGCACTAAAAAATAAAAAGTTGCTGCAACAAAAATTGCAAGTCTGGACCGGCACTATCTTACACGATAAAGTTTTATGAGCGCACGTTTGTTTTATTAAGTTTTGAGAAATAATACGAGTATAACAAATGTAAACAAAAACCATATGCTATACCAGAGCTGCCAATAGTGAAACTTAATATTTTGATAGGGTTACCATTCTTTGTTCATATTAAAAATTTTAGTTAAACAATACACTGTCGTCCATATTCATAAAATTTAAAATTAATAAAAAATGTATTTTATTTAAAAATGTTCATACAAAATTTTCCTAAAATGGATTTCAAATTAATTTTATTTTTTTATGAATATGGGGGTGTGAATATAAGGTATTAGTTAAACCTTAAATAGTTATCATTTTATTTAACTAATAATTAACTAACGAAATTTCGTTCATTAGTGACAGTGTTGCCATAAAAGAATCTAATTGTTAGTTTTTGAAATGTGGAATTAATATGTTTGACATACATAGTTTTATTTGATTTTTAATTTGCCAGCAAAATACAATAATTCCTTTTCCCTTCTTTTTCTCTTCTTACTTTATTTATTTATAGTTTTTATACCATAACTGTGTATTACGTGCACGTTATAAATTTCCCACCGCCGTAAAAAATTGTTCTAACTGGTAACACTGCTCCTATGTAGCATAACAAAAATATGAGAGAAAGAGTCACCCTTCATCTAAACGGGCTCTACGCTATATGGGGGTGGTGCGGACTTTGCAGATGAGTCAAAAATAAGCACAAGCTCGGGCGCTGATACCTATATCTTGGGTACGGACATTCGTAGTTCTTTCAGACTACCGTAGAAATATAGCGTTTTCGAAGCTGAGGCTTTAGACATCCTCAGGGCCATGGAGCTGGTGGCCAGAAATGTGGCTCAAATCAATCAGATCAGGCATCGCTAAAAGCTTGGACAGAACTCAACATCGTATCGCAACTAGTGACGATAGGAGATCCCCAGCTTGCTTATGAACACATATACGCCATTATTGTGAATTGGATCATAGACGTCACATCAAGACGACAGTTAATATTGTCACTTGTCTACTCTTTATCGGCAACAATTGGCTCTTATTGACAATATTTTACTAATCTCTAAGGCTTTGTAAATTAATGGAACATGTTAATAGTAGTCAATTGTTGTTGACAAAGAGTAGATAAGTGACATTTTTTACTGTCGTCTTGATGTGACGTCGACGACGCCATTCGCAATAAGGGGGATAGTGTCAGACTGTGTTGGGTTCCTGGCCACTGAAATGTTGAGGGAGGCGAAATTGCCCATGAGCCCATGGCAAGAATATAGTCGGCGTTAGATGAGGGAATGTGTCACATATAGATTAACTTATCAACGGGTCATTACTATGGGTGTTGAATAGGGGCTACCGTTCATAGAGGAGTAGGAAGGATTGTAAAGTTTCGAAGGTAATATGGCCGAAGCTTGACTACTTGGTATGAATAGGAAGCCGCTAGGTGTCTTCATAAACGCGTTGGATGGTTACTGTTGCTCAGAGTGGGAATCAACATTTGGGCATGCTAGGTTAGGTTGAAAAGAGGAGCCATTCCGCTCATATTTGGGTACATACATATTTATAAACTAGTATAGGCCTATTGTGCGCTCTCATATGAATGAAAAAATCAAATTTGGTAAACTGGTACTCCTATAGGATGTGCGGCGATGAAGGGGAACCATAAACCATCCAGCTTATTATCCGCCATTACCCGAGGTTGCAACGCCATAGCCTTAGCCTTAAAGTACAAACTGGAAGATATCAGGGATTTCATCATTTGAACAAAGTGGCTTAATGGCAGGTTATAGGGGCTTTCTGATTTCAAAGTGCGTTAAATTACCAACGGGTGCAAAAAAAGGAAATCACAATGGAGCCAATTGGTCTTCCTAACCTAATCTAAACAGTCTTGAAACAGTAAATCGATATGACATCTACTGTGGTATGCAGCGCTTGCCGTTTTCGATACATTAGATGTTCTTCTATCGTAATATACAAAAAACTTGATTTCAGACAAATAATGAGTTAGGGCCCTTCTATATTAAGGTAACGGTATTTTATATTATTTTATTATATGTGACCTTCTCCGAGAAAAGTGTGAAAATTAAGTTTTGAGAAAAACGCATTTAAAAAATAAAATTTTAATGTTTTTCTAATTTTTAGCGATTTTGACACACACCCGTTTTTTGACACAATAGGTCCCTTTTCTCGGAGAAGGTCACATATACATATTTTTATATATAATCGACTACCCCAAAAATGGTATTATAATGCCTGATTCTGGCAGAGGAGAATAAAAAGTATTAATGTATAGGCGTGGGTCCCTTTTGGCAGATTTCTAGCCGCGACAAGTTTGCATTTTAGGTGTGAGATATGTTTAGCACTTTTATGGAAACAATTTTTGGGAAAATGTTAACCCTAAAGCTCCTCTATGTGTGGGTATTTTTCGCCTCTTTAAATGTATGCTTAAATGGGGCCATTTAAAAAGTTATATAAAACTATTTGCGCTAAATTTCTGCTACGACTACTCTACTTCTCTGAATACTATTATTTAAGCTCGAAATCAAACTCAAATAACAGAAATGAGTCAAAACTTGAAATGCGTTTAAGGGTTAATTTCATACTTTTTAGCGCTTCCATTTTATGTTCTGCAGTTTTCTGTAAATTCCTATGAGAAATATTTTTCTAGAACATTCTAACACTTTAAATCTGTTCCGTTATGGGCCTTTTTTTATCCCTTGGCTGATTTATACAATTCAAACAGCAGACAAAACTTAAAATGCGCCAAGGGTGTATTTCATAATTATTCACAATTCGTGTCAAAAAACATCCCACAAATCTAGATGTTAAAGGTTTAAACGTCACTCAATATCGAATGCCGTTATCTGGTATCCTATCGAACAACTTCGAATCGTTAGATATAGGAAAACTGCATGTGTTTATTATTAACTATCGACATAAACGAAAGTGAACTCAAACAGCAGATGTGATTTAAAACTTAAAATGAGCCCATGAGTTAATATCATACATATAAACAATTCGTGGCAAAAAAAATTCTACAAACCCGGATTTTAGCGGCTTAAACTTCGCTCTATATCGAATGCCGTTATGTGGTACGCTGTCGAATAGTTTCGAATCGTTAGATTAGGAAAACTGCATGTGTTTATTATTAACTATCGACATAAACGAAAGTGAACTCAAACAGCAGATGTGATTTAAAACTTAAAATGCGCCCATGAGTTAATATCATACATATAAACAATTCGTGGCAAAAAAAATTCTACAAACCCAGATTTTAGCGGCTTAAACTTCGCTCTATATCGAATGCCGTTATGTGGTACGCTGTCGAACAGTTTCGAATCGTTAGATATAGGAAAGCTTCAAATGTTTATTTTTAACAATCGACAAAAATTTTAAGTACCAACCTAATGCACATGTTTAATATATATTTTTGTGTTACTTTGTCGAGTTCTTTTTAACTTGGTTAAATGCCTCTTGCATTTGACTTTGATACAAGGTCAATAACAACAAAAAACAAAAGCAGAGAGAAAAAAGAAGCAGACAAAAATATGGCGAAAGTCGCCAGAAATCTGCGAGCATCATCAAGGGAATTACAACAATTGCGAGGAAATGCTCATAAATGAAACGAAACGATGGGCGATGCAATAACAATAACACTGTTAACGCTGACTCAAACTTGTTCATTTTAATAAAGATTTCAAAATTTATTGCATTTGATTTTCAAAAAAAAAAAAAAAAATTATAATAATAAAGTTTCCAGAAAATAACTTCTTCAGCATGAGAATATTTTGGTTTTCATTTTGTTTTTTTGTTAATTCAATTGCAGCTGCATAATTTAAGAAAAAATAAATACATACACATACATACACATAGACCATAAAGTCTGCGTTCACGTTAAATGGTTTTTTTAAGGATTTAAATTTTAAATCAGTAACCCGCAAGCCATACCACAATTGTGGACAACGAAATCACTCAGATGCTTATCCTCTTTCATTTAGTCGTCACTGAGAAAGCGACGAATGAAGTTGTGCACGCATGTACGAATTTTTTCCTGTGGGGTTATTATGTAATTCGATTCGAAACGAAAACTGTTCGAATTTGTGTGTTATTAACATTGGAATTCGAACACATTTCCGTTCGATTCGGATTACATAATAACCCCCCTGGTTTTTTGTTTGAGCACACCGAACGAAATTAAAGTTCAAATTTAATAAATTTGACCGCAAAAAACAAAAATTTAAATAATTATGGAAGCTAAGAAATAGTTCATGATAAAAAATGCTTTTCGCTTATACAATGCATTTTATGTTATGAAACCTTTCAAAATAATAGGGAAATAGTTTAATAGTTTAGTTTTCTTGCAAGTGTAAATTTATTTTACTCTCGTTTTTCTCACCAATTCAAATATATTTTAATTTGCGGGACACTGATTTAAATGTACCTAATGCTAGGAACACAACTGGGATGAACGACGAATTTCGTCCACGTCGACGAATTCGTCGATAAGAGTTCGTTCGCTGTGTAATAATTTAACTTTTGCAGTATTCTGTTGGACGAAAAAAAGCAGCAGTTGTGATTCTCTAAAACAAGTATTACTTATTGTCCATGCTGGAAGGTTCGTGTATTTGCTTTATAATTTAGTTCCAAACATTATATCCAACACATATTTTTTGATATATTTTTCAAACTATTTTATAATAATTTAATTTAATTTTTATATTTTAAAAACATGGCAATAATATTTTAATTTTTCATTATCAAAGACCACAACCATTTCTGAAGAAAATAATTTAGAGAATTCAAAGACAAGAACTCAGCAGCATTTTCAAACAAAAACGTTCTAAATCTTCTTATTTATTATTTTTAAATCATTTGAAATATTATTAAGGTGAACGCAGACTTTCTGTGCTATGTGTATATTTATATGGATGTTTAAATTGAAGGAACGGCTTGAAGTTGAGTTGCTGCTTTGATTGCCTTTTCGTTGCTCCTTAAAATATTAACTTTGAAATTATTTGTACCATCACATGTAATGATGACAAAGATGATGATGATGATGATCAAGATGGTTATTTTTAATGTTTTATTAGACATTTTTATTGTTATCGTCATGATTATGTACCTACATATGCACATATATATCGATGGCTTAATATAAAAAGGGCCTAACTAAATTTTTTTCGAAATCGCGTTTTTAATGTTTTCTGGGCGACAACGTATAATTGCATACTCCTTGAAGATCTTAGTACGTTAGATACAGTTAAAAATCAAGGACTTATGGCATTTTAAAAAACTATTTCTGCATGTAAATGCTTTGATTTTTCTTCAGTTTTATGCTTCTCCTGTAAAATATCGAAGATTTGAGTTAGGCCTTTTTTATATTAAGTCAACGATATGTACATTTGTAAGTATGTATGTATGTATGTATGTATACATATATGTATGTTTGTATGCGCATTGTAATATGTATGTACTTTGTTGTCATTATGTCCACGGTTACTCCAGTGTAACTTTTCTATGTGAAAACGTGCTGAATGCAAATAAAAGTAAATTGAATATTTTTTTCTTACTTCGGAATACTCGTTTTAAATACATCCATATGTACATACATATCGTTACCTTAACGTAGGGAGGCCTTAACTCATTATTATTTTTAAATCGAGTTTTTTTTTTTACCCCTTTTCCACACGCAAAGAAGTGTGAAAGACAGAGGTAGTAGTACAGTCTCTTTCTGTGTATATTTCGATAAAAGAACATCTAATGTATCGAAAAATGCAAGAATCTCGATTTCAAAAAAATTACGAGTTAGAGCCTTTCTATATTAAGGTAACGTTATGTACATACATATGTACATGAATGTCTCATTATCTACGAGAATTTGTTATACGAGCACAATACATCCAGTTTTCTTTAGTTTATGTACTTTTTTGTGTCTATTTTTTTTTCATTTCCATTATTACATACTTGTCCAAATGTGACTCCATTTCATCTTCTTATTTGCACTTTCATTTTAACCAAATAAATTACAAAAAGCCATACTGAAATTAACGAAAGTTTGAACTTTGGCTTAAACAAATGATGCGCGTACATGAATGCCTGAATAGTGCAGCTACTAAAATGCACATATTGATATATGTATGTATGTTCAGAGGCGTTCTTAATATATTTTTCTTGGGCTCTTGAGAGAAGGTAGCAGTTTTTTGGGTGTAATCGTCGCTTTCGATAACGATTTTTCAATTTGAGATTATGGCATTCCATATTGAATCATATTATTACATTGTTCGATATCGAATGCCATAATCTCAAAATGAAAAAACGTTATCGAATCAGCTCGTTATCGAAAGTGACGTTTAGATAGATCCCATTTTTCGTTCGCATAATTCGAAAAAGTGTAAGCAAAAATCAGTTTACGCTTCTTTTTTCCATAATCCATAAAAAATTAAATTGCAAAAAAAATCTAAGAAAGAGTTCATGTGTTTAAAAAAATACATAAAAAGCAGTTTAAAATTGTTAAAACAATCACACCTGTAACGAAAATTACCCTAACCGGCTTAAAAATGTGTTTTTCGAAAAAAAAAAATCCGTACTAAATATAAAAACCCGATTCCGAACCGGATAAAAATACCCTCCATGTGACGCTGGTAATGTTTAGCGGTTTGGGCGTGAAAGTTTATTGCGGATTGTGGAATAATTCAAGCCAAAAATAGAGTTTAGTCGAATAATACGGAAACACTAAGTTTGTGAAAACCGCTCTAAGAAGCGGATTTTTTCAAATAATTCCAAATCTGAGTTGCCAACTCGAAATTTTGCATTAAAAAATTTCACAAAAAGTTTAATAAAAAATTTACACAAAAAAAACGCAAACTAAAAAAATTAAATTAATAAAAATTACTAAATTTAAAAAATATTCTTCAAACAAATCAAGTAAGTCGAATAATTCGGAAACCCTTGTAGAAACCGGTTTGAAGACCGGAAAATTTATCAAACACAGGGTTTTTGAATAATTCCAACCCTTAAAAAAAATTATGTTAGTTGAGGCGGAATCTGTTTGAGCCTTCATTTATAAAAGGTATAATAAATTTTTTTTTTGAAATTTTTTTAAAAAAATATATTTTTTTTTCTGTGTTAAAATATGAAATTTTCCAAAATCATAAATTTCAAATTGAAAATAATACCACGAGTAAAAATGTTCGATATCAGGTTAGTCGCGTAGTACAGAAACCCTACTTTTGTAGAAATCGGTTATAAGAACCCAAAATTTTTAATGCCCCGGCTTATAACTATAAATATCCAACAACTATGTTTATACACATATTTTTAGTTACGCGAACAGAAACGATAGCAACTGAAATCTATAGACAGTATGAGCTACAAACATACGCATGAGTATAAAGATACTCTGACTATTAATCGGCTACACATGCGTATATACAGGGCTATTTTATTAAGGCACACACATAAGGCATGTTATCAAACAGCCACACACACACCCACATATTTCCCATTCTATTTTACGTACACAATTGGTTGTATAGAGTGTATAAACATACTCAGACTGAACGAATAAGAGAGAGAGAGAGAGAGAGAGCCAATTAGTTTTATACGCAATTATTTTTAGTTGTGGCAATTTTTTTTTTGCATAAACTAATTAGAGATGTTCTTGTATATTGAAATCGGCTTTAGTCATATTTCCTTGAGAGAAAATATGTGAGCGTATAAATTGTTTGATCTACAATTACCATTATGCGTAGTTGCCAAAATTAAGACTATTTAGGTTAGGTTAGGTTAGAAAGGGTGGTGCTATACCGCACCTCCACTCGGAGACACAATTGGGTCCATTGTGATTATCTTCTGTTGCCCAAAAAAAAATAATATTTGCTCTCCCCCCACCCCAACCCGGCCCCCTCCCTTTTGTAGCCAGAAGTGGCCCTATTATCCGTCATTCAGCCACCAAATTCCCATGATGAAGCCCCTGATGTCATCTAGCTTACACTTCCCGTTATCAGTAGTGCTTTCATGGAAAGGTCTGCTCAGCCATCTAAACCCATGACGTTGCAGCTTTGGGCAGTGGCAACGGTTTCTGGTTCCTCTTCATCCCCGCACATCCTAAAAAAATCTGGAGTGCCAGTTTCCCAAAAGCTGGTTCTTCTTCTGACCGAGCAGTTACCTGTCAACGCGCCTATCACGATTTGCATCGCCTTCTTATTCATGTCTAGTAGCAGTTTGGATCTTCCTGAGTCAAGCTTTGGCCACATACCCCTCGAGACTCAACAAGCTTCCCTACTTCGCCACGAACTGTTGGTCCTGCCTTCTACCCAATTACTTGAGTTCCCTATAGTAATAACCTATTGATAATTTCACCGATCTGTCTGACATTTCCGCATCTAATGCCGACCCTATTCTTGTCAGCTCATCCGCAATTTCATTTCCCTCAACACTGCTGCGGCCAGGAACCCAACATAGTCTGACACTATATTTATCCATAAGCAAGTTGAGGGCTTTCCTACAGTCACTAACAAGTTTCGATTTGACATTGTGTCCCTTCAAAGCTTTTAGCGCTGCCTAGCTGTCGACGTATAAGGTTAACTTCTCACCTTCAGCTACATTCCTGGCCACCAGCTCCGTAGCCCTGAGGATCGTCAAGATCTCCTCAGCCTGGAAAACGCTGCATTCATTCGGCAGTCTGAAAGAACTACGAATGTTCGTTCCCAAGCTACAGACACCAGCACCTGTGCCTTCCTCGATTATTACTTATTATTGTCATTCTCTGGTAGACATCTGGCATTTTTTGTGTTGTCATTTTCAAAATGTGAAAATATCGGAAATGACAAACGTCGTTTCTAGCACACACACAGTTGGGGTGTCACAAAATGCCATAATGTGTTTCTTCGGCATTAACAACAAATGTTTTTCGCACATTAAAAGAAACCCAATAAATAATCCCACGAATTATGTACCTACAGCGTAATTTGTTCCGGAAATTTAAAACGTTAATCGGAAGAACGTAAACCGAATTTAAAATTACTCATACACTTCAATAACAAAATAAAAAACCTAAAATGGAACTTGTGACCGATACTACATTCACACGTTCCATAGCACGAGTAGCAAAACCAAAATCGTGTGAATTTTTTTTAAGCCCTTTAAGGGCTAATTAGTCCATATTGTCATTTATGAATTAAATTTAAAAACTTCTGTTAATACTCACTCGTATTAGATGCGAACAATAAATAGAAACTTATTAAATTTTAGTGTTTTTAATTGCATTCAATTCAAAAACTAATATTTATAATTTTCTTATCTTCAATCTTAAATTTAACTTGGCAACAAAATCTCCCAATTCAGAGAAAATTAAAAAATAAAAAAACGAAGAAAGAAAAAAATATGCGACTAAGTAACGCCTCTGCAAAAAGACACTCCAAGATAAATGTTTATGGTTGTTAACTGTTTCAACATATTTATTGTTATGTGCAGCATGATGATACGTGTGACGAAATAAATAAAAAAACATACCGGCACGCGTAGCAAATTTATAATCACTCCTATTTCATGGCTGATACAAAACTCTGCCCTGCTCCTCAATGGGAAAGTACGAGTGAGTATCTGTTGTAAGGTTTCCAATTCGAATATTAAAACCAATACTTGAAACAAAATGCAATCTTGTAGTAGAAATTTGTATCATATATGAGTAAATATGTATGTAAATATTTTTCTGCTTTCTTTTCTGCATTCCATTTCTATTGTTTTCCTTTGACATCTCCAAAAATAAATACATTCATATCTATTGTTTCTGGTTTAGTCAAATTTTTCTAAACACAATTGTTGTGTGATTAAAAATTATCTAAATTTTTCCATTTTTAAATCTAAATACATATTTCCCATATTTATATTTAAAATCAGACTTTAATTTTATTTATAGACAATTCCTTATCACAACATCATGAATATCATCAACAACAACACTTGTTTAAAGCTCATTGTTTTTTTTTTTGCCTCATTAAAAATTAAATTGTTAAAAAAGTTGGATTGTGAGCATGTCGGCTTTAGTTATCACAACAGACACTTGAAGATAATCATCTACATCTTGTTTTTAATCAAAAAAATCGTCAACCGTTTATTGAATTAAATAAAAAAAATTACGGTTGCTTTCATTAAAGAGTTCACAAGTAATTGCCAAAAATAAAAGCTGCGCTCGGTTAACTAAATAGTAAATCTAAAGGGATTATTAGACTTTTAAATAACCCTTTTTTCTAAAAGGTAATTTTTAAAGGTTTTAATAAAGGGAATTCTTTGAAAAGTACTTGCTTTTGTAAAGGTACTTTTTTTAAAAAGTGCTTTTTTGCTCTTGCAAAAAAATACTTTTCTCAAAGATGATTTTTCTAAAAAGTACTTTTACCAAAAGGTATTTTTCTAAAAAGTACTTCTTCCAAAAGGTATTTTTCTAAAAGTACTTTTCCCAAAAGGTACTTTTTCTAAAAAGTACTTTTTCCAAAAGATCATTTTTCCAAAAGGTACTTTTTCCAAAAAGGTACTTTTTCTACAAAGTAATTTTTCCAAAAGACACTTTTTTCAAAAGGACGTTTTCCAAAATACACTATTTTAAAGAGTACTTTTTCCAAAAGGTACTTTTGCCAAAATGTAATTTTTCCAAATGTTACTTTTATAAAACCTACTTTTCCAGAAGGTACCCTTTTTGTAAAGGTAAAAGTACTTACTTTTGTAAAGGTGGTTTTTATAAAAATAACATTTTCCAAAAGGTACTTTTTCTAAAAAGTACTTTTTCTAAAATATTCTTGTTCTAAAAGTAGTTTTTCCAAAAAATACTTTTTCTAAAAAGTACTTTTCCAAAAAGATACTTTTTCTAAAAAGTACTTCTTCCAAAAGATTATTTTTCTAAAAAGTAATATTTCCAAAAAGTTACTTTTTCAAAAAAGTACTTTTTCTAAAATATACTTTTTCAAAAAAGTACTTTTTCCGAAAAGATACTTTTTCTAAAAAGTTGTTTTTCCAAAAAGATACTCCTTCTAGAAAGTCCTTTTTCCAAAAAGATACTTTTTTTAAAAAGTACTTTTTCCAAAAAGATACTTTTGCTAAAAAATACTTTTTCCAAAAAGATAATTTTTCTAAAAAGTACTTCTTCCAAAAGATTTTTTTTTTCTAAAAAGTAATCATCCCAAAAAGGTACTTTTTCTAAAAAGAACCTTTCTAAAGGTACTTTTTCCAAAATATACTTTTTCAAAAAAGTACTATTTCCAAAATATACTTTTTCAAACAAGTACTTTTTCCAAAAAGATAATTTTTCTAAAAATTTCTTTTTCCAAAAAGATACTCCTTCTAGAAAGTACTTCTTCCAAAAAGGTAGTTTTTCTAAAAAGTACTTTTTCCAAAAGGTACTTTATCTAAAAGTAATTTTTCTAAAAGATACCTTTTCAAAAACGTACTTTTTCCAAAAGGTACTTTTTCTAAAACGTACTTTTTCCAAAAGGTACTATTTCAATAGTTAATCCTTGAAAGGTACTCTTTGAAATGATAATTTTTCAAAAGGTGCTATTTTAAAAACAATCTAAAAAGAATTCCCCTTACAGCAAAAATCTGAGTATAATTTTGTTGTAGGGTATAAAAAATTCGACTCAGCGAAATATACGAGTAGCACTTGAACTTAAGCCTGCACTATTAAGTACAATTCCTTTTTTTTTTATTCTTGATCTCATAAATAATACCACATGCATACATACTTCGTGCATATAAAATGTAGGAATAAACTTCAAACAAATTACTCTGAAATTTTCAGACATTAATTTAATTGTATAATTTATACAAAAACAAAGGAAAGTTAAAAAAAAAATTTACTTTAGTAAATAAGTATGTACTTGATAAAACAAATATTAAATAATAAGCAGTGACCTTCCTGTAGAAATAATCTCAGAAATTAAATTTGCGTAATGTCTAGAGAATCAATAAAAAGATATGAGGGTAAATAAGATTAAGATTAAAATAAAAAAGAATTCTTTAAATTTGTCTTTGTCGGAGAAGTTTAAAGTGTTTTTTCTTTGCCGACAAAGATAAAACAAAAGAACTCTTTCGAAAATTACACTTCGACACCTGGTTTCATGTGTAAAATTAAATTAGTTTAGATATTTTCGACTCTCATGACTCATGCTAATCCAGAGCTCGTCTTTCAAATATTATTGTTTTTTTTTTCTTTTTTAATTTTTAAATGCTGCTGGAAATTTCAATTGTTATACATATGTATGTACTCTTACATACATACATATCTATGTATGAACTTTCTTGAAGCATGCTTATAAATATGAATTAGCTGCTGGCTGCTGCTGTTGTTAACTTCTCACAATGAAAAAAAAATTAAAGTTAAAAGTGAAAGAATCACAGATTCCAACAAGTGCCAATTTATTAGTTCATTACAATTCATTGAACATTCCGGACTCAGTTCAACACAACAATGCCACAGCATGCCATCCATACTTACATACATATATACATACATACATACATAAATATGTACATACATTCATACATGCATACCTGCCACAATAGGCCTTCCTTTTCTATTGTGCCAGATATGAATGTCTGTATGTGTAGATACACACATATCGTTACCTTAATATAGAAAGGCCCTAACTCATTATTTTTTTAATCATTTTTTATAGCTATGCTATTTATGGCGCGATACAGTAGTTAGGACGTGAATTTCGTAACAAAAATAATCGACACTATTACAGTTATAAATTTATTTTTGTTTTGATTTCTTTGTAGAGTACGAAAATAAACGAAACAATTGGTTTGATATTGTGAAGAGAGTGAAACAAAAACAACACAAAAATAACGATCGCTAAATTTTTTTGTATTGTTTTTGCACATGAGCTCAAAGCAGAGAACAAAGCCGATCATACATTAATTTAATCGTACGCCGCTAGAAAATAAAATAATGGGAAATAAATGGAAACGTTTTGAAATATTTGCTGCGAATCTGACATCATCATATACATATGTAATATACGGCCCTGTTCTATAAACCGAATCCGAGTAAATTTTTCGTTTTCAAAAAATTAATAATGGTCCTGAAGACATATTTATAATACACCATAATTTTCTTTCAGATATTATATTTGGGAATAACAAAATTGAAAAAAAAACTAACAACATATTTCAATTGTCGGGGTTAGGTTTCTAAAACCGTGCGATTTCAAATGAGGGTGGCGTTGGCTGAAGTAGTTAGCACGTTGACTACAAAATCGAAGGTCCTGGGTTCAATCCCTGTATCCAACAGTCATTGAATAACAACACCACGCATTTTTCTGATGTGCATTAGTGTCCCTTTGTATCAGTTGTTGTAGGAAAGTTCAAGTGATGAAGGCATAGTCACTGGTCACTTAACTATACCGACTTCAGAAGATACTAGTCCTAATGTAACATCGGAGCGCCCTCCTTCGTTGTGTAGCAAAATCATCGGCGAAGTAAAATAATCAATAAAATGGCTACAAAACACAGCTTCAAAAATTTAATACGCCTCATTTGACACCAGATGGCGCTGCAACACTGCATTATCAAAAAACGTGCAAAAAGCAGAGTTGTAAAAGAATGAAGCTTTCCTCTATCTCTCCCTTCACCACCTGTCTTCTCTATCACTATCCCTTTCCTAAAGAAGGTAACACCTAGTAATAGTAGTAGGCATTAATTACCTGAGTGTTACTTCTCTTTAAATAAAAAAAAAAAAAAAAAAAAAATCGATCGGTTTACAGAACAGGACCGATAACTTTATTGCATTGTTATTTAACACATTAAGTTTGTTTTATATACCTAAGCAGCAAAGCTATAACCGGGTGTCCTAAGACAACTCAATTCTATTTTTTTTTTTTTATATTTCGATAGAAGAACATCTAATGCATCGAAAAATGGTAAAGTCTCGATTTAAAAAAAATAGTGAGTTAGGGCCTTTCTATATTAAGGTAACAATATATTTTTAAGTTTTAGGTTTTAAAGTGTGTGATCGGTTTAAAGTCATCAATGTTAACTTTTAAATCAATGTTAATGAGTGCAGTTGTTTTTTTTTTTTGTTTTTTTTTAATTTCAATTACGGCGCACAGTGGGAGATTTGAGAAAAAAGAAGAGGAGACATATGTAAATGTTAAGCTTCTAAACAACTAGTGCCATTTTAGAAAAGCTGAGCAGAGGAATTTAGCGCCAAACCCACGATGTCGACAACGTTCGACTTGTTGCACACTTACACTCAAAACAAAAACAAATTTTAATATTTTGTTGTTGTTTCAAATGTAAGTGTGCGACAAGTCGAAAGTTGTCGATATCGTGAGGCAAGCCCTTAAGTTTTTTATAGACTTTTTTCTTCTTAAATTTTTGGCCATTAATTTGACACTTGAAAGAGAAAGGCAGATATAGGTATGTATTATGTTTAGACATATAACCACAGCGATTTCTAAAATTATTTCAGCGAAATGTTGAATGGGGCATTCCAACGGACTAGGATATCGTCGGCTTACAGTGTAAACCAAAGAATGACAAAAGTATGAATGCGTGCAACTAAAACTAAAAAAAACATACAAAATGGAAACATACCCATTAGTTTTAAACGGAATACGTATAACTATAACCATCCAAAAACAATGTCTATACACATTTTTTAAATTACACAGCACGGACGACAGCAACTGTAAATGTATAGCGTGTAGAGCTACAAACATACGCATGAGTATAAAAATACTCTGACTAATAATCGGCTATACATGCGTATATACAGTACTATTTTATTTACACACACATAGAGCATGTTTTTAAACAGCCACACACACTTTCCATTTCATTTTATATGCACATATGTATGTAAATATCCCGAGTATCAGCGTATTTTTTCGCCGATTAAACATCCACAGGCTGAGTACTCAGGCTGAAAGTATGAGAGAGAGTCAATGGATTTGATACGTACATATGTGCCTCTTTATTTTTAGTTGTAGCGTATTTTAGTTTTTCGCATAAACGAAGTAGACATGCCCTTGTATATTTAACATTTTTCCCGGGATTTTTTAGAAAACCAAAAATATTTCTTTAAATTTTTAACGATTTTTTAACATTTGTGCATTTTTGTTCTACATACATGCAAAGAAAAAATATGGCTAAGGTAACCATAATCAAACAGCAACATACTATGATTGAATTATATGGTTGCAGTCAAATCATATTATTGTCAATGGAAAAGGAAAGTTCAAATAATATTATTTTCTGAGTTAATAATAATATTATCTACAAAAACAATTAACTTTGTTATACCTAATCTTATTATTGTAAATAAGACAATACTATTGTTAGATGTGACGAAAATATAATTGAGACTTACCATACCAATATCTAATATTATAAAAATATTGTTAAATATGACCATAGTATTATTTTATGTAATAATATTTTGTTTTTTAATCACATGTTTATTGGACAATATTTTGTTTAAAACAGCTGTGCGGTAAATCCCAAATAAAAATAAATTAATATTGTTGAAATAAAATGTATGTATGTATGTATGTAGAAATGTATACTTACATATATGTGTATACACGAAGTACAGACACATCTGTACAAACAGATATACATACATACATATGTACATATTAGTTTTATTTATCTACCCTTTTGTTTATACTTTTTTTTATTTATTTAACACCACGCGTGCGTGCACTACCGATAGCTTACAAACGAAACACTGAACTGACAGAAGATGTTTCTGAAAAAGATTTTTTTAAAAACTTAACATAGTATGGTTTTGGATAAGATTATATTGTTATACTTTTTTTTATTTATTTAACACCACGCGTGCGTGCACTACCGATAGCTTACAAACGAAACACTGAACTGACAGAAGATGTTTCTGAAAAAGATTTTTTTAAAAACTTAACATAGTATGGTTTTGGATAAGATTATATTGTTATTTGCATCATATTATTTTTACACAATAATACAAATTATATTGTAGTTATAAATTTTTTACAAAACTATATTGTTAAACTCGCAATTATCGCAATTTCTATGGATATAAGAATGTAATAATTAAATTCAAACATTACTGTGTTTATTGTAATCAAATTAATGTTTAAAATAACAATAGCTAGTTTTCAACGACCACACATTTGTTTCAGAGAACATAATATTGTTTTCTCAACCATTTTACAACCATATCTTTTCTATGCGTGTACATAAATAAATTTTGTTGTTGGAGAAAAAAAAAAACACAGTTCTTCCTGCTATTAATAAAAAGTTAAACTAATATTCACCAAACACTAAAGAAGCAGATATCCCACTGCCCTAGTGCATGGCGCAGATAAATGCAAAGTTTTGTGCAGATATTAAATCAGATGAAATCAGTTAGAAGAAGTTGATATCGGCTTACATTTTTGGAGCTCCTGAATTGCTATGATTTGAAATTTTTTTAACCCAGCTTCCTTTAATAACTATGAGCTCGAGTTCATGTCTTAATCTCACCTGTAGCTAAGTAGCTTTTATTGTTTTTTTTTTTAATCGGCGGAAAACGATTTAGCAATTTAAAAAATATTATAAATTCGAATTCCCATATTTCCCCACTGTGCTGCGTAAGAACTGATACCAAAAAAAAATATAATAAATGAGGCCTCTACAGCACTCAAAGAAAAAAATTGTGAAAACAAAATTAAAAAAAATTTAAATTGCCTAAGGAATTTTTACTAATCGGTGCTAAAAATAATTTTTGAAAATCGAAGCTCTTCCAAAGTTTCATTTTAAAATCAAATTTCAATTGAATAGCTGTATAAAAAAAAAATTTAACAAACTAGAAACGTTTCACATATATTTGGCACCATTTATCATAATTATGCAAAAGTAAAAAAAAAAAACAAAAACCATAAATTTAATTAAACTTGCTCAGCGGTGATTTAATTGTTGTTATAGAAATTACGAGTTTCATTAAAACTGCAAAAAGAAAGACTTTCTCAACTTTAAAATTGTTAAATGCTAAAAATGTATTAAATTTTGGTGTTAAAGTATGTATATTTAAATGAAGTATATGAACCAAAATGACTGGTTGAAGTATAATGAATACAAATGTTCATTAACTAATTTCTGCTGATAATAAATTAAGAAAAAAAAGGTTTTTTAGTTTAGCCAAAATCGTACACGATTGAGTGTTATATGGCACCCATTATTCATTCCTTCATTAATGAACTCTTTTTTTTTTGGGCATAACGCTTTTCAACGGCGATCTGAATCACACACTATTCCACCTATGTGCCTTTTTTAAATCGTATATTTTTTCAAAAAACAATACATTTTTAACAAGAAGACTTGTGAAAAAAGTAGCTTTTTAAAAAAATACGTTTCTCAAAATAGAACATTTAAAAAAAACATGTTATTAAAAAAAGTACCTACTTTATTTAAAAAAAATTACTTATTACTTAGAAATTATCTTTTATTACAAAAGTACTTTTTACTAAAAAAAAATACCTTCTATTAAAAAGTACTCTCGTATTAAAAAAGTGGATTTTACAAAAAAAAATTACTTTTATTAAAAAGTAAATTTTTTAATAAAGTGGCTTTTATTTAAAAAAAATTACTTTTTACTAAGAAAGTACCTTTTATTACAAAAGTACCTTTTCTTAAAAAAGTGGCGGTTATTGAAAAAAAATTTACTTTTATTAAAAAGCACCTTTTATTAAAAAAGTGCCTTTAATAAAAAAAAAATACCTTTTATTAAAAAAAAGTACTTTTTACTAAGAAAGTACCTTTTATTAAAAAATCGGCTTTTATTTAAAAATAAACTTTTATTTAAAAGTACCATTTTTTGAAAAGGGACCTTTTATTAAGAAGTACCTTTTATTAAAAAAAAACCTTGTATTAAAAAAGTACCTTTTACTAAAAAAGTACCTTTTATTAAAATAGTACCTTTTATTAAAAAAGTACCTTCTATTAAAAAAGTTCCTTTTATTAAAAAAGTACCTTTTAATAAGCAAGTACTTTTTATTAAAAAAGCACCTTTTATTAAAAAAGTAACTTTTATTAAAAAAATATCTTTTATTAAAAAACTACTTTCTATTAAAAAATGTCTTTTTTATACAAAAAAGAAAGAAAAGTATCGATTTAAAAAAAGTATTTCTTTAAAAAATTATCTTTTTTAAAATAGTGTATTTCTTAAAAAATCTTTTAGAAATAAGTACCTTCTCAAAACTGACTTCTTAAGAAATTACCCTTTAAACAAAAACTATTTTACTAATAAAGAAATTTTCAATATATTATCTTTTTACGAAATGTACTCTTTCAAAAAAGTACAAATCTTCAAAATATAGCTTTTAAGAAGTTCTTTTCAAAGCACAAAAGCACATTCTGAAACGTTTTGTTTTTTTTTTTATAAAAAAAATTATCTATTGTGAAATAAAAAAAGCATTTTTTTTAAATAACACAAAATAATATTTAAATAAAATAAAATAGAATACTGTTTGTAAAATTAAAAAAGGCTTTTTTACAATTTATTTATAAAATAAAAAAATACAGATAGGGGCAAGACTGTTGTAAATTTAGAGATGGTACTCGTAAAATTGAGCTTTCATTACAAAAAAAGCTTTCAGCAAAATGTAACACGATGAATCAAAACAATTCACATATTATATTTTCCATGATGGCTGAGTATACATATAAAGCAGAAATTTACATCAACTGATACCACACACAGTGGAGCAAACACAAAAATGAACGCTGATGATGAAGGTGTAGTGGCCTTCGGAACAACAGCTTGTTGTTCCGTTCTACTAACTACGTGTTTGTCAGAATATTTAGAATTAACTTTGGTGTTATTTGTTCCTTACTATAACTATCACATGTAATTTGGCTTACAAAACTATATGAACTTTAACCTGATCAAATTATAAATATGTGACCTTCTCCGAGAAAAGGCACCTAGTGTGTCAAAAAACGGGTGTGTGTCAAAATCGATAAAAATGAGAAAAACATTAAAATTTTATTTTTTTTTTCACACACTAGGTGCCTTTTCTCGGAGAAGGTCACATATAAAAAATACTTGTTATATAAAATAAAAAAAAATACATATGTATATTAAATAAAATAAAAAATATTTATTTTAAATACCTGTTTGAAAAAATATTTTTTTAAAATACTGCCTCTTTACACTTAAAAAAAAACCTATTTTGTTACAATTATATTTAAAAGCTGTAGTAAGAAAGAAAGATTCCTTTGAAAAGATCTACATTGCAAATATGTATGCACATTTTAACTAAAATAAACTTTATTTTTCAATTACATTCAAAACAAAATAACTTTTAAAAATAGGACCAAAAATAATGAAATTTTTTTCTGCGTGTATATTCTGGACAAACGCATTTTATTTCTTTGTCAAATTGTTGAATGCATGTTTGCTTGATCGATTGCGTGTCGTTTTCATACAAATTGTAGGCACGTTTTATGGATTTATGTTGCTGCTGTTGGTTGGTTGATCTTGTTGTTTTCACTTGTGGCTTAATTATGACGATTTGTAAAGCATTTCCCGTTTAAATGTTTTTCTTTTTTTTTTTGCTTTTAATTGTTTTGTTTCATTAAACAATTTTGTTAAATTTTCTTGGCAGTTTTTGTGAGTGAGTTTTATTTGATTTATGCCAGTTTACGGTCGATTTTGTTGCCGTTGACCCATGCGAGCGATGGATGTCTTATGCGTGTGTCTGCTTTGTTGTCTAGTACTTGGAATATTACTGCTATTACTTACGAGTATTACGTACATATGTATGTATGTATGTATGTAAGTCGGAATACATGTACTGAATATACGAGTATGGATGTACTTACATACATTGTGCTCGTATAAGTGTGTACTTTTGCGCGTTTTCACTTTTTATTAATTCATCAAAGTTTTTGTATGCTGAACGAACAAAAAAGTATGTAAAAGAAGAAAAAAATGCTAGAAACGGAAGCAACAACAAAGACCGAGTTTTGAGAGTGAAACCTTGTTTTGGTATTCATCCATCAGAAATAACTCACTTGTCGCCGTAATACGAGTATTCAAACACTCGAAACGTGAAGTTTGGTTATTAAAATTCAAAATGTTGTTCAATTGCTTTTATAATTCATTTACACCTCAAAATAATTGTTTTAATCATAATTACACTTATGAGTGGATGTGTAGCGAATTGTAGTAGAGGGCTGACAGCAGAAGTACGATGCGATGCGATACGATACGATTAATTTCTAGAGTATAATTCTGAAGGAGAAAATTTTATTTACATATGTATCTTGTAGATATTTCATGTGTTTGTACTTCAGATGGATGTACATACCCTGTCGGAAATTTGGTAAACTTTAAACTAACTTTAAGCTAACTATTTCGCAAATAGTACTGACTGACACTTGGATTACTTTGCAATGTAATCAACTGACTATTTTAGCATTGCGATGTCCTAGGCGGTAGTCAATTGTCTCACTCTGCACTACTTTCAGCTAACTTAAAGTTGACTTTTTTTAAATCACCTGGTAGTCAGTAAATTAAAAATTTTTTCCGGGGTTCGAACATCACACGTTGTGTACTCAACGCGCTACCACTCGTCTAAGCTGCCATCTAAAATAACATCAGAAAAATTTTAATATAAAACTGAAATGAGTTTTAAAGTAGCTGAGAAAAAATTTGTTGGCTCTCATCAGATTCGATTACGTACTCAACTTAAGAATTAATTTTGGGTTTGTTCTGGATGACTTTGCAGCTAGCTTTAAGTCAGTCTAAGAAAAGTTAACTATAAGTTAACTATTTTTGTAGTCAACCACACATTCTCCGACAGGGTAAGTAGCAAGGCACATTCACAAGGTAGTAGCGGAAATGCAGCTGAGCTATTTTTTTTTTTTTCAAATTATAGTTCATCCGAAACTTCAAAAATTCTTTACGAAAGAGAAATTAAAAGAAAATGTTAAAAATTTCAATATGAAAAATGTTTTATTAAAATAATTCTGTGAAAACAAATTTAAAAATATGAAAAAACTATTAAAAAATTATTAGAAGTGCTAAACGTTGCAAATTTTGTTAGTGGTGGCTGCCGTGGAGAAATATTTTCAAATTTATGTGAATAATTTTTATTATTATTATGTTGAACAAATTCTATTTTTGAAGTTTTGGATGAACTAAAACCCATGTTGTTTTTTTCTTTGTTGTATTTTTCATTGTTTTTGTAATCCTGATATTACTGATATTATTATATATATGTATGTGTCTCTCTGTGTGTGTATTCATGTGTGGTTGGTCAACTGGGCAGTTGAGAGCAGAGTATGACAATGAGTCCTCAAAAAAATATATGCTCACATAAGTAAATAGTATTAATTTTAGTAAATGCATATATTCATAATTGTAGCGCAAACAATTCATACGCTCACATATTTTCTCTCAAGCAACTAGGACTATAGGCGATTTCAACATACAAGAGCATCTCTACTTGTTTTATGCGAAAAACTAAAATACGCTACAACTGAAAATAAAAAGGCACAGGCGTATCAAATACTCTCTCTCAATCTTATACTCAGAATATGCTTATACTCAGAGTATGGATATTTAATCGGACAAAAAAAAAATATACGCCTGATACTCGGGATATTTATTCATCACTCGCCACTATATAAATACATTTGTAAAATGGAATAGAAAATGTGTGGGTGTGTGTGTGTGTGTGTGGCTGTTTCAAAAACATGCTTTATTTGTGTGTAAATAAACTGGCCCTGTATAAACATAGTTGTTGAATGTTTATTGTTATTTTAAACCGACTTCAATTTGTCTGTATTTTTAATCGGGGGAGTTACTTCATAACTAGGTACATTTTAGACCGATTGCAAAAAAAATTTTTTGTCTGAAAGGGTATAGCTTCCCATTGGTCCCATTTGAAAAAAGTGGGCGAAGACACGCCTAAAAATTTTTTTGTATTTGATTTTATGATATTCTACTTATTTGAATACTGGTTCTTGTAATTACACAATTTTAAAGTTGAAGAAATGAGTGGGGGTACGCCCATTAAAATTTATTACTATATTTCACGTGGTCCTACTTAACCGATTTTTACGAAACTTACCACACACCTTGAGCTCTAAAATAGATACAACATCCCTTTAAAAAATGGGCGTAGTCACGCCTATTAAAATTTAATATTTTATTTTAAGTGGTTCTACTTTACCGATTTTTACAAAACAATCTTGCATTTACAAAATGGGTGGAGCCACGCCCATTAAAATTTAATTTTATGTTTCACGTACATCTTCTTAACCAACCTATTTATAAAATTTTTTTTAAACAATTTACTTCCAGATTGGCCTCATAAATTTTTTTTGACAATGTTCAATCCGCCCCTTTATTCCGTAAATCGCTAAAACTAAATCTCTATCGCTAAAAATCTATGAAGCCGATTTATCCATTTTCGGCTACGAATACAATTTTCAAACGTTATTTTCTAAGTCAGGCAAAGGTTTAGAGAAATGTATTCTGCCTAAATTTTTCTATTTAATTTAATCGCCAAAAATTCTAAATTTTGTAGTTGTTCAGCATTTTAGCGATCGAATTTAGCTTAAGCGAGTTACAGAATACGGGGGCTGTACGCATTCATAGTTGTTCGACGGCCAATAGTCAAAGAGTACTTAAACGATACTTTTGTCATTCTCTGTTGAGACCACCTGAAATTCAAAAAAGTTAACACTACCCACCTGTACGTCATTTAACGGCCTGTCGCACGTTGTCACCAGAATTCGTTCGATCGAATACTTTATTGAAAACAGCAAAAAATGTTCTAATGTTCTAGACCTCTAAAAAAAATACCTTTGCCAACAATAATCGTTTAGAAAAAAATCTCCAAAAGATAAAAATTTTTATTATTATTTTTAAACGTTGTAAAGATTAGGAAACTGTTGCTTTTTAAATAAGCAAATTTTGATACAAAATCAAGGCCAGAATTTGTACGCTAACTCATATGCACATATGTACGAGTATGTATGTAAATATTTAAATTGCTATGAAAGAATAATTAAATAGATCTTCTGGCGAAATCATCTGTCAAATTAATAAATTTTTCAAAAGTCAATGGACTTATTAAATAACAGTGTTAAGTCGGTTAAGCCAAAAATAAAAACAGTTAATGTTACAAAAGCGTGAAAAGTCGTAATATTAATGGAGTGACACCATATACATACATAATTATAGTCAATAATTTAATATGAATAATAGTTAAAATTTATAAACTTTCACGCATCATTTGTGGTTATAAAATAAAAGCAGATGAAACGTTATAAACAATTAAACATTTAAATAATAAACAAACCAAAAAAAAAAAAATACTAAAATTTTTTGCAAAACTCTCAGAAACACAATTTCTTATTACATATTTAAGTTTTCTTAAATAGAACTTAAAATATTTTAGTTAATTTTAATTATTATTTTTCGAACCTCATTTTTGTTTCTATATTTATAATTTGATTAGGCTAAAGTTCGTATCGCTTTTTAAGCCAAATTACATGTGATAATTATTAATGAATAAAGATCACCAAAGATAATTATAAATTGTCTGACAAACACGTAGTAGAACGGAACAATTAGCTGTTTTCGAGGGCCACTATACAAACACCTTCATTATTAGCGTTATTAATGCTTGGTCCACTGTGTGTGGTGTCAGTTGATGTAGATTTCAGCTTTATATACTCAGCCATTATTGCAAATGGAATATGTGAGTTGTTTTCATTCATCGTATCCATCAAATTCATTTTTGGTTAAATCAAGATATTCTCGAAATAAAAACATTTTAAGGTAGTATATCCCTTTCGTCATCCAACGAGCATGACAGTAACAAACGAAGACAGCCTTAATGGGGACCACCTTAATGGTTGCAGATAGACGATAAGTATGTTTAGAGAAAATCTTTGTATTAAAAAAATATTTTAGGTCTGTCATACATTTGACTTCGATAGGTACGCCTGGAGTAAATTTTATAAAAATTTCCGCTTTGTAAGGGAACACCCTTAAGGAGAGGAGTTAGGCGGTCGGTGTAGTCAGAAAAGATGTTGGACGGGGAAAATTAATGTGGGCTGGGTATACATTTGACCCCTGTAGCGGTGACCCCGATAAAGTTGTATGATTTTTTTTTAATTTTTTTTGCTTTTAACCTCAACTTTGAGCACGATGAGGCGACCTTTGCCCCCATCTGGCAGCCACCATTTTTTGACTCAAATATTTTTTTCCGAACCTCACAAAATGAGGGGTCGAAATCTCGTTACTAAGGATTCTCATACATATAACACTATGCCAAAGCTAATCTACATACTTCATGTCTCCTAGAGATATCAGGGTTAAAAAAACTCAAAACTCCTTTAAACTCTATTTATTCGTTGCTTTGCTTTGTGCTGCTACCAACTTCACTCTTGAATGCGATTTCAAAATTTAATTTTCCAACACTACACAGTTGCACCGAGTTATTTGTACTCGATTCATACTTATTGCAAATAAGCAACTCTTAAGTCGCAGTTACCTGACTGTAACGTAAAGTAACTGCAACGTAGGAAACAGCTGATCGATATTTTTATATGAAAAGTAGGCTACGTTACATTACATCTCTATAACCATTTGCAATACTTTTCACATACCAATATCGATCAGCTGTTTCGTACGTTGCAGTTACATTACATTACAATCGGGTAACTGAGCCTTTACTCTTCTAATTTAGATTGGTCTGTTGTTAGTAAAAATATTTCTAAAAATCTGCCATGAGAAGAACGGAAAGCCACCCATATAAATTTAGGATACGAGTATGTTGCAACGAGCTCTTAACCACTTCCAAATTCAGCAGTCTTGAACATATTTCTCTATCCAAAAAACTTTAGCTAAAAAAACTTAAATATCCAATGAAATGCCACCCAATCAAATGGTGTAAAAATATGAAATAAAAAAATCCTGCTTAAATAGGAATTACACTTGCCTTTACCTACTACAAACATATATACTCGTAAATACATACATACAGTTGTAGTGGAGTGCAACACAATGCGGTAGAGAAGTTCATTTTTAGCGGCAGCATTAGTTTAAGCCGGAGATGATTTATAGTGCGTTCTTTTATTTTGACAATAAACAAAGGAAAAGAGGTGAAGTTTATGACCACGCAAGTTGTACGAGTAAGTAGTAAAATGTTGTAAATTCCTCTTTTAAGTCATAGTTGTTGGTTGTTTGGTTGTTTGGTTACTTGTCGATGGCTTGCTGCTGCATCTCGATGGCTGAACGGTTCGTTTACTGGCATTTGCAACATGCCAATTCAATGTTCCTAGTTAGCAATTGTAACTGCAATTCTACTGTTTAAAACATTCATTTATTTATTTATTTATTTATTTATTTTATGGCTTACATCAAACAGATGAGGGTAATATGAAATTTGTTGTTCTCTTTGTAACAGATCGTAGTTTTATTTTCTTTTTAATTCTAAGTTTACACCAAGCAACTGTAGGTATTGCTGCGCCTATTGCTTTCTGGTAAAGCTTAATATATGTATTTAAAAAACATTTCGTTGATCACTGAAGCTTGGAGAAAAGTTCCTTTCAAAACATGTACTTTAAAAAAATATTTAAAATAAAAATACTCTTCGACAAAGTTAACTTTAGAAAAAAAGTGCCTCTAAAAAATAAAGCATGCACCTTTAAAAAAAGTACATTTAAAAAAAGTACATATAAATAAGTACTTTTTAAAAAAGTAGACTAAAGTAAACTTAAGTACTTATCAAAAAAGTACTATTTAAATGTACCTTGTACTTAAAAAAAACTTGTTAATCCATACCTGTTAAAAAGTACTTTGTTTAAAAATAAGCATCTTTAAAAAAGTACTTTTTAAAACACTATATAACTTTTTCAAAAAGTATTTTTTAAGAAAACGTACCTTTTAAAAAATACCGATAAGAAAGTACTTTTCTAAAAAGTACCTTTTAAATGGTGCTTTTTAAAGAGATTCTTTAAAATGCAGCTTTTTTTAAAGTATGTACTTTGTTTTAAAATAAAAAAGTACTTTTTAAAAAAGTCCGTTAGAAAAAAATGTTCCTGTTAAGAAAATATAAAATTTTCAAAAAGTATTTTTTAAGAAAAAGTACATTTTACAAAATACCGGTAAAAAGTACTTTTCTTAAAAGTTCATTTTAAAAAAAGCACTCTTTAAAAAAAGTACTTTGTTTTAAAATAAGCACATATGTATGTAGTTTTAAAAAAGTACTTTTCTAAAAAGTACCTTTTAAATAGATACTTAAAAAAGTACTTTTTTAAAAAATACTTTGCTTTGAAATAAGTATCTATAAAAAAGTACTTATCAAATTAATAAAAAATGTACCATTTAAGAGAATATAACTTTTAAAAAAGTATTTTTTTAAGAAAATGCCAGTAGAAAAGTACTTTTCTAAAAATTTATATTTAAAAAAAGTACTTTTCAAAGAGGTACTTAAAAAATTACCTTTCTAAAAAGTACTTAAAAAATGCCTTCTTAAAAAGTACTTCCAAAAGTACCTTTTTAAAAAGTACTTAAAAAGTATGTACTTGTTTTGAAACAAACACATATCTTTAAAAAAGTACCTTCTTAAAAACTACTAAAGAAATGTCTTAAAAAGTTCTTGAAAAATTACCTTTTTAAAAGTACATTTTTAAAAAGTACTTAAAAAAGTACCTAAAAATTACTTTAAAAAAAGTACGTAATAAAAAATGTACCTGTTAAGAGAATATAACATTTAAAAGAAGTATTTTTTAAGAAAAATAAAAAATAATTAAAAAGTACTTTTGTAAACAATACCTTTTAAAAAATTAGTTTTTGAAGAGATAATTCACAAAGTACCTTTTAAAAAAGTACTTTTTAAAGAGATACTCAAAAAAGTACTTCGTTTTGAAATAAGTATCTTTAAAAAAGTACTTTTCAAATAATAAAAAATTCACCATTTAAGAGAACATAATTTTTCAAAAAGTTTTTTTTTTTTAAAAAGCACATTTAAAAAGTAGCGGTACTTTTCTAAAAACTTCTTGTTGAGAAATTTACTTTTTAAAGGGGTACTTAAAAAAGTACCTTTTTAAAAAAGTACTCAAAGAAGTATATGTGGCAGCGCATAGAGAAAGGGACCTAAGGGTAAAAAAAATCAATTTTCACTTTTTTTTTATGTGGACGACATCTGAGCATCGAATGAGACCGATCCCATGCACCAAAAGTGTTCCCTCCCAGAGATATGCGCGTTTTATGAAATTGAAGTCGAAGATTCTAAGGTTATGTGAAAAAATTTTCGTACTAACAGAGTGATATTCACGATTTAAAAGAATTATAAATGAGTATTTATTATAATTCACAATTAATAATTTCAGAAAATAAACCTGGATTCGAAAAAACGCGAGCAAAATTGATATAAAACTCATGGAAACAACGCGCTAGGTAGAAAACAATAAAAACCAACTACACAAAACAAGAGGTAAGGACGACCTACGCGCGTTTTCAAGGTTGGCCAACACGTTCCTGACGTCATGAGATGTGTCGTTTTCAAATGAGACCAATACCAACACGCTCAGTGATGGTACACCAAAGATACACGTATTTAAATCTTTAAAATGGCTCTCCTGAACAAAACCGGTTTTTACCCTTAGGTCCCTTTCTATTTTGCCCGTCACATATACCTTTTTAAAAAGTACTTTGTTTTAAAAACAAGTACATATAAAAAATTACATTTTAAAAAAGTACTTTCTAAAAACGTACGTAATAAAAAATGTACCTTTTAAGAGAAATTACCTTTTAAAAAATACTGGTGAAAAAGTACTCGTTTTAAATGAACCTTTTTTACTTTTTTAAGGTATTTTTTTAAAGGTACTTTTTAAAAGTATGTACTTATAAAAAGTACTGTTTTAAATGAACTTTCTGTTTTTTTTAAGTTACATACATACTTAATTTTCTAAAGACACTTTTTCGAAAGTACTTTTGTTGAAGGGTATTTGTATTTTAAAAAAATTTTTATAGAACATTTTTTGAAAGGAACTCTTTTTCTAAGCTTTTAAAAACTGATTTTCTAAAAACATACCTTTAAAAAAAATACTTCAAAATCGATTTAAAAATGGAATTTCTAAGAAATTTACCTTTAAAAAAGTACTTGTTAGAAAAGGTACCTCTAAAGAAATAATTCAAAAGAATTTCTCCTACCAATATGCCAATTAAAAAAACTAATTTTTAAAAAACTACTTCTTAAAAAGTATTTTATAAAAAAGTACTTTAAGTGTACTCAAAGTACACTTTGCGAAAAGTTTCATTAAAAGGAGACTTCTTTAAAAATATGCAAAATTTCTTTATATTCAATAATGATGAAGAAAAAAAGGACATTAGAAAAATACGCATCGCTGTAGGTGATCACCTTGTGTTTACCACTACCAACTAACAGAGTGATATTCACGATTTAAAAGAATTATAAATGAGTATTTATTATAATTCACAATTAATAATTTCAGAAAATAAACCTGGATTCGAAAAAACGCGAGCAAAATTAATATAAAACTCATGGAAACAACGCGCTAGGTAGAAAACAATAAAAACCAACTACACAAAACAAGAGGTAGGGACGACCTACGCGCGTTTTCAAGGTTGGCCAACACGTTCCTGACGTCATGAGATGTGTCGTTTTCAAATGAGACCAATACCAACACGCTCAGTGATGGTACACCAGAGATACACGTATTTAAATCTTTAAAATGGCTCTCCTGAACAAAACCGGTTTATACCCTTAGGTCCCTTTCTATTTTGCCCGTCACATATACCTTTTTAAAAAGTACTTTGTTTTAAAAACAAGTACATATAAAAAATTACATTTTAAAAAAGTACTTTCTAAAAACGTACGTAATAAAAAATGTACCTGTTAAGAGAATATAACTTTTTTGAAAAGCGTTTCTTAAGAAAAATTACCTTTTAAAAAATACTGGTGAAAAAGTACTCGTTTTAAATGAACCTCTCTAAAAAGTACTTTTTTAAAGAATTATTTTAAAGGTACTTTTTAAAAGTATGTACTTATAAAAAGTACTGTTTTAAATGAACTTTCTGTTTTTTTTTAAGTTACATACATACTTAATATTCTAAAGACACTTTTTCGAAAGTACTTTTGTTGAAGGGTATTTGTATTTTAAAAAAATTTTTATAGAACATTTTTTGAAAGGAACTCTTTTTCTAAGCTTTTAAAAACTGATTTTCTAAAAACATACCTTTAAAAAAAATACTTCAAAATCGATTTAAAAATGGAATTTCTAAGAAATTTACCTTTAAAAAAGTACTTGTTAGAAAAGGTACCTCTAAAGAAATAATTCAAAAGAATTTCTCTTACCAATATGCCAATTAAAAAAACTAATTTTTAAAAAACTACTTCTTAAAAAGTATTTTATAAAAAAGTACTTTAAGTGTACTCAATGTACACTTTGCGAAAAGTTTCATTAAAAGGAGACTTCTTTAAAAATATGCAAAATTTCTTTATATTCAATAATGATGAAGAAAAAAAGGACATTAGAAAAATACGCATCGCTGTAGGTGATCACCTTGTGTTTACCACTACCAACGTATATTTTCGCTTACTTTTCAGTCATTTCGGTTTAAATTTGAGAAATTCAAATATGTACTAATAATAACAATAATAATGAATAAAATGTTAGGCAGAATGAATGGGAAACACACATCCAGTGTAAGAAAAACAATTGGCCCCAACACGCTACTAGCCAGACCAAAAATAAGAAATAAAAATTAAAAAGGCTTTGTTGCACCAAAAAAAAACTGAAAAACTGAAAAAAACTCAAACATGCAAAGTCCACATTTTCCGGATAAAGTTGCTAAAGTTGGTTAAATGACTTGACTGCATTCATGTGACATTAGCTGTCATTGCAAACAAATGAAGCTAAAGCAGAAAGAGAAAATGCATTCTTTTCCTTGCATCCATCGCATGTATTCAATGAAAATTAGAAACACATACCAAAACTTCCATACATGTAATTTTCTTAATTTTAAGTTTGAACAATAAAAAACTCTCATATTGTAAAATTAAGTACATACATACTTATGTATGTATGTATGTATGTATGTATGTATGTATGTAGTATATTTCGTCTGGCAAAAGAAATTGGTAACATTTTTCTCAATTTTTTTTTTCTTTGTTTCGTGCAATATGAATTTAATTTGAGAATAAAGTTGATCTAAATTTTTTTTTTGATATTTTCATTGATTTTAAACAGAAATCAGAATTAATGCATTGAACACACTTACCACAGCAAGCTACCGACTTCAAAATGTCAAGTTTAGTAGAATACTCACGCCTATATGAGAATAATTCTTTTGACGACAAGGCAGCTGGTTGTTGTCTCTGCTGATTTTGACGTTGTGCAATTAAACTCATTTTTGGGGTTTCGTACACCAAAGGTGCAAAGAACCCAGCAAAAAATTACACATTACCATCATAACTACTTGCCATATAATGACTTCCTTTTCTGATTACCAAATTTCATTACTCGCTTACAAATCGCATTACCTTAAATTTAAAAAAATTATGTACAAGTTGATAAATGAGGAGAATAATTTTTTTAGATTAAATAGATTACGTGAACAAGTTACCAAATAAAAAAAGTAAGTACTTCTCAAGAATCGATTATTTTAGTCTCACGCATTGTTAAAATCATTAAGTTGGTAATCCATTAAGGAACAGCTTCCACCAAAAATGCTTAATTCCAAAACCGATTACCTTTTTTGAAATTTTTTGCTGGGAAACCCTATTGCTTTCGCTACGCTGTCCGTCTGTCCGTCCGTCTGTCACAGGGTATTTTCTCGTGAACCGTAAGAGCTACGGACCTGAAATTTGGACACAATGTGTAGACATTTGACCACTACAACAACAAATACATGAGAGTTAAAAATTAAAGGGTGTTCAAAAACGAGCAACGAAACATTTTAAAATCCCATTTAATATACATATGTACATACAATTGTATCTATGTATATACACTTGAAATTTATAAGGTTAGTGTATTTTTATACACACTACAACAATTAACACTAAAATTTAAAAAAATTTTAATCAAAGGGTGTGCCATCAGTTAATGCAATTTTGACTATGTAATTTTAACAATTTGCTGTATCTTAAAAATCGTAAGAGCAAAACTCTTGAAATTTTCAAAAATGGTAATACTAGAAAATCAAAAAATTATAAAACCGCCAAACCGAAAAAAATCGCCAAAACGAAAAAAAAGCACCAAATTGAAAAAAAATTCCAAGACTAAAATAAATCGTGAAAAAACGGAAAAATCGCCAAAATTAAAATAAAATCGCCAAAACGTAAAAAAACCCCAAAAACAGAAAAAATCGCCAAAATGAAAAAACCTCAAAAACAGGAAAAAATCGTCAAAATGAAAAAAACCCCAAAAACAGGAAAAAATCGCCAAAATGAAAAAAATCGGCAAAATGAAAAAAAGCCCAAAAACAGAAAAAAATTGTCAAATGAAAAAAACCCAAAAACAGAAAAAAATTGCCAAAATAAAAAAAACCCCAAAAACAGGAAAAAATCGCCAAAATGAAAAAAAAACCTATAAAAAATCGCCAAAATGAAAAAAATCGCCAAATGAAAAAAAACCCAAAAACAGAAAAAAATCGCCAAAATGAAATAAATCTCCAAAATGAAAAAATTCGCCAACAAGAAAAAAAAACTCAAAAACAAAAAATCGACAAAATGAATAAAAACAGAAAAGAAATCGCCAAAAATGAAAAAAATTCCCAAAATGAAAAAAAACCCCAAAATCAGCCAAAAATCGTCAAAACGAGAAAAAAGCGACAAAACTGAAAAAAATCGTTTAAACTGAAAAAAACTTCAAAAAAGCCACATTATAAAAATGCTCAAAACCAAATGTACGGAACCCTTCAAAGTCGCACTTTACTGAATTTATTTTATTTTTTTACTAATTAATCCGAAATATATGAAAGTGGCACCACTGTAATATGTATTTATACTTGAATATCAAATGCTGAGGATGCTGCTGCCATCTCCAAATGATTTAAGTAGCTGGCTGCAAGGCGATAAATGTAGCTAGCGGCATTTGTAGCTGGCTGCAAGGCGACAAGTGTAGCTAGCGGCATTTGTAGCTAGCGGCATTTGTAGCTGCATTTGTAGTCAAGTGTTCGTGTATTCTGCTATGGTGAATGTGTTTAATGCATAATGCTACAAGATTATTAAGAATATTCAAAGTAATGAGCTTAGACGGGCGAAGATTTAAAAGGAAAACATCTGGAATTCTCTTTTGTTGTTTCCTTCGCGTTCACACGGACGAAAATGTTGCCGGCGGTCGTTCCAATATTATGTGTGTATGTTGTATTGTTCTACAACAATTCCCTATCCAATCACCTGGTACAAATGTTCCATAGCTATGTCCATGCAGCTTAGGAGTGAGCATAATGTGTTGTTTGGACTTTCAGCTAATACGAGTATATACATATGTACACACATATTATAGGTAAAATTGGGAACTATAAAAAAGTCGTACAAAAAGGCGCTGGCTATAAAAAAAACTTGGTAAATTGCGACTTTAATTGACAAATGGTAACCCTGAGTATGCGTGTGCTGGGCTTTGAGGAGGCATGATCCTAAGCCCAGACGATATTACCTCCAGAGATGATGCAATTACATATGTATATTAATTCTTGCATCTTTGAGAGTGTTTAAACGGTTAATGAAAAAGTGCAGTTTTGTCAGACATTAATTTTATTGTAATAAATTTATTGTAATTAATCCATTCCTCTTTTAAGTAATTTGGCCTTAAAGCCAAAAAAAAATCAGATTCGGACCCTGTCATACAGCATGTTTAAAGTTATTGTTTAAGTATTATATTGTTTATTTCGCCAAAAGCAAATAAAATGATTTTAGTTCAAAAAAAAAAACAAAGAAAATATTTCTATGCACGAGCTTATAAAAATGTACTAGGAAAATGGCTCTGGGCCTAGAGTCTAGGCAAAAATCGTTCATAAATTGAAAACAACACAACACACATGTATGTACATGAAATTCAATGGGAATATTTCCCTGGCATTACCTGTGATACCGGCGCTTTAATAAAAATAAACAAATAAAAATAAAACTCCACCACAAGATTATAACAATCAAGCAAAGCAACATACAGACGGACAGACAGACATTTGGAGAGACATATAGACATACATACATCGTAATTAAGTCGCTAGTTGGCCAAAAAGAAAATACGAGAACAAATCTAAGTACACATGCCACTTAGAAGCGAGCAGCGGTATGTTGTAGTGTGCTGTAGAGTTTCTACGCGGGAAAAAAATCCCGGGAATTCCCGGGAATTATTTTTTTGCAAATCCCGGGAAATTTTCAACGAGAATTTTCGGGAATTTAATACATCCGTTTTTGGAATTTGCTTTTTTTACTTTGCTGTTAGTTGTTTTATTACTTAAAAATACAACTCTGTAACGAGGCATAATATAAGCATAGAAGCAGATGTAATAGAAGTTTCTGAGGTGACTCCAACAACTTGAAGCTTTACAAAATATTTTCAACCTAAAAAGTCTTTATAGGAAATAGTATCTATATTGGCAGATGTAGATGGAATTTCCATCCATCAAAGCATATGAATTTATTTGTTTTTGTTTTGTTTTTTAAATATTGTTGTTCGTGAAATGAGCGAATAAAGTTGTTATTTTTTTAATTTGAATGTTGTATATTTTTTCATAAAATTATATTTTTTTATTGAGGTCATTTAATTAAATTCGTATGTTTTTGAAATTCCCGGGAATTCCCGGGAATAAAACATTTTACTTCTCGATTCCCGGGAATTGGAAAAGTCCGGGAAATTAGAAACCCTAGTGTGCTGTGATAGCATGGCTGCGAATGTACAAGTGTGTTCCTCTGTAGTCTAGAGTCTAGCAGAAATATGAATAGATTTGACGCTGGTACATGTGTGTCAGTTTTATTTGTTGTTGTTAGTTGCTTTACAAACAATAAAAGCTGACATGGCCCGACTTGGCTTGGCTCTTGTGGCTCACTTTCCACATTAAGGAACGCCCGAAAAAGTGCACAAATGTGCAGCATAACATTTCTTTTGAAATCACATTAATTTTTCTCATTAAAGATTTGCAGAAGTCGAATTTTTTTTTTCACTTTTTTTTGTGGTGAAACATGCTTTCAAATCCAATAATACTTTAAGTAAGCAACATGGATTTGTGTTAATATCTCCATATCGCACACTAAATCATCAACAGTCACAACTCAACACAACTGAGTCTTTTTGGTCAATAGAAAATACCATTTATGCCTGCGTCATTTGTACTCGTACAGTATATATCAATAGTATTTTGCCACTCCTAAATAGCAGGTATATTTTTTAGTTGTAACGGTTCTTGATTTAGTGTGCGATATGGACACACTCACATACATACATACATTTGTATGTATGTATGTATGTGTATCTAAAAGTGTTTAAGGTTGTTCTAGCATCTAACTTAAGTACTTAGTAAAAAATGTTACTTTGAGATAGGATAGATTAGAAGTAAAGATAGGTGGGATGTATTTTTTTTTTTTGTTTTTTATTATTTGCACGTTTACTACTATTTTTTTTATATACATTGTGATTAATATGAATACAGTTAGACAACAATTTCTCAACAAAATGGACACTATAAAGTTTAAACTAATTGACGGCCTGTCCCACAGAAAGAAAACGTTCGATCTACAACTTGTTTAAAAAATAAATAATCACCCTTATTCCAGTGTTCGACATCGACATCACTTTAACACAAAACCAAAAAATTTAAGTTTGTTTACTCGCTCTCGAGAACAATTTTGTGCTACTGACAATCATTTTCGTTCCCTAAGGGCTAGAAAATATTATAAACCGACAACGGGTAAATAAACCCCAATTTTTTGGTATTGTGTTAAAGTGAAGTCGATGTCGACAACTGAAATTAGGCTGAATAAAATTTGCTTATTTTGTCAATATAAGTAAGTGAACGAACGTTTTCTAGCGACAGAGTGGTCCAACTTTTTAGTTAAAATAAGGGTCAGCTGTATGCTCATTTTGGTTCTCAGACAATTTTAGAAGAATAAATGGAATTAAAAAGTAGACACTAAAAATTTTAAAATAACTTTCCAACAGGTCTGGCAGCTCTATAGTAATTTCTGTGGTTTTCATAATTAACAGCATATGTTATATGTAGACTTGGGTCGAACTCGTTCACTAGTTCATTTTTGCCACAAACCAATGATCAAACCCATTTAAATTACATGGTTTATGATGTCAGATTGTTATATTTTAAATAATTTGTAAAAGGTCTAAGAAAATTTTTAAAAATATGGACATACATATGTACATAATTTTGTTTCTAAATGAGTAACGAAACTTCTACATAAAGCCCCAAAAAGACATTTTTTTTTACTGAACAAATTTTATTTCTTGACATGCGCTATTATTCATGAAAACCACCGATTTGCGCTCAGTGTGGTTAGCAGAAGATTGTAAAATAATAAATGTACCCAAAAAATAGGCATTATAATTTCTAAATTATAAATAAATTAATTATTTCAAGTCCCCAGATATTCAACAGGTATTCAACAGTTCTCAAGTCTGGCAGCTCTATAGTAACTTGCGTTCAATTTGGTTTTTAGAATATTTTTAGAAGAATAACTGGATGTAAAAAACTTTTAATTAATTTTCCAACATATATTCAACGGTTCTCAGGTCTGACAGCCAGGATGACCGATGACATTTTTCAAAAAGTGACACCAAATAGGGGATATATCAAAAAAAAAAAAAAAGGGACAACATTAAACAAAACGAGACAACTACACTAAACTTCTTATTTTTAATGTATTATTATATAATTCACTTTAAAAAAAGGGGGACAAAAAGTGGCAAGGCAGTCCAAAAAGTGGCAATTTGCCACTTTAGTCGGTCAAACGGTCACGCTATTGACAGCTCTATAGCCATTTGCGCTCAGTTTAGCTCTCAGAAAATGTGTTAACAGAATAACTGGACTTAAAAAATTGGTACTAAAATTTCTAAATTAATTTAATTAGAAAAATGGGAAATTTTCCAACAGCTATTCAGCAGTTCTCAGCTCTGGCAACTCTAGAGTCATTTGCGTTTAGTTTAGCACAAAAGATGTTAATTTAATTTAATTGCAAATAAGGGGAATGCTTCATTTTTCAAAAGTCGTCAGATCTGGCAGCTCTTGTATAAGAACAGTTAATTTCGTGCTAACCTGAACAAAATGAAACAGAAAGCGAATAGTAAATCAATAATTGTATACACAATATATTTAATTTCTCATATTCTATTTCATTAAAAATTATGTTAACAAATAATCTCTGCCCAAGTAGCTAGACATAGCTGCTGATGAAGTGCATCAGCTAAGGTCAGTTTAATATTTTTTGTCTTCCTTAAAAATTAAAATTAATTTAAAACAAGATATTTCATTCCATAAGAATTAAAAATATTCAACTTGAGTCCATGTAAGAAATTATTCCTGATTAGCTTACCCGACAGACGTTGTACGGTCATAACTATGACTATTAAATTCACTCACATTCGTATAATTTATTTAAAGAAATAAAATCTAGAAAACAGAAAAAGTTTTTACTCTTTTAACCCCCCCCCCTTGAAAAGTACCCTGCATATTTTTATCTGCTATTCGTCTACCGAATTTCATTCAAATCCATTAAGCCGTTTTCGCTTTACAGTGCAACAAACTCGAACTTGCAACAGAAATTTCCATTATTAGTTTTGTGTTACACTTGCTTAATTTTAAATTCAAACAAACAAAACGAAACGAAAAGAAATGGGGGAATCTGTCCAGCCGTTTACGAATGAGGCCGTGACAAAAGAAAAGGGATTAATTTTTATCTCGTATACATAGATTAAAATTCATTCTAGTTCAATTAAATTTAAATATGTAATATGAAAAAAATTATTTTATAGAGCTAGAATAGCAGGTTTCAGTTAAAATCTTTATGAAAATCTATACCGTTTTATTGACATTTAGCAAGATTTTTTATCCAAAACAAAACCCATTAACTGAACATTTTCCAAAACTACAACCAAGCAGCTGCAATGTAGCCAATTCACACACCTTTTTAAGTACAGGGGGTCGATTCTGTTTCTGTGAAATCGTGAAAATGAAAAATAAAATATCACTTCATTGAAAATGCGATTCTGATTTTAGTTTTTTATGAGAACTACCTGTCAAGTGAAGTGAATATGATAAATTTTTTATCACTTCATTTTTATCATAAATTCAGAATCGACCCCCAGGGGTCTAATCGTCGCTTTAGATAATGAGCTGATTCGATCACGTTTTTTCACTTTGAGATTGTGGCTTTAGATATCGAACCATATTATTACATTCTTCGATATCGAATGCCATAATCTCTGAAAAAAGTGATCGAATCAGCTCGTTATCGAAAGCGGCGATTAGACCCCAGAGGTTGACTTTTAGTACCGATTTGAAACAAAAACATACATTCTATCACTAAGTTCTACTAGATTTTAAGTAGATTTTGATCAAATCTAGTAACGAAGTGGATTTTTTTTCTATGAAAAATCCTAATAGATTTTGCCCGAAATCTCTTAAGTATGTACTAGATTTTGCCCAAATGTTGACGCACTATTAATGAACACAACAGCTTACTTATAGGGCATTTTTAATTAAAATCTTTATGAAAATCTACACCGTTTACACCAACTTGTTTGACATTTACAAGATTTTTTTTATCCAAAACAAAACTCATTAACTGAAAAATTTCTAAAACTACAACCAAATAACTGCAACATAGCAAAGTCACACACCTTTTAAAGCCTACCGTAGCAAATTCAATCATCTTTTTTTATAAATATGTTGTACGGGGGATTACAATATAGATAAAAATATAGATTTTGATTAAATTTCCTACAATTCTTCTGACAAAATAGATTTTATTTTGTATGGGAAATCCAGTTAAAAGCAGTAAGATTTAAATCGAAATCTCGTAAGTAGTAGATTTCGAGACAATGTAAATGCCCTATTACCGTTTTCGTTTGCGATCATTAGCAACAGTGAAATGCGCATAGGATCCAGCTAAACCCCTCAATAATCAATTTCAATGTATTTTTAATAAAAAAATATTTTACTTAATAAGTAAAATAATAATTTGGGATTATTAGTGCGTTTAAAAATTTTAAACTTAAATTTTAACAATTCCCATAAAAACACTAATTATTAACTTGACTGCACCCGGTCACAAAAAATACTTGTGTGGCAACACTCTATTCTTTAATAGCTGTTGTTGTTGTTATTTACATTTATTTTCTTTTACATACTCTTACAACTACAATTTGAAGCTGAAAAAAAGTCAGCCAATGTAGCAATGGTAAAGTAAGAAAATAAAAAAAAAATGTTGATTATTGAGTTCTTGTTTCAACTTTGTTATTTGTTGTTAGGCTTCTCATTTGTTTAAATGAAAGTTTATAACATAATAACTCTAGTTGTTCTAAGAAATTTGGGTAAAGGTTCCCTGATGATCTGCATTAGGAACAGTGAAATGCGCCTAGGATCCAGCTAAACCCCTCAATAATCAATTTCAATGTATTTTTAATAAAAAAATATTTTACTTAATAAGTAAAATAATAATTTGGGATTATTAGTGCGTTTAAAAATTTTAAACTTAAACACTTTCCAAGTACGTATTCAAATATATCGGGGTGTATTTTACTCAAGTATTTATTTGTGTTTGCCTATATCTCACCATCATATTTATGTTACTGACGATAACAATAATATAAATGAATAACAACAAATAAAACAAAACAAAAACCAAAATATCTGCAGGAAGATGTGCAGTTACAAACTGCAACAACAACAACAACAACAACATCTAAAAATGCAACTTGCAAATGCGTCTGTCTATAAATAAAAATTCCCAGTGCAACTAAAGATAATTCAGTTAGTCAGTCAGCGAATTGCATAAAATGTGTAAATCATTTTTTAAAAACTTTTATTTATATATTATTTTATTTATTTTTTTTTTTTGTGTATTTTTGTATCTTTTTTTCCACAGTGGCTTGCAACAAACACACCTTCAAATTCAAATGGTTGTTAGAGTTTAAAAGGTTTTCTTGTTGCTGTCTTGTCTGTCTATTTTTATTTATTTTTTTTTTTTTTTTCCTATTTTACAAGTCTGTCAGGCAGTTTGGCTTCTTCTTCTGTTCTTAAGATTTTTCATTTTTATTGTCTGAGTAATTGTCTGTCGAAAAATATGATGCGTTTTTTTAATTTTGTACTAATATTTTATGTCTGCGAATGTTTTAAATAAATAAGAAATACTAATAATAATAATTTGCTGATCTTAGGCTTACAGGTGAAAATTGTTGTCTTATTTTTAAACTTGAATAATAATAAGAGAATTATATTGTCTAATGGTTTTAGTGTGGCTTTTTCATTCTATATATTGTTAATATTCAGTATGAATATGAAACAAGAGGTTTATAGCAATTTCTTTTTTGCAAATATTATTTCAAAACTCTGTACTGTATATTCCGCTTAATTACTCCCCACATAATTGGTTTTCGCGGTTAATTTCGCTAAAAACCGAGGCGAATTCACATCAGGTGATATCAATTCAACAGCTGACGATCAGCTGATCATATTTTGCTGTCACATCAAAGCAAAACGTTCGGAAATATTTGGACTGAAAGAAATTTTACACTAACAAATATACAAGACAAATATGCAGAGCTGTAAATATAGACCACCTGGTATAAAAACAGAACTTGTAAGCAATTACATATTGACATGCATTTATTAACAATAGTCTTGTGAATAGGGATCATGCATTAGCAACTTTAATTTTTTTAATGTTAAGTGCTAGATAAATATTCATTTTTCAAAAAGGCAAAATTATGCCGTTTGATTCGTAATCATGCAGATCTCTGATATGTATGAGATCAATTGATTTCATTGCAACTGCCAACTATTTAAAAATAATCTTTAATGCCGTTTTCTTTGCTAGAAAAAATTTAAAATTTTTTATCTTTTTGTTAAGAAAAATGCAATGTAGCGTTCGTTTAAAGCAAAAATTTACGCTCGTGAGAGAAGATACAATAATTTCTAATAACCTCTCTATTTCAATAAATCATTTTGTTGCGAATTTTCATTGAAAAGTGCAATAAATGTAACATTTTTTTCCAGAAAAGAAAGCGCCATAAGTCTTATAGTGCTTTCACACCTAAACTTAAAATCTGGTTTTAAACAGCTGATTTTGCGGTTCCCACTACAAGTTTAATAAATTCAGGCTTTAAACAACAGATTGTCTAATAAATTTGTTCAAAATGAAATAAATCTCCTGTAGAAATACGTGTATTTGTTATTTTATTTTTTCTGCTTTTTTATAGCACTTATTTGACAAACTGTACCACAGCTGTTTTTGTTTGTATGAAAAGTCAGACATTTTAAAATGGAAATTATTTTATATGTGAAGAAATGCTTGGAAATCAAGTTACGAGGCGGATCAATAAGTCCGTGACTTTCCGAACTTACCTTGTAGTTACATGAAATGCAATACTGTTCCCATCAAGTACCAGCTGTTAATAGACTACTGTCAAATTTTGAACAAGTGTCGTCATTTACTTTGCGTTTAAAAGCTGTTCAAAACATACTACCTCGTGTATTTTTCTAAAAATGGAAAAAAAGTGAATTTCGAGTGCTCATTAAACATTATTTTTTGCAAAGAAAAAACCCTCAATCAAACCAAGGAAAACTCGATAAATACTATGGGGACTTTGCACCATCGATTTCAATGGTACAAAAGTTGTTTACTGACTTTCGTTGTGGTCGCACAAGTACAAATGACGCTGAACGTTCTGGACGGCCAATTAATGTCAGTACACACGAAAATGCCGAAGAAATCCACGATATGGTGTTGGCCGATCGAAGAGTAAAAGTGCGTGAGGTTTCGATTTTAAATGATCAGCTGGGTTTAAGAAAGTTGTCTGCAAGAAGTGTGTCGCATTGGCTCACAATCGACCACAAACGCATGTGCAGGTTCCATGACAAAAATCCATGAATTGGGGTACGAATTGCTCCCTCATCCGCTCTCTTCGTCAGATTTAGCCCCGAGTTACTATTTCTATTCCCAAACTTGAAGCAATGGCTCGTCGAAAAGAGATTTTTGTTGTTTCCCGTCCAAAAGATACTTTTGCCTACTTTTTTTGATGATTATTGCGGCTGCATTCATTTTTAAGTTGAATATCTTTCAATCGGTATATATTCTTATTCACTTGCATAAAAGTAAACATTATCAGCTGCTTCCATTAATTTTAACTTGGCAGCACTGCATTTAGCACAGCTAAAACAAGGTTGCATTTCAAAAAAACTTTTTGGTTTTAATGTTAAAACCAACTTTTATTAAAACCATGTCAGTATGGAAACGCTATTAAACAGTTAAAAACTTAACATTTCAATCAATGCTATTGGATTTATCTTCAGCTATAATCAAATGCAAAGTTATAAAACTCAACAGCTACATTAATATGGAATTTACGTATTTGAATGCATCCTTAAGATAGGAAATATTGGCAAAATGTTTTAAAGAACTGAAACTATAAATAAAATATACAATATTTATACTCAAAGCCGTTCGTTTAGTATCCCGCAATTTTGCAAAACTAATTACTCCAATTTAATTCTCTTCGCAAATATTAAATTTAAAATCCAATTTATAAGATTATTTTCTTTCTACTTGTGCAAAATAAAAGAATTTTTAATAAAAACTTCGATTTTACTTTCTTTTGTTCAAATACGAGTACAAAACCAACGTCGTCGGTCGATTGTCCCCTTCCAAAAGCTCTACATGTATATTTGTGCAGCATTACAAGCATTTTAAGCAGCATCATGTGGATTACAAAGTATTATTTTACTATTTCAGCTTCTAAATAAAAATGTTTTCTTCTTAAAAAAAATATACATACATATAAAAGAAATAATGGAAAAAAACTTGAAAAAGTTGTTTCATTACCATTCGAAACATGACAGCTGAACTAATTTGTTATTACGAGTATTTCACTTTTTACACATTTTTGCCTTAACACTTTTGTAAAGAGAAAAAAAGGAGTTGCAAAGAAATTGTATGTGAAAAAATTTAGATATTTCACACAAATTAATCAAATATTTTGAATGATTTTTTTTTAACCCAGCAAACATTTTTTTACACAGCAGCTGCAATTTTATTAGAAGTTTTTAGTTAAAGATAAACTTCCGTATTCTAATGAAAAATTAAATTGTATTTCAAGTGTGCGTTAGTTAAAATTTGTATGTAAATTTTGTTTTAACATATGTCCCGGTCCAGACTTGCAATTTTTTTTAGCAATTATTGAATATGTGGGAAAATGTGTGCAAAAAAAAATTGCAAGTTTTCTACCGGGACAAACTGTTCGAACCCAAACTATATTTTTTTAAATACAGCATAATTTTTTTTTTATTAATTTGTAAAAAAAAGTTTCAACTAAGAAATTTACTATAAATCGTAAAATCCTTGAAAATTTTTAAAATTTCATATATTTTAAAAAACAAGAAATTGGAAAATGAGTTTAGAAAAAAAAACTGTATAATTAATAAAGCAAAACAAAAAATAATATCTATATGACCAAAACAATAAAATGTTTGTAATAAAATTAAATGAAATTAAAAACTACTTACCAAAAAGTTTGAGTTAAATAAAACAAAAAATAACAAGGATCTGGCAAAGTGTATCAAAAATTATACGTGTACGAGTATCTGCGTTTTCATAGTTTAGGTCTGAAGGTAATATAAATGGGGTTTTAAGGGGTGTTGCCACTCCCACTTTTATAAGCTCAAGTTGGTGTCAGCTCTAGAGCTAAGCGTGTGTGCCAAGTTTCTTAAGAATCGTTGAAGTAAAATGACCTGTCATATAATATTAAATTTTAATGGCCGTGGCGTCATCAACTTTTTTAATTACAAGATTATACTCGTATTGATATAATATAATTTTAATGGGCGTGGACCCCACCGCTTTTCTAAATGCAAGATCGTTTTACTTTCAGAGCTGAGGATGTGTGCCAAGTTTCGTAAGAATCCACTAAGTATTGGTTGTTTTTTATAGAGGCATAAAACTTTAAGTTGGCAACTCTTTTTAACTGGCGGCCATTTTGTCAGCTGTTATGTGATTTAGTTTAAGTTTGGTTTGGCATTTCAACATGAATAGACTGACGCACACTGTCGCGAAGGTGGCCAAAAATGAAAAAAAGTAGTTTTAAATTAAAACGAACAAATTACTTTGTTGCATGTGCGGTATTCGAATTAAGTTAAATAAAAAGGAATTTTTTAAAAAAGGTTTATTTTTTAAAGCGTTTTGACGATTCAAAGGCAACGGTTTTAAGCCAGTATTCAACTATTTGTAAACATGGTACGGATACATGCAAACTTTAATTAAAATAAATTAATAATTTTTTTTTACATATTGCACTACAACTTCCAATAAAACATAAGGGGAGTATTGTTATAATATGGTTACAATATATTTTTTCTATATTTTGTAACTCATATGCTATGTGCCGTTGCTTATAATGTAAATGGAAAAAAACATCTGTGGATGAAAAAGTAGGACTTAAGTGGTCTATAGAAAAAAGTATATAAAAATATATTTTTCATACATTCACATTTACCCTTATTCTAATTATCGACATCAACGTCACTTTAACACAATACCAAAAAATTTGGGCTTGTTTACTCGCTCTCGAGAACAATTTTGTGCAACTGAGAACATATTCCTGTTCTTTAAGGTCTAGAAAAAATTATAAACCTGCCAACAGGAGTCAGTTGTTTTCGACAACGGTTACACAAGCCTTAATTTTTTGGTGTTGTGTTAAAGTGACGTCGATGCCGACAATTAGAATAAGGGTGATTATATTTCTACAAGTAACTAGATTGCAAATTGTTTGTATTCTTGTCCACCTTTCCCCCCTTACAATTTATTTTTACAATATTTTTCAAGTTATAATTTGTATATTTTCAGTATATTATTTACTTCCAGGACATTTGGGAAAGACATTAGTCCTTTAAATTTAAATGGCCAAATTGTAGGTGTCTATTGTCTATATTGCGTCTAGTTAAACATTTAACTCACTATAAGTGAAGACAATTTTTTTGTTTGACATTTTTGAAAAAGAACACTTTTGAGGCATTTTTACGAAGCATTAAATATGTTAAAATTAGTGTCGATACACAATTTCATTGAGTTACAATTATTTTTCTCTCTGTTATGGTAATTTTTTATTTCAGGATATATGGGAAGGACACGAATCCTTGAAAATTAAATGGCCAAATTCTATGTGTGATTATATTTTACCAATTAAAGCGTGTGTTCCAAATTTCATTTCTTTACGATAACCCCTTCTATTTTTGGCCGCTCGTTATATGAACTCACGACACTGTGCGTCGTACATTGAGTACAGAAGAAGTCATTACTGCTGTAGAGCGTATCGTAGAGGAAGACCAGAATCTGTCTATACCCCATCATAGAGCCATGATTACTGAGTTCTTCGTTCATCAATTGAACAACCATGATGTGCAGGAGCAACATGTCACACAGCTCGTGCACAATTGATTTATTGAAGGAAACGTTTGGTAACGTTGGGCATGATTTCACGTTTCGGTGCCGTGAATTGGAATCCAAGATCGTGCGATATAACGCAGCTAGACTATTTTCTATGGGGATATGTGAAGTCGCTAGTCTGTGGCCACAAATCTTGGAAAGAGTCATCGAAAATTGGACTTCCAAACTAGACTACGTCCGAGCCGGCAATGGTCGTCATATGCCTGAAGTCATATTTAAATTATAATGGATGTGTTCGTAAATGCTCTGCATGATACGTGCAAACTTTTATTTAAAATGCAATACAAGTTCGCTGATAATCTGTTTTAGTAGTAATCATGTTTGTACACCATATTTGACATTTATTTGTACGTTATCTACTTCAGTGAAGCAGTTTAGAGTATTTCAATTTCCATTTGCAGCGCAGTGATGCATTAAAGAACAGACCCAATGCCAGCATATTATCCTTTGAATACAAAGTTCTGTCCATACCTATATAAAAACACTCTTTATAAGCACGTGAGATATAATATTAAATTTCAATGGGCGTGGCTGCTCCCACTTCTTGAACCACGAGAATATGTCATCTCAAGGCTTCAAGTCTTGTAGCAATCAAATAATTAAAAGTGCTTAAAATATAAGGGAAAAATTTTTTGGATGTGATTCCGCCCACTTTTTCACAATGGGGCCAAATGGAAGCTATAACCTCTCAGCCAAAAATGCAACCTTTCAAAGTTGATGTCTATAGAAAGTGTTAGTGGTAATGAGTTAAAAAACGTGTGAACTACAATAATATTTTTGTCTGAATTTTGAAATTGTGTGCTTAGTAAATGCACATGCACACTCGTAATTTTAATCAGTCTCTCTTATATAATCAAAAGCTTATTTGACAAATTCCCTTGATTTTTTTTAAACAAATAAATAAATGTAATACTTCAGTCAATTACAATAACTTTACTTGCGGTGACAGTTTTCTTATTCATATCGCTGAAAGACGGTAATTTTCTTTTTTTTTTTATTAAATTGACTTGTTATGAAATAATAAAATTTTATATTTGAAAATAATTACGCAAAACTTACACATTTAAAATGCATGTGCATACAAGTGCGTACTTGTCGTAAATTTTATACAATGTGAATATAAACAAAATAAATTTTTTAAAATATAAAAGTGCGAGTATTAAAGAAAAAAATATATATAGTTATTGAGTTATTTAAATGTCGGATACAAATTACTAAAATACACTTTGGCAGGCACAAATAGATTGTATGATAGTAAAATGTTGTTATTGTTTTTTTTTCACTCGTATTTTGGCCCAAGTTCAACGAAACATCAATAAACAACATCTTGCATTTTAACCAAGAAATCATGTACAGTGCGTCACAATTTGTTTGACTTGTATACCAATATACAAAGAAAACTATGTATATAAATTCTCCTTTTTTGTGGTTTCGACGAGGATGATTAAGTTAGAAAAATCACAAACAGACAAATAAAAGTCTTACAGACTTAGCATATCATGCAGCACTGTCTGACACCCACGAACGAGGCGAACATTTATTTTTATGTAATTCGCACAATACATAGGCTGCTACTCCATTACTCGATTGTGTAACGTTTTGCTAGCCGAATATCTTATAGTATGTTTCCACCGACTTTAAATCAAGTAGGTTTAAGTAAACCACTTCATAGTGTTTCCACCGAGCTTGTGAGTGATTTGTTATTCGAATTTTCATACTCAATTTATGCACGTACATTATAAGGTGGGCGTAGCTGGTGTAATGTGAATTTTATTCACATGTGGTTGAGATTTAAAATTGATTAAATATTCCTTAATGTAATTTTTTTTCGAAATTGTCAATCACTATTGATAGATGACTCAGGAATGGAGTTTGTAATTTTAAAAGCAACGCAGGGTTGCATATGGGCATTTCCACGAGAAATTTTGTCGCGTGCGACACCATGCTATTAGGCTTGTATTTCATAACAATGTGACTCGATTTTTCTTAATTTTTTACCCAATATAGAACTGCTGACGGCCTATACAAATATATAAAAAAATTAAAAAAAAAAGTTCAGTTTTCTTAAAAAACAACAAGCATATTCGTTTAGTGTCGCACGGTACAAAAAGTTGACATTCCTGTGGAAATGCCCATATATAAATCGAGTTCGAAAAATAATATATTCGACATTATTTACTTTGAGGTGATTTATCCATATGCAAAATGCATTGTAAATCATGTACAAATTAACATGATTTGAACAAATCATCATGATTTGTCATGGTGCTGGTCTGCTGAAGAACTGTGGTGTCAAAAATAAGAGGAAAAGTTATAGAATGCTCATTTCGTCTCCCTAACGAAGCCACAGAATTTCAGGATGAAATTTTAGCGTTGAGGGAAGCAGCTAGAGAGCTGATTGGGTAGGAAGGTATAGGGTAAAGTTGGCTAGAGCTTGCTCTGCAATGAATGCCTCCAATGACGAATCGGTAGCCATACCGTTTGGTGCTATTAGAACCGCTATATTCAAGCACTATATCTATAAGGCTGAATGTAAATGGCGCAATAAACGAGTAGTCCGTGCAGAGAAACAAGCCGATCGGCTCACAGCCGGCTCAAGAACCGCCGCCGACTTTCAGTTGGAGTTGCTAATTTGTACTACATCTTACAAATTATATGGAAGACACCAGGTGTTTGAAATTTTTTTTATAGAAATGTGTTTAAAAAACTTATAAAAAGCGGCTGTAAATGTCAGCCGGATCAAGCCGGCTTATGAGCCACCGCCGACTTTTTAAGACGGCTTGTTTCTCTGGTCACGTGCAAGGTTGCTAAAAAAAAAATGTGTGTTTGCTACAATGATAGGCGCTCAATACAATTAACAAATAGGAACCGTAGGGACATCTCGAGGCACGTTGCAGTCATGACGGGGCACTGGACTGTCAGCAGACATGCTAGTAGGATAGGACTGTCCTATAATGAGTTCTGCCGAAGTTGTCGAGAAGGAATCATCTAGATTCTACTTGAATGCCTGCGTGTAATATGCAGCCATGTAAAACAACAAAGAACCAACCAACCAAGAGGAAAAGTGCAGGTGATAAGGTAAAACCTTGTCTTACGCTGGTCTTTATGTCAAAAGCCTTATCTTCTTGGCATTTAAAGCACGTTTTACATGGTATAGCTCTTTAATGAGGGATATGAGAAGTTCAGCAATTGCAATATTACCTCCTTCTATTGATCGTAGGGAAAGTTCTTTCATAATCTACAAAAACTAATAGGAGTGGGAAGTGGTGCTCTGTATACTGCTGGAGTATTTTACGCAATGTGTTGTTCATTCCAAAGAGATTTTCCAATGGTTGGCGAAATGGTCAAATACGAATACTTTTGTACGGCAGTGTATGTACTTAGTTTTGTTATTTTTTTAATGCACAATAAAAACGCAATTTATAAACATAAAATCTAAATATGAAAAAAACACTTTGTAAAGAAATGTAACAAAGTTTCAAAAATGAAATCGAAAGTATTTATTTATATGAACCTAAGAAAATGTGTGAAATGCTTTAAAAAAAAAGCTCACACACACATATTTTTAAAACACAAGAAAGTGCTGTTCTGCATTAAAAATTTTTGGCATTTACCAGTCGCATCATTTAATGCAAAACGTGTGTGTGTAAGTAAATGTTTTACTTTTTGGTAACGTTCATTGACGCAAAATCGTTAACAAAAAAAAAAAAAAAAACACATGGCTAGAGAAAGATCAATCGAATTACTAAATTAAAAAACAAAAAGCAAATAAATGTAATAAACAAAAACCTAAAGCAAAATAATTTACTTTGTATTGAATACTTGTATGTATGTACATATGTATGTATGTATGTATGTATGTATGTATGTGTGTGTAAAAGTTTTATAAACTTTTGAGATTTTGTTGCTTTTGGAACTGTTACACAAAATGTTGCCTGCCTGCCCCCACCCCCCACCCCTCTTTCTGGCATTTAGCAGATGTGATCATATTATGTTGGTATTATTCGAATTCATTCGACTCGTTTCGTTTTTATTTAGTTTTTTTCTTCTTCTTGGTCTTCTTTCTATTTCAGCCTGTTTAGCATAACAATCGTGTTTTAATACTTTTGTTTTGTTTTCGTTTTTTTTCTTGTTGTAATTTTTGTAGAGATAATAGACAAATACCGACCAAAAAAGCCAATGAATTGAAAAATAGTGTTTGTTATTGAACAAGTTGTGTGCAGCGATCAGCAAAGATCTACCCACAACTTGACTTTAGCTTTCACATGCACACATTGATCATACGAGTACAAGCATGCATTTGCACATTAATAAGGGATATTTTGTGTATTACAAAGTAGAGATCGACCGAAGGCGTTTTTTTTTGGCCGAAGCCGAAGCCGAACTTCGGCTAAAATCCTAAACTTCGGCCAAAACCGAAGCCGAAGCCGAATGTTTTAAATTTTAAAAATGATACTTGTTTTATATGAATTAAGAAAAAAGTTTGCTTTTTTGAGATCGCTGAAATAGCTGTAATATCTATTGGATACATAACAAGAAAAATAAAACTATTTTGCAATTTCTAGATTGCTTTTTCATATGATCACTCACAAGAACGTCCAAGTAAAAGAAAATAGAAAGCAATAGGGTTGTATTTCAAAGCAACCCTTTCAAAACGTTAAACACAATAGAAACTGTCGGCGAGCAACGACCAAAAATAATGTTATTTTTCAAGCTTGGAATGAAAAATATTCGGCTTCGGTTATCGGCCGATTTTTGCCATAGGCCGAATGTTGGCCGATTACCAATTTTTGGCCGAAGCCGAAGCCGATTAATCGGTCGAACTCTATTACAAAGATTTAAGGATTTTTTCTGAGAGTAGTTCTTTGCCAATGGTACTTTTTAAATAGGTAATATTTTCATTAAACTTTTTCGTTTTGGTAAGAATTTTTTTTTTAAAAAACTATTTTCTGAAAAGTAATTTTTTATATGTAGATACTTTTTTCAAAAATTATTTTTTAAAAAGTACTTTTAGTAAAAGATATACATATATGCTTTTGGAAAAACTAATTTTTTAAAAGCTTTATTAAAACGGTATTTTTTTAAAGGTACTTTTTTAAGAGGAAATTTTTTAAAAGCTACTTTTTTAAAAGGTACTTCATAAGAGGTACTTTTTAAAAAGGTACTGTTTTAAAGGGTACCTTTTTTAAAAGGTACTGGCTTAAAAGGTATCTCTTTTAAAGGTACTTTTTTTGAGAAGTACTTGTTTAAAAATACCTTTTAAAGAAGTACTTTTTAGAAGGCACCTTTTCAAAATTGAATTTTTTGACAGGTTCTTGTTTAAAAGGCACTTGGTTAAAAGTTACTTTTTTAAAAGGTACTTTTTTTAAATTTACTTTTTTAATCGGTTTTTGTAAAAGGTAAATTTTTAGAGGGAACTTTTTGAAAATGTAAGATGTACTTTTTTAAAAGGTACTTTTTAAGAAGTACTTTTTCGAAAGTATCTTTTAAACTTTTTTAAAATGTACTTTTTCAAAAGGTACTTTTTTAAAATATACTTTTCAAAAGGTACTTTTTTAAAAGATACTTTTCAAAAGGTACTTTTTTAAAACATACTTTTGGAAAGGTACTTTTTTAAAAGGTACTTTCTTAAAAGGTTTCTTTGTTAAAATGTACATACTTTTATAAAAGGTACTTTTTTAAAAGGTACTTTTTCAAAAGGTAATTTCTTAAAAGATACTTTCTTAAAATGTTTCTTTGTTAAAATGTACATACTTTTATAAAAGGTACTTTTTTATGAGGTTTTTTTTTTAAACGAACTCTTTTAAAATAAAGTTTTTAGAAGGATTTTTTTTTGGTCGAGCTTTCTTAAAGGTACTTTTTAAAGGTGTGTGACAGATTGGTGAAATTACCGATAGGTCATTACTATAGGAAACTCAGTAATTGGATAGAAAGCAGAACTGTTGGTCATGGCGAAGTAGGGAGGATTGTAGAGTCTCGAGGGCTATGTGGCAAAAACTTGACTTGGGAAGATCCAAACTGCTACTGGAGATGAAAAGGAAGGTCATGCGGATCGTGATAGGCGCAGTGCGTTGACAGGTCACTGCTCGGTCAGAGTAAGAGCCAGCATTTGGGAAACTGACACTCCAGACTTTTATAGGATGTGCCCGAAGCTACAACGTAGATGGCTGAGCAGACGTTTCCATGTGAGCATTTTGGATCAGCAATTCCATGAAATTTTGGAACGCACATACATATTTCCACCTTTTCTGACAGACAAATAATTGTGAATAATTTTCTGCATTAATTTTCTTCGAAATTTAAATGTGTAAACATTTGAAAATTTTAACAAAACATTTTATTCAAAATACCAACTGTTCACACGTTCGGAAAAGTCCATGTGAAATATTATTTATGATAACCCTGACTATCTCAGTAGGTACTTTTTATCTGCTACTGTTTGAAAAGGTACTTTTTCAAATGAACTTCTTTTAAGTTAGTTATGCAAAATGTACTTCCTTGAAAAGGTACTTTTTATTTGTTGTTTTTCAGCTATTTTCTTAAAATGTACTTTCGTAAAATTAGCCTCAAAAAACTAGAGCCCTCTTTGAAAAATCCGAATGAAATGTGTATGCAACTTCCCCTACAGTATTTATTCCTTATTTAATTCATCTCATAAATACATATGTATGTAGGTATATTTATTCAATGTTTGTGCATAGATTGACCAAAAACGCATTTCTTTATTTTCTTTTAGCTTTTTGTTCGTTTTGTTCTGTTTTTTTTTTAACTACGAGTACATTTAGGAGAAAATGCACGCTTGCCAGCGAACCTACCAACCAACCAACCACCAGTTACATAGTTTAACAAGCCAGAAGCACTACCACCACTGTGCGATGCCGCCAACAACAACACCATCATCACTGTTTGATCTTAAATGGCACAATTGCATTATTATGTGCGAAAGCATCTATCATGTGGCAAATAAAATAAAATATTTGGCTTATTGGCAGGTTTGTGAGCGTGTGTGCGGTGGTTCGTTCGTTGGTACTTGCAACAGCAGTAAGACGGACGGGCCGACGGACAGACTGGCAGACAAACATTCAATGCCAATGAAAATACCACCTACATACTTGCAATGTTGTTTGTTGTGTAGTCTTATTGTTGTGCGACTGCAAGTATCTTCCTGCTGACATTCATTTGAAATTATTTGAAAGAGTTTAACAACATGTATCCGCATTTTGGTTAGAAATAAAAAAACTGCAGCACAACAATAACAATAGAAAATAAAAAGTACATACATACATACATACATACATATGTACACATGTATGCAAGATACCCTCTAGTCAGCCCAACACTCTTTTCTCTAGCGAAAATTGCACTAGTTAAAATGTCGACAACTTTTGCTTTACTTTATGCGCGAGTAGAGATACGTTAAAGACAACAGTTCCAGTATATTTCTGGTGACATTGTCAATGAATGCGTCAATAGTTTGATTTTCTTTTTTATTATCTCTGCAGGAAATGCGAATAGTGAAATTGTAGTGGTTTACTAGTGACATTGTCAGTAGTACTACTGACCAGGTGTACCCCAGCCAATGTAATCATCTATTGACATTTAACATTAGCTTGTCATTGAAAATCCACCACTAGACTGTAGCACTACTGACTAATTAGTTCTTTTGGGACCACATGGAGACATTGGCACCAAAGATTCACTAGTAAATTTTAGTTGCTCTAGTCTACAATATCGATATTTTCTCGCTCGATGTCAATAGTAAAATTGTAGTGATTTGCTAGTGACATCCTAAATAGTTCTACTGACTAGGTGTACCCCAGCCAATGTAGTCGCCTATTGACATATAACATAGGGTGGTCATTGAAAATGTACCAGTATACTTTAGCACTATTCTCCTACGACCATATGGAGACATTTGAACTAAAGAATCGCTAATAGATTTTAGTGACTCTCGTCTACAATTTTATAAGGGGTGGGGCAACAAACATACGTACATATGTACGTAAGTTTTTAACATTATTGAATAGCATAATAAAAAAGAAAATCAAACTATTGACGCGTTCATTGACAATGTCACCAGAAATACACTAGAACTGTTGTCCCTAACGTATCTCTACTCGCACATAAAAGGAAATTTGTCGACATTTCAACTAGTGCAATTGTCGCCAGAGGACATAGTGTTGACATAGAGACATATGGTTCTACGCTGACTAGAGGGATGCTATGCAATAATGTAAAAAACTTACGTACATATGTATGTGTATGTATTTAAGTTTGTTGCCCCAATCCTTATAAAATTGTAGACGAAGGTCACTAAAATGTACTAGTGAATCTTTAGTTCAAATGTCTCCATATGGTCGTAAATGAATAGTGCTAAAGTATACTGTTAGATTTTCAATGACAACCCTATGTTATATGTCAATACGCGATTAGATTGGCTGGGGTACACCTAGTCAGTAGTACTATTAACAATGTCACTAGTAAATCACTACAATTTTACTATTGATATCGACATTGTGGACTAGATCCCCTAAAATTTACTAGTGAATCTTTGGTGCCAATGTCTCCATATGGTCCCAAAAGAACTACTTAGTCAGAAGTGCTACAGTTTAGTGGTGGATTTTCAATGACAAGCTAATGTTAAATGTCAATAGATGATTACATTGGCTGGTGTACACCTGGTCAGTATTACTACTGACAATGTCACTAGTAAACCACTACAATTTCACTATTCGCATTTCCTGCAGGGTACATATGTATGGTATGTACACACATACATATGTATATAGAAATTGGAAAATAAGGCATTTAAAATCGCATGACTGCTTGTGCCACCAATAAACCGACATAAATGCATAAATGGATTTCTTTCAATGGTATGACAAACGCCCTTTTCTATGGCATGACAAGTTCTTTGATCACAAAGTTATGTTTTACACTTCATATCAAATAAATAAACTTTAATTAACTAAGAAATATTTGTTATTGTATATATGTACATATATGCTTTAATATTAAATATGTAATAATGTTTCATCAATCTTCAGGTTGTTCCAATAAAACGTTTCATTTTCAATAGCCCGGCATTTTAACAGTTGTCACGACTCAAACTGCAAATACCTGACAGTTGACAATTAAAAACTATGCCATTAATAAAATTAATGCGAATATCACCGCAAAGCAAAGCATTGAAATTATTAAAATTCACTGCAAAAAGAGTGAAAATTTCGCGTTCGTCGTGAAGCACCTTCTCGGCCATTAATTGTGAAACTGGGTGGAAAATTTTGAGCTGTTAGGATAAGCTGTCGCTTAAGATAAGGTGACCATACGTCCTCTTTTTTAGAGGACAATCATCTATTTTAACTCGCTGTTATCTATAGAATTTGTGTACCCTTTTCGTCATCTTTTTTATTTTCAGTCATCTTTAATATTAAAAGAATTCTTTATATTTGTTTTTATCGATTAAACAATGTATGCTCACTTTCAGTTGTCCTAGTTTACACTATGCAAGTCTTTTTTGCTAAAGGTGTATTTACATGGTAATACAAAGTATTATGACTTTGTAGAATCAAAATATTATGAAATCCTCTCCGTGTTTAAAAAAAAATAGAGGAAGAGTCTGTTGTAGGTATTTTTCATGTTTACACTGATTCTATAAAGGCCGGGGCACAATGAATCTGTCATGCGTTAAACTTCGCCTTTTTTAACTGACAGCTAAGTTGAAATACATGGTTTCGTATGAATTCGGTTACATTCAGTACGTGTCCGTCAACGCAAAGTATAAAATTTGGTCAACTCTTAACTTTTTGCGTACGTTGAATAGTTTGACAGATATTGGTTGGTTTTTTGGTATGTTCTGATTTAGATTTTTTGTGTTTTGTGGCAGCAAAAATAAAATTAAACAAAAGAAATAAACGAAATAAATACAAAAATTTCCATTTAATAAATAAAATGGAGAATTGACCTATAGAAGCTGTTCAACTGCTTCCGACAATAAAGTACTCATCGTGCCAACCTTCTCCGTCGTTGCGTCAATTTCAGTTGAAAAAGGCGAAGTTTAGCGTATGAAGAATTCATTGGGCCCCGGCCTTAAGTAAAATGCAAGCAAAAATTTTGAACTGTTGGTTAATAATAAAAATTGCAAAATTGCAAAAAAAAATTATTTCAATGTAATTTTACTACAAAATATAATTTTTTTATAGGTTTGTTTATTGTTTGTTTGGTTTTGCTGTACCATCAGCTACTTGATGGTTGCAGTTGTACAATATTTACAAAAACAACATGAACATTTCCTGAGTTGATGTTGGTTGCTTCTGCAAAAGTGTTAACACCTTCAATAGATACCATTAGTGCTGCCAGTGTTTACTTTGAAATTTTCTGACATGTCGTAATACATTGCATTACCATGTAAAGACAGCTTAAGCTGATTAGTTTGTAAGGAGAGAGAGAGAGAAGAGAGGAAAAGAAAAGTTTCTGTTCCCCTCGTATCTCTCTATCCCTCCAACTAATCAGCTTAGCAATAAGACTTGCATAGTGTAAACTAGGACTTTCTTTGCATTCTCTATCTATCAACCAAATCGATATATGTATACATTTTTTTTTGTTTATTTTGGTTTTATAAGGAGCTTGACATTTGAAATAAACAGAAGCCTTATGTATGGGCTCACCTGGTTTGAGTGAACCCTGGTAAGCTTAATGTGTAAAGGACTGTGTGATATTGTTGAGATTTTTTTTCTGTTTTTATGTTTTGCTACAGCGTCAAATGCGTCGGAGGTTTTTAAAATTTTTATTATTGAATGTATGAATGCAATTTTTTATAAAGTATGTAAGAAATGTAGAAATTTTTTCTATTTTTGTTGATGTCATCTTTTTTTTAAGAACAACTGCGAATATATCTGTTGTAGCCCATAGTGTTGAGGGAAAGCCAGGTTTGTTCATTCCTCGTTGAACGACATTACACTGTATTTTTCATAAGGGCTTAGCTCTTAAGAACTTCAAAGTTCAGTTAACACAAGAACTCACGCCATCAACAATGAATGATTGGGTCCTCGAAATGCATCAAACTGTTACGGATTTTTTTTTTTTTTTGGAAAAATCACATTGAGTGATGGATGAGTCCTATTTTCACCTTGGCGGCTATCTTAACACACAGAAAAAATGTGCATGCAAAACCAAAAACCAATTAAAAATTTTATTGAGTCAATTAAGGCTTTAATTAAATTAAATTTTTAAACAAAAGTTTAATTGGCTCAATTACATTTTTAATTGATTTTTGTTTCTTTTTTCTATTAAACGTGTTTATTGCGGGAAAATTTGTTTTCTTTGCAAGCATAATTGTCATATTTGGGTCACCTAGATCTTGTTATTTGTTTTATTTTCTTTAAAGATATGTGAGCTAAATCTAAAACCTGAATTTAACAATAAAACCAAAAACAGCTGATTTTCCGGTTCACACTACAAGTTTAATAAATTCCGGTTTTAACATACAGCCTGAGTAAAAAATTTGCTTAAAATAACATAAATCTCCTGTAAAAATATGTAAGTGCATTTGTTTTTGTATTTTTTTTTTTCTACCTTTTTTTTGACAAACTTTACAACAGCTGTTTTTTTGTTTGTATGAAAAACTTGGAAATTTTACAATGCGCTTTAAAATGGAATTTATTTTATATTTTGTAAATGAATATTTTAAAATAATTTAACTAAAGCGTGTTTTTTAGAGTGTCACAACTCTGAGTTGGCATCACTGCTTTACTTGAGCACCCATTTAACAGCTGATAGTTGATTTTTGTTTAGTTTGCTTTGAAATTTCATTGTGAATCGACCAGAACAACGTGTGCAAATTGTTGAAATTTTTAATCAAAATAATTGTTCTATTCGTCAAACTCATCGTGGACTTCTTCCATTTTATGGCGTACATAATCGTCCTTCAGAGCGGCTAATTCGAAAAACAATATATCGTTTTCGTACCATATTTACTGTTACTGATAATGTGCATCGCGTGAGACGGCGAACAGTGCGCACTGAAGAAGCTGCACCCGCTGTACAGGAAAGCATTGAAGATGGTCCTAATCAATTAATTCGTCGCCGTTTTCAGCAACTGGGGCTGTGTCCTTCCACAGTTTATGGAAGACTTTACAAAAGGATCTTTCTTGCCTTAAAACCAATTCAAAAAGTTTTTAATTTGATTTTAACAAAATCATTTTGAGTGGTAAAGAATATGGTCCTGCAAGTATAGCCGTGGCGGCCATTTAAATAATTAGCCGACGATTTCAGTGAAAAAGCCCGTATTTTTACATATTAAAATAAAAGCTTTTATTGGAAGACCCTTTAATATGCAATATTGAGACAAGAAATGTGCTAAAGCTATGGATTTAAAAAAAAACATTAGAGCCCAAATCGCATAAGTAATGAATTATTTGGTAATTAAAAACAAAAGCTCAAAAAGTTTTTAAATTTTTATTAGAAATTCGAAAACAATGTTTGAATATTCTAAAACTTTAAATAGATTTCTTTATTGTTCCAATAAACCTTAATTCTTGCAAATAAGAATCGCCCAAAGGAAATTTTTAAAAAAATCTAATTTATAATAAACAAATAAATAATCGATCGACAACGCATGATTTAATCAGTCACACATGGCGATTAGAGTCGGTTACAGCTGATGAGCTTAATTTGAGCTGCTGCTACCACACAAAAGTTTCAAACTCCATTAGAAAAAATCATATAAATGTATAAATTTAAAACAATTCCATATATGCTTAAGTATTAAAATAGATCGTCTGTCATGCAATAAAAGAGCGTTTAAAAAAAATAATTCTAAAACGTCAAAATCTTTGAAGTGATTTTGGTCGGCCTGACTAATACTCGTATTTATTTAGTACGAGTATCTTTTGAAGTTGAAAGCGTTGGCGGATGATGATGCTGATGACAATGATGAGGACGACCACAATGATATTTGGGGCACGTAACGTATTTTTTTTTCTTCTCGTTTGAGTTTAATATTTTTTCAATGGAAATCAAATAAGAGAAATACATTTAAAGTATTTAGATTGGATATTAATAATACTCGTATGATCATTGATGGCACTAATCGCTTTTGCATAGAAAAATACAAAAATAAATTTAAATTAAACTTTAGATACTTTTGATTAAGCTTTGATATGGATTATTTAGTTTAAAAGTATGTAACTACTTGCAACAAATTTCGTTTTGCAAAATGAGATTAATAGAATCTTATGAAAATGAAAAGCAGCAGCAGTGAAAGTCTTTCGGCACTCTTAAAATAATCCAATACTTTTGATTTCTATTCAGCTTGAAGCTGATTTTGTTTACAGCATGGTTCCACAAAAGAGAAGGCGAAACTTACTCCAGAATAAGTTTAGGTGTTAAATGTTGTCGTCCTACTTTTCATAAACCTGCTGAATATGATGAGGGTCATTAAGTGCCGTGAGCTTTTGAATGAAATACAGGTTTTTTAAGAAAATATCATTTTGAATTCCAAAGTAGCGTTCTTTCAGCTCTATATGAGTACACTTTGTTCAACATTTCTCCATTATTTTTTATACCTTCCAAAAACAAAATAAGATTTGTCGAGCTCATCAACATAGGTGTTTGCTTGTTTGGGGTCCAATCTCTTAGTCCTAGTTAACACTATGCAAGTCTTATTGCTAATGCCGGTCATACACTATACAAGTGCAGTGCTCAAGTCTGGCACTGCGTAAACTAAGCTTGTGACACACACTCTACAAGTAAACTGTGCATTTTTTATTTTAATTCGCCATAATGCTGCTAATTATTTGTATATTTCTAGGAACTCTGTCCAGTATATTTTTTCTGCGCTCATTTCTTGTTGTGAACTCTAAAAAAATCACGAAACAACTGAGCGTTTGCAACATACACTACACAAGTTCACTGTACAGTTTTCAAACTTGAGCAAATATCAAAATCATTTTGATATTTATTCAGTTCACTGCGTAAATAGCACAACCACCCCCACACACTACACAAACGCACTGTACAATGCCAGACTTGTGCAGTGAAATTGTGTAGTGTATGGCGGGCATAAGCTGATTAGTTTGAGGGAGAGAGAGACGAGGGGAACAGAAAAGTTTCTTTCCCCTCGTCTCTCTCTCTCTCTCTCTCCTAACAAACTAATCAGCTTAGCAATAAGACTTGCATAGTGTAAACTAGGACTTACCGGCGAGCCATTTCTTGAGGTTTGGTAACCAAACACTTGTGATAATATGTCATCAGTGTAATGGCATAGTGAGATATACTACATACATAAATTTATATGTATATATATTTGGCATTTCTCTGAGAAGTTGCTAGATACTTGGCATTCCAAAATTAATTATTCAAATACATTCATTAATTTGTAATTGTTGGTTTATTCATTACAAACGACTTGTAATTCAAATACTTCTAATACTATATAAAAATTACGTGCTGGAAAACCTTATGTAATTCATGTAAACCTCCCTGCTCGCCTGCTCCAAACCGATCATTTCAAGGTTGAATTGTTATCAAGAAATAACAAAAGGTGAACGAACGAACTATTAAATAAAATCTTAAAATAAACGAAAGTATTAAGTTTGTTTTTCGGAGAAAGTAGAAATCATTTGGATTTCATTATTTAATTTGATTTCATTGAATTTTTCTGTATATACTCGTAGTATATAAATATTTAAATATAATTCACTTTCGTTGAACTTGCAAGCGATCCGCTGGTGATGAAAATCTTTAACATTAACAATCTCTTAGATTTTTTATGTTTTATATTTTAAAAACAGTTGTCTTTTATTGTTATTTAAATATTAACATCATTTCTCTTTTACTGTTTTAGCTACAACTACCAAGGGATTTCGGTAAGTCAAATATTTTTATATTTTTTTTCTAGTTTGAGTAATAATTCTAATTCTAAAAATTTTGCCAATTTTTTCCCCAATTTTTAATTTGGAAATATTGGATCCATTTTATTACAATGTTGTAGATCTTTTTTCTAAACTTTTTTTATGGAAGACATTCTGTTTTAAATTTATAGCCCAGTTTTAGCAATTCTTAAGCAGATTAGAAAAGTTCTCTTTTTCCAGACTTCTATTGTAACTTTTGGCGAATTTTGTGCCACAGCAAGTTTCACTTTTTAAGCGAATTGTTTTAAAAATAATATTAAAACAGAGAAACCACTTTTAGGATACTTATATGTATATATGTATAAGTATGTATATAAAGTGAGTTTTCAGATGAATGCCACAGTAAACATTGCAAAGAAAAATTTTTATTATATTGTTTAAGCTTATTAAGCCCCGACCAAAAAAGGGCCCTGTCGCAAACTACGTTATCTTTAAACTAACTTTAAGCTAACTATTTTGCAACTAGTACTGACTGACACTTGGATTACTGTTCAATGTAATCTGACTATTTTAGCATTGCGATGTCCTAAGCGGTAGTCAATTGTCTCACTCTGCATTACTTTTCAACTAACTTAAAGTCGATTTTTTTTAAATCACCTGGTAGTCAGTAAATTTAAAAAAATTTTAATTTTCTGGTGTTCGAACATGTATCATCACACGTTGTGTACTCAACGCGCTACTATCCAGCTAAGGTACCATCTCAAACAATAGCAGCAAAATGTTAATATAAAACTGAAATAAGTTTCAAAGTATGTAGCTGGGAATAAATTTTTTGGCTCTCACCAAATTCGATTACGTACTCAACTTAAGAATTAATTATGGATTTGTTCTGGATGACATTGCAGTTAGCTTTTAGCCAGTCTAAGAAAAGTGAACAACGTCACATTTTTCTTTTAATTTAAACAGTCAATCAAAAGCGACAGCGGCTAGCCTACGATCGGTTTGTAACTCTGCTATTGACTAAACAGCATAATAAAAAAAAAGAAAATAAACTATTGACGCGTTCGTTGACAATGTCACCAGAAATACACTAGAACTGTTGTCTCTAACGTATGTATATTCGCTCATAAAAGGAAAGTTGTCAACGTTTTAACTAGTGAAATTGTCTCTAGAGAAGAGAGTGTTGACATAGAGACATATGGTTCTAGGCTGACTAGAGGGTTGTTAGTATTTTATTTATTATGGAACGCTTACATATTTTGAACTCGACTAGAATTTTTTAATCGCCCACCTTGACGTTTAGTTTATGACGAGACCAACCGTAATTTTACAAACCAAAAAAAAAAATTACAACTGTTACGTTTTTTAATAAAAGTCGTCAACAGATCTAATAAAAATCTATTGTGTTCTAAAAACATTCTGTAAGATTACAAAAATTAAATAAGTTGAAATAATTTTTTTTATTAAAAATTGTTGCGAAAATATATGTATGTATTTTATCAGTGATTTTTAAGTGCATATTTGTAATTATTTTACAGCATATTTTTAAGTTTTTATTGTGTATTTAAAGCACACAAAACAACAAATTTTTTTTGGAGCATACAAATATCTGCTTTCTCTGCTAAAAAGTATTGTAAATATGTATAACAAACGATAGTGGTGAAAGGTGTAAAATTATTCTTTTAAATTGAAATTCAAAACTTTATTTCCCTTCTCATAATCGTTAAAAGTGATGCCAATTGAGTGTTATTAGTTGCATGTTTCGTTTTGGTTTGTTTGAGCAGCTGTAACGGCGATTGAATTGTACATTGGAGCAGCTCTCACCTTGTATGAAGATGAAAACAAGTTGTTTGTTAATTTATTATGACGGTTCCCAAAACATTTTGCAGCATTAACAACAATTGTTCGAGCTGGATTGCGCTTAAACAAATATCCTGGGGGAAATAATGAAATATATTCCAATTTCGAGATATCGATTGCCGTAATTTGCCCCTTGTTTTGGTCCTTTTTAGCCGACGTTATCAATTCGTCTGTTTTTTTTTTTTTTTGACATTGTTACTTCATAACTCGGTACATTTTAGACCGATTGTAAAAATTATTTTTTTGTCTGCGAGGGTATAGCTTCGAATTGGTCAAATATGAAAGTAAAAGTGGGCGGGTACACGCACATAAATTTTTGGTATTTGATTTTATTTTATTTGATTGCTACGCAACCTACCAAACACCTTTGGTTCTTGTAATTACACAATTTTAAAGTTGAAAAACTAGGCGGTATTATGCCCATCGTGACATAAATAGCATAGCTCTAAAGATTCCTATGCGCTGGTGTTTCTATTCGTTAATTAAATTTTGTTTGCTGTAGCGATATGTTAAGACCGATGGAACTTTAAAATTTAAAAATAAACACATACAAATTAAATTTAATAAGATTATTTGTTGTTGGTTCAGCACGTCTAGATGTATTTCGTTGCTGCTTAAGCAACTCATCAGTAGACTTCACAATTCAAAAAATCTTACATAATTCCAATGCTTATAGACAAACTCCCAATAAAATATTGCGAATTGCAAAACTACAACCATAGTAGGCCAAAGGTTGCCTTTTTACTTAAATATCTGTGTAAAAATAAATTCATCGAGTTAAATAAGCCCTATCGGAAATTTGGCTAACTTTAAACTAACTTTAAGCTAACTATTTCGCAACTAGTACTGACTGACACTTGGATTACTTTGCAGTGTAATCAACTGACATTGCGATGTCCTAGGCGGTAGTCAATTGTCTCACTCTGCACTACTTTCAGCTAACTTAAAGTTGACTTTTTTTAAATCACTTGGTAGTCAGTAAATTAAAAAAAATTTCTGGGGCGCTACCACTCGGCTAAGCTGCCATCTAAAATAACAACAGCAAAATGGTAATATAATAATGAAATGAGTCTTAAAGTAACTGAGAATAAACTTGTTGGCTCTCATCAAATTCGATTACGTACTCAACTTAAGAATTAATTTTGGGTTTGTTCTGGATGACTTTGCAGCTAGCTTTTAGTCAGTCTAAGAAAAGCTAACTATAAGTTAACTATTTTTGTAGTCAACCACACATTCTCCGACAGGGAGTTTTTAAAAATACCGCATACGATATATTTTTTCTTCTTTTAGTTGGTACGGATTTTGTACTGAAATTAAGGGTTTTTTATAAACAAATTTGAAATGTAGCCAAATCCTTCTTCCGCAGCGAATCAAACTCAGTGGAAAATAAAGATAACAAAGTCGGTTAAAAATATACAGTATATTTGAATTGTATTTGTGAAATTTTTTAGTTTATTGTAAAAAAATATGACACGCGACTCCCAGCACACTTTATTATGTTCTTGGCGTTCAAAAAGTTGGCATCATTGATCTTTAACATATACGCACATGTTTTTACACTCCGCGCCACTTGAAAAGCAGACTCTCTGTGATTTCAAAAAATAACCTTTTTTCTTAAAAATTCGTTATGTGTTAACGTTATTGTCTTCTGTGGCTTTTGGCCAAAGCAAAATTAAAGCCTACAAGGATATGGGCCTCTCTGTTGCAAAAATATTGAATTCAATGAGCCCCCACATATGAAAAAAAAATACTAAAAGCCGTGCACATAGTGTGCCATATAATGCAGATAAGTGACATATTTTGGCGCTATGAAATAAGGCCCAAGGAAATAACGCCCAAATAAGAAATGAAATAAGCCCTAATGAAATGAAACCCAAAAAAAAGTAAGCAAGGCCCAAGTAAAAAAGCCCAATGAAATAATAGTCAATTAAATTCAAGGGGATGGCGTTGGCTGAATTATTTAGCACGTTGACTACAAAAACCGGAGGTCTTGGGTTCGAGCCCGGTCTCCGAATGTCATTAAATAAAAACACCACGTATTTTTCTGATGTGCATTGGTGTCCCTTTGTATCAGTTGTTGTAGGAAAGTTCAAGTGATAAAGGCATAGTCACTGGTCACTGCACTATACCGACTTCAGCAGATACTAAACCTAATGTAACATCAGAGTGTCCTCCTTCATTGTGTAGCATAATTATCGAGGAAGTAAAATAACCAATAACATGGCTACTAAACACAGCTGAAAAAAAATGTAATACGTTTCATTTAATACCAGAGGCGCTGCAACACTGCATTATATAAAAAAAAAACATGCAACAAGTTGAGTTGTAAAAGAATGAGACTTTCCTTTATCTCTTCCTTCACACCATGAGTGTTATCTATCACTATCCCTTTCCTAAAGAAGGTAGCACCTAGTAATAGTCGTAGGCATTCATTGCCTGAGTGTTACTTCTCCTTAAAAAAAAAGATGAAATAAAGCCCAAAAAAATTAAATAAAGCCCAATTAAATATGTTTTAGTTTTATTGGTCCTTATTTCATAGCTGCTTCCCAGAAGCGCATTTGTAAGGAAGTCAATGTTACAAAACCACTTGCTGTTGCGCATGAATAAGGATTTTTTTTTGTTCGAGATCAGCCAGCTAGAAGCAGCCACAACTTAATTGTGAATAAATTCAGAATTAATGGAATGATTTTTAATAAATTTGGCTTATTTTATTTATAACATATGAAGGTATCACAATTAATAATAAAATATAAAATTTTCTTCAGTTTAAAATTTCAATGAGTCTTTTAAGAAACAAACGATTTTCTAATTTTTTTTTTTTAATTAATTTTTTTTTTTTGTTTAAAACTTTCTGAATATCTCTGAAACTATAAGACTGTTAAAAAATTCATGAAGACGTAATTTAAAGGTCAATTTGTTTCCTAGCCTTCTGTGAAGAACTGGTTCTCGATTTAATGCAAATTATGTCATACAGCATCCTCTTTTTTCTTTATAACGAAAAATCTCGAGATACAGAGTCAATTCAAAAAAACTAATTTAAAGTGTTAAAGGATACACAGTACTTAGTATATACAAATTGACTACGAAACCTTTGACCTTACATAATAAATTTGATTTTGTTGAACTGTGTTATTTGTTATTTTTATGTATTTTTACTTTGTTATAACTTTGTAATTTTTCGGTCGATTTTCTTCTGGTTGGTCTTAAGTCTTACGTAAAAGTATTATCTTTACGTACATTAACAGAAACTAGACGTTTCTTTTAACGATTTGTACTTTTCTGTCAGCATATAATCACTGTAAAATAAGATTTTTTTGAAAATGTGCCCTATTTTCTTCGATATATTTTGAACCGCTTTACCAATTAAAGATCCGATTATACATATTTATTTGTCATCACAATACCTTTCATTTGAATACCAACAACGACCCAATTGGATAATTCTAACTCGAGATATGATGGGTCAAGTGAAAAAACGTCAAAAAAAATTAAAAAATTACAATATCTCAAAAACTGGTCCATAAAAAAATGTTAATCTTGATTTTCGAATTCAGCGGAAGAAAATACATGAGGAAAATCACCTCCAATCAAATGTACATTTTCGGTGTAAACTAGTATTATTGTAATTAATGCGTTCTGAATTTGGATGAGAAACATTCAGGGCTATCATGAAATTTCTCCCTTTTCCAATTAGAATTTTTTGTTTTCCCTATCACTTGCTATTAGTTGAAATTTTTCCCTGGGAAAAATTCTACGTGAAATTTGATTCATGATATACCTGATTTACAAGAAATAATTTTTGGCGATTTTATTTCTACTTTTGACAATTTTCTGCAAAATTGTATACGATTCTTTAAAAAATATATATTAAAAAAAGTGTTATACAAAAACAAATTTATTATCAAATACGAGAATATATTTAGAAAAACTACCTACATAAAATTGATTTTGGCGAAGCGAATTGGTATGGGAAGCAATTTACTATAATGACACATTAGCGTGGTTCAAAAAAAAAAGTTGTGCCAGTCACCCCCTAGAATTAAAGATAATCAAGGCAATTATGAATAAAATTCCCAGGGAAATTTCTCCCTTTTCCAATTAGAATTTTTTGTTTTCCCTATCACTTGCCATTAGTTGAAATTGTTCCCCGGGAAAAATTTCTCACGGAATTTCATTCATAATTGCCCTGAATGTAAAAGCAATTCCAATAAAATATTTTATTTTATTTTTTCCACACCTACAAATACCGCCCTTTTAATATTTTGTTCACTGTGTCGACATTTTTTGTCCGATCATAACATTTTGTATATCGGTGTTCTTCGTATCCTTAATAATTTTTTACTACCGCGTCACATTCTAGTCGAAATATATAACGCGGGAATAATTTTATGTTAGATATGCTATTTAAAGTGACGCGCAGTGTAACATCATTTCGATCGACTTCAAGTTGTGATTGAAACGTTTCGAAAGTATTTTCAAATATTTGGTCCAACGAAATCAATATTTGTTTATGTTACAAATCATAAATTTTAATGCTTATCTCGAAAATGTCAACAATAGCTGAAACTTTTTTCTTTATAAATAGTGGTAAACATATTTTTGTGTACATATTTACATAATAGTTAACATTCTTAATAAGATTTGCATAAGTATATTAATATTAAGTTTCCCTACAAGCAAAGTAATACGAAAATGATTCGAAATAGTATTGCTTGGAAGAAAAATATTATTGCGGCAACAATCATATTCGTATTGCGGAAGTTTCCCCCTTCGGGAGAGGTTGTGCGGCCAGGGCGATACTTCCACGAAATACGAATGCAATACTTCTAGAAGATAAAACAATGATATTGCTAGATAATCATCTAACTGAACTATTTATGATATTGCCAGATTATCTTTAGGAAGATAAATTATTTATAACGATAGATTATCTCCCAAAATACAATTTTACAATTTTGCTAAATTATCTGAAGAAATAGAAATATATATAAATATATATATATATATATATATATATATATATGTATGTATATACATATGTATATGTACATACATAAAACTACCATTAATTTAAATTTAAAGCAATTTTTTAAGGTCAACTACAACATATTTTGATTATTAAAAGGAATTTCCTAAGCTAATGTTTTGAAAATTTTCTGATTGTTTTTATTTCAATTTCAAATGTTGTAAAAATTTTCTGATTGTTTTTATTTCAAATTAAATATTTTTTTATCTTCTAGTTAAAAACATATTGATATTATAAATTTATTGCGCATGTGATAAAACACCAGAAAGAAAAAAAAAGAAAAAAATAAATAGTCAATACATTTTGAATTATTCATTCAAAATGTTTCACTAAAATGAAAATATTTTAATATCAAAAAAGTATTGCTTTGATAATTTTCTTCTAAATGCTAAAAATAAGATATTGTATTTATATTTTCTGGGCAATATATCTTCCAAATGTTTGTAGGGTTCTTATACTACATACACACATACATAAGTTCATTAATATTTACATATTTATAAATATACATACATATATACTTACATTATATACATACATATATAAATACATACATATGTACATATATTAAAATACTGCAACGGTTAATAATTTTGTCGCTAAATTCATAATTTTGTATTAAAATTAAAAATTGTAAATAACATTAACCCTCTAGAGAGAAGTTTAATTTGCCTATTAAATCAAATTGATTTTTACTAAAGAGCAAAAATTTTTATACAAATCGTATGATGCGAGCTTTGGAAGATTTTTACCAGTCAACGATCGTATTTGACTCTTCCAAATGGTGTTTTGAGAGTCATTTTGATAATTGTTGGACGAGTGTTCCTTATGATAATCCACCAGAACTGTACTTTTACCCTGGTGAAGGCTTTTGCTAGTGCATTAGATTATTGTTGGACGACGCAGTGGGGATTTTTGCAAAATAAATGGTAACAAATTTGGAACTTCTAAGCTCTAAGATTTCAAAACGTCGCACAGTAGGGCCAAAGGCTCCTTTTTTGCAGATCAATTTATATCTCCACAACTACAACAGTAAGGGTCACTAAATTCTACATGGGTTGCTCTTGGCTTAAAATGCATGTTCCAACAAAGTCTTAGTGGTATAAGGGAGGGGCGGGGAGACGGGTACTCCCATACAAAATAATTATTATTTTAAATACATATGTCTTCAGAACTTATTTTATTATTAATAGGGTGTGGAAGTCAATATGTATTTAAATTCAAATTGTTCGGGCGGTGTGCAGAGTGGACACTCTGTAGTTTGAAATTTTGCCATACAGACTTACGGCGTCTTTACATTATTTACTATCCCGGCCATCACAACTTTTGAGTTCTAATACCAGACCGATTTTTGAGTTCGGCACAATTTTTTTCATTTCCGTTGCAAATATTTATGTAAATAATAAAAATTTGTTATCAATTTAAAAATTTTCATATAACTTCCGGTCATCTTAAAATTCCAAAAAAAAACAAAAATTTACAGCATACTTGTAGGATGCCAAAAACTTACGTTGCCTTACCTGAAATCTGCGTTCAGGTGGATATGGCAGCACTAAAATTAAACATTTACATTTAGCAGAGACAAACACTCACAGTGGTATTGTTAAAGCTGGTTTCACACGACATTTATTTTACATCTGGGGGGTTATTATGTAATTCGATTCGAAACGAAAACTGTTCGAATTTGTATGTTATTAAATTGCAATTCGAACACATTTCCGTTCGATTCGGATTATATAATAACCCCCCTGACTTTGTCGACTCTGTCAGCTATGCGAACTTCGTATATTCTGTAAAAATCACCAATTTGCGGACAATTTATAATTTTTGCTTTCAAACATACGTCTGGCATAGTTTTCGCTTTAGCGATTCTAAAACAGCTGTTGTCTTATGGTTTTGGTGCAATAAATATCAAAAGTATTTCGATTTTTGCCAATATACTGTGCCACCTTCATATATGACCCACACATTTTTGTACAATAATAAAAATTTGTATTGTAAATGTGTAGGCCGCTTTAATATTCATATATTCCAATGTTATTATTGTCACGATTCACCCTACGAAATTCTGAGTTTATGGATGATAGGGGAGAAAATAATGGAATGCGGTAAACACTTTCATGTACTTGGAGATTATCTTTTGGAGCTATGCTCCTTATGGCCCGATGCAGGATTTAGGACATGATTTTCGTAACAAAAATAATCGACACTATTACAGTTATAAATTTATTTTTGATTTGATTTCTTTGTACTTAAAAGTAGAGTACGAGAATAAACGAAACAAAATGATTGATTTGAGTGAGTGAAACAAAAACAATGATAACGATTGCTCAGTTTGTTTTTGTATTGTTTTTGCACATGAACACAAACCAGAGAACGAAGCTGATCGGCTGATATCAGGCTAACAGCCGCCGCCGGCCTCAAACAATACATTAAACGCACGCAGTTAGAAAAGAAAATAATGAGAAATAAATAGAAACGTTTAAATATAAAACGTCATCATATAATATAATTTTATTGCGTTGTCATGTGTGAAATACATGAAATTTGTTTTATAATGCTAAGCAGCATAGCTCCAATCTGGTGTGCTCAGCCACCTCGCTTCTTTTTGTTTTCTTAAATTTCAATTTTCAATTTCAGCTTTAAAATTGGTTTACTAAATTTTTCTTCACACATTTTAGCTTTTGTTTTATAAATTTCGAAAATCAGTGTTAAAGTAAACATGAAAAAAATATAATGGTATTTTAAAAAAATGCCATATGTAGTCGCGAATGAAAGCTTAGAAGAAAATTTCAAAAGCCAAAATTGCATACTATGAACCAGAGAAGAATATCTTTTTAAGTACTCTTTGAGTTTGGACGCACGCTCATATGCAAACGAACGCATTAATGTTAAACCGAATACGTATAACTGTAAGGATCCAATATTGTAAATTACGCAGCACAAACGACAGCAACTAAAACTTATAGATTGTATTAGCTGCAATCACACGCATGAGTATAAAAATACTCTGAGTACTAATCGGCTACATATTCGAGTACGTATATACAGTGCTACTTAATTTACACACACATAAAGAATGTTTTCAAACAGCTATAACCACATATTTGCCATGAGGGTGACGTTGGCTGAATTAGTTAGCACGTTGACTACAAAACTGTGGGTGCAAACCCTGTCTCCGACAGTCATTAAAATAAAAATAAAAACACCACGCATTTTTCTGATCCTTTCTATCAGTTGCTGTGGGAAAAGTTCTAGTGATGCAGGCATAAGGCACTGGTCACTAAAACTACACCGGCTTCAGCGGGTGCTAATCCTAATGTAACATCAGAGCGCCCTCCTTCGTCGGTATTGTGTAGCAGAATCATCGGCGAAGTTAAATAACCAATAAAATGGCTAATAAGCACAGCTTGGAAATTTAATACGCCTCATTCACCACCAGAGGCGCTACAACACTGCAAATAAGCGTGCAAAAAAAGAAGAGTTGTAAAAGAATGAAGCTTTCCTCTATCTCTTCCATCACTATCACTAATCCTTCCCTATCACCCTCTCTCGCTATCTTCTCTTCACCACACAGGTACCACAAAGGGATCATTGTATTGGACCCAAGTGAGCTGGACTCAACAGTTCACCATTCCTTACCAGCAGCCTGCTAACGTATCCTAACCTAACACATTTGTTATTCCATTTTATATACACAAATGTGTGTATATGGTGGCGAATGATGAATAAATATCCCGAGTATCTTTTGTTCGACTAAATATCCATACTATGAGTATAAGCATATTCCGACTATGAATATGAGAGACAGTCATTACGCTTGATACGCATGAGCCTGTTTATTTATTGGAATCGGCTGTAGTCATAGTTGCTTGAGAGAAAATATGAGAGCTTACGAATTGTTTGCGCTACAATTAATTAGTAAACTTCTTTTGAGTACTTATTTTCATTGTCTGGTGAGAACTGTATTTCAGATCCATGCCATGAACACAACTTGATTGTCAGGATACATAATGTATATGTACATCAGTGTGCACACTTAATTTTTTTTTAATTCGGTAGAATCAACTAAATAAATCGGTAGATTTGAATCAAATTCGGTAGAAAATATTTTTTATTCAAAGAAACATAAAAAATAACAATTCAAAGAAACATAAAAAATAACAATTCAAAGAAACATAAAAAATAACAAAATATATGTACTTATAATAAAGAGTAAGTGCAAGGAGTATCAAACTAAACAGGTTCCAAAAGCGAATTTAAAACTTCACATGTGATTGGAAATTAAACTGCCATAAACAATGAAGCATTTCCAATAAAAAAAGTGTCATCCCCAGTTATTTGCCCTTACCCTTTATATAGATATGCTATGCATACATAAGAATAAATATTTCAACCCCAAGGCACAATTCTATGTTATGTTTTAATGATTTTCATGGCAGAAAATGACCGCTCTGCGGCGACTTAAATTACTAAATAAGAATTCGTTAAACGTATTCTCTTCTCCGCGGAAAGCTTTCCAGATTTTAGAACATACATGTGATTAATTTTCCGTATGTGTGATCAACTTGATCTTGTAGCATCATTGTTAATCAAAATGTTCGTTCAATATTCGGTGTATTTCAGGCCTTGTTCGGTAGAATTGGTAGATCGTTAAATTCACAAACATATTCGGTAGAATCTACCGAATATCGGTAGAAGTGTGCACACCGATGTAGATATCATGGCTTAAATTCTCAATAGTACTAATAAGCACAGCTCTGATTCAGTTGCGGAAGGGTTTGCTAAATTAAATAAAATTAAAAAAATTGGTGGTCAAGAATCACACCAATGATAACAAATTAGATAGTATAAAAGATAATTTTACAAAACTTGACAGACACTTTATTTTATTATTGTTATCATTCTTTTAGTGTATGTTTAGTACGAATATTTTCTTTTTATTCATTTTAATTATTTTCTTTCACACATAAACATTTGTGTAAATACAGCAGGGAAGGAAAATGACTTCTTGGATTTTGTACCAACTGTGAAAACAAAATGTACTTTTTGGACCATGACGGTACCATTTTTTTTTTAATATTAATTAATAAGAACGGAAACGTAAAAAAAATTGTAAAAATTTAGAAGTAAACAATAAAACAGAACAGAAACTTAACAAAAATTTGTATAAAAATTCAGTATAAAAAATAACATAAAAAAATATTAAATGTTGCATTCGTAAGGGTACATTCGTAGATTAGACTTGTTAGAGATCGGTTATATTACCAATTTTACTTATTAACAGGCCTGTTATTTTCGTGCACTATAAAATCTAAGTTATGCGCGATAAAACCTAAAACACACTTTTGAAGTAAAGGAGCGATATGTAGTTAATAAAAAGAAATATAACCACAGCCAAGGCGAGTTCATGTACGAGGTGCTGTTAAAGTACTAGACAATTTTTTTTTTGTTGCAGACTTGACACCACCTGGTACATGAATTTGCCTTGACAACAGCATTGCAACCAAAAAAGAAGCTGGCCGTCTAAAATAAAACACACAAAAAAATTAAAGACGACATAGGCAAAATTAATGTTACCATATAGTGAAACATTGGCATTTTTAAATTGTACCAAGTAACTCGCGGTAGTACCACGGTACCAACGAGGTCAAAAATGTACCATAAAAAGTACAATTGTACCATGATTTCCATCCATGAAATACAGGCATGCACATAGATACATACATACATATGTATGTATGTATATATTTTTTCTAAGTTCAAACAAGTTGTATTGTTATTCAGTCGTCCGACGTGGGTTGTCGGGAGTGGTTGTATTTGAAGATTTCATTTGTAAATTTAAGTGTGAGCACAGTGTAAAAAAAATAATTACATACCAATAAGGTGAGTTGAACTCCAAATTATACTTCATTATCGAAGTACATTTGCCTTTAAAAAATAATTTATTTTGGATATTAGTTTTTCAATGCAATTGGAAATTGTGCGAAGTGGAAATTGTAGTTGGTCTTGTTTTTTATCTTTCAGAATTCGACTTTGCCATTTTGTGTTATTTACATACATACATACATACATTGCAAATTTTACAAACGTTCATAAGTATGTATGTATGCATTAAAAAATTCTCCAACTTGTCGGTACTAAAATGCAAACTTTAAAATTCCTACATATGTATGTATATACATAAATACATAGATATTAAAAAGATACAAAGGTTGTTTTATAGAAAAGATAATAAATTTAGAATATTCATTTGTGTTAAAAACAATTTCCAACTTGTTGAAAGGTACTTGGCAAACTTTAAAATACCCATTAAAAAGATACAAAGGTTGTTTTACCTCTTTGAGTATGTAATATGTACTTATATACATACTTATGTACATGTACATTTGCACATGTACTTATGTACATAAAGCAATTACATAAAAATTCATTCATACTTATGTACGTACATATACGTACATATTTAGGTATGTACCTATAATGCATAACGAAGGAATAGACGTTTTTAATTTATGCATATGTATGTATATTAATGTAAATATGTACATATGTACATACATGCATACATATGTATGTATGTATGTGTGTATTACTTTTTGTATTCATGTATATTCATATCGCTTGAAACAACTTCAAGTTTTATAATTAATTAACACAAAATTATTTAAAATGCATTAAGTCAGAAAATTAACCTGATACACATTCATACATACATACACAGTATGTATGTACATATGTATGTATTTATACACTACGAACGTTTACATATCTACATAGATATATATGGATGTATGTACATACATATGCATATGTATGTGTATATGCAAATATTCCAGTCAAGATACATACTACATATGTACATGGTTAAGTAAAGTAAAGTATGTGAATGTACTTACATACATACATACATGCTTAATACATATGTACATCTATGATCTTTGTAAATGGGAACACGGGAGTTGCGAATACCCATGCTCTAATACGTATGTATGTATGTATGTATTTATGTACATATGTATCTATGTATGTATTTCAATTAAAACCCTTAAATTAAAAATCATTAAAAATTAAATTTTATTTCTGTAACATTTACAGCCAGTGTTGTCAGACTTTTTCCAATATCGCCATAAATCGGCAAAATTGTAGTTCCCTACAAGCAGGGTTGTGCATTATTTGAAATACATGTATTTGAAATACGTATTTAAAATACAAATACGTATTTTGTATTTGTATTTTAAATATATGACGAAGAAGTATTTTGTATTTTAAATACATGACATGCAAGTATTTTGTATTTTAAATACATAATTTACAAAATACATTTACAAAATACATTACATACATTGATTGATTTATAATGTATCATTAGTCAAACCAATAACAAAAAAGTAGAATCGCTAAAAAAACATTTGTAACTATACCAACGATAATGATTAGTGAAAGGACTATTTCTAAGTAAAGTTTTATTAAAACTAAAGAAAAAGTCTTTTGAAACCTAAACATTTAAACTAAATACTATTTCTAAAAGATTATTTAAGAAGATCTATATAATCTATTAAACAATTTAAAAAACTCTTATGTATTTTTTTTATTAATGCATATATGTATGTATATAAATGTTGCCTCGTCTGATTTAGTTCGAAAATTTTTATTTTTCTTATGTTATCCTTTTTTCATTAATAAAATCTCAAAATAATGAATAATTTATGTATTTTTATTTATTGGAATTAATAAATTTATAAAAATTGTTTTTAATCGGTGAACCGATTAATCGTAATTTACCCGCTTATTAACCGATTAAACCAAAACTTCTATTAATTAATCGAGTGAATAACCGCTTAATTTAATCCCCTATGAAGATATATATATATATATATATATATATATATATATATATATATATATATATATATTAATTGTTACGAAAATGGCCGTCGACAAGATTAATGCATCATTATGCAAATAAATTCCAACAGGGTTAATAGTGCGAAAATATTCCTACAGAGCAATTAAAGAAGTATCTGGAATAATAACAAAGAAACATCCAGAAGAAGTAAACGTACACACGTACATACATACATGCAAGCACTATAACAAATAACTATATACGCATGCCTAGTACATACATACGTGATTAAACGTAAACAACCAACAACAACTACAGGCTTCTGCTTGTTGTGAAGATAGACATATCTACATGCATACATACATACATGCCTGGCAATTCCAACGAAAGGTAGAAATAAGTAAACAACCACTTAATGATGTATGCATATACACACGTATGTACATAGTTACCACAAGAACTTAATTACGCGCTTTATAAACAACATTGAAGATAATGATGATTAGGTCTAGACTTTGCATGAAAATTCTAGTGGTTGTTGTGCGAAGTATAAAAAGGGGTTGACGCATCCAACAGCAGTTCAGTTGTGATTAAGAGTTCAGTCGCGATCAAAAGTTAGTTGGGAATAAATCAGTTGCGAAGAAGCTAATAAGAAGTCTGTTGTTAATCAAGTGAGTTGACAATTAAGTTGTGAGCAGTCCGTGATTTGTGATACAACAGTGAGTTGATATTTGAGTCTGTGCTTTACAATACGTGAGTCGGAGATTGAAGAGACTATAGTACAGCATCTATAGTGACAGTTAGATTCTGTCGTGATTTGAGTTTATTGTGGAGTCCCTTGAGTAAAGAGTAAGGGAGCAGTGGAAGCTGATAAACGTGTGTAAGTGAAGCCAGCGAGTCCTGATTAGTGTATCAACTGTGAGAGTCTGCCATAGAGTTGTTATTGGTGTATCAACTGTGAGTGTCGACAGAGTGAGTCTTGTGTGTGACGAGCAGCAGAGCAAGCAGAATTGCGTCAACACTAGCGCAGCCAGTGGTCTGTAGACGTGCGTAAACAACAGCGTGGAAGGCGTAGTGGTAACCAGTTGTGAATATTGAAGTATCTATGTATTTGTATTTAAGCTCTTGAATTGAATTTAGATTAGTGGTATTTATTAGTAAATAAAGATTGTATCATTCTTAACCCTAATTAGTACACTGGGGTCTTTTATTTATTGCAAATCTTCGAATCTACGGAAAAGCGTTTTTAACAGAGAATAAAAACGTAACATTTGGTGTCAGAAGTGGGATTTGCAAATAAAAGCGGCACGTTTAAAAAGGTTAAACGTAAAGTAAGAGTGATACGAAAAGGAGAACCTCACACGTTTGAAAAGGTTAAACGTGAATAAAACCACATACGTTTGAAAAGGTTAAACGTAGGAGCAATTGGTTTTGAGGAAAATGAGATATCAAGAGCTTAAGGTGGAGCAACTCAAGGAAGAATTGAGTAAGCGGAAACTGTCGACAACTGGTGACAAGGTAATACTACAGGAGAGATTACTGCAAGAGTTTCAGCGGCGCAACATCGACATAGAAAGTTATGAGTTCGATGAAAAAGAAAAATATGAGATGGAAGCATCCACTCCTTCTATTAGCACTCCAATCAGTACAGACATTAGCGCAATGTTGGCCGCAATGATGGAGAAAATGGAAACCAGGTTTGGGCAAATGAATGAGATATTTCAGAAGTCTGCTAGAGCTATGAAGGCTGATTTTCAAGAAACTTCTAAAGCCAACAGCGAGAGAGTTCTAGCTGAAGTTAAGGCCACAAATGACACACTTGACAAATGGAAGGCGAAGATTATGGTGAACGTTCAAGAATCGTCTGAAGCAATCTATGAGAAACCCCAGGAAATTGCTGAAGCCGTAAACAGACGGACAGATGGTGCAGAAATGCAAGTCAGTAAATCAGACGAAGAGATTTCTGACTTGGGAAACAGTGTCAACGCAGACATTTCTGGCACAGAGGAAGACGCTGACGAAAAACTGAAGACAGAAGATGAAATCAACAGTGGTCAGTGTCAACAAGTTGGACGTGAGCAAAATTTAGTTGGGAATAAATCAGTTGCGAAGAAGCTAATAAGAAGTCTGTTGTTAATCAAGTGAGTTGACAATTAAGTTGTGAGCAGTCCGTGATTTGTGATACAACAGTGAGTTGATATTTGAGTCTGTGCTTTACAATACGTGAGTCGGAGATTGAAGAGACTATAGTACAGCATCTATAGTGACAGTTAGAGTCTGTCGTGATTTGAGTTTATTGTGGAGTCCCTTGAGTAAAGAGTAAGGGAGCAGTGGAAGCTGATAAACGTGTGTAAGTGAAGCCAGCGAGTCCTGATTAGTGTATCAACTGTGAGAGTCTGCCATAGAGTTGTTATTGGTGTATCAACTGTGAGTGTCGACAGAGTGAGTCTTGTGTGTGACGAGCAGCAGAGCAAGCAGAATTGCGTCAACACTAGCGCAGCCAGTGGTCTGTAGACGTGCGTAAACAACAGCGTGGAAGGCGTAGTGGTAACCAGTTGTGAATATTGAAGTATCTATGTATTTGTATTTAAGCTCTTGAATTGAATTTAGATTAGTGGTATTTATTAGTAAATAAAGATTGTATCATTCTTAACCCTAATTAGTACACTGGGGTCTTTTATTTATTGCAAATCTTCGAATCTACGGAAAAGCGTTTTTAACAGAGAATAAAAACGTAACAATATATAAATGATGTGGAAGTATTTTGTATTTTAAATATGTACGTACAAAAAATTGGGGTATTTTGTATTTTGCATTTTAAATACATGCATGACGTGTAAGTATTTTGTATTTTAAATACATAGCCTGAAAGTATTTTGTATTTTAAATACATGACCAGCAAGTATTTTGTATTTTAAATACTGCAAGCCATGTATTTTGCCCAACTCTGCCTACAAGAACACTATCAGTCAATTGACTGCTCATTTGATCGGAAGTCAGGCAGGATAGTCCCGATTCACACACTTTAAACTTTTGTTGCTCAATTCGTAATTCAGCTGTAAGAAAGACGAGACAGAAATACAAATATCTCTCTTTTTTCTTACAGATGAATTACGAGTTGATCAACAAAAGTGAAAGTGTATTAACTGGGACTTAGTCCCGGTTACATTCAAACTAATATACGAGAAAATACTTATGTATCCATATAATTAATATACATATATATAATTAATTTTTATAAAATGATTCCATTAGTTGTTGCTCTTGGACCGATTTCATTATTTTTTTATCTCCTCTAAATTTTCTCCCATTTGACTGACACCCATATTATTTGATTGAATAAAAAAGTACATATGTATGTATGTAAGAACTTACTAGAAAGCGCCAGAAAGGGGTACAATTTCAACCTTTATTGTTCTAACTTCGATGAAGTGAGAAACAAATTCGAGATGTATTTTTGAAGAAAATAATTCGGAAAAAACTTTTCTTTTATGTGTAATACTTTAGGAGATGGGGCTGCACTCCAAAGGTACCAAGTTAATTTTTTGCCCGTTCCAATACTAATAAATATCGAAAAAGTAAGCAATTGTATGTTTCTGGAATTTTGCGTCTATCTGTTTTAGTTTCGGAGATATAAAATTACCGATTTGACCAATTTTCGACCCTGTTTACATCCTTCGCTTTCGAAATTCTAAAAACCCGTCCTAAGTGAGTGTAAAAATCCGGAGGGACACTGAATTTCAACGCTCTAGCTCTAATGGTTCGGGCTGGAAGGTGATCACCCAAATGCGCATTTATGCATGATTCGCTTAAATGCATCCAAAATTTAGAAATTTAATTTGCACGCTTAACCGAATACTACTGTAATAGGTTAACTGATTACCACTTAATCGTTTGAATGCGCTTATATGATTTATTTACCAAAAAGTAAAATTAAGACGATCGGAAATTTTAATTTTACAAATGTACAGGAATAACGAATGACTATATCTACCAAGAAATAAACAAGTAATAAATAATAAAGATCAGCGAGTTTTTTTTATTAATATTAATATATTTTTTCTCCACAAGTTTCAGGTTTTCACTAAAAATAGAGTTGCTGCCTGTGGAACAAACGAGTTTTTTTTAATTTGTGGAAAGTATTGCGTACAACTTATTCGTTTAGTCTCTTACTTATTTTGGTCTTGTATTGTAACGATTCCAAGTAGAAACCAGTTATGATATACAATTGTAATCCGGGTTTGTGTAGGTTTTAAAATTGGTTTTACTGTGTTTTGTTAGTTGTTGACACATTTTTATACATAGACCCCTTTTTCGCACGCAAAGTTTACTTTAAAAAATTTAATTCAGCTGTGTGAAAGACAGAGGTAATAGTACAATATATTTCTGTCTTTCTCCCAGCTGAATTAAGACTTTGCGTGTGGAAAAGGTGGTACTGTTTCAAACTGCTCTATTGCAAATATTTCTCAAATATTATGTTATAATAATTATGTTATAATAATAAGCAGACTCCCAATAAAAATCCTTGATTCAAAAATGATCCCAACATTTGCGCAGTTTTTTTCATGTGGCAACGCCAGACTCGCACTATTTATCTTTCTCAAGAAAATATCATGCCATATTTATAATCTGAAAACTTTCCGCAGCTCTTAGTTCTCTTATCATCTCTTTCTTTTTTGCAAGCGCAAAAATGATAAAGCAAAACAGAAAACTCAAGTATGTACGTTTTATCTACAAATTAAAATGTATTAATTTTTCTCCCACTATCTGCCAATAAAATACATGTACAAAGTCTGCTTTGCAAAGTCTTGAGTTTTTAATCTAAGAGAGTGTCATATTCGTTGTTATGCCGGCCATACACTACACAAGTTCAGTGCTCAAGTCTGCCACTGCGTAAACTAAGCTTGTGACACACACTATACAAGTAAACTGTGCATTTTTTATTTTAATTCGCCATAATGCTGGTGATTCTTTGTATAATTGTAAGAACTCGGTCCAGAATATTTGTTCTGCACTCATTTCTTGTTGTGAACTCTTAAAAAATCATTACACAACTTAGCGTTTGCAACATACACTACACAAGTTCACTGTACAGTTTTCAAACTTGAGCAAATATCAAAAACATTTTGATTTTTACTCAGTTCACTGCTTAAATAGCACAACCACCCCCATACACTACACAAACGCACTGTACAGTGCCAGACTTGTGCAGTGAAATTGTGTAGTGTATGGCCGGCATTAGAAGAGAAAGAAAAAGGGGTGCTACAAAGTCAAGACTGCAAAATAAACGTGTGGAAAACCCGTCAAACACAAAATTTCCACAATAAAATTAAAGTTCTGACGTTTTTTCCAACTTAACAAAAAACCTTGGTGGCATCACTTACAACCCATATGTTTTAAGTTTTCTCTTTTGTTATAACGTTTATTAGCAATGCCAACAATGCACTACTCATAATAACAAGTGCTTGTTTTTTAGTTTCTTTCTGTGTTTTTAACCCAAGTGTGTGTCTTTTTGTTATTATTTTATTCACAAATTAATTTATATTTAAATTATCTGAAATCTTATCAACAATAATGTTATCAGTGTGTGATTTTGTTTAATACATCATAAGACTGGTTTTGTTCTAAACTGTGCCAGTTGCTTTTTTTCATTTATTTGTGCGTTGCACAAGTTTAAATACGGCTGTGGAACGGGAGTAAAGTACAATCTTATTAAATACATACATAGTATATCTATTAAAATTCAAGAGATTCTGTCTAGATATAGTACATAATTGTTGCTGATAGAAAAATACAAATTTATCAATAAATTAAGGATCAAAATGTTCTCATTGCGTTTAGCAACTCGCTGTCTGAGTGTAGTGACAGCTCCAACTCTTTTAAGAAATAATTCCATTAATAGAACAATTATCTATGCCGGGGTAAGTTCCTTGAATATTATTACATATACTAATTTGAAAATAAAACATTTATTTATTGTTTTTATATTATATGCCGACTTGAACTGCAGTTTCTTTAAATAAATGTTGCAATATAATGTTAGGTCGATTGTGGTGGCCAAAAGATTTGCAGAATTTTACATATTGGCTGAATTCAATTCCACAATCTTTTCATAGCTGAAGTAATACCTCATGGTTTTATGCCAAAGATATTCCACCATATGTGGTTTGCAAATCAATTAAGTGTTTAACAACATTAGCATAATGAAAATTGATACCATGCTGATTGTTCATTCTACTATTTCAAATGAAAATGTGTCTTCGAATTGATATATGTACTATGTAAGTATGTACATATTATGTACATGCATAAATATGTATGCAGATATGTATGTAAAGGCAGTTGAAAAGAAAGTTTGTAATTATTTAGCTTACTGCTTGAATGGAAGAAATCTGTGGGGCGCGCGGCTTATTCCATCATATTTAATAGAGAGCGGCAACTATAGCGTGTGGAAGATTTTGCAATACTAGATGTTTACACCACTTAAATTATCCGTCATCCTCTCTTTCTGCCAGTATCACAAATTTTCAAAGACCGGCACAACAACTTAATGCTATTCATTACAATCCTAGCCTTCTAAATAATAAGCGCACAAGTGGTTTAAATGTGCATAGATCGTCATTAATGCTGCACTCCTGCAGAATTCAGTTTGTGCAAGAATTAAAGCCCCACTATGCCAAAGAAGATTTTCTTCGTAACCCAGAGAATTAACACTTTTCAACGTTTAAGAACATCTCGTTTTTGTATGAAGTTACGAGTAATTTTCAATGTAATTGACACGTAAAAAAGCAGATAAGTTTTAGTCATATGAAACCATGTTTCATAGAATATTCATAGCCTCTTCAATAATATCGAAAAAATACTTGGGTTATATAATTTACATTTAAAACAAGAAAAAACCAAATTTCCTTATTTAATTCTGTTTTCAATACAAATTAGAATACTAATGTATGTATTTTTTTTCGACATCGTCGGTTGAACCGGTCTTTCAAATTGGTTGTATACAAATGAACTAATTCATATACATACATACATATGTATATAATGATGAATTTGCAAAATTCATTGATTGACCAATTGTCTGAAGCAGATTAAACTTAAGGCAATTAATTAGCACATCTGATTATTTTTTATGCTCGTTCATTTATTTTATTATTTTTGCCAATCTTTTTTATTAAGTAAAACGTGAAAATTATTCTATCATGTCGTAATGATTATGTATAAAAACACTGTTGGTATTTTTTTTTTAAATTTCCTTCAGAATCATAATTTTCTGAATCTTGCCATGCAGGTCTGTTAATCAGCTTGTTCGCATGAGGTTGTAGTTCTTCTAACTAAATTTAATACAGCAGTATGTAGTATATGTAATTGCTTTGAAATTTAATATGATAGGTATATCGATTTATCACTTTATGTAGTTGTTCTAATTAAATCTAATACAGCAGTATGTATGTATGTATGTATGTATGTATATGTAATTGCTTTGAAATTTAATATGATATGTATGTATATCAATTTAGTATTAAACGATTTAAGATTAGTCATAATATGATTTATTATGATTAAAAAAATTATGCACATGTACAGTGCTTTTTAACAAATGAAGTTTAGTTAATAAATGAACGATTTGCCACAACTCGTGTCATAAATAAATGTTCATGTATACATGTGAATCGATTATTTATGAAAAGCCCCTTTTCACAAAAAATAATATTTTGGAAAATAATCAGCTGAAAATATTTATGTATGTAATTTGTTTTATTATTTTCTATATTAAAACACTTTGTTCAAAGTGACTGGACAAAAGGCCTTTCATAAACAAAAGTGGCTATTATTTTGAAAAATAATTTTTATGAAATAAATTAATAATAATTAATATTCGGGTATGTGATTAAAAAGAATTTAGACACAAAATATATTGGTAAACGATAAAAGTTGTGATGTGTATGCTATAGTCGTTTTGTCAATCATTTTCAATAAATTTCATTTCACACCTTTATAATATTGTCTGTATTTTATCTTCTAGCATGCTTTCTAAGAGTAGTAGAGTAGTCTGAGATTGGGTTCTCAAAATCGATCGGAATTCATCACACCTTTTCAAAACGATCACTTTGAAATCGTTTTTTATCACTTACCTGATTACATACTCGTACACATTGGTTTGTGGATTACTTGTATCATTTTATTGAACTTAGTTTCAACTCAGAAAATTTGTAAAAGTAGAGTAAAATATTGAGCTTGGGAACTTCTGTTATTTTCATTGCTTTTTACTGTAGGTCGTTCAATAAATTCATTGTAAAACCACTTGTGTTCTTCTGGGCCGTACTGAAGAAGTTTCTTCAAATCATTTATTTTTTTCGTTATACATCGATACGTTTGTTTCGTAAGCTTTTTTGTTGGTGGAGAAATGCAGGCCTGCATTTCCGATGTCCGAGTGTATTTTATTGTACTGAAACGCTTAAAGCTATATACATAAAACCACCACATACCGTTACCTAAATATAGAAAGGCCCTAACTAATTATTTTTTCAATCAAAATATACAAAAACCTCGATTTCAAAAAAAATATGAGTTACGACTTTTCAATAATAAGGTAACGATATGTATATTAAAATTAATTTGAATATTTAATAATAATTAAAATAATATACATATGTATCTACAAATGTTTATATGTACATACATATGTATGTATGTATGTACATAACCATACAAATATGTGTGTACATATGTATAACCAAAACTGATTTTACTGCGATCAGTCTAAATCCAACTCATTCACCCCATCATTTGTATGTATTTGTTGTTTGCTGAATTAACTTTGTATTTAATAACAAAACCATAAATTAATTTTCAGATGGCAACTAAAATTAAAGCTGGTCCCGTTGTTGATATTTTGGGCGATGAAATGACCCGCATCATTTGGTCATCTATAAAAGATAAATTGATTTTGCCCTTCTTGGACATCGAGTTGCACACATACGATTTGGGTATGGAATATCGGGACAAGACGGAAGATCAAGTCACTATCGATTGTGCCGAAGCCATCAAGAAGTACAATGTTGGTATTAAGTGTGCCACAATTACTCCTGATGAAAATCGTGTGAAAGAATTCAAATTGAAAAAGATGTGGAAGAGCCCCAACGGTACTATTCGTAATATTTTGGGCGGTACTGTATTCCGCGAAGCCATCATATGCAAAAACATTCCCCGCTTAGTCAACACTTGGAAGAACCCCATTGTTATTGGTCGTCATGCGCATGCTGATCAATACAAGGCCACTGACTTTGTAGTTCCTGGTCCTGGCACCTTGACTTTGACATTTGTTCCTGCCGATGGCAGCGCCAAAATCGAATACGTAGTCAATCAATACAAAGGTGCTGGTGTCGCCATGGGTATGTTCAATACCGATGCTTCTATTATAGACTTTGCCCATGCTTCTTTACAATATGCTCTGGCGCGTAAAATGCCTTTATACTTGAGCACCAAGAATACCATTCTGAAGAAATACGACGGTCGCTTTAAAGATATTTTCGAAGAAATCTACCAAAAGGAATACAGAAAGGACTACGAGGCCGCTGGCATTTGGTATGAACATCGTTTAATCGACGATATGGTTGCTTATGCCATGAAATCTGACGGCGGCTTCGTTTGGGCCTGCAAAAATTACGATGGTGATGTGCAGTCTGATTCCGTTGCTCAGGGCTATGGATCTCTAGGCCTTATGACTTCTGTTTTAATCTGCCCCGATGGCAAGACTGTAGAGTCTGAAGCTGCTCACGGTACCGTTACCCGCCATTATCGTAAATACCAAAAAGGCGAGGAAACATCAACAAATCCCATTGCCTCTATTTTTGCTTGGACTCGCGGTTTATTGCACCGTGCTAAAATCGACAATAATCCTGACCTTAAGAAGTTTGCTGAAACTTTGGAAAAGGTCTGCATCGATACTATTGAATCTGGTTTCATGACTAGAGATTTGGCCGCCTGTATTAAAGGACTGAACAATGTAGAACGCGGTGATTATATGGAAACCTTTGAATTTATGGATAAATTGGCTGAAAATTTAAAGAAGGCTATGGCTTGACTGTTTAAACCAGAATACAATAAATCCCATCTCTAGATTGTCTCTAGAGAAGTCGTATATATTCAATATACTTACTTACGTTACGTAATGTACGTATGTATTGCATTTCTATGTTTTATTTTATGTAACAAAGCCAACAGCCAAGGTGTATCTAACTAGGTGGCAGCGTTACTTCAGCTGATAATTTTTTGCTCTATGTGCTTTGTAGCTGAATAATGTCAAAAAATTCGATTTTGTTTTGGTTTTAGTACAATTATTTTTATGCTTTTGACATTCTTCGGTTCTTTACATAGCTACGAGTATGGTTGCCGTATTTTTGTATAAAAATCCTTACGCAGTCACCTGTATAATTACACCATGACAACAACGAACAAACATATAATGCAAGGTGTATCTAACTAGGTGGCAGCGTTACTTCAGCTGCTAATTTTTTGCTCTATGTGCTTTGTAGCTGAAGAATGTCAAAAACTTTGATTTTGTTTTGGTTTTAGTACAATTATTTTTATGCTTTTGACATTCTTCGGTTCTTTACATAGCTATGGTTGCCGTATTTTTGTATTACAAATCCTTACGCAGTCACCTGTATAATTACACCATGATATAATGCTTTGGCGTTTAAGAAAGAAAGAAAAATAATAAATTTTTGTACATTTATTATAAAGGAAAATAATTGTGTATTTTATTTAATTCTAGCTATTGAACTGATTTACATATAATTTGAGGATAATTCTGGTCAACTTTTTGCCGCTCCACAGCTCCCTTAGGTCTAGAAAACAGCATGAACTTGTCAATAGCAGTCAGATGTTTTCGACAACTGGTAGACAGGCCCCAATTTGTTGCTATTGTGTTGACGTGACGTCAATGTCGACAACTGGAATCAGAGTGTTTCTATTTACTTTAATCTGTAAAAATAACTCGATTTCAGATTTTGTGATTTATGTTGCTCCTAATTGTTTTTTTTTATTTCACGAAAAACGACTATCCTCCGTGGTTCAGAAACATTTTTTTGGATATCATGGACTATTTTAAAGTTTATTCGTATTTTTTTTATTGTCAATAATTTTCTTCACAGTTGGAATATGGTATTTTTACTATTTTACCGATTTTTCGAAGTGGTTTATTTTCCTAGCGAAAATTGATTATAGTTTTTCTTTCGGGTTCGGTTTTCTTTATGATAGAAATTTTAGTAGGCTAGATAAATGTTAGAACTTAATCATTATTTTTAATTTATAGTGCAACATTTTTATTATTTTGAAAATTTAAGTGAGCACTCACATTTTTGAGTCACTGTATGTTCAGAACACACAGTGGGTCCGACCGCAAAAAAATGGTAGATTATCGCATTACATTAGAAAATGTAATGTAGAATGCAGGGTAACACACAGGGTGTCAAGTTATGCACTACGGACTTGTATTAATCTGAAGAACAGAGGATTACTCTCCATTGCGATGCGAAAGCTAAATGATGTGATGCAATTCAAATTTGGTACTCTCTAACTTTCGGAAATTTTTTTGGAAAAGTGGCAACACTGACATACAAGAAAATAAAACTAATGCCCCTATTACGGTTTACAACTCAACTAAGTTGAATTGAAACTGAAACAGCTTAACTTTAAAACAACTTGAGTGTTTTTTTATATTCTGGGGGCTACTGTGTAATTCGAAACGAATGAAAATTCTTTCGAATTTGTATGCTTATAACATGTAAATTCAAAAGCATATTCTTTCGTTTCGAATTACAGAGTTGACGCCCTGAATTACAACTAATTTTAGTTGACTTCGAAATAATGGTCGAAAAGAAAAGGTTCTTCACTACGCTGTGTTTTTTAAAACCATAGTAGCCATCACAAAACATTTTAAATATTTTTAGGTTTGGCGTCACTATTTATTCTTGATATTCTCAGGGCAATTAAGAATAAAATTCCGCGAGAAATGTCTCCCTTTTCCCATTAAAAGATTTTGTTTTCCCTATTAGTTTCTATTAGTTGGAATTGTTCCCCGGGAGAAATTTCTCTAGCAATTTTATTCATAATTGCCCTCTCTATGTTTTATGAACATGGAAACAATATTGGTGGACAAATGGGATTGGTTTGCGTTTGGAATAATGAAGCAAAACTAATACAATAGTCGAAATAAAAACCAAAATACTCGTACAACTGATAAAAATCAGTTGTCTCATGGTGAAAAAAGTTATAATCCATAATAAAAATTTGGCAACTACAGCTAAAATATCAATTTAGTTGTAAATCATAATAGGGGTCGAAGATTGACAGTAGTGAAATGTCAAAATATGCGATTTCAAAAACGAAAGTTAAGAAAAAGTGAAGTATGTTTGTATAACAGTTTTTAAATGAAAATAAAATAAAGTGTTGGATTCTGTAGCAAGAGGAAAACGACCTTATACAACGAGTTGCAAGGATGAGGTAAGAAAAAAAATCTGTAGCATAAAATGTTCTCAAATACATATTGCTTTATTTTAGCTTTGTAAGAAATCTGGAAATCAGCCATAACCCCTACAAGAGGTCCAATAGAATTACATAAGTTCGTCGGTAAATTTTGTCCTCAAATTATTTGCTGCGGCTTGATTGGCAAATTTTGCTGACTGCGGCTTTCCCTTGGCCAAGTCGATATGCTGCACCATTAAATCCTCAAAAATTTCAAACTGACGTTGTTTTGTATTATAATTTTTTCCCCCTAAATATAAATATAACGTGTTTATATTATATAACAATATATAACAATAAACATCGAATATAAATTTATATTTACATACAAACATATCGTTACCTTATGCCCCTATTACGGTTTACAATTCAACTAAGTTTAGTTGTAATTTTAACAACTTAACTTTAAAACAACTTAACTGTTTTTTGGTATTCTGCATTACAACTAATTTTAGCTGTATTCGAAACAGTGCTCGAAAAGAAAAGGTTATTATTATCTATGCTATGTTTTTTAAAACCATAGTAGCCATCACAAAACATTTTAAATATTTTTAGTTTTGGCATTGTATTATTTTTTAAGATTTCATGTTTTATGAACATGGCAACAATATTGGTTGATAAATGGGATTGGATGGCGTCTGGAATAATGAAGCAAAACTAATACAAGAACCGAAATAAAAACCAAAATACAACTGATAGAAAGTAGTCTCATGGTGAAAAAAGTCGTAATCCATAATAAAAAATTTACGGCCTGGCCCACGATGTCACTAGACATCGTTCGATCGACAACTTGTATTGCAAACAACAATAACTTTAGAAAATTTGTTGTTGTTTGCAATACAAGTTGTCGATCGAACGATTTCTCGTGACATCGTGGGCCAGGCCGTTAGTTGTAAATCATATTAGGGGGTCTAAATATAGAAAGGTCCTCGATAAATGATCATCTAATGTATCGAAAAATGCAAAAATCTCGATTTCAAAAAAATTATCAGTTAGGGTCTTTCTATATTAAGGTAACGATATATGACGAGAATTGTTCTTTCGGCTTAAGGTCGTTTTTTTAAATAAAAACAATTAATTTTAGTTCCATAAAACTCCTTTATTTTTATTTAATTGTATTTTAATTATCTCCGATATTTCGGTTAACGTCGTTAACCATTTTCAAGGAATCTATAAACAAATTATACATACATATGTATATTATATAAAACCATTTTCACAAAAAAAAAAACAACAAGTATTTACATACATACATAAAAAGTTATTTAAAAATATGTAAAAGTTTTAAGAAGTACGAGTACAACCGTCTGTCCTTTATGCGAGTTATTAAGTAACTAATTATTATTTATTTGGTTTGTGTTTATTTATTATGTGCCGATATAATTGCGCGCACTTGTCTGTGTCAGGTAACGATACATATACAAATTTTTTTCAACGTACTTACATGTTTTCCTCACTTTGCATTTGGTATTCAGCTATCGCAAAATATTTGCGCCTTATCTAACAATTTTGACAGACGCTTTCGCAATGCAGAGTACGGTGATACCAGATTTACAAAAGGGAAAATAATAGATACCCATTTGGAACACAGAGCTCAAAAAAATAGAAATCACTTATGTTTTGTTTTTTAACAGCATATTTATGCATTAACATATTTTGAAAAAATTAAAAAGAAATCCAAAAGTAATTGCTTGTGCTTTAAACTATTTATTTTCCAGTTTCACTTTAGTACGCATATTTTCAATATCACTTTTACGATTTACATACTTAAATTGATTCATTGGAATTATTCAAAAATAATTTTTCCATGTTTTTCCTTTTTTCCGCTCGATTGTGAAATACTATTTCAAGGTTATACTATGTATAAGATTAAACAAAAATAAAAGCGACATCAAACAAATTGGACTTTTAACAACCCCATATTTGTCCAAAAGCTACGTTTATTCAAAAGGTCTTTAACCCAACTGTAACGCAAAAGTTTGGATTTTTCTTTGACGTCCTTCTATTTCCCAAATATGTCTATGTATGCACATATGTATGTATATAAAAATAAACTAACTGTAAAGACTGGGGTGCAAGAAAACTTGGAAAAAGAAACGCACTTGTGTATCTACAACGTAGAACTAGAGCCACTCATATGCACTGCGAATATAGAGTCGCGTGTTATCCAATGGCCGTATACAAAATAACAGACATTTTTGAGGCTTCTTATATTTTCCATGTACATACGTTTTGAATTTGCTGCTTAAAATGTTGCCTTTATTTAATTTTGTTCTTGAATTGCTTGCAGTCAAAACGTATCCAACGAGGAGACAACATGTCAAGTTTTAAAAGTGGAAAATTTAATAAAAACTATTTCTAATCTTAAATAATCCCACCACATACAAAAAACTACATACAACATACATACATTAGTGTTATTTTATATTGTACATATACGTATATATATATTTTTTTTAAATAATTATCCTTGGAACGGACGGCTATGATTTCGCAATCCTTTGAAGGACTCAGTAGTATCGTTATCGTTAGAAATCGTATTGCAAACTTAACGGTTATTTTTTGTTTTTTAAACTCTTTCGTAACGGCATATCCCCCCACTACTTATCGAGATTTGGATATCTGCAATCATTGGAACGGACGTCGTCATTTTCTGGAGCTGGGAGAACGTGGAGATTTACATGCTCGCAATGTTACCACTTCAGCATTTCGTGTACGAAATGTAAAATTTTATTTTGTCTTTCGAGATTAAAAATAAATCATGTGTATGAAACCTAAATAAATTAATATTGATTTTATAGACTACACTATTCTCAACATCTGCGAATGGAAACCCGTTGAAAAATCGTTCGCAGTTGGATTATTGGTACCAGTGCAACCTTGAATTGGTGACGTGTGCGGAATGTGTTATACGCATAACATTTACTTATGCCAATTTCTCTAAAAATTGTGAACGAATGGGAAATACAGCACTGGGCAATACAGCAATGTGCCCCTGCGAGCACATGCAGTTCTCGGAGCCTCCCTATGATAGCACAATAACAGGAAAGGAATTTTGTGGCGATGGAAAAGTGTTTCGTAGTAAAACACGTACGCTATTGCTGAAATTCTTTTATCGAGCCACAAACAGTCACGTTTTCTCATTGCAATATTTCTCCGAACGTAAGATAATTTTTTTTTCAACAATTCAACAGATTTAAGACGCGCAAAACTAAGTGAAAAAAAACAAGAATTTGAAAGGCAGAAAAATTGTTCCGATCGAAAGTGATTTTAAGAAAATTATACCCCTTTTAGACACAGAAAGTTTACTTTGCAAAGTCTTAATTCAGCTGTGTGAAAGACAGAGGGAGGAATACTATCTCTTTCTGTCTTTCTCCCGGCTGAATTAAGACTTTGCAAAGTAAACTTTCCGTGTCTAAAAGGGGTATTATACCCCTTTTAGCTTTCCGTGTCTAAAAGGGGTATTAGTTCAGTGGAATTAAATGTGCACTTTGCTTCTTTATAGCCATTTTAGACACCCAAAGTTTACTTTGAAAAGTCTTAATTCAGCTGTGTGAAAGGCAGAGGGAGGAATACTATCTCTTTCTGTCTTTCTCGCAGCTGAATTAAGACCTTGCAAAGGAAACTTTCCGTGTCTAAAAGGGGTATTAGAAAACGAAATTTTACCGGATGAAACCAATTTTAAGTGCAATTGCTTTTTTATTGGTTTTTTCAGTTTCAACTAAGACAGGCTTATTTTGTTGGCAAGAGGGGAAAGAGGAATAGAAAGGCGGAAACATAATCAAGTACTTGAAATTCGTTTTATTCCCTCGTTAGTTATTGCAAACCTGAATCTACTTGCAGCTGTACATAAAAAATCTGCAAGAAAAATTTGCTCTTGTGAAGGCAAATGCAAGTTTAAAGAATAAAATTAAAAATGTCTGCAAGGAAACTTTCATCATCTAAACTGGAACTTTGATTCACCTCAAAATGCATAAAAGTATGCATACACATGCACAACGATGACATTATAAAAAGGTCGTACCTCAATTTTTTCGAAATCGCGTTTTTAACGTTTTCTAGGAGACAACGTATAATTGCATCCTCCTTGAAGATCTTAGTACGTTACAGTTCAAAGCAATGATGAATGATGCGATGTCAAAGCGACACCACACAGCAAAACATTTGGACTAGTTACGAGTGTCGTATTTGGACTTCGACTACGACACTCGTAACTAGGCCAATTATTTTCCGTTAATTCTTATGGAGCAACTAGATCTTCTTCAAAATGGATTAAGTAGGCAAATAATTTCGTGTCTTGTAACTCCGTTGCCGCTTGAGGCGATAGGTTTCTTAGCTGAAGCTATGTTGGTTTATTCTCGATGGTCATAGAATAGAAGTAGTCCTCAGCTATACCAGCAGAAGACAAAACCCCCATCATTGCGCCAATCTAATTCGTGGTGCTTGTTTCGAACGATTCACATAATAAATCTCATTAATCCAAAACGCAGAAAGAAGACTCGCAATGCAGAAATAATACATACCTAAATAATTTTGCGCACAACAAAAATTGTTAAAGTGAAATAAGTGCTAAACTTTTAGTACAACTTTCGAAAATCGAGTTTTCATCATATTTCGACGATTCTGGCTATTTTTGAGATGATGCTCATATGTATTTATGTATGGATGAGTGTGTGTGTGTGTGCGAATCAATGGATCGGAAGCAAATTTGCCGGATTGGGAAGATGTTAAGTTTAGTTAGATATTGCACGATAGTGAATCGATTCGATAGATTTCGAAAATAAAATTTTCACAAAACTATTTTTTTAAACAAATTACAAACTACTAAGGTGATCAAGTTCAAAATCTAGGCAGCTCTTAACCTCAAATCATGCACGTGATTGCTGCCAATTTGAATAAAATAAGGTGGTAAATTACGGCATTCGATATCGTTCGAATTTTCCATACAAACACAATTAAAATTGTATGAAAATTTTTTCGATATCGATAATAGCTTCAAAAGTGCTCGTCAAATCTTTTTATGATATTCACTGACTTTTATGGATTGAAGAAGTGTATCGGATGCCCCAAATTAGTGCAAAATCTTTATCTAATTGGGAAGTTTCAGGGTTGTTCTTTGACTTTTTTTAATAATGAAAAACTTTAGTTTTGCTTTTCGTTTGTGTTTATTTGATGTCTAATATTTTCATGAAGGGGAGAAAAGTGACGACCATACTCGCCCAATCTATTACACTTTCCATAGCTCTCGCCAGAACTTCCACCTATAGATTCCGGCATAAATGAGGGATATTCTCTTTGATAACTCTGATTATACACGTAACCACAGAGATGATGAAAATTGTTCTCGTCGCTCATGATGATTTTCGATGAAAAGTTATTACAAAGAATCGAAACAGGTACTCCGCGTTCTTGAGGTGTACAGCGATTCACGTCTGATTGAGGTGTGTTTTAAATCGATTTACTTCACAAATTTCAAAGCAGGGGGTCTACTCTGTATTTCGGAACGAAAGAAAATGCTTTCAAATTTGTATGTTATAAACATTGCATTCGCTTTCATTTCGAATTACAGAGTAGACGACCCTCAGAACTTTCATTTACCGCTATTTGCAAGAATTATAGCATCTTCCGAAAGGGTGATAACTTTTACGCCCCCTCTCTTAAGAGCTTTGTTTGAATCAGTAATATGTATTGATGGGAAGGGAATCTGTTGAAAAATGTTAAAACTTACATACGGTTTTAAATCTGTTTATATTTTATTTAAGATTTTTTCTTAAAATATCAATGAATATATAAACCATTAGGTAACGTAAAAATCGTAAGCGGTAAACCACATCAAAACTTTCACAAGGATGGTGCACCCCAAATCATCTCGACGCCATATTTTCCCATGAATTATCCGCGTGATTATGGCACGGAACACATTTTGACCTGCGAAGCCGACAACTGTAATGTACGTTTAGATTTTACCGACTTTCAGTTGGGACTAACGTCAACATTGGAAATCTTCGATTCGAATGGTCAAATGGTGGACTCGTACAATGGCGAACATTTTCGTCCTCCGATTATAGTCAGTACGGGCAAATCCTTATTATTGCAATTCCGTGGCAATGGAGTTACAGGTTATGGTTTTCGGGCCGAAGTCACATTTGTGTCACCAAAACTAAAGGAAGAACGTCTTATGCCCTTTACAGGTGGGAAGTATTTCACTCGAAACTTGATTAAGAAATTTTATATTAGTTGATATATAGATTGCGGTGGCTTGGTTTCTGGTCCCGGTGGTGCTATCACTATGATGAATATGATTGAGAATAACACTGATGTGCGTTATTTTGATTGCATTTGGATTATTAAGCCTGGAAATAACTACATGATGATGAAGACTCATATCTCGTTGAGGATTGATGAATTCCATGGCATGGCTTCCCGTTCTGATCTCACGATAAGACAAGGTATAACATCCGATGCGCCAGAAATCGAAAATGTTGTTTGGCCTAATAACGGTGTAAGTAAGGAGACTCATGTTGTGCCGGTTCTTACTGGCTATTATATACGCTTGAGAGGTGTCTTTGGCATGTCTTCCAAACTGGCTATAGTCTATAGTGTTTTCAATTATTTAAGTAAGTTCTCTAAACGGTTGGTAAAGAGTAATGTGAGCACTCTTATAGTGTTTCTTTCCAGATTGTTATATTGGCTCAGAGTTTTTGTGTAGCAATAATCATTGTATTTCTATACGTTTGCATTGCGATGGCTTTGATCACTGCGGCGATGGTAGTGATGAGCCCGATTCCTGTGAAGATGATTGGGCTAATTTGCAAAACGATCGTAGATGGTACTCCCACAAGCCGAACTATTATTTTCCAAAAATGGAACAATATCCTGATTTAAAAACAGCTACAGGCATTTTTATTATTTCGACTTTGGGAATTTTCGCTGTACTATCTGGTTGGATGGTGATTCTGTATCGGATGGGTGTGAGAGCTCGTCACCAGAGGGAATTGCAGAATCATTTGCAAACCATAAGTGAATTATTAGGTCAGTGTAATGCTTATAGCTTTAAATATATGTATGTATGTATTTATGTAGTTCTATTGTATTTGCTATTTGCAAAGCAGATCGTCAGGAAGAAATCACAACTCCTGATGAACCGCCGAGCTATGAAGCACCTCCAGACTATGAGGAAGTTATCAAAATTGGTATGGAACATGAAATGCGTGAACCCCGTGAAAGACATCGCAAGCATCATAGACGACATAGGGACTGTAGTCGCGCCTCCAGTAATGTGACAGTTTCTTCTACTGTACCCATTCATAACTGCAGTGACAGACCCTCAACCTCAGCGGCAGCTGCCTTAACGTTGGCTGCTGAGAGCATTGCAGCTCCAACTGTTATTTTAAATGAAGTTGAGGGTAGCGTATGCCAGGACTTGAGCCAGCATGTCATTAGAGTTACTCAGAATTGTGGTAAGTAGAAATGTTAATTTGAGATTTTCTCTCATTGCTAATTTGTATTTTCGAAGACATAAAGTCAAAACTTTCCTAAAACTCTGTTTAACTGACTTCAAAGAAGGAGGTTTTCAATTCGAATGTATTCTTTATGTTTGCTAGCTTACAATTGCTTCCGTATTTAATTGATTTGAAACATTCTATTTTTTTTTTGGCAGAGTGTCGTTTCGTTCCATTGTAAAAAAAAGTGCGCAATAATATTAAATTTAAGTACTTATACTCGAGCAATTCTTGAAAATAATTAAATGAAATAGCTTTTTATGTGTTGCGCTACCACACGTTTTCAATATTATTGTGCGATAATTGATATTGTACAATAAAATTGCCTGCGTGTAGATACATATGGGGTAAAATCAAAAGTATAAATGGATAAAATCAAATGTATTTTTATGTATATTGGGCAAAAATTAATATTTTGTAATGTGTTGACAATATTTAATCGACTGCCAAGGAAGGGTTCACCCCTATCGTGAACATTATTTTCCTCGAGATATTTCCCCTTTTTTGTACCCGTTTTTTACATTCACTTTAAACTGACAGCGGGAACAATTTTTCACCCTAGATTCACGATGTCATTTTTCACTTCGAAGGGAATAAAAATTTTATGGGAACAAAAATTCCAATTGCTATTCACGATGAGGGTGCTTATGTTTTTCGAACGTATTTTGTATGTATTTGTAAATTTCTTCATTATCTCGTATCTTCCAAACGTCTGTATCTATTTCGACAGTTAAGGTATCGTTATTTTCGTCTTAAAACCCCAAGTGTCCCGAGGTACATATGTAGGTGTTTTAAAAATAATGCCGATTTTAAGCTTTATAGTCCCTGTTTTCGAAATCGGCTCATTTTTTTTAGAAAAATTTATTTGAGCAACTTTTTAGTTCATGGGTGAGAGAGGAAAATATGATGGCTCTTCATTATATTCTACTCTCAAACTCAAACTTTGCTATATATACATATATAATACCCCTTTTAGACACGCAAAGTTTACTTTGCAAAGTCTTAATTTAGCTGGGAGAAAGACAGAAAGGGAAAGTATTCCTCCCTCTGTCTTTCACACAGCTGATTAAGACTTTGCAAAGTAAACTTTCCGTGTCTAAAAGGGGTATAAAAATGTTGGTCATACATATTAAAATTGCAAAAATTTTAACATGAAAAAAGATTCTCGTTTGCAGGCATTACAGGCACGTCTCAAGCAACAGAGACAACGACAGCGAAATTTAAATGCCGCTGCAACTGTAAAGCGGAGGAAGATAAGCGAAAGCTTTTAGCCACATCACCAATAGTAGAAAACTTAAGTCAAACTGTTAACTCGTGAGTATATTTTTTTTTTAATATTCAAATTGCTTTTATGACAAAATTTTTGTCCGTCAAATATTTTTTTATACTTATGTATGTATGTATGTAGTTTCACATCTCTTTTAGTGAGGCAGAGAGAGATAGTAGAGAGAAACTTCTGATAAGTCCCGGTGCACACACTTCAACTTTTAATTCAGATGGTAGAAAAAAAGAGATATTTGTATTTCCTTCCCCGTCTTTCTTACAGCTGAATTCCGACTTGATTAATAAAAGTTGAAGTGTTCAAACCGGAACTAAAAAATTTTTTTCTGGAAAAAAATTTATGAATTTCATCTGTATACATACATACATATGTACTTCATTTACACACAGCAAGTATTCTTCTGCAAATCTTGAATTTCTCTTATATTATAAAAAAAAGAAAAACATCTACAGACATAGTACCTATGTACGTGTTATTTATTTGTAAAACCTTAACTTTAAGAAGTCAATTATTGTTAAATTTCAAATCAATAGTTTTTTGTTGGCGCAATACATTTACTGAAAATAATAACAATAATAATAATAATAATTCCAGATGCAATACCTCAACCCAATTGGAAGAATGCAGCCACGATTTTTGTGATGACACACTAAATATATCATTTTCTTTAGGACTACCACAGGCAGCAGGCGCAGCAACAATAAGTGATAATAACAACGATAATGGTATGGATCATTTCACTAACATGTACTACATACATATGTATATGTATGTATGTATGTATGTATGTATATGAATGTATGCCTCATTAATGAATAAATCTCTGAAATTTAAAGCATCATCGAGACCTAAAAGTTCAGTAAATTGTACTGAGCATACGTATTTGAAAAAGTCCTGGATCGTTGTGAATAGCGGTGGCCAAACTTACAAAGTGCAACGTTTACGACCCACTTTCTCTTCACCCGAATCTTTTCTTCACGATTGGTCGTTTTATGGCGACTCGCAGAATTATGGTTCCATTTTGCCACATGAAAAAAGCTTCATTTTAAGTAACAATACCAGCAATTTTATATCGGATCTATCCAGGGATCCCTCAGTGAGCAGCATTGATACACAAAACTCGAAAACAAGGCTGAAAAGTTCTGCAACATATAGTACAAATAGTTGTTGCAATAACAATAACATAACAAATGAAAGCGACATTACACTATGCGACGAGAGCACATCCAGTTTGCCATCTACATCGGCTGCTTTGCCGAGAACATGTCGTGGCACTCAGCTGCTGTTGATGACGGAAATGGAAAGCGATGACGGTGGTGAGCGAAATATTTCATGTTTTGGCACCGTCAATAATCCTTTTAAAGTAAATGCTAAAATAAAGTACACAGCTGTTGGCCGTACACATGTACGGAGGAGACATGCTCGTAGTAGATCATTTACCAATAGTGGCAACGAACGTTCCAGCAACGCCCTGAGAACAATGAAACGCAGCTCATCGGCTGATTTATTATTAAGCTTGAGACCAGTTAGTGATATTTTCTACAGTGATAATAGGAAAGCAAATTTGTATTTAATTTAGTGAACAATAGACATTATTTAGCAACTAATGGAATTGAAATGTTCATGATGGAATAACTTATTGCCTTATTTTGGAAAACGCAACGCTTAGTGTTAACAAATTTTGTATACATACTATGTACATATGTATGTACGTATGTATATGGAAACAATTTAAATTACAAAAACAGAACACCTACATACATATATAAAATTTGTGAACGCTTAGCGTTGAGTTACAAAATTAGTCGTTTAATAAAAATATTAAAAGGATATTCAAATGTTTTTTATTATGCTTTTTCCAACTTTTTAAACAAATTTATAATTTATGAAAATTATCATCCTATTCAGCTGCTTAGTCCTCCGTCCAGGCTTGCAATTTACGTTGCAGCACTTTATGGTGAGAGAGGTGAGAATATTGGGGAACAGGGTTATCAGATTTTTTCCAATCTATTTCGCCAAATTGATTTTAAAAATTGCGAAAAGTCGTCAAAATCAGTTTCATTTGGTTTTTCTTAATATGTATATATTTGATAACGAATTAATTTTTATATATAACTATTTTTTTTAATATAAATTTTTATAAAATAATCGTATACAAATTTAGCAGAAAATCGCCAAAATCAGAGATAAAATCGCCAATAAATTCAAAACGAATTTAATTTCTATAATTAATATCAGAAAAATCATTTAATTTCTATAATTAATATCAGAAAAATCCAAAAGTAATTTCCTGAATTACAAAAAAGCCATAAAAATCGCCAAAATTTGGACGCCAAACAAGTTGAAAAATCGCCACGTTTGGCGAGAAATTGTCATATCTGACAGACCAGTTGGGGAGAGCTACACAGTTTCATCTGCCCCACAATTCTCTTTTGTTTTCAAATTCGCAATTGTAAATTTAAAGTTGGTAGGTGTATTTGACGGTTTATTTTGTTTTATTTCATCAATTGTATGAAAAACACATAATATGGGACTATTCACGTAATATTATTGTGCAATAATTGATATTGTACAATAAAATTGTTCGTGCGTACATATGTACATACATATTGGATAAAACCAAATGTATTTTTATTTATATTGTTTCTTGGGCAAAATCATCCATTCGTTCTTCAATAATCTTATCATTTGCGCTTTTACGTGGCATTTTAAAATTTTTATCAAAATAACGGGCAAATATTTTCTAAAAAATGTAAACAATATTTTTTTAATCATAAAATATGCCAATTTATTTTTCCCACTCATTTCAACATTAACATACTATGTGAGAAAAAAAATCTTGCACTTTTACCATTTAGGTACTGTATTTTTTTTCATGAACTTGTACCATTTCACCACTTATTTCTTGAATTTAAAATATCATACACAATTAATGCTCTTACATTTCATATTAAACAGCAGGTTATATTTATTTATATAATTTTATTAACTTTAATGTTTGCAAATTCTTTATATAATTAAATAAATATGTATGTTCATACATGAATGTGAGTACAATTTTACGTTCTTTCTAACTAGGGACCATAAATTGTACAAATAGGCAACTTTTATTACATTTGATGTAAATATTAGGCGGATTCAAACGGTAGTGTTAAATGTCGTAATGTTTCAAATGTTTTGTTTGAAAAAAAAATCAAAAGCAAAAAGAATTACATTAAATTAATTTAAAACATAATGACACTTAAGACTACCGTTTGAATCCCCCAATTGTATCTCTGTATATGTAAATGTATGTTAGAGAAAAATATTAAACATGTGTTTTCATTGGCTGACAAACTTTTTAGTCATTATTCATTCCCACCCTTATTCTGTAAATATCTGTCGACGTCCCGTCAGTGTAATATCATAAATTTGGCGCTTCTCTACTCGCTCTCGGAAATAATTGTATGCTATAGACAGTCTATTTCTATTCTCTAAGGACTAGAAAATAACATGAGCCTGTGAATTGCATTCAGTTGCTGCCGTCAGCGAGTAGACGAAATCCAATTTTATTATATTGTATTGACGTGACATTGACAGATACATATGTATGTATATCCAGAATCCAGCCTGCGTTATACATACATACATACATATTTACGTGAGTTGCAATGCAAAAGGCTTCATACAAGAAAGACAATAATTTTTAGATATAAATATTATATTATTATATTTGTACAGTTTATGATAACCCTTAACAAAAAGAAAATTACATATTTAAATAATCATGCATGTGACACTGAATACTGTTAATTTATAAATTTCTTAAAAATCTAAATGCTATCAAACAATTAAATGAAGACATTAATGTGTTAAAATAAAAAATATTTCAAATTCGAAAATAAAATTTGTTTAAGAAATTAGTTATTAATGAGATTACTGCATTAGTATCACTTATTATAATTACATAGTACATGAAACGAATATATGTATGTAAGCTTTTATTTAGTACCTAAAATTGTAAGAAGCGGAAAATTAAATAATTTTTTTGAACTACTATTGTGATTATTTATTTGCCTGATTTATATTAGGGACGTAACGAATACCAGTTTAGCGAATGCGAATGCGAAAACGAATAATACATTTTAATTTTTGCGAGAGCGAATGCGAATGCGAAAGCGAATGCAAATATTACAATACGTTAAAAAAGTCACATGAAAATAAATTTATGTAAGAACATGAAGTTGTGTTGTATACATAGATCTACTTGAGTCTTGAGTTCAGCAAATATTTATTAATTTATTGGAAATAAAAATTGTTAAGCTTAAAGATATATGAAATCACATATAAGTATAGATAATAATTAAAAATAAATGTATATAGGCAATCATACATTCGTACTTTGGACCTAAGACCTTGTACTAAGTTCAACATTTCCTGTAAAACGCTACAAGAATAAATATTAAGAAAAATTGGAATGAATTGTTCATGGAAATTTTTTCCAGAAGTAGTACTCTATTCATCTTGGAAAAAACGTGAAATACATATATCTTTAACACTTTAAGTTTTCATGCGAAATAATATGAGTGGTAGTTGTTTCGCAAAAAATTTACAACAAAGAAGGATTAGTTAATATTTTTGCATTTAAAATTTTTTGTACGAAGTAATGAATGGCGCTTTCCGTTTTTCAAAAGTTTTAACAGACTAGTCTTAAGTAGAAACTATTTTCGCGCAATTCAAACACCTTTTCTTTTTCAAAAACTGGAAAATATTTCCAATATTTTTGTCTTTAGTATTCGCTTTAAATATTCGCATACATTTTAGCGAATGCAAAAGCGAATGCAAATAGCAAAAGTAAGCGAATTATTTGCGAATGCGAAAGCGAATGCGAACATTCGTTACATCCCTAATTTATATACATACATATGTATGTATGTACTCGTATGTATGTATGTATATTGAAATCAAAAACAAGTGTTCGTATTTTATTTTTGTTTTCAATTTAACGTTTTAGAGAATCAGGCAGTAAATTTCCGATTCATTTCTTCAATTACTTTTTATTAAAAAAAAACTTAAGATACAAAATATAACGATTAGAAGCCATTGACGTTCAACTATTTAGATGCGATTCCCATAAACAATAAGTTTGTTTTAGTTATTTATAGTTTTACAATTATGTATGCAAATCTCTCCAAATTCAAAACTATTTATGTATCTCTATACATATTTCTACACCACACGAGACGTTTCGCTGAATATAACGATGCGTTTCAAGTAAACTTTGATGGTGCAATTTGCATTTACACGTGTGCTACAGCAGTCAACTTCGTGCAAAAGTGAAAACAGAATACAAAAATGAAACATCATACTTTTTTGTATGTTTTAAAATTTGGTGTTTGTTTAGAAATAAAAGTTAGGAAATTCGGATGAAAATTGGAACTCAAAAATATTTGAATTTAAAATGTAACAAGCGGGGAACCTGGTGAGTAAACCTAATTCAAATATGCTGAATTCAGTGGTACTAACCGATTTTTTATTTTAGCTCTTGTTTAAATAACAAAAATTAAAAATTTTAAAAACCCCCGATATATCTAGAAAAGATGTGATATCTTCTAAACGGCTGGACCGATTTTTTTTCAAACATAGTTAAGAACCTTCTCGATCAAGTCACCTTTCGAACAGAAAAAACTAAATCAAAATCGGTCCAGCCGTTTGGGCTGTACGTGGAAACAGATACACAGACACACACTACAAACTTATAACACGCCTTTTTTTGATTGAAAACTTGGTTAAAAGTACCTACAAATCGCAATTTCTCCCAGTTTTCTACGAGTACCATTTTTTCATTTTTATATCAATTATAAGAACATATTATGGATAAACATGCGTCCTAAAGAATTTTTTGAAAAAAAATTTTAAAATTGCTTAATCCTCGTCCAGACTTGCAATTTTTGTTATACAACTGAACAGATAAAATAAAATAAAACTTCAAATACACCTATAAAATTTTAATTAACAACTGCGAATTTCAAAACAAAAGAGAATTGCCGAGCACATGAAACTGTGTAAACCTACCCAATCTTCTCACCCCTCTCACCAATAAACTCTAAAATTGCTGCAACAAACAAAAGTCTGGACGAGGACTTAATAAAAAAATATATTTTTTACGAAAGAAAATGTAAAAAAAAAATTAAACTACTTAATCAAATTTTTAACCAAGTTTTCAATCCTTGTTATATTTTAAACAAGAGCTAACTAACCTAAAAAAATTTTTAGCACCAGGTCCCCGTCCCGTTACAAAAAAAAGTTCCGAATTCGAGCACAGTGTTATTAATGCTTTATAAAGGCTTAATAAGAAAAATTGTGTATGCAAATCTGTTATATAAACCCTTTATAAAACCTTAATAACATTTGTAAATAATGCTGTTAATCTTCAAATGAGTATAACTCGTATACGCCAGCTTATACGATCTATAAATAGGCAAATTGTTTTAATTGAATGCGAAACAAAAAAATTTTCACTTTAATGCCCTTATTCAGTAAGAAGATTTAGGACGTTTTTGTTTGAAAATACTTTTGAGTTTTTGTTTTTGAATTCTCTAAACTATTTTCTTCAAAATGGTTGTTGTCTTTGATAATGAAAAATATAAATATAATTGCCATGTTTCGTCTATGGAAGATTCTTGTGATTCTTTAAAACAATTATTAGTTATTGTCTATGCTAGGAGGTTCGTGTATTTGCTTTATGATTTTGTTCCAAACATTATATCCAACACATATTTATTCATATATTTTTCAAACTATTGTATAACACTTTAATTGAATTTTTATGTTTTAAAAATATGGCAATAATATTCATATTTTTCATTATCAAAGACAACAACCATTTTTGAAGAAAATAATTTAGAGAATTCAAAGACAAGAACTCTGAAGCATTTTCAAACAAAAACGCCCTAAATCTTCTTACTGAATTAGGGCATTAAGTGCTCTCATTCAAAACAGAAAATATGACTTAAGCACTTTTTCCTTATTGCCACAGAAATCGTGTAAAGATAAATCGCCCTTCGTTACTCTGGCTAAAACTCTAAAAGATTTGACCGATTTGAATACTTATTTTTTTCTTTTGTTCTTTTGTATACAGAGTTGGTTTAAAAAGTAAAACAATAGGGAAATCCTCAGGCAATGCTAATAAATAATCAGCCTTATTCTGAACAGCGTCTCCCCGGAAGTTTATTCTCTATTCACTGTTTCCCCATTTTAAAAAGTCATTTGCAAGCTCTCATTTAAAACAAAACAACTGGAAACAATATAGCTGACTTTGAAGTTCTCCCTCACATTTTAATTTTTAGCTCAATCTGTTTACGTTTAGAAAAAAATTCACTTCGTGAGAATTATTTCCCAAGGAATATTTAGAATTGCACTGGATATAAACCGGGCAATTATGAATAAAATTCCCACGGAAATTTCTCCCTTTTCCAATTAGAATTTTTTGTTTTCCCTATCACTTGCCATAAGTTGGAATTGTTCCCCGGGAAAAATTTCTCACGGAATTTTATTCATAATTGCCCTGAAAATAATTATGGTAATTTTGTATTGACAATAACAGTAAATTTCACGATATATGTATATACCATGATACAATAATATAAAGGTACAACCGTTCTCTCTTTTCGTCGCCATATTAACCTTCTGACGTTTGTGCCGACAATTTTTTACTCTCAAAATTAATGCTACCTTATTAATTTATGAAATCCGAGTTTTTGATTAATTTTTTGACGTTCTTTTTTATTTATTGAAAAATATTGAAGAATATGTATTTAAATTATAATTATAACAAGTAAGAGTGCTATATTCGGCTGTGCCGAATCTTATATACCCTTTACCAACGTACGTACATATATATAGTAAACAGACACATACATACATATTTGTTTTGTGAAAAAATTTATCATTTTTTTAAAGTTTCCATCTTTGGAGGTGTAATTTTCTTTCAGAAGCATAAAATATATTCAATTTATAAAGAAAAAGAAAAAAATTGTTAGACCTATTTAATTTTACATAACACAAAAAGTGTGAGTTTTCCAACCCTGGAGTCATAATTTTGGATTTGTTTGATTATTGATACCAATCTAGTTCTTTAAAAAATACATAAAATATGTTAAGTGAAAAAAGCAAAAACGAAATAAGGAAAAACTTAAGGTCAGATTTTGTAAATTCAAACGATTTTTTCGTTTTGAAATTTGTATGGAAAAAATATTTTTTGAAAAGAATTTTCGTTATTTTTCATACAAATTTGAAACGTTTAGAAACAAAATTTTTTACAAAATCTGCTTATTAGTTTCATTTAATTCCTTTAATATTAAAAACTTCAGTAAAGTGCGACTTTGAATCGCGCACGGCTTTTTTGAAGTTTTTTCTTCAGTTTAAACGATTTTTTCAGTTTTGTCGCTTTTTTCTCGTTTTGGCGATTTTTTTCTGTTTTTGGAGGTTTTTTTTATTTTGGTGATTTTTTTCTGTTATTGGGATTTTTTTCATTTTGTAGATTTTTCTCATTTTGACGATTTTTTTTTCATTTTTGCGATTTTTTTCTGTTTATGGGTTTTTTCTATTGAGGAGTTTTTTTTCTTTTTTTTTCATTTTGGCGACTTTTTTCTGTTTTGTGGGTTTTTTTCGTTTTGGCGATTTTTTTCATTTTGGCGATTTTTTTTCATTTTGGCGATTTTCTTTCATTTTGGCGATTTTTTTTTATTAAAGCAATTTTCCGGTTTTTCGCGATTTATTTTAGTCCTAGAAATTTTTTTTAATATGGCGATTTTTTTCTGTTTTTGGGGTTTTTTCATTATGGCGTTCTTTCCTGCTTTGGGGTTTTTTTTATTTAAGCGATTTTTTTCTCTTTTTTGGGGTTTTTTCATCTTGGCGATTTTTTTTCATTTTGTCGTTTTTTTTCCTGTTTTGGGTTTTTTTTTTCATTTTGGCGATTTTTCATGTTTTTTTGGGGTATTTTTCGTTTTGGCGATTTTTTTGTTTTTCGCGATTTTTTTCGGTTTGGCGATTTTATAATTCCTTGTTTTTTTAGTTTTACCATTTTTGAAAATTTCAAGAGTTTTGCTTTAACGGTTTCCAAGATACAGCAAGTTGTCAAAATTGCATAGTCAAAATTGCATTAACTGATGGAACACCCTTTAATTTAAATTTTTTGAAATTTTAGTGTTAATTTTTGTAGTCTGTATAAAAATACACTAACCTTACAAATTTCAAGTGTATATACATATAATTGTATGTATATTACATGGGATTTTAGAATTTTTCGTTGCTCGTTTTGGAACACCCTTTAATTTCCAATTCTCATGTATTTTTTGTTGTAGCGGCCAAAAGTCTACACACTGTGTCCAAATTTCAGGTCTGTAGCTCTTACGGTTCTCGAGAAAATACTAATATAGTTTTAGACATAGTTAATTTTACATAACACAAAAAGTTAAAGTTTTCCAACCCTGGAAACGTCTTTTTAATTTTTTTTATATTTTTTTTATTTAAAATACCAATTTTAGTCGTACTGAAGTGTAAAATAAATTTATTTATTAAAAAAAAATAAAAATTTGTTTTCGGTAGTTACTTTTATATGGCAAAATATAGTTTACGTTTTCCAGCTCTGCAATCGTCTGCCCGATTTTGCTGAATTTCAATACCAATCTAAGTTGGACCATTTCTGATACATCAGTCCAAGAACGAAGTCTCTAGCTTTTCTGGGAGCTTCGGAAAACCGATTTCACGTACACCGGACGGACAGACGGACGGACGGACGGACATCGCTTATTCGTCATCGCTATTCATAAGGACCCAGAATATATATATTTTTTTGGTCGCAAATTAAAATTATGGAAATTACACACGGAATGACAAACCTATATATACCCTTTTCCATTTTTGGTAAAGGGTATAAAAAAAATTTACATCAGCATAAACAATTCAAGGGAAATTACCAACGGAAAAGCCTCTGAATCAAGGGTGGGACTTTCTCTTCATACTTCTCTGGCTTATTGATTTACATCAGGTGCGTCCAAGTGATATGCACAATGTGCAAACTTTTTTAAAAGAGCGAGAGCACAATTGACAATCAGATCTCGGCGAGAACAATGCTTCCTCTTAATTTGAAAGGAAACAACAGCACACTTAACAGCTTTCAAAGCTGTTTGCCTCAAATACAATCATCAGAGTATGCCTGCTTAGAGCCTAAAATTATAAGCAAAAGGCCACCCGCGGGCACTTCGTTATGCTCTGTTTTAAACATACATATGTATGTATATATAAACGAATAAACGTATCATGGGTTCTAAGCACTCATTGGAATGATGAGCAGTTTTGCTAAATGTTCGCCCATGCTCGTCAATGACACGCCTGTGTTAAAATCATGCGTTCTGCACCTAAATTGAACCAAGTCATTAGCAATAGAACCCATGCATTAACTATTTCTTTTGCGTGTCTTTTTTTGTTCAGATTATTCAGATGTAGCCCATCAAAAAATCATTAATTTGTACTGTAAGCTGCAATAAATTTGCACACGAAGTGTATGTAAATGTGTATTATATGCATGAAACACGCTCATCCATTCTACATCATATTATACACATGCATATTTCGTTATCCACGTATCCAATTAATACAACATTTAAAAAAGTGTGTATTAAACCATAATTTCTAAACTTAAAATTACACATTTCCAAAAACATTCCTAAAAAAAAGTTCCCCGTAATTTCGTGTGGCAACGTTTTCCTCTCTCTTTACAAAAAAACAGTAATCAAACAATTTTGGTAAAAGTCAAAATTAATTTTATACGTCAAATGTGGTTGTACCTTTATATTATTGTATCATGGTATATACATTTATATATATATATATATATATATGCTATACATATATATCAGTGATCAGCAATTAGTAGTGAAAAATTGAGTAGATGTACTCATGCGCACTCACACTTGGAAACATTTATGGCGTTGTGGATTTCGACTCTCCTTAACTCATTGTCTACAGTCGATGCAAAATAAGTATGATTCGCAATGCGAACTTCGCATACGAACATTAAAATACTCATTATGATGTTATTTGTTTGCTCTGCTGCTTTTTTTGTTTTGTTTTTTTTTCAAGAATTGAAAAACAACGCTATTACTACTACTATTATATACTAGTTGCAAACTGTTTAATGACTAAACTTTTAAATATATGTATATGGATGATTTTGGTGAGCTGAATCAATGTAAGTAGTAGTAAGTATTTTTCTGAAATTAAAAATCAAAGTGAGGTATTTTATGAGTGTGAGTATGACGTCGACGTCGCATTCATATTCATTGCAACCTATACTTATAAATTAATGTCATCGTGAGTATGCGTAAATCAGAGTAGTTGAGTTTAAGGCCCTTATTATGAGTTGCGTTCCATTTTCGATCTTCGCTGGCTATCGAACATCGAAAATCGAATGTTCAATTCATATTATGAGCATCGAAAATTTCGTTGAGCAACGAATTTTCTATCGAACAGAATTTAGCTTTCGATGAAGTATTCTAGTATACAAAATTATTATACACGATTGTTTTTTATTTTTAGGTAAAGTTGTTGCAAATTTTAAAAATCACTTTGGGTGATATTTACAATAAGGACATTCTTTGTCGAATGCTCTTCTTAATACCAAATGAAAATTCGTTCGATCAGTACTTTCGACTACAGTCGAAGATCGAAAGTTGCTCATAATAAGGGCCTAAATGATGTCTACTCACTTATGTTTAAATTTTCACGAGTCAGTATGAATAGCGAAAAAACGATTCATTGCCGATCACTGATATACATATTCATAATTCTGAAAAAATCAAAATGGGCAAATCAAAAGATTACTATACAAAGTAATGCAGCCAAGATTTTATGAAAATTAAGTTTTTAGTATAATTTCGTGCTTAGTAGAAATTTTATTGGACTTTTATTATAACTTAATTCAATATTTTTTTCTTATACTCGTATCTTTGGAATAAACTTCGTTAGAGAAATCTGGATTAAACGTAAATATGAAGTTTAGTTTTTACAATTTCTTAGCATATATAACTAGATTTTGTCTTAAATCGACTTATGCCGAGTGCACACTATGGCATTTTGTGACATCGCAATAGTGTATACTTGAGGCAACGTTTGTCATTTCCCATATTGTTCGTTTTGTGTCATTGCTTTCCATATAAAAAAACACAATGGGAACGGCGTTGCACACATTTTGAAAATGACAACACAAGAAATGCCATTTGTGTACTCGGCATTATTCTGCACAGATTAAGTACCTCCTCTATTAAAATACATACACAAAAATGCCTACAGTGACGTATGTTTAAGAAATACTCTTGAGTATAATGCATATATTGATTTTTTCCGAAGTATATACTCGGAGTATAAGCATAAGTTTTGACAGAAACTATATACTCACAATGTGCATAAGAATTTTTAAAGAAGGTGGCATGATCAGATGGGAGTGAACTTTTCCGTGGAAATGCCAATATGTATATATGTATATAAAGCTTTTCTAAGCGGAATGTTTTTTGTTCTTACACGCTAAACTTGGAAATGGCCCGAACCAATTACAATGAAATTTGTTAAGTGTATGTGATTGTTTCCATATTGAAATCGTCCTTCTCATGGCATTATGTGGCCTAAGGGATTAAATATATTTTTTAGTACTATATAAGAACACTCTACCAAAAAACCTTTCAGAAACAAAAAATATAAGTCCCTTCTGAGATTATACCTCTTTCTAACACACTATATCTCTCCCTCGCTCACTCCCTCTTACTCCATCTCTCTCTCTCTCTCGCTTCTCCTTAATGCCTATCACATCCCACAATATCTTTGCATTGGAACTTTTAAAACGTAATATACTGCGCTAAGAAAAAATTTTTAACTAAATTTATATTGACAAAAACGACATGCTAATTGTGTGTTTATAAAAGAATATGATTAAGCTTTAATATACACTATACTTTAAGCATGATTTTCGTTTAATATTTTATCATTCCTCTTTTTATGTATTTATGGTATATCAAATATATTGATTATTGGAGAGAATAGAATTTCTTAATCACATTTATTAAATATTGCCCTTAAGTGTACTACTACATTTAGTTTTCTTTTTTAATTTTGTGTACTCGTACTTGTATTTTGTGGAATGCTTTTTTTATACTGCTCCTTTTTATGTTGCAACTATTATTTATTGCTGCTGATGTTGTTTTAAGGTTTCGTTTAATAAATTTTTGCCAGAATTTTCTAAAGGAACCACTATATTACGTAAACTATCGATACTATTGCGTAGACGAGCTGTTTGAAATTTGGCTGGCATTTTGGGTGAGCTGGTAACTGAAAATGCTTTAAACTCCTGTAATTAAATTGTTTAAAAAAGGAGTAAGAAAGGAAAGAAAATTGAGAAATAAGGATGCAGTTACAGATTTATAGTGTCAATTAAGATTTTGTTCTTTAGTATTTATTTATTTTGTTTTTTAATAAACCAAATTTCATATTCAAGAAAGAAAAAAGTTATTACAAATTAAAAAAAAAGTATAATGAATATATATATATATGTATATATATATATATATATATATATATATGTATATATTAGTATAGAAATAACTTAAAATTAAAAAAAAGAAACAAGAATTGAAATAATATTGTGTCGGTGAATTATGTATGAGAAAATCGCTTGGATATTCGAAAAAATAATTAGTCAGTCAATTTATTAATTTCAATAATTTTAAAAATTCCAAATTTATGAAAAGTAAGATTTTTTTTTAAACTTATAAATTTCAAATATCATTTGCTAAGTTTAGATATTTTTTTTTAGTAAATGCCAATATTGCTTTGAACTAACACAAAATGACTTAATTTACTGTACCATTTGTGATGTGTGTAAAAAAAATGATAATTGTGCAGAAAGAATAAATGAATCTAAAAAGCTCTTTCATAATAATGATGGCGGGGAAGGAAATTTAATATATTTTTTTCACTCAAGGTACCTGATGACCTGATGGTGAATTCGATTCACTTCCTGTGGCCGACATATAGGATTGAAATGTAGCTGCTGATTGTGCATCTCGATTGCCTCGTGTTGATACTTTTTCTTGTAAAGTATTTAAAGTTTTCGAAAACCATGGCTGCCAACTATTTCGATTCGATTGCATTTCTGTTATAGTGGTGCTTAGTTGATGATTTAGGTCTTGATTTTTACATTCGGCCTCAACTTGTGCCAATTTTGCCTGTGCCAATTCTAATTCCAGTTCACGTATACGATGGTGGGCTGAATGTAAAGGATCAAGCGGGCCCAATGGTGCCTCATTTGCGTTTTTCTTGTTAATTATAGCAACATTATCGATTGAAGCTCTTTTGACACAATTCGTTAAATTATCTTTCTCAATATGTTGAGAACAATCGGGACATTTGGATATAGCATTCTGTAAAAATGATTTATTGTAATTATTTTATTGTTATTAAAGAAACTAACTCACCATTACTGTTCCCAAAGTCTCATTCAAAGTAGTCATATCCTGCTCCAAACGTTGTATTATCTGTTTATAATCTTGTATAATACCAGTATGTTTCTTTTCCTTTTCAATGGCACATTCATTAGCATCTGCTAATTTCTGTTGCAAATCGTTAATTTCCGTCTGTAGCTTACGTCTTTCGGCACCAAAACGATTCTCGTAAATTTGAGTCTCTTTCTCTAGACGCTCTTTATCTTGTTTCTTTAATGTAAATTCGTCTTCATACTGTTTCAGCTTTTTTATTTTGCGTTCACATGCAATCTTCATAATACGTCTGGCTTGGCTGGAACTGCGACATTTTTTGGGTAATGTAACTCGGAAATATTTTAATATGCCCTCAAAATCTAACTGACGCAAATCGTTTTCGCATATCGATAATAATGTGAGGGCAACCTGAAAGAGAAGAGGAATGCCATCCAAAAGGAATACGTCGAGAACGTGGAATACAAAACATAAAGGGAAACGAGCTGTGAAAAGAGTCAGCAGCCATTGCGAAGCATACATATGGGTTTCAATGCCACAGTTTAGAAAATGTTCATACAGTTTGGGTAAATGGTCTTTTATAAGACGTTCCAGTTGATAAAGACGTAAATACAAAACTTCGAAGCCCTGTTTATACAAATCACGTAAACCATAGTCATACATGAGCGAAACTAAAACACAAAAAGCATCTTCCTCTGGCATCTTAAATAAAAAACAATAAATTAAGCAACAATAGAATCAATTTTAAGATAAGATTAAGATAAGAAATTTCCTACGTGGAGCAATAAACTGGCAGCTATAAAGCTTAGTCCTTGACAGTAGCCAACTTCGCTGTCGTATACAGCATACGCTTTAGATACTTTGAAAAGTGCATCTTGACCTGAGGAATAATAATGTAATTAAAAGCATGCATTACCTTTTAAAACTTTTTCAAGTATTTATTTACCTGATCCACCGCTTTCTTTAAAGCATTTATGTGCTGGAAAAGTTCGGTGTATATCGCGTTGTATTACAGTTTCGCATTTTGTTTCCTAAAATTAAAGAATTTTTATTTTGTTTTCATAAGGGAAAAATATTAACCCCATAACCTTTAGTCTAGATCCAAAATTGTCTGATTCTGTATTTATATTTTTCAGAATTTTATACAAAATTTTAACTTTTGAGAATAGAGTATAAAGTTAATAATGGGCTTTTAATTGTATAATTTCTTTGTAATTAGGCATGAATTGTTAAAATATGATCATCAAGAGTATTAAACTAACGATTTATTTGTTGTTATTATGTTAAAGTTTGCGTGAATATTGTAGTTTTAGAATATGGGCATAACTTTGTTCCCCTTAATCGTAAATAGATAAAACTTAATATACATATGTATATAAAATTTATATAGAGGTATAAAAAGTTCATATATTAAGATATACTCGCCCTGATCGGGAATAAAAGTTCACGTGAATTGTTCCCTTTCCCTAAAATTGGGATCGCCAATGTTTGCGTTATTGTTGTGTAAGTATACTATTTTCTAATTTTGTTCACCATTTTTTTGTTCATGCGCCCTTATCGGCCTATTATTGCCGATAAGGGTGACTGACTCATCAATATTATGGTATAGTTAGAGAGCTGACACTTGGTATCCAAGTAAGTCTAGATGAGCAAGCAATTAAAATCATTAAACACAAGCTATTCATTTGAAATACATACAATTTTGCGTTCTAAAAAGTAGGTGGGGCCAAGCATAATAAAATTTTAAACTACACATTAAATGTTTTTCCCGAAAAAAAATTTGTCCAAAACAAATATCGTTAGCTAAAATGCAAAAAGGCGTAACTAACAAAAAATTCAAAATCGAATTTTTGATTGGTTATTATCAGGGAAACCAGAAATATGCTCTAAAAAAAGTGTTTTATGCGCATTCAATATGCACTAAAAACTTGAAAATATGCACTAAAAACTAAAAAAATATGCTCCTTAAAATTATATAAATTGGTTTATTTGAAAATGAAAATATGTGTATTGTTAATTCAAAAAATTCAACAACAGCAACAAAAGGAAACAATAAAAAATTAACAAAGAATAACTGAATAATTTAAAACAATACAATAACACTGTACAACAAAATAACATTTTTTGGCTGTCCTTTAGATAAAATTACGCGGACTATATGGATTTCGATGCGTTAAATTCAAATCTGCTGTCAGTTTTGCTCTATCACGTAGAGATTTTTTTTTATGGGCGTGGCTAATTTTGGCCCCTAAATTAGTCGGCCATACTAATATATTTTACTATAACTCGAAAACCGCTATTTCGATGTTAATAAATAATAAACCAAAAGAAGCGCCACAAAATTTTGTTAAAAAATATTGATAATCATTTTTTACCTATTTTTTATGGTTTCGAAGTTATTCAGAATTTAAAAAAGAAAAAAGTTTTTTTTTATGCAAAAATCGCGTAATTTTTTTACATGAAAATTACAATAAAAAAATCAGAAACTCACAAGTTTCATATTTTTTACATTTTTCTTAAAACCACATATCCTAGGAATAAAACAAGCTATAAAACGTGAAAATCCAGCAATAAATCTTGATTTTATTCACAATTTAAAGTTCTGTTACCTGCCCGCAATGCTCTTTCAATAGCATTACCAGATGTCAGTGATGGGAAATGAGATTTGCATTTCGGTATCAAAAACAAATTTTTTTAGTACTTTTTTGATCCCGAGAGTACCAAAAATATAATATTTCTTATTTAAATTTTATTAACAAAAAATTATAAGAAATTCATTTGCAAAAAAAAGGAACACATAGGTACAAATGTACAAATATGTGTAGCCTGGATTAGACTTAATACTGTTGGAACATAAAGCTTGCCTCCGTATTCCATAGCTCGCTAAAGCTAAAGCTAAATTCGACCGCTAAAATGCTGAACAAATAGAAAATTTTAAATTTTTGGCGATGTCATAAAGCAATAAAATTTCGGCGAATTACATTTTTAAGCCATTACCTGATTTATCAATACCCGTTAGAAATTGCATTCGTAGCCGAAAATCGACAAATTGATTTTATGGATTCTTAGCGATAGAGATTTAGCTTTAGCGAGTTACAGAATACGATGGCTGTTGATTTATATTTTGTTTTCATGAAATTTTGGTAAAAGAAAATCCTTTCGACATTTACAGCGGAGTGAGGCATGGATAAAATTCCGTAAGCTACTCTCGATATATCAGGAAACATGTATTCATCTAATGCGTTTTTATATAAGCCAGTGCTCTATATTGGTTGTTAATATTTCAAATTATTTTTCTTTTCTTTTTTTTCTTTTCCCTGGGAACATTTTAATTAAAAGTGGTATAATGATATTGGTTTAACAGATAAAATACTTTCAGGGGGAAACTTACTAAACCAAACTAACATTTTATTGTCAAAGTCCACTTTTGCCCTTAGAACTTAATATGAACTTTTTAAAAATGTCTTTAAACTGATTTAAAACAGTTGTTTCAATAGATCAACTTCTGTGCCACATAAAATATCATTGAATGGAATATGGTTTTCGTTGATATTTAATTGTGGTTACACTTTTCTAAAAGATCTTTACTAATAAAGCTTCGTTCTATTTGTCGAAAAAACAATTTAATTCTTGGCAAAATATATGCATGCGCGAGTCTTCTGACTGCATTTCTAAGTTGCCCGTGAGAGTATCAAATTTCTTAGGGGAGTACTACGGTACTTTTTCATGTCAAATAGTATCAAAAAAAGTACGATCGTACCAACTTTCCCATCACTGCCAGATGTAAATGGGACTGCATTTAATGCATTACACACATTTTTCCATTTTTAGGTACCTGCTTTAAACTGTGAATAAAATCAAGATTTATTGCTGGATTTTCACGTTTTATAGCTTGTTTTATTCCTAGGATATGTGGTTTTAAGAAAAATGTAAAAAATATGAAACTTGTGAGTTTCTGATTTTTTTATTGTAATTTTCATGTAAAAAAATTACGCGATTTTTGCATAAAAAAACTTTTTTCTTTTTTAAATTCTGAATAACTTCGAAACCATAAAAAATAGGTAAAAAATGATTATTAATATTTTTTAACAAAATTTTGTGGCGCGTCTTTTGGTTTATTATTTTTTAAAATCGAAATAACGGTTTTCGAGTTATAGTAAAATATATGAGTATGGCCGACTAATTTAGGGGCCAAAATTAGCCACGCCCATAAAAAAAATCTCTACGTGATAGAGCAAAACTGACAGCAGATTTGAATTTAACGCATCGAAATCCATATAGTCCGCATACTTTTATCTAAAGGCTATTTTGGCTGTTGTACAGTGTAATATACAAATTTTGACTAAAGCAAATATTACAAATTAATTTTTTTTTTGATTCTCTCGTAAAAATTTAACTTCAATTTCAAAAGAGATCGCGATATCAGACTTAAGACTTTGGAAATGTATTTTGAATAAATAAGACAAGATTTTTATTAATAATTTTTATTGCAATAAACAACAAAATCTTCACCTAGAATATGGTTGATGGTTGATGTCACATCTAAACAAACTTTTATGCATTGACAATGTTCCTTCAACGTCTACTCGGCGCAGAGTCCGTCACAAATAGCAAAACCGAATTTTTATTGAAGCTAACTTTCTTAACAACTGCGTAATACTGTATATACTGCATGAAACATTAGGAATAAGATTTAGATGGCGAAAAATAAAAATTTTGACCAACATATTTTTTGTGAGCATATTAAAATAAAAAAATTCAAAAAGTACCAAATATGCCCTAAAAGTCGCAAATATGCTCTAAAAACTCGAAAAAATGCTCAAAATATTCCTGTAAGACGGAAATATGCAAAAACATGCTTCAAAAGGTAAAATATGCAAAAATATGCACTAACAAATCGATGCCAAAATTCATAAAATGTTCTGAAATGGATAAATATCTTGTCCCCGCATTAATACGTCATACAATAAAAAACATGCAATTGCATATTTGCGGTTTCCCTGGTTATTATGAATGCCATTAAACAACATGTCTTGACAAAATTTTACTTTCCTGTGATCAAAAATGACGCTTTTATTAACAAAAAACAAAGGGATTTGACTACAAGATTGCTTAGTTTTTTTTTACTTTTTTGTTTCTCCTGTAAAATTATATTTTTGCTAGTTACGCCTTTTTGCATTTTAGATAACGACGTTCTTCGCAATAAAAAATAGATGCATTCGTTATTACGTCCGTTTGAATTTCTTTAATAAAGTCGTCATTTTTGATCGCAGAGGTCTAAATATTTCCGTGAACATGTAGTTTGATAAAATGAACTATAATCAATCAAAAACTTGATTTCGAATTTTTATGTAGTTACGTCCCTTGGCATTTAAGGTGACGATATGTACATATGTATATGTAATATGTACATACATATGTATATCACACATTAGAGCTTCATACTTACTTTGGTTATTAAATTTTTATACATATCCAGCATTTCGATTTTAGTATCTACTCCAGCCAATTTTTTCCAAATCATTTCGCGCAACGCCTCCGGCACTCCCAAACGAACTAAAGAAGCAAGATTTTTTGGCCTTTTCTCGCCATCCCATTCCTTAAGAACAGGATCCCATTCGTCCAAAGTATCTTGTGAGCAATCTTTTGAAACTTCACCAGTGCCGCTTAATAAGGGTTCATCACCATCTGAGAGATCTTCGGGATCGGTGGTACACTCATCTTCCATCGATGCAATCGATGCTGAGCGTACAATTCGCGACAAATTGTTCATGCCAAATTTAAGTAAATACGAAGAAGATGTGGACTGTTGGGTCGGTTCTGTTATCTCTTCTGAAGGATCAATTGAACTTACTTTCCAACTAAACTCATCTGTTGTTCTTTTCAAGTGTAAATAGAAACGCAAAGTCATCGGTCGTTTCGAAATGAAATGATCCATAATGCGCAATTCACCCGCGGACTGAATTGCAACAGGTGTTTCGATAACAAATCTAACAGGTTCTTGTATGCCACGTATAACAATATCAACTGCAACAGTTAAAAATGTTTTCGAGCTTTCTACATTTAATTGTTCAAATGCCTTTTCACTGGCCTTCCATTCAGCTCGAATGTGATAGGGATTTAAGCATAATGGTGTGATGGGTGCTGCCATATCACCATTAGCTGCTGTGCTAGTAATCACACTACTGTTTCCACTTGTGCTACTAGCATTGCCAGTTACTCCTGGTTGTACATAGCCCATGGTTATCATATCAATCAATTGCATGTCTGCTTGTCTCACCAACTTTCCTGGACTTAATAAAACCCCAAAACATCGCTCAATTAATAAAGGTTGCAAGACAGTCGAGGGAGTTTGTTTCACTGTTATATAAACTTCTTTGTCTGTATTAGCTCGTAACTTAAAACAATGACGATCGCGTGGTACTGCACCATATGAATTTTTCGCAACTTTTTCTCGTATTTCCAATGAAACCAGAAATTCATAGCCAGCCGTACTAAGAGGATTTCCGCTAACATCGGATGTTATCGAATTCAACATATTGCTGCTGTCTACTGCCGAAGTAAGACTGCAGGTCATGCTGGGTTGATAAGTCTGGAAAGCCTTTTGAAAACAAGCTGCCAATAAACAACTTTCGATTATTTAATGTTAAATTTATTAATTAATAAGTATAGTCTAGTTACCGCTAACTTGGTTCACAGCTTCTGGTATATGGCAACGAAAAACATGACACTGAAATAAAGATTCCCCATGCAACCAAGTAAAAGCAAAACAACCATGTTCCACTGTTTCGATCGGTCCACGGAAATACAAAATAATACTTTGTATTTCATATGTGGCAATAATTGAATTGGTATCAGCATCATGCAATACAACCAAGCCATCAGAACAATTTGGTATGCTGATTGAAATTTTCAAGCCATTCGATGCTGTACCATTATTTAGTTCGCTCATTATGCGATAAACATCCAGTTCAGATTTCGGAGCATTTATATTCGCTGCTCCCAAGTAGGTAACACCGGAAAATATCGTACAGCCTTGATCTATTTCGGAAACTTAATGAACAATGAATTCTTTTAAGAAAAGCTCTTTACAAATAATACATGTTGTATTTGTTGTATGTGTGTATTTGGATATTAAGTGAATTAGTTTGTTTTAATAAAAATTTGCATAAATTTATGTACATATGTATGTAACCGTTTAAATCGATTTAATCTAAAACGATTTAAGAATTTGAAAATATCAATCCGTGAGTAAAATTTGGGTTTATATGTGCGATTTTTTGTATATATACATAGAAAAAATCCTATTCCCCTGTTACGCAAACAACGTCATAACTCTTAAACTGGAATTTTTAAGTTACTGATGCAGAATTAATCCTCATCGTGTGTAAAAATTTCATACAAATATCTCGTTCATTCAACTATTGAGAGAAAAATAAAAATTTCTTTTTCCATTAAGTTGTGGGTAAATTGAAAACTTAAAACTCGTTTTCTGGCAAATTATTCTTTTTTGTTATGACGTTGTTCTAATAAATGAGCTATTTGTTGTTTATTTTATTTCAATACACCAGTTCATTTGAAACAACAACTTTACTTGTTTTACATTTACGAATGCTAAATTAATAGGATTCCGGAAAAAATAATAGCTTCTTCATCAATAGAAATAAATTTAAAAAAAATATCACAGTTTCAATATGAAGGACGGTAAAATTCCATATACATACATACATAAGTTATTGCAATTGATTTTATTTAAAAATATCACGATTGAGCTTTTACCACTATTTGAAATTTTATACTTACTTTCTTCATCTGTGTCATTTCTTTCTGGCTTCATTATATCTTGCTTCTCATCGACATCACCACCATCTCCAGACTGTTTATCAACTTCAAGTGGCATATTGCCTGCATTAGCATCTACACAATCATAAAAAACTGACTGACCAACGCGATTTAATTCTGAACTTGATTCTTCACTCCTAGGTGTTGGTGTATTTGTAGCATTCTTTATGGATGAACGAGGTATTGTTTGAGTTTTCATTGCTACTACGCCAAATTTGTCTTGAGGTACAACCAGAGCTGGACTTGTTGTACCCATTAAGGGCAATGTGAGTGATTTGTTTTTAAGACTTGTATCAACCGAACATGTACCTGCAATGAAAATAAATTTAACAATTTTGTTTATTAATTTTTAATAACCAATTTGAAGTTAAAGAAATAATTGTATTTGATGATTTCTTTTCAAATTAAAAAAAAATAGCTGGGCGTATGTATTTCTGTTGTATGGGCATTAAATTTTATACTTTTGTTGTAACCATAGCAGCATTTTGTTGTTGATGTATTTTTTATATACATACATACATAAATATGCATGTACATACATATCTACATATCGTTAGCTAGAATGCAAAAAGGCGTAACTAACAAAAATATAATTTTACAGGAGAAACAAAAAACTAAACAAAAAACTGAACAAACATGTAGTTAAGCCCGCTTGTTATTTGTTAATAAAAGCGTCATTTTTGATCGCAGAACTGTAATTTTGTCAAGACATGTAGTTTAATGGCATTCATAATAATCAATAAAAAACTCGATTTTGAATTTTTTGTTAATTACGCCTTTTTGCATTTTAGCTGACGATATGTATGTATGTACATACATACATATGTGCATTACGGGTCTGAAGATTTTCTCCCCACGTTCTTGGAAAGGTTAATAAAATAAAATTTTCCACTAAAGAAATTTAAAGTAAGAAATACACATACATACATCAAAAGTAGTTTTATTAAAATTTATAAAACAAAAACTAACCAAAAACCAGCCTAGGAAAACCCCCAACAACACTTAAACAATACATTGGTCATAAAACAATATCAACAACAAAACTTAAGTATGTAATTTTCGTTTTCTTAAATTGGTTTTAGTTTTTGAGATATTCCATTCAGGTACCGCAATAGTTATAACTTTTATTTTAAAAATTACTTTTTAATCACTGTTTCTTGATTTTTAGTTATTCCGCAGAAAATAACAGTTATTTCTTCATTTATTCCTCACAAAATAAAAGTTATTTTGTGAGTTTTATTTATTCCTCACAAAATAACAGTTACTTTTTAATTTTGATTTTTTTTTTTGTTCAAGAAAAGTTAATTTTTAAACTTAGAAAGCGTTTTTTGCGTTAAAACTGAATTTATGTAAATGTTAAATTAAATTTGCTTTTTTAAAGTTTATTCAGTTTAAAAATTACAAATTTTTTTTTTTTTAGAAAAAAAAAATAAAATTAAAATCAGAACTGTTATTTTGTGAGGAAGAAATAAAACTCACAAAATAGCTTTTATTTTCTGTGGAATAAATAAAAATCAAGAAATAAGGGTTATTTTCTGAAGAATGAATAAAACTCAAAAAATAAACGGTAAAGTTTAACTTTTTAATAAAAACTGAACAAATAAAAATCAATACATCTGGCACACATGTGCCCAAAAAAGCGTAACCACTAATTACTAATAATTTAAACAGTTTCCAATCATGTTGGATTCTATAAAACTGTCTATTAGTTATGTATGAAATTGTTTAACCTGATAAATACGTGACTGAATCACAGTTTTTCATTAGTAATTAGTGGTAACGCTTTTTTGGGCACATGTAACATGGACTATCTTGGTGTATTCATTAGGCACGTAGCACTTCACACATATTTAACCATGTGTAAATACCCAAATAGTTACAATATGCATTATAAATTTCAGAAATACGGGTATCAAGGCAAATGTGCCTTGACGGGTATGTTCTGAATTCCACGTGAAATTAAATCGTTCGGAATTGCCATAGCATTGTTGCTATAAATACATATTTCCAACAAGAATTCTATGGCAATTCTGAATGTTTTAATTCCACTTGGAATACATAACATACCAGATAAAAAAAAGGAAAAATAAAAATACATAAACTCAAATTTTAAATACTATATAACATCAATATAATAGGTATATAAGATACGATATCAAATAACAAAAATTAAAAATTTTAAAAACCTCCGAAATATCTGGAGATGTGATATCTTCTAAGCGGCTGGACCGATTTTCTTAAAACATGTATAGAAAAAAGTAAATCAAAATCGGTTCAGGAGGGTTAAAAACATCAGGTAAGAATAAAAAAGAAGTAATATTAAAAATAACGTAAATATAACTTAATTAAAAATATTATAAACACAATGATTCACACTATTGATATTGAACTAATGGTTTCTAAGGAAATTTTTCTTAGAATATTCGGTAGGCTTCATTTGTACTATTACATAATTTAAGCGATCACTTTTTATGGCTAAATGGGGTCAGATCTTTTTTATGAATCTTTCTATAGTGGTATGACAGAATTGCGTTTTTAGTCTATATAATTTTTGCCACAAAGGGATATACCTAATCGCCTTAATATTTAGAATATTAGTTTTGACAGATGAAATGTAATATTTTAAGATACATACATATGTACATACATATGTATGTATCATATTGTTTAAAACTCGAATTACTTCAATAAATAAATTCCTTCTCTTAAGTACCACAGTATATCTACCTAGTAAAAATTTTTTGGGTTAATTCGTTGTTTCCTAAATTGTATACATACCTATGGCTTGAAGGCTAAATAAATATTTATGTGTATAAATATGTATGTATTAGGGTTTGGGATTTTCCGGACTTTTGCACTTCCCGGGAAACTGGAATAAAAAAATCGCGTTTCCGGGAAAAACTAAATTTTTAAATTAAGTACATTTATTAAATGAAATTTGGCAAAATTTTGATTGTTTTATTAATGTAAGCATTCTTTTTAAATAAAAGTTAACACAAAAACATTTCTAAGGGCCAATTTCACCAACTATATTTAAATATCAATAAATATTTAAATGTCGATTTTCATGAATTTTTGTATGGAAAAATTACTTTTAAATATGAATTGATATTCAAATAAGTTGGTGAAATAGGCTCTAAGACAAATTTTTAAGTGAATTAAGCAAATAGAATATAGCTTTTACAAAGTAAGAAAGATATCATATGACCCTTAAATAATAGTTGTATATCGTCGGCAAAAACGAAGGCTTCACATTCAAAGCCGTTAAGTAAAGCAAAGAAATCATTCATATATATCATAAATAATAAGGGGCCAATAACAGAGCCCTGCGGCACACCACTAGTGACTGGTAGGCACCTCGAATTAAGGTTACTGCATTGAACATATTGTGAGCGACCTGATAAATAAGAATATAATAATCTGCAAGCGGATATAGAGAAATCGAAATATGTGCAAAGTTTGTTGATTAAAATAGCATGACCAACCTTATCAAAAGCGACTGTTACCGCATTAGTGAATAATTTTATAATAAGGCTCCCCAATATAATAATAATATAATATTTCAATAATAGCGTCGAATTATAATAAATTTACGTATTGTAAACTCAGAGTTTTTACAGTTTCTTTGATCTTAATATTTTCACTACACTTTCAAAAATGTTTTCACTGATTTGGCGAAAAATCACTTCCAAGTTTGTTTAACATCGAATTATTCACTTTAGGAAACGATCTGATTATTGCAATCATTGATACTTATACAAAGTATTCCACTTTCTTATATTATAGTGACAGATAAGTCATTAATGTTGTTTCAGACTATAATAATACAACTATTAATAGTTTTGACTTAAATGCCTCACTGATCTAATTTCAGTTTCAAAAATTTCAAAAAACAATAACAACTCATCACGTCAGAGTTTCATTTTCTGTAAAAATGTTAATACATACTTGTATTATAGTCTGAAACTGCCTTTACGAAACACATCTTGCATGTAGTTTTCGAGTAAAGCAATAATTTTTCTAGTGGACAAATTAGGAGAAATGGTACGAGTATGACTTCAATTTTATGGAATTTTTATGACATTTTTCGTATAAATTTGAACAGGTCATAATTTTATGTTGTATAAAAAAATTATGCTTGTTCATCGGTGTCGAAGGAAATCTTTCTTTCTTACAGTTACATTCAGTGTTGTAATAGAATAATGTTAAAAATTATGCTTTATAAAGCAATTTTTTCTCCAACATAAAATATTTCGTGCAAAAAATTCTAAATCTTGTGACTCTTTATTTCAAACAAAATTTTCTGAAACTCAAGAAGTTAAAACAAAAATTATGGACCAAAAAATCTCATTTGGTGTTTATACAACACAGTTAAGAAAACTTCCTTTTGTAAAGTGGAACCAACATTTTGATAATGAAGCAGGAAAAGGCGAAAAGAGTTCTCGCCTAAATTGTATGATTACGACGATGCTGCTGGCACTTGCTACTTCAAGGATATAATATGTGTACTTTAACACACATTTAAGTGAACGTTAATTCCGTTTTATCACAAGATTTAAATAATAAATTTGATCTTGGTGTTCAAGTTCAATTTATCCTATTAAGATTGATTTTTGCAATAAGTTATTTTTAAGTCTTATACGCCAGTACTTTTTATATGTTAATTGAAATACTTTGCAATATTATTGCAAAGAAAATATTGCACAATATTCCTGACATTGAAAAAGTAAACAACAAGTATGTTTTATTCGAATTTTATATAAATATTCAGAACAAATTTAAGTGTGTACAAACTTATTAAGTAGCTATAGCTATAGCTGCTTAAAAATTAAGTAGGTATATGTTTCGAATAAAACATACCTAACGTTGAACAATGTTGGCACCACATTACACAATTCTCTTGATTGTACAATAAAAATCAGAAGTATTTTGATATTTGCCAATATGTATATTGTGTTACCTTCGAATATGACATACACATTGGCGATATTATTGTACAATACGAAAATTGCACAATTCAATTACATATCTGTGACAATAAGGAAAAAGTGCTTAAGTCATATTTTACTGTTTTACAGGAGAGCACTTTTAAGGTTTCAAGTCGATTTTCAGAAATTTATTTCTTTTACAGATAAATTAGGAAATTTTTTGTTAACCTTTATTTTTTTAACCAATCATCGTTTTGCACAATATAAGTAAGACATTTGAGTTGAAATATACCATATTATAACCTTAATTAAGATATTATTACAAATAAGATTAGAAGTCATAGTGCTATAACTTCATGAAAAATCACACTAATAAATTGAGATTTTGACCAGTGGTACTTTCAAATATGCAGATTACGGACGTACCGTTAACTCAAAATTTTCCTCTTTGCCACAGATATATTGCAAGTGGGTGCGTCGCTTAAAACAACATATTTTTTATGTTTTACGATAGACTTTACCTACTGAATTTAAAATTTAACGATATTTGCAATGCAATTACATACCCCCATGTTCTGAAAATCACTGTGATTTCAAATCACGTGATTTCAAAAGTAAACTATTAATAGCTGCCTTGGTAATGAGATTTTATTGCGTTTTAAATTTTTTTCATTTATAATAGTATATTTTCTTCCAACTTCCAAAGCTATAAAACGTAAAATTTACAAAAGCAATGATTTAGCTTTTATTAATTTTTAGAAATCACCGTGATTTGGCATGTCGTGATTTGCAGAACAGGCCCGATAATAAAAATATTTTTGTAGCTAAAATTTAATGTTTTATTATATTGGCGATATTTGGCGATATTCGACAAGTCATTTGGCGAGGAGGCTGAAAATAAATCTGACAACACTGGTTACATTTGAAACAAAAACAAAATCTTATAATTTGTTTTTGTTTTAAATAAAATTGTTAAAATGAAAAACTTTCTTCCTTCCCTGTATTGGATTTAAAACAGACGATGAAAAACTTAAACAATTCATCGTGTAAATTTAGTCATACAATCATTCAAACGACCTTTTGTAATATATACAAAAAAAATACTGAAAATATTGATATTAAAGTAAAACAGAATTATAATACAAATTTCTTATGTGAATGAAAATGAATTTCACTGTGCTTATTATATATGTATATTTATGAAATAAAGTGTACTTTTAATTTACCGTTTTCCCGGGAAAATCTCAAGAATTTCCCGGGAATATGAGTTAAACATTTCCCGCCCGTGAATTCCCGTTTCCCAAACCCTAGTATGTATGTACTACATATTTACTTTTAAGTACACGTTTAAGTACGCATACACATGTACATATGTATCTATTTAATAATTCTTTAATTTAATTTAAAGTAATACAAATCCAACCAGTCCAAAATATAAATAAATATGTACATACATAATATGTACACATATGTATTGTGTATATATTAGACTTGTATCGAACTCTTTCAGTAGCTCGTTTTTGACACAAACCAATGATCAAACCCATGTAATTAAATACTATACTATAATTAATGTGTTGTAATTGCACATGATAAACGAGAATTCAATAAAAAGAAAGTCTTCGCTAGAATTGTTATTGTAGAAATAAATACAGTTCAATATAATCGGTAACATATCATAGTTTCATCAAGTAAAAAAATTGTGACTTTCAATAACCATTTACCTTCTGCTTTATCACACTCCAACTCTTTAAGAGCATCAGTCATAGCATTTTGTATATCCGAAATATTACAATTATTGGCTATATCCAATGACGGTTGTATGTCAAGTGGTGTTGTCAAATTACTGTCGGTAACAATTTCATATTCTCCACTTGTGGTCAAAGAAGACTCCGAGGACTTCGTACTCAAATTATCATCCATATTCAAATATTTGTTTGAGATAATAAGTAGGTATTTGTCTTGGAATAAGGTTTCTTATCGAAAAATCTATTTCTTTCCTCACTTTTTTTCAATAATCATTTACATATGCATATGTACTACATAGTATGTATGCAAGTATCTTTTGAACATTTCTTTGATTTTCATTATAACACTGAGTGCTTGCTATTGTACCACAATATGCATAAATATATTGACGAAGATTTTAAAAATGTATTCCTTTTTTAAACCTTTTTGGTAAATCGATGACGAATCGCTCGACTTCCTATTATTACATTTATGTATGTATTATTTTCACTAGTAGTGTGTCAAGTAATAAAAAAAAATTATGTATGTAAGTGGGGTATGATGTGACAATCAATTACCTCCTCGTGGGGTTTGTGAAACTTTGATTTTTACATATAGAAATTTTCATCTGATTACAAGTCCATTTTTTATTTTACTTCTTTTTAATAATTTAGTAGATTATTTCAGCATACACATTGTTTTTGTTTATATAAATATTTAAAATTTTGTTATTGTTTAATATTTATGTATGTATAGCAGAAAGAAGAAATGTAATTTTTCTGGTCTTTGTTTCACCACAAAATATTCTGTGGTTTCACTTTTTCCTATTTTCTATTTTCTAACGTTGCTTTTGCCAGCTTTTTCTGCGTCGTTTTTGACGCTTGCTTCATATAGTCTTTCGGCTTATTCCCAAGCTGGCAAATATATCCCCGAAACGGAGATTGCTTCTTGGTAATTAAGAAAAGTGTGTGTTTAAAGTTTTTAAAAATATAATTTTTTTCTAGCTTAAATATTTTTATAAATTTTGTTATTTCTTGAACAACTTTTGATTTTTCTCTAACCTGTAACATTTTGATACAAAGATTGCGTCAAGCTTTTATCTTTTTCTTCGTTCAAATGCTTACAGACTTTGATGTAAATTAATTCAACTATATTCTATTATATTAAAAAGTTATATAGTACACTCAAACCTTTTTTATGCTGTAGATGCGTTCCAAAGAAAACCGCATAAAAAATTATACTACTTCTATACAAAAGTACTAGATACGTTCCTGTTTAAGAAACCGCATAACTACAAATCACTTACAAAATTTCGGACGCTGAGTAGTTGCAAACAGCTGTTGATACTCTGCAAATGACGCAAGCATGTAACTTAAAAACAAGAATAACGGTATTTTATATTCTTCAAGAAGACTATTGCAAAAAAAATTTGTTGCGGTCGTTAGGTTTTTGTTCAGGTAACTGATTTAAAAATGGAAAACTACTTTGATAATATTGAGTTGTGACTGTTTATGATTTAGTGTCCGATATGTATGTACATATGTATACAAAGAATATTAACATGTAGAGTTTCCACAATGCAAGAAGCGACTTGTCTACAAAATTTTTATAGGAATCACACAAAAATTTGAGTGCTTTTCATATATTTTCTTGAGACAAGTGGCTTTCTTGCATTGTGGAAACTACACAAAAGTCTGGTGAGGCTACGATTTTCTTTAGTCTGGCATCCGCCCAGTGTTTATTTGTCAAACATTTAGCACACCGCGTATTTTTTGACAGCTAACCATTGGAATAAAAAAAGGTTATATAGTATTTTAGCAAAAATTGTTCATAAGTGAACTGTTAATATTTAATAAATTAATTTAAAATGTGGCCCCGATTTGGCGTTAAAGTGGGTAACAGCACCCTGTGCATAGCACATGTCAAGCCTGCTGACTCAAAACCTGATGTTATAGCCAACAAACAAGGAGATCGCGTTTCGCAAGCCTGTTTGCTGTGGGATGGGTTGCAAGAGATCGAGTGTGGGCTTACTGCGAAACAAAAAATGTCTTCAAAACCAAAGCAGGCGGTGGCAAATAGCTTTCAATTTCTTAGAGAACCAGAGGACATAACGGAAGAATTATTGACAAATGCCAATAAAACTATACCATGTGAATATGATTCTGAAAAGCATTCATTTTTATTGAAAGCTATTCAACATACTGGTGATGAAGATAAAGAGTGTGTTAAAGATATGTCGGCGTTTGAAGTGCATGTGAAGCTTCTTGAATCTGAACTAGAATTAGCTAGACAATATTACAGCGATGCTGCTCAAAAACCTATTGTTGTTCTATCCATACCTAGCCACTACCCTCCAAAGTCTTGGACATTACTAGCGCGGGCCGCTGAGAAAGCTGGCTTTCATGTTGCTCAAGTAGTGGATGAACCAACGGCAGCCGTCTTAGCTTATGGTATTGGTGAAGAAGTCTCTAGCGATGATGCCAAATATGTATTAACTGTAAAATGTGGAGGACTCTTCTCTCATTTCGCTTTATACGAAGTCAAGCATGGTATGTACACAAAAATTGAATGCTTTGGGCCATTTCCTATTGGCGGCCATCAGTTCACAGAAGAATTAGTGAAATTTATTTGTGAAGAATTTCAAAGAAAATATAAATTAAATCCTCATGAAAGTCGCCGTTCTTTAGCCAAAATTCGCACTGCTGCTGCCAACTGTAAACATATTCTATCAACACTTCCTTCTACCCAACTCTATATTGACTCTCTAATGGACGGTGTAGACTTTAATAATCAAATGAGTCGAGCTCGTTTTGAAAGTCTTATACAGCCAGTTATAAATTCATTTATGCAGATTTTAAACCAATGTGTTAAGACGGCACTGAAGAGTCACCCAGAAATTAAGAAACTAGATAATATAGTTTTGTTGGGTGCCACAACGCAAATACCCAAATTACAATCGGCAATTTCCAGCAAGTATCCAGATGTTGAAATAAACAGTTCAATATCAGCCGACGAGGTCGTGGCAGTGGGTTGTGCACGACAAACTCTTTATCTTGAAGATTGTGAAAAACAGGTTTTGGAACCATCAGAAATATGTGACTGTGTGGCCGAGGAAGTGACTATATGGCACGGTTCTGCTGAAGATGATGAAAATGCTCAGAAGCTTTTAAATCCTGGAGATGTACTACCCAAAACGGTTGTTTTGAATATTAAACTTAAAGAGTCTTCGGTTGACTCGGAAGTATTTCAACTGCGTTATGGTTCAAAAATCAATGAATTACATATCAAGAAAGCTGCTAGTAGTATACCTGAAGAGGGATTTGTTCGTCTTGAAGCTGAAATAAGAAAGCCTGAAAATAGTGTGCCTCTCATACGACTAAGATGTATATGATTAATTAAAGCATAAATAAAAAATTAATATATTGTTAAAAAAGAGTAAAACCGCCTCCCAAAAGCTTTTTAGAAATAATTTTTCCTTTATGGGACAAACTATAAAGTTTTATTAATATGCAATTTTCTGTAAATAAATGCTGTTTGTATTTATTTAATAAAGTATCATCGATATTCTGTTCCTAAATACATAATTATGTGAATAATTTATTAAAAATCAATTTTCTCTTCATTCATTTGAACAACTTTTGCTTTTAAGCTACTTTCTATTTTACGAAGAAACTCTTCAAAGACTACCACTCCCTTGAACATACTAGTTTTTTTGTAATCTTTAATGCGCAATTTTTCATCATGTTCGTCCTTGTTTTTAGTTTTTTTATCAAATGCATTAATTTCTTGTAATAGCTGAGCAATATTTGGTACAGTAGTTGGATTAAATTTACCAACAGCGTTTGCATTGAAAGGTACACAGACTTTGCCTGTGGCAGGGTGAATGCAAAAAGGAGCTTTAAGTAAATGATTAAAACCTTTAGTGACGTTTATATCCAAGCGGGGATATAAGCAAGCTAATTGAATTTCTTCAACTATATTTTTCAATCTTCGCGACCATACTGAGCCAGTTGAGCTACAACGCATCGAGTTGGCATACCGCTTAAAGGCTTCCCAAATATGTCTGGCCGATGAACCATCTTGCATGTTATCAAGCAAAAATTGCTCAGTGTCTTTGCGGGCTGCATCATCAGCAATAAACTGGCACAACTTTCCTACTCCTTTGGCTGAAGAAAACAAATTTTGTTCGTTCAAAATGATGTCTTCGAATATGGGCTCTATTATCTTAAACGCTCTTTTAATGCTATGATGCATTTTTTCTCCTATATGGACTCTTGGAACATTTACCCCTTCTACCATAGCATGACTGACAAGTTGAAAATATTCGGCGACAGCTGATCGGCCAGCAGTATCCAAATGACGCGCATCATAATCACATACCCAACAGTGAACACCACGTCGCCCTGAAAAAACCCATAATATGTGCTCCCACCCAAAATCCTCCCGTATTGCTACATCCAGGATACGAGCAGCAACAACCATAAATTTCCAGCACTTTTCGCAAATATCGGCACCACTACAGCAATTACGGACATCATCATAATCAGTCATATCGATATCAAATACCAATTCACGTTGTACTGGAGCCATTGCGGCAGCCGAAATTCGATTATTTCTAGGTCTTAAATACAAATATGTAGTATGTATAAGTAAAAAAATGATTTAAATATTATTTTTCACAACTAAATACCCCAGTGTTTAGTAAACCCAGTACGTGCTAGTTAATTTTCATTACTAAAGGGAATCCATTAATTGAAACAAACTAACTAAAACCTGCAGGCAATGTTACAAGTCGAAATCGAATGAAATTTCGGAATACATAATTATGTATGTACATGCATGTACATGCATACATACATATCGTCACCTTAAATGCAAACGGACGAAAGTACACAAAAATTCGAAATCGAGTTTTTGATTGATTATGGTTAATTTTATCAAACTACATGTTTACGCAAATGTTTAGACCTCTGCGATCAAAAATTACGACTTTATTAAAGGAATTCAAACGGACTAACATAAAATCTTAAATATATATAAAAAGGAATTAAATGGTTAAAAATACTAAATACAATTCAATTTCGCAGAAAATTTTCAAGAATATTTTATTATTATGGATTTTGTAACGTTTTTTGTTTCTCCTATAAAAAATATAAAAATGTAGTTACGTCCGTTTGAATTTAAGGTGACAATATGTATGTACATATTTATATATTTTGATGGAATTTAAATAAAAATTCGAAAATTTTATTTTCTTATGTACTAAAAATAAAAAGTTCAGGGAATAAAAAATTTAAAATATTTTTGTGTTTTGACAAATCGTTTGATTTTAAATCTACTCAGTTTACTAAACAAGAGGGATTATAATTTTTATATGCATAAAAAGTACATACATATGTACATATGTACATAATTACCAAAGTATATTTACAAAAATATACTTTGCTACATACACAAGTATTTATGTGCATATTTTGTTCTTAATACAATTTTTTAAATCTCGCATACCATACATAAATATATATAAGCGGAATGCATTAATTTTCAATCGAATTAAAAAGTACCTTGTGTTCATAACAGCTCCAATATCAATTTTAAACGGGCATCGTGAGCATAAATCTTTTTCAAGATCGCTTTGAGTATCGTAGCATAAATAACGTATGTATATGTCGTCATGTAAAGTGAAGGAAATTTCACGATTTGCAAATATGCCTTCCTCCGCTAAAAAGTTTACAAAAATTGATTTAAATGTTATAGTAACAATGGTCACAATAACCACAGTTATGTAGGGTTATATAAAGAAGAATTACTATCAATAATATCCAGATGTATATGAGTAGGTGAGATGCAAAACTCGTTCGTTACACGTTAACAGAATTATGGAAAAAAGCAAAAAACGTATAGCCGCTGATTAAATGGACCAAATTAGTGGAATACTTTAAATTCTCATGAAATAATATAAAAAAGAGCATACATTGATACAATCTCTACATTGCTTGTGATAAAATTCCTGAAGAACTACTAAAAACAATGATCTTGATTTTTTTTTAATTTTTGTAACGAACGAGTTTTGCATCTCACCTACTCATATATATGTATGAATATACATATACACATATGTATGTATGTATGCATGTACATCTGCTCATATGGACATTCACTTTAAAATCTTTACTTACATAAGCCGTATGACAGCCATCGATAAAATGGTTTGTGAGGAAATAGACGCTTGTAGTATACAGGTAACATATCAGATAGAAAGGCGGCATCGTAAACAGCATCGTTTGTATCCGTTTTCCGTTCTTGCTGCTGATCTAAATGTACTTGTTCGTTGATGCTTTCTGCTTCCATTTCTGTCATTCTAAGAATAATATGTATTATATTTATTGTAATATTTTATAAAAATACATAAGCATATACACACAAAATGTTTTAAGTCATTATTTGTTTATATACATATGTATAACTAAGTGCATTTAGGCTAGTATTCATATTAGTTCGCGGTTGAATAAAAATAATTAATTAACTTATACTTATGTATGTATATATTAATTCATAAGCCTCTGGCCTTTCCAACTGAACGCGACCATTTGTTAAAAATTCTATGCTTTCTATCAATGCATCAGGCTTATCATAAATAAAATTTCACATGGAAATTTCCGAACGTGTGAACAATTGGTATCAAAAAACTGCGAATATTTTGACAACTTATGAAGGAAATCATTCACAAAGATTTGTCTGTTGGAAAAAGTGGAAATATGTTAGCTTTTAATTTGATTCGGAAATTTTTACATATGGAATTCATAATAAGACTGAATATGTTCCGAAAGTACAAAATGCAAATTTAATTAATTTAGGTTTTTTTTATTATTAAAGTAATTTTGTTTTTATCGTTTTTCATTATATCTTAATAAAACATTAAAGAATGATAAAAATATATTTTAAATACATACATAAATATTAAAACTCTGATTATAATCCTGTACGATAAACTCAGAAGACGAGTCACATTTGACTGATTTCTAAATTATCAGTTTAACATACTTTAAAAAAAAGGTTAAAAAAATGTTTTCTTTAAATTTTAAACTTTCAAGGAGTTATCAGTTGTTTCTCCAATCTACATATATTAATACGAGAACACTCCTGCGTCGACACAAAATACGTATGAACCTTGTGCTTATTTTGATGAATTACTCTAAACCTACATTTAATGATATACGAACTTTTCACGCAACTGTTAGGCGTATGTCTTGCATTTTATGTTGTTGCCAAAGATCTTCCGAATGTTTTGCAGGATCCGTACTGTACAGCGTAACCGAAGCAATATGATTGTTAGACATTACTTCGAATATAATATCTTGGTAACCATAACAGAAAGTTGAACCGAAAGGATTGGCGGTATTAGTAGATGAAGCTCTGTGAAGAACGACCGGTCTTTCCGAGGGAGCCATGGCAACGCTGATTTCATTCCACTTGGAATATGCATTAATTGTTACAGAGTTTGTGGATGTATCTCCGTAGGAAGCACGGGAAACACAATCCGAGAGAGAACGCTCTGGCTGTAATTGAAACTGAAATTCGCATCTATGATACATGTTGAAATTAAAATGTCCCGGATAGTTTGTGTGCAAAATGAATTTTTTGCAAGTTTGGGTGCGGGCATCGAATAAAACATCAATACCCAAAGTGAAGTAGTTAAAAAATATATCACTGCGTTTGCTTTGAGCCTGACGATTGACATTGGAGGAATGTATTTTCATTTTATCTTCACTTTTGAAGAATATACGGTTTGGTGCACCCAGCTGAGTCGTTACATCTTGGCAACTGTCACCAAATAGTATTTCTTTTGAAAAGCACTGTCTCCGTGGTTCAAGAGATCGTCCTGATCCTTCTGTGAAAAGCTTTAATTTTAATCCTTTAGTATTTCCTAATCCTGTACGTAACACAATGACGGATTCCAAGTATATTTGGCGATGATAGCATGATAACGGCAATGGTGGGGTTTTATTCTCAGCAACATTATTTCCAGCATATAATGACATTTTCGAAACGACAGGTGAAGCTCCACTTAAAAACACCAACGAGCCTAAGCCATGTGCATAACCAGCATGTAATTTACTATCTACTGGAAAATAGAAACTGAGTCCACGAAAATGTAACGCAAACAGTTGCTTTGCAGCATCATATACGCCAGGGTGTGTAGCACCAAATGAATGTTCGATTTGTTCAATCGAAGGCAATACTTCGGGTGAGTTAAAATATACGCCACCATATTTAAGTTTCACTAATTTCATATTGCATACTTCAATTATTTTTAAACGCTGATTAACAGGATCGAAAATCAATCTTAACCCATCTTGTGGTAAATTAATTATGATATCCACACCCAAAGGATTAGTGTCAGAATACAAAACTTGAACGCCTTTAATAATGCCAACTTGAGATTGTATTATTGCAATTGCTTGCGAAAAATGCATTCCTAATACAAATTCCCACACATCACATCCCAAAGAGATTTCGGGCAAAATTTCCAAATCCAACATATCAGTGCGACTGAAATAATAGAACCATACATATGCACATGCATTTTAAATAATACAGCAGTATACTCATTATTAGCATAAGTCATAATTACCTTTTCTTATAATGATAAAACAGAAAAACAAACTAAAGCAAACAGTTGGCAGACAGTGGCAGTGTTTTGATTATACTTATTTCTTCTAAAACCTCCTTATCAATATTCTTTTATTTTGCAAGGTCTTCAAATATTTTTTGTTGATTGACCCTGATGAGCAAAAGTTTGTTAATTTTTGTTGCTTTTATTTATTTTGTTTTAGCTTCTCTTTGTTAAGGGTTTATTCTTATTTTACTGAAACGTAATTATTATTTAATGACTTTGCTCACAAATTTAATTTCACATATTCCTTTTAACTGTTAAGCAACAAATTTTTAAACGGTATCCTTCTTGCTTATAGGGGATTTTTTTAGTTTTTCCTTAAATTTCGTTAAAATACCATGAAAAACTTGTTTATGTCGTCTTAATTTTTCTTTTTTTCTGTATTTCGTATTATATGAAAAGACTCACTAGCGAAACCAACTCAATCATTTAGCAAAAAATGAAAACAAAGAAAACGAAAATACTCAAGTCAAAATATCGAACAGCTGTTCATTTATATGGCTCCATATAAAGGCAACTTGGCAGTACCTGATGTCATCATTGAGACTTTTTTGGCGCAAACGTCATGCTACTGAACTGTATTATATCTACTTATATTATATCTACTTACATTTGATAGAAAAAAGAAAATATCTTTGATTCGGAAGCTCTGTACACAGTTTTTACGGCCTTTATTAAAATTTTTAATTTAAATGCAGGAAATGTTAGCTTCTTTCAACAACTCTCCGAGCACCTTCTGTTTGTGGTTTATTCTTCAGAGGAAAATGAAATTGACAGCACTACTACAAGTGATGAGCGTATTCGGTAACATTTCCAGTGATGACACCATAAATAAGGCAGTTTTTGTACCATTTCGTACAAGGAGTATTTTACTTTCGAAAGTTAAAAATGTACGATATTCTAAATTAAGTTTTCTGTAATTTGAAAACATATCTATATTCAGTCAATCCGATCGTATTTTGTTCTTAAAAAGCACAATTTTATTTCAGTGGTGACATGCATATTTAAGAATTTAATATATTCAACCTGATTACGGTTGACGTATTTCGACTACGCCCACTACTAGATTAACGCACAGCGAAAAATTATTCTTTAATATAGTACTAGGCGTAGTCAGGCTGATTGAAAAGCGATGAGAGTGTTCGCTGTTTCTGTACGTATATAGTTAAATTTTTTTTATTTAGGTATGTATTTTGGAAACTATACTAAAAATTTATGAATGGTTTATTTGTTACTGACTGATAATGTTAAAAAAATTATACAAACTGAGAAAAAGGCGATAAAAAAGTTAAAAAAAAAGGATAAAACCCGGTTTTTAAACAATCAAACCAAAAACGAAAATTACCTTAACCGGCCCAAAAATTTGATTTTCGGAAAAAATCCGAACGGAATATAGAAAACCCGTTCTGAACCGGAAGTTCATATGTAACATAAAATTAGGAATTTGCCCACATATTTATCAGAAAAAATCACATACGGCCACCAAATACATAATTATAACAGAAGACGAAATGACTTCCGGGTAGTAGAAATCACAACTGAAGCAGACCGTGAAAATCTTTATTATAAAGGACTGGAACTAAATTAGGTTCATACTGAACTGTAATAATAATAATTATAATAAAAAATAAGCGATATTTGCCGCTGGTAATGTAACTTTCCAGTGGTGAAAGAATTCTCAAAATCAGTTTACCTGTTTGAAAATCAGTATCGAATATAAAAAAAAAACTATTTCCGAACCAACTCACTTTCACATTTATAATATTAGTATGGATGTACGTTTATGGTTGTTTCGTTTCATTTTAAATTTTAATAAAAGTTAGTAGTTGTTTTTAAGAAATTCCAGTTTTTTTCTAAATACATTATTTAAGTCCACATTTCACATTTAATAATTGATCATATTTTGTTAATGCTTTGTAAAACCGATCGCTGCATTGCACTGCTAGTTAACAGCTGCAATCAGAAGTCTTTCATTTCTAAAGTTTTACGTTGGTGTCTCTCCTACATACATACATCAGGTGTTCGCAACTGAATTTTTTCCAACTTTTTTATGAGAATTTCATAAAGGCCGAATGCCTTCTGTTGAAATAGTGCTATCACATACTACACAACAAAACTTGCAATCTGTCGATACATTAGCATACAAACAATAATAACAATAAATATGATCACATCCCATATAATGCGGTAGTGTGGGTCGTTCGCCACAATACACACAAGTAGAAGATTCCAAGAGTTTGGGTTTCATTTGTGATGGATGTTTTATAACGGAGTCTTTTGTTCCTTTTTTAAAGCGCATACAATTTTTACCCAGCCGGAGCAATTTGCGAAAATTTATAATAGGTAATACCAGGCCCAATATTTCCTTTAAAAGAAAATTATAATTACTACTCTATGCATATTTAATTCTTTACTTACCATAAAACCTCCCCACAACAACTCCCTTGTTAAATACTTATAGCCAATATCTCTACGTTGATTATGACGCAAGCTTATATAGTCTAAGCCTAAAAAGAAATCGACTACAGTCGGTTTTCTTCCAGTCTTTAAAAAGCGAAAGAAATTCATTATAGATAAAACAAGAGCAGCATTCTCTCCATATTCAATAGTTTTGTTTAGCCATTCAAGAGTTCTATTAAATCTACGCTCTTCCAAGCTTTTTATATAACTGGGTAGAACAGTCAGGCAATAATGTAAAATTAGCCTAGATAGTGTCAAACGTTCCGAATCGTAGGCAAGTACTAATAGTTGTTGACCAAAAGTGGAACAACGTTTACCAACTGAGCCGATCCATATGGCCGACTGCACTATTAAATCGATTTCAGGCTGTATTTTAACAAACAAAGCTGGCTGAAAATAATCAGTAAGAATCAGTAAACGGATATCTTAAAATTCAACTTTTACTTACCGATATTGCCTGCAAGTTTTCCAAAAGATTATCCCTGATTAGCCTGGTTATATCTTTGTTTAAAGTAATGGCATCAATCTACAAAACAAAAAAACTCAAGTACGTTTTTATAAATTAGAAATAAATTCATATTTACCTGATTTACTCTAGGAACATATTGACTTTTCGTTTCCAAATTGGACTTGGACTGCATTTCTTATTAAAATTTTAAATTTGGATATGTAAATCACAGATTGTGACGACGCTATCTTGGCGCACTTTAGTAAAGTTTAGTAAGATAAAAACCACAAAGTAATAGAAACATGTGATTCAAAATGTAAACAAATGAAAAGTAAGCAAACGAAAAGTTTAAAAATTTTAGAAAAGGTTAAACAAAAATTGTGAGTCATTTAAAAATAATTATGTATTTTATAAATTATGATAATAATTACGGTTAATATACGACTACATAGTATATTGTAATTTACTTTATTAATCCTTTTGTTTTGCAAATTATTCTAATTCCTCAGAGTTGTAAAACTGTAAAGTATCTGGTTACCTAGTATTGCACTTGCTTTTAAGGTAATCAGTAACATTAACAAATAGTCATGTAATTTTTATTAATTTAAACAACAACAGAACAAGGAAATCAAGAAGAAATTAATTGCAAATATTAAATGAAATAAATTACAAAATTTAGGCCCCTATTATTAGCAACTTTCGATCTTCGACTGTAGTCGAAAGTACTGATCGAACGAATTGTCATTAGATATTATGACGAGCATTCGACAAAGAATGTCGTTATTGTGAATAAAATCGACAAAAAATAGATTATAATTCTTGATTGTGTACTTAAAAATAAAACTTGTTTAACATTTAGATTTTTAAATAAAATTTCTTATTAAAAAAATTCATCGAAAGCTAAATTCTGTTCGATAGAAAATTCGTTGCTCAACGAAATTTTCGATGCTCATAATATGAATTTAACATTCGATTTTCGATGTTCGATACCCAGCGAAGATCGAAAATCGAATGCAACTTATAATAGGGCCTTTATTCTTACATTGCCCGTGTTATAAAAATATTGTATCGAGTACGAATAATTGAAAGAGTTGAATAGTCAAAAGTTTATATATTTTTCAACACTATGTGGAGTTGGAGTCAGCTGTTTCTTCAATCTTACGAATTTTTACTATTTTTCCGTTCGCGTACTTTTAAATCTTAAAATTTGTTCAATAACTGCTCATTTACTGCATTTTACTACAAAAGTAAAAAAATACACCTAAAAACCATAAGCATTCTTTTCACCATTGCCGCAATACGGCATATTATGACAGTCAAGAAGCAAACAGCTGACACACTTGCTCGAATGCAGCTACCTATACTTTGATTCAATTCGTATACTTAAATATAATTCTAAACTTGGCATCACTCAACAACAAATGCTTAGATTGCTTGTAAACGATAAAAATAGCGTAGTTTCTTGGCTTAAAAATATTATATTATAATTAAATTATACTGAAACACAACTGGCAGGATGAGCTCTCCATCTATTAAACCAAATAATGATGCTATTAACAACAAACAGCGCAAATCCACGAAAATTAACTCGACGATAAAATCAACGAACTTGGACACCAGAGCAGAACTCGCAGATTTGATTAAAAAAAAGGCGGAAACGTCTGTAAGTTGAATAAAATAAATCTAAGATCATAAACTAATCTTCAATTCCTAAATTGTTTAGGAACAGTTAGCAAATCTGGAAAGACAGATTTATGCTTTCGAGGGTTCATATCTTGAAGACACCCAATTGTGTGGAAACATCATACGCGGTTGGGAAAGGTATTTGACTTCAAACAAGGCAACTAACTCTAAAGCTGATAAAAGGAATCGGAAGTTCAAAGAAGCTGAGAGACTATTTTCTAAATCCTCGATTACTTCGATGGCAATATGTAATCGTAAGTAAAATATTAAACATGTTGAAGATAACAAGGGCTTACAAAATAATTTTTAACAATTCAGCTGAAAGAGCAAGTGAATCGGATTCTGTAACGAACGAAGATTCCAGCGATAATCAGATTATTTTAAACCAGAACACGACAACTGCACATGATGGGACAACCAGTATTAAGAGTTCGGGCAAAGAAGAGAAAACTGACCGCGCATCTACCCCGGAAAGAGTTCCGAATAAAGAGCCTAGCACACCCAGTATCAACACATCAACCAAAAGTAAACTACCATCTTCAAGTGTAACCGCAAAGAAAGGTGGTCATATTAACAAAAAGATAAGGCATCGATGATTTAGGGGTCGGCCGCGGCATCATTCGGCTTATTAAAGAGATCCGCGGCCTACCAGCCTGACCAAATTTATCCAAGATAACAATTGTTTTATAAAACAATTTACTAATTATAGGTAGCCGGCTCATTTTTTGAATACAGGTGCATACATATACATATGTATGCCTGTTTATACATTGATCGTGTAGTTTTATTCTCTGCTTGTAAACTTGCGTGTAATTTTTCGAAATAAAGTAAGAAACACAAAAATGTTTTTAATCATACATTAGAACTATAAAACCATAAAGTAAATAACTAAACCAATAACTAACAATGTTACGAACATGCCTCCAAGCATTACATATTTATCTTCTACGAAACGCCTTTCAATTAATTTCATAGTGTGGTTTGACAAGCCTAACGTACTTCCAATTGTCATAAGACGCCTCTGAGCCCCTTTTAATGTGCTCCTTTGACTTACTAAACTACCGAGTATATTGCCGCCAGTGGCTATCATATCATCGACACCCCGATGAGCATTATCCAATTGGGTATTATGTTGTAGAGCATAATCGATATCTAAACATGTTTCAGAATTATTGGCAGCAAAGCGGTGATTCAAAAGCTGTTCTCGTTCAGATAATTCCTGTTGTTTCCTTTGTCTTTTTTCTCTAAACATTTGAAGACTGCTTTGTAGATGCCGCAAGTCATATTTTATTTGATCTATTCTTAATTTTGCGCTTTGTCTTTGGGAAGCAGGCACTTTATAAAGTAGAACATCCAAACGATCACAATTTCTATAATAATTGTAACATTATATGATTGATTATTTTTTGTGTCCAGAGTAAGCTCTACTTACGTATTAACTTGTGTAATCTTCATCTGTATTTCATTTTCCACGTCATAATTATCGTTTTGTGCCGAAGTCTGTACTAATTTTTGAAACCCCCTTTCAATTTCTTGTAATATTCGGTTAGTTTGATGGTATAAGGCTTCCATGATGATTCCTCCAGTTTTCTAAATTTCCATCCAATTTTAATATGCACACATACATATGCATGCTGTTTTGTTATGACGTGTGTGAATTAACTGGAAAAGTCTCAGTGGGTCGTTGCAACACCTGCAAAATGTCAAAATCTGGTAAGAATAAATAAGACAATATAATAAAAAGTCTGGCAACTTTAAGCTGGAGGCCATTTTCAGCTGGGTAAAGATAGAAAGAGATAGGATTGCTCCCTTTGTTTTTAACACAGCTGATTTAAGACATATGCAGTAGTACCCAAGGCGAATTCATAACAGGTGACCCTAACAGTCCTGATGATTATCAGGTGTTCGAAGACTGCTTAAACCCCAACTGTCAAAATCTCTTCTTCTATCTAACGTTTGTTTACATTTAAAGTGAAAAAAATTATATCGTTCTTTATGTTTAAAAAATATATTTTAAAGTAAAAAGAATTATATTGTATGAATACTTATCACAATGGAACCAATTGGATCTCCGAGTGGTAGTGCCGTATAGCACCACCCTTCTTAACCTATGCATTCTCAATTAACTCCTGCAAAATGATTAATTGCATTAGTTTATTGATGATTTTAAAAAAATTGTATCTAATACAAAACATTTCTACCAATGTGTCTCGCCTATTATGCATGATAGTCTTTGGTACAGAATATTGCACGGATTTTCGCACAATATAGAAATAAGATTTTATCAAACGTTCTGCATTACTTGAGGCAAAGAGTATTTGCCCGTTCCATCATGTCAGCTTTTAGTGAAAATCTGGATGTGTAGTATTTATATACAAAGCCCAATTCAATGGCTCCCAAATTCTCAGCCATGAAATTGGTGGCTGGTAAACGACGATGCAATAGCGTTGTCACCACATCAACAATTTTTCCGTGCAATTTGGAAAACCTTAAACAGATACATATATTACAAATTAAGTTTATAGAAATAAATATTCAAGCATACCTTAACATTTCCTATTGCATTTAATTGCCACAATGCGCTGCATTTCTTCATGTATCAACTCAACACAATGCGAATTCTTAATTGTGGGGTTAAGACAACTTTTGCCGGGACAGCTAGTACTAGCTGAATTCTTATATATGTATGTATGTATAAATAAGACGCACGTTTATTTGTTGTACACTTTTAAGTAACTTTGTCCATTTTTGTGAACAATTTCATGCATTTAAGCATAATATTTATTTTATTTATTTATATTCAAACATTATTACGGCCATGATGAGCCAGTAAAACACATTTTATACCACTGATTTCGCGTCCAAAAAACCATCGGAGGGACTGCAATAAGGCAGCAAATAAGGTTTCTTCACGTTGTCCAAAAATATCAAGATCATCTAACCTGAACCGTCTTTCAACATTTTAATTACATTTATTTTACAAATATTGTTTCTGTGTTGTTGATGATAGATGCACATGGATAGTAAAATATGTTTTTATAAATGTGTATGTATTGGTATTTGAGTCAACTGTTTTTGACAGATGGGGTTTTGTGAAGCCAGACGAATTGCATGTTGTTTTTATTATTGTTGTATTTTTGTAGCGATAAGGCCACCTGTTATGTATTCGCCTTGGTAGTACCATGATGATTTCATCATGCAGTAGTACAGTCTCTTCCAGCTGAAGTAACCTACCATTTACACATGAAACTAATTGCAAGAAAGTAGCAACACAATCACATTTTTTCACTACCACACGCACATAGTTTTTAATTTCCACTCAGCCAAGGCCTATTTATCAGGTCAACGCAATCGTTCTGATGATATTCTGTGTTTTCGTGTTTAAGCTGTCAAAAGTTATTTGCACCATATACTTTAGTTCATGTTTGTGTGTGTTTCTGACAACTTAAACATAAAGTTGTTTTTTGTATTGCTGTGTTTTTGTAGAGTTGCGTTGACCTGATAAATAGGCCTTGCACTCAGCTTTCAACGATTTTTTCAAGAAAGTGAATTTTTGATGCTTTCAGAAAGTAAAATGAAAAAGGTCGACAGTGTTACCCCCTTTACATATTTGTACAAATATATAGGATTGTGGCAAATAATTATTATAAATTATTCTTATTTTGTATAAATATTTAAATAATTGTAATTTCGTATCTTCAAATATACATGAAGAAGACAATTCGTGCCTATTTAAAACAATAATATTATTAAAATATTAACAATAATAATTATTCCCAACTTATTGCCAAATAAATGTGTGTATGCGATAATCTGGGTAACTCTAATTAAGTAACAAACAAAGCAATAGAAATGGAACTTTTCTTTTCGACGACATTTTTAAAATGAACTTTCACTTTTCTATGAAAACGAACAAGAAATTTTCATGAAAGTAATTTTTTTCATTAAAATTTTTATTCATAATACGTATACAAAAATTTCAAGAAAGTACTTTCATGTGTAAATGTAGCGTAAGACCTTGCAAAGTAAACTTTGCGTGGGAAAAAAGGGTGTTTCTGGATTTAAATTTAACTTTTTCGCTCTATTTGAGCTGTTTTTAAACGTGATTTAGCTTAAAGTTATTTTAAAATCTGGTCACTCTGCTTCTAAGACGGAATAAAATAAAAATTCTGGCAGCTTTAAACTGGAGGCCATTTTCACAATCGTCGTCGGTCGGTCGTAAAAAAAATTTTTATTGTGTGTGAAGAAAATTCTTCAATTTTCATTTGTAATATACATATTTTTTTGATTTTCACGGTTTGGATTATTTCTAAATCCGTTTTTGAAAGAGAAAAAAGTTATAGAAAGCAGATAGTAATATATCAACTTAGACTACCAAAAAAGGTCACGTCATAATATTCAAGTGCTAAAAACGAGATTTGGTTTCGTCAACCACAATTGAAAGTCGCATTCATAACCTTTAAAAAAGGAATATATATTTGTGCTTGGAAAATCTTCTTAATCAAAGAGAAATAATTTTCTTTGGATAAAATTTGTAAACATGGATCAGTAAAAATGTCTAAACTAAAATTGTATAAAGTGAAAGCTCCATGTGGAGACAAAGTTCGTTGCATTAAACCTTCGAAATCGAAGAGGGCAGGGGGTGGCAGTAAGGACTTGTTTAAATTTTATCATTGCCAGCTGGAAGCGGTTCAGCTAAATTTTTCGTATAATAATATTTACAATAATAACACCAAACATGGACAGCAACAAGAAACAAAATTTTTCGGGAACTGGGAATTCAAAAACTTCCAATCAAACAACTGATTCCAGTCGTCAAAAATCATCATCAGGTAAGCATAATACAGAATTTTAAGCTTAAATCAAGCTTAGGGGCAACTCCCAAAAATTAAAAAAAGTATTCTATCGTATAGAAAATTGAAAAATATAAAAATGAAATAAAAAAAATACCGGCGAGGCTTAGTTTCCGAGTTATTGTCCTATGAAATTCTAGCACAATATTGTGATTGTACGGTGTTTTCCAACGAATATGAACAATATCGTCTTAAAACTTTGGCTTAAGTCAAGTTTAGGGACACCTATACAAATTAAAAAAAAAATCGTTTCATATAGAAAATTGAAAAATAAGAAAAAAAAATTAAATAAAAAATCTGCGGCGAGGCTTAGTTTCCGAGTTATGGGTCTCTGAAATTCTACCACAATATTGTGATTATATGTTGTTTTCCAACGAATATGAACAATATTGGTATCATCTGAAAGCTTTTGAGGACATCTTTCATGAAATGGGAAAATGCAGTCTTTGCCGGCCATGTAGAAAATCTTTAATAGTCAAGAAAAATGTATGAGGCAGAAAATCTTTATTAGGCTGCTCCGTGTCGGTAAACACCATGGAGGAGAAAATCCTTAGCCCGGCTGAAGGCCGGCAATGCAGAAAAACGTTATTATCAAGGAAAACTGCAATGCAGAATATCTTTACTAGGCTGCGCCGTGACGGGAAACACAATGGTGAAGGAAATCCTTAAGCAAGGTAGTGCAAGAAAACATGCAGGAAAACTTTGCAATGCAAAAAATCTTTACTAGGCTGCGCCGTGTCGTGAAATACCGTGGTGAACAAAATCCTTAAGTCCGATTGAAGACCGGCAGTGCAGGAAAACGTTATTAAGCAGGAAAACTTTGCAAGGCAGAAATATACGGAAAACAAATCGCAGTCGTTGGAAAATACACCATACAATCACAATTTTGTACTACGATACAATTCGAGAGGCCCATAACTCGGAAACTAAGCCTTGCCGCCAATTTTTATTATTTAATTTGTTTTCTTATTTGTCAATTTCCTATATTTATTTATTTATTTATTTATTCAAAAAAATGCAATACAAGCCTAAAAGGCCAAAAATTCAATGTATTGCATATGGTACTTAAATACCTGAGATCATTATAAATTAAAAATGTAATCTAGAAATAACAAACAAAAAAAATATGTAGAAAAAATATCATATTTTACAAAAAATTGATATATTATATCTAAATAAACAAAAATATATATAACAAATTAAAATAAATTATTAATAAAAGTTACGATTTGCAGACTGTTATGGCTCCCCAGCCTAAGGTAGAAATTGATATCAGAAAAACTTATCAGAAAAAACATGATCCAAAAAATCCATAGCAATTCATTAGCTAAGTTAAAAAGTGTAACATCAAAAGAGCCTCAAAAAGACTCAAAAATCAACCAGAGTAGGGTTATGTACTATACCAGAAATTCAATGACGAACAAAGAAAGTTAGCGTCCAAAATCCCATAAATAAAAGAATTTTATAGTCAATCAATGCAGACCAGCTAGATATGCCATAAGTTTAAGCCGAAAAACGTTATTCGTATGGGAAAAAATACGAAGTTCAAGAGGCAAGTAGTTCCAGCAGCGAGCAATTCTTACCACAAAAGATCTCTCAAAAGTCAATCGAAAGATTCTAGGGATAAAAACTTGGGGATTACGCAAAGATCTCAAAAATACAAATCTATCACATAGTAGAGAGGGAAAACCATTCTTCATAACCCTATGGAAAAAAATCAAATTACGATATGTGACCTGCTCCACGGAAAGGGACCTCTGCGCCGAAATTTTTTTTTACTTTTTGAGTGATTCTTATAGGAAAAAAAACGCTCTTTCAAATGCCGCAATAACTTCAATAACTTCTTTTCGGCGCAGAGGACCATTTTCGTGGAGCAGGTCACATATTTAATAAAATTATCAAAGGAACAACCAAGAAAATTACAAACATATGATGATACATGATCAGAACGCCTAATATTATAAACAAACCTGAAAATCATATTCACTATCCGCCACAATCTGTTAGACATTATTCCAGACGTAGCAGAGATGAATTCAATACAGTACAAAATCTGTGGCATAAGTAACGCATAAGCTAATCTCCGTCTAATATGAGTAGGTAGATAGATATTTGTAGAGTATAGGATAGGATACCTTTTTTTAGCTTTTAAGAGGTGCCCCTAAACTTTATTTGTTCCGAATTTTAAAATACATTTACATATGTATATGTATTGAAATATAAATATGGGAATTTCCATGCTGTCAAACGTGAAAATAGTCAAAATAAAACGAATTTTTAAATTGAATCATAAGTATAACTTATAGGTGCATTGGACATTCGCATGTGACCAAAACCAAATTTGTTTTTTCAGCCGACGATTTAAACGCTGATTTCAGCAAAACCTGGAACAATATTTAAATATGACTAATTTTAAAATGTTGAGCACTGATGTCTCTTTAAATGGTTTCGATTTTACCCAAAAATTATTTATATACATATCACTCATTTACTTCAATAGTGTCATAAATCAACATATGCTTTTTTTTAATTAATAATGCAAAATAATTCGGCGTTTCGTATTTATCTTCTGCAAAAATTTCATATAAATAGCTTTTACTACCACCTTGTGAGAGGAAAATATAGTTTCATGTCTTCATTGAGCTGTATGTAAATCGAAAACTTAAACGCGTTTTCTACAAAACTAGTTTTTTTTAGTTGTGACACTATTGAAGTAAATGAGCGATATGTATATTTTTAAACACAATTGGCCTGTTTCATAATAACGAAACGAAACTATCGACTGAATATTTATATTTATTTTTTTATTTTATTATTGGAAACAAAAACAAATTTTCATATTTAATTGTTGTTTTCAACATAAATTTTCAGTCGAAAGTTTCGTTTCGTTATTGTGAAACAGGCCAAATTTGTATCACAGTTACACGTGACATTTTCCATCATGAGAATTATCTAAACTTGATTTTTTTATATATAGCGCTAATACGTTTTCTTGTAAATTGTAAATATACAAGTAATTTGCCAATAAAACCACCATTAAAAAAGAAACTGTATGCATTGAATTTTCATAGTTATTCTAAAAAATTAATTTCACTTTCTGTGTAATTAATTGAAAGAATACGCTAGTAACAAATTATTACTGCATATGCAACTAACTAATAAAACGCAAGCTTATTCCTTCAAAATATGACAAGTAAATCTGTGGCAAAAAGGGAAAAGTGCTTAAGTCGAGATAAGCTGATTTTGAGTTAATGGTACCTTCGTAATCTGCATATTCGAAAGTACCCCTGGTCAAAATTTCAATTAATTTGTGTGATTTTTCAGGAAGTTATAGCACTATGACTTGCGACTTGTATTTTTTAGACTTCTAAACTCATTCGGAATAATAGCTTAATTTAGGTTATACTTTTGTATATTTCAACTTAATTGTATTACCTATAGTGTGTAGAACGATGTTTGCTTAAAAAAATAAAGGTTAACATGGATTTTCCCAATTTAACTGTAAAATAAATAAATTTCTGAAAATCGACTTGAACGCTTAAAAGTGCTCTCCTGCAAAACAGTAAAATATGACTTAAGCATTTTTTCCATATTGCCACAGAAATATCGACGGCTCCATTCTAAAACATGCTAAGTCAAAAAAGCTAGTTTTGAGATAAACGCCTTCAAAGTTTATTGATGATATCTCGGGAATGTTATGAGATAGAAACTTAGACTTTTTGTAATCATATAATAATTGCAATCGAATTTTTTTAGTTTATTTGAACTTTATAAATTTGTTCTAGATCATAGTAAAAAGTGACTTGGAATACTTAAGATTGTCCTCTTCGTAGACATTGCATCTATCTGGTGGTCCTTTCTCACCTACAATGGCCATCTAAGTACATATAGCATGTTTTAGTTTGGGGAAAAATTTAAATAAATTTTTTTTGGAGTACTTAATTGCAAACTAAATTATGCTAAGTGTACTTAAAGTATTCAAAAGGGAGGTTTTTTAAACTTGACAAATTATGCTAAGTAGGTAAATTTTTGCTCATAACTTTTGATAGAATAGTCCGATTACTATCAGAATTTTACAGAATCTAAGTTAATAAACGATAAATTCAGAAATTTTATTCCCAGCACAACATGCTATGTCGACTTAGCATGTTTTGGAATGGGGCCGTCGATATGGAGAAATTATTTCATTATATCTGATAATAGCAATAAATACATACATGCATAATAATTGTTATTCTCATTAGTATTTTTTTTTGTATTTCATTAAAGATATACAAACCAGCAAAAACTGGCCGCGCAATTCACGGCGTCGTGAAAATCCATCAACTTCGGCACGTTATAATAACAGCAACAATAATAGCAAGCAACAGTCAGCTAAAGTACGCCCAAATGTGGACAAACGGCCACGTGGCCGAGGCTATAACAGCCAGAATCCTGGCAGCTCATATCGTTCAGTTAATGAAGATTACTTTGCTTCCCGCACCGGACTAGGGCCTGAAGATGCTAGGTTCTCTTCCGATACTCTGGAAGTAGAACGTTTTGGAAATACTGACTATGAGCTAAATTCCGTTTATGCTCCTGGGAGCAAGAAGCAGAATTTAAATCATTTATTAAACTTTTACTATTCTCCACGAGAGGTAGACTATTACGATGATGCTGGTGGGAATAATAGCTATATTCAACGTCACAATAACGCAAGAAAGCATAAATACAACAAGGAACAGTTTTTGCAAGCAAAGTAAGTTAAAATTTACCTCTATATGATTAAGTTTACATGCGATGTGAAACGTTGTGATACCTATTATTTTAAGCAAACTTAAGTTATTTATAAGGTTTATATTAAATTATATTTTCTAGCAAGCGACAAGCAAGCAACCAAGAACAGCTATATACATATATATATATATAAATATATAATTTTAGTTTCTCGATCACAAGAAATATTTTGACCAGCTTGTTTCTCTAATTTAGTGATTACACGATAAAATTTTGACTTTAAAGGTGTGACTGTACACTTTTTTACTAAACACTCATGCTTTTTAAAATTTGCAAGAAACATTTTAACGTGTGTCTGCAACGTGAAAAATAGATACATATGTACATATGTACATACAGCAGAGCTGGCCACCGAGAGAAATGTATTTGCGTATTTGTATTCATTTGTATAAGAGGCCGATTGATGTTCGGCACTCTGGTGCTACTTTGGGCAACTCAGAAATACAGTTAGCAAAAAAAAAAAAATTATACAACAAACGCTCCACCCTTCAAATCATCTCTGTTGCTTTTTGAAACTTTTAGCTCGATTCCATTTAGCCCCATACCATTACATTATACCAAAATTAGCTCAAAACTGTTCTCCAGGGCATGTAGGAGCATAAACCTACCAATATTACCAAAAACCCACTTCACCCAGTGGTAGACGTGGCCACATTTAATACTAATTTTTAGTATATTACTTATTTCAAAGCTTCTTACAACAGGAAAAGTCAGTATACAGGTTTTTTTTGCCCTTGAAAATAATGCTATTTTATGTTAGGTTATATTTTAGCATTATTAATAAAATGGAAGATTTTCATAGAAAGCTGATTAATTTGCCCTTAAATTTCTTTTTGTTTTAGCTTAAAATCTCAAAAAGCAACAGAGATACAGGAAACAGGAAATTTTTTCCTTTTTCTTGTATTTAGAAACTTAATAAAAATATTTAATTTTATTAGAATTGAAAATAATGAACTTATTCGGATTAAGACATTATCCCCGATTAAAATTCAATTTAGTTTTAATTAAATTTAAATATTTATCATGTAAATCTCAAAATTAAAAGGCTAACTAACCCATTGTTACCACAACGAGCACTATTTTTTTGAAGTGTCTTGAAAATTACTAGACAAGCAATATTGTCTAGAGAACGAAAACTAAAAAACGTTTGTAAATAAGGTATTCAGTAATGATTGAGAAAATATACAAAAACTAATATTCATACAAAGAGATAACTGTCGTTAATTTATACCAATTTCTAGTTTTCAGTTTGTTATAAAAGCATCTGCTAAGACCAAAACTGATGATTCTCCTGACACTCTAATCGATTGGGGTTTAATTGAACAGATCAACATTCAGACTCTAGATGAACTACAATGCCCAATTTGTTTATATCCTCCAGTGGCAGGTAAAGTGACGCGTTGCGGTCATGTCTATTGTTGGCCTTGTATTTTGCACTACCTTTCCCTAAGTGATAAGACATGGCGTAAATGTCCAATTTGTTACGATGCGATTCATGTTGGGGACCTCAAAAGTGCTTCTATTCTACAACAACATGAATTTAATGATAATTCACACATAACATTTCGATTGATGCGTCGTAAGAAGGGTTCTTTATATATTGAAAAATATGATAATACGAAAAATGATCATGTTATGGAAAAATATCCATATGTCAGCAGTCCCATTGAAGAGAAAATATTTTCCAAGTTCATATTAGCTAAACGCAATGATGTGGCCGATATTTTGGCTCGAGAGCAAAAAGAGCTACTCTCGAATGTCGATGAATCTTGTCCTGAATATGTTTTTATCCAACAGTCCCTCCAGTTACTTAAAGAAAGAACAGAAAAACTGGGTGAACTCGAGCAGAAAGACGAAGAAAAATACAAAATTGAAGACAATTCACAAGCGATTGTTAATGAAAATGCCAATGGTATTGAGCATACACAGCAACTTTCTAGCAATAATAACAAGCCAAAACAAGCATTGGAACTAAATTTCGATGTACCACCAATAAACGGTGAACAAAATAATTTGGAAGAAGAATCATCTGAATCGTCACCTAACACAGAAACTAATTCAAATATTCAATCTTTATCCGTTAAAAAATCTTCAACAAAATTTTATTACTTTTATCAATCTGATGATGGCCAAAATATTTATTTACATCCATTAAATGTAAAAATGTTACAAGCTTGTTATGGCAGTCTTGCGGATGCTCCTTCAACCATTACAGCTCGAATATTACAAAAAGAACATCATTCTATGGATGAAGATCATCGACGTAAATTTACATGTTTAGGCCACTTGCCATTAACATGCCAGTTTGCAATAGTGGAAATTGAATTACAACCTCCCTTTGTTAATGAAGACATTATAGAAACTTTCAAGAGCGATATACTGTTTCGCAAAAAGGAACGACAACGCAGAGCTATAGAAGAGCGTAAACGTGAAAAACATATAAATGCTATAAACGAGCGTAAAATGGGAAAAATTATATCAAGTACCGCAAATATAAATATAACATCCTCTCACGAATTTCCAAAGGTAATTTTAATAATACATATTTCTAAGTTAAGCCGTTAAGATATAACCTGATTTTTTTTTTCAAGTGTGGTTTTGAGGAAGCCTTAGTATCATTATCTATCGAAGAGACCGATAATGTTCCTTCAACATCTAATAAAGTTTGCCGTTCCAAAACCCTAAGCACAAGTAGCGCTGGCAGTTGCAGCTACTCTGCAATTGCTATAAATTGCAAAATGGAGCATACTCCTTGGTCGACTCTAAATGCATCCCAAGCATTAAAACCATCCAATGAGCCTTTAGTTGTTGGCCAAACAGCTGGTGGGCATAAGGATACTTCCATTTTAAGTACTATACATACTAATTTAGGAGATGTTTTGGCTCAAGCTTTATCAGAGAAGGATAAGAAATCTATAAAAAGTAATGAAACAGCCAATAACAGTTCAAACAAGGGTAGCGGTAACAAGAAGTCAAAAAAATCTAAAAAAATGCTTCCTCTCTATTCTACCGGAATGAACTTTAGCGGTAATTAAATACTGCTCTTATTTTTTTTCAGTTGTACATGCTGAGTTAAATATGTTTTTAAATACATATGTATGGAACAAATTATAAAACCATACAAAATACATATAAACGCCCCATATTCATAAAATTTAAAATTAATTTGAAATTTATTTTATTTAAAATTTTTCATACAAAATTTTCCTAAAATGGATTTCAAATTCGTTTTATTTTTTATGAGTATGGGGAAATATATCGCATTTAATCACCAAGAGGGTTTAACTCAAAATTTTCAGTAGATATGAAAAATTGTTCTACATTAATAATTTGATTATTTTTAACTTAAATATAGGATCAAATCAAAATAATACCCTTTTATATGAAAATATAACATACATTTCTATGCCCACTTTTGTATCAACTAAAAATAATACCTTTTTGCTGATATAAATAAAGGTAGTTACTTGAACGTGGTTTTCGAGGTGAGATTTTTACAGAAGATACATATTGATGTTTTTAGTTGATTTCTTGCAAAAAATGATATTTGAAAAATTTTGAGTTAAAAAGTTTGAGTTGTTGATTAAGTGCGATATATAGATATAAAAATAAATACTAACTATTATTTGCCAATTACTCCATTGATTTAAAATAAAACTTAAATACATAACCGTAGCCTGATTTATATGCAGTTTTAATTAAAAATTAATGGCCTCTACGAAAGATACTGTATTTGGTTGATAAAGGTTGAAGGAAATGCATTTCATAAAATTCGCCAGTTTGCCTGCTATAAAATAACTCGAAACTTAATTATTTATGGCATGTTTCTACATTACAAAAATTTACATTAGAGTTCTTTTAAATAAGTGTAAATTTTTTTTGGAGTATAAACTTAATATTTTTTATTTTGATGTTTCTACATAAAAATTCCAATTGTAGCTTCTATCAAATATATAGACAATCATAAAAAGTTGGAAATTATAATAGGTTTTTATTCATCAAAGAAGAAAACTGTTGTTTTTTTATTTTTGGCCAAATCAAATTTGTTGTGAATTGAATTCTTTTTATTTAGCTGGTAAGGCCTATCTTGTCTTATGTCAATAAAAACTCAATTTTTATTACACATTTTTCCCGACGTTTCACTTCTTCAGGGGATTTGTCTATTTTATTAAAATTTAATTATTAATTAAAATTTTTTATTTTTGATGTTTTAATAACAACACAAATCGGTTATTAGTAAGTTTATTCTGTTATGTATATTATTTCCTATACGTTTTTGATGTTAATTTTTTAAATTTTAATAAAATAGACAAATCCCCTGAAGAAGTGAATATAAAATTCATGAAACGTCGGGAAAAATATGTAATAAAAATTGAGTTTTTATTGACATAAGACAAGATAGGCCTCACCAGCTAAATAAAAAGAATTCAATTCAGAAGAAAACTAATGTCCACACAGTCGCTTATTTTAGCCAATACTGAATTTCGTTCGTTAAATTGAGTCTGAATAATTACAAGCTCTTACAAGCGTTTACAATTTTCTTGTTTGAAATTTTTTATGGAGATCGTGTTGGGTAGTTACTCCAAATGAATATAAGAGGGTCACATGATACTCCTATAGGAGGTCATGAATCCAGCTTAATATTCATGTTGTGGCTCCTCTTTATGGTGTAGTTTCTCTATGCAGGGAACCCGCGGACCAAAACTAAACCACTTGTAAGATTAAGGTGGATGGTAGCAGTGCCGAGAACCTGATTGGCTAGTTAGTGGTTAAAGAAGACTAGTCGCTAACAGCTCCACGCCGACGCCAGAGCACGGGTCGGTTAAAACGTGATTACCTAGCCCATGTACGCCGTCACTGCATGGGTGGTCCAACCCCTTACGCGTGGGAACAAAATTGAGAACAAAATTATAAAAAAACAAAAACTAAACTTTGCCATTCCATTAGGAATGGTCTCCTGCATGGACGAGCTATCAGCGTCCAATCTAAAGGATATCATCATATTCCAGGCCCGGCGCGAGACTGGAATTGGTCCCGGTCAGTGAGATACCTCGCAGGCCGAGAGCAATTGTTATCATTCTGGCGGAACCACATGACCAAGCGAAGATCCTGGACATCTTTCGGAAGGGAAATTCGGATCTACCAACCAATGACTGGAAGGTAGTAAAGGTTTTCGAACTGGTTGGTGCCCGTAGGAAGGCGATCGTGGTCCTCAATAAGGAGACGTTGTCCCTACTCCGGGAGAGGCAAGGTCTGGTGTACTATGGTTTTATGGGCATCAGACTACGCATCTACCGGGGTGACGACAAACCCGATCCCGAAAACCCTGTTGTAGCAGAGAGGTTGCAAGGGGTAGAGATTGGTAAAGAAGCCAATGCCAAATCGGAGGCCATAGTTAAACCGGCGAACTCAGTCGCTTCGGGGTGTTCCCAATCAGACTCTTGTCTGATTGAGGACCTCCTGGAAAGACTCGATTTCGTGGACGATGAAAAGGCTCTTCTGGACCCAAACCCAGTAGACGCAGACATCGTTGTCAACTATGACCCAGACATCTGAGAATGGCGCAGATAATACAAATTAATGTTCATCACTCGAAAATAGCTTCAGCGGCATTAACCAACCGACTTGTCGAAGGAGGAGTGAATATAGCGCTTATCCAAGAACCGTGGATTGTCAACGGCAGAATACTTGGACTTGGCGCAAAAGGGTACAGATTATTGTGTGTAAACAGTTCAGGTAACAATGAGAAAAACATTAGATCCTGTATTATGGTTAAAACCAACTTAAATATCTTCTTTCTATCTAATTTTAGAGATGAAGATACGGTAGCGGGGGCGTGGGAGACAGGGGAATCCACAGTGTGCATTCTATCCTACTACATGGCCCATGATAACACGGACCCACCTTCCAATTCAATGGTCCGGGAATTAGGCAAAGAAGCCAACAGATGCCGACGCCAACGCACATCACCGAATCTGGGGAAGCTCAGGTAATAATGAAACGGATGAGTGTATTTTTGATTTTATTATGGAGAACAACCTAGTAGTATCGAATCAGGGTTCAGAACCCACTTTCGTAGTCTCCAATACACAGGTGGTGTTAAACCAGTGTTGCCAGCTTAGGGGATTTATCCTGATGGTAACCAGAATGATTTTTGAACTAAGAAATATGAGTCTGACAAGTCTAAAAATGTGTGTTACTATTCATAGTGAGTGGTTTCTAATAAAGAAGAAGTATCAAGGCAGATTAACCAATAATTAGCACTACCAAAACAAAAATACGAAACAAAATGCAATTCGACTTGTTGGAAGCACTTCTTAGAATAAACACACACTTTAAAAATAATTCAATTTGTTGTGACAAATTTAATCCTTCTGCTGAAATGCTAAAACTTTTTAATACAAGTACTATGTACAACAACGCTTCTGAGGCTGATGAATCAGAAGATTTCGATTCTGAAGTTTTTGAAATGGTAAACTTTGGTTAAATATTTTTTATACTTGTGTATATTAAACTATGTGTTATTTTTTCTTTAGAAGTTTATAAGTAAAAATTAAATTTATATGAATATAAATTGAATATAAATGAATTTTATTGAATAAATATTTTAGTTTTGGCATTTTTTTTCAAATAAATTAAAATTTTTTATTTTTTTCACAAAAGAAAAAATTTTAACCAATAAAACTCAATTTGGGGATTTTTGGGGATGGAAAATCAAAAATTGGGAATAAGCTTTAGAAAAAAAACTGGCAACACTGTTTTAGAAATAACTCTGGTCAGTGCGAGACACGCTCATTTAATTCGTAAATGGAGGGTCTCGTCAGACTGCTCATTCTCTCACCATCTCTATTCACAGTTAGCATATCAAATAGGCATTCGACATTATATGTATGCTAATAGACGAAAAACGGACTGGGGGATACAAAATCAAATCCTAACCAACCCAATTGCACGCCCACCGAATATAGAGGGGGGCTGCAGATATTGACTTAGCAGTAGACATGCTAACAAATACGTTCAAAGCAGCCACATGCTCATCCTGTAGGGCATCTATACAACGCTCAACTAGAAGACTACCCTGGTGGTCTGGACACATAGCAGAAACTCGGAAAAACTGCAGGAATGAATGAAGCTTAAAGGACAGGAAACTGGTCACTCTACAAAGCTTCATTAAATAAATTCAAGAATGAAGTCAGGAACGGTAAGCGCAAATCTTGGAGAGAATTCTGCAGTAATGTAGAATCATACTCCGAGACTAGCAGACTGCGTAAAATCCTTGCGAAAAAGCCATCGATACCCAGCTACATCCAAAATAATGATTTAAACTGGACAACAAACAGTATCGATTCTCTAAAGATTTTAATGGACACCCATTTTCCGGGATGTCAACCTCGTAGCGATATGCCAAGGGCATATACCTTTCATGCCCAATCACATGTGTCCATCGACTTTACTGTGGAGAAAGTTAAATGGGCCATTAAAAGCTTCCATCCGTTCAAATCTCCATGACCAGGTATTATTCCGGCGGATCTACAACATAGCGTAGACCTAGTAATTCCATGGTTACTTACCATATATAAGGCCTGCATCGTATGGTCATATATTCCAATTACATGGACTAAAAGTAATGTGATCTTTGTCCACAAAGGAGGGAAAGCATCACACACCAAAGCGAAGGATTTTAAACCAATAAGCTTAACCTCCTTCCTTCTAAAAACCCTTGTGAGAGTGATGGATGTTCACATTAGAACTACTATACACAGCTCTCTACTCTCAGTCTCTCAACACGCTTATACAAATGGGTTGAGACCGCTTTACATTACATAGAGAAGTCACTCGAGCATAAGAACTATACCTTGGCAGCCTTCATGGACATTGAAGGTGCCTTTAATAACATTGATCCAACGGCAATCATTCTCTTAGAGAGCTGGGGGTTGACCGAGGGATTTATCGGCTCATTGAAAATTTGCTACTACGCAGAATCATCCTTGGTGCTCTAGGAGCGGCCTGAGTGTCAACCCGACCAAAACAAACTAGTACTCTTTACCAGGAGATACAAATTCCCCCAATTCAATCAACTAAGATTGAATGGAACCGCACTAACTCTGTCGAAGAGTGCCAAATATCTAGGCCTTGTTCTAGATAGTAAACTTTCCTGGAGGGAAAATCTTCAGGCGAGGGTAGAGAAAGCCGCTATGGCAATTTACATCTGTAGGAAAGCAAATACAGCAAACAATATACCTGAACTCATTGACTACTGCACTCCCAAACCCTACTTCAATAGGAAATTTAATATTTCTTTGACAGAAGGGTTCTACCCTATGGACACAACCGTGCAGGTTTTCACGGACGGCTGTAGACGGGGGGGGTGGGGGGAATAGTTGGAGAGGGCGTATATATTCCAGAATTCGGAATTGAAATGTCCTTAACACTCCCGGACGAATGTAGCATACTACAGGCAAAATATCCGCCATTAAAAAAGCAACACACTGGTTAAGTTTTTATCGGATACATAATAGTAATATCCAGATAATAACGGACAGCCAATCTGCGATCAAATTCCTCGAAGGTGTGTATTCTACATCATTCCTTGTCCAAGAATGCCGCTATATTGGGTGCGTGGACACGGGACTAATTCAGGCAATCTAGTTGCGGATGACCTGGCAAAGAGAGGAACCCTACTCGGAGAAGTCGATATTGACAATCTCTGTTGGCTCCCTCTCTCGTCCTGCTGGAGACGCTTCGATACTGCCTTTCTAAATTCAGCTGAGGAAAGATGGCACAATGAGCCTACCTGCGTTATATCGAGAACCCTTTGGCCTCGCCTAAATATCAACAGAACTAAAAACCTTTATGAAAAAATTAAATAGACTATACATTATCAATTTTTCATGCAAAAAACTAAATGGACTGCACATCGTTCATTTTCCATGCAAAAAATGGACTATTAAATAGACTACATCGTCCAGTTTTGATGCAAAAAGTATTTTCTTGCAAAAAAAAATTTACTTTAATACATCGTCACTTTTTATGAAAAAAATTAAATGGACCATTTTTCAAGCAAAAAATTAAATAGGCTTATACATGGCCCAGTTATGATGCAAAAAAAATAATGGACTATGTATCGTCATATTGTATGAAAAAATCAAATTTACTATACATCGTCCAGTTTTGATGCAAACAATTTTTTAATGAAAAAAATTACATCGTCCATTTTTCATGAAAAAAATTTAATGGACTATATATCGTCCATTTTTCATACAAAAAATGAATTGTACTACATATAAATCGTCCATTTTACATGCAAAAAAAATGGACAATATACATCGTCATTTTTATAAAAAAATTAAATTGACTATATATGTACATATGTATGTATGTATATATTTTTTTCATGAAAAAATCAAATGGACTACAGGACTATACATCGTCATTTTTTATGAAAAAATTAAATGTACCATATATCGTCCATTTTTCAGGCAAAAAAATTAAATTAAAAAAATTAAATCGTCCAGTTTTGATGGAAAAATTTTTTTTATGCTGAATGAGATTATGGACTATACATCGTCCATTTTTCATGCAAAAAATTAAATGTACTATACATGGTCCATTTTTCATGCAGAAATATCAAATGAACTATACATCGCCCATTTTTCTGCAAAAAAAAAATAATGGACTATAATTATAATTTTTTATGAAAAAATTAAATGATTTATACATCCTCCATTTTTTATGCAGAAAATGAAATGGACTACACATCATCATTCTTTATGAAACAATTAAATCGATCGCCTATTTTTTGTGCCAAAAATTAAATGAACTATATACATCGTCCATTTTTCATGCAAAAAACTAAATGGACTGACTATACCTCGTATATTTTTCATGCAAAAATATCAAATGAACTATGTATACATCATAATTTTTTATGAAGAAAGTTAAATAGACTATACATCGTCCATTTTTTATGCAATAAAACTAAAAGGACTATACATTGTCCATTTTTAAGGCAAAAAATTAAATGTACTATACATGGTCTATTTTTCATGCAAAGAGATCAAATGGACTATACATCGTCCATTTTTCTGCAAAAAAAAAAAAATAATGGATTGTAATCATAATTTTTTATGAAAAAATTAAATGATTTATGCATCCTCCATTTTTTATACAAAAAATTAAACGGAAATATATCGTCCAGTTTTGATTCAATTTCTTTATGCAAAAAAAAAAAAAAAGTAGACAATAATCGCAATATTTTATGAAAAAATTAAATGGACTATACATCCTCCATTTTTATGCAAACAATGAAATGGACTGTATATCGTTCATTTTCAGCAAAAAAAAAAAATAAATGGACTATACATCGTCCAGTTTTTATGCAAAAAAAAAATTAATCAAATCATAAATATAGAAACAAATGAAGTTCGAACAATAATAATAAAATTGACTAAATATACTTATGTATATTGAATACAACAACAAAATTTCTAATGTTATTGCTGTTTGTAATACAAGTTGTCGATCGAACGATTTCTGGTGACATTGTGGGACAGGCCGTAAATGCTTTAGTTTTGCTAAATGTGATCGCGAAACTGTCACCATGTTTGTACTAAATTTTAATAACTTCAATGCGTTAATGAAACGTACGTATGTTCCATTTTTATTAATAGCATAGTTTCTACATACTTATACCTACTTTATACATACATATGTATTACTTTACCATATCTTAAGTTACTAAAAGAATACTTAAATTTTTATTTACAGAATTCCGGGTGACTTCCAAAACCTCAATTACTTTACCTTCGAACAAAGTGCAGTGTTTCGTATCGAAAACGTCGTAGAAAAGTACTTAAACGCCGCAAATAAACAATCAGCACATGGCAACTTTGTATCTGTACACGTTATATATAAATCAGCATCCAAAACGTACACAAACTTTGGATTGATACGTTTTGAACGACACAGCGGTCAACTCCTTAATTCTAAATGAAAGAAAACGTTTTCTACTTTGTATGTTAATAATATGCAATTTTGAAAGAATCTTTTTTTATTTCGACTTACACAGTATTACACCAGTCTTTGAATCTACATTCATACATATGTAGTATGTATGTATGTACATAGCGCCTGAGGATTCCGCTATTCATTTTAATATGAAAACCTTCTTATGATTATAATGCTTAGATACACATTGAAGAGCTTATAAATTTCATAAAATTAATACATACAATTACATATTTTGGCATAGTCCACTCAACAAATTTACATATCGATGGCTTAGTATAAGAAAGGCGGAACTCGAATTTTCAATATTTTATAGGAGAAGCAAAAAACTGAGGGAAAACTAAAGCATTTACATGCAGAAATAATTTTCTAACTTGCCACAAGTCCTTGATTTTTAATTGTAACATACTAATATCTTTAAGGAGGATGCAATTATATGTTGTCTCCCAGAAAACGTTAAAAACGCAATTTCTCCATCGATATGTATATTATTTATTTTGTTAATTCCTAAAATTTATTTTTCAAAAATTTGCAAAAATAATGTAATTTATCTTCTATATTATGTATAAGTAAATTTATTTATTAAATTTGTTGTTCATATTCGTACATATGCATGTATGTATTGTACATTATCGTACATTATCATTCAATTCAATAAAACAAAATAAATAACTAAAATAAACAAACCCTTATTTTCCTTTCCTTGTTTGTTTGGTTTTGTATTCTTTAAAATAAAGAAAAACACAAACAAGTACTCGTAATGCACACAAACACACACGTACTTATTTCTTTAGTAACGATGATGACGTCATCAGAAATTTGGTTTTGGTTTTCGGTCAATTTTCATTAAAAACCAAAAGTGCAATACCAGGAGCACATAACCTGCAGGAGGCTGCAAATTATTTTTTAAAAATCGAATATACTTGAAGCGCCCTGTTCTTTCATGGTAAACAACAGCATACTTTGAGGCTTTACAAAAACCACCATTAAATTAAAGCCCCAAAGTATGCTGTTTTTTGCCATGAAACAACAGGGCGCTTCAAGTATATTCGATTTTTAAAAAATTATTTGCAGCCTCCTGCAAGTTATGTGCTCCTGGTATTGCACTTTTGGTTTTAAATGAAAATTGACCGAAAACCAAAACAAAATTTCTGATGACGTCATCATCGTTGCTAAAGAAATGAGTACGTGTGTGTGTGCACTACGAGTTTGTTTGTTTGTGTTTTTCTTTATTTTAAAGAATGCAAGCAATCAAGCAATGGAAAAGGTTGTTGTTTATTTATTTTGTTTCCTTTATTGATTTCAAAGTTGATGTACATATGTATGTTATTAACATCAATATGTACATGTCGTCGCTGTTTTAACTAACTGACCTAACTGACATTTTGTAAATTTTACAGGAAAGGAGCTTTTATGATTTTTTTATACATGTATTCTTATGGAAACGTCTGAAATATTTTTACTGTTATAGGCTGGACAGTAATGTTTACAGTCATAAAAATTGTAGACAAGGTCTACTATGACTCATAAAGTCTAGTAGTGGACTGAACTCATTTTTAAAAAAAATTTCAGTTAGTTCGGTTAGTTAAAACAGCGACGATATGTATGTACATGTGCATATATATGTGTGGATATGCACAAAAAATTTAATAATATAGTTATTTATATAAGATAAATTACATTATTTTTAGCCGTTTTTTTTTTAAATTTTAGAAACTAACAAAATAAATATAAATTTTTTGATTGAATCAAGATAAAATATATAATTTCAGAGTAGTAATTTCATCATCATTTTTTAGGAAAAAAAATTAAATGGACTATAATGCAAAAAATGGACTATAATAAATCTTCCATTTTTCATTCAGAAAAATTAAATGGACTATAATACAGTCCAGTTTTTATGCAAAAAAAAAATAATGTATGAAAAAAATTAAATGGACTATGTATGCATCGTCCATTTTTAATGCAAACAATTTTTTCATGTCTGTTTGTGTAAGACGTTGATATTATAAATCTTAGCATTTTTATAATTCATTAAAGGAAACTTGTACTTGTTTATTGAACCCAATAAAATCAATATACATACTTGTAATTATAAAAAGGAAATATTTATCTGTCATGACAATTTAAAACTTAGTTACTTCTTCTTTCAAATTCAACATCATCATATCCAAGTGCTTGGATATGGTGATACGGCATTACATCCATAGTCACTTTTTCGGTGTCAAATAAATTGACGTAAAAACAAGAAACTTTTCAAAGAGAATTGGGTTGAGACTATCTGTCATGAATATTCCTTGAGCTGTTACGAATATGCCTGGAGCTGATGGTTTTCGAGTTGTCAAATATGAAAATTCAATTGTTGTCAAATACATCTAAAAATAATAATGAGCAACATATAAAATAATTTAAATTCAACTTGATAAGAATTTGTCTTTATTATTTAATTTCAAAGCAAGTCCAAAATACGTTACAAAAAATTCACTTCCTCAATTTATTTCGACTTTTAATGTTTCAAAATGTAGCATATATTTGCAATTAATATATTTTAAAATTGCCATTGCTTTTGTTAAAACTATTTACACAATCGTAGCCATACTTTTTTGTTATACATACATTAAATTTTAATATAATTTTCCCAATAAAAATTATTTTATAACTCCTCTGCAGTGTGGCTAGTAATGTTTCTAATATTTGAATAAAATAAAAAAAAAAACGAATTATAGGAGACAATTCAAACAACAATAAAAGAAGTTTAAGAGTTACACTAAAGCAGTAAAAATAAATTTTAAAAATAAATACAAATAAAGACAAAGTTACAATATAATTTAAAAATATCATAAATAACAAGCAAAGGAATATACAAAATAGCATTGTTAATGCTTGTTTGCGAAAAAATATAATATATGTATGTACTTTGTATTTTAAAAATTTTGGACTAAATTATTGAGAGAAAATTTCATGTAGCTTTTTGGTGGTTCACCTCGTTTGAAATTAATATAGATTTCTGTTAGGCATGACGTTAATAAGTTCTTTATCTTAAATTTGTATTTTATGCATACAATGCATATGTTCATTAGATCTTTGACATTTAATTTAAAATGTATGCGTATTGTTTGTGAACATTTTAATTAAAAAAGAAAAAGAAAAAAAATTAAATATTCTAGTTCTAAAAAATTAAATAAAATTTCAAATATGTACTTAAAATTTTTTTTTAATTTTTAAACTGTAATTCAAATGGTTTGCTTTACCATGGTTGATTTTCTATTTGTAAATGTTTGTTATACCCGATGCAATAAATATAAGCAACTGTAGTATTTAAAGAGCATACATTTATCTATGATGGCCATTCAAAACTTAATTATTTCTTCGCTCAAATTCCACATCATCGTCATCGTCTTCTTCGGGTGAATACTGATCATTTCTGCGCAACGTTGTGGGGCTATCGACCACTCGTCGATGGTAGGTACGTCTACCACGTGGCGAATGTTCCATATGAATGTTTGCGTCTGGGCCATTTTCACTGGATCCCCTTGATGCTACTCCATCATCATCGGCCTCGTCGTCATCTTCATCCTCGTCAAAGTCAATATAATCACCATTCACTGAACCACTTGGACTGCCAGGTGGACTAAGTGCTTGTATAAGTTTTCCCTTTGATTCGTTCCACAAATGGTTAAGGCGCTCGCGTCCAAAAAGCAACAGAAAAGCATCAATAAATTCACGTGACTTTTCTTCCCACTTGGTTATGATATCACCCTTGACTTTGGTCAACTCTCGACGACCGCGATCTTTTAACTCATCCATTTTGTTTTGCAAGCGAAATTTCTTTTCGGAAAGAAACGAAACATTTAGGTCTTTTGCGGAATAACCGCGAGCCAAATTGCGACGCACATACAAATCGTAATCTTTCACAATGCGGGCAACAATATCTGAAGTTGAGACTCCTGAAAACAAAAAAAAAAAAAACAAAAGAGGAGTTTAGTACCCTACAAGAATTGAATGACTGAAACTAACACAAACAAGATTTGTTCACTAACACATTTGCACTAATTTTACATTGAATTCAATACTGACAGTCAATTGACTAGTCATTTGATCGGAAGTTTTGATGGATTTATTTATTAATTATAGCTGCCCCACTCTAGCATATATATTAGAGTGGGACATCTAATGTACATATGCCAAAACTTTTAAAACATCGATTTTTATTTAAAAAAAAAAATACAATTCATTGTCTGTGAAAATTAAAATTTATAAGTGTCAAAAAAGATAAGTAAAAAGTGAATAAAAGAAATTTACAAAATTTAATTTAATGCATTTGTTTTCAAAATTTTAGATATTTGTTAAAACAAGATGCGTTGGAGATTACAAGGTGTGAAGAGGGCTAGATACAGCCTAGGTTATTCTGTTTTTGCTGAACTATATCTTTCGTTTAAAATGTTTTATGTGCTTTTATACTTTTGAGTGGATTTTTATAATAAAATAAAAACATAAAATAATAAAAATTATATTTATTGTCAGTATGTCAATCATGTATGATTGCTCAATTGTGGGGGATATATTATTCAATTATGATCAGTCAAACTTGAGTAATATGTATGCTATCATTGATTACTACAAAGCACAAGAGTGAACAGTTCAACTATATGTTATATTCATTAGTTAGAGAGAGATGCAACATCACACGTACACAGAAGTTTCCATCACATTTTTCATTTTGCCTTTAATAATGTGATAGAAACTTTGTTCTACGCAATGATGAATATATCCTGCCTGACTTCCGATCAAATGAGTAGTCAATTGACTGGTAGTATTCTTGTAGGGTAATGTTATGATTTGTTCAATAAAACTTCATGAAAACAGGCATATGTAACTGTATTTTTTCCGTTAAGCCTAGTGTAATCTATTAAAATTTTTGAAACATTAGCCCAATTCAAAATCTAGTGCAAATGGTCTTGCATCGCAGCATGTGCAAAATGGTAGAGTATATTGATACTCACCACTAAGACTATTTGCTCAAGATTGTGAATTGGGCTATTCTGAAATTTGAGCAACATTGATTAGTTCGCACGAAACATTTAAGAATGCCTCATGTGTTTATTGTAAATTACATGCGAAACAAATACCACCTCATATTTTATTTCGCATGAACACTTAAAATATTGAAGATGAACAGAGTACTACTTCTGAAACATTTTGTTTATAAACAATTCATGACAATTATATATGTAACAATTTTTTTATACATACACATTCGAGCGGCCGAATGGAAATTTTTTTTTGTTTGATTTCTTATACTCTCTCACAAAATCGGTTCAGTTTCATGTAAAAAAAAATACAAAAAAATTTCATAGCAATAAGTTTCGTTTTAGGGGATGCGTCCGCCTTAAAGTTGGCACTCAAACCCATTTATTCAATGTAATTTTTTTTAAGTTTAACGTTTATTAAAGCACTAATAATCCCAAATTATTATTTTACTTAATTAGTAAAATAACTTTTTTATTAAAAACACATTTAAATTGATTATTGAGGGGTTTAGCTGGATCCTATGCGCATTTCACTGTTGCTAATGCAGATCATCAGGGAACCTTTACCCAAAAATCTTAGAACAACTAGAGTTATTATGTTATAAACTTTCATTTAAACAAATGAGAACTTCAACAAATAACAAAGTTGAAACAAGAACTCAATAATCAACATGTTTTTTATTTTCTTACTTTACTACATTGGCTGACTTTTTTTCAGCTCTAGTTGTAGTTGTAAAAAGTATGTAAAGAAAATAAATGTAAATAACAACAACAGCTATATAAGAATAGAGTGTTGCCACACAAGTATTTTTGACCTGGTGCAGTCAAGTTAATAATTAGTGTTTTATTTTTGGGAATTGCTACAATTTAAGTTTAACGTTTATTAACGCACTAATAATCCCAAATTATTATTTAATAAACGTTAAACTTAAATTGTAGCAATTCCCAAAAATAAAACACTAATTATTAACTTGACTGCACCAGGTCAAAAATACTTGTGTGGCAACACTCTATTCTTATATAGCTGTTGTTGTTATTTACATTTATTTTCTTTACATACTTTTTACAACTACAACTAGAGCTGAAAAAAAGTCAGCCAATGTAGTAAAGTAAGAAAATAAAAAACATGTTGATTATTGAGTTCTTGTTTCAACTTTGTTATTTGTTGAACTTCTCATTTGTTTAAATGAAAGTTTATAACATAATAACTCTAGTTGTTCTAAGATTTTTGGGTAAAGGTTCCCTGATGATCTGCATTAGCAACAGTGAAATGCGCATATGATCCAGCTAAACCCCTCAATAATCAATTTAAATGTGTTTTTAATAAAAAAGTTATTTTACTAATTAAGTAAAATAATAATTTGGGATTATTAGTGCGTTAATAAACGTTAAACTTAAATTGTAGCAATTCCCAAAAATAAAACAGTAATTTTTTTTAGTTTTCTTACGACTATACTTATGTGTAGTTTACACAATGCTAGCAAGCGACTTGTCTTGAAAAAATATATGAAAAGCACTCAAATTTTTGAGTAATTCCTATACAAATTTTCTAGACAAATCGCTTGCTTGCATTGTGGAAACTACACATTAATATATGTATGAAATAATTTAATAGATATAAGGTCTTATTGTACATGCTTAGTCCCAATCCACACTTGCAATTTTTGTTGCAGCAACTTTTTATTTTTTAATGCAAAAGAACGAGAGAGGAATACAAAGAGTATATATTTCTATTTCAACACTCATACATATTCAAGAAATGCTGCAACAAAAATTGCAAGTGTGGACCGGCACTTAGTAAAATAATTTCCATTTAAATGCAATTTTGGTATGTATATAAAATTTTTGGTATTTTGTTGGTTATTTTCTTCATTATTTTCTGAAATATTAATTTTAGCAAAAAAATTTCTTTGAAGCTAATGTTGTTGACTAGAAGAGCTAAAATATTGCCATATATCATGTGCTTGTAAAATGTTTTTTTAAAAAGATAGTCATATGCTAACAAATTACATTGAATAAATGGGCTTGAAGGCAACTTTGGACGCACTCCCCAAAACGCAACTTATCGCTATGCAATTTTTATTTATTTTTTTTACATAAAACTGAACCGATATGGGGGAGAGAATAGAAGAAAAAAAATAACAGCCACTCTTATATACATATGTACATACAAAGATATGTACATACATACCTATGTATTTTGAAAGTGAAACTTCCCCGCACATTTTTTTTTTAATTTTCGTGAGGTAAGCCACCACAATCGATTTAAAATCACGTATTTTTGCAATCATTTAGTTTTGAAAAATGTATATTTAAGTAAATATTTACAGCCTTATTTAATGCTCAAATGACACTGGCACTGGCACTGGCTCACGAGTTTAATCGAAAGAAATTTCTTTGAAATTTCAATGTAAAACACAAACATTCTAAAACTTAATTTTTGGAATCGGGTTATTTTATAATTTCGTTCACTTACCTTCAGTACGTTCAGTAGCAACAAACATGCCTTTAGCCTTTAACCAAGCATAAATATCATCCACTCCATCACCAGTATATGGAATGTCATCATGAGCAACAAAATCGATTTTGTGTTTGACAATAAATTCGTCAGTGAGTTCCCAAGGCGCATTCGGTATAACCTGAAATAGAAATGAAGATTTTATATACATATATGAAGATATATATCGTACACACGCAGGACTAATTAATAATTCATTTACCTCATCGACATAACGGCAATGGCGCACGCCTTCATATCTTTCAAAATCATTCATTACTGTGCGTCCCTTCATTTCATGAGTAAGCTCATCATTACAAATACCCACAATCAAGTAAATATTGGGAAAAATATTTTTGGCCTAAATTTAAATATTTTAAGTAAAAAAAAAAAAAATCTTATTACATACATATGTATGTACATAAAAACGCTTGTGACCAACTTTACCTGCATTAATTGCCTGGCATGACCTTGATGGAATAAATCGTAAATGCCATCGGCATAAACACGAACTCTTCTTGATGCTTGACCGCTGCGCGCCATTTGATAAGTTATTTTGTAGTTATAGTCACAACGTTCACGTTCACGTATAGCTTCTTCATCGGTGGAAAATGGAGCTGGTCTGCAAATTGTCTGGAAAATTAAAATTTCAAATGTGATTTCGCTATTTCGCTCTACAAATTATTAACGATATTACGTATTGTTTCAAATCCATGTACAAAGGCAGAACTCTTGCATCTGCCATTTTGTTTAACTCTTTTTAACTGCTTTTTAAATTAGAAGAATTTATACGAGTGCATAAATATTTGTATATATAAAAATTAAATTAAATTGACAACTTTCATGGTGTTTATTCTTTTTTTATTTTATTATTATGTAAATTTTTAAAACTACTATAGCACTACATACATACATATGTATGTATGTATGTATATATGAAGGGCTAATTGTAATAACATCATAAGCCACCCGAATTGAAAAACTGTTTTTCTGTATTTTTCCTATTGATTATAATCATCGCAACATCCCCTCAAAAGATTTAAGATATTTCCCAATTAGTTTCTGATTTAGTCGATAATTGACTTTTTACATTTCAATGGGCCTAATTACAAGTGTCGTACGACAATTTTGTACTAGATCAAAGCAGATTTCAATTAAAATCTTTATGAAAATCGAAAACCGTTAGCACCAATTTTCTTTGTGACATTCATCAAGATTTCATATCCAAAACAAAAATCATTGAATTACCAAAATAGCTAATTCACACACCTTTCTTTAAGTACATACATACACCAGTTTATGTTTTAGTACAATTTTGAAAAATAGCATAGTTCCACTAGATTTTAGGTAGATTTCGACAGAATCTAATGACGAAATACATTTTGTTTTATATGGGAAATATATAATTTTGCTTAAAATCTCGTAAGCACTAGATTTTGCTCAGATATAAATGCACTATTAGTACTTTTGTATAGTTTATTAAATTTATTTGCATACACCCTCTTCCCAAGTGTTTGTGGCGGAAATTTGCTGAGTCGAATCTATGATGATACGAAAATACGACTTCTAGTACAAGGAGGCAATGCCTTTTTAATTTGTTAATTCGCTCGTCTCGGCGAGTGAACTACTGTGGTCACAATATGTGATAAAAAAATTTCACTTCTCAATTGATACCGATAACATAAGAAAGACACTAAGGTAAGTTTTAGATACACTTCAATTTTGATTCCATTAGCAATTACATTCCGTAACAATACTTATTTTATTCATATCGTTAATTACATCTTTGGGCACTGCTACACGTTCAATATACATATATTGTGTTATTTTTTAATCGCGATCCATTCTAATGGATTGATGGATCACGAGCGTGTTCAATATTTATCGTGTCAGTATTTACGTAATTTTTGTGCTGTGCGAATCGTTTATTAATAATAAATTTATTAATAAGCTTTAGACGACGAGTACCACAACTCCGGCAATGCCACCAAATTAAAAATAAAGTCTCAAAATAATTTTTTCGGTCGTTAATTCCGATTCCACCGGCAGAACCCACTCGCTTTCACTATCTTCTGCCATTACCCTTTATTAAAACAAACTTTACACAAATGTATTAAACTTTTTTACTTTTTATTTGTTAAATTTTTTGCACCGCGTCTTTTATTTTATTTGTTTTATTTCACTTTTTATAAACGAATCACAATCTAATATCATGAAAATGCTACACGTTCAATATTTATCACGCGATCCGCGATCCGTGATCTGGATTCCATAATTTAGGCCTTTCTGTGATATGGATCGCGATCCATCAATACTGCATGCTACATGTTCAGTAAATATCACGATACCGGATCGCGTTCAATATACATACATTGAACGTGTAGCAGCAATTCCCTTTAAATTTTTGTAAATGATAAATTCTATATTAATAAAAGTTTTTCAGATTTGATATTTTGCATAAAGATGACTACGAGAATTTGACGAAAGCATACATATGTACATATGTATGTATGTCTGTAACTATTCAATATCTTTAATTTTTATTGAAAATGTAAAAAACTACTCGTATATAAAATTAAATCCTCAATCAACGCTATTCCGTTTAATGTCTGCTTTTGAATCGTTTGTAAATTTTGTAGCTCGTTATCACTCAAAAAAATGTAATCACTCAATATATTTTAGTGGAAACAATTTTTATATATTAGTACTATAAAAATTATAATTTTATTTGCTTTATAGTATAACAACTACTTAATTAAATCAGTTAAGAACTATTATTTTGATTGAAATAAACAAAAACTATAAATAAATGTGAGTTTATTTTATTTATTGATGCAAATTCTTAAAAGCAACATGTAAATATATATGTGTATATGTACATATATGTATATACATACATACATACATATACATTAGAGTGGCCCTTATTTATTTTTTTTTTATTTGATACTAAAAAGTTTCACAGCGATAAGTTGTGTTTTGGAGGGTGCGTCCGCCCCACAAAGTTGCCTACAAGCCCATTTATTCAATGCAATTTGTTTGCATATGAATATCTTTAAAAAAAAAAAACATTTTACAAGAATATGCAATATGGCAATATTTTAGCTCTTTTAGTCAACAACATTAGCTTCAAAGAAAGTTTGTTGCTAAAATTAATATTTTAGAAAATAACCAACAAAATACCAAAAATTATATGTAACAAAATGTCATTTATATGGAAATTATTTTACTAAGCATGTACAATAGGAGCTTATATCTATTAAATTATTTCATACATACATATATGTATTACGTATATTCAAAAGAAACCTAATAAAAAAATTGATTTATTGGCTTGAGGGCCAACTTTGAGGGGCGGATGCACCCCTAAAACACAACTTATCGCTGTGAAATTTGTTTGTAGTTTTTTTAATAAACCTGAACCGATTTGGGGGAAGAGAATATAGAAATCAGAAAAAAAATTCCCCGTACAACTAACGGCCACTTTAATATAAAAGGTGGTTAAATTTTAAGGGCCGATGTTGAATGTGAACCACACCTAAACGTCAAGTTTTTTTTTGTGCATTTCATTTGACATTTGTCAATTTCAGACTAATGCTAGGAACACAACTGGGACGAACGACGAATTTTTCGGTGCGAACTTTCGTCATAAAAAATAAAACACATGTGTGCATATGAAAATGAACACAACACCGCCGTACAACGAAATTCGTCGTGCGTGACGAATTCTGAGTTAGGTTTATTTCTAATTTGTACGCCGACGAACGACGAAAAAACAATTTTCTCTCTCTCACTCTCTGTCTTTGTACACACAACAACCAAAGTTATCAAATATAAGAGAGGAATTCGCTGAGTAAATTCGTCGTTGTTGTGCTTCACACGACGAATTTACGCAGCGAACTCTTATCGACGAATTCGTCGACGTGGACGAAATTCGGCGTTCGTCCCAATTGTGTTCCTAGCATAACTCAATTTGAACCATGGAAAGATACACAATCAAGCAAAGCGTTAAAGTTATTCAGGCTTATTATGAAAATAATCCTGAATAATCCACCTCAGTGGATTCGTCAATAAGCAGAATTGCCGCATTTGGACGCATGATAATCCAAGAGTGATTGTCGAAAAACAAATGCACCCACAAAGAGTGACTGTTTGGTGCGGTTTATGGGCTGGCGGCATCATCGAGCGCTTTTTTCCAAAATGAGGCCGGTCAGGCAGTTACTGTGAATGGTGTTCGCTATCGTGAGATGATAATGGCCCAAGAAGATATGGATATGGACGATATATGGTTTCAACAGGACAGTGCCACTTGACACACAGCAAACGAAACAATGGCTCTTTTGCGCGACAAGATCAAGTGATTTGACACTGTTGGACTTCTTCTTTGAAAGAAAAGATGTACGTCGATAAGCCTGCAACAATTCAAGAGCTAAAGGATGAGATAATTCGGCACATTAATGACATAGAACCTCAATTATGCCACAACGACATCGAAAATTTGGACCATCAGATAGAGGTGTGCCGCCGAGATCGCGGCGGCCATTTGGCCGATATTTTATTCCATACATAATTGAATCATACCATATTATCAGGGACAAGGACTTCATGCATTTAAAAAAGGTATTTTAGGCGCCAAAAATATGACATTAAAAACACAAAATATGCACTAAAAACAATAAAATATGCACATATGTTAAAAGTTTTTTATTAAAAAAAATAGTTTTAAATTTACATACAACTAATTAAAGATATAAGATATTTTATTTTCTGAAGGAGTGCTTGTACAGGTCTCTTATATAAAATTTTACGCAAGATTAAATACGATGTAATGATTTTTTCTGCACTATTAACTCCAAACACGCCTTTTTCAAGTTATACATATTTATATTGCAGTAAAGGGGCAATACGTAAATAGAAAAATAAAAATGTTATTTAATTATTTTCATTCAAAAATTTTATTATTTTTTATATTTTCGAATGGGAAGTTCTATCAATTTGTTCTTAGAAAGCTTTTGTGCATTGAAAAATTCCTTGTAAGGTCTGTGGATGTAATCGGCTCAAATTTAAATGATTCCTTTTATGTAACGTTATACATATATTTATTTAAAACAACCATTACAATGAATTGAATACTAGATATTAAATTTCTATTTTAAATCTGTTGTCATATCAAGTTTCCGTAAAATTGTTACACTACTTTTGGCTTTAATAGCAGACAATTTCCTCTTGCAATCATCAAAATGACAATTTTCATTAAATTTGGTGGGTGTGTTCTTGTACAACCCTTCAACAATTGAAGGTTAGTCGCGAATAACGTTTTAAGTGACAAAATAATAATTTTTCAGGAGAGCCAAAAAACGTATTTTAAAGCAAGATTGGTTTTATCGTTCAAATTTTTTTAGCTTATCGAAAATAATGATAACTAGCATTAACTTTTCTTTTTGTATCTCTGCTACATTTATCAATTATTTTCGACAATTTCGTTTGCATGATTTTATTAGTTACTTACAAAGTTTTCCATCGACTGATTGGATTTTGGATGGTTTGATGTTTAAACAACGCAAGAGAGTTATGTTAATGTTAATCTGTGAAAAAAATGGTTTTTTAAAAAATGTCTTTTACAACGTTATTCGCGGCTGTGCTTCAATTGTACAACAATGCAAGCGAATAAATTTGTCAAAAAACAGTCTTGCATTAATAATTTCTCAACAATATTTTTTGGAGTTTGAATTTTTCACAAAATATGACACAAAACCATGTAATTATAGCAAAATATGAGACAGAAATATGCATTTATGACCAAATCATGCAAAAATATGAATTTTCAGCAAAATATGCACTAACAAATCTATGCCATTTTCACGCAAATTCCTTTTTTCGTAAAGATATTTCGTCCTTGCCATTATCAGGGTTAAGGGGAAAACATGCATTTGCATGAAGCCCCTGTCCCTGCATATTATCATAATAAAAAGAAATGACAATAATTTCCTAAATAATTTGTGTTTTATTCAAAATCAACATCGGCCCTTAAAACTTAACCACCTTTTACATATGTATGTACATATATGTACATATGTAAGTATATCTGAATGCAAAAAGATACAGTAATGCTCAAAACATGCAGAATTTCATTAGTTAATAACACTATTCTGCAAAAAAAAATTTTGTTAAATAAAAATATGTGTGAAAAAATTACATTAATGCTCTAAATTCAAATCCGTTTTCAGTTTTTATCTATCACATACAGGATAGGCAACCTATTAAAATGTAGAATAGTATCTGCGGAATTAGGCAATGCCAATGTAAACAAAGAAGCTAAGAGAGGAACTCCCCAAGGTGGTGTTCTATCGTCACTTCTTTGGACGCTGGTTGTAAATGAAATTCTCATGGAATTCGAGGGTAAAGCAGCTAGGATTACAGCATATGCGGACGACATTGCTATCATCATAACTGGTAAGTTCCTCGACACAATTAGCTCCCTAATGAAATCCTCGTTGAGGGATATTCATAGATGGGCAACGCGGGTAGGGTTAAACTTAAACCCAGGAAAAACTGACCTTGTGCTTTTTACTAATAGGAAAGTCAAGGAATGGAGAACACCAAAATTAGACGGTATATCGCTCTCGCCCAAAACACACACAAATTACCTAAGGGTTATTTTGGATAGTAAGCTGACGTGGAGGTACAATATAGAAGATAGAGCCACCATTGCTCTATATGCATGTAAAAAAATGCTGGGCAAGACATGGGGCCTTTCACCTACTCTTACGTATTGGACCTACACAGCGGTGGCTAGACCAATTTTACTCTACGGAATACTTGTATGGTGGAGGGCGACTGAGACAAAATCATACCTGAAAAAGTTGGAAAGTATCCAGAGGCTAGCAGAGCTCTGCATCACTGGAGCTTTAAAGAGTACACCTACTGCAGCTTTAGACGTTATATTGGACCTTAAACCAATAAAACTAATTGCAGTGAACGTGGCATGAAAATCGGCTATCCGACTCAGGACAACAGGTCAGATGTCGTACAGATCATTTGGTCACAGCAAATTATTAGGAAACATGGAGTGTAGCTCGGACTATATCATTCCAGTGCCGAACTTTTTTACCAAACCACAGATCACTATTAGTGAAGAAGGCTATCTGGAAAGTCTTAATCATAGTGGTTCTGGTTTTAACTTTTTCACTGATGGTTCAAAGATGGATAGAGGGGTGGGAGCTGCGGTTTACTGTCAGGTGCTCGGTATAGAGGAATCTTATAAACTTCCTGAATATTGTAGCATCTTCCAGGCGGAAATCTATGCTGTCAAAATGGCAGCAGAGTTAGCCCTCACCTCTCTAACTATGAATGCGCGTGTAAATTTGTATATAGACAGCCAAGCGGCTATAAAAGCAATTTCAGCTGACTGCAACTACTCCTCGGTTGTGCTCCTGTGTAGAAAGGCCCTGGATATATTATGTACTGGTAGACAAGTACATATATTCTGGATCCGGGGACACATGGGGATTGAGGGAAATGAAATGGCCGATACACTGGCCAAAAGGGGAATTCAATTACCGGCTGAGGTAACGGTATATATCCGAAGACCAATTCAGTACCTTAAAGATATCATAGACTCTAATATGAGGGAAGAAGCGGAGAAATGTTGGCGCGCGACGAAAACTTGCAAAACTTCTAAAATCATGTGGAGCTCCTATGATCCCAAATTGACTAAGTTCCTTTTATCATTAACTAGAAGCAACTGCAAACTTCTAGTGGGAGTTTTAACTGGACACTGCTGGACGGCTTCGTATGCTGTCAAAATAGGTCGAATAACCGACGGAACCTGCAGGAAATGTAAGGAACCCGGAGAAATGGAAACAATGGAACATCTACTGTGTCACTGCCCGGCTTTAAGCCGCACTAGATATAACTATCTTGGTGCTTACACCTTTCGTAGTCTTGAGCTTGTATCGAGAGTAGATATGTGTAGGTTGCTCAAATTTGTTAAATCTGTGTGGGAGTCATTCGAAACAGGCACCACGAACTAGGCTGCCGTACTAACAGGTTCTCTTTTCATCTGCTGGTATCGCTAAGGACCAATCCCGGTCTATGCGAGGTCTTTGGACCAACCAGATAAACCTAACCTAACCTCTATCACATACAAGGTGGTCACGCTAACTTATTTCAATACAGTTCGATAACGGTTTGGTGTTGCAAAAATTTCGCAAACGTTGTTAACAACAATTGGCTGCTTTCGACAAGCTCTTGCTATTTTTCTAAAGATAGGAAAGTGGCTTAACTTTACCCCAAAAATATTTGAATAGAAATATCAACTCAACTTTTTTTAAATTGTCTGTTTGCCTGGCTGCCACGGTGCCAATAAACATGTGCACATGTTTTGTATGTATGTACGTATGTATGTGCATAAATAGATATGCACAAATATATAAAAATACAAAAGCTGTAAACAAATAAGAAACCATCTCTTATAAAATTGTACTATAATGGCGTGATGCTGTACAATTTGCATACATACATACATACATTTTTATGTACAGATATAAGTGAGAAAGTAGCATGGTGGTTTTTTTAAACAATCAATAACGTTTTTAAAGAAATATTAAATTTATTGAATGACATAGCGTCGGTTAGTTATTGGTTTCAGCTGATCGATATTGTTATGTAAAAACTAATGTACGGATTCTTTTCACAGACACAGATATTTTTCACATAAAAATATTGATCATCTGTTTCCTACGTTGCAGTTACATTACATTACAGTCGGGTAACTGAGCCTTTAAAGTCGGCTAACTGAGCCTTTACAGTCGGGTAACTGAGCCTTAATGGAATATAACTGCAACATTAATAAACAGTTGCAGTTACATTCCGTCGAATATTCGATATTGTTATGTGAAAAGTAATGTAAATGGTTATAGAGATGTAATGTAACGTAACCTACTTCTCATATAAAGATATCGATCAGCTGTTTCCTACGTTACTTTTACATTACATTACCGTCGGGTAACTGAGCCTTAACTGAGTCAATTAATTTTGAAAGGATGTCATAAATTTTGAAATATTTGTGAATAATTTTTGAGCAAATTACAAATTATCTATCGAATTTCAAAAAGCAGATTGGGTGTTATAGTACAGAGAACAATTTTGAAAGAAAAATTAATTAAATGCAATTACATATTAAACAAAAGTATTAAAAATCAAATGAGAAATACATATATACAAAACGGAAATAATTATCACATCATAATATAATTTCTTTTCGGTTTTAAGATCTATTCACATTACAAGTATGATTGATTGTACTTAATGATGTTTTCTTTTTTACAAAAAAAAAAAATACTACTTTAACACCTTAAAAGTGCAATTTGATGTTCGTTTCTTAAAAATGTTTTGCTCTCTAAAAGTGTAGTTTTATTCTAAAAAAAATCACCCTTACCGACAGCGTTACAGTGCATTATTACAAGGTGACATTTTTTGAGCAGAAAAGAAAACACCGTGAGCTTTTTTAAGAAGTCTCCAATGCTACTATTTTTATGATCGCAATAGTTTTCTGTTTATTTGTTTCAACTACGACATTTCTTTTTGTTGGTCGATTATTTTAAAAGTTAATATGTATATCTTAATTTCTCATGTACAAATGTTTGTTTAGATTAAGGTCTTTTGTGTAGTTGCATTTTTTTAAATACATTGACGGCAAAATGACGTTGTAATATCAACAGGGGGTATGTATGGTCGTTATAACAACGCTACGTTATCATTTGTTTTGTTTACAATAGCACTGTTTCTTTACTTTTTGGGTAAAGTTCTTTCAAATGAGATCAAACTAAAAATTTATCTCAATAAGAAAACAAAAATGGTAAAAATTACGGGAACGCGAAAAATCAAAATTTTTAACATAAAACGAAACGTCAATGCTTGTATGCATATTAGAGTTTTTCCCCGCCCTTTTTCATTTCAGTAGAACGGCTCTTCACAGGGTAGTTAACTACATCGGAAAAGATTTCAATGACAAGTTGTATACGCTTGGAGTTTGTATTGACATTGAAGGCCCTTTCAACAATGTGAGTACCGACACCCTTATCCAATCCTTAGTACAGTTTTAAGTTGACCAATCAATAATTTATTGGGTAAACTTCATGCTGGGGATCAGGTGGATAACAGGGTGCAACGTGGGACGCCTCAAGGAGGAATAATTTAACCCCTTCTTTGGGTAACTACTATACACAGCCTGCTAAGGGACCTGACTAATGAGGGTTATGATACTGTAGTTGCTGCTTAGGTATATGTGGTGCTATGAGAACTACATTCGCCAGGACATTTTAGACCATTCTTTATGTCCAACCTATAGAAATTCATATTAGATACGAAGCAGCTCTTGATACAAAACGTCTACAAGTGATGGGGGAATGGATCCGACAAGATAACATACCACACAATCAGAACATATGGACGTCACTGAACGGATGCGACCAGACTTTGGAAATGTCCGACCGGGTACGTGAGGCTAGGTTTATAACAGAATGAGCGACATTGATTCCAGAAAGGCACTCCTGGGTCAATCGAAACCTAAAACAAACACAAGAAAGAGTTTGCTGCTACACGGATGGCTCGAAGATACGGGAAAGAACTGGCCTAGGTTTCTTCATAAAGGAACGGTAGACCGAGATTTACTTCCGCTTGCTTGACCATAATACAGTCTTCCAGGCGGAGGTACGTATGAATGCAGGGCATTCATTGTCCACCTTTCGCCCAGCCGAGATCGCCTTATTTTGGGTATGAAACCATACTGGACATTATCCACCTCAGAGGTATTGACTGGAAAAGCTTTAGGGAGTACGTGATGGATACTGAGTGGGGTTCGTTTGTTAACTTATATGATAGCGCATGACAGGCCTATACTGGCTTATGTGTATATCCCGGACATAATCGTAATTGCTCCTCTTTTCAACTTAACCTAACCTAACCTTTTAGCCAATCGAAGCTATGCATTTTACACCAAAAACTACTATGTACTCGTACATAATTGTCAATGCCCACGCACGCTCATAACTTCGATAAAGTTAGTTCTTTTTTTTTTTTTGAAGAACCAAAACTAATTTTAGAAATATGTATGTATGTACTTACCATTATTTCGGTACTACCACTGCTAACACTGGGAAGTGACTCTAGTGCTTTTGGTGGTGCATATCTCTTTTTGACGGGACTGGTAGTAGCAGCACTATCCACAGCTAAAATAGCAACAGCCCCTTCACCGTCATCAGCTGCATCACTTTCTGAATTTGTGCATGTATAATTCTCCTTTGTAGCAGATGGGCTAAGAGATCCATTGCCTTTAATAGACATGAATTCGTCGGTTACAGCAGCTAGGGATGCAGGCGGCAACATTGATTTGGATTGTTCTTTGGCAATTTCAAGATTTGGCGACTGCGACAAGTTTGTGCTTTTAGACGATGATGAAGTTAAAGCTGTTTCGTATGTTCTTTTACGTGTTGTTGAACTTGTTGTTGTTGTTGTTGCAGTACTATTTGAATCGTTCATTAACGTTGGCGTTGCAAGTGTTGTAATTGGATTGTTGGTGAGTATGGAGGATGATGCCATTGCAGTGTAAATTAGGATTTTAAATAACGAAGTGCAGAATGGGAAAAACTATTTTATGGTTAACTCGCTCTTTTTTGTATTTATGCAATTGAAACGAATGTTAATTTATTTAATATAATAATGTGGAAAGTATTTCTATAAAAGATCTCTATTTCATTCCTTTGGCGTGCGTAGATACTTATTTGTTACGTTTTGAACCAAAATATACATATGAATGTACCTGCAATTGCAAAAATAAATGTTTTTTTTATAAACAAAAGTATTAACGAAAGGTATAGAAATAATTTAAGAAATTTATTATTCGACATATTGTTATAAGATTATTTTAATTTGAAATTTATTTGCTGGTGGTTCAGCGATGTCTATATGCATTTCATTGTTGCTGCAACAAATCGTCAGTAGACTTCAACCACACATTTTGAACAGTCACAAACCTCTTATCCTTTCAAAAACTATTCGAGAATTCGCAAATAATAATATTTTGAAAATCACAAAAGAAAAATAAGCGTAATAGGCTTAGAAACCCATACAAAACCCAGCAAATAATTTATATTCGATATGAATCTATTCTATTTTTTATTGTTATCCAAAGGATTTCTAATTGTATAAAGGTGACCAACTGTCTAAGAAAACTTGGGTTTTTAAGACAAATCCCAGCAAAAAATAAAAGGAGTACTTCCTCAGGAACCACTTTTAAATCACTTCGAAAGTATCTAATGCATATTTTTAAATGGTAAAGAATTTATTTTTAACCACATATCAAATGAAATTTTAAATCATCACTTTGTTCTCAACAAATTCATTACTTTTTTGGCTCAAGCCAAATATTATCATTTTTATTACATTTAAGGCTTTTCAAATCAAAAAAATTTATTCTTAAAAATAACAGTGAAATAAAATAACAAAAAATTTAATTATTTAACCATCTTTTCTTTACAGACTATATACAAGTGATTTTACTCACTGCATAAAAGGCACTTTTTAACTACTTTTGTGAAGTGAATTATTTTCACACCCAAATTTCAGACAAAACATGATTTTTATTCAGTTAAAAAATGTCAAAAACAAACCGCTTCCTTCCAATGACACGTCAATGTAAAATTCATTGGTTTTTTACCTAAATTTGAAGTGGTTTGATTCAGTAGATGTGGTGCTTTTTCTACATCTTTTTTCGCTCGGTAGTTACGAGTATGTATGAAAATGTTTAACTTAATAAATACGTGTCTGAATCACAGTTTTTCATTGGCTATTAGTGGCTACGCTTTTTTTGGGCACATGGCACACAGATGTGTAAACTCGGCCTAACACTTAAAAATAATAGATTTATTTCCACTAAAAAAAATTTTTTTCATGAAGTGTTTTAGTTTTTATTCAGTATTTTCCTTCTGCCATCGATACACATTACATTTGATTATTTTAGCCCTTTTTATATAAAATAAACCTTAAAGTTCAAGTATTTTTTATTATTTTTGTGTAAAGACGTAAATATAATATTTTTTTTAATAAAACAAACCTTAAAGTTCAAGTATTTTTGTGTAAAGACGCAAATATAATATTACTATTTTTTAATTAGGGCCTTAAAAGATTTGATTTGTTTAGTAATGATATAAAACATTTGCCTTTTTTTTGTTTTATTTATGAAATAACTCAAGACTTTGCATGTATAAAGCCGACTATAAACTAATCAGACGAATGATGAATAATACAGAATGTTTAATTCGCTTCATACACATGGGAAGTCGATAGGTTTTGTATGACGCGATAAAGTGAAGAATAATAAATTATTAAGCCGCAAACACAGAGAAAAATAAAATATCAATATGAATATGAATATGTAAATACAAACATACATACATACCCTGCAGGAGATCGAACTAGTGTCCAACTAGTATGTCACTACTCGTAGTACAGAAATCACCACCACTAGTTCCCAACTGTAAACTTTCCTATACCATCTTAATGTTCAAATTAGCATTGAGTGTGTTTAGAAAACTACGAGTACTAATGCCATTGGTACTAGTTTAGGACTAGTTTATTACCAGTTCTTTTGTAAAGAAAAATTCTATAAAATATGTGGTTTTATCCCTTTGTTACCCAGTGACAACTGCTAGTTAAAATTCGTCATTATTTATCAAAATTCAAAATTACATAACAAAAATTAAACATTTTAAAAATCCCCGATATATCTAGAAAAGATGTGACATCTTCTAAACGGCTGGACCGATTTTCTTCAAACATGGTTAGGAACCATCTCGATCAAGTCACCTTTCAAACAGAGAAAACTAAATTAAAATCAGTCCAGCTGTACGTGGACACGGACAGACACACAGATACACAGACACACACTACAAACTTATAACACCCCTTTTTTTTTGGTCGGGGGTTAAAAGGGGTAATTATAATTATTTTTAGATGAACCTAAAATTTTAATAATTTTATGATACTAATTTTCATACAGTTAGACAGTCAAAATTTATTTAGCAATGTGGTGTTTTGGAACTACTTCATATACTACGAGTAGTATTCATCAGCACTAGTAATTTTACACAACAACTTTATTATAGTGTTTTCACACTGACATGGCTTTAATAAAAGTTGGTTTTAACGTTAAAACCAACTGTTAAGACATGGTTTTACCATACAAATTGTTTTTGTTAAATCCAACTTAAAACCATTTTTGAATTGGTTTTAAGTTGGTTTTTATGAAATGCAACCTTGTTTTCGCTGTGCTAAATTCAGTGCTGCCAAGTTAAAATGACCGGAAGCAGCTGATAATGTTTATGCTAGTGAATAAGAATAGATACAGATAGAAATATTTTCAACTTAAAAATAGATGCAGCAGCAACAATAATCAAAAAATTATAAAAAAAGAGTTTTTTGGAAGGAAAACAACGAAGATATTTTCATTGACCTCTGGGAAGTGAAAATAGATGATATGACTGACATCGATCCGCCGTTAAAAAAGTTATATTTTGTGATGCAATTGTGAATTTTTTATATACAATAACTTGATTTCCAAGCACTTATTCACTTTGTTTTAATAGTTCCATAATTTAAAAAATATTTATTTACAAAATATAAAATAATTTCCATTTTAGAGCCAGAGACCTGCGCCGAGCGATTTTGTCGGCGGCGGCTGGCTCATAAAAAATCATCGGCGGCGGCTGAAAGTCTGCTGAGACAACTTTATGTATAAACATAATACAATAATATAAAAGCAGAGAAATTCCAAAATAATAGAAAAGAGTATAATAGAAATAAATAAATACTAAAATGAGTGAACTAAATATGTTTTAAAAATTTCCTTTCAATCATGCATTCATACCTCTAGTGATTTCGAAGCTAAAATGTCAAATTCAATAGATAAAAATTGTGAAGTAGCAATTATTGCTTTCTTTCAATTAACACCCAGGGGTCGAATCGCCAAATCCGTGAACGAACTTTTCACGTAAAGGCACAATTTTCGGATTATGACATATGTACTGAAATCCCATTCAGATTATATCACTTAATTTCTTTTCGTACGATTGTCGATACGATCACGGATGTGACGATTTGAGCCCAGAACTGATGTTTCATTATTGGTTACATCGTCTTTATTAAAAAATAAAACAGTAGAAACATATGTTTCTTAACAAGTTCCTTCGTCTGTGGCCAGCATAAGATATCCATCTCAAAAATTATGATCCCCATACACGAAGGAACATGTTAAAGGACATGTGTTCCTGTGTCTACTCATTTCTGTCAAGCAAAGCAAAACGATCTAAAATTTTTTGCACTAACATATGTATATGCAAAGCAATTCTGCAGAGTTGCACATCGAGGCAAAAATTTACATACTGAATAAATACAAAACTATAAATTATATCCAAGATATGTAAAAACAGTTTTTCTGCCGAAAAAACATTAAAAAAATATTTCAATCGGCGGCTAATTTCCATCCGCTTGTTAGCCGAAAAATAATCGGCGGCGGCTGCTGGTCAAAACCATTCGGCGGCTCGGCTAAGCCGCCTCTCAGACGATCGGCGCAGGTCTCTGTTTAGAGCGCATTGTGAAATATCTGAGTTTTTCATACAAACAAAAACAGCTGTTGTACAGTTTGTCAAATAAGTGCTATTAACTTGCAGACAAAATACAACAACAAATACACGCATTTCTGCAGATTTATTTTATTTTTAGCAAAGTTATTAGACAGCCTGTGAGTTAAACCCTAAATTTAACAAACTTGCAGTGTGCATGCAAAATCAGCTGTTTATGGTTTTAACGTTAAAACCAGGGGGCAAATCATGGCATTCGATACGACCCGTAATTTAAAAATATTTAAATTCAAACTCTATTAAAATATTTTTAAATTACGACTCGTATCGAATGCCGTGATTTGCCCCCAGGTTTTAACGTTCAGTGTGAAAACACTATTAACCATTTTTGCACTAGTTCTTGCTATTCTAGTAATTATACTATGTATTAACTTTTAGACAATTATCGGCTACTCACCTGGAGGGTATGTAAATACATACGTAGTATGTAAAAATGTAAATGTAAAAGGTAGGTAGGTAGTCATTCAGAAGGAACAACAGCAACTAATTGCATGGGTACTATTAAAAGTAAGATAATACTATTTTATATCACGTTGGTTGGCTAATAAACAAATACTTACAATATTTTACACATACATATGTATGTACATCTGAATTTGTAAATGCTTTTATATTTCGATTAGAACAAATTTTCTAATTTTTTTATCATGCATCAATTATTATTTAATTTGGTTTGCTGCGCTTTTTGGTGAAGCTTATCTTTGATCAAACAACGACCGCTTTTATATTTTGTAAAATTAAAATTTATCATTTTCTTTTAGGTTTTAATTTAATTTTTTAGACTTTAGACACTGTATGCATACATACATATGTACAGTCAAATCCCGATAATTCGTAATCGCAAGGGACCGGCCATTTCTTACGAATTATAGGGGTTTTCGATTTAGCGGGAGTTCGATTTAACGGGGTCAAAATAAAATAAATACGAATTAACGGGGTTTTTCAATTTATTTACTAAATTTGTTGTTTTTGTAACACCGACAGAGTTTTATGCGTGCGCTTTGACATTTTTCTTTATTATTCATGTAAAAAACTGATCTTAAAAAAATAAACACACACACAAGCAAAAGCAAAAACCAACCCAAAAAATAGCATTAAACAAAAAATCATTCTTTCCATGTTTCTGTTGTTTTTATTACGAATTATAAGTGGTAGTTAGCAAAAAATTACGATTTATAAGAGGTAAAGGAGATTTTATTTAAAAAAAAATTACGAATTATCGAGGGGACCAAAATGTATGGGACCGACTGTTTATTACGAATTATCGGGAATTACGATTTATCGGGGTACGAATTATCGGGATTTTACTGTATGTATATGTATTAAAGTCCTGCACAAGACCATTTATAAGAACTTTCAAGACATGAGGGATTTTTCAAATGCTTTACTACAGCGAAGTCTTCTAAAACAAATGCTAAGCAACACTGTTTGCAAGAACTTGTTTCAGTTATTGCAAGTATAGGAGTAAAGAAGAAAATACTTCGTGACTGAAAAATTTGTGATGCTTGCTTCTTTCTACGCATGGGCGCGTATACAAGCGTCATGCATGTACATACACACACACACGTTGTGTATATGCTCTTCTATTTTTCTGCACACAAACAAACGTTCACATGCATTTACATTAGTTGTGTGCGCTTGCTTAAAAAAAACCTCCCTTAAACACATAATAGCTTACCATCTACATCTTACACACACACTCAAACGTACAATATGGAAAATAACAAGCATACACGTATCAACACTACTTTGTTGACTGTTTGTTCATAACAAGAAGTCTTCACAACATTGCTTGTTAGTAGGGATGTAACGAATACCAGTTTAGCGAATGCGAATGCGAAAACGAATAATACATTTTAATTTTAGCGAAAGCGAATGCGAATGCGAAAGCGAATGCAAATATTACAATACGTTAAAAAAGTCACATGAAAATAAATTTATGTAAGAACATGAAGTTGTGTTGTATACATAGATCTACTTGAGTCTTGAGTTCAGCAAATATTTATTAATTAATTAGAAATAAAAATTGTTAAGCTTAAAGATATATGAAATCATATATAAGTATAGATAATTAAAAATAAATGTATATAGGAAATCATCCATTCGTACTTTGGCCCTAAGACCTTGTACTAAGTTCAACATTTCCTGTAAAATGCTACAAGAATAAATATTAAGAAAAATTGGAATGAATTGTTCATGGAAATTTTTTCCAGAAGTAGTACTCTATTCATCTTGGAAAAAACGTGAAATACATATATCTTTAACACTTTAAGTTTTCATGCGAAATAATATGAAAAATTTACAACAAAAAAGGATTAGTTAATATTTTTGCATTTAAAATTTTTTGTACTTAGTATTCGCTTTAAATATTCGCATACATTTTAACGAATGCAAATAGCAAAAGTAAGCGAATTATTTGCGAATGCGAAAGCGAATGCGAACATTCGTTACATCCCTACTTGTTAGCACTCCCTGAAGGAAATGTCGATGGTGAAAATGTACTGAGTCGCTTTTGACTTTGTCACCAGTACTACTCTCTAATTAATCCCCATACAATACTTTGTGCTATAGACATTTAGCATGTGCTTGTCATTGAAAATCTACTAGTAACACTAAAACAATTGACTAGGTAGTGAATACATAGTTCTTATGGGAACATGGAGACATACCAACCAGACATTTAGTGGTACATTTCTATACCTTACGTACATACAATTATATGAATATTGACAAGTTGTTGCAAAAGCCACCAGAAATAGACCACATTTGTTGTCTCTCTTTCTTTTATACTGACGAATAGAAAAGAAATTGTAGACAATGTACCTACTACTAGAAATTTAGTGTTGACATAGAGACATTTGGCCCCAGTCTGACTGCAGGGACTCATATACACGCACACAAATGCATCTATCGTGCTTTGCTTATAATACGACAGCATTTATTATTGGTTTATTATAATGCAGCCACGAGAATACACTTAAAAAACAAGACGTATTTACATATCAAGACTATTTACGCAGGTCTTTAATATGTATGCACATATTTACAAATAGGACCCAAGGGAGTTAGTTCTCGCGGGACTGGCAACCTGCAAAGCATAGGTACATGTGTGTGTATATGTATATATTTAGTTGCATATGTTGATAGCTGCATTTAACATTTGTCGTCTCTCTTTGTATTTCAATCTACAACGTATGCATACTTACAGTGGATCACAGCTTATTTCAACCAGCCGCTTTTTAAAAAAATAAATCGCATATATTGTACATAATTTCGAAACGAAACCGCCCTATGTATAATCCAAAATTGGCATGAAGTTATTTTTTATGTTTGCAAAATATTCTATAAACCCCCATTTACATCTTTTCAATAGTTTGTTTCGTTTCGAAATTATTGGGATTTATTTTTTTAAAACAGGCTGGTTGAAATAAGCTGTGATCTACTGTATGTACCCAGTGGCGAAAATATACATTACGTAATCGATGATATACATATGTATATACATATGTAAGTAATACTTAGTAGCAGCCACTGGTGATTCTTTTGTATAATTTACTGTTGGGGGTCAGCAAGTTGTGTATAATTTACATTATAAATTTTACCTATTATCCTATATACTATTTTCAGTTTGAGAAATTGTACACAAATTTTAACATACGAGTATTAACAACTTCAACTTATCATGAATATGTACATACTAGTGATGTAACGAATGTCAATTTTTGATATTCGCGAATGCGAATACGAATATTTGAAACGATATTCGCGAATACGAATGCGAATACGAATATACTCGTAATATATGAAATTTATAGACATTAAATTGGTGTTCTATTTACGTCTGCAATATGAAATATTAAAAAATTGTTATGAAAAAGGACTTCATACTCCTGTACTTTAAAGTTACTAAAAACTACCCAAAAATTTTAATAAGCGTCCTTAAATGAAATTTAAAATGATACAAAGCACAAATTTCTATAAAAAATTTAATGGATTTGTACAAACTAATATTTTTAACCATTTACTAAAATTTCGTTTAGGATTCATGCATTTATTTATTTAATTTGTTTGGAAAAATATTCGTATTCGTATTCGCCAAATTCAGGCATATTCGTGCATCACTAGTACATACATACTATGTACATATGTCTGTACATTATAAGTAGGGTTCGCTGTTCGGTGTTAACCGAAATCGAAACAGCGGTTTTTTATGTGAAATATTCGAAACCGAAAACCAACAAGAAAATCATAGATTTTCGATTTTTTTTATTTTTTGTTATATTTGCATTTTATTTTGTCAATCATTAATAATAGGTGTGTTCCACAAGTTCGGACTAATGAGAGTAAAAAGAAAATTACACCCTGAATGTGACAAAGTTATCCAAAATTGCTGGAACGCAAAAAAAACTTAGTTACACATTTAAAAATATGTACTAATGTTGCTTAGTTTTTAAATTTAATTTAATTTAATTTAAGTGATTTTAGTCGCTTAAAACGCATAACATCACAAAAACAAAAATTTGCATCATTGGCAACAGCCTGTAAATAAAATAACTTCAATATTTTAAAGAAAGGTAGAAATATGCACAAATGTACCTACAAGTTTTCAAGTTTTTTAAAACAATACCTTCCTTCCATTTTGCTTTTTAATATATTTTTAAATAAAAACTTGTTTTATTTAATGCAAATTTTCTGATTAATTTTTCAGTTTCATATGCAAACAAAAAACAGCTGATTTTTTAATTCTTGTCCGAAGTTACTCAAAGAAAAAGTTCGTATAAGTTTGTGCAGGAAATGAAAAAAATTACTCTCTTATTCGCTCTCAAAATTGCATAAAAATTTCTTTCTGGAACGCTTTTGAGTAACTTTGTACAAGTTCGGACTGTTTCATTATGTATCTGAAACAGACATAATGATTTGAAAGCGGTACACAGTATTGGCGCATAAAAAGGCAAAGCTCATAAGGAAATTGTTTAAAGTTATTTACATCATGGACGAAAATTAATGGATGCCTTTGTAAAAACTGCTTCATTAAAAATTATTGTATCAAAAGTCGCAGTGGATTGATGGATTTTCAATTAGAAATATAACACAGTCTAAATTTATAAGATAAAATGACTTTGAAAGCAAAAAAAATTATAGCACTTCTAAGTTATTAAAAATCGAATTTCAAAACTACAGTTTAACTACAAATAGGCTACACAGAGAAAAAACTGACTCATAGAATCAATAAGATTTTCTCTGTGAAACGTTTTTAGGCTAAGGGGTATCCCAGCAGAAAGAAGCGAAGATTTTTTCATAGAGATTCCTTATTGTTTTTATGTGGTAAATCTTATTAATTTTATCAAGAAGAAAACCACATAAAATCAAGAAGAAATCTTATTATTCACAACTTTTTTTACTCAATTTCCGCTATTTTTGGCACCAAAAAACAATCCATAGACAAAAACTTCTTGACTCTATTAGGTTTTTTATAAATTGTAAACTATAGGGATTTCTTATTGATTTTATTAGGTTGCCTTATTGATTTTTTTAAAAAGGTTTTCTTCTTGATTTTATTAGGCTATCTTATTGATTTTTTCAATAAGGGTTTCTTCTTGATTTTAGTAGGTTCCTATATGATTATCTGTAAAGCATCTTATTGATTTTTTTAATAAGGAAATCTTCTTGATTTTATGAGGTGTCTTGTTATTTTATATCTATAAATAGACATAGGGACAATTTTTTTCATGATCTTTTTCATTTTTGTATAAGAATGTTTGCACAATAATTTCAATGGTTATTCAGGCTGCTTGTTAGCATATTGGTTAGAGTGCTTGTCTATCAGGTAGAAGTTTGCTGGTTCAATACTTGGTGAGTAAAAGTACAGAGAATAAAGACGCAATTTTTTTTATATTTTTTATTGAAAAAATCAATAAGATAACTTCATAAAAACTAGAAGATTTCTTCTTGATTTTTTCAAAAAGGTTTTCTTTATGAAATTAATAAGATTTCCTTATTGAAAAAAACCATAGGGATTTCTTATTAATTTTGTTCTATTTTATGAGGTATTTAGTAGGCACTGTTTTCTCTGTGTATATATATGTAAATGTAAAGTTGCAAAATATAAATGACAAATGTCAAAGGCACCCACAAAAATGTTTTTCAGGCACTGAATGCCTACTACCTTACCTTCTTTTATTTATTTATCTATTACAACATACTAAACAAAGTAAATTTGCACAATATGGTATTGCACAAATATGGGCGGAGTAACTAGACCATATGCCCAAGATGTTATTAACAGTATTTTAAAAAAGTTTTGTGACTGACCGTACATGACCTATGGCTTCACATAGGAAGTACCAACGTGGTTGTTAAGGAAATTCCACAAAAGAACAGCAAGATTATATGGTAATCCGTGGCAGATCAGTCAACCATACGAAAAACTTTCGAAGGCCAAACAACACACACAAGCCTGACCGCATTTAAGAAATAATTACGATGACGCGAGAGATGTTCTTCAACCCAGAGCTGCTTAACGACTGAACCTTCTTTTAGGAAAGTGATAGTCAGCGTGACCATATTAGCTTATTTTGAGCTAAATTTAGCTTATTTCTTTCAGATTTAGCCTTAAAATTTTCATTTAGCTCTTAGCTTATTTTTTAGCTTTTTTTAAAAACTCATTTAGCTTTTTTAGCCTTTTTTTAGTCTAAATTGCGTGTTCTCTAAAAATATATTAAAAACATAAACAACTTATAAAAATTATAATTTTTTAGCATTGTAAAATAGTTCTTTTATCTAATTTTTCGACCTTTTTTATATATTTAATTAAACTATTTTTTGAGCTTTAGGTCTATTTGTGTTATGTTTTATTACTTCAATATTTCGTTAACCCTTCTGTTAACTTCTTCAGGATATAGTATATTGTTTCTGATTTTTCTAAAAATATTTTTTATGACACACTTTATTGTTTGAAAATTGTATACATAATTGAAAAAAAAGGAAAAAGAAAAAGCAGAAAAATCAGAAACCATATACTATATCCTGAAGAAGTTAACCGAAGGTTAACGAAATATTGAAGTAATAAAACATAATACAAATAGACCTAAAGCTCAAAAAAATAGTTTAATTAAATTGTAAAATAGTTTAAAAAAAATACAAAATGTAAATTATACGACAATTTTATAACAGAAATGGAAAGAAGAAAAATATTAGATAATGGCAGAATGGTTAGAATTCCAATGGAAAAAGTTAAATTTATATTAGTGGCCAAAACACTTTTTGAGTTTTTTTGGTATAAAATTATTTGCCTTGAGTTGAACGTTCATTCAGCGGCATCAATTAACTTAAAACAAAAACCTGAAATAGCCTTAAGCCTGGATAACATTATGTATCGATTTTCGTCGGGCCACCTCAATAAAGTCATAAGTAATAAGCCAAAATGGAATTATTACTCAATTAATTCTGGAATAAGTCTATATGGGCTTATTACCAATGCAGTGTGGCGCAATTATGTCCTTGTATTTCAAGTAGTCGATAAATTAGAGCAAAATCTTTACTTATGACTTTATTTCACTGATCTGACGAAACTCGGTACATTGTGCAGATAGTGTGATCCATGCTTTACCTTAAAAAGCATTAATTCACTTAAAAAGCTTTCGTATTTTAGTATAAATGTTTTTAAATTTTTAGAAACTTTTTAAGATTATTTTGGGGAAGTTTTTGTTTTGTTCTTCATTAAATCTAATATATAATAATTAATAAATAATTTCATTAAGCAAATATTCTATATGTATAATAAAAAAATATGTTTGTGTAATATTTAACGTTAGTTTAGCAATAAGAAACTATTGAAAAGTGATCAAAGAAGTGGAAAAAAGTTTAGCTTTATTTTCTAGCCTAAAATGTAACTTTTTAGCTTATTTTAGCTTTTTTTCAAACGTGATTTAGCTTAATATTATTTTAAAATATGGTCACACTGGTGATAGTGTTAGAGAAAACAATTGGTGAAGGAAGAGATAGAGAAAAGCTTCATTCTTCATTCTGTGTTGCAGCGCCTCTGGTGTCAATTAGGCGTATTTTGAAGCTATGTTTAGTAGCCATTTTATTTGTTATTTTACTTCGCCGATGATTATGCTACACAATGCCGACGAAGGAGGGCGCTCTGATGTTACATTAGGATTAGTATCCGCTGAAGCCGATGTAGTTCAGTGACCATGCCTTCATCAGTTCAATTTTCCTACAACAACTGTTACAAGGCAACACTAATGCACATCAGAAAAACGCGTGGTGTTGCTATTTTTTAATGACTATCGGAACTGTGTTTGAACCCAGGACCTTCGGTTTTGTAGTCAACGTGCTAAGTCCTAATTTATACTCAGCAAGTCTTATTGCTCAGCTGATTAGTTTGTAGGAGATAGAGACGAGGGGAACATAAACGTTTCTTTTCCCCTCGTCTCTCTCTCCTAAAAAAATAATCAGCTTAGCCATGATACAATTATAACAGGTACATGCACAAGCCCAGCCTGTTACTGTATACATTGCAGATAAATGTCAAACTTTGTTTACAAGCTGCAAAAATGTTAGTGTATGTGCGTGAATAAAATGTTTATAGTGTTGCCAATGAATTTAAAAAAGGCTGTGTCTGCAATTAAACATTGAAGAAAATTACACTACACATCTTTTGTGTAGGTTAAAATTAAAAGAAAAATAAATACAAATAGAACCCAAAGTAGAATTTCACAGACATTATACAAGAATTTAATTCCATGGCCTACACATGTGAGTAGAAATTACACACTATTTAACTACACACAGAATGGCAACACTGAATAACTATAATCATGCAGGAATGCCGCGTCTGCAATTGTACTTTAGTTGCCCTGTAATTGCAATTTTTTATAAACAAAAGACATTTGTTTCTGACAATTTATCGTTTGTTTATAACAACAAATACAACAAAATTCCAATTGTTGTAGTCGTGCATGTACCTAGTATAATTGTATCATGAGCTTACCCCCCTTCTCGACTAGCAATAAATATGTTGGCAATATAGCAATAACGCCGGCAGAATAACAGAGCAATATTGCTGATTGCTTTACTTATGTTAAGGCTATGGGAAATTGTAGCTCACAATATGGTAAAACTCAACAGGAAAGGTGCAGAACAAAAATAATTCACTTGTAAACATCTGCTTAATCGAACGAATTTTTATGTTTATAAATTTATAACAATACAAATTATTTTACTACACACGTTTTTAAGAGACTATTTTCCTATTTTATTATGCATTCATATGTATATTTTCCCAATTTCACTAATATTATATAAATGTCAAATGTAATACAGAAAAGTCGAACATAAATTAACACCGAGTTTGACGTTTCACGCTTGCAATAATTGTTAACGAAAATGCGTTGACAATTATTGCAACATATATTGCAAGTTCCTGCAATGAGCTGTCTCCACTAGCAATAATATAATTTTGACAACTGCTGCAATATATGTCGACATATTTATTGCTAGTCGAGACGTAGGGTTAGCAATAAGAAACATAAACGTTTCTTTTCCCCTCGTCTCTCTCTCTCTCTCCTACAAACTAATCAGCTTAGCAATAAGACTTGCTTAGTATAAATTAGGACTAACTACTTCAGCAAACGCCACCCTGTGGAAGAATAAAATGTAATCGTATAGTATGAGATTTGAAGAAATTTTGAGATTCTGTTTGAGCTTGGACAGATAACATAACATGCACATAATTCCAAAAACCTCAAGAGCTTGTACGGAAAAAATTTATTGATTTCGACATTTTATTGGATTCGGAAATTGTGTGTTGCACTGCCAATGGAGCAGCAGTGAATATTAAAATTGAATTAGAATACTCAGCAGAACATTCCTAAGCCATAGAAAAAGTTTTCGAATTTCTATGTTAAACTCATACAAATTTAAACAGTTTTGCTTTCGAATAGAATTACACAATAAATCGTCAGGTTTGAAAAACCTCGAAACCGGTCGGTTTAGGTAAATTTTAAATCGAAATCGCGGTCTTTCATTTTATCGGTTTTTAGCAAACTCTAATTTTAAGTATGTTAACAATTGAACTACTTAGAAAACAAGAAAAAAAAAACATTTGACAATTTCACAGCATTATCAGGCCACTTTTATATATTTATTTATTCAATTTTATGACTATAGTCATAAACAAATGCATATATGTAGCTTATAGCTTTCATTTTGTTCTGATTAGATTTAGGAGTTAGTGCAGTAAATAACAATAATAAAAAATATGTACGTATGTACATAAGTAAGTAGGTTTCGATATTTTAAAAATTTTTTAGGGACGACTTTTGGCATTAGGTTTATAAATATAGGATTTTGGGATTTTAGCTTTATACGAATCCGACTCTTCTCTAGCTGTAATTGTTGTAGGGACGGTTTCACTTATTATGCCATGAGCTGTCCCTTTAATTTCTCATCTTGTTTTTTTTCGTAATTGTTATAGGATTAAAGTTAGACCGGGTTTACATCTGTGTGACATGTGCACAAAAGAGCGTAACCACTAATTACTAATGAAAACCTGTTTGATTCAGACATGTATTTATTGATTTAAACAGTTTACAATCATGTTGGATTCTATAAAATTGTCTATTAGTTATGCACGAAACTTTTTAACTTAATAACAGTTTTTCATTAGTAATTAGTGATTACGCTTTTTTGGGCACAAATGTAAACTCGGCGTTAGAAGCTAAATTTTTTAGTGGAGATGTGTAAACGTTATACAATCTGTTTAAGCATTATGAAATTCTTATATTTAACGTAATTCTTTCATAAAATGTACAGGGGTGTTCTGGATGAGAGAGATTTCTCTGGTAACAAACTTTTCAGTAAAACTTACTGTTGAATTTTCAACGGTTTAACAATTTTTCAAATATTGTACTTTCTCGCCAACCCAAAAAAGTCACTGTATGTACATATGTATGTATTTACATATATAAACAAACTTTAAGTATTAAATATTTTTTCGAATAAAATAAGTTTTCCGTTTAATAAATGTGTAAGAGCTATTCGAGACAAAACGATTTTAAGGTCAATATTATATGACCATATATACATACATACATACTCGCACAACCATGTGTACATACCTTAAAGGAAATGTCGATGGTGAAAATATGCTGAGTCGCTGTTGACTTTGTCACCAGTACTACTCTCTAATTAATCCCCATACAATACTTTGTGCTATAGACATTTAGCATGTGCTTGTCATTGAAAATCTGCTAATAACACTAAAACAATTGACTAGGTAGTGACTACATAGTTGTTATGGGAACATGGAGACATATCAACCAGACATTTAGTGGTAAATTTCTATACCTTACATACATACAATTGTATGAATATTGACAAGTTGTTGCAAAAGCCACCAGAAATACACCATACATCTGTTTTCTCTCTTTCTTTTATACTGACGAATAGAAGAGAAATTGTAGACAATGTACCTACTACTACAATTTTAGTGTTGACATAGAGACATTTGGCCCCAGTCTGACTGCAGGGTACATATGTATATGTATGTATAATTTTGATATTTTTCAAGTTGAATTATGCATACATATGTATGTACATGTTTAAATACGATTAGAAAGAATATGTACATCTATGTACTATGGACATATATACGTAAATCTTTCTGATAACCTTGTGTTTTTTTAAGTTCTTATTTATCAATGAAAAATATTATGTGGTCTTCAGATTTTTATTTCTCATTTATGGAAAATTTTTTGTGTTGTTTGAGGTTTAAAACTATATTTTTGCCCCGACTCTGACAAAGAATAATTTTCAAAGTAAGACATTTACCACATGCAGTAGCAGCAAAAATTTAAATTAAAAAGCATTCAAGCTTAAATTAGACGTGACATAGCCATAATGCCATAGCCATAACCAAACCAAAATTCAATTGGTTTCTATGGTGAGAGTTATGGCGTTATGGCGAGTCACCTATAATCAAATACAGTGTTGCCCATAAGTTTGGTTCGAACAGCTGTTTTCTATGGTTATGGTTATGGCACGTCTGATTGAGCCTTCAAACGATTAACTACATATGTATGTATATGACAATGATTACCACTATATTAAAATTTTGAATTGTTTGTTAAAACAATATTTTAAATATATGTATGTATATCGTTAGGTAAAATGCAAAAAGCGAAACTAACAGAAAATTCACAATTGAGTTTTTGATTGATTATTATCAGGGAAACCAGAAATATGCTCTAAAAAAGTGTTTTATGCGCATTCAATATGCACTTAAAACTTGAAAATATGCACTAAAAACTGAAAAATATGATCTTAAAAATAAAATAAATTGGTTTATTTGTAATTAAAAATATATTTTTAATTCAGAAATTCAACAACATTTTGATATAAAACAAGACAAAAATAAAATAAACAAAAGAAATGAAACAATAAAAAATTAACAAAGAATAACTGCCGTATTAAAAGCAATAATTTGGGTTTGAAGTGCACGTTAAAGCAAAATTTTGACTGAAGCAAATAATACAATTAATTATTTTTGGATACTCGTAAAAATTTAACTTCAATTTCAAAAGAGATCACGATATCAGAATTAAAACTTTGGAAGTGTATTTTGGATAAATAAGACAAGATTTTTATTTATAATTTTATTGCAATAAACAACAAAATATTGACCTAAATTTTCAAATAAAAATCGTTGCCTGTCACATCGAAGTAAACTTTTATACATTGACAATCAATGTTCCTTCAACGTCTACTCGGGGCAGAATCCGTCATAACTCGCAAACTGAATTTTTATTGAAACTAACGTCCATAATAACTGCATAATATAAATATAAGAAAAATTTATATACTCATTGAACATTGGAAATGAGATTTAGATGCCGAAAAATAAAAATAAAAATTTTGATCAACACATAAGTTTGCAAGCATATTAAAATCAAAAAATTCTATAAAGTATCAAAATATGCCCCAAAAGCGTAAATTATGCTCTAGAAATTAGAAAATATGCTAAAAATATGCATGTAAGACTGATATATGCAAAAACATGCTTTAAAGGGTAAAATATCCAAAAATATGCACTAACAAATCGATGCCAAAATTCATAAAAAGTTATGAAACGGATAAATATCTTGTCCCTGCTATGGTACGTCATACAAGAAAAAACATGCAATTGCATATTTGCGGTTTCCCTGATTATTATGAATGCCATTAAACTACATGTCTTGACCAAATTTTACACTTCTGCGACCAAAAATCATGCTGTTATTGACAAAAAACAAGAGGACTTAACAGCAAGTTTGTTTAGTCTGCCCTTACACATACGAGTACTCTCATGCAATTGCTGTATATACGTATTATCAACGAAATTAGGGGTGATGTTTGACAGCTCGTTGTCTTTTGCAGCTCACATTGATTACATACTTCCCAAGGCATATAAAATTTTTGGTTTCTTGAAAAGAAGTTGTTGTGAATTCGTTGACCCATTTATTTGGAGTCCTCACGTATTTAATCTGATTTCTCGAGTTGAAAGACTTCAACGTATTTTTATCAAATTTGCCTTACGCTCGTTACCTTACTTATCTTCCGTTCCGTATGAGTCTAAATGCTTGTTTATAGGCTTACGTACTCTAGAAGAACGTAGAATAGTTCAATCGGCACTTTTTGTGTATGATATTATCAATGGTTCTATTGATTGCCCTGATTTGCTCTATATGGTACCGTTTTATTTACCTCCTAGAAATCTTAGATTGGCTGAGCTATTTGATGTTCCATTCCATAGGACTAATTATGCACGTAATGGTACTTTAACACGTGCCTTTGTTCAGCTCAATGAGATTAACTTCAATTTACAAAAAGTTTCTCAATCTTTTATTGAATTCGGCACTGAGAAATCTGAGTTTAAACTCCTACTTTTTAGTGCAATAAAATAACTGTTTTAATATAGAATTTAGCTGTGATTTATAAAATGTAAGTTAATTTTGTATATACATATGTAGGTTTTACACATACTCTATTGTTAATTTAGAATTCTAAATTCTAATGAATTCTCTCTGTAATGCGTAGTGCGATTCATTGGCCAATCGACCACAAAGGGATGTGCCCTGAATGAGGAAAGAGATTTCTTTTCATTTCATTTTGTTTTGTTTACAAAATAGACTTGCCAAATTCTCAACATAGAATCATTTTTAAGGAAATAATTGGCATTAATTATTATTATCAATATTTTAATGATATTAGCAATCTATAACACAAATATTTCCATTTATTGTATTAATTTTAAGAAACTAACACACAATTTAATCGAAAACAATCGAAATTTTTAGTTTTAATTATAACATGATCCAGTTAATTTGCTTAATATTGTTGACAGGGTAACTCCATTAGTTTATTTGATATTTTATTGCATGAAAGTGTCAAAATTTCACTCGTATGCAAAATTTGCTGCGAGTAGAGCTGCGAGTGCGAAAAATGTGAATGTGTTAGTAAAAAAGTGTGAGTGTATTGAGTTTTTCGAACTATTACTCTCAACTCACGGTTAGTTATTTGCTTCTCCTGTAAAATTATATTTTTGTTAGTTACGCATTTTTACATTTTAGCTAACGATATAAAGGGTGGTTAAATTTAAAGGGCCGATGTTGAATGTGAACCACACCTAAACGTCAAGTTTTTTTCAGTATTTCATTTGACATTTCTCAATTTCAGACTAACTCAATTTGAACCATACACAATCGAGCAAAGCGTTAAAGTTATTCAGGCTTATTATGGAAATGGGCGTTCAAATCAAAATGCTTATCGTGCACTTCGTGATTTTTTCGGTCAGCACATTTTCACCTCAGTGGATTCGTCAATAAGCAGAATTGCAGCATTTGGACGAATGATAATCCAAGAGTGATTGTCGAAAAACAAATGCACCTACAAAGAGTGACTGTTTGGTGCGGTTTATGGGCTGGCGGCATCATCGGGCCGTATTTTTTCCAAAATGAGGCCAGTCAGGCAGTGTTCGCTATCGTGAGATGATAACGAACTTTTTATGGCCCGAATTGGTAGATATGTGGTTTGAACAAAACAAATTGTTTTTCTCAGAACACTTCGAAGTGTCTCCATTATGCTTTTGTGCGTTTTGGTTATACGAATTTTCGAAATAAATTTGATTTTGTTATCAAGGCCGCAAACCTTTTATTTATACTAGTAAATTTTTAAATCATTTACATATTTACACTTTGCCTTTTCTGCTTGCATGTGTAGGCAGGCTTTTTGAGTTCGTCGGTGAGAGGTGTTGAGAAGCATTCGGAGTAAAACAAAAGGCACGAAATGAAAATTCGAGGGGATTTTTGACATATCTCTTTGTTTTTTTGTACTCTCAGCACTAAGAGTGTATACAAACGTCAAAAAGTCATGAAGAAAAAAGTCTTAATGTAAATATGCCTGACTTTTCGTAGGGGGTTTAAAAGAAAATTGTCGAAAGAAAGCAGGCTAAAAAGGCATAATGTGAATAATAGGCGCAATTTACACTGTGCCTTTTCTGCTTGCATGTGTAGGCAGGCTTTTTGAGTTCGTGGGTGAGAGGTGTTGAGAAGCTTGTGGGGTAAAACAAAAGGCATAAAATATAAATTCTGGAGGATTTTTGACATTTCTTTGACAACATATAAATACAACTGAAGTGGTTTGTGCAGTTGCTTAAAAAATTCAATATTCTGTATTAGTGCCATCTTTTATCAGCATATTGCGGCTTGTTTTCGGAAGTTTCAGCAAACAACGTAGTGTTGCACTGACACATTTTGTCATGTTTTGGAGGAAAACAACTTATTTTAGGTGTTTTGCTGATATGAAAAATGTATGGGAAAACATGTAGCAAAATAGTGTTTTCACACTGCAAGTTAAAACCTGGTTTTAACGTTAAAACCATAAACAGCTGATTTTGCATTCACACTGCCAGTTTGCTAAATTCAGGTTTTAACTCACAGACTGTCTAATAAATTTGCTCAAAATAAAATAAATCTCCTGCAGAAATGCGTGTGTTTGTTGTTGTATATTTTTCTGCTTTTTATAACACTTATTTGACAAACTGTACAACTGTTTTTGTTTGTATGAAAAAATAAGAAACTTTACAATACGCTCTAAAATGGAAATTATTTTATATACAACTTTTTTAGTGGTGGATCGATATGTCATATCGTTTATTTTCACTTTCCAGAGGTCAATGAAAATTTTGTTGTTTTCCTTCCAAAAAACTCTTATTTTTCCATAATTTTTTACTTATTGTTGCCGCTGCATCCATTTTTAAGTTGAAAATCTTTCAAGCGACATCTCTTGTTATTCACTGACATAAACATTATCAGCTGCTGCCGGTTATTTTAACTTGGCAGCACTGAATTTACCACAGCGAAAACAGGGTTGCATTTCATAAAACCAAAATAAAACCAATTCAGAAATGGTTTTAAGTTGGATTTAACAAAACCAATTTGTATGGTAAAACCAGGTTTTAACAGTTGGTTTTAACATTAAAACCAACTTTTATTAAAACCAAGTCAGTGTGAAAACACTAAAACATTGGTTTTGGGCAAAACAAGTTTTCTGCTCCACGTATATGGAAACGTACTATAATTCTCAATAATATTTCGAAAGTTTTGCCATAAACTTAAGAGGTTTTTTAACTTTCCTCGATATTTTCTTTTTATAGACTAGGGATGAACTTCTTAAACACAAACGAAATCCACATAATCGTTACTTAACCAACAACAAACAACAATTATTCATGTATACTACACCGAAGTGTTTCTATACGGCCTTCTTTTAAATAATTTTGATTTTTGCAATTTTTTTAACTTTCACGATTTTTTTTCAGTTTTTACAGGCAGATAAATCTGCATCGTCAACTCCAGTTCAATTTTTGGTACACGTTAAAAAATTGTTGTACCTTTTAGTGGCAGGCGTTGTTAATTGTAACGGATATTATTTTTCTTAATTATAATCGAAAACAACATTGTAAAGCAAGCCACAGACCTTGCGACCGTTGGTACAACATGAGCAGTTTGTATATGAGATTGTAAAGTGTGTGGGGTCGTCGGATGAAGTTGTGTCTCGGTTGTACGAAAGAATAAAAAGATTTGATTTTTTGGCAAGTTGTATAGACAGGTTGTAAAATTTAGTAGTTGGTTGTACAACTTCATTTCATTTTGTTCGTATTTTTGTTGTGATCATATAAAAAAACGTTGCGCACGAATTCAAACTTGCTTTTGTGAATGCATCGGAACCTTTGATAAAGGTAATTAAATACATCGTCTAACATCCACGTGTAATTTTTGTTCTCACTTTCTTTTAATATTTTCAAAAGTTTGTTGTTAGCATACATTTCTTTTTATATAAACCACTCCTTTATTAAAATTCTTTTTTTCTGTCCTTTTTTACATTCTTCTTCTTATTTTTTTCACCAAAAAATATTCCACTACAATACGCGACATGGTACATGGCATAAATCTTCCAACAGGACAAAAATCCTCTTCACACCGCCAAAATAGTTAACGAATGGTTCTTGTATCACACACCAAAATAACTGGACTATCGCCCACAATTGCCGGACCTCAACATAATTGAACATTTCTGAAAGAATTTCGGCAGACACTCCAGAAAAAGAAACATAACCATCAAAAACCTTCTGAAGGAAATTTAGCGGGGAGAGTGGCAAAAAATGTCAACGGAAGTAATAAATAAATTTATGGAATTGATGCCTGGAAGGCTACAAGCAGTTCTAAAAGCAAATGGAAATCAAACAAAGTAGTAGCCATTATTTGTTTTTGCATATTGTAAGACTGTACGATTTCTTTTGACGCATTAAAATTGCAGTGTTTTTGATTTTGTTTCAATTGTTGTTGTTGGTGGAATTTTTATTCATTTATTTTAAGAGCATTATATAATGTTTTGAAAATTACAAAAAAGTTTCAAAAACTTTTATCTCACTGTACAACAGCCAAAATAGCCTTTAGATAAAAGTATGCGGACTATATGGATTTCGATGCGTTAAATTCAAATCTGCTGTCAGTTTTTCTCTATCACGTAGAGATTTTTTTTATGGGCGTGGCTAATTTTGGCCCCTAAATTAGTCGGCCATACTAATATATTTTACTATAACTCGAAAACCGCTATTTCGATTTTAATAGATAATAAACCAAAAGACGCGCCACAAAATTTTGTTAAAAAAAATTTATAATCATTTTTTACCTATCTTTTATGGTTTCGGAGTTATTCAGAATTTAAAAGAGAAAAAAATTTTTTTTATGCAAAAATCGCGTAATTTTTTTACATGAAAATTGCAATAAAAAAATCAGAAACTCAAAAGTTTCATATTTTTTACATTTTTCTTAAAACCACATATCCTAGGAATAAAACAAGCTATAAAACGTGAAAATCCAGCAATAAATCTTGATTTTATTCACAATTTAAAGTTCTGTTACCTGCCCGCAATGCCCTTTCAATAGCATTACCAGATGTCAGTGATGGGAAATGAGATTTGCATTTCGGTATCAAAAACAAATTTTTTTAGTACTTTTTTGATCCCGAGAGTACCAAAAATTATAATATTTCTTATTTAAATTTTATTAACAAAAAATTATAAGAAATTCATTTACAAAAAAAGGAACACATAGGTACAAATATACAAATAGGTGTAGCCTGGATTAGACTTAATACTGTTGGAACATAAAGCTTGCCTCCGTATTCCATAGCTTGCTAAAGCTAAAGCTAAATTCGACCGCTAACATGCTGAACAAATAGAAAATTTAAAATTTTTGGCGATGACATAAAGCAATAAAATTTCGGCGAATTACATTTTTAAGCCATTACCTGATTTATCAATACCCGTTTGAAAATTGCATTCGTAGCCGAAAATTAGATTTAGCTTTAGCGAGTTACAGATCACGATGGCTGTTGATTTATATTTTGTTTTCATGAAATTTTGGTAAGAGAAAATCCTTTCGACATTTACAGAGGAGTGAGGCATGGATAAAATTCCGTAAGCTACTCTCGATATATCAGGAAACATGTATTCATCTAATGCGTTTTTATATAAGCCAATGCTCTATATTGGTTGTTAATATTTCAAATTATTTTTCTTTTCTTTTTTTTCTTTTCCTTGGTAACATTTTAATTAAAAGTGGTATAATGATATTGGTTTAACAGATAAAATACTTTCAGGGGGAAACTTACTAAACCAAACTAACATTTTATTGTCAAAGTCCACTTTTGCCCTTAGAACTTAATATAAACTTTTTAAAAATTTCTTTAAACTGATTTAAAACAGTTGTTTCAATAGATCAACTTCTGTGCCACATAAAATATCATTGAATGGAATATGGTTTTCGTTGATATTTAATTGTGGTTACTCATTTCTAAAAGATCTTTACTAATAAAGCTTCGTTCTCTTTGTCGAAAAAACAATTTAATTCTAGGCAAAATATGTACATATATGCATGCGCGAGTCTTCTGACTGCATTTCTAAGTTGCCCGTGAGAGTATCAAATTTCTTAGGGGAGTACTACGGTACTTTTTCATGTCAAATAGTATCAAAAAAAGTACGATCGTGCCAACTGTCCCATCACTGCCAGATGTAAATGTGACTGCATTTAATGCATTGCACACATTTTTCCATTTTTAGGTACTTGCTTTAAATTGTGAATAAAATCAAGATTTATTGCTGGATTTTCACGTTTTATCGCTTGTTTTATTCCTAGGATATGTGATTTTAAGGAAAATGTAAAAAATATGAAACTTTTGAGTTTCTGATTTTTTTATTGCAATTTTCATGTAAAAAAATTACGCGATTTTTGCATAAAAAAAATTTTTTTCTCTTTTAAATTCTGAATAACTCCGAAACCATAAAAGATAGGTAAAAAATGATTATAAATTTTTTTTTGGCGCGTCTTTTGGTTTATTATCTATTAAAATCGAAATAGCGGTTTTCGAGTTATAGTAAAATATATTAGTATGGCCGACTAATTTAGGGGCCAAAATTAGCCACGCCCATAAAAAAAAATCTCTACGTGATAGAGAAAAACTGACAGCAGATTTGAATTTAAAGCATCGAAATCCATATAGTCCGCGTAATTTTATCTAAAGGACAGCCAAAAAATGTTATTTTGTTGTACAGTGTCTTTTAATACCAAAATAAAACTTTTGATATAAGAGAACCAGGTGTACAATTTCTTTTGACTCTCACAGTACGTCTTTAGTTAGATCGAAGTTAGAATATGCTGCTTTTATTTTGAATCCTCGCGTCTCTAATATAATCCCTCATATTGAGAAACTTCAACGCATTATTATTATTGTCTGAATTTTATAACTGTACTAGCATTTTCTCGCAACTCGGTCAAACTTAAAAAGGAACGAAAATTGTCCTATTAACTGTAACAAAAACAAAATAAATAACAAGAGTACAAATGTTCACCTGTTTTAATCCTTAAAAAGTAAACTACATTTTAACATGCACCACCATGAGGGTGGCGTTGGCTGAAGTACTTAGCACGTTGACTACTAAAACCGAAGGTCCTGGGTTCGATCCCGGTCTCCGACAGTCATTAAAAATCACAACACCACGCAATTTTCTGATATGCATTAGTGTCCTATCAGTTGTTGTGGGAAAAGTTCTAGTGATGCAGGCATAAGGCACTGGTCACTAAAAACTATACCGACTTCATCAGATACTAATCCTTATGTAACATCAAAGCGCCCTCCTTGGTTGTGTAGCAGAATCATCGGCGAAGTAAAATAACCAATAAAATGGCTTCTGAACACAAAATTTAGTACGCCTCATTTAACACCAGATGGCGCTGCAACACTGCATTATCAAAAAATTTGCAAAGAGCAGAGTTGTAAAAGAATGAAGCTTTCCTCTATCTCTTCCTTCACCACCTGTCTTCTCTATCACTATCATTTTCCTATCAACCTCTCTCAATTAGTAGGATTATTAGCCAGTAATGGGTTAATTAATGACCAAAATCTTACAACTTTGGTTTCAAAAATATTTTTTATATTACAAAAATGGCTCAAGACGAAGGGGAAGAGTTGGAGGGGGCGTATATATTCCAGAATTCGGAATTGAAATGTCCTTCAAACTCCCGGACGAATTTAGCATAGTACAGGCATAGATAACCGTCATTAAAATAGCAATACACTGGGAGAATTTTTATCGGATACATAATAGAAATATCCATATAATAACGGACAGCCAATCTGTAATCAAGTCCACTCCACATCATTTCTCGTCCAAGAATGTCGCACAGTACTAGATAAGCTTGCGCAGCACTTATCCATCACACTGTATTGGGTGCGTGAACACGGGACTAATTCAGACAACATAGTTACGGATGACCTGCCAAAGTGGAGAACCCTACTCAGAGTAGTCGATATTGACAATCTCTGTGGGCTCCCTCTCTTATCCTGCTGGTGACGCTTCGATGTTACCTTTCTATTCAGTTCAAGACATATGGCGCAATGAGCCTACCTGCATGATATCGAGAACCCTGCGTAATATCTTGGTCACACTGACCGGACGCTACACTTTCGGAACCCATGCTTAACCTATAGGTCCCGTACAATGCTTACTGCTACAGTTGCAATGATGAAGACGAGGAGGAAATCATTTCGCATCTCCTCTGTTTCTGTCCCGCTTTGGCAGAATATCCTTCAATAGCATGTCCGAGTTATCGGAAATAGGAGCAGCAGCTGGTCGTTAAACCTATTCTAAGGCATGTGTATACACTAGACCCTTTTCTGACCCACTTCTTCTTTATTCTATCTTATCCTCAAGGAACTTTTCATCTATATCTTCCCCTTTATTCCTTTATTATTTGTGCAGGTATCACAAAAGGAAAAAAAAATCATTTTTTTTCACCAGCAGCCTGCTAACCTATCCTAACCTACCAAAAATATGCTCCTGATTGGAATTTTAAAAAATTGTAAGAACAATACAGGCCCATAATGGGTTAAACCGTGTAATTTTCGCAATGTGTCGCCATTGGCGTAGGTAAAAAAAATTTCTAGATGGGCATTAAGACGTGATTTTCGTGAGTAATATAAAAATATATAATTACATGCACTTTTTGAGAGTTGGTTAAGCAGCGAAAGCAATGTAACTTAAAGCTCCTGAGTACAAGCTATACTCGCCAAACACAAGAGCTGCGAACGCAAATAGGCGACATTTCAAGACAAATAGAGAGAGAAACAAGGAGTGACAACCAATATCATTTTGCCAATCTAGCGTAAGAATCAGAAACCGCAGCCTCTAAAGGCTGCAAAACGACCAGAAAAGAAAGGGTATACCGATCACAGATGAGAGGGGAAACACTATAACGTTATAATAACAGCAGCTTTAAGTTTGGCGCGAACATTTTGAAAAAACGCTAAATGTAATATCGACAAATGCAGTATTACACTCACCAGTATAGCACAACCAATAATATTTGTACAGATCCTCCCACCAGACAGGAGATTGCAGAAACTATAAGATCAACAAAGTTTATTTTAAGTAGCACCTTCTATGAAAATGCATAATACACCATTGGAAGCGGTTTGAAAAAATCTTTCATATGATGTACTTTTTTTAATATGTCGTCTTAGGACAAAAAAAATATGCAAAAAACTTCAAAAATATATCTTTTTCAGACACAGTCCAGCTCACGAACGGTCATCGCTTGACCCCTCAAATGTTTTGGGAGTTCCCATTAAATAGACCAATCTTTGATTTGAGAGGGGTAACAAAGTCGCGGTTTTAACCTCCACACAACGTGAGTCGGTCTAATGTACATAATACATACATCCATATACAGGAAAAAGTGCTTAAGTCATATTTTGCTGTTTTGCAGGAGAAAACTTTAAGCGTTAAAACCGATTTTCAGAAATTTATTTCTTTACAGTTAAATTGGGAACTTCTCTGTTAATATTTACATTTTTAAGCAAACATCGCTCTACACACTATAAGTAATACATACCTTTAAGTTGAAATATACCAAAGTATAACCTAAATTAAGCTATTCTTCCAAATGAGATTAGAAGTCTAAAAGAGATAAGTCGCAAGTCACTTTTTTCACTTCCTGAAAAAGCACCCAAATTAATTGAGATTTTTACCAGATTACGGAGGTACCATTAACCCAAAATCAGCTTATCTCGACTTAAGCACTTGTTTCTTTTTGTCACAGATATTAGCATATTCAGGGTTGGGCAGTATTTGAAATACATGTATTTGAAATACAAATACGTATTTTGTATTGTATAGAAGTATTTTGTATTTTAAATACATGACATGCAAGTATTTTGTATTTTGTATTTTAAATACATAATTTACAAAATACATTTACAAAATACATTACATTGTTGGCGTTTTGCATTTTGATCGATTTATAATGTATGATTCGTCAAACCAATAACAAAATATTAGAATCGCTAAAAAACAACTATACCAACTCTTATGGAAGCCACACACTTTGCGACCGTTGGTATAACACGTTGGATTACCAAGTTTTGTGTTTTCCGCACAAACTATACAACAACGTGGGCAACATTAGCGTACGACTTCATTTCTTCAATTTTTTGGAGTAAAAATGACATATGTCGCGTATTGTGGAATTTGTTTTTGGTGAAAAAAATAAAATGAAGTAGATAAAAAAGGACAGAAAAAAGAATTTGGTTAAAGGAGTGGTTTATATAAAAAGAAACGTATTCTAACAAAAAGCTTTTGAAAATATTAAACGAAAGTGATACAAAGGACTATAAAAATTGCACGTGGGTGACAGACGAACTATTTAATGACCTTTTATCAAAAGTTCCGATGCATATACAAAAGCAATTGCTCACAGCAAACTTTTATACAATTCAATAAAATTACTTATATCTGTGAAATTCTCCATTTTAGACGCAACGAGATAAGAACAAAATGAAATGAAGTTGTACCACAAAGTCTTAAATCTTACAAACTGTCTATACAACTTGCCAAAAAATCAATCTTTTTAATCTTTCGTACAACCGAGACACAACTTCATACGACGACCCCACACACTTTACAATCTCATACATAACCTGGGGGGTTACTCTCTATTACGATGCGAAAGAAAAATGGTACGAAATCGAACGATTGGTACTCTCTAATGCGTTTGCGCATTTACCTTTCGCATCTTTTATTTTCCGTTTCGCAAGTCTGGTATCCACCGTACTCTACAATGCGAAAGCGCCTGTCAAAATCGCTCGATAAGCGCAAATATCTTGCGTTAGCTAAATACCAAACGCAAAGTGAGAAAAACATGTAAGTACGTTGAAAAAAACATTTATATATTGACTGTCTTATTCATAAAAAAGAATTTTGTTTTATAAGAGGTTTATTAAACAAATTTTCTATGGAAATTTGATTTATTAAACAAATTTTCTATGGAAATTTGATTTATTAAACAAATTTTTCTATGGAAATTTGATTAATAAACCTTTTATAAAACCAAAATATTTATATTTAAATCGTAGTTTTTAGGGAAAAAGCCAAAAAATTACAAACAAAACAACGGTAGTTTGAAATTTTAGTGGATTGCATGTGAGCAAATGGCAAATAGGACGCAAATAATTTGTGGACAAAATTGACAGACGACCTAAATTCTAATGGACCTCCTGTAAGGGATAGAGCTGGTTGTTTATAATGAAATGTGACACTAATAGTAATTATAATATTACACATGTATGTTTGTATGTACATATGTATTCATATTTGATTTAAAAAATCACACCAAGTGAAAATACGTAAAAATAAATTAAGCATTTCCAGCACAGGTGATGGTCCCTCTCAATTTTGTATTTGCTCAATCGCTACGTAGAGCTCTTTTAAGGGACGGACATTGACTGCTGCTATATTCCTAAGGTATGGTCCTGACCAATTTGATGTTGGTATCCAGCTTGGCCAAGTAATTTTAAGGTAGCGGCTAGTTTTATAAACTTTTAGCTGGTGTTGAACAGCGTTTAGAACATACAGAAACGCAAAATTTGTACAAAGTTAAAATAGAGCAATATGTATTTAATAACATATTCCGCTAGATTTTTTCTTACCTGCGGTCATTTAAGGAAAGTATGCCGGAACTATCTCTTAAGCTTAAATTAGAAGTGACATACCCATAATGCCATAGCCATAACCAAACCAAAATTCAATTGGTTTCTATGGTGAGAGTTATGGCGTTAAGGTTGTTTTCTATGGCTATGGTTATGTAACGTCTAATTGAACCTTTAAGACTCGTTTTGCAACTCGTTATACATGGACGTTTTCTTCATAAAACCATAATGCTAAAGAATCCATCACTTTATTTTCAATTAAAAGCTGTTACACTTCACTTTTTCTTAAATTTTGATTTTAACTGTCGTTTTTTTATACATATTTTGACATTTCAGTACTGCCAACCTTTGCCATATTTTCTTTTGCAATGTCCGAGTTGCCACTTTTTCAAACAATTTTGCGAAAGGTTTTGCGAAAGTAATAGAGAGTACCAAATTTGCATATCAACGCATTTAGCTTTCGCATCGTAATTGCTTTCGCATCGCAATAGAGAGTAACCCCCCTGCTCATGTTGTACCAACGGTCGCATGGTCTATGGCTTGCTTTAGAGTTGGCATCACCAGAATTCAGTTGTCAATTCTGAAGCATCTTGTCACAAGGCGTTTTATTTGCAGGTGGTACTATTACAACAATTATAACAATACAAAAACAACATGGTTGCTTTTGCCTTGGGAGATTGTGTTGTCAAGTCCTCGTCCAGACTTGCAATTTTTTAAAATTCTGCTTTGAAATTGCATAAGTGTCCACATTGTCATTGCGAGCACATGAAACTATGTACCCCTCCTCAATCTTCTCACCCCTCTCACCAATTCACTCAAGAATTGCTGCAACAAAATTGTAAGTATGGGCGAGGGCCAACATAAGCACGTGCTTCTAACTAGCAAAAATAGAGTGAGCCTGAACTAGTAACACCACCTGTAAAAACAAAATACAGGTCAGTTCCAGATGCATAACAAAACAGTCCGAACTTGTACAAATTAATCCAAAAGCGTTCCAGATAGCAATTTTAGTGCAATTTTGAGAGCGAATGAGAGAGTAATTTTTTTCATTTCCTGTACAAACTAGTACGAACTTTTTCTTATGGGTGAGTTCGGACAAGAATTGAATAGTCAGCTGTTTTTTATTTACATATGGAACTGAAAAATTAATCAGAAAATTTGCAAATAAAGCAAAAAAGTTTTTACATACAAATTTATTAAAAAGCAAAATGGAAGGTTTTTGAAATAAAGCTTAAGTTGTAAGTACATTTGTGCTTATTTTTCCATTTCTTTAATATAAAAAAAAATGATTTTTATGATTTTTTAAATAATTCACGTAACTTCTACTTTTTTGGAGATTTTTTTCATTTACTTTTTACAGCTGTTGCCAATGATGCAAATTTTATGTTTTTATAATGTTATGCGTTTTAAGCGACTAAAATCACTAAAATAAAATTTAATTTAAAAAGTAAGCAGCACTAGTATTTCAAGATGGGCAATTATGGTTTTTTGCGTTCCAGCAAGGCCTATTTATCAGGTCAACGCAACTCTCACGATGATTTTTGTTTTTATGGTTTGTTTTCTTGTTTGAGCTGTCAAAAGTTATTTGCACCATATACTTTAGTTCATGTTTGTGTGTGTTTCTGACAACTTAAACATAAAGTTGTTTTTTGTATTGCTGTGTTTTTGTAGAGTTGCGTTGACCTGATAAATAGGCCTTGCGTTCCAGCAATTTTGGATTACTTTTGCACATTCAGAGAGTAATTTTGTTTTTACTCTCACTGTCACACACGAGACTAATTTTTATGCCGCACAATTTTTGTTCTTTTAAAAACACACGAGACTAATTCATCCGGCATAAAAATGTATACGTATACATAGCTTTGTGTGTGTTAGTGTTTTTTGTATGCATTTGATATTTGCTGTTTTTTTAAGTTATGTGTGTATTGGTTTTGTGCTGGTGATGCGGGGTTGTAGCTGGTTGACAAATTATGCCAACACGAAACCCCTCTCTTTGCCTCTCTCACCAACAAACTGGCATGTTATGCCAGCACAATTGTTCTCGTGTGTGAAAGGCCATTAGTCCGAACTTTAACAAAATCTTGTGGAATGATGTGGAAGTATTTTGTAGTTTAAATACGTACAAAAAATTAAAGTATTTTGTATTTTAAATACATACATGACGAGCAAGTATTTTGTATTTTAAATACATAGCCTGAAAGTATTTTGTATTTTGTATTTTAAATACATGACCAGAAAGTATTTTGTATTTCAAATACCGCAAGCCATGTATTTTGCCCAACTCTGAGCATATTTTTGTTAATATTTTGTATTTCACCCTATATTTAATTTATTAATCTTATTTACTAAGTAATTTGTTATCGATGTCTCAAGGGACTTTCTGTAGTCTTTTGAATTTCGTTAATAAATTTGATATTTTTGAGCGTACTCGGATAAAATATTGTGGGTTGATGGATTTTATATAATTACATCATAATCAATCAAAAAGACGTTTTTGAACTTTGGTAAGTTACGCCCTTTTCGAATTTATATGACGATATGTAGATAATGGCAAACTATATACATATATACATATCGTCACCTAAAATCCAAAAGGCCGTAAATGCACGTTTTACTTTTTTAACAGGAGAAGCAAAAATATCTTATAAATTTAAGACTATTTATTTGTTAAGTGCCAAATTGAATAATGAATAAAATCGGTATTTTTGAACATACATACATATGTATGTATGTGAGTGAAATTTGAAGGAAAGATGTATTTTGGTTAATCACATCATAATCAATCAAAAAGTATATTTTGAATTTTGTGGTTGTGAGAATTTTCCTAAATTGTATAAATAACTCTTGTTCTGAGCATATTGCCAAGGGGAAGTGGAAGGAAAACTTTAAACCTCTAACTCCTCTCCCAATGGGCATTTCTATAGTCTTTCTCAAAAACTCGAAATTCAACTTCATAAAAATTTATATATGTACATAATATGTAATGTTAGACATTTAAGGATGGTGATTAACCATTTCAACTGGAAGACCTTGTCCGTTATGAATGTCTTCTGACAAAAAATTTTACTTAAATTGGGTTTATCTTAGTGGGTCAATATTGACATCAATTTTTGGCCGTGCAAAGGTTCTATAGTAAGTAGCGCCGTTTTGGATAGAAACAGGGATCGCAAATAACGATTATTTTCCAAATTTCAACTGAAAAAATCATAATAACAAAGAAGTGCTACGTGCACAAGGAATGTACCAAGATAATCCATGTTACATGGACCTATAGATGCAATGATTTTTTTTTTTATTAAAAAAATAAACTTTACCGATTATTTTTTTGATTTTTATTTATTCCTCAGAAAATAATAGTTATTTCTCGATTTTTATTTATTCCTCACAAAAGAAGAGTTATTTTGTGACTTTTATTTAATCCAAAAAATTTTAATTTTTAAAATTAATAAACTATAAAAAAGTAAATTTAATTTAACATATGAGTTTTTTTACAAACTCTGGCGATAAATTCAATTTTAGATCGATTAATATTAATTTTAACGCAAAACTTGCGCTTTCTACATTTTAAATATTAAGCAAAACAAAATTAAAATAACTCTTATAACAAAATAACTCTTTTTATTTTGTGAGGAAAAAATAAAATAAGCAAAAAAATAACTCCTATTTTGTGAGGAATAAAAAAAAATTAAGAAATAACTATTATTTTCTGAGAAAACAAATAAAAATCAAGATATAATCACCCGTATTGCGTATGTCAAGTCAAATATTCGACTACGAGAATTTTGTATTTGATTAAACAAACTTTATACAAGTTTTCTTTATTCTTAATGATTAAAAAGTAATTTTTAAAATAAAAATTATAACCGTTACGATCCCTGGATGGAAACCATGATGAAGAAAATCTTTAAGCCCGACCAAGGCCCGCTATATAACGAATCTTTAGTAACCAGCACTGTTTCGGGATATTCCATGGTGGAGAAAATTTTTAGTAATTCCTCAAAGATAGTCTCAAAAGCTTTTAAATCATACCAAAATTAAATAGCTCACAATTGTGAACTGGAAGTTTAGAAGTCCATAACCCAGAAACTAACGTTCGCCGCAAATTTTTTTATTTAATTTTTTCTTCTTATTTTTTATTTTTCTATCGGATAGGAAGAGCTAAATCCGGTTTCGGAACAAATTAAGTTTAGTGACATAACTTTAAGTAATAAAAATTTGGTGTCCGATAGAAAATTAAAAAATAAAAAGAAAAACTTAAATAAAAAAATTGGCGGCGAGCCTTAGTTTCCAAGTTATGGGCTTTTAAGTTCTGGTATAAAATTGTGATTATATGGTGGAATTGGCACAAATCAAGCTAAGGGGCAACTCTATAAAAATGATATCGGATTGAGAATGAAAAAGGGAAAAAATATTAAGTTAAAAAATTGTAAGCGAGGCTTAGTTTCCGAGTTATGGGCCTTTGAAATTGTAGTACAAAATTCTGATTACATGGTGTATTTTCCAACAAATGTTATTCAATATTGGTGTCATTTAAAAGCTTTTTAGCAACTCTTTAAGAAAACACAAAATTTGGAGTTCGGTTTGTATTTACTAACACCTGTGTGCGTATGTATGTATATGTATGTGCGTGTTTGTAGCATTCATACATAAAAAGGTTCTTCTGCACTGCCGGCCTTCGGCCGGGCTTAAGGATTTTATTCACCTTGGTGTTTCCCTACTCGGCGCAACCTTATAAAGATTTTCTTCCTGGTAAAGTTTTAATGTCTAATAACGATTTTCTGCACTGCCGGCTTTCGGCCGGGCTTAGAGATTTTCTCCACCATGGTGTTTCCCTATACGGCACAGCCTAATAAAGATTTTCTGCATAGTAATGTTTTCCTGTTTAATAACGATTTTCTGCACTGCCACCTTTCGGCCGAGCTTAAGGATTTTCTCCACCATGGTGTTTCCCTATACGGCGCAGCCTAATAAAGATTTTCTGCCTGGCAAAGTTTTCCTGTCTAATAACGATTTTCTGCACTGCCGGGCTTAAAGCTTTTCTCTACCATGGTGTTTCCCGACACGGCGCTGCCTAATAAAGATTTTCTGCCTAGAAAAGTTTTTCTGTCTATTAACGACTTTCTGAACTGCCGGCCTTTGGCCGGGCTTAAGGATTTTCTCCACCATGGTGTTTCCGAAGACGGCGCTGCCTAATAAAGATTTTCTCCTGAAAGATATTATCCAAAGCTTTTAAATGATACTACTATTGAAGACATTCGTTGGGGAAAATATTACGTATACATAATCACAATTTCATACTAGAACTTCAAAGGAACATAAATCGGAAACTAAGGCTCGCCGCCCATCTTTTTATTTAAGATTTTCTTTTTATTTTTTAATTTTCTATCGGATACCAAATTTTTATTAATTTTGGAGTTATGTCACTAAACTTAATTTAAGCCCCGGTTTCTTCCCTCGTCAGAATTCCATAACAAACTTGCTAATATCGCCGAGCCCACCATATCTTTTAGCCCCTAATGTAATCTACTACTGAGCCATCTAAGTCTGTGACATTGTAGCTTGTGTCTCCACACACTTTTTGCAAACATTTCAGTATTGGCATCTAAACAAAAACAAGCCACGTAGTTTCTTATAAATAAATAAATACGAAAATATCTCATTAAAATGTCACGTCATATTGAAAACAATGTTGCCACAATTCAAAAATGCTGAACCCAAATTTCTACTCATAACATTTTGACGAGTTAAATAGGAATTAGGTAACTCATCAGAAGACTAAAGCGCATTGCTTACGGTCAACATGCATGACCTGCATTATAATAACAATAATGAAATTTTGTCTGTATGAGTCACACCGACGATGCTTGAAGCAAAATCTAATTTTTTTGATTTTTGCACATGCATGTATGCAACACACACATAACAAGATAAGCTACTCAAAGCAGTAGGTTATAAAAAAACTGTCAAATTCTATACGTAAAAAGTTATTGTATGTACTTTGACAATTGGGTTGATGATATTAATTTATCATTCAATGCATGTACTTGCATGCTGAGAGTTTCATGTATTTCTACTTTAAATACATTTTGATTCTACATTTAATAAATCGGCCTAATTCGGCATAACAATTTTACGAGAGTTTTCCTTGTTCCCTTATTTTTAAAAATAATTTGCGAACTTTTAGGTAAAACAGAACAACTCTTCGAAAATTCAAAATTTCTTCACTTTATATTTTTATCGCCATCTGTTGAAAATATAAGGGCTTTATTATCGGACAAAATTAGTTCTCTTATTCCCGCGCAATATTTAGAATTGAATATTTTCTTTTAAGAGCACACTTTTTCACAAATGAGACAAAAATTACAACTATAGTAAAAACAATACTGATATTTTTCTTGCAATATAATTGTGCAATTTTTCATATTGTACAATGATATCGCCAATGTGTAGTTCATATTCGAAGGTGGCACAATATATTGGCAAATATCAATACTTGATTTTTATTGTGCAATCAAATAAAATGTGTAATGTGGTGGCAAGATTGTTCAATGTTGTTTACTTTTTCAGTCAGGAAAATTGTGCAATATTTCCTTTGAAAATAGTGTAACATTATTGCATAGTCCCGGTTCACACACTTCAACTTTTGTTAATCAACTCGTAATTCAGCTGTAAGAAAAAAAGAGATATTTGTATTTCCTTCTTCGTCTTTCTTACAGCTGAATTACGATGCGATGTTCTGTAATCTATTACAGAAATGTCGAAGGCGAAAAACGCCAACCACGATAACGCAAATGATGGTAACCAAAACGGCAACACTGTACGAAAACAAGAACAAATATGTGTGTATGTATGTGTGTCTAGACACAAATTTATGGGAGCGAGTATCACAATGAATTGAGTATAAAAAATATGTTTGTTGCTTAATATTTTTCTTTAATTATTTTTTAGTAATGGTCGGGTCACATAAACTTTTAAATATTGAGTTATACAATCATTACATTTATTTGGAATCATGATTCAACTTACGTTGATACGTATGTACGTCTGCACCTAATTTTATTTTACTTTGTAATTCTGTATATTTTTCTGCTAAAAATCGATTTTAGCAGTTTTTCTTAATGAATTTTACTTATTTATTAGTAAATTTAATCATAATACACTTTCCTTTTTTAGATTATCTTTAAAATGTTGTTTGTTATTCTTTAATTAATATTGAAGCACTTTTTTCTCAACGTTTAAAGAAAATTAACACGACAATAACAAAACTTTCTTTCGCATTTCTTACCAGGTGCACACTTTTTTCACAACTGAGAGGGAAATTTTGCTATTTCTATAACTTTTTATACCAGCCGGGTGGTCTTATTACAGCAAACAAAGTTACGGCTTATGTATGTCTAAATGTCAAATTTTATATGTGAAAAACATAGTTTTATTATTCCTATGCATTAGTTTGACAATTAGGTTTTATCTCTGATGGTTGAGTGATTACATCTTGTTTTTTCTGCATGTTCTGGAGATAGCATTTTATGAAGTAATTGGTACTAAGAATTCGTGTATTTACTATAACTGCATTGCACTTAAAGGTATTAAATCTTCCACGGTAATACTCAAAACACATACAATAGGTGGATGCTACTTCTACGCCATTTTCGTAAATATTTTTCAGACTGTAATTCAACAGTTCATTAGTAATTTACAACCTACATATTTCCATTATGCGACACTCTGAACTGAGACTGGAAACGTCTTTTCTAGTAATATTTTATATATGAAATTGTATTTCTTTTATTGCTCCAAAAATCGTTAAAATAATATTTCGTCGGGTGGTTATTGGTTTGCCGCACTAATAATGTATTTTTCATATACTGTGCGGTAAACCAGTAACCACCGGATGTTTTGCGCTTGCAGTTCCGTAACTCGCAATAACTTATTGGCAGTTTGTATGTAACCATTGAGATTACGGAAGCATTTTTGAGTTGTGGCTGATTTTTTTTACTGATGAGTTGCCTTAGCATCAAGCACGTAACTTGACCAACATCAAACTTTTTTAAATTATATGTACATATCGTCGGGTGGTTATTGATTTGCCGCAGTAATAATGTATTTTTAATATACTGTGCGGCAAACCAGTAACCACCCGACGATATGTATGTGTATATTGGTATTAAAAGTGTCGTAGCTTTTTTCTATAGGTCATATTTAAATACAAATATTAATTCTGCCTTATTACAGTTGTCGATTTTTTTGGCTTCGATCGTTTGTAACACATTAAAGAAAAATGTATGCTTCTTTAATCTAGTACAGCAAGTAGCAATCGAATCAAAAAATTCGACAACCATAATAAGGCCAATTTATTTGTACCATTTTGTTGTTTAATTTTTCAACAGTTCTACTTAAGCTCATAAAAAGTGACAATACGATTTTATAGACGACATTTATGTAGTGGCTTACGCCACTTTAATCCTCCCGTCAGTGAAATGATGCTAGCAAAGTTGTACGAACTTTTTTCCTGAGTCACCAGCAAGAGATTGAGCATTTTTCGAAAACAAGCATTTAACGTAGAAAAACTGAAAGCTTTTTTTTGTCACTCACATGAAATTGATAACATTTTACAAAAAACGTAAAAATGTTTTCGTTCGTTATTTTTATTCATTTTCGAAAAACAGGCTGTAAAATCACTTGGTACTACTGGTTATATATACATACATATATTACAACTGACTTGGAGTCAAATATCATTTTGCAGTCCTTTCCGTTATGAATTTTGTAATGCAACGTGTCACAAAAATTTCGGTCTCTATTTGCAAATACGCTTCCTTATCTAATCTAACTAAAGCCTCATGTGGAATTTATATCCATTTCCAAACATTGATATATTTAAACTTCATCATACAAATAATGGAAAGGTAGAACAGCATCACTAGAAATTTTTAATTCCTTTTCTGCAAATCTAGACTTATATTTTTCTAATTTAAGAACCCCAAATAAAATTTAAAATAAATTAATTGTAATGAATTACAAAAGACTTTTTAATGTAACATAAAACGTTTTTATTTTGTAGTTTTATTTTAAAAATGTACATATGTATATGTTTATACATACATATATACTATATATAATCTCATTTAATGTAAACTCGTTTTTAACTGGATCTGAATATTAATTTTATAAAAATAAAATATTAGTGCCTGTTTTAAGATATCGAAAGAAAACTTTCGACTTACAATTTATATTGGAAACAAAAACAAAATTTCATATTTCATTGCTGTTTTCAATAAAAAATTTTATTCTCAAGTTTTCTTTCGATATCGTAAAACAGGCAAATTAAACTAATTAAAGTGATAAAACAAAATTTTACTAATAAATTGAAGCATATAACAAAATCTTGCACAAAATGAATAAATTATATAGAATCAGTAAATAGAAATCTTTGGTTTAAAATTACACTTAAACTAAAGCTGCTACGCATTGAATAAGAAAGAAATAAAAAAATTAACAAATCGAAATATAGTAAAAAATTATTTATAAACAAATATTAAATACAAATTAAAATAAAAGTAAAAAATATGTATATAATTAGTTTTCATTTTTTTAGTTAGTTGCCTTTCTTTCTACTTAATTGCACACAGCAATATATATATTTTTTTTGTTTTATTTTTATATTTGCTTTCACGATTTAAAATTACTTTGGTTTTTGTTTATTTAAAAATAAACATTTGTGTTGCACTGCTTTGGTTTTAGAGATTTCTATTTAATTGCTTTTTTTTTTCTTTTTCTTATTGACTATAAATAGGGTCAAGAGTTTTATGTTGTAGTTCTTGGAGGGCAAGTACCTTAAGGATTTATTATTTTGTCTTTAAACATTAACTTATGAACTAAGCCAGAAAAATGAGTATTTTTAAAAGAGATTCCATAGTTTTGTTATTCTTCATTTTTTTTAACATTGCGATGAAATACCTTGCGTTATAGAATTTTCTAACACAATGTGACATTCATCTAATGGTTCTAATATTTGTATGAGAAAAGTCAAAAGATTTTTGCGTCTAAGAAAACTTTCTTCTTCATACATTTCCTGTGTTACTTTGCACATAGCCATAGGACCTATCATACGTGTAAGTAAATGTTCCCTACATAGAATAAAATAAAATTTTAGTAAATTATTATGAGCTTAGAGGATTTTTATCACCGATTACCTTAAGCTTAAGCATATAAGCAACTGGAATTTTCCATCCTTTCCTAAAGTATTCCCAACTTTAGTGATTTCGTTCATTAGATGTACATAATAGCGCCATATGGCACATAACTCCCTCTTCTGAAGACTATTTCCACTGTTTGAATTTATCGAAGAGTCAAGACTGGAACTGGAGTCATCCAATTGTTGCTGATCTTGTAAAAGATATTGTTCAAAAGCTTCTTTTATTTTAACTGCCAAAAACAAAAATAATATATGTACATATGTAGTAATTTTCTAGTTTTTATTTTATTCTAAATTTTCTTACTAAAATAGTCCCATATATAAAGATTTCGACCAAAGAAACGCGTTGAACGAAAACCACAAAGAAATACAATTTCCAAACATTTCACTAATCCATCATCGCCACATAAAAGATTCGTAAAAGTACCAACGTCACGATCGCGGCTGGGCTTGTAATGCCATTTAACAATTATATTAACACAATTTCCCAATTTATGTTGAATTTCAGAAGGTGGAGGCAAATCCTGACCGCGTTGCACACTAGGGCTACGAGTACGAGGTGGCGTATGGCAAGCTTGAACCAGCTCAGCATTTTTTAGGTTCATAGAAACTCGCTGCCCAACCAATAAGCGTTCCGTAGAGTCATCATCCACTCCTTTGCCTAACCAACGACCACAGGGAAATCTGCCAAAGATTTTATTTTAATTATTTTAAAGGGAAAATAAAAAACACGATATGAAAGTTTTACTTGTACGTATGACCGGTAACTTCATTACGCATCACAACATGTTCCACCAGCCATTTGTTAGAAGTTCCACTATTATCGTGGCCAATGCGCATGGTCGTTATCAATCCCAGATTTTTATACTGAAAACACAATAATATTTATTTCGTAACGAAAACGAAAACGAAAACGAAAAAAGCATTAATTCAAAATTAATTAAATCTGATTTTATGTAAGCACCAATGCTTTGTATTTATTTCTCTTCTTCTCTTACAAAAATATCAAATTTTTACTGCTGGAGAAAAAACGTTTCACTTACGTGAAATATAAATTCTAATGAACCTTTAGGCACTGGTACCCTTTGAGTTTCGTTTGAAGTGCCAGAAACTATAATCCAAACATTACTGGAAGTGTTATATGAGCCATGTTTACGTGACGGAAAAATAACAACACGGTAAGGAAGCTCTGCAAAAATATTGCAGAATTAAAAAAAAAAAATTAGTAAAACTTTTAAAACGTACTTGTTGTTGGATACGTATTTGTAAATGAAAAGTAATCGACGGTATTCAAGGTTAACAAATGATATAAAAATTGTTCCTTTTCTTCTTCACATCTTAGGAATGCTGAACGTTTATAAAGGGAACGTAATAGTGTGTCATCCGATAGCAGAGTACGAAAATGTCTTGAAAGTAGCTTCTTTTCAAGTGACAAACGAACCCATGCTCTGGTATAGCCAATATGCGTTTTTATATCTGCCATTGCCATAACATTTCTACAAGGGAATAATAATAAATATTTGTATTATTTATTTTTTAATTGTTTTTAATTTATGTATGTATATACATATAATGCTGAAGAAGCTAATTAAATTAAGAAAATATCAAAAAGTTAGCAATACTCGTACACTGAAAAATAATAAAAGTATAAAAAAATTTTAATTTCCAAATTTGGAATTTGGAAGAAAAAATTTTCACTTATAAGATATTTATAGAAGAGTTTTCCATACAAAATGTGGTTTATAAGCACTTTATAAATCAAAATTATTAATATTATTAATAAAATTTTATGAAATTATATCATGTAAATTTTTTTCAAAATTTGACAACTTTTCCCAAATTTAGCAATTGCTCGAAATTTTAAAATGTTCACGAACGATTTTTTTTTACTTTTTTATAATTTTTGAAACTTTTTATTTGAACTTTAAATCATTTTTGGATTGCGATTAGCATTGTAATTTAGATTTGTCAATTTAAATTCAGAAAGCGTCAATTGTAATCCAAATTTCATCCTTCAGAGCGCCAGTTGTTTCTGGTTTGTTCACGTAAGCACGACCTTTAAAATTAAAATTCACAAATTTCACAATTAAAATTCTTTGTTCAAGAGTGCAGCGTTCCATCATTAAAATTTCACAACTTTTTACTAAATAAATGTCAAAGGGTGACAGCTCAATTTATATCCTAACCTCAAATTTACCCACCCTTTATATTATATTAGTCTTATATTTATATTATTTTAATACTCGTATCATGCAAATAAATAAATAATGGGCCTTATTGCGAGTTTTATATTACGAATTCGATTACGACGATTTTGTAATAGCCTAAAGAACATTACAGCAGTTTTTATTTAATCTAATACAAAATCGTCGTATTCGTAGTCGAAATACGACACTCGTAATAAGGCCCAGTAATAAATATGTATATTGATGTATAAATAAACTTCTTGTTTTGAGAATATTTTTTAATAGTTAAGTAATCAACTGTAATTGCTGAGAAATATTTCTTACTTGACATCAAATTCTAGTGATTCTGGCAGCGGGCAAAGTTGTTCCAAACCCACAAATTTATTACGATCTCTGGATCGACTGCGATTTGGGCTGGGAGGATTGTCGAAATCCGTTTGGAAAGTAGATAAGTCTTGAATAAAAATTAAATAAATGTATTATATACATACATACATATATACATATCGTTACCTTAATATAGAAAGGCCCTAACTCATTATTTTTTTGAAATCGAATTTTTTGTATATTTCGATAGAAAGAACATCTAATGTATCGAAAAAAGGAAAATGGGTTAGGGTCTTTCTATATTAAGGTAACAATATTTATATCATATATACATCAGAGAATGACAATGAATACTCCAAAAAATATAAATAATTATATATCCTTAATCATAATTGTAGCGCAAACAATTCGTACGCTCACATGTTTTCTCTCAAGCAACTTACAAGAGTATCTCTACTTCTTTTATGCGAAAACCTAAAATACGCTACAACTACAAATAAAAAGGCACGTGCCTCTCAAGAGCATTGACTCTCTCTCTCTCTCTCATAATTCTAGTCTGAGTATGTTTATACTCGGGCTATGGATATTTAAACGAAAAAAAAAAATATACGCATGATACTCGGGATATTTATCCATCATTCGTCACCGTATACATACATTTATGTATGGAAAATAGAATGGAAAATGTGTGAGTGTGTGTGTGTGGCTGTTTGAAAACAGGCTTTATGTTTGTGTGTTAATAAAATATCCCTGTATATACGCATGTGTTGCCGATTAATAGTTGGAGTATTTTTATACTCATGCGTATGATGCGTAGCTCACACAGTCTATAAATTTTTGGTTATAGTTGTTTGTGCTGCGTAATTTAAAAAATGTATATACAAATAGTTGTGGGATGTGTAGAGTTATATGTTTTCAGTTTAAAATTAATGCATGTGTTTGCATATGAGCGTGTTTTTTATTTTTAACAGTACGCATTCACAGTTGTTTGAAGGCCAATACTCAAAGAGTACTTAAAACGGTACTTTGTCATTCTCTGATATATACACATATGTACATACATATATATATATATATATATATATATATATATATATATATATATATATATATATATATATATATATATATATATATATATATATGTATATATATATATGTATATATATATATATATATATATATATATATATATATATATATATATATATATATATATATATTTTAAAATCATTAACTGCCTGTTTCACGATGTCGACAAGAAATTTTCGTTCGCTTATTTATATTGAAAACAAAATAAGAAAATTTGTTTTTGTTTTCAATATAAATAAGCGAACGAAAATTTCTTGTCGACATCGTGAAACAGGCAGTAAAAGTTTACTTTTTATTATGTCTAACTTACAATCCATGCGTTTACGCATAACATTCCAAGCTAATGCGGGAGCCGCTACTGCATAGCTACTAGTTACACCCACTTTATTGCTGGACTTTGTCGAACCTCCAGTGATATTTAAATTTGGACTATTAGTTGTACTGGCATTGGAAGAACGCGCATCCTGTAATTCCACATATGCTTGCAAATGGGACCATAAGGCAGATTTGCCCTGTTTCGTTTGCAAACCGTGAGACCAAATTTTCTCCAATAAATCACAAAGTGAAGCTATCAGAGTATTTTCTTCGATGCCATCGTTTTTATTTAAACCTAAAGCAACAGCTTCCGTTCCCATTTTTTCTAATAACATACGTTTTGTTTTACTTTTGATATCCTAAAAATTTATGTAAGTATGTGCATTTGAGTCGTGTGGTTCTTCGGTAAAATTTTATTTTATTTCATTTCATTTACTGTACCTTTAACAATCTTTCCACAAATGTCCAGTTGGCTTGTGCGATCAATGCTGGACTTAGTTCGGTGTTTGTTAAATTGGCCGATAATCTATTTAAAGCGAGGGTTGTTGGGGGCTTTTGATCGAAATGTATTTCTTTGGCTCTCCACTTGTTTCCATTTTTAACACGTCTCAAACTATTACCTCTGTTTCAAAAATCAAAGTAAAGATAGAAAAAAAATTTGTTTTGTGGCACCTTGCAAATGCTTGTTTAGTTAATGATGTATTTATATAATAACTACATACTAATATAATACTTACAAACTAAAATAGGTTTCGTTCGTTTTTCAAAAGCTCATTTTATAAATATAATACGAAATATCTTTATAATGGAAAGTACAGTATCAATATTAGTATAAATGTATCTATATATTTTTTAATTTATGTACTATATGTAATTTATATGAAGACAATTGTACATGTTTATATTTTAATTTGTTAGTTTAAATTTGTAAGAAAAGTGTTAAAATTTAAATTTTATTTTACGCAATTTTATAATGTATAGAAAATGACAAAATCATTTATTTATTGTCTGTTAAAACAAATATATGTATATGCAGATTTAATTATATAGTTAGTTAATTAATAGTATAAAACAAATATTTTTACTCTACGGGGACTATTTTACAAAATTTTTTCCTATAAAACGTTTTCAATTTGACAAAAAGAGCTGTAAAGAAGCAAGTATGGAACAAAAATGTTGAATGACTTTAAATTACTAAGGAGTTTTACCACCTGACAAAGCTAATATAGTTTTCTGAAATACAATTCGTGAAAAATTCAATTTATATAACAAAAAAGTCAATGTAAGTAATATTCACCTTTATCGTGGTTGGTGTATTTCGACTTTCACTACGACGTTTTTGTAATAGATTTAAGAACACCTTCACATTTTTTATTTAATCTAGGACGAAAATGTCATAGTCGGCTTTGAAATACGCCAACCACGGTAAGGGTAATTATTTTGTATGGATATAACAAGAGTTAAGAGTTATTAAAGTGTTTTATTGATTATGTATGTGAGGAAAACTATTTTCTAAAGATCTAAGTTTGTTTAATATTGTAAAAAGTCTGCTATATTCCTAATCAGATTTGTAGGTTTAAACAGATTTAATCTATACACATGTGCCTCTGAAAATATCACATCTGATTATCAGCTTACCTCCTCAAGTAAACTATTTTTAAGTTTTCAAAGTCTTTTTAATATCAACCCCATTACTCTGTAACTCGATAAAGCTAAATCTCTATCGCTAAAAATTTATAAACTCTGTTTATCGATTTTCCGTTACGAATACAATTTTCAAACGTATATTGCTCAATCAAGGAAATGGCTTAGAAATCTAATCTGCCGAAATTTTACTGTTTTATGTCATCGCCAAAAATTTTAAATTTTGTATTTGTTCAGCATTTTAGCAATCGAATTTAGCGTTAGCGTTAGCGACATGCAGAATGCGGGGGCAGGAATAATTTCTTAATCGAGCTCAAGTGCAGTATTTTCAATTCTTATTGAATGACATATTTTTGATTAATTAATGTGATTTTCTAAAGAGAATAATAATTAAACTAGACTTTTCAGCTGGGGTTTTGATTGATAGCCTTTGAAAGTTTAAAAATCAATGTACGTAGTAATTTTATCTTCTTATAAACTGAGGAATAAAAATAAAATTTTGATTTCATAAACATTTCGTGTCGTTGGGAAATGGGGATTCGAGTCATATGTTTCGATACTGCGGACACATTATAATTTTACTTAAGGCTCAGTTAGCCGACTGTAGTGTAATATAATTGCAACGTAGGAGCGATATTTTTATATGAAAAGTAGGTTACGTTACATTACATCTCTATAACCATTTTCATTACTTTTCGCTATGAGACTATGATGCACAATAAATTTTTCTAATTTGTTATGAGCTGGTGTATGAAAAAACACGCGATACTCATGAATTACAAAGTAAAATAAGCAAAGTACATATAAATATGTACATAATTTGAAATAATTCTGAAAACATTTTTGGGCGCTTAATATGTTATACATTTCCGTATAAAACCTATAAATCTGACAAATCACACACATACATACATACATACATTTACACGTACACACAAATATGATACTTTTTTACTTACGACTAGGGCATGCTCTAAATAAATTTTAATTTAACATTTATCTAATGTACTTATTATTGACTAATATTCTATTGTAATAAATAAAACTTTCTTTTTTTATTTAAAAGTGCTTCAAAAATTTATTATTTTTTAATATATTTAATTTAACAAAAAATTTGGCGGAAGACAAAAATATAAATAAATATTTAAAATCAAAAGTCAACATTTATATTTCGATTATATATAAACAAAAAAAAAAATGATCCAATAATATATAATGCATGTATATAAATACACTTATAAATAAAATGAAAATAATATCAAACGTATGTATGTATGTAGAGAACAAAGCTAAATATTTAAATACACACATACTAAATATAAGTAAATACTAAAATGAATAATATTCGATACAATTAATGTCATCATTTTGGTATAAATTTAGTAGTTGGATTTTTTTTGTTTTTTTTCTAGTTTTTGTTTCAAGTAATAAAATTTTCTATTTTCAAGAACAAAATTTAACTACAATAGTCAGATGAACTTGGTTTTGCTCATAAGAAAAACATCAGTATTTTCTAATTTGAGTATGAAATTTTGTGAAATACAACAACAACAACAAGAACAACAATAATGAAAAATTATAATCTACCTCGATGCACATTCTTGATTCAAAACGCTCTTCTCAAGAATGGGAAAGCTGCGAAAGTAAGCTGCGCGGTTGGATAATATTTCACTGGGTGGTGTTACTTCAATATCCACACAGTTAAGACGTTTTTCAAAAACTTGCTGGGCCTCCTGACTAATAACGCACGGTTCATAGCTGGTAGCACATATCATGTTTTCGCCATGACGTTTTCTGAAGCAGAATGGAAACAATAAATGAAAAATTATTTTTTTTTAGCAAAACTTTTGTCGGTTTTGTCGTGTTGATATTTAACATAAGCTTACACATACATACACATGTACATACATGGCTATGAATTTTTTATACAGGGTGTTTTTTTTAGAGGTATAGAACTTCGAATTGAAATAAAACACAAGAAAATCGTTTTAATGTCCTTCAATTTGGCTTTATTGGAAGGATAATTTTATGCCATTAATGTTTAAATATGATTTCGGGCATGTGGCCGCCGCGGCTGGCTCGAATAAAGCCAATTCTACAGGTCCAATTTTCAACCACTTTTTCGAGCATATGGGGCCGTATGTTGGCAATAACGCCACGAATGTTGGCTTCCAAGTCCCCTAACGTTTCTGGTTTGTTGGCGTAGACGAGCGACTTCACATATCCCCAAAGAAAATAATCCAATGGTGTCAAATCACACGATCTTGGTGGCCAATTGACAGGTCCATTCCGCGAAATTATGCGCTCATCGAATGTTTCCTTCAATAAATCGATTGTGACGTGCGCTGTGTGGCATGTAGCGCCGTCTTGTTGGAACCACAACTCATCCACATTCATACCATCCAATTCGGGAACAAAATAGTCGGTTATCATGGCTCTATACCGGTCGCACGGTGGCGAATCGATTCATTCGGGTCCTCTTCAACACTTTGCTCTACAGCGGCAATTGTTTCTTCGGTGCGCACTGTTCGACGTCTCTGCGGATGCGTATTATCACATAGAGTAAACGTAGTGCGAAAACGATCCATGGTTAACCGAATTAATTGCTCTGATGGACGATTATGTCGACCATAAAATGGACGGAGCTTGCGGTAAACTTCGCGAACTGAACCATTATTTTTCGAAATAAATTTGCACGATTTGCAAGCGTTGTTCTTTTGTCAACCTGTTCATGATGAAATGGCAAACCAAACTAAATATTAATCACTTGACAGCTGACAAAATGGCCGCCAGTTAAAAAAGTGATGCCAACTTAAAGTTCTATACCTCAATAAAAAACACCCATTATTAAAAAAATCTTATTTAATCGGTAACTCATTGGTGATTAAAAATTAAGTAGATATCGCTCAGTTACTCAAACAACGTCATATGTAAAAAACCATTTTGCCCGAAAACGAGTTTGAATCTTTCACTTTACACACAAATGGAATATTTTATTTTTATCTCAAGAGTGAAATTTTTACACAATATGAAGAACGATATGAGAATGAATTCTGCATCACTAACTCAAAAATTCCATTTTTTGAGTTATGACGTTGTTTCAGTAAATGAGCGATATGTATAGGTAGTATCAAGACACATTCACAAGGTAGTAGCGGAAATACAGCTGAGCTATTTTTTTTTCAAATTAAAGTTCATCCGAAACTTCAAAAATATTTTACGAAAGAGAAATTAAAAGAAAATGTAAAAAATTTCAATATGAAAAATATTTTAATAAAAAAATTCTGTGAAAACAAATCTAAAAATATGAAAAAACTATTAAAAAATTGTGAAAAGTGCTAAACGTTGCAAATTTTGTTAGTGGTAGCTGCCGTGGAGAAATATTTTCAAATTTATGTGAATAATTTTTATTATTATTATGTTGAACAAATTATATTTTTGAAGTTTTGGATGAACTACAACCCATGTTGTTTTTTTCATTGTTGTATTTTTTCATTGTTTTTGTAATCCTGATATTACCTGGAAATAAATCTGCCTTGGGTAGTATAAAATAATTATTTGTCAAATATTTCTAAATACTATCTTTTCCGTAATTTTGCGAGACTGCTTATTTTGATTTTTTCGTACAGTTGGCTCAATATAACGACAATTCAAGGTACCCGAGTAAAAGTTTAAGCATTTTTGAACAATTTTGACATACATACATATTATGTACATCAAGTTTTTTCTAAAACAATTCAATAATAAACAATTCAATAATAATAATATACTTCAAAAATAATTTTTTTACTCTACTGAAAAAATTAGATTTTCGGACATGTGCTGTTATTCATGAAAACCACACAAAATAACCTAGTCATTAGTTTTATTTATAATCTGGAGACAAATTGCGACATTCGATATTTAATGGCATTTCAATAGAATAGTAAAGGAACTATTTTGAAATTTCGTTCGTTATCGAATGCTATAATTTGACTCTTGATTTATTTCGAATCTTTGTAGAATAGCTGCCTTCGAGGACTCAAAGCTTTTACAATTCTTTACTATTTTTACTGGATTACGTACACGAATACACAGAATCCAGTAAATGATTCATTCATTTACTTTTGAAGTTGTCGTATCTTTTAAATCTGGATGTTAGTTAATAAAAACGTGAGGCTGCTAGCGAACGTGTCAGCTGTTATCGTATTTATCTTAGCTTTATACATGTGTGTGTATGTATTTAAGAGAGAAATTGACGTTTGCCGCGTAAAAATCTATTTTTTATAGATTTCTACAGCAACATGTTTTATTTGTGTTACAGATGCTATCAGATGATTTGTAAACTTACGATACGAATCGACTAATTCTACCATTACTGGAAAAAATGTTGCCAGTAAAAGACAGTAAAACGAACCAATAGTTGTGTTCATTTACTTTCGTACCCGAAACTTGCGACGAGAGAGTAAAGCAGAAATTTACAAAATTACTCTCCCAGATACGAAAAAGCAAATGAACACTTTACTAGGAAAATTTTCATATCGGAACCATGAATGGAAATCATAACACAATTTTACTTTTTCGGATGTATTTTGAATATTGAATATTTGTATTAAATTACAAAATTTTTAAAAATCCACATTTAATCTACCTTATCGTGGTTGGCGTATTTCAAATACGACTACGACTGTTTGGTAATAGATCAAAGAAAAACTGCTGAAGTCTTCTTTAATCTATTACAAAACAGGCATTTTCCATTCCTGATCAGATATGATATGCAAAAATATGATAATTAATTATGCATCAACTCGAAAAATTGATTTTTTGAGATATGAAGAAGGAAGGAGCAATGAAGGAGCGATATGTATACATATTTTTTAATAAAGAAATGCACATTTTTGAGTTTTCCTTTTTCAGATATTTTTTAAATAATTAATTTTAAAACAAAACCACAGGACAGCTGTTTGGATAATTCTTGCAAGTAAAAATTTTACCAGTAATAATTTGCACTTTTTTTGTATTATAATACCATTCGCTGAGGACAACATGCCTCTTTTGTGGACAGTTATGCATGATAATGACCCTACGCCTAGTGAAGAGTTGATTATAGGAAAAGAATATCACAGTGCTGAAGTGTCCAGCTCAATAACTGGACCTCAATCCAATTGAGAACTTGTGAAATGATATTGAAGAGCATGTTCGAGGAGTAAAACCAAAAAATTTTGCGATTTCTGTGAAGAAATCCAAAAAGCTTGGTATGGTATTCCAAAGGAACATTGTATGGCATTATTTGAAAGTTAACCCAGGGGATGCACTGCTGTGATCCAAAATAAAGGATTTTCCACCAAATACTAAGATTATTTTATGAAGCTGAGCTTTACTTTAGTGAATAACCTTTATTTTGCCTATGTCTTAAATTCATGACCAGACTAAAACTTAAGTTAATCTGTATAATATGTAAATAAAAATTCTAAGGAAAATAAATCTAACAAACTATTGTTAATTTTGTTTCATACCATTACTAGGATCTTGGGAAAAATAACAGGGATCTAAAATTTTTTGGATAAGATGTGAAAATTATCAGAAATATATAAGTGCAATTTCGTGTCTTAAATTCGTGACCACCACTGTAGGTATTCATTGTATCTACATTAAGTAGGAAACACATAATTGTAAAAAAAATACATTTATAAAAGGAATTATACTCTACACTGAAAAAAAATTTAAGAAATTGGCATTTTTTATTTTAAGCAAATTCTGCTAAAAAGCATCTGGCAGAATTTTTTCAAAGTTGAATGCTTTTCGGGTAATGAAAATGCCAGATCTGTCAGCGAAAATTCCAAAATGGCAACAATGTATCGAACACTTTCTATCAACAATTGATACAAATTCGTTTTGACAATCAGGCATGTTCTGAAAATCACATTTTTCAAATCACTAGTGATTTTAAAAGTAATAATGATATTTGATGCTCTATACAATAAAAAAAAATTAAAAAAGAGCGAACAAATATCTGCATGACTATTATTATTAGTTTTAAAATCACTAGTGATTTGAAAAATGTGATTTTCAGAACATGCCTGAATATCTACTTACGTATACCATGTTTTGCTATTAAGCTTTAATGCATCAACATTTTATTACAAAATGTGCTTGAAAGCTTTTAGTTACTAGCATAAATTATTAAAAAAAAAATGCAGCCAACAAATTCAGCTGAGCAAGTTCATCTTATTGAACAATTAAAACTTAAATTAGACGTGCCATACTATATTGCCATAGCCTTAACCAAAACCAAAATTCAACTGGTTCATATGGTTATGACTATGGCGTTATGGCGAGTCATCTATAATCAAATACAGTGTCACCCATTAGTTTGGTTCTAACAGCTGTTTTGTATGGTTATGGTTATGTCACGTTTAATTTGAACTTAAGTATTTGCGAAATTACCTTAAAAGTTTAACCCGTTGATCGAAAAGTTTTAAATTCGATTCCGGTTCATTGTCCCATACGGAGAGTATTTTGTTGTCCACTAGTGTAGCAAACATTTGAGATTCTAAAAACTGTGATAAAAATGGTCGATGATGCTCTGGTTGGTCAGATAAAAAAGATGATTTGTCGAAATTCTGTAATGTCTCACGGTTACTCAGCCACTCATCTCTATCTTGATTTGGATAAATAACGAAAAACTCATAGGCAAAAAACATATGCACAAAACGGTTTAAGAAAATCTCTCGCAAGGCATTATTAATGCGCAGATCCTGATAATATTGTTCTTCAGGTGTTAACTTTGGCGTTATTTTAATTTCTCTGCCTCTAGTTCTAGTCGGTGACATGCTAGAAGTAGACACTGCTGTAGCATCAACACAGTCACCACCTGCAACAGGCGATGCAGTTCGCACGCCTTTACGTCTAAGGAAATCAGCAATACGGGGTACATGATCAATTTTTGAGGGATGCGCCACTAAAGGCTGATAATGTAGATTACTATGACTATTTCCATCCGGAGGTGAGCCCAAGGTATAAACTGTTTCCTGTAATTGATGGAAACGTTCTTTGCTTCTTCGCGCTGCTTGCAAACCACTTGGCAAAGTGCAACTACTTATCATAACGTCGTGATCACGTGAAGAATAGCCATTTCTGAGATTAGGCTCTTCCAAACGATCGCGTTCAATTTCAAATTTATCTAATATTGAGATTATTTCTGCCATAAAATCTATTTTGTGAGGAAAAACTGGCAGCTCCTCGGGCAATTGTATAAGTTTCTTATCAATGTCCACAAAGCAGAGAGTAGCTTCTGATCCAATTTTATTGGCGGCTTCACAATCAGCATGCAAGCCCATAACAAAAGGAACAGGGGCATCTAAAAAATGATGTAAAGCTGCTGGTAAAATGGGTGCATACACATGTGGCCACACAAATGGGAATAGCATTGATGTAATACATTCTCCAACTATCATTAATTTTTGGTAATCTTTAAAGATATTTATTATACGTTAAGTTCTGCAATATATCAATTATTTACAACATTATTATTATATACCATTTGAACGTAATAGTACTTGATTCTCTAACAGAACACATGTTAGCAATTGTATTACACACTCAACACCCAAATAGGTGAAAAGCAAGCGCAATGGAAAGTCTAATAATGGTAGTTCGGTACGCGTGTCCGGCCTCTGTAAGGTTAAAGCTATAGCTGGCAAATGTGCTTCTGCTGGTGGCAAGTAAATACGAATAGATTTTCCAGGCTGAGGTAGCATTACTTCATAAAGGATATTGTAAACGTATGATTCGAGACTTATGCCTGGACCGGGCTGGCGTGGAAGACATCTGAAAGATTATTTTTAAAATTTGTTAACATGTTATTATTTAACACAATAAAATTAAATGATTTTAATTATGTTTAGTGTATCTTAAACTTGATTTTAATTATGTTTCAATAGGTTTACAAAGCATAGAAAATAGTAACGATTGAAAAAAAACAGCCTTATACATAACGAAAAACTGGCATGAAGTTAGCATCATAAGTTGCAAAATTCAACATGGTCTTATCGAGTTTTTCAATACAATTTTACATAAAAAATTACGCCAGTTATTGTAAAGTTAAAGCATATTTCACTATTATTGCACACCAAATGACAATTGTAAAATGAGCACACAAATGTCTTTATTATCACTTAATATTTTATGAAATTTTGAGTTTGTGAAATGAAGTATGGTGGCCTATGAAGTGTACAATAAAAATATTGCACACTTGACACAACTGTCTATTCAACTGTTATAGAATGGTTTTATATAAATTATAAATTTTATTTATTACTCTTACCTAAATATATTAGTCAGAAATATTTCGGCTGCATATGCGTAGGGTATTTGACAGATCAATGTAATACTTTTGGCAACATAGAGTTTATCCTTGGCGATATCATAATAGCTTTGCGCTGATTGTGGTGCTTGACCAGCCACTTTAAAGTGGCGTGGTAACGAACGACTAACTGGACTGTTGTCTTTAATGCGTGTTAATGAATGTGTTTGTTGGCCATTGGAGAGTTCGGTTATAAACATTGACTATAAACATTGAAAGTAAATATTTATGTACATACATATGTAAGTATGTATACATTTACAATATTTAATATAAATTTATTTTTCTTTTTTTCTTTTCAATTAAATATTTATTACCTGTAATGTATGCATGGCACTACAAATATTACGATTACGTATTTCTTCATAAAATACTAAACTAAAACCGTAACAACGTTTGCCATCTTCCCTGGTAGTAGCAAATGAGTGAAATATGGGTTCAATATTATGCTTTTGAGTGCGAAATTTTAAGCCTTGTGGTAAAGACAACTAAAAAGAATATAAACAAATAACAAATTGATGATTTTAACATTTTATTAGTTATTAATTAAAAATTATTATTCTGCAACTATCTGACGACGTCACATCAATCAATACAATATCAAAAAAGTAACGCTTCTCTACTTGCAATTGTATGCTATGGGTAGTTTATACCGATTATCCAAGTTTTAGAAGAGAGCAGCGCCTGTCAAGAGCAGTCAGCTGATTTAGACAGCGAGGAGTAGACAACGTGACGTCGATAGATATTTATATTTAAAAAATAAAATATTTAATTTATTATGAACGAAATTGTATGCTTGAAGAATTTTTTTTAATACGATAAAACTGTCGTTTGATAAATGTTAAAATAAATACAAGTATTGTAAGTTTTCTAACAGTCCATTAACGACTCATGAAAGAATTTAAGTTATTCAAGATTTGACTTCAGCTATAGTTATACATACATACATGTTTGATTAAATCAAACAAATTTCACATAGGATGACGCAAAATCTATCAAAATTAAATCATTAAATCATTGAATAAAAAAATTAATGGGCCTTATCATGGTTGACCTTTTAATTAATGGGTATTATCATGGCTGGTCTTGTAAGTAATGTTGGTTTCATTACAATTTCGTATTCAGTCATTTAAAAAAATCACCCTTTACAAAGTAATAAAAAAACAAAAAAAAAAATTTCAAAATTTATAAAAACAATAATAAATTTTGCGACAAAAAAATAAAAAAATCAATTTTTTAAATTTATAAATGGAATTTAATACTCGTAACTCCATATGTACGTATGTTAGTATGTACTACGTTGTTAATCGTCACTATACTATATGCATTCATATGTATGTATGTACATCTAGAGCATAGCAATAAAATTTCACTTTCCACACTTGTGTGCGAATCTTCAATATTTCATTCAATATAAATGAAAGGCTGCGAACAAGTAAGTATAACCACCATATGGGAGAATAAATTAATGTTGTTGTTTTTTCCCCCTTCTTTTTCTTTAATTGAACTCAATTGATCATCTTTAATTTGTATATAAATTTTGAAACTGATGATGCGACACACTTGCTTATACTGCGGGCGTATCCATAATCGTATTTAATATTATCTTATTCATTAGAATAAAAACAATGGATTTCTTTATATTTCTTCTATTTAACAAAGCTGAGAATTGCTGCACATGTTTATAATAAGGCGTTAACATTTTTAGACATATTTAACTCATTACATGTATTTAAAATCTTATCTTAATTAAAAATAAAAATTACTTACCATACAGATGCCATGTGAATCAAATGGATTCCAAGACACATTTTCAGGATAATGGGCCAGAGGTTTACTTTTATAAGCACGGTCCAAGGGAGAACATTGTAAATTATCGCCTAAAAGGATAAATATTTTCATCATTTACAAAAACATTTTGCCATATTAAAAACGGTTTAATTGAAAAATAAATTTTTATTTAAAAAAAATATCAGAAAATTTTTACTTATATATACATATACATATATAATATTCGGCCCTGTTCAGTAAATCGAATCCGTGTAAATTTCTCGTTTTCAAAAAATTAATAATGGTCCTGCAGACGTGTTTAAAATCATACACGATAATTTTCTTTCAGATATGATATTTGGGAATCTAAATAATAAAAAAAATTTAAAAAAATCTAAAAAAATATTTCTTTTGTAGGAGTTAGTTTTCTAAAATCGTGCTATTTCAAATCGATCGGTTTACATAACAAACCCGATTATAAATGTGAAAGTGAGTTTGTTTGTTTGCTACGATTTCACGCCTTAACCGCTAAACCGATTTTGAAAAAACTTTCTCCAATGGAAAGCTACATTACCAGCTTTTTATATTTGGTACTTATTTTTACGAAAAACACATTTTTGGGCTGTTTAGGGTAATTTTTGTTTCGGGTTTGAGTGTTTAACGTTAGTGGAGCCGCGAATAAAAGCTAGTACTATATAAATGGGCCTGGAAATGGAAATGCGCATACATGCATACATATCGCTCATTTACTTCAATAGTGTAACAACTCAAAAAAACTAGTTTTTGCAGAAAACGCGTTTAGAGTTTTCAATTTACATACAACTAAAAGACATGAAAAAATATTCTTCTCTCACAAGGTGGTAGCAAAAGTTATTCATATTTTACACAAGATATTAACTCAAAAAATGTGTTTTTTGAGTTATGACACTATTGAAGCAAAGAACGTCATAACTCAAAATAAATGGTTTTTTTTGATTTAATGATGCAGAATTAAACCTCATATCGTAAAAATGTCAAATAAATATTTTGCTTACTCAGCTCTTGAGAGAAAAATAAAATTCTCTTTATCCATTAAATTGTGTGTAAATTTAAAGTTTTAAATTCGATTTCTATACTACTAGTTTTTTTAAGTTATGACGTTGTATCTTTAAGGATCAGTTTTTGAAACAAGGTGTTAAATAAACTGTACTATGCATTTTATATTATATTACATTTTACATTTTTATATTAAAACTGTCAACATATCGGTAGCTAAATAGGAAAATCATGAAACTAAATTTTTCTGAATTTTACAGAAGGAAGAAAAAGCTTTCAATCAATTGTGTAGTTGGAAGTTCTGATTTTATTGATTTAATTACCCGTATTGCGTTTGAGTTCTTTTTGAGACAGAAATTCAATACTTGTGAAAATAATATACCTAGAACAATTTTTCTCAATTGGATTTTATTTTTTATAATTCACTAACAAAAAAGGTTCCTTCTTTCGGCCAAATAATTCTCTGTTTATTAATACAGAGTAACTTTTAAAATAAAACAAACAAACAAACAAAAAAGGTTCGTAGAAAATATTAATTCCTCCCTTGCTGGTTAGTTAATGAATACCGTATTCTAAACTTTTATTTACGGTAGTTCTATAATTATTGAAAGCACTGTACAACTAGTAACAAACAAAAAACTAACGGCCACATAACTAGGTTGGATTTCCAAACATACCAGCAAAACGATCAGGTTCTAAGCCCGTGTCTAAATCTAAGCCACATATTACAAAATAGTCAGCGAAACGTGAAAATTGTGGATTACAATCGCGTTTTAATTGGCGCAGTTCTGCTGATCCCGGATCTCCACCAGATGGTGATGTAGGCGAAGTCGACGACAAGGAACTTGGTGATGTTGGATTACCCGAATCATTTGTAAAATTATGACTGTTCATCGATTGATTTGGCAAATCAGTGAAGTTCTCTCCTTTATTACAGCTACTGTTATTACTAGCACTCTTTACTTTTCGCATTACAACAAAAGGTTTATTATTGCTCACTGACACATTGTTTGTGTTTACGCCGATACTGTTTCTATCGCTGGAGTTGCTGGTTAATATTAATGATTTTGATGTCTCATGTTGATGTTTTTGCTGTATTTGGGCTTTAGGTAACGTCGCTTGATTATCAGTTGTTGACGTGGATGCTGCTGTTGTCGTTGTTGTTACAATTTTACCAGTATCATTTATTGTTAAACATTTAGCTATTCGTTTACCTACATGCTCCATAGACATGTTTTGATTAACAAAGTACTTTTTCTCTAAAATTTCAATTGAAAAAAAGGTAAACTAGATTTTTTTAATATTTCTTCTTGTCTATTACAAATAGGGTTGAACTCTCTTCAAGGACACAAAAAAAAGATATTATTTTTATCCTTTCTTTAGACAATCACAAATTAGGTTTCCTTTAAAATTTAAATTTTATTTTAATTCACAAATTCGGAAAAAAAATAAATAGTTCATTTCCCTTTTATATTAATCTTTTTTTTAATATTTTATTATTTTTTGTTTGCTTTTACGGTTTTCTTTCTCATATATTTTTTTTGTATTTGCGAAATCAGTGCACAATTTTTTAGGTAGGAGAAAATCTATTCACAATTTATTATTCTTGTTTATTTTCAAAATATAGTTCAATAGTAAAATGCATTGCAAACTAATTGTAAAACTTCTATCATGGTGTAATTACACCTTGACTTCTATTGTATTAATTTTATTTTAAATAATCATATTTTGTTTATTAAAGAAGAAATTTTCTAAATTTTCAATCCCTCCATTGCTATTGCACCAATTTTAACGCGAGTGAAGAAAACAAACTGGGGAAGGAACCACAAACAGTGCTGCCAGAAGATTCTGCTGAAAAATCTTTTTTTTTTTTTGAGAAATCATCGGCATTTTCGGCATATTAATTTCGAAAATCGTCAAGAAAATCGGCATGAGTTTTTCATTAATTTTTATTAATTAGGCAAAACTAACAATCATATCGCACACTAAATCATAAAGAGTCACAACTCAATAAATTTTAGACGTTGAGTAGTTGCAACCAACTGTTGATACTCTACAAATGACGAAAGTATGCAACATAAAAACAAGCATAACGGTATTTTATATTCTTCAAGAATACTTTATTGCAAAATAAATTGTTGCTGTTGTCTGACGCTATTTACACTGTGCCTTTTCTGCTTGCATGTGTAGGCAGGCTTTCTGAGTTCGTTGGTGAGAGGTGTTGAGAAGCATGCGGAGTAAAACAAAAGGCACGAAACATGATACAATTATACTAGGTACATGCACGACTACAACAATTGGAATTTTGTTGTATTTGTTGTTATAAACAAACGATAAATTGTCAGAAACAAATGTCTTTTGTTTATAAAAAATTGCAATTACAGGGCAACTAAAGTACAATTGCAGACGCGGCATTCCTGCATGATTATAGTTATTCAGTGTTGCCATTCTGTGTGTAGTTAAATAGTGTGTAATTTCTACTCACATGTGTAGGCCATGGAATTAAATTCTTGTATAATGTCTGTGAAATTCTACTTTGGGTTCTATTTGTATTTATTTTTCTTTTAATTTTAACCTACACAAAAGATGTGTAGTGTAATTATCTTCAATGTTTAATTGCAGACACAGCCTTGTGTAAATTCATTGGCAACACTATAAACATTTTATTCACACACATACACTAACATTTTTGCAGCTTGTAAACAAAGTTTGACATTTATCTGCAATGTATACAGTAACAGGCTGGGCTTGTGCATGTACCTGTTATAATTGTATCATGGCACGAAATGAAAATTTTCGGGGGAATTTTTGACATATCTCTTTGTGTTTTCGTACTCTCAGCACTAAGAGTGTATACAAGTATACAAACGTCAAAAAGTCATGAAGAAAAAAGTCTTAATGTAAATGTGCTTGACTTTTCGTAGGGGGTTTAGAAGAAAATTGTCGAAAGAAGGCAGGCTAAAAAGGCATAATGTGAATAGGCTCTTAGGGTTTTGTTCAGGTAAATGATTTATAAAAAAGGAAAACTACTTCCAAAACATGATAAAATTTGTGAATGCAACACTGAGTTGCTGGCTGAAACTTCGAAAAAACCCGCAATATTCTGTAAAAGGTGGCAATAACTCAGAATGTTAAATATTTTAAGCAATTTCACAAACCACATCAGTTGTATTTACATGTTGTTTATAAGTAAATGAGTGAGAAATTTACTAATCGAAATAATAAGGTTTACGGCCTTGATAATAAAATAAATTTTTTTTCGAAAATTCGTATAACCAAAACACATAAAAGCATAATGGAAATACTTCGAGAAAAGCAACTAGTTTTGCTCATAGTGGAAACGTACTATAACATTAATTTGAAGTTAATTTTAAAGTTAACCATTTCATGTCAGGTGGAGACTGCAAGTTATATCATAGTGTCCACACCTGATGATTTTATATCATAACTCGTAGTATGACGCCGGCAGAGCAACTGTAATTTTTTTCATTAATATCAGCACAAAGGGGTAGACGTTGATGATTTTATATTATGATGAATCAAATAAATATTTGTAAAAAACTTGCCAAAAATATCTAATTTGCGTGTTGTTTAATTTTTTGGTCACAAACAATTGTTGTGCCTCCTTTTTTAAACGAAATTTGTTTAAAAAAACAACGTCAAATGCACAGAATTCATCAGGCCGTGAGCTCTGATGATTATATCATAACGCTGATATAATATTAATAAATTGAGTCTATACATGATGAATTTTCGTCATGATATCAATTTGACATTCATCATGATATAAATTCATCAGGTGTGGACACTGTAAATACTATGAAAACTTGAACTATGTTTTTAGCAAGTTTTATTAAAAATCGCTGAATTTCTTGTTTTGACAAAACACTTTTATTCTCCGAAATACTTTGTTACCAGCACTGGTAGGTAATGCCGAAAAAGCACATTAAAGATGGCGTTATTTGCGAGAGTGGAAAAGTCGTGCACAGCGTGACCATATTAGCTTATTTTGAGCTAAATTTAGCTTATTTGTTTCAGATTTAGCCTTAAAATTTTCATTTAGCTCTTAGCTTATTTTTTAGCTTTTTTTAAAAACTTATTTAGCTTTTTTATGCTTTTTTTAGTCTAAATTGCGTGTTCTCTAAAAATATATTAAAAATGTTTTAGCATTGTAAAATAGTTTACAAAAAATACAAAATGTAAATTATACGACAATTTTATAACAGAAATGGAAAGAAGAAAAATAGTAGATAATGACAGAATGGTTAGAATTCCAATGGAAAAAGTTAAATTCATATTAGTGGCCAAAACACTTTTTGAGTTTTTTGGGTATAAAATTATTTGACTTGAGTTGAACGTTCATTCAGCGACATCAATTAACTTAAAACAAAAACCTGAAATAGCCTTAAGCCTGGATAACACTATGTACCGATTTTCGTCGGGCCACCTCAATAAAGTCATAAGTAATAAGCCAAAATGGCATTATTACTCAATTAATTATGGAATAAGTCTATATGGGCTTATTACCAATGCAGTGTGGCGCAATTGTGTCCTTGTATTTCAAGTAGTCGATAAATTAGAGTAAAATCTTTACTTATGACTTTATTTCACTGATCTGACGAAATTCGGTACATTGTGCAGATAGTGTGATCCATGCTTTACCTGAAATAGCATTAATTCACTTAAAAAGCTTTCGTATTTTAGTATAAATGTTTTTACATTTTTAAAAACTTTTTAAGATTATTTTGGGGAAGTTTTTGTTTTGTTCTTCATTAAATCTAAAATATAATAATTAATAAATAATTTCATTAAGCAAATATTCTATATGTATAATAAAAAAATATGTTTGTGTAATATTTAACGTTAGTTTAGCAATAAGAAACTATTGAAAAGTGATCAAAGAAGTGGAAAAAAGTTTAGCTTTATTTTCTAGCCTAAAATGTAACTTTTTAGCTTATTTTAGCTTTTTTTCAAACGTGATTTAGCTTAATATTATTTTAAAATCTGGTCACACTGGTCGTGCAAATAAAAATTTTATCGGTATAAGTGTATAGAAATAAATAAATATATTATTTATAGTGATTATTTATTAAAAAATACTTAACTATAAAATTATTTATTATTTAACTAATTAAGCTTAAAGTGATTCCAGATAAAGAAAATCCAATATTGTCCCCACCAATAGAATAGATTTAGAGAAAACTCGAGAAAGTGAGACCCACTGAACAAAAATTTGCTACAATGGCCGGTGGCAATCCGCCACGCGTGATACAAATCACGAACATCGCACCACAAGCCACAAAAGATCAGATGCAGGCATTGTTTGGTAACATCGGGAAAATCGAAGAAATTCGTTTGTATCCAACCGTACGGGATGTCTCTTGTCCAGTGCAGTCTCGCATATGTTATGTGAAATACGTGGATAGTACTTGCGTGCCAGTTGCACAACATTTGACAAATACGGTGTTCATAGATCGAGCGTTAATAGTTATACCGGTCTTGGCGATTCCTGAAGAATATTGGGCATTGGAAATGTCTAAGAATGGTACCATAGTCCCGGGATTGCAAAAGCCGGACTCGAAACTACCGCCGGAAGTTGTTAATCGCATTGAAGGTCAATCGCCTCAACAGGTAAGTCAAGTTATTGGAAGTAAATACATAAGTATGTATATTGAAAATTTTGATGTCATATATCAGGTTATAAAAACATATGACCCGAAGTTAGTGGAAAACAATTTACCTGAATACCCAGCATTGCCTTCATTTTACGATGCCAGAAAAATTGAGGAAATAAGACGCACAATAATTGTGTGCGATGTTAAGAACGAATGGCGTTTGGATGATCTTATGGAATGCTTCCAACGTGCTGGTGAGGTTAAATACGCTCGCTGGGCCGAAAAGGATAATAAAACGTATTGCATGATTGAATTTTGTGACCAGCCTAGCATTATCAATGCTTTGAGAATGCATGGTCAAGAATTCAAAGGGGGATACTTAAGTGTATATCATTCAACGGATTCTATTATAAAACCAGAGGCGAAATCAAATGAAGCTGCGCAAAAAGAAATTGAGGAGGCCATGACTATTGTTAAAGAGGCGCAAAATATGATATCTGCTGCTATAGATCCGGTAATTGGCATGCTGGCTAAAGACAAAAGGCGTCGTTCGCGTTCTAGGTCACGGTCAAGGGATCGGCGCACTAGTCGTTCACGTTCTCATCGTTCAAGATCACGAAAACGTTCTCGTTCACGCACACGCAGGCGTACGCGTAGTAAGTCAAAACGTCGCTCACGTTCTCGTTCTCGAAGCACAAGATCAAGGAAGCGCTCGCGTTCGCGTAAGCGTTCCCGTTCACGTCGTAAAAGCCGCACTCGCTCTAGATCTAAACGGCGCTCCCGCTCACGTGAACGACGTAGTAAACGTTCTCGATCCCGTCATCGTAGTTCCTCTCGGGCGCGTCGTTCACGTTCGCGTACAAAGCGTTCCCGTTCTCGAGATCGTAAACGTTCGCATCGCACACGTGAAGAAAAACGTCCGATACGATCTTCACGCTCACATAGCAAGCGTCGCTCCATATCGCCCTCACCAGCTCCTGTACGTTCACGTTCCAGTCGCAGCAAAGATATTGGACCACCCATTATAAAATCAACCAATAACTCTTCTTCCTCTAAAAACCGATCACGTACACCGGCTGATCGTAAACTTAAAACAATTTCTGAAGATATTGATGTCAAGAGCACAAGGCCTAATATTGATTCAAAGTCTCTTAAATCTCTAAGTGTTGAAAAGTCGGACAACATGGATATTTCAAACTCTCCATGATGAATATAAACAACTTTCAAAAAGAGTTGTAAACATAATTATTTGTATTTCTCTTTTTTTTAATTTTCGCTTTATTTTTAAACAATAATTATTTTTAAAGCTTATGAAATTGTAGTGTATTTCTCTTTCTACCATAAAATTTACATTCTAATTATAGAATTTCTTATATTCCCATATAATTTTGTGTGTATTTTCAGCAGCATAAGCATTTTTATTTTTGTTTTATTCTACCTTAAGTAAAGATAACTTACAATTTAATTCATTTGTAGTTCGTAATTACAAAAACAAAAAATTTACTTTTAATTTTCAGAAATTGCATTTTTTACTACTTTTCCGCAAAGGTGTTCGTTCGATCAATTTGATGAAATTTAAAGCAATTTCGAAACTGGAAGATTTGTTGAAATGTATCTCCTGATAAATTTGTGTAAAACGTAAACGCAGCACAAGTCTTACTTTTTGATCTACTGAGAAATGCAAAATAAATTGTACTAAATAGCAAATTATGCTTAATATTTCTTTTAGGTCCTGATTTTTATTATCTGTATTCTTGTAGTTAGGGAAATTTATAAAACTTTGTCCTTGTGACTGCCCAATGTGAATGTTGAAGTGAACTTGCAAAGGGACTGAAGATAGAAGCTGGCTGTTTACCTAAAACTAGATAAGTATCAAACTTTAGAACTATATGAAATTAGCGAAAACAATCGATAAATAACTGATATATGGGTCCTATTAGTAAATGAACCCACTATACGTCACTAAAGTTAAATTATCACTAATATCTATATTTTTTTGTTTCCTTTCTTTTTCTATTTTGTTTCTTTTTTTATTTTGTTTCTTTTTTTGACTGCAGAGCAGAAATACAACCAAATCCAAAATAAGGGTCAAAATAGAAAGAGTCTCGAGTTGGAACAGAGCCAGTTCTAGAAAACGTTTCCTTTTTTTTTTTTGTTTTTCATTTTTACAGATATAAAATCGGCCGCTATGATGCACGCGATATGTTTTAAAAATAATGTTAGAGAGCGGGATACCTTATATAAGATCTTATAGAATAGTTTTGTAAAGACCAAATCTTCAGGTTGAGACATCTCTCCAGTACAAACTATTAGCGAACAGAAACTTTTATTGCAATCCGGAACATACATATATATATGCGGTTCATTTTATCTGCAGCTTATCATATATTCTAGCTACTTATATGTATTAATTAGGTGCATACTCTAGTAGCTATGGTGGTAACTGAACAATTATTCTATTGCCCGAAAATTTTTCGCCCAGGCAAATCAATGTCGGTAACGGCCCAAAACTTAAAAAAAATACAATTTTCGTTATTCGATAACGATCAAAATTACTATTTTCCCCACGAGTAATTGCTGGCAACGTCTTATATGACATGATACAATTTTTCGACTCGTGCGTTGATAACAATGAACCACGGGACATTGTAATTATTAGTTGTGATATTAAATGTGATTGATGATTTTGTTATAATTATTCTCTCATTTCGAGTATTCAATATTTTCGATTGTATTGATAAGTTTTGGAAGTCGGCCATACTTAGACCCATACTCTCATAAACTGAGAAAAAAGAGGTACATATAAATAACAGTGAGCGTTTCTAAATTTATTAAAAATTTCGATCGATATCAATGTCGTAGTTTTAAATAAGAAAAATATTTAGTACAAAAACAATCCGGTTTGTGAAGGAAAACGATTTCAAAACAATCGTTTTTAAAAGTTGTGATGAATTCCGATCAAATGAGAATCACTTTTAAGCAGGGATCGCAAATAACGATTATTTTCCAAATTTAAAGTAAAAAAATCACAATAATAGAGAAGTGCTACGTGCACAAGGAATATACCAAGATACTCCATGTTACATGGACTACCGATAGATGCAATGATTTTTATTTTTTTGATTTTTATTTATTCCTCACAAAATAACTCTTATTTTGTGACTTTTATTTATTCCTCAGAAAATAACAGTTATTTCTTGATTTTTATTTATTCCTCACAAAATAAGAGTTATTTTGTGACTTTTATTTATTCCTCACAAAATAACAGTTAATTTTTGATTTTTATTTTTTTGCTCAAAAAAATTTTAACTTTTAAAATTAATAAATAATAAAAAAGTAAATTTAATTTAACATATAAGAGTGTTTTTAAAGACTCTGGCGATAAATTCAATTTTAAATCGGCTAATATTCATTTTAACGCAAAAATTACGCTTTCTACATTTTAAAAGTTAAGCAAAAAAATAAAAATCAAACAGTAACTGTTATTTTGTGAGGAATAAATAAAAATCACAAAATAACTCTTATTTTGTGAGGGATAAATAAAAATCAAGAAATAACTGTTATTTTCTGAGGAATAAATAAAAGTCACAAAATAAGAGTTATTTTGTGAGGGATAAATAAAAATCAAGAAATAATGATTAAAAAGTGATTTTTAAAATAAAAATTATAACCGTTACGGTCCCTGCTTTTAAGCCAATTTCAAACTACTGACACTAAAAGATAAAATATAATACAACTCTAAAACTAAATCAAAAACTGTTAAAAAAAAACAAAAAACAAATCGATGATGGTTGACTACATTACAGTTTTTATCGTTTTCAAATCGGTTTTGTTTCCAGATCAGTTTTCATCACACATCTAAATAAGTCGAGAACTAATACGGCCATGTTCTGAAAACCATTTCGGTTTGAAATCTGCAAATTTCAGGAAAACATCATTTCAGCTTTTTATTTGGTTTTAAGGTTCCATACATATGTATGTTTGATATTTTATCCAAACTTAATTTCGAATGCACTAAGTTGTTCGATAAAAAGAACACTGTTTCCCATTTTTGAAATTTTGTGATTTGAAAACGAAATGGTTTTCAGAAAATGGCCGATAATCTTAAGGTAAGATCAGTGGCAAATAGTTGTCGGAAGATGTAACCATTAAAAACTATGTACATATGCACATTTGCGCCTATTTATAATAGGAGGTTTTCTCTGTAATTCCCAAAAATGCTTTCGGATTAATAACATTGAAATTCGAAATCCTTTTCGAATTAGAGAGTAAGAAATTTCACATAAATTAATTTTTTTACTAATTATTTTTAAACGAAATAATATCCTCAATTATAAGATAACAGTTAAATAAGAGCTTACATTATAGAGTATTTCTTATTAATGCCGAGCATGGAACAAAGACTTTAAAAATTTGGGAAAATACTGTATTCATTCCTTGGTGGTAATCGTACCAGCAGCTCACAAAATGATAAACCGTCAACTATATTTTTGTGGCACACTTCAAATTATTTTGAATATGCACTTTTGTAACAACATATTTAATGGTTACACTTATTCCGTCAAATATCTGCACATCTGTCTGTACTTTCAATAGAGAATAAACATATTTAAAAGAATCAAATTACATATTACATAAACTTTTAATTTGTCGTCTACAGAAAACTAATTGTTACAATATTTTCATTTGGTATAGAAAATTCTCAAATGTTATATGTATATTAAATCTTAAAGTTTATTATAAATAGTGCGAGAATGTGGCTCCATTGATCCTTATGAAAAAAATAACACTTTATTACGAAATTTGTCTTTTCTTTTGTATTGTAAAAAGCAAATCTCCTCTGGTATAAAATGTGATTAATAAACTACGAATGTATTTATTATACCTACATGGAAATTAATTTTTTTTTACTGAAAACTGATCTGTTTTGAGCAGGAAGTTACGAATAATCCTATTTATTTTGAAAAGTTAAAGGTTATACATACTTACCATAGAACAATTAAAATCCAATTTGGTATTAAACTAGCGTATATATGTATGTGCTGTTTCGTGATAAGTCATCATTAAACTTCAACTAAAAAAAAAAAAGCTCCAGAAAACTCGTGTTCTAGCCTCCAGCTTCTCTCAAAGTCGATCATGATCCAGCAGTGATCAGTCAATGACAACATAAAAGCCTTCCCGTTCATTCGCAATAGTGGTTTGGATCTCACTGCTCTCTCAGGAATGATTTGCTCCATCATAAACCTACTAGTGAAGTAACGAGTAATTGGTTTTTTTACCGATTCCGCCCTCATTGATAGATTGAACTTAATCGTCGGCAGTCTCATTCCACTCAACATTACCCTGACCTAAATTCCAGCATATACTGACACTATACATGCATACATACATACTAACAATGTCACTAACAATGTACCCCTTCAAAGTCTTACTACACCCGTTTAAAAGTCTTAAGAACCTGCGAAGAATAGTCTTTATAATATAGACCTCAACGCTTATATCAATCACTAGGAGCACTCAAAGAGATCTACCCTTTAAGATATGTTGTAAGGTTTAGCCCGAATAATTTTCCTAGGCATAGCATATTTAGTTATGGCCCTCACCAGTCTAAAACAAATACTGAGTCTAACTGTCTCTACCAATATGAGTTCTATATGATACTCCACTAGGCTAACCCTTCCATAGTGTAAAACAAAGGACTTTTAATGCCATAAAAAGATCATTAAAAAGTCGTCATGAAAAAAATTAATTCCGAAACAGAGCCTTGGGGAAATTAAATTTCAAATGTAATGCAAAAATTTGTACGCAGACTTTCTTGTAAGTGCATGCAGACACACAAAGTTTACTTTGAGTTTACAGCAGAGAGGGGAAAAGAGAACGATGGTAAAGTTCTGCTTTGAAATTGCATTAATGTCTACATTATGAAATTCTAGTTTGCAATTATGTATTAAAAAAATTCTATTGCACCACAAATTTTCACGAAACATCAATTCTATTTTTGCTATATTTTGTTTTTTCCATACAACTGAAGTAATAAAATAAAACGTCAAATACCACCATGAAACTGTGTACACTTCCCCAATCTTCTCACCTCTCTCGCCTATAAAAACAACAAATGCTGCAACAAGAATTGTAAGTCTGAAAAGGGACCACAGAATAACAGCCTGTTTTTCGAAAATGAATAAGTGTATACGTTCGTTAAAATAACGAATGAAATCATGTTTATGTTTTGGTAGCATTTATTAATTTTCATGTGAGTCACAACAAAAGAGCTTTCAGTTTTACACACTCATAAAATTTCTTATGTAAAATTAATTAATAATCGGTCTACATATTTTTTTTTCTTTAAGTTACAAAAAAATTAAATTAACGAGAAAATGTGAATGACTTTTTCATAAAATTTAAAATAAATTTAAAATTAATTTTATTTAAAATGTTTCATCGAATTTTTTTAATACATTTTATTTTTTTTTATTCTTTCACTGTAATAATTTTTTGAGTTTATATTTTTGGTTATAACTAAAAAGCTCTTTTTATGTCAAAACGAAAGCTTTAGAAAATGTTTTATAAAAATCAAATTTTAAACGTTATCGTTTATATATGAAACATAAAAACGAAAGGGCTTATGTTTTCGAAAAACAGGCTGTAAAAGGGACTAACAACAAAACGAAGACGGTTTTCACATTTGTGGTTGTGTGCCTATTATCAATAATTATTCTTTCGATGTCCCCTCGAAATGCCTCACACTAGTAGATTTACACTGAGGGTTATGTAGCACCCAACACCATAAAAATTAGGTCTCACTGGCAGCACTGCTCATACAATGCATTACAAACCGTCGTTTGGTTATTGGTTTGCTGCAGACAATGAATTTTGAATATACTGTGCCGCAAACCAGAAACCAACTGACGATATGTAAAAGAGAAGAGTTAAAATTGTTGCTTCATTACAAGTACGTGCTACTTTTACTATCATGCAAGCTTCTCTACCCTTCTACCCATCAAAAACGAGCCGCAGGCGACGTGTCACCCTTAATGTAAGACCGTTTTTTGTAGGAGATTTTGATGTTTAAACTAATTAACTGTTCATTAAATGAAGAGGAATAAGAAAACAATTTTAACATCGATTGAAAATGCAGACGAAGAACAGTAAATTAGAATTCGACATATTTAAAAAGCTCAACTTTCCAGGCCTGGTCAAATGAATCCGCGAGCGAGCAAAAAATTGGAGGCACTGTCAATGAATTTTCTTTGTTCATTCTCTTAATTTTCTCGGAACGGCAAAGACGTGGTGTACGGATAAAATTTAAATCTGTTTATATTAAATGGCAATTAATATAGAATAGAAGTTTATAATTAATATTCATGAAAAAAATAATTCATTATTTTTGTGAAACTACTTTGTTTAAAAAAATTTTTGATACAAATTTGGTTAATTTAAAAAACCTTTATTAAGTATTTGCTTTGCAAGAAAGATATAAAAATTCAAGGAAAAATCGATTTAGAATAACGTCGTAAAAAGACATCTAAAAAATACAGAAAAGAAAAAGAAAACAAAAGCAAGAAAAATTACGTTTCGTACTGGATGAGGTGATAGAAAAATTGGGTGGAGATTCATTCATTTTGTTCGTTAACAAGATTTTTGGAATTTATTAAATACAACATAAAAGGAAAATAACATGGCTGATGTTGAATCTTCAAGTGCTGTTCAGCAGCCGCCTTCATCCACTACCAGTGGTCATATCATACCCTTATTAGCTGCAGCTGAAATATTAAATGATAATAATGGCGTATTACAGCAACAACAATCTGTAGCTCAATCGGCCACTATATCCTTAGCCACTGGTACGTCATCTGGTGTAGCCTCCGCTCTAATAAGAGCTTCATCCGCCTCCACCTCTGCCAGTTTGACACAATCGAACCAATCATCGAATGACAATAATGGCTCTAGTAATAATAATCAAAACAACACAACAACAACTTCAACCACCCCAACTACAACTGCTGATGCTAATGAACCACTAGCAAAAAAGCAAAAGCTTGATCATCCGTCAACATCGTCATCATTGACGGTGCAATCAGCTGCTTATGAAAAACTTGAAAGTCGTTTGGGTGGTATATTGTGTTGTGCGGTGTGTTTGGATCTGCCAAAAACCGCTATGTATCAGGTGAGTTAATTTATTGAGCTGGAATGCGAACAACAAAAAAAAATTTTTTTTGAACATGCATACAAATGTACTTATGTACATACATACATATGTATGTATGTATGGAATTGTTTTTCTTTTTTTGCTAGGGAAGGTACATACTTGTATTAATTAGTTGCTAGGTATGTATGTAGTATGTATTTAAATAATAATTTAAAGTAAAATGAGTGTATGCATTAAAGAATGTATCTGTGCAAATATGTACATACATACATATGCATACACATAATGGACAGTGTACTTGCATGCAGGCAAACATACATATGGATGTATGTATGTATGTATTACGCATCTCTTGCAACAAGCTCATATGCTTCAACAAGTTATGTATAAATAGTACATGCATATACATATGTATGTATGTATGCCATATACATACATACGTATGTATGCCATATACATACATACGTATGTATGTATCTACATGTAAATAACTTAATAGAAGATATCTACTTCGGGAATTTCAAAGCTTTAAGATTATTAATTGCAACATAACTATTATAGGTACCTACATATGTATGTATTTAGGTATGTAGGTAACTACCATTGCTTTAGAAATCATCACAAAAGTTAATGCGTCATAGATTACCATTTACATACATATGTATAAAAAAGCTTGTGTGTACATATCCATCCAAACGTATTTACATACATACGCAAATATTGTAGGTATGCACGTACGTACATATGTACATACATACATGATCTACAAATGCATATTGTGTGGTTTAACATATGTAGATACTCGTGCTTGTATATACATATGTATGTATGTATGTAGGTACATGTAATGTTTATTATGTATAATTTATACAAACATTCATAGATACTTATGTATCTATGCATGTACATATGTATGTATGTTCCAATGGATGTAGGTTGTTTTGTGTCTGTGTTTCTTGCTACGTACATACGTATGTAGATTGTAACTACATGACATAGTGTCTAGTTTGTATGAAACTGCCAATAATTTAGTTTTTATGCGAGTAGACTGAAACGCTGAAAGAAACTTACTTACATATGTAGGTATGTATGTATGTAGTTGTTGTATTCCAAATTTACAACCCCTTAGTGCCCTTGATTAGTAAAGAATACAAAATGCGCAGTTTGTTATTGTTTATTAATAGGCATGTAATATTTTTCCTAAATACATGCATACATACGTATGCACGTTTACAATTATAAAATGCGCTTGAGGACTGTCCTCGAAAACTATCAAAAGCTGACTAAATTCAATAAGACGTGGGTTTACACACGGCAGTTTGAGTTAGGCAAGTTTTTACTTCATGGTCCATTAAATTAATTTAAATTAATAAGTAAAATTAAAATTAATAAAATTAAATTAAATTAATATATAGACGCTCCGTTGACAATATCCCCAAAAATAATCAAAACACGACAAAAGTGGTGAGTTGGAGACATTTAACTCCAACCTTCCTACAGGGTAGTATCTACTATATATTAATATTTATGCATATACATACATACATGCATACATACATACATACATATGTATGTATATGTACCTTGGTATTTAGCTAAATATAGGTAATCTAAATTACCTCTAAAATTGACTTACATATGTACATATGTAGATACATATATGTATGTATGTATGTACATATACATATATATGTATATATACATATACATACATATGTAGGTATGTAGGTATACACGTTTCTAAAATTGTTACATCATAGGTAGGTACTCGCAGTTCTTTGATTATAGAAGTACCTACAACTGTTTTATTTGTTGATTGTTTACTTTTGTCTATTTATAGGTAATTTCCTGTTTATTTTTAATAGGTACATACATACATACATACATATCGATAATCTCAAGTAGAAAGGCCCTAACTCGTAATTTTTACGAAACTGAGTTTTTTAGTGATTCCAATACATTTTGCAGATATATGTATGTATGTATCTACCTACACCTCGTCATAAAAATTAATTTCAATAGTGTAAAAAATAAAGTTTTTAAAAGCAGTTATAGAAAAAAAGTTACATGTTGAATATTATAGTTTCTATTATGTTTTCACCTTCTCCTGTAAAGTTATATGCAATTATTTGAGTTAGTGCCTTTCTGTTTGAGACCAACGACATGTATGTAAGTATGTACATATGTAGTATATACATACATGCATGTGTATGTATGATTGATGATGATGTAATTCACTGAACAAAACTCTCGGGTGCCAGACACGTCACTGATTCGATAGAAAAAAGTTTTAGACAATTTAAGTACTGTTTGAAAGACAGGGGTGACATTTGATACCAGTGTGACTGAAGAGTACATACCTATCATACATATGTATGTATATGTACATACATACATACATGCATACATATCGTCGCTGTTTTAACTAACTGGCATCATTTTGAAAAATGAGTTAAGTATACTATTAGACGTTATGAGTCATAATAAACCTTGTCCACAATTTTTATGACTATAAACATTACTGTAGAGTAATGATAAGCAAACACATAAATATTTAATGTAAAAGAGAGCAAATTGCATGCTTGTACGAATGTACGTGTTAAAATAGCATAATTAAGTGCCCACAGGCGGCCTTTTGATGATCAGTGCTGTAGAGCCTATAATAGTAAAAATATTTCAGGCGTTTCCATAAGAATACATGTAGAAAACAATCATAAAAGCACCTCTCCTGTAAAATTTACAAAATGTCAGGTCAGTTAGTTAAAACAGCGACGATATGTACATATTTATGTGCAAATGCAAAATAACAAGTGAGATGAAAGTAGGGTAGCCAGATCTGGAATTCGGAAAAACAGTAAACCTGGGACAAAAAAACAGTACAATTAAGAAAAAACAGTACATTTTTTTTAACGAAAAATAGCTATTTATTCAAGTCTTTATATGTTTTGAACTATTAACTCACTAAGCAAAAAATAATAATTTAAAAAACACTTAAAATATATGAGATCTTAGCCAATATTATGAACTTTTTTGCACAAAGGTAAATTCATTTTAAATATACATATGTATATGCTGTATCAAATGTAAAATAAATACAGACATAATAAAAGGCCTTTTGGATTACAATATTTCGTTTTTTGGTCGGTGTTGCATTGTGTGTAAAATTAAATTGTTCAGGGGCCAAAAGCACTCTTTATCGAACGAAATTACGAAATATTTCAATAGTGTATTGGAAATATTTTAAAATTTAGAATCGTATCGAATGCCATAATTTGCCCCCAGATTGTATGAGGCAATGCTTTTACATATTTTGAAAGTCGTGTCAATACTACATAAAAATAAAAATATTCTTTTTATCACAAAATGTGTTATAGTTAAAAAATTCAGTAATTTTTGTAAAGTCTACTTCTGTTAAAGAGTCGTCGGAAATTATTTCCTCATCATCCATTCCTTAAAAAGAACTTTTTGAAATACAGACCACATGCACTTATGCGACTATATACATATATCTAATAATTAAACTCGTAATTTATCTTACCGTGATGTTTGTACTATTTTTGTCTTTAAATAACTTAGTGTTTCTATTAATCTTTTTGCAAAAATAGACTTTCTGTTTGCAAATATATGTATGTAAATACGTGGTAAATACATATGTACATTAAAGAAATAACAACGTTGTAAACAAGCGATGTGTATTACTACGAAAGAGTGTTTCTTAATATTTTCGTGTTTCTGTACATTTAACAAAATTTTTGCTATCAAATATTAAAATAAATATACTTATGTTTTGCATTATTTTATAAAAATACATAATTAGTAAAACAAAAAAAGTACAAAGTCCAAAAAACAGTACATTTATGTACTGTTTTGGGTGTTCTGCATAAAACAGTACAATTGAAAAAAAAAACAGTACATGTACTGCTAAAAACAGTACGTCTGGCACCCCTAGATGAAAGTAGTGGTGAAATAGTGCAAATAAACATAAGATTGCAAAAAAAGAGACAAGAATATTCTTTTGTCGAGTTTATAAATCATATTTGATTTTGCATTGGTCTTTATTTATAAATTTTGTTTTTCTATTACCATTCTGCGATAATCGGCATAATTTTCTTTTTGTTCAAAAAATATATATGTATATGTATATGTATGCATGTATGCCTACATACATATATATGCATATATATGCCCATATATATATATATATATATGTGTATATATGTGCACACATACACATTTATATGGTATGACAGAAACATGATCGCTATACAGCCTCGATAATAAGTTTATTGGATCATATGTATCTATAATAAAATACTAGACATAAAATTAAAGATGTAAATTTGTATTGTAACTAATGGTCTAATATGTTTTCAAATAGCAACAGTAGGCAATATCCGTACTAGTATTATTAATGTGAACGTGAGTGTTTATTTGTTTGTTTGTGGCGGCTTTCACGCTTCAACCGCTAAAGGCCGTGTTTAGAGTTCGACCGATTAATCGGCTTCGGCTTCGGCCTTCGGCCAAAAATTGGTAATCGGCCAACATTCGGCCTATGGCAAAAATCGGCCGATTAGCCGAAGCCGAATATTTTTCATTCCAAGCTTGAAAAATAACATTATTTTTGGTCGTTGCTCGCCGACAGTTTCTATTGTGTTTAACGTTTTGAAAGGGTTGCTTTGAAATACAACTCTGTTGCTTTCTATTTTCTTTTACTTGGACGTTCTTGTGAGTGATCATATGAAAAAGCAATCTATAAATTGCAAAATATGTAGTTTTATTTTTCTTGTTATGTATCCAATAGATATTACAGCTATTTCAGTGATCTCAAAAAAGCAAACTTTTTTCTTAATTCATATAAAACAAGTATCATTTTTAAAATTTAAAACATTCGGCTTCGGTTTTGGCCGAAGTTTAGGATTTTAGCCGAAGTTCGGCTTCGGCAAAAAAAAACGCCTTCGGTCGATCTCTAGCCGTGTTACACTATCATACACAGTCGTGTGATTTTTGAGAAAATACAACCCTGATATGATGGAGTTTATGAAAATTTTCAAAAGACAATAAAAATTCATCAGATCAGGGTTGTATTTTTTCGTATATCATGCGGTTGTGTAGGATAGTGAGTCATGGTCTTAAACCGATTTTGAAAAATTATTCACCAACGGACAGCCACATTACTAGCGTCAAATATAGAATATATTTTATTCGGTTTGGAACCAGTTAATTTAAATGTGGTACAGATTTTTTTTTCGAAAAACACATTTGTGGGCTGATTAGGGTAATTTTCGTTTCGTGTTTGATTGTTTAATAAGTTTTAAACAGATTTTGATGTATTTTTAAACAGATGAACGCGATCGTAGTTGCGGGTAAAAGCTAGTATAGAATATATAATAATTATAGTTATAGAATAATAATTTCCTACTAGTCATGTCACTAAATATTATTTTTATATTTTTAAATTACATACATAGGTCCTTATTTTGTAAAACCCCATGTTAAGCGTTGTTCCTCTAAAGAATGAAAACTCAAGCTTTTGCAACTATCACTTTTTGCAAGAAAACGACATACATTGGTTATATCTACGGACTGTAAAAATCTTACATTACTTTCTTTACTCTTTCGCCAAAAAATAGAGGTTGCTTACTCTGTATGCAGATTAGATCCCAATTTTAGCCCTCTTTGTGATATAAGACTACAAAGGTCCTACCTATACAGAGAAATATGGAGTTGAGCCCCTTTAGAGGAACAAGTGCGATATGTATATTCTATTCTGTTTTAAGCACTTCCAGTATATTTTTTTAATTTATTAATTTGTTTAATTAGCAAACTTTACTCTTATTTAGACCGTCATTTATCGGTGGGTTATTAAAAAAAAATTTGTTCGCTTATACATATGTGTATACATATATATACATATGTATGTATGTATATGTGTATATACACATGTAATTTTTTGCTTAAGTCAATAATTGAATTTTATTCAAGGTGCGCATGTACGAATTTTGTGGTATGTTTAAGAATATATGTATGTATGTATGTATGTATGTATATGTTAAAGACAATATTTTTGTTTAAATTACGCTATGGTCGTCATATTCGTATAGGTTTTGTTTTGAACAACTTTATACTTTGGTTTTAACATTTATCTTACATTTTGTTATGACTCTAGTCTTCTTTAATGTTTTTGCTATACATACATATACATACTTTATATAAACATATGTTTGTGTATACATAATTATATGTATGGATGTGGGGTTGTACAAATAAGAATGTGTATCTGCATGTTCATATGTATGCATGTATGTATGTATGTATGTATGGATTAAGTATCTATGTTGTACTTAAGCATTCAATGATGCGGATGTGTTATATCATGAAACTTAAGTTTCACCAATTGGTATGGTGGCGTTTGTAAATATTTAATAAATACCCTCTAGGAAGTGTGAATACTGAAACTGTGCTGATTCAATCAATATAGGTAGTTTTTTTTTACCATACGTAAGTCTAGGAACTTGGAAACAGGGACTTACTTGAGCATTTATGTAAGTTTTTAAAGTCTACACTTTTAATATTGAAACTGCATTTGCATTTGTTCATACCTACTTGATTTATTTAAAAAAATATACCTAGTCGCATGAAAACACAAATTCAAAATTGAATTTTTTCTAAATTCCGTAGCATTTCATTGAAATTATCGTAACAAAAAAAAAAAACATTTTTGCGTACTAAAATAGCAATTCTATTTATTTTATTACATTGGAAAAATTTTCATTGAGTAGGTACCTCAATATTTTTCATTTAACATATTTTTAACCCCCGACCAAAAAAGGGGTGTTATAAGTTTGTAGTGTGTGACTGTGTATCTGTGTGTCTGTCCGTGTCCACGCACAGCCCAAACGGCTGGACCGATTTTGATTTAGTTTGTTCTGTTGGAAAGGTTACATGATCGAGAAGGTTCTTAACTATGTTTGAAGATAATCGGTACAGACGTTTAGAAGATATCACATCTTTTCTAAATATATATCGGGGGTTTTTTAAATTTTTAATTTTTGTTATTTCCTTCTCCTGTAAAATTATGTAAATTTTAGTTGGGGTGCTTTGTGTTTCAGGTAACTTTATGTCAAAAGATTAACTTATTAAACATAGAATCTGCAATTAAGTCTCTCACAGGTGTGTACTCCACTCACACTGAATTGGGTAAGTGGACACGGGACTAATTCAGACAACATACTTACGGATGACCTTGCAAAGAAGGGAACCCTACTCTGAGCAGTCGATATCGATATGTCATCCTGCTGGAGACGCTTCGATCTTGCCTTTCTCAATTCAGCTCAAGACATTTTTCATATACATTTTATTTTTTTAATGAATAGGTATAAATTATTTTTTTAAACGTTTTTTTTTTTTTTTTGAAATTGACACTTAACTGTTTGCCCTAAATTTGATAAGGGCTTTATGAAACATGCCTCGCTAATTTGCCCAATTGTACAAGTGTCATGAAAACCCTTATAATATTTATAGGTGTATACATACATACATATACTACATACATATGCATTTACTTTTTAAATTTATTTCGCTGACTAATTTTTATAAAAACTAATACCCACAAGTCAGGCAGGCGACTAATTTAGAAAATTTTTATGAAAATCACTCAAAAAAATTAGTGCATGTTGTGGAAACAGGGGTTAAATTTTCCTTGACGCCACTTTTATTTTCAACAACATTAAGAATAAGCAAAAAATGTTTTCTACGCATCGAAAGAAAATATAAATATGTAGATGCTCCGTTGACAATGTCGCCAAAAAAATCACCAAAGTAGTCGACAAAAGTGGTGACTTGGGAGACACTTAAACCTCAAGCTTCCTACAGTGTATGAATGTGGGTGTACTATGTATGTAGGTATAGATAGATATGTATGAATGTAATATAAATTTTATCAGCACATGCGTATTAAGTTTACATTTTTTTTAATAAGAAAACAATCACAATCGGAATAGAAAAATAATATAATTTGTGTAAAAGTAAATACTGTATGTATGTATATATGTATGTATGTATGTACCTATTCATATCGCTCGTTCCTCCATTACAACATGGTCGTAACTCCTAAAAACTAGTTTTGCTGAAAATGTTTTCAAAGTGCTGAATTTAGATAGATAAGTAGGTAGGTAGGTACTGAATGAAAATATTAAAAAGCTTTTTTCTCTCATGAGTTGAGTGCGTAAGCAATTTTAACCAAAATATACAGTAGGTAGGTACCTACTTATAAATACAAATAATTCTGCATTATTGGCAAAGGCGGATGTAGCCTTCACTTCGGTGGCTCAAATAGTGTAAATTCAGTCGTAACAGGGGCTACACTAACTGGTAGCATGACAAGAATACCAGTGCTTGACTAGCCCAGGGGTTGTCACACACACACACGTACATACATACATACATGTAATATGGGTGTGTATATACAGGAACGATTGTATTATTTCCCATAAAATTAAAAAGACCTTACAAATAAATAATGCAACTCTGTATTTTGATACATATGTTGCCTTGCAAGAAAATACCTACGATAAATGAAAAAACAAAAAAACAGTCCTCTATATATGCATGTACATATGTATGTATGTATGTACTACATAAATGAGGTTCGGCTCTATAATCTGAGAGGGGATATCTTTTTTTGGTCGCACTAATCCATAGGTATGTATATACATACATACATACATATCGTTACCTTAATATAGAAATGCCCTAACTCATTATTATTTTTTCAAGTTTTTTTTGTATATGTATGTACATATTTCGATAGAAGAACATCTAAGTATCGAAAAATGCAAAAAAACTCGAATTGCAAAAAATAGTTAGGGCCTTTCTATATTGATGTAAAAATATGTACATATGTATCTTTCATATTGTAGTTATTTTTGTTATACCCTACACCAAAAATGGTAAGGACGTGTAAAGGATTGTCATTCCGTTTGCAATTTCCACAATATTGAAATACAAACCCATCAGGCTTATCACAAAAAATGCCACATGGAAATTTCCGAATTGTGAAAGTTTGTTAAAAAAAACCATTCATTTGCGAAATATGTACATATTATGACAATTTATGATGAAAATTATTCACAAAGATTTGTCTGTCGGAAAAAGAGGAAGTTTTAAATTATAATGGAATGGATGATATGAAGTTAAAATCCGTGTGAACGAAAAGTTTTATTCGTAAATTTTCACACCTGGAATTCATGATAAGGCTGCAATTATGTGTGTATAATCCTTGTACATATGTATGTATATTATGGGTACTTATCGATAAAATTAATAATGTCGGTATGTCCATCTGTCTGTACGCGAAATCGATTTTCCTAAGTCGCCAGAAAAGCTAGAGACCTCGATGTTGAACTGGATTTGTCTTAGGTCAACAAAAGCGATTTTTTTATTATAAGGCAAGGCTGGAAAATGAATTTTATTTTGGTTTATGAATATTTTTTCATGTGTGGTGACTCTCAAATTACTAAAACATATCGCTCATTTACTACAATAGTGTCACAATTCAAAAAACGACTTTTCGATTAAAATATGAACTTATAATCTAATCTAATAGCAATAAAATAATTTAGGAAATTTATTATTCGACATATCATAAGTTTATTTAGATTGAAATTTATTTGCTGGTGATTAAGCATTGTCTATATTTTGTTACTGTTTCTAAGCCTACTATGCTTATTTTTCTTTTGTGATTTTCAAAAATATTATTATTTGTGAATTCTCAAATAGTTTTTGGAAGTCTGTGCATAACATAAAAGGTTTGTGACTGTTCAAAATATGTGGTTGAAGTCTACTGATGATTTGGCTAAGCACCAATGAAATATATAGACAATGCTTAACCACCAGCAAAAAAAAAATTTAATTTAAACTAATAAAATAATACTAAAATTATTTTGCATTATTAACTAAAAAACGCTTTTTTGAGTAAGACACTATTGAGGTAAATGAGCGATATATGTATGTATGTATGTAGGTTAGGTTAGGTTGGTCAAGAGTTAGTTCCCTTTAAAACTAATATTTTTATATTCGGTAAATTTTTATATAAAAATCTAGTTTAACCACTTCAATCATAGCATCTGTTGCTGATACGCAATAAAGTCCTGCACAAGACTATTTATAAGACCTTTCAAGACATGCGACATTTTTTAAACGCTTTACTACAGCGAAATATTCTAAAACAAACGCTAAAAAACACTGTTGGCAAGACAAATAACTCAAAAAAAAAAAAAAAATCCTGCCAACACTGTTGTTTAGCGTTTGTTTTAGAATATTTCGCTGTAGTAAAGCGTTTGAAAAATGTCGCATGTCTTGGAAGGTCTTATAAATGGTCTTGTGCAGGTCAATAATACGCAATACTATATATGTATGTACTCATAATTTTCACCACTGCTCTTCTAGTTGGCATAAATATATTTTTTTTATCTTTGTGTAAGTTTTTACACGTAAAAACTCTTCCAGAAAGCTTATAATATTAATTTAAAATTTTTATATCTTTTTGAGTCAATTGTTGTCGACAAAGAGTAGACAAGCTACAATTTTTAATCCCGTCTTTAGGTGACGTCGACGACGCCATTCGCAATAAGGATTATTATTTTACCAAATACATTTGAAATTACGAAAAACGTTGTAATTGATGTATAATTAATTACAAACTGTAATCATTACTACCCAAATCTGGCATGTACATATGTACATACATACATACATATGTACATTACATACATATAAACTTTGAGTGCCCATGTGGCTGAGTGGTCGTTGGTTCGAATCCCGCCATATACCCTAGTTGTTTTCTGCAGACAACTTAAACGCTTCGCGCGGGTTGTGTTTGTTTATAAAAAATAATTTAAAAAAATAACCTGTGAAGGGTATATAAGAATCGGCACCACTTACTTGGTTTTATATCAATCAATGGTGTTTGTATGGAAACATTTAAACATTTCAATCTGTTGTATAGAATGCCCTACAGAGGGCAACCTCTGTATGGAAAAGAAATTCACTTCATAGATTTCAAACTTAAAATAAGTTGCTAGTGCACAAATATCAAGAGAAAGACCCATGCTGTGCCTTGGAATATAACCACTTGGATGATAAAAATTATTGATAATGTACATACATATGTACATATGTATGTATGTAGGTATGTACATTGTATCTTGTGTATGATTCTCTATTAGCATTACTGAAGGATGAGCCTGCACTTTATTATTTGTTTATTTCATTAAAATGACGAAAGCTTAGTTTCTTATGTTATAATTTTTCTAAATAAAGGGACAGGTTCTTTTGAGTTTGCCTTTCAAAATCGTAGATAAAAAACTTCAAACTTGTTTTTGTTTGTTTGTTTGTTTGTTTATTTGGGGTTACTCCGTGCCCCCTTGTTATAACAAGGGATGGGAGATTTACTTGGCCGAACTCAAAGGTTATATCGCCATCAAAATTTCTGTGCTTAGGAGCCTCCTCCGAGAAAATTCCAAACGACATATACCGTCGCATACGAAGCTGCAACTCCCAAATTCCTCTCCTTAATTGTTTAAACTGAGTTTTTGTTTGGTTCTTCAACCACGTTTCAATGTTTATTTTGTTCAAAAAATGAGTTTTTGTTTGGTTCTCCAACCAATTTTCAATATATTTTCTTTATAATTATTTTTGCATGTGGTTAATGGAAACCAACGGGATACCGCGGTGGATACCGTTAACCGACGCCAACCACTAATCACATGCGGTGAGACGCAAAACTCTCGAAGGCCAATAAACAACAGTGGCCTGGTTGCATTTAAGAAATAATTGCCAACGACGCGTGATGTTGACTCGCCCAGAGCTGCTTTACGACTCTGCAAACTTGTTTTTCTTGTTCTTTCGAAACATTTGTTTACCCTCTTTACATGCACACGTACTTGCATACGTGCACACACATGTAAGTATGTGTATACATGCATACATAAATGTGTATGGATTTATTTATATTTGGAAGGATGTAATGTTTTCGTGTTTGTATCTTCTGTATATCAGCTGTGTTTTATATACTACATACATATGTACATATCAACACACAAAATATGATAAGTTGTTTTTGTTTTTATATAGGTATTTGTTTGGCAGGTCATAAACTGTTTTCTTGCATTGTATGCATACATATATGTACATATGTATATCGTTGTTCTCAAGTAAAAGGCCCTAAAGGCTTAAGGCTCAGTTACCCAACTGTAATGTAAAGTAACTGCAACAGTAGGAAACAGCTGTTAGATATTGTTATGTGAAAAGCAATGCAAATGGTTATAGAGATGTAATGTAACGTAATCTACTTTTCATATAAAAATATCGATCAGCTGTTTCCTACGTTCCAGTTACATTACATTACAGTCGGGTAACAGAGCCTTAACTCAAATAATTGTAACTTTACACTAGAAGGTAAAAATATAATAGAAACCGTAATAGGTACTCAATATGGAATTCTTTTTGTACAAGTGCTTGTAAAAGCTGTATTTTTTACACTATTGCAATAAATTTTTGTGCGAAATGTATTGGAAACACTGAAAAACTCAATTTCGTAAAAAATACGAGTTAGGGCCTTTCTTTCCACTTGAGAGAATCGATATGTACATATGCATCCATATATTATACATACATACATATGTACCCATATTACATAAAACGACACACCACCCAAACCAAGTGTTCCGAATTCGTAACGAGTGGTCGACAAAATCTTCCGATTTCGCAACCAAAATATCGGAATCTCAACAACTTTTATATGAACTAACAAACAATTCAAAATTTAATTTTTAATTAATTATTATTATAACAGTATTAAATCAAAACACTTCTCCCTAACAATTTTCAAACCTTTATCATTACAATGAACAGAATTACAACTACAAATAAAAAAATTTTACTTCAATTACTTGCATAGTTTTGTTTAATTTTTTTTCTGTCTCATATACATAAATTTTAAGAAAATGTAGCTATGTACATACGTGATTTTATATTTCAGCTAACGATATATGTATATACATACATACATGTAATATACGACCCTGTTCTGTAAGCCGATCGGTTTCAAACAGCACGATTTTAGAAAACTAACTCCGACAATAGAAATATTTTTTAAAATTTTTTTTATATAGATTCCCAAATATCATGTCTGAAAGAAAATTATCGTGTATGATTTTAAACGAGAAATTTTGTCGGATTCGGTTTACAGAACAGGGTCGATCATTTTGACGAATCTAATGAAATTCGTCCCAATAATTGGTTTAAAACATGCGAAAACATTTTCATTACGTTAACAAAATATGTATGTATGTATAAATAGCAAAAAATTTTGATTACTCGTGCATTTAAAAAATAACTGACATTGCTTTAATGCTATCATATCGGTAGACTGCTTCACAGAGCATAATGATGTGCAAAGCATAAAATGGCTGATGAATGTGTAAGAGCAGGGACTATCTGGGAGATGACAAACTAACAAAGCGACATATTCTCTTGGTTTAAATAGTAAAGGACATTAAAGGGCGGCTCTAAGGTGGTGCTATTGCAACTTCGGGAGCAATCAACCTCCAGTGGCTGGTCATGGGCTAATAGGATGGGTACTAACCTTTTTGGAAGGAAGCCGTTTGCTGTTCTGGTTGGTATACTACACGATCGGACGTATGTCGGACTATTTAGGCTTTCTCTTTGCTGGAGCTAATTGGGCGAAGAATAATAGTCGGTTCAATAACTTCTCCTTGGCAATGTGACCCCAAAAGACTACAGGTTTATACATCTAGTCAATCGGTTCTTTCAGGCGGCTAACTTCGTTAGAGGGCGGTTCTCAGGAGTCTTTATTACATTTAGGACTTCGTAAGGTTTAAATGGGTAAATCTTCCTTTGAACAGCATAATTAAAATGACCTACGAATGATCTTACATGCGGACTAACAATCTAACCTTGAGACAATTTCAAAAAGAATTTTCACAATACTAAAAAATAATTGTAATGTGCGAGAGTTCAGTTGGACTCTTGGACAACGAACAAACTGAGTTGACAATAGGGGCATTATTCTCTGTTTTGAAAATGGCGGAAATAAAATTTGTTTTGAAATAATATAATACATATTGAAATATTGTAAAATTTCGTGCGATGGCGTAATGAAGTAATTTACTCTCAGATTCTAAATATGCGTTTCGATGGTCAGAACTAACTTTATTCAAATTTATAATCCGCCCCTGTTATTAAATTCGTTGTCGACATCATGACACTTCACCAGCAAAAAATTTGCTTTCATCCAGCTGTTGCTGTTTTAAAAGACCCGGAGAATAGTAAGTGGGCTGTTAATAGTAGTAGTCTTCAACGAGTATGCAATTGAAAGTTTTTGTGTTGGCATAACTTGATGAAGGCAGCGATTTACACGTATACCTACATACATATGTATGTTTATGTACATAGAGCCACCCTAAATTATATTTTTTCAAACCAAAAATAATGTTTAAAAACTTTATTATATGGAACTCCTTATTTATTATTATATCGGTTTAAAAACAAATCAAACATATTACAATATACAGATAAAAAACCAAACTCTCTGTTTTGGGGTGTGAATTAAAATAGAGACAGTGAGTTTTTTTCGCCCCGAAATACAAAAATTTAATGTATTAAATAAGAAAATGTGCTTTCTCAGTATTTAATAGAAACTCGATTATTTTTTAACAACGACTAAGCATCTGCTTGGCTAATACAATAATATTCTTCAACTCATGTTTAATCAACGTCCATAGCTGATATATATATGTAGTATATTGGGTGGATTTTTTATATTTTAATATCTTTGGTTTGTTTTCAAACTGATCTAATAAAAATTTAAAAAACCCCCGAATATATCTAGAGAAGATCTGATAACTTCTAAATGGCTGGACCGATTTTCTTAAAACATAGCTAAGAACACTCTCGATCAAGTCACCTTTCAAACTAAATCAAAATCGATTCAGCCGTTTGGTCTATACGTGGACTCAGACGGACACACAGATACACACGCAAACACTACACACTTATACCACCCCCTTTTTTTTTGGTCGGGGGTTAAAAAAAGGAGGAATAATACATGGGGGTAATTATGAATAAAATTCCGCGAGAAATTTTTCCCGGGAAACAATTCCAACTAATAGCAAGTAATAGGGAAAACAAAAAATTCTAATTTGAAAAAAGAGAAATTTCTTGCGAAATTTTATTCATAATTGACCAGTATGTATATGTTTTTAAAGATTATTTTTTAATTTTTCTATTTTATCGAACACCACTATATGTATGTATATATATATATATATATATTTTTTTTTAATATTATCTTTTTGTTTTATGTACATATGTACATACATATAAATTTACCCCCACATTCATAAAAAAATAAAATGAATTTGAAATGCATTTTAGGAAAATTTTGTATGAACAATTTTAAATAAAATACATTTCAAATTCATTTTAAATTTTATGAATATGAGGGATACAATTTAAAATTGATCACATTCGGCCAAATTTTTAAAAACTTAACCAATGAGAATCACAACAGCGAAACAATTTTGCAATTTATAAAATGAAACTAATTCACATGAAAATTTAAGCCATTCTATATACATACATATATGTTACATTTAGAAACATTTTTCTTAGAGAATATATAATATTGCTATACAAATATAATATACTTACATATTCAGGAAATACATGTTACAGAAAATAATAGTAGTATAAGAATACAAGAAATATAATAAACGAATGTAAAAAAAAAATAGCAGAGTAGACAAAGTTTTGAAATATTCATAATCCGTTAAATTATTTATAAAATGTGTATTCTATGTAACAAAATACATACCGAAATTGTTTAAATATAGAAGAAAAAAATCCCACAAATTTGTAGAATTGCTTCGCAAAATAGAATTATTTCATAAAATAAAGTGTTTGTAGCATTAATAATAATAATATATAATATATAAGTATTTTTAACTTGTATGATTAGCAAAAAAAAAAATTTTAATATTTACAGCAATTCATAATTAATTAATTCTTAGAAACATAAATTTACACGTTATTTAAAATGTTCGTTTATAGAGTATTTAAAATGACTATGTTCAAAAAATTTACCAAACAATTTTTCAATAAAGTTTTCAAATACAAAATAAAATAAAACTTAAATATGCGTCTGTTTTTTTATTTTCACTAACATAAAACAAATTTGGTTAAGATAATTTTCCAAAATATCATCCAGTCACCCACCCAACCACCCCACTCATCATGTCCACTCTGAAACAATATAGCCTAAAACATCCATTTAGTCCTAATTTACACTATGCAAGTCTTATTGCTAAGCTGATTAGTTTGTTGGAGAGAGAGAGACGAGGGGAAATGAAACTTATCTGTTCCCCTCGTCTCTCTCTGCTAATCAGCTTAGCAATAAGACTTGCATAGTGTAAATTAGGACTTACCAACACTATTTCGCTGTTATAAAATTTTTCAAGTCATTAACTAATTTTGTTTTCTTTTTATTTTTTCTTCTCTTTCATTCACAGGTATTGAATAAAAATTCTTTTATAATTAATAATGTACCACCATCATTGTACTTTTAAATTGAACTCTTAAATATATTTTTTTTTATATTAATCGTGTTTATTCTATGATCACTTTATCTTTTGCAGTGTCAAATGGGTCATTTAATGTGTGCCGCCTGTTTTACACATTTGTTGGCTGATGGACGGTAAGCAAAAATTAATTTACAAAAAAAAAAAATACCATCGACTTTTGATAATTTGTAACTCGAGGGGACAGTTGAAGATTTTTAACGTAACGTATGGTGGCCAGTTTTTAAATGTATGTACATACATGGACATATGCACACATATGTGGTGGTGTTTTGAAAAACCATTAATTTTTTTATTTACATTTGAAAGTATTTTCCAACAACATTCTTGCATTTACACGGTGGTTTATAATTGTATGTATATTTAAAAAATTATACCCCTTTTACACACGGAAATTTTACTTAATTCAGCTGGGAGAAAGACAGAAAGAGATAGTATTCCTCACTTCTCACTCTCATGACTTTGCAAAGTAAAATTTGCGTATCTAAAAGGTGTATTAATGTATATTTTTATTTCAGAGTTCATTTGTTAACGTACAATCTTAATTCTCCTAGGTGAGAGATATTATTCCTCCCTTTGTCTTTCACACAGCTGAATTAAGACTTTGCAAAGTAAACTTTGCGTGTCTAAAAGGGGTATATCTCTTTCTGTCTTTTTACCAGCTGAATTAAGACTTTTAGCCCTTTTAGACATGCAAAGTTTACTTTGCAAAGTCTTAATTCAGCTATGTGAAAAACAGAGGAAGTAGTACAGTCGCTCTGTCTTTCTCCCAGCTGAATTAAGACTTTGCAAAGTAAACTTTGAGTGTGGAAAAGGGGTACTACTATTCATTGCTTTCTCAAGAGTAGACTCTTGCCACACAAGTATTTTTGGGCGGCTGCAGTGAAGTGTTTTTGGGAATTGTTACAATTTAAGTTTAACATTTGTAAACACACTAATTGATTATTGAGTGCGTTAAAAAATGTTAAACTTAAATTGCATCCGGTCAAAAATACTTGTGTGGCAACACTCTACTCTTGCGAAAGCAATGAATAGCTGTTGTAGTTTTTTACATTTATTTTCTTTACCCTGCGTCGACACCTGATATATTTTTATCACGACAAATGTCAAATTCCATATAGAAAAAAGAGCTAACATAAAAAAAGTTATTTTTTCAATATAAAGTTTGACTTTTCTTATGATAAAAATATATCAGGTGTAGACGTAAAGTTATATACTTCTGACAACTACAATTCGAGCTGAAAAAAATCAGCCAATGTAGTAATTCTCATTTATTTAAATTAAAGTTTAACATACATCTCTAGTTGTTCTAAGATAAAGGTTCCCCGCATAGGATCCAGCTAATCCCTCAATAATAAATTTCAATGTATTTTTAACAAAAAAAAATCTTTTACAGAATAAGTAAAATTGGAAATTGGGATTATTAGTGCGTTCGATAACAAATGTTATATTAAAATTTTTATTTTTATTAATATAGAACAAATTTTGTATATACATATGTACATAAATAAATGTTTATAAAACAAATTTTGTATATAAATTTGTTTTATATAGTTCATACGAGTATTTCCAAAATAATTTTTTATTTTCTAAATTGCATTCTTTCGAATATTCGAAATAACCACAAAAAAAAAAGCTTAAAAAAGAATATGTCGCTGAAGTTTTTTGGCGGTTATAGCACGATATAAGAAAATGTTTATTGAACAAATAGTTCAGAACTAGAAAAGATTTCCTGGGAAATAAATTGAATTTAAATGCAATGATATTTATGATTATGTATTATTATTTTTTAACTTTTAGCTTGCGTGATCAAATTGCTACTTGTCCCAACTGTCGTGTGGAAATTTCAAAAAGCACAGCTTCCCGTAATTTAGCCGTTGAAAAAGCTGCTTCAGAGCTTCCTAGTGAATGTCAGGTAAGCGATATTTTTTGTGTTTGATCAAAAAATTAAATTTAAAATTTTGTTGTTGTATTTTTTGTAGTTTTGCAATAAAGAATTTCCGTACAAATCATTAGATCGTCATGAACAGCATGATTGTCAAGAACGTCCCACAAAATGCAAATATTCTAGAATTGGTTGCCAATGGCGTGGACCAAATCATGAAAGTAAGTTGTATAAAAATAAAGTTTTATTATTTCATGCATTTAATGTGATTTTCAGATGATCGGTTTTATGGAATTAAACCTTGTATATTTTTGCAGTAAATTTTTTATATTAAAAAATCTTAAAAGGATACATACATACTTAATTTTAAATCAAATTTTTATTGTAAATGTGTTTTTTTGTTAGCAAGCGAACATGAACGTAGCTGTTTGCATCCCACCAAGTCTGGTTATGAAGTTATGTCAGCTTTAGAGGCTCATGATGCTAAAATTAAAGAAGAAAAGAGAATGTTTAATACACTTATTGATCTTTTGAGCTATGAAAAAATTATATTTAATGGTAAATTATTGAAATATTAAAACAATAACTTTAATTAATTAATATGACATATTTTTACAGATTTACAAATGAAACCCTATCGTACCGATGAATATGTTCATAAACTCTTTTATGAAACAGCTAGATTTTCAGCATTTAATCATCAATGGGTTGTTAAGGCTAGAATAAATAATAGTCAAAGAGATCCTCATCAATCAAATGAAAGAACTATAACTTATCAGGTAATGTACATACATACATACAAGAGAAACAAAACAAAAAAAAAAAAACATCATCTTTTTTATATATATCTTTAAAGCTCATTTTAAAAACAAAAACTAGCACGCCCATGAGCATACATTTCTTTGCTTTGAAAGGTCCCTTTTCTGACATGAAAGTTGGAACACAAATTTATAAACATGACTTTACGGAACAGGTAGATAAATGAATGTTGGATAACTATTTAAGTAGATAATTTGTTTTATAATTATAAATAATATTTTGTGTTCTTAGAGTACCGAAAGTGATTACTATACTTTGCCATTACCGGATAGCAATGAATGCAATCGATTGTTGTCAAACAAAGGCATTAACTTCCGGTAAGTATTTTCAGAGAATTTAATAATAATCACCGCGAATAACGTTGTAAGTGACAAAATAATAATTTTCTTTAAAGGCAATTTAATAAATGATAACATTAATTTTTCTTTGTGTAACCCTGTTACATTTATCAAATACTTTGGACAATTCCCTTTGTTTCGTTTTGTTAATCCCGGTCCAGATTTGCAGTTTTTATTGCAGCAACCTGTTATTTTTTTTAATGAACAAGAGCGAGAGAGGAATACAAAATGTATATATTTATATTTCAACACTCTCCCACATATTCAAGAATTGCAGGAACAAAAGTTGCAAGTCTTAACGTTAGTTATTTAAAAAGTTCTGCCACTGAGTGAATCTTTTTAATTATATTTTGGATGGTTTGGAGTTTGAACAATGCATGAAAAAAAAAACACGTTTTCCAAAATTTGTCTCTTACAACGTTATTCGCGGCTTCGCTTCAATTAAATTAATTAGCAATCAAATAATTTATAGAGCGATCGAATCAAGCATTTGTTTTTAAGTGAATATAAGAATTACTTAAAATTTTTTAAAAACTTTGTTGTTTAAGCACGTCTAGATGCATTTCGTTGCTGCTTATACAAATCATGAGCACACTTCAACTACAATTCAGAAACTCTTACAAAAGGCATAAGAAAAATAAAATATTCAACTATGGTGAATAAAATTCTTTCTTGGCCTACTATGGCCCTTTTATTATGAGTTCGACTAGAGTCGAAGATCAAAAGTTGCTCATAATAAGGGCCTATATTTGCTTTTTTTTTAATTCTCAATCATTTCTTGGAAGTTTTACAATAAACATTGGAGCCTTCGAAAGCTTTTTCGAATTATGATTGAAGTCTAAATTGTCGAAGCAACAACGAAATGCATCTACACGTGCTTAACCAATAACAAATTTTTTTTTTTTAAATAAAAATAAGAAATTACAATACATATTAAAAAATGTTGAATATTTGTTATTAACGATTTCACTTTTTTTTTCTTTATTTTATAGTCTCTTGATGTTTTTGCTTAATAAATAAATAAATCTTCTGACATAATTATTAGATTAGTTTAATTTTACTACATGTAAGCATTCTCTTGTAATTTAACGTCATGATTTTTTCTCCTAAGGTTAAATATAACACACATAAAAACTCTGGATTATGTTGAGTTTAATTTTTTTTTTTAAATTTAAATATACCAATACTATCTATATTTAAAAATTTCAAATATTTTATCAAATGAAAAAGTAACAAAAAAAAACGTCGCTTATTATTTAGATAACGTAAGCTTAGTACATAAACGTGATAAGTGCAATTTTTATGAAAATTTTGATTTTACTGTATTAAATAGAACAGAACAGCATAATACATGTAATTTTCAAAACAAAAATTATATTTTGTCGTCACCACTACACACTAAATATAAAATAGTCTTTTTTCTTTCTGTAAAATTTAACAAAAAGGACTTGGCATGTTTTTATTATCAGCAAAGGATATAAAAATAAAGAACTTGTTAAATTTTACTTTGGTAGAGTTATATCGTATTTACTTTTACTTTTTTGAATCATGTATAAGAAGGCAACAAAATTATTTGCTTCCTTTTTTTTAATATAGCGCTTTTATTTCTAACGTTTTTTCAAATCCGATTGGAAAATGAAACTTTTCAAATTTGTATGTTATTAATATTACAATTCGAAAAGATTTCCGCTCCATTAAAATTCCAGGTTTTCCTACACAATGGAAATTCTAATAAATATGCTCTTTTGATGAACGCAAGGCGAATTGATAGACAGGTGACCTTATGGTTACAACATGTACAACTATACAAAAAAACTACATGTACTTCGTTCGACTTCAAATTGCCCCATCTGTCAAAAACAGTAAATTGAAATATTTTTTCCATCTAAACTGTATTAAAAAAAATTTGGCTTTGACAGACTATTCAGTTCGGCATCAATTCGCCTTGTTTGAACGTTAAACAACTTTTTTATGCAATATTTAACAAGGATTTCGAAAAAATAAAGTTTTTAATATTTATGTGAACGCAAAATTTAATTTATTGTATAATTTAATTTATTCTCTTTAAAATTTGTCTACATGTGATTTTAATATTTGCAAGAATACATCATTTCTTTTTTGTTTTTATTTTAATTTTTTTTTATCAATATCCTAAAGAAAATCTTAAAAAAAACTACATTAAAATATATACAAATTAATGTTTAATTAATATAAAATTATATTTCTTAAGTTTTTGAAATAAAGTTGAACAAAGAACATATATTTTTAATACATACAATTTAATCTAATGCTTAATAAGTTATGTATATTTTAGCATACATATGTATACATGCATAATGTGTTAACTTTCTCTCTTTTTTTGTTGCAATAATTATTCATTGAATTTTTCTGATTAATATTTATAAAAATTTTTCATACTCACATAATAAGTTTAACATCATCTACATATTTGAAGACATTAATATATATTTTACAGCAAAAAAAATTATTGCTAATAAAGAACTTATAATATGTACTTCTCCAACCAAATAATAACAAAACTTTTGAGATTTATTTGTAATTTATGTAAAACTTTTATCAATATAATACGATAATAAACACAACATAGAAATTCGCATGTAATAAATTTTAATGCAAACAAACTAAACAGTAATAATATAGATCTCAAATCTCATTGAAATAAACATAAATAAATAAGCTCTTACCAAATATTTTAATTAATTTTAAAACTATCAAGTAAAGAAAATAATAACATTAAACAAAAAATTGTTTAATCTATTTCACTGTAAGAATATTATCTTGACACCAAATGTGGTTTGAATTCAAAATCAACCAAGATGACAAAATGAACACTGTAAGACACAACACCAACCTTTTATAATTTAAGTAAAAACAAATTTATATACAACATATTTAAATACTCTAAATCTAAACGCAAATACTTTATTAGATTGACTTACGAGAAAAAATTTGTTGCAATAATTTTCTTGCATTAAATATTATTCTAGTTTTAGTATTGGCTGGAAGGAGAATGAAAGGATTTTCTTTTTAATATATTTTAATTCATGTGTAAAAAGTCTATTTAGAATCGAATTCTTCTCTAAGGCAATGATTATGAAGTCTAAATTACAAGATTCTGCATATTGTTCTACATTCATAAAAATACTTGCACACACATATATAAGATATAAAAAAAATACAATTTATAACTATAATGAACTAAAATTACTTTAACAACGACAGCAAAACTATTTACATAATCTTAATGTGTATGTCTAAAACTGTAAAAAAACAATTAAAAATCATATATAAATATCTATAAAAAAAGTTTATATAATTTTAATAATTTTATATACTTTATAAACAATTAAAAGTAATACAATAAATTATAAAGCAAGTGCATGAAAAAATTAATATCTGTATACATATTTACTGAAACAAGACTAGCGCCTGTAATTGATTAATTATATACATGGAGTGCAGGCAGGCACTAGGTTTAATATAAAAAAGATGAACAAAAATTACGCCCTTAAGAATTTCTCATACATAAAATTCCAATGCTAGATAAATAAATTGTTATTACAAAGCCGGCTTAATTAAGTTCTTTATTAGCAATAACCATGTTTTTATTAATAAGCTATTTTTTATCTAACTTTCGATAACAAATCACTAATTATAAGTTATATCTAATGAAATGTATTAGCAACATTGAGAATATAGTAAATATATATACAAATGTATGTATGTATATATTGGCCTTGTGTTTTATTTTCTTGGTAAAAATTATCTAATGGGTGGTCTTTTAATTTTTTTTTTATCTTACTGCTAACAAAAATGGGAAATTACCAAAAGGTTTTTTACTTCTTAATTCGAATCGAAAGCAAATGATTTCGAACTGAAATTTACATAAGATATAAATTTGAACAACATTCTTCTCGAATTGGATTACGGAACAACCCTCCCTCGACCATCTCCTGAACGAGGAGAGGGTCTTATTTACTATGTAATTCGAAACGAAAGAAAATGATTTCGAATTTGTATGTCAGTAATTTGATTGCTTTATTTTTGTTTTCAATATAAATAGACAGACATGAACCTTTGATTGTTTTCGGTAAACCGGCAGTAATTTAAGAGTATAATTTGGAAACATAATTGTCATCGTTAAAGTGGCAGTTAGTTAATGTCCCAAAAAAAATAAAATGAGTAGTTCTTTAGAAACCAGTTCTTAATTACTTCCAAAGTAGGTTGCATTTTTTTCTGCTTTTAAGAAGTTATTTTTAATCACATATTTAAAATAATATTAAATCACCTATTTTATTATTATTATTCTCTAAAATAAAAACCCAGTAAAAAAAGTAATGAAGGTTAGGTTAGGAACGGTGGTGCTATACCGCACCTTCGCTCGGAGACTCAATTGGGTCCATTGTGATTCCCTTCTAACTTATGTCGGAGACTATTGCGATTTAAAATTTCGCGATTATTCAAAATCAAAAACAGGTTGAGAAAATAAATAGTTAGCATGGGTCCAAGAAACTAATAAAAAAAGGACATATGTTAGTCAAATGCCAAAAATTAAAAGCAGAGGTAAGGAGAATCGGATGTATAGGAATAGAAGGTACCATGTCAAACTATCCAATATGCAAAATTCGTTTTTAAGATTCGTTACCTTGGTACCCTAATTTCTAGGATGTTTCTCATTTCAAAATGCTGTAATTCTCATAGACGATAGATAACTAAATAAGAAATGTTTTATGCCTGACATTTTTAGGAATACGCCAACTCTAAATTCACAATTGACGACTCTTTGCGCTCTTCTGAAAAGTACAAATTTGCATATTGGATAGTTTGACATGGTAGGGACGATATCTATATATATAAAATCGTAGTGTGTGTTTGTTCCTAACGCATGATCTCTGGAACTATAACAGCTATGGAGCTAAAATTTTCAACACATGGTCGGGTTAATACCCGGAAGGTTTTCGTTTTATTTCTGACCCAACAAATGACCATTGTGGAGTAATTTGTAGTTAAAAAATAGTTGAGGGTGAGACAACGTTTGCCGGGCTCAACTAGTATACTTATGTATATAGATTTTTAATTATATTTATTGTATTGGACAATTAAATAATATACATACATGTAGATGCAAAGGTGGCAATATTTGAGCAACTTCATTCTTCTATTAAGCCATGTGTGTATTGTATATGATACCTGATAGCTTCTCGTGGATTTTTCTTGAACTCTGGATCTTTCAAAATCGATTGAAACGATTTAATCTGCTTAATAAATTTTTCTTTCTTCTTTCTGATCTTTTGTTTTGTACTTAAATTCTTATCTTCAACTTCTGCATCGAGTTCCTTTATGCCTGTTTTCAACTGATTTTTTTCTTTGGACATTTTGAATATGTCATCTAGGGCAGGTAGAGCATCCTTCAAGGGTTTCAAGTCACCAATGATTGCCGCCTTTTCACGATTTTTTCTAGCCCTTTCCTCTTTCTGTTGCTTTTTTATAAGAGAAAATTTATTCATCAGATTTTTATGTTTTTGGCGATATTTTTCCTTTTTACTTGTCGTTTTTTTTGGTGTAATAGTTTTGTCCAGCAAAATTTTACTCTTGTCTTTTGCCACACATGTAGAAACATTTTTCGATTTCAATTTTGCAACAAGCTTATTTTTTTGGAGATTGCATTCCAAAAGTTTTGTTTTGCTATTGTTTTTATTTATTTTACCCATTATTGTAAAGGAAAGAATGTGTTTTGTCGAAAAACTAAATTAAAAAATCAAGATTTGTTTTGGGAAATTTAGTAGACGATGAAGAGGAAATTTCAAATGTGCTTTGAGCGGGATTTTTGCAGTAAAACAATACATTTTTGAAACAGCCTGTTAGCAAACACATGTGGTTTGCTAACAGGTTGTTTCGAAAATTAAAATTTCGATTATTACATTTTCTGTTTGCCATAAATTTGAATTAAAAGTGTGAATTAGTTGTTTAATTTAAGTTAATTTATACTATTTTTTTTTAAACGGAGTAAATAATCAGTTTGCGTGTGCTTATTACTACAAAAAATGAACATTGAGTTGTTCCAAAAGTGTTAAATGAAAAGTATCAAAAACAATCAACCAATGATGTACGCTAAAAGGAGTCCTTAAATAAGGTATGTGTGCAAATTTGTTTTAACCAAAATCGGTTTGAGCCTGATTTAGCATGCATACATAGTAGATGCATTTTGGTTAATATCTATTGTATTTGATTAATTTAGTTAAGAAAACATGTTTTCATGTTTTTCCATTATTTTATTGAGCTGGTTTTTATTAGGGCCGTGAACACACAAATGCCTTGATACGTTAAAAAACCTTTGTACTTAAATTGTAAATATGTCATACATACATATGTACATATATGTTGCTATGTACATAAATCTATAATTAATTAATACCAACGGCCAAAGCGATCTATTGCTTTGAGCCAGACTTTCATACGTTCGCGTATTTTTTTATGGTTTTCTCTGTTCGGTTCAAAAATGTGTTCTATATCACGAAACTTAATGACATCGTCAAATGATTTCCATAGTCCGAAGTTTATGCCTGCTGCATAAGTTGCTCCCATTATACTACTTTCAGGATTGCGCGCCCTTTCAACATGTATGCCACTAGCATCTGCTAAAAACTGACAAATAAAAATATTGCGTGAGACTCCACCATCAACTCTGAAAAATGTTAATAATCAAATCAATATGTTTTGTACTTTTTAATAAAAGAATATCTAAATTTGTTTAATTACCTAATAAGTTTAAGCTTTTGACTGGACTCCTTTTCTGCTGTTTCACTTAGTTGCACTAAACGAAATACTATGCTTTCCAATAAAGCTCTTATTAAATGTGACTTTCTAGTAGATGGTGTTATGCCTATAAAACCACTTGCTGCTTTATGATCATTAATAGGCGCCTTGAATAAAATTAAGCAAAAGCCATTAATATGTAGTACTCTTGGCAAATAATTATTTAATACAAAGTGTTACCCCCAAACCACTAAATGCTGGCACGAAGAAGACCCCATTTGGATCTGTTACTGATTCTGCTATACTAGAGGTTATATTCGGATCTGCAAAAAGTCCACATTTTTGACCCCATAATATAATGGTGCCCACATCGTGTGCAGCGCCTTCAACACAATAAATGGGATCATCAAAATGCCAAGCTACTAAAGGATACATTCCCTTTACAGAAGCATAACACTTGTTGCCAGTTATTATATCCAAGAAGGCCCCGGTGCCGATTGTGATTTTAACATCTCCCTTTGCAAAGCACTGTGACCCAAATAATGCTGCCGTCTGATCACTTACGGAAGATGTTATAGGTATGTTGCAATTTTTCCATTCTGGTCCAAAGTCGACCGGGTTGATATGTCCGAAATGTCTGTAAGAATTATTTACAACTTTAGGCAGCAATGAACTCTAAAATAAAAAACAATTTAGATTTAAAATCAATTATTTCTTGCTAAATGAAAAACTTTTAGCTTTTAGTGCTAGACAAGATTAAAACAAAACTTTAAAATAAATAAATATGGAGTACCTATAAACATTATATGTAGTTAAATTTTTTTATTTGTTTAAAAATACAGACAATTAAAAGTGATATTGAGAGCACATATTTTTATGAAAATAAATATGTACATACTGCTCATTAACTCAAAGAACGTTATAACTTAAAAATGGATTTTTTCTAATAACTTCAAAAGTGTTCATCAAATTGAGATATTCACTGATTTTTATAGACATAAAAAGTGTTAAAAATGTGTTTTCGATTTTCGATACACAATAATTTTTTTGGACTTAAAATCTATTGCCAGATTTAGTTTTAGGGATGTCCTGCGAGGTCAACCGATTTCCATATTATTTTTAAAGTTTTTAATTAAACTTTTTTAATCAGGAATAATTTCTTAATCGGGCTCAAGTTCAGTATTTTCAATTCTTGAATAATGAAATATTTTTAACCCCCGACCAAAAAAGGGGTGTTATAAGTTTGTAGTGTGCGTCTGTGTATCAGTAAGGATGTACGAGTCCACGGACCAAATGGCTGGACCGATTTTGATTTAGTTTTTTGTTTTGTTTGAAAGGTGATTTGATCGATAGTGTTCTTAGCTGTTTTGGAAGAAAATCGGTCCAGCCGTTTAGAAGATATCACATCTTTTCTAGATATATCGGGGGTTTTTAAAATTTTTAATTTTTATTATTTATAAATTAATGTGATTTTCTAAAGTCGAGATTTTTTTAGTTTTAAATTCTTTTACAACGGTATTTTTTGCGAAAGAGTAGAGAAAATCAAATTCTTTTGTAACGGTATTTTTTTCAAAAGAGTAAAGTAGATTTTTAAAGCGGTTAGATATGACCACTGTATATCGTTCACTCGCAAAAAGTGAAAATGGAAAAATTTCGAGTTGACCTCCTTTAGAAGAACAATCGCAACTCATGATTATCAAAATCATAAACCATTTGTGCAGTTCACTGAACAAATCTCTAACGAATGCAAAAATGTATTTTGCAACAGTGGCGGTATTCGGTGTTTTATGCAAATTGTATTGCGTCATTGTAAATGCAAAATATCGTAGCTTTTCTTTAAAATCCAACAACAAGACTTGTTTTTATGTTACATACTTGCGTCATGTGTACAGTATCAACAGTTTTTTGCCACTACTGAACATTGCGATTTTTTTACGTTAATTATGTGGAATATTGCAAAACATGCTTTTTTCAATTAGAATCTAAATTAATTTTTACTTACATATAATCATATCTAGTTCTTACTTACATCTATACCAAAAATTAGTTTGACCATTGGTGACCAATTCAATAAAAATGGGTCAAATAAACCAGTTGCAGTGCAAGATGTTATATCACTGATGTGTTCCACATCAGGATCTTTTCCATTGCCAGATCTCAATTTATATAATATCCATGAATCCAATAGTTCAAATCTCGCTAATTTTGCCTTTAAAGCCTCCTTTAGTCTTAAATTATTGTGTATTTCATACAGGAGGCGCAAAGTGACTTGACCATTCATCATTTTTAATACACTGCCCGCCAAAAAACGGCTGCTACGTGTTATAAGATATAACATATAAGATAGACTATTTAGAACCTTTAATGTTAAACTATTATTCCATTTATCAACCAAAGAGTCGGAACGCAAATCTTTCCAAGTTATAAAATTATGAAAGTATTCGTTTGTCAAATGATTCCAAGACAAAAAGGTGCAACGCTGAGAACTAATGCCCAAGCAGGATAATTGAGAAGGTGAAATTTGAGCACCTGAAAATAAACAATTAATAAATATGTATGTATGTTAGTATTTTAAATTTGATTTACTTTTAACAGCATTTTGTATCACTCGCACTATTTTTCGCCACAGCCCTTCTGGTTCTATTTCAAAATAACCGGCTTTCGGATTCAACAATTCTACCTGCCATGACAATTGCAATAATACAACAACAATTTTTTTATTCTCTCTTCGAAAATATAAAATGCTCTTACCGCTTCCACAGCTGAACCCTTAATTTCACATTTTTCATTGAGGACAAAACAACGTACTGTTGTTGTACCCACATCTAATGCCGCAATATAATGCATAATTAATTTTAATTTATTTGTTATACGCTTAAATTCTTGAAAAACTTTCGTATAATCGGATTTTTATTTTATTTTTATTATTATTTACTTAATTCAAGAGGCTTATGTATGTTTATTCCAACTAATCATACAACTGATAGCAGGTCAATTTAATAACACAGGCCAAGCACTATTACACAAATGAAAAAATTGTTTTTGTTTGCTCGTATTCGTTGGAGGGGCTTTTGTTTTGTGTGTGTCTTTAGTTTTGTTGCTGTGATGTGCGGACGATGTTTTTTTTTAGTTTATTGTTATCTATACGCTACATTTATCTGAAGTTGATATTTGGCTAAAGTCGTTTGGTCGCTTTTTATATTCTAAACTAAAGATGAAATCTGAAGCCAAAGGTCGATTTATAAAATCTAAAATTAGAAAAATTTTAAATAATTCATTTGAATCATAATTTTTTTTTTTTTAAATTTGCCAAAATGAAACTTTGATAAAAATTAGTATAGGTATGGAGCCATAACCGCTAAAGAAAACTTAAACGACACATTTTTTGGACTTCGTTTTATTTTTTGACGAAATTCGATTATTTAGGATCGCAAACAATCAATTATGCTCAAAAAAATTAAGTTCGAAATTTATTTCGCTCAAGCTTTTTTGGAGGTTACGGCACGACATGGAATTAGAATTTTGAACATTAACTGTTAACATCACTATTAATGATAATGATAATTTTCTTTCGAATGCATAACAGTACCCAAAAAGGTAAAAAAATTAATAAAAATTAAATAAAATAATGTTAAAGTTAAAATCAATTTATTAATTTGCTGTATTTATCTCAAATGTTTGAAAATACTTTTTATTGTTTGGTTGCTTTTTATATTCTGAACTATAGTTTAATATGTGTATATATAAAATTGAATTCGAGAAGTACAAAAGCAAAAATTCAATATACATATAAAATCTGAAAATAGCAAAATTAGAATTTAATGAAAATGAATTTAATCGTAGGACAGCCCGTCAACTTCAATAAAAAATTGATATTGTATACAAAATAAATAAAAATCGAAATTTTACTAACAATTTATAAAACCGTTTTAAGTTTTCCAAAAAAAAAAAACTATTGCTAGAAACTGAAAAATTTTCAAAACAGCAAAAATATTAAGTATTATTAAAATATTATTATTATTTGCCAAAAGATCAAAATTTTATCAAAATTATCGTATGATTTCACCAAAGATTAAAAACATACATACAAATAAAAATTTCCAACGCAATCAAAATCTCTCAAAAAAAATATAAATTTCATTAAAAAAAATAGAAAAAATCAGCAAATCGGAATTTCCTCAAAAAATTTAAATTCAATAACTAAATTAATATTTCACGAAAAATCAGAAATAAAAAAAAAACATGGGCATCGGTTGACTTGGCAGGCCATTTCTGAATCTTAACTCTAAACTACCGATTTTGGTGAAATATGATGGATGCACTTGTTAAGTCTGCAAAAATCAGTGAATATCCAAAATCGATTTGTCCGCAGAATTTTGAAGTTATTGAAAAAAAAAAAAATATTTCTTTTAATTCTTCGTCAACGATATCTACCGAATTTATCAACGGATTTTAGTCAAATTGCCAGCGATCTTAGTGTCTTTTTTAGATTAAAAGCTAATAAGATTCTGAACTGTGTGGAAGGTTTAGTAGTTTAAAATTAAAAAAAAACTGTTTTGTAAAAATTTTATTATCAAAAATCGATTTACTATCTTACGACATCTAAGTGAGACCAACATCTCTCGATTGCGGTAAATTCGCTTCCGATCCGTTGTCCCGTTTTTAAGTTATGAGATGTTTACCTCGAAATATGATGAAAATTCCATTATACCCTATGCCCTAACTAATTTTTTTTGGAATCGAGTTTTTGCATATTTCGATAGACCATTTAATGTGTCGAAAAATGCAAAAAATCTCGATTGCAAAAACAATAATGAGTTAGTTAGCGCGCATAAAATTCGTCATAGCTGAACATTTTTTTCATTAAAATAAGATAATGTTTCTCCTACGTCATTATTGCAACTCTCATTTAGTTGAGAGCATGTGCATTAGACCACCCATAAAATATATGAGATTTGAGAAAAAACATTTTCGTCGGCTTGCCGCCAATTTTTGTCACATTGGGAAAAATAGTTTGGCTGCTAGAGGAGAATTGGGAAAAGTTTAAAACTATTTAATATTACCCTTCACCAGCATAGAGATGACTAGGTGAACGATTTCTCTAGATTCTAATTTACATATATGTAGTCTACATATCGCTCATTTACATCTTTGAATTAATAATGCAAAATTAATCGCCATGTCTATCGTTCATATTCACACAGAGAGAAGAACGAAATTGTATTTTTCCATTAAGTTTGTGGTAAATTCAAAAGTTCAAACTCGTTTGGTGCTAAACAAGTTTTTTTTAGTTATTACCAGGGAAACCGCAAATATGCAATTGCATGTTTTTTCTTGTGCGACGTATTCATGCGGGGACAAGATATTTATCCGTTTCAGAACTTTTTATTAATTTTGGCATCGATTTGTTAGTGCATATTTTTGCATATTTTACCCTTTAAAGCATGTTTTTGCATTTATCACTCTTACACGCATATTTTAAGCATATTTTATAAGTTTTAGAGCATAATTTACGCTTTTAGGGCATATTTTGATACTTAATAGAATTTTTTATTTTAATTTGCTTACAAGCTACTTAAGCTTGTTGCAAACAATTTTTATATTTCGCCTTCTAAATCTCCTTTCCAATGATCCATGTGGTGTATAAATTTTCGTAGTTATTACGGACGTTAGTTTCGATAAAAATTCGCTTTTTCTATTTGTGACGGTCTCTACCCCGAGTAGACGTTGAAGGAACATTGTCAATATATAAAAGGTTATTTAGATGTGACATCAACGATTTTATTTGAAAATATATTGTATATTGACCTAGATTGTTGTTTATTGCAATAAAAATTATACATAAAAATCTTGTCTTATTTATCGAAAATACAGTTCCAAAGTTTTAATTCTGATATCGTGATCTCTTATGAACTTGAAGTTAAAGTTTTACGAGATTATCCAAAAAAATTAATTTGTATTATTTGCTTTAGTCAAAATTTGTATGGCAAGTTTGTTCCAACGTCCACTTCAAACCCAGATTATTGTTTTTAATACGGCAGTTATTCTTTGTTAATTTTTTATTGTTTCCTTTTTTGCTTATTTTATATTTGTATTATATTTTATATGCAAATGTTGTTGACCTTTTGAATTAAAAATATATTTTCATTTCAAATAAACCAATTTAAGAGCAAATTTTTTGAGTTTTTAGTGCATATTTTCAAGTTTTTAGTGCATATTGAATGCGCATAAAACACTTTCTTTAGAGCATATTTCTGGTTTCCCTGGTTATTACTCTATGGAAGCAAAGGCTCGATGATATCTATATGTTTTAAAGATTATTTACATGAATGTTAGTATTCTTATCTTATTTCATATTTGTCATAGTTTTAACAAAGCGATTATAAGAAATTTATTTTCTTTCCATAAACCCCTTTTAGACACGGAAAGTTTACTTTGCAAAGTGTTAATTCACCTGGAAGACAGACAGAGAGAGATAGTATTTCTCCCTCTGTCTTTCACACAGCTGACTTTGCAAAGTAAACTTTCCGTGTCTAAAAGGGGGTATTACTATGTATTTCACTAGAGTTCATAAAAATAATTTTAGAACCAGTGCTATGATAATTCAGAACACTTTGATTACACGTAGTAAACAGAGTAATTGTATACATATTTATCACGGACTTAAAATAATCTATTCTTCAATAATTTTGAACGACATCAGACTTGCTTGAACATTTATTTCTTTTTAACCCCCGACCAAAAAAAAGGGGTGTTATAAGTTTGTAGTGTGTGTAAAAGTTTTAAAACCCCGATATATCTAGAAAATATGTGATATCTTCTAAACGTCTGGACCGATTTTCTTCAAACATGGTTAAGAACCATCTCGATGAAGTCACCTTTTACAACAGAGAAAACTAAATCAAAATCGGTCCAACCGTTTGGGCTGTACGTGGACACGTACAGACACACAGATACACAGACACACACTACAAACTTATAACACCTCTCTTTTTGGTCGGGGGTTAAAAATGAGTCACTTTTTCTTTGTCACGGCATTACGCGTGAAGGGCTGGACCGATTCCTCCCATTCTTTTGCTTGTTTTGTTTGTTATTGTCTGGAGAAGAAGGATATGTGAAAGATAAAATTAGGAAAGTCGCTTTAATCGACCCATAAGAAATTTATCAACCTGGGTTTCTACTCTGTAATTCGAAAAGAAAATACTTTCGAATTTGTATATTAATTATATGAGAATTTTAAAGCATTTTCTTTCGTTTCGAATTACAGAGTAGACACCCTGAATTTCTGTAATTTTTATTCAACACATTTCTTATGGAACGTAAAAATCACAGAATTCAGTAGAAGGCTTTAAAAGAAAGTATAAATCTGGGTGTCTGCTTGCAATTCGGAAAAAAAAGAAAATGTTTTCACACAGAAAAATTTTCACTTAAATTCTACGTCACTTCGTTTTTGAGTTTCGTACTGGACGGTTCGTTTTAGCGTCTACTGTCAGGTTTGAGTATATAAGGAAAAGTAGTGTAAAAAACTTTTTTGTGACTGAAGAGGAATATTTGGCTGCAAGATAATTGAATTTGAAAAGGCTGGATTGGAGAAAGATTTTTTGTTAAATTGTTGGGGAAAGTTTTGAAGGGAGTGAACATTTTTGGCACGCTTGCCAGTGGCAAAAGGAAATGTGGCGTCAATATGGCGCCACAACCGGTAACAATGCAGAGGGATGACTTTGGCTTCTGTGAAGGTTTTTCTGGAGGGAATTCTGCCAGTATGGAGGTTGATGGTAACTCGGGGAAAAGGATAAAGATATCTGGTCGATGTGGGAATGGTAAAATGGATGGAGGTGAAGATTTTGGTGGTGAGATGGCTTTTGGCTTTGTGGAGGATGAAGGTAATCTCGTGGATATTGGAAGCGTTGGTAAGCAACATCTGCGTGGGGAAGAACTGAAAGGAGAAAAAACTGTAAGTAATAAATTTACAATTGTTAGCTCAGAGAATGTAGATATTTTTGGACTTAACCTCAATTGTGAGGAAAATGCTGGAAAGAAAATGGCGACTGAAACTGTTGCTAATCGTGTTTGTAAAGATGGTGGTGAGTCCGAAGTAATAAGCTATTCGGCAGACCATGTCGGTGATATCGTGGTACTTTTTGATACATCGAAGTGCGACATAATAACGAACAAGAGAGTAAGGAATGGTTTATTTTTGTGGGAGAAAATTAGAGATTGTGGTGTTTCTGGCATTAAGCTGATTAAGGCAGTTGGTGTCACTTTGTATAAAATATACTTTGATAATGTAGAAGATGCGAATAACTGTATGAAAAATAAGGCGATAAAAGACAAGGGCATAAGTGCTTTTGTACCCAGGTCATTTTTAGAGACCTTTGGTGTTGTTAAGGATGTGCCTACGTTTTTGAGTGATGAGTACATAAAGAGGAATCTGATTTCGTCGCAAAACGTTTCGTCTGTCAAGCGTTTTTTTAGGAAGGCTGTCGAAGGTGAAGGCAGTGTTTGTCAACCTACCTACTCGGTCAAGATTGGTTTCTTAGGGAATGAGCTACCCGAGGAAGTTTTTATTGATTATACCAGACTTAAAGTCGAACACTTTTATCCTGCTGTTAGATTGTGTAGGAACTGCGGCAGATTTGGTCATACTGAGGGTGGCTGCAAATCGGTGAGGAGGAGTTTTAAATGTGGCAAACGGGGCATTTGTGATCCCCCCTGTGATATTTTGAATTGTATTCTGTGTAATGGCTCGGACCATAATGCAAATCAAAAATTTAGATGCTCTGCCTGGCAAAAGGAGATTGACATCAAAAAGATAATGACTATTAAAAAGATGGCTAGAAGGGAAGTCATGGAGAGTTATGGCTATGGAAGGGAAAATCAATTCAGTATTTTGGAGGACAATGGCGGACAATTTCCCGCACTTGATTTGGGTAAAACAAAACCATTGCAGAGAAATCGTGATCTTGAGGTAAATCGTATGCTGACTCCTTTTCCATATAATAAAGTGGCGGCAAGACCTAAACCTAGGGTGGATAAACGACCGGTTATTAAGTATAACCCTCAGGATTATTCCTGGGAAGGAAAAATGACGGGAAAAGTCCTTGAAAGACCAAATGTTAATAAAGTTTCGCTTTTGGAAAAAACAATGGCGGAATTAATGAAATTTATGAATGATACTTTTAATATGCAAGGAAATCAAATGGGACTTGTTGCTATATCCCATTTTGATAACAGACTCAAGAAAATTTTTCAGGATCTGGACTCTGACATAATCAGATCTTCTATAAATACTTTTGAAAATGAAAATTCTACAATATAATTGTCAATCATTACAATGGAACTGTAAAAATATTGAATTCTTTTTAAACAACAAAAATTACGATATTGCTGCTTTTAGTGAAATTTTTTCACACAACGATCACGTTCGTCCGCACAAACTTTTCAATTATAATATTATTAAAAAAACATGGAATGATGACTATGGTGGTGTAGCCATAGCACTCAAGAAGTCTATTAGATTTAAGAGGATTGTGTATACTACGTCCTTGGACATTGTAGTAGTGCGCACAATTAACCTGTCAACTAATTTTGTTATTTGCTCAGTATATATTCAACCAAATATGCATATTGGTGACTTTGAAGCAGAGATGAGGAAACTATTTGATTTTTTGGATTCCTTCTCAAATGTGTTGGTATGTGGTGTAGAAAATTAAACGATCTTATATCAAATTCCAACTTCTTGTGTCTGAATAATGGTCAACCTACATACAAAGTGAACCTGTCTTCTAGGGTAACAGTTCCCGATTTGACTTTTTTGAACTCTAGTATTCAGTACAAATGGTCGTCTATGGAATTTTTTCTTGGGGGTAGTCACCATTATCCCATCAGTATCGAACTCAATTCTGTCCTGGTTGAACCGTCTCGTTTTCTTGCAAAGAATAAACTTTTGGCTTCTCTGTGCTCAGTGAATTTTGAACCAGATTTAGACCAGATTGAGAACACTTTTGCTCAGGAAATAAAAGCAGCCACTTACACAATTACAAAGGAAAGAATCCCGAAGGCATGGTGGAATAATGAATTACAAAAACAATTCAGACTGTACACAGCAGCCCTTAAAAAGTGTAATAAGTATCCGACACCACAGAATTGCAATTTAGCCTTATCTGCTAAAGAGGATTGGAAACATGCTGTCAAAAGTGCTAAAGAAAAATGTTTTGAAGAAAAAATTCAGGAATTAAATAGTCAACCAAACTCTAGAGAAGCTTGGAAGTTTGTAAGGAATGTCAAAGGCAACTCCAAGTATGCGAATAGCAACAAATGGAATGATGACTATAACAATGATTATTTAAAATTTTTAAAAAATCAAGTACCTCCACATACTTCAACATCAAGGTTGGATGAACGTGACCTTGACAGAACACCAACAGCTGGTGAATTGGCCTTTAACTTCGATGAGTTTGAAAATGTACTGAATAGAAAATCGAAATCGTCTGCTGGAGGCGATGATGGTGTGACCTATGAGATGATTCGTGCCCTATCTGGCTTATCTAGAAGGTATCTACTTACGGCACTAAGTGATGCCTTTATTGACTGTGATTTAAGGGAGTCTTGGAGGACAATTAAGATAATACCGATTCCAAAAAAAGACAAGGATCTTGATGACTATAAAAATTTTAGACCAATCTCACTCATTTCAGTTTTTCTCAAGCTTGTGAATCTTATGGTTAAAGATCGTCTGAATGAAATCCTCAACAAAGAGAATATACTACCTAATAATTCCTTTGCCTATAGGAAATCCAAATCGGCTTCCACTTGTCTTAATGAACTTCTCCACACTATTGCTGCACTTAAAAAGGAAGGTTTCAAGGTTATTCTAGTTTCTCTGGACATGGATAATGCATACAATTGCGTTAGTAACATCATCTTAAAGAATGTGCTTCTTCAGTGTGAAATTCCTCTTCCATACATTAGATGGATTGACAGATTTCTATCGAAAAGAACACTCAAATTGGGATCAGAATCAATAGTTGTAGAAGACGGGCTTCCTAAGGGCAGCTGCTTATCACCCTTACTTTTCAATATTTACACTTCCTCCTTACATGAAATACAGACTGATTATGCGAAAGTATTTCAATTTGGAAAACTATTGATTTAAGAATTAATAACGCTATCATCGAACAAGCTACTACCTTGAAAATCCTCGGGAGAACGATTAGTTGGAGAACACTACAAACGCATTTTATCGGAGACTAAGAATAGTACAAACTTATTCAAATGTCTGACCACACTAAAAGGGGGTATACATCCCAAAGTTTCTCTAAATCTCTTTAAGAGTTTTGTCAGGTCAAAGATTGAATATGCCAGATCTACCGCTTCTCACACCCCACGGTCAATTAACAATAAAATCACCACATTCCAAAACGCCACCTTACGCAGGTGTCTTGGACTGACACGTTCTACTCCTGTCCATGTCATCTATGCCCTTGCTGGAGAGTTACCCCCAAATTTTCGAAGTCAATTACTGGCAGCCAAAGAAATTCTAAATGTCAAACTTAACAATCCCTCTGTCTTTGAGTATATCAGAATTACGCCTGGTATTAAATCGAGCTATGGTTTCATTTATGATAAATTCCATCAAATCTTTGAAAACACGAACACGGACTGTCACTTCTCCTACTTTAAGGGTTTAAGTGTACGCATAAACATCTTGCCACATAATAAAAACAATGTGTCCAATGAACAAATAAAGGCCCTTTATTATGAAGAAATCAATTCATATAAAGATACTGGTTTTACTGTATTTGCTACAGATGCCTCTGTATCGGAAAACAGTACTGTCTGTGGCGTTCTGAATGTCACTACGGGTCATACACTACAATATAATTTTAATCACAAATCTTCCAGCTTGTTTGGGGAGCTCATCGCCATTAAAATGGCTATTGAAAATGCTTGCTTGAATAATATTACTAAATTAGCCATTTTTACTGACAGTCTTGGCTCTTGTCAAGCTTTGAAGAAACAGACATCAAACAACTATTGTACTGCTTATATACACAACAGATTAAACTCATCCTCCATAGCTCTCTTTCATATTATATGGACACCCGGCCATGTAGGAATATCTTTGAATGAAAAGGCGGATACTCTAGCGAAATCAGCAATTAACTCAGGAATTCCAATTGTAGTCAATCTGACAATAGATGAGCTCTTCGTAATGTGAAAAATCAACTCTACAATGACTGGAACACGTATTTTGTAAATAAATCCAAAGAAAAGGGCAAATCCTTTGCACAAATCTTTCCAACAATTCCAAGAAAACCGTGGTATCATTGCGCAAATTCGCTTGGAGCTGAGGGGATCAAAATCTTAAACCGTCTAATGACGGGTCATACCTTTGGAACAGCCTATCTATTCAAAATTCAAGTTCTTCAATCGAACACATGTACGCAGTGCTCAGTTTCGGAAACGGCGGATCATGTGATTTTTAAATGTAGTAGATATCAGCAGCAGAGAAATAAATACCCCTTTTTTCCACTTACAACACTTTAAAGCAAATTTTTCAAAAGGGAGACTTATCTGTGTATAAATCTCTAATTGATTTCATCAAGGACGCTAAGATTGAACTTTAATATTGAACTTAACTAACTGGACTTCTTGTTAAGTATTTAGGACTAACCTGGCATTTTGTGAATATACTAATATTCCGCCAACCCTTCTAAAGTTAAAAAAAAAAATTCTACGTAAATAAGGTTAATTTTACCTTTTTCGGCAATGATTTTGCTTCATATGTGTTTCATGTTACGTTAGGTTAGGTAACGTTAGCAGGCTGCTGGTGAAGAATGAAAAATCTAGGGGTCCAGCTCATTTGGGTCCAATACGATGATCCCTTTGTGCTACCTGTAAGTTAAATTAGTAGAATAAGGGGGATAGGGAATAAAGGGAGGATACAGATGGAAAGTTTCTTTAGAATAAGAGAGAATAAAAGAGACCAGAAGTGGGTCAGGAGAGGGTCCAGTAAATATACGTGCTAAAGAGGAGTGTTAACGACCATACCAGCCGCTGCTCCTAATGTATAGACTTAGGTTTCTGAGTCATATTTCCGATAGCTCGGACAGGCCATTGAAGGACATTCCGCCAAGGAAGCGCAGACGGAGATCTTCCAAAGCAGGGCAGAAGCAGAAAAGATGCGAAATGCTTCCTTCCTCTTCTTCATCATGTTAATCTGATATGATTTCCTATAATCTTCAAAGAAAATTTTTCCTTTTGAAATAACTTTATTTCATGTTGATTTAACATTCCTTTATTGTAAAATCAAAATGAGAAATCATGTTGAATCAAAGTTATTTCAAGTTGAAACCACATTGAATTTAATGTAGTCATTGTATTTCATTTTATTAAATTAGAGCGTCAAACAGCAGTGTCACGTACACGTCAAAGCAGTGTACGTATTTTCACTACATATAAAAATTTCATTTGAATGTATTGAAAATACATACCCTGCTAGCAGCGCAACGCTTGACGCTCTAATTTAGGGTGGAGTCTTTTGTGTATATTGGCATCAGAAAACTTTTTGTATGTTTATAATTGGCTTCTCCGGCCAAGATTTGAAGTGGGAACTCATCGTGTGGCAGTCAACGGAACTTACCGCTGACATGCAAAAGCATCGATGAAACCATTCATCGATATCAAGGAACTCAAAAATTGGGTTTTAGTTGCTCGAAATGCTGATCAAAAATTGGGTTTGATTCCTGGATCCGTAGGGAGGATTGTATGGTTTCGCGTGCCTTATGGCTAAGGCTTGACCTGGAAAAATTTAAACGATTATTGTGTATGAACAAGAGGGCACTGTGGATTCTTATCGGGGCCTTGACTGGTAGCTACCCGGCTGCAGGTCAGGATCTTCAGGTGGGAAACTGACTTAAAAATTGTGTAGGCTATGCGATGATGATGAATAGGGGGGGGGGGCAGAAGAACTAGAACACATTATGTGTCATTTGCCAAAGATTTACGTGGCTGAGTATCGGTTTTCATGAGGAACTGAACGATATCATGCAGTGTAAACTCGAGGATATTAGAGGATTCGTCATGGGTATCAAGTAACTCAATGACAGGCAATGTCTACATTGATTCTCGAATCAGGGAAGGGGGAAACTATGAAAAATTCTCCTAACCTAACCTCTTTCGAATTAGTTTCGACTGTAATCTCCTTAATCAAAGAAAACGTGGCTGACTTCTGGTTTAAGCCAGGCCAAAGCATTGATGCATCCATTTTCATACAGTGGCATCCTGAACTTCAACAGAAATGATTTACGGCTTGTTATGGATTTTCTTTCTGGTCACTTTAGACTGAACTACCCTCTGTGGAAAAGTAACTAAGTTCGTTCAGTTTTGTGTCGTTTATGCTTAGAAGATGACGAGACTCAACGGCACACATTCTGTGCGAATGTGTCGTCTTAAGCCGTTTTCTTTTCTAGAAAAAGTGCCTCATTTAACTTTCGGACACCGGGTATTCCCCCTATTCTATCTAGTTTTACAATGTGAATCTTTGTACTTTTTTTTCTTTACTTGCATCACTAGTTATGAATATCCGAGATCTTCGACTCATGTTGGAAGAAACTTTTCATTTCACAATATTTATATCTTATTCAGGCCCTATGCTCCTTATAGGAACGACGGCAATATATACATATATACCAAGGTTACCAAAGTTTTCCTTCAATAAATGATTTGTGGCACGACCTTCTGTGACATGAAACCACGGCTCCTGTATATCATGGTTGTTCAATTGATGAACGAAGAGAAATCAGTAATCATGGCGGATAGACTGATTCGTGTTTTCCTCTAAGCTACGCTCTACAGCAGCAATGACTTCTTCTGTACTCACTGTACAACGTCTCTGTGGATTCTTGGAGTAAACGTGGTGCGAAAATGAATTAATTGCTCTGATGTACGATTATGTTGACCGTAAAATAGACGTAGTGCGCGCGATATGTATTTCGAACAGAACCATAATTTTCCAAATAAATTTGCACAATTTGGAAGTGTTGTTCAGGCGTCAGTCTAATTATGTTGAAATGCCAAACCAAACTAAACATAAATCACTTCTCAGTCGTTAAGCAACTCTGGGCTGAAGAACAGCTCCTCGCGTCATCGTAATTATTTCGTAAGTGCGAGAGTTTTCCGTCTCGCTCGCACTATTTGATTGATCTGCCACGGATAACCGTATAATCTTACGGTTCTTTTGTGGAATTTCGTTGACAACCACGTTGCTACTTTGGCCGCCAGTTAAAAAAGTGCTGCCAACTTACAAGTTTTATACCTCTATAAAAAAACACCCTATGTTTAATTTTTGTTTTTATTCGGAAATTTTTAGAATGGAATTACGGAGTATACATGGTGATAGAAGAAAAAGCATTATATTTTTATTTAAAATATTGTATTTATTTATTAATCATTTACATACACATCGTGTGAGAAAAATTAAATACATATTCCTTTAAATATTTATGTATATATGTATGTATGTATGTTTATTTTTAATAGTGGATATAGAGAGGATATACATAAGTTATTTTATACAAAGTATTTGACAGCTATAATAGTGATAATATAGTTTAATTTTTATTTTATTTTTATAGATCAATGGCTAATTATGCTTAATTATATAACACTACTATGTATTTCTAATATTAAACTGAGTAATTTTAGTTTTTATAACTCTCTTATTTAATATATGGAAAATTTGACCCAAAATTTTATTTTGAATTATATACTTTGTTCTATCTTCTATAAGTATATGATAAATAGGTAATATAGTATATGTGTATGTATGTTTTAATAAGTGTACCTATGCACGATTGATTTATGTATTTCAGTTTGATAAATTAATTTTAAATTTTTGTTTGTGTCATATTGAAAATAACAAAAGTATAAGGTGTATGCAGATATTTATTTTAATAAATTGTTTATAGGAAAAAACGGATGCTTAATAAATCAAATGGAAAAGTTTAACAAAAATATTGATTTAAGAGATACAAAAGAAGTATAAAAAATTTATTGTCTAACAAAGTAAAAATGAACATTAAATTAAAAATTCCCTATTTGTGTATTTAATTTTTTTATAGGTAAATTATATATGTATTATATTATTATTTGAGTTAGTTTTTTTTTTCTTTCAGTAAAATGTTTTACGAAAATAGTGTTATTTCTTTGTGTGTTTTTGTTAGTTTTATTTTATTATTATCTTAAATTTAAATAATCACCCGAGAGATAAACGCGAACGCGACCAGATTCCGCGGTGAATCTGGTTTAGGTACTTACGAAATCACGATTAATTTATTATACTAATTTTACTTTTAATTATTATTATATACAAATGTGCGAAGATTTTTACTTTTATTTGATTTTTTTTTTATAATTCTTTAAGTTTGGGATCTGGGGGCGGAGATCCATTTATATTTTATTTTATTTTTTGCTTTTCATTCTATTGTTATTATGACACGCGACGCGAAACCGAACTATTAATTTTAATATCACACGTATATTTAATTTAGTAAACTAATCCCCTCCTTATGGTAGTAAATATTTGTTAAAACACAAAAAACTGTTTATAGTTATTTTCTTTCTTACTTTCTTTCTTTTTGTTATATTAATTTACATTTGCTATTTTATGTTTATAATAATTGTTTAGTTTAAAAAAATAAGTCTTTTGTTTTCTTTTTTTCTCTTCTTTTTTTTTTTTTGCTAAAAATCAGATCGAAAAATTTTAATTGTAAAAAGGTTTATATTTTTATGAGGGAACATCACATAAATGTTCTTTAATTATAGTTAGTTTTTTATTTTAGCTGTTTATTTTTTTAAGAACTACAACACTAAACATTTTATTTTAAAATAAATAAAATAAAAGTGTTATTTGACCAATTCACAATCTATGTATTGCATCGAGCCTTTGCTGCAATAAAGTCATAACTCAAAAACTATAAAAATTTCATATGAATTTCTTGTATACTCAGGTCTTGAGAGCAAAATTATTTTATAATTATGTATATTGTTAGTAAATTGAAAATTTTAAAAACTCATTTTTTGTAAGTCCCCGCCCGTCCATACTATGAAACATTTGCTGCGAAACTTTTGAATTTCATTTCACTGCTTTATGCATAAAGCTTTTAATTCCAAAATATTTTTTATGATAATCATTTCTACATAAAAAAGAGCGGCACATCAAAGAGTGCCAAAAGCGGGAGCAGGTCTACGTGCGCTACTGATCTCATTCTCACTGAGAAAAAGAAGCTGCAAAACAAAAACTTCACTGTATGGCCACGGATGCAGTTTCAAGAGGATTCAAAAATGTTTCGCAACAAATGTTTCATGATATGGACAGGAACTATTTTTTTGCGTTGTGACTCTCTTTGCAGCAAACTTTTATGTTGTATGTACATATATATGTACATATGAAAGTTGGTAGCAATTTCTATATAAACATTTGTTTAGAAACATGTTTTGTATATAGAAATTACCAACAACATTTATACAGCATACAGAGCTCATGCAATGGGTTGTGAATTGGACAAATGCAACAAAATTAAAAAAAGAGTTCAACATATAATTAATATATGTTGAACTGACTTCCAAAACGTATCAGTACATACATACATACGTACATGTATACTTTTCGAAAACGGTATTTATATCGTGTGCAAAACCTTGTAATCATGAGGAGGAACTTTGCAACCGGTGCAGTGATTTTTTGTTTGCGGTGTTCTTCATACGTGCCGGCGATGTTTTGAAAAGGTGTGCATTGTCGAATGTTTTGTACTCTGGCGTTATGAAACACTTACACTTTGCTCGAAGACAAAGCAATTGACGTTTTGGAAGTCAGCCTGTGTTATAAAATTTGAAATGATTTCAATATTACAATCAAAATCAAGGAAAATTGGAAATTGTATGAAGTTGGTTATAGAAAATATATTTGAAAATTGATAATTGTTAAATGTGTATTCTCATATCAGGATGTGAAATACACTAATCGTATTTGAACTAGTGTTAGTTAGCTTAGACGAGTAATTCCTGTGAGGTGAAGTCACAATAGGTGCCATTTTAGTTCAAGCCCTTATAATAAAAGAATAATTGCCATACTATTTTTTTATATTTATGTATATCTTTAATATAAGTTGAAGACAAATATATAATTTAACAGGGTAGGTTCATGTAAAATTTGCTTTTAATAACAAGTATTTAAAAGCAAGTAGAATTGCGGATACCCACGAATATTTCCACTTCCTACCGGACCTTATTATGAAATTCAAAATTTATTTAGCAAGTATTCCAACATTAAGTCCACATATTAGGAAAAAAACTGGCTACTAGAAATAATAGCAAAATGTTTGATTAGTTATAGTTGAAGATTTCTCTATAACTTAGCTTCTCTTGGCGCGAAATAGATAAATAAAAAAATTAATTAATATTAAATTTAATATTTTGCAATGTTCCTTAATAAATAGTTTAATGTTGTAAATCTTATCATGAGACTGTGTACGAAAAATAATAATAAATTATTTTATAGGATTTTCTTAAAACAAAATTCTACAATTTTCTTTAAATTAAAAATAAAAAATATATATTTGCTCAATTCACAATCTATTAGTCGTAGTTGTATATGAGTCGTAGGTTGTATATGAATTGTTGGTAATTTAAAAAAAAACATTTGGGGTATTCAAACGGTAGTCTTAAAGGGCCATGACTCACTATCCTACACAATCGCACGATATACGAAAAAAAAACTGATGTGATGAATAATTTTTGTCTTGAAAATTTTCATAAAATCCATCATACCATGTGGTTTCTCAAAAATCGCACGGCTGTGTTTGACAATGTATCACGGTATTTAGTGTCACAATGTTTTAAATTATTTTATTTATTTTTTCATTTTAGCTTTTTTTCTTAAAACAAAATTTTTAAAACATTATGACACTATGTTACATAAGGCTACTGTTTGAATCCCCCGATTGTTTATAAACAAATGTTTATATGTATATACAAATTACCAACAACATTTGTACGACCTACGACTCCCACAATAGATTGTGAATTCAGCAGTTGTTGTTTTTTTTTAATACTATTGTTTTCTTGGTGTACTAATTGTGTTACTTTTTGTTTTAATTAAATAAAATAAACTTATAAACATTTTTTGTTGCTATTTGTATTTTTTGTTTAAATAACGCGAACCCTAATTCTAATATATTTTGTACCAAAAACGAAAACGAACGACGACGATGACCGAGCAGAGCTTAAATGAAACGAACGACGAAAAGTATTGAACGCGCACGCGATACCGATAAAACCCGAAACGCGACGATTTTTATTTTATATTAATAAGACTGGGTATTGAAATATTTGTTAGCTCAAAAGAAATATTTATGAGATTTGTTAGTAATGTTTGTTTAATTTTAAATAATGAAAGTAACTAAAACTATTATGATATTGGGCCATTATTATAGCCTAAAGTTAATTAAAGGTAGGATTTTATGGAATGTATAAAAAAAGTTTTTCATTATTACAAATGTATTTTAACCTAAAGTGAGCGTTAACTTACAGGCGAATTTATCCTACCTGGTAAGTTAAATTAAATTTGTAATAATTATAAACTTTTTATACAATCGATAAAATCTAACTTTTAACAAACTTTCCCAGTAAAAAAAATTGGAAGTCATTCCAAAGGAACTACATTTTCATTGCTTTCAAAAATTCGATATTTTTAATTTGCCGATAGTTAGCAGAAAACCAAGTAGAAGTTTATTTTAGTCATACAAAACCTTGTAATTCCTCCATAGTTTTAGAAAATACTCACCAGAATTAAAAAAATCGATTTTTTAAAGAAGTTTATGAACTAATTTTAGTCTAAAATTTAAAAGTTATTTACTTAAATTTAAATGAAAACACTGTTTCGGGCTTAAATTCGTATAAAAAGAAACGAATTGTTAAAACAGGTACCTATTTACCATTTTTCCTAGATGAAAATATTGTCATAGAACACAAAAAAGGAAATTTTTCTGAAAATCACTTCCAATTCGGTGACCAGGCATCGAAAAAGAGAACTTCTTGCAATGACAACCCTATGTAAAAATCATTAGATCGGATCGAAATTTGCACTACTTCCAGATCCCAAACTCTACATTTTCATGTGGAGTGTCTTTTTTTACTGGGTTAGGTTGTAATAATGGGCCTTAGAAGATAAGGGGCCTAATTACGAGTGTCATATTTAGACTATGACTGCGAAAAATTTGTACTAGATTAAAGAAATAATGTTGCAATGGTTTTTAGTCTAAGGCCCTTATTATGAGTTGCATTCGATTCTCGATCTTCGCTGGCTATCGAACATCGAAAATCTAATGTTCGAACAGAATTTAGCTTTCGATGAAGTATTTTAGTAATTATAAAAAATTATTATAAACAATTGTTTTTTATTTTAAAGTTAAATTGTTGCAAATTTTAAAAATCACTTTGAGTGGTATTAGCAATAAGGACATTCTTTGTCAAATGCTCGTCGTAATACTAAATGGAAATTCTTTCGATCAGTACTTTCGACTACAGTCGAAGATCAAGAGTTACAAAATCATCGTAGTCGAAGTCAAAATACGACACTCGTTGTTAAGAACAAGATGTCGTTAGAATCCACAACGACCATCTTTCGAAGATTGATTTGAAGAATATGTGGTTCCACATTATAAGCAGGCTACTTTTCGATAAAAACTTTTAACTCATTTCTTCTATAAATTGTCTAGACAAATTGACTGTTTGTAACGTGGAAACTGCACATAAATAAATATTGGCTGTCCAAAAGCTCATTTCAAGGTTCTAAAAACAATTTTCAAACTTACAGTTGAAAAGCAAGAAAAATTCAAATTATTTAATTATCAAATTGAGTGAATAGCCTAATTGTTTGTCCGAAAAATCTTTAATTCGACATGTAATAAACATCGAAATTGCTGGATTCACATCCTATTTTAGGTGTCGGACTTCGTACAAACGTTGTTGGTAATTTCTATGTAGACATTTTTTTATAAACAATGTTTTTATTGAAATTACCAACAACTCATGTTGTACGAACTACGACTCCCACAATAGGTGGTGAATTGAGCATTTGTTTATTATTTCTGTAGTATGGATATTTTGAAATTTATTTTCAATCATTTGGTGAATTTGGTTTATTCGAATTACAAACTTTTCGAAACCTTTTGATTTCCATCACGTAAATGATTAATTTAAAATTTTTTGTTGGCCTGTATATGTATAGGTATACTAAAGCACTCCCAGCCAACCTGAGATTCGAAAATAAACGAATGTTCGTTGTAGCCAGCAATTCTCGAAACATTCTCGTTAAAAAAAGTTTAGCAACAAGAAACAATTTGTTTCTCTCAAATTTTTATTTTTTTTGCATGTACAATAAAAGAGGAATAACGTTTTTTGCTATTTAGAAGCAATGAAATCGTTATTGCTAAAGGTTCGCTGTTGATTCGTTAGCGTAACATCGAAATCGAAAGATTTGCTGCCACAAACTGAGCGACGAGTGAACTCTAGCAGCACTTTCTCTTTACGTTTACGATAGCCGTTCTCGAGTATTTTGTCCGAGAAATGTTTTCGCAACATTCGAATGCTATATTATTTACGAATGTTTTGGTTAGCTGGGACTATGAAAACTAGTCATGTTAGTACTCGGGGGGTTTGCAACATTTACTTGGAAAAATCAGCTGATTGATTTTATTAGGGTGCCCTGCACACTAGCTAATCGTTTCGCAAGTTGTGTTTTTACGACTGTTTTGTATCTCACTCGCACTGGTTAATGGTTAACAATCTGAACCAAATGTATCGCTTACGATAAATAGTATATTTCGAATTTGCGAAATTTCATGAATTTTAATGCACGAAACTTTTTCTATTTGCTAATTGCGGCGCTATAGATGCAAGTGTTATATAAAAAAGGACATAGAATGGATTTCTGAAGCATATTTGGCTTCTTTTTTTTTGATACGAGTTGCTCCTCCAGGCCTCCTATTGACAAATGAAAAATGTTCATGCAACTAATTTCATGAAAAAAATGTAAATTAGGCATTTGTGGAAATAAAGGTTTTTTTAAACAAATTTTTGTACTTTCACATACAGAGAAAATTACAATTCCGAGCATTAAATTTAAAGTGGTTTTTCGTTTTCTCAATTGAGTGGAATTGTAATGAATTTCATTACAATAAACATACAATTCCATTTATTTCGTTTAGCAGAGACCTTAAAAAAAACGTTAGAACAGTGGAATAGGTTGTTTCAAAACACCTGTCTGTTTTCGTACTCGCTGCTGCCATCTAAATTTAAATTAAATAAAAACCATCAATCAATCTGCACTAAAAACTAAAGCAAAAAAAAATGTCATTCGAAATTGAAATTAAAGGTTTAATTTACCAGGCGTGTTCTGAAAATCACATTTCACCAAAGTGATTTGAAACCACAAAACTTTCACCTAAGTCTTTAACGTTTTCAAATCACTTGGCTATTTTTGCGACTATTATTTATATTATAAAAAAAATAATAAAATTAAAATTAAGAAAAATGTAAAAAAAAATATTTTTACAAATTATTTGATTTTATAATTTATTTTTAAAAAAGTTTCACACGGCCCTGTTCTGCAAACCGAATCCGAGTAAATTTTTCGTTTTCAAAAAAATTAATAATGGTCCTGCAGACGTCTTTAAAATCATAAACGAGTTTATATAATAAAAAAAAATTAAAATCTAAAAAAATATTTCTATTGTCGTGCGGTTTCAAATCGATCGCTTTACAGAACAGGGCCGACAGTAAAAAAAAAATAATTCAGGCAGCTGTTTTCTTCCGTTTTCGACAAGTTAAAATCACACCGAAATAATGTAAAACAGTGTGATTTACATAACAGCACAAAATCACACGTGTGATTTGAAATTACGTAATTTTCAGAGCAGTCCTATATAAATTGATATCCACGAGCCTGTCCTTAGCAGCTATAGTACTTCCATCCCTGTTGCATAATTCATAAACTATCGAGTATGTTCTGTATTCCACGTGAAATTAAAAGGTGTGGAATTGCCATAGAATTGTTGTTATAAATACATATTTCCAACAACAATTATATGGCAATTACACAACTTTAATTTCGCGTGGAATATAGAACATACCCGTATAAGTTTCTAAACCAAATTTTGTTTAAATTTAAAACTATACAATTTTCGAATAACGAATTTCCGTTTCATTTTTGTTAATCTATTTATAATTGGAATATGATTAAAATTCTATTTTTATATACAAATTCAAGAGCATTTTCTCTCAACTCCAATTCAGCAAGAAACCGTAATTTCATCATTGAATAAAATACAATTTCGTCAGTTGTCGAATTTCGAAGTTGATTTCTTTTTTTCTAAAATTGCTTAGATTTATTAAAATATCTATAAGACCAAAAGCAAAATTTCAAACGACTTTTCGCATTGTTCGCTGACGATAGCTGAAATGCAAAACCACTTAACTAGAGAAAAATTCAAATTATTGGGTATTACATACATGTTCCTGCAAATTTATCATTATAAAATAATATTTTTTCATACAAATAAGAAAAACTAAAAATTAAAATAAAGAATTTTTACTTCAGTTACTTTAGTAATTTTGTTTAGTTTTTCTTCTCTTCTATAAAATTTAAAAGAATGTAGTTACGTGATTTTCCATTTCAGCTAACGATATATCGAGCCAAAACCACAAAAAAAAATAACTGACACATTTTTTGGACCTCGATTTTTTTTTTAACTAATATCGATTATGATCAAAAAATCAAGTTCGAAAATTGTGTCGCTTAAGGTTTTTTTTTTTGGCAGTTATGACACGATATGTTGTGTTTGTGTTTATTATTAATTTTCTTTTATTTTGTTTAAAGCTTTGCTTTCATTCTACTGATGTTCACAATTTTGTGTAAAGTTTTTCTTACTGCCACTCTTGGGAATCTTTCAGCCATGTCGATTTTTCTTTTGGCTCTATAGAAAAAGTACAACATTCCATATCTATCAAAATTTTAACATTTTCCATAGAATTGAAATGAATGCAATAATTTGAACCTTGATTTATGATCAATTTAGGACAAAAATACATTTAATAGTTTATTTAATTAATGTGCGTGTGTGTAAATTAAGTTTGAATGAAATATATTTCTTTTAAGTAACAAATATTTGAACACCACTCTTGTGGTAAAGAAATGTATAAAACACATTTCTTTTGTCTATAAATTATATATATTTTTTTATAATATATTATTATTTTAACGAAATAATTTAAAGAATATATTACGCGGTAAAAACGACCCGAACCGACGACCCGAACGATTTTATTTTATTAATACACTTTTGTTTTTACTAAAGGAAGCAAAAAATAAAAAAAAGGTCTAAGTGATTTCATACAAAATAAAATAATAATTCATAAAAATATATAAAATGTAGTTTAGTAAAGTGGTGTGTGTGTACTTTGAATATTGTTTTACATTGTTTAAATGTTAAGTACAGATGATTTAAAAAAAATTTTTTCGTGAATTTTGTGAAAAATATTTTTTGTTTAAAAAAAAATGTTACTGCATACACATACAAAATATCTAATAATAAAAAAAGTTAATAGTTTACTGGCCACTTGCAAAGAATTTTGAGTAGTTTCTAATATAAAATAAATTATAAAATAATATTTCAGGCACCTTGCTCACCAATTTGATGCTGTTTGTTTTAAATAGTTCATTTTTTTCTCATAAACATTTTGTTATATAAGTGGGAGATTTATGTATGTTTTTTTTTTGTTTTTTTTTTTTTTTTGCAAGATGATTTACTTTTTAGTAAGTCTTTTGTATGATTATAAATGTATGTATTGTTTGATAAATAAATTGATTTGTATTTATTTAAATTGTTTGTATTTATGAAAAGAAAAATGTTTTCTTTAAGGCTAGACCTCTTTAATTATATCTTTGTTTTTTTTTTTATCCCAACTTCAAATAACTTGTTACAATTAGAAAAAAAAAATCCAACGAGTTATTTTGAATTTCTTTAAGAGGGCCATTTACCTTTACTAGTTCAATGTTCCCAGGACTGTCTAATACATCTTTAAAGCTGTCTACTTCTTTTTTTGTTTTTTTTTTGTGTTTTGCTTTCCCTACTTTAATGACCTACAAGTTTCACTGTATGTATGTACGTACGCTTGCTATAAAATGAAAATCTCTAACAAAAAAATATTAAATATGCAAAATGTAAAACACTTTAACCTCTTTCATTTGTTTTACACCAGATTGATTCGAATTATTTTTGTGTGGCCTGTTTTTCGTCATACATTTTTACCTAACAATGGAGCAATTCCTTATATTGCTTTAATATTCAATCAGGCAAACACAAAACCTGTTTAAATGTTGTACATGTGGACCAAACGCTCTGAGAGTATGGGTGGAAACTGATCAACAAAGCGACGCCAATTCTCATCACCAACCTGCGTTTTAAAACCAAGTAATATCTTGAAGAAAAGAAAAAAGAAACAAATAATTATTTTAAAACTGAAACTGTGAACTAAGGGTTTTCACGTTGAGGGTAGCGCAGCTGAGTGCAAAACAAGGTAACAATTAGCTTCGTTAGCACTAAAAAAACATTAGATAAAAATAGTAGTAGCATATTTGCTCTGTTCTTGATATATTTTAATTTATATTTTTTTCGGCATGATTATTTGATACAGTAGAACCTCGATAATTATTGTGTATATATCAAGGTCCTAATCCAATGTTTTTTTAAATCGAGATTTTTGAATTTTTCGATAGAATATATCGAACCACATAACCTCCAAAAATTAGCTTAAACGATATGTTTTTTTAAATTCGTTCTTTCACGAAAATCGCTTATTTACGATCGTGAATAATCGATTTTCGTAAAAATTATTAAGTTCGAAAATTATGTCGCTTAAGTTTTTTTTTTTTTTGCTGTTACGGCACGAGATGTTCTTCTATCGAAATATACAAAAAAACGATATGTATATTCGGCCGTTCTGTAAATCGAATCCGAGTAAATTTATAGTTTTCAAAACGAAGTAAAATGTTGGGTGTTCTCTACACCAAATTCACATAGTTTTACTCGATTTTAAATGTTATCCAGTCGAAAATAAATCGAATATGCTATTATTCCAATAAATCACTGAAGAAGCATGAAAAAAAAATTGCAAAAATATTCACACCTGTCCCTCGATTTACACAATAGATACGTTCCTGAGAAAGTCGTGTAAATCGAAATTTTATCTTTTTGTATGAAAAATCGTATAAATCAGAAATAAAGGCAGAATCGCGTAAAAAATTTATTTCACTAAGAAATTATATATGTATTTCAACTTAGTTTTTAAAATATCAGAAGCGTTTACTAAAAACACATAAAAATAAACCTTTATTCATTTAAAAAAATAAATGCTATTCATAAAAACAAAAACAAAATTTATGTAATTCATAAAATATTCAAAAATATTCAAATTACATGTTTCAAGTATTTAAGTTTTAAGTATTTTATAACCAAATTACATGCAGTTTGATACATTTAAGTTTAAACAAAATTGGATTTGAAATCACTCTTAACGTTTGTTGACAATTTTGCTCCAAGTATGAATGAAAATTATCTGTATCAAAATAAAAAAAAACAAATTTTGCTGTCAAAAATTTCAAGCCAGTACATTTTAAATGTTAATTTTTTATGTAAAATGTAATTTTTTATTAACAGCTGACTTTGACGTTGAAATTTTTTATTCGAACTTAGTTTCGAAAGTCACCAAATCGAGAACATAATTTGTAGAACACCAAATAAACATTTATTCGTTTTTCTCGTTTTTAGAAACGATTCGGTTTACAGAACAAACTCGCAATGATTACGTTGAGGACAGTGCTGCCAGAATTTTTAACGCTTGCCAGATTTTTTTTTTGAGCAAATAAAAAGCTTTCATGAAAATACAATTATTATTTACGCTCACGAACTACCTCAGTAGTATTCACCGCCGTGAAAACCCTTAATATAAACTTATTATTACCTTTTGTATCATTTGATGCAAATCTTGCGGGGGATTCACCCATGATGCGATTGCATCGCAGAAGAATATGAAGTCAGGTACAACACCAGCAGGATTAACGGTTATCATGTGACACATGCCGCGAAAAGCTGAATCTTTTTCATCATTATCTCTTATATGACGCAAAGAAGTACACCTGTGAAAATAAAGCAGAAAACGATACAAATTTAATTTAATTATAGGAGATATTGAACGTAGCCGTTCATATTTCTTTTCTCTTAAAAAAATTAAATTAAATTAAAACTAAAACGAAAACAAAATCGTACAACTAAACAAAAACAATTAAACAAATCAATCTTACATAAAATAGTTAATAAAAAGCTATTTTCCAAAACATAAGAGGATTATATAATTGAGGAAATAAATTATATAATTATAAACAAAATTAAATGTGTTACACACCACTGTCGTACAAACTCTGGCAAATAAGGAGCCACTTCAACTGGGCACACATAACCTAGACGACCAATAGTTATTGCTATAAAGGAACGAAAAACAAAAATTAAAAATATAAATAAATTAAAAAATCATAAATTATGATTTTATACAAAGACATAAGAATCAAATATAAAAATGTTTCTCAAATGGATCTTAACATTTAGGTTACTTGTGATGATCATTATTCTTACATTCTTTTTTTTTTACTTATGTCTTCGATTTATTATGTCAAGGCACACACAAAGAAAGTTTTTTTTAACACAAATTTCATACAAAAAATAATCAGGTATGTGATGAAAAACGATTTAGACACAAAAACAATTTGAAAACGATGAAAGGTGTGACGTGTTTTCCATAGTCGTTTTGTTAATTGTTTTTAATAGTTTTTCCAAATATTTTTGACAAATATCTTTTCACAACCCTATTATGTGGATTATATTTTACCTTTTAGTGTACTTTTTAGAAGTCGGCCATTTAAAATTAGCTCAAAAATTATACTCAAAATCGATCGGAATTCATCAACCTTTTAAAAACGATTGTTTCGAAATCGTTTTGAAAACGATCGTTTTCCATCACATACCAGAATAATAAATATTTAGTACAATGCATATATATGTATAATAATTTATGTATGTACGTTCATTACACAAACATTTATTATTATTCAACTTCTTGTAAGACATTCATCCAAAAATACAGAGATAAATATACACATATTGATACATACATACATACATGTCTTTAGCTAAAATGCAAAAAGGCGTCATAATTAACAAAAAAATCAAAATCGATTTTTGATTGATTATTATTAATGCCAAAATTTTATATTTCTGCGATAAAAAAAGACAACTACAAGTTTTATTTATTTTTTTAGTGTTGTGCTGCTCCAGTAAAATTATATTTTTGTTAGTTACGCCTTTTTGCATTTTCGATAACGATATACATGCATATAACTCAATTTCAAAGTAGAGTACGTTCATAAGCTTTAAATTCTACCAAATAAACGTGGTCATTGCATAATGTATAATCCCTATCATTTCAAGTTCAACAGATTTACTTTCGAAAAATTTTATTAAAAAAATTTGTTATTATAAATTCAATCGAACAAAATTTAAAAAATCACAATATATTCGAATAACATTTATTTAACAATATACACATACACACCTTATACGAGAAACACAACTGGGACGAACGACGAATATTTCGGTGCGAACTTTCGTCATAAAAAATAAAACACATTTGCACATATGAAAATGAACACAACACCACCGTAGAACGAAGTTCTCCTTTGTGTCGAACTCTGAGATAGGTTTATTTCTATTTTGTACGCCGACGAACGACGAAATAACAATTTTCTCTCTCTCTCGCTCTTTGCATACACAATAACCAACTTTATCAATTATGACAGCAGAATTCGGTGAGTACATTCGTCGTTATTGTGCTTCACACAACGAATTTACTCAGCGAATTCTTATCGACGAATCGTCAACGTGAACGAAATTCGTCGTTCGTCCCAATTGTGTTTATAGCATTATTCATAAAAAAATTATTTTATTTTATAAATTTGTTAGAAAACAATTCTTTTTTTAAATCAAATTAAATTTTATAAATCAAGATCAGCTGAACAAAAATCGCTTTTACCCAGGCATTCAGGCATAGTGTTTTCAGATATGTATGAATTAGAAAAGAAAAAAATTCGCATAAAATTAAAATGTATCTGAATATTTCGGATAAATGGTGAAGCTATTCGAAAATTTTAGAGATATCGTTGGAAGAAAAATTTCGAACAAATTGTTTTTTCTTTCTAATAACTTCAATATTCTTCGTCAAATCGATTTCAGATATTCACTGATGTCGGATGCTGACCAAAATCTGTAACTTAGCGGAACGTTTCAGGGATAGCCCTGAATTTCAATTTTTATTTATTTTTATGCAAAAATAGCACAAAGGGATCATTGTATTGGATCCAAATTTAGACCTCATTTTTCATTTTTAGAGTATTTTTTACATGAAATACTTTGCAATACAGAGGATTTTTCACGGGACCGAGAAATAAAATTACATATGTATATTTAGTTTTTCGTTATAACAAAGTTTTACTGTATATTGTCGTGAAGTGAAATAATGGTCTAATTACGAGTGTTGTATTTCGAATTTGACGATTTTTTACTAGACTAAAGAGAACATTACTAAATGATGCCTTTAATACTGAGCTGCCCAAAGTAGCACCAGAGTGCCGAACATCAATCGACTTCTTATACAAATGAATACATATAGCGTTTCTCTCGGTGACCAGCTCTGCTTTAATCTAGTACAAAATCGTCGTAGTCGAAGTGGAAATGCGACACTCGTAATTAAAAGTTTGACAGCTTGAATTCTTTAAATCACTTAATTACTAACACTGCTACCAATTAAATTTATTCATTGTATTTAAAGCAAGGTTGGCAAACGGTATCGTAAAAATACCGATACCGATTCAAATACCGCTAAAGTTAGATACCGGTATCGTTACCGATACCGAAATCCATTTCGGTTAGAAAATACCGGTATCCAGACTACCGTTTACGTCCATACCGGTACGTACCGGTATACCGATTCCGGCCAAAAAATAAATGATAGTTGAGTTGTAGTTGCCAAATTTTTATTATGTATTGCAACTTTTTTCACCATGAGACAACTGCTTTTTATCATTTTGCTTTTTATTTCGACCATTGTGTTCATTTTGCTTTACTATTCCAGACGCCAACCAATCACATTTGTCAACCAATATTATTCCCATGTTCATAAAACATAGAATCTCAAGCAAAAATAGCAAGGCCAAAACTAAAAATATTTAAAACATATAGCATAGATAAATAAGAATCTTTGTTTTTCGTGCATTTTTTCGAAGTCAACTAAAATTAGTTGTTATTCAGAATACCAAAAAAACAGTTGTTTAAAAGTTAAGTTGTTTCAATTTCAATCCAACTTAGTTGAGCTGTAAACCGTAATATGTGCAAAAATTGCAAAAATATATTTCAATTAACTTTCTTTGGTGTTGGTCTTGTTTACACACTTCACCGTAATATATAAGGTTGGGTAGAGAAAAAACTTCTAAACTTTTATATTTGAAGTTAAAGATTCCTCTCTTGAGGTGAAGAAAAGTACTTTTAAAATGAAGGAAAAAATTTTGGCGACCACTGTTGTACCAATTTTGTACTCTGTGTTTATATACATACATCTATTAAATTGTACTTTCATCATCCTGGAAGCTTAAATACACCGAAAGCGTATAAATAGAACGCGAAATACATCATACATGTAGTTTTTTTTAACAAAAAGTCTTCCAACAAAATATTTAAAACAGTTCTGTGAATTACTCTTATTCAATTATGTTTTATAAACAAAGTTATAAACAATATAGGTCCAGTACAAAAATATTGCCTAAGAACGTGTCGAAAAAAAACCGAAAAAATCATATATGGTGAAAAAATAAAGACATATTTGAAATTTACTGAAACAAGATATATCTACATATATGGTTCAAAAGGTCTTAGTCTCTTCTTTCTGTATACGTTTATAAATTTAAAATCGGTTGATATTTAACTTAGTTGGAGGTTGATAAGTGTCTACGGGTGCGAAAAACCGGTTTTTACCCGTAACTCAAGATTTTGGAGGTGTCTGGAAAATTTCAAATACAATTTGTATTGTTATACTCGACAATACCTAGCGGAAAAATAGTAATACGTACCAGGTATTTCGATTTCATTAAAATTTGTCACACAGTGTAATATATCAATATAGACAAAACTTTAATTTTTACAATTTTGTTTAATTAACCAAAATGTATACTTTATATATGTAAAGTTTGAACTGCAGTCTCCTTGGGTAGTATGAATAAAAAAAGTATTTGCTTTTTACTTAAAAATTTGTTTAAAAAAACAAAAAACACACACATATTTGGGGGTTTAAAACAAATTTTTAAGTACAAAGCAAATACTTTTTTTATTCATATGACCCCTTGTTTCACTTTTTTAATAAATTATTTTTCAATAATAGTATAAAAACATATATAGAAACAAATAAGTTTATATGCTTTTATGTTAATGTAAAAATACTCCCTTTTTGAAGTAATTTAATAAAAAGGAGATATTTTGTTATGTCCACTGCCTGAAATAATAAATTTATCAGTAATATCGGTATACCGGTATTATAAACTCGATAACGGTATGTACCGGTAATACCGATACCGAAATAAAAAAAATACCGATACCGCTACCGATACCGAAATTTTAAAAATAAATGTACCGGTATCAATACCGATACCGTTATTTTTTTCGGTTTCCAACCTTGATTTAAAGTTATAAGTTCAGATGTTAATTAAACCCTTGCAACAGAAAAAAGTAAATATTTAAAACAGAAAACGAATCGTGCTCATTTTGTGCTTGAAAAATACTTTACTCAAATTTTGTATATTTTTTTTTTGAAAAACTATGCACAGAAAGTAAAAAAAAACACATGATTACACATAATTTGTATACGTCTTATTAGATGTGTTCTGATGTATTTTCACCAAGGCTTACCTGTGTTTTCCAAAAGTGTTTTCGGTGTATTTGGCCGATTAATTATAATAATCAATTCTTTCAGTACCATATGTATATACTGACAAGTTTCTTCACCTGCAAGCGCAAGAAAAATCACAAACATTTAGTTAAGATCTATGAGAAAATCATTAACCATTTGACGTACCCAATTTCATACAAATTTCACCAATCGCCCAAGTAGCATTGTTGCAAACTGAAATATAATCAGGATTTAAGTTTTGCCCCAAAATGGGGAAAAATTCTGCCATAAAGGGATGAACGTGTTGGAAACAAGCCTTAGTTAAATCGCCCAACAAAGCAAAAGAAGATTGACGTACCTTTGCAACACAGAATATAATATAATATTAATCAAAATATGTTTTTTTTTAGTAAAAATTTTTATTTACCTCTGGCAATACATCTTGCATACATTGATACAACAATTGCATAATAGTGCTATTGGCAACCAAAGATTCAATGTGACCATCTAAACCTTCAGCTAAGCCGGAAAGTAGGTCCAAAGCCACTATCATGCGCTCCTTATCAGGATGATCCAAGCCAGAGTTTTGTTTGCAGGCCTATAGAAATATAAATTTCAATGCAAATTAAACTACAGTTAGACTACACGATTATAATAAGCTTGCATTACCAATTCTTGAGTGATGGTTTGTTCAATCAAAGATATACACCTTCGGTAGACTGGGTCGCAGTAGGGTAGGAAACCAGATTGCAAAGCTGTTGCTATACTCGATAAACACTCCAGTAGAGGAAACAGATCTTTGTCATCATCTTTCAACAGATTCCACTTGTCAATTAGGGGTGGCATTAATATTTCAATGTATTGTTGCTTGTTCAAGTGATGGCCCACAGAATCGGCCAATGTACCAACAGCATCATAAAGAATTAATAAATTCTTGTGCTGGTACTTTGAAAAAGCAAAGACAAGTGTTTGTAAAATGTATTCCAAGTACGGGACAAGTTCGGTGCAAGCTTCTTCCTCAAGTGTAGCAAATGCTGAGCAGGCTGCTTCTTGTACCCTTTTATTGGAATCCAATATACGTTTGAGTAGTTCTTCCATCAAGGGTTTCAAGTATTGGTCGTGGGGCTGGCTTACCACCCAGTTGGCATAACGTGACAATGTCCAGCATGTTATCGAACGAACCAGAGCCTTTTTATCGGACAAACAGCTGATCAAATAGGGAATCAATTCGGGCAAGTGTGGTATAATGCCTTGCATGCAGCCCTCTGCAATGGCTCCCAGAGCCAAAACCCCACTTTCCTTTATAACCCAATCCTGGTGGAATAACGTGTCTTTAAGTATGGGCAAGAGAATGGGTAAACAATCCTGACGGAAAACGTTTGCCAACACATCTAAAGCAGCTGCACTGCATTTGCGCAAATTCCATTCAGACAACGAACTGTCATCATCGAGGCCATCATCGAAATCGTCGTCATCATCATCTCCTCCACCCCCAGCTTCGTTCGATTTGATTGTATGTGTGCGAGCTTTATGAAAACGTGGTCTAATATCTTCTTCGCGATCTGGTACCATGTCATCTTCTTCGACATTACCCTTAAGCAGTATAATGTCAATATCCGAATAGCGCATTCCTTTCACCAATATCGGAGCCAATTGCGGCAAGTAGGGTGTCAGAACATCTTTGCAAATACTTTGTTCGGCCAACGATAGCCAGAATTCTGAAGCTTCCAAAGCAACACCTTCGTCAGAATCTTGGGTCCGCATTAGCATATATTCGATAATTTGAGACATATGGGGTAACAGGCGATCCATACGCACTTCCAATAACATAACCAAGCCATGACAAACGTTTTTACGCACTTCATGATCATCATCCGATGACAAATTAAACAAACTTTCGATAAACGTGTCAATGTGCAACATCAAGGCCTGCGAACGAATTATAATAAAGTGATTGATGCAGGCAATAGCATGTGAACGAATTTTGGGACTGCTATGGCTGAAATATTGCAAGAATTTAGGTATCATAACATTAAGTGGTCTATTTAAAGCGGCTGAGTCCAAAGTTTCGGCATGATCTTCACAAATTTTCATCAGGGCACTGAATGCACCCTCACACACATTATAGTCTTGGGAATCCAACATGTCGCACAGTGATGGCAACAGCTGGGGCCAATTGTGTAGGCCACCATTACTGGCAATAGTTGTTATTAATATGCCCACTGTAGCTCTTATTAAAGGCGATGGATCGCCAATAGCTTGTAGACACTCATGTTTGATGTATTCGACAATTTCGGGCTGCAGATTGTTACCATGAGTACGCACATTATTCTTCAGTATTAAACCACTTAAAGAGCGAGTGGGCTCATCCTCCGATTTAAGTTTGGTAAGAACATAAATCAAATAGTTGTTAAAGTCTGGGTAGCGATTTAATTCTTCAAGTTTCTATTGTAGGAATGTTTGTGCAAATAAGAATATATACGTTAAGATTGAAAAATAATTTTTAAATTGTGCAACTTATGCCGAGTATACCCGTGGCATTTCTCGTGTTGTCATTCCCAAAATGTGCGCAACGAATTTCCCATTGCATACTTTGTTTATATGGAAAGCAACGCAACACCACAAAAAATATGGGAAATGACAAACGTTGCCACCAGTTTACACTATTGCGATGTCACAAAATGCCATAGTGTATAATCCATGGTGTAATTATATGTTAGATACACCTTGGTATAATCGGCATTATGCATGTGGGAACTGCATATATTAAGTCGGCGTTTAGACACGAAAAGATTTGGAAGAGAAACATTTAGTTTGGCAGCAATTTACGGATTTGGAAGAAAATCGTTTTTGTGCTCGGTACTCGGCGACTCGCTTTGTTGACATATTCTTTGCTACATATACATACATATGTATGTTGGTATCATGGTGTAATTATACAGGTGACTGCAAAAGGATTTGTTATACAAAAATACGGCAACCATAGCTGTGTAAAGAACCGAAGAATGTCAAAAGCACAAAAATAATTGTACCAAAACCAAAACAAAATCGAAGTTTTTGACATTCTTCAGCTACAGAGCACATAGAGCAAAAAATTATCAGCTGAAGTAGCGCTGCCACCTAGTTAGATACACCTTGGTTGGTATTATCCAATAATATTCGAATGTTTGCGGCAACATTTTCGTCTGTGTGAACCCGAACGAAACAACAAAAGAGAATTCCAAATGTTTTCCTTCCAAATTTTCGCCCGTCTGAAGTCGAACTAAGTATACTTGCCATATGTACAGCCATTTGAGTGGCTGTATCGGGAGATTGTGACTCCTTCAGTATGCTTATAATTTGCTGTAAGCCATCTGCTTGCGGTTCCCACGTCATTTTTTTTTTAATTTTTCTTGGCAATTATTTTAATAAACGTTTTATTTGTATGTAGTTGGTGGCCTTTACAAATTAAGAAAATTACAAAAGTTTGTAAAAATGAAATGAATAAAAGTTTTTAATTTTTATAGAAAATAATAGAAAGCGTTTGAAACGTCACAAACAATTATAATTGTATTTCAAATCAAAGTATATAATAAAACAAAATAAAATCATCCCTACAATAATTACAACTTTAACAAAAATAACAAAAATTAAAAATTTTAAAAACCCTGATACATATATCTAGATAAGATGTGACATCTTCTAAACGGCTGGACCGATTTTCTTCAAACATGGTTAAGAACCATCTCGATCAAGTCACCTTTCAAACAGAGAAAACTAAATCAAAATCGGTCCAGCCGTTTGGGCTGTACGAGAACACAGACAGACACACAGATACACAGACACACACTACAAATTTATAACACCCCTTTTTTGGTCGGGGGTTAAAAAAAGACGAAAATTGTTTTAGCAAAATGTACATTCCCCTACAAGAAATGACCCTGCAGTCAGACTGGGGCCAAGTGTCTCTATGTGAACACTCAAATTCTAGTGACAATTGTAATAGTTAAATTGTTTACAAGGTTTCTTCCATGATAGAAATGTACCAGTAAATGTCTGGTTGGTATGTATACATGTTCCCATAAGAACTATGTATGTAGTCAGTACCATGCTAAATTGGCATCGCTGTTTGAGAGAAACAAAAAAAAAGGTTCCCATATCGTAAAAAATATAAGTCTCCCCCATAAAATTTTTACAAAAATGTGTAATTATCTTAACAAAAGTTGCGAATAAATAAAGTTGATTGATGATTTTGATTAGTTGACAATGAATTTTCATTAAGTTTAACAAATATTGATTAATATTACATCTTGTTTAATCTATATAATTCTCTTGTTGATTGTAACATGTTTTTCAAAAAAATGACTTAAATACCCGATCAGATAATTTTGGCAAGTCTATTTCACAGATTTTGCAGGCTCTTAGACACTGTTGGCGAACACCAGATAATGTAGAGGACTAAAATATGCTACATTCATATTTTTACAATGATATTTTGTACGTGCACAGTTTGTAATATGCAGCTAATTTTCGCTTTCTTTAACACAACATTACATTTACAATGCATTTCATTGTTTTTCAAGATAATAAAACATTTATAATAACGATTTCTTTTAAATTGTTTGAATTTATAAAAAAAAACTTCTGAAATAGTTTTTCAATAAAATTTTCAAACAAACAGGAAACAGAGGGGAAATATTAAATTAATATGGTAGCACATTTTTACTGGAAACTTCAGAATACCTATCCTTGTCAGAAGGTGAATGTCAAGAAAAAATGAGAGAATGGAAGTACCTTCTATATCAAGGCACATTCACAAGGTAGTAGCGGAAATGCAGCTGAGCTATTTTTTTTTTCAAATTATAGTTTATCCGAAACTTCAAAAATTTTTTTACGAAAGAGAAATTAAAAGAAAATGTTAAAAAATGTCAATATGAAAAATATTTTATTAAAATAACTAGCTGACCCCGGTCCGCGTTGCTGGCCCTAAGCAAACATTAGTGTTGTATATGGCATTGGTGGTACAATATGAAAATTGGATTTTGCCCACGAATAAACTAAATATTGCGCCATCTGCCGGACGAACTTCAAACTACACAGAAACACTTCTTACGCCCCATAGAGCATGTATATAAAGTTTGGTCTAAATCGGTGCAGTAGTTCTTGAGTTACGGTGCAAAATCCCAAAAAAGAACTAAATAAGGCGCCATTTGTCGGACGAACTTCAAACTACACAGAAACACTCCTCACGCCCCATAGAGCATGTATATAAGGTTTTGTCAACATCGGTGCAGTAGTTCTTGAGTTACGGTGCAAAAACACAAAAAACTAAATATTGCGCCATCTGCCGGACGAACTTTAAACTAAACAGAAACACTCCTCACGCTCCATAGAGCATGTATATTACGGTGCAAAAACACAAAAAAAAAAAACTAAAAATTGCGCCATCTGTCGGACGGCATTATCGTATTTCAACCAAACTTCATATGAAATCATCATATGAAATCGCACGACGCGTTTATGATTAGTTCGGCGACGTACATATACGGACTTGTTTTTATATATATAGATTCTGTGAAAACAAATTTAAAAATATGAAAAAACTATTAAAAAATTGTAAGAAGTGCTAAACGTTGCAAATTTTGTTAGTGGTGGCTGCCGTGGAGAAATATTTTCAAATTTATGTGAATAATTTTTATTGTTATTATGTAAAACAAATTCTATTTTTGAAGTTTTGGATGAACTAAAACCCATGTTGTTTTTTTCTTTGTTGTATTTTTTCATTGTTTTTGTAATCCTGATATTACCTGGAAATGAATTTGCCTTGGTAAAAAGTATGTAATTGAAAATAAATGTAAAAAAACAATAACAGCTGTACATAGCTTTTGCAAGTATTTTTGACTTTGTGCTTCCAGTTAATGGGCCTTATCATGATTGTTGTTCATATTTCGACTTTGACATTTTGGTCCTAGATTAAAGAAAAAAATCTTCCGACGTAGTCGAAATACGCCAACCATGATGGTAAGGGGGAATAATTCGAGTTTTGTTGGAAATTTTTATATAAATTTTGATCAAATATATTAATGTTATATTGTTTGTCACTGCAGAAAATCTCAGTCCGCCTATTAATTATAAATAAATATTTATTTTTCAATGTACATATATATTTACAATCTATTTTACAATAATAAGTACATTTGATAAAAAAACAAAACAAAAAAAAACAATTTGTCAGTTGTTAATAAGCTTCAGTTAAGGTTAATAAACTAAACCTAATATTATATTTACATATAAATATGGTCTAGTTACTCGGCCCATATTCGTGCAACACCATACTATGCAAATTTACTTTGTATAGTATGTTACAATAAATAAATATTAATATTATTACTATTTCCTATAAGGTAAATCTAATATGTGAAACCTTTTCAGTCTCCTAACTTCATCTGTTTCATCAAGAAGAGCTATTGCTAATGTATTGCATTGACTACTAAGACGATTTAAGTATCTAAAGCTAAATTTATTTATTTCATCGTGAATAAAGGGAATTCGAAGGTCTTTAGTTTAAGGGCCATTTTCACAACTTGCCTTTAGTTAACGACAGGATTTTGTCTGCCCGATAAATGGCTTTGCATTATAAAATCTTCACTTATTATTTTTTATCGATTATATAATTATTATTATTGATAACAATAAAAAATTTCAGTTGTACTAATGCAAAACTTTTTATCGGGCAGACAAAATCCTGTCGTTAACTAAAGGCAAGTTGTGAAAATGGCCATAAGAGTTTTAGATTGATATCTTTGTAAAATTTGGCTTAAATCTAGTTTAGGGACACCTCCCAAAAATGAAAAAAAGTATCCTTCCTATCCTATAGTAAATTGAAAAATAAGAAAAAAAAATTAAATAAAAATATTGGCGGCGAGGCTTAGTTTCCGAGTTATAGGCCTCTGAAATTCTAGTACAATATTGTGATTATACAGAGTTTTTCAACGAATATGACCAATATTGGTATTTCAAAAATTAAAAAAAAGGTATGCTATCCTACAGAAAATTAAAAAAAAAAACTTTGCCATCCAGAAAATCATTACTAGGCTGAGCCGTCTCGGGAAACACCATGGTGGAGAAAATCGTTAAGCCCGGCCAAAGGCCGGCAGTGCAGGAAGACCTTATTAAGGAAGAAAACTTTGCAAGGCAGAAAATCATTACTAGACTGCGCCGTCTCGGGAAACACCATGGTGGAGAAAATCCTTAAGCCTTTAATCCTTGCAAAGTTTTCTTGCCAATAATGTGTTTCTGCACTGCCGGCCTTTGGCCGGGCTTAACGATTTTATCCACCATGGTGTTTCCCGAGACTGCGCAGCCTAGTAATGATTTTCTGGATTGCAAAGTTGTCTTGCTTAATAACATTTTTCTGCAATGCAATGCTGCGCAGTCTCGGGAAACACCATGGTGGATAAAATCGTTAAGCCCGGCCAAAGGCCGGCAGTGCAGCAACACATTATTGGCAAGAAAACTTTGCAAGGCAGAAAATCATTACTAGCCCAGAAATAAGCTATTAGGCATGAAAACTTTGCATTATAGGATAGCAATTTTTTTTTAATTTTTGAAATACCAATATTGGTCATATTCGTTGAAAAACACCGTATAATCAAAATATTGTACTAGAATTTCAGAGGCCCATAACTCGGAAACTAAGCCTCGCCGCCAATATTTTTATTTAATTTTTTTTTCTTATTTTTCAATTTACTATAGGATGGGATACTTTTTTTTTAATTTTGGAGGAGGTGTCCCTAAACTAGATTTGTTCCCTTATATATTTAAATTTTATTTTCAATGTGAAGTTCTGATCTTGATCCAAGTAGCCAATACATCTTTTCTGTTTTTATATTTAAATGATATCTTTTTGCCTTAATATGTTGCTTCCACGTTAATCATTTGTCAATATGCATTCCTAGGTATTTCACAGAACTAGAAGTTGGAATCGGTGTACCATTTAGAAATAATGTTGAACACTCTTCTCTTCTTAAAGAAAAAGTTACATGAGATCATTTATCGTTATTAATGTTTATCTTCTATTTTAATAACCATTGTTGTAAATTATCAATCTGTCTTTGAATTAAATATGATGCATCACTCGGAGATTGCTGAGATGTTAATAATGCAGTATCATCAGCACAAGTGGCTATTGTATATTATCATTTACAGGAATATCAGCTGTGAAGATTGTATATAAAACTGCCTTGCGGTGCACTTGCTCTTATGCTACATATCTTTGATATTTCATCACTGATTTTAACATAATATGTTCTATCTTCCAAGTAAGATTTCAAAAATAAATGAGTTGGTAAAATATTTTTAATTTTAAACAAGAGTCCTTCATGCCACACTCTACCAAATGCTTGCTTAAATATAAACAATTAAGGATCTGCGTATGCACCGTCTGACTTCTACAACTCTAAGAACTTAACTCCGTTTCAATCTTCATTCCCAGATTCGTTAACAACACGCTTAAAGGAAGAACTTTTCAATAATAATTTAATTTTTATTACTGTAACAATTTGTACACTAAATTTGCAGCTTTTTACACCAAACATAACGAAAAGTTTTAGATTTGGGAGAAGTGCTGGAGTTTTTGGGAAATTTAACTTAAAAGGTTTAAATATTTTAAGGTTTTGATAGGTGTACATTCCTGTTTACATGTATGATAAAAAATATTTTTATGTATGTACATTCAGATACATATGTAAGTATGTATACGTATGTACATATGTACATATTTGGAATCTGGCGTTAATTTTCTAAAATTATACTTATGCATTTCGACAGCTCACAGCAATTTAGCACGTTGAATTAATTATTCGAAATACATATTAATAAAATGTTTGAGAACCCTTAAACGGAAGTAACATAAACTTACAAACAATTAAGTATTTTACCCTTATAAAAAAAGGAGTTGAACGTGCAAAATCATATTACACACATTCACAAAGCCGAAGTCCAAGAGCCTCATTCCCGAAGATGTCTACCAAGCACAAACACGTACATGCTTGCAGACGTACCGACAAAATGTCAAAAGAAATATAAAACATTCCCGGTACGAGTTAAAATAGACAAAAGCGACCATGATTTTTGTTGTTGGCGTGGGCAATGCTAGTTTTCAAGCGATGAACACTCTTTGTCAAAAAAAAAGAAACCACCACCTTTCTCGCCAGACAGTTTAACGAAAAAAATATTAATAATTTTAAGTACTTGTAAGTTTTGATTAGTTATAGAACTATTAGACAAGTTTATAATATGGTTAGAAAACAAAACCACGCATTTTTCCGTCCACCTTTACTTTTTTATTAACACTTGCAAATAAAAGCGTACATTCACCTTGAATTAATCGAAAACGCTTTTCAAATTAAGCAATTTCCTCTTCTAAAAACGCAAAACTCACCCAAAAATTCTCTGCTACAAGATTAGCTTATTTTAAATGTCTTGATTTTGCAGAGTTAAATTATTTTTCACTTTTTCAATGGTATTATTGGTAGCTTGTAATATATTACGAATTCTTTCTTCCAAAATTTTTTTCTATGCAGCAAAAACTGCAAAAATGGTTATACCTACCGTGTTTACACTATGCGGGCGTTGTTGCACAAAAAACTGTATAACCGTGAAACAGAGTTGTTTCGTATGCATATGGCGCTGTACGCTGCTGCCACACTTAAAAAATCGCTTTCAAGTTCATCAGATTAGGCAACTTTAATTGCGCAAGTATAATTTTGATTTTTATTATTTTCTTTTGAACTTGCTTTTATGTTCACATTCAGCAACTTTGTTGAGCATGTTTAATTTTCTTATGCTCGAATTTTCCTAATTTGTTGACGTTTTGTTTCATTTCTGTATTCATTGTAATTGTGAAAGTGATTTGAAATTTGGTGTATACAATGGAAGTTGAAAAAAAAATAATTTATTTAAAGATATACTTGAATATACATAATTGCCATGTACAAGTACAGAATTCCCAAGTACAAGCAATTCTGTACTCAAATCTCGGCAATTCTTTCCCCTTCAAACCGACCTTTCCCCTCACACCCACAAACACAAGACTTGCGCAAGTAAAGTTGCCTAATCTGAAAGGGGCCGTACAGCGTGTCAAAAATCTTGCAAATTGACATATGTGACACAAATTGATAATCGATTTTATTTAAAAAATGCGATTAATGCTTCAGGCTGAGAATACGAAAAAAATTCTAACATATTGAAAATAAATGGCGTTATGGTAGAATTAGTCGATTCGTATCGTGTTACTTTTGAAGTGGTGGTATCGTTTAATTCTGGATGTTAGTTAGTAAAAACGTGAGAGTTTCACCAAACGTGTCAGCTGTTGTTGTATTTCTCTTTGCTTTATACATGTGTGTGCATGTATGTAAGAGAGAAGTTGACGTAGAAATCTATTTTCTGTAGATTTCTACCTCACATACACTTACGATACATATTAAATAAACAGCAACATGTTATATTTATGCTACAGATTTTCTCATCTGCTCCGTCAACTCACGATACGAATCTACTAATTCTATCATTAATGCAGCATTGCTAAATAGTTAGCATTGAATTTTATCTGTAGATACATATATACATATACATATATTTATTTCATAACAACATTCAAAATATCTGCTATAGTATTAATAAAATTTATGAAAAACTTACTACTCGATAACACTGTTTTTCGTTTTGCCACTTTATTTGCTGCAAAATTGAAAATTTTAAAATTTCATTGCAAGCTGACTCAGCCAGAGCAAATTTGTGGCTAGATTAGTTAAAATATTTTTTTTTGCACCAGCACTGGCTTGTGCCAACGAGGGATAGGTTTGCTACCACTGTTACGACTGTAGTTCATATTTTATGATATAGATGTCGCTGCTAGCGCTAATATAATAATACAACACTGTTTCTTCTCCAATTTCCTTTCATTCGGTAGTTCTTTTTTAACTTCGTCTGTTCGGAATCTTTTCACTCCAATTAATTTTTATTAAAAACTCGTTTTAAAATGTGTAAATCATCGGTACATTTATGAAAAGGTCAAATTTAGATTCTTATTTATTGAATTTCTATAAAGCTTTCATAAAAAACCAGCTTAAAATAACTTTGTTTTCAATTTTAAAACTGCACAGCTCAAGTGAATACGAATCGAAGTGACGAAACTGATTAAAAAAATTTTCACATGAAATTCAAGAATAAAAGCAAAGAGCACAAAGAAAAAATATACGTCAGTGTTTCAAATTAGAAACAAAAAAACAACACTGGCGCTTATACATTTGCTAATACTAGCAATAATTTAAATAATTATATGAAAGTAAATAACTTTGTGAAATATCAAGAAGAAAAAAGGTTAGTAAAAAGAACTAAAACAATAATTGTGTTTGTGCATGGCAAGCAGACAGCTGTTTGTTTAAGGTTGATATTTTTTTCCTCTAAATCCATATTGTGTTAGTGTGTGTATACACTTGTATGTTTTGCAATATTTTACTGTGTCTATTGTAATTTTTCACAAGTTTTTCCTCTGATCTACTCTTTTATGTTTTGGCATTTATTTCTATTGTGTTTTATTCTACAACCAAGTCAATTTATAAGTATGTATTTATGGTTTTTCATGTTAATTTTAAATATTAATAACAAGAAAACAAAAAATAAATAAAAAATGTTATCACAATGGGCCCTTATGGCAGCCAAGTGGGTTGGTTCTTGCGGACTTCGCAAAACCTAAACGAATTATGTATTCATTGCTTTATTCAATATTGAAGGGATCTTATAAAATATATTAAATTCATATATTGTACGGTTTCTTCGAAAGTTTTTCAAACAAACTTGCTGCGTGCATTAAATTTTGCTGATGATTCGTGTTAACACTAATTTTGGCCTAGACCCATTTAAAACTGTTTTCAAGCAAATACTCGGGCTCAATTCATCGACACAACATTTTCCATAGTAATCGATAAAAGTAGAAAAGAAAACAATAAAAGAATAATCATTTGATTTGATCGAATTTATTACCATTTTGGCAAAGTTGGCAATTTATAAGTGTCTTTGATGAGGGGGTGTCATGGTACTTGCCAAATAGTAAAAGTGAGAAAAGTAATAATGTACTTTTTTTTATTTATCACTTAAAATTTCCCACGGATTTTTCCCTTTTTCTTTTTTTCCTGTTCCTCTCTATAGAAGGGGAGATTATTTGGCGGGAAAATGTTAGCTTTGCAAATGTTAGTAGAAAAGGGAAAACGTTTAGTATGTATTTCATTTGAGTTTTGTTAACTTCGTGTACCTATATTTGCTAATATTTTTTAATAGAGATTTAAATATCAAAAACGTAAGAAATGTAAGTAATAAATTAAAATAATATTATGAACTAAGTGCTTAAACATATTTTACAAAAAATAACCCAAATAAACAAATTATATGGGATTTTTATTGTCACACGAATACACAGGAGAATCCCTTCAAAAGGTTTTCTAACAAGTGAGGCTTATGATCGCGACCTGCTTGCCAATTTAATATAAAGCTGTTGCCATCCTGAAATGCTAATACATTTTTCTATTAAATACAGCAACTTTTCTTTTGTATGCCTGTGTGGTAGAATAACAGACAGCAGACAGCTTCAGTTTTGTTGATCATGAAATTTCAAAAAGGAAAAGGAAGCAATTTATGTTGTTTCAGATTTGATGCATCGTACGTACACATGGATCCTGCCCATCCAGCCTCTAAAAGATAATATCACAAAAACAAAATTTTTCATTGTTGCACACCCGCGCAAGTATTAAACGGTGGGAAATTAGGGTAGCATTTTTTTTTTCTATGCGGATGCGGGAAACTCAGAACGGCTTACTCGAGACAATTTATATTTTCCATTCTCCATTCGTTTATAAATATGTATAAAAAGTTTTCTTGTTTAAGATTAAATAAAGAAATGAAGCATTTGCTAAGAGTGTAAACCTGCGAAATCCATTTTTGATAGCATATCGTTTGCTTATAGTGTAAACATTATAAATCCATAACATTGATATTTTAATGCCGTTCGAAAGAGAAAGAGACTGGTTAAACTATTTATTTTAATTTGAAACTCGTACATGTCGAAAAAACTTAATGTATTGAAATAGTTTCTTAAGCTATGTGTGTATATAAAATGTTAACCAATTTTTGTCTTTCCTGAAGCGAGGTTTACACTCTAAGCCGACGATATATTCTATAAATAAAAGTTATATAAATACATATCGCTCATTTACTCAAAAAACGTCATAACTAAAAAAACAGTTTGCCTGAAAACGAGTTTTGATATAAATAAATAAAAACAGGTTAGGTTAATTTAAGTTAACAGGTTGCCGGGAAAAGAGAAAAGTTTTCGGCTCACTTGGGTGCCTTTAATTTAGGTTCCTTATCAGGGTGCAAGGTAGTGCCAAGCTAGTTTCCGTCCTGTTCTTACGCCTCATAACTTTTTCCCATCAATCGTAAAATGATGCAACTTAAAGTATAAGGATAAAACTCATCAAGGTTTCTGAGATATGGTGGGGTACAATTAATAATTGTAAGGACAACCAATCACCCCCATTCCCTCCGAAATACATATTTTATAAAATGTTCTCTTCCTAATGTAAAATAATAAAATACTTATCTATGTATATCATAGTTACTCAGTTTTTTCATTTAAGCTAACCACCATATTGTGCTATCTTTAATCTGCTGTAATTTCATCTTGTTAAAATCAAGTTATAAAGTTTCATTTAATAATAAAAAGCAAACAAACATAAAAGTTGAGTAAAATAAAAAAAACTTGCAATGTGAATGTTGTCAATGCCAAATTTATATGTACATAATACATATTACCAAAAACAGCATACGTTTGAGCATATCTAAAATTCATTCAATACAATGTATGTAATGTAAATTAAAATGTAAAATGTATCAAATTTTAAGAAACAAAAATAACGTCAGACATCCGGTTAAAACAGCATTTCAGTTTTATGTATTTGAATCATCGTATGCACTTAAAGTGCAATAATTTGTTCAAATTAACATTACGTTAATTATGAATCATTTAATTTTAACTTTATGAAATTATAAACCTTGTTTTTATCATCACTAAACATTTTAAACTAAAACTTTCATTATTTTTTCAGCAGAAGTAGTTTATTATATGTATATTTGCTATTTCTATAGTTTTGCGGCTTTTTGTCAATCTAACAGCAACTCATCATTTTATATACATTTTATTTTGAGAAATTATTAAAGCATCTTACTTATTTTCGTTAAATATTGAACACTTACAATATTTATTTGTATATTTACCCGCTTATTCAACATTTAACTTTTATTAAAACAAAATGTTTTAATAAGTATCAATAAAAACTTTAGCTGTGTTACTCTGTGACAAAATACGTACGTCAGTATGCAAGATTTCAATAAACCCTTCTTTTACGTATTTGATCACGTAATATAGAGTATGTTCATATCGTCGGTTGGTTATTGGTTTGCGGCACAGTGTATTCAAAATACATTATGTCTGCAGCAAACCAATAACCAACCGACGATATGAATGTGGTTTTGTATGCATGTATTTAGGTGGTTATTTCAATTTTTAATAATACATATATCTCTTCACTTAGCGCCCTCATTTCTGTTGGCCATGACCAACCAAACAGCTATTAGAAAACTTTTTCTTTCTTCTTATTTTTTTTACAACACGCTTCATTATTCTCTAGCATTCTCTTGTTTACTACCGCATTTAAAATGTTTCTTTTTTTTATTACTTCAAAGAAACAACAAACATATTCACACTATTCTCTTATCCGTTGTAAAAAGATGTCTTTTGAATGAAAATTAAATTCATAAAAAGAGTGTAATTTATTTTACTGCAATTTGATTTAATAATCTAAATATTAATTTTAAAAAATTGCATTATGATCTAAAATAATTTTTAATAATGACCTAAATAATATTTTTATATGCACAAAATGATATATTCACATTTATCAGTTTGCTATTAAAATAGTTTTTCCAATCCCTCGCCCTAGGTCCAGTTTCAAATTGTTTACCGCAGGACTTAGTACCACCATTAAGAGCTAGTTTTTCACATAAGGATAAACTCTACTTGTCAGTTAACTGTAGTTTAAATTTAAAATTTTGTTTTTCAGATAAAGGTTATCTGGTTAATAATCTAGGTTTACCCGAGCAACATTGCTCAGTGAACTCAATTTAGAACTGTCAAATGATAAATATACATATGTACACATGTATAAAATAAATACTACGCAATTGAAAAAAAAACAGTTTTACTGACAAGTTTAATAAATAAATACAATCATACATAAATAAAATGGATGTTTCTTATGGCGACGAAAATTTAAGTGATTATGAAACCTATAACTTGGATAGGATAATTGTTGGTAAAATAAGGAAGATAAAAACACGCCACAATTATTTTTATGTGTTTAATGAATTGGAATTCTTTCAAATATTTCATTGGATTTAAAATTTGATGTTCTTTTGTAGGTTATTTTTGGAGCGTCGCTATTTTTAAGTCCATATTATTTTTTTAATTCTTAAAAATTTCAGAAAACACTTATTGAAGTTTTTTTAATATAAATTTTAAGAATTGTCATATCGCTTTTTAAGTGTTGCCCTATTTATATAAAATATTTTCAAGAATGCCATATCTATATTGAAAACAAAGTATGGCATTTCTAGCTAAATTAATCCATCACTGAAAAACAGCATGGGCGGTTAAAACCCGTTTAACATTGTTTCTTGGTTAAGTCAAACGTATGTTAAACTAGGTTTAACTAACTAGTAAAAAACTAGCCCTAAGAAATTCAAATTGAGTTTTAAAGAGATACTATTGTTTACAAATTTGACCTAAATGCCGAAGATTATGTATCAGTCGAACACTAAAAACAACATACATACATACATATAAAATGCAATACGTGTTTTAAAAATCATTTTGTGTTTGAGTAGTTTTTGAATTTGAATAGAATTTAATTTTTTTCCATAAAATTCAAGGTCACCAAAACTATATTAACAAAAATATATCGATTGTGGGCGCGATCAAAATTTGCAAATGTATATAATAACCCAATTAACAGTCTTGTGCAAATGGTCTTGCATCGTAGCACAGGATCACATGCGCACTCAGTCGTACAAACAAATTTTCAAGCAAAACAGGAGTTAATTTTGCTTCGTACGTTTTGTATGAAGAATTTGACGCAATCGCCAAACAGTGGCATGTGCAGCAAAATAATACTTATTAAAACTGAAAATAGTTGATATGAAGCAAAATGTATGCTTAAGATCTCAGAAACCATAATAAATTTTGTGAAACGCGTTTTTGAATCCATACCAAACACTTTTATTTTTAAGAATGGTCGCTAGAGCAAAACGATTCTGTATCGACGATCCGTTAAATTTATTGTAAGTACATTTCCTTTAAATGCCTAAAAATGCAACTATGTAACAAAAATGAAAAACATACTAAAATACGACAACGCTGGTGGCGCTTAGTTTGGCGCTAAAATTAGGGTTGATTCGGTAGTGTCAGCGCCAAACTTGGCAAGTACATATTTAGTTAACAATCGTCGTTTGCAAAGTGAAGTAACTTTTTGAGGAAATGTAAGAAGAAAGTTAAAAAATAAGTGTGTTTTACTCAAGTGTAATTGAAATGTGTTCAAAAAAGTTTAAACAAAGATGACCTAGGTATGTGAATAAAATTTAAAGTATGTATTTGTCAAAAGCAAACTATAAAAGAGGAGGAAAGTGCGCAACCAGTTAGAAGCTGTGCACCACCAGGTGGGGGCCTATTAGGAACCTGCAGTTCTTTTTTTGATATTTTGTTCTTGTTGAATCTATGTTTGCAGCTACTGTTGCGCTTGTTCCTGTTGTTTAACTTGTGACTTTTGTTGAGTTGGTGGATGTTACTGCTCTTGTTGCAATGTGGCCTGTGGTACCGCTCACAAGTTTCTGTCCAGTGTTACATCATATTGGTGCCACTTTCACTTTCAAGCTTAATGCTTGCATCAGTTGAAGCAGTCTCATTATTATTTTAAAAGGTACAAGGGTAGTGTTTGTGATACCGCTGCCACAATCATTTTACAGTAATTACTACCTGTGTACGTGCTACTAATATTTTACCTTTGTGCTAGATACCTCACTGGATCCGGTAAACAAAATGTAAGCTTAATTGTTCTTTACTTTCGGCATATAGCACATAAGAAGTGTTTGGCGCATTAAGTGATTCTTTCGTTTTAGGGTTAATTCTCAAATATTGTGGATCTATCTTCATTTATAATTGGTTTATTAGGTGGGTTTATTTCAGCAGTTCAGTCTCAGCATAAACTCCTCGAGATTCGGGACAAATATATGTATGCACAGCAAGCTATTATTTGAGTTAAAGATTATATGTGCGCATTTAGCCTTGCTGTAACATTGTTGGTGCTTGCAGCATTTATAGCAGTCTTTAAATGATTTGAAATGTGCAAGCAGTCAACACCACATAAGGGTTGTGACTATTAAGTATCAGCTTTTTTTTGCAATTCCATTACTTCAATCTTTGTTATGCATTTGATTTAGTGATGGAGGTGTAAATTGGAAAGTTTTTCTTTGGTTTCAGATTTCAATTCCGAGTTTTGCTTTTTATAGACATCACCAAAAATTTCAAACCGATTTCAATTAAATTTGATACTGATATGGTTAGGATACTTTTTGAACTGAAAGTTCAAATTACAAATCTACAAGTAAAATACACACAAAACAACAACTGTTTTACAAATTTTATTGTTGTTTTGTGTAGGGATGTAACGAATGTTCGCAATTGCAAATTATTCGCTTAGTCCTAATTTACGCTATGCAATTCTTATTGCTAATATGGTTAGTTTGTGGGAGAGAGCCGAGGGGAACAGAAATGTTTCTTTTTCCCTCGTCTCTCTCACCTATAAAACTAATCAGCTTAGCAATAAGACTTGCATAGTGTAAATTAGGACTTACTTTTGCTATTTAAATTCGCTTTTGCATTCGCTAAAGCGTATGCGAATATTTCACTCGAATACTACGGACAAAAAAAAATTATTTCTTATATGAAAATCAAGGCAATTTATGAAAATAGTTTGCGATTAACAAACTTCAAAAAAAACCAAAATTATTTTAAGCCAACATAAAAAGATACGTACATATAAAGCATTCTAATCAAAGGTTTAAAATTTTAGCGGAAAACTTTTCTATAAATAATTTCTCGTAAGTATCAAAATGATACCAAATTCCAGGGGTGTTTGGAAATATATTTCAATTTTTTAAAAAGAAAAGGCAGTGTTTGATTTGCGCGATAATATTTTCTGCTTAAGACTAGTCTGTTCAAACGTATGAAAAAACGTTGAGCACCATTCATAACTCCGTACAACAAATTTTAAAATCAAAACAATATTAACTAGTCCTTGTCATATTATTTCTCATGAAAACTTAAATTGTTGAAAATATATTTCATATGTTTTTCCCAAGATGAACAGAGTACTATTTCTGCAAGATTTTCGCAGGAAAAATTCGCTCCAAGTTTTCTTCTTAATATGTATTGACAGCATTTCACATGAAATGTTGAACAGAGTACCAGGCCTTAGGGCAAAAGTACGAATGGGTTGATTGCCTAACATTTTGTAAACTTATTATTAATTATTATCTATACTTACTCTTATATAAATTTATTTGCATTTGATATTTTACGAATTGCAATATTTGCATTCGCTTTCGCAAAAATTAAAATTTATTATTCGCATTCGGATTCGCATTCGCATTCGATTAAATCGAAAATAGGGCTTAATTGGTATATATGTCCATAACAGTGAAAACGGTCCAAATTACACATTTTTAATTAAATAATAATAAATTAAATAATGGCTAAATTTTAGCCATTATTGGTGAAAGAATTCTGGTATCCCTGGTTGTACTGCATAGTCCTAATTTACACTAAGCAAGCCTTATTACTAAGCTGATTAGTTTGTTGGAGAGAGAGACGAGGTTAACATAATCGTTTCTTTTCCCCTTGTCTCTCGCTCCTAAAAAACTAATCAGCTTAGCAATAAGACTTGCTGAGTGTAAACTAGGACATACAATTTATCTAAAACTGAAGAAAAAAGAAGAAAAAAATACCCGTTGAAAATAAAAAGCTTTGTCTTATCAATCAACACTTCGAATATTGTTCAAGAGTAGTATGGGTGCGATAATTTAATTTTATTGTCTCATATTTTTTAACTGGCTGGTAAAAAAATGTTGTGTATGAAATGAATAAAAATTAATTAATTGCTGGAAAAGTCGAAAAAGTTACAAAATTGTAGTTTAGATTGAAACTTAATAGCACCACACACACACAACAGTGGGAAATATTGGTTTTCATTTAATTTGTAATTTGTTTTTAACTACTCATGGTGTTAAGTTAAAGTAATTATATTATTTTTTCGTTTCATCTTTTTTCTTTTCGTTTGCAGATAGAAATTTCTTGGAGAAAACAAACAAAGTATGAGCACGTCGTTAGGCAGCAGTAATTTAACTGACACGACGTTAAATGTCACCAACACATTGAGTGCTTTGGTAAATCCTACAACAACAACAACAACAATAGCCACATCCACAACAATAAAATTAAACTTTATGCCACAAATGTCCGCCGCTGCCGCCCCCATCGATCCTTTGAGCCATGTGGGTGACGGCATATTTCTACAGACAAAAACTGCTCAAGGTTTAGCTGGAATTTTTGTTTGGGCTGCGTTGTTTATAACATGCCAACAGGTAGGTTTATTGATTATTCTTTTTTGTGCTGCTTGTTGTCACTTTCTTTCTTTTTTCTCATATTCTTCTGCATTAATTCTTTTTTGGTTATTAGATCTATCAACATTTACGTTGGTACACAAATCCCCAAGAACAACGTTGGATTGTACGTATCTTATTCATTGTGCCCATATACGCCACATATTCCTGGATAAGTTTATTATTTTTCAATTCGGACAATGTGTATGTTTACTTTTTCACCGTGCGGGATTGCTATGAAGCGTTTGTCATTTACAATTTCCTTTCGCTTTGTTACGAGTATTTGGGAGGCGAAGGCAACATAATGTCCGAGATCCGTGGCAAACCCATAAAAACTTCATGCCTTTATGGCACATGTTGTTTAAAGGGTAAAACATATACAATAGGGTTTTTACGTTTCTGTAAACAAGCGACTTTACAGTTTTGTTTGGTTAAACCATTAGTGGCATTTATAATAATATTTTTGCAAATATTTGGTCATTATCATGACGGTGATTGGAGGTAATTTATTAGTATTGTTTTTCTAATATAAAACATATGGCTCATTTACTTGAATAACATCATAACTCAAGAAATGCGACTTTTGAATTATTAATGCGGAATTAATCCTCTCATATAATTTTTCACATTCTGAAAAAAATTGCATACAAATGTTTTGTACACTCAAGTCTTGAGAGAAAAATAAAATTATGAAGAATTTTAGTCTCTGCTTGAGAAACTCTCCACTAGACTTTAACCGAGAAATTATTGAGAACATTCTCAAAATGTTGTTGAGAATAGCAAACACACAAGTAATAAGTTAAAAAGCCTAAAAAAATTTTTTTTTCAAAAAACATGTTTGTATTTTTATTATAATCAGGCTTATCATAAATAAATTTTCACATGGAAATTTCCGAACGTGTGAACAATTGGTATCAAAAAACTTCGTACTATTGCGAAATATTTTGACTATTTATGAAGAAAATTATTCAAAAAATTTTGTCTGTTGGAAAAAGTGGAAGTATGTAATTTTTTAATTTCATGGGAATTGATGATACGAAATTAAAATCCATGTGAACAAAAAATTTCATTCGGAAATTTTCACATGTGGAATTCGTGATAAGGCTGAATAATTTCGAACCATAACCGCTAAAATAGCTTAAGCGACACATTTCTTGGACTTCGTTTTTTTTTTTTTGACGAAAATCGACTATTTACGATCGCAAATAATCGATAATCGGACTAGTTTCTTAAACAGAAACGATATGCATAACCAACATCGAACTGAAATTCTTCATATTACTAAATAATAGAGGTGAGCGCAATACATTACTCTTTTGATTCTTATTTCTTTTTTTCACACATGCACATGGTGTCACACTATTAATAATATTTCATTTCATTTGACACTAGTGTCACACCATAAACAATATTTCAATTCATTTGACACTATTGTCAATCGATATGCAATAGTGAAATATGCTTCGACACTACAATAAATAATGCACTTGCTTGGCAGATAAGCAAATGCTGTTGCATGCTTTTGATAGAAAGAAATCATAGTTTTAGTGTTCTCATAAAATCAAAAGAGCAATAAAAAAGAAAACAACTCAATAATGTACATAATGAAGATTAAGCAAGCAAATGTTTTGTGCCCACCTCTAATAATAAAACAGACGTAAAATCACATATATATGTATGTATTTCGGAATTTTTTAAATAGAATATATTTTTTTTTAATTTTTTGAGTCATGACATTGTTCAAGTAAATGAGCGATATGTATAATTAATAATTTTATCAATTGCTTTTACTTTCTAAAATTAGATCCGACGGTGGTTATATTTATATTACTGTCATCTATAACATTTCGGTTTCATTAGCGTTATACGGCTTATATTTGTTTTATTTTGCTACACGTGATTTGCTAACACCTTTCGAACCAGTTTTGAAATTTTGTACCATCAAATCGGTGATTTTCTTATCATTTTGGCAAGGTGGGTACTATATTAATTACAAATGTTAACGTCTTATCATAATTTTTTTTTCAATTTCATTTTTAAAACAGGTGTTGGTTTGGCTATATTAGAAAAGGCCAATGTAATTTCACCTATTGTTGATAATGCTGGCACTGTTACTTCAGCTGGTACTGTCTCGGCTGGTTATCAGAATTTTTTTATTTGTATTGAAATGTTGTTTGCTGCAATTGCTCTACGTTATGCCTTTCCTTACCAGGTAAGAACGAACTGTTTAATATAATGTGTAAATTATTGCTTTATATACTTTTGTTTATTTTATGATAAAATCGACAGAATTTACACATTAATCAAGTAATAAAATAAATAGTATACTAGAAATGCTCCGTCACTCTTTGCTGTGGCTCAGTTCAATCCTTAGAAAACATTTTTATATGAACAATATCAGCAACTTTTTTTAAGACAGTTATACAATTTTACACAATAGAAGACTATGTATTGCGAATAAATATTTGCTCTTATTTTTTACTTATTAATTTCTTTTATATTCTGTGTTCTGTTTAGAACCAAAATAGCAAATGCACATAGTCAAAGAGCTGCGGTGCATGCCGCGTGTAGGGCTTTGGTAAAGAAAGCAGAAGTTTTCAATATCTATTACTACAGTTTTTTATAGTCTCCACCAGTATAAACCTTATTAAAAACGTTTGCAAGTAATAATGGAAAATACCACAAAATAACTCCTCTGTAAGCGATACAGTTAGTTGCGGTAGCCATTAATAAGTGCGAGTGAGACGAAAAACTCTGGAAAGTAAAAACACACACACAAGCCTGATCGCACTGAAAAATAATTACGATGGCGCGAGAGCTCTTCCCTAGCCCAGAGCCTTACGAAGCTTATTTAACTTTACAATTAAAAAAAAGTTGGAGCCTAATAGTAGATTTCGATAACGAGCTGATTCGATCACGTTATCGAAATATACGATTAGACTATCAGCTGATAGTGCGACCATATTGTTCTTAAGAAAAGAACTGATTGTGATAGAAAAACTGCAAAAAAAAACGATTTAAAGTAAATTTTATATTAATAAAAATTCGAAGAAAATCAGCTCTGGGGTAAAGAGCAGCTCACGTGTCTTAGTAATTTTTTCTTAAGTGCGATCTGTCGTGTTTTTTCTACACTTCAAAGTAAAAAGTAACTTTATTTACTAAAACATAAAAAGAGGCGTTAACTGTTCCAATCTAATCCAAGTAAAAGAATTAAACATATCCGACTTCTTCGTGTGCACTTGCGTATGAAGTCTATCTGTGTCAGACTTAGGCAATTTCAATTAAATTAATGTTACATTTTATTACATGTTATTGTAATTGAGATTATTTCAATTACAATTACAAATAATTGTAATTAAATTTTTGTTTAGAAAATGTTATAGTAATTGAAAACCTTCAATTATTATTATAATTTTTGTAATTACAATTACATGTAGTTGTAATTTGTTGAAATAAAAGTAATCATTCTTTGTTTAGTTTAAATGTAATTGTAATTGGTTTTTTTTCTATTGCAATTACATGTAATTTTAATTGAATTTTTTTCAATTACATTCACATATAATTGTAAGTAAAAGTTTTTCACAACAGTTGCTTTTTTAAAATTTTCAATTACAACAAAATGTAATTGTAATTGAAAACTTTTAATTACACTTGCAAAAAATGTCACTGATGTGTTAAAAATTAAAAAATTTAATCATTACTGCCCAAGTCTGATCTGTGCTAATATGTAATAATCGCTTAAGTCGACTTAAGCAATGCAACGTTTTTCGCTGAGATATCAAAAGGTTCCAATGCATTCTTCTGCTTGATCCTTTCTTTGCATGATTAGCATTGCAACAATTGCAACTTTTCACTGCAACATAATAATACAAACCTAAATATAAAGCCAAAGCTTTATTTATAAATTTAAATTTATAAAGTTTTTAAGTCGACTTAAGCAATTATTGCATACATTCACAAACATAAAAACATGTACAAATGTTGTTTAGTTACGACGACAAATATTCGGTACGAAAAATTCCTTCTCTCTCCCTATTATGTGTTTATAATATCGTATATAATAGAATAATTCTAAAAACGTTAATTTCTCTTTTAGGTATACGCTCGCAGTTGTATTGGCGATGGCCATGGTCGTTCTGTGACCATGCAATCAATTTCTAGCAGCTTAAAAGTATGTTAAATTCATTCAAATTTATGTCGAGCAAACAAATTAAAATGCTTTTCATTTTCGTTTAACTAGGAAACCATGAATCCTAAAGATATTATGACAGACGCAATACACAATTTCCATCCACAGTATCAGCAGTACACGCAATACAGTTCCGGTAAGTCAATTTATTTTATTATACATATTTCTCTGTCTGTATATGTAAATATATAATATTAGAGGGCTTTATTTTTGCTTTGAAGTGTATACATTCAATATATATGTATAAAGCTTTTTTATGTCTTTTTGGTTTCTGTTTATTGAATTATTTTAAAAGAAACTTTCTCTTTAATAATGTTTTTTTTTGTTTATTTAAATAATTTATATAATTACTAAAAACGCACTAAAATATACTTAATAATGCATTATTTACGCCAACTTTTTGTTTATTTATTTATTCATTTATTTTTATTTTTTTACTTATAAATAATTTATTTTTATTTTTTTACTTTATTTACTAAAATCATTTAATTTAATCTGCTAAAATTATCATTTGGCTTATCACTTTTCTTTACAAAAGAAGCTGAGGCGGCCCTTATTATGAGCAACTTTGAAGCTTCGAATGTAGTGAGAAAGAACTGATGGAACGAGTATTTAAATCGAAAGCCCAAAGCAACTCATAGTAAGGGCCCGGTTTTTTTTTGGCTCACGTTACATATTATTTTGGTCTCCTGTATAACATTTTAATTTAAACTGCTGATTTAATATTAGATATTTATTTTTATTTATTATCATGTTTTTTTTTGTAACTTGTAACAAGAAACTATACATTTTACCACATTTTTGTTTGTTTGTCTCTCTGGTGTAACAATTTTTTTTAAATTTATTTTCCATATTTTTCTTTTGACTAAACATTAGTTTTAGGTATGTATTTAGGGCAGAATATAATAATTTTCTTAATATTCACAAAACTCCTTTTGTTTGTAATTCTTGTCCTCTCGCACAAAGTCTCTTTCACTTTATTAGAATTAACCCCATAATTTTAATCTTGTTTCCAACCGAAACAAAGTACCCACATATTTAATTAAAATAACCATCTTCACTACCACGCACTCGTTTCTAATCGTATGTAACTCATACTCATAAAGGCTTGTGGCAGCATATCAATAATGATTAAAAAAATTTTTTTTAAATAAAAAAAAATTCGTAATATTATTGTTTTTTTTTCTTCCTCTCAAATTTTGCAGAAGTAACTTCATCTCAACGTTACGAAAAACTATAAATTTTACTAAATACTATTATAACATAATTTAATTGATAAGAAAACGAACAGTTGCTTTAAATTGCTTTCAAAATTTTATAAACGTTGCTTAAATTTAAATTGAAAATCAAAACGACAAATCTAAAAGACAATTACATAATTAATATTTCTTTAAGTTAAATTAGCATAATTTCTATATATATTTTTTTAAGTTTTTATATACATAAACAAAATATAATGTTAAAACAAACACTACCATAGTTGCCTTTAAACAAAAAGCCTACGTAATCGTTAAGTAAATTCTTCACTAAAAAAAAGAAAGTGCAGAACTTTCTCATCCACTAGATCTTTAGGGCTAAACTTTAATCCTAATATTACCCTGTCAAAATGTCGTCAGATCTGAACGCACCGCTCCAAAATTTCCTTTTTCAATTAGTACTTAAAATTTGAATGATTTTAATTAAGGCATTTTTTTTTGTTTATTTTTATTATTTCTCTTACTCAATGCATTTGATATGTATTTATTTTATTAAATTAAAAAGTAAAATTCAAGTTTTTTCTTTAATTCTATTATAATTTCTTATGCATTTTATTACAAAAAAAAAAAAAATTTTCCAAACTTTGTACTTAAATTACGTGATATTTTTTAATAATAATTTACGTATTCCTTTATACATTATATTTCTTTTTTCTCTTCGTATCTAAATGTGTACCTTTATAATAAATTGTAAAATATTATATCTTACCTACAAAAAAAAAAAAAAAAAAAAATACATACTTTAAGTTTTGTTATAAATTTTCATTAGATTCTGTTTACAGCTTAAACAATTTATTTTTATGTATACAAAAAAGCATAAAAAACATAAGCAAACATTTCAATAATTACTTTACAAATTATTGTCTTAATTTAATTTTAATTGATATTTAAATAAATATTATTTTTATCTTTATAATTTCTAAGTTGTAAAGTTAAAAGCGATTGACAAAAAAAGAAAGAAAAACAAACGCATAATGAAATATATCTTAATCTTCGCTTATAAGTCGTAGTTTAGGTGATAGAAGCAAGGTTGGCAAACGGTTACCGATTCAAATACCGTGAAAATTAGATACTTTACTGAAACTCATTTCGGTTAAAAATAACGGTATCCAAAATACCGTTAACCGTATACCGATTTCCTCAAAAAAAGAAAAAAGAAATGTAAAATAAAATTGCAGAAATAAATTTCAATCAACCTTCTTTGAAATTACTTAACGTTAACCCTAACTCATTAATTTTAACCGACTTCAAAAGAAAGAGCAGGTTATCAATTCGTCCATATTTTTACTTTTTTTACATTGTTACTTCATAACTCCATAAATTTTAGCCCGATTGTAAAAATTATTTCTTTTGCTGAGAGGGTATAGCTTAAATTGGCCCAGGGCGGGGACACGCCCACAAATATTCTAATTTAATTTAATGATATTCTACTTATTTGATTGCTGTGAAACCTAGGAAACACCTTTGATTCTTCTAATTACCCATTAACATTTATTATTATGTTTCACGTGGTTCTACTTAACCGCTTTTTACGAAACTTACCACGCACCTTGAGCTCTAAAATAGACACAATCTTCCATTAAAAAAAAACGGGCGGAGTCACGCCCATTAAAATTTAATATTTTATTTTAAGTGGTTCTACTTGACCAATTTTTACAAAACATGAACACACACCCTGAGCTCTGAAAAACACACAATCGTGTATTTTAAAAAATGGGCGGACGCACGCCCACTTAAACTTAATTTTATAATTCACGTACTTCTTATTCACCACCAGATTTTCAAAAAAAAGAAAATTTGTTTATAGGGTTTCCTTCCAGTTTGGCCCCATAATTTTTTTTTTCGAAAATGTTCTATCAGATCTTTACATTGAAGTCGGTTTTTATTGGCAGAAATTTTGAAATCGAGTTTATTGTATATTTCGATAGAAGACATCTAATGTATCGAAAAAAGACAAAAAAAAATCTCAATTTCAAAAAAAAAAAGAAAATGAGTTAGGGCCTTTCTATATTAAGGTAATGATAAATAAGCACATTTTTAGACGTTTTTATGCAGAGCTGTTTTTAGTACTTTTTAACAACCATACTCCATTATCAAACACATACAAATGTACATATGCATGTAAATATGGCTCATTTACTCAAAGAACGTCATAACTCAATAAATTTAATTTTTGAGTTAATTATGCAGAATTAATCCTCATCATATTGTGTAAAAATTTCATACAAATATATTGTTTACTCAGCTCTTTGTTTGAGTAAATGAGCAATTATGTATTTACACCGAAATGTATTCGGCGTACGTGTATTAATTTTTATAAGAAGCCGATTGATGTTCGGCACTCTGGTGTTAGTTTGGCCGGCTACGATTTACATACATACTAGAGATCGACCGAAGGCGGTTTTTTTGGCCGAAGCCGAACTTCGGCTAAAATCCTAAACTTCGGCCAAAACCGAAGCCGAAGCCGAAGCCGAACGTTTTAAATTTTAAAAATGATGATGAATTAAGAAAAAATTTTGCTTTTTTGAGATCACTGAAATAGCTGTAATATCTATTGGATACATAACAAGAAAAATAAAACTATTTTGCAATTTCTAGATTGCTTTTTCATATGATCACTCACAAGAACGTCCAAGTAAAAGAAAATAGAAAGCAACAGGGTTGTATTTCAAAGCAACCCTTTCAAAACGTTTTAAACACAATAGAAACAATCGGCGATCAACGACCAAACGTAATTTTATTTTTCAAGCTTTTAATGAAAAATATTCGGCTTCGGCTAATCGGCCGATTTTTGCCATAGGCCGAATGTTGGCCGATTACCAATTTTTGGCCGAAGGCCGAACCCGAAGCCGATTAATCGGTCGAACTCTAATACATACATACATAATATGGATGTACATATGTCTGAATTAATACACTTAACAGTACATCCGGTTAAAATTTACTTTAGACTCGGTAACGGTATACACCGGTAATACCAATACCGGAAAAAAACTACCGTTAGCGATACCATTATTCGTTTCGGTTTCCAACCTTGGATAAAAGCTTTCGGCCAGCAATTTTTTTATATCCCTCCCTGCGGGGTTGAAATAAAGGACGCGAGAGAAAAATGAATTTAAAGTAATGAATATGTGTACAGCGTGACCGTTTCACTGACTTTTTTTCCCTTTTTGTCCCCTTTTTATTAAAGTGAATTATATATGTAATAATACATTAAAATTAAGAAGTTTAGTGCAGTTTTCTCGTTTTTTTTAATTTGGCCCCTGTTTTTGATAAATCCCCTATTTTGTGCCACTTTTTAAAAAATGTCATCGGTCACCCTGTATGTGTAACTTATCTAGCCCTTTAGGTTCCACTTTCCTCTCTCGCCAACAAATTACAACTTGCTGCATGAAAAATTTCATCATCAAAAATTGGCTCTAACCATTTTTTAAAGGAATAAAACAAATTTTTGAGTTGAAGGATTTGCAAGGATTTTGTTTTCACTTTTTGTTTTTGTGTTTTTTATAACTTTTGGCATGAACTGTTTTAATTTTTTTTCTAACTAAACAAAAAGCATGATACATTAGACCTTTCTGCTAAGTTTTTTTTTTAAATTAGGATGCGCCTGCAAGGAGCGTTGTAAAAAGAAAAAGTATTGGACTTGGTAGCTGAATATTTATATGTACAGTACCGCCCATAACTATTGGTACATCAATAAATTTCGACTTTTTCACCATTTTAAAGCCATTTCGAGTAAATTCTCAGAAATAAAATTTTGATAATAAATACCTGCTGCACTGATTCGACGAATAGTATTGTTTTATTTATTAAAATACATTGAACATTGTTGTTCTATAACACATGGAGCAGAAAAAGTCACAATTCTGTGGCACAAAAGTTTTTGCACACCCAGCCAGCAATCTCGTTTATGGTTGAATTTTCGGAGATCTGGCAATGATTCTGAAGCGAAATACTTTTTTTGTATAACAATGTGGTGATTCGTCCGTTATCATTTTTCTAAGAAAAAATTAAAAAAATCATTTTCGATTACAAAATGAGTTCAAAACAGGAAGAAACCACCGGATCTCAGCGCAAAATCATACTGCACCTGCGAAATCAAGGCAAATCGTACGCTGATGTAGGCGAAATATTGGAAGGAAGTCATTTCACGATTCAAAGTATTATTAATCGGTTTAAAGGGGAGACAAGCTTCAACAATATTAATCGAATAGGCCACACCAGAGGTTTAACTGGCCCCCTAGGGGGACTCCTAGGCAGTTATGGGATTTCTTCTTCAATACATTTTTAGTCTGTATTGCAAATTTTAAATGAGACAGGGGTTAGAAAACTAATGGGAGTCGGTCGTACATTTGACCCATCTATTGGCATCCTAGGGCCGTGGGGTCCAATTTTATATATTTTTATACCATTTAAAATTTTGTATGAAAACGCCTTTAAACACAATGGATATAGGGGCTAAGTACGTATGTATGTTTCGAAAAATTGGTGGGAAGGAAAATTTACGAGGCTCGGTCCTACATTTTACCCCTCTAAGAGTGACTCTGTGGCAATTATGGGCTGTTTACTGTAATTTTTTTGCTTTTTGCCCCTACTTTGAGCTCGTTGAGCCGCCACTGCCCCTCATTATAGCCCTCTCCCCTTATTTTTTGATTCATGGATTTCTTTCGAACCTCTTAAAATTTCTTTATAGTCTTGCCAATTCCTTGCACAGTAGGTAGATTATGACAACCATTGGCCACAAATTTTAAACCACCACTTTTGTAGTAAGTTTTAACTAGTTTTAGTATTTGCAAATGACACTTCAGATGACAGCTATTTAACAGCAGACAGACTTGCCAGACCGATGGTTTTGAAATCACCAAATGGATAACCCTATGTATTGGAACTAAGTTATGTGGGGCACTCAAATTACCATCCTCATATGGGCACGGTGGACGTAATAGAGTTAATTTGGGAGAAATTTCTCCTTTTCAACTCCTTGAAATATACTTCATTTTTTTTTCTTTATAAAACCTCAAAAATTGTGCTTCTCTTCCTTGCGCAAAATGGAATGATATTTTTTGATTGTGCTGCATGATAGAGTTTTTTCTTTTCATATATACTACATACATACATATAGTACATATATACATACATATAATTTTTCAGTTCAACGTTTCGCTTATAATTTGCTAATTTTGCTTGTCGTTGGTTTCTGTGTTAAAAATTTTGAGTTTTAAAACAATTTAAATAAATTTTGAAATAACTAAAAACAACTACATACCAACAAACAAAAAAAACAATTTCATGATTAGGTAAAAATTCCCGAGGCATACGTGTATCATCATACGATCCCGATGATGTTAGCAACGGCAATCAAGGTAACGTCAATGCCAGCCTAACGCAGGCCAATCAAAACTCATCATTAGGTTGTGTGGCATCGAAAACTTTGGGCAATCAGCGTAAGTTTATGCCTGGGGGCCAAAGGGTGGCCACAATAAGCCAAAATTATAACGAAAAATCTATGTTGTTAAGCAGTGACGATGAATATCAGTAAAAATCTTCTCTTTTTCGTTTGCGTAAGTTTGTTTTATTAAAAAAAAATTTAATTATATTTATATACAATAAAAAAAAAGAGAATTAAAAAAATAGCAAACAACGTAAGAATGAATCATTGTTATTAAATTTATATATGTATAAAAAAATAAAAAATAAATACATACATACGAACATACTTAAGAGTATGTATTCATTTTAACATCAACAGTTTTTAAAGTATTTTTATTTATATAAATTAATTTATTACTTTTATTAGTTTATTTTAAATAAAACTCATTAAGGCTTACGCTAAAAAATATTTATCACACTTTTTTATGCCATAAAATACATATTTTTAAACAAAAAATTTTTCATAGACAATAGAGCTCTCTTTATAACAATTTTACTTATAATTAGCATTTTTACTTAACTTAAGGTAAAGAGTAGTAATGATGTAATAAAAAAAAATTACAACAAAAAATAGGGAATGAGTCGGTTGGTGGGCTTTGGCAGTGCTCAAAGATAAGGAAACAAATTATTATTGAATTAAGTACAAAAGTAAAGAAAATATGAAAATTAAACATCTATTAAAAGTAAATATGTATTTAGTATTAAAACTTATAAAGCAAAACTGTCTTTAAAATCCGGCCATATTTGCAATACAAAAGAAAAAAAACTATGCAGACTTAAACGAATAAAACATTTTTTGGGTTACGACTAAAAAAACAAATAAAACATTAAAGGTATTCATTTCAGTTTTTTTCTGTTGGAAAAATGGAAAATGTATTTTTTTTTACAACAAACACAGGAAAAAAAATTCCACCAAAAGTTGAATTTAAAATTTGAATACCTTTATTAAATAAAAATTAAAAAAAAAATAAATAAAACTTGTTTGGCGAATAGATTATTGTCCGCAACGTGCTCAGCATAGAGCTGTGATTATTGTACAGTATTGAAAACATTTCAGCATTTTCACTGCTAGATTTAGCATATTAATTCGTCAAAAAAGTATTCAATTTAAACAAAAAATGCTAAAAAAAACTATAATAAAAAATACTTTAAAGCATTTTATTTTTTCTTCTGTGCAACATTTTAGCATATATCGAGCCTTAACCGCCAAAAAAGCTTATCGACACATATTTAGGACCTAATTATTTTTTTTTCGAAAATCGACTATTTACGATCGCAAATAATCAATTTTGGTCAAAAAAATGAAGTTCGAAAATTATGTCGCTTAAGTTTTTTTTTGGCGGTTATGGCAAGATATGGACCGATTTAGCATTCTCTCATGATAATTTTCTGGCAACACTGCTATGGAGATTCAATATACGCGAGTCGCTCAATAAGTCCGTGACTATTTGTATGAAACACAATGCCGCCTTATCGTGTGCTTGGCGTATTTCCAGTTCATCTACAGCATTTTTCTAATAGATCAAAGAACGCCTCAATACTTTTTCTTTAATCTAGTACCAAAACTTGAAGCCGAAATACGCCCACCACGATAAACATCTGGTTGTTTTTTTTTTTTTTTGTAAAAAATTATTTTATTTTTCAACGTAGTCTCATTGGAGCTCTATATACTTTGTCCAACATTTCTCCAAATTTTTTATCCATCTGGTCTCAACTGGACCAGATAATGACAAAAGTATCGTTTTAAGTTCTCTTTGAGTATTGTCCATCAAACAACTATGAATGCGTGCAGCTAAAAATAAAAAGCACGCAAAATGCAAAAACCCACGCATTAATTTTAAACCGAATACGTACGAGTATTCTAACTATAACTATTTATATATAACACATTTTTTTTAAATACGTAGCACAAACAATTATAACTAAATGAAGTATAAAAATACTCTGACATATGCGTATATACAGGGCTATTTTATTTACACAAACACACGCATATAAATCATGTTTTCAAACAGCCACACGCACACATACATTTTCCATTCCATTTTGCATACACAAATTATTGTAAACTGTGGCGAATGATAAATAAATATCCCGAGTATCAGCGCATTTTTTTTCCATTGAATATCCATAGTCTGAGTATAAACATACTCAGACTGTATGAGAGAGAGTCAATGCTTTTGATGGTATGTGCTTTTTATTTTTAGTTGTAGCGTATGTTCCACTGCACTACGCAGTTAATAAAGTTAAGACTATTTACTTATGTACATATATTTTTTTTTTGAATACTCATTGTCATTCTCTGATCGACAATTTGAAGAATTCTGCACTGATCACATAACCTTGTCACTGTTTTCTCGTGCAAGATCTGAATGTTGTTGAAACGACAATAATTGCTATTTGCCAAACAAGTTTTGAAATATGAAGTTGCAATTTTTAAACTGAATATTTCTGGTTAAAGTTCTTAAAGGCTGGTATTCACTATCCTACATAATCGTGTTAATTTTTGGTATGATGGGGTCTATGAAAATTTTCAAAAGACAATAACAATTCATCAGATTAGGGGGCAAATTACGGCACCCGTTATCGAACGAAATTACGAAATATTTCAATAGAGTTTAAATGGGAATATTTTTAAATTTCGAATCGAATCGAATGCCGTAATTTGCCCCAGGGTTGAATTTTTTTCGTAAGTCGCGCGGTTGTGTAGGATAGTGAATTATGTCCTTAATTATATATATATTTTTTTTACTTAAACATTGACCAAAGGCGTGCTTGATTACAAAGACTTATTGATTTCTCATAGTAATCCATTTTCTTAAAAATTGAAGGCTAAGGCCAATTTAAATTTCACTGTCTCAAAGAAAAAAGCGACTAACAAACAACACACTAAAACCGTGCCCAGATGCCATCAAAACGTCCGAAACTCACTGTTTCGCTGGCTTCATTTCTAATGCACAAACCACACTTTATATAATTTTTTTCATTAAAGCAAATTTTATTTGCAGCTTATATACATATGTATATCATTTTACAATCTTATAATAAAATCTAAGGTTGAATTTTAGTTCTAAATGTAGTTCTAAATAAAAATTTGTTATATTAAAATTGAAATGTACTTATGCTTTGCATATTTACACTTACAACAAAAAGAAACCTTTATAATATGACTTTAAATTAAATAAAAAAAAATTAAACAAAATTTTAACGAATTTGAAAAATAAAAATTAAAAAAAGAGAAAAAAGAAAAAACAATTACAACTTGAAGTACTTGAAAAATTTTGGGCAAATTGTTAGAATTTTATATGTTTCACTGTAATGCAAATTGTGCATTAAATAAAATTAATGTATGCAAAAGTTATGATCGCATCAAAATTATGTGTGTGTATGTAATCGAAGTCAAAACTATTGAAGAAAAATTCTAAATTTTTACAAATATGTATTAAAAATTGACAAACCAACAAATTAAGAAACTTATTTTGTAAAACACAGTGCTAAGCATTGACAAATTTTATATGGAAAAATACTGAATTAGAATTAGAAAATTTGTCCAAGCCTAGCGTTGCATTTTACAAAAAAGACCCTAAATAATTTAAGCAAAACACTACATACTTATATTGAATGTAAAAACAATTGTAAAAAAACGTTAATTATTAAAATGAAAATGAAAACAAAAATACGAGTAACAACCATAAATTCCTGTGTAAGTAAAATTTATAAATAAAAAGAAAGTAAATTAAATAATTTTAGTTTAAAATCAAGAAAAAAAAAAAGAAAAGAATTAATAAATAAATTAACTATAAACTAAAAGCTTATTTTTAGTTTATAAAAAAATATTTTAAATCACTCTACATATACGAGTAAGTAAGAAAATATATTTACATACATATATACAATACATTCCTTTTAACTCCTACAAGGAGCATAGGGCAGTAAGTAAGTAAATAATGCATTATTAAGTCTACAAAGAAGAAAAAAGTGCGTTTTTTATAAATACATATACATATATTTTTTTTAAATAAGTTTTAAGTGGTCGGTCGATTCGATATAACGGAACCAAGCTGTATTTATAACTGTACTATCAAAAAAAAAGCCACACAGAAAAACACAAAACGTTGCATTGAAAAGGTACCGTGTTATCCTGGTACTGTGTTACCATTTCAATTTGTATTTTTCAGAGGCCGTAACGGTTATAATTTTTATTTAAAAAAAAAATACCTTTTAATCATTATTTCTTGATTTTTATTTATTCCTCAGGAAATAACAGTTACTTTTTGATTTTAATTTTTTTGCTTAAAAAAATTTAATTTTTAAACTGAATAAAATATAAAAAAATAATTATTTTTGCACACTGGCGAAAAATTCGATTTTTAATCGGTTAATATTAATTTTATCTCAGAAAATGCGTTTTCTACAAAGAAATAAAAATCTATTTTGATTTTGATAATTGATAATTTTTATTTTGTGAGGAATAAATAAAACTAAAGAAATAACTTATTTTCTAATGAATAAATATAAAAGTCGAGAAATAATCGGTAAAGTTGAGTTTTTAAATAAAAATGAAGCAAATAAAAGTCAATGCATCTAAAGCTGGTAGTCCATATAACAAGGAGTCTCTTGTTGCATTCCTTGTGCACGTAGCACTACTCTATTAGATTGATTTTTTTTTTTAGTTTAGATTTAGAAAATAATCTGGTATTTTTAAACCCCAAAAGGTTCAGACACTTGTTTATTACACCGAGAAAAAACTGCCTCACAGAATCAAGAAGATTTTCACTATGAAACATTTTTAGGCTAAGGGATATCCCAGCAGAAAGAAGCGAAGATTTTTTCATCGAGATTCCTTATTGTTTTTATGTGGTAAATCTTATTAATTTTATCAAGAATAAACCCACATAAAATCAAGAAATCTTATTATTCACAACCATTTTTTTTTCTTCAATTTCCGCTATTTTTGGCACCAAAAAAACAATCCATAGAGAAAAACTTCTTGATTCTATTAGGTTTTCTTATAAATTGTAAACTATAGGGATTTCTTATTGATTTTATTAGGTTGCCTTATTGATTTTTTTTTAAATTTCTTCTTTATTTTATTAGGCTATCTTATTGATTTTTTAATAAGGTTTTCTTCTTGATTTTATTAGGCTCCTATATGATTATGTGTAAAGCATCTTATTGATTTTTTTAATAAGGAAATCTTATACAACTTTTAACTAAAGCAATTAATACAAATTGTTTTTTTTCCTACTCCCGTAAAAATTTTACTTCAACTTCAAAAGAAATCACGATATCAGAATTAACGCTTTGGAACTGTGTCTGGGATAAATAAGACAAACTTTTCATTTATAATTTTTATTGCAATAAACAACAAAATATTTAGCTAGATTTTCAAATAAATATCGTTGCCTGTCATATTTAAATAAACTTTTATATATTGACAATGTTCCTTCAACGTCAACTTGGGGGCAGAGTCTCCGTCACAAATAACAAACCAAATTTTTTTTAAACAAATGTCCGTAATAACTTCGTAATACGAGTATATAAGAAAACTGAATTAAATATCAAAATAAAAAATTCTATAAAGTATCAAAATATGCTCTAAAAGCGTAAATTATGCTCCAAAAACTCAAATATATGGTAAAAATATGCATGTAAGACTGATATATGCGAAAACATGCTTTAAAGGGTAAAATATTCAAAAATATGCACTAACAAATCGATGCTAAAATTCATAAAAAGTTTTGAAACGGATAAATATCTTGTCTCGCCGCATTAACTAATACGTCACACAAAAAAAAAACATGCAATTGCATATTTGCGGTTTCCCTGTTGATGACAAATAAAAAAAAAATAATTTTTGGCATGCTTGATGTCAAATTTTAAAGTATTTCCTGTAGTTGTTCATCAAGCACGAACACATTTTAAATGCGAGACTAAGTTGAGCGGTTGTTAAAAATAACAGATTCAAAATTTTTATTTCTTTTTTAAGCTAATCTTTCACCCAAAAACGTTTTTCCTTTCATTATTTTTATTATTATTACTTTTTCCAGTACTTTTTTTTATTACGAATATTACTTTTACCATAGTGACTGCACAACATTTAACTCAAAAAGGTCGAAATTATTTTATTGGAGCTACACTCTTTATAGCGCGATAAAGAAGCTATGTTTGACTTTGTTTTGTTTCGTTTTTTGAAGTGAGTCAAACAAAAACAAAAACAATGGGAACTATTGCTCAATTTGTTTTTGTATTGTTTTTCCACATGATCACAAGCCAGAGAACGAAGCCGATTGGCAGTAAGCCGGCTAACATCCGCCGCCAGCCATAAACAATACATTAATCGTATGCAGTTAGAAAAGAAAATAATGGGAAATAAATAGAAATGTTTTGAAATATTTGCGGCGAATCAGACATCATATAATATAATTTTATTGCATTGTTATTTCACACATTGAATTTGTTTTATATAGATAGCTAAGCAGCATAGCTCTAACACCTCTCTTCTTTTTTATTTATTATTATTTATTAATATTGAAATTCATTCATACGAAACGATGTGCTGTGTATATCAAAACATACAGCACAAGTATACGATTTTGATATCAAGCATTTTGAGCGTGTCTATGTCGTTTAATACATTTTATTTAGTTCGTCTTATTTTAGTGCGAGAGTAATTTTTTATCTTCACTTTGGCTCGGATTTCGTTGTTCTTTCTCTGTGTATATTCATTGTTTTGTTCTTCTTTTATGATTTGGAAAGGAAAAGGAATGCGTGTTCATATTGTGTAGAGTGAACACACTACGAACTTAAATAGCAAATGAATGTCTTGAAATGAATTTCAGTACAATCATTGCAGAAATTTAGTACGAGTAGGTACGTTGCAACATCCCAGTAAAAAAAGACACTCCAAAAAAGTCATGAAAATGTAGAGTTTGCGAGCTGGAAGTAGTGCAAATTTCGATCCGTTCTAATGATTTTTACATGGGGTTGTCATTGCAAGAAGTTCTCTTTTTCGATGCCTGGTCACCGAATTGGAAGCGATTTTAAGAAAAATTTTTGTGTTCTATGATAATATTTTCATCTAGGTAAATAGTTACATATTTCACCAATTCGTTTCTTTTTATACGAATTTAAGCCCGAAACAGTGTTTTTATGTAAATTTAAGTAAATTACTTTTACATTTTAGACTAAAATTAGTTCATAAATTTCTGTCAAAAAATCGATGATTTAAAAATTCTAGTGATTATTTGCTAAAACTATGGAGGAATTACAAGGTTTTGTATAACTAAAATAACCTTATAATTGGTTTTCTGCTAACTGTCGGCATTTTAAAAATATCGATTTTTTGGAAGCAATGAAAATGTGGTTCCTTCAGAATGACTTCCAATTTTTTTTACTGGGATCAATTATAACTAAATAATTGCAATGAAAATGATTGGTTTTGTTGTTGATATTTTTGTTGTTGTTGTGGTTGTTGTTGTTGCTGCTGATAATAGGCACATACGGAAACCAAACGACAAGCACGCATTTCCAATAATTATATTTCAATGTAACACAATGGTCGGTCGGGCTTGAAATGTATGTGTGTAGAACACAAGCGGATCATGCACTTATTCACCAGTTAAATGATTTCTGTTATACATACATACATACACACATAAATAAACATGAAATACATACGTACTTGTGCGAGAATGAATGTGTATTTAAGCTGCTTGGTGTGTGTGTATATGCAGACATCTTTATACATACACTCACTCATTCATACATTTATGCTTTTGTTTGCTTGTGCGTACTCGTATGAAGAACTTATATTTAATGTTGTTGTCTGGTTTCCGTTTCCGCTCCACTACAAACATTTATGGCCAGCACATACATATCCATACATACAAATATGCAAAATTAAAACATTGGCTTTTGCAGGCACAGTGGAGCAAAGTGTATCAAAGAAATAAAAATAAAAATAAAAAAATTTTTTATTCAGTTTTGAGAAAAATAGTTGCCTGCTTTCTAATTATGGAATAGGCCATGTTTTATTAAATTTAGTTGAACTTCAATTAATTGTATCTGTTTTTTTTTGGTGAAATTTCTTGCATACTAATTCATTGGCAAAATTGAGATCTTCGGCGCTGTTCTGTAAAGCGATCGATATAAAACTAACTAGGACAATAAAAATATTTTTTTTTAGATTTTTGTATTATATAAATTTTCAAATATCATATCTGAAAGAAAACTATCGTTTTTGATTTTAACCACGTCTGCATGAGGCTTATTCTGTGTTGCGATGCGAAAGTCAATGCGATGCGCTAATGAAATGCGATGCGAAAAAAAGTTGGTATTCTATAAGACTTTCGTATTCGCATTCGAATTTTATTCCAAATCGAGGCAACACTGCTAAAAGAAATAACAAATAAACATAAAATTTAAAGTAAACAAATTGTGGTTTTGATTATAAAACATCTTTAATTTATAAAATTTTTGCGTAATTTGGCAAAAACTGATTCTTTGGCGCAATATTTTGCTGCAGATTTAACTTGGAGCTAGCAATAGAGAAATTTGTGGACGCAAGAGTGTGTATTTGTGGGCACGTCCGAATCAGCCATTACTTCTGCAACTAACGTTGAGTAGACGCAAGATTTTTTGTGATGTCATTTTATGGTGTCATTTTCAAAATGTGTGCAACACCGCTCACATTATGTTTTTTATATGGAAGGCAATGCCACACTAGGAACAATATCGGAAATGATAAACGTTGGCACTAGTACACAATATTGCGATGTCACAAAATGCCATAATGTGTACTCGGCACATCTTGCAAAGGCACTTTGTCCAACTGTTCATAACCTTAAAATCAGCCCAAACCTATGGTAATTCATAAGTTCCAAATTTATTAAAGAATTTAATAGCTTATTTTGTAATTTTAACAATAAATAGTTGAATAAATAAATAAATTATAATTTTTCACATAAATTTTTCTGCTTTGCGAATGCTATTTTGCATTCGAATAAATTTTGCGATTTTGACATGTTTTTTCGCATTACAGAATACCGACTTTTTCGCATTTTAAATGCGAATAAAAACAACTTTGCGAACATCGTAACACAGAATAGCAATTGTCCGCATTTATATATTTTCGAGTCGCATTGACTTTCGCATCGCAATACAGAATAATCCTCCAGGACCATTATTAATTTTTTGAAAATGAGAAATTTACTCGGATTCGGTTTACAGAACAGGGCCGCTTTTTTGTTGTATGAATTTGGCATATAGCCAAATAGGTGTGAAAAATGCGTATCGAGTTCATATTCTTCCAATATTGTTTAATTTTCAGTTGATTATAGGGTATGGGATTCGGGATTTCCCGGGAAAAGTCTGCTTAATATTCCCGGGAAAGCTTTGAGATTTTCCCGGGAAAACGGGAAATAAAAACTACACGTTATTTCATAAATGTATATACTTTTGTGACACATCTATATAATTTATAGACAGACGGACAGCGAAGCGAGAACAATAGGGTTTCCTTTTTAAAAGTCTCCTTTTAGCAGACCTTAAATTTCAATTTATTAAATATAAAATTTAAATATCTATATCTATGTCTATGTACGCACACTACAGTTATGTAGATGCATTCGAAAAGCATCATCATCAGCCCATGATGTCGGTTAAATATGGAATACATACATACACACATACGTATGCACTTACACTCCGAATCACTTAAATAAGGCATTCAATTTCATAAATTTTAAATGAATATTTTTCTGAAGGAAAAAAGTTTCTTATGGAAGGCTCAGATGGATACAACATTTACAGGGAGTTTCAATAAGAGATTTTATTTTGAATATCCCGCCATTTTAACAGTTGTTATGACTCAACCTGTAACTACTTGACAGTTGCATGTGAATTCCTTATTTAATTGATTCGCAATGTATATATGTATGTATGTAGGTATATATGTATGTATGTAGGTATATATGTATGTATGTAGAGCTATGTATATTATTGCAATTGAATCAAAAACAACAAAAACAGCAAAGAAACCAATACTCCTGCATACTTACATACTTATACAAATAAATGCATAAATATTTGCAATCTACATCAGCAACTGTTTGAATGTTTGTTCTTCTCACATTTCAGTTTCTAGTATAATTCACATACTAATTACATGCATACATACAAACATTTCTCTGCCTGCCAGTCATTTACAGTTTAAGGATTCTACCTCATGTATGCATGGATATTTGGGTGTAAGTATGTATGTATGTATGTATTAAAAGGGATCGATATGTGCATATTTCATTGGGTTGATTTACATGATTGTCATAATCATCATCAGCATCATCATGTTTTTTGTGTACAATGTGACCCTGTTGTACATATATGTGTGTGTGTGCGTGTGTAACAAAATGCTAATTATCTGTTTAACAGTTTTAATCTCTTCCCAGCAAACACAACAGCATGTCAACGATTATTTTATAAACTCTCAGCTTAAGCTAAAATTAAGACAATGATGCTAAATATTAAATATTCACAGGGAAATAATTCCCACGGTACTAATTTTCTTTTTCTAAAAGTAAAATCCATCTATTCTAAACAGATTGAGCAGTGATGGCGAATTTGAGGTTTGTATACTAAAAGCCTGTAGTACATTTTAATATGCTGAGTAAAAACAATTCTCGTATTGTAATTCATTTAAAAAAGTCTAAAAGTTACATAAAATGACACCACACACAGTGAATTAAACACCTGAATGCTGATGATGAAAAAATTTTAGTACATCGTGTCATAACCGTCAAAAAAGCTTAAGCGACATAGTTTTCGAACTCAATTTTTTTTTACCAAAATCGTTTATTTGGTATTGTAAATTAATCAAATAAATAATAGTGATACTAATTAAATAAAATTGGTTTTAATTAATAAAATTGTCTAGCAAAGCTTAACGCGAAAGATATTATGTACTTATATTATACAAATTTTCAATTACAATGAGCAGGAGGCCAGCTACGGCCATCGATGTCGAAAGAATTTAAAAAATACATATTTCGATCTAAGTTTTATTGCAATATTTTTAAATGGGGTTTTTTCAGTTTGAGATTATGTCATTCGCTATCGAAAAATGTAATAATATGGTTCGATAGCGAATGCCATAATCTCAAACTGAAAAATAGTGATGGAATCAGCTCGTTATTGAAAGCGACGATCAGGACTTTAAGTGGTGGTAAATTTTTAGTTTGCTTGCGAATAGCCTGTAGTAAATTTTGATATACTGTATAAAAACGATTCTCGTATTATATTTCATTTCATTGAAAAGGCTTAAAGTTGCATTAAGTGGCACCACAAGCTTTTTAAGTTTCTTAACGATACGAATTAAATAAAATTAGTTTTAATTAATTTCGTCATTAAATCAATTAATTGCTTGTATGATCAAACAAAATTGTCTAACAAACAACAATAGATTAAAAAAATTCCTGAAGCATAACGCGAAAAATGTTATTAGGAGGCCGGTTAGGGCCATCGATATCGAAAGAATTTTTGGTACACATATTTCCATTTAATTTCTATTGAAATATTTTCCTTCAAAACTTGCAGGGATGGTAAACTTGAGACATGTCTAAATTGTAATTGTAAATTGTCTGTAATAAATTGTAATCTGCTGAATTAAAATAATTCTCGAATTTTATTTCATTTCCTTGAAATGAAATGGCTAAAATTTGCATTAACTGACACCACACACATTAAATCAAACACGCAAAAGTATAACAGCCTTTAAAAATAGCCTGTTGCTCCGTTCTGCTGGGTTTCCGATAAACTAGCACATGCCAGATAAATTTTTGTTTTCTTTAAGCTTTAACAATTTAGATTATTTGGATATTAGAATTTCCACATAAAGTCCACATTTTGTCAGGTTACGTCACTAAGCTTAAGCCTGTATTGTTAAATTTTTTCTTCTATTTCTTTTACAAAAAAGTCCAAAGGTGGACTTTTTTTGTGGGAATACCCAGTTTCTTTTAAAGTGATGTCGTGGAAAACATTCAATCACTTAAAATGTTTTTCCTTGTTGATAAAGAATTAATATTAGACGTTATTCTTAACACTTTTTCCACACTTTGCCTAGATTTCAAATTAAAATTCAAGCTTTGGTTAAGTTAAGGTTTTAATGAGCAACTTTCAATAGTTTGAAAATCAGGAAAAAATTGATTCCTACGATATGGTCTTTTTTACTAAAGAAAATAAACAGATTTTTTTTAAATTGGTTTTAATGTTTTACATGTTTAAGATATTTTATATGAATTTAACTTCGAATGCAACAAATAATACCATCAGCAGAACACTATTCGATAATGGAAATCGCACGATTTTAAAACGCGTGATTTGCATAAATAAAACCCTATATAATATACATACATATGTACATATATAATTCATATTGAACTATAACAACTAACAATTTCGTAATTGTGGTACAAAACTGTCTTGTGATACTTTTATAATTTTTAAACGAGAATTCTATTATACACTATTGCAGTGAGTCTAGCAGATGATACCAAATACATGTGTATACATCTTACTTAAACATTTCAGAGTTTTTAATATGACTTCTTAAGATATTTTGTATTATTTTTTATACAAACTAAATGAGAATTCTATCATACATTATTGCAAATATCTACGTACAGAATAAAGTGCATGACATTGAATGCAACATGTCTTATTTGTTCAATTGGCAGTTGGTAATATGGCTTCTTCAGAAGTCTAAAATACATATCGCTAACTTAATATAGAAAGGCCCCAACTCATTATTTTTTTGAAATCGAATTTTTTGTATATTTCGATAGAAGAACATCTAATGTATCGAAAAAATCTCGAAAATCTCGATCTAAAAAAAATAATGAGTTGGTCCCTTTTTGGCGGTTATAAAAATATCGATGTTTGTTCTTCTTCATTAAATGAGACGTAATAATTCTTTATATTGGAGATGTAATTCGATTGCAAATCACTTTCAAATTGAATAAAAACTGGGGTGTTTACTGGATTATCTAGATAAATATATAACTATGTATACTTAAAAATTAATGCATTTGCATACATACACTGTTATATATATAATTATATCCAAATGTTTGTATGCATGTACAATACATTTTATCACAGACTAACTAACATATTTATTTATGTGTTTCTGAAGGGAAAAAATTTTAATTTAATGGTTATAAAGTGCCGTGTCGGTCACTTGTAGTTACAAGAGATTTTTAATTTCATTATTTGTTTGTTATGCATAATTAAAGGAAATTACATTTAAATAAATTTCAATAGATAATAAAATAATAAATACGAAAACATGCAATTATCGATACACACATTATTTTAACTATGTACATAAATATATGAGTAAATATAAATGTATATGTATATACTCTTATGTTTTTAAGATTGTTGTACATTATTAAAATTTTCAATGGTACTAGTAATATAATTACAAATACACCGAAAAACTAGTTATAGGTAAATCTAACCAATTGCGACGGCTAAAATATGACCAACCAACGAACTTGTTTAAACTAACTGATGTGAATCAGTAACCGGAAGTTTGGCTTTCAACGAATTATTTTTAAGGCTCAAAATAATATTTTTAAATTACGCAATTGTCTGTTAATTTTTTTGAAAAGATGTACATTTGTATATCTTTAATCGATTTCATAAAAAGGGGAAAGTTGTCAATTCGTCTGTATTTTTTTTTCTAATGTTTTTTTACATTGTTACCTCATACGAGTAACTTGGTACATCTTAGACCCATTATAAAAATTCTTTTTGTTCTTTGTCTGAAAGGGTATAGCTTCCAATTGTTCCCATTGTAAAAAACAGGGCGGAGACATGCCCACAATTTTGCAAATTTAATTTAATGATATTCTACTTATTTGATTGCTGCAAAACCTAGCAAACACCTTTGTTTCTTGTAATTTCGCAATTTCAAAGTTGAAAAAATGGGCGGGATTACGCCCATTAGAATTTATTATAATATTTCACGCAGTTCTACTTAGCCGATTTTTACGAAACTTACCACACATCTTGGGCCCTGAAATAGACACAATCTTCCATTTTAAAAAAATGGGCGGAGGCACGCCTATTAAAATTTAATATTTTATTTTAAATGGTTCTACTTGACCGATTTTTACAAAACTAAACACACAGCCCAAACTCTGAAAAACACACAATCGTGACCATTAACGTGACAATAAATGACCATTAAAATCGAATTTTATATTTCACCTACTTCTTAAGTCCTAATTTGCACTATGGAAGTCTTATTGCTAAGTTGATTAGTTTTTTAAGCAGAAAGAGAGACGAGGGAAAATAAAAGTTTCTGTTCGCCTCGTCTCTCTCTCTCTCTCTCTCCTAAAAAACTAATCAGCGTAGCAATAAGACTTGCATAGTGTAAATTAGGACTAATCAATAGATTTTCAAATTTCGTCCTGTTTGAAAGAGTTTACTTCCAGTTTGGTCCCATAAATTTGTTTCGAAAATGTTCTATCAGATCTTTGCATTCAAGTCGGGTTTTTTGGCAGAATTATTTAACATAAAATCAATACATATATTCTTTCTGCCTTATTTATACAAAATATGTAATTACCTTTTTTATAAAAATCAGAAATATTTTTTTATATATAAAGCCCTTAAATGTTTTGTTTGTATTTTAAAAATTATGCACTGGGGTTCGTAGTTCGTTATAACCACACTACACTGTATCGATTTTGTTGATTTACAAATTTGAGTTGATAATGAAGAAGCAAAGGTTGACATTTTGTGTTGACAAACAAGTGTCACAAAATAAAATCCACAACTGCTGCAGTCGCCAGTAAGTAATCTTGTGGTCAACCAGCTTGAACAAGTAGATTTTATGAATTTGCATTCATATTCCTTTCATTTGGTTTGTAAAATATTCTTGATTTTCAAAATCGCTTTAAATTAAGATGCAGCGAAGTGTGTATGTGGTTCTTTTGCTTAAATTGTTTATAATTTGTTAAATATGGAAATGAAATGAGTTACGAGAGGTTTACGAGAGGTACTAGGTATGTCAATAAATATTTTTTGTGGTTTATTTTGTCATTCAAGTTAAAGTTCCGTTAGCCTTAACATACCCTTAAGGCCATTTTCACAACCTTCCGTAAGTTAAAGGTAACATTTTGAAAGTTATTTATCGGGCAGACAAAATCATACCTTTAACTATCTAAAAGCTATTAAAATGACCCTTAGACTGCACAATATTATTGAGTACTTTTATTGCTAATAATTTATTGGTGCTTTGCTCCTCAACAATGGGGCTAATTACGAGTGTGGTATTTCGACTTCGAAGACGCCGAGTTTGTAATAGAGTAAAGAAAAAATGTTGCAATGTTCTTTGGTCTAGTATAAAAGCATCGTATTCCAAATACGACACTAGTCATTAGGCGCAATATCTCTAGAACAGCTACGTCCAAGCCATATGCACAATGTGCAAACTTTTACAAAAGAGCTTTTGTGCTTTCACACCGACGAGAGTTCAACAGCCACAACAACAATACAACAGACAACAGTGCTTGCTCTTACTTTGCAAAGAAACAAGAACAAATTTAAGAGCTTTCACAGCTGTTTGTCTCAAATTCAAATATCAGTGCATGTCTGTTTGGACATAGCTTTTCTAACATTTGCATTAAAGCAGCTACGTCAAATCCATATGCACAATATGCAAACTTTTATGAAGAGCTTTTTGTGCTTTCACACTGGCGAGAGTACAACATCCACAACAACAACACAGCAGACACCAATGCTTGCTCTTACTTTGCAAAGAAACAAGAACAAATTTAACAGCTTTCAAAGCTGTTTACCTCAAATACCAATATGTGTGTGTTTGGACGTAGCTGCATTAAAGGTAAACAGTTTTGAAAGCTTTACAATTTGTTCTTGTTTCTTTGTAAAGCAAGTATTGTTGTCGCCTAGATCTGATTGGCTGTTGTGCTCTTGTTGGTGCGAAAGCACAAAGCTGTTTTTAAAAGCTCGCACCTTATGCATATGTCTTTGACGTAGCTGCTCTAGAACAAATCAAACGATTTTAATCAAATTTGCAGCAGTACACTCCACGTTGTTTTTGAGCAGATTTGATTTCGAATTCGATCGGCTTAGTAGTTAAAAACTTATTTGAATTCGAAAATGTTTAAAAACTCAGTAGATTTTTAATTGGTTTATTATATACATACATATATATCGGGTAATTTTTTAAGAGCTTTCGGATTTGATTAAAAAAACACATAAAATTTAAAAAAAATTTATAAAATCTTTAATGTATGCAATGTTTAAAGATGATTTCCTTTAAATGTTGACCGCGGATATGTCTGAAATAGTTCATAACTTGGGTCCAATTTTGGCATACTCTCCAACATATCGCCCCGTATCTCACGAATAAATTCTTCATATTGTCTACAGACATGAGCCTTAACATGGCCTCACAAAAAATAGTATAATGGCGTTAAATCACACTATCTACACAGAGAAAAAACTGCCTCATAGAATCGAGAAGATTTTCTCTATGAATCGTTATGGCTAACGGGTATCCCAGCAGAAAGAAGCGAAGATTTTTTCATAGAGATTCCTTATTGTTTTCATGTGGTAAATCTTATTAATTTTATCAAGAAGAAAACCTCATAAAATCAAGAAGAAATCTTATTATTCAAAACTTTTTTTACTCAATTTCCGTTATTTTTCGCACCAAAAAACAATCCATAGAGAAAAACTTCTTGATTCTATTAGGTTTTCTTATAAATTGTAAACTATAGGGATTTCTTATTGATTTTATTAGGTTGCCTTCTTGATTTTTTTAAAAAGGGGTTCTTCTTGATTTTATTAGGCTGCCTTATTGATTTTTTCAATAAGGTTTTCTTCTTGATTTTAGTAGGTTCCTATATGAGTATGTGTAAAGCATCTTATTGATTTTTTTAATAAGGAAATCTTCTTGATTTTATGAGTGTCTTGTTATTTCATATCTATAAATAGACATAGATACAATTTCTTTATAAGAATGTTTGCACAATAATCTCAATGGTTATTCAGGCTGCTTGTTAGCATATTGGTTAGAGTGCTTGTCTATCAGGTAGAAGTTTGCTGGTTCAATACTTGGTGAGTAAGTTAGTTAAGAATTTAACATAATGTTTATGTATGTATGTATAAATAAATAACATCTACAATATACTACATACATATGTATATGGTATAGAATTTAAATGAAAATACATAAGTACATAGATTAAAGACGTGTAGGCGGTCAATTAACCGGCCTCAAACGTGAAATAAACTGTTCACCGAACTCTTCTCTCAATTGGGCCATTATTTCCCGTATGCGTCTTGGTGGTAAAACTGGGAGACACGTGTCTATTTTTTTGGTCTTTTATCACGTAGTGGTGTCCGTATGTGGTTATATTTTTTCGTGTAGCACTGTATAATTTCATTTAATTAATATTATTTACCACACAAAACAAAATCTACTTCGTCATAAAATTTTTAGAAATCTATTTAAAATCGGCGCTACGAAACCTATTAAAAATTTCTGGTTCTTGTAATTACAAAATTTAAAAGTTGAAAAAATGGGCGGGGCTACGCCCATTAAAATTTATTATAATATTTCACGTAGTTCTACTTAACCGATTTTTACGAAAGTCACCACACACCTTGAGCTCTAAAATAGACACAATCCTCCATTTAAAATTTAATATTTACCGATTTTTACAAAATTTAACACACACACATCTTGCATTTAAAAAATGGGCGGAGGCGTGCCCATTAAAATTTAATTTTATATTTCACTTCTTATATTATTCTAACAGAACTTTTGCATTGAAGTCGGTTTTTATTTTTGCAGAATTATCTTTTAGAACTTAAAAAAATTTTATTCCATCAAAAAAAAATATGATTTTTTTTGTTTAATCGAATAAATTTTGTTTGCAATATAATTCTAATTATAATTTTATATAGTTTAATTTTTTTTTTCAAAATTAATTATGATGCAAACGTAAAAAATTTCTCAAAATACTATTTTTATTTTTACATACACTAAATATTAAAAAATAATAAAATAAATTTTGCATTAATTTATAAATAATTTTTTTATTGTCAACATAAAAAATGTAAATAAAAACATTTACATACATATCGCGCCATAAACTCCAAAAAAGCTTTTCAAACTTAATTTTTTTGACGAAAATTGAGTCGAAATGATCGCAAGTGTTAGATTTTTCGAACAATTTCCATAGGAATGTCCACTTTTTGTAGCGTGCGACACCTAGCAAATATGCTTGTTTTTTCAAAGAAAACTAAACTTTTTTTTATTCTTTATATATTTTTGTGTAGGCCGTCAGCAGCTCTACGCTAGGTAAAATTTTAAGAAAAATCGAGTCACGTTGTTCAGAAACACAGGGTTAATTGCTTGCTGTCGCACGCGACAAAAAAGTGGAATTTCTCGGAGAAATGCCCATATGTCGTTTAAGTTTTTTTTTGGTGGTTATGGATTGATCGATATTATAATATGCATTTTAATACATAATTTAATAAGCACACATAGCCAAGCAATGAAATACAAAAATGATAGAAAAAAAACATTAACTTTTATAAATGAATACATAAATATTCGTATTTGAAATAATGCAAATGAAAGATGCGAAAAAAATTAAGAACAATAAGAATAATAATAATAATTGTTAAATGTGTGTTTATGTACATAAATATGTATGTATGCATGTACATTAACAAATACATGGTTACCCAGCAAACATTTTTTTGTCAACATGTCCAATTTAAAAAAAAATATAAAACTTTAGTAGACAACGTCTAAAATTCGTTACGAAATTTCTGCACTGTTTCTGATATACACTCCGGATCAGATGATTGGAACCACTTAAATTTCTGTTTCTAGTACGCCATATCTTTTAAATTTTTTTTTGCCGACGGCTAACATTGCACTATAGTCACTTTCTAAGAGCAAAATATTTTTTTTAATTTAACATTAATTAACAGTTTAATTTATAAAACATCAAAGTTAAATTTTTTATAAAAAGCTATAATACTTCATTATTGGTTTGGCGCATATGCCAAATAGTGGGAATGAAGAAAAATGACAAAGAAGGTTTTCATTAAGGTTTCTCAAAATATACCCAATAGATTTTTTTTGTCTGTATTTATTGCAGTTTTTTGAAAACGATGTTTTCTTTATGTCACTAAAGATATGACAGTGTAGTCAAAACTCAATAGGGCAGCAAGCAGGCGCCATTTTGTGAATACGAAAAAAAAAAAATAGAAAGTCGGGGACTATATCAAAATGGGTTTGATTCGACAGGTATTTAAAAATCATCTTTCATTTCGAATTACCATTTAGGATATTTAACGGTTCAAAGTTGGCCTCAGTAGGGTTTTTTGATTTTTTTTTTAAATTTTTACTTGTTACCTGCAGTTACACAAATTAAAAATAATATCATGAAGAACACATATAATAGTGTTTAGATTAATTTACGAGAAAAATTTAATAAAAAAAATTTTATTTGACATACAAAATCGTTAGTTAATCACATAAACTATTAAATCGCTGATTTTTGATTTTACCTAAGATTTGAAAAAGTTTTCACAAGTTTTCAGCATCAAACTTGCAGCAGTTGTTGAATTGAAATATTGGGATTTTAATTTAGTTTTCGTTTCTTGCGTTTTTCGAGAAAATTTAACTTTTTTTAAAAAGACTCAACACAGAAGATATCAAGAGGTGATATGAGACTGACTGAATAATTGTGTATTCGGATGGTCTCACTCACTCAGCCACTGCGTCTTCCTTAATGCTTCTTTAGTTGTGGCATTCATTTAACACATTTGCATTTTACACTTTGTAGACTCATTCGCTGTGCGATTTTTTTTAAACCAAAATTAAAACTTAATGAATGATCAAAAATATCATATTATTTTTTTTATATAATTGTTTTTAATACTAATAGTCATTTCCACATTCTCTTTTTTAGTTCAACACAACAAATTCTTTCATTAAATTTTGCTAAATGTTCTCTTGTTCATATCAAGAAATACAAAATTTCACTTGTTTATTTCGATTATTTTAGCTGATGTGCTGTGTCTTTCTTGCTTTCTCAAGTAGCAGAAATAAAAGTTGTAGCCATCCATAGATATTAAAAACTAATTTTTTGAGTTATGACACTATTGCAGTAAATGAGCGATACGTGCATATGTAAGAATACCATGTCGGAGAATTTGTGGTTGACTACAAAAATAGTTAACTTATAGTTAACTTTTTTTTAGACTGACTTAAAGCTAGCTGCAAAGTCATCCAGAACAAACCCAAAATTAATTCTTAATGATCAAACAGAATATGTCCGCAACTTCAGGAAAAATCGTTGTCAAATTAACAAAGCCCATAATAAAATCTACGGCAGTAACTTCAAATGCTCTATAATTTTAGTTTTATTTTCTTCTGTGCTTATTTTTTCTTGTAGTTTTGTTCACAAAATGTATGAAATTTGTTGAAAGTATGGTAGCATTCCTGAGAGAATGAGTATTTATATGCTTACTAGCTGACCCCGGTCCGCGTTGCTGGCCCTAAGCAAACATTAGTGTTGTATATGGCATTGGTGGTACAATATGAAAATTGGATTTTGCCCACGAATAAACTAAATATTGCGCCATCTGTCGGACGAACTTCAAACCACACAGAAACACTCCTCACGCCCTATAGAGCATGTATATGAAGTTTGGTCAAAATCGGTTCAGTAGTTCTTGAGTTACAGTGCAAAAACACAAAAAAAACTAAAAATTGCGCCATCTGTCGGACGAATTACTATTTCTGAAAGGGGCGTAGCATTTACCGGGGTAGAATATATACAAAAACACGCATCGGTCTTTTACAAATATTTTGTGGGGTGGAAGGCGAAAATCTGTTGGGGCATTGAAGAGTTCACCCCTAACAAATAAACGTGTTTTTGATTTTTATATATATTAAGATATCGACTGCTTTCTGGTGTTGATTTTTTGTGTCAATTTATATGGAAAATGTGTTTATGCCGCAATTCTGTTTGATCATTTAAGTTGAGTACGTAATAGAACTTGATGAGAGCCAACAAATTTCAGTTTTATATTAACATTTTGCTGTTGTTATTTTAGATGGCAGCTTAGCCGAGTGGTAGAGCGTTCAGTAAACAACGTGTGATGCTACATGTTCGAACCCCAGAAAAATTTTTTTAATTTACTGACTACCAGGTGACTTAAAAAAAGTCAACTTTAAGTTAGCTGAAAGTAGTGCAGAGTGAGACAATTGTTTACCGCCTAGGACATCGCGATTTTAAAATAGTCAGTTGATTACATTGCAAAGTCATCCAAGTGTCAGTCAGTACTAGTTGCGAAATAGTTAGCTTAAAGTTAGTTTAAAGTTAGCCAAATTTCCGACAAGGTATGCTTGAATTTAAAATATTTCTCTTTTTTGTTTTTGTAATTTTCGTGCCACAGTTTTTCCCATTAAATGTGTTTTTCTCTCTGTTGCATTCCTGTAATTTTTTTTTATTTATATACATATACACGTACATATGCATGTATGTATGTATGTGTGTATGTACAATATGTATTTTAAGTCAGTTGTCATACATTATCCTGCCGTGTTTAACTAGAAAATACACTCGCTGCACTCATTTCATGTTCGTGCATACACTTTATACACACACCCACGCACCTGTACATCCTTACAAACACATACTTACACACTTATACACTCAGTTAGTGCTCGTTCACCGCCGACCCGCGGTGAGTGCGGTCAAAATGGTTAAAATGTTGCATAACAATTTACTACAGTTTCAATTTTATATAAATATTTTTATAATATACATATGAATGTAATACATGCACACATTTACAAGTTTGTGTGTGTAGAAAAATAAAATAAATGTCCTCACACATACACACTAGTACACATACATGCATACATATGTACATGCACATATTGGATGTTAAAACTAGAGATGTGACTGAACTAAATGTGAAACATGTTATTAAGTGATTGCAAGCGTGACTTAATACAAATGATCATGATGTTTTTTTGGTTCAGTGATCGGCAATGAATCCTTTTTTCGCTATTCATACTGACTCATGAAATTTTAAATATAAGTGAGTAGACATCATTTAAATTCAACTACTCTGATTTACGCATACTCACGTTGACATTGATTTATAAGTATAGGTTGAAATAAATATGAATGGGACGTTTAGATCATAGTCATAGCACACTCATACTCATAAATCACCTCAGTTTGATTTATAATTTCAGGAAAATACTTATACTACTCATATTGATTCAGCTCACTCAACTCATGAATGTACATATGTTTATTTACGGCCTGGCCCACGATGTCACGAGAAATCGTTCGATCTACAACTTGTATTGCAAACAACAACAATTTTTCTAAATTTATTGTTGTTTGCAATACAAGTTGTCGATCGAACGATTTCTAGTGACATCGTGGGCCAAGCCGTTAATGTTTTAGTTACTAAACAGTTTGCTGGTAGTATACAATAGTAGTAAATAGGGTTGTTTTTCAATTCCTGCAAAAAAAAAAAAACAAAAAAAGCAAGAGAGAAACACATAACCTCATAATGAAAACCTCATAATGAGGTCGTATGCGAAGTTCGCATTGTAAATCATACTTATTTTGCATCGTCCATAGGCATTGAGTTAAGGAGAGTCAAAATCAACAACGTCAATGTCAATGTTGGTAAATATAAGTTCGATGCGCGCTTCAAACTTTCGAGCGAATATGATTCATAGACAACATTGCAATAAGTATGAGTACGCATAAGTGCAAGAAATTATAAATCACGATTCAACTCTACTCACTTTTTCACTACTCATTGCTGTTCTATGTTTTGGTTGCAGTATAAGGGGTACAAGGCCAGCTAAAATTAAAATTTGATTTAACAAAGCCTACACGATGGTACCGGCGCTAATTAATGCCACTGCCTCTAGAGTTGTAGAAAGGCAGTTGAATGCCTGAAAAGTATATGAATGCTTTTCGATGAATCAATTATGCTTCTTTTGGTGTGAGCTCAACGAGGAGCTCTTTTTGACAGCAGTTTATTGAATGAATTTACATACAAGTAATTTCAGCATATGTACTAATTATGTGAAGAATCTAGATTTGGTATAAATGAGTGATTTACTGAAATACACTCAATATCTTATGCGTTAACTCAGTAAGAAGATTTAGGACGTTTTTGTTTGAAAATACTTTAGAGTTCTTGTTTTTGAATTTTCTAAATTATTTTCTTCAAAAATTGTTGTTGACTTTGATAATGAAAAATAAAAAAAAAATATTGCCATGTTTTTAAAACATATACATAAATTAAATTAAAGTATTATATAATAACTTTAAAAATATATGAAAAAATATGCATTTACACTGTCTCGAAATCTAGTACCTTCGAGATTTCGAGCTAAATCAAGCTCCTTTTTTCTAGATTTTCCATACAAAACGAAATAAAATTTTTCAGTAGATTTGTAGGAAATCTAATAAAAATCTTGTTTTTATATTTATTCCTTATTACCCTGTACAACAAAAGGTGAGTGAATTAGCTACGGCCTGCTTAAAAAAGTGTGTGAATTGGCTACAATGCAGTTGTTTGGTTGTAGTTTTGGAAATAAATCAGTTGATGGGTTTTGTTATGGATAAAAAAAATCTTGATAACTGTCAAAAAAAAAGCTGGTGTAAACGGTATAGATTTTATTCAAAATATGCTAGATTTTGTGCTGATGTAAATGCTCTATTATGTTTGGAATAAAATCATAAAGCAAATACACGAACCTTCTAGCAAAGACAATAAATAATAATTGTTTTAAACAATCACAACTTCGGCTTTTTTTCGACATTAGACAAGACGATAGATAGAATCGTCGAACAAAATTAGGGCATTATTTCTATTTTATAGAAATAAATTATTTGCCCAAAAATATTGAAGTGCGTCACATACAATAACCAACCACGGTATGTTTACCAAACACATGCATTGCACTGGAATTTCTAAATATCAATACGATGACCAGCGGCACACAACGAAGTGTCGCATGTATGAAAGATATATGACACCTTCTATTGGTATTGTATGCAGACCCGTAAAACAATGAATACATTGAACAGCTGTTTTTCTTTTTCATATTAAAAGTGCTAACAGCATGGTACGGTACAGTACGTCAACAGCAACGTTCGGCTAACCCAACATTAATTTGCAGGGCACTAATAGTCAGTTATTTCTCTTGCTCCTGCAAGCATCATAAGGCTGCATGCAAGGTTGTGCATGCTTATGCTTAATTCGCACAAATCACGTGAGCGCTACCCATCTCTGGCGTATACATACATACATACATATATCCATAAGTATGTGCTAACATAGAAATTAACTACTGCTGCTGTCACCTGCTGTTTATTTGTTGTCGCTATGTTTCTTTTTTTGTGTTAGTAGTATAATAATTGCTAGTGTATGTGTTAACGAGATTGTTTTTATTTCTCTATTATAGACCGAATGTGACCGTCTTTTTTTAAATTTTTTTTTCTAATTGTGAAAAACTTTTGTTTCCTTCCAATATTTTTCATATGAAAAAATATTGAAATTACTTTTCTTGTTTGTTTCATTAAACGAGAATCAAAATTACTATGAAAAGGCGATAAAGCTTTTCATTTTAACGTTTCACAGAACAAGAATTGACCCCTGGTCACGTTATTATGCATATTACATGACACGTATTGATACATACATACATACAAGAACATACATATGTTTGCATATACATTGTATTTTAGTACATTTGTATATGTAAGTTCATATGCAAATACTCTTTTTTATTGTTTCTTTGTTAGTTTATTTATTTGTAAATTATATTTTAAATGCGTTTAAATATTTAACACTTTTACATTGTTTTACAGTATTAAATTTTCTTTATATATATTTTTTTTTAATAGTATGTGGATTTTGATAATTTGTTTTATTTTTGTTTAATTTTTTGTTTTTTAACTTAATTATAAATTGCAGTCCAAAGGATATTTAACATCTGCATTAGGAACACAAAAATTTATTGAAAATTGTAGATTCAAATTTGCATAAACTATTTGCCACACCCATAATCATATAAAAAAGGCCATAGATATCTTTATACATATACGATAAAGAAAAGCTCGAAATTTCGCTTTAACACCACCAACAATGCCCTAATTCTACTAAACAATTGTGTCGTCTTTGCTGTGGTCGAAAAAAGTTTGCAGTTGTTATTCTCTAATAGTGCATTTACACTGTCTCGAAATCTAGTACTTTCGAGATTTCGAGCTAAATCAAACTACTTTTTTTCAGATTTCCCATACAAAACAAAATCTAATTTTTCAGTAGATTTGTAGGAAATCTAATAAAAATCTTGTTTTTATATTTATTCCTTATTACCCTGTACAACAAAAGGTGAGTGAATTAGCTACGGTCTGTTTAACATAGTGTGTGAATTGGCTACATTTCAATTGTTTGGTTGTAGTTTTGTAAACAATTCATTTCATTGGTTTTGTTTTGGATAAAAAAAATCTGATAAATGTCAAAAAAGTTGGTGTAAACGCCATAGATTTTCATAAAGATTTTAATCAAAATATGCTAGATTTTGTGCTGATGTAAATGCCCTATAAGAAAATTTTTATTTATTGTCTGTGCTAGAAGGTTTGTGTGTATGCTTTGCTCTTTATATCCAACACATACGGCCTGTCGACAACTTGTATTGCAAACAACAATAACTTTAGAAAATTTGATGTTGTTTTCAATATAAGTATTCGATCGAACGATTTCTGGTGACATCGTGGGACAGGCCGATATATTTTTTCATATATTTTTCAAACTATCGTATAATAATTTTAATGCATTTACATTGTCTCGCCATTTCATTTGAAATCTTTATCGAAATATATATCGTTTGCATTAAGCTTTTTGGAAATTTTTCAAGATTTCGTATCCAAGACAAAATTCTTTGTCTAAAATTTGTAATAGTGCGTTTACACTATCTAAAAATCTAGTACTTTCAGGATTTCGAGCTAAATCAAACTGCTTTTTTTCCAGATTTCCCATACAAAACTAAATCCAGTTTTTCAGTAGATTTGTAGGAAATCTAATAAAAATCTAATGTTTTTATTTATTCTTTACTACACAGAAAAAAATATGCAAGAATTATTTTCAACAAACAATGTTATTGAATAAAATTTTTAAATTCAATAATATTTGTCATTAACTTGAATATTATGTTTATCAATACCGCGCATTTTAAAATATCATTTAATTTAATTTGTTTGTGTTGGTGTTTATCTTGCTTGTTGATTGATCCAACGTGGTCATGTGCTATTGTTGTTGTTTATTTTGATTGCTCGGCTTGTATACGTGTGAATTACAACAAGTAGCCGAAAAACGTCGTGGCTTGTTTTTTTAGATTATATCATAACGCAATGCGCAAATGTAGAAGAAACATAAGAAATCATGTTTTGCGTGTATTCATTATTTGCGTATGAAAAGCGATTTGCTCTTTAGCTGAGTGGTAAGTATGTTAAACTATTAGTCAAGAGACTCCCGGTTCGACTCATCCCAAACACATTTAGTTTTAATCGCAGCCAAGCAAAAACAAACAAAAAGGGGTTAAAAAAATGCGACATTCATCCACACACACACACACACACACACACACACACACTAAAACAAATATCACTGAAAATAAAATTTCAGCCAACAATTTTTTTCTTTGATTCATTAAATCGCTATATTGACTTTATATCCAATAAACATGCTTACAATTTTATTTATCAATATTGTAAAAATCGTCATCACAGAAAATTCGAAAGATTTTTTTATTGAATCAGCGGTTTTCGTATTCAAATATTAAAATCATTTTTTTCTGTGTACCCTGCACAACAAAAGGTGACTGAAGTAGCTACGGTCTGCTTAAAAGGGTGTGTGAATTGGCTAAATCGCAGTTATTTGGTTGTAGCTTTGGAAACAAATCAGTTGATGGGTTTTGTTTTGGATAAAAAAATCTTGATAAATGTCAAAAAAAGTTGGTGTAAACCAGACCAGATACAGATCACCAGGGCTGGAAAACTCATATTATAAATAAATGCTCATAAAATATATGAAGCAAGAAACATAATTTAAATGAATGACATTCCCATCCAGGCATGAGCAGACTTTTTTTCGTACTGAAAAAGTGATCTAGGACCGGCACAAAGACACTACTGGAATCCCAGGATTTAATATACAATACGCCAGACTTGCGCTGCAAAATCGCCAATCACAATAAGGGGGAATGAGTTAGGACCTTTCTATATTAAGGAAACTATGTGTTCATATCTTTTATATAGATTGAAATCTCTAGAACGAATCATTATAGTTATCCTCTGCATAAGATTAAAATGTCAATAAATTAATGAAATTTCAAATTAATCGGCCATTGTTCTAGTCACGATGGTTGAAACAATACTGTGTTGCACAAAAGGCTTAAAGTCTTTATTTAAAACCTTTTGAAATGGTAACTATTTTATAATTACCTTTACTTAGTCGTATATCTGTGACAAAAACAATTTTCATCTTTAAATAAACACCTACTTCACATTATTGATTTATATCCATAAACTAAATGATATGCTTGCTGCTCATCATGCCTCAATTGGTTTTATGTTGCAAAAAAAAAAAAAAATACATTTCTCCATCCATCAGCAAAGTCAAACAGTCAGTCAAGTCAGTTAGTGCAACAATATCATTGATATTCATCACATAAACTGTAATCAAAACAATTTAAATCAATTTCTGGCATAAATAAGAAAATGGAAATTAAAAGAAATTGAGAAAGAACCTGCTGCTGCTACTGCTTGCAACTTGCTACTTGCTACTTGTACACGTATCTAACTAAGGCAATGAATGATGACAGGCAGCGATTAAAAATTATTTTACGCAGAAAATGTAACAAACTGTAACTGAAGACAATGTGAATGACAAGAAGAACCACAAGGCTCCTGCGCACACGTTCGTTCTTCTACACATAACAACTATGTTTTGTTGCAAGTACGCGCACATTAAGTCCATATGTAGTACATGCCACATGCTAAAGCAGCCAGAACATCATTAACATCATGCTACGCAGTCGTTAAACATCTGCATGCAAGAGAAAAAATAATTGATGGCAAAATGTTCACTTGTAACGGCCGGACGGACCAACATGTTTTTGCTAATTAATAAAATCAATTAATTAAAATGTGCGTTGTGAAATGGAGAAGCAAAACATTTTGATATTAACTAAAAGGAGAAGTGTATTGGGTGTAAGTAAGATTAGAAAACTGGATTTTAAAAATACATACCTAGTATTGAATTTAGTCTCAAGGATTTTCTAAGATTAAAAGATGTTTTCCTTTTTGTCTTTTGCAGACAATTGTAAATCCTTGCTGCAGTTTGTTGCTTAAAAATCATCACATGTAATTTGTCTTGCTCAAATATACGATATTTTTAGTCTAATCGAATAAAAAACAATTCATAAATTTGCACACGAAATGTTCAGTAAGGACACTGTATATCGTTGGTCACAAGTAGAAAGGCCCTAACTCAAATAATTGTAACTTTAGAGGAGAAAGTAAAAACATAATACAAGTACAACTGCTTGTAACAGCGTTATTTTTCACACTATTGCAATAAATTTTTGTAACGAGGTGTATTTGTGTGAATTGTATTGGAACCACTGAAAAATTAGATTTCGTAAAAATACGAATTAGGGCCTCTCTACTTGTGGCCGCCGTCGATATGTAATACTATACGAAGTTTAGCCTATATAATCGAATATCTTTCCTGATGTAAGCATTTAAAAAAAAGTTTACTTAAACTGTAAACTTTTTTTCGGTTTTGGCGATTTTTTTTAGTTTTGGCGATTTTCCTCTTTTTTGAGATTTTTTTCGGTTTTTTGTGAGTTTTTTTAAGTTTTGATGATTACATTTAATTCAGCGATTTTTTTTTAATTTTGGTTCTTTTTCCATTTTTTGATATGTTTTCGTTTTTTAAGTTTTTGAATTTTTTTTTCGTTTTGCCGATTTTTTTGGTTCTTGCCGATTTTTTTTTAGTTTTGACTCCTTTTTCTAAGTTTTGGTGCGTTTTTCGTTTTTGAGATATTTTTAAAATTTTTGGATTTTTTTTTAATTTTGGCATTTTTTTAGTTTTTGGCAGTTTTTCTGGTTTGGCGCTTATTTCGTTTTATTGATTTCGGTTTTCGGCGATTTTTTTAGTTTTGGTGTTTTTTTTTCGCTTTTATGATTTTTTCAGTTTTTAGCGTTTTTTTAAGGTTTAGACGTTTTGTTTTGCTTTTTGGCGATTATTTTTAATTTTAGCAATTATTTTTATTTTTTGCAGATTTTTTTTTGCTTATTTCGTTTTATTGATTTCGGTTTTCGGCGATTTATTTTAGTTTTGGTGCTTTTTTTCGCTTTTATGATTTTTTCAGTTTTTTAGCGTTTTTTTAAAGCTTAGACGTTTTTTTTTTGCTTTTTGGCGATTATTTTTAATTTTAGCAATTATTTTTAATTCTTGCAGACTTTTTCGGTTTTTGCAGATATTTTTTGCTTTGGAGCTTTTTTTCGTTCTCTGGATTTGTTCATATTTTGGCGTTTTTTTTTCGGTTTTTGGCCATTAATTTTATTAGTTTTAACGTTTTTTTTCGATTTTTGGCAATTTTTTCAGTTTTCGTGCTTTTTTTCGTTATTAAGATTTTTTCGGTTTTTGGCGTTTTTTAAGGTTTAGACTTTTTGTTTTTGCTTTTTTGCAATTATTTCTAATTTTAAGAATTGTTTTTATTTTTTTGCAGATTTTTTTCGGTTTTTGGCGTTTTTTTTTGCTTGAAGCTTTTTTCGTTCGTTTTTTTTTTCAAATTTTGGCGTTTTTTCCGGCTTTCGCCAATTAATTTTAGTTTTAACGTTTTTTTTTTTAGTTTTGACGCTTTGTATTCCTACTGCTTTTTTCGTTTTGCTGATTTTTTTTTGGTTCTTGGCGATTTTTTTTCGTTTTCGCGATTTTTTTAGTTTTTGAGATATTTTTCGGCTTTTTGGATTTTATAAAATTTTGGCGTTTTTTTTGTTTATGGCGTCTTTTTCGGTCTTAGTTTTAGCGATTTTTTTAGTTTTGGCATTTTTTAGTGCTTAAGATTTGTACGTTTTTTGAGTTTTTTTTTATAGTTTTGACGTTTTTGGTGATGAATTTTAATTTTAACAATTATTTTATTTTTTGAGCGTTTTAGTCTTTTTTTCTTTTTTTTTTGCTGATTTTTTCGTTTTTTTGCGCTTTTTTTCGTTTCTGAGATATTTTTCGGGTTATTGGATTTTTTAAAATTTTGGCGTTTTTTTTCTTTTTGGCGTCTTTTTCTGTTTTTGGGAATTAATTTTAGTTTTAGCGATTTTTTTAGTTTTGACGCTTTTTTAAGTTTTGACGTTTTTTTCGTTTTTGGTGATGAATTTTAATTTTGGGTGCCCCTGTGGCTGAGTGGTAGCGTTGCTTACCTCTCGGTCCAGAGGTCGTGGTTTCGATTCCCGCCATAGACCCTGGGTGTTTTCCGCAGACAAGCAAATCGCTTCGCGGGTTGTTTGTTTAAAAAAAATTTTTTTTTTAGCAATTATTCTATTTTTTGAGCGCTTTAGTCTTTTTTTTGTTTGCTGATTTTTTTCGGGTTTTGGCACTTTTTTTTCGTTTCTGAGATATTTTTGGGGTTTTTTGGATTTTTTAAAATTATGGGGTTTTTTTGTTTTCGGCGTCTTTTTCGGTTTTTGGAGATTAATTTTAGTTTTAGCGATTTTTTTAGTTTTGGCGCTTTTTTAGTGTTTAAGATCTTTTCGGTTTTTTGAGTTTTTTAGGGTTTGACGTTTTTTTCGTTTTTGGCGATGAATTTTAATTTTAGCAATTATTTTATTTTTTGCAATTAATTTATTTTTTAGTCTTTTTTTTGTTTTGCAGATTTTTTTCGGTTTTTGGTGATTATTTTTTGTTCAAAAGATTTTTTTAGGGTTGAGTAATTTTGTTTTTGGCGATTTTATGGGGTGTTTTTTAGTTTTAGCGTTTGTTTATTTTTGGCGTTTTTTTTCGTTTTGGCGATTTTTTTGCATTTTAGCGATTTATTATATATATATTTTTTTCCATTTAAGCGCTTTTTTCATTTTTGGCGATTTTTTGTTTCGGAATTTTTTTTTTTAAATTTGTGATTTTTTAGTTTTAGCGTTTTTGAGAATTTCAAGAGTTTGCCTCTCACGATTTCCCTATAAACAGCAAGTTATCAAAATTAACCTTTAATTTTTTTTTTAAATTTCAGTGCTAATTTGTGTAGTGTGCATAAAAATACACTAACTTTGAAAATTTCAAGTTTCTATATATAGTGCATTAACCGCCAAAAAAAAATCTTAACCGACGCACTTTTTGGACCTCGTTTTTTGTGACGAAAATCGATTACTCGTACTTACGATCGCAGATAATCGATTTTGGTCAAAAATTTAATTTCGACAATTATGTCGCTTAAGCTTTTTTGGTGCTTATGGTGCGATGTAATTGTCTGTATATTGCATTAGGATTTCAAAATGTTTCGTTGCTCGGTTAAGAACACCCTTTAACTTTTAACTGTCATATATTAGTTTTTGTAGCAGCCAAAGTTTTAGATATTGTGTGAAAGTTTAAGGTCCGTAGCTTTTACGGTTCTGGCTGGCATCATAGCGAAAGCTATAGAGTTTTCTTTTTCTTTCCGTACACCAAAGATGAAAAGGAACCTTTAAAAGAAGGAAGAATATCCCAAGAATTCAACCAAATGGGAAAGTTTTGATCTGAGGTCAATTTACGACATTCGTTATCGAACAAATTTTTATAAATTTTTTTGCGTGGAAATTTCTATTGATTTCGAATGCGGTAATTTGCCCCAATTATTTTTTTTCCTAGTTTTGAGAAGGTTAAGATAAAATAATGAATGTTTTTAAAATACTAATAACAAATGAATAAATTTCTCAGCATTGCCACAGTTTGAGGTAAAATAGAAGTCAATAATCAATTAACTAAATTTAAAAGACAAAAAAAAATCCTTTTGATGAGTTTTTTTTTGCCACGTGAAAATGTCAACAACATTCGAGATTATTTATGATTGAAATGTGTTTCTTGCAAGACGAATAAAAAAAAAACGTTTTCAAGTTACTATTTTTCATGTTATTCTATTCATTAAACATGAACTCTCAAGCAAAATTGAAATTTTTCAAACAAACACTTTAAGCAAAGCTTAACTTTGTTTTAATATTAGCGAGTTGAGGAATACAGAGAAAACTAAGTGTGTGTGTGTGTTTTTCTATTTTTTTTTTTTTTTTTTTGGAGTTGAGATTATGTTGTTGCAGTTGTTAATGCAACTTGCTGTGGCAAGCAGCAGTTTTGCTGTTTCTTTTTCGCATTTCAGTTAGTTATTGTTGGCTTTGTTAATAATTTATCGTTTTTAAACTGGTTTCTAGTCTTTCTTGAGCAACGTATCATTAACATGGTTGTTTGCCAATTTAACTAAGAGTAACTCGTATAGTCTTGGTCTGCATTAGGGATGGGTAAGTGACAAACTTTGAGGTGTATGCAATTTGTCTTTGCATTCATCTAAATTGGCTAATGATAAAAACAAGGAAGAAAAAAAAATATTAGTTGTCTATACACAAATTTCTTAGAGAGAAAATTTAAAAAGTTTGTAAAGGCATGCTGTGCATAACCTTTTTATTTCCAAAAAGGACCAAATTTAAAACAAAAAAAAAAAAATCCGAGTTCGAAATTGAACAATTCCAAAATTGCTTAAAATTCTAAAAACTTCGAATCGCTTTGACGAATTCTGTTTAAGAGACTTTCTAAGATACTACCAGTGCTTAAGAGTATTGCCATTTTAACATCAGCTGATTGCAGGGAAAACTTATTCACAATCAATCACTCGGGCGGCGTCCTGCACTAGTCAGCATTCATCTCTCTACCAGCTTGCTGTTCACTGTATAGCAATGTGTAACACACGGCAGCAATATTCGGTAGCTCTTGCTGAATACACATGACTACAGCTTAGTAAAGAACAGCACCTTACATACATACATACATAAATGATTGATTGTTTTTCTATATATTGATGCTGTGTTAAATAGTAATAATCACATGCACATACTCCAAGTGTATTCATTCGTACATTTATGTACGTAGAGTGAAAAACAATGGAGGGGGGGGTGTGTGTGTGTAAAGGTGCAGTGTAGCATTTTGTATGAGTGCAGGCATGAGTGTATGAATATGAAACGAGTAAAAAAATGTTTAGTTGTATCTTTGAGTGTGTGTGTGAGTGTACTGGCATATGCCGCACAGTGGGTTAAAAAATAGATGATATTTGGCAAATTTAAATGATAGAAGCAGCGATGCAGGAAATGTATTTCAATCTGCTAGTTGCTTATAATTCACAAACAAAAAAGCAGCTCCATTTTATGATTGCATTATATGTATGTATATGGTCCTTCGAGCATGCCATATGCATATGGGCAGCCATACTTCAGATCATGGCGTTGTAACTTACTTCAGCCTCAACTATGAAGCTCCATTTGTGCTACCTTTTAATTTATCATTTTTAGAAAAGTAAGCATTACAATGGGTGCAAAAGCCAGCCTACTCTCTTTATATCCTTAATTGGAAATATTGAATTTCTGCTGTAATTGTGATCCGATTGCCTCGAAAACTCATAACTATTTGTAGTATTATACAGTTAAAAACTCTGCTAAATTTCACTGCAATTGGTGCCAGGATACGCCCGTCTCCCATATATCCTTTATTTGAAATATTTATTTTATAACTACTACTATTTCTAGAATTATACAGTTAAAAGAGATATCTAGTGAATTTCATTGCAATCCGTGCCAGAATGTATCTATCTCTCATATATGCTTGATTTTTAAAGATATTCAGCTCTCATGATCATGAGAACACAACGAAGATTTTTAGGTAGCTATTTATAGAAATGTATGCTTAGTTTTCCCGGTAAATTTTATTTCCATGGCTTAAAGTACATGCCTGCTTCCCATATGTCCTTAATTTTTTAAATTGAGTTTCATTACTAAAATTTCCCCGAAAATGTATAAGTATTTTTGACATTATGCCGTTAAGATCTCTGATGAATTTTACTACAATCGATGCAAGAATATGCCATCTTTAATGTAACCTTAATACTAAAAATAAAATATTAGCTTTCATTATGATCAGAATACAGCGAAGGCTTACAACTATTTGTATAATTACATACTGAAGCTTCCTGGTGAATTTCATCTCTATTGCTTCAAGTACTTGCCTGCTTCCCATATGTCCTTTATATTGAATATTGCATTTCAGTGCTGGAACTGTGCTGCAAATTTATAAATATCTCTGAAATTGCTTATGTAAGATCTCATATGAATTTCATTGTTGTCGGTGCAAGGATATGCCTACCTTTTAATATCCCTAATTTAAACAAATTTAATTTTAACTATAATTATGATCAGAATGCAATACAAATTGGTAACTATTTGTGCAAGGGTACAGTTAGGCTTTTCTATAAATTTAATTACAATCGGTGCAAAGATATGCCTACCTCTCAAGTGTCCTTTATTTCGAAATTTTAATTTCAGCTGTAATTATAAGCGTAAATCAGTGAAAAAGTTTGATATCGCTTTTAAAACTATTGTAAGGACATATAGTTCCTATTTCCCATATATCCTCAATGTTAAAAATTTAACTGTAACTTTCACTGTAATCAGAGTATGTATAGCATAAATTTGTAACTATTTATAGAATTGTATACTTAGCCTTCCTGGTGAATTTCATTTCAAAAGCTTCAAGTGTATGTCTTCATCCTATATATCCTTTATTTAAAAAAAATTTCATTTTAGTGCTAGAACTGTGCGACAAATTCATAAATATTTCTGAAATTTCTCATGTACGATCTCAGATGAATTTTGTTTGTTTTCGGTGCAAGGCATATCCTGGCACCGAAAACAATCTTCCATATATCCTTAATTTAAAAAATTTTAATTTTAGCTATAATTATGATCAGAATGAAATAAAAATTGGTAGCTATTTGTAGAAGAGTACAGTTAGTCTTTCGTATCAACTTCATTCCGATCGGTGCAGGGATATGCCTACCTCTCAAATGTCCTTTATTTCTAAATTTCAATTTCAGCTGGAATTATAAAGGGAAATTAGTGAAAAGTGATTATTATCGCTTTTAAAGCTGTTGCAAGGATTTGTAGTTTTTAAAACTTAAAGTAGATAAATTTCCAGGTATTTTGTAAATTTAGCTTAGAAGGGAGAGAGAGATTCATATTTTGCCCTTTTTCTCGCCTAGATTTGTTGATGTACTTTTTAAAATTTACTGAATACATTCTTGCACATTTACATGAAATGAGAGGGAAAAAACATGTAGAAAATTCCCCTGACAATACAATACGTGACTGTTTTCTTTTTATATGTAGTATATTGTGCAGATTGTTTGTTATCCTTTAAAAAATTTATTAATTTATTTATCACAATTTGTGTCAATAATACTTTTGATTTGTGTGTGCGACACAAAGCACTGTGCAACATGCGTTGATTGCATTTAATTTAAACATTTAGCAGGTGTGTTAAATGATTAATTCTTCCTTAATTAAAAAGCTCCATTGTAGCTTTTTATAACGAACACAATATTTGTAGCTGGCAAAAATGTTTTAAATAAATAACTAGTTTTATGAACATGATTTTTTTCATGCGTAAAAATGGAGCCCTCCATTGGAAGAGCCGATCGAACAAATTTATTTGGGGAATTTAATGAAGTTTGGCACTTGTCATGTTGTTTTTACAGTGAAAGAAATATAGCTGTCAAAGGCAATTCAATACCATTGGCGTGAAATATTTCTGAACAAAGTAATTCATTCTTTAATGTTCTGCAAATATTTGCAATCGTTGTTGTGCGATAGTTTCTGCTGACGTTTTAAATATCGATTGTATATGGCTGGCTCTGTTTGATTGGTTGCCTGGTGTTGGCTTAAGTGACTGTTGACATAAATGTGGGCTTAGTGTTAATTACCATTAACATTTTGTAGTGACATTTTCATGAATAGAACGTAGTATGCAGTATAAAATGGTTAATAGTGGCGTATTCATCATCATCCTCATCATCATCCTCATCATCATCCTCATCTGTTTGAATTTATTTTGTTTGTTTGTTTTTTCTTTTATGTAAAATTTAATGCATTAATTTTGTCATTTTGTCTTTCTCTAACACGAATTTGTATGTAATTATAATTAATTATGATAATAAATTATTATTGACTGTATGTACATTCATATAAAAGTTATGTCCCGATAGTTTTAATGGTGAAACTATTCCTTTCTAATATTTTATTAAAATGTTGAAAACATTAAATTTTTTTTTATAAAATTAGGTCATTTAAAAGACTGTATTGGGCTGGGCGTAGTTTTTATTCAATGGCTGACTTAATTCCAAACAGCATTTAACAAGGTCTTCTATGAATTGCACTAGTCAGAACTGTAGGGATTAATGTGTATTTCTGCTATATTAAGGATTTAATATATTATTAGTTTAATTACAATATTTAAGCCACTGGAAATATTTAAAAGTTGAACTTCTATGATTACGAATTATTTGGAACGTTAACCTGAAGGAGGGCTTACCGAAAAACAAAATTTTTTTAATAATAAAATGCCACATGTTGTGACTCATGGTGGGTTTACATTTGAGCAAAATCTTGTAGGTTTCCCATACAAAACAAAATCTACTTTGTCACTAGATTTTGTAGAAATCTACTTAGAATCTAGTAGAACTAAGTGATGCAACAAAATTTTTTTTCACAATTTTTTTTAAAGAGAAATAACAACACTCAGGCAATGAATGCCTACTTCTATTACTAGGTGTTATCTTCTTTAGGAAAGGGATAGCGATAGAGAAGACAGGTAGGTGGTGAAGGCAGAGCTAGAAGAAAGCTTCATTCTTTTAAAACTCTGTCCTTTTTTGCACGTTTCTAATAATGCAGTGTTGCAGCGCCTCTGGTGTCAATGAGTTGCACTAAATCTTTGAAACTGTATTTAGTATCCATTTATTTGTTATTTTACCTCGCCTATCATTCTGCTACACAATACACAATTAGTATCCGTTGAAGACGGTGTAGTTCAGTGACCAGTGTCTATGCCTTCATCTCTTGAACTTTCCTGCAACAACTGATACAAATGGACACTAATGCATATCAGAACAAGTAAGAGTGCTATACGTATTCGGCTGTGCCGAATCTTGTATACCCTTTACCAACGTATGTAGTATGCAGATACATACATACATACATAAGTACATACATATGTACATATTTGTTTTGTGATAAAATTTATAATTATTTGTTATAGTGCAATTTTTAAAGAATTTCTAAAGAATTTGATTGAGTAAAGATCTTCCTAAAACATAAAATATGTTTAACTGTAAAAGAAATTATTTTTGGTAATTTTTTTACCCAATTTTTTTTTTTCAATTTCCAACCCTGGAACCATAATTTAAATTTGTCTGGTTTTAATACGAGTACTAATTTATTTCTTTCTAAAATATAGAATATATTTAATTACCAAAGAAATAAATAAATTTATTTAATTAGTTTTGTATATATCCAAAAAAGTGTACTTTTCCCAACCCTGGAATCATCCTTTTAGATTTTTTTGGTTCCTTATACCAATCTTGTTCTTTAAAAAATATATGAAATATGTTAGGTGAACAAAGAAAAAAAAGAAATATGGAAAATACTAGTTTTATTTAGTTACTTTAATATATAAAAAAAGGTTAAATTTTCCAAATGTGGTTTTTATTTTTCTAATTTGCTATACCCAAATTTTCTTTCCAAAACCGAAAATATATATATATAAATGAAAATGTAAAAAAAAAATTATTATACCTAGCTAATTTTATATATCACAAAAAATGTAAGTTTCCCAACCCTGGAATCATAATTAAAATTTTTTTCTGATTTCTTACAGCAATCTTGCTTGTTTTTTTTAAGAATGTAAGATATTTTAAATTTATAGATAAAAAGGAAAAATTAGTTTTATTAGGTTATTTTTATATAACAAAAAAGTTAAAGTTCCCAACCCTGGAAACGTCTATTTGATTGTTTTTTATATTTTTAATACAAATTTTATTCGTACTGAAATATAAAATAAGTTTATTTAACAAACAAATTATAAAAATTGTGTTATCTAATTACTTTTATATGGCAAAATCAAGTTGTAAGTTTTCCAGCTCTGAAACCGTCTGCTGATTTTCAATACCAATCTATTTTGGACAATTTCTGACACACCGGTTTAAGACCGAAGTCTCTAGCTTTTCTGGGAGCTTCGGAAAACCGATTCACGTACACCGGACGAACGGACGGACATCGCTTATTCGTCTTCCCTATTCATAAGGATCCAGAATATATATATTTTATGGGTCGCATATGAATATTATGGAAATTACACACTGAATGACAAACCTATATATACCCTTTTCCATTTTTGGTAAAGTGTATAAAAATGTGTGGTGTTGTTTTTTAATGACTAGCGGAGACCAAGCTCGAACCCAGGACATTCGAACCCAGGACCTTAAAAGTGATAACTAACTACTCCAGCCAACGCCACCCAAAAAAAGGTTTGTGAATTAGCTACATTGCAGTTGTCTGTTTGGTTGTAGCTTAGGAAAAATTTCAGTTAATGGTTTTTGTTTTGGTTAAGAAATCTTGATAAATGTAAAAAAAAACTTTGTTTGAAAATTACTAAATTTTTCAAGCAAGTATAATTGCCTTATTATATTATTATGGGTCGCCTGTCGTTAAAATAATCATTCTGATATAAACATGTAAATATATTCTATTCTTGACATTTTGAAGTCGGTAGATTGCTGTGGTGAATGTGTTTAATGCTTTACTTGCATTTAAAAAACATTGACTAAAACTTTGGTAGAATGTTATGGAGAAAGTAGAGCAGAAATGCTACGAAAATAAGCGTTCCTTAGAAATGTTCGAAAAATTTTTCATAGGGCTCAAAGGAAAAGTGTTTTAATTTAAATTTATTTGTTTGATGAACTACTGCTCATATTTTCAACACCTGCAATTATTTTAATCATCTGCCTCTTGATGGAGCACAAGAGAAAAAACTGTGTCTGCTAAAAAAAAACCCAAGAGTGAGCTTAAGCGAAATATTTATTATCCGGTTTTAAATTTCCTTCAAAAGAAACGTTGTTTCTTCTTTTTGTTTTGTTGCTTACGACACGTCTCATTTTAAAATTTGTTTTAAATAGCACTTGCCAATATATATCAAACCTTTTTTTTTTTTGTATTTACTTGCTGAATAATTTTTCAGTTGCTGCTGTAATTGTCTTATCTTAATGTAAACATTAATGGAGTTGGCTTACACCGATCACACTCTACATTTCAGAGAGTGGCGGAACGTTAATCTACCACAATTTTAAACTTTATAAAAAGTAATTAACAGCGTTTGCATGCATGCTTTTAAAGCATATGCATTAGGGTGGAGCATCAAAAATTATACAGCAATAAATTAAAAAAAAAAATAAAAAATTAAAAAAAAAATTATAAAAAAATTTGGGAACCTTTTTTTTTAGCTCTTCCTTAAACTAAAAGAATCATATAATAAAGCAAGTTTTCTATGCCATTTAAATGTATCCAGTAAGCAAATAATTATTACCCAAAATCACTCGATCCGATGTAATGAAAAAATAATCAAGATCTTTGTCTTAATATGTATTACAAGATAATCTCTAAAGCAGGATACGAAAATAAACAGAAGGAAATGCTTGCTTTTGCCTCCTTCACTTTTCTTAGCAAAGTGCGACTTTGACTCGCGAACGAAGGGTTCCGTACGTTGGGCTTTGAGCATTTTTTAATACAGCGTTTTTTTAAGTTTTTTTCGTTTTTTAAGCTGAAATAATTTTTTTTTTTTTATTTTTCGCTTTTTTCTCCTTTTGGCAATTTTTTTTTAATTTTGACGTTTTTTTAATTTTGGCGATTTTTTTTTTATTTTGACGATTTTTTTCATTTTGGCGATTTTTTTTCATTTTGGCAATTTTTTCATTTTGGCGATTTTTTTCATTTTGGCGATTTTTTCATTTTGGCGATTTTTAAATTTTGGCGATTTTTCCGGTTTTTCGCGATCTATTTTCGTTTTAGAAATTTTTTTTAATATAGTGCTTTTTTCGTTTTGGCGATTTTTTTTCGGTTTGGCGATTTTGGGATTTTTTTGTTTTACCGTTTTTGAAAATTTCAAGAAGTTTGCTTTTACGGTTTCTAGGATACAGCAAGTTGTCAAAATTACATAGTCAAAATTACATTAACTGATGGTACACCCTTTAATTAAATTTTTTTTAAATTTTAGTGTTAATTGTTGTAGTCTGTATAAAAATACACTAACCTTACAAAATTCAAGTGTATATATATATATACATAGAATTGTATATATATGTATATATATTACATGGGATTTTAACATTTTTCGTTGCTCGTTTTGGAATAGCCTTTAATTTCCAACTCTCATGTATTTGTTGTTGTAGCGGCCAAAGGTCTACACACTGTGTCCAAATTTCAGGCCCGTAGCTCTTATGGTTCTCGTGAAAATACCCTGTGACAGACGGACGGACAGACCGACAACGTAGCGAAAACAATAGGGTTTTTTTTTCACCTTTGGTGTACGAAACCCTAAAAACAATGGCAACGCCATATAGTTTTTTTTTTGCCATGAATACAAAGAAAACAATGAGAACAAAACTGAATTTTTGTGAGTTAAAGGTACGCACGCATTTTTTATATTATTGTGCAATAATATATATTATACAATAAAATTGCACAATACATACATTGAATAAAATCAAAAGTCTTTCGAGAGCGCAATGAGAACAAAACTACATTTTTTTTTGCAATATTATTGTGCAATAATTTATATTGTACAATAAAATTGCACAATATATTGCATAAAATCAAAGATATTTTGATTTCTATTACGCAACACGAAATATTTTTTTAATGCGCTTCACAACATTTCACAATAATTATTTTCAGCTACATCCAGCTAAATATTATTTTTATATTCTTTCAATTACTTAATTAAAAGTTATTAAATATGTTTAGGTCCTTGTATGTATCTAGTAAACATTTCTTAAACGCACATGTTTGTGTAGCTTTAGTTAACTTTTACATATAGTATAGGAAAAATTGCGCTTGTATATTTTTAAATATTGTGCAATTTATTGAATAGTGTAAAGCAAAATGACAATAATAATAGCAATAAAGTACTCAATAATATTGCATAGTTTATGGTTGGAACTGTCTTCGTCTTCATTGTATACGATTATTCCATTCAATTCCACTACTTTGAACGTTCCCTTGTCTCACGCAAGGTTACGAATCACTAAACATTCTATTGTTCTCAATAATATTGCACAGTCTATGGGTACCTTAGAATATTTGACAAACGTTTTTTTGAAATCGAACTTCTATTTTTTGTATATGTATTTCAATAAAAGAACATCTCATGTCCACAAGAGATATTTTAATGAATATTTTATGTCCTTTCAAAAAACGTTTGCGAAATTCTTTGTTCATTTGTATACCCTGCCTTAAAGAAGGTCTATTGTAATTAGGAGATGTTACGGCTTAAGAAATCGCAAAAGCCAAATTTTGTGATATATTTAAAACCAATTTGAGGCTTAATATTTCTCCATCCAATTTGCTCCAGCCTAATATGCACGCTGGAGCAATGAGTATGATGATACTCATTGATAAGCAAAATATCGCTTACTAATTGAGGATCACAGACGTTTAACCCTTTTACACAAAATGTTTTCATTTCTTTGTTTAAGATTTTATTCAAAAAAGAAAAATGTTTAAAGGTGACAAAAACTTTGTAATATTTCTTGCTACTGTGAGGAGGGATGAGAGATATATTTCTTTTTTTATAATTAACTGTAAGTTCAGTGCTTTTAATGTTTTCAAATGAGCAGTGTCTTAAACTGAATTTACATTATGAATTTTTTTTAATATTTTTATTTAATTCATAATATATTATTATTTTCATATATTTCTTCAATTTGAAATATTGACTTCTAGTTGTTATTGTGATCAGATTATAGCGAAAACTTGTAACTATTTGTAGTATTATACAGTTAATATTTCTGTTAAATTTCACTGCAATCGGTGCAAGGATATGCCCTTCTCCCATATATCCTTTATTTGAAAAAACTTAATTTAAGTCTTCATTAAGTTCGCAATAAGGTGAAATTTTCTCTACTGCTTTCAGAACTATGTAGTTTAAATTACAATTAGTGCCAGGATATCTATATGTACATACTTTTCTTCTATCATAATTTTAAAAATTAAAATTTTATCAAGAAAACTCAATTTTTTCATATATCCTTAATTTTAAACACAAAATTTCAACAGCAATAATGATCAGAATGCAGCGATAAATTATAAAAACATAATTTTTCCTAAATTTCGCAACCATCGGTGCAAGGATATGCGTATCTCCCATATATGCTTTATGTAATAAAATTAATATTTAGCAATTTTAACTGTTTTTAAATTAGCTTTCAAACTGTGCAAGGACACGCTTATCTGCAACGTATCCTTAATTTAAAGCATTAAATTTCATTTATAACTACGATGAGAATGTAGTAAAAATATGTGAATATATCTGTTTTTATATAATTTTATTACCAATAATGTGTACCTCCCATATATCCTTGATACTAAAAGGAAGATTTAAGCTTTTATTATGCTTGGAATGTTGTACAATTAATTGATTATTTCCGAAATTGTACAGTGAAGATCCTCTGGTAAATTTCATTGCAAGGATATGCCTATATACCAATTCAATTCAATTTCACTGTAGTGTAGCGTAAACTTATGACTATTTATAGAATTGTATTATTATGCTTCTTGGTGAATCATTTCAAAAGATTTAACTTTATGGCTTCTCCCCATATATCCTTTATTTTGAAAATTGCATTTCAATGCTAGAATTGCCCCAAAAACTTATAAACATTTTTAAAACTATGCTGTTGAGATCTCTGGTGAATTTAATTGCAATCGCTGCAAGGATATGCATATCTCCCATAGATCATAAATTTTTAAAGTTAAGTTTCAGCTCTCATTATCATCACAACGCAACGAAAATTTTCAACTATTTATAGCATTGTGTACTTAGGGTTCCTCGGTGAATTTCATTTCAAAAGCTTACAGCACATGGCTTCTCCCTATATGTCCTTTATTGCGAAAATTGAATTTCAGTGCTAGAATTGCTTATCAAATTCATAAATATTTCTTTAAGTATACATACAAAATCGCTAGTGAATTTCATTGCCATCGCTGCAAAAATATGCCCAGCGTCCTCATGTGCTTAATACTTAAAGTTGAATTTCACCTCTCATTACCACCAGAACGCAACGAAAATGTTTAACTATTTATAGAATTGTGCACTCAAGCTTCCTGGTGAATTTTATTTGAAAAGCTACAAGTACATGCTTTCTCTACAAATGTCCTTTATTTTGAAAATTTAACTTCAGTGCTACAATTGCCCCAAAAACTTATAACTACTTTTGACATTACACCATTAAGATCTCTGGTGAATTTTAGTACAATCGGTGCAAAGATATGCCTGTCTCTTATATAACCTCAATACTAAAAATAAAATTTTACCTTTCATTATGATCAGAATTCTGCGAAAGCCGCCAACTATTTGTAGAATTATACACTAAGTATTCCTAGTGAATTTCATTTTCATCGCTTCAAGTTCTTACCTGCTTTCCATATATTCCTTATTTTGAAAATTTAATTTCAGTGCTATAATTGCCTCGCAAATTAATATATATTTTTGAAATTGCACATAGAAGATCTAATATGAATTTCATTGTTGTCGGTGCAAGGATACGTGCACCTTCTGCACATCCTTAATTAAAAAAAATTATTTGAGCTCTAATTATGATAAGAATGCAATAAAGAGAGCTAACTATTTGTAGAAGAGTACAGTTAGGCTTTCCTATCAATTTCATTCCGATCGGTGCAAGCATACGTCTGCCTCCCATATGTCCTTTATTTCGAAATTTGATTTTCAGCTGCAACTATGAGCGGAAATTGGTGAAAATAGTTTATTAGCGCTTTTAAAACTGTTGCAAGGACATATTGTTTTTAAAACTTACCGCAGATAAATTTCCAGAAGTGTTGTGAATGGAACTTGCAAGAGGTTGATTCACATTTTACATTTTTCGCGCCTAGATTTTTTGCCGTTCTTTTTGAATTTCATTTTATGGTAATGCATTACTAACATTTCTAAAATTTTTGTAGATATGAATAAACGAATGTTAAAAGTGTTGGCAAAAATAAAATCTACCCAAATATCCTTATGAAAATCACTTCAAATAAACAAATAAATATTTTTTATTACTGATAAAAAGCTTTGGGACAAATGATAAGTCGCTCTATAGCATAAAGTATATTGCAATATACGAGTATGTACATACATACATACATATGTATGTACGTGCTAGGGATGCCAATCGGGATCGATTTTTAGAAATCCCGGGATTCGGGATTTATAAATCCCGATCCCGAAAATCCCGGGATATTCGGGATCGCGGGATTTTCGGGATCCCGGGATTTTTCGGGATTCCGGGATTTTCGAGATTTCGGGATCTAAAATTTTTTGGTAAAATAAATAATTTTTTTTAATAAATATTACTTTAATAACAAATTTTATGCATTTTAAAAGTTTTTATGTTGATAATATATCATTAAACCGAAGTCATTCAGTCGGTCATTTTTGACACAAACCTTTGATCAAACCCATGTAATTTAAATATGTCATAGGTTTGTGTCAAAAACGACCTAAACGGTCTAACGAAAATAATTTTGAACTGCAATGTAAAAAAACATACATTCACACTAGAGCAATTTTTTAGACAAAATAGTACGCATTATTCTGTAAATATTTCTCGCTTTTACGTCAACCCGACTTTTTATTTTCTACTTCAATTGTAAGGAGCTGTCAGTAGTACTCAATTCTTACCGAAAAGTGAATAAGGGTTGAGGAGTCGATATACAGAGTTATACACTGCAATTATGAATAAATTTCCGCAAGAAATGTGTCCCTTTTCCATAGTTTTTTTTTGTTTTCCCTATTATTTGCTACTGTTTGAAATTATTCCCCCGGCAAAATTTCTCATGGAATTTTATTCATAATTGGCCTTATAATATAGAATAAGACGCAATAAATTTGTCAAACTTATTGAATTTTCCAAATGTTATTTTCCTTCCAAAGCTCATATGATTCTTTTCATTTTCAAAATAATTCTTAGTTGTAATTATATTGTATCACCTTTGATGAAAATAACCGTGAGAAAGTAGTTAATTTATTTTGCACTTGTTGTTAATTTATAAGAAATATGCCACGAATAGTCATTAAATTGTTAAAACTGCACGTATAAAATTGTATGGGACTTTTAAATATTATAAAAAAATACCATAAAATCAACGAAAATTTTAATCTATTAAGTTTTTTATATAAAAATTGCTAAGAAATCCCGAAAAAGAAATCCCGGGATTGAATCTTACAAATCCCGGGATTCGGGATTTGCCAAATCCCGAAAATCCCGGGATTTCCGGGATCGGGATTTCCCGTTTGGCATCCCTAGTACGTGCATATGTTTTGTATACATGAACATAAAATTTTATGTGCTATTGATGTAGTATGTAAAAAAATATTGCATATCAATATGTATGTATGTATGTACATATGTGCATTATATTTCATACCATGTATGCAAGTATTTGTGTATAAAAATAATCCTGCAATCGATATAATGCCTGAAAAAATCAAAATAAAAATTGCTTTTGGCAAACGTTTTTTTTTCATATACATATGAATGTTGTATGTATAGAACATGTATATGTGTGCTATATAGTTATGTATTTACCCACACACATATGCACCTGTATGTATTTAAAAAATAACCGTAACTCAAAACTACATCAGTTAAAATCTCACACACGTACACACACTCCCATTCACACTCATATTCATGAGAGCGTACTGGTGTGTTCTTTTATACACCGAGAGAGAAACATATTTTATGAGAAAGCCAAATCTATTAACGGTAACAGCAATAACAATAAAGTTTGTATCAACTTTATTCCGAATATTTCTGTTAAATATTTTATTTTGATTTAATTTTTCCTTAAAACTCACTTTATTCGTGGAATGCATGAGCCCATTCAAAGCGAAAAATCAAATAAATTGTGATGCAAGTCTTGACACTCGCCGTACAGTTTCAAATGTAATTGCTTGAAAATAATTGTATTATACAAATTTGTGCGAAAGCAGTCCTTCAGTCTTTTATGCAAACATACATAGATACATATTAGAGCCCTGCATAAGACAATTTAAAAGAACTTTCAAGAGATGAGGAATATTTCAAATGCTTTACTCGTACTGCAGCGAAGTCTTCAAAAACAAACAGTGAACAAGACACTGTTTGCAAGACATTTGTTTCAGTTATTATAGGTATAGGAGTAAAGAAACAAGTACTTCGTGATGAAAGAATTTGTGATGTTTGCTTTTTCCCTACGCATGGCAGCGTATACAACGTCTTGCATAAGTTGTATGTATGCTCTTTTATTCTAGCAGAGACAAACACCTTCAGCTATCACTGCCACGAACCACTTTTCCAAGCCACGAAGCGTTTTAGGAAAGACACAAACCATATTAGAGATTCCAAAAACTAAGAAAAAATCCCCAAAATCCCAGGAGCTACCACTGCAGTTCCTCGGAAAATTACGGCAACACTGAAAATCTAAAAAATCAACAGTGTCAGCTATAACTACCACGAACCCTTTATCAAAGACAAAAACCATATTGGAGATTCCCAAAAACTAAGTTAAAAATCCCCAAAATTCCAAGAGCTCCCCCTGCACTTCCCCGGAAAATTACGGCAACACTGAAAATCTAAAAAATCCCCATTGGCAGCACCATCATGCTATGTAGATAATTGTTATCAGTATTTGTAACCAGGTGAAGACACTTCCTCTTGTGGTATTTGCAGCGAACAAGAAGTGTTCGCGACATCACTTGTAAACACTTACATATATACACGAACATCACTACATCCATCGTGATTCGCTTATGCTCTGCTGTCGCATAGCATTTGGTTTAGTATAATACATTTAAAAAGCAAGACGTACATATTTACATTTCAAGAATGTTTATGCAGGGCTCTAATACATACGAATGCGAATGAGTATATTGTTCCTTAACTTGAGCTGTATAAATATTTTGTGTGTGTGAGTGTGTGTGTTTTTAGCTCAAAAATATATTAAAGAAAGCAAAAAAAAGACCAGAATAAAACGAAATTAAATTGCGACAAAATGCTTTTTTGTTTGATGGAAAGGTACGATACGATAATACCTAAGACCAGTACACAGAAGTGCAAAAATAAAAAATCAGCAAAAGAATCAATGCTGTTGTGATGCACATTTTTTTTATTATTCTCCATCGCCCGGTTTTTTGTTTTGTAGTTTTTATATGCAGAAATGAGATTTTTTTATTAAGTTTTTTCTCCTTATTTATTTATCTTTTGCACCAATTTTATGACACAAAAAATAAAGTAAAATCTGGTAAATACTGATACACATTTATTTATTTATTTTTTATTTTTCCTTCATATCCAACCTACATCATGCATATTCTGTTTGTATGGAACTCTTTTTTTTTGTATGTGTGTATATTGTAACTTTTAAAAGCAACTTTTTTTTTTGGTTTTATGCGTTGTTTTCCTTATATACGAGCACATATACATATAAAATTATTGTGAATTTTTATTCGGTTTTAAGGAATTTTAATTAAAACAAGTTTGCTGCTAAATTTTTTTGTTTATTTTTTAAAAGGTACTTGCATCTTAAATGCATTGAAAAAAAGGAGTAAAACCTTGGCAACAAATATACTTAAAAAGTGGATCAAAGATTTGACAAAAAAAACAAAAAGAATTAAACCGATGCTTGTGGTTAAAAATCAGGAAGTTGATGTTTATATAAAATTTGTTTAAATTGTTTTGCAATTTTTTTCATTTTGTAGCAGTTTGTAAAAGGACAGGACATTATTGAAGCTTGTAGATGACAAACTTTTTTAAAATAATTCTTTTTAAATAATTTTTTAAAATTAATTTTTTTAAAATAATTTTTTTTAAATAATTTATTTATCAGTCTTAAAAGCTAATAAATTATGAATTAGAATGAATTTTCTTAATCACCCAATAGTTTGTTAATGGAACAGTTGAATATGGCGTTAATGTGTTTTTCCGTTGAAAGCCCACTTACGAGGGCGGTTCAAAAATTCTGCGTCCTAACAAAGTAATTACCGTAAATTTGGGAAGAATTTTCTTTAATTCTCAACATTAATTCCTTTTAGCTCAAAGCATATTTTTACTTACACTTACAGTAAGAACTGTCTAGCTACAGGCAAATCTCGGTATAACGAATCTCGAAACGAAAATCCGATAAAAACAAAAGATTTTACTTAACAGCCTTATAAAGCGCATACTATTTTAATTATATAACGAATGATAAAGAAAAAAATTGCAAAATAAAAAACAAAACTTTGCTAGCAACATGTTTCTATTATTTTGTAGCTTATTTGAAAACAATTTGGTGTCATTCTTTTTATTGTATTGGATCATGTCTACAATAATAATAATTAAAATAACTTTTAGAAGAACTAAAATAAATAAAAAATAAAAAATAAGAAAATTTTTGGTATAAGGAATGGGCCTAACATTATATAATTCGTTATAACAGGTTTTGCCTGTACTTAAAATAGCGAAGAAATGCAGACTTCACTTCCTCTTCGTATGCCGGCTCCGAGCCATTTTTTTAAATTTGGGAATAGGAAACCTGGCGAAAATTAGAATTATAATCAATTACATTGGCTAAAATATTGTAAAAGCAGATGTTAAAACAACTCCTTCGTTTGCGTCAAATGCATAATAATTTCTTGCTGAATTTCATATCTTAAGACACCCAAACATTTGCACAATATATTGCACAAAAAGTCTTTTGATTTATATTGAGCAAAAAAAATATTTCTTAATGTTTTGACAACATTGCGCAATAATTATTGGAAGGTACATCACTAAATATTATTTTTCTAAATTTAATTAATGTAAATTATTTACTTAAAAATTAAAAAAAAAATTATTGATGGTTTAGTATGTTTAGATGTACATCTTTCGTTGCGTATCAACCAATAAATTTTTTAAAATTCGTATTCTTTTCGACACAAGTTAAATAAAAAAATAAAATATTGAAATAAATTACTTCATTAAAAAATTTTTAATTTGCTTAAAATTTTTTATGTATTTTAGTATGTATCACAAAAATAAATTAAAAAAATTTTTGCAACCCACATTGTGTGTGTAGCTTTTGTTGACTTTTAAAGATATTGTAAGAAAAATTGCGCAATATATTTTTTTTCTATTGTGAAATTTATTGAATAGTGTGAAATGAAACTGCAGTAATAAAAGCATTAAAGTACTCAATAATAAGTATGTTTTTCCTTTTTGAAAATAGTGAATAAAAATTATGCCAAGCGCATGCAAAAAAAAAAAAATAAAAACTGACGCAATGAATTTTCCTGTAGTTAGAACTGTCATCGCCTTCGTTGGATACGATCCTTCCATTACATTCCATAGCTTTGATTGTTTCTTTGTCTCAGGTGTGAAGTGGTGGACCCATGGTTACGAGCAGGGTTACGTATCGATATAAAAATTCGGTCAACCACTCTATTGAAACATGTTCACGCAGCTGATGTTGTTCTGTTGTAAGCAAACGCGGCTAACCTGTCTTACGCACAGCTTTCTAATCCTTAATATGGGATATATATCCCTCTTTGGAATGCCTATAATTTCAGCTAGCACACACCTTCAGCCGACGATCATCTGATAACATTTTATGGATTTTTAAGCATTTCTGAGGTGGACAAATCAGTTAGTCCTGGCAGCTCGTAGAGCATTCTTTAATCTATGGCAGTTAATATTTAATAGTAGTAAGTGAAGTAGCAGGTTCTCCCAAAGTTAAGAGACCTTTCCAATAAAAGTATTGAAATTTTATTCTTGTTTACAAATTCTCTGAAATAGTTTATTTTTGATCGCTGAAAAAAAAAAATTTTTGGAAAACGTGGCTCCTGTTTCTTTTTGGATTTTAGGCGACGATATGTACATATATTTCAAAAGTGTGTCGTTTTCATATATAATTACAACTCAAAAATTTATGAAACTTAAAAAAACACAATAATGGCTGGGAAAAATATTCGTGTGTAAACATAAAAGCAGTTTCGGATTAAAATCTCTAAAGTTTGGCAACTAAAATTGCTGTGTGTGAATCTAGTCTCTGTGTTCTACAGTGTTCGCTGTTAATTACATATGTATGTATGTATGTATTTCTTCAAGTCGCAAGCTCTTACAAATTAATTATACCCTCTTTTTTTTTAAACAAGAATCGAATAATACAGTAGAAGAGTTGTTTGAAGTAAATTAAATGCCAAATGATTCGTTTTAACTTACATACATATGTACATATGTATGTATGTATCTACGAGCAAATAGGAAAACGCAACTAACAAAATCTCATCAAATTTTATTGTTCTCAAGAAAAGCAACAACAATTGCAAACAAAAAAAAAACAACCTGAATAACAATAATAATACTGTATCCTGCCATTTAAGCCATTTGTGAAGAGTTGCACAAAAAAATCTAAAAAAATCAAATAAAAACACCATAAAGCATTAGATTTAAAAATACATACTCAAACACATAGAGACAGACAAAAAGACCAAAGAAAATACAAAAAAAAGAACTTTTTTCTCTCAAAGTGATCATTACAAGTTACGGTGTATGCGACGAGAGTATTAAATTGGCTGGTAGACATAATGCAAGTGTACGTGCAACACACACTCGCATCCACATAAAATGGTAGCAACAGTAAAAGCAACAGCAACAAAAGCCACAGAGCAACAGGAAAAAATTACGATCATATGCACTCACTAACACACACACACACATACACACACACACACACATGCACATATTCTTGGCAGGCAGTAAAAGTAGTAGAGGTCAATACAACTATTGGAATTCGATACTTTGCATTTATCTAACTTGAAAATAAAAAAACGTAATAAAAAAAATTAAATAAAAACCAAGCAAAAAATAGAAATAACTACAGAGAACAACAATAACAAACAGCTTAAGAAAGAAAAAAATTTTGTGCAAGTAGGTATATGTATGTGAGTACTAAACATAAAAAGTTAGACACCACATTAAATGTGGAAAGAAAGAAAGAAGCCTTAAGTTTAGACACAAACGAAATATAAAATTAAACGAAAAATGCAACAACAACAACAACAACAGTAAGAGCAAGAAAAGCAAAATAACCAACAGTCACAACAACAGCATTTTTAAATACGATGCCAAAACATACACGCTGTTAAAGCAACGTCAACAAAAAAATATTTTATATGTGAGTATGCACATACATACATACGTATTCGCTTTAAAGCGATTTGTCCTTTAGCTAAATCTGCTGTTAACCAACTCATCGTTATGGACAACAACACACCAAAGCATCAGTTTTAGCAGCCGCAACTGCTGCAATAGACGAAAACAAACGTACCACTCTACTCACTACTGACTGCATCAACATCAAGACAAACGTTCTTACAGCAGAAATAGAAAAGAAAACAGTAGAATAAATGCATCTAGAAGTGTTTACACCTTTGATTGTCTCATTAACCGCTTTCGAGGTGCAACAGATGTTGCAAATACAGTTAATTAATACCAAACAAAGGACTTTTGTAAAAAGATACTTTTTGTAAATAATAATTTTTCAAAAAGGTACTTTTAATAAAAGGTGCTTTTAATGAAGGTACCTTCAATGAAAGGTTATTTTAATAAAAGGTACTTTTAATAAAATGTACTTATTATAAAAGGTACTTTTAATGAAAGGTACTTTTAATAAAAGGTACTTTTAATAAAAGGCACCTTTAATAAAAGGTACTTTAAATAAAAAGTACTTTTAATCAAAGGTACTTTTACTAAAATGTACTTTAAATAAAAGGCACTTTTAATAAAAGGTAATTCTAATTAAAGCTACTTTTAATAAAAGGTACTTTTAATGAAGGGTACTTTTAGTAAAAGGTACTTTTAATAAAAGGTACTTTTAGTAAAAGGTACTTTTAATAAAAGGTACTTTTAATAAAAGGTACTTTTAATAAAAGTTACTTTTAATAAAAGGTACTTTTAATAAAAGGTGCTTTTCGTGAAAGCTACTTTTAATAAAAGCTACTTTTAATAAAAGCTACTTTTAATAACAGGTAATTTTAATAAAAGGTACTTTTAATAAAAGGTACTTTTAATTAAAGGTACTTTTAATTATAGGTACTTTTAATAAAAGGTACTTTTAATAAAAGGTACTTTTTATAAAAGGTACTTTTAATAAAAGGTACTTTAAATAAAAGGTACTTGTTACAAAATCTACTTTTATAAAATATACTTTTTATAAAAGCAACTTTTATAAAATATACTTTTTATAAAAGCTGCTTTGAATAAAAAGTACTTTCAATAAAAGGTACTTTTAAAAAAGGTACTTTTAATAAAATATACTTTTAATAAAAGGTACTTTCAATAAAAGGTACTTTCAATAAAATATACTTTAAAAAAAGGTACTTTTAATTAAAGGTACTTTTAATAAAAGTTACTTTTAATAAAAGGTACTTTTAATTAAAGGTACTTTTAACTAAAGGTACTTTTAATTAAAGGTACTTTTATTAAAATGTACTTTTAATAAAAGGTTCTATTATTAAAATGTACTTTTAATAAAAGGTACTTTTATTAAAATGTACTTTTAATAAAAGGTACTTTTATTAAAATGTACTTTTAATAAAAGGTATTTTTATTAAAATGTACTTTTAATAAAAGGTACTTTTATTAAAATGTACTTTTAATGAAAGGTACTTTTATTAAAATGTACTTTTAATAAAAGGTATTTTTATTAAAATGTACTTTTAACAAAAGGTACTTTTATTAAAATGTACTTTTGATAAAAGGTACTTTTATTAAAATGTACTTTAAACAAAACTTGCTTTAAATAAAAGGTACTTGCTACAAAATCTATTTTATAAAATTTACTTTTTATAAAAGCTACTTTTTATAATGGTACTTTTATAAAAGGTACTTTTTACAAAAGGTATTTTTAACGAAAGGTAGTTTTTAGAAAAGTTAAGATTTAATAAAAGGTGCTTTTCGTCAAAGCTACTTTTAATAAAAGGTACTTTTAATAAAAGGTATTTTTTATAAAAGGTAATTTTTATAAGGTATAAAGTTTGTTTCAATTATAGGTACTTTGAATAAAAGGTACATTTAATACTACGTACTTTTATTCAAATGTACTTTTAATAAAATGTACTTTAAATAAAAGGTACTTGTTACAAAATCTATTTTTTGTAAACTAAAGTTTTGATAAAAGCTACTTTTTGTAAAAGGTAGTTGTTAGAAAATATACCTTTTAGAAAGGTACTTTGTACAGAACGTAGTTTTTACAAAAGGCACTTTTCACAAAAGGTTTTTTCACAAAAGGTTTTTTTTGTCACAAAATTTACTTCTTACAGAAGGTACTTTTCATAAAATATACTTTTTACAAATACATAGTACTTTTTACAAAGTGTGCTTTTTACAAAAGGTACTATTTACAAAAGATAATTTTTATAAAAGTTACTTTTTACACAAGGTACTTTTTATAAAAGGTACTTTTTATGAAATATACTTTTTACAAAGTGTGCTTTTTTTCGAAAGGTAATATTTACAAAAAGTACTTTTTACAAAAGGTACTTTTTAGAAAATGTGCTATTATAAAAGTAAATTTTTATGAAAGTTACTTAAAGTACTTAATAAAAGATGTACTTTTTATAAAACGTCCTTTTTATAAAACTTTCTTTTTATGAAACATTTTGTTATAAAACCTCCTTTCATAAAATGTCCTTATTATAAAACGTTCTTTTTATAAAACGTTCTCTTTATAAAACGTCCTTTGTTTTAAACGTCCTTTTTATAAAATGTCCTTTTCATAAAACGCCCTTTATATAAAACATGCTTTTTATAAAAAGTCCTTTTTATAAAACGTCCTTTTTATAAAACGTCCTTTCATAAAATGTCCTTATTATAAAACGTTCTTTTTATAAAACGTACTCTTTATAAAACGTGCTTTTTTATAAAACATCCTCTTTATAAAACATCCTTTTTATAAAACGTCCTTTTTATAAAACGACCTGTTTATAAAACGTCCTTCTCATAAAACGTCCTTTTAATAAAACGTCCTTTTTATAAAACGATCTTTTTATAAAACGTCCTTTTTATAAAACGTCCTTTTTATAAAACGCCCTTTATATAAAACGTCCTTTTTTAAAATGTCCTTTTTATAAAACATCCTTTTTTTTAAATGTCCTTTTTATAAAACGCCCTTTATATAAAACGTCCTTTTTATAAAACGTCCTTCTCATAAAACGTCTTTCTCATAAAACGTCCTTTTTATAAAACGTCCTTCTCATAAAACGTCCTTTTTATAAAACGTCCTTGTTATGAAACGTCCTTTTTATAAAAGACGCTTTTAAAATTCGCCGCTTCGAAATGGTTAATTCACATGCAGTTTAATTTGCTTTGGCAACAACTAAGCATTCATTTATGTTTTGTGCCAATGTGCCAGTAAGAGTGTGTTTAAATCTTTTATTTGTTGCATATTTTAGTTCAAAAAAAAAGAAGAAATGTGGAAAAAAGCCATGTATCATCGTCGTTTATACACACACGGACCTGCACTAAAGTCGCATATGATTTTCTTAACAAAAATATATCGATATTCAAGAAACATACTCAAATAAAAGTGTTGAAAAAATAAAGAGTTTAAGATTTAGTTACGCTTAGCGAGATGTTGTATTTATTATTTCTATTTTTTCTAGTTTTCGTACATTTGGTCGGTTTTGCAAAAACAACAAATAAAAAAGAAAAGAAGATACCTAATCAAAATAAAAATACCACTAATCTACTGGTTTTAGAATCAGTTGTAGTTGCTTAAGCACAAGCTGTTGGATGCTGTGCTACTCTTTCTATGCCATGTGTGTGTGTTCATATATGTATATACATACATATATACATATGTACATAAAAATATGTATGTATGTAAGTATGTATGTATGTATTTATGCATGCATGTGCTTGTGCATGTGCATGCATGTACATGGTAAATGTACTTACTTTGCTCTTGTTGCAATAGACAAATATTTTTAAGCTTTTGCCAGGCTTAGTTTTATGGATTTCGGTTTGTGTGCGCCTGTATACCCTGCAAAGAAATTGAGATGCCATGACTGAAATTTGATGCGAAATAAATTATTGTTTAGTTTTTGAGTTGGGGGACACTGTAGAAATTAAAATCTTATGTAGTTGAATGAGAAAGAAAATCATAAGGACATACAAGGGAATTATTATAAAATCATTATCGAAAGTAGTCGAGATTTCGGTCCAGTTTCTCTATGTCGTCATAAATCGAACAACATTTTAAAATTAGTTATTATTTTAAATGTAATTGTGCGACAAGTCGTTCGATATGGACATCGAGAAACTAACTGCCACTTCTTCTACAAAAAACTCAGCACAACTCTTAGAGTGATTACGATAAGTTGACCTGTAAAAAATTACATACATATATACTATTGCAAATAATTCTTTATGAAATTGTCGAATGCTTCCCAATGAAATCTATTTAAAAAAATGTTTTGTAACAGAAATCTGGTCGAAAATTGCTTTATGGCAAATGTTTTCCAAATGAATTTTATCTCAACTCGTAAAAAAACTCGTCGAAATTTTTTTTTGCATTTTTATTATGTTTTTTAATTCCGGCAATTCCTTGGAAATGTTTGAAAAAAAAAACTCGCCGAAGAGTTTTTTTTGGATTTTTTATCTCAGAATTTTTTAGCGCAAGTTTGTTTCTATGCAAGACTTATTTAAAGACAAGCTTCATATATTCATTCATATATCAATCCTCAAAGAAGTATTCCATACAAAACTCGTCGAATTGTAATAATTAGTGTTTTGTCGGCATGCAAAAAATATATGTATATGTACATCAGAAAACTCGTCGAAGTGTTTGAATAAAACTCATCTAAATGTTAAAATCAAACTCGTCGAAATGTTTTATGTAAAATGGTTTTTCTAAAAAACTGTGCAAAAACTATCAAATTCAAACTTGTCTAAAAGTTTTTTTTTGCTTAATTGAAAATTCTTTTATAGGAAATTTTATCTTAAAATAATATTTTAAAAGTATTTTCTGGTAAAGAATTAGATTTTTTTTAAAGTTCCACGAAATTTTTTTAAGAAAACTGGTCGAATTTTGTTCTATTCTATAGAAATGTGTTTAAATGGTTTAAAGACATTTTTTATTTAGAATTTTCGCTCACTGCGTTCATTCTTAAAAAAGAATTGATAAAAACTGAATTTAAAAAAACTCGTCGAATTGATTAACAGTGAATTAATTGATAAGTTTTCAATAAAAAAAGATTCATTGCAACTTTTATATGAAGAAATCTCGATGATCAATAATTTTGCAGAAAACTGCCAATCAAAACTCGTCTAATAATTTATTAAGGAAAACTAATGAAAGTTTTACCTGAGGAAAACTTTTTATTAACTAAACATGTGTATTTGGAAAAATTTATTTAAATAAAAACCTAATGAAAACAATATTTTAAAAACTTACTAACGAAAGAAAACACGTCGAAATGATTTGAATAACAAATCTTCGAACGAAACCTCGTCAGAACAATTTAATGCGAAATAAAACTCGTCGAATTGATACAAATATAATTCCTTAATACGCTCAAAAATTCATTGCAAAATGTTTCTATTTAAAACTAGTCTAATTAATTTTCTGAAATTATTTAGCAAGAAACTGGAGGAAAACTATTGAAATTTTGTTTTGAAAGAAACCTGAAAAAATCAAAGAAAGGAATTTATTTCACTAACAAATTTTTAACTTTTTTTACAAGACTAGTCGAAATATTTTTTTTGTGCAAATGAAATTTTTGCCTTGAAAGAAATCTGAAAATATTTGTAAGCAAAGAATAGAGTTTATTTCTCTAAAAAATTTGTTAGATTTTTTTTTCAAAACTGGTCGAAAAAATAAAAAAATTCTTCAATTCTATAATTTTTTTAAATCAAAATTAAAAAAAAACTGGTCGAATTTTGTTTGCAAATTATTGCCTAAAAACCGGCCAAAAATATTAAAACAAAATGTTCAAATTTTGTCTTGAAAGAAATCTGAAAATATTTTCAAGCAAGGAATGAAATTTATTTCTTTGAACTATCTATTTTTACAAAACTGGTCAAAAGATTGTGTTGAAAATTTAAATTTGGCTTTAAGGCTAGTCGAATTTTTTTTTTCTTAATAAGAAAAAAATCTAATTTTTTATTAAAATTAAAAAAAGAACTGGTCTAAATTTTTTGGTGTAAATTATTGTCAGAAAAAATAAAAAAAAAAACTATTGAAATTTTGTCTTGAAAAGAAGCTGAAAATATTTGTATGCAAAAAATGAAGTTTATTTTTCTAAAATTTTTTTAAAAAGTTTCTTTATTGAAACTGATCGAAATATGTTTTTTTTTGTCAAAATTTTTTGACAATTTAAATTTGGCTTTGAGGCTGGTCGAAAATTTTTTCTTAAAATTAAAAAAAAATCCTTAAATTTTTTTCTTAAAATTTTAAAAACTTGTCGAAGTTTTTTTGTTGCAAATTATTGTCTAAAAACCGGCCAAAAATATTTAAAAAATTTTGGAAATTTTGTGTTGAAGTAAACTTGAAAATATTTTTATTCTAAAATATTTTTTTTTTTACAAAACTGGTCGAATATTGTTTTGACAGTGAAAATTTGGTTACGAGAAACATTTTTTTGCTGAGGTCGAATTTTTTTTATTAAAAATAAAAAAATCTCTAAATATTTTTTATTAAAAATAAAAAAAAAATCTTAAAATTTATTTTGTCGAAATTTAAAAAACTGGTCTAATTTTTTTTTTTTTGCAAATTATTGTCAAAACACCGGGCAAAATTACTTAAGATAGAGGTTCCCAACTAAACCTCGAAATAAACCTGGTAAAATTCTAGAGATATAAGGAGAAATCTCCAAAATCTCCGTGAAAATATAGGGTTTCCCAATGAGGCATTTCATTTTTAAAAGCCCGCCATATTGTCATGACTTAAAATGAAACTACTTGGCAGACCACAAGTAACAGTTTTAATTTCAGTTGCGCGGCCAGTTGACAAGGCAATGTATCTATGTATCTGCTGGAATTTTGAATTAAAGAAGTTATGGCTTTTCGGATTACAAGGCAAATCCCCCGAATTTGCTGACAAACTATTTGAAACAAAACATTTGCCTTAAAATTCTCTCTTTAGAAAACGGCTGGCTGTTCCGTTCAACTATGTGTTGTTGTCAGAATATTTACAACTAACTTTGATGTTATTTGTTCATTAATAATTATCACATGTAATTTGGCTTAAAAAGCGTTACGAACTTTAGCCTATTCAATTCATAAGAATATAGAAACAAATACAGTTCGAAAAATAATAATTAAATTAACTAATTAATAGTCATTGGCTTGTGGCAAAAATTAAAAATAAAAAATATACTTAATAGTAACAAACCAAAAAAGTTTGTCTTAAGTAGAACAAAAATAAGCAAATTAACAAACATGTGTATAGTTAGTAAGGAACAAAACGACAATGGTAAGACTGTTGTAATATATATAGAAGATGGTAATATATATAGAAGATGGTATATATATATAGATGGTAACTTGCGTATACATTACGAAACACATTAGCAAATTGAAATGCAATGAATCAAACCAATTCACATATTCCATTTGCAATAAAGTTACGGATATAAGGCAGACATCTACATCAACTGACACCACACACAGTGGACCAAAACACAGAAGAACGCTGATGAGGAAGGTTTAGTGGCCTTCGAAAACGGCTGGCTGTTCCGTTCAACTATGTGTTGTTGTCAGAATATTTACAACTAACTTTGATGTTATTTGTTCATTAATAATTATCACATGTAATTTGGCTTAAAAAGCGTTACGAACTTTAGCCTATTCAATTCATAAGAATGTTCCTAAAAATGTTTGTTAATAAAAATATCTTTTAGAAGAATGTCTCAATAATAAAAAAATTCAGCATGCAGTCACTACGAGTACGTGCAATTGATATCAAAAGTCTTTCGTTAAAAATGTTGCACTTCATAAATTTTCAATTGTCTCCTTTTCCCCTACGGGTCTGCGTTTGCCAGCCATTCTTTATATTCCATCCTCATCGTTTACTTAAAGGAAACCAACCTTCTTTAAAGTTTAAGAAGTTGTTGTTTATTTTTATTGGATGTTGTTTTTAGTTAAAAGTTTTTTCCTTTGGTTTATTTTTTATTATTTTTTGCTGCCTCCTTTAAAGTGGACGATGATGCAGTGATTGCTGCCGATGGTGTTGGTGTTGAACCATTAACTAGTGGGTTTTTTCACTTAAATAAAATAAATCATAGATGATATTTTTTTTATGTCTACAAAGAGTTTTTTTCCCTGTGGCAGCCGTAGAGAAAAAAAAAACGTCGTAGCAAAAGGAGGAAAAAAACAAATGCATTTATACGCATTTCGAGTTTAGCTCTGATGACGTTGATGATGATGGCTTTAGGCTTGATTTGGTGCGGAAATTCCAACAAATTACAAATGGTTAATGATGGATTTTTTCTCTCTTAAATATTTCTTCTACCGAGAGTTAGATATGAAGGTAAAGGTTGTAAAATAGGAATTCATTTTATATGAATATAAAAAATAAGTTCTCAGTACTAAAAAGTTGGATTTTAATTTGTGCTGCGTAATTACTTAAATACTAAAAATGTTTTTAATGAAATTGTGGTAAATCTAAAGAAATGTGATATTTAAAACTGAGTTTTTTATGAGTGAAACTGTAAGTACAAAAATGGAAACTATATGAAATTCTGACTAAAAAAAGTTGTCATAAAGTGGTCATCGACTTAGAGCGCATTCCAACGACGATGATGGCCTGACCAATGTTGCTCTTAAAGAAATATGGACCAATGAATACGAACGAATAGTGTCTTTTTCGGTATACAGTGCACACAGAAAAATTTCATATTTAATTCTACGTAAACAAGGTTAATTTAAAAAATTGTTCGCCAATGATTTTGTTTCATATGTGTTTCATGTTAATTCAACATGATTTATAGCTATACTCAAAGAAATTTTTTCCTTTTGAAATAAATTTATTTCATGCTGATTTAACATTCCAGTACTGTTAGATCAAAATGAAGAATCATGTTGAATCAAAGTTATTTCAAGTTCGAATACTGTACATTCGTTACACGGAAAAAATTATTTCCAAAAAATTAAAAAAAAATATTTGTTTGAAACAAAACTAAGTTTCAATAAATATTTTTTACTGTTCCAGTAAATTATTTGTTGCAAAAAAAAACTGTACACAGAAGAAACAGGCCACGACGTTTGTCGGCTACTTTTCGACATTTACATTTATACAACAAGATCAATCAAAATAAATAACAACAAGAGCACAACAGCTCTTTGTACCTATCGACTAGCAAGGTAAACACCAACACACTTAAATAACAAATGCTCTCAGCCGAACTTCGCTCAATTTACATTTTTACAAATTTTGTTATCAAAATATTTGTAGGACCGCCCGCATTCATATAAAATATTTACTTATTCAATGAATTTGGTTACTGAAAATTAATTTTTTTTCTGTGTATAGAAATAACAATTCGACATAGTTGAATCAAAGTTATTTCAAGTTGAAAACAACATTTAGTTGTAATTATTTAACTTACGTGATTGTGGGCATTGGTACAGGCATCAAGGAAAAAAGTTTGTGTGTTGGCTTCCCTGGTCGAGATTTGAACTCGGACTTATCGCCACATAAATCTTAAATACCAAATACCGTCATGAATAAAATTTTAATTTAACTTTATTTAATAAAATGAAAAAATTGGTTATTAATCTTCGCTGTCATAGTCATCAATGTTATCATGAACTTCCAGATTTGGGGATTCATATTCTTGTCTAGTTATATAATTCTATATATCCTGCAGATTTCTTTCTGTATTTCTTCTATGGTTCTATCTAAACCATCCTTGAGTTTTGATTTTTTCATCAAAACACTTAAATAACATATTATTTCTTGTAAATTTAATATGACTTGTAATCAAAATTCATTTCAAATGAGAGTTATAGTTAAAAAAAAGATAGACTGCGAAGCTACTTTATCTTGTCCCCAGGATTCGAACCTGCGACTCTCCGACTACAAGACTAGTTAGTATACTGCCTACTAGCTAGCAGCAGAAAGTTTTCGCTGGTAATGCGAAGTTTATCGACTATTTACCAGCATTAAAAACAATCAACAGCAAAACAAGAACAAGTCACCACGCACAGTGTCGTGTTTTCATATAAAGAGCGACCAAAAATATAAAGAGTTATAGTAAAAAGTTGAAATTTGGCTCACATGTTTTAATTAGTAAAAGGTAACCAAATATAAAATTTTAAACATTTTTGTGCAAAGATTCGCATCCTTCCCATATATCCTTTTAGGTAAAAATGTCACAAAGTATAGGAAAAAAGTTCGAGCTTACTAAAATTTTGTATATTTATTGAATTTTGTAAACTAAAAAGTTTGGCCAAGTTTTATCAAAAGCGGAAAAAAATATCCTTGCTCCAAAAATTAAAAAAAAAGTGAAAAAAAATCTTAACTAAATTTCATACAAGAATCAGTTAAAACAAGCTTAATATGCATTTAAATTATTTTTTCGATTCGGAGCAAGGACGTGGTCATTCACAGGGTTATGGAATGGCAAAAAATAGAATAAGTTTTCGAACGTAAACATAATTTGGTACATTTTCTTTTATATGTACACTCAGGGAAAAGCTGCAATTTAAAAATAAGAACGTGTAACATTAACTCAATAATTTTCAATATAATAGAAAATGTGTAGTCAGCTACTTAAAAATAAATAAAATTAATAAATTAATACTGTAAATTAATATTTTTCCATGTTGAAATAAGAAATTTCCAAATATCAATATGGTTTTTAGTGATTTTAAGCTGTTGTATATATGATAATTTTGTTTTATATTGAAACTAGCTTTTACGCGCGGCTCCGCTAACGTTGAACTGATATTTTGGAAACTATAGTTAAAATGTATGTATTTTTTTTTGGTTACTCACTGATAACGTTAAAAAAATGATAAAAACCAAGAAAAGGGATAAAAAAAATTATAAAAAAAACAGAATAAAAACCGGTTTTAAAACTGTTTAAACAATCAAACCAGAAAACAAAATTGCCCTAAGCAGCCCTAAAATGCGTTTTTCGGAAAAAATCCGCACTAAATATAGAAAAACCGGTTCCGAACCGGATAAAAAATAAGCAATGTTTGCCGCTGGTAATGTAGCTTTCCATTGGTGAACGAATTTTTAAAATCTGTTTACCCGTTTAAAAATCCGTACCAAATATAAAAAACCGGTTACGAACCGGATAAAAAATATACTACATTTGATGCTGGTAATGTAGTTTTCTGTTGGTGAAAGAATTTTAAAATCGGTTTAGTGGTTTTAAAATCCAAAACCAAATATAAGAAAACCGGTTGTGATCCGGATTAAATCATATCATCAATTAATAAAATATAAGAAAACCGGTTCCGAAGCGGAATAAAATTGGTTATAAATTAATCTTCGCTATCATAGTCATCCATATCATCATCAACTTCCAGATTTGGGGATTCATATGCTTGTCTAATTATATAATTTTGTATATCCTGTATTTCTTCTATGGTTCTATCTGAACCATCCTCGAGTTTTGCTTTTTTTCAACAAAACACTCAAATAACATATTATTTCTTGTAAATTTAATATGATTTGTCATCAAAATTTTTTGCATTCTTACTTTTTTTTATGTATGAAGTTGGGTTTACAGCACCATAAACGATGGCAATCATATAACGGCTCGAAGGACCAATATTAACTTACAATCAGCATAAGCCACTGCTGTCTTTGTTTGTCATAAACAACACAAATTTTATAGAACTGTTTGGATGCCAACACGCTTTCTAGAAATGTTCTCTTAATAATAATTGCAATTGGCCAGAACATCACTTAATTTTAAAGCCTCAAAATTGTACTCCTCTCCTCTCATTTATTCTTCTTCTGTATTTTCTTTTCTTTCATGCCGACAACAATTAGTTAATTATTACCGTTAAATTTTCAAAACTTTGCCCCATCCATGTCTGGCATTGCCTTTCTCTCATTCATACACATAATCTTGGAAGGTATTTTGAAAAAAAAAAATATCTTTAAGAAATTGATATTTTCACAGCAAACTCAATTTACTTATGAGCCAATAATAATGATATTAACTGCACACATTGCCAAGAAAATTATAAAAAAAATTATTATAAAAAAAAATAATGAAATTTTTTGTCTTAAAAACCTGCAAGTAAAAAAACAACAAATTTAAGTAAGAGCAGCTAAAGAAAGGGAATAAAATCCAGGACTACAAACAGAGCGTTGACGATGAATACGTAAGTATAATAAAATGTTCAAAAGTTGCGCTGACAAAATGATCGTAAATAATTTTTATTTAGCCTTTAATTTTTGTTGTTAAACGTCCTTTTTTTTTGGTTGTTTATTTGTTTGGCAACTTGCAAGGTTTCTTTGCCAGTTGTTGTCGTTGCTGTTGTAATTGTTTGTTTTTGTTGCCCGCTTTCCATAAGACAAGTAAAACAAAGTGTGTGCAACAAACAGCACAAGAAAGAGGCATGATTGTATGATGGTTGGCAACTTAATGGATCAATGTTGCTGTTTGTTGTTGTTGTTATTGCTATTGCGCTGGTGTTGTTGCAGCTGGTAGTTTTGTGTTTGTGCAGTTGTTTTTTTAATTTTATTTTCAAGTTTCAGACGATGGATGATGAGAAAATCTTTGTTCTGTGGACTTTTAATCTTTTGCCTTTTTTTCTTTAGCTGTTGCTGTTGCTGTTGCTGTTGTTATTGTTCTTATTCTTAATTTTTTTCCATTCCATTTCATTTGGTTTGGTCACCATTATTGGAGTTTATCAAAAATAAGGCGACGCTCAAGTTGTGCTTTTTGTGTGCCTTATAAAAAAATTATATAGAAGAAAAAATTACTAATGATACCCTTTTTGAGTTTAAGAATACTTTGTTGTGTGCATTGCATTTATTTCACTGTTCTGGTATGCCTGCAAAACTGATGTTGGCCAGAAATCACGTAATTTCGGGATTCAGCCACGCTTATGCACGCCTACTCACGCATAGTTGTAAGTGATTTTGTCCTTAGATTGTATACACAAGTTGCAAACGTAACATATTTCTTTCTCGTGTCTCTCATAGAAAACTAAAACTAGACCAATGGCATATTTCCCACCTGCGAAAGAAAACTTTCGACTTAAAATTTATATTGAAAACAACAATAAAATATGAAAATTTGTTTTTGTTTTCAATATAAATTTTAAGTCGAATGTTTTCTTTCGCAGGTTGGAAATAGGCCACAAGTGTGTAAAACTGTTCTTAATATTAAAAAAAAATTACTTTCCTACTATATTCTTTCTAGATTACGAAATGTATTTAATAATTTTTTTTATTAGAATTTGCTGTCTTGAGTTTTGAATTACCCATATTTAATAATATAAAAAAGTTTATTTTGATGTTCGAGTTCTATTTCGAACTTTTTAAAATTTAAAAGGAAAACATTTTAAAGTCTAATTGATATATCAAATATAATAAATTATAAGTTAGTGTAAAATTTTGCATTTTTAAGGTAAATTCGAAATTTCGAACTTAATTTTCGAAGTTAATTTTTTTTCGAAAATAAAAAAATTGAAGATTGTGCCAATAGATTTTATTAAATCTTTTTATGTGAAATCTTTTTAAAAATAGTTTTTAGAGATTTGCGAAATATTCTCATGTCTCTCATAGAAAACTAAAACTTGAGCAAAGAAACTTGATGGGTGTAAACTAGGTCTTAATATTTTCAAAAAAATCTACTTTTCTATTATATTCTTTCTAGATTACGAAATGTACTATTTAATAGCTTTCTTTTGGATTTTAAAACAATTTTTATTAGAATTTGCTGTCTTTAGTTTCGAATTACCCATATTTAATAATACAGAAAATTCTATTTTGTTGTTCGAGTTCTATTTCGAACTTTCGAAATTTAAAAAGAATACACTTTAAAGTCCAATTAATAGGCAAAATGAAATATTTAAATATTTTTAAGGTAAGTTCGAAATTTCGAACATCTTTTCGAAGTTAGTTTTTCTTCGAAAATAAAAAATTGAAGATTATAAATAGATTTAATATATAAAATCTTTTTATGTAAAATTTTTTTAAAAATAGTTTTTAAAGATTTTCGAAAATTAGAATATAGTTCTCGAACTTGTGTAGAAACTGCTTAATTTTCAAATTTTGAAAAATAAATAGAAATCTTTAAAATTTTTTTCGAACTGAAAATAAAAATTATTAAAACAATTTTTTTTGACACAACAGTAATTTAACTAATTTTAGGTGTTTGAAGTCTATTGCGAACTTTCGAAATTAAAATAAAAATACACTTTAAAGTCCAATTAATATGCAAAATGCAATACATTATAAGTTTTGCACAAATGAAAATTTTTAAGGTAAGTTCGAAATTTCGAACTTCTTTTCGAAGTTAATTTTTTTTCGAAAAAAAAAACTTTTTTTTTTAATTAAATATAGAAAATTATGCCAATAGACTACATATGACTTTCGAATTTGCTTTTGACACCCAGAAAATATAGTTAAGTTAAGAACATAATTCAAAATTTTATAGCAAATTGGAAAAATAAGTATAAATCTTTAAAATTTTGCCCGAATTGAAAACAAAAATGATGTAAAAATTTTTAAAGTCAACAAATTTAATAAAATCCTTTATGACAAAGTGCATAATGCTTTCATAACTTAAACTTACCTTAACTTTTAAGTCTTCACATCAATGTATGTAGTCGTACTTTTGTTTTTTTATATACGAGTAAAGTTCAAGCCAATGCTACAAATTCTTTCTCGCACATCAATCTCCTTAACGTCGTCTGTACTTTGTATGGAACAGAAAACGCGGGCAAACCAACACTAAGAAAAAATACATTTCTTAGTTTTCGTTCTTAAAAATTTATGCTCACATATCTGATGTTTAAATTTGTATTATTGCTGATGAAGTTTATCATTGGCTTTAGTAAAACTTGCATTATTGCACACGTGTATACATACATACACACAGACACACACACACACACACAGTACACAAACACGTGCATTCATTTACTCATTGTGACAAATACCTGATGTCTGTTTTACTTCTGGTTCTTGATTTCATCTCTGTTGCTTAAAAAAACTTGTTTTTTTTTTGCAAAATTAAATTTGAATATACAAATACTTTTTGAAAAAGTATCTTTTTAAAAAAGGATATTTTGAAGAACAACATTCTAAAAAATAGAATTTCAAAAATATCTTTAAAAAATAGTAAATTTTAAAAAAGTATATGTTAAAGAATTTAAAAAAATTATCTTTTGAAAAGTACCACTCTAAAAAAGTAGGTGTTTAAAAAAAGTAAATTTTTTAACAAGGTACAAAGTACCTTGAAAAAAAGTACATTTGAAAAATGCCTTTTTAAAAAAAAGGAGCTGTTGAAAAGATGTGCTTAAATTTCAAAAGTACCTTTTCTCATTACAGTACCCTGTTCAAAAAAGTACATTTTCCAAAAAGTACGTTTTTCAAAAAAGTACCTTTTCAAAAAAGTAATTTTTTCAAAAAGGCTGCTTTTAAAAAAGTATATTTTTCAAAAAAGTACATATCTTATAAAAAGTATACCACATACTATTTCTTAAAAATTACTTTTTAAAAAGGTACTTTTTAAACTATACTTTTTTAAAGGGTACTTTTTTAAAAGATACTTTTTAACAAGGCACTTTTTAAGAAGAACTTTTTATTTTTAAAAGCCACTTTAAAATAATATTTTTTTATTAAAAGGTACAACATATTCTTAAATTGCACCTTTTTTAAAAAGGTACTTTTAAAAAGCGAATTTGAAATAAATATTTTTTACTGTTGAAAAATAATACATATTTTTAAAAAATTTTTGCTCTTTGTTTTTATTAAAAGGTTTATTTTTATTAAAATTTACCTTTATTAAAAGGTACTTTTATTAAAAAGCACTTTTATTAAAAGGTACTTTTATTAACAGGTACTTTTATTAAAAGTTACTTTTTTTAAAAGCTACTTTTATTAAAAGCTACTTTTATTAAAAGGTATTTTTATTAAAAGGTATTTTTATTAAAAAGTACTTTTATTAAAAGGTACTTTTATTAAAAGCTACTTTTATTAAAAGGTACTTTTATTAAAAGCTACTTTTATTAAAAGCTACTTTTATTAAAAGCTACTTTTATTAAAAGCTACTTTTATTAAAAGCTACTTTTATTAAAAGCTACTTTTATTAAAAGCTACTTTTATTAAAAGGTACTTTTATTAAAAGGTACTTTTATTAAAAGGTACTTTTATTAAAAGGTACTTTTATTAAAAGGTACTTTTATTAAAAGATACTTTTATTTAGAAAAGGTACCTTTTTCAGAAAGAAACTTTTGGAAAAAGTACACTTTTTGAAAAAATACCCTTTTAAAAAAGTACATTTTAGGAAAAGTACCTTTTAGAAAACGCACCTTCTAGAAAAAGTATTTTTTAGAAAAAGTACATTTAAGAAAAAGTATGTTTTGGAAAAAGTATGTTTTGGAAAAAGTACCTTTTAGAAAAAGTAATATAGAAAATTATATTTTAAGGTCCTGCTGGGCACCGTTTTCCTGCCTGGGCTAAATGTACTTTTTATAAAAATAATTTTTAGAAAATATACCCTTCAGAGAAAGTACTCGTACCTTTTTTAGTTGTTAAAGAAAGTAATTTAAAAAGTACCCTTTACAAAAGTTTAGTACCTTTAACGAAAATCGCACTACGAAATAAATAAAAGAAAGAATAACTTTTTTAAATTAATATTTTAAAATTAATTAATTCGTAAAAAAATACTCCAAAAACCTTTAAGAAAAAGTTTGCTTTATTTAAATTGCCTTTATTAGACTTGTAGTGTCTGCCTTCAAACAACTTCAAGTTATTTCGGGCTGCACTGGTGTGACGTTTGAATGGTGACTGTGTGGTATGAGTGTGTATAAAACTTAACTTATTTTAAATTGTCGATCGTAAAGACAAACACCTGTAAAAAAGATTGAAGATCAAAATATACAAACTGCTCAGTTCAGTTAAACGAAAACAATGGCGAAAGAGACATTTCATACGTATCATGATATGTGTTTGCTTGTGCCTGTAAAAATGCGAAACTGTAGCATTATAACACACACAACATACAAATGTATAAAAACAAATAAAAAAAAAACAAACAACAACAGCATTAATTACAATTATAATGATGGAAATATAACACTATGGCACATTTTTTGACGATATTTGATCTTAATAAATAATTCGTTACATGCATACTTACATATATTTTTTTTTACATCAAGCACAAGTCATTTGATACAAAAAAGTAAGGTTAAGGTTGACAAAAATAAAACTATAAAATCCTTTTATGAATAACATTGCAGCTGTGCTGCCCCACTGTGCAATTCTAGAGCTGAAGGAAGGTATTGAATGGTAAATGGTAAACATACATTTATATGGAGCTTCATAATGTTCCTAAGGATGAATGATGATCATCATCATAATGACGACGATGATCAAATGTGTGGTGGATCTGTGCAGAGATGATGACAACATGGGTTGTATGTTTAAGAATGTACACCAACAGTGGAAGAAACAGCAAATTAAATGAAGAAGAAAAGAAAAATTAAAATGCCCGGCACAAACGTACAACATGCATTTGCGCGCCTTTTGAAAACAACAAATTTAACAACAATATGACGCATGGGAAGAAGCTTAATAACAAAATGGATTTTGATACAAATATGTATGTGTAAAAGCAGCATAATTTTTTATATACATACATACATACCTACATATGTACATATTTTTTTTTATTTTATATGGTTTTAAACCATATTTTGTTGTTCCTTTTGTGCATTTGCTTGAGTTGGCGACGTGTAGCTTTGGCTGCCCAGTGCCAATGTGGTTCGTTACCGGTGTGTGTGTGTGTGTGTGTCTTGCAGTTGTTGATCATTTTAATAACGCTGAAGTTAAAGTCAAAGTAGAGGATGACGATGACGATGACGATGACACCGATTATGATGATGATGATGATGATGATGACGATGGCGATTTTAACAACAATAATCATGATGATCATCAGGCTAAGCTAATTCTATTTACTGCTGTTTTTTGTTTCTTCTTTTGTTGCTGTAGTTATTGCTGATAATATGGTTTTGTTTTATGCATCGAAAGGAATGACCTGTGTCAATGTCCGTTAATATTTATTTACATGAGCCCTCCATATAGAATTCAAAGACACAATCTTAAAAGTGCTTCTGTACTATGAAAACTGTATGCCAAATAAAAGACGAAAAGGAGTTAAAATAACCAAATGCTTAATAAGAATATAAGATCTGTTTGATGATCTGTTTCCTCAGTTGTACGAGATATCAGTGAGGGATGGTTAGCTTAAGAAAATAATAGTTAAAAAATAATAATTTTAACTAGTTACTGAGGACTTTAATCTTAGTTTTGAAATTTCGAAAATAAATTTGAATCAGCGAACATGAATATTTTCAATGTATATTTAAATTCATATTTTTTTAAAGATAAGCGAGTGGGGGGGTTTCGTTCAATTTCGAAAATTTCAATTCACATGTTTTCTCTTAATTTCGAAATAGCATTAAAATTATCAAATAGGAATTTTATATTCTGCGCAATTTCAATTTAAATTTGAAAATTTTTCAAATAAGAATTTTGTATTTTGCGATAACTTGACTATTGGAATTATCGAACTAATCGAAACTAAATTTCGAAAGTAAATTCGAATTGTGGAATTAATCGAAACTAAATTTGAACTGTTAAGCGCATTTATGCTTGTTGGCAGTCAATTATTAAAGGAGTATTAAAGTTTTCGAAAGTTCGAAAATAAATTTAAATTAAAAAAACATGAATTTTTTTCATATTACATATTATTATCGAACATAATTTTTTTTCGTATATTATGATATTTTAGAATTAGAATTTTCAAATAAAATTTTTATATTCTACGATAACTAAAAATTTCAAAGTATTCGAAACTAAATTCGACTCGAGGAATTATACAAAAGTTAAGTAGAGTTCTAAAATTAATTTAAAATTAAATTTATGTTTTCCAACACATTTGGCACTTCGGTTTGCATATTTTCACTAAACACCAAGATATTTTATGAATTTTTGTATTATATACTTTAGAACTTTGAATACTAAAAGGCATTAATTTAAAATATATTTGAATAAATAGTAAATTTATCGCATTTCCTAGGCTTTAAATTTATAATTCGAAATTATGTTTCGAAGTTCGAAATTATGTTCGAAATTTCGAACATACCCTATTTTGGCATGTTTTTTAATTTTTAATTAAAAATAATGGGTTTTGTGCAATTTCGAAATTATGCTAATTTAAAATTTCGATTTATTCAAAACTAAATTCGAATCGTGGAATAATACGAATGTAAATTAGAATTGTGTAATTAAACTTAATGTAAATTTATTTTGTTCAACATATTTGGCTTTTCGTATTCGCATATTTTCATTAAATACCCTAGTATTTTATACATTTTTGAATTACTTTGGAACTTTAAAGTCCAAAACTCCCTTAGTTTCGAAGATATATGCATAAATAGTACAATTTTCGCTTCTCCTCAGCTTTAAATTTCATATTCAGAGAAAATTTCGAAATTCGAAATTATTTTCGAATTTTCGAACATACCCTATTTCATTATATTTTTTAATTTTGAATAAAAATATATTTAATATAATTAATATTTGTCTTAAAAATACTATATATATTGTAATAATTACGCTTGCTTATTGAATATTTGCTGTGTCTTATCGTACTTTAAACATTTTATGTAAAATATATTTCCTAATAGATTTCATATATTGCTGGAGGTTAGCCATCCCTTGAATTGTTGTGTGTGCTCGCAATATATACTAAACTGTTGAAATAAAAATATTTGCAAATTGGTCACACGGGCTCAATGCGGCGAAAGCATGCAACATACTCACACACAAGAAACGAATGTCTGTAATAGCAATTTCTGGGGTTAAAATTTTATTGAAATACATATGCATTTAAAGGGCCTTTAAACTGAAGTCCTTTATATAAAAACTCTTTAAGTATTCAGTTTCATGCAGTTCTAATGGTCAATTCGATTGCATACTCATACCCACTCTCCTCCCTTTGGGAGTTTTTTTTGTAAGATATATTTTTCTATCTTTTAGGGCTGTTCACATATTACGTAACGGTATAGGGGGAGGGGTTTAATTCTCAGTTATCCGACTGTAGTGAAATGTAACTGCAATGGTAGGAAACAGCTGATTGATATTGTTATGTGAAAATTAATGAATGTGGTTATAGAGATGTAATGTAATGTAACCGGAATGTACCAATCTGAAGATTACTTTTCACATAACAATATCGATCAGCTATTTCCTACCGTCGCCTAAGTGAGCCTTTAATAATTTGTTACGATTCGAATTTAGTTTCGAATAAATTGAAGTTTTAAATAAAAATAATTTCGAAATTGCACCCTTATTAAAAAAGACCCTTATTTTTTATTAAAAATTAAAAAAATATGCAAAAAAAATTGTATGTTCGAAATTTCGAACATAATTTCGAAATTCGAAATTTACTCAGCATATTAAATTTAGAGCTTAGGAGAGCAAAATCTATACATTGTAAAGCTAAGTTAATTTTTTCTGAATAAGGCCTTTAAAATCTGAGCTAGAGGAATAGGTGGTATTGGGTCTTGTCCGCTCAATCAGGCCTTTTAGAAGGCCTTTTACATTGTTCTTTTAACTTGTAGCCTTTAAATAACTATAACGTATGATTATAAACATTATGTTGTTAGTGCAATGTTAAGGTCTTAAGACACTAAATTTGAATGTTTGTCGGCTTTAATGTTTTGGCAATGGAAATTACACAAATACACTCACACACAAACACATACACACACAAACACACACAATCTTATCCGCATACTTGAAAATTTCCGTCTTCTTCGTATGCTTTAGTTAAACCAACAATAACACAGTCACAGTCGTCCGGCAGTCAAAGACATTCAGCTAGTTAACCAGCTTGCAAAATGCTGTAAGACGGGCGGAATGGTACTCCAGTCAATACGTCAAACAACCGGCCAAACACCGCGGCACTAGTGGTTACTTGGCTAAAGTAGAAGTAAATGTGAATGTGTTTTAAACAGTGTATTGTGTGTGTGTGTGTGTGTGTGTCTGCGTTGCATTCTCTTAGCCTGGTTGGTGTCGATCTTCACATGCTTCTGCACACAACTTGTTTGCGACCAACAATCGACCATTGTGGGTCTTTGTCTTGGATGCTTTGAAGAGCATGAGCGACCAGCAAGCAGTAAGCGTCATATTGAGGATAAGGAGTTGACGACGATGAATTTGTTGTTGTTGTTGTGCTTGGTTGGTAACGTTGATGATGATGACAATGATGAAGCTGATGCTGAATATGATGATAATGATGATGACGATGACGATGACGATGATGAGGTCTAAACTGTTGATGAAGTTACTTACATGTGAAATGTTTTCATTTCCAGGCGACCATGTCGATTTATTTGAATTTAATCTCTTTTAAGTTTGTTTTTTATACCGGTTTCTTATTTTTTTTATTTATTTATTTTTTATTTGTATTTTATTTTATATTTGTTTAAGGCACAGTGTTCTTTATGACAACTGTGCAGCGGCTGTATGCTAATTTATAAAGTTAAAATTTGAAGAAAAATTAAACTCTTTCGGAAAGTCTTTAAAGCATTTAGCAAATTATTACTTAAAATTTTGTATATTTTTAAATTTTGTATATTTTTGTCTATATACTTTTTTAAACAAAATCCGTGAATCGATTATCTTGTCTAAGGAAAACACCTAGGGTCTATGGCGGGAATCGAACCTACGACCTCTGGACTGACAGGCTAGCATCGCCAGCACGCAGCTACAGGGGCAACCCGTCCATATATTTTAAGAAAGCTTTTAGCCAAACATCTCATTCTCATCATACTTTTTGCAATTGGCTCCACTGTCATTAGGCAGTCATTATGTTTCCACATCTGACTGTTTGTTCTTTATAGTTTCGTTGCGTATGAATGTCTGTCTACTAGTACGACTGACTGTAACCATGATTATAAACATTGAGATTTTTGTTATTGATTAAATCGTATTGTAACTCGAAAAGTTTTGTTGTGTCTTTCCTTTAATTTAAAGTCTACTTATTTATTTATTTATATATTTATTTATATGAAACCATGCAACATAATTCGTCCTTCATTAATTTTAAAATTTTTCCTTATGTACATTTTTCTTTCCATTTTCAGATTATCAAACACAAACATCATCACCCAAGGTGAGTGATATTAATTATATATATATATAAATTTAATTTAGAATAAGTTTCTCATTAATTCATTAAAGAAAAATTTTTTTTTGTTCGCTGGAAAAAATATTAACAGCCACACCCACACAATACACAAGGTTTTTCTTCGAATTAAATTATTTTTTAAAGAAAATAAATATACATACATATCGTGCCATAAGCGCCAAAAACACTTAAACGACATAATTTTTTTTTAACGAAAGTGGCTTGTTTACGACCATAGATACTCAAAAAATGAAGTTCGAAAAATATATCGCTAAAGATTTTTTGGCGGTTATGGCTCGATATGTCGTCAGCTGAAGTTAAAAATCACCTACACTTTAAACTTTTAAAAATAATTCTTTCTGCCAAAAAAAAAACCGACATCAATGCAAAGATCTGATAGAAGAATGTAAGAAGCACGTCAAATATAAAATCTAATTTTAATGCACATGCATCAGCCCATTTTTTAAATGCAAGATTGTGTGTTTTTCAGAGTTCAGGGCCTTGTAAGAATAGCTAAAGTAGAACCACTTAAAATAAAATATTAAATTTTAATGGTAGTAACTCCGCCCATTTTTTAAATAAAAGATTTTGTTTATTTTAGAGCTCAATTTGTGTGGTAAGTTTCGTAAATACCGGTTAAGTAGAACCGCGTGAAATATTAAAATAAATTTTAAAGGGCGTAACTCCGTCCATTTTATTAACTTTCAAATTGTGTAATTAAAAGAACCAAAAGTGTTTATAGGCTTCGCGGCAATCAAATAAGTAGAATATCATAAAATTATAAAAAAATGTGAGCGTGTCCCCGCCCACTTTTTTACAAGGGGACTAATGGGAAGCTATACCCTCACAGACAACAAAAATTTTTACAATCGGCCTGAAATGTACCGAGTTATGAAGTAACACCCCAAAAAAAAATAGAGACGAATTGTTAACCTCCTCCTTTTTTTGAAGTCGGTTAAAAATAATAGTTCTAGGGACTGAAGTAAAATTTTATTATTTTCATTTTATAATTCGGCTGATTGTTATGCTAAAGGTTTGACAATTTGTAGGGGCATATGTTTCAATCAAAATATAAAAAAAATGCGATTTTGAATTTTTTGTTAATTACGTGGTCTTACATTTCAGCTGACGTTATGTACTTTAATTTCTATATTGGTGCCCTGATATCGTCACCTAAAATCCAAAAGGCCGTTAGTACACATTTTACTTTTTTTTAAGGAGAAACAAACCCCCTTAGACATTTAAGACTGTTTATTTGTTAGGTGCCACATTGAATATTGAATAAAATCTGTATTTTTGAACATATGTGAGTACAATTTTAAGGAATGATATATTTTGGTTAATCACATCATAATCAATCAAAAAGTCTATTTTGGATTTTTTTGATAGTTACGGCCCTTTGAATTTTAAGTGACGATATGTATGTATTGGCATGACGTCACATCTCACAGTATCCTACACAAATCGTTGGAAATAACACTTTGCGTCTGTACGTTAATGCGACATTATGCAAAAGTTTATTGAACATTTACTTTTTGCAGGCAAATAATGATTTACTGTTTTTTTTTTCAATTAATAAATTCTAAGTAATTGTTTAAAATTTCGAGAGACAAATTTATATTTATCAACCAAATTTAAAGTGTGGCCCGCGGAAATTAGTTTCAAATTAAAATTCTAACTTTCATTGATCCATGAGGAAATTTTTAATATTTTGAAATTTTTTCTATGTACTCGTATATTTGAATTCAAGGCTAGATTTTGTAAATACATACAAACGATTTTTTCGTTTTGAAATTTGCAAGGAAAAAATATTTTTTGCAACGAATTTTCGTTATTTTTCATACAAATTTGAAACGTTAGAAATAAAATTTTTTACAAAATCTGCCTATCAATTTCAATCGAAACAGTCCTTTTTATCCGACTGCGCGACGAGAAGACGGATATTTTGTTTATGTTTATATGTGTGTTCTTCCAATCGATTTGTCTTAATCCCGTTAATATCGCTAAAGATCTGACAGTAGTCAAAATTCAATTATACGAGAAAATAAATAAATTCAGTAAAATGCGGGTTTGAATCGCGCACGAAGCGTTCCGTACGTTTTGGCGATTTTTTTCGGTTTTTGGCGATTTTTTTCTTTTTGGCGATTTTTTTTTCGTTTTGGTGTACGGAACCCTAAAAGGACAGCAAACGATATCAAAATGGGTATCATTCGTCAGGTATTTAAAAATCATCGTAAGGTTCCTCTTATGATTCTTCATTACGATATTTAACTGTTCAAAGTTGGCCCCAGTCGGGTTTTTCGATTTTTTCAATTACTTACTTGTTGTTAACTTTTTCCTTTCCCGATTCAAGCTCTTTTCGTAAATTATCGTAAAAATTCTTATGTTTCATCAATAAACTTTTAGTTAACACTTAATTTACATGAATTATTAGCAGGTTTTTTTTGGTATTATGTATATAACGCTTCGCTGCTTAATTAAATACACCAGCATTGAATAATAAAATTATTTTTTCTTTGGCTACGATGATGCTTGCAAATGAATTATTACACATACTGACATATTAAAGGCTCACTCACCTACATATGCAAAGTATATACATACATACATGCACACATACATTTGTAAACCTTATAATATGTGTAGGCTTATTCCAATGTACACATAGAGAGTGTCCCCAAAAATTCAGGAACTTCCTAAACATACTCGTATTGTAATTTTTTTATTGAAGCATAAAAGGGTCTTTTAACAAATTATTAAAATTTTAAGTAAGATAATATATTGAAATAACATTCCCAAAATTCGGAAAGTCCAATTATCGACCAGCACTTTCCAAGCATTTTGGTGCCGCATCAATGCAAATGGTCCATATAATGTTGCCTTCACATTCGTTAAAAGCTTGCATAAAACCAAGCCTTCACTTGTTCACAAAGAAATAATACAAAAGTCTGAGACCCACACGACTCCATATCTGTGCGTTGTTTCTGTAACTTGTGGGAAATTCTCGCATCGAGAAAAATTAAATAATTATATTGGTTGTTCTATTTTATAAAGGACATTTAAAAAAAAAATGCTTAAATAAACTCGCTCCGTGTTTCACAGGATGATAAAATTTTGCTCGACTTGAAAAGTTCTCACATTACTTACGGACACGAGTTACTGTTTTCTTGCACTTATTTTCATAGACAGGACTGGATATCCTGTACTAAGTAACTTCATAACCAGTCCTGGATACCCCATGGCTGCCTCTACTGTATTATAAGTCGCAGTGCTGTTTGCCACAGTTAAAAATAATCCCCCTCATCGTAGTTGACATATTTCGATGTTGACTAAGGACTTGTAGGACCAAAATGTCGTAGTCGTAGTCCAAATACGCCAACCACGATAAGATCCTAATATTGTAAAACATTACACATCTTTAGAAAGCAGAAGATAGGTGACATGTGAGTGGGGGTCGGCAGGAAAATGTACCCATGCCTCCAAGATAAACCTTCATAACAAATAGTAAACAAAAATTTGAAGACCATTTCGCGGTTGATAGCGATATAGTCGGCCCACTAGAAGATCGGCAGACTACGGCTAGGTCTTCTCTATAATACATTCTCTTGCAGCTGTCAAGAACACATTAAGGAAGAGACATTTTCTCACCTGCTCTAAGAGTGCCCCGTCTTTCAAAAAATGCGACAAAATTTTATAGGAAAACATATAATTACTAGATGAGCTATCGGAGGTATATCACAGATAGGTGACCTCAATGGGTTGGATCTAGTATGACTTAACATTGCATCTAGCATCGGATCCAGAACATTTTCGAAGCTTAAAATCTCACGTTTATACGTGATTGCTTCTAGGTAAAAAGGCAGCCACGCCTTAAATGGAATGATTTTGGTGACAAGTTGTCCAAATACTCGGTAAGACTAAATGCTCTCCATTCAAGGGGGGTTATTATGTAATTCGATTCGAAACGAAAACTGTTCGAATTTGTATGTTATTAACATTGCAATTCGAACACATTTCCGTTCGATTCGGAATACATAATAACCCATTCTCACCGGTCTCATTTCCAATAGGGCAAAGTTAGTTTCGCAAATTGCCGAAAAGAGGAAGATTAAAGTGTGCGGATAACTGGGAAGCAAATATTGAACAAAAAATCGCCAAAATTAATAAAAGTGCTTAAATGAGAAATATGTATCACCAAAAATAAAATAAATTGTTTAAATGTAAAGAAAATCACAAAAATAAAAAAAAAGTTTGGCCTAAAGAAATCGATAAAAACCGAAAAAAATTGCCAAATTGAAAAAAAGCCAAAACTAAAAAAAAGTGAAAAAATCGCCAAAACCCGAAAACCCGACCAAACAAAAAAAAAGCGCGTGAAAAAAAAAATTGGAAAACGGAAAAAAAATCGCCAAAAACCAAATAAAAAATCAGCAAAGCAAAAAAAAGCGCTAAAACAAAAAAAAAAACGTCTAAGCCAAAAAAAATTGCTAAAACAAAAAAAAATCGCTTAAAACCGAAAAAATCGCAAGAACTAAAAAAGCGCGCAAGCAAAAAAAAAAATTGCTAACACGAAAACAAAATCGCCGAAAACCAAAAAAAAAAAAACGTCAAAGAAATTGTCTAAGCAAAATAAAAATTGCTAAAACCAAAAAAATCGCCAAAAACCGAAAAAAGCGCGTAAATAAAAATAAAACGAAAAAAAATCGGCGAAAACAGGAAAAAAAATTGGCAAAACGAAAAAAAAAACGCTAAAACTAAAAAAACGACGTCTAAGAAAAAAAAAATTAAAACGAAAAAAAAATCGCCAAAAACAGAAAAAAATCACAAAAACTAAAAAAGCGCATAAACAAAAAATGGTAAAACGAGAAAAAACCGTTGAAATTATATAAAAATTGATAAAACAAAAAAAAAAAAAAATCGCCAAAAACCGAAAAAACGCGTAAACAAAAAAAATTGCTAAAACGAAAACAAAATCGCCGAAAACCGAAAAAATTGGCAAAACGAAAAAAACCCGTTAAAATTAAAAAAATTGTCTAATAAAAGTTGCTAAAACAAAAAAAAATCGCCAAAAACCGAAAAAAGCGCGTAAGCAAAAAAAATTTTAAAACGAAAAAAAATTCGACAAAAGCCGAAAAAATCTTAAACGGCCATGTTCTGTAAACCGAATCCGAGTAATTTTCTCGTTTTCTAAAAATTAAAAATGGTCCTGCAGACGTGTTTAAAAACATACACCATAATTTTCTTTCAGATATGATATCTGAGAATCTATATAATAAAAAAATTTAAAAAAATCTAAAAAAATATTTTTATTGTAGGAGTTAGTTTTCTAAAATCGTGCGATTTCCAATCGTTCGGCTTGCTAAACAGGGGGGAAAAACTGAAAAAGCGGGTAACCAAAAAAAATTGCTAAAACAAACTAAAAAATCGACAAAAGCCGAAAAAATCTTAAACGGCCCTGTTCTGTAAACCGAATCCGAGTAAATTTCTCGTTTTCTAAAAATTAAAAATGGTCCTGCAGACGTGTTTAAAAACATACACCATAATTTTCTTTCAGATATGATATCTGAGAATCTATATAATAAAAAAATTTAAAAAAATCTAAAAAAATATTTTTATTGTAGGAGTTAGTTTTCTAAAATCGTGCGATTTCCAATCGTTCGGCTTGCGGAACAGGGGGAAAAACTGAAAAAGCGGGTAACCAAAAAAAATTGCTAAAACAAACTAAAAAATTGGCAAAAACCGAAAAAATCGGCAAAACGAAAAAAAAACCTAAAACTAATAAAAAAAAAAACAAAAAATTTTTGAGAAAAATGTCTACATCAGTAAAATATTCGATTATAAAGGCTAAACTTTGTATAGTACATATTACATATGTATGTAGTGCCTGTACGGAACCCTTCGTGTGCGAGTCACAGTCCTTCTTTACTGAATTTATTTAAATTTCCTTCCAAAACCACGAGGTAGTCTGCTGCTATCAATGAATGTCCAATACAAACTAAATGAAGCATTTCGTTGAAATTTAGATAGAAGTCAACTGACAGTTTTCTGTTGATAGGAGTCCTTTCAATCAAGAGGCAGGAAAATGAAAAGTTTAGCCTTATTCCGCTAATACTCCATTTTTCTTTTGTGATTGGGTTAGCGCTGAGGATTATGGCAGTTACTTGTGCGGTGCGTGGATAAACTGCAAAATGCTAGCAAATCTAAATTTCAGGGCACCCTGTATTTGCTAACAGGCGTATAAAATTTTCATACACGTGCATGCATGTACATACTTGTACATTAATTCATTTAATATTTATTTATGTTATATACATACATATACATACATATATACATATATACATACATATGTAACTCTCACTAGCGGATGGAAACAAACGATTTAACCTTGTTTTTTGTTAAATTAATTTCTTTCTTTTTTTTACATTAATGTTTTTGCCTCAGTTATACATATATTCTGCTGTATAAGAGTATATACACGGGCATCTACAAATGTTTGTATATAACTGAGTATATAATACAACCTATTAAATATTATTGATGTCAGTTATGCTGAGGATGGTTAATATAATTAATGTGGTTTTAGTGTTTTTAATGAAATTATATGATAAATTACAGTAGTGTGTAATTATTTGATTTTTCACAGATACACAGTGAAAAGTTGTGGTTTCCTTTTTTTTTTTTATTGGAATTAAGATTTAATATTAACTCCGAAATAGTTTATACACATATGTATATGTATGTAACATTATAATTAATTTATATTCGTACTATTCTCTTATAAATTTAATTCTTTTTTGGGTTTGCTATATACATATATATAAACATCGGCTTGGTATTAAAATTCATTCAAAAATTTTTACTGTGTACCAAAATCAAAATTGGTGTTAAATGGGGGACGATAAATGGCAATCTTTAATTACGAGTATTAATAAATAGTTACTGTTTAGATTTTGCATAATTAACATCAGATTAAAATTTTTTCTCATACACAGAAAGAAAAAGCCCGTTCTAAACATGTAAGTTTTTTTTATGCGTAAAAATTTAAATACGAACAACATATAAATTGTGGTTAAAACGAGCAGAAAATTTGATTACAACATATTGAATATTTTCGGAGAGGCAGAAAATGCCCCCTGCCACCCTCCCCCTTTTTTGTTTTAGTATTAAATTTTAAAATACATAAAGCGCGAGTCTCTATTTAGACGTAGATGTATCTATATTTTGAATTTTATAAAAGTCGTTTGGATAGTTTCGGAGAAGCAGAAATAGTCGCCGGTTCCCCCTTGGTCCTACTTTTTTATAAAATAAGCATATAAGTTATTTTACACGCAAATTTATTAATGTTTTAAATTTCATCAAAATCGGTTGCTCGGTCTAGCTTCGGTAAACCGAAACAAACAAACAAAGTTGCTGTTGCAGTCAGAGAGATGGACGGACGGACGGGTGGGTAGGTGGGCGGACTGAAGAGTGAACAGCAAACTCACATCAACAGGGCCAGTTTTCTTTTGAGTATCAAGCTCTCAAAACTGCTGCCTTAGGAAATCTCTGCTAAAGCCATAATGAATATTTTCTGGCAATAGGTAGCCTACGGCCCCACGACCCTATCCTAACCATTTAAACAGCACAATAAATACCCTATGTTCGTTGGGAGGCTCCATTCTATGTTTTTCTAAAAGACTTTTGGAAACTGGACCAGAGCAAACTACGTTTTGGTAATATTAATACACACAGAAAAATTTCACATTAAAATTTACGAAAACAAGGTTAATTTAACATTTAACGGCAATGTTGTTGCTTCATATGTAAGTGTTTCATGTTAATTCAACATGATTTAAAGTAATCTTCAAACAAATTTAAAAAAATATTTCCCTTTGAAATAAATTTATTTCATGTTGTTTTAACATTGCGGTATTACTAAATCAAAATGAAAAATCATTTTGTAACAAATTTATTTCAAGTTGAAAAAATATGAATTTAAATTTAATTTAATTATTTGACTGATGGAAAAAAATGTATGTGTGTGTGTGTTGCATGTATCTAAAATTGGCTTTTCCGGCCAAGATTCGAACACGAATTCATCGCATGGTAGTCAAAGCGATGCAGCCACAACAACCTTAAGTATTCTTTAGATACACACTAACAATACCATGTATTAAAGAATCAGCTACTTGAAGACTCTGTGGTGCAGAGCAATTTTTCTTAATATTTTTCTTAGAAACTTAAAACTTTTTTTTTTGTATTCTTAGTAAAAATTATTAGGTTTTGAAAGTAAATGGTGCAGAAAATTGTGTTGCCATGAAATGAAAATATTTTCTTGCTTGTGTTTTTTCAGCATTGAAAGCTGTCATACAAGTCGTGCCATAAGCGCCAAAAAAGGTTAAGCGACATAGTTTTCAAATTAAAATTTTTCGACCACAATCGATCATTTGCTAACGTGAATAATCGATTTTCGTAAAAAAAAAAAAAAAAAAAAAAAACGGTCGAGAAAATGTGTCGGTTAAGCTTTTTTGGTGGTTATGGCTCGATATATTTAGTCCTGCTGCTTTTTTTTCGCAAAATACAAAAAATATCTTGTCTTGTTTATTAAGGAGTGTTTGTTTGGTTATGAGTTTTGGTTGTTGTTACAATTTTGTGGAAATTTATTTGAACAATAACTGTAGCGAATTTATGTGTCTATTGCTACGTTTATACGTACGATTTATTTGCAAATAAAACGGTAAATGGTTGGCTATATAATTGTTTTATTGGGACTTACTAATTCAGAAATATATTTGGGATTAATGCACTATTTGCAAATAAATTGCTTGAGGTTGCCACACTTACAAATGTGTGCTAATAAAAAATAATAAATTGATAAATATTGCACAAAAACATTGATAGAATAATATAAGGACAATGAAAACAAATGATTATTTGTTACTTTATACATTTACACAATTTTATTGTAAACATAAGTAACTTTTGCATAGAAGTGCTACCAAGTTTTTATACATTTACAATATGCCGTATAAACAGTGAGTTAATTTATTTGCAAATAATGCTCGTATAAACGTAGTATATAAGAGTGTGTTTATAAATACATATTTGCATTATATGTACACATACATATTTGTAATTATGTCTTTTATATATAACATCGCACGTTTATGTAATTATTATATACACACTACGAGTATGTACTGATATGTGTAAGTATGTATGTATGTGCCAGATAATGTCAAAATGTCACCATTTAAACATTTATATACGAGTACACCAACACAAGCAAACTCAGTTATTCAAACATGTTGAAAATCAAATTGCAAAGTACATAAATGCCTTGATTATTTTAAGTTTGGCAGGAGTACACACACATAGACATTATTGCTTGGATGTGTGTAAATTAGGGTGGTCCTATACTAGTTCTCTCTGCCCATTCTAGGCACTAGAGTCTTATGAATATTGTTTATTACACTTTGAGAAATATATTTAATTCGTGTGTAATTCTTGGACGTATGCTTAACATTTACCCACATGGAAAAGTGGACCACCCTACTACTGTAAATAACTTGCATATGTATGTATGTGTTTATTGTATTATTTTGTGTACATTTAAGCATTATTTATTCATACATTCGTTTTTCTGCATGTGAGTTTAGTGCATCCCACCGACTATACTCGACATAATTATTAATGTTGGTTTTTATTTTGAAGCTTAATGCATCGTAAATTTGGCTACATACAGATTACATATACAATGTACATATATATGTATATTTTAAAACATACATATACACATATACATATATGTCTATGTATATGCGTATTTATATACATACAGTGCGAGTCACTTAAATCAGGAGTTTAATTTAAACAATTTTATTCAAGTGATTCGCCGTGTATCTATTTGTGTAGAGTTTATAACAAAGCAAAAGTATTAAAATATTTTTCATATTAAAATTATATCATCACCGAAATTGTACTCGTATTGAATCACTGCGATTTATAAGAAAAGGAAGAGAGGTGTCTTAGAACACCCGGTTATAGCTATGCTGCTTAGTTATATAAAACAAATTTCATGTGTGAAATAACAATGCAATAAAATTATATTATATATTTATGTCAAATTCTCTGCAAATATTTGAAAACGTTTTTATATATTTCTCATTATTTTCTTTTCTATCTGCGTATGATTATATCAATGTATTTTTTCTGGCCGGTAGCGGCTGCTAGCCGGCTTACATCCGGTCGGCTGTGTGCTCTGCTTTGTGCTCATGTGCAAAAACAAATTGAGCAATCGTTCTCATTGTTTTTGTTTTATTTTTGTTTCACTCACTTCAAAGAACGAATCAAAATAAAATCAAACAATTTGTTTCTGCTTTTAAGTACAAAGAAATCAAAACAAAAATAAATATATAAATTTAATAGTGTCGCTTATTTTTGTTACGAAAATCTCGTCCTAACTCCTGTATCGCGCAATAAATAGCATAGCTATAAAAATTATTTGCCTTCCTTCAGCTTAAAATTTGCTTAACTCATTTTCAATGGAATTCATTCCTTTCCGACTCTGCCTTAGATTATTGTGTTAATGATAAAGGACGACAACGTTAACGCCGCTTGCTGATGATAATGTTACCAATTTTGCTTTTATTGTTTGTTACTTGTACGAATACGGCACTAACATCACTATTGTTGTTATTATTGTTGGTGTTGTTGCAGATATTTTGTTGTATTGGTATTGCTGTTGTTGCTGTTAGCATTGTCGTTGCTAATATTATTGTTGCTTTCTGTACTTTTGTGTCATTTAAGTAATAATTTTCGCTGTTGTGAAGCGGAAATATTGTTATATACTTAAATATCCTGCTTTTTCACGCTTCCACAAAACTTTTATATGCTTTGGAAAGCGTGTGGCATGATAATGTTGAGCACGAGTTGGTGGTATTCGCAGACCGTGCATGTGTGTGAGTAAGTAAGTGTGCCACACTTTCATAAATATTTGTGTGTGCTTTTAGGCAAAAGTTTTTTTGTTGTTTGAGTGGTGGGAGGTGGGGGGGGGGGCAAATTGGAAACAATGTGAAGCATACAATTTTAATGAGTTCCCATCAAATATGGCCTCAAAAATTATGACTTGTTGGCTGGTATTATGTGAGGGCATAATTTCTTATTCTAAACTTTTATATTTTAATTAAATTCAGTCAAAAGGAACGTAATATATGTGAGCAATTTTTTTCTATAGAGATTTACTATATATTTTGTTTTACTAACAATACTCAGGTAAATGGCAATCCATCCATTATATCTAATGAAATGAGGAACAGTTAATTTTGAGGTTAATAATACTCGAGAAACAAATTATTCGGTTAATCGAGAAGGGATATTTTTAATTTTTTTTTCTACTAATTAGCGTTTTCCTCCAATTTAAAATTCAAAATATGCCATCAAAATCTATAAAATATTAATTTAATTGTTTAATAAGGTTTTAGTAAAAATAACATATGTTTTATTATTAATATTTAGGTGTAGTTTCCATAGTTTCCACAGTCAACTGATCTGGAAAATTTTTATATGGAAATCCCTAAAAAATTTAGAGCTTTCCATATAATTTTTAAGACATTCCAGACTAAGAAAATTTAAGATAATTTTTAATTTATAATTTATAAGAATTGCTAAAAAAAATGTTTGTGTTCATTGCTCGTACGGGAAATGAAATAAAATTAAAATTTATTCGATTACTCGATCAAATTTTTTTTATTTATTATTAGAATAATATACTTAAGTTCAAAATTATTCTACTAGCCTAATAAACTTATTTTAAATGTTGCTTATTCGCGCAATGCAATAAAATTATTCGGTTAATCGTTTAAATTTTTTAATTCATTTATACGAATAATAAACTGAAGTTAAATATTATTGTATTAGCTTCAAATTTTTTTTATTTGTTGCTTATACGTTTAATTGCATAAAATTTAATTTTATTCAATTAATCGATAAATTTTTTTTATTCCTTGCATTTTTTCTATTCGAGTAATAAACTGACGTTAAATATTATTTGATTAGCTTAAAATTTTTTTATACGTTGCTTATATGTTTAATTGCATAAAATTTAATTTTATTCAATTAATCGATTAATTTTTTATTCGAACAATCAATTTATTAAATTTTTTTATATTATATTGATTATATTGATTTTATATTGATTAATCGAAAAGTTCGAAAACAAAATTTTATTCCAACAATCGAATGAAATATAAAATTAAACGTACGCTTTTTTTTTAAATTTTTTATGCATCGGATTAAAAAAAAGTATGATTAACCGAATAAAGTTTTTATTCCTTAGATTTTATTCGATAACTCATATATATTATTTTATTTGTAAGCCTTCATTAGCTTAATGGTATAAAATTAAGACTCATGTCATTACCCGATTTATATTTTTTTCGTTTCCCATTATTTATGCGAATAGTGTACTGAAACTAAATTTTATTCGAGTACTCTATTAAATTTCTTTTATTAGTTGCTTATTCGAGGAATGGAATACAATTAGAATTTATTCGATTAAACGCTCTTTTTTGGTTCTCGCTTTGCTTTCGAATATTCTCGTTCCTCATTTGTGCAATGCAATAAAATTTAAATTTATTCCATTTTTTATTGAAGCTTTCTGTTTGTTGCTATTTACTCGTATTTATTCGAATAATAGAATACAATTAAAATTTATATGTAACATTATTACGATGATCGTTTGTCATACGAATAATTTAAATAACCGATGAAATTTGTTTATTCGATTAATCGAGTTTATGGGCAATGTTAAGGTAGTTCCTTGTCCATAAATCAGCATCATGGTTTTTTCCGCCTCGCTTGGCTTCTATACTGGAAAAGTCCAGTCCAAGCTAACTAATGAAAAAAATTTAAACTTAATTAATCACTCACACATATGTAGGCCGATTTCCAAAACGTAAATTGCTTTGTTTTCGAAGAAAGTGTAGTGCTTCATAACGCCCCAGTACAAAACAATGCACACCTTTTCGAAAGGTCGTTTACAAGTATTAAAAACGCCGCAAACAAGGAATCAGGGCATTGGTTTCAAAGTTACCATGTTTAGCAACCTTGTATCTCTACTGATATACATAAATACCGCATCGGAAATGTTTGCAAGCTTTGTATTGATACGTTTCGAAAGTCAGCTATGTTTTTGAATTGCATATCAATATTAAATTTTTCTCAATCTTATTAGCTAGGCTCTTAAATTTGTCTCTTATAAGTTTTAAATAACTATTAAACTATAATTTATTAATTAAAATTGAAATAATTATCGGTTCTATGGCATGCAATATTTCCATGTAAGCGTTTAAAATTAAGAATTAAAATGGTTACAATACTAATATGTTTGCTGGGTAAAATTTGTAAAAAAAAATGTATTAATTAATTTGTCTCACATTTACTCGTAAATGTGTATTCACTAGGACGTATACTTGATAAATAATAAAGCAAAAATATTTTTTTAATTAATTTATTAGTACCAAACTTCTTTGTCTGTGGAAAATTACAAAAGAAAAAGAAAATACAGCCTCAATTAAATGATAATGCCATTGGCGTTTTTTTTAGTACATTTTGTTATAAATAAAAAAGAAGAAGCAAATACAACAAACATTTCAACTTAATAGTGAAACGCATGTAATATAGTCTCATGAACGTGTATGTGTGTGTGTGTGTGTGAGTGCATGTACAGCGCTGCTTATGTACATGTAAATATACTCAACTGTTAGCTGCTCTTGCTCTATTCAACTTTTACAGTGACATATTGACAAGGCCATTTATTAAGAGTATGAGCAAAAAAAAATAACGGTGATGGTCTAGCTTGACTCTTGAGATGAGAGGTTATGTGTTGTTGCTGTTATTGTTGTTGTTGTTGCTGGTGATTTTTTGCTTTTATTTCGGCAAGTGAGTTTGTACGTGTGTGTGTGTGTGTGTGTGCGTTTATGTGTGTGAGTTCGTTGCATGTGTAGCTGAAAGTGATGTGTTGGATTGTAGAGTGCTTTTTTTTTGCTTATACTTCTCTTTCTTCATAAATGTTCTCTATTTGTTTTCTGCCTTCCAGTGAGAACTAATGTTTGTTTTTTGATTTTTAGTTGTAACATTTGATAAGAACCTTAAAAGCAAGGTTATAGCATTATTGTTGTTGTTTTTATTTTACATACAATATGCAAACATATGTATGTATGTACATTGTACATACATATGTACATATTTAAACAATATAAAATGGGTCGAGGTTCCTTAAGTGACTTTGCTACGTTCACATTGACGTATCTAACAGATTTGGTTTTAAGTTAAAAATAATTAAAAGGTAAACGATACAGTGATATTGTATGAGAGATTTAGTTATTATATGGTAAATGATTTAATTAAAGTAATAAAAAACAAAGGAATTAAATAACTCTTTTGGAAAGTTTAATGTAGGAAGGCTTTCTTTCCATCACCTTGGGTATGAATGCTCGCGGAAATCAGTTTCGGTAAATTAATAAACTAGTTATACAAAAATATTTAGAAACAAACATACAAGTTTATAGTTTTTTATCCGGCTGCGCAACGCAAAGAACACTGAAAGCATTTTCGGCATAAATTCTATGAATTTCGACATTAATCTAATTCATTAAAATTCAACCAACGTCACGCTTCTTTGGATTAATGAAAGCAGTTTCGTCAAAATTATTTTATTGAAAATTTCATCAAATTTATTTAACAGTGTAATTAAATCAGTGCTATAACTTCATCGAAACAATAAAATAATTTCATGAAAAGAATGAAATAGCTTAAATATAAAGGGGTTTCTTAATAATTAGAAAATATTGTTGTCATAAATCCAATAAAATATTCTTATGAAACCAGAATACCAACGAAGCAATTCCAATGAAATTTTTTCACAATATTCATGAAATTTTCATTGGATTTGTGAAATTATCATTAGATTTGTGAAAATTTTTTAATGAAATTGTTTCATTGGACTTATAAAGCAAAATTCTTTCGGTGAAGGCTATTCTGTTTATCAGTATATGTATGTGTGTATGTTTTTGTGTTCCTTTGCGGCGCTATATAAACCGAACGCATGGACCGATTTTGATGATTCATACGTCCATAGATGTGTCTTAATCCCGAGAGTGTCACTTAAGATATGTCAGTTGACAAAATTCAATATGGCCCTACACACGCCATTTTGTAAATACGAAAAAAAAATAGAAAGTCGAAGAACTATGACAAAATGGGTATCATTTGACAGGTATTTTAGGTTTTTAGGTTTTTAGGTTTCTCTTAAAACTTTTCATTTCGAATGACCATTTAGAATATTTAAATGTTCAAAGTTGGTCGCAGTCGAGTTTTTCGATTTTTTTTATAAATACATACTTGTTTTATTCATATTTTGAAAATAAAATGAAAATTTTTGTTTGACAGTTCACGTTAACTGCTTGATTTTTTAAAACGTAAAGTTATTTACGTCCAACAATTTATACTGAAAACAACAATAGTATACAAAATAATTCTGCAAAAAAAACCGACTTCAATGCAAAGATCTGAACTGAAGAACTTTTTCGAAAAAAAAGTGTATCTGACCAGACCGAAAGTAAACTCTTTCAAAATATTTGAAAATCTGTTGGTTATGCGGAAGTACGTGAATTTAAAATTAAATTTTAATGGGTAATTTTTTTAAATGTAAGATTGTGTGTCTTTTAGAGCTCAGAGTGTGTGTTACATTTTATAAATATCGGTAAAGTAGAACCACTTAAAATAAAATATTAAATTTTAATGGGTGTGAGTCCGCCCATTTTTTTAAAATGGAAGATTGGGTCTATTTTAGAGCTCAAGCTGTGTAATAAGTTTCGTAAAAATTAGTTAAGTAGAACAATGTGAAATATAATAATTGACATGTGAAATATATAAAAGACAAAATTTAAATAGAGCTAAGCAAGGTAGAGATGTTAAGTGTATTCTTACCAAATGCCAAAATTAAATAAAAACGAAAAGAAATAAAAAATAAAAATTTATTAAAAATCATTGGCCTATAATTTTTCAGAATGTAAACTGTAACGTTGGCAAACCGTTTCGGTTTCTTGAGTAAAAGTGCTTTCCCAGTGCCACAAATTTTGTACGGTTGGCAATTTCTGCCTGGGAAGACTTGAAATTTATTGGATTTCACGAATTGTTTCCGTATTTTATAAAATTTTTTGTAATTTGGTGAAATTTTTTAAATTTTTATTTTGTTCTATTTAATTTTCAAATTAAACCAAAAACGAGTAATGATTGTTAATAATTTATTTGAAGATTTTTTTCTGTTCTCACGTACATACATACATACATACATATGTACATGCATTGGTATAAGTTATGTATTACAAAAAAAAAGTATGTATACGGAGTCTGTACCCAAATCCTTACAAATAAATGTTGGTGACGGTGACGTATGATCAATATCAAGAATATATTTCAAATATTACGTATACGTTGTGTATACATATTAAATTTTATACAAAAGTAAAGGTTTTTTCTCCAGAAATAGTCAAAATCGTTATAGAAATTAGATTGTCATGAGCATGTGCGTTTAAATTTTACATTAAAATTAGGAAATAAAAATTGTATAATTGTACATGCAAGTTTCAGAAAAAGTTTGTATTTCTGTTTCTGCAACCCAGACCTTCTACTTGAGTATAAAATTTATATGGAAAGCGTAAATTTTTTTGAGTGGTTTTCATACGTCTGCCTGACTTGTGGAAACTCTAAAATAATTTCATAAACTCAGTTTTTTATGGTACGAAACTGAAGAATTTCCATTTGTGCTAAACTTTCCACATACATACATACATATAGTATTTTTTAAATTTTATTAGAAAAATTACCTTAAATAGAAGAACCATTCATATAAAATTTCTTTCCTAAAAAGTACGTTTTATAAGAAGTACATACCTTTCCTAAAAAGTATATTTAATATAAAGAGTACCTTGTACAAAAAGTTATTTTCATAACAAGTAACCAAATGTATTTTCTATAAAAAGTAACTTTTCTAAAAAGTACCTTCTATAAAAACTACCTTTTATAAAAAGTACCTTTTCTTAAAAGTACCTTCTATAATAAGTACCTTTTATAAAAAGTATCTTCTATAAAAAGTACTTTTTGTAAAAAGTACCTTTTATAAAAAGTTCCTTGTATAAAAAATACTTTTTATAAAAGGTAAGGTGGTATTAACATTTTTCACTTACAATATTTTTCATATATCGAGCCTTATTTTCGATTTTTTCGTAAGCGACATCTAATCGAAAATAGACTTTTTTAATTGAAATTAGAATTTTATGGGCCTATCCATGGTTTATAATTATCAAAATGCCATATTGATTGATAACTTTTAAGAAGCGACAATTTACGTACATATGTATGTATGCATGTAAGACATATTTGAATATTAAAAAAAAAAACTCCTGAAAACTTTAATTTTTGTCGCTAACGATAAAATAAAAAATAAGGCTCGATATAATATTTAATATAACAAAAGGTATTAATCGCAATTAAAATATTCAACCTGATATATTTATATATGCATGTTCTCATGACAAAGTTCATTTATTTTGTATGTGAGCCAAAAATCTACAACAGACATTTGTATAACGTAAAATACTGCAAAAAGTGCACACATCCATATATATAATATTTTATATATAAATAAAGTCATTTTTTAGACACTCATTTACATTTTATACTTTTTATGTGTTGATTTGTTTTTTTTTTTATTTATGTTAAAAAAGAAAATAATTTCAAAAATTCAAACAATAAAAAAATAACTAAAATGGCAAGAAGATGTAAAAAATCAACATCATTATGATAAAAATATTGTGACAGAAATAAGCGTTAACAGCAAAAATATTCAGGCACACAAACACACACAGATACAAAATCATATAGTACATACACTTGCATACGTACATATGTTAGGATAAAAATTCCAAAAAAAATCTTTAACATGCATATAAATGAAAATAAAGCGTTTATAAATACATATATATACACACATATGTACATATGTATATTCCTATATTTGTATGTATATGTATGTATGTGCGTACCCAGTCAGCAGTTTATGAAATTAATGATCATATTCGAGTCTTTTTCGACTCCTTAGCACGATTAAAATAAGCATTTATGCGCTCGTTTTCGAGTCGAAAATGACTGTTCATTCGGGAGAAAATGGTACCCTAGCCGCGACTCTTTTAAAGGAGTCTTTTATGGCTCGCGCTTCTGATCAATTTCGACTCATTTTCGAGACAGTTTGTGGTAGTTCTTACAAGCAGTTGCGAATCTTCTTCGAGTCATTTTTCAGTCATATTAGTGGTCAATACAAGCATTTATTATTGTCTTATTTTTAATATAATTTACAAATAACATATAACAACAAAAATAAATAAAAAATTATATATAATGTGCATAAAATATCAATTTGTGCGTTTTCTTTTTGTAATACGGTCTTTGGCATGAACAAAATGCTTCTGCAGTACTGCGTTCATTTCTTGATCCGTGCATTTGAACTTTGTATGGCAGATATCTAAGACGAAAAAATTTACCGTTATTTAATTTTTTTAATAATGCAATTTTGTACCTACTTTTAACTATTGTTATAAGGAAGCACTTTTCGGCACTCGGTTTACAGCTGGTCCCCTTCCAACTGTAAAGAGATGCTACCTCTTCCGAAAACACTTCGTACCGCAGCTCGATTAAATTGTGTGGGTCCTATCCCACCTTTTTTTTGTTTCAAATTTTTATATGAATTCACTCACAAATGTCTACATATTACATTTTATATATTTTATATTTTTATATATTATTTAAATTTTTTTGATTTTACTGGACGAGCATGCTGTTTGTTTTTGTTTTTTTTTTAAATCATTTTCTAAGTATTTCTGGGAATCATTTTCGAGTCTTATTTTAAGCGCAGAACTGATTAATCAGTTTCTGATCATCTAGGGTACTCGAAAAAGACTCAGTTTGGTGAAAGAATCTTCCACATGCTGACTGGGTATGTACGCTTAAATATTATTACATGGGTGTTTGTATATAAACTCACTTATGCATACATACATACATACATATGTATTATTTTTATACATTTATTTAAAATGTGTTTAACTTTTGTGTACCAAAAAGTAGAAAAAAATATTATAAAAGTGATACAAAAAAGCAACCTTCTGCTGCACATCCTTTCCCAAAGGTTTTTCACTTTTTTTTTCCTTTATTTCAAATTTTTTTATATACATAGGTATGTATATTTTTAAGCCAAACATAACGAAAAAAATTTTGAGAAAAGAAAAAATAATTTTATATATTTGCACAAAAAGAAACAACAAAAACAAAAGCAAAAACACATTCCCATACATGCATACAAACAAACACACGCACTACCTACAAGGCAACATAACTTACACACACACACACACACACACTCATAAAAACGTACGCTAATATTTTAATACACACTTTTACACATCCCAGAGATACAAACACTACATAATTTATACAATACAAACAAGCATACAGATGAATACACAAGCAGGCACACACACACTCACACTCACTCAAATAAATATGTATATAAATTTCTACATACAAATTTATAACTGAACGTCCTTGTGCCGTGTGACCTGACTGCAACATCACACTTTCTTAAATTTCTTTGTTTGCCACTGTTGTCAGTTTGACTGCTTCTCGCTCGGTTCTTGTGTCTGGCTGCCAGTCCGTCCGTCTGTCTGCTTGTCTGCCTGTCTATTCGCTTATCTATCTTTTCATTTGTTTGTTGGTATCGTATGTCAGCCAGTGTACGTTTGTGCTCGTTGTATGTTTGTGTAAACGAGTTCAGTTAAATACTAGAATATAACAGTTGTTGTGGTTGTTGTTGTTACAATGCTTAAATACATCAACTACTTGTTTAGTGCACAATGGGACACTTCTGCAAGCTTTTGTATTATATTTATCTCAATAGTATGCAGTAAAATTAAAATAAATTGTTAAATGAATACAAAATTTTAATTTAACGCTTTTACGATGATATAAATTTTTTTACAATTTTTTTAAAATAAATTCGGCAGGTGAATTAAAATTTGTACTAAAAAGCAATTAGCTGAATAGCTAAGTGCAATAAGGAAATAATGCCGGTATTCGATGTTTGATGCAAATTTTCGTGCGTTAGTGCAAATGCAAAATATCGTAGCTTTTCTTGTGTGTATTTTGTGTTTGGATTTTAAAGAAAAGCTACGATATTTTGCATTTGCACTAAATTTTCATCAAACATCAAATACCGCCAATTTGTTTCCTGTTACTACGTTTATACGCACGGGTGATTTACAAATAAAACTGTAAATTGTTGCCATATTATTTTTGTTACTGCTACTTACTAATTCAGAAAACTATTCACGCACTATTTGCAAATAAAATGCTTGAGGTCACAAATGTTGGCTAATAAAAAAACAATAAATTAATACATATTGCACAAAAAGAGATTGACAGCAGAAAATAACAATAACAATAACAATAAAAACAAATTATTAATTGTTATTTTATAGATTGACACATTTTTTTTTTTGTAAACATAAGTAACATTTCTATGGAAGTGCTACCAAGTTTTTTATACATTTACAATACCGTATAAACAGTGAGTTAATTTATTTGCAAATAGCGCGCGTATAAACGTAGTATGTGTTGTGTCGTTTTGCGTGGAATCTCCCATCAGCCCATACACAAAAATACGTATTTAACAATGCATTACGTTTTAATTTCGTTTATTAATTTTTAATGTTGTTTTTACAAATGAATACATGTCTTTCGACGCATCAACTTAAATATTTTTGAAAGCATATTAAGTTGCAATACAAAATACAGTCTGTCAAGAAAATATTTTCAGTGTTGCAAAAAAATAGAAGAAAAACAACTTCACAGGAATAATTAATTTCCAACTAAAATGCATAACCTTTTTAGGGTTCCGTACCCGTGAAAAGAACAACAAATATATGACGGCTAAAAATTAAAGGGTGTTGCAAAACGAGCAATGAAAAGTATTAAAATCCCATTTAAAATACATACAATTATATCGAGCCTTTTTTTCGATTTTATCGTAAATTAAAATGTTATAGGTCTATTCATAGGCTGAGTTTACATCTGGCATTTCTTGTGTGTCATTTGCCCAAAAAAGCGTAACCAACTAATTACTAATAAACAACTATTTGATTCAGACATGTATTTATTGATTTAAACAGTTTCCAATCATGTTGGATTCTATAAAATTGTCTATTAGTTATGTATGGAACTATTTAACTAAAAAAATACATGTCTGAATCAAGCACTTTTTCATTAGTAATTAGTTGGTTACGCTTTTTTTACGCTTGTGTGACATTTGGCACACCGATGTAAACCCGGCCATAGTTTAGAATTATCAAAATACCAAAATTGTTGATAGCTTTTAAGATACGGGCTGTAAATTTTATCGTAAGCGACAATTTACGTAGAAAAACATATTCGCATATTTTGAGAAAACCTTGTCCTGAAAAATTTTATATTTGTCACTTACGATAAAAAAACGCAAATAAGGCACGATATATCGATAATTGAAATTTTCAAAGTTAGTGTATTTTTATACAGACTACACTAAAATTAAAAAATCAAAATTAAAGGATATTCTATCAGTTAATGTAATTTTGACAACTTTGAAACCTTAAGATACAAACTCTTAAAACGTTCAAAAATGCCAAAAATAAAAAATTCCCTTATTAAAAACTAGCCAAACTGAAAAAAATCGCCACAACGAAAAAAAAAACGCGAAATTAAAAAAAAAAACTAAAACTAAAATAAATCGCCAAAAGCCGAAAAAATCGCCTAAAACCGAAAAAATCGTTAAAATGGGGAAAACGCCAAAAACCGAAGAAAATCCCAAAAGCGGAAAAAGCCCAAAATATCGATAGCATCCCAGCACTAGTTTGAGGGAGAGAGAGACGAGGGGAACAGAAACGTTTCTTTTCCCCTCGTCTCTCTGTCCTAACATCCTAATCAGCTCGGCAATAAGACTTGCATAGTGTAAACTAGGACTTAGCTTTTATTCAGAATTATATGCCGCTCCCAATGTTAATCTTATATGAGAAATTGGGAGAGTTGTAAGAGATAATGGAACCGTAAGAGCCGGAACAGACGGACAGCGTAGCGAAAACAATACAGTTCCTTTTCACTTTTAATGTACATAACCCTAAAAAGAAAAAAAATATTTTAGCTAAAAGTATCCTTGATTAAACATTGCAAGATTTATAAGAGAGAGAGAGAGTTAAACATAAAGCTAAAAATATCGCTCTCCAAATAATCATCAGGAGGGTTGTATATTAAAAACAATCGCCTATATATATGCATGCTTATGCATGTTTTCTACCTCCTAGAGGTACGCAAAAAATATTGGTTATTTTATTTACTTTCTTCTTATTATCCTTATCACGAAAGTTAATTAAAAAATTAAGTTTTTATCTTCATGAATTTAATAAACTGTACCATTGTGCATGGCACACATACCAACAGCATAAAATTTATGTATGTATGTATGTATGTGAGTAAAATAGATTTTTAAAGAGTCCAAAAGAGTAAAGTTTGCAAAAATAATTTGTTAACAATTGAGAGAAATCCACCTACTGTTTCATTGGGAGCTCATACAATATAAAAAGTCGTATTTGTGTTTGTTTGTACAAAGTGTGCACAGTCGTCGTGCTTGCACATGCACATAAACACTCTAAAATAATTTACTATGATATTTTTGCCTTAATCTTTCTACACGCAAACACACACACACACACACACACACGCCCTACAAACTAAAAAAAAATATGTATAAATAATTTTCATGTTTTTACCAATTTTTTTATTTATTTTTTTTTTGCTTAAGCACGTTTGTGCAAACTTTATGAAGAGAAGTTTGTCAGTAACTTTTTACGCTTCTTTTTTTTAGATTTTTGTGTTTTTTTTCATGGGTTTTGTTGTGCGTTTTTTCTGGAATTTTTCGCTGCCATTTTAGTTTGCAACACACAGTCTCTTGCATGTGTGTGTGCGTGTGTGTATGTGTACTCTCGTACTTTGCACATGCAACACAATAACTTTTCATTTAATTTTTTTCAATGTTCAAGTGGCAGTTGAAGGGGTTTGTGTTAAATATTAAAGATGCAAAATAAACATTTCAGTAGTTGAGAGTGGGGAAGTGAATGAAAACTACTGTAAAAAATAGAAAAAAATTTATTTTTTTGCTTCTGATTTTTATGTCATATTTAGCAGGTTAGCGAGAATTCCCCATAGTTTTGCTGGACATGACATACATTATTTGGGGTAAGAGTTCATTATAATACTTGTAACAGCATTAAAAAATTATTCGGAAAAGGACAAATTGGAAAAATTTTACACGTGTATTCTGTGACAAAATAAAAATTAGAATAAAATAAAAATTTTAACATTGCTTAAAATATAAAAATTGTCATTTGTTATTATAATATTCTCATTTGTCACAAAGTTCAGAATAAGGGCCTAAATTATAAAAGAAGTAACTTTCTATAAAAATAATTTAGGTAAAAAGCTTTTATAAAAACAAATTTAAAAAAGCCGTTAAAATCGTTTTTAAACGATTTAAAAAAAGGACCTCGCGAAAAGTACTTTTTTAGGAAAATGTAAATGTAATCTAAATTGTATGCAGTTCTCTGTTTCAAATCCTAATAGTATACTCTGAGAAAAAGTACGCTTCGAATAATTACCTTTTGGAAAGCACCTCTTGAGAAAAAATCGACTGTAAGGAAAAGTACCCTTTAAGAAAAATATTTAGAAAAATTACCTTTTAAGAAAAATAATCTTTTCAAAAATAGTACCTTTTAGGAAAAAGTACCTATGACGAATAAGTACCTTCAATGTATTTTATAATGAAAAATCATTTTACTGAATAAGTAAAGTAATAATTTGGGATTTTTAGTGCGATAACAAATGCTAAACTTTAATTGGAATAAGTACCTTTTGAGAAAAAATACCTTTCAAGTCAGGCTACCTTTTACCCAAAGGTTACTTTTGAAAAAAACATTTAAAAAAAGTACTATATAAGAAAGAGTTTCTGTGAAAAAAGTGAAGTTTTATATAAAGTACATTTTCAGAAAAAGTGTATTTTGAAAAACTTTTAATTGTAGAAACGGTACCTTTAAAAAAAAGTATATTTCAAGAAAAGGTACATTTTAAATATCGTTTAAGAAAATGCATTATTTTTAAAAGTGCCCTTTAAGAAAAATTATTTTATTTTTGAAGAGTACCCATCAAGAAAAAAGATTTTTTAAAGTACCTTTTACGAAGATTTATGTTTTCAAAAAAGTTACCTTTTAGGAAAACTACCGTTTGAGTAAAATTACATTTTAAGAAAATTAATTTTTTAAGAAAAAAATATTTTAAGAAAAAGTACCTTTTAGGAAAAATTACCTTTAATAGAAAGTACTTTAAAAAAAGTACCTTTAACAAAAAACACTCTTAAAGAAAAAAGTACATTTTAAGAGTAAGTACATTTTAAGAAAGAGTAGTTTTGAGAAAAAGTACCTTTTACGAAAAAGTACCTTTTACGAAAAAGTACCTCTTTCACGAAGAATTATGTTTTCAAAAAAGCTACCTTTTAGGAAAAACTACCGTGTAAGTAAAGTACCTTTTAAGAAAATTATTCTTTTAAGAAAAAAAATATTTAAAAAAAAAGTACCTTTTAGGAAAAAGTACCTTTAATAGAAAATACTTTTAAAGAAAAAGTACCTTTAATAAAAAGTACTTTTAAAGAAAAAAGTACCTTTTAGGAATAAGTACATTTTAAGAAAGAGTCGTTTTGAGAAAAAGTACCTTTTACGAAAAAGTACCTTTTCAAAAAATTTTTAATAAAAAGTTCCCCTTAAAAAAAAGTACCTTTAAAAAAAAGTACTTCTTAAAAAAAGTACATTTCAAAAAATACCTTTGAATAAAAAGTACAATTCAATTAAAGTGCCTTTTAAAAAGGTACCTTTTAATAAAAAGTAAAAGGTCCTTTTAATAAGTACCTTTTAAAAAGAGTACCTTTTAATAAAAAGCACTATTTAATCCTTTTAAAACAAAGTATGTATGTACCTATTAAAAAAGAGTACCTTCAAAAAAAAATCCTTTTGATAAAAAGTACCATTTAATAAAAAGTACCTTTTAATAAAAAGTACCTTTTAAGAAAAAATACCTTTTAATAAAAGTTACCTTTTCATAAAAATTACCTTTTAATAAAAATTACCTTTTAATAAAAAGTACGTCTTAGCAAAAAGTGCCCTTTAGCAAAAAGTACCTTGAAATAAAAAGTACCTTTTATTAAAAAGTACCCTTTAATAAAAAGTACCTTTTAATAAAAAGTACCTTTTAATAAAAAGTTCCTTTTAATAAAAAGTACCTTATAATAAAAAGTTCCTTTTGATAAAAAATTCCTTTTAATAAAAAGTGCCATTTAATAAAAAGTACATTTTATTAAAGAGTACTTTTTAATAAAAATTACCTTTTAAGAAAAAGTACCTTCTAATTAAAAGTACCTTTTAATAAAAAATACCCTCTAATAGAAAGTATATTTTAATAAAGAGTATCTTTTATTAAAAAGTACTATTTAATAAAAAGTACCTCTTAATAAAAAGTACCTCTTAATAAAAGTACCCTTTAATAAAAAGTACCTTTTAACAAAAAGTACCTTTTAATAAAAAGTACCTTTTTTCTCGAAGTTAGAATTTATTAATTTCAGCTTAACAGATTTTTTCCAAACAAATTTTAATCCAATTATGAATTAAAATTCTAATACTTATTGAAACTAATTTAAAAGTTACATAATATTTTGTATTTCGCTTGAAAAAATAAAACAGCTTGCGCCACTTCAGTTTCCCTCGCCTGTATTCATCAACATTCATCTCTCATTTCACAAACTAGTTTTTCTATTGCAAAATTTTTTATCACCATTTACTTTGCCCTCACTCCATTCAATCTCTACTGCTTTATTTGTTCAGCCGAAGCGTTGAATAGTTTTATGCGTATTTTTTTTGTATCTGCTCTGAGGGGCCATGAACATAGTTTTTATTTCGCTGCTTTTTGGCACAGGAGCTCATAGGAAAATGTAATGAAAATTTTCACACAAAGTTACTTTTTTCATTAGAGGAACGAACTCTTCTTACTTCTATAAGAGGAGTTTTTGTGTATGGGAAATTGTATATATTTCTTTTACAAGGCGGAAATGGTATGAATTTAAAGACTTACATACTGTTCGGTGGATGATACTGGTATTAACAATTAAGATTTGAAAGAGTAACTTTTACCAAAAAATAAAAAAAAAGATCAATAAAATAATAATTATAACAATTAATAATAAAAAATATATTGGGCCTTATCACGAGTGTCGTATTTCGACTACGACTATGATGATTTTGTACTATATTAAAGTGGCAATGATATTGGGCCTTATCACAAGTGTCGTATTTCGACTACGACTACGACGATTTTGTACGAGATTAAAGAAAAAATGTTGCAATGATCTTTAGTCTAATACAAAATCGTCGTAGTCAAAATCGTGATAACATTGCAACAGTTTTTCTTTAATCTAGTACAAAATCGTCGGAGTCGTAGTCGTAATACGACACTCGTATTTCAATACTAATTAAATTTACTAATACTGTTAAATGATTAACAGTGCGCTGTTAAGTGCAAAATTCGCTCTGCTAAAATCACATCTATTTTAAATTCTCCGAAGTTCCGCTAAGTAAAAGTCTAGACAATTATTTTTATGCGTTTCGAAAAATAATTTTTTTAAAATTTATAAAAAAAAAAATGCAATTTGGAAAAATAAACATGGCCACATGGCAGCTCTTCTTGACGCAGCGCATTCTAGACGTTTAATTTTGTGCCACTTTTTCCAGCACTGCTGTGCTGTATGTCACGAATAGTACGATGGTTTATCAGCATAAGCCAGTATGTGGCTTTATGTTGCCCCACCTTCTCCGAGAAAAGGGACCTAGTGTGTGTGAAAATGAAGTTTTGAGAAAAACGCGAACGCATTTAAGAAATAAAATTTTAATGTTTTTCTCATTTTTATCGATTTTGACACACAAATCTCAAGAACTTGGAGGTCAATGGACAGGTTCATTTCTGGAAATCAACTTATCACCAAATTTTGATTTCGAAAAGTCGATGGTTGACTGCTTACGTAGCCATCCTGTTAAAACCACATTTCGCCTGCAGATCAATCAATGTTACCCTATTTTCATAGAAAAAAATCATTGATCATGGTGCGGTAACAATCTCCATTGACCGTAACACGAGGTCGGGCTTCATTTTTGAAAAAATAAGGTCTAATAGTGGCAAAAGCGTGTAAATAGTACCAAGCGATAAGACCATTATTTAAATTAACTCTTAAGGAGCATATCATGACAACTGAAATAGATGAGGCACAAAAAAATTTAAGATATAAAAGTTTTGTAGCGAAGTATGGCTCTTAACTAATTTAAAAGAACTTTAAAGTATGACTAACGACATCTTAGTTTGTGTTAAAATTTATATATTATGTACGTACGTATGGCGTCAACAGAATAAGAAAAATAAGCTACAAGCAAATAGAAAAAAATGTAACTGCTCTATATATGTAACGCGCAAATTAGAAAGGGACCTAAGGGTAAAAACCGGTTTTGTTCAGGAGAGCTATTTTAAAGATTTAAATACGTGTATCTTTGGTGTACCATCACTGAGCGTGTTGGTATTGGTCTCATTTGAAAGCGACACATCTCATGACGTCAGGAACGTGTTGGTCAGCCTTGAAAACACGCGTAGGTCGTACCTACCTCTTGTTTCGTGTAGTTGGTTTTTACTGTTTTCTATCTAGCGCGCTGTTTCCATGAGTTTGATATCAATTTTGCTCGCGTTTTCTCGAATCCAGGTTTATTTTCTGAAATTATTATTAATTGTGAATTATAATAAATACTCATTTATAATTCTTTTAAATCGTGAATATCACTCTGTTAGTAGGAAATTTTTTTCACATAAAAAAAAAAAGTGAACATTTATTTTTTTACCCTTAGGTCCCTTTCTCTATGCGCTGTCACATATATAAAAATAAAAAACGTTAAACATTAAACGGAAGTGTTGAACTTTGTGTGTTTTAACTTAAATGCAAGCATGCATCCATTGCACTCTTACTCATATGAATAAAATATATTTTTAGCAACACACACACACACGCACACATACACACACCCTGGCATCGAATAATCCTTTTGAAGTTTCACTGGCATTATGTTAAATGCAAGTAGTTGGTGTATAAGAGTATTACACTTAAATAAATATCCAGAAACGAGAACCATAATCTCAAAGATGAAAAAAAGTGTTTGAATCTGCTCGTTTATGAAAAGAGAAAATTATACCCCCTGAATGAACTTCAGAAAATGTGCAACCCATTCTGTTAAGTGTATTATAAGACTACGATAAAGTGCAGCAAGTAAAAGTCCTTTAAAGCTAATGAGCAAAAATATTTGACGAAATAGCTAAAAAAAAAACTAGCGCACTTTTTACTAGGAAAATTTTTCTCTCATCAGAGATGTTGGGCAAAATGTTCACTGGGTAATGACATGACAATTTCGACAATAAGACTACGATAAAGTGCAGGAAGTAAATAAAAGTCATATGTCCTAATGAGCAAAACTATCTGTTGAAATAGTTTAAAAAAACTAGCGCATTTTTTACTAGGAAATTTTTCTCCCATCAGAGATGTTCACTGGGTAATGACATGAAAATTTCGACGTGACATTGGTATAAAGCTAACTTGCCAGGAAATACTAAAACCTATAAATGTTTATATATTTTTTGCTTTTTTTTGCAAAATTATTAAATCAAAGTGCTGTTGCAATTATAAAACTTTAATTTTATACAGAAAGTTATTTACTTAAAAACCATTCATTAAACACAATTTTTTTTTATTCAAAAAAGTACCTAGCAAAAACAATTTTTTTAATTACATATTTAAAAAAACAAGCTAATTTTTGATGCAGGATGTACTTGAAAAAGCAGCGGATTTTAAAAAAGTACCCTTTTGAAAAAGTGCCCTTTTCAAAATGAAAATATGTATGTATGTATGTATATGAAAAAATTATCTTTCAGAAAGATAATTCTTCAAAAAACGGCCTTTCAGAAAAGTAACATTTAAACAAAAGTACATTTCTCAAACAAGTACCTTTTGCAAAAAAGTACCTTTTGCTAAAGACTACGGGCCGGCCAATCCCACGATGTCGACAACGTTCGACTTGTCGCACACTTACATTTGAAAGTATTAACATTTGTTTTTGTTTTGAATGTAAGTGTGCCACAAGTCGAACGTTGTCGACATCGTGGGATTGGCCCAATAAAGTACCTTTTTGCAAGAAAGTACTTTTTTCAAAAAGCACTCTTTTAAAAAAATAGTACTTTTTTATGGATCTTGTTTGAAAAGAACTGTTTAATAAATGAACCTTGTTCAAAGAATTGCCTTTTTCAAAAAATACCTTAATTTTAAAAAGTACCCAAATAACTACCTATTTAAAAAACTGCCTTTGTAAAAAATAACCTATGTTAAAAAGTACCTTAGTAAAAAAGTACCTTTTTCAAAAAAGTTCTTTTTGGCAAAAGTACATTTTCCAAAAAACTACCTCTTTTCAATATAGTACCTTTTTCAAGAAAGTACGTTTTACAAAAAAAGTACCTTTTTCAAGAATTTAACTTTTCCAAAAAACTAACTTTTTTCAATAAAGTGATTTTTTCAAAAAAGTACCTTTTTCAAAAAACTAAATTTTTCAAAAAAGTACCTTTTTCAAAAAAGTACCTTTTTCAAAAAAGTACCTTTTTCAAGAAAGTACCTTTTCAAAAAAGGACTTTATTAAACAAAACACTATTTTCAAAAAAGGACTTTTTTAAGGATATTTTTAAAATAACTTTTTAAAAACTGAACCTTGTTCGAGTAAGTGTCTTTAAAAAAAATACCTTAATTTTAAAAAGTATCCTTTTCAAAAAGTAGCATTTCTAAATAAGTAACTATTTAGAAAATTATCTTTTTAAAAAAGTACCCTTTTGAAATAAGTTAATTCTTAAGAAGGACCCTTTAAAAAAGTGTATTTTTCCAAAAAAATCCTTTTTCAAAAAAGTACCTTCTCAAAAAACTACATTTTTTCAATAAAGTACCTTTGTCAAGAAGGTACTTTCTTCAAGAGAGTACCTTTTTCAAAAAAATTACTTTTTTCAAAAAAGCACTCTTTTCAAAAAAGTACTTTTTTAAGGATCTTGTTTAAAATAACTTTTTAAAAACTGAACCTTGTTCAAAGAAGTGTCTTTTTTTAAAAATACCATAATTTTAAAAAGTACCCTTTTAAAAAGGTAACATTTCCAAGTAAGTACCTATTAAAAAATTATGTTTTTAAAAAAGTACCCTTTTGAAATAAGTTAATTTTTAAAAAGGACCCTTTTAAAAAAGTATCTTTTTCCAAAAAAGTACCTTGTGTCAAAAGAGTACCATTTTCCAAAAAAGTAGATTTTCAAAAATATAATTTTTTTAAAAAAAAGTGCATTTTCCCAAAAAAGTAAATTTTTTTCTAAAAAATACTTTTTTCAGGATATTATTCCAAAAAGTCTTTAAAAAGAACTTTGGTGAAAGAAGTGTGTTATTTAAAAAATACACTAATTTCAAAAAGTATCATTTAAAAAAATTACATTTTCAAAAAAACACTTTTTTAAAAATGTGCCCTTTTAAAAAAGTACCTTATTTACAAAAGTTCATTTTTCGAAAAAGTTAATTTTTTTAAAAAGTTCATTTTTATAAAAAAATTCATTATTTCAAAAAGTACCTTTTTTGAAAAGTACATTTTTGCAAAAAGTACCTTTTTCCAAAAAATACTTTTTTTAAGGATATTGTTCCAAAAGAACTTTAAAAAAGGACATTGCTGAAAGAAATTTCCTCTTCAAAAAATACCATAATATCAAAAAGTCCCTTTTCAAGAAGTATAATTTTTAAAGAAGTACATTTTTTAAAAAAATTTTTCAAACAGCATTTTTTTTTTTCAAAAAAAGTAAATTTTTTCAAAAAGTATTGCACACATGAGGTCCATGCCTTAACTTAATCTACTAACTCAACTTATTCTTGTGTATTACAACTTATGATTTTTGATTTTTAATGTTTGTTTGTCAAGTATGAAAATTATAAATGCAACTGCATGTGAGACGTGGAGTGTGTCTACGTGTTTAAAATACTTGTGCCATTGGCTGGCTCCATGCAATTGTGTGAATGTAATTTTTAATTTTTGTACTTCTTTTTTATTTAACATAAATATATATTATTTTTATTTTTATTTAATATTTTTATGTTACCAACTACTCTTAGATTTTTGTAAAAATTTATTTCTATAAATTATGGCTGTTGCTGTGAGAATAAAAGGAAGAAAAAAATAATAATAATACAACAGGATTATAAAGAATTCACTGTAGAAATCTTGCTAGATTTTGCTGTTGGCCTGTTCATTTTGGCCACAGTTACTGTTTTCACACTCGTCATGTTTTAGGGCCAATTTACTTACACACACACACACACACTGAGACACACGCAAACAGTCACGCATACTTTAAATACCATTACACATTTACAAAATGTGTTCCTTCAGTTGTGAGAGAAAAGGATAAACAACAATCCTCGTTATACTTTGCTATACTTGGCGTAGTAACAGTTTATATATTTTGTATTTATTTGTATTGTTTCTAGGAAGCATTTAGCTAGGACTTTCAAGTTAAAAAGCTTCCTGGTAAATTGTTTATTGTATGGTATTATTTAAATAAATAAAAAACTTGCCATAAGTTAAGTGTACAAGAGGGTTATATTAAAATAATGCTTATCGATATGATTAGCTTATACTTATATAACATGTTTGCTGTTTTCAAACAAAAATATAACTTGACTCAATGAATTTTTTAATTAAACTTTTAATAATTCAAATTAAAAAAAAAATAGTTTAATTGACTCAACTTAATTTTTAAACAAAAGTTTTATTGAGTCAATGCAATTTTTATTTAAACTTTTAATCCATGAAATTGTTTATTAAAAGTTTAATTAGCTCAAATTTCTAATTAAACTTTTAATCAGCAAAATTTTTAAACAAAAGTTTAATAAATATTTAAACAAAAATTTTATTGACTCAATGACATTTTTAATATGACTCTTCATCAATTACAATCTTAAGCAAGAGTTTAATTTATTTAGCTTAACTTTTTAATGAATTAAATTTTTAAACAACAATTTAATTGACTCAAATAAATTTTTAAATAAAAGTTTAATTGATATAATAAAATTTTTAATTTAACTTTTAAGCACTGAAATTTTGGAACAAAAGTTGAATTGACTCGAAAAATGCTGTTTAAAGAGTTTAACTGACTCAATGAAGTGCATAACAAAAGTTTGAATTTTTAAAGACAAGTTTGCAATGAGGAATAATTTTGTTTATTTTATTTTTATTTTTTTGAGCTTTTTCTTCATAAAAGCTTATCTGCTTTGTTTGAATTAGGAGCAATTTTATCTACTCTTGGAATTTATGCTTTTAACCCATTTTAAGTTGCTTTATTAAATACAGTAATTTTATTAACATCTGGAATCACAGTAACCTGAGCAAATGACTTAATAAAATTTTAAATTAAACTTTAAATTTTCAAACAAAAGCTTAATAATAATGATTTTACCAATAAATTTTTTAATTAAACTTTTAATCAATAAAATGTTTAAACAAAACTTTAGCTGCCTCACGGCCCTTTTCACAGTGTACAATCAGTTAAAGTTCACTTTAACTCTTAATCATACATTGCGAAAATGGACGTCAATTGAATTTTTAATTTCAATTAAAACTGTTTGTTAATAGCAGACAACTTTTTTGTGTCTGCTGTAGTATTCAGAATGATATAATAGACATGTTTAAATCTTATTTTTAATATATAAAAAATTATCATTAGTTTTTTTTAATTAAAAAGGTTTATTTTTTATCAAATCTAAATATAATCCCCTTATTTTGAATGGCGTCGTCGACGTCACATCAAGACGACAGAAAATATTGTCACATGTCTACTCTTTATCGGCAACAATTGACAATCTCTTACTAATCGCTAAGGCCTTGTAAATTAATGGAGCATGTTAATAGTAGTCAATTTTTGTCGACAAAGCGTGACAAGTGACAATTTTTACTGTCGTATTTATGTGACGTTGACGACGCAATAAGGGGGAATATAATATTTTGTTTTTGCTAAATTTAAATTTTTTTCCAATAAACTTTTTAATTAATATTTGATTGACATTCCTAGATTTCGTCTCCTAAATAATATTCTTTAATTTTACCAGTACTGTTAAATCATTAACAGTGCACTGTTAACTGTAAAATGGACTCTGCTAAAATCTTGGGTTCTTGTCTCTGCTAGTTAAAATTTAATTTAATAATATAATATAATTTTGAAATTTATATGTAAATCTTAGGATGAATTGATATGCTGACGAGGCTGGCCAGAGAAGTCTTTTAAATTTGTCGTGGAGTGATTGCTAGTATAGTCCTTTTTCTCTTCAAAATTGAATAACTAGGCAAATCACATGGTTGAATGATGTAATCTGCCGGCATAAAATTAAATGATGTAATTTTCATAATATACCTAAATCGTCCCACTGTGCTGCTGGTACACACTAAAGACCTGCGTAAATAGTCTTGAAATGTAAATACGTTTTGTTTTTTAAATGTATTCTCGTGGCTGCATTATACTAAACCAATAATAAATGCTGTCGTATTATAAGCAAAGCACGATAGATGCATTTGTGTGCGTGTATATGAGTGCTAACAAGCAATGTCGTGAAGACTTCTTGTTATGAACAAACAGTCAACAAAGTAGTGTTGATACGTGTATGCTTGTTATTTTCCATATTGTACGTTTGAGTGTGTGTGTAAGATGTAGATGGTAAGCTATTATGTGTTTAAGGGAGGTTTTTTTTAAGCAAGCGCACACAACTAATGTAAATGCATGTGAACGTTTGTTTGTGTGCAGAAAAATAAAAGAGCATACACACAACGTGTGTGTGTATGTACATGCATGACGCTTGTATACGCGCCCATGCGTAGAAAGAAGCAAGCATCGCAAATTTTTCAGTCACGAAGTATTTTCTTCTTTACTCCTATACTTGCAATAACTGAAACAAATTCTTGCAAACAGTGTTGCTTTGTTTGTTTGTTTTAGAAGACTTCGCTGTAGTAAAGCATTTGAAAAATCCCTCATGTCTTGAAAGTTCTTATAAATGGTCTTGTGCAGGACTTTAGTACACACTATATCGCTCATACGCCTTTGCCTGCTAAATACTCACACATTATTTTTATATATTTTCTTTTTGTATTTTTTTTTTTGTAGCAATTTTAATGCCTTTGATAAACCGCAAAAATTTTTACTTAATCAAGAAGAAAAAACTTCTTTCTACAACAATTTCTTTAAGAAATGAAACTTCAAAAGTTATTTCCACTTTTCTGCTGCTCCTTTTCTCCTTTTGCTGTTTGAACTTTTTCTTTTTGCTGTTTGAAGAAAAAAGTTCAACAAAAAAAAAATAAAAAAAACAAAACTCATAAACAGAAATGTAAAGAAATCAAGCATGATTTTATTGAAATGAAATGCAAGAAAACTTTTTTTTTGCAGAAAAGAGTAGAAAGAAAGAAAGCAAGAAAGAGAAAAAAGGCAAGTCAAAACGACATTCTTTTTGCACTTTTACTTACAATGACTGCGCTGTGACCCAAACTCCTGCCACTTCTCAACGTCTGGGCAGAATGTCTCGTTTTGTCATTCATTGTATGCTAAAGAGTTTAGAGTCTCTAACAAATTGTTGGCTACAAAAACCTATAAACTTTTTTCTTTCTTTTTTTTTTTGCTTTCAAAAAGTTCTTTACGAAAAGAAAAAAAAGTACATACAAACAATTTCATAAACAACTAAAATGTCTGGCATTAAAAAGCAGACCATAAAAGAATACTTAGGGTAAAGAGTGTGTAAAGAAATGAAACAAAAAACTAGAAAAAAAACTGATGATGAACTAAATAATGTAAAAGGATTTTTGTTTTTAAAGCAATAAGGACAACAAATGGCAATAAAATGAGTTCTATACACATGTTTGTTTGTGTGTGCTTTCATTGTTGTTGCTAAAACGTTTATAAATAGTTCTAAGTCTTGTAACATTATAAAATTGTCGTACATAATACCCAAATAATTGGTACGAGTAGCTGGATAATCCTGGCAGGGAGTCTTAGTGTAAAGACCTAATGTTAATTTAGAGTTCTTAAAGGACACAAATTGATTTTGTTTTATTTTAGTTTAAACGGCGCGCCGCCCAGCTTTGGGGTGCTAGCGAAAAGTACTTATTGTTAAGATTTTATTCTAAAAGCTTAAAAAGTTCTCCTTATATGGATTATACTTGCCTGCGGTCGCTATACTTATTCCCTATTTGTCACTCAGGATCTCTGTAAGAGAATTGAATAAATTCGGAACGTTTTAGCAATTCTACTATTGTATATTGATTTCAAACTCTTCTTTGGCGTCTATTTAATTCAGTTAAAACGAGAAGCAAAAAGTACCTTTTAATAAAAAGTACCTTTTATTAAAAAGTACCTTTTATTAAAAAGTACCTTTTATTAAAAAGTACCTTTTAATAAAAAGTACCTTTTAATAAAAAAGTACCTTTTTATTACAAAGTACCTTTTTAATAAAAAGTACCTCTTAATAAAAAGTGCCTTTTAATAAAAAGTACCTTTTAATAAATAGAAAAAGTACCTTTTGCAAAACTAGATTTTTAAAAAATGTTCTTCATAAGAATTGTGATTTTTCACAAATAAAAAAGTAATTTTTTCAAAAAAAAATACAATTAAAAAAAATTATATATATATATTTCAAAAAAGTACCTTTCTAAAAAAATTACACATATTTAAAATTTCTTTTTGAAAAAGTATGTGTTCCCGACATTGTGTCAACCCTATTGTCAAAAAAGTAACATATTCAAACAAAGTACTTTTTTCAAAACATTACCTATTTAAAAAAAAATATTCAAAAAAGTACTTTTTATATAAAAGTACCTCGGTAAAAAAATATCTTCTTTAAAAAAGTATCCTGTTTAAAAATGATGTTACTTAAAAAGTGCCTTTTGAAATACCTTTTTTAAAAAGGACTCTTAGAAAAGTACCCTTTAAGAAATTTTCCTCATCATTAGGGCTTGTTTAATTTATTTTGGAATTTATTAACCGACTTCTCTATTTTTTTTTTTTTTTTTAGGTGTGTAGGTCCATAACTCGGTGCATTTTAGACCGATTGTAAAAATTTTTTTGTTGTCTGAGAGGGTATAGCTTCCCATTGGTCCCATTTGAAAAAAGTGTGCGGCGTCACGCCCACAATTTTTTAAATTTGATTTAATGATCTTCTACTTATTTGATTGCTGCGAAACTTAGCAAACATCTTTGGTTCTTGTAATTAGAAAATTTTTAAGTTGAAAAAAAAGGGCGGGGCTACGCCCATTAAAATGTATTATAACATTACACGTGGTTCTACTTAACCGATTTTTACGAAACTTAGCACACACCTTAAACTCTAAAAAAGACAAAATTTTCTTTAAAAAAAAATGGGCGGGGTTACGCCCATTAAAATTTTATATTATATTTCACAGGGTTCTATTTCACCGCTTTTTACGAAACTTGGCACACACCCTAAGCTTTAATCAAGGCACAAAATTGCGTTCAAAAAAGTGGGCGGGGCACGCCTATTAAATTTTAGTATAATATTTCATGTGCTTGTATTTCACCAATATTGACGAAACTTGGCACACACCCTAAACTTTAATAAAGGCACAAAATTGCGTTCAAAAAAGTGGGCGGGGCACGCCTATTAAATTTTAGTATAATATTTCATGTGCTTGTATTTAACCAATATTGACGAAACTTGGCACACACCTTGAACTCTTAAAAATACACAATCTTGTTTTAAAAAAAGGGGCGTAGCCACGCCCCATAGAATTTAATACTTAATTTCACGTGCTTTTACTTTATCGATCTGTACGAAACTTGGCACACACCTTAAACTCTTAAAAATACACAATCTTGTTTTAAAAAAGTAGGCGTAGCCACGCCCCATTAAATTTATTACTATATTTCACGTGTTTTTACGTAATCGATTTTTACAAAACTGGACCATATTTCTAAATAAGCACTAAAAAGCTACAAATAAAACTTAAAAAAAAAAATTAAACCGACTTCAAAAATAAGCACTAAAAAGCTACAAATAATATAGATCTAGTTAAATAAAAGATTTTTATATATGTTACCTACAGTGCCGTTTGAAGTTGGTGCCAGTAATACTGGTACTAAACACATAGGAACATGCCCGGTAAAAAAACTGCAAGTAATTTTTATGTACATATGTATGTGCTTAGTTACCAATGTTGCTGGCACCAACTTCAAACGGCACTGTATGTAGGTAACATATATAAAAATCTTTTATTTAACTAGATCTATATTATTTGTAGCTTTTTAGTGCTTATTTTTGAAGTCGGTTTAATTTTTTTTTTTAAAGTTTTATATCATTTTGAATTTAGTTGGACTTTATTTAATTTTTGTTGGGCTTTATTTCATCTTGAGTTTAGTTTTATTGATCTTTTTAAATTGGCCTTTATTTCATTTATATTAGGTGTTTTTTCATAAATTTTCTTTTAAGCCTTAGTTAATTTTTTTGGGTTTTATTTTATTGGGGGCTTAATTCATTGCTTATTTGGGCGTTATTTCCTTGGGCCTTATGTCATAGTGCCTATTTTTTAAAGTTAGTTTTTGAAGAGAGTAAAAACACCAGTTTCAAAAAAGTACCAATGTCAAAAATTAAAAATATTTTTTTTTTAAATTTCTGCCCCTTAAAAAACACTGTGGGTAGACTATTTTCCTAGTTCGATTAATTTTCGTTCTAGAAGGACCTCTTCTACTATGACAATGTTTGTTGATGTGCATAAATCATATTGATTGAATAGATGATGCCAGTCGTCTGCCCTTAAAAAAATTCCCACTACATCTTATACCAGAAGGGCCTACATTAATTAGTATATATAGTAATGTTGGACTGTATAATTATCATTAAAAATATTCTTTAAAAGTCCTTTTACTGGCTCTTGTTCTGCAAAGAAAATTTCATGGATATTTTTTTTTTGGCATTTTGCTTGCTGTTGTTGCTCTCAAGAAAGTTCTTTTAAAACTTTTCTACTGCATTTTTATTTTGTTAAGAAAAATAAATAGTAGTTGGCATAGGGGGGGAAAAACTAAAGAAAATAATTTTTATTTTTATTTGTTTTTAACATTGCATGTTGTTTGTTGGCTGACAAAACTTTTCTACAGAAAAAAAGTTGAAAAAAAAGAATGAGAAAAAAGTTTTATTCCACCAAAATATAAAAACTGCAGCCAGACAAGCAGAATGAAATACATATAGACAATTTAACAAATGGAGCATGCTAAAGTTTTCCTTTTTTTTGGGAGAAGTTTCCAGGCAGTGAAATATAGGAGAGTTCAAAATTTATCATGGGTAGAGTATAAATATATAATACATATATAAAATTCCCATTTTATATTGAAATATTGAATACTTAAATCAGATACGTCCAAGCCATATTATGCACAATGTGCGAGCTTTTACAAAAGAGCTTTGTGCTTTCACACCGACGAGCTCACAAGAGCCAATCAGAGATATATAGGTCCTGCACGCATTGTTTTGGAATATATGGCCTGTTTCACAATAACGAAAGAAAACTTTCGCCTGAAAATTTATATTGAGAACAACAATAAAATATGAAAATTTGTTTTTGTTTTCAATATAAATTGTAAGTCGAACGTTTTCTTTCGTTATTGTGTAACAGGCCAATAAAATTGTATGAAATAATTCCCAAGACACGAAAGTTGCCCAAGTGGGGCTAAATTTTATTAATCACTGGTGAATAAGCGTTAATATAGTTTTAAGACATTCGACTAAATCTGCAGAACTATTCCTATTTTAAACACGTATTAGTTTTTCTTTTCTTTCAAGGACATTCAATAAAGTTTGCTGGAATATATTTTTATCTTACAAGAACAACCCTCGTACATACTTACATACATATATATGTAGTTGTATGCATATGCATTCATATAAAACATTGTGAAATAGTTCTTTAGTAAAAAAGCAAACGAAAATACATACATAATGAAAAAGTTATACTACAACATCGATAGAAATAATTTGCTCTTAATGCTTTCATTTCATATCCTGCTGTGTTTTGGCAGTTAAGAAGCTCTTTTCTTTTCTTTTGTATTTTAATTTGATTTAAGAAATTGTTGGTTACTTCCTCCAACACCAGAACGAAACTTAAACTTTCATTGCTCAAATGAAATTCTTACGAGTAATGACTTTTCTTTTAATTAAGTGAATGTGTTTTATATTTTCAGATTAAAAATCTTATTTGTCAATTAAAAAAAAAATTAAAATTTTATAACTTTAAACTAACTCTTTCTTTCAAGGACTTCAAAAAAAAAAAAAATGAAGCTTATGAAGTTGCCTCTATATTCCACCATTTGTAGACCAATTTAAATAATTTATTTTTTTTCTCAGAAGTCTTATGTAGAGCTTCCATTTGGTTCTATTGCCAAACAATTTTTTTTTCATTTTATGTAATTTTACTTATACGATTCCTATGAAACTTGGCTTACTCCTTGAGCTCTCGTAATGATACTCCCTCCCCCTTATCGTGTTTGATATAATTGGACTACGTTTTTTATTTATTTATTTTTGTTTGCAACAGATTAAATAACATTGCAACAGTTTTTCTTTTAACTATGACAAAATCCTTGTAGTCGAAGTTGAGACACTACAAAACACTATAAAGCCAACTGACTATCCGGATCTTGCGGGGTTAAAGCCACGCCCATTAACATTTTATATTGCGCCTTATCCTGATTGGGGTATTTCGACTTCGACAATTTGGTACTGGATTAAAGAAACAAATGTTGCAATATTATTTAATCTATTACAAAAACATCGCAGTCTAAGTCGAAATACTCCAATCACGATAAGATGCAATATAAAATTTTAATGGGCGTGGCCTTATCCGCGTAAGCTCCGGATAGTTAGTTGGCTTTATCGTGTTTTGTATTATTTCAACTTCGAGTACAAAGATTTTGTCATATGTAAAGGAAAAAACTGTTGCAGTGTTCTTTAATCTACTAAAAAAAATAAATAAATAAAAATCGTAGTCCAATTATATCAACCACGATAAAGGGGAGGGAGTATCATTGCGAGAGCTCAAGGAGTAAGCCAAGTTTGATAGGAATCGTATAAGTAAAATTAATTATAGAGAACAACTATAATTCACGTTCTTTTATTTAACTGATACTTGCGAAACCTGGCACATACCCTGAACTCTGAGAGTGCTACGTGCTTAGATCTAACAAAATGGGCGGCTCACGCCCATTAAATTAAAGCACATATAACAATAAATCTACCACTTATTATCCGATTCTTTTGAAGGTTTTCGAACAGTTTGAGCTCTTCAAATGACGTAATGTTGGCATTAAAAGAGTGGGCGGGTACACGCCCATTAAAACTTAATATCTACCATATATCTTGTTTTCTACTACATATATATCATGCTCTTTTATCTGATAGATTCTTGCGAAACTTAGCACACACCCTGAGCTCTAAAATTGACACCATCTTGCATTTAAAAAAGTGGGCGGGACTACGCCCATTCAATTTAAGTATTACTTTAAGTGAATTGTTAATTATACGATTCTTTCGAAACTTTTGAAACAGTTTGAGCTCTTGGAATGACGTAATCTTGCCTTTAAAAAGTGGGCGGGGCTACGCCCATTAAAACTTAATATCTCCTATAAGTCACGCTCTCTACTTTATATCATCGACCGCTACTTGAGCGTTTCCAGCGAAACTTGACACACACACTGAGCTCTTAGAATGACATGATCTTACATTTAAAAAAGTGGGCGGGTCTACGCCCTTTAAATTTTAGTATTACATTAAGCGAATTCTTAATTATCCGACTCCTTCGAAAATTTTGAAACAGTTTGAGCTCGTCAAAAGACGTAATCTTGTCATTAAAAAAGTGGGCGGGTACACGCCCATTAAAACTTCACATTTACTGTATATCATGCTCTCTACTTTATATGATGCTCTTCTACTTGAGCGTTTCTTGCGAAACTTAACACATATCCTAAGCTCTAAAAGTGACACGATCTTGCATTTAAAAAAGTGAGCTGGCCACGCCCATTAAATTTTATCCTAATTATCCGATTTCTTCGAGCTCTTATATTCGACTTTGAGCTCCTAGAATGGCATAATCTTGTGATTAAAAAAGTGGGCGGGCCTACGCCCACTGAAAATTAATGCAATAATTGACGTGCTTCTAGTAAACCGATTCTTACGAAACTTAGCACACGTCTTGAGCTGTGAACATGATACGATCTTGCATTAAAAACAAAGTAAGCGGGTCTACGCCCATTAAAGTTTAGTATTGTGTTATATGTACTTCAACCGATTTGATTCCCACGAAACTTGTCAAGCAATTTGCGAATGACTTAAACTTGCGTTTAATAAAGTGGGCGTTACTACGCCCCTTAAAAATTTATATTATATTTATACTTCAACGATTCTTCCCCTCTAGGTGTCACGATATAGTATTTAGAAAAGTGGGCGGATGACTTTGCTCTTTGGAAAATTGAACCTTAGCACTAAAAATTAAAAAAAGAACTTTAAAATAAATTTTGAACCGACTTTAAAAATAACCACAATCCTCTTATGCAGAAAAAAAATAGTTTAAATTTATGGTGTGAGTTAAAACTGAAATTTTCATAAAAATTTTGAGTAAAGCACACTTGAGAGTAAAAATTATTATTTTTTTTTTTGCATAAGGGCGTAAAAACTTAAAAATTTAGACTCATTTAAATAAAAACTGTTTTATATATGTACTGGTATATATTTTACCTATAATGTCATACAAAGTCAAGGACAATAACAATCATAACTAAAGTTATATAGAGCCATAACCGCTAAAAATGGTTAAGTGACACATTTTTTGGACTTAGTTTTTTTTACGAAAATAAATTATTTACGATGGCAGATAATTGATTTTGGTTAAAAAAATTAAGTTCGAAAATATGTCGCCTTTTTTATTGGTTACGGCACGATAAATATATAATTTGCTATTCTGCTTGCCAACGACTTTGGAGAGGCCTATAAGTAACACATTTTTTTATTTAAGTGCTTATTTTTGAAGTTGCTTCAAATTTTTTTTTAAATCCCTGTTTCCACAACACGCACAGTCGACTTGAGTGCAAAATTTATATGAAAAGCACTCAGGTTTTTGAGTGATTTTCATAAAAATTTTCTACACGAGTCGCTTGCCTGACTTCTTGAAACAGGATATAAGTTTTATTTTATTTTTGTTATATATTTTTTATTATTTTATTTTTATTAGTTTTTTAATTTTTTATTTATTTTTTTTTAAAGCAAATCAAATTATTAAAAAAATGTTATACATTATTTTATTATACTTGTCCATGAAGCCTTCAAAATTATTTGCAAAGTAAAGGAAATTATTATTGCTAAATATACGAAAATATTTCTCAAGAAAAAAAAAATTTTACGAAACAATAAAAGCAAAACTTTTATTTATTCAACTTGTAATATGCATATCTATAAAACATGTACATTGTAAAACCGTACATACATATCTATTTACTTATATAAATATTATCATTGAAAAGATGAATTGAATAGGTACTAAATACATATGCCAGTGAGTCCATACAATGCGTACGTACTATGTAAGACGGTAGGTAGGTAGGTAATCTTTTTATGCTTGTGTGAAAATATACTTTCGATTTTAACAGGCGCGAATAAAATGCCGAAAGTGGATAAGACTAGAAAAAAGTACGAATTCACATCATAACGTGCGCTAAGGCTTGTGTGTTTGTTTTGCCATGATTGCATTGTTACAATACTCGTATCAAATACTCGTAACATTGGTACACAAAAAAAAAATATAGACATATGTATATATATGTACATATATGGAGTATAAAGAATTTATTTATTTAATGCACTTCATTCAGTTTGTTGTAGAGTAGTTCAAGTGATGAAGACATAGGCACTGTTCACTGAACTACTCCGTCTTCAGCGGATACTAATCTTACTGTAACTACAGAGCGCCCTCCTTTTCTTCGGTATTGTGTACCAGAATCATGGGCGAAATAAAATAACCAATAAAATGGCTACTAAACACAGCTTTGAAAATTTAATATGGCCCATTGACACCAGAGGCGCTGCAACACTGCATTATTAGAAACGCCCAAAAAAAGCAGAGTTGTAAAATTAATGAAGCTTTCCTCTATCTCATCCTTCTTTCACCAACTGTCTTCTCTAACACTACCCCTATACTAAAGAAGGTAACACCTATGAATAGTAGTAGGCATTCATTGCCTGAGGGTTGTGCTTCTCTTTAAAAAATAAAAAAAAGTACAGGGGTCTAATCGTCACTTTCGATAACGAGCTGATTCGACCACGTTTTTTCACTTTGAAATTATGACATTCGATATCGAACCATATTATTACATTTTTGGATCGCGAATGCCATAATCTCAAACTGATCGAATCAGCTGGTTATCGAAAGCGACGATTAGAACCCAGATTTTTTAACAAGCGGGATAGATATTACGTTCAAAATAAAGTTGTCCCGCTAATATATTTCAACAGAACCCAAGAACGGTGTGTTCAAAAGATGAAAAATTGTCTTTAAAGGCAATGCAGCTAATATTTGTCTTAATGGGTTTCTCATAAACAAAATTTGCTGCATTTGTGAGTGAAACCAATCCACAACAGACCCTACAGACTCCATTATATCTAGAAGAAATTAATCGCTTGGTTCGGTTTACATGCAGGTAGCATCAGTGGAACTTATTCCTTCCAAAATTAAGCCGAAGCTCACGTTACTTTCAATGATTTTTGGTTTGGAAATATGGGTGACATTCACCTTTATTCCAGTCGTCAACATTGACTTCAGGACACCAATACAATACCAAAAAAAGCTCGGGCTTGTCTTTTTCGGGTCGTCGAAAACAACTGACTACATATTAGGGAACCAAAATAGGCTAAATAGCATAAAATTACTCTCTAGAGCAGCTACGTCCAATCCATATGCACAATGTGCAAACTTTTACAAAAGAGCTTTTGTGCTTTCACATCCACAACAACAACACAACAGACAACAATGCTTGCTCTTACTTTGCAAAGAAACAAGAAAAATTTTAAGAGCTTTCAAAGCTGTTTACCTCAAATGCAAAGTCAGGCAAATACATACATATATAATTTAAAAGAGAGTAAAATCCATGCTTGTACGAATGCACGTGTAAAAAGAGCATAACGAAGTGCACACGGGCGGCCTTTTGCTTATCATTGCTCTAGACAGTGTGACCGATGACATTTTTCAAAAAGTGGCACCAAATAGGGGATTTATAAAAAAAGGGGCAAAATTAAAAAAAAAACGAGAAAACTACACTAAACTTTTTATTTTTAATGTATTTTTATATAACTCACCCTAAAAAAAGGAGGAAAAAAAGTGATAAGGAAGTCGAAATAGTGGAAAAGTGGAATCGATATATCGAAAAAGTGGCAATTTGCCACTTTAGTCGGTCAAACGGTCACGCTGGCTCTAGAGCAAAGCTGGTCACCGAGAGAAATACGAGAGAAATGTATTCGCGTATGCATATTCATTTGTATAAGAAGCCGATTGATGTTCGGCACTCTGGTGCTACTTTAGGCAGATATGCTCTAGAGCGAGTAGACAATCCGTAATTGTTTGGTTTCGAAGAGGTTCCCTTACAAAGTGCACAAAAAAGAACATCGGGTGACTACTTTTGACCCACCCAGAACATACATGTACTTATTTACCTTCATATTTATAAAAAAAAATAAAATATATTTGAAATCCATTTTAAGAAAATTTTGAAAATAAATTTCAAACTAATTTTAAATTTGATCAATATGGGGGTTAAAATACAAAATGTATCTTTTGAAAAACTTAAAAGTTAGTCATCTGTTAAATATTCCATTTCCGAATCTACATCTACGGAATCTAAGCTTTGTTGTCTTGTTAACATCCTTCTAGCATTGTGTTTACGAATGGACACACCTTCGCAATTTTTTCTACTTCTATAAGATTTTAATTTTTGAAACTGCCGCAGGTTTCGCAACAAACTTATTACGCCTGATTGAAATTGCAGCACGTGGTCCTCGTCCAAACCATCAACGGAGGGAAGAATTCCCTTAAAAAAATTACAATGACGATTTTCATATAAATCACGACCAACACTTCGTTGACAATGTGCGCGGGCATGTGCTGTTGCTGCCACTTTTGCTGATTTTACAGGGGTTGGTACTTTTCGTTCTTCACATTCGTTAAAATCTTCTTGCATATCATTTATAGTGAACTCTGATGATTCATAGTTGTCACAATTTGGTTCTTGCTTCAGTGTTACAGTACTAAAAGCACCATCAGCTGCATTTTTGATGTCTTGATTCTTATCTGCATCTTTTGAGATGCAATTACTGCTTGATATTTCATTTCTATCTCGATAGAATTCTTCAAAATGGGTGTTACTTAGTTGGGAAATTTTCGGATGACAGCGCGATGGCTTGCACTTTAATATTTTTTGCATAAATTGCATTTCATCGTGGTAAACGTAGGGTTTCGGAGGCATCATGGTGACTTCGTCGTAGCCATATTTCATGGACTTAAACCACGAATCTCGTATGTGCGTCCATCTTTTTATTATTGATTTTGCTGAAAATATTAGAAGAATAGTAGAGGAAAATTTTAAATTTGACTAAGTTTTGTTTTTGCATGATTTTTAAAATTTTATTAAATTTTGTTAACATTAACATTTCCTTGTAAAAATCACTTAGACAATTAGGGACCAAGACTTTAACAATATGAAATCTATATCTATCATTTGCACAGGAATATCAAGTTTTTGTAGCGTGCGACACCAAGAAAATATGCTCGTTTTTTCAAAGAAAACAAAACTTTTTTTACTTATTTATATGTATATGTATTTGTGTAGGCCGTCAGCAGCTCTATGTTAGGTAAAATTTAAAGAAAAATCGAGTATCGTAGTTCAGAAATACCAGGTTAATTTTTTGCTGTCGCACGCGACAAAAAGGTAGAATTTCTCGGAGAAATTTCCATATGTAGAATATGAGATACCGTTTACGGTATCAACTTAATTTCGTTAAGACTGCGTTACTATAAAGACATTCACTAGCATTGCGCATGTCAAGTCGAATAAACATCTACACGAAATTTGTAGTAAATTAAAAGAAAATGTGTAAGTCTTATTTAATCTAGAACAGAATTCTCGTAGACGAATATTCGAATCGACATGCGAAATACGGGTGAATATCATATTGTTCTATTACTAATACATCCCTTGAATATTAAACTATTTATGCAACTATCTATGAAACTATTTCGCTTGCTATGCAATGTCTGAGCGGTTTGTTCTCTTTCGAAAGGTTGGGGCGTTTACGATATGGCGGTTACGTTTGTGTTAAATTCTATATAAAATGTTTGCTGGGAAGGTAGAAAGCATGTGCATATGTAGAGACAGATATAAGGCAGAGAGAGTAAAAAATACATACATAGATGTAAACTTACTAAATTCATCTTTTTGTTTGGGTGGCAAAGTGTTATAATCCGTATTGATGTGAGTGCAAATTTCGCGCCAAGACATTTCCTTCAATTCACGCTCTTTGTAATCATCGCAAGTTTTATCCCACAAAGCGGGACGTTCACACACCAGGCTAATCAGAGATTGCGCTTTTACACTTGTCCTGACCATATTAGCTATTAAGCAAAACAAAAGCTACAAGCGAAACATAAAACGCGTGCACGTGTGTATGTATAACAGCAACAAACCGTTCACGTTAAGAGTAAAAAACGAACTGAAACGAAAACGCACAGAGAAAATTTAACGATAAACTAAACAGCAACAACACAAACGAACAACAAAATGTACAAAAACGATTACTTACGATAACGAAAGATGACATGAAAGCATAATTGAAACTGAAACGAATGAGTTAAATAAGAAATAAATAAAATTAAATGAGCGTTTATATTCACTGGGCTATTGTAGCCAGGCCTGCCAGATAAAATTTTCGCGAAAATCGCCGAAATCCCGATAAAATATAATATAATCCTCATTTCACACTCAAAAAATCGTCAGAAAAATCGGACAAATCAAAATGTATTGTTTTAACATGCAAATTGTTTTATTTTATATTCATACCCAGCAAAAAATTTCAAAAAAGGTAATCGAGTTTGGAATTAAGCATTTTTGGTGGAAGCTGTTCCTTACTGGATTACCAACTTAATAATTTGTACAAGGCGTGAGACTAAAATAATCGATTCTTGAGAAGTACTTATTATTTTTATTCGGAAACTTGCTCACGCAATCTATTTAATATAAAAAAAATATTCTCCTCATTTAGCAACTTGTACATAATTTTTTTTAAATTTTAGGTAATGTGATTTGTAAGCAAGTAATGAAATTTGGTAATCATAAAAGTAAATCATTATATGGCAAGTAGTTCTGATGGTAATGTGTGATTTTTTGCTGGGTATGTGTGTATGTATTTATTACGAAACAAAAGCATTCAATTTATGTTCATATATGAATTTTATCTAGGTGCACAATAATGCGCCAGGGCAAGTTCCGGTCTATGCTTATAGTGTATATATCCACACAATACTTTTACACCCTTATAACTTTGTTTCCCTCAGTGATACAATTATGAAAAATATTGCCCAGTTAGCAAGTCAAATTTTTAGTATCTGTACTATTGATGACCGAAATTTAATTTACACAGAGATCAATATATCGCTCATTTACTCAAAATCCGTCATAATTAAAAAAAACTATTACGAAGGATATGACCCTTGTCATAAAACACCCCCATTAGGGTATAGCCTGCATGTAATTGTTTCAAAATAGTTCATCTTACCCACGAATTGGTAGATATTATTCTTAATCAAAGTTTGAGTGACAAATTCATCCCGAAAAGTTTGTGACACATTCTGAAATTTAGTTACAACAGGGAGGAAAACTAAACTGATATTCGGAAAAAATATCGTACATTTTTTTTTTCTTCAATATATGTCAAATTTTTTAATTGAAGTCTTCTGATGAGATAAATATCCTTGAAAGGACTAATTCTAATCAAAACGGTTCAAACTCCCTTGATTTTTTCGTTACTCAACAAAAAACCGAATATTAATGACGCGACATTTTTTGAAGTACGTCAAGTAATCTGTCAGTTTTTACCTACTGATATAATTTTTTCGATTATTTTTTATAAATTCATATTTGTTCTCAATTGCTAAATAAAATAATGAAAAAAATTTTTCAGTTTAAATGGTTGCCATTGTTTGGTAAACTTTTTATTGAATGTGAGTCTGAAAACCGAATATTAATGACACTAACTGTATATATTAATAAAGAAAAAGTAAATAATTGAGTTTTATTAGTTTTTTAAAGGAATATAACCAAAAATATTTTGAGAAGATTTTTAATAAACTTGTGTTTAGTTTACAAGTGTTCAGCTACAAAAAAGCACGATCAGTGAGTTTTTTTTTAAATAATGTAAGTGAAAAATTAACATTAATGACTACAAGGTTTGGGATTCTTTACAAGGTATTAAAAAAAACTATCTATTCAAAAGTTCCTTTAAAGGAAGTAATTTTTTTAAAGTACCTTTTGAAAAAATACCTTTAAAAGCGTTTTTTAAACAAATTCATTAGCAGAAAATTACCTAAAAAAATTAAAAAAAAACAAAATACTTACCTTGAAGAAATGCATTTTTAAATATTATCTTATAGGATGTGCATATATTTCAATACAAAATCTATTGAAACTCTTATACATATAATAATCACATTTTATTTATTTATTATAAAATGTACACTTATGATAAATTTAATTTTTCAGCTGATAAATATTCCGTTTCCGAACCTAAATCCTCGCGAGCCATGTTATCTAAACTTTGTTTTGTTAGCATTCTAGAGGAATTTTGTTTATGAATGGGCACATCTTCACCATTGAGATAAGCCTTTTGTTTTCTACTTCTATAAGATTTTAGTTTTTGGAACTGTCGCAGGTTTCGCAACAAACTTATTACGCCTGATTGAAATTGCAGCACGTGGTCCTCGTCCAAACCATCAACGGAGGGAAGAATTCCCTTAAAAAAATTACAATGACGATTTTCATATAAATTACGGCCAACACTTCTTTGATAATATGCGCGGGAATATTCTGTTGTGGTCACTTTTGCGGATTTTATCTGTGTTGATACTTTTCTTCTTTCTTCACATTCGTTAAAATCTTCCTCCACATCAAATATAGTGAAGTCTGATTCATTGCATTTGCCAGCATTTTGTTCTTGCTTCAGTGTTGTTGCAGCACTAAATTCGTTATCAATTCTATTTTTGTTTTCTTCATGTTTGTCTACCTTTGAAGTTCCATTACTGCTTTGTGTTTCATTTCTATCCCGATATAATTGTTCAAGACGCATTTTATTAAGTTGGTACATTTTTAAATCATAACGCGGTGGTTTCCATTTCAATATTTTTTGCATAAATTGCATTTCATCATGGTAGACGTAGGGTTTCGGAGGCATCATGGTGACTTCGTCGTAGCCATATTTCATGGACTTGAACCATAAACTGCGTATGTGTGACCATTTTTTAACTATTGATTTTGCTGAAAATGAATAGAGAAAAAATTAAGGTATTTAATTTATTTGTATTACAATTTTTCTGTTATGTTTTAAAATTCTCTATAGGTACGCACTCAGGGAAAAGCTGCAACTTAAAAATAAGAACGGGTCACATTAAGTCAATAATTTTCAATACAATAAAAAATTTATAATGAAATACTTAAAAATAAATAATATTAATAAATAAATAAATTAAATTAAACAGCCTAAAGGCTTTTTAAGCACAATTTTGTATGAAATTTTTTTAAAAAAACCTTTATAAAGCCTTAATAAGTTTTATAAATAAGGCTGTAATATTTTTCCATATTGAAACAAGAAATTTCAACATGACTAAATTTTCGTTGATGTTTCTTATTAATTCAGTGTGATTTTTATTGATTTTAAGCTGTTTTTTCTCTGGGTGCGGCCAAGAAAACAGTTGTTTACTATTTTTATAAAAAAGTTTTAATTTTTCTTGTATCGATGGCATTTTGATATGAATTTTCTGTGTTAATTTGCGTGCTTGTAAGCAGGGCTGACAGATATGGCGATTTCTCGCCAAATGTGACGATTTTTTAACTTGTTTGGCGTCCAAATATTTGGTTTGGCGACATGGCGATTTTTCTGGCGATAAATAAATTTTTTGAAGATTTTTATAGCTATTTTTCAACAAAATTTAACTTAAAATTGTTGTAATTCAGAAAATGCATACTACCAAAACTTGTCTGCTAGAAATTAAAACAATGTGTCTGATCGTAAATGCATCACTGCGCTGCAAATGGAAATTTAAATGTTCTTAACTGGTTCACTGAATTAGATAACGCACAAATATAGATGTGTCAGACGCTAAAAGGCTTAACTCCACTTTTAAAAAATTTCTTAATTTTGTTTTATTACTATCTATTTAGTTGTGAACTCTATTTGAATTATTTCAAAAGCTACTCCAATTAACTCCACTTTAAGTAAACGCATCAAGCGGGCATATCCTCTCCTCTCATTTTTTCTGTTAAATGCCATAAAAATATTTTGTACCTTTTATAATTTTCATAAATTTTGGAAATCTATTTGCCAAACATTACTAATTTACTCAACTTTTTATTTTGTGGAGTTAGGCCTTTTAGCTTCTGACACATCCATACATATGTAAAATATGGTGTTCAAACATGATTACTACTAAAACAGATTATCAGCGAACTTGTATTGCATTTTAAATAAATTTTGAATTTGATAATTTTTCTTATATTAATTTTGAATTTGGATGCGAAAAATTTACAAGACGTAATTTTTGGTGATTTTATTACTGCTTTTGGCGATATTCTGCTAAATTTTTATACGATTATTTTATAAAAATTTATATTAAAAAAAGTGTTATATAAAAACAAATTTATTATGAAATATACATATATTAAGAAAAACTGCATAAAAATGATTTTGGCGACTTTTGGCGATTTTCAAAACCAATTTGGCAAAAAGGTCGACAAAAATCTAACAACCCTGCTTGTAAGAACGTTCAATAAATTTCTTTCAATTTTTTCACACATATGATTTGTCAAAATTTGCTGAAATTGATGTTGTGACGTAGGCTGCAAGCAATTTGATTTCCAACCAGTGTGACCAGATTTTAAAATAACATTAAGCTAAATCACGTTTGAACAAAAGCTAAAATAAGCTAAAAAGTTAACTTTTAGGCCAGAAAATAAAGCTAAACTTTCTTCTACTTCTTTGATCACTTTTCAATAGTTTCTTATTGCTAAACTAACATTAAATATTACACAAACATATTTTTTTATTATACACATTGAATATTTGTTTAATGAAATTATTATATTTTAGATTTAATGAAGAACAAAACAAAAACTTCCCCAAAATAATCTTAAAAACTTTTCAAAAATTTAAAAACATTTATACTAAAATACGAAAGTTTTTTTAAGTGCATTAATGCTATTTAAGGTAAAGCATGGATCACACTATCGGCACAATGTACCGAGTTTCGTCAGATCATTGAAATAAAGTCATAAGTAAAGAGCTAAATTTGCTCTAATTTATCGACTAATTGAAAGACAAGGACATAATTGCGCCACACTGCATTGGTAATAAGCCCGTATAGACTTATTCCAGAATTAATTGAGTAATAATGCCATTTTGGCTTATTACTTATGACCAGGGAAACCGCAAATATGCAATTGCATATTTTTTCTTGTATTACGTATTAATGCGGGGACAAGATATTTATCCGTTTCAGAACTTTTAATGAAGTTTGGCATCGATTTGTTAGTGCATATTTTTGCATATTTTACCCTTTAAGGCATGTTTATGCATATTTCAGTCTTAAACGCATAATTTTAGCATATTTTCGAATTTTTAGAGCATAATTTACGCTTTTAGGGCATATTTTGATACTTTATAGAATTTATTTTATTTCAACTCGCTTGGCACCACCATCCTTAAAAAAAAACACTCTATTCCGAAAAAAAAATTTTATGAAATTTTTATTTTTAATTTTCGCCATCTAAATCTCTGTTCCAATGTTCCATGTAGTGTATAATTTTTTTTATATATAACGCAGTTTTACGGACGTTAGTTTCAATACAAATTTAGTTTAGCTATGTGTGATTTACTCTGCCCTGAAAAGACCTTGAAGGAACATTGTAAATGTATGAAAGTTCATTAAGATGGGACAGAAAAGATTTTTATTTGAAATTCTAGGTCAATATTTTGTTATTTATTGCAATAAAAACTATAAATTAAAATCTTGTCTTATTTATCCAAAATACAGTTCCAAAGCCTTAATTCTGATATCGTAATCTTTTGAAATTAAAGTTAAATTCTTATGCATCCAATAAAAATTAATTTGTATTATGTATTTGTTTTAGTAAAAATTTTTATAGTAATTTTGTTTTAACCTGCACTTCAAACCCAGTTATTCTTTGTTAATTATGTTTTCGTTTTTTGGTTATTTATTTTTTTTCTTATTTTATATGCAAATGTTGAATTTTTGATTAAAAAATATATTTTCATTTACAAATAAACCAATTTATTATATTTGTAAGAGCATATTTTTTGACTTTTAAGCGCATATTGTTAAATTTTTATTGCATAAAACACTTTTTTAGAGCATATTTGTGGTTTCCCTGCTTATGACTTTATTGAGGTGGCCCGACGAAAATCGGTACATAGGGTTATCCAGGCTTAAGGATATTTCAAGTTTTTGTTTTAAGTTAATTGATGCCGCTGAATGAACATTCAACTTAAGTCAAATAATTTTATACCCAAAAAACTCAAAAAGAGTTTTGACCACTAATATGAATTTAACTTTTTCCATTGTAATTCTAACCATTCTGCCATTATCTGCTACTTTTCAACTTTCCATTTCTGTTATAAAATTGTTGTACAATTTACATTTTGTATTTTTTGTAAACTATTTTACAATGTTAAAAGACTATAATTTTTATAAGGTGTTTATGTCTTTAATATATTTTTAGAGAACACGCAATTTAGACTAAAAAAAGGCTAAAAAAGCTAAATGAGTTTTTTAAAAAAGCTAAAAAATAAGCTAAGAGCTAAATGAAAATTTTAAAGCTAAATCTGAAAAAAATAAGCTAAATTTAGCTCAAAATAAGCTAATATGGTCACGCTGTTTCCAACTTTATGTTCAAAATGCCGTCGTCGAGGAAAAAATTAAAAATTGTTTTATACTTAAAAAAAATTACTTCTGTTTTAAATTTTTTACAAACACAAAAAATAATTTTAAAACAGCTGCTAAATTTAAAGAAAAATTGAATGAAGTGTTGAAAGAAAAATTGAAGTCCACCTGGTATTCAATTGCCAAATGTATGAGTGTGGTAGTAAAAAAGTGTGAACGTATTGAACTTTGAAACAAAAATTTAAGCAAAAATTTAACGTGTAGCCTCCAAGTAAGGCAAACTTTAATTCAAGACACATTGCTTATTTTATTTCTATACCTCTCGATTACACATTATTTTTTACAAAAACACTCAGCTGGCAACCCTCTCCCAAAACTAACGTTTGTATTTACAAATGTGTACACGACAACAATAAACAAAACAAAACAAGATTGAATACGTGCATATGTACATACATATGTATGTATGTGTGTAAGTATGTAAACTTACTAAATTCTTCTTTTTCCTCGGGTGGCAACTTGTTATAATCTTTATTGATGTAACTGCATATTTCGCGCCATGCAGTTTCTTTCAATTCACGGTGTTTATATTCATTGCAAGTTTTATCCCACAAAGCGGGACGTTCACACACCAGGTAAATTAAAAATTGTGTTCTTATACTTGCCCTGACCATATTTAAAAATAAAAGGCGTGTACGTAAGTATGTATAACAGCAACAAACCGTTCACGTTAAGAGCAAAAAACGAACTAAAACGAAAACGCACATAGAAAATGTAACAAAAATCAACACAAACTAACAACAAAATGTAAACAAACGATTGCGATAACGAAAGACAAAGTGAAAACGTAATTGAAACTGAACGAATGAAATAAAGAAATACAATTATGTAGTAGGCAGTGATGGGATATCAGATTTGCATTTCGGTATCAAAAACAAATTTTTTTAGTACTTTTTTGATCCCGAGAGTACCAAAAATTATAATATTTCTTATATAAATTTTATTAACAAAAAATTATAAGAAATTCATTTACAAAAAAAGGAACACATAGGTACAAATATACAAATAGGTGTAGCCTGGATTAGACTTAATACTGTTGGAACATAAAGCTTGCCCCCGTAGTCCATAGCTCGCTAAAGCTAAATTCGACCGCTAAAATGCTGAACAAATAGAAAATTTTAAATTTTTGGCGATGACATAAAGCAATAAAATTTCGGCGAATTACATTTTTAAGCCATTACCTGATTTATCAATACCCGTTTGAAAATTGCATTCGTAGCCGAAAATCGACAAATTGATTTTATGGATTCTTAGCGATAGAGATTTAGCTTTAGCGAGTTACAGAATACGATGGCTGTTGATTTATATTTTGTTTTCATGAAATTTTGGTAAGAGAAAATCCTTTCGACATTTACAGAGGAGTGAGGCATGGATAAAATTCCGTAAGCTGCTCTCGATATATCAGGAAACATGTATTCATCTAATGCGTTTTTATATAAGCCAGTGCTCTATATTGGTTGTTAATATTTCAAATTATTTTTCTTTTCTTTTTTTTCTTTTCCCTGGGAACATTTTAATTAAAAGTGGTATAATGATATTGGTTTAACAGATAAAATACTTTCAGGGGGAAACTTACTAAACCAAACTAACATTTTATTGTCAAAGTCCACTTTTGCCCTTAGAACTTAATATAAACTTTTTTTTTCTTTAAACTGATTTAAAACAGTTGTTTCAATAAATCAACTTCTGTGCCACATAAAATATCATTGAATGAAATATGGTTTTCGTTGATATTTAATTGTGGTTACACTTTTCTAAAAGATCTTTACTAATAAAGCTTCGTTCTACTTGTCGAAAAAACAATTTAATTGTTGGCATGCGCGAGTCTTCTGACTGCATTTCTAAGTTGCCCGTGAGAGTATCAAATTTCTTAGGGGAGTACTACGGTACTTTTTCATGTCAAATAGTATCAAAAAAAGTACGATCGTACCAACTTTCCCATCACTGGTAGTAGGTATGTATTTGAAAATTTCTACTCACTCCACTATTGTGGGGCTATTCTAGAGAATCTATATTTTTTTTTTCCTAAACCATTGATGCCCAGCAAAGATTTTGCTTTGCAATTGTTAAAACAAAGAGCGTTAATACTGAACAAAAAAATCGAGCTCACCAAAAAAAAAAGGTTATACTAAGAACGTGCGAATGGGTACTTCCACAAAAAAGTCAACAAAAAAATTTTTTGAGTTTTTTTCGGGTTTTTTAATTTTTTTTTAAGTTTTGGCGTTTTTTTTCTCGTTTTTGGCAATTTTTTCGGTTTTTGGCAATTACATTTAATTTTAGCGATTTTTTAATTTTGGCGCGCTTTAGTGTTAGTGCTTTTTTTTCGTATTCTCGATTTTTTCGGTTTTTAGCGATTTTTTTAGCTTTTGCTCTTTTTTTCCTTAGTTTTGGAGCTTGTTTTCATTTTTGGAAGTTTTTTTTTTTTTTGGTTTTCTTGGATTTTGGAAAATTGTGGCTTTTTTTTATTTTTTGTAAATTTTTCGGCTTTTGGCGATTAATTTTAGTTTTAGCGAACTTTTAGGTTTGGCGTGTTTTAGTCTTAGCGCTTTTTGCGTTTTGCTGATTTTTTTTCTGTTTTAAGCCTGGTACTTTATTCGAAGTTATGAAAAATTTTCAACAACATTGATTATTTCGCCTGAAAAATTTGACATATGCTAAATGTAGCCCAACTCGCGGTTTTTTTTCTATAAATTTCTCGCTTTTATTGCTTGAAAGTATGCAACATTGTTAAAATTCCGTGCGAAAAAAGTACTGCTCATGTTGTTTCGCAGCTGAAATTAAAATGATGCCAGAGTCATTTTGCATTGAAAAACATGCTGCCAGATAGATTTTACGTGTTTTTCGCAATAAGAAAAGAGTACTAACCAAATAATTTTACAAATAGTTTGACAGCATTTCGCACGAAATTGTAAACAGAGTACCAGACTTTAGGCGATTATTTAGTTTTGACGCTTTTTTTCTATTTTTTTCGTTTTTTTTAGGTTTTACGTTTTTTTCGTTTTTGGCGATTAATTTTAATTTAAGGCAATTTTTTTTTATTTTTAACGCGTCTTAGCGGTTTTTTTTGGTTCGCAATTTTTTTCGGTTTTTGGCGATTTTTTTAAAGTTTTGGCGTTTTTTTCGTATTTAGGATATTCTTCGATTTTTTTTCGTTTTTTTTAGGTTTAACGTTTTTTTCGTTTTTGACGACCAGTTTTAATTTAAGGCAACTTTTTTTTATTTTTAGCGCGCTTGAGTCTTAGCGGTTTTTTTTGGTTCGCAATTTTTTTCGGTTTTTGGCGATTTTTTTAAAGTTTTGGCGTTTTTTTCGTATTTAGGATATTCTTCGATTTTTTTTAGTTTTTTTTAGGTTTAACGTTTTTTTCGTTTTTGACGACCAATTTTAATTTAAGGCAACTGTTTTTATTTTTAGCGCGCTTGAGTCTTAGCGGTTTTTTTGGTTCGCAATTTTTTTCGGTTTTTGGCGATTTTTTAAAGTTTTGGCGCTTTTTTTCGTATTTAGGATATTCTTCGATTTTTTTCGTTTTTTTAGGTTTAACGTTTTTTTCGTTTTTGACGATCAATTTTAATTTAAGGAATTTTTTTTTATTTTTAGCGCGCTTGAGTCTTAGCGGTTTTTTTCGTTTCGCAATTTTTTTCGGTTTTTGGCGATTTTTTTTTTAAATTTTGGCGCTTTTTTTTTGGTTTTTGGAATTTTTTTCGGTTGTTTTTAAATTTTAGCGATTTTTTTCATTTAAGCGCTTTTTTCGTTTTGGCGATTTTTTTTTGGTTTTTGGCGATTTTTGTTTTGGTTCTTGGCGATTTTTTGTTTGTGTTTTAGCGTCATTTTTACTTTTTTTTTGCATTTTAGCAATTAATTTTATTTTTGCTAATATTTTTCATTTAAGCGCTTTTTTCATTTATGCGATTTTTCGTTTCGGCATTTTTGGAATATTTGAATTTTTCAGTTTTAGCGTTTTTGAAAATTTCAAGAGTTTGCCTCTCACGGTTTCCCTAGGGAAAGCAAGTTGTCAAAATTACATACTCAAAATTACATTCATTGATAGTCAGGCATGTTCTGGAAATCATAAGATTTCAAATCACTTTGTGACCTTAAAATCACAATTGTGATTTTATGGTGTTCTGAAAATCACATAAGTTTTAAATTTTCGGTGTGATTTTACATTTTTAAAAATACAAGAAAATGCAAATTCTTAAATGCAAATCACAAAGCAAATAACAACATTTCTTGCATTTCCAAAAAATAATGATTTAGGGCCTTTCTATATTAAGCTAAATATAAATAGTATTGTTTATTAATTGTAGAGTACACTTATTACAAACTTAAACATTATTCATCCGATTCCATTTCCGAACTTAAACCTTCGGTGCCTATGGGATCTAAACCTTGTCTCGCCATTTTTCTTCTTGCTTTGTGCTTACGAACGGGCACATCTTCATCATTGAGCGAACCTTTACGTTTCCTACTTCGGTATGATTTTAGTTTTTGGAACTGGCGCAGATCTTGCAGCAAACTTATTACACCCGATTGAAATTGCAGTATATGGTCCTCATCCAAACCATTAACTGAGGGCAGGATTCCCATAAAAAAATTCCAATGACGATTTTCATATAAATTATAGCCGCCAACACCACCTCTTTGACAATGTGTGCGGGAACATTCGGGTGTTGTTACTCTTGTTGCCTTTACCGGAGGCGTCGATACTTTTTGTTCTCCATATTCGTCCAAATCTTCCGCCATATTAACTATACTTATCTCGGATTCGTTATTGCTACCACTGAAATCACCATCATCCACATTTTCTACTACTTCCTCCTTCTTGTTCACCTCCTTTGAGGGTCCATTGCTGTTTTGTGGGTCATTTCTCTCTCGATAGTATTCTTCAAGATGTGTGTTGTTTAAGTGGCACATTTTCAGATCAAAACGTGGTGGTTTGCACTTCAATATTTTTTGCATGAATTTCATTTCATTGTGGTAAATGTAGGGTTTCGGAGGTATCTTGGTGACTTCGTCATAGCCGTATTTCATGGATTTAACCCAGGCGTCGCGTATGTGTATCCATTTTTTTATTATTAATTTTGCTGAAAATTGCCAGAGAAAAAAAAATTAGAAAAAAGGTGAAAGGGAAGCCTATTGTTTTCGCTACGCTATCCCTCTGTCCGTTTGTCCGTTACAGGCTGTTTTCTCGAGAATCGTCAGAGCTATGGACCTCAAATTTGGACACAGTATGTAGAACTTTGGGCGCTACAGCAACAAATATATGACATTTAAAAATTAAAGGGTGTTAAAAAACTAGCAACGACAACTTTTTAAATAACATGTAATTTATATACAATTTTAACAATTGAAATTTGCAAAGTTACTGTATTTTTATACAGACTACCATAATTAACACTAAAATTTAAAAAAATTAAAATTAAAGGGTATTCCATCAGTTAATGTAATATTGACAACTTGCTGTAACTTAGAAACTGCAAGAAACAAACTCTTGAAATTTTCAAAAACGCTAAAACTAAAAAAAATCCCAAGGTTATAAAATAGCCACACCTCAAAAAAAGCGCCAAAACGGAAAAAAATAAATCGATAAAGTGGAACAAAACATCAAAAATAGAAAAAAATCGCCAAAACAAAAAAAAAACGCCAAAACGAAAAAAACGTCATACATAAAAATCTCTAAAACTACGATAAATCGCCAAAATGAAAAAAAAAAAATCTCGAAAATTAAAAAAACACCGAAAATCGAAAAAATAGCCAAAAAGAAAAAAACGTCATAAACTAAAAAAATCTCTTATACTAAAATAAATAACTAAAACAAAAAAAAATCGTTAAAAACGCCAAAACCAAACAAAAAAATTAAATAAAACACCAGAACAAAAAAAAAAAAAAAAACGCCAAAACTGAAAAAGCGCAACAACCCGAAAAAAATCACAAAAACGAAAAAAATTCCAAAGCTATATATTATATAAGCTAAGGTTCGTGTATTATAACATATCTAGTGTCCGTACGGAACCCTTCGTGTCCGTGTCAAAGTCGCACTTTACTGAATTTAAATTTATTTTAATATTTTTTGGGACAAAATACGAAAATATGCAAAAAAAAAAAATTAATTTTTTAGACACGGTCCACCTCACGAACGGTCATAGGTAGAACCCTCAAATGTTTTGGGAGTCCCCATTAAAAAGATCAATCATTCGATCTTGTTCTGTAAACTGAATCCGAGGAAATTTCCCGTTTTCAAATATGATATTTGAGAATCTATATCGCTCATTTACTTCAATAGTGTCATAACTAAAAAAGAAACAGTTTTGCAGAAAACGCATTTTAAATTTTCAATTTGCATACAACTCAATGAAGTCATGAAAAAATAGTCTTCTCTCAGGAGGTGACGGTACATGCTATTTAGTACATATGTATATGAAATTTTTACACAAGATAAAATACGAAATTGCGCCTTATTCTGCATTATTAACTCAAAAAACTATTTTTTTTGAGTTATGACACTATTGAAGTAATTGAGCGATATAATAAAAAAATTTAAAAAAAAAATCTAAAAAAATATGTCTTTTATCGGAGTTAGTTTTCTAAAATCGTGCGATTTCAAATCGATCGGTTTACAGAACAGGAGCGATTGATTTGAGAGGGATAAATAAAACTTTTTTTCAGCGAGTCCGTCTAATGTACGAGTACATGCATATACATTTACATATTTTTATTATAACATTTGCTACTCATGAAATTGAATTTAATTTAATTTGTCAATTATTTCATATTGATATCAATTTGAGAAATTTCATGACAAGTGGTTAAGCCTAAGTGCTTGAAAATGATATCCAATTATCAGTCACTACCCATTTTTCTCATTATCCTTAACTATCCATTTGACTTTATTTACAAGTCTTATAAGCTAATAAGGTACAATGATGGCATAGTTTAGTTAAAAGTAATACAACAATTAAATCTAATTCATAATTTAATAAAGAAATTATTAAATAAATAAATAGAAATATTGAGGAGAATTTGAAAATTTTATATATAAATTATATAATAATGTTATATAAAATTAGACAATCTGCATTTTTTCACTAAAAGACAATATAATTAATATAAAAAGCCCCTAACTCATTTTATTTTTTTGAAATCGATCTATGAATCTAAACAAAAAAAGATAAAATTCTCGATTTCCAAAAAATAATGAGTTAGGATCTTTCTATACTAAGTTAACGATATGTATCCTTTTGTAATTAAATCTATTGTGAAGTTGGCTAATCAGTCGGGTATCTGGGAGTAAGATACTTTAAGCACAAAAAATACACTTTAATAATAAAAAAGGGGCGGGCGAATACGCCCACTAACTTGTTTTCAATAAGTTTATGATCTCTTACTGATCTGATTGTTGCGAAACTTAGCACACACCTTGGATTATCGTAATGCCACAATTTCGAAGTTTAAAAATGGGTGGAGCCACGCCCATTAAAATTTAACATTATGTTATCCCTGATTTTACTTAATCGACTTTTAGGAAACTTGGCACACACCTTCAGCTCTGAAAATACTCAATGTTGCATTGGAAAGGAGGGAGTGGCCACGCCTATTAATTATTACTATTACATTTTATGTACTTCTGCTTATACGATTTTTCAATTTTCTGCACAAAATATAGCAGATTGTAATTAAAAACTTATATGAAAATCTATACCGTTTACACCCAGTTTTTTTCTTTGTCATTTATCAAGATTTTTTATCCAAAACAGAACCCATTAACCAAAAATTTTCCAAAACTACAATCAAACAACTGCTATGCAGCCAATTCACACGCCTTTTTAAGTACACAGGCTGACTTTTTAGTACAAGTTTGATTTTAATTCGATTTCTACAAAATCTAGTGACAAAGTAGATTTTATTTTATATGGGCGATCCCATAGAATGTCACGTACGATGACCAAACGATTAAGCTTGTATTTCAGAGAAAATTTAAATTTTTCTTTATTTCTTTACGTACTTTTGAGGAGCTTAAGTACTCGTAGCTCTATCTTTTTTAGAACATAAGAAACAATCTAACCGCATTGATCTGAAATACAAGCTTAATTGATTGGCTATCGTACGAGACATTCTGTGGAATTGCCCATATGAGAAATCTACTGAATTTTGCCCAAAATTTGCTCAAATGTAAAAGCACTACAGTAGAACCTCACAAATTCGAACCGTCCAAAAATTAGAACGGACCATTTCAGTGTATTGTTTTTTTTTTTTGGTTTTTATTTCCAATACAAAATATTTTTTTTCTATAATTTTGAACTAAATTGGCGAAAAACCAAATTAAACGCTCTAAAATTAGAACAATTTCTAATTTCTGGGTCAGTTGGTGACTGAAGGTCAAAATGAAGTGTTATAAGTGTAAAAGTTAAAAAAAACCAAACAAACGTAAATCTTTAAATACTACGGTTTAAATATTAAAAAGTCTTAATGATGAAAACGAATTTACTGCAAGTGATTTTTTTTTAAATTTGTGTTGAAATATTTTCGTGTGATGTTGGTGAGGTCGCTCCAACACAGATTTCGTGCAAAAGTTCCGGTAAAGGGGTTATTATAAATACAAATTTATTATGCGGATTATTTTTCCGTTGCCTTCCAGTTCAAATATTTGTAGCTGCTTGTGAAAAAAGTGCCCAAGGATTTAAAATTCAAAAAGAAGGCGTTTCAATTTTATCATTTTCTGTAAAAAAAAACTGTCCAGAATTCAAACTTTTCAGAAATTCTAACCGCCCGGGGCACAAGCTTTAATTTGTGAGATTCTAATGTATTAAAATATTTCTTTTGAGATCCTTCAATTAAACTATTTTTTAAAGCTTTAGGTCTTTATACTATAATAAATTTGTGTCCATTTTCTAATATACATATGTATACATCCCTAAGGGCACTGCTACACGTTCAATATATCTATATTGTGATATTTGGATCGCAATCCATTTTAGTGGATTGATGGATCACGAGCGTATGCTACACGTTCAATATTTATCGCGTCAGTATTTACGTTATTTTTGTGCTGTGCGGATCGTTTATTAATAATAAATTTATTAATAAGCTTAAAGGCAGAATAGTAGCTGTAGTACAACGTAACGAGTAGCGCTGCAAGCTGTCAATCGCATTGGCGATTTCTAATAAATTGTAGGGCTTGCTTCTGATTTTGCAACACCTCGCGAATTTTTCGACATTAGCAACTTTTGCATGTTTTCAGTTTCCTGAGAGTTGCGCCGATTTTTAAACAATATTAAACTTCGTTATTATCCCGCTGTTATTAAGTTCTTGCAAATTTTCGTAATTTTCGCGATTTTTTTGCATTCCTTAGAGTTTTTGAGATTTTTAGTCAATATTATGACTTATTTAAAATTTTGCAACTTTTCGCAATTTTTTGCAAACTTCGCGATAAAAGCGAAAATTAAAAATAAAGTCTTAAAATAATTTTTTTGGTCGTTAATTCCGATTCCACCGGCAGAACCCACTCGCTTTCACTATCTTCTATCATTAACCTTTATTAAAACAAACTTTACACAAATGTAATAAACTTTTTTACTTTTTATTTGTTAATTTTTTTCACCTCGTCTTTTATTTTATTTGTTTTATTTCAATTCTTATTAAAGTATCGCGATCTAATATCATGAAAATGCTACACGTTCAATATTTCCCACGTGATCCGTGATCTGGATTCCATAATTTAGGCCTTTCTGCGATATGGATCGCAATCCATCAATACTGCATGCTACACGTTCAATAAATATCACGATACTGGATCGCGTTCAATATATATTGAACGTGTAGCAGTGCCCTAAGGACTTGTTTTATTCTTTTTGATTACACAACAGTTTTGCCATATCGTCGGTTGGTTTCTGGTTTGCGGCACAGTATAATCAAAATCAGCGATGCCAACTTGGTGCTCTTGGCACTATTTTTAGTGCTTTTTGAAGACCCAAAACGCCAAATTTTGAGCGTTAGTGCCAAACTAAGAAAAAGCACTAAGTAGTGATTTCAAGAAAATTGCTTATTTCTTAAAATTACTTTAATAACAACTTGGTGTATTTATTTTTTCAGTGCAAAGCTTACCTTTTTCATCTGATATATATCATTAAAGATGATAATATTGCCGAAATAGAGAATAGCCTAGAAAATATTAAACATTATTAAACTTCACTCGTTTGAATCTTCACTTTAGTGCTTTTTACGCTTTTTATAGATCAATATAAATGTGATGTGCTTTTAGAGACAAAAAAGTTGGCATCACTGATCAAAATACATTATGTCTGCAGCAAACCAGAAACCAACCGACGATATACATACATATATACATAATTTTTTACAAATACTGTAACCTGGCAACCCTCTCAAAATCAACGTTTGTCATCAAAAACTCACGTGTACATAAACATAGTATGGTATGTATGTACATATGTATGCGTGTGAAAAAGGGTAACAAATACATACATATGTAAACTTACTAAATTCTTCTTTATCATCGGTTGACAAGCTGTTATAATCCTTATTGATGTAAGTGCAAATTTCGCGCCATGAAATTTCTTTCAATTCGCGATCTTTATAATCTTCGCAAGTTTTATCCCACAAAGCAGGTCGTTCAGACACCAGGTTAATTAAAAATTGTGCTCTTATAGGAGGCCTGGCCATAGTATCAATAAAAATTTTAGAATCTATAACTGTAAATTAAAACGGGTGCATATACAACAACAACAAACCGTTCACGTTAAGAGCCAAAAACGAACTGAAACGAAAACGCACAGAGAAAATTTGACGAAAATACACACAGTGTAAAACAAACCTACATACATACATATGTACAATGAATGTTGTAGACAAAACGATTACGATAGTGAAAGACGACCTGAAAGCGTAATTGAAAGTGAACGAATGATATACAGTTACTCTCAGAAATATTTTGCCTACGTTCTTTACGCAAAAAAGTTAAATAAATTTATTAAAAATAGAAAATTTAGGCAACATGTTAAATTTATTTCTTTTCTAACTGAGAAAGCAAGGCCTATAGAATGGAAAATACAAAAAAACAACAACTTTGAATTTAATTCAGTGATGTCAAAAATAAAACTATAGTTGTATGTGTGAGAAACGTTGTCTCGTTGCTCTTGAAAGTACACAGGAAAAATAATTATTTTGAATAAATTATGTTTATTGAAGTAGCTAAAAATAAATAAAAAGGAGCCTATGTGATAGAAAATTAAAAAATAAGATGAAAAAATTAAATATAAAAGTTGGCGGTGACCCATATTTTTCAAGTTATCGGGCTCTGAACTTTTCATAGGAAACTCTGAAAAATCTCAAAAAAAGAATTTTTAAATAGCTTATCAGATAGTAATGTGAAAAATAAGAAGAAAAAAAACAATAAGAAAAATTTGCTGCAGGCCATATTTCCCGAGTTATTGGTCTTTAAAGTTTAAATAGAAAGTGCAGTTTAGTGAAAATGCTCCAAAAAAAAAGTCAAAATGTATTTTAAATACATATTAATTTCTTTCCTAAAAATGGTATACAACCTACCGTGGCACTATTCCACTCGTCGTCTACATAATCTTGCCGGCTTCGAACTTGTACATGTCAAACTGACCAGACTGACTTCCAATTTCAACACAAGATGCCTATCTTCGCAGTACCGACATATTAATGAACTAATTTCAGCGTAATTTTACCCGTAGTACAGTATTTTATCTTAAATGCTTTATATAGGTTTTTGTAAAATTTTCACCTCCTATTTATACTATTAAGATTATAAGTTTGTAAATATTACCATGTAAATAATATATTTAAGCAGATAAGGAGCATTGCTCCTAAACTCTTTACCACTTAAGTCGAATTAATTATACTTTATGTTATCCAAATAAATAAAAAATAAAATAAAAACGTTTTACAACATCAAACACATTAAATATCGCGAAAAACATTGGTGATCATAGAATATTTTTCGCATACCACTTCTTTTCTTTCACTGTATCTATAAACAAATTAATACACCCGCTACGCATGTGTTCTCGTCGCTGTCTCATCGACGACTAAATGGAAGAGAATTAGAATGTGTGTGATTTTAGTTTGCACAATTGTGCCATGAAACTGACATCATTGATTTAATTGTTATACTTTTTTCTTGTGTCTACGCAATTTCAACATCACAAAAGTATTTTGCCTCTGTTAGCGTTCACGTTATTTCTTAAATATTTGTGTTGTTAAATGTGTTTTTTTTTTTGCTATTCGTTTGTAATAGTAATTGTTATGCTTTTTTTTGTCATAATTGGTTCCAATCTTTTTTTATTGAGTGCAACACGTGAAGTTTTTGTTTAAAAAAATGCCTAAAGTAAAGGAATTAAATTGATCTGCGAATAAGATCATTCTATATCTGTATAATAGAACAAATCAATTCAATATGTTTGTGATATGTTTAGTCGATGTAGACAAACAAGATAAAATACTTTTAAAGGTGCAAAAAAGCGCAGTTATGTATATTGAAAATATTCCACGAAAAAGTCGAGGAAAGTTGTTAACGGTGACACAAGAAAAACTATTAAAAAAATAGGAAAAACCACTATTTATATGTTCCAAATCTTAAAGAAATGCTAAAGGGGACCCTACGGCCATACTACGGATACGCCTAAGTGCAAGTCCATCCGTAAAGTTCTAAAAACCAACAATACTAACGGCAGCGTAGCTAGAAAAAAACTTTGATTTCGGAAGTTAATAGACAGAAGCGTTAGTTATATGCTGAACTACATAAATTTCAGACTTCTAATTTCGGGAACACGATAATATTTAGCAACGAAAGTAAATTTATAGTTTTTGGGTCAGATAGACAGCTTATGGTGCGGCGCAAGCCAAATAAATCACTAACTATTAAGAATATAAGGCCAACAGTAATGCTAGGAACACAATTGGGACCAACGACGAATTTCGTCCACGTCGACGAATTCGTCGATAAGAGTTCGCTGCGTAAATTCGTCGTGTGAAGCACAACAACGACGAATTTACGCAGCGAATTCCTCTCTTATATTTGATAAAGTTGGTTGTTTTGTGTACAAAGACAGAGAGTGAGAGAGAGAAAATAGTTTTTTCGTCGTTCGTCGGCGTACAAATTAGAAATAAACCTATCTCAGAATTCGTCACGCACGACGAATTTCGTTGTATGGCGGTGTTGTGTTCATTTTCATATGCACACACGTGTTTTATTTTTTATGACGAAAGTTCGCACCGAAAAATTCGTCGTTCGTCCCAGTTGTGTTCCTAGCATAAAATATGGTGGTGGTTCTCTCATAGTGTGGGGCTGTACGTCGGCACTAGGAGTAGGAAAGTTGTTGTATATATAAAGTACAATGGATAAATATCTATAGTTGTCCATTATTAGAGAAAACCTACATGCCAGTGCTGAGCAAATGGATCAATATATCAATGGGTAATACTTTCAACATGACAACGACCTAAAACATATATCCCTGGACATTAAATTATGGCTATTTTATAATACCAAACATCTGACAATAAAACCACAAAGTCTCGACATCAGTCCTATTGAAAAACTTTGGGCTTATTTGGAAAAAAAATCCGGGAAAATAGCATTTTATCAAAAGTATGCTTAGGACGAGTATTGGAAGAAGAAATGTATAAAAAAAGTACTTAAAATTTTCCGAAATTTAGTGGAATCTATGCTAGGACGTCTGCAAGTGGTCATATCTAACAATGAATATCACACAAAACATTAAAACATAATACGCTGCTTTAATAAAAAAAAATCTGTGTAAAAAATTCAAAAAGCAAAATACTTTTGTGACCTGATAAAGAAGCGATTTTTTCATTACTTTTTAAAAATTTCATAAAATAATTTTTTGTTTTTAAATTTTAATTAAAATATTTGTAGTTAAGACTTCTCCTATTTAATATGTCAAAAAATAAACATGAATTTTTCAAAGAAGACATTTTTATATAGCATTCTTTTTGCAAATTTGTTGAGATTTACATAAGCAAAATATTTCTGTGAGTAACTGTATGTACATACTTACAAACATACATACATATGTACATGCACACAGAACAAAGAAATAGGTATAGCAAATTATTTGTAATATTGTACCCACTCACTGCATTTTTCTGTCTATTCATAATACCTATAAAAAATTATTTTTATCAAACCATACGATGGAAAAAGAAAATCGTACCGTTTTCATTCTTTAAACTTGAAACGTAAATACATACATATCGTCGGTTGGTTTCTGGTTTGCTGCAGACATAATGTATTTTGAATATACTGTGCAGCAAACCAGAAACCAACCGACGATATGTGCTGACACATGAACAAAAGTATGGACATACATACATGCATACCGTACATAAGCGTATGTATGTTCGTACGTATGTAGTGGTTTTGTGCACAGTTCTCATTATTATTTTTGTTTTGTTTTACCAACCAACGTTTACGTTTTATTGTTTCTCTTGAACAATGATTTTTTACGTACACTGGACAGTGTTGCCGGCTAATTTTTTTTTTACAATAATTTCCCCCAAAAACGACTAAAAAACCACCAGCATTTATTAAATATGTAAGGGCTCATAAATCAGTGCAAGTTAATTTGAATTTTTTATTTTAACGGCCATTTTCACAATGTACAATTAAACGTTAACAGGGGGACTTTAACGGCAAATTTTGTATGAAGAACTTGCAGTTAAAGTTCACGCTAACTCTTAGGGCTAATAAATCAGTGCAAGTTAAGCTCAATTTTTGGTTTAAAATGTGTTTAAACCAGCAAATCTATAAATCAATACAGTATCTAAACAATCTGTAAACGCATAAAATTGGCCGTTTAAACTACCAATACCATATGGCCATATGGTATTTTTACTTACAGACCATATGTTTTGCATTAAAGGAGCACTAAAATTTTTTCCAAGCCTCTACTTTTTCTTCAGATCATTTTCGACTTGTTTTCTTACACTCTATTATTGTTTTATACTATTCCACTTCGCCAGGCATAAATATAATTCCTTTCTCAATAAAATTTGGCGACCTTTAATTAAAATTTCTTAACTTTTTTGCCCTTTTGATTGTACAAAGAATTGATAGCCTGCTGCAAAACAGCTGTCTTTTGACATTTATTCTAGTGCTGCCACAATGTTATTTTTTAAACTACACATAAGGTATGTTTCGCTGATTTACTCCTGTTGAGTTTAAACTAAATTTAAATTTGAGTTTAGTTTAACTAAACCAGCGTTTAAACTTTGACTGATTTATTAGCCCTTAATCATACATTGTGAAAAGGGACGTAATAAATGTATCAAATTGTATATATGTACTTTGGTTATAAAAGGCTTCAATGCTAATTATGTTTTGTGGTTTCTTCAATGATTTATTGCAATAATAGCATATTCTATGTGAATTTTACCTTGTTTCGAAAATGAGAAATTTACTCGAATTCGGTTTGCAGAACAGGGCCGGGCGTATATTTCTTTATGTCATAAATCATAACTATATGAACGTTTTTTGTTGCAAATTTGAGATTTTTTATTGTATGTGCATACCTATATATATTTGTTACATTTGCTGCTGGCAAGACACCTCCACCGGTCTGTCTGTCAGCGGCAAGGCGTAAATTTTCGGTTTTTTTTTTCTTATATTCTCGTACTTTGTTTTGAGAACCTAGTGACTCCGGAAGACTTGGCCAAACTTTGGGTTAAAAGATCGCCAAGCATAAAATTCATTTCATTGTCGATTTATTTGTTTTTTAAACTATGTTTTAGCTTTTTAGTTGTGTGAGCTTACATGAAATTTGAAATTTAAATTCAATTACAAATAAAAATTGTACATTGCACAGGGGTCTAATTGTCGCTTTCGATAACTAGCTGATTTGCTCACGTTTTTTCAGTTCGAGATTATGGCATTTCGATATCTAACCATGTTATTACATTGTTCGATAGCGAATGCCATAATCTCGTACTTAGAAATATGATCGAATCAGCTCGTTATCGAAAAGGACGATACTCCACGTCCTTAAAACGTGGTTTTTAAAAGTTTTTTATGCTTGTAGTAACAGATGACAGGTAATTTTCTACATTCCAAAATAAAATTTCTTGAGAACTTTTGTGATCACGATCAATTTTCCTTAATACTCATTTAAGCTAATGAGTAGCCTCCATATGCAAAAAAATTAACGTGTGCTTGAAGTGTGCGTTAAAACAAAATTTTCATGCAAAAACCAGTTTTAACGTACACTTGAAGCACACGTTAATTTTTTTTGCATATTGGGGTAAGTTTTTACTGTCAGTGTGCATGATAGGATCAGGGTTCTCAGATAAGGCGACTTCTCGCCAAACGTTGCGATTTTTCGACTTTTTTGGCATCTTAATTTTTTCTTTGGCGACATGGAAATTTTTTTAGGCAATTAATGAATTTGTTGGCGATTTTAATAGCTATTTTTTTTTCAAAATTGAACTGAAGTGAAAATCTTTGTAATTCGGGAAAATTAGTTTGTTGAAGAAGTTTGAAAAAAAATCCTATCAAAACTCGTAAAAACTCTATTAAAGTCATTAATGCGCTTTGAATTTGAATGAGAAAACTTGACAAGAAAAATTTTTTTTGGCGATTTTATTTCCACTTAGCGATTTTCTGCTAAAGTTTTATACAATTATTTTGTAAAAAAAAATTATATTAAGGAAAGTTTTATATAAAAACAAATTTACTATCAAATATCTACTAAGAAAAAGTACATAAAATTGGTTTAAGCGATTTTTAAAATCAATTTGGCGAAATACATATGTAGGGCGAAAAAGATCTGACTACTATGGATGGGATGATGACTTTTTAGAACTTTTTCTAGTTTATTGACGAAGGAGGTATTTAGAGAAATTTTATAAAAATAAACAATTTATGTTTCTTGTTGCTTTACCGAATGTACTATATGCTGCATTTCATTGGTGCTAATGCCAACCCTGCAACTCTGCAGCTCGTTGTATTTAGTAATTCTCAATTATTCTTTGGAAGTTTTTATATATGTACATACAAATTTTAACATTTTCTAAGCGTTTTCGAATAAGTCCAACAACCAACAACAAAAACATTCTTTAATCAATAAATTTAATTTACCCCGTGTTTCTACAACCCTTACGGTCACTTCAGTAGAAAATTTATATGAGTAATTCTTATAAATTTTTTTTAGACGAATCGCTTGCTTGACTTGTGGAAACAGGTTCTTAATAATTTACGTAAATAAAATAAACTTTAGCTATTTGAAAAATTGCTTAAGATTTATTAGTTATAATTTCTAATGAAATTTAGCTCTCTTGGTAACTCGATCCTTGGCATGATGTATATGTTGTTGGCAAATTCTGTTAATATCCGAAACCGGAACTTCATCAAATTTCTTTTGACAGATATCTGCGTATTAATAATAATATAAAAAAAAACAAAAATTTTCTTACTACATTCCAATAAATTTTAACTATTTAAAAACCTTTAATGACATCACAAATAACAAAGTCTTGAACGCTTTGTTTCTCTTTCGTGCCGCGCCAAGTAAGTTCCATGGCCACATTGTCCGTTATTACTGCTTTAAAAGCCGCTCGCAGGAATACAGAAAATTCCATGCCTTCGATGCCGTTAACAAATTTTTTCTATTAAAAAAAAAAGATTATTTATTTTAGCCTAATTAAGGTCAAATTAGTTATGCTATAACCCACCAAAGCTGATTTCGTTTTAATGTCATGCAGCAACTTTTCATCAAACTCTTCCAATGCTTGAAGGGTATTGAGCGGCAAAGGAGGCAAATTTAGGAACTGATGTGTCACCGGAGGGGGAGTTGCGACTGGTGAGGAGGTGGAAGATGAACGTCTTTTTACTGCAAGTGATGAAAATGATGTGCCGCCGTTACCTGTAGATTTTTGCTTTTTAGTAACTCTATCTTTGGCATGCAGAAAATGTTGTTGGCAAATGCGGTTAATGTCAGCATGAGTGGAATGACTAAATCTTCCATGACAAAGATCTGATATAAAAAAACATTCTTAAATAATATTATTTTTTGTTTTTAAATGAATTGTTAACCTCTTAAAAGAACAAATACGGTGAAAGATTGTACACTTGGCTTTTCCGGTGTGCCGCGCCAAGTCAAATTTATAGCCAGCTCATCGGTGACTATCGCCCTCAAAGCCGTTCTCAGAAATGAAGCAAAATCATGTCCGGCCAGTCTTATTAGGAAAGCTTTCTACAAAGTCGTTTTTAAAAAATAAACATATGTATGTATGGACTTATTATGTGAAATGCAATAAAATTAAATATTATTCACCCACCAATTCATTTCTGAGTGCATCATCTTGCGGCAAGCTTTCGTCGAACTCTCTTAGTTCTTCCAGTGAATCAAATGGCATATTGGGTAGAAGTTTAAACTCCGGATCTGCATACATTTTCATTTCCTTGATTTCTGCTCGCAGAGTTTTTACATCGTCTCGCAATTTTTGCAATAAATTTTTATTTTCCTCATCATTTTTCTCAACTCGCTCTTTTAATGAACGCACCTCTTCCAGTATCTGATACTGGACAACACCGACATCCATTTGTTCTGTATTTGTGTTCAAAAAAAGAGTTTATTAAATTATTTTTTATGTGTTACAAATAGTTAAGTTATTAAATGTTGATAGAAAGGAGAAAATTTCTACAGTCGAGTTCGGTTATTGCAACGAACATCGTTTATAACGAATTATCGCGTATAGCGATCAACTTTCTCCGGTTCCAAACATTTTGCATTGATATTTCATACAATTTATTACGCTTATGACGAACTTTAAATTCTTGCGTATAAAGATTTTTTTTGAAATCTATGGAAATCTATACGCTTTTAATGATATAATATAATAGAAATTAAAAAAAAATTAATAAAAAACTATTTTCAATAATATTGTGCAATAACTTATATTGCACAATAAAATTGCCAGAGCATGTATTGGTATGTGGCACAATATATTGGATAAAATCAAATCTTTTGATTTATATTGGGCTACAAAAAATATTTTGTAATGTCTCGGCAGCTTTGTGCAATAATTATTTCCAGGTATATCACTAAACATTTTTCTATTTTTTAAATTAATTAATTAAACATTATTTAACAAGAAAAATAAATTTTAACATTGTTTAAACATACATGTTTACTTTTACATATATTGTACGAGTAAGAAAAATTGAGCCATATATGTTTTTTTAAAACGAGAAAAATAACAATAAGTTACTCAATATTATTGGTTAGTATATGGACGGGGACCTTACGTTTTGCATTGCTTTCTTAAATTTAATGAAAGCGTGTTGTTAAATGATTTGTATTTCTGTATTTAATAATTGTAACAAAAGTTAATTTTAACTCTGGCTTTAAAAGTATATTTTAAGCTTACCTGTATCGAAAGCCAGTGGATTGCAGTCCATATTTAAAATTAAATTTTATTGGGCAAACTTGTCTAAAGAACTTCTGATTTCGGGCCACGCCACGTTTACCAAACCGTATCAGTTTTCAATATACTTCAAATGTACGTGTGTACATAAGTATGCCTGCCTCTGGGAATGTTTTGAGATCGGCTGAAATAAGCAAATTTTTCTTCTAATAATTTTAGTTAAAAAAATTAAGATACTTCATTAATCCGTGTGAGAGTGAAACGCAAAACTTTCGTGAGCCAAACAACAATAACAAGCCTGACCCTATTTAAGAGATAATTGCAAAGCCACTAAAAATTACACATACGCAAATAAAAACAAACAATTCTCGTATTCTATTTCATTGAATTGATTTCCACCCAATTGGATAAACATATTGCTCATTTACTTCAACAGTGTCACAAGTCAAAAAAGCCAGTTTTGCAGAAAACGAGTATCAAGTTTAAAACTCAATGAAGACATGAAAAAATATTCTTCTCTCAGGAGATGATGGTACGAGTACAAGCTATTTATATTAAATTTTTACACAAGATAAAATACCAAATGCCACCTTATTCTGGATTATTAACTCAAAAAATGAATTTTTTGAGTTATGACACTATTGAAGTAAATGAGCGATATGTACTGCGAAAGTGTGTAGTGGCTCTGAAAATACAGCATTTCCCCACTTAGTGTAAATGAACTTTTCTCCTCTCCTTGATTAATAACAGCATTATTAGTTCTAGAACTAGAAAAGCTGAACAAAACACAAATTATTCTTTGAGTAATTTCCAACAAATTGCTCAAATAAATACAATTAGTAAATATTGCATATAATAATAATGTTTTATATTTAACTGAAACTTGCTTGTTTTTATCTAGCGCCTATTTCGGAAATTCATAACAATTTTTTTGAGAAAAACTTTTTTTTAGCATTAAAGTGCATATTTTTAAGTTGGCTTATTTATTGTTGAATCATTTTTATTTTCAACTGAACTTGTTTGAAAACAATATCTGGCAACACTGACGACCTATTGCACTTTTTTCATATTCCAAATATGTAGTATCATAGCAGGAGTCTAGTGTATTGCACGTGCAAAGTTGCATAATAATGAAATATAACTTTATTATATTTTAATGGTCGAGGTGTTGCCCACTTTTCTAAGCCCCAGATCTGCTCATTATAAGAATTCAACCAAGTTTTAATGGACCTGGCTCCACTCACTTTCCAACTCGAAGTTGAGCGCCAAAGGTTTGTATAAAGTCTCGTAAAAATCAGTTGAGTAAAAGTGTGTGAAAAATTATCTCAACATTCACCCTTATCAGGAATAAAAGTTCATGTGAAATGTGTTCCATTTCCCTAAAATTGTTATAGTCAATGTTTGCGTTGTTGTTGTGTCAGTATGATATTCTCTAATTTTGTTCACCATTTTTTTGTTCACCGGAAATATTTCATGATTACTGCCATTTTAGTATTTTTACTGCTACACTTAGAGCATATTCTTTCGTAAAAAAGGATTTAACTTTTCAAAAACAATCTAAAAAACTATGTAAACTTAGCATTATATTTTTTCTTCTCTAGAACATTCTAGCAGATACTTTGGACCAATTTAGCATTTTCCCATCTTCATTTTCTGGCAACACTATTTCTGAGAATGAGAAATTCACCCGTATTGCGTATGTCGAGTCGAACATTCGTCTACGAGAATTTTGTATTTGATTGAACAAAGCTTGTACAAGTTTTCTTTATACGAGTGATTTTGTCTTCTAAAAATCCCAATGCGCCCGTCCACTTTTTTTAAACCTAGGCCAATGACGTTTCAATAGCTTAAGCGGTAGGAATATGCACAAGCTTTCGTATAAATCAGGAATAATATTAAATAATTAAAAAGAAATATTAAAATTTCTTAAATTCTGTCCCAAGGATTTTTGAGTATAAATTACGAGTATATTTGCAAGTCAATTGAAATTTTCTTTATATATTTTTTTGGCCCCTCTAGGGGTCGCCTTTTTAAAGTTTTTGTTAAAAAAAACAATCCCTACGTTTGGCAGTAATATATTATATTCGAAAGTGTATTGCGCACTTTTTTCTTTGCTTGTAAGGAGGTACGTCTTAGTGTACATACCTATTTGCTTTCCATTCGTCGTAAGTGTTTTAAAAAGTGAGGATTTTACTAAAAACCGCTGAAATTGAGGTTAAACTTCTTGTAGTCGTCAAGATAACTCTACTGAAATTTTAATGAGTAACACTGGTTAACAAATTTTCAAAAAGCTGGCGGCAAACTACGGCATTCGAAACTGTTCAAAAATTAAAAATGTTCTAAAACTCTATTGAAATATTTCGTAATTTCGTTCGTTAACGAGTGCCGTAATTTGCCCCCTGTTTCGCAAATTAATTTGGATAGCTGAACAGGAATATGATATAAACTTATTTTTTCAAAGAAACTTTTACGACATTTTCGCTAAATAGCAGGTACATTTTTGTTTTTTAACTATTGCTAAAAAAATTTAATATTAAGGCAAAGCAATAACTATTATTAAGTATTAATTCCATGCTGATTACATTTGAATTAAAAATTTTAAAATTATAACAACTTCCTTCTTGACATATTCCTATAAACACAAACAAAATCCCAGCAAAAATTTGCAAATCTCTAAAGTGGCTACACTGAAACTAATCGCCATTTTTACGAATCTTCTTCGCTGTCATAGATGCACGTGTGTTTTGTTTTAATGTTATGTATGTATGGATGTGTTTCTGTCAGTAAATACATAATTTTTTGACAAAATTTTAATTAAAATAATAACTCACCAATATCTATCAAAATTAATAAAAAGCAAGCCTTGCTTATTTTGATTGAAAAAAAAACTATTTATGTATGTATGTATGTAACTTCCTCTAACTTCTGGGAAGAAACTCTGGCGTAACGTCTGCGACGACTGACGATGAGAGGCACTACTAAATGTTGACCAGAAAAGTGTTGTCAAATGGAGTAGTATGTTATTTTTATTTACAGATGTTTTTTTTTATCGTGCAATTGTTGGTAGTATTAGTGAGAGGTTAAGGCGTTTAATAAATGAGAGCAGCTGTCATTGTGTTGAGAAAAAAAATAAACAAACATAAAGAAAATGAAATTATGCTCATTTCTCAGAAAAGTGGTTGGCTGTGGCCTTGCAACTCATACGCACAACAAATCGTATGCAGCATATTTAACCAACATGTTCGATAGCAAATAAGTGTGAAAGCAACTTGTTCGCTGCAACTTGTAAGTAACAACATGGTTGAAAGAACTTGTCCTGGCTGCACTACAACTTGCATGTTAACTGACTTGTTGTTCGCAACTATTTTCAAATTAGTGTTGTTGTTGTTTTGATTGTCATGTTTCTTTTACAACTCATTGAAATTTATCAGCTGTTTTTTTTTTGTTAAACTTTCCTACTCGTGTGTGTTTGAATGTGTGCCTGCGTGTGAATGTGTTTTTATATTTTTGTTTCTGTTTTGCTTTTGGCACGTTTAAAATTAAATGATTAAATAAAAAAAAACATAATATTTACTCTTCAATAAGTAATGTAGGTACTCTCAATTAAATTAACGCTTTTGTTGAGTTTTTTACTCGTGTTCTCTTACTTTTACAATGAGTGTGTCCAGTGATGTAAACCGTACGGTAATTTTAACGAAATCTACAGTAAACCAAAACGTTGGAGTGATAATTTCAATATTTGTATGGCAATTTTAATAAAGTTTTACTGCAGGTTTATAAAAGCCATGTAAAAATTCTCGGTTGCCTATTTATATTGAAAACAAAAACAAATTTTGAGTGCTTTGATTTTGTTTTCAATATAAATAGGCAAACGAGAATTTTTAAACAAATCGAAAATGTAAGGTTTCATTACAGAAATTCAAAATTATGCCAATTGTAGCTAAATATTAACTGCCATATTCATAAAATGTATTTCAGCTTTATTAAGCGCTTATTTCACATATGTACATATTTCTATGGGAAATTTGTCAAATAAACCTGTAATAAAGCTAAAATATTTTTTATATAGGTACGACAGTAAATATTTCTGTATTGGCATACTTATACAAATTTCTCATCATCATGAAAATTTGACAAGTTTAATTTTCGCAATGTTGACTTTTTTATTTTAATGCGAGTAGCTTTATAAATGTACATATGAGGCAGAACAAAACGTGATTTTTTGCTCATATCAAATTTTTGGGAAATCGAGATTTATTTTTTTTTCGCCCCTTTAAAAAACTGCAAGAACCTGGAAATGCTAACAAGTTTTTTACTTATCTACAAAAGCATCTAACTGTCATAAGTCGCCCCACTAAATGTTAAGGATGTTTGATATAATTCCATTTTCATTTCGGAAAAAGCACCTTTTGCAAAAAAGAAAGCAAAAAAGCACCTTTTCTTAAGGAAAATAAATAAAAAAACACCTTTTGTTAAAAAAAAAGTAAAAAAGGACGTTTTGTTAATAGAAGGAAAAAGTACATTGTTTAATGCGAATACACATATATGACGATAAAATTTTGACTGAATGTGCTTCAACCTGATCTAATTTATTAAAAAAGCACCTTTTGTTAAGCATTAATTTTTTAGAACCCATTTACTTTGTAAAAAAATAATAACAACGCTAACTTGATTGTTTCTACAAGATTTCAAGCTAAATATTATAAAAATTAAAGAAATGCGAAAAAACACCTTTTGTTCTGCGGCTCCTCAAATGTACCTTGATTTCCGACATACATACATAAGTGCATGAAACAATTTTGACATCACTTACTAACACTTACATACATCAAAAATTTTCGCAACTTTTGTACCTACTTTGCATTGACGAAGACGTACTAAATGTGACAAAGCTTATAAGAAACCCTTGTCAGGTGAAAAAGGCAAAGTTTAACGTATGACGGATTCTATGTGACTCGGCCTTTAAAGTTCCTAGTTGCCTATTTTATTATAAAACATAATTTAGCCTTTAACGTGGCAGTATATCGGAATAAAAAAAATATTAACCTGTTTTTATAGCAAAATATCATTATTTTTATACAAGACTTGGCGTACAGTAATTTTGCCAAACAAAAAACGGTAATTTTTTTAAGCCTGCTCAAAAATTTAAATTAAGAAGTTAACATCACTGAGTGTCTCCCTCTCACTCTCTCTTATGTTGTGAGCATGTATTCTCTAGTTTTTTTTTTCTTTTTATCACAAAGTATGTACATATCTATGTTCTCTGGTGTTTTCCTTCCAATAAATAAATACTCTTTAAACAAGTTTATTAATTTATTTTTATATGAACATACATTCGTATATGGATTTCCTTTACAGCATGTAAAATCATTGAAAGTCAGACATTTATTTTATACACTTGCATTCTTGGCTTGCGTTTGTCTGCCCTCCCCTCCCTATCATCGGCAGTTATCATCGCTGATATATACACACATGCATATATACATACATATGTATTCCCATATGTACGTACATATGTATGCACGTTTGTATGTCTGCTTGTATGTATGTTTGTATACTGTCCCAAAAAAAAAATTAAATAAATTTCATCTCAATTTTGTTACTTTGTGATGTTTCTTTGATTCTTTTTTCGATGTGGAGTATTTTTGTGGTGTGTACTTTGTGTTATCATATTGTTGTTGTTTTCATTTAGTGAACAGTGTTGCCATTACACAAGTGAAATTAATGAACCCAATTCTAAATATTAAAAGTGAAACAATTCCCAGAAAAGTAATTTATTTTTTTAAGATTAAAATCCCAGTCAGCATTTTATGATATTAATAATCATATTCGAGTCTTCTGCGATGCCTCCATGCGATTAAAATAATCATTTATGCGCTCATTTTCAAGTCGCAAAAGACTGTTAATTCGGGAGAAAATAATAAACCCAGCCGCGACTCTTCTAAAAGAGTCTTTTATAACTCGCGCTTGTGATCAATTTCCACTCATTTTCGAAACAGTTTGTGGTAGTATTTACTTACAATCACTTGCGGGTCCGCATGATTAAAATAATAATTTCTGCTCTCGTTTCCGAGTCAATAATAAAATGTTATCCTCGCCGCGATTATTGGCGGAAATATCACTTTCACAGTCATCATGAAAATTGTTTTCGTTGTTGGTTTGCTCTCATTGAATACCTATCACTTAGAAAATTTTCTAGGCAATCCACTTTTTTTTAGCAATATTTTAATTTTTTTTAGCTGATATCACTCACAAATTTAATACACATTCTAATATAAAGTTGCACCATAAAGTTTAAGGTGCAATCAGGCGTGCCATAAATATAACCATAGTAAACAGCCGTTCGAATTAAACTAATGGGCAACACTTAATCAATTTTTCATCATATAAGATAGTTGAAAAAGACTAACGGCCCTATGTATAAGCAAAAATTGGCATGAAGTTAGCATAAGTAGCAAAATTGATCATGATCTTAAAGAGTTTTGCCATGATACTTCACATTAAAAATCATGCTAGGATTTAGAGATGGGTTAAAAATAAGTAATACGACCACTTTTAATGTCGAATTGTATGGAGGAACTCGTTAACAACTGATTCAATTTCGTCACTTATGCTAACTTTATGCCAATTTTTGCTTATACATAGGGCCGTAAATTTGGTGAAACAGTCTTTCACATACTGTCTGGGATCCTCTTAATCTAAACAGATGGCAAGGAAATAAAAAGTGAAGTCATATTCTTATTGTTTCTAGTTGTTTTATTTGAACTTTTATTTTATTTTTTAAAATAACGGAATCGAGCCATACAGAAAACATTCCGGGAATGTAAAAATTGTACTTACATACACTTACATACATGCATGTAATGCAGGTTGGTATTCACAATTCTACATAATCGTGCGACTTTTAAGAACATCTAACCCTGCCTGCTCTAAAGACTTGTTATTTTATCTCTTGAAAAAAAAGAAAAGTTTTCTTAAACTCCATTAGATAAGGGTTGCATTTTCTCGCAAGTCGTTTGACTAATGGTGGCCATACACTACACAAGTTCAGTGCTCAAGTCTGGCACTGCGTAAACTAAGCTTGTGACATACACTATACAAGTAAACTGTGCATTTTTTTATTTTAATTCGCCATAATGCTGGTGATTATTTGTATATTTCTAGGCACTCTGTCCAGAATATTTGTTCTGCGCTCATTTCTTGTTGTGAACTCTTAAAAAATCACCAAACAACTGAGCGTTTGCAACGTACACTACACAAGTTCACTGTACAGTTTTCAAACTTGAGCAAATTTCAAAATCATTTTGATATTTACTCAGTTCACTGCGTAAATAGCACAAGCACCCCCATACACTACACAAACGCACTGTACAGTGCCAGACTTGTGCAGTGAAGTTGTGTAGTGCATGGCCGGCATAAGTAAACTAGTGAATACCAAATAAAATAACAAAAAAAATGTAATTTCGGGCCTTAGAATAGTTTCCATTTCACCAGCTAGTTATAAAAATATGTTTCGTAAGTATATCTTGTTAAATAAACTTTTCATTTTGATTTGCTCTTCGAATATTGGTAACCTTTTCCAAATACATACTTAAATTAATGTTCGAATTTCGTGGATTATGTTTCTTAGGGCCACTTTTTGAGTTCAAGATTAGAGATTAAATTAACCTTAATCCTTGAAGTTTTTGGTTAGCCGATTATATGGTCTAGCTTGCTAGTTTAATTAAAAAACACAGAAATAATTATACATATTTTATATTATTTAACTTTTTTCCTTTAACACGCACAATATTCTACTTGTAAATAATAAAATTAAATAGTTTCTTCTTCTTCCCACAAACAACTCACAGTGTGTTAATAACATTTACGACTTTTGCACAGAAAATGTTGCCACTATTTTGTTCCTCAGTATAATACATACTGACATACAATAAGAAGTTTAAACTACCACCCAAAAACGTCAAACTTAATTAATGTAAGATTAAGTTAATTTTCTGATTAGCTAATTAGAGAAAGAAACTAAGTTTAATCTCCAACCCAAAATTGGCTGTAACAGCTTAAGTCAACGTGTGTCTATATTTTGATGATCTTTTCTCTAATTTTACTTGCTCATATTGTTAAATTGTCATGTACTTAATTTTAGGGATTTTTAACTTAACATTTTTTCCAATATAGAGCGGCAACACTCTTTTGGCAAGTTAACTTGGCTTTTACATCCCAAGGAAAATAAAATATGTACATACATGTGCAAGTGTGTTTCAGGTTGGGGTTTTTATCGTTTTGGCTTTTGTTGCTGCTGTTGTTATTTTGATAATATGTTAAGGGTTTACATTGCGCCGTGCTTCTGTGTGTTTGTCTAATTTATCATTTAATGTTTTTTTCTATATAAATTTTTCATATTATTTTTGGGTGAATGTTGTCAGTGCTTTTGCGTTTTATACTAGAATACCCTGCAAACATTATTTATTATTGAATTAACTAAGAAGTGTTACTGATATCCTTTTTGAAAAGGACATTGGCAATAAGGCATCTCTACTAAATAACAATTGTTGGAACTAATAATAAAAAGAAGTGCTATATTGTACGAGTACATACTTCGAAACTGCTATGAAGAAGTTTTATTTATTACAAGGTCTATCTACCAGAAGTCACTTAGACGAGACTTCTATCTAACCGTTATATTACAAATGCTATGAAAGTTGCTTGCTTGTGTTTGTTTTTGTTGTTTTTTCCCTGTAGGGGGTGGCACGTAGAGTCCTGCCGCCCGCCTGTCATCATTTTGTTGCTGTTATTGTTTGTCTGTTTGTTGGTTTTCGTAATTTTAGACAGACCTAAAAGTTAAAGTGTGAGAAATTTATTAGGGTTTGTTTTTACATTATATTAAAATAAGCATTACAAAATTAATAAAAAAAAAGCAAATAACGATGAACACAGTAGACACCCAAAAATTGGAAGCAAGTGTAATGCATTTTGATTTGACAATGACTTCATTATTTGTAGAATATTCGACTAGACTTTTCTTGATTGTGTCACAGCACACTTTTCTTATAGAAAAGTTGAGTGTGTCACAGCTCACTTTTCTTATAGAAAAAGTTGAGTGTGTCACAGCTCACTTTTCTTATAGAAAAAGTTGAGTGTGTCACAGCTCACTTTTCTTATAGAAAAAGTTGAGTGTGTCACAGCTCACTTTTCTTATAGAAAAAGTTGAGTGTGTCACAGCTCACTTTTCTTATGGAAAAAGTTGTGTGTGTCACAGCTCACTTTTCTTATAGAAAAAGTTGAGTGTGTCACAGCACACTTTTCTTATAGAAAAAGTTGAGTGTGTCACAGCTCACTTTTCTTATAGAAAAGTACATAAAATTTTCTTATAGAAAAGTTTAATGTAAACCCTAAAAAAACTCACCCTATTTATTGTTATTTTTTATTTTGATTACGAAAACTAATTGAAATATAAATAATCATAGTGATTTATTTCTGCACAAACTTTATTAAGATTTTTCATCTGCCAAAAAAAAAACTTCTTTTTCAGCAGACAAAGTTTCCCCAAATCTTTATTATTATGTCAAACATCATGATTTTCAAATCTTTTTACCCCTTCGTTCCAAAAAGTTTCACTAACCAGCAGCTACAACATGTTAATTTAATTAATTGTTCATAAAAATATTTAATTTTTTTTTTATTATTTTTTATTTATTTTATACTCGCATATGGAAATTTAAGGAAATATTTATGCATGTTTGTGTGTAAATAAGCAATAAATTATTCCATTATAAATTAGCATTACAATCCATTTAATATCGTTTTAATCAGATGTGTCAAAGCAAAAATTTTTAAAGAGTAACACAGTGTGTGAAAGAGAGAGCGAGAGATATAGAGAAATAAAGGAGAGTGAAACACATTAATAAGAATAATAGGCCACAGACAACTGACTGCAATGTCCCATCAAACAAACACTTGGCTTGGCCCCACTTTGGCAGCACATTTCCAGCCATAATGAATGATACGAAGTAATAAAAAAAGACGAATATTAAATATACTTACACTACAAAGTCTACAAAGTCATTCATACATACATATCGTGCCATAACCGCCAAAATAGCTTAAGCGACATAATTTTCGAACTTAAATTTTTGACCAAGATCGATTATTTGCGATCGTAAATAGTCGATTTTCGTAAAAAAAACGAAGTCCAAAAAATGTGGCGCTTAAGCTATTTTAGCGGTTATGGCTCGATATGTCGTCTACACAGATCGACCGTAGAAAATTTGATTATTTATTCAAATTTATAAGCGCCCACCGCCAACAGTTCAACAATAAAAGACAAAATTTAACAATGACAAGTTCCAATGTTCATTTTGTTCGTATTGCACATAAAAAACACGAACCACAAAAAAAATTTTATTTATGTTTGTTGATATTTTTTTATGGCAGCACGATGAAAACTCTTAAAATAAAATGTATGCGCGTACGCATAAAATTTGACATTTCCTCGACGCTTCATCGTTTTTAAGCTCATTGTCTCAATGATTTATGCCAGCGAAATGAGAAACAAGAAACAAGAAATTTCATTTCTAATGGGTGTTTTTTATTGAGGTATAGAACTTTAAGTTGGCATCACTTTTTTAACTGGCGGCCATTTTGTCAGCTGTCAAGTGATTAATATTTAGTTTGGTTTGCCATTTCATCACGAACAGGTTGACAAAAGAACAACGCTTGCAAATCGTGCAAATTTATTTCGAAAATAATGGTTCAGTTCGCGAAGTTTACCGCAAGCTCCGTCCATTTTATGGTCGACATAATCGTCCATCAGAGCAATTAATTCGGTTAACCATGGATCGTTTTCGCACTACGTTTACTCTATGTGATAATACGCATCCGCAGAGACGTCGAACAGTGCGCACCGAAGAAACAATTGCCGCTGTAGAGCAAAGTGTTGAAGAGGACCCGAATGAATCGATTCGCCACCGTGCACAGCAATTGGAGCTTTGTCCATCAACTTTATGGAAGATTTTGAAGATTTTGAATGTGGATGAGTTGTGGTTCCAACAAGACGGCGCTACATGCCACACAGCGCACGTCACAATCGATTTATTGAAGGAAACATTCGATGAGCGCATAATTTCGCGGAATGGACCTGTCAATTGGCCACTAAGATCGTGTGATTTGACACCATTGGATTATTTTCTTTGGGGATATGTGAAGTCGCTCGTCTACGCCAACAAACCAGAAACGTTAGGGGACTTGGAAGCCAACATTCGTGGCGTTATTGCCAACATACGGCCCCATATACTCGAAAAAGTGGTTGAAAATTGGACCTGTAGAATTGGCTTTATTCGAGCCAGCCGCGGCGGCCACATGCCCGAAATCATATTTAAACATTAATGGCATAAAATTATCCTTCCAATAAAGCCAAATTGATGGACATTAAAACGATTTTCTTGTGTTTTATTTCAATTCGAAGTTCTATACCTCTAAAAAAAAAAACACCCTGTATAAAACAATAATAAAATAATTCGAAACATATTTTAAATAGAACTTGTTAACTGTTGAAATTTTTATAGACTTCGTAAAATGCTAGAATCACACTTCAGGGCTGGGAAGTTCGATTTACGTTAAAGTACTTGGCAAATTCGACATGTAAGACAAAAAAGGCTAAACATTTGGCAATTATATAGAGAAAAATAAATTACATATCGTCACCTAAAATCCAAAAGGCCGTAAGTACACTTTTTACTTTTTTACAGGAGAAGCAAACAACTTTATAAATTTAATATTATTTTATTGTTGAATAATTGAATAACGAATAAAATCGGTATTTTTGAACATATGTGAGCAATATTTTAGGGAAAGATCAAAAAGTATATGTTGAATTTTCTGGTTGTTACGGCCTTTTGGATTTTAGGTGACGATATTTATGTTCATATGAAGTATTTCTGCGAATAACTATGTCTTATTTGAAAAAAAAATTTTTTTTCTACAGGGTTTGAAAATTTCGGATATGCCACAATAATGAATTATTGCAACGGAATCAAATATATAACAATCAATAATAACACCAAAGTTAATTGTAAATATTCTGACAAACACGTAGTAGAACGGAACAACTAGCTGTCTTCGAAGGCCACTTCATCATCAGCGTTCTTTTGTGTTTGGTGTCATGTGAATTATTTTGATTCATCGTATTAAATTTTGCTGAAAGCTTTTTTGTAATGAAAGCTCAATAAAAATAAGCAAATTAACTAACACGTGCACAATGGCAAGACTGTTGTAAATTTAGAGATGGTAAAATTAGCTTTCATTACAAAAAAGCTTTCAGCAAAATTGAATACGATGAATCAAAACAATTCACATATTCCATTTGCAATGATGGCTGAGTATATAAAGCAGAAATCTACATCAACTGATTTTATTTTTGGTGATATTTTTCATTTCAATATTAAATAAGGGGATTTTTCTTTACGGAATTTTTAGAATTTTGGGGTTTTTTAGTTTTAGTGTAGGAGTAAAGGAATGAAAATCCTCACAACTATCACGATTCCCCTCCCACCCCTACCGCGCTAAAGAAGAGAAATCTGAAAAGAAAGCAGAATTACTTTCTTCTGTTATGAAAGATATGCTAAACAGGAAATCGCAAGCCCGGTAATCCCGGGATTTTCGGAACTATGGAAATCCCGGAGCCCGGGATTTTCGGGATTATCTAAATCCCGTTTTTGCATAAATAGTGTTTTTGACTGTCATCTTCTATATTAAAAATTATTAGAAACTCCCTGTTATAAAAAGTTAAAATAAAAAATTTGCTTTGAATAAATATTTTAGTAATTGAAAATCGTATGTGTGATTTGTTTTTCCGATCACGTTCGTCTTCAAATTTGTGTTTGCTTTGGTGCTGTTATGCTGTATTCAGAGATGGACACACTGCATAAAGGGTGATGATCTATCATATGCGTGGCGTAGAACTTGTTTTAATTTTAAGTTAAAATATTTTATTATTGCTATTATTTTATTTTTTTATAATTGTTAATGCTAAATATCCTTAAATATCATTATTTCCTTGCAGATGTGACCTGAGTGGCTTCAAGTGTCGCTACAAAAGATGAATTAAAGTATGCCGATCAACATCATAATTTTTCCCTATACAATAACTTGAGCGTAAACAATTTTCTAGTGAGTGAAAGTTAATTGTATCCGGACTGTAAGAAAGAAATTATTTCACCTCGTGAATGTGAATTTTCCCGAGAGTGAGCGTGATTCATGAAGCAACAAACATAGACGGTGTAGAAATCTTGTTTTGTCACAGAAGACGATAAATTTCACGTCTAGTCCCAAAAGACGATAAATGTGTGCTTAAGCTAGTTAATTTTGCAGAAATTAATTTAATGTGTGAGAGTGGTGCTCACCAAGAGAAATGTGATTGTATTTTTTTGCATAAGAAATCGATTAAAGTTCATCTCCCTGTTCCTTGTGTGGGCGACATTGATGTATAAGAATGTCGCTCTCCTGTATAAGTATCTTGCTCTTGCAAAAGTCTACTGCTGCGTCACAAAACTAAGGGAACTTTATTCTTTATGAGTCACGGGCGTGTGATTAACTAAGCTTTACATGAGTCACTTGAGTGTGCTTAAAAATTGACTTAAAACAAATTCGTTATGAGTGAAAATGCATAAAAAGAAATTTCGCCCAATTGTTCGCTCCAAATGTGTTCGAAATAAGGACATAAACTCTTTAATTTACTTCATCTTTATCGTGCGTCGCGACGGTATAAAACCGTTCATTCGCGAGTCTAAAAAGTTTTAAATTGTCGCGTTTCTTAATTTTTCTCGTGAGTACGTCGTGGACTTGAGTTGTCGTGAGTGCGTTTGAATAAAAAAATTCGTCGCGAGTGTAAGCAATCGCACAGAACTTTTGTGTGATTGAAAATTTTCCAAGTGTTTTAAAGTGACCGCAAAAGTGAACTTTCGCGAGTGTGTTTAATATTTTTTTTTTAATACAAACTTCATCCATATTGCATCTTTATCATCTTAGAAGGAGGAAAAGGAATCTCTACAATCATTTCTGCAAGCTTTACTTCAACTCTACAATTCCGGTAAGTTCTTTCTTATTAATTCTTTTTTTTTTAATAATCAATATAATTTAAATTAACTTTGAGAAAATCAATAAATAAGGCCAACTTTTGTGTTAACTTGTATGTCGTTACCTTAATATAGAAAGGCCTTAACTCATTATATTTTTGGAAATCGAGATTTTTGCATTTTTCGATACATTAGATGTTCTTCTACCGGAATATACAAAAAACTCGATTTCAAAAAAATGAGTTAGGGTCTTTCTATATTAAGGTAACGATATATATATAAAGGCTAATGGCATGTCCCACTATGTCGCCCGAAAACGTTCGTGCGATTAATTATATTGAAAATGAAGACAAATTTTCTTATGTTATTGCTTGGCGATCAATCGTTTTCTGCCGACATCGTGGGGCAGGCTCTAAGTAAATCTTAGGACACGGAAAAAAATATATTTGTGGCATCAAATTTGCTTGAATCAAAGCAAAAAAAAAATATAAAAAAAATTTGTTAATATGTATTTTGAATAATATACAAACTGTCCCACTGTATCGAAGATTTTCGTTCGTCTGCTTTCTTGACGAGAAGCAGCTGTTTTGAATGGAAAGAAAACCAAAGCGAACGAAAATTAAAAAAAAAATATAATATGAAGCTTCCAATTTTCTTGAATAAAAAAAAAAAAAAAATATTAGGCCTTATTACGAGTGTCGTGTTACGACCTCCAATACGACGATTTTGTACTAAACTAAAAACATAGCAACATTTTTTCTTAATCTAGTACAAAACCGTTGTCGTCGAAACACGACACTCGTAATTAGTCCTATTAAATTATTTGAAATTTTTTTTTATATTTTGAATAATGTACGAACTGTCCCACTGTATCGAAAATTTTCCTTCGCCTGCTTTCTTGATGACAAGCAGCTGTTATGCGTCCCACGACAAGCGGAAAGAAAACCAAAGCGAACAATAACGTAAAAACTTTCAAACAAATTTTGCGTCCCAGTATTGTACGAGGTCAGTTCGAAAAGTAACCGACGGCAGGTCCAACCTTATAAAATATGTGTTATCGATTTCAAGGCGTCACGTTGTTGTAGAAACACATTAATTAACGCTTTATAAAATAGTATAGATACTTAAAACGTTATCATTGCCTTAAAAACCCATTGCCCGGAGAACTTCAGTTCATATTTTATCCTGTTATTAGGCATTCCTAGCAGCCCTCTACAGAGCATTGTACCCTGGACCGATGAGTACCCGTTTGCCGACAAAATAGGCAGAAAACCTAAAACTCATCCTATAAGGTTCTTGTAAAGATTTGAATAGGTGTTAATCTAATCAGGGCCTCAATGGACAAGGTTAAGTATGACCTCATGGCGCCTGTTGTAAGAAGACACACCAATCTCTAAACCTTGTGGAGTTTGGTTGACACTGCAACCTGTTGAGTCTTCTGCCACCATACAATCGCACCGTACGTAATGATTGACCTAAAGATCATTGTTTAGATCCACATAACTATTTTTAGGTACGTGTCCCAGGTGCGCCCGTCACAACTCTTCACCGCCCACATCGTCTTATTAAGTGGGTTTTTGTAGAACCAAAAATGATGGTTATAAATAAATACAAGTCGCAGCCGAAAAGTTTTGACGCCGACGTATGATGATAATTTCGGCTTCGGCTTTTTGTAAAATCTCCCTTTTTTAAATCCACAGAAAAGTAATGGATGATTTTTTAGGAACTTTCTTTTTGGCACCACTGTGTCTGGCAACTCAGCTGTTTTCGCGTATCATGTTACTGTCAAACATGTTCATTTTGGTCTATAATTTAACCATCAATTGACTTGCAAATGAACCACACTTACATGTTATTAAATTTTATTGTCAAAAATCATGCTCGGTTAAGAAATGGAAGAGCTGGACTTGGCTGTCATGTGGTTTCAGCAAGATGGTGCTACATGTCACCCAGAACGCGAAACAATGGCCCAATTGAAAGGCGAGTTCGGTGAACAAGTTATTTCATGTTTGGGGCCGGTCCATTGGCCGCCTAGAGCGTGAAATTTAACGCCTTTAGACTATTTAATGTGGGGCTCATGGGACAAGCACGCAACGTTTGACGTACTGGAAGACAATATTGAAGAATTTATTCGTGAGATACCGGTCAATATGTTGCAGAGATTATGCCAAAATTGGACCCAGTATATGAAATCATCTTTATACTTTGAATTATATACATCGTTCTACCAACTCAAATATAGATTTCATACATTTCTCTAAATTTTATATGTTTTTTTTATAAATCAAATCCGAAAGCACTTAAAAAAAATATGCCCGCTTCTAACATTAATGGTAGCCAAGAGATTTTGCTGCCGCCAAAGTTTTTTCAGTGGAAGTCGAGTTTTAGCTGCCGCCGTAGATATTTTTGGTCAGCCTGCGCGGCCACCAAACCAGTATCGGCTTCGTTCTCTCGATCAAAACCACCAACACAATTGCAAAATGACGTAAACAAAACCAGCGCTAAAACTCAGAAGACCTTCTTGGTGCAGGCCTTATTAAAGGCCTATTTCGCATAAAAGATACGTTACACATTCCTTACTCACTTCTATGAGAAGGGTGAAGAGAAGGAGCAACATGTTTTGTTTTGTTTTTTTTTTACCGAAATAAAAGCAATATCCATTAATTTGAAGGCCTTCCAGAATCGCTTGCGAAAGAATCCAGAACAGAAGGCCTGCTCCGCAATAACAACGCGTGTAAAAAATATATGTATGAGTATGGAATGGAGCGAGCAGGCCTTCTACATCCAAAAGAAGGCATCCTTATTCCTTCTAGTTCCCGCTGGGAACAAAGAACATAAGTTACAGGGTGTCTAGGCTGGCCCTCAAGTAATTGCAAGACCTTTCAGAGCTGGCAACTTCTACCAATATGAAAGGATATCAATGAATTTTACTTTCTATATAAATAATTGGATTTGCTTGATTATTTTTTTTAAAGATTTCATTTCAAATTTAAAAAAAAATTACCTGTAGAAAGATAAATAAAATCCAGGAGTATCTTTCGCGTGTTTGATTCAATTCCAGCTTGATAAATCAAAATATCTAATGTCTCTCTGATCTGTGCGTATTTGCAGTAAAATATTTAATTAGTTTAAGAACAGAATGGAAGGAGACATCATTTATTCATGCATTCATTCATTCATTCACTCATTCATTTACATATTCGTGTTGCCGTCATCATCTTCAGCAAATGTTTTGTCATTATAAGATTCTGCTCTAGTAGACAGTCATCATCGGTCGCTTGTAAAATTCTATACTTTCAAGTATTGTCGTTCTTTGTTGAAGCTAAATAAATGGGTTGATTGTCTGACATATTTCCATGTACATACTCGTATGTACATATGTTTAATTTGTATGTATGTACGTGTAAGTGTTTGTGCATCCATATGGATGTTGACAAATATTATCATCTGTCCTCTGCACATTATTTTGAGAACAATCAAAGTATGACATGTAGCAAAATACTGGTTGACAACTTAACGTTAAATAACAACTTGTATAACGCAAATTAATGTCATTTTAAATAACGTTTAGCTTTTTAAGAAATTGTTTTTGCACTGAGAACATGAAAGAAATTAAAAAATATACATACATATGTATATGCATACCAGAGATGGGCGTGTGTCGAACTTTTCCAACACAACACGAACACGAATACCAAGACGCTCAACACGTGCGAAACACTCACGCAATGTTATTGTTATGATATTTGAAAATCTGAAAATTTAATTGATTTTTTTCAAGAGCCGCTTTTCAAAATATGGCACCAAGTTGGCACTGCCAGCTGATACTATCTGCCACCACAGCTAATACCATCGGTTTACGTACTGAACTTTAAGCTTCAGAGGGCCATAAAATATCAAGAAATATGCTGGTGTTGTGTGTTTGTTTTTCATCCATATTTTACATCTCAAATCGGTTTGTGTTGTTCGTGTCAATTTTGCTCAACACGAAAGGACACGAAAACGAACAAAATGAGATTTTTTTGTCACGAACACTTCGTGTGTTCCTGTCACGAAAAAAACATGACATGCGCCCATCTCTAATGCATACATATATATGTATACATATGTACATTTGTATGTACATATCTACATATATTTACAGTGAACTGAAGTGAGCAATAAATTTATTTAAGCTAACAAGAACATTTTCTAATTTGACTTGTCAAACAGTTTAAGATAAATTGGCACCAACAGTAAATTATTTTTATCACTTAGCGTTTAAATTTTCACTGAACTTGTGAAAAATTAATGAAAAGAAAACCGTACAACACTGATTTAACCCTTAAAGTGCCCTGCACACGATCAAATAAACCCGTCAATCGCCATTTGTATTTTCACTTGGTAACTGCTCGCACTTATCGATTATTAACAAAAATTCACACAGCCAGTGATGTGTTTGTTTTGTCAATCGTAGCTATAGACGATCAAATAATCATCCAGCAAATAAAAAAAATATTCATCAACCATTGCCGACAAGGCGTAGGGGCACGACTGCATGCAAGCAACTTTATGATTGATGAGTTTATTTGATTGTCTCCAGACCACATTAACAAAAATTCACACAGCCAGTGATGTGTTTGTTTTGTCAATCGTAGCTATAGACGATCAAATAATCATCCAGCAAATAAAAAAAATATTCATCAACCATTGCCGACAATGCGTACGGGCACGACTGCATGCAAACAACTTTATCATTGATGAGTTTATTTGACTGGACTTTTTCTTATCCTAAATTTGTGTCATGGCAAGATCCTAATACATATGTATGTACTTATGTATATGCCTAAAATGTCGTAGGAATCTGTTGCACAGAAATACCTGAAATTTACATAATTTTAAATATTAATGGGCATGGCTCCGCCCACTTTTCTAAGGGTGAAATTGTGCAGTTACAAAAAATCGAAGCGTAAACAAAGCTGTCTTAGGTTGCCTACTACGGAAGTGCGAGTGCGTTAAGTATTAAATTAAATTTTAGTGAGCAGGGCAGGGCAGGGACACGTATTAGAGCTATGCGTGACGCATAGATGTACTTATAATATAATTTATTAGATATACACAAATTATTATTCTCATTTTATTATTTTAATAAAAAGTTTTCCACCTCAAAAAAAAATTAACTCTTATTATATTATTTTATTTTGTTTTTGTAAGATTTAAGACTTCTGCCGCCAATTTTGTGTACCGCACTTTGAATTATTGTCAATTATCTGGTAAATAACTTTATTTGCAGCAAGCATAGAAAAAAATTCAAAAACTATTTTGCATACTACAATTAATTGAGTAGTCAATCATTATTAAATAAATATTTTGTAAATTTTTTTTAAACTCAAAACGAAATTGAATGCAAAAAATACCACAACTTATCGCTATCGTTAACTGGTATCATGTTTCTCAATTAATTTCCTTTTATTAATTGAGTGTTAATCAGACAACAGTTAAATTTATCTACACACACACACACACACAAACACTCAGATTTTTGCGCTCGCTCTCTCCATTACGATGTGCAGCCAGCGCTACCGTTGAAAATTTTCAAAAAGGGGGCCCAAAAAGGGGATTTCTAAGAAAAAAAAGGGCAACTTCAAAATCAAGAAAAATTTAAAAAAGCATATTTTTTAAGTTATTTTTTATTAAAGACAAACAAAAAAAAAAAAAAAAAACCAATAAAAACAAATGTCTCATGTATAAAAATTACAAAAACATTAATTTTATGAAAAGTTATATACTACGCTTATACGCACGTGTTATTTGCAAATAAAAATTCTAACTTACTAACTCACGGGAACAATTACTTATTACTGGGGCTGAGATACAGAAGAAGAAGTTTTTACTTTCATAATGGCTTATTTGACGACTGTGAATATATTTCTATAATAGATACCAACCGTTTAAAAAGCTAGTTGAGTATTTCCAAATATGTACAGTTTTTATATGCAAATAAGACGACTATAAACGTAGTATAGATAGCTGCTAAATATAAAAAAAAAAATCATAAAATCTATGATAATAATAAAACAGTGGTGAAATTGCGGCATATGATATCGATAGAAATTCCAATAGAAAATAAATGAAAATTTCGTACGATATCGGTTGCTGTAATTTGCCCCAGTTCTTAAGATTTACAAAAAAAAATTAAAGAATACGCAAATAACATTTTTGGCATTTTTGGGACCTGGTTCATATCACTTATTTACTTAAAGTTTTGATCAAAAATTTGAAAATTTTGATCAAACACAAAGAACGCTGATGATGAAGAGTTACCTTCGAAAACAGCTAGTTGTTCCGTTCTACTACGTGTTTGTCAGAGTATTTGCTTTCGAGTGAACTTAACCTAATCAAAATCATAATTTTTTTTATGTTTTTATATCAAGTTTGACACATAGGAAATAAAATCTCGTTGTGGAATGTGTTAGAGTCTGTACGAATATGCGTACATTTATTTATTGTCAAAACAAAAACGAAAGTTGACTTTGAACAAAATATTACAAATGATACAAAAAGGGGATTTATAACTAAGGGGCATAAAAAGTGGCAAGGGGCAAAATGCGACTTTAGTCGCACAATGGCAACGCTGCTGTGCAGCAAGAAAAACTAGACCGCAAAAGAGTGCAAATATTTTTATTTCAATATTACATTGTAAATAACTAAAGTCTAATAGACAGACTCTTCAACATGCGAATTATTTTTAACAGTCAATTAACATAATTTACTATTTTTTTTTTTGTAATTTAAACTTTGCTACACCTTTGCTAAGATATTAACCAGCAACTGCTGTAGCGGTAACTGTTGCAAATGTCTGCAATTCGGGCTGTTCATTGTAATGTTTTACAAGTGTAAATGATAATGTTTGTCACACATATTTAACACACAAATGAATTATCTATCTTAAGCTGAAAAGTGATACTTGAGCATTAATTTGTGCTGAATAATTTGGTATAGAGCGAATAAATTTCACACTAAGAAATTGGGGACAAAATACGGCATAAAAACTTTAGCGATATCAAATGACGTAATTTGCCCCTGAATTATTGGCAGTAATATTCTATTTAGTTTTTAAGCATACGAGGAAGGGTCAATAAGTCCGTGACTTTTTTGAATAAAATACAGGTATTTCGAAAATATCTATGTAATTTTATTTTTCAACGCAGACTTCTTCGCTCTCCTTGCCCAATTATTTTATCCTCGTGCATTTAAAAAAATCGTCGCCGTGACCTTATTAGCCAACCAACTAGACTTGGGTCGAACTCGTTCACTAGTTCATTTTTGCCACAAACCAATGATCAAACCCATTTAAATTACATGGGTTTGATCATTGGTTTGTGGCAAAAATGAACTAGTGAACGAGTTCGACCCAAGTCTACAACCAACCCATCTTGGCATCTTTTGGCGCCGATTTAGCCTGAGAAACCAACCTGTTGGACTGCAGTTGGGTCACTGGCGTGTTGCGGTGCATTCAAGTTCGGTTCGTTCATATTGTGGTTCAACAACGCCAAACAGTCTTGCGAAGTTGTCCTCTCGATTGCGCTTGTACGCCCCTGCATTGTCCCGGTGGAAAAGAACTTTTTTCTTGGCCGAATGTGATCGGTTGTTTTTGAAATCCTCATTAAATCGACCCAATAAGTTGGCACAATATTCACCATTGATTGTTTTAACTTTTTGAATGTAGCCAATGTGTATTAAAAACGGTCGCTATTATTTTATTGGCTGAGTAACACACCTTCGCATTTTTTGACGCCGATTTGCATTCAGAAACCCATTGTTTTGACTGCTGTTGGATCTCTGGTGTATTGTGGGGGATCCACGTTTAGTTCACGGATACGAAATATCGTAAAAACTCGCCTATATTGTGGTTTAGGTTTGGTTAGGAAGGATGGTGCTACAATACACCTCCACTCGGAGTCCCAGTTGGGTCCATTGATACCCGTAACTTTAACCCACATTTGTACCCAGAAGAGCCACAATTATCGGTCACTAAGCCACTGAATTCCCATTATGAAGCCACTGATATTATCCATTTTACACTTACCAATATCACTAATGCTCTCATGGAAGCGTCTGCTCAGTCATCTAAGCCTATGGCGTTGCAGCTTCGAGCAATGGCAGTTTATATGTTCTGTGGTTTCTGGTTCCTCTTCATCACCCCAAATCCCACAGAAATTTACGAGTGCAAGTTTTCCAAATGCTAGTGCTTGTTCTCACCAGTCAACGCTCTTATCACGGCTCGCATCGCCTTCCTATTCATATCCTGTAGCAGTTTGAATCTTCCTGAGTAAAATTTCGCCAACATAGGTTTTGAGACTCTACACTCCGTGCTACTTCGCCAAGAACGCTTGTTCCTGCTCTTCACACAATTAATGAGTTCCTTGTAGTAATAACCTGTCGGTAATTTTACCGATCTGTCACACATTCCCTGATCTAACCCCAACCCTATTCTTGAAAGCTTATCGAAAATTTCGTTTTCCTCAACACTGCTGAACACAACATAGTCAGTCTGACACTATATTTTTGGGTGAGAAAGTTAAGATCTCTCCAAGAGTCACTAAGAAGTTTCGATTTGTTATTGTACCCCTTCAAAACCTTTAGCGCTGCCTGGCTGTTGACGTAGAATGTTACCTTCCCGCCTTCATTCTTATTTCTGGCTATTAGTTCCGTGGCCCTGAGGATTGCCCAGATATCAGCTTGGAAAACGCTGCATTCATTCAGCATTCTGAAAGAACTACGAATGTTCGTTCCCGAGATTTAGACAACGTACCCTCCCCTATGCCTTCCCCCATTTCTGACCCGTCTGTAATGACAGCAGACCCTTGTGATTTAACAACATCCAACATTTCTGAGAAGATGTCACACGTTTTCGTTTGTGGCCGATTGTGACCGAACGCGGAACCACCTATTTTGCGGACAGCTTCCTCATATTTAAGTGAGCATTCGAAGTTGAAACCATGAAGCCTTGTGGAGGCCTATGACCTCTCGCTTTCAATCTCGAACGGATAACACCTCAATAGTACGACCCAACTTTTGCTTTTGTATGGGAAAGATGAGAAAATTATATACACTGATTGCTTATTGCTCAGGTCCGTTAGTTTTGTTGCCATCATTCAGCTGTTTGTATTATTTTCTGCAGAAAAATCATGACCCAAGCCCTCTTCAGAAAATTTAAAGAAGTCATATCAGTTAAGAGAGATCTGCCTGCACTGGCAACAAACAGTTGGCACAACTTTACAAACTCTTTTAAAGTTTGTAGCAAGTCATCATAAAAAAATCGTCTGACAATAAGCGATACCAAAGTTATATATTGCATGCAAAGATATTCGCGCCACATGTTTGGTCCAATTTCATGCTAAATAAAACTTTCAGAAACGAACAACAAAAAAAACCCCCCCAAAGAAGTAAAATTGCATTTAAGCATGCGCGCAATAGAAAAAGTGACAAACTTCGCTATTAAAACGACATTTTCACACATTTGAAACTTTAACTCCTTAAAAAAAAAAACGCCAGCAACAATTTCCAGCCTGTGTTGATGACAAAATGCTGGCGACGATGACAATATTATTGCCATCTAATTGTGTGTATGAACGTTTAAACTTGTTGTAGTGGAAAGAAATAAATTAAATTAAATGAGTTTCATTCCTTTTATGTTTCAAAAATCAACTACATACATCATACATCCAATAAACACACCATGTACTTACTTATTACCTGCCATAACCAGAGCGTCCGTCGCTGGCAGTTAATTAATTGTCTACAAACTGGCAAATACATTAAAACAAAAATCACTTGTGAACTAAAGCAACTAATCTATAATTTGTCATTTATGACAGTTTTCATCATAATTATCATCATCAGCAAACAGCGGACTAACAGCCGCCGTAACACCATCACGAACAACAACTATTCGCACGAGATCTTTGTCAAACAATGAATGGGAGTGGAAAAGTGCGTGTTGTTCGTTCGTTCGTTCGACAGGGTGACCGATGATTTATCAAAAAAAAAGGGCAAAATAAAAAAAAAAAACGAGAAAACTATACTAAACTTTTTATTTTTAATGTATTTTTATGTAAAAAATGGGTGACAGAAAGTGGCAAGGCAGTCGAAAAAGTGGCAATTTGCCACTTTAGTCGGTCAAACGGTCACACTGGTTGGCTGGTTTCTTTTAGTCGTTTTTGGCTTCTTCGTTTATTTCTTACATTTTGGCATGAGTGAAGTGATTGAATTGTATATACATACATACATATCGTTGCCTTAATATTGCTGGCCCTAACTCGATATTTTTTTGAATTCCCGATTTTTGCATTTTCGTCACATCAGCTGTTTCTACTATCGAAATAAACAAAAAACACTCGATTTCAAAAAAATAATGAGTTAGAGCCTTTTTATATTAAGGTAACGATATGTATATATATATATATATATATATATGCCTGTAATGACAACCAAAAGCCTGATTGTGCACAAACTTTTTGTCACCGGGCTAGGGTTTCTAATTTCCCGGACTTTTTCAATTCCCGGGAACCGAGAAGTAAAATGTTTTATTCCCGGGAATTCCCGGGAATTTCAAATACATATGAATTTAATTAAATGACGTCAATAAAAAATATAATTTTATGAAAAAGTATACATCACAAAAAAAAGTATTATGAATAATTTTGTAATATCTATTAAAATATTTGTAATATCAATTAAAAAATTAACTAAATTTTGACCTATAAACAATTTTATAATATTAATTAAGTTTTTCCACTCAAATTAATTAATAATTGATTCAATTAAATCAAATCAATTAAATTCTTAATTGAAAACATTAATTGGTGAATACTTTTTTCTGTGGACATTCAAATCAAAAACAAAACAACTTTATTCATTAATTTTATCAACAACATTTAAAAAAACTAATCAAAAAAATCATATGCTTTGAGTTAAGCATGGATGGAAATTCCATCTAGATCTGCCAATCTAGATACTTTTTTCTATAAAGACTTCATAAGTTAAAAATATTTCGTAACGCTGGAAGTTGTTGGATTGTACATATTATGCATCGTTACAGAGTTGTATTTTTAAGTAATGAAACAACGAACAGCAATGTAAAAAAAACCAATTCCAAAAACCGATATATTAAATTCCCGAAAATTCCCGTTGAAAATTTCCCGGGACTTGCAAAAAAATAATTCCCGGGAATTCCCGGGATTTTTTTCCCGCGTAGAAACTCTACACCGGGCGTCTATCTATCAGCTGTGTTGTTTGTTGTTTGAGCGTGTTTAACAAACAGGCTTAATTTTTAATTTTGTTTGCGTTCGTCAAAGCCAACTGACTGGTTTTATTAGTTTTTATATCATTTTTGCATTGCACGCGATCATTTTTCTTCTCTTTTTGGTTTCATACTTCTTAGCAACATCCACATCCATCCACAGCCAGCCGTTCGTTCGTTCAGCCATCCATTGAACATTCACAGATTTCATAAACGCATTCGGTTAATATTAAAACAAGCGCAAGCAAAACAAAACATGATTGTCAACTTGGTTTCGATTTGTGCACTGGAAGAAATTGTAGAGTTGTTGCGCTTAGACTTGAGTCATTTTTGACACAAACCTATGATCAAATCCCTGTAAACCAGAAACAATGAATGACAAATTTCGGCGCTTTATTAACGAATCTTTGTTGCAAAATATCCTTGAAAATTTTATGAACAGAGGACGGACGTCTGCCGACGTGCTAGAGGTTGACATTTGCCCTGCATCATATTCCATTATTAATTCTCATATTTCTGCTTTACATTGGTACCAATACAACTGGGCTCTAATCGTCGCTTTCGATAACGAGCTGATTCGATCACACGTATTTTAAGTTTCAGATTATGGCATTCGATATTGAACCATATTATTACATTGTTCGATAGCGAATGTCATAATCTCAAACTGAAAAATTTGAACGAATCAGGGGGCAAATCACGGCATTCATTGCTACGACTCGTAATTTAAAAATATTTCCATATAAACTCTATTGAAATATTTTTAAATTACGAGTCGTATCGAATGCCGTGATTTTCGCCCAGCTCGTTTTCGAAAGCGACGATTAGACTCCTAAATTTGTCAAAGAAAAAAGTGTGTTTTTAAGCCAATTTACTACCTAACCTTAAATTTGTCCCTCCTCTACTAGTTCATGGTCCTTCGCATTTGACGAGAGATTGTTTACTCTCTGCTTTAAGCTAGATCGCTAAAGCCCCAAGTAGCATAAATAGTCAATGAAATATATAAGTATATATAATAAGCTTTGAAAAACACTGAACTTGAGCTGGATTAAGAAGATATTTCTGAATTAAAATTTATAACCTTCCTTTGATAAATTTTTCACCACCCAAACGATTTCCCGTTTTACACCAGTTGCTGGAACGACTAGCTACGATCCGCATAAAGGCGAAATTATTCAACATTAGCCTGATATGTGCACATGCCCTACGGAAGACAAGGATGAACAGATTAAAGATACATTCTACGAGCGCCTAGAGGAAGTGTATGACCGTTGTCCCAGCCCTCACATTAAAATTATTCTAGGTGATTTCAATGCCAATATAGGTAGGGAAAGTATCTTTAGTCTAACAGTCGGAAAATTTAGCCTTCATGAGGAAACTACCGACAACGGTATGAGACTGATATCTTTTGGAGCGGCACGTAACATGGTGGTTAGCAGCACCAGATTTCAGCATTCCGATATCCATAAAGCCACATGGAGATCCCCAGATCAGATCACAAAAAACCAGATCGACCACATTGTGATTGATGGAAGGCACGCATCCAGTGTCTTCGACGCACGTTCGATTCGCGTAGCCATCATTGATTCCGATCACTACCTTGTCGCAGCCAAGGTACGTACAAGATTGAATATGGCGCGAAATGTGCGTGCTCTTACCCGCCAAAGGTTCAACATCAAAATGCTGCGAACACAACAAATTTCCACCGCTTATTCCACTGACTTACCCAACTGCTGCGCGAGAGCACTCCTTGGCCCGTTGATGTTTGTGCTCAATGGCATCATATCGCCCATTCAATGGAGAAAGCTGCACAGGTCGTACTAGGGCATCAACGACCGGTACCAAAAAATACATGGTATGAATCTCGCAACGCTACTGCACAGAAAAATGCAGCATATTTGGCAACACTCCACACAGTAGCAACGCGAAGTACGCAAGAGAAATATCGGGAGAAAAGGAGAGAGGAAAAACGCCTATTTTGAAAGGCGCGAGTGTGAGGAAATCGATAGCCCGAAAGTTCTATCAGAAAGTCAAACGGCAGACTGAGGGTTTTTGTACTGGCATTTCCTCCTGTAAGGATCAACAAGGCAATCTGGTGACTGATGAAGACAGCGTGCTGAGCTTATGGAAAGAACATATCTGTAATCTGTTGGTATCTCAGGAGAGCAGCACTGAAGATACCAATGATCCAATCGATGACCGCCCAGCGAGATTGAGGCAGGAATAGCTACATCCAGACGGAAAAACAACAAGGCAGCTGTATCTGATGGTTTGCCAGCAGAGCTATTTAAAGCCGGAGGCAATGAATTGATTAGGTGTATGCATCAACTTATTGGTACAATTTGGTTAGAGGAACGCATGTCCGATAATTGAAAATCAGCGTGTTATGTCCTTCCTGTTCACAAGAAAGGTGACAAATCAGTCTGTGCCAATTAAAGAGGCATAAGTCTGCTTCCCACCGCCTGTAAGATCTTGGCTATGATGTGATGTGTGAACGATTAAAACCAAAGGTCAATGAAATGATTGGCCAATACGAATGCGGTTTTAGACCTGAAAAATCCACCTCAGACCAGATATTCACACTACGTCAAATCCGGGAAAAAACGCACGAAAGGCAAATCGACACATACCACCTATTCGTTGATTATAAAGCCGCTTTTGACAGCCCATTTGGAGCAAGAGTGTATCAGGCCATGTCTGAATTCGGGATTCCGGCAAAGTTGTTAAGACTTCGCCGGATGACACTAACTGATTCTAGATCATCAGTGAAAATCGGAAATAGTCTTTCCGAATGTTTTGCCACCACACGTGGCTTCAGGCAAGGTGACTGTTTATCGTGCGACCTTTTCAACATCACCTTAGAAAAGGTCATATGCGATGCGGCAGTTAATAGAAATGGCTCCTCGCATATGCTGATGATATTAATATCATGGGTAGGACATTGCGAGATGTCCATTGCTGCCTTTTCAGGCATTGAGAGGCAGTCCTTGAAAATGGGCTTAGCAGTTAATGAAAGCAAAACCAAAGTGATGGTTTCAACGAACCGAAATTCTACTAGATTAGGTGAAACTGTGAACATCGGCAACTATAACTTTGGTGTTGTAGAGGAATTTGTGTACCTCGGGTCATCCGTTAATAAGAGCATTAACATCAGCCTGGAAATACGAAGAAGAGTAATACTGCTAGCAAATAGGTGCTACTTTGGGCTAAACAGGCTGTTTAGAAGTAAAGCCCTCTCTCGAATAACGAAAATAACACTCTACAAGACACTCATATGACCCGTGCTTTTGTATGGTGCTGAGGCATGGGTAGTTGCTGTACTTGGTGTTTTTGAGAGAAAAATTCTTCGTAAAATATATGGACCGGTTTGTGTAAGCGCAGACTATGGGCATCTTATGAACCATGAACTGTATGAGCTGTTCGCCGACATTGACATTGTTAAGCGCATAAAGTTGCAAAGATTGCGCTGGCTGGGACATGTTGTGCGGATGGATGAAGAAGCTACAGTGAAAAGAATTTTCGAGCATGATACTGAAGGTGTACGCAGAAGAGGACTACCGAAGCTGCGATGGAAAGATCAGGTCCAACAACATCTAATGGACCTAAATGTCAGAAATTGGAGGAAGCGCTTGGAATGCTATTTCTCACCTTGGCTTCAGACCCACTACCAGGGTTGTAAAAAGCCATATAAGAAGCAGAGGGTGGCGTTGGCTGAAGTAGTTAGCACGTTGACTACAAAATCGAAGGTCCTGGGTTCAATCCCTGTATCCAACAGTCATTGAATAACAACACCACGCATTTTTCTGATGTGCATTAGTGTCCCTTTGTATCAGTTGTTGTAGGAAAGTTCAAGTGATGAAGGCATAGTCACTGGTCACTGAACTATACCGACTTCAGCCGATACTAATCCTAATGTAACATCAGAGCGCCCTCCTTCGTTGTGTAGCAGAATCATCGGCGAAGTAAAATAATCAATAAAATGGCTACAAAACACAGCTTCAAAAATTTAATACGCCTCATTTGACACCAGATGGCGCTGCAACACTGCATTATCAAAAAACGTGCAAAAAGCAGAGTTGTAAAAGAATGAAGCTTTCCTCTATCTCTCCCTTCACCACCTGTCTTCTCTATCACTATCCCTTTCCTAAAGAAGGTAACACCTAGTAATAGTAGTAGGCATTAATTGCCTGAGTGTTACTTCTCTTTAAAAAAAAAAAAAAAAAAAAAAAAAAGAAACGATTTCGTTGAGTGTACTACTTGCATTTTTTCTCATTATCACTGTAACGATATCAATTACAAGCTATTTTTCGGTTTTTAAACTCAAACAAGGGAGAGAATGAGATTAAGAGAGAAATAATTAATAAATAAATAAATAAATAAAACGTATGCGCGATCCAAATGTTGTGTTGTGGTGTTATGCATTTAGTATATCGTATGTACTCGTATGTATGTAGTCGTATGTGTGTATTAAACAGGTTTTGTGGTATAAAAATAGTACGTGTATATTATTTCTATAGGGAAATAAATTTATAATTGTGGCCAGAAGTCTATTTATGGCCTGCAACTAAATACGTTATAAATACATTTAATTAATTTTCTCTTGTTTAATCTTTTAATTAGCGATTAACAGGCATGTCTTTCATTCAAAACATTTACACTCACACACACACACACACACTCACACACGAAAGCACACGCACACACGCTTACATTTAGTAGCCGGTTGGTTGCCAATGTGTTTGACATTATTATGATCGTGTTATGATAACGCCCTGATATGCCTTAATGCGTTACGACGATACGTTGTGATGCGATACTATGTGATACTCGTATGATAAACGATTTATTTGAAAGCCTAATATGATGGCTAAACAGCCTATTAAATTAAAAAAAAAAAAAAAAAAAAAATAAGTAGCATATGTTTAGTTAATAATACATGATTAATTATATTTATAAAAATAGTCGTATGTATGTATGTGGCTTCCAATCATATAAGTCTTAATTTATTTAATATGAAATTGTGGGGTTAATAGTTTCCAGTTAGTTACTCGTAGTTTGTTGAGATTTGTTTTTGGAGTGTGGGAAAATGTTTGCGAAATGTTGAATTTAAATAACTGAGATTTCTGTTTTACTTCTGTGGAATTTCTACTTGTATAATGCAATTATTTATTTCTTGTGTAGTCAGGCTGCTGATATATTTTTAGCTCTGGGTGCTAAACCGGCTGCTCAATGAAAGAGTTTAATGCTATAATGAAACAAGTATAAATGAATTTGGAGCTTGCTTTGCCCGGTTACGTGTAGTGTAATATATCATTTGGTTAGGGAGCAAGGTTTGGAAATTATAGGAAAACCTTCAAAAAGGGCCAAATAATCAGCCTTATTGCAGTTGTCAACATCGATGTCACGTCAATACAATACCAGAAAACAAGTGAATGCTATTGACAGGTTCTTTAGAGTGGTTCGAAAAAAAAATAGTGCCAGTCACCATTCCAGGATTAAAGATAATGGAAATACAATTCCAAAATTTAATTTTTTATTTTATTTTTGCCACGCCTACTAATACCGCCCTTTTACTATTTTGTTCACTGTGTCGCCATTTTCAGTCCGATCATAACACTTTGTATACCGGTGTTCATGGCTCTGTACACAGAGAAAAAACTGCCTCATAGAATCAAGAAGTTTTTCTCTATGAACCGTTTTTAGCCAGTTAGCATTTGGGAGATAATTTTTTTGAGAAATCTCTTATATGATTCTCCTCAGATCACGTTTGATGATTAAATACTGATTTATCACTTGGGTGATTGAAAAAGGATTCACTTATGCATCATCTGTATGATCAAGTTTTGATTTCTTGAAAATAGAGGAACAAAATGCAAAAAAACCGCAAAAAGGTGAGTTAGTGATTTAATACTACCAGAAAATTACTCAAAAATTAATCATCAAATCGTATCATAAATGATTCCTTGGTATGTATAATTTGTAGGGTACCATTTTCTCACAATCGGAGTATCATTTATGATCGAAAAATGTCAAGCTGATTCGGAACAGATTCGATTATGATATAAAATGCTAGCTGGGCAGGCTAAGGGGTATCCCAGCAGAAAGAAGCGAAGATTTTTTCATAGAGATTCCTTATTGTTTTTATGTGGTAAACCTTATTAATTTTATCAAGAAGAGAACCACATAAAATCAAGCAATAATCTTATTATTCACAACTTTTTTTAACCAATTTCCGTTATTTTTGGCACCAAAAAAATAATCCATAGAGAAAAACTTCTTGATTCTATTAGGTTTTCTTATAAATTGTAAAACTATAGGGATTTCTTATTGATTTTATTAGGTTGCCTTATTGATTTTTTTAAAAAGGTTTTCTGCTTGATTTTATTAGGTTCCTATACGATTATGTGTAAAGCATCTTATTGATTTTTTTATAAGGAAATCTTCTTGATTTTATGAGTGTCTTGTTATATCATATCTATAAATAGACATAGAGACAATTTCTTTATAAGAATGTTTGCACAATAATCTCAATGGTTATTCAGGCTGCTTGTTAGCATATTGGTTAGAGTGCTTGTCTATCAGTCAGAAGTTTGCTGGTTCAATACTTGGTGAGTAAGTTAGTTAAGAATATAACATAATGTGTATGTAAGTATGTACAAATAAATAACATCTACAATATACTACATACATATGTATATGGTATAGAATTTAAATGAAAATACATAAGTGCAGAGAATAAAGACGCAATTTTTTTTTATTGTTTTATTAAAAAAATCAATAAGATAACCTCATAAAAACTACAAGATTTCTTCTTGATTTTTTCAAAAAGGTTTTCTCTATGAAATCAATAAGATTTCCTTTTTGAAAAAAAAAACCATAAAAATTTCTTATTAATTTTGTTCTATTTTATGAGGTATTTAGTAGGCCATGTTTTCTCTGTGCAAGGGCTACAATTCTGTCTTTAATAAGAAATGTGTCTCAATGTGGCTTAAGGACGACTGTATTCTCTAAGTGGCTAATTACACTTTATAGCAAACTCAGCTTGTTTTAAAGATTATAAGGGTCTAACGCCTGATTCCAGCAAAAGATACTGAAAAAATACGCTTGTATCGAAGTCTTTAAAGCAAACGTCCGCTTAAAGGGGAGTTTGAAGTCCCAACGACGCCCTTTTTCCCACATTATTATTTTGAGCAGGATTATAAAATTCGGTCGTTCTTAAATTTTAGTTTATTAAAAAAATATTTTACGAGAAACATTTTTGTAGAACATTTTAACCCTCTAAGTACCACAAAAAAAGGGACTTTTTCTACGCATTCCCAAAAAGGAGTATAATAAGTAATTTCAATAGGGGTAATAAAGGATTTAAAAAAGGGTCTTGCAGAAATTTTCGCCATCAAAAGTCTTTGCATAAGGAGTAGCACAAAATTTATGTTAAACCCGCTTAAATAATTCTAAACTTGAAGTGCCTTTGAGGGTTAATTTCGTACTTCTGCACATTTGCATTTTAGTTACAGCATGTTATCAATAGTTTTTTATGTCAAATTCCACAAGTAACATTTCTGTGGCATATCTTAACCCTTGTTTGTACCTCGCGTATAAACTATAAGCTGCTTTAAACACAGAAGTAGTATGATAAAATTAAAAAACGAATGATACTTCTGAAGAAAAAATTTCCCACAAAAATATTATCGTACTCGGAATACAGCAAAACTTTCCTCTATCTTTTCCTTCACCACCTGTCTTATCACTTTCCCTTTCCTAAAAGAAGGTTATCACCTCATTCATTTCCTAGGTTAGGAAGGGTGGTGCTATACTGTATCTCCACTCGGAGACCCAATTGGGTGTATTGTAATACGTTCATTGCCTAAATGTGACTTCTCTTAAAAAAAGCTCAAAATTCTGTTTAAATGTCAGAAATAAGTCAAAATTTAAAATCCGTATTAGGGTTAATTTAAGTTTTGACTCATTTCTGGCTTTCAAAATGAATTTCGAGCTTGAGCGCAATCGAAAACTTGTCATACAATTTTGTGGCAAATATTTTTTTCTTTTAAAGATTTAAAGCGTTATATCTCCATTTAAGCTTACTTATTTGACTCCTGGCCAAACATGGAGAACAGTTACAGGGTTAAACTTATTGAAGTGACCTGAAATTAAACTGATAGAAATACAGGCGCGTAGTCATAGTCTTTATCATTTGCACTCCAAAAAAAAAAGTGCATAATTCTCTAGGACAATCAATTATCTTCCAACTTTGAAATATTTCAAGCTGCGAAATTTTTAAACCCATTTTTCTAGGTAAATCCGAAAAAGAAAATTTACTGAACAAGGAAGAAATAAAAAAATAGAAAAAAACTATTTTTTTTTATAAACAAAAGTTTCTTCAATGCTTGGTTAAACCAATTAAAATATTCTAAAAAGGAGTATGTAAAAATTGTCACGCGTAAGAATGCGTGAGCGTGAGCGTGAGTGAGAAAATATTTTTTTTGCTTTAAAAAAAAAAAAATAACTTAATTTTTTGATTTTGAAATTTTTCTTAAATTTTAATTTGGTGTCACTTTATGAAGTGTGTTTTTTCTGTGTTATTTCAAATAACGACTTAGTGTAGTAAAGGTTTCCATATTAAAAACTTATAGTCTTTGAATACTAAAAAAAAAATGGAAAATAATGTCCATTTTAAAGCAAAAATAATGTCACAAGTTATCACGCGTGAGTGTGAGTGAAAAGCAATTTTTTTTGTGTTAAAATAAATTTTTTCTTTAATTTTAATTTACTGTCACTTTATCAAGTATTTTGTGCGTGATTTGAAATAACGACTGAGTGTAGTAAAAGTTTCCATAATAAGAATTTAGTCTGAAAATTAAAAAAAAAGTGGAAAATAATATCCAAGTTGAGCTTATTATAAATATTAGTGAAAAGTGAAAAGCTGTCACGCATGAGAAGACGTGAGTGTGAGTGAAAAAATAGTTTTATTTTTGCCTTAAAATAAACAAAATAACAGTATAATTAGCCCTACATAAGTTGTTCTTCAATTTTGATTTACTGTCACTTTATCAAGTGTGTGACGCGAGCGTGAGTGATAAAAAAATTTACTTCGTGAGTTAAATTGAAAAACAGATGAATGCTTTCCAAGTTTGATTACAAAAAATTATTTCAATCGGTACTGCCATTCTCACGCATCAGTGTAAGCGGAAAAGTATTTTTTTATCTTTTAAAAATGTTCTTCAATTGTTATTTACCCTCACTTTATCAAGAGTTTTGTGTGTGATTTCAAACAACGACTGTTTGTAGTGAAAGTTTCCGTAGAAAAAATTTAGAAAAAAAAAATTAAAATAATGTCAAAGTTGAGTTTATTATAAATATTGGTCAAAAGCTGTCACGTGAGCGTGAGTGATACAAAGTTTTGTTATTCGTGAGATGAAGTGTTAAAAATTTTAAGCACGTTAAGAGGGATATTTGCGAAGTTTGATTATAAAAATTATTTAAATCGGTGCAGTGGTTTGGGTGAAATTAATTATGGCCACCAAAATGGATAAACTTTCCCATAGTGCAGGGTGGTAGAAGAACTTAAACACCTTTTATTATGGGTTAAGTAGTAAATGTTCAAAACGTCGGCTCAATTGTTTTTTTTTTTTTTTTTTTGTATAGTGTAATGCGCTTTAGAATTCTCATTTATTTTATAATAAAATTAAAAAAAGCACTTTAAGTTTGTAGAACTTTAGATATTTATTTTTTGTATTTTGGTTTATTTTTAAGGTTCCGTACACCAAAAGAGAAAAGGAACCCTATTGTTTTCACTACGCTGTCCGTCTGTCCGTCTTGAAACTTTCAAAAATGGTAATACTAAAAAATCAAAAAATTATAAAATCGCCAAACCGAAAAAAATCGCTAAAAACAAAAAAAAAATTGCCAAACGAAAAAAGCACCAAGTTAAAAAAAATTTCTAAGACTAAAATAAATCGCCAAAAACCGGAAAAATCGCCAAAATGAAAAAATCGCCAAAATGAAAAAAAAATCGCCAAAATGAATAAAATCGCTAAAAACAGCAAAAAATCGCCAAAAACAGGAAAAATCGCCAAAATGAAAAAAAACCCCAAAAAACAGAAAAAAATCGTTAAAATGAAAAAAAGTCGCCAAAATGACAAAAACCCAAGAACAGAAAAAATGAAAAAAAATCGCCAAAATGAAAAAAACCCCCAAAAACAGACAAATTTGATAAAAAACGACAAAACTGAAAAAACTCGCTTAAACTGAAAAATTTCAAAAAAGCATCATTAAAAAATGCTCAAAACCGAATTTTCCGAACACTTCGTGCGCGATGCAAAGTCGCACTTTACTGAATTTATTTAATTATACAATAAAAACTATTTAATTTCTTAAATTAAATCTTTCATAACTTGCAATCCTTTAAGTAAGCATGAACCATAAATTCGATTGAATATTTATATTGGAAAGAAAAATTTATTTTAATTTTTTGCTGCAGGATTAAAAATAATAGCAGAGTTAAAAAATAAACCATAATACAAAAAAAAATATATCAATACGTCCTTAAAATTAAAGTACTTATATTAATATTATTATAAACTAAATGAGAATTCTAACATCAATTTAAGTTTCGTTTTTGTTTCCAATATAAATAATCAATTGAATCTATAGTATGCATTTAGAAAAACCGGCCCTAAATGATACCATTGGCACAAGGTAGTGTTCAAATCATTGGAAATGATGCCCATTTCACAACATTTGGCTTTTGTTGGCTTCTGGTGGACTTCTGGGACTTCTTAGTACCAAAACACCATTTCGTTACACTCGTTTTTGTTTTGCTGTTTTGTGTTTGCATAAATAATTTATTTTTTCTGTTCTCTATAAACATTTGAGATTTCAGTGATTTCTTTTCTTTATATCTATAATCTAAGCTTAATTGCTGAAATTTATCATACTCGTAAAACGAGTGAAAAAAAAGCGTGTGGGCTTTCAACACGTGCTTCTTTTGAACAAGTTTTGCCAAAGAAAGAAAAAAGAAAAATATCAAGATAAGGTAATTTACATTAAATAAACATAAATGAAACTAAATTGTATTATAACAATAATCCGCTTTACACATCCACAACTCACATGAGCTGTAGGGAGGGAGGACCTTATGTCAACAGTTGGGTAAATAGGGTTTAAAGTGCGACTCACTGCTCTCCCCTCTTCCTGCCAAGTCTTACCTACAATTACACACAATAAATTAATCTCTACATCAAAGTGTTCTCAAACGATTATTGTAAAAATTAAACTCATAATGAAAAACTAATTAGCTGTCAAATAGTGAAAGGTATACATAGTTATGAACAAATTTTAATTTTTTTAAAAACGTAATATCATGAATAAATAAACTAAAAGTTAAACAAAAAACAAATACTTATTAACGACGAGAATATGTATGTATGTACATACAAACAATAAAAGAAGCTACAGAAAACAATAAAAAAAAAACCAACCATTAAAAATATCGACATGCTTTAGAAAAAACAGTGAAATATTGTGGGAATGAAAGACACACATACATATGTACTCGTATGTACCCCGTCGGAAATTTGGCTAACTTTAAACTAACTTTAAGCTAACTATTTCGCAACTAGTACTGACTGACACTTGGATTAGATACTTTACAATGTAACATTGCGATATCCTAGGCGGTAGTCAATTGTCTCACTCTGCACTACTTTCAGCTAACTTAAAGCTGACTTTTTTTAAATCACCTGGTAGTCAGTAAATTAAAAAAATTTTCTGTGGTTCGAACATGTATCATAACACGCTGTGTACTCAAAGCGCTACCACTCAGCTAAGCTGCCATCTAAAATAACTACAGCAAAATGTTAATATAAATCTGAAATGAGTTTTAAAGTAGCTGACAATAAATTTGTTGGCTCTCATCAAATTCGATTATGTACTCAACTTAAGAATTAATTTTGGGTTTGTTCTGGATGACTTTGCAGCTATAGCTTTTAGTCAGTTTAAGAAAATTTAACTATAAGTTAACTATTTTTGTAGTCAAGCACACATTCTCCCACAGGGTACACTAAAATAAAAACAAAACTTCTATTTTTAAACAAATTTGTCAGTATATGGACAGACAGAACTTTAAAAAGCTTAAATAACGATAATAAAATTTTTTTTTTATTTTATTTTGAAAACAAATTAAAATGTTTGCGTGTTTTAAATTGGTTTTTATTTATTAATTATTCAGCGCAAAAACTAAACAGCGATCACAAAAATTAAAAAAAAAATTATTACTACATTAGGGTATAGAAAAATATCAAACGATTTTGTATACTATATATTTCATATCATAAAAAAATAACTGACTTTTGATTTCATAAATACAACCGTAGAAATGACGAAATGCGAGGCAGGTAGTTGAATTGCTGGAAAAATAAATAAATAGAAGAATAATAAATAAAAATTAGAGTAATATAATTTTCAAGACTGTTAAAGAGGGGAATCCCCAATTTTCAATAAAATAGCGAAATATGTTGCTTACCAAGCTTTGCTTACAAAAAATTTTAATTGCTTCAAAGAGAGACACTAACAACTTAGAAGCATTCTAGTTGTTCTAAATTAAAATATATCACTGAACTTAACAAAACAGATGAGAATCAAATCTGGCAACACTGACGACATTTCCTTGATCACAATTTTTTTTTTAAAGTGAATATCGTGTTTAAAATCTAGAGCACAAGGTCTCTAAAATTACTTGGACAAGAGTATTTATTGATTAAAAGTAAAATTAAATTTAACGGGCGTGGCTCCTCCCACTTTTATAAGCGCCAGATCATAACAAGAGTCCAAATTGTGTTACAAGTTTCCTAAGAATTGGTTGCGCTGAAAACTATAGAAGTTTGTAGTATACTAAATTTAAATGGGCATGGCTGCGCCTACTTTTCTAAAAGTTATATTAAGTCCTTACGAAAGCTCTTTACTAGTGAGCGGTTTGTTAAGCCCTGTTCACACACTTTAAATTTTGTTGATCAACTTTTCACTTTGTTGGAGAGAGGGGCAAGAAGAGTGTTCTTTCCGCTGTCATTCGTTACGTATTGTCATTGGTAATTATATTTATGAAGATAGTTGAAACATATTTCTCTAGGTGAACATTAAGCAACCTTAGAAGGAAACTTAAAAGAAATTGACCAGCAACAGTTGAAGTGTGTGAAACGGTACATAAGAATCGATGGAGTACAAGTGAAATGTACCCAGCAAGTATTTTACTAAATGTTTAATATTTTTAAGTTTGGCTCCTTAAAAAAAGAAATAAATTCAGTAAAGTGCGATTTTGATTCGCGCACAATGGGTTCCTACATATGTTATATTATACGAATCTTAGCCTGATCTTACCTGATGAAGACATTTAAAAAAAAAATTAAGCACACGATAAACTTTTTTTTCGGTTTTTGGCGATATTTTTAGATTTTGGTTCTTTTTCTAAATTTTTGGCGTTTTTTCGTTTTTGGGAATTTTTTTTTAATTTTTCGGTTTTTGGCGATTTTTTTTTAGTTTTTGCAATTTATTTTAGTTTTGGCGTTTTTTTTAGCTTTGGAGATTTATTTTAAATTTAGTGATTTTCTTAGTTTTGGCGATTTTTTTCGTTTTTGGAGATCTAGTTTAGTTTAAGCGATTTTTTTAAGTTTCGTCGATATTTTTTGGTTTTTGGAATTTTTTCGGTTATTGGCGTTTTTTTCGTTTTTGGAAATTTTTTTAATTTTTGGATATTTATTTTAGTCTTAGCGATTTTTTTTAGTTTTGGCGATTGTTTTGTTTTTGGGATTTTTTTTTTAGGTTTTGGAGATTTATTTTAGTTTTAGCGATTTTTATAGGGAATAAGCACACGATAAACTTTTTTTCGGTTTTTGGAGATTTTTTTTAGTTTTAGCTCTTTTTCTAAATTTTGGCTCCTCTTTTTCGCTTTTGAATTTTTTCGGTTTTAGGCGTTTTTTTCGTTTTTGGGTTTTTTTTTATTTTAGAAAATTTATTTTAGTTATAACGATTTTTGTAAATTTTGGCGACTTTATCTTTTTGGGACTTTTTTCGATTCTTGACGTTTTTTAATTTTGGCGATTTTTTCGTGTTGGCTATTTTTTTCGTTCTTGGGCATTTTGTTAGTTTTTGAAAATTTATTTTAGTGTAGGCGATTTTCCTTTTTGGAACCTTTTTCGGTTCTTGACGTTTTTAATTTTCGCGTTTTTTTTTTTTTTGTTTTGGGAATTTGTTTAGTTTTTGAAGATTTATTTTAGTTTTAGCGATTTTTTTTTAGTTTCTGCGATTTTTTTTCGTATTTTGGAAATTAATTTTAGTTATAGCGATTTTTGTAAGTTTTTGGGGACCTTGTCTTTTTGGGACTTTTTTCGGTTCTTGGAGTTTTTTAATTTTTGGCGATTTTTTCGTTTTTGGGAATTTTTTTAGTTTTTAGAGATATATTTTAGTTTTAGCAATTTTCGTTTAGGAACTTTTTACGGTTCTTGTCGTTTTTTAATTTTGGCGTATTTTTTTTTGTTTTTGTGATTTTGTTTTAGTTTTTGGAGATTTATTTTAGTTATTGCGATTTTTTTCGTTTAAGTGATTTTTTTCGTTTTTGTGAACTTTTTTCGGGTTTTGGCGATTTTTTTTTTCGCTCTGGCCTTTTTTTCGTTTTTGGAAATTGTTTTGGTTTTTGGAAACTTATTTTAGTTTCGGCGATTTTTTTTTCGTTTGGTGGTTTTTTCGGTTTTAGGCGTTTTTTTTTTTTTTGGTTTGGAGATATTTTTCGTTTTTGGGAATTTTGTTAATCTTAGGAAATTTATTTTAGTTGTAGCGATTATTGTAAGTTTTGGCGACTTTATCGTTTTTGGGACTTTTTTCTCTTGTTCTTGGCGTTTTTTAATTTCGGCGTTTTTTTCGTTTTTGGGAATTTTTTAGTTTTTAGAGATTTATTTTAGTTTTAGCGATTTTTTTTAGCTTTGGAAATTTTTTTCGCTGTGATTTGTTTTTTTGATTTTTTGAATTTTGTTAGCTTTTGGGAATTTTGTTAGTTTTAGGAATTTTAGTTTTAGCGACTTTTTAGTTTATTTTAGTTGTAGCGATTTTTGTAAGTTTTGGCGACTTTTTCGTTTTGGGGACTTTTTTCGGTTCTTGTTGTTTTTAATTTCAGGTTTCTTTTTGTTTTTGGGAATTTTGTTTTTAGAGATTTATTTAAGTTTTAGCAATTGGCCTAACTGCGACGATTTTTTTTTTCGTTTTAACGATTTCTTAAGTTCTTGGCGATTTTTTTATTTTGAGATTTTTTTAGTTATGGTGTTTTTAAAAATTTCAAGAGTCTGTCTCTTACGGTTTCCCTAGATACAGCTAGTTGTCAAAATTACATTAGCTGATAGAATACCCTTTAGTTTTGATTTATTAAATTTCAGTGTAAAAATAAAATTTCAAGTGTCTATATATAATTGTTAATTGGCTTTGGAGCACCCTTTAAGTTTTAACTGTCATATATTTGTTGCTGTAGCGGCCAAAGTTTTAAGAATTCTCTAAAAACTTGTGGTTCTTAGAGTTCTAAGAGTTCTCGAGAAAACAGCATATGACGGACACACGGACATCTTAGCGAAATCAATTATAATTATTTAAAAAAGAAAGCGAAGTCCATAATATCAAACATGATGTTCTGCAAAAGTTGCGATTTTGTCACATAGTATATTTTCACCTACATGGAAAATAAATTTTTATTTTCAATATTTAATATTTCATATTAAATATTTTCAATAAAAAAATTATATTTTTAATAAAAAATTTTATTTATTCAAATAAAATTTGTAACTGCATCAATTAATTCGAGTGGAAAATCTAATTGGTGAAAATTTAATTAATTTTTGAATTGATATTAAAAAATTTTAATTGATTGTACAAAATTTTTCATGTAACTTTTTTCTGTGTAAAAGCTCCATATATCTTTTTTTTTGATAAATAAACCTTTGTATTTCGTCTTTAGCTAATTTTGGTACTACCCTCGTATTCTATTTACACTAAACACACAATGGAATAGAAACAAATCACATAGAAACGTTTAACTAGTTTAGATAAAGAACTTTAGCAATATGTATAAAAAAAATCTAATAAACAAAATAAAAATATAATAATAGAAAAAAAAAAATTCAAACAATATTTAACGAACGTAATAAATGATGTGATTTCAATGCTAATGAAGTTTTTAGCATTTTGCTTTATTTTTTTTATTATGTATTCACTTTTAATTTTATTCATTTTTATATCTACCATTTTTTTTTGTACGAGTATTATGGACGTCAGAACATCAGACGACAGTTGTTGCAATTAATCGAAATGACAAACTACTGTGTGTGCCATAGCGAAACAAATCTTGCGAACAGTTTGAGCGTTTGATTTTGTTTGCACAAAAATGCTAATAATAAACACCTCAAAAGACAATAGAAAAAATAAAAATAAATAAAACAAACGGATTTGAAACTAGAAGCGTTTATTTGCAATATATTAATTTCAATTATGCACTTTAATCGTGTAAATAAAAAGTATTTAATAAATTAATATTTTGCATAATTAAAATTCTTGACACGACAGCGAACATCACTCCAGCCATTGCAATGAGTGATGCCAACTTTTTTTTTTTTTTTTTGAAAAAAATAAATACACCAAGTTTTTATTAAAGTAATTTGAAGAAATACACAAATTTCTTAAAAGCACTACTTAGTGCTTTTTATTAGTTTGGCACTAACGCTCAAAATCTGGCGTTTTGAGTCTTCAAGAAGCACTAAAAATAGTGGCAAAAGCGCCAAGTTGGCATCGCTGATTGTAATTTATAAACAAACGTCTTCATGCAAAGCGTAGACACTCTCTATCTGTCTCTCTCTCTCTCTCTCTCTCTCTCTCTCGTTAGATCATTAGATAGCATGTATGTATGTATATTTTGAACTAAGTAATATTCTGCTGTGCTATTTAACCTTCACAAGTAATTCTTGGGAAAAGTTATGGGACAAGCTGTCAATCTTCTGAATTGTTCTAGTAGAGAAATTCCTTAACTACACTGGCAAACACAAAATGAAATCAATTAAGTTCGACTTTAACTCGCACACCAAGGGTTCCGTACGGACACTACATATGTAATACAATATAATCGAATATCTTTCCTGATGTAGACATTTAAAACAAAATATTAAGCACCCGGTAAACGTTTTTTCTATTTAAACGATTTTTTAAGTTTTTGCCTTTTTTTTCTTATTTTTGGCCCTATTTTCATTTTTGAATTTTCTTCTGTACATTTTTTGCCTTTATTTAGTTTTGGCGTTTTTTTCGTTTTTCCGGTTTTTCCGATTTTTGGCAATTTATTTTAGTAATAGCGATTTTTTTAGTTTTGGTGCTTTTTTCGTTTTGGCGACTTTTTTTTCGATATTTGTTGCCTTTATTTAGTTCTGGCGTTTTTAGGGTTTCGTACACCAAAGGTGAAAATAAACCCTATTGTTTTCGCTACGCTGTCCGTCTGTTCGTCCGTCCGTCTGTCCGTCCGTCTGTCACAAGGTATTCTGTCGAGAACCGTAAGAGCTACGGGCCTGAAATTTGGACACAGTGTGTAGACCTTTGGCCGCTACAACAACAAATACATGAGAGTTGGAAAGTAAAGGGTGTTCCAAAACGATCAACTAAAAATTTTAAAATCCCATGTAATATACAGACAATTGTGTGCATATACACTTGAAATTTGTAAAGTTGGTGTATTTTTATACAGACTACAACAATTAACACCAAAATTTAAAAAAATTTTAATTAAAGGGTGTACCATCAGTTAATGTAATTTTGACTATGTAATTTTGACAACTTGCTGTATCTTGGAAACCGTAAGAGCAAACTTCTTGACATTTTCAAAAACGGTAATACTAAAAATTCAAAAAATTATGAAATCGCCAAACCGAAAAAAATCGCCAAAAACAAAAAAAAATCGCCAAAACGAAAAAAATTAAAACCAAATTAAAAAAATTTCGAAGATTAAAATAAATCGAAAAAAACCGGAAAAATAGCCAAAATGAAAAAAATATCCGAAATGAAAAAAATCGCCAAAACGAAAAAACCCTAAACCCCTAAGAAAAAATCGCAAAAAGGAAAAAAACCCCAAAAACAGAAAAAAAATCGCCAAAATGAAAAAAATGCAAAAACAGAAAAAATCGCCAAAAAGAAAAAAATCGCCAAAATGAAAAAAATCCCCAAAAACAGAAAAAAACGACAAAACTGAAAAAAATCGTTTAAACTAAAATAAAACTTCAAAAAAGCAGAAAAGCCTCATTCAAAAAATGCTCAAAAAAGAATTTACATTTATATTTTGGCAACCCCAAAAATTTCCACTATTACAAAAGTCAAAAGATCCCAGCTCTTGAAAACTCTTAGAACAAGTTTTTAACATAAAGATAAACTCTACATGTCAGTTAACTGTAGTTTAAACTTAACATTTTGTCTTTCAAAAAAAGTTAATAATCTAGGTTTAAGCGACCTACATTGCTCAGTTAAACTTTAGTTAACTGATATATATGTATATGAAATAAATATTACGCAGTTGAAGAAAAAAAAAACACTTACTATAAACTTTAATAAATAAATATTTTCATACATAAATCAAATGGATGCGTGTTATGACGACGAAGATGTTAGTGAAGATTTTCTGTATGAAACGTTTTTAGCCTAAGGGGTATCCCAGCAGAAAGAAGCGAAGATTTTTTTCATAGAGATTCCCTCTTGTTTTTATGTGGTAAATCTTATTAATTTTATCAAGAAGAGAACCACATAAAATCAAGCAAAAATATTATTTTTTTTTACTCAATATCCGTTATTTTTGGCAGCAAAAAACAATCCATAGAGAAAAACTTCTTGATCCTCTTAGGTTTTCTTATAAATTGTAAACTATAGGGATTTTTTATTAATTTTATTAGGTTACCTTATTGATTTTTTTAAAAAGGTTTTCTTGATTTTATTAGGTAGCCTTATTGATTTTTTTCAATAAGGTTTTCTTCTTGATTTTAGTATAAATATATACATATATATGATTATGTGTAAAGGATCTTATTGATTTTTGTTAATAAGGAAATCTTCTTGATTTTATGAGGTTTTTTTGTTATTTCATATCTATAAATAGACATAAAGAAAATTGTTTTCATGATCTTTTTCATTTTTGTATAAGAATATTTGCACAGTAATTTCAATAGTTATTCAGGCTGCTTGTTAGCATATTGGTTAGAGTGCTTGTCTATCAGTCAGAAGTTTGCTGGTTCAATACTTGGTGAGTAAGTTAGTTAAGAATATAACATAATGTGTATGTATGTATAGATAAATAAATAACATCTACAACATACTACATACATACATATGTATATGGTATAGAATTTAAATGAAAATACATAAGTACAGATAATAAAGACGCAATTTTGTTTTATTTTTTATTAAAAAAATCAATAAGATAACCTCATAAAAACTACAAGATTTCTTCCTGATTTTTTCAAAAAGGTTTTCTCTATGAAATTAATAAGATTTCCTTATTAAAAAAAAACCATAGAGATTTCTTATTAATTTTGATCTATTTTATGAGGTATTTAGTAGGCACTGTATGTGGTTCTTACTGAAAACCTTTGCTTATCAAATTTATTCTCTGCAATATATCTGTGGCAAAAAGGATAAAGTGCTTAAGTCGGGATAAGCTGATTTTGCGTTAATGGTACCTCCGTAATCTGCATACTTGAAAGTAACACTGGGCAAAATCTCAATTAATTTGTGTGATTTTTCTGGAAGTTGGAGCATTATGACTTGCGACTTATAATTTTTAGACTTCTGATCTCATTTGGAATAATAGCTTAATTTAGGTTATTCCTTTGGTATATTTCCACTTGAATGTATTATTTACAGTGTGTAGAATGATGTTTGCTTAAAAAAAAATAAATGTTAACAGGGAGAATTTCCCAATTTAACTGTAAAAGAAATAAATTTCTGAAAATTGACTAGAACGCTTAAAATTGCTCTCCTGCAAAACAGTAAAATATGACTTAAGCACTTTTCCCTTAGTGCCACAGATACATACTCGTAGATTAAAAACATTTCATGAGTAATGGCGTGCTTGATTTTTAGATTTATTGTGTAAAAAAAAAAAACATGACAATTTTTTTATCAATAAAAATATACCACAACAAATAATACACTTACAAAAAAAAATGATCTCATTTGACAACTAAATATCTATAAGAATTAAAAAAATTTTTTTTAAATAATTATTTAGGTCAAACTAAAACATAAATACATAAATTCTACCAGCACCGAATAAAAAATATTGTGTTCTAAATTTTAAATAAAACAAAATAATTTCAAAAAAAAAAAAATTGTTTTCAAATAAACTTAAAGATTTCAATCATATTTTTGTTGTATAAATTTCGTTTAGCAGCGAATCATCAGCCCAACACACAAGTGAAATTTTTTATAATAATGACATGAAATGAAATGAAATGATGACATTATTAATTATGTGTATATTAACAATTTCACAGATTCTTAAACAAATTGTTGAAATGTTTTTTTTTGTTTTTTGTTTTTGTCTCTTCACTTTATGACCGTTTACGCTGTCAAAATCTAAGATTTTTCTTTTTAATTTTTTTTTTGTTTGAGGATTGTGCGGTTTTTAAATGTTTAAAATATTGTTGTATTGTGTCATTTTGTGTATTTGAAATCTACTGCAACAATACAAACAACAATTTGTTAGAAGAATTTTTTTTTTTTTAAATTATGTTGTGACAACACAGCATGAAAACTGTGCGCCCGCCGTACATTAGCTGTTAAGCGACAGCGCCGACATCAGCAACGAGAAGGAGAACACTATAAATAATACGGGCATTTTTATTATGTTGACTGTGTTTTTTTATTTTTTATTTATTTTTTGGTATTTATTTTTAATTTAAGTCAAATTATTTTTGGCCACACTAATAACCAGCAAATAACTTTGTTATTTGTGCTCTATAATTAGCGTAGGGATGCATAAATAAGACGATTGCTTGCTTGTCAAGCAAGATGATATTAAATTAAACAAAACGTTGGGAGGGACCTTCGATGGCGAAGTTGTTGTTAATCTTGTGTTAATTTCTATAAAATGTGTAAAATATTAAGTTGGCTGTACATAAATAAATTTATACTCGTATCAATCTACACACACACACACACACTCACACACAAATTTAAACATTTTTAATTGTCTAGTTTACAGTTCCTGTAAAATGTAACCAACTTTTTTGGTTAATATAACCCATAGGCATTTGTTATTTCATATTTTGTGCAAATTTTTTTTGCCGGTGATTTACATGAAGAAGCGATTTTTTTAGTTAAAATAATTCACTGAATTGCTAATACTATAGGTATGTATATAAAAAATTGCTATTGAAAATGTACAATATTTTTAGTTAAAAGAACCAAAATAAATTGTAAGTGTTCTCCAGGTGACATGAAGTTGCATTTCAAACTTATATTTCTCAGCTACATTAGAGTGGCCGTTAATATTTTTTTTTGAGTGCCAACTTTGGGTGGCGGACGCACTCCCCAAACACAATTTATCGTTATGAAATTTTTTTGTATTTTTTTTACATAAAAATGAACCGATCTTGGGGGCTGAGAATATAAGAAATAAAAAAATCTCCATACAACTTTGTTTGCTAGTTTTATAAAATTAGCAAATTTTCTTGGTTAATTTAACAGATATACATGGTAAAAATAAATAAAACGAAAATCACTTGAAAATTCCACTAATTTATTTTTGTTGTTCATTTTGTTGTAAATAAAAGCTATTGCAATTCGTTGGAACAAATTATTCACTTTTAATCCAGTTGTCGTCATCGACGTCACTTTAATACAATATCCAAAACTTGGGTCTTGTTTACTCCCTCTCTAGATCAATTTTCCCTTCCCTAAGACCTAGATAATAGCGTAAACCTACCAGCAGGAGTCCGTTGTTTTCCACAACGGGTACACAATCTCCAATTTTTTGACATTGTGTTAAAGTGAGGTCGATGTCGACAACTGGAATAAGGCTGATTATAATTAACTAAAATCTATTTGCTTTTCAATATGCTGTTGAGGTCTTAAGTGTTTTTTTTTGCGTTACAACAATTTTTCGCTATTGACGATATTTCTGCTTTAAGTGATTTTTTCCTCTTTAGCGATTTTTTTCGTTTTTATACATTTTTATTGCAAATTTTAGTTCTTTGCTTTGTTTCGTTTTAGCGATTTTCTGCCGTTTTTGAAAAATTTTTCATCGCGATATTTTCCGCAACAGCAATATTTTTCTGGTTCGGCAATTGCTTTTCATTTTGTTTTGGTTAGGCTTTAACTTTTTAAATTAATTAATTAATTTTGTTGATTCTTACGCGCTTTCTTAGATATAATGTTTTTATAGCTATGCTATTTATTGCGCGATACAAGAGCTAGGACGGGATTTGGTATACGAAACCCTAAAAAACGAAATTAATTTGAGCTTGCTATTTTACTTCAACCGACAGCGAATATCGTTAAAATATGTTACTGCAAAGTCGATAATTTTTCTTTATATTTATTATAGCGATACGATTACCGTAATAAAAGTTACTGAATTCAATGGTGAGATTCAGTAACTTTTAACGATCCGACAATCGTAATTTTTGTCTATAAATTTTGTCCCTTGCAATAACGATTGTGTGATTCTGTAACTTCTTTTTAACGATAGTACGCAGGTGATATTCTCTGTTGATTTTGTCGATAAACTTAACAGCACATAAATTATTGTCGCTTAAATAACGACACATCTGACATGAACCTACAGCGAATATCGTTAAAAATTTTACTGAATAGCAAATTCAATAAATTTTCGTTATAATTATTTTAACGATGGGATTATTGTTAAAAAAGTTAGTGAATCGCATTATATGTACAGATCTGTCTCTGGTGATTTTTCGGTATTGGTGAATATTTGCACCAATTTTAAAATTTTTTCTGTGAAAATTTTACTGAATAGCAAATTCAATAAATTTTCGTTATAATTATTTTAACGATGGGATTATTGTTAAAAAAGTTAGTGAATCGCACTACATGTACAGATCTGTCTCTGGTGATTTTTCGGTATTGGTGAATATTTTCACCAATTTTAAAATTTTTTCTGTGAATTGAACAATCATTTGCAAGAATAAATTAAAAATGTAAATCTGGATTTGTATAGCGTCTTTCATTAAGCGTTTCCTATCTTTATATTCCAAGAACCAAAATTGTGTGTGAGATATCATGAACATTTTTTATTCGTTTGAAAGGCCTTTCGATGCCATTATATACATATTTATGTATGTATGAAATATAACATTCCACAAATGCCCGTCGCCGGATGGGTCGTATGCCTCAAATGGTTCGCGCAGAGTGTCCAATGTAGCATGAGCTATGCGATACTTACAACCTGTCTGTTGAAACCGCATGTCGTTCGTGACCAAATTATCCAAGTGTGGCTAAACGCAGTTGGTAATCAACGACCTATAGTGCTGGCGACCGTAAAATGGGCGAAGCGATCGGATTATTAACAGAAAAAAACACTCATTATTATCATTTGCACATGCATTTGAACGCTATATTTGTATGCAATTTGTATGTCCGTTACCAACTGTCAAAATTCGGAAATCCCTATTGGAAGACACTTTAGAAAATTTTAAAAACAAAAATATGAATGTACCCACAACTGCCACTCTTTGAAATAAAAGCTAAAATTTAATATGTATGTGAAAAAAAATATTTCTAAACAAATATTCACTAAAACAAGTAGAAAAGTTATTTTTAAAACAAAATTTCAAAGCTGGGCAAAATAAATCCAAATATGTAGAAAACAAAAAAACGAATGACAAAATGAAACCAGAACCATATTTAAAATAAAATACTTAAAAAAATAAAGTAAAATAAAAAATAAATAATTTTTAGCACTAGTAAAATTTTAACGGCCCGTGTTCATAGTACAGGCATACAAGAGATGCGTATGTAGTCGTATCCCAGCTAACATTTTTGTGATAATTTTTTGCAGAAATCTTTTATATGATTCTTCTCACATCACTTTTGATGTTTAAAAAACTGATTTATCACTTGGGTGATTGCAAAAGGATTCACTTATGATTCATATACATATGTATATGATCAAATAATAATTCACTGAAAATAAAGGAACAAAATGTAAAGAAACCGATAAAAGGTGATATAATGATTTAATACTACCAAAAAATTGGTCTAAAATGAATCGGAAAATCGTATCATAAATGATTCTTTGATATAATTCATTTGAAGGGTACCATTTTCTCACAACGGGAGTATCATTTATGATCGAAAAATGCGCTCATAGACGGTTATTTTCCCGTCAAGCAGATTCGAAAAAGATTCGATTGTGATACAAAATGCCAGCTGCAATACCAGAAATCATTATTTGATCACATATATATTCAATCACCCAAGTTATAAATCTATTTTCAAGAAATCATTATTTGATCATATAGATGAATCATAACTGAAACTTTTTTCAATCACCCAAGTGATAAATCAGTCTTTAATCATCAAAAGTGATCTGAGGAGGATCATATAAGGGATTTCTGCAAAGAATTATCACCCCAGCTAGCATCACTTTTTTGCAGTTTCTTTGCATTTTGTTCCTCTATTTTCAAGAAATCATTATTTGATCATATAGATGAATCATAAGTGAATCCTTTTTCAATCACCCAAGTGATTAATCGTGAAAAGTGATCTGAGGAGAATCATATAAGATATATCTGCAAAAAATAATCACCCAAATGCTAGCTGGAACCCAAGTGCTAGCTGGAATCTTATGTGTATGTGTGTATGTACATATGTACCCTGCCGGAAATTAAGTTAACTTTAAAGTAACTTTAAGCTAACTATTTCGCAACTAGTGCTAACGGACACTTGCATTACTTTCCTATAAAAATAACTAAATATTTTAACATTGCAATGCACTAGGCGGTAGTCAATTGTCTCTCTCTCTCTGCACTACTTTTCAACTGACTTAAAGTTGATTTTATTTAAGTCACCTGGTAGTCAGTAAATTTACAAAAAAGTGTTGCTGGGGTTAGAACTATGTATCTTCCCACGTTGTACAGTCAATGTGCTACTACTCAGCTAAGGTAACATTTAAAATAATAACAGCAAAATGTTAATAAAAAATTCAAATGAGTTTCAAAATAGCTAAGAGTAAATTTATTAGCTCTCACCAAATCCGATTACGTACTCAAGTTAATGGTAGAATTAGTCGATTCGTATCGTGTTACTTTTGAAGTAATCGTATCGTTTAAAGGCACAGTTAGCCGATTGTAATGGAATGTAAGTGCAACGTAGGAAACAGCTGGTCGATATTTTTATATGAAAAGTAGGTTACGACATTATATCTCTATAACCAATTGCATTACTTTACACATAACAATATCGATCAGCTGTTTCCTACGTTGCAGTTACATTCCGTTACAGTCGGCTAACTGAGCCTTAAATCTGGATATTAGTTAGCAAAAACGCGAGGCTGCCAGCGAACGTGTCAGCTGTTATTGTATTTCTCTTTGCTTTATACTTGTATGTATGTATATGTATGTAAGAGAGAATGTGACGTAAAAAACAATTTTCTGTACATTTCCACTTCACATACGTTACGATTCATATTAATTTAATATTATTAAATAAGCAGCAACATGTTTTACTTATGTTATAGATTTTGCCAGCTGATCCGTCAACTCACGACACGAATCGACTAATTCTAGCATAAGAATTAATTTCGGATCAGTTCTGGTTGACATTGTAGTTAGCTTTAAGTTAGTCCAAGAAAAGTTAACTATAAGTTGATTATTTTTGTTGTCAACCACACATTTTCCGACAGGGTATATTAACATACACCTCAAAATAAACGTACTATGTAGAAATTTACCGAGTCTATATGGTCAAGAATTGACGCTATGACATGTAGGGTTATGGATAAAGCTACTTCACAAAATCAAAAGAAAAAAACAAGTTAGAAATATAGCAATACAGAGTGTTTTTTTTATAGAGTGATACAAGTTTAAATCATAAGAGAACAAGGAAATATATTTTTAATATCAATGAAACGGGCTTTATTGGCAAGAATATGTTATGAAATTAATGTTTAAATATGATTTCTGCCATGTGGCCGCCACGGCTGGCGCGTAGAAGGTGCAATCTGGAATGTTCATCAACTTTTCGCAACATTTGCGGCCGTATTTCGCCGATAACTCTTCGAATGTTGATTTCCAGGTGTTCAATTGTTTGTAGATTATCGATGTAGACAAGTGAGTTAACTTAAGGCCAAAGAAAATAATCCAATGGAGTTAAATAACACGATCTTGGTGGCCAATTAATTGGGCCATTATGTGAAATTATTTTTTCATCAAAAGTTTATTTGCGTAAATCAATTATAGCGCCCGTTGTATGGCATGTGGTTCCATCCGGTTGGAACCACATATCAGCAATATTAATGCCACGCAATTGAGGTACGAAAAAATTTCGAATCATGTTCCTATACCGTTCACCATTGACAGTAACATTCTTCTGACCATCATCGTTTTTGAAGACATATGGGCCAATGACGCCGCCAGCCCATATAGCGCACCAAACAGTAATTTTCTGTGGACGTAAAGGTGTTTCGACAAAAGCTTGTTGACTGTCCTCACTCCAAATGCGACAATTCTGCTTATTTACGTACCTATTCAACCAGAAATGGGCTTAATCGGAAAATGGAAGAAGTGTACGATGAGTTTGACGAATAGAACAATTATGTTGATTAAAATTTTCAAACAATTTGCACGCGTTGCTCTGGTGTAAGTCGATTCATAATGAAATTTCAAAGTAAACTAAACAAAAAGCAACCATCAGCTGTTAAATGGGTGCTCAAAAATAAAGCAGTGATGCCAACCCAAAGTTGTGACACTCTAAAAAGAAACACCCTTTATATGCAAAAGTTACAATATGTAGATGGGATATGATACAAGTATATGTACAAAAATTCAATATTTCCATATATTTTTATACATACTCGCACATAGTATATAAATAGCGTTAAATACTGTAGTCATACAAAAACGTTGACGACGACATTCGAGCAACATAAATACATATACGTATACAAGCCTACAAAAATACAATTTTGATGGTCACACAATAAAAACGACAGCAATTCATATGATCTGTGTTACAGACAGTCATCTATAAATGTAGACTAACAACCATTTATACATTCAATTTCATCCATCCAACCCATCCAGTAAGGCAACTAACTACTCCTTCCTCTCCTTTGTCTTGCCATCGCGAAATATTCCAGTGTATAAATTGTTGTTATCTCCGTGTGTCTACAAATGCACAAGATTGAATAAAATTTAAGAAAAAATTAAAAACAAAATATATAAAATGTGAGAATAAATGAAAAGTAAAATAATTTATCAACACAAAAAATATTATTATATTTTTTTTTTTGTTAAATTTTATTTCATTTTATATTCGCTCAAATTTGCGTACCTTGTTTATAGATTTCAAAACAAGTATTTTGTTCATTTTTTTCCATAAACATTTTTTTTCTCGCTACTTCTTCTATTAATACTTGATAATGAAGAGCGTGTGTATTACGGATAAATTCCTATGAAAACGAGGCCGGCAGTAGAAGTAACCAAATAACAATACCTAATGTAGTTCATTAATTCATTAAAAAGCTTCTTAAGGGCTACTCAGACTATTATACTGGCTGAAGTAGTTAGCACGTTGACTACAAAACCGCAGGTGCTGGGTTCGACCCCGGTATCCAACAGTCATTAAATAACAACACCACGCATTCTTCTGATGTGCATTAGTGTTCATTTGTATCAGTTGTTGTAGGAAAGTTCAAGTGATGAAGGCATAGTCACTGGTCACTAATGTAACTACAGATAGCCCTCCTTCGTTGGTATTGTGTAGCAGAATCATAGGTGAAATAAAATAACCAATAAAATGGCTACTAAACACAGCTTTGACAATTTAATACGCCTCATTGACACCAGAGGCGCTGCAATTTTTCATTATTAGAAACGCGCAAAAAAGCAGAGTTGTAAAAAGAATGAAGCTTTCCTCTATCTCTTCCTTCTCTACCACTATTCCTTTCCTAAAGAAGGTAACGCCTAGTAATAGTAGTAAGCATTCATTGGCCTGAGTGCTACCTATCTTTAAAAAAATATATATATACACCTATAGATTTTCATCACATTTTACGCGAAGGACATCTAGCACCACATCGCTCTACTTAGTTTAATTATTATTGTTCGAACTTTATTTGTTTCTATATTTATGATTTGATTACTCTAAAGTTCGTATAGCTCTGTAAACCAAATTACTACATGTGATAATTATTAATGAACAAATAACACCAAAGTTAATTATAAATATTCTGACAAACATTAGCAGAACGGAACAACGCGCTATTTTCGAAGGCCACCACACCTTCATCATCAGCGTTCTTTTGTGTTTGGTCCACTGTGTGTGGTTCAGAGAACAGCAATGAGTAGTGAAAAAGTGAGTAGAGTTGAATCATGACTTATAATTTCTTGTACTTATGCGCACTCATACTTATTGCAATGTTATCTACGAATCATATTCACTCGAAAGTTTGAATTTGACTCTTCTTAACTCAATGCCTATGGACGATGCAAAATAAGTATGATTCACAATGCGAACTTCGCATACGAACATTAAAGTTCTCATTATGAGGTTATGTGTTTCTCTGTTGCTATTATGTTTTTTGTTTTTTTTTTCTGGAAACTGCAAACTGTTTAATGACTAAACTTTTAAATGAACATACATGCATGCGTTGAGTGGGCTGAATCAATGTGAGTAGTATAAGTATTTTCCTGAAATTAGAAATCAAACTGAGGTGATTTCTGAGTTTGAGGGTAGTATGACTACAATGTCGACGTCACATTCATAATTATTTCAACCTATACTTATAAATCAATATCATTGTGAGTATGCGTAAATCAGAGTAGTTGAGTTTAAATCAAGACTGTTCAAACTGGCACCAGAGTGCCGAACATCAATCGTCTTACATTTCTCTCGGTGTTCTCTCAGTGGCCAGTCTTGGTTTAAACGATATCTACTCACTTATATTTAAAATTTTATGAGTCAGTATGAATAGCGAAAAAACTATTCATTGTCGATCACTGGTGTGGTTTCAGTTGATGTAGATATCTGCTTTATATACTTAGTGCGAGCTTACATCTGGCACGCATATGCCCAAAAAAGCGTAACCACTAATTACTAATGAAAAACTGTTTGATTCAGACACATGTTTATTAAGTTAAATGTTTAATAACTTTATATTAAAACATATAACCGGCTGCCGCGTCTGGGCGATGATGTTTTTGCCTAACCGTGTAGCCGTTGAATTTTTCTTACGCCACCTTCGCTTATTTTTGTTATTCATATTCATATTATTCATAGAAATGAAGCAAAATAAGACTTAAATTTATTTTGTTCGATTTTGTATGAAGAATTTAACACAATCGCCAGACTGTGGCGTGTACAGTAAAACAATACTTATGAAATCTAGTTGATATGGAGCAAAACTTATGCTTAATATCTCAGCAACCATAAAACGTGAAACGCGTTCTTGATTTAGAAAGAAGAATATGGATATATACATATATGTATTCCATACCTAACTAATTTTTTTTTCAAGTATGGTCCGTGGGACAAACCATATTGAGGCGACGAAATATGAAATTCAATTGGTTTCTGTGGTTATCGTTATGACTGTGGCGTCATGACAAGTCACCCACAGTGTTGCATATAAGAAGGATGGTTCGACCAGCTGTTTAATATGCTTATGACCAAGTGACCTGAAAGTCTACCTTCATCATCAGCGCATTATCATCAGTGTATTATTAACAAGTGACCTTATCATTACAACAACATACATACTATTTGTTGTAGGATTATTTTTATCTAAGTGTAACAGGTGTTTTTTTGTAGAGAGCCTCAACTTCGAGTTGGCATCACTGCTTTATTTGAGCATCCATTTAACAGCTGATAGTTGCTTTTTGTTTAGTTTGCTTTGAAATTTCATTATGAATCGACTTAGCTTTTTGTAGGATTATTTTTATCTATATATAAAGGGTGTTTTTTTTAGAGTGTCACAACTTTGAGTTGGCATCACTGCTTCATTTGAGCACTCATTTAACAGCTGATAGTTGCTGTTTGTTTAGTTTGCTTTGAAATTTCATTATCAATCTTATGACTTACACCAGAGCAACGCGTGCAAATTGTTTGAAAATTTTAATCAAAATAATTGTTCTATACGCCAAACTCATTGTGCACTTCTACCATTTTCCCATGAAGACCATTTCTTGCTGAATGGATACGTAAATAAGCAGAATTGTCGCATTTGGAGTGAGGACAGTCAACAAGCTTTTGTCGAAACACCTTTACGTCCACAGAAAATTACTGTTTGGTGCGCTTTATGGGCTGGCGGCGTCATTGGCCCATATGTCCTCAAAAACGATGATGGCCAGAAGAATGTTAATGTCAGTGGTAAACGGTATAAGAACATGATACGAAATTTTTTCGTACCTCAATTACGTGGCATTTATCTTGCTGATATGTGGTTCCAACATGACGCAGCCATATGCCACACAGCGGGCGCTACAATTGATTTACTTAAAGAAACTTTTGATGAAAAATAATTTCACGTAATGGCCACCAAGATCGTGTGATTTAACCCCATTGGATTATTTTTTTTTGGCCTTGTGTTCAGTCACTTGTCTACGTCGATAAACTACAAACAACTGAACACCTGGAAATAAACATTCGAAGAGTTATCGGCGAAATACGGCTTTAAGTGCTGGGTAAAGTTATTTACAAATTGCTATTCCAGATTGCACCTTCCACGCGCCAGCCGTGGCGGCCACATGGCAGAAATCATATTTAAACATTAATTTCATAACATATTCTTGCCAATAAAACCCATTTCATTGATATTAAAAATATATTTCCATGTTTTATTATTTTTTAAACTTGTGTCACTCTGTAAAAAAAACACCCTTTATGTTGATAGTTCGGGTTAAGATTTTATGCTATTTTGTATGGAAAGTTTGAGGGATGGGGTGAAATCAGCTGAAGGCCACTTGGTATTAATTCACTAGGCATCAGCCTTAACGTGCTTGATTCGCTGTGTGTATGTGTGTGGTGTCAGTTAATGCCAATTTTGCAGTGCAAATAGAATACGCGAATTACAGTGGGCTGAAAGCTTTTTGGTATTATTTTTATAATGCATACATATTAGTTGCTGTTCTCATAGTTACTATGGGTCTTAAGTTGTAAGGGAAATCATTCATATTTATATGCGTATTCAAATATATTTAAAAAAATTTTTCCATTTACATTGAATTTAAAAATATTCATGCATGCACACAAAGATACATACATTCGTTTTCTCTAAAATAATTATTAATTTACGTCATTAATTAATTAATTAGCAACTAGCTAACTAACTAACGCCTTGTCATGTCAGTCAGTCAGTCAGTCAGGCACTCATTCAATGAAGGAAATATAGAAAAATACGGAAATTATTATCGAATGACTTGAGGTTTTAGATGAAATTGTTTTGTTTAGAATGAAAAGCACACAAAAAAAAATTAAAATAAAAAATTAAATAAATTCATAATTATTGAAAAGCCAACAATTTATGTATTTTAAGTAAACTTTCTAATAAACAAATTTGTTGCTAAATATTTTTTTTTAATTTTTTCAATGAAAATCATAAATTAAAAAAAAGGAGAATGTATGGGAAATTGATGAAAATAATATTTTAATAAATTATAGCATAAGTCATTTATTAATAATTTCTATAGACTTGCGTTTATAGGAGCGAGTAGTTTTGAAAAATTAAACGTTTATTTTGAAAGTGGTATAAGTTATTGCATACAAGGAAATCTAATCAGTTGCTTGGACTTATTGGGTTTTTTAAGGGAAATGTGATTTGATTTGATTTTAAAGTTACTGTGTTATGATATAAAAATGGGCCCAGGTATTGAAGTTAAAAATAGTTATACATATGACTAAATACAAATAATGTACTTATTTCACTTTTCATATAAACGGCTCAAATAGCCAATTAACAAATCTATGGCCGTTTAGAAATAATAATAATAAACTGACAAGCACTTATGTGGTTTATCAAAATTCGTTATGCGGGGATTAACTATTGTAAATAATTTGACACGATGGGCTTTGCTAAAACACACTTTTAAGATTAAATTTATTGCTAAACACTTTTTTTTAACATTAAAGTGTAAAGGGTTTTTCATTAAAAGCTTTTATATTTTTATACTAGGAAAAAAATTAATTCCCTAAAAATTATTTCCCGGGGAATATTTAGAATCCAAGCCGGAATCTGTTTGTGATAATTTTTTTTTTAATTTCTTAATTTTTCTATTCAAATATTTTTACGAATAAAATATTTGTCCAGTGTTTTTTTTGGCAATCATTTACTCTTAAACAAATAAATCTTAGATTAGTAGCCAAACCAAAAGGCGGAAATAACAACAATTTTATTGAAATAATTTATTGGCGTCAAGAATTTTTGGAAACAAAAAAAAAAAAATACAAGTATTTCACGTTTTTGTATTAAAATATCATACTAAATATGTTGTCTTAAGACCAAATGTGAAAAATGTGAAAACCATTTGAACAAGTTGATAAAAAAAATATTACGAGTATATTTTTTTTCAGCAATTTTTAAGAAACCATCAAAAATGTATGCAAATCACCAAAAAAAAAAAGCACAACTATAAAAAAGTAGTGGAATTATTGGCAAATATTAGTGGTATTCACAGATGATGACAAAGGCATGTGAATGGAAATTTAAAAGTTTTGCTATAAAATGTATCTCGCATTTGCAGAAAGTAGTCATGTAAACATTTAAACATATGAAAAAAAAGTACTTTTTATAAAAAAAGTACTTTTTACAAAAAAGGGGAATTTCAAAAAAAATTTAATTTCATTGTGTTTTCCATGAACATGAAGTTTTTATGATAAAAAATAACTCAATGTAAAAAAATTAACTTTTTATGCAAAAGATTATTATTGTGAATTTATTTGTTATGAAATGGGTACTTTTTGTTATAAAGTTGTTTAATATTAAACAGGTGCTTTTTACGATAAACATACTTTTTATGTAAAATATTCTTTAAACAAATTTTGCTTTTTGTAAAAAAATTTATTGTGAAGTGGGTACGAAAAATACATTTTTTTTTTAGAAAAAATTCACTTTTTATGTCAAAAATTTAATTTTAATTATTTATCAAAATTTATACGAATAAAAAAAAAACCAACAACAAAAACATAAACATATATAAATTCCCATAGTTCCTACAAAGAGCATAGGGTCATACACTACAAATACATACAGAAGAATCGTGAATAAAATTCTGCGAGAAATTGTTGCCCGCGAAAAATTATAATTATTGTAAAAAGTTTAGTTTTTATGAAAAAGTACTTTTAATATAAGAGGATTTTTTTGTGAAAATTTTTAATTTGTGTGAAAAGCTACTTATGTATGTATATTCGCAAGGAAATGTTTATGAAAAAAGGTACTTTATATGTAAAATGTACATTTTATGAAATAAAAAATAAATACATTTTATGGCAAACGTACTTTACATAAAATATACATTTTATTGAAAAAAGTACTTCTTTATGAAAATGTTTTTGTTTTGAAAAATACATATTGTTCTTGTGAAAAATTTACTTGTTATGAAAAAGTTACTTCTTGTGAAAGAGATACTTTTTTCTGAAAAGGATAAATGTTTATTATAAAAGAGGTATGTACTTATTATAAAAAAGGTACTTTTTATAAAAAAGGTACGTATATAAATAAAATAAAAATGTAAATAACTTTTATAAGTGTATGTATGTATGTACTCGTATTATAAAAAGGTACTTTTTTTAATAATGAAATTTTTATAAAAAAAGATACTTTTTATAAAAAAGTAATCTTTATAATTTTTATACTTTTTTATATTTTTATATATTTTTTTATAAAATAGGTACTCATTATAAAAAATTTACTTCTATAAAAAATGTACTTTTAATAAAAAAGAACTTTTATAAAAAGTACTTTTTATAAAAAAAGGTTCTTTTTATAAAAAAGGTTTCTTTTTATAAAAAAGGTTCTTTTTATAAAAAAAAGTTCTTTTTATAAAAAATGTTCTTTTTATAAAAAATCTACTTTTATAAAAAATCTACTTTTATAAAAAATTTACTTTTTATAAAAAAGAACTTTTATAAAAAAGGTATTTATGTATTATAAAAAAATTAAATTTTTATCTAAAGTACTTTTTGTGAAAAAAATTACATATTATAAAAAAGGTACTTTTTTATAAAAAAGATACTACATGTACATAAAAAACGTACTTTTTTTTATAAAAAGGCAACTTTTAATTAAAAAAGGTGTTTTGTAAAAATGTACATTTTATAAATAAGGATTTATAAAAAGGTACGTTTTATAAAAAGGTACTTTTTACGAAGAAGTACTTATTCTATAAAAGGTAAAATTTATGCAAAAGGGCCTTATTTTTGAAGAGGGTACACATTATCAAAAAGGTACTTTTTATGATTAAAATAGTTTTTTAGACTGACTTTTGAGAAAAAGGTACTTTTTATGAAAAGAGCATGTACTTTTTAATGAAATAGATGTGTTTTCTGAAGAATCTACTTTGTTATGAAAAAGATACTTTTTAGGAAAAAGGGGGGTTTTATGAACAATTTATTTTCTGTGAAAAAGGTACTTTCATGAAAAGTGTAATAGTTATGCAACAGTTTTTTTTTTGTGAAAAATCTTTTTGTTTTAAGAAAAAGGTACTTGTGGTGAAGAAATGCTTTTTAAGTAAAACATTTTTTTCTTTAATATAAAATTACTTATTAAAGAAATAGAAAGGTGCTTTCTAGAAAAATACATTTTGTTCACAAAAAGTACATTTCCCTTCAAAAGAAGATCTTTTTATTTCTCAAAATGGGTACTTATGTGTTGAAAAAGTACTTTGTGTTAATATTGCTTTTAATTTAATAAATTAATTTTACTTTTAATTTAATAAATTAAAATAGAGCTAAATTATACCTACCATATTTGATTTAAAAATTAATTTTTTTTGTTAAAATGGTACTTTACACCAAAAAAAAGTACTTTTCAAAGAAGTGGTACTTAACAGAAGTATACCTACAGTTAATTCAAAAATTTCTTTTTATATCAGCTGAGTTAAGTCCTTTCCATATTAAGGTAATGATATGTACATATGTACATGTGTGTATGTATATGTATGTATGTGTGTATGTATGTATATGTGTGTATGTATGCATGTACGTATTAAATATTTATTTAAATTTCTTTGTTTTTTTACATATTTCTAAATTTCATTTGTTGAGCGACATGTTGTAACTTCTTTTCAACTTCATCTTCAATTCTGGTTCTTTCTGTTTATTCTCTCGTATTATTTAAAGAAATCATGACAACTTCCAATCAATTCATCAAAGTCATGTCAGCAAAGAAATCATAGAGACACAAAAACGCTGTCTCAGCCGTATTGACCAAAATATTTATGCCGACATTTAGTTTATAGATGAAATTTTATAGATTAACTATTGCTAACATACATACATAATTACATCAATGTGGCTATGCGATAAAGCTTGTGTATGTGTGCGTGTGTATTTGTGTGTGTGTGTGTGTTTGAAAAATAGTAAAATACGAAGCAGCACGAAAAGTACATACTGATGAAATTCTAACGTTTTCTATTGTAGTCAAAGTCGTAAAGTGTTGTTGATGTTTATGGTTTCTTGTCGGTTCTTAATGTTTTATTGCTTTTTGTCTGTTGTTGTTGTTGTTGTTGTTGTTGTTTCTGTTTGGATCTTGTCTTGGCAAATGGGTGTCAGTTAAGAATGGAATCAGCGATATTTAGATGGATTTTTTTATGTCGTCTTTTCGTCTTAAGCGAGTTTAAATTTTTTAAAGTTTTTTTTTTAATTTTCTACACTATTTTTTATTAGGGTTCCGTACACCAAAGGTGAAATGGAACCCTATTGTTTTCGCTATGCTGTCCGTCTGGCCGTCTGTCCGTCACAGGGTATTTTCTCGAGAACCGTAAGAGCTACGGACCTGAAATTTGGACAGAGTGTGTAGACCCTTGACCGCTACAACAACAAATACATGAGAGTTGGAAATTAAAGGGTGTGCCAAAACGAGCAACGAAAAATGTTAAAATCCCATGTAATATACATACAATTGTATGTATATGCACTTGAAATTTGTAAAGTTAGTGTATTTTTATACAGACTACAACAATTAACACTAAAATTTAAAAAATTTTAATTAGAGGGTGTACCATCAGTTAATGTAATTTTGACTATGTAATTTTGATAACTTGCTGTATCTTGGAAACCGTAAGAGCAAACTTCTTGAAATTTTCAAAACCGGTAAAACAAAAAAATCTAAAAATTATAAAATCGCCAAACTGAAAAAAAATCGCCAAAATCAAAAAAAAATCTCCAAAACGAAAAAAAGCACCAAATTAAAAAAAATTTCTAAATCGAAAATAAATCGCGGAAAACCGGAAAAATCGCCAAAATAAAAAAATCGCCAAAATGAAATAAAATCGCCAAAATGAAAAAATCGTCAAAATGAAAAAAATTGCCAAAATGAAAAAAAAAATCGCCAAAATGAAAAAAATCGCCAAAATTAAAAAAATCGCCAAAATTTAAAAAATCGCCAAAATTTAAAAAATCGCCAAAACGAGAAAAAAGCGAAAAATAATCAAAAAAAAATTATTTCAGCTGGAAAAACGTAAAAAACACTTATTAAAAAAATGCTCAAAGCCCAACATACGGAACCCTTCGTGCGCGAGTCAAAGTCGCACTTTACTGAATTTATTATTAATTTTATGTTTTAATATTATTGATGTTGATGTGTGTGTTTTATATTTTTCTTTCGTATTGAGACTTCTTTTGCATCGTACGATCTTTATTATTAAAAAATTTTTTTTCAACACATTTCCAAATAGGTATGTACATACGGTTAAATCAATTTTTTCCCCCTCAACTTGTGTGCGCGGTTCAACTGTGCTTGATTTTTTTTTAAGTTTTTGTTTTATTTATTAGTTATTTCATGTTGTTGCCTTGGAGGTCATTGCTCTCAAAATTATTTAAATTTTGTGTACAATCTTTATCATTTATCTGATGTTTTGATGGGCGATTTATTAAATACTTTTGATAGTTGTTTGCTCAATGATCTAGAAAAATGTTATGGCAAATTATGAAACTTTTGTGGCATTTAATTAAATAATTGATTCAAATATGAATAACACAATTTTTTGTCTCACTAAATGTTTTATTTTGCCTAAGGGAGGGCGAATCAAATTAACACCTTTGGTTACGTACTGGAGTGACAGAGAGAGATCGGCTGAGTTATAAAATTACAAATATTTCAGGAAAAAAAAAAGGTTTATTGTACTGTGTTAACAGGAACAAACTACGAGTACTTCTTCTATTAACAAAGTAGTTTTTATTAAAAATATAGGCGCGTAGTCATAGTCAAAACAAAGTGCACTTTAAGAAGTTAAAACCAGGGGTCCTATCGTCGCTTTCGATAACGAACTGATTCGATCAGGTCTTTTCAGTTTGAGATTACGGCATTCGATATTGAGCCACATTATTACATTGTTAGACAGCGAATTCCATAATCTCAGACTAAAAAAAAGTGATCGAATAAGCTCGTTGTCGAAAGCGACGATTAGACCCCAGTATTACCACACAAAATACTGGTTTTAATTTCTTAAAGTGTACTTTGTTTTGACTATGACTACGCGCCATAATTTTTATTGAAAAGGTAATTTTAATTGAAATGGCAATTTTTATTAGAGATTACTTTTTGCTAGAGAGATACTTTTAGTAAAAAGGTAGTTTTTATATTAAAAAGGTACTTTATGTAAAAAATTAGTTTTTATATTAAAAAGCTACTTTTTGTCAAAGGTAGTTTTTTATAATAAAAACGTAATTTTTTCAAATAGTATTTTTACTTACATAAATACTCGTATGTATGTAAGCCTCTTGCTACATCCAAGCAATCAAGCAGAATATTGAAATTCCGTCTTAATACATTTTTTTACTTATTAACTTATTTTAAAAAACTGCTTTTAATGCAAAAAAGTTAGTTTCATCAAACAGGTGCTTTTTAAGTAAAGTGTACTTGTGATTATTAATGATTCTGCTAGTTTTTTAATCTTTTTTTTTAATTACAAAAATTTCTAAATTTATCGAGCTTAAGGTCTCTGGTTTTTATACAAAAAATCTCTACATGTTTTGATATTTCGCCACTCCTTTCTGTGGCTTCTTCAGGAAAATATTTTTTAAATTTTGTTTTATGTTCTTGAAGAATTTTTATACCTATAAAAGCAAGAAACCTTTAAGCTTTGATTACACAGTGCAGCACTAAAATCTTGAACCAATTGAGACCCCCAAAATCTGAAAGAATAATAACCCTAGCTGGGTTTTGAATTATTAGCTAAAGTTTTATTTTAATTCATTTTTGAAGATTTTAGTACAATTTTCAAAATTGTGCTCATTCTTAAGTCTATATCTTGTGAACTATTCGAAATATTGCTTGTATTTCTTCTGCAAATTTTTAGCTCTTAATCAGATCTAAAAATTTTACTTTGAGATAAAATAAAAGAAACAACAACAAATTACTCAAAACAGCAAACTGTCAAAACACATAAAATTTCGTCATAGATTTTTATTGTCGGTGATGGAAAATATAAGGACACTTCAAATATTTTAAAATAGATACTTAGAAAAATTTATAATTTTGAACATAAGGAATGAAAATTAAGGACACTTAAATTTTTTAAATATACATACATACATATGTATATTGAACACTAGTCGTCGCTTTCGGACTGTGTTTACATGGTACATGTACTAAAATCTTCCTTCCAGTCGAAAACTTCAAAAACGAATTAAAAAAAAACCTTAGCTAATAATTCAAAACCCAGCTAGGGTTTTTCTTCTACCATCATAAGCCTTCAGAATTTGGGCGTCTCAATTGGTTCAAGATTTTGAAGTTGAAAAAATGTGCTACTGTGTTATTATTCTTACATAGAGTTACAATTTTTATTAAAAAATAATTTTTGTCAAAAAAAAAAAATAATTTTTGTCAAAAAGAAGAAGTACTTTTTTATAGAAAAGGTTCTTTTTGTTAAAAAGGTACTTTTTTCAAAAAGGTAGTTATTTTCAAAAAAGGTATTTTTTTCCAAAAAGGTAGTTTTTTTCCAATAACGTACTTTTTTCCAAAATGTATTCTTTTCCAAAAAAGTACTTTTTGCAATAAAGGTAGTTTTTTCCAAAAAGGTACTTTTTGGAAAAAGTACTTTTAAAAAGGTACTTTACTTTACTGACTAAAAAAGGTGTTTATGTACTTAAAAAATATATTTTTTTTAAAAGGTACTTATTACCAAAAACTTACTTCTTATTAAAACTGTACTTTTTTTTTTATCAAAAAGGTACACATGTATTGTAATTAAAAGGGTACTTTTTAAGAAAAGTACATAGCAATGATTTTGATTTAAAAAATACTTTTTTATTAAAAAGGTAGTTTTTATTAAAAAGGTACTTACTGTTAAAACGGTGCTTTGCATTAAAAAGGTACTTTTTCCTAAAAATGTTCTTTTGGTTATAAAGGTATTTTGGATATAACGGTACTTTTTATTAAAAACTTATTTTTTATTAAAAAAGTACTTTTTATTAAAAATGTACCTTTAATTAAAAAGGTAATTTTTCTTAACCAGGTACTTTTTATTAGAAAGGTTCCTTTTGAATGTAAAGGTACTTATTATTAAAAAGGTACTTTTTATTAAAAATGTACTTATACTTAAAATGATACTTTGTGTTAAAAAGGTACTTTTTTCTTAATAAGTTTATTTTTGATATAAAGGTACTTTTTATTGAAAAGGTAGTTTTTGTTAAAAATGTAATTTTTACTAAAAATGTAATTTTTATCAAAAATTTAATTTTTCTTAAAAAAGTTCTTTTGGATACAAGGATACTTTTTATGAAAGCAGTACATATTCTTAAAACGTTACTTTGTATTAAAAAGGCAGTTTTTCTTAAAAAGGTTCTTTTGGATATAAAGGTACTTTTTATTAAACACGTATGTACTTTTTATTGAGAACGCACTTTTTTTTATTAAAAATTTACTTCTTATTAAACAATTAATTTTTCTTAAATATTTACTTCACTTGTCTAAATAAGTTTTTCTGCGCCGAAAATGTACCGGGGCTAAAGCTGTATACCGAAGATGTGAGTGCCTATTGATTCCGATCAATAGGCGCGGTAGCGGAGCGTTCCGTAAGTCTGTGAAGGTGGTTTGTGAAAACTGCTGGAGATATCGGAAGTGAGAATGCTGACATAAGTAGCGTAAAAGAGTGTGAAAAACATTCTCACCAAAAATCTAAGGGTTCCTACGTTAAGTTAATCTGCGTAGGGTTAGTCGGTTCCTAAGGCGAGTCCGTAAAGGAGTAGTCGATGGCAATTAGGTTAATATTCCTAAAAATATTTCATTCAATAAGAATTGAAATTACTGAACTCAAGCCTGATTAAGAAATTATTTCTGATTAAAATTCACTACAGTTCAATTAAATCTAAAAATGTCTCAAAAATTTACTTTTTTATTAGAAAGGTTCTTTTTGATTGTAAAGGTACTTTTTATTAAAAATGCACTTTTTGATATAAACGTTCTTATTGATATAAAGGTATTTTTTGATATAAAGTGACTTTTTGATAGAAAGGTACTTTTTGATTTAAAGGTACATACTTTTTGATAGAAAGGTACTTTTTGATAGAAAGGTACTTTTTGCTATGAAGGTACTTTTTGATAGATAAGTACTTTTTGATATAAAGGTAATTTTTATTTAAAAATTTACTTATTTTTAAAAATATCCTTTTTATTTCGTAGGTAATTTTAATGAAAAAGGTTTTTAGTAACAAAAAAGTACTTATTATTAAAAAGGTACTTTTTTTGTATTAAAAAAGAATTTTTTTTAAAAAATATCCTTTGTAAATAAAGTACTTCTAAAGAAGATGCGAGTGTGGTTTTTTTTAGAAAAATTTGTGCAAATAGTTTTTCATAAAAATTAAAATTATGTTCATACAAATTATTTATGTATGTATATAAAATGTTAGTTATTTATAGCAATTTATATATATTGTTGTATATATTTGTGATACGTACATATCTAGTGTGATTAGATTATTGTTAATTTAAGTGACTTGTACGTCAAAAGACTGTGCATTTTATAAAATGCACATGAATGAGTAAAATTAGTCCATGAATTTTTTTTCTACTAATCCAAAAAAAAAGAGACTAAATCTTAAATCATAAGTTATCGTAAGTAATTGATATTTGAAGTTAAAATTTTAAAGTTAAAAATAAAGAAAAATAATGAGATCTCATACTTGTTTATTCTCCCCTTGATGATCACAACAACCTCATCAAAACTCAATTTCAATCATTTTCAAATACTTCCTTGTAACTAAACTCCTCAATAATTAACTCGATTACATTTTCATTTTATTATTTCTAATTATTATTATATATGAACTTTTATTCTATTTTTTTTTTGATTTTTTGATTTTCTTGCAACAATCTCAAACTAAACATGTGTTCAATTAATTAACAAACCGCCTTTTTGCAATATCTCATGCTCATTTTAAACATCTTTGAAAGCCAACAGGAAAATTATCTTTTAAAAATCTACAAGTTGAAGTTTATACGGTCATAAATCAAACAATTTTAATCACCTGCATCAAAGGCAAACGAAAGAAGTCAGTGGAAATCATGTTGAATATCTAAAAGCATTAGAACACTGTCAGTCGGCATCTCTCTCAATTTTTTTTTTACAACAAACGGACAGAGAGAGGGAAAAAAGTCAAGACATTTAATGTAAAGCGATAAAAATAAATAAATTCCATATTTAGACAGAAAATGGCAAAAAAAAATTAGTATTTAATAATAATAGGCTGATATGAAAAGCTGTGCACAGTGGGTTGGGGATGGCAAAATGGTGTTGAAGTTTATTTTAGTACAATGAAATATAACATGTGCTAAGTTTTTGTTTTCTTTATAATTCAACAGGTGCGGCATTTATGTGTTGTTTAAGGTCACTTTGTAGGCGTGTGGTTCCAATTTTTAGTAATAATAAGTTAATTTTTTTCAACAACACACATTCAGGAACGATTAAGAAAACTTTTTCTAAATTATTAATTTATGATAATATCCCGAAATTATCTAGACATTTCAAAATACAAAAATTATCCCTATTTTTATATAAAATTATATGAAATTATATGTAAATTTTGAGTTGATGCTCTTTATATATATATATAAGTATATATATATATATATAAGTTCCCATAATTCCTACAAGGAGCTAGTGCCATAGTGTGATATATGCATGTGATTATATGTGCATTTTTTCCGGTAGACCCCACTGTGCGTTATTAAAATTAAAGTGCTTGCCAATTGAGGTTTAGTATGATGTGCATGGAAAAAGTTTTGGCGCCATTCTAAGAAATTATTTGTTATTTATTTATGTGAATATAGAAGTTGTAATAAATTTTTGAAATATACATATTAGGGAGGCAGCGAAATTTTAACTTTGTAAAAATTAAACGCTAAAAATTTTAGGTAAGTTCAAAAACTGCTGCCCCAAGGAGCTAAAAAAAATTTTAAGCTACAGTAATACGAAAAAAAATATCTAAATATTAATAAATTCATTAAAGTGCGACTTTGACTCGCACACGATTTTTTTTCGGTTTTTGGCGATTTTTTTTAGTTTTGACGCTTTTTTTTTAGTTTTTGGTGTGCTTTTTCATTTTGGCGATTTTTTTTAGTATTGACGCTGCTTTAGTTTTTGGCGCGTTTATCGATTTGGCGATTTTTTTTAGTATTGGCGCTTTTTTAGTTTTGGCGATTTTTTTAGTTTTGGCGATTTTTTTTAGTTTTGGCGATTTTTTAAAGTTTTTTGACGACTTTTTAACTTTTGGTGGTTTTTGCTTTTTAGTGATTTATTTTATTTTTGGTGATATTTTTGCATTTAAACGCTTTTTTTAAGTTTAATTTTGGGATTTAATCAAGTCAAAATTGAAGGGCATTCTATCAGTTAATGTAATTTTTACAGCTTGCTGAATGTTGGAAACCATAAGTTACAATTTTCAAAAGCGCTAGAACTTAAAAATCGCAAAATTAAAAAAATTTTGAAAAAAAAAATTGCTAAACTAAAAAAACGCTTAAATGAAAAATATTTCAAAAAATAAAATAAATCGCTCAAATGGCACAAAATTCAACAATAGTTAAAAGATCGCAAAAAAAACTAAAAAAAATCGCCAAAATGAAAAAAAGGGCAAAAATTAAAAATCGCCAGAACGATAAACACGCCAAAAACTAAAAGTACGTCAATACTAAAAATATAAATTTTTTTAGTATTGAAAAAGCACGCCAAAAACCGAAAAAATCGCCAAAATTAAAAAAAGCGCCAAAATTAAAAAAAAAAAAAATCGCTGAAACAAAAAATCTGTATTGTGAGAAAACGAAAAAATCTCCAAAACCGAAAACAATCATCACAACGAAAATAAAAATGCCAAACTAAAAAGCACCAAAATGAAAAAAAAATCGCCAAAACAAAAAAAGCGCTAAACTAAAAAATTCGCTAAAACAAAAATCTGTTAAAAAAAAACAAAAAAAATTCTCCAAAACCGAAAACAATCATCACAATGAAAAAAAAACGCCAAAACTAAAAAAGCACCAAAAGTAAAAATATCGCCGAAACGTAAAAAGCGCCAAACTAAAAAGTCGCTAGAAGAAAAAAATCTGTATTTTAAAACAACAAAAAAAAAAAAAATCCACAAAACCGAAAAAATCGCCAAAACGGGAAAACCGTTAATACTAATAAATCGCCAAAAGCCGAAAATAGATATTACCAAATAGAAACAGGTGCCAAAACTAAAATTTTTTATATCATTACGTATGTACGAGGGCGGTTCGGAAACTTCTTAGCCTATCAATGAAAGAGAATAGTTAGTTTTTCAAAAATATTTTTATTTTTCAATATAATCTCCTGAAACTTCAATACACTTAGTCCAACGCTTTTCTAGCAATTATATCCCTTGATTAAAATAGTTTTCCTCAAGGTCTTCAAAATAGTGGTTTACAACTGTAATTGCATCTTCATTTGAGGTAAAACGCTTGCCAGCAAGGAATTTATTTAGATTTGGGAACAGGTAAAAGTCACTGGGAGCCAAATCAGGAGAATAAGGTGGGTGGTCAAGCAACTCGTACTTTAATTCGTTGATTTTAGCCATTGTTAAAACACTCTTGTGCGCTGGTGCGTTGTCTTGATGAAAAATTATTTTTTTGTGTTGTAAGCCAGGACGTTTTTCTCGAATTTGTACATTTAATTGATCCAAAAGGTTGCAATAGTACTCTGAATTTATTGTTTTACCCTTTTGCAGATAGTCAATCAATAAAATACCTTTGAAGTCCCAAAAAACCGTTGCCATAACCTTACCAGCCGATTGAATTGTTTTTGCCTTCTTTGGGGCACTTCCTCCAGTTTCAGTCCATTGTTTGGATTGTTCTTTTGTCTCTGTAGTATAGTGGTGGATCCATGTCTCATCAACAGTTATGAAACGACGCTTAAAATCCATTTTATTTCGCTTAAAACGATCCAAACAAGCTTGAGAAATGTTCATTCTTATGCGTTTTTGGTCGACTGTTAACAAATGCGGCACCCATCTTGCAGAAAGCTTTTTCATCTGTAGTTCTTCATGCAAAATTAAATGGACTCGATCATTTGAGATGCCCATGATATTAGCTATTTCACGCACTTTTATTCGTCGATCATTTAATACCATATCATGCACTTTGGCTACAATTTCTGTTGTTGTTGCTGTTTTTGGACGTCCACTACGTGGTTCATCTTCAATGCTTGTACGACCACGTTTAAATTCAGCAACCCAATTTTTTACTGTTGCATATGAAGGAGCACTTTCACCTAACACATTCACCATATCATTATGAATTTCTTGTCCCGATAAACCTTTTTTATGTAAATATTTAATGACACCACGCATTTTTAATTTTTCCATTGTTAAAAAATCGCGGATGCGTCTTTTCTGAACACCTGTTTCTATATGAAGGAGTTGCCAGATCGAAACAAAATTTAACATGTGTTCATAGCAGAGATGGAAGTTTCCAAAACACTTAACTTTTTTCTGTTTATACCACGCTTCTTGTGCTAGGCTAAGAAGTTTCCGAACCGCCCTCGTATGTATATAGTGGCCGTACTGAACCCTTAGTGTGCTAGTCAAAGTCAGCTGTAGATGGGACTATCTCATTCTAGTTTTAACTATTTTAAGAGTATTTATCTCTGAAGTTTTGCCTCGTCTGACCCTGACCTCAACTAATTCAAATAACTCATATCGATTTCCATGCGTGTAAACAATTTAACACATTCGACAGACATACTTGATGTTTCAAAAGAATTTAATAAATAATTTATATATGTATGTATGTTATTCTAAACACTGGCTCCCTCATTTTTATCATTTATCTCTAACAAAATTATTACTTCTTTGCTTATTAAAGTCATCTCTAAACTTGCGTTAAATTGAAATCGTAGGGGCAAAAATAATATTCAAATTTATTAATTTGTTAATTTGTTCTTTGTCATCATTTTTTGTATTTTCGACTTGAGCGGCTTAAAGTTTTTTTTTGGTTTTTTCTTGCCTTGACTTTTGTCCGTCTGTCAGACAGTTGCTGTGTTTCTAATATTTGTTGTTGGGTTGTTGGGTGCTTTTGCTTTTGTTCTGCTACAAAGCGTTTGAAATTTATGAGTCTGTTGTCGCTGATTGGGTGTTCTCGTTCGTTAGTTCGTTGAAGATTTTTACTTTGTTGGATTGAAACTTTAAAAAAATTTTCATATTTTTTTCGGGTTTTTTTGGTAATTTTTAAACGCTTAAAGGCTTCTTAGACTTTTTGAATAGTTAATAAAAAAACAAGATCTCTTGTGTGTTTTGTGTAGCCTTATTAAGTTTTTGTTTGTTTTTATTTTTTGGTTTGGTTTGACGTTTAGAAAAGAAGTTTAAATTGTGGTGTGACACATTAAGCGTGTAAATGAGTATTAAATATGAATTAGCATTTGTAGTAAAGTCAAATTAATTTCCTCCTTTTATTTGCTGATGCTAATTATAATAATGAAAATTAATAAATCGTAAATTATTTATATACAAAAATTAATTTTTTTTGCTTGTAAGACAAATTAAAAGGTTATTTATTGCCCTTGTAAATTCAAATTTTATAATACATGTAGGTATTTAATATTTAGAATAATAAGCAAATAGGTCATGTTAACTGACAACTTAAGATTTATTAAACAAAATCTTAATAATGTATAGTGGCGCCTAACATATGACAATTAAAATATAGCAAAATGTTAGAATAGGACTAGAGGCACATTTTCCCCAAAATAGCGTAAACACTACATGCCAATGAAACCCCTTTTGATTCAGACCAGTGATCGGCAATGAATAGATTTTTCGCTATTCATACTGACTCATGAAATTTTAAATATAAGTGAGTAGACATCATTTAAACCGAGACTGGCCACTGAGAGAACACCGAGAAAAATGTGTTCGTGTATGTGTATAAATTTGTATAATAAGACGATTAATGTTCGGCACTCTGGTGCCAGTTTGAACAGTCTTGATTTAAACTCAACTACTCTGATTTACGCATACTCACCATGACATTGATTTATAAGCATAGGTTAGAATAAATATGAATGCGACGTCGACATCATAGTCATACCACATTCACACTCATAAATCACCTCAGTTTGATTTCTAATTTCAGGAAAATACTTAAACTACTCACATTGATTCAGCCCACTCAACTCATGCATGTATGTTCATTTAAAAGTTTAAACATTAAATAGTTTGCAAATAGTATACAATAGTAGTAAATGGCGTTGTTTTCCAATTCATGCAAAAAACAAACAAAAAAGCAACTGAAAAACACATAACCTCATAATGAGAACCTTAATGTTCGTATGCGAAGTTCGCATTCTGAATCATACTTGAGCTGAGAAGAGTCGAAATCAACAATGTCATAATATAATTCATAGACAACATTGTTATAACTATGAGTGTGCATAAGCACACGATATTATAAGTCATGATTTAACTTTACTCACTATTTCGCTACTCATTGCTGTTCTCTGATTCAGACACACACGTGCTTATTAATTAAAAAAGTTTTCAATAATGTTGAATGCTATGACATTGTCTGTTAGTTTTGTATGAAAGTGTTTCTATCCTATGCTCATCTTACATACTCACATGTTATGTTATGTTACTTCAATTTATGTAACGTTTTGTTGTGTTATATTATTATATATAATATAATGTTACGTTATGTTGGCTTGTACTATGTTGTGCTCTGTTATGTTACGTTATTCTATGCTATGCTATATTACGCTATGTTGTGTTATGCTATTTCATGTAATTTAATGCTAATGTTACATTATATTACGTTATGTTATGTTATGCTATATTACATTCTATTATGTTATGTTATGTTATGCTAAGCTATGTTATGTTATGTCAAGTTATGTTCTGCTTAATTATGTTATGTCATGCTGTGCTATATTTTGTTGTTATGTTATGCTATGTTGCGTTATTTTATGTTATGTGTTGTTGTTATATATGTTGTTTTACATAATGATGTATTATGTTCCATACTATTTTATATTAAGTCGTCCTGTGTTATATTATCTTGCGGTATGTTATGCCATATTATGTTATGCTTTAATTGCTATGTTACTTTATGTTATGATACAGACAAATCCCGGTATAACGAACGATATAATGTCAGACACCGAAAAATTCGTTATATTGCAAAGTTTTTTTAAGTATTATTTTAATTATTATTATTCAAGTCATACTGAAATACCATAAAAAGAATGACAGTACAGTATACAGAGCACTCATTTATCAAAATATTCGCTATATAAGGTAGTACTAAAGGTTAGAAATATGTTGCTGGCAAGAATTGGGTTTTTATTTTTCTTTCGTTATATCCAGTATAAAATTAAGATAGTATTCACTACACAGAGAAAACAGTGCCCACTAAATACCTCATAAAGTAGAACAAAATTAATAAGAAATCTCTATTGTTTTTTTTCAATAAGGAAATCTTATTAATTTCGTAGGGAAAACCTTTTTGAAAAAATCAAGAAGAAATCTTTTATTTTTTATTAGGTTATCTTCCTGATTTTTTCAATAAGCTTTTCTTCTTTTTATTAGGCGACCTCATAAAAAATATAAAAAAATTGCGTCTTTATTCTCTGTACTTATGTATTTTCATTTAAATTCTATACCATATACTTATGTATATATGTATGTAGTATATTGTAGATGTTATTTATTTACACATACATACATACACATTATTTTATATTCTTAACTAACTTACTCGCCAAGTATTGAACCAGAAAACTTCTGACTGATAGGCAAGCACTCTAACCAATATGCTAACAAGCAGCCTGCATAACTATTGAAATTATTGTGCAAACATTCTTATACAAAAATTAGAAAGATCATAAAAAAAATTGTCTCTATGTCTATTTATAGATATGAAATAACAAGACACCTCATAAAATCAAGAAGATTTCCTTATTAAAAAAATCAATAAGATGCCTTACACATAATCATATAGGAACCTAATAAAATCAAGAAGAAAACCTTTTTAAAAATATCAAGAAGGCAACCTAATAAAATCAATAAGAAACCCCTACAGTTTACAATTTATAAGAAAACCTAATAGAATCAAGAAGTTTTTCTCTATGGATTGTTTTTTTGCTGCCAAAAATAACGGAAATTGAGTAAAAAAGTTGTGAATAATAAGATTTCTTCGTGGTTTTGTGTGGCTTTCTTCTTGATAAAATTAATAAGATTTACCACATAAAAACAATAAGGAATCTCTATGAAAAAATCTTCGCTTCTTTCTGCTGGGATATCCCTCAGCCTAAAAACGTTTCAGAGAGAAAATCTTCTTGATTCTATGAGGCAGTTTTTTCTCTGTGTATATGTGATCTTCTACGAGAAAAGGGACCTAGTGTGTGTCAAAATCGATAAAAATGAGAAAAACATAAAAATTTTATTTTTTAAATGCATTTTTCTCAAAACTTCATTTTCACACACTAGGTCCTTTTTCTCGGAGAAGGTCACATGTAAGATTGTTAATGTAAAATATTTGGACATTTAAAGTGAAATTCGTTATACCGAGATGTGCCTGTGAAAAGTTTTTGTATTCGTATTTTCGTTAAGAGCTTTAGTAACGAATAATTGTTAAAAAAATCAAAATTTCTTTTTATTGTGCTATTCACAAGCGCCATAAGGAACTTTCTCATAAAATATGTCACCCCTTTATTCTCCATAAATAAAAAATTATTTGTGCTACTGTGCGTCCTAAGGTCGTTCAAGACTATATGTTTCCGTGTTGTTATCAAATAAATGAAAAAAATTTCTCTTCACTAATAAAAATTTATGCGATAGTATAGCCGCGCGTCTTATTTATTGAAATAGAATAAACTTGCCTTTCATCGCTCCTCATAAATTATTAGGGGTTGGTCTCTTTTTGTAACCTTATATACATAATTGATTTATACAAAAAATAGAATTATAAATAGTTTTTAGTCTTAATGGCAACTCCTCTAGAGCAACAATTAATTTATTAAGTTTTAAATAATTAATTACATATTGAGGAGATAAAAATCTAAGCAATAGCTGTGCAGCTCACATTCATGCTTATGTATAAACTAGTGAAAATGTTTGAATTTAGTCGCATAAACGGCAACTTAAAATGGCCATAACTGACAAAAATAATAATACGAGTGGAGTATCGAACAAGTTGTTCAAAGTTGTTCTCTGCAGCGAGCCATAATAATTCATTTGAAATTATATTCACAATAAAGATCAAATCTAGTCATTTCAAATCTCCCCCCACCACAAGTATAATTTTTTATCGCGGCTGCCAGGCAGGCAGGCAGGCAGCAAGAAAACTTAAAATGTAAATCAAACACATACGCTCATGTTGATTTGATAAGTGTTTAGCAGTTACGCCCTCTTTCGCTTGTAGTGGCGGCTGTGTTGGCTGTGCATGATGCTGCTGCCACTGCTGTTCCCTCTTTTGTTGTTCTGTTGTAGTTTTATTAATGCACATATTAATTACCGTTAATGCGACACAAAGTTGGCACCTCCTTGTGTTTTGGTGGCCACAGTCGGTCCGTCCACGAGCGAGCAACAGTTGAGCATGCGCCGCTTGTTTAAACATTAGAGATCTTAATACATTTTAATTTTTTATTTTTCTAATATTGATTGAGTGATGTTCATGTGGGGATGAAAATTCATCAAAGTGATGGTCTGGTACTATTTTGTGAAAGGTACTAAATGGACATAATTTTAGAAAAAGCTAAAAAAAAAACTTCATATTAAAAATTTAATTGTGTCACTTAAATTTATTAATTAATTTTAAACAAAAGTCTAACTGTCTCAATTAAACTTTTAATTAATGTAATTATTACACAAAATTTTAGTTCACTCAATAATACAGGGTGTTTTTTTTAGAGGTATGGAACTTCGAATTGAAATAAAACACAAGAAAATCGTTTTAATGTCCATCAATTTGGCTTTATTGGAAGGATAATTTTATGCCATTAATGTTTAAATATGATTTCGGGCATGTGGCCGCCGCGGCTGGCTCGAATAAAGCCAATTCTACAGGTCCAATTTTCAACCACTTTTTCGAGCATATGGGGCCGTATGTTGGCAATAACGCCACGAATGTTGGCTTCCAAGTCCCCTAACGTTTCTGGTTTGTTGGCGTAGACGAGCGACTTCACATATCCCCAAAGAAAATAATCCAATGGTGTCAAATCACACGATCTTGGTGGCCAATTGACAGGTCCATTCCGCGAAATTATGCGCTCATCGAATGTTTCCTTCAATAAATCGATTGTGACGTGCGCTGTGTGGCATGTAGTGCCGTCTTGTTGGAACCACAACTCATCCACATTCAAAATCTTCAAAATCTTCCATAAAGTTGATGGACAAAGCTCCAATTGCTGTGCACGGTGGCGAATCGATTCATTCGGGTCCTCTTCAACACTTTGCTCTACAGCGGCAATTGTTTCTTCGGTGCGCACTGTTCGACGTCTCTGCGGATGCGTATTATCACATAGAGTAAACGTAGTGCGAAAACGATCCATGGTTAACCAAATTAATTGCTCTGATGGACGATTATGTCGACCATAAAATGGACGGAGCTTGCGGTAAACTTCGCGAACTGAACCATTATTTTCGAAATAAATTTGCACGATTTGCAAGCGTTGTTCTTTTGTCAACCTGTTCATGATGAAATGGCAAACCAAACTAAATATTAATCACTTGACAGCTGACAAAATGGCCGCCAGTTAAAAAAGTGATGCCAACTTAAAGTTCTATACCTCAATAAAAAACACCCATTATTTTCTATTGATGATTTATATATATATTTTTTCAATTAAACATTCACCCTTATTCCAGTTGTCGACATCGACGTCACTTTAACACAATGCCAGAAAATTGGGGTTTGCTTACTCGCTCTCGAGAACAATTTTCTGCTACTGATAATATATTTCCGTTCCCGTAGGTCTAGAAAATAGCATAAACCTGCCAACAGGAGTCAGTGGTTTTCGACAACGGGTACACAAGAAGCCGCAATTTTCTAGTATTGCGTTAAAGTGACGTCGATGTTGACAACTGGAATAAGGGTGATTTTTTCTGTACGCCTCTTATGAAGAATTTGATTATCAATCTGTCTTAAGACGTCAATAGAAAGAATTCTTAACAAATGCCAGGTCTTTGGGAAATTTTTCTTCAGTTCTATGGTACTATTAAGGGTATTACATAACCCATCCCTGTCACTGCTCCATCCAACTTATTCAAATTGGAAATATTTTTAATCTACTTGTACATGTGTAGAAGTAGAAGTAAATTGTTTGAGAGTGCTGGAGTTTTAATTGTAAAATGAGGCGTATCATGATGATAGAGTAGGGGTTTTAATTTCTTTGATACAGATTGTTTTTTACTGCCTGTGCTCTGCTCCTCCTCGCATCACTGTCTTAATATCTCTGGTTGCGGGTTTTTGCGGTTTTTAAGCTTGAAAGGATTACACTCGCGCACATGTTAATTTATTGAGTATCGGGCGGTGTGATGTTTATTTTTTATTTATAATTTTATTATTATAGTCAAAATAAATATTCAGCACACAGAAAAAATGATTTACGAATTAGCATTTTTAACTAGGAATTTAATTGAATTAATTAAATTTTTAATTGTTGTAGATAATTTAAATGGACAATTTTATTAAAAGTTTAATTAATTTTTTTATTGATATTACCAAAATGTTCACAATTACTTTTTCCGTATACATTAGGATAGTGGACGATTTTTCGATTTCGACTTGCAAGAACCCCTCATTTTATGAGGTTCGAAAAAAAGTATTTAAGCCAAAAAATGGTGTTGGTCAGATGGGGGCTAAGGCCGACTCTTTGTGCTCAAAGTTGAGGTTTAAAGCAAAAAAAAAAAAAATTACAAAAAATCATATAACTTCCCCAGCACCCATTGATTTTCTCCGGCCAACATCTTTTTTTAATAACCTGACCGCCTAACTCCTCTCCTTAAGGGGACTCCTTTACAAAGGTGAAATTTTTATAAAATTTACTCGCAGGGCTCTAACTTCCCCTTGGGCGTACCTATCGAAGTCAAATGTGTGACCAACCTCCAATATTTTTTCAATACAAATATTTTCTGTAAACATACTTATGCTCTATATTCAACCATTAAGGTGGTCCCCATACAAAAAAAGAATTTTTACAATAATTTTTTTAAAAAATCCGCTTTTTCCGTTTTAATGGTGCCTTCCAAGGGGTTAAAATGTAGTACTGACCCACAGTAATTTTTCATCTCCAACATTTCCTCCAAACATATTTATGCCCTAGCTCGACTCCTTAAGGGGGCTGCCATATAAAGGGGAAATTTTTATACAATTTACTCGCAGGGCTCTAACTGCCCCTAGGGCGTACCTATCGAAGTTAAATGTATGATCGACGCTAAGAAAATTTGACCCTAGCAGCGGTGACCTCGGGAAAATATGTAGTACCCTACATAACTTTAGTTGGTATGTACCCTTTCATCATGGTTTTTGTAATATATTTTGTGTAGAAGATTTTTGTAACGGCACATTGCAACGCTACGAATGAAGTTGTATTGCCCTCAAATACTGCAGGTTATACTGTTCTGTTAATGTTTGTCTAATAAATAAATATTTCTTGATGTTTAGGATATTAACTTTAGCTCTGAAAGCGGCATAATCTTACATTTAGAAAAGTGGGTAGTGTCACGCCCTTTTTAAATTTGGTATTATATTATACGTATTTCTGCTCAACCGACTCGCACGTGATTTGGCAAACATTTTGGGCTCCTGCAATGACATAATTTTGAACTTGAAAAAGTGGGCGGACTCACGCCCACAAATATTTAGTATTATACATCAACTGATTATAGCTAACATATGTTAAAGAAATTTGGCACACAGCCTGACCTCTCAAAGTGGGAACATTTTGCATTTAGTAAAGCGGGCAATGCCACACCCTTTAAAATTTAGTATTACAATACATATTTCTACTCAAGCGATACCCACAAAATTTGGCAAAAACTTTGAGTTCTTGTAATTTCATTATCTTAGGCTTCAAAAAGTGCAAGGAGTCACGCCCATCAATATTAAAATTATATATCAAGTGATTTTCTTTAACCGATTCTAAAAAAACTTGGCACACAGCCTGAGCTCTGAAAGTGGCATGATCTTGCCTTAAGAAAAGTGGGCAGTGCCATGCCCTTTAAAATTTAGAACTATACTGCATATTTCTGCTCAAACGATTCCCAAAAAATTTGGCAAAAACTTTGAGTTCTTGTAATGCCATTATCGTAAGCATCAAAAAGTGAGAGGAGCCACGCCCCTAAAAATTAGGATTATACTTCATGTGCAATTATTTAACAGATTGTTATGAAATTTGGCTTACACTCTTATTTCTAAAAGTGGCAAAATCTTGCATTTAGAAAAGTGGGCTAGGACACGCCTTTTAAAATTTAAAATTAAACGAGCGATTGCCACAAAAATTGGCAAACACTTTGGGCTCTTGGAACGGCATAATTTTGTGTTTAAAATACTTTGAGATGCCACGCCCATACAAAATATAAATTTAGTATTATATATTACGTGCTTAACTAATTCTGATGAAAATTGGCATGAAATTCGAGCTTTGGCAGTGGCACTGTCTGGTATATAGAAAAAAGGGCAGTGGCCACGCCCTTTACAATTTAGTATTGTAATATATTTATATCTACTTAACCGTTTCTCACAAAACTTGGTTGTTATAATGATGCATTCTGATACTTAAAAAAAGAGGGCGGGATCATGCCCTTCAAAATTTAACACTGGTCTTAGAAAGCTAAAAATGATAATTTATAAATAGGAAAAACAAAAAATGTTTGCCTAAAAGCTTTCAGCACCTGGTGCTGTAAAACGAGGGTTATATGTATATATATTTATTCCCGTTGTTCCAAAGCGGAACATAGGGCCATAATCTTCGACTCCCTTCGATTCTGTTCAGAGCTAATAATTTTAGTTCGTTCCAGGTCTTCGAGATTTTCACCATTTCAATATCGAGTTGCCTTCTCCAGGTGTGGGATGGCCTTGCTTTTCTTCAGATTCCTAGAGGATTCCAATCAAGCTCAGATCGAGTTAAAAACGAGGCATGGCTGCAAATAAATGTTCTTTCTCTTAAAAAAAAATCCTGCGACCTGCCTTAACAAACTTTCTAGGCAGTTCATTAAACTTCATTTGATGTAGCAACACTTACAAAAAAAAATTAAATTTAAAAGTAACACAATAATTACGACAGCATAATTTAAAAAAAAAACAATGAGCAATATTTTTATTCTTCAAATAAAAGCAAATTCCTACAGAAATAATTTAAAAGTATAAATTCCTGTATAAATATGAAATTTCAACATTTGTTTCTTCAGCAAGATTTCAAACTCCAGATAAAGAAGTAAGTGGCAGAACATAATAAGCATGAAGTACAAAAAAAAATACAAATCTGCAATTCTGGTAATTACTTCTTTAAGAATAGAAACAAAAATTATTAACAAGTAATAAAAGATTTCTTTGTTTACCGAGTTAACAAAAAAAAAAAAAAGAAACACATAAAAAGATATTAAGTCTTTATCTTATTTATTTTTTTTTTTTATTATTAAAGTTTTCGCAAGAGCAAAAAAGGTATTAAATAAAAAAAAATTACAGAGTGATGTAATCATAAATACACAAAACAAGTCAATAGAACTGAAATAAATGGTGGTAATTTGATAAAAAACAGAGTATATATATTTTGAAACATTGAATCCATATAACTTAATAATAATAATATAAAAATCATGCACACCCTAAAATAATGTTCAGCCAGAGTGGCTGAGTGATGGGGACTACTTCCTTACTCGATTTTCGGTCAAAAGTTTTCTTTTAGGATGATTCCATTTATCGTTTGTTTTCCTCAAAAATTACATGCCATTGTTATGAACATACCATAACCATGTGGTCCTTCTTACCAATGGAATGGTAAGAAGGACGATACTATATTCCAAGAATTACAAGTTTTTTTTTTTTTTTTTTTTTTGTTTAATATATTTTCATTTCCACTTTATCATATTTCCAAGTTAAATTGCACATTACCATTGAAAAGATGTTGCAACAAAAATTAAATAAAATTTATAAAAAGTGATTGACATATTGAGGTTTTGAGGAAATTAATTTTATTGGTTAAGGTTGTTATTATGGTTATTCTTCCATCGGAATTTTGTTATATTTTTGGCTTTTCTAAACAAAGGAAATAGTAGTAAAGCTGTTCAAAGATGTTTGGTAGCATCTTCACGAAAATTTATATTAAATAAGTAAGGCGCTTCAAATTAGTTAAATTAGATTTTCATGTAAAAAATTAGTAAATGACTTCCTAATATATAAAATATGTTTAATGAAAAAGAAAAAAAAAGAAGAAATAAAAAATATGTATATAATTAGTAAAGAACAAACGACAATGGCTAGACTGTTGTAAATTTAGAGATGGTAAAATTGAGCTTTCATTACAAAAAAGCTTTAAGTAAAATTTAATACCATGAATCAAAACAATTCACATATTCCATTTGCACTGAAAAGCTGAGTTTATAAAACAGAAATCTACATCACACAGTGGACCAAACACAAAAAGAACGCTGATGCTGAAGGTGTAGTGGTCTTCGAAAACAGCTAGTTGTTCCGTTCTACTAAATGTTTGTCAGAATATTTAAAATTAACTTTGGTGTTATTCGTTCATAAATAATTATCACATGTAATTTGGCTTACAAAGCAATACGATCAAATTATAAATAAAAACGTTTAAATTTTCCAAACTTGCAACTATATATATTATATTAGTTTTTCTGATTTTTAATACTAATGTCTTTTCTTTCTTTAATATAGGAAACACATATTTAATTAGCAAAGAAAAAAAAAAAACAGTTTTATTTAGTTATTTTATGTAACAAAAAAGTTTAAGTTTTCCAGCTCTGTAGTTGTGCTTTTTATTTTTCTAATTTTGTATACCATACTCTTCCTTCCAAAATATCAACTATTTTTAATTTTTAAAGAAAAACAAAAAATTAATTTGATTTGGTTGTTTTATACACAGAAAAAAAATTAAATTTTCCAACCCTGGAATCATCCTTCTAGTTTTTTCTGATTTCTTTTAGCAAAATATTTTTCCGTAAATTAAAAGTTTAATTTATAGAAAAAAAAAGAAAAAATTTTTTTAAGTAGGTTACAAAAAAACCATAATTTTCCAACACTGCAATAGTCTTTGTGATTATTTTTTATTTTTAATACCAATTTAGTTCCAACTGAGATATTCAATGGGTTTAAATTAAAAAAAAATTATTTTCAGCTAGTTACTTTTGTACATATGTATGTCAAAAAAAGTTTAAACTTTCCAGCTCTGAAACCGTATTTTCGATTTTGCTGATTTTCTTTTTTTTTATCAATTTATATTGGACCATTTCTTAAAAAGTACTATTAAAAAGTACTTTCAAAAAGTACTTAAGAAAGTATGTACTTTCAAATAGTACTTAAAAAAGTACTTTCCAAAAGTACTTAAAAAGGTACTTAAAAGTATGTACTTTCAAAAGGTACTTATAAAAAGTACTTAAAAAGTACTTTCATAAAGCACTTAAAATGTACTTGAAAAATTCTTTAAAAAAATAACTTAAAAAATTATTTAAAAATTACTAACAAAGTACTTTAAAATGGTATTTAAAAATTACTTAAAAATTACTCTAAAAAATTATTATAAAAAAAAACAATTAAAAAATTCTTTAAAAAAAGATCTTAAAAAAATTACTTAAAAAGTACTTACAAAGTACTTTAAAATGGTATTTAAAAATTAATTAAAAATGACTTAAAAAGTACTCTCAAAAAGTATTTACAAAGTACTTTAAAAAAGTACTTAAAAAGTACATACTCCAAAAATCACTTTAAAAAATTATTTTCAAAAATTACTAAAAAGGTATTTTAGAAAAGTATCAAAAAAGTACTTTACAAAGTATTTAAAAAAGTACTTTAAAAATTATTTAAAAAAGTACTTTCAAAAAGTACTAAAAAAGTGTTTAAAAAAGGTACTAAAATAAGCACTTAAAAAGTACTCTTAAGAGTTCTTAAAAAAGTACTTTAAAGAAAGTAATTAAAAAGGTACTTTCAAAAGGTATTATTTTTATTATATTATAAATATAAATATATATTATAAATTATTTTTTCCAAATTACTTTTAAAACACATTTTAGTATCTAAACTGTGGATTACAGCCAATTTAGGTTTTAGTACTTCATTTCTTAAAACAAAAAACACACCCATTGACAAAGAAGTGCAGTTGAAATTTATGTTCTTCCACACAAGCCACAAATTTTCTTTCTCATTTTTTTCAGTTAATTTCCATATTTATTACATTTTCAACACAATTATTTAAAAATTATTATAGGGTTCTTGTTCGTTTATTTTGATGTTGAATATTTTGAAATTGATAAATCTGCCGTAACATTTTTAAATTATTTATACTTGCAAATGTTGCACATATGCCTAAACACTTGAAGCAACATAAAATACTTACTGCTGCTGCATGCACACACACACACACACACACACACAGACACACAACATACACAACATATTTATGTGAATGTTTTGGGTTTTTTGTTCTTTTTGTTTGTCTTTTTTTGTAACATTTGTTGACAGTTTTGTCAACAATGCGTTGAAAATTAGCTTAAATACATACATTAACAACAATTGCCTGTTTGCCACATGTTCAGACACACACACACACACACACACACACACACTCACACACACACACACATAAACACACGCACGCACGTACACTTGTATGTTTTTGATTTGCTTGTTTGACTATTGGCCTGTTTGTTGGGTTGTTTGTTGCTGCTGTTGCTGTTGCTGTTGCTGTTGCTTGGCTGCCACCACAATTTCAAATTGTCTCTGCCTGTATTTAAAATAATTTAAGAGGAATTATGGGGGCCATGTTTTAACTAGTGGTAGTACAAGTACTATGACTAAAATTATTACATACCTACTAAATCACTGCAGAAATACTCGTACTGTAAATAGAAAGATAAGCAGACAGACAGACGGACAAACAGACAGACGGGCAGGCAAGCAGGCATAGAAATGCTTGTACAGACAGACTCCCGTGCCTAGAGCTGGATAGACAAAGAATTATTTAGTATACAGTATAACAGTGCAACATTATTATTATAATCGCAAGCACAAACACAAATAAAGGAAACAAATTGTAGAATGAAAATATAAATTTTGAAAGGTATGCATTCGTTTACACTGAAAAAAAATTACTCCGTAAAAGAAGCCACAAGAAAAGGAAAAGTTGAGTTTTGGCTTCAAATCCTCCAAAGAAGGCTGCAAAAATCTCAAACACTCGCTCGAAGCTGCTTAATATTCTGAGCAATAAACTTGTCACATGAAGTATAAAGAGCCTGTCACTGATTGTGGTGGTACTAGAGAATGCCAAAAGTGTGATTATAAGTACGAGTACTTTTTGAGTATTGACCGTCAAACATACTATGAATGCGTACGGCTAAACATAAAAATCATGCTCATACGCAAGCGCACACACTTATTAATTTTAAACCGAATACGTATAAGCATAAAAAACCAAAAACAACTGAGAAACTTTCGTACTTCGACTGTAGTCGAAAGTACTAATCGAACGAATTTTCATTTGGTATTATGAGTAACAACATTCGACAAAGAATGTCCTTATTTTGGATATTACTCACAGTAATCTTTAAATCATGAGTATAAAAATACCTTGAGTATTAATCGGCTAAATATGAGTATATACAGGGCTATTTTTTACACATGCACATAGAACATGTTTTCAAACAGCCACAAACACACCCATACATTTCCATTCCATTCCACAGAAATGTTTGTTTATATATCCCGAGTATCATGCGTATGTTTTCTTGTGTCCGACTAAATATGCGCACTCTAGGTTTGAGCATACTACGATTATAAGTATGATAGAGAGTCAATGCGTTTGATACGCTTCTACCTTTTTATTTTTAGTTGTAGAGTATTTTAGGTTGCCTAAACGAAGTATGTCTACTTTGTGCTTGTATATTGGAATCGGCTATAGTCCTAGTTGCTTGAGAGATAAGGAGCCTTATTACGAGTGTCGTATTACGACTTCGACAATTAAATTGTTTAAAAGACTTCATCGAAGCCTAAATTCTGTTCGATAGAAAATTCGTTGCTGCACTAAATTTTCGATGCTCACAATATTTATTGAACTTTCGGTTTTCGATGTTCGATATCCAGCGATCGAATGCAACTCATAATAAGGGCCTATGTTTATATATACAGTTTTTATACTACGCAGCACAACAACTATAACTCAAATTTACAAACTACAATCACAGGCATGAGTATAAAAATACCTTGAGTATTAATCGGCTACATATGAGTATATACAGGGCTATTTTATTTACATAGAACATGTTTTCAAGCAGCTACAAATACACCCATACATTTTCCATTCCATTCTACAGAAATGTAGAATGGAATGCGAATGATGTATAAATATCCCGAGTATCATGCGTATATTTTCTTTTGTCCGACTAACAGTCCTGTTCACAATGTTCCAATAAAAGCTAACAGCGACTTTAACGGCAAGTTTTGTATGAAGAACTATCAGTTAAAGTTCACGTTAACTCTTAATTATACATTGTGATAAGGGACGTAAATATCCGCTTTCTTAGTATAAACATACTCCGATTATAAGTATGACAGAGCGTCAATGTGTTTGATACGCTTGTACATTTTTATTTTTAGTTGTAGAATATTTTGGATTTTTGCATAAACGAAGTAGATAGTAGCTCTTGTATGTTGGAATCGGCTATAGTTTTAGTTGTTTGAAAGAAAATATATGAGCTTATTTGCGTTAAAATTATGATTATACGCTCTTACTAAAATTAAGACTAACCCCCTGTTTCCACAACACGAACGGTTGACTTGAGTAGAAAATTTATATGAAAATCACTCATATTTTTTAAGTGATTTTGATACAAATTTTCTGCACGAATCGCCTGCCTGAGTTGTGGAAACAGTGCCTCGTTTCTGTGAGGAATGTGAAAACTTTTCGAGCCGAAAAAATTGTCATCATCCTGTGAAACACAGGGTGAGTAAGAAAAAAGTTGTATTTGTTGATATGTATTTTTAGCAAGTTTATATACGTTTTTATATGTGTTACCCTGTGTAGAATAGGACAACCAATATAATTATTTAATTTTTCTCGATGCGAGAACTTCTCACAAGTTACAGAAACCGGGGGCACAGGGTAAATTTACTTATGTATATTTTTTTTTTGAGTGCTCATTGTCATTCTTTGGCTGGAACTTGCAGTTTCAGTAAGCAAAACAAAAATGAAAAGCTCGATTAAAAATTGTGCCACGTCCTCTTGCGGCAACCACTTCTTTCAATGTTATGCCAAATTTTGAGCATAATAATAAAACAATTTTTTACGAACGAACGAACACTGTGCAGCGCTTAAAAAAGTCTTTAGTAAACTTTGGTGTTTCACCAAATAAATGTTTTCAATTAAGAATTTAGGGTGCCCCTTTGGCTGAGTGGTAGCGATGCTAGCCTGTCAGTCCAGAGGTCGTGGGTTCGATTCCCGCCACAAAACCTGGGTGTTTTCCACAGACAAACTATTTGCTTCGCGGGCTGTGTTGTGTTAGTTTAAAAAATAAAAAATTTATATTACAAACATTTTAATTGATATTACAAAATTATTCATGTAAATTTTTTGTGTGTTCTCTCTTATAAACGAACGAACATTTAAAAGTTGAGTGTAAAAAAACTACATTTAAGCATTTAAGTTGAAATGAAACAATCAGTGCAAAATGCAATTGGTAAGAAGAATAACATAAGGCCTATGAGTTTCATAAATAATTGCAACTAAACACATATTTCCGTTAACATACGAGGGTTACTATCACTGGGCTTATGAGCGGCAATTTTATTTAAAAAAACTTTTAAGTTTATGGGCGAGTGAGGAAAATATAATGGCTGCTCTCTTCATGATCTTCCCATCTCTCCTCGATAAGCTCAAAGATTGCTCAAATAAACCCCTGTTTCCACAACACGAACGTTTGACTTGAGTTTAAAAATGTATGTAGATAAAGAAACACTCATTTTTATACCCTTTACCAAAAATGGAAAAGGGTATATATAGGTTTGTCATTCCGCGTGTAATTTCCATAATATTAATTTGCGACCAAAAAAATATATATATTCTGGGTCCTTATGAATAGCGATGACGAATAAGCGATGTCCGTCTGTCCGTCCGTCCGTCCGTCCGTCCGTCCGGTGTACGTGAAATCGGTTTTCCGAAGCTCCCAGAAAAGCTAGAGACTTCGTTCTTGGACTGGTGTATCAGATATTGTCCAACTTAGATTGGTATTGAAATTCAGCAAAATCGAGCAGACGATTGCAGAGCTGGAAAACTTAAACTTTATTTTGCCATATAAAAGTAACTACCGAAAACAAATTTTTATTTTTTTTAATAAATAAACTTATTTTACACTTCATACGACTAAAATTGGAATTTTAAATTAAAAAAATATAAAAAAAAATTAAAAAGACGTTTCCAGAGTTGGAAAACTTCAACTTTTTGTGTTATGTAAAATTAACTATGTCTAAAACTATATTAGTATTTTCTTGAGAACCGTAAAAGCTACAGACCTGAAACTTGGACACAGTGTGTAGACCTTCGGCCGCTACAACAACAAATACATGAGAATTGGAAATTAAAGGGTGTTCCAAAACGAGCAACGAAAAATTTTAAAATCTCATGTAATAGACATACAATTATATGTATATACACTTGAAATTTGTAAGGTTAGTGTATTTTTATACAGACTACAAAAATTAACACTAAAATTTCAAAAAATTTAAATTAAAGGGTGTTCCATCAGTTAATGCAATTTTGACTATGAAATTTTGACAACTTGCTGTATCTAGGAAACCGTAAAAGCAAAACTCTTGAAATTTTCAAAAACGGTAAAACTAAAAAATCAAGGAATTATAAAATCGCCAAACCGAAAAAAATCGCGAAAAACAAAAAAAAATCGCCAAAACGAAAAAAGCACCAAATTAAAAAAAATTTCTAAGACTAAAATAAATCGCATAAAACGGGAAAATTGCTAAAATGAAAAAAAAAATCGCCAAAATGAAAGAAAATCGCCAAAAAGGAAAAATCGCCAAAACGAAAAAAAACCTAAAAAGCAGAAAAAAATGGCCAAAATGAAAAAAAATCGCCAAAATTAAAAAAATCGCTAAAACGAAAAAAACCCCAAAAAAAACAAAAAAATCGCCAAAATGAAATAAAACCAAAAAAAAAAGGAAAAAAATCGCCAAAATGAAAAAAAAATCGTCAAAATGAGAAAAATCTCCAAAATGAAGAAAAGCCCAAAAACAGAAAAAATCGATTCAAAGTCGCACTTTACTGAATTTTTTGATATTAAAGGAATTAAATGAAACTAAGTTTTTCCTTATTTCGTTTTTGCTTTATGCACTTAACATATTTTATGTATTTTGTAAAGAACTAGATTGGTATCAATAATCAGAAAAATCCAAAATTATGACTCCAGGGTTGGAAAACTCACACTTTTTTTGTTATGTAAAATTAAATAGGTCTAAAAATTTTTTTCTTTTTCTTTATAAATTGAATATATTTTATGCTTCTGAAAGAAAAGTTTGGCGTATGAAATTTGACAAATGAAAATTACATAGATGGAAACTTTAAAAAAATTATAAATTTTTTCACAAAACAATATGTATGTATGTGTCTGTATACTATATATATATGTTGGTAAAGGGTATATAAGATTCGGCACAGCCGAATATAGCACTCTTACTTGTTTTTTGAGTGTTTTCCATAAAAAAATTTCGAGACTAGTCTAATGCATATTTTAAGCAAAATTTTCTTAAGAAATGTAACTAAATCCCGGAAAATCTTGGAGCACCATCAAGTGCAAAAGAGTGTAGGCCACAAAAAGTTTAAATATTTTAATAAGCCACACAAAATTTAGTTTTGCTTAATTACTGAACTTTGAATGTGTAAATATTTGGAGCAGCCCCTCGTACAGCTACAAATTACTTTAAATGCAATTTTTTTTTATTTGTAGCCTCTCATATGTACGAGTAGGTTTGTGTAAATGAGTTTTTAAAAAGTTATTTATAATGCCACATTTTGAGGAGTTTTGCAAAAGAAACTGCAATAAAATTTACACAAAAATATTTATTGCACCAGCAGCAGCAACATCAGTTCAAACTTTAAATAAGCAAAAAAGAAAAAAGAATGAAAAAATATCATCTTCATCTAAATAGTAGAGAGTAGAATTTTCTTTAGTCTTCTAGATCATTTATGTGAATGTTGATTTCTTGACTTTTTATTGTTAATAATAATGTTGCTGTTGTTGCTGTTGTTGCTGTTTAATATGTATGGCAATTTGCTTTGGCATCAAGCAAACAGCATGAATTTGTAAATATTTTTTATGTTAAGTATCTGGCAAAGTGCAAAATAGTTTGTTGTATGGGATGTTGCATCTCTTTATCGTCATCATCATCAGCATCATCATTTATATCTTGTGCTTCTTTAATTTTTACTCATACATACAGTGCAATAAACGTATATACGTATACGCGTATGTAAAGACGGCGGACGGATGCACTGAGACAGACAGACCGACAAATGAAATGTATAGAAAAAAGAAATAGGAAAGAATTTTTTAATTTTTTACATATCTCATACTACTGACTGTCTGCCTGCCTGTGTAACTTGTTGTTGAAGTATGTGTGCTTATACTTTTTGCAGTTGATTGAAATTAGCAGAGTTTTAAAAGAGTTTCCTCGCCCTGCAGGAAAATTTAACGCCCAAACCCATTTCATACACAGGAAAATTTATTTTCCAGTTAACGCTTTTAATTAAAAAAAATATATATGTATGTAATTAAACTTTTGTTTAAACATTCAATTGATGAAAAGTTTTATTAAAAATTTTATTGAAATGAATAAAATTAATATATAAAATTCATTAAATAGTATAATTAAAGTTTTGTTTAATAATTTAATCGATTAAAAGTTTAATCAAAAAATTTAATTGAAACAATTAAACTTTTGTTCAAAAATTTAATTGATTAAAAGTTTAATAAAAAAAAATCAACTAAGCTTTTGTTCAAAAATTTAATTGTTTGAAAAATTAACTAAAAATAAAATGACTTATTTAAACTTTTGCTTAAGAAAATTACTTATTTAAAAATTTAATTGATGAAAAGTTTAATTAAATATTTAATTACATCAATTAAGCTTTTCAAAAATTTAATTAACTAAAAGTTTAACTAAACAAATTTTGCTTAAACATTTAATTGATCAAAGAGTTTTGTTAAATATTTTTAATTTTTTCATTTAATCTTTTATTTGAAAATTTAATAACCAAAAGTTTAACTAACAATCAAATTTTGTCAATTAAGCTTTTGTTTAAAAATTTGAATTGTTTAAAGTTAATTTGTTTAAAATTTGAATTGTTTAAAATGTTTAATTGTTGCAATTAAATTTGCGGTAAAGTTTTTTTTTTGTTGCAATATAGATTGATTGGAGAAATAATTTTTTCTGTGAAATATTGTTGAAATTAAATCCTTGTTTTAGGATACTTATGGGTCCTTTTTTTTAATTGAGAGACAAAACATTGTCATACGGGGAATAGCTAGAGAGTTAAATTGTGTGATAAAAATGTTCTTTGTGAGATTTTATATAAAAGTGTGACAGACATCCTAGTCCTAAAGTGCATATTATGCCATATTTACCAAAAAAGCTTAAGCAACATAATTTTCGAGCTTAAGCTTTCGTTTATCTGCGATCGTAAATAATCTGTTTTCGCCAAAACAAAAAAAGTTTAAAAAAATATGTCACTTAAGCTGTTTTGGCGGTTATGGCTCAATATGTGAATATGTAAGAATTTAACTCTTAAACGGGGTTCAAGTTTTCTAGCGCTTATAGCGTTATGCTTTGCTGTTTTTAGAGATGCAAAATATTATTTTCTAGCTCATATTGTGAGCTCTGATGTCGCCTTTTAAGGATACTTTTTGTCCTTTTTTGTGAAAAACGTCAAAAATTTTATTGAGGTAGAAGACTTAGAGGGTTAAACTATTCCGCAGTAATGTTCCAAAAAAGATTTTATACAAAAGTGTTTAACACTTAATCTGCGTAAAATATAAGAAATTCATGGTTTCCTAAGCCGATTCACCAGGAGAAAATAGTCCTCATATAATTTAACACACAAAAACACTTTTATGCCTGTTTTCGAAAATGAATAAATGCCTGCGTGTTTAAAAATAAGTAAAGAAAAAATTATTACATTTTTGTGACATACGGCCCTGTTCTGTAAACCGAATCCGAATAAATTTCTCGTTTTCTAAAAATTAATAATGGTCCTGCAGACGTGTTTAAAATCATACAAGATAATTTTCTTTTAGATATGATAGTTGGGAATCTATATAATAAAAAAATTTAAAGAAATCTAAAAAAATATTTCTATTGGCGGAGTTAGTTTCCTAAAATCGTGTGGTTTCAAATCGATCGGTTTACAGAACAGGGCCGATTGTTTCATTTTCATGTGAATGATTGAAAATGAAATTAAATGCAGAAAATATTTAACTAGAGCCTGACTATTAAATTACTTTTTGAATAAAAAGAATAATTAGCCGATGGCCTTAGTAGCTAGTGCTTCTATGCCTCATATATAGTTATTATATTTAACTATCAGCATCAAATTCTCGTTATTTTAACTTGAAAAAACTTTGATTCAACATGAGTCTTCATATTACTGGAATATTAAATCAACATGAAATAAAAACACTTAAAAAAGGAAAATCTTCCCTAAAGATAATTGTAAATCATGTTGAATTAACATGAATTATATATGAAGCAAAAAAAAAATTTAATTATCCTTGTTCTCGTAGATTTTAATATAAATTTTTTTTTTAATATTTTTTGTGGACAATATGTATTTGGAAGTCCTTATAAATTAATTGCCGTTGTTGTGATTAGAAAAAAATTTTTTTAAGATTTTTTTTTTGACAGAACAAATTCTTTTATTTCTCTGCTTTAAGCATTCTCATATTAAATCATGCATTTGGCGAAGTATTCGCATAGACGTGCATACGTACGTCTACGTCTGTTTAAATGCAATAAGTTTTAGTTTATGCATTTTTGTTCAGCTTACTAAATGCAAAATTATCCGTGAGCCCATAATGAACTGGGTACGCACACATTCGTTCAGGCGTCGCATGATGTATGACAAGATTTTGCCAACTTGTATTTAAATATAAAACAAATTCTCTTTTTTTTTAATTTCACATAAATGTAAATTTCTATTTATTGCTAAATATAATTTTCAATTTGATTATTTGTTTGCTTTATTTAAAGATGGCACTAAAATGGCAGCACAAATTTAGCGGGCAGTTAAGGTTCGACGTCAAGTTGGTAACAAGAGAGTTAAGGAATTTAATATTATGGAAAAATAACTTTGATGAACTGCTAAATTTTTTAAAAGGGCGTGACGTGGTTTTAAAGAAATTTATAATACTTCTTGTCCCAAATAATTAGATTGCCAATTTTTAAATAAAATTTTTTTTGTGAAGGGCCTTTTCAGAATGGTCTATACCTTGAGTTATTGTCTGTTTGACTTAATGTAATACTCGTACTCAGTTGCAGTGTTGTTGCGTTGATTTTTTTTAATATAATATTTTTTCTTTTCTTTTTGCATTATTAAACTGAGGGTGTGGTATTTTTATTATTGTGTTGATAGTGCTAGACAATTTGTTGTTGTTGCTTGTGCTGTTGCAACTTGTCATTTAAATTAAATTATTAAATTATATTCTTATTTATAGCAAAGATTTTTTTCGTATACACTATTTTTATTTCCAACTAATGAATTAGTTTTCACTAAATTAAATTAAGGCATTTGATGGAATATACATATATTTTTGAAAAGGTTAAAAAATTCCTATAAACAACCTGAAAGTTGTTTAAAATAAAAACGGGAAATGTTTTTTTTTTTTTTAAAATATCTAAAAAGGAGAAAACAAATTTGAAATCTTTCATGGTATGTAATTAAGCGCAAGGACAATTCTGCTCGGAAGGCATTGAGACCTTTCAGTATTTTTTACAACTATGTATATAGTGAAGTTATCTAAATAATTTCTTGAATTTGGAGCAAGGATATGCAGACCTGAATTAAGAAAAAAATGCATTGCAAGTTTAATTGTCATCAAACGTTAACAAAGCTGGTAACTATTTCCAGATTTGCATAATAAAACATAATTTCATATTAATAGAATAAAAAATTTTAAAAATAAAAAATTTTACGTCCTTGATCCTAAAAAAACTCATTTCATTTGCGTTTATGATTAGAAAGCATTAAAAAACACGTAACAATTTATAAAATATCACATTCAAGCTGTCTTATAAATTTCACTACAATTGGAGCAAGGATATGCCTGCCCGCCATATATCCTTTATTTAAAAAAAAGTTATTTTTGCTGCAATTACAGTAAAAACATACCAAATATTATATAAAAGAGCTCTCGTAGTAATTGCACCCAAGGACATGCGTACCTACCATATATCCAAAAAGGGAAATAATAAATAATATGCATCTGTTGTAATTAGAAACAAGCAAAAATGCACCAACACACCTAAAATCACCAAGTGAAATTCTTTAATAAATTTCATTTGAATTGGTTTAAGGATATGCCCACCTTCCATATATCCTTAATTTTAAAAACAAAATGTAAGCAAAAATTTTCTTCGGAGGCAATCAAAATTAATTATATAGTTAGCCTCATTTGAAAATTTCATAGGAATTAAGGCAAGGACATATACACGTGTCATATATGCTTAATATGGAAAGTTTAGACTTCGGCCTTAATTACAGCTAAAATTTCAGCAATTTTCTTGCAAATATTTTTTATATTATATACCTTTAAGATACATTTCGTTTGAATTCTGGTGAAGAGAAGCTTAACTCCCATATATCCTTAATTTTACAAATTGAATTTCAGCTGCAATTATTATAAAACAAAATTTGCAACTATTTATTTAAGGTCTCTTAAAATATTTCATCGTAGTCGTATCAAGCAGATGCTTACCTCGCCATATATCCTTGACTTGGAATTTAGAATTTTGCCTACTTATTATAACCAAAATGAAAAGCAAATACACTACAACACGTATAATTATATAGCAAAGCTTTCCAGTGAATTTCCTTAGAATCAGCACAAGGATATGACCACCTCCTATATATCCTTTATTAAGCACAAAAACCGAATTTCCGCTATAATTTCAATTAGCAGGCCTAAAATTTTTCATTTCTTTTAAAAGTTATAAAGAAGTAACTAATGAGACATTTTCATGGCGATTGAAGCAAGGGCATATTTATGTATGTCTCTTACACACAACCTTGATTGAAGGACCTGCCTCCCTCCCATATATCCTTTATTAGAAATAAACTGGCTGTCAGCTTCAACAATTATTATAAGGCACATCAAATTCGTAATCACTTAAGCAATTATCAAGATACAATTTAGTGATATAATGTCATGATAGTCGGAGCAAGGACTTGTGTTCCTCCCCTCTATCTATCCTTAATTTGAAAATTGATTTTCGGCTTCAATCATAGCTAAAATGTAGGAAAAACTAGCCGCTACATGTATACCAAATTATAAAGACAAAATCTCTGGTTAGTTTTATATCAATCGGTGCAAGGACATGTAGACCTCCCATATATTCTTAATTTATTTATTAAATTTCGGCTTGTTATTATAACCTAATGAAAATAAAATACACTACAACACGCAGAATTATACAGCAAAGCCTTCCAGTGAATTTCGTTGGAATCAGTGCTAGGAGATGGCCACCTCCTTTATATCAATTACTAAGCACAAAATCCAAAATTCAGCTATAATTTTAATTAGCGGCCCCAAAAATTTTCATTTATTTCAAAAGCTATGTAAAAATATCTAACAAGACAATTCCAAGGTGATCAAAGCAAGGACATATGTCCCTCCCATATATCCTTAATTTAAAATATTAAATTTGCGCTACTTATTATGATCCGAATGAAACGAAAATGCACTACTACACCCAGAATTATATCATAAGGCTTAATGGTGAATTTTGTTAGAATTGCTGCAAGGACCTGCCTACCTCCCATATATCCTTTATTTAAAAAAATTACTCTCAGTCGCAAAAATGATTAGAAAGCATCTAAAATTTGTAATAACTTTAACAATTGTATAGCTGAAATTTCGTGAGATAATATTTCGATAAGCGGAGCAAGGACATACATATGTATGTACCTGCCATATATCCTTAATATTAGAAATTGAATTTCGGCTTTAATCTTATTTATAAAAAAGTTCATACCAGTTTCATATACCTATAGTTATGAATTCAAAACATGTATTAGGTAGTCTTATATCAATCGGTGCAAGGACACTTACGCCTCCCATATATCCTTAATTTTGAAAATTGCATTTCGGCTTCCATTATAGCTAAAAAAAAAGCAAAACATAGCAGCTACATAAAATATTTTAAGGCGAAAGTCTCTAAAAAGTCTTATATCAATTGATGAAAGGATATGCATACCTTTCATATATCCTTAATTTTATAAATTTAGTATCGATCGCAATTGTGATAAGAATGCAGCCAAAAGTTTGTAACTGTTTACAAACTACGTATTCAAGCTTCAAGGAAATTTCGAGTTCAATTAGAGTAGAAAAAACATACCTCCCATATATCCTTAAATTGAAAAATTGATTTTTTTTAACAATTGTAATTTTAAGCCACCAAAAACTTGTAATTATTTCTTTAAAGTAATGATTAGAATTATACGGTCAAGGTGTCTGGTTAACTTTTTTTCAATCGCTGCAAGGACATGCCCATTTCCCATGTGTATTTAATTTAAAAAGTTTAAAATAATTTAAAATTATTATTATCAGCATGCATGGATAAGGTTTGACTATTTCTAGAAGTGTGCATTTGAGGTCCTTGGGGAATTCAGTTAAGATTAGAGTAAGGATATCATTGGCGTAACAGAATCTTGTGTGTTCTGTTTTTGGTTTGGTTAAGATATCGCCTGATACAATTTTTATTATTACTTAGTGCACCTTTTTTTATAATTTCTGCACATTATTAGTTTATTGCGTCACAATTTACAATTTTGTAATACATTATTTTATCTAATACTTAAAACACTTTTTTTTCAATGTGTGCCACAATAATGTGTTTGCAATCGATCAAATAAGCTACGAAATATATAAAAATATAATTCAATATAATTTTTATATAAAATTACATCATCACACACTAGAGGTAACAACGTAAACCTCGCAAACGCAGAAACTTAACTTCGCATGGTGGCAAACTGAAATGTATGTATGGAAAAAATCAAACACTTCTCTACTACTCAAATCAGTAGCAAACAATTTGATTGAAATGTTTATCAAGTGTTTAAGCTCGAGTTATAAAGTCTCTAGTTATGCATGTACAGCCACACTTAACTAAATATATATAGAATAGATAGATAGACATTATAACCGACACATTGAATATTTATGTTGCATGCACATACCATTATCAACCAATTCGTACGTATTTGTGGCATTCCTTAAAGATCTAATTGAAATCGTGATTAAAAATGATAAATTTCATTTTTATTTTATAAAATGCGCCAAATTGTTTTGGCACTTGCCACCGTTACCACCATCGCCAAAGTCGTCAGCATGTCGCTGCACTGCTAAATGGCAACTACTGCACACAATTGCACGTACACACACACACACACACACACACACACATACAGACACACAGACACACACACTAACCCATCACCTAATAACCAGCAGATTGCAGGCGGCAAATAGTGCCACTAAATATACAAAAAAAAAAAATTATATTAAATAAGAAAAAGTATCAAATAAAACGAAAACCATCATCATCAACAGCAAATTATTATAATAATAATAATAATAATAATAATAATAATAATAATAATATTACAATAAAAACAACAAACAAGCGTTACCCCCCAAAACCAAATTAAATAACCGAAAAAATTTTATATAATATAGAAATTAAATTGCAATAAATATGAAGCAAAATATATGTACATATGTAAATCAAACGTTTTAAAATAATATTTAACATGTTTTACCAACCTCCGGCAACCTCTGGCCAACTGACACAAGCACTTGCACTTCGTACAACGGTGCGCAATGGGTTAGCGACTACAGAAGAGGACATAATCTAAAAAGGAATTTTAAATATATTTTGCTTCACGAAATCTTTCAAAAACTTCTTTTGCAAATACATTAAGGTGTCTATTCAAAAATTACATTTTAATGAAATGAGTCTCTGTAATAAAAATTTTCCAAAAAAAAAAAAACAAAAAGTATATCAAAAAAGTCCCTTGCGTAAAAAGTCAATTTTTTCAATTCCATTAAAGTATTTTTCAAAATATAACTTAAAAAAAAATGTTTTAAGAACTACAGGCCTTATTCATCTAAAATATTTTTTATTTTTAAAAGTACATAAAACCTTGTTTTAAAAACCTTTAATAAAACAAAATATTTTTTTGATAAATAAGGCAGTTAGAACCTATTTCACCAATTCTATTTAAATATCAATTCATATTTAAAAGAAGTTTTTCATTAAAAAAAAAAATATATATTATATGAAAAAGAATTTTTAAATATGAATTGAAATAACAAAAAAAAAAATAAAAATTTTAAAAACACCCGAATTATCTAAACGGCTGGACCGATTTTCTTCAAACATGGTTAAGAACTATCTCGATCAAGTCACCTTTCCAACAGAGAACACTAAATCAAAATCGGTCCAGCCGTTTGGGCTGTACGTGGACACGGACAGAAACACAGATACAAAGACACACACTACAAACCTATAACACCCCTTTTTTTTGGTCGGGGGTTAAAAATACCTTTTATTAAAAAAATCCTTGTTGAAATTTTTTTGGAAAAAATTTATTTTGACATACGTTAAATTAAATAAAATATTGAAATAAAATTTTAATTTTGTTTAGTAACTGTTTAAAACTATTAAAACGGTTCTTCCCCTTTTAATAAATTACTTTGTGAAAAGAATGCCCTTAAAAATATTATTTCAAAAAGTACCTCTTCGAAAAGTACCTTCTGCAAAGAGTACATGCTCCAAAATAGTTACAAATATTGATGAAAGTACCATAACTTATGAAAAAGATAATTTTAGTAAAAGAACTTATCCAAAAAATTAAAAATAATTTTTTTATAGTACAAACCTGTTTGAAAATAAAAGCTTTCAAAAAACCATTTTAAAAATAAACTTTTTTAAAAAAGAATCGCTGTTAAGATAAGATTTTTCAAACACAGCGCCTTTTTTTTAAAAAAAAAGTACTTTTTTCAATAACATACCTTTTTCAAAACAAAAAGTAAATATCTGTTTCAAGAAATTAACATATTCAAAAAAGTAGCTTTTTTAAAAAAGTACATACCTCCTTCAAATAAGTAACTTTTCCAAAAAATTACCTTTTTCAAGAAAGTACCATTTTCAAAAAAGTACTTTTTATAAAAAGTACCTTTTCCAAAACAACTAACATTTTCAAAAAAAGTAACTTAAAAAAATATTTTTTTTTCAAAAAAGTACCTTCCTCCAAAAAATATAATTTAAATAAAATAGCTTCTTCCAAAAAGTACCTTTCTCAAAAAATTAAGTTTTTCAAAAAAATATTTTTTTTTGAAGGTACCATTTTCAAAAATTCAGCTTTTTAAAAAATAACAGTTTTTAAAAAAGTACCTTTTTTTAAAAAATACCATTTTCATTAAAGTACTTTTCTCATAAAAGTACCGTCATAAAAAATGCACATTTTAAAATAAGTATTTTTTTCAAGAAAGTATTTTTTTTTTTAAAAGTACATTTTAAAAAAAAGTGCCTTTTTAAGAAAAGTACTTTTTTCAAGAAGGTACATTTTCCAAGTAACTTTTTAAAAGAAAAATACTTTTTTCTAGAAAGTACCTGTTTCAAGAAAATACTTTTTTCATAAAAAAACCTTTTTCATAAAAGTACGTTTATTCATAAAAGTACCTTTTTTATGAAAGTACCTTATTCTAAAAGTACCTTTTTTATAAAAGTGCCTTATTGAAAAAAGTACGTTTTTAAAAAGAGAACCTTTTCCAAAAAAAGTATCTTATTCATAAAAGTACCTTTTTTATAAAAGTACCTTATTCAAAAAGGTACATTTAAAAAAAAAGAACATTTTCCAAGAAAGTATTCGTTTCAAAAAAGTACCTTTATAAAAAAGCACCTTTTTAAGAAAAGTACCTCTTCAAGAAAGTATCTTTTCCAAAAAAGTAACTTTCTTCAAAAAAAAAACATTTTTTTCAGGAAAGTACCATTTTCAAAAATGTAGCTTATTCAAAAAAGTACCATATTTAAGAAAGTACATATTTGAAGAAAATGCCTTTTGCATACAAGTACCTTTTATAAAAATGATTATTTTTTAAGTGAGTTTTTTAAAAGTACCTTTTTCAAAAAAGTAACATTTTCAAAGAAATGCTTTTTTCAAAAAAGTATCTTTTTCAATAAAGTACCATTTTTAAAAAGTACCTACATATTTCAAAAAGGAAATTCTTCAAATAAATACCTTTTTTAAAAAGTACCTATATCAAAAAGGAATTTAAAAAAATAATATTTTCAAAAAAGTACCTTTTCAAGAAACTACCATGTTCAAATAAGGTACTTTATTCAAAAAAAATACCATTTTCAAAAAGTTTTTTGTTACAAAAAGTACCTTATTAAAAAAATAACTTTTCCAAAAAGTACCTTTTTCAGGAAAGTACAGTTTTCTATAAATAACCTTTTTTTTTAGCAAAGGCCGCCCTTCAAAGAAGGTCTCTTTTGCATTTTTTTTTTTCGAAAAAAAGTAGTTTTTATACATGTGGATAATTTTTCAAACCAACATGTTTTAAAAGAAACCCTTCTTCGAAATAAAATACTTTGCAAAAATAGCTGCACAAAAAAGTATCACTTCAAATAGGTACCGTTAAAAAATAACTTTTAAAAAAGTTAGTTTTCAAAATATTAATAAAAGGAATAGCTTAAAAAAATTTTTATGCAGAAACTATTTTTTACAAATACATATATATGTATGTAGTTTAAAAAAATGTATTTAAAAAAGTACTTTTTGTAAGTAACTGCCTTTTTTTTTGGAAAAATGTAATCTTTTCAATAAAAATGACTTTAAAAAAATCATTCATATGTTGTACATACATTCCGTTAAGAAATATCTTTAAAATCTAGTTTTGGGGACTTTAAAATGTACTTTAAGTACTTTGTAAAAAGTACATAAAAAGTACCTAATTTTTCCTATCAAATATCTTCGAACTAATTGTGTTAAAATTTCTGTTAAAATCTATAATTATTGTTAACTTTTCGCTGGCACTGTATTATTAGCGTGTGTTAATTATTTTAAGCCACTGTACTTGTGTTATTTTGGTACTGACCAAATAATTCATACACCTTGTATGGTTAGTGAATTTATGATTTGTGAATTTATACAGTGTGTGTGTGTGTGTGTGTGTGAGTGTGTGATGTGTGTGTGTGTGTTTGAGTGTGTGCACTTTGCACACGCTGTTGCACTTTTATTGCCTGAAAATATTATTTATTTATTTAATACATTTGATCGTTTTTATTTTGATTTTTATTTATTTATTTTTTGCGTTGTTGCTTTTGTTTTATTGTTGCCAATTTGTTATTTTGACCAGCTAAAAATATCGTTTGTCTGGTTGATTTTTTTTTTTTTTATTTGTTTTTGCTGTTGCATTTTTGTGGATCAGTTTATGTGTAAATTTATATACGGGCGCATTTACATGTTCTTTCTTTTTGTTTTTCTCTGCTGCTTTGTTTGTTATCATTTTGCAAACAGTTTGCAGTTTATATTTGAGGTAAATTGTTAATAATTTTATATAATTGCAATAATTTTTATATTCACATGTATGTACGATTCATATAGATATAAACATATTTTTCTTTATAAGTTTTGCCAAGATTAAGATCTTAATTTCGTTGTTGTTTATTTATTTTTTTTGGTTAACGGACAGACCAGCCCGTCCGCTTATATGTTTGCGGTCATTTACGAGTAAGTGTCTGTGTAAAAGCGGATTTATTGGCTAGTGTTTTTTTTTTGCTTTTGCTTCAGTTTATTTTTAAATTATTTTATTCGTTATTTTATATGTACATATTTCGTTTGTAATTTATGGGTTTCGTATGGCGTATGATTAATTTGAAATGTTGATTGTTTGTTGATAACTCGATAACTACTTCTTTTGTTTTTACACTTTGCTTTGCTGTCAGAATATGTTTAAAATGTTTTGAAACTATTTTAAACTGAGTAATGATGATTGTGATTTCTTAGAAATATTTAAATGGTTTTTTAGTTGTTTTAATGGATCTACTCGCATTAAAATTCAGGCAAAATTAAAGACAAATTTTTAACGAAAAGCTCCAAGGTGACTAAGGTAAAATAAATTTTACATTTAGTAAAACTTAAAAAGAGAATCCTGGGGGACTACTCTGTAATTCGAAACGAAAGAAAATTCTTTCGAATTTGTATGTTAATTACTTTTCTTTTGTTTGGAATTACAGAGTAGACCCCCTGATTCATTTCTTTGGTTGGTAAATTCTTGCCATTCTCGGGGGGATAAAAAAAATTGCTAAATCCTATTAAAAACGTTTAGAATATTGGAATATTCTACTAATTAATTGCAAGTGAGACGCACAATTCTCCAATACCAAACAACATCCACAACTCAGCTGATGTTAATAACAATCTTTACCCAAATAGATAGACTATAGCGCTGATGAAGGGCGTGGTGCACAGAAAAATATCGGCATTTCCCCCATTTATAAAGTCTAGTTAAATTTTTCTTCTCTTCTTTAGAAACTCACGTTAATTCAGAGCTGTTAAATTTCGATTACGATTAGTAATCAAGTAGATTACATTTTAAAAAGAATCGTAATGATTATATAATTGCCTTTAAAAGAATTGCTGATAAATAATTGATTACGATTACTAATAATCGAAAAGTAGTCTGAATTACTTAAAATTACTAAAAATAATCAAAAAGAATCAAAAGTAGTCAAAAAATAATCCGATTACTTCTAAGGATTACTTTTGATTCTTTTTGATTATTTCATAAGGATCAAAAGTAATCTTTGAAAGTAGTCGGATTACTTTTTGATTACTTTTGATTCTTTTTGATTATTTTTAGTAATTTTAAGTACTTCAGATTACTTTTCCATTATTAGTAATCGTAATCACGATTACTAAGTACGAAACTGAATATAATCGTAATTTAATCATTACTTCACCTTTAAAAAAAAAAGTAATCAAATTAGTAATCATTACGATTAGTAATCATTACTTAACAGCTATGCATTAATTAATGAAAACATTTCATTCAATAAGAATTGAAATTACTGAACCTAAGCCTGATTAAAAAATTCATTCTGATTAAAAACCAAATTTGTTTAAAAGGTACTTTTTTTGAAAATAAATTTTCTGGTACTTTTAAAGTGGTACTTTTGATAAAAGATATTTTTCAAACGCAACTTTTGTTAAAGTTATATTTTTTTAAGATACTTTTGTAAAGGAATTTTTTAAAGGTTATTATAGCAAAAGATACTTTTTGCAAAAGATACTTTTAACAAAAAGTACTTTTTGTACTTTTAACAAAAAGTACTTTTTGTACTTTTAACAAAAAGTACTTTTTGTAATATGCATACATAAAGATACCTTTTGAAAAACATTTTTTATTTTCAAAGAGTATTGGTTAAAAGATATATTTTAGAAGAAAACTTTTTGTAAAAGGTACTTTCTGTAAAAGGTACTTTTTGTAAAATTTATTTTTAGTGAAATCTGTTTCTTGTAAAATAAAGCGTATTATTTTTGTTGAAGCTACTATCTGTAAAAAGTACATGAAAAGCAATTAAATAAAAAGTACTTTTATAAAAAGTACCTTTAGTAAATGATGCTATTAGTCAAAGGTACTTTTTGTAAAAGGCATCTTTTGTGATATGCAGCTACTTTTTGTAATAAATAGTAATTTTGTAAAAAGAACTTTTTCTAAATGGTACTATTTGTCATAAGTACTTTTTGTAAAAGGTACTTTATATAACGGATAGTCTTTGTATAAATACATAGTTTTTGAAAAAGGTACTTTTTGAAAAAGGTAGTTTTTGAAATGAGATCATTTTTGAAAAGAAATAATTTTTGAATAGGGTACTCTTTGAAAAAGGTATTTTTTTAAAAAAGTACTTTATGGAAAGAGGTACTTTTTGAGAGAACTACGTTCTGAAAACTTTACTTTTTGAAATGGATTCTTTTTTTTTGTAAAAATTGCTTGTTGAAAAAGGGACTTTGTGTAAAATGTACTTTTTGAAGAAGTTGCTTTTTGAAAAAGGTACTATTTATAAAATGTAATTCTTGGTGAAGGTACTTTTTGTAAAGATGTACATACTTTTTAAAAAGGCACTTTTTAAACCAGGTATTTTTTGAAAAGGTAAGTTTTGTAAAGAGTACGTCTGTCTATCAAAGGATTGTTTTTGCAAAAGGTACATGCTGTTTGAAAAAGGTATTTAATATTTTATAAAGGTACATTTTCAAACAAGTACATATTTTTAAAGGTACTTTTTGTATAAGCTACTTTTTTAAGATGTACTTTGTGCTAAAAGCGGACTCTGTAAAATGTACTTTTTATAAAAGGTACTTTTTGTGAGATGTACTTTTTGTAAGTTTTTTTTTTTTTTTGGAAAATGTACGTTTTGTTAAAGGTACTTTTTATAAAACATATTTTTTTTTTCAAGGGACTTTTTATAAAAAGGACTTTTTTGTAAAAATAAACTGTTTTTAAAAGTCACTTTTTGTAAAACGTCCTTTTTGTAAAAGAGACTTTTTGTAAAAGGTACTCTTTGTAAAAGGGAGTTTTTGTAAGAGGTACTTTTTGTAAAAGAGAGTTTTTGTAAAAGGTACTTTTTGTAAAAGGGAGTTTTTTTCAAAGTTACTTTTTGTAAAAGGGAGTTTTTCGCAATGCTACTTTTTGTTAAATATATTTTTTATAAGAATATATTTTTATAGAGGGTATTTTTTTCTAAAAAGTGATTTTTGTAAGGTATTTTTGGTGAAAGGTACTGCTTTCAAAAACTAATTTATAGAAAATGCACGTTTAAAAAAAGTACTTTTTCCTGAGAGGTACTTTTTCTCAAAAGGTACTTTTGCTTAAAATGTACTTTTTTTTAAAAGGTACTTTTTCTTAAAAGGTGCTTTTTCTTAAAAGGTACTTTTTCTTAAAAAGTACTTTTTCTTAAAAAGTACTTTTTCTTAAAAGATAATTTTTGTAACAGCTGCTTTTTTTTATTGACTTTTAAAATATTAAGTGGAATAAAATCTACTTGCATAAACAATTTTTTATATATTTTTCCTTTCCAAGCAACACAATTTCATCAATATCACTACTCTTATGAAGCTTTTTGCCATGATCTCATGCATAATTATTAAAGCGAGAGATGTGCTTTTAGCTCAGTTAATAACTACTCTCGTTAAAATGACTTTAACTAGTTTTTATTTTGCAAAATGTAATTCACATTTAATCCCATAATGATTTACATTGCCGCTCATGCTACTTGACAATCTTATAGATTAGATTGGTTTTGCATTATGTTGTTTTGCAACATAAAAAAGGCGTAATAAAATCTTTTTTAATTTGCTTATAAAAAATATTGAAAAAAATTAATCTCAAATAAATATTTTATTTATTTGTTTAAGACGACATGGAGCAAAATAAATATGTAAGTATCGATAATAAAAGGCATAAATTTTAAAACAATCATAAAATTATACTTAAAACAGAAATACCACCAGAGTCGCGCTGATCATTAAAAATAACAATTTATTGCCAATAAAAGTAAAAAATAAAAATAAAAATTATAAGACAGTAAGGTGCAAAAGTGTGGCGTACTTCGTTTAACACTAGGATTTTATTTTTTAATTTAAAAGTTTAACTAAGCTCTATCAGCTATCTTCACTGACTGACGGGCATTTTTATAATATTAATTATTCCCCGTATAACTACTTTTATCGGCAACTGTACAAAATGCGTGTCTAAGAGGCTGCTTGACATTTTTTTTCAGCTTGTGCGCATATTTTTATATTTATTTTAGTACGATTACCTGTCTAAGCAACCATTAAAAATCGATTGAGACAAAAGCAACCATTAAAGCGATCATGATTTGACAAATACGTCAGTTAACATGATTAAAATTTTATTAATTTGTTGTCGACTTATTGTGAAAAACATAATTTAAAGCAAAAAAAAAATATGATAAAAATGAATTTTTAATTGATGCAAATAAATATTTGCTTAAAGTTTGTTTAAAGTTTATTTTAGTAGTAGTCGATCAAATTTAGTTATTGCCGCATTCCAATTTGGTTTTGTTCTTCATCATCATCGTCCTGATGATCATCAGCTTGCTGGCATCAACTTATTGGCTGCTTTCTTTCGTATTATTTGAAATTAAATTGGAATATTTAGGTAAATGTTGCTAAAAATAAACTGCACAAATATTCGTTGGTGTACTCGTTGGTTCACACAAAATTGTATAGATAGATACTCGTAGATTGAGGTATTCTCAAAAAAATAAAATAAAAAAAAAATAAAAAATCTGTTTAATGTCCAACTTATTTCGATAATTTTTCTATTCAGTTTTCACTGCATTTAGCCACAATACAACATAGATGATGATCACTGCCACCTGCTCCGCCGACACCACCACCACACCACCACCACACCACCACCAGCAGCACAAATGCCATCACCGACCCTCATTACCGGCAACTATTAGGCACCCAATTTCACATGATCTCAATAATAAAAAAAATGTTTGCAAATAATGATCATCAACATTTCTATTTGCAATTTATCTATTCAATTTGAGATTTTTTGAGGCAAATACAAAATAAGTGAAAAATATTTTGATTAGCTTATAAATGCTACAATTTCGTAAATTACCTCGCTTTTCCGTTGGCGCTATTTGAAATTGCTGGTCAACAATTTTGAAGCGGCAATAGAGATTGCCCAGACACCCTGTGCGGAAGTATGGAAATTTTGTGAGTCGTATTAATGAAAAGATTGGTAAATAACATATACTATTCCAAAAATTACGAAGATATTTATTGCAACGTTTCTCTTAAAACAGTCGGACGACCTACATATTGCACAGTGGGATGGTTTCATACATTTTTTATTTAATTTTTTTTTTTTTGTGGATAAACTATAAGTACGCATCGAGCATTATATTGACTAAATTAAGAAAATAACAATATTCCTTTAAAATCAGACACTATGGGCGATGTCAGCGCCCATTTTATTCAAATCGAATTTTTTTCATGTAATTTTTCCTATTCCAGCAAGAGTCCTTAAATGTACTACAATCATTTTATAGCATAAAATAAGGACACATGCCGAGTGTCAAAAAAAAATCGGCTGATAAAAAATATCTATGGCAAGAAGGAAAAAGTGCTTAAGTCGGTATAAGCTGATTTTGAGTTAATGGTAGCCTTGAAATCTTCATATTGAAAAATCTCAATGATTTTCAAAGATTTTTCAGGAAGTTATAGCGCATTGAATGGGGTGCTTATCTCTTTTCGACTTTTAATCTCATATGGAATAAAAGCTTAATTTAGCTTAAGCTTTGCTTTATGTCAAATTGTATGTATTAGTTACAGTGTGTAGAACGATATTTTGCTAAATAAAATAAAACCAAAACCGGAATTTCCCAAATTAATTGCAAAAGAAGTAAATACATATACGAAAATCGACTTGCAAGCTTAAAAGTGCTGTCCTAAGAAACAGTGAAAAATAATTTTTTTCTAAAGAGAAGCAATACTTAGGCAATGAATTTATACTACTATTAAAAGGTGTTACCTTCTTTAGGAAAGGGATAGTAATAGGGTAGAAGGAATAGCTAGAGGAAAGTTTCATTCTTTTACAACTCTGCTTTTTGCACTTTTTTTTAAATAATGCATTTTGCAGCGCCCCTGGTGTTAAATGAGGCGTATTAAATTGTTTTTGTAGCTGTGCTTAGTAGCTTTTTATTAGTTATTTTACTTCGCCGATGATTCTGCTACACAACGAAGGAGGCCGCTCTGATGTTACATTAGGATTAGTATCAGCTGAAGTCGGTATAGTTCAGTGACCAGTAACTATGCCTTTATCACTTGAACTTTCCTAGAACAACTGATACAAAGGGCCACGAATGCACATCAGAAAAGTGTGTGGTGTTGTTATTTAATGGCTGTTGGATACCGGGCTTGAACCCAAGACCTTCGGTTTTGTAGTCAACGTGCTAACTACTTCAGCCAACGCCACCCCCATGTGAGTACATTTTTTCCAAATTGCCACGAATATATCTATAATATTTTTTTTATATTTTGCTGATAATTCGTCAAAAAAACTTTATTTATGCTTTATCTATCATTTCTTTGACAACAACGTCACTTTCCAAATCCTATTTGGATGGCTCCCAGATCTGATGAAATAAGCAAGCGGTGAAAAATGGCCTTCCTTATCGAGACGTTATTGCAATGTTAACCTATAATTTTGGAAAATTCTGACAATTATTTTATTTCGAATGAAAAGAAGACATTCTTTTTTTGAAAGAACAAAATAATTTATTAATAATTGGTATAATTTTCGTTTCTTGCTTAGCACCCTTGCCTGAACTTTCCTTAATTTTTTTTTTTAGAAAACAAATACAAATTTTTTTAAAAATCTTATGGTACTTTTATGTACATTTCATATACATATAAGCAGTTTGCTACAAAAATGCTTCATTCGGTTAATAAAATTGAGTGGCTGAAAAGTGACGATTCTGAGTCAAATATTGCACTGTGTTTTGCAGCACAGCTGCAAGTATAAAACATTAACGTTTATCAACAAACCAAACATGTAATAGCAATAGATGGCAGCAGTAAACTAAAGCAAGTGACCTGAAAGAGATTTTGAAGATAACCAAAATTTAACCAAAACTGAAGCAGAAGTGAACTTGAACCTAGTTAGAATTAAACTTTGTTTTTTTTTTAAACAAACACAACCGGCAAAGCGATTAGCTTGTCTGCCCAGGGTCTATGGCGGGAATTGAATCCACGACCTCTGGACTGAGAGGCTAGCATCGCTACCACTCAGCCACAGGGGCACTAAAACAGTTGTCAGGAACAGTCACATCTGTGAACGTACAACTCGTCACGTAAAAACACCATTTTCAGATTATGACATACGTGAACGTATTGAAATCCCATTCATACGATTGATGTATCACTTATTTTGTTTTCATACGATTGTCGATACGATCACAGATGTGACGATTTGACCGTAAACTTAGATTTACACAAAAGTGAAGTAGATAAGAATTTGTAGAAATATTGAAGAGATTTATCGCTGAACTAGAATTAAACTGAAACGTAACTGGAATATAACTAGAACGGGGGTCTAAACGTCGCTTACGTTAACGAGCTGATTCGATCACATTTTTTCAGTTTGAGATTATGGCATTCGATATCGAACCATATGAATACATTGTTCGATAGCTAATGCCATAATCTCAAACTGAAAAAACGTGATCGAATCAGCATGTTATCTAAACCTAGAGATTACATCCCAGATTTAGATGTAAACAAGAGATAAAGTAGAACTATTGGAGAAGGAGAACTGAACTAAAATTACAACTACAACTCAAGTAAAAATTAACTAGAACTCAACCCCTGTTTCTACAACCCAAGCGGTCGATTTGAGTATAAAATTTATATGGAAAGCACTCGTATTTTTGAGTGGTTTCCATACAAATTTTCTAGACGATTCGCCTGCCTGAATTGTGGAAAAAGGGTATTAATCTAGATTTAGAACTCAACTCAAATTGAAGTATAAGTGAACTAGAACCTAGATTTTATACCACTACAACAGATTTACAATTGAACCTTAACTAAAATAGAACTAATCTACAATAAACCTAAAACAAATTTAAAACATAACTAGAACTTAAACAAAACTGAAGCAAAAGTTAACTAGTTAGTAGTTAGAATAAAAGTAGAACAGATTTCAAATTGAAGTAGCATAGATGTTCAAGAGAACAAGAAAAGATTTTAAACTAAACTATAATAAGTTAAAGCTGAGCTACGCATAGAACTGAGGTAGAACCAATAGAAGTAAAACAGTGGTCAGCAATTGACATATTCGTACTCTTCTAAAACTGCTAAAAATAAACCGAACTCAATAAATTTAATCTATTACGGCAAATAAAATAATTTTTATGAAATTCTTGTAGTTAAGAAAAAAATATTTAAAGCCCATTTAATACTGTTCTATATTAAAAATAGAAGAAAACTCAAAAAAAAATCACAAAATTGGAAGGATGCAAAAATATTTATAAAATTTTTGGAAAATCGAAGAAAAAAATTATAAATTTTCTTAAACGCTTCAGAAAAATGATGAGATTTCCTGTTTATATTTGCCCCGGCTAGTTTTATTTCTATATTGCAGTGTCTATTCGGAAACCTTTTTGAATAACACAAAACATTATAAGAATATTTTTGCTTTTAACGAAGAAAGGAAAGGTGAACATTTTAAATTTAAAACAATTGCCATCTTGCTATGATATGTTTTTTGCATGTCCGTCTGTCTATGTCTATTTTTGCTAGATAAATGTATCTAAATCAAAATTAAGGCAAATTATTTAGCGAGTAATTTTGCATTTTAAAAATTGACGCATTTTCATATTTGAAATTTTCTTTAGAAAAATAGAAAAAAAAAATTAAAATGAATATAACTCGCAATCAAATCGCATAAATTAAGTGGGTATACAAGAAGGCAGGCAGGTTGGCAGTGCGATTGTTGCAGTGGCAGCAATTTAAGCAAATTTTTTCTTATTTTCGTTTTTGTAAATTATGATTAGAGGAAAATAGTACTAAAAACACAAAAAAAAGCAATATTTTACTTCAACATCTAAATACATACATATCGCTCATTTACATGAATAACATCACAACTCAAAAAAAGAATTGTTTTACTGAAAACGAGTTTAAAGTTTCTAAAAATAAACTTTAATAAAAAATCCAAAATAGCAATTAAAAATTTAATCGAGCCAAACAAACTGTTGCTTCAAAATTAAATTGATTACAAATTTTATTGATTAAGATTTCAATAAAAAAATTAATTGATTAAAAGTTCAACTAGAAAATATAATTGATTAAAAGTTTAATTAAAAATTTCTTTGATTAAAAGTTTAATTAAAAATTTAATGGTTTAAAAGTTTGTTTTAAAATTTAATTACTTAAAGATTTAATTAAAAAGGTAATTAAATAAAATTTTAATTGAAAATTAAAAAAAAAAGTTTAATTAAAAATTTCATTGATTAAAAAATTAATTAAACATATAATTGATTAAAAATTTAATTGAGTCAACTTAGTGAACTTTTGCTTAAAAATTTAGTTTCTTAAGCGTTGAATTAAAAATTTAATTGGTCAAAGGTTTGATTAAAAATTTAAGGGAGTCAACTTAATCAAGTTTTCGCTAAAAAATTTTATTACTAAAAAATTTAATTAATTGCAAATTTAATTTAAGATTCAATTCAATGAAAAGTTCAATTCAATATTTAATTGATTAAAAGTTTAACTAAAAATATAATTGATTAAAAGTTTAAATAAAAATATTGATTAAATGTTTAAATAAAAATTTAATTGAGACAACTTAATGAGCTTTTGCTTACAAATTTAATTATTTAAAAAATTTAATGGAAAATTTCAATGATGAAAAGTTTAATTAAAAATTTAATTGTTTAAAAGTTTTAATAAAAATTTAATTGATTAAATTTTTAAATAAAAATTTAATTGATTCATGTTCATGAGCTTTTGTTTAAAAAATTAAGTATTTAAAAATTTAATTAAAAGTTTATTTAAAAATGTAATTGATTAAAAGTTTCATAAAAAATTTAATTGATTAACAGATCAATTAAAAATTTAATTGATTAAAAGTTTAACTAAACATTATATTGACTAAAAGTTTAATTAAAAATGTTTTTAACGTAACTTTTGTTTAACAAATTTAAATAATGAAAAAGTTTAATTAACATTATTAAAATTTTATTTAATATTTTTTTTTTTTCAATGAAAGGTGTCGTCAATTGAAGCAGTATTTTATTTTCTGCAATATACAAAATATTTGTATAGAATTTTATTTATTATATTTAATGTGAATCAATCAAAGTAAAAAAATCGAACTTTTTGAGTTATGACATTGTTCAAGTAAATGAGCGATATGTGGTGGCGAGTGTGTCGGAGGCAGCGTGCAACAGATGAGCGCTCACTTTGATTTGAATTCGGGTGTATATAAATCTTTGTAGGAAAATAAATAAAAATGCACAAAACGCAATAGAATTGTTTTGGCATCTTAAATAATAATAAATTTATTCTCGAGGAGGTTTAGATTTTTAAATTGTTTGGCTTTTGTGCGTGTGTGTGTGTGTGTGTGTGGAAGCAACATCAGGCAATTTTCTATTATTTGCAACATTATTTTTAATAAAAATCTAAAAATTGTAGAAATTTCTATACACAATTAAAAATTTATGCAGCATGTTAAAAATATTTATTTAAACTTTTTTAAATTCTATTAATTTTATTTTCATAAATATAAATTATGTATGTACATCTTTTTTTTTCTATTGGGTGGCCTTAATTTTTACGCTCAAACATTTAGAGATGCCTTTTAGTTTTCAATTATTTAGAACAAAATTCATTGAAATTTTCAAATTTTATTTTGAATACTAAAATTAACAAAAAAAAACTTATAAACTACGATTACATAAACTAAAAGAAAAAATATTTTTGCCCCCAGTTTTATTTACTTCAAGAGATAAAGTTCAAATTTAAATTTAAAACCCTATTTCTCACTTTCTTTGTTAATTTAAAGATTTTTATTGTCAAACACCCACTCATTAAGTCATAAATAAATATGTGCATGTACAATGAAAAGCCAAGTGCAGCAAAAGTTGAAACTCAGTGACAATTCCAGTGCATAAATAAACATGTTTTAAGTACCCGAACGATAATGGACTCATATATATACATCTAGTGAATATGAATCCAAAAAGGTACAAACAAAAAGCGATCGCGCAGCAAAAAAAAAAAATAAAAAAATTCAGCCACATTAACGATAAAAACAAATTCCATTCAATGATGCATAATTTACAATTATTTCAAGGACACTTTTGAAACCAACGTATTATTGCTGTCATTGCCGCTGTGCGTCGACGCAAATGTACAACTTTTTTATATTTGTTGTACTCACAGGGCTTTGAGGGAGTGATTTTATTATATTAGCTCCTTACATAGATAAAATTTAATGCTTTTTAAATCTTAATTTTTAATGAAATTTAGATCAGTTCTGGCCCTGATTTATTTCACATATAGTTCAGTTTTTAGCTCAATTTTAGTTTAATTTAATCTCAGTTTTGGTTTAGTTCTACTTTGATTCTAGATCAGTTCTACTCGTAGTTCAGTTCAGTTCTAGTTCTGTTCTACTTGAGCTGTACCTTAGTTTCATTTTGGTTCAGCTCTAGCTTAATTCTATTCTCAGTTCTACTTAAGTTCTATTTCCATTATTTCCATTCCAGTTATGTTCTAGCTCAGTTTAAAATCAGTTCTGTCTCAGTTTTAGTTCAGTTCTACTTAGCCTCTAATTTAGTTCTACTTCAGTTGAATTGTAGTTCAGTTCTAGTATATATCTACTTTAGTGCTAGATTAGTTCTACTTGGATTTTAAATCAGCTGTAGTTCAGTTTTAACTCACTTATAGCTCAGTTCTAGCTGAATTGTAGTTCAGTTTTATCTCAGTTCTAGTTTAGTTGCATTTCCATTATTTCCATAGCAGTTGAATTCTAATTCAATTCTTTTATAGGCCTCTGGTTTTTAATTACATCTACTTTGATCCTAGTAGTTTTAGTTCTGTTCTACTTGAGTTGTACTTGAGTTTTAGCTCAATTTTAGTTAAATTTTATCTCACTTCTAGCTTATTTTTACTTTCCTGCTAGATCAGTTCTAGTTTAGTTCAGTTCAAGTTCTATTCTACTTGATCTATACTTTAGTTGTTGTTTAATTCCAGTTCAGCTCTAGCTTAATTCTATCTCAAATCTAGTTTAGTTCTATTTCCATTATTACCATTCCAGTTTAGTTCTAGCTCAGTTTAAAATCAGTTCTGTCTCAGTTTTAGTTTAATTCTACTTAGCCTCTAATTCAGTTCTACTTCAGTTGAATTCTAGTTCAGTTCTAGTATATATATACTTTTGGGTCTAGATTAGTTCTACTTGGATTTTAAATCAGCTGTAGTTCAGTTTTAACTCACTTATAGCTCAGTTCTAGCTGAATTGTAGTTCAGTTTTATCTCAGTTCTAGTTTAGTTGCATTTCCATTATTTCCATAGCAGTTGAATTTTAGTTCAGTTCTAGTTAGTTCTATTCTATTATAGGCGGTTCTAAATTACATCTAATTTGATCGTAAATCAGTTCTAAATTATTACAGGCCTTCGGTTCTAGGTTACATATACTTTGCTCCTAAATCAGTTCTAGATCTCTTCTACTTCAGTTGTACTTCAGTTTTAGCTCAATTTTAGCGAAATTTTATCTCACTTTTAGCTTAGTTTTACTTTCGTTTTAGATCAGTTCTAGCTCAGTTCAGTTCAGTTCAAGTTCTATTCTACTTGATCTGCACTTTAGTTGTAGTTTAATTCCAGTTCAGCTCTAGATCAAATCTAGTTTAGTTCTATTTCCATTATTACCATTCCAGTTTAGTTCTAGCTCAATTTAAGTTCAGTTCTCTCTCAGTTTTAATGAACAGCCTGACCCACGATGTCGACAAGAAACTTTCGAACGACAACTTGTATTGAAAACAACAATAAAATAAGAAAATTTGTTTCTGTTTTCAATACAAGTAAGCGAAGCGATAGAAAGTTTATTGTCGACATGATGGGCCAGGTCGTAAGTTCTACTTTGGTTCTAGTTCAGTTATAGTTCAGTGGAATTCTGTTACAGTTCTAGCTCAGTTCTAGTATAGATCTACTTCTGTTCTATATTTATTCTACTTCGGTTCTAGAGTAGAGTTCTACCTCCGGTTCTAGAGCAATTCTAGTTCAGTTCAGCTCTAGTTCGGTTTTAGTTCTGCTGCTTCCAGTGCGACTTTTGATCACTTCATTCTTTTCCATATCTGCCGCCTGCCTGTGGAATCATGTGTGTAATGTCGCTATTTTTGAACATTTATTTATAAAAATATTTTGTGCCTTTGAAAGTCTTAAGCTTTAGAAACAAAAGTCTCACAAAAAAATAATATTTAAGAAATGAATAAACTAAAGTACGTGCCAGAAATGTTTAATGCTGGTTTTACTTGCAAACTTGGATTTTAAGTGTCTGTCTCTTCAATTGAGTTGAAAGCGTTTATTGGATTTGCAAAAATATTCCATATTCTATTTTTTTTATATACGAGTATGCACAATGATATTTGGAGATTCAATAAGATCACTGACGACGCTTCTAATAGTCTAAAGGCTTCGTTTACTGTGTAAAATGCCCTTTGTAGTCGCATAAAAATAGATCTTTAGTTCAAATTCCATAACATCGATTTGAGCATATCCCGACTTGGTGTACACTTAGTCCACAAGAGCAATATATTCGGACGAACAACCTGTATGCAGATGCGTAACTGACATCATGTCTTTTTATCGAATTTCTGAACCAAACGGCTGATTATTGACTTAGATAGGGGAAAAAATCAAGCAATACATTTCTAAAAAAAATACAACTTTTTTAAAAAGGTCAAATTAATAAATTTTTTTCCTTTAATTTAGAATTACTGAAAATTTCTTAAAAATTATTTTCCTAAATCCTTTCAACCAATATCTCTTCATTATAACACGAAAACTAAATCAGAGCTTCTAGAAATTTGGTTCCGATCTGTTAGGAAGGACTCTGTTATCAAAAGCATACATATACACACATACATACGGACATTATCGTAAAAATAGTCAGTAGAATAGTGCCATGATCTCAAAACGTGGAGACCAGATGTAAACTCGATTTTTCTGATCTTAAGAAAGAATATAGTAACTTCTTATTTTTGAAAGTGGGAAGTTACAAATATTTGTTTAAAGTAGTTTTTTTACAAGGCAACTAAAAATATGATTTTTTAAGAAAAGGAGGTTTTTTAAAAAAGTAATTTTCAATGGTACGTTTTTCAAAAGGTAGTTTTTTCAAAAGGTACTTTTTTGAAAAGGTACCTTAAATTTTTTTTTTCGAAAGTTACTACATATTTTCAAAAGCTACTTTTTTTAAAAGGTGCTATTTTCAAATGTACTTTTTTTAAAAACTGCGTTTTTGAAAAGGTACTTTCTTAAACAAATACTTTTTTGAAAAGGTACTTTTTTGAGAAGCTACTTTTTTGAGAAGGTACCTTTTTGAAAAGGTACTTCTTTAAAAAAATATGAACTTGATTTAAGAGTCTTTTTTAAAAATAGTACTTTTTCTAAAGGTTCTATATTTTCAAGAGGTACTTAAAACGTATTTTTTATTATTTACTTTTTCTTACTTTTAGAAATGGTAATATAATTTCTTTTTAATTTTATTTTTTTGTATATTTTTTAAATAGGTAAAAGGAAAAAGTGTTTACCAAACTACTGTTTTGAGAAAAAAATATTTTTTTTTCGAAAAGGTGCTTTTGAAGCAGGTACTTTTGTAAAACTGGTAACCTTTTGGAAAAAGGTACTTTTTTAAAAAGACATACTTTTTGAAAAAAAATGTTCTTGGTGGAAAAAGTACTTTGGTTGAAAAAGTACTTTGTTTGTAAAATTAATATGCTTAAGAAATGTAAATTTTTGAAAAAGGTACATTTTTGAAAAAGTGTTTTTAAAAAGTTAAATTTTTTGAAATGATTTTTAAGATACATTTTAGTAACAGGTGCTTTTGTTTTTGAAAAAGGACCTTTTTGTAAAAAGGATTTGGTAAAAGGTTTTTTTAAATAAAATTTATGTTTCTAAAAAATTTACTTGAAAAAATATATGTACATTATTAAAGGGGCCGTTAGTTGTAGGGATACTTTTTTTTTATTTATTTTATTCTCACCCTCCAAATCGGTTCAGTTTTATGTAAAAAAAAAATACAAAAAATAGCGATAAGTTGTGTTTTAGGGGGTAGGTCCTGCCCTCAAAGTTAGCCCTCCAACCCTTATATTCAATGTAGTTTTATTTTTTATTTCTCCTATGACTATACTTAATATATGTATGAAATAATTTAATAGATATAAACTCTTATTGTAAACGCTTAGTAAACTAATTTATATATAAATGCAATTTTGGTATATATAATTCTTGGTATTTTGTTGGTTATTTTCTTCATTATTTCCTAAAATATTAATTTAAGCAAAAAACTTTCTGTGAGTCTAATGTTGTAGACCAGCAGAGCTAAAATATTGCTATATATCGTATTCTTGTAAAATGTTTTTTCAAAAAGATAGTCATATGCACACAAATTATATTGAAAAATGGGCTTGAACGTCAACTTTGGTGGACGGACGCACCCCCTAAAACACAACTTAACGCTATGAAATTTTTTTGTATTTTTTTATGCATAAAACTGAACCGATTTTGGGGGGTGAGAATATAAGAAATAAAAAAAAAAAAAAAATAACGGCCACCCTAATGTACATATTTCAATGTACATATCGGTAGAAAGGCCCTAACTCATTATTGTTTTCCGAAATCGGGATTTTTGTATATTTCGATAGAAGCATGTTTAATGTATCGAAAAATGAAAAAAATCTCGATTTCAAAAAAATAATGAGTTAGGGACTTTCTATATTAAGGTATGTACTTCTCGCTAAAAACTTTTGATTTTGAAAAATAACTTTTTTTTAAAAAACTTACTCAAGCTAAAAAAAATTTTTTCTATATTTAGTTGAAATTTTTTTATTCGTTTGAGGCATTGTGCAAATATCCGACTAGGCTTCGCTAGGTGCCGCTTATACAATATGTCCAGCTCTTATGGCCTCCATGTGATATGACAAGGCCCCTAAATCGCTCTTGCAGAATGTCTAATGTGACAAGCAGCGCGCCATCCTGTGCAAACCACATGCCCGTCGTTGTTGGTGACCAATTCATATAAATCTGGTCAAATTAAATTCGCAATTATGTACCTTTGTCGCCCGCGACCCTAAAATAATTTTATCATTTAAACGTATTGTTAAACGCTTTTTCTGTTAATGGTGATTTAGGCTAAACCATGAAACAATAATACAGGTAACCGCAAAGCGCCAGCTGTTTTGCTTGTTTCGTGATGTGATCTGCCAAATGTTGTTTATGTTTTACCAATACACGCGCATACTGGCTACCAAAGCTGTACAAATACAAACAAGCTTTGCAAAGCCAAGAGAAAATGCAAGTACATGCATGTCTCTTGTTTTCTCTTGGTTTTTTGACAGTTGTCATCACAAAACAGCAATAAAAATTACTGTTTTATTTGTTGTACATTTGTTGTAGATTCGCGGCTACCTGTATTATTGTATCATGGGCTAAACAGACTGAATAAATCATGTCATAATTCGTGCCAAGTCCCTATTGGAAAACCCTTAACATGTAATCGTATTAGTGGAGTATACATTGAAAATAATTTTCTAAATTGACATTATTTAAATGTATCACACAAAAATTTTTTGTGCAAATACAGACCCTTCACTAAAAATGATTTGTTTAAACCTACATACTTATGTATGTTAGTGTTAAAAAAATCAATTTCTCATAATGAATATCATTAATTTGCATAACAGAGATAATTTGAAAATAAATTTCAAAAGTCATGTCCTGTCTGCAACATGTCGACGCACATCATAACAAAAATATATGTATGTATAACAAAATTTGTTGAACAAACAATTATTAATAACATTAATGACATGTCAGTGCTTATTACAGCAGATGAAAACGTAAACAAATCTCTTTAAATTCATTTAAATGTGAACATTTAAAAATTTCTGCTAAATTCCTTAAAAGCATTCCTTGCCTTCCTTTCGTTTATTATATATTTTTTTTTTAATTTTTTTTTTTTGGACAAACAACAAAACCAGCCACAAATATAAATACAGCTGCAATCTGTAGGCTGCAACAAAAAAAATTAAAAAAAAAAAAAAGAATTGATCCCCCCATTGGCAACAACATGATGAAGAAGACGCACCAAAACTGAGAGAAAACAATTTTTTTTTTTTTAATTTTTAATAAAAAGAACGTTCATCAAAAATTCACTTTAACTTCATTATCATCATTATTGTTTCATTTATTCCACCTTCTGTTTCGCCTCAAGACACTTGATCGCTCAATTGATTTTTTTTCTTTTGTTTTTTTGCTTTAATGTTGTTGTTGTGGATGTGGATGTGGATGTGATCATATCGTGCCATAACCGCCAAAAAATCTTAAACGACATAATTTTCAAACTTAATTTTTTTACCAAAATCGATTATTTGCGATCAGAAATAGTTGATTTTCGTCAAAAAAAACCCAGTCCAAAAAATGTGTCGCTTAAGCTATTTTAGCGGTTATGGCTCGATATGTTGTTGTGCTGCGCCGTTGTGGTGGGGCAAAGATCTTTTTATTCGCAAAAAAAAAACGAGAGAAAAAAATATATTCTACAACAAGCAGAGTTAAGCGTAGAAGTCATGATAACATTTGAAACAAATTCATTCGAAATGAAGAGGGTACGACGCACCGGGTTGACATTGCAGTTGTTAAACAATATTCAAAAATATAATGATGGCGCAATGCAAACAACAACCGAGATGAAGGCGCTCGCTGCTGGCTGACGACGATAACGATGTTAACAGTAATGATGAAGTATGCTTTTTCTTATAAGCTGATAAATATGTTGTTGTTTAAACTAAGTTGCTCCTGTCGGGCTAACGAAAAAAAAATTATAAGAAAAATCGTTGCTAAGCAAAATGAAATGAATTTTTTTTTTTTGCCAAAAAGAGTTAATCGTATTTTCCTGAAGATGACCCATTTGAAAATATCCTGCTGCTAAATACTAAGCAGTGTACTAGTCTCTTTGTATTCGGAGTGTGGCAGGTTCAAATCCTGCAGACAAGCCAAAGTAGCTTCGCAGCTTGTATATTTTTTAACCGACTTCAAAAAAAGGAGGAGGTTAACAATTCGTACCTATTTTATTTTAGACCGATTTTAAAAATTTTTTTGTTGTCTGAGAGGGTATAGCTTCCCATTGGTCCCATTGTAAAAAAAAGTGGGCGGGGACATGCCCACAATTTTTTTAAATGTAATTTTATGATATTCTACTTATTTGCTTGCTGCGAAACCTATAAAACACTTTTAGTTCTTGTAATTACACAATTTGAAAGTTAAAAAAATGGGCGGATTTACGCCTATTAAAATTTTTTATAATATTTCACGCGGTTCTACTTAACCGATTTTTACGAAGCTAACCCCACAAATTGAGCTCTAAAATAGACAATATCTGTCATTTAAAAAATGGGCGGAGTCATGCCCATTAAAATTTAATATTTTGTTTTAGATGGTTCTACTTTCGGATTTTTACAAAACTTAACACACATCCTAAGCCCTGAAAAACACATAATCTTGGGCCCATTAAAATCATATACGATAAATTTCGTTCGGAAATGATATTTGATGTTCTTTATAATAGAAAAATTTCTAAAAGAAAAGAGTGAAAAAATTTCTGCATAACCACTATTACTTTTGGAATTACATGTATAGCTTTAATTTCAAATAAATTTTATATTAAATGATCATGTAAAACAAGCTGAATTCAAATTTACTTCATTGTTCGATGAGTTCGAGTTCAAATCTCGCCCAAGGAAGCCAACTATACGTACAACATATAAACATTTCCCTCATACATTTCATAAGCTAAGTAATTAATAAAAATAATTTGACACCATTAAATTAAACTCATGTTGCTTCAACTTGAAATAATTTTGATTCAACATGATTCTTCATTTTGATTTAACATTACTGAGATGTTAAATCAACATGAAATAAAGTGATTTCAAAGGAAAAACATTTCTTTAAAGATAACTGTAAATCATTTAGAATTAACATAAATTACATATGAAGCTCTAAATCATTGTTGAGTTAATTCGTTAAAGTGCGACTGTGCCTAGCAGACAAAGGGTTCCGTACGAACACTGCATATCGCCCCTTCCACGTCAAACTATTCAATATGTCTGGCTTAAGAACTCAATAAAAAATATTTTAAGACTGGCACTTTTAGGAATACGTCGACTTTAAATTCACAATGGACGCGCCTTCCCGCTCTTCTGAAAAGTAAAAATTTGCATATTGGATAGTTTGACATGGTAGGGACGATAGCTATGTAATACTATACGAACTTTAACCTATACATATGTATAATCAAATATCTTATCTTTTCGGGGTTTCGCGCTTTTTTTCGCTTTTGAGACTTTTTCCGTTTTTGTTGCGTTTTTTTCATTTTGACGTTTCTTAGTTTTGGTGTTTTTTTCACTTTGGCGGTTTGTTTCGGTTTTTGGCGATTTTTTTAGTTTTATAATTTTTTTTTAGTTGGGAGCTTTTTTTCGTTTTGGCGATTTTTTTCGGTTTTTGGCGGTTTTTTGTTTTTGACGATTTATTGGGACTTTTTCGGTTTTTGGCGGTTATGTTTGGTTATGGCGTTTTTTTTTTGATTTTGGCGTTTTTTGCATTTAGGCGATTTTTTCGGTTTTTGGCGATTTATTTTAGTTTTAGAGATTTATTTTAGGTTTGGCGCTTTTTTTTTCGTTTTTGGAGATTTTTTCAGTTTTTTTCGATTTATTCAATTATAGTGATATATTTTTTAATTTTAGCCATTTTCTTTATTTGTGGTGATCATTTTCACTTAAGCGCTTTTATTTCGGCGATTTTCCGTTTCGACATTTTTTTTTAAATTTTAAAATTTTTTTGTTTTAGCTTTTTTGATAATTTCAAGAGTTTGTTTCCTAGATACAGCAAGTTTTTAAAATTACATTAACAAATAGAATACCCTTTAATTTTGAGTTTTAAAATTTTAGTGTTAATTGTTGTTGTAGTCTGTATAAAAATACACTAACTGTGCAAATTTCAAGTTTTGTATATAATTGTAAGAATATTTTAAAATGTTTCATTACACGTTTGGGAACACCCTTTATTTTTTGCCTGTCATATATTTATTGTTGTAGCGACCAATGCCTTACACATTCTGTCAAAATTTCAGATCCGTAGCTTTTACGGGTTTCGAGAAAACATCCTGTAACGGACAGATGGACAGACGGAAAGCGTAGCGAAAACAATAGGGTTCCTCTTCACCTTTTGTGTACGGAACTCTAAGAGCCATTTTCACAACTTGCCTTTAGTTAAAAGTAGGATTTTGTCTGCCCGATAAATATCTTTGCAATATTAGAACATCAGTTTTTTTATTGTCCTTATTATCAATAATAATAATATTTAATGGATAAAAAAATATTAAATGAAGGTTTTATAATGCAAAGCCATTTATCTGGCAGAAAAAAATCTGCCTTTAGCTAAAGGAGAGTTGTGAAAATGGCCCTAAAAATATTAAATTAATCTTATTTTCGTAGATATTTTTTATAAAATTTTTCTATTTAAAATTTCAAACATATAACCCGGCAATTACCTGTTGTAGCTTTCATATGGTCCTTCGAACCTGATCTTCTTCGCCGCAATTGAATTCTCTGCTTTAACTTCTTTTTATTGTGAAATCTGAAGAAAATGATTTTGTATGTCCTTCTTATGTAAAACAAAATAAACTTTCTCCCCACTCCTGTTGACCGTGACATGTTGCCAAACGCTGCTCTTAAGATACGCATATTGAAAAGGATAATGCTGAAGATCATCAGTATTTTTGTTGATTTAATATTGAGTTTTTTTTTTTTGCACATATGTCTTTCTTGTTTGTTGTAGCCTGTTTTAAATGGTTTCATTTTAATTTGTTATTCAGCAATAATTTTTCGCAGTTTTGTTGTTGTGGTGGTGGCAAATGCCTTTTTTGTTGCTGTTACTGTGTTTTTGGCAAACTTTATCGCTTTATTGTTGTCGTCACTTTATTGACTGTTTTACGGTTTGGTTGTGCTTTATTCATGCTTCCTGAAAGAATTTTTTTTTTATATATTTTATGCTGCCTCATACACTCCCGTGTAGCCCTGCTGATCAAGTAAAAGCCAGTGTTAAACGTTTAAGTAAGTAGAAGAAAAAAAGTTATGAACTTAAGCTTAAGTTTATGTGGTCTCATATGTACGAGTACGTATCAAAGTATGTCCAGTCATCCATCCATCTGTCTGTATGTTGTTTCTTTTTCTTTTATTTTGCTGGCTGGAATGGGTCTTGATTATGTGTGTTTGTGGCCCTGTGTCTAGGTGGCTGCTTGTCTGTCTCTCTCTCTCTCTCTCTCTCTTTCTCAGTCACTCACTCCTGCAGCGACCAGTTGTTGATGACCGTTTCTGGCTGGCTGGCTGGCTGGTAGAGATCGACCGAAGGCGTTTTTTTTTTGCCGAAGCCGAAGCCGAACTTCGGCTAAAATCCTAAACTTCGGCCAAAACCGAAGCCGAAGCCGAATGTTTTAAATTTTAAAAATGATACTTGTTTTATATGAATTAAGAAAAAAGTTTGCTTTTTTGAGATCACTGAAATAGCTGTAATATCTATTGGATACATAACAAGAAAAATAAAACTATTTTGCAATTTCTAGATTGCTTTTTCATATGATCACTCACAAGAACGTCCAAGTAAAAGAAAATAGAAAGCAATAGGGTTGTATTTCAAAGCAACCCTTTCAAAACGTTAAACACAATAGAAACTGTCGGCGAGCAACGACCAAAAATAATGTTATTTTTCAAGCTTGGAAGGAAAAATATTCGGCTTCGGCTAATCGGCCGATTTTTGCCATAGGCCGAATGTTGGCCGATTACCAGTTTTTGGCCGAAGGCCGAAGCCGAAGCCGATTAATCGGTCGAACTCTACTGGCTGGCTGGATTGCTTCGCTTTGTTTTTGCAAGTGTCTCTTTGGTGTCTATTTTGTGTGTTAAGGTTTGTTGCCTAAAATGTCTCTTTAAATGCCTGCAACAATATTTAGTTTTAGTTGATTTCATAAGTACGTGTAGCATGCATGTCATGTATGCATGTATGTATGTATGCATAAAGTAGCAGCAGCATATTTATCCGTTCTTTATTATGCGTTGAATTGTTGCATTATTGGGCTTGTTGTTGCTATTGCTGTTGCAGCCGTCGCCTTATACATACATACATACATACATAAGTATATTTTCATGGGCGGTCGTGCTTAACTCTTGCTTGTTGTTTTATATGATATTTTTCCTTTTGCGCACTTTTGACTATAATTTTCGTTATTGTTATTGTTGTTGATGTTTTATATTTGTTTGGGTTTTTGTGGTTACATTCATGACAACCATCAAGTCGTCGTCGACGACTTTAGTCAATTGCTCATTTTGTTATTTCAGATACTTCTTATATCTTTTTTTTGTTGTTGTTGTTTAATGTTGTTGCCAGCACAGTTGCTGTGTTTGGTTGTGTGTTGTCAGGGTGTTGTTTTGCTTATCTGTACAATACTGCTTTTAGCACAGTGGGCCTGAGATAGATAAGTTAGAATATATGGGCATTTCTCTGAGAAATTCCACTTTTTTGTCCCGTGCGACAGCAAGCTATTAACCTTGTATTTCTGAACAACGTGACACGATTTGTCTTAAAATTTTAACTAACGTAGAGCTGCTGACGGCCTACAGAAATATATAAAGAAATAAAAAACAAGTTTCGTTTTCTTTGAAAAAAACAAGCATATTTGCTTGGTGTCGCACGCTACAAAAAGTTGACATTCCTGTGGAAATGCCCAGCAATATGTATTTAAAGTTTTAAATTATTTCTAAGTTTTTAGCAGTAGTGTAATCAAAGAGTTACACAGGGTGTTTTTCTTATAGAGTGACACAAGTTTAAAAAATAATAAAACATGGAAATATATTTTTAATATCAATGAAATGGGTTTTATTGGCAAGAATGTGTTATGAAATTAATGTTTAAATATGATTTTTGGCATGTGATCGCCACGGCTGTTGCGTGGAAGGTGCAATCTGGAATAGCAATTTGTAAATAACTTTATCCAGCACTTAAGGCCGTATTTCGCCGATAACTTTTCGAATGTTGATTTCCAGGTGTTCAGTTGTTTATGGTTTATCGACGTAGACAAGTGACTTAGCATAAGCTTAAAGAAAATAATCCAATGAGGTTAAATCACACGATCTTGGTGGATCATTATGTGAAATTATTTTTTCATCAAAAGTTTCATTGAGTAAATCAATTGTAGCGCCCGCTGTGTGGCATGTGGCTCCGTCCTGTTGGAACCACATAGCAGCAAGATTAATGTTTTATTTCACAGTTTTGAAAGTCATATATCTCAAAAACTGTATTGTTTCTGAATATAGTCTATACAGTTCTGAAATATTTGAAGCCTTGGCTTTCGATCCCAATTGGCCGTATAACCCCACCATTTCGATTTCGGCCGAAATTTTGACCAATAAAAAAAGTTTCAATATGTACATTAATAATTTTGCTGGAAAATGTTATAAAATATCTACTCTGTTAAGTTAACAGTGTACAAATGAGAGATATTTTCCTACCTCACAGAGAGAGGTATGTAAAGTAACATAGGGATGCTAAAAATGAAGCTAACTGACGGAGCTAACTTCACACACATTGCTTCTTGAAGGTTGCAGTGTTGCAGCGCCTCTGGTGTCAATGAGGCGTATTAAACTTTAAATGCTGTGTTTAGTAGCCATTTTATTGGTTATTTTACTTGGCCTATGAATCTGCTACATAACACCGGCGCACAGTGGGGCCTTTTGATTTTTTTCGTTGCAAAAATCATAACTTTTGAACTGATAAAGATATTTAAAAATTTTAAAAAGGATTTGAAAGGAACCTCCTTTAGTTTTAATATACATGATTTGCACGGTCATAGGTTAGGCGCGGCACTGTGCACAGTGTCTGTTTTCGACTGTTTTTATTACAAACATAACTTTTAAGGTAAGAAAGATATTTTAATAAAAATTAGAATCATTATTGGCCATAGCTTTGTGGAGGCACTATGCACAGTGGTTTTTTTGTTGAAAACATCATAATTTTTGAAGTTACCAAGAAATTTGTAATGGGGAAAAAACACTTGATTTTTAAATCTTTTAGGATCAAAATAAGTGCTCCCTTATTGTGATAGGCATTGGACACATTGACACCTTTGGCCTTTCTTGTCGCCAAAACCATATATTTTGAAGTAATGATATTTTTAAAATTTCTCAAACATTTAAAATAGAACTTTTTGTGCTTTAAATGACATTCTCATAGGGAAGTCTAGAAAAAAATGCTACTCTAATATAACATGTTATATTAATATAACTCTTTTTATTTATATTACAGATAAAAGTTATTGAAATATTTTTAATACTAATGTTAATTTTCAACTTCTGCTGATACTTCAGTAACTTTTACATTAGATGGTACTGCTTCTTTTTTGGCAGAGGTAACCTTTTTATATCCAGGAAGAACATTCACATTATGATTCTTTAAAGAGCTTCGTAAAATATTATATTTCTCCTTTGAAAATCCCAACTCCATAAATAACGCTAAGGCTTCTTCTATGCTATACTTTGTGGGTAATGCATTCGTAGGAGTTGGAATACTTTCTTTAATCCTTCGTAGTCGATCTGGGCTGGCAAGCTCCACAGCTTTTGTAATATCAGACCTTAATTTATCTTTATCTTTTACGTACTTAAGACATAATGCTTCTGACAGATTCGATGTCGATATATCTTTTGTAGCATTTTGAAGTTTACTTTTTCTTGTGTACTCCGAACACTCGTTTATATTTTTAGCAGGCCTTCCTTTTCTGCTGTCCAAGGATGTATGCGGTTCTTCGATGTTTTCAAAAGTTGTTACTCCATTTAGCCAGTCTGAGTACTTTTCCATAAAGGTTTTTGTCGTACGGGTTGAGGCAAGCCATTTTCTACGAATATCCAACAAAACGAAGTGAATTTTGTTTTTAACATCCTTTTCGTGGTATCCTGGTAAGCCGTGCAATTTTTCCACAATAGCCAAATTAAATATATTTAATTCATTATGTGATTTTCTAAATAACTCGGAACAATTCCGAATTTTGAAATGACATTATTAGTTTTGGTACTGATCACTACATTTGCAAAGTAAAACCTTAAATGATTGCATTACACAATTGCAGATTAATTTATACCCAAAAATAAAAAGTTTAAAAAGTTTTAAAACTACCTGCCTATTTTATAATAATGTGTTCTTAAATTTAAATAAATAAACAAATTGTAATAATTATGCCTACCTGATTGACACAGCAAAATATTGTTTATCATTTATATGGGATTCATACTATGACTTTTTATGGTGACTTTTGAAGACTTTATTGACGAATGGTGTACAAAGGCTATCAACTTAAAAGACAATTAAAGAAAAATGTAGGGAAAAAGTTACTGCGAAAATTTCGTATTAACGAGAAGCAATAAGTATTAGTAACAAGTGATGCAGTGAAAACAATTTTATAAAGAGAATAATTTCTTTTCATATTTGGAACGCATCTTTGTTACATATATAAAATAATTTTTTATCTTTTAGTAATAAAATACATTTTATAACATAAATTTTTCTCTTATTTTTGCAAAAAAAGAAAACTAAGATTTGATCTTTTTATACGATTATATATATTTCAATGAAATAAGGCTAAATACATCCCAGTAAAAAAAAGACACTCCAAAAAAGTCATGAAAATGTAGAGTTTGCGATCTGGAAGTAGTGCAAATTGCGATCCGATGTAATGATTTTTACATAGGGTTGTCATTGCAAGAAGTTCTCTTTTTCGCTGCCTGGTCACCGAATTGGAAGCGATTTTAAGAAAAATTTCCTTTTTTGTGTTCTATGATAATATTTTCATCTAGGAAAAATTGCTAATAGTTACATATTTTAACAATTAGTTTCTTTTTATAGGAATTTAAACGCGAAACAGTAATTTAATGTAAATTTAAGCAAATAACTTTAAAATTTTAGACCAAAAATAGTTCATAAGTTTCTTAAAAAAAAAAACGATTTTTTAAAAATTCTGGTGAGTAATTTCTAAAACTAGAGAGGAATTACAAGGTTTTGTATGACTAAAATAAACTTCTACTTGGTTTTCTGCTAACTATCGGCAAATTAAAAATATCGATTTTTTGGAAGCAATGAAAATGTACTTCCTTGAGAATGACTTCCAATTTTTTTTACTGGGATATTTATAAGTAGGCACATATGCATACATTAACAAAAATATGTCAATCAGTTCCACTTACATATATTTACATTTTTGTGCTGTAAGATAACATAAAATATAAAAAATATTAAAATTTTGGTAGCTTTTTTCCTTATTTGGCAATTTTTTTTTAATTTTGGTTGCAAGAATATCTTGGCTGTGGCAGCGCTGGCTACAAGATTGTAACATCTTTCATCAAATTTCAAGAAAACCTGTAATTTTTTGTGCCCCAATTTAGCTTAATTATTTAAAGTACTGTGTAGTAAATATGCTAAGAAAATATGGGCGTGACCATTTTTGCCCATTTTTAGATATTCTCTATTTTATTTGTAAAAAGTACCTAAATATAGAGTGTCTGAAAAACGGCAACTGCCGAAAAAGTAGGGTATCTGGTGGACATTTTCTTACTTTTTATAATAAACAATAAATATACATTTAAAACAATACCAAAAAAGTAGTGATCACATGGCAATATCTCTGACAATTCAATTCTAAAATGTTTTTTTTCTTCTCAAAATCACATTTTTTTGGACTTTCTAAACAACTGTCGACTTTAAGCAGCTCCACCAGCTATAATTCTTATCTAATTAAGAAAAACGTTTTTGAATTCTGATCAGTGAAATGGTCTTTATACGATGTGTTCATTAATTTTACAAAATTATGTCATCAAATTTTGTATTTTTGCCACGGTTTTTGGGAAAAGGCGCCACAGTGCGGCGAAGGAGTTTGCTCTGATGTTACATAAGGATTAGTGTCTGCTGAAGTCGGTTTGATGTTAGCGCTAAGTTTTCCAATTCTTTACCGACTTCAAGGAATGAGCTACACAATTCCCTGGTTTTTATTTGATTTTTTTAAATTTTTATTTCAATTATAAAATCTTTTTTTCTGATAATGCTATTGATGGTCTGATGCTACTATTGCCGAAAAGGAGGCGAGGCCTGTAGCTATTACAATTTGATATTTTCATATACTTCTACCGCAGCGATTTGATTTGCTGGTTTTCCTTCGTTGCCTTTGAGCCCACTGTACTTCAGTTAGCTTGCTTGCATGAGTGTCTGTCCGACGGCCTCAGTCTCCGCATATTATGCCGCCAGACACAAAGACACATTGATTTAGCACTGTTTTGGTTGTTGGTTTTTTTATTTTTTAATTTAATTTTTTTTTTATTACGAGTATTTTGGTGCTTCATTCCTTTGGCTTTAAATATGACTTGCATGCAATGCTGCTGCTGTTGCTGCTGCTGCTGTTGCTGCGTTTGCTCTGTGTTGCTTATGATGTTGCGTTGATGTTGTCTTTGTTGAGGTGTCGTCCTCGCTTAAATTAGCTCACAATAAATTGTTTTTTTTTGCTTTTAATTCTTTTTGTTTTATATATGAAAAGCAAAAGTAAAAAAAATATATATTCCTTGATTTGTTTTTGTATTTTAAGGTTTAATTCTTTTTTTTAACTTCGATTTTGAATTGTGAATGTGGATGGCTGGGATGATATTCCATTCTGTTAATACTTAAAATGTATTTTTGCTTAATTTTTCTTCGATTTTGTTTTAATACTTCCATACATAATTTGTTTGTTGTTCGCCCGTTTAGCTTTTAATTTTTCCCTTTATTATTGAGTGTGTTGTTCGTTTTATTTTTTTTTTCGTAAAGTTGTTTCTTTGTAGGTTGTTTGTTGTCTGTCTAGCTGTTGGTTGCTTTTTTTGAAAAAGTTCTTTCACTGCTTTATTATTTTCGTTTTATTTATTTTTTTGCAATATAATTATGGTGAATTTTCCAGGAATCATCTTTTTGTTTTTCTGATTTAAAGCCGAAATACAAGTAGTGTATACATAAGTATAAGTATATTCAATCACACGAATAAACTGCATGCAAAACTAAAAGTTTGTTAAAGCATAAAGAACAAAAAAAAAAATAATTCCCGAATTCCTTTGGCTTAATTTAGTCTGCAATTCTGAAAATTAAAAAAAAAAACTAAATAAAAAACAATGAACTCAAAACCGACTGTTGCATTAAAGTTGTTGGGATTTATTGGTGACAACATGGCGAGCTTTTTCATAATACCAAATCAAAAAAAAATAAAACTTTAAAAAAAAAATTAAACCGACTTCAAAAATAAGCACTAAAAAGCTACAAATAATATAGATCTAGTTAAATAAAAGATTTTTATATATGTTACCTACATACAGTGCCGTTTGAAGTTGGTGCCAGCAACATTGGTAACTAAGCACATACATACATACATACATATGTACATAAAAATTACTTGCAGTTTTTTTACCGGGCATGTTCCTATGTGTTTAGTACCAGTATTACTGGCACCAACTTCAAACGGCACTGTATGTAGGTAACATATATAAAAATCTTTTATTTAACTAGATCTATATTATTTGTAGCTTTTTAGTGCTTATTTTTGAAGTCGGTTTAATTTTTTTTAAAGCTTTATTTTTACCTTTTTAGTGCATACCTTTGAGCTCTGGTCAATTCAAAAAAGTTTTATTTGTAAGTATCTTCTTAGAGCAGAGTTATGGTCCAGTTTCGTAAAAATCGATTAAGTAAAAACACCTGAAATATAGTATTAAATTTTATGGGGCGTGGCTACGCCTCTTTTTTTAAAACAAGATTGTGTATTTTTAAGAGTTCAAGGTGTGTGCCAAGTTTCGTACAGATCGATAAAGTAAAAGCACGTGAAATTAAGTATTAAATTTTATGGGGCGTGGCTACGCCTCTTTTTTTAAAACAAGATTGTGTATTTTTAAGAGTTCAAGGTGTGTGCCAAGTTTCGTAAATATTGGTTAAGTACGAGCACATGAAATATTATACTAAAATTTAATAGGCGTGCCCCGCCCACTTTTTTGAACGCAATTTTATGCCTTTATTAAAGTTTAGGGTGTGTGCCAAGTTTCGTAAGAATCGGTGAAATAGAGCCCTGTAAAATATAATATAAAATTTTAATGGGTGTAACCCCGCCCATTTTTTTAAAGAAAATGGTGTCTATTTTAGAGCTAAAGGTGTGTGCTAAGTTTCGTAAAAATCACTTAAGTAGAACCACGTGTAATGTTATAATACATTTTAATGGGCGTAGCCCCGCCCATTTTTTCAACTTGAAAATTTTGTAATTACAAGAACTAAAGATGTTTGCTAGGCTTCGCAGCAATCCAATGAGTAGAAGACCATTAAATCAAATTTAAAAAATTGTATGCGTGACTCCGCCCACTTTTTTCAAATGGGACCAATGGGAAGCTATACCCTCTCAGACAACAAAAAAATTTTTACAATCGGTCTAAAATGCACCGAGTTATCAACCTACACACCTAAAAAAAAATAATAGAGACGAATTGTTAAACTTCTTCTTTTTTTGAAGTCGGTTAAAAAAAAACGTTTCTTTTTCAATTAACAAAAAGCATTCAGCCCTCATTCAGCAAGAAGAAGATGTAGGAAGTTTGCGTTTGAAAATATTTTTGAATCTTTGTTTTAGAATTCTCTAAATAATTTTTTTCCAAAATGGTTGTTGTCTCTGATAATGCAAAATAAAAATATTATTAACCTGTTTCACGATATCAAAAGAAACCTTTCGACAGGAACTTTATATTGAAAACAACAATAAAAGATGTGAATTTGTTTTTATTTTCAATATAAATTCTCAGTCGAAAGTTTTCTTTCGATATCGTGAAAGAGGGGGTAAATTACCGCACTCGTTATCGAATGAAATTAGGAAATATTTCAATATTGTTTATATGGAAAGATTTTAAAATGTCGAATTGCATCGAATGGCATAATTTGCCCCCAGGTTATAAAATATTATGCGTTAGCTTGAAAAATAAATACAAAAAATACAAAAATTGTGTTTGATACATGTTATGCTAGGAACACAATTGGGACGAACGACGAATTTCGTTCACGTTGACGAATTAGTCGATAAGAATTCGCTGAATTCGACGAATTGACTTGCCGAATTCTGCTCTCATAATTTATAAATTTGGTTAGTGTGTATGAAGAGAGAGAGAGAGCGAAATTTTGTTATCTCGTCGTTCGTCGGCGTACAAAATAGAAATAAACATATCTCAGAGTTCGTCACACACGACGAATTTCGTTCTACGGTGTTGTTGTATTCATTTTCATATGCACAAATGTGTTTTAGAGAGAGAGAGGGACGAGGTGAACAGACAACTTTCTTTTCCCCTCATCTCTCTCTCTCTATCCCCTAACAAACTTATCAGCTTAGCAATAAGTTTTGCATAGTGTAAATTAGGACTTATAAATATATTGCTGGCACACAACTATCGGAAGACTGCTGCGATTACAGTCTGACTAAATGGGTTAAATGATTGAGTACAAAATTGTATTTGTGCTTGACTAAAAAGTTTTATTCAATAGCAACAATAATATTGTTGTGATAATCATAAGAGAAACAAGCTATTTTTATTCTAAAGAGAAATTTAAGACACCACGAGTTTGTGCTACAGAAATGAATATCTACACGCGCAAAGTTCTAGTACAAATTAATTTTCCTGAAATAAAAATATTATATATGTATATTTTTGGGAAATGTTAAAGCAACTTAACCATAATATGATTAAACTGCATTTCGAATTTGTTAAGTTTGGTAGCAAACTGCTACGGACATGGATATGTAGATATGTGAATACATAATATACTTACAACATTTTTCAATTTATCATTTATTGTGGTAAATCACTTACTACGAGTACGTACCCACATAACTAAGGATATACCTTTTTTATTTTCAGTATTTTTTTCTCTCCCATTTGTTTGTCCCCTTGTTTAGGGCAGACTTAGTAACAATTTCCATCTAAACACACAATCTAAAATCTCTAAAAATATGTGAATGGTCCGTCCGACGGCTGGTCGGTCGCACTTATACACTCGTCGTATAAGTTCAAGTATGTTTGTATGTTGCAGCATCTAGAACACATTTATACAAAGTGCACATTGTGTTGCAAGCAAAATAATTCAAAACAAAAAAAAAAGGAATCCGAAAAAGAGGAATGTGCAACAATTTATAAAAGTGCAACCAGTAAAAAGACATAAACTCAAAACAACACCCAAAATACAAAAAAAAAAGAAGCAAACACACGGAATAATGGAAAAAGAAATATTGACTCGAAACATACTAGAATGACTGTGACTCTACGGTTGTTGGGTTGTACTGTATGTGTGTCCGTGTGTGTGTGTGTGTGTGTGTAAATTAATGTGCGGTTGCTTGTGTCTGTGCTTTTACAGCAGTTTACAGGTTGTGTCAAGGATACGCATTTCATACTCAATATATTTAGTAACTGGGTGGTAGTTGGCGTTGTTTGTATATACATACATACATACATACATACATACTTATGTATGTTTGTATATATGTATGTAAGTATAAGCGAGTATGTGCATGTCGCAGTATTTGTTTGCATGCATTTTAAACTAACAAAGCACCAAGCACAGACATCATTGGCCAGTGCTTTGAAGGATTTCTTTCGTTCTCTATAAAATTGTTAAATTTTTTTTTAACTCATTCTTCTGTTCTTCTTTTCTGTAATGAAGTGTGCAAAAAATTTTTTTTGGATCTAACGTCTATTTTGCTAGAAAAGATACAAAATATACGTGCGGCGATTTTTTAGGGGTTCCATACACACTATTGTTTTTGTTACGATGTCCGTCCGCCCGTCTGTCTGCCGCAGGCTATTTTCTCGTATCGTAAGAGCTACGGACCTGAAATTTTCATAGAATTTGTAAAACAATAATTATATCACAGTAAAAAAATAATGGGTGTTCCAAAACCATCAACCAAAAATGTAATATACATGCATACAATTGTATATAGACACTTGAAGCTAGCAAAGTGAGCAGAGGCACCATTTAGCAATGGACTATACAAAAAAATCAATATTAAAGGGTATTCGGTCAGTTAATGTAATTTTGATTATACAATTTTCACAACTTCCCAGCAAAAATTTTCAAAAAAGGTAATCGGGTTTGGAATTAAGCATTTTTGGTGGAAGCTCTTCCTTACAAGGCGTGAGACTAAAATAATCGATTCTTGAGAAGTACTTACTTTTTTTATTTGGCAACTTGTTCACGTAATCTATTTAATCTCAAAAAATTATTCTCCTCATTTAGCAACTTGTACATAATTACTTTAAATTTTAGGTAATGTGTTTTGTAAGCGAGTAATGAAATTTGGTAATCAGAAAAGTAAATCATTATATGGCAAGTAGTTCTGATGGTAATGTGTAATTTTTTGCTGGGTTGCTGTATCCTGGAAACAGTAAGATGCAAACTCTTGAAATTTTCAAAACCCCTAAATCAAAAAAATCACAAAATTAAAAAAATGCCGATACGAAAAATCGCAAAAATAAAAAAGCGCTTAAATGAAAAAAAATCACCAAAAATAAAATAAATTTGACGAAAAGCAAAAAAAAAATTACAAAATTTAGAACGGTAGCCTAAAAACTAAAAAAAAATCCAAAAACCGAAGAGAAAAATCGCCAAAACGAAACAAAATTGCCAAAATAAATAGAGCCTCACAACTAAAAAAAATCGCTAAAACTAAAAAAAAACGAAAAAAAGTGCCAAAATTAGAAAAAAAATCGCTAATGCTAAATAAACAACTTGTTGTATCTGCCAAAAAGTAAAAGGCAAACTCTTGAAATTTTCAAAAAAGCTAAAATTAAATCGACATTAATCGACAAAAAAAAACGCCAAAACAAAAAAAAATGCCAAAAACCGAAAACGATCACAAAAAACGAAAAAAATACCCCAAAACTAAAAACATATCTAAAAACTAATAGAAATCGCTAAAAAGCGAAAAAGTCTGCAAAACGAAAAAAAATCGTCAAAACGAAAAAAAAGCGCTAAAACGCGGAAAAGGCGCCAAAACTAAAAAAATCGCCAACATGTAAAAAGCGCTAAAATTAAAAATATTCGCTAAAGCTAAAAAAACAAAAATAAAAAAATGTCGAAAGGAAAAATTACCAAAATGAAAAAACGCTTAAATGAAAAATATCGCCCAAATCTGAAAAAAGTCGCCAATAGCAAAAAATCACCAAAAGTTAAAAGGTCGCCCAAAAAACTAAAAATAAACCAAAAATCTAAGAAAAAATTGAAAAAAGTTTTACTAAAAAAAATTAAGTTTGAATATAAAAAAGTCCACTCATATTCTTTATAGAATTTAAATGAAATTTTTTTTCATTGTTTTCTAATGCTTAAATATGCTCTAAAAATAGTTAGAATGTGCAAAAGTATGCATTTATGGGCAAAATATGCAAAAATATGCCAAAATATGCAAACTTATGCAAATCGTTGCCAAATTATTTAAAAGTTCATATTTTTAGGATAGATAATTAGTCAATGTCTTTTTATCTTTCTAGCACCAAAAAGAAAAAACATGCAGTAGCGTGTAATAACGAGCCCTGTTCGTTATGTTTACCTAGAATTAATACTAAAGGAAGCTATAGATTGATTCGAGTTTAAGAAAATTTTAAATATTTTTATCTAACAAATTCCTTTAATATTCTGCTTATCGTTTACAAAATTGTTCTTTATTTTCTGTGAGCTGTTGCCATTGTGTGCCGTGTTCTAGTTAAAGGTAGTAGAAAGGTAAAATGGAATTTAGTTGCTTTGTCGCTGCTGTTGTTGTTGTTGTTGTTGGTGTTATAAACATCATGCCACTAATGTCTAGCTTTGGAACTGTATAACTTTGAAAACCATTACATTGCAATATTTTGCAGCTTGATGTTCGTTGTTGCCTTTTTTTCTCTGCTAAACCTCTCTGGCTATTTTTTTTTTTTTAATTTTCTTTTAATATTCTTTTTGCTGCCATTTCTTGATTGCCTTTTTTTCGAAGTAGTGCTGGTGCTGGGCTGGTGGGGCTGGTGGTGGTGGATTACATTTGTCCTTGCTGGGTAGATTTCTTTCTTTTATTTTAAATTTTTTTGCACTTTGGTTTTAGATTTTTGTTGTTGTTGTTGTTGTTTTGATGGTGCTGCTTTCCTTTTTGCCAACTCTTTCAGTTTCAGTATCTAGAGTTGTCTATTTTATTAAAAGAGTTTTTGTTGTATATAATTACCAAATGCTTTTACTGGCCTGGCATTGGGGTCCTCTTGCATAGATTTCTCATTTGGCTTTCGAGTAAAATGCATTTCAATATAAGTATATTTTACCCTAAAATTGTCATTATTATTCCCGCACTTTTGTTTTCTCCTTGCCAGTATGTTAAGAGCCAACAAGCTTTTTATTTATTTAGTTGGTTTGTTTGTCAATTGCATAGCTATAGCTTAGCTTAATGTTGTTGTTGTTGTTGTTGTTGTTGTATATTTGCTGTGGTGTGGCTCCTGCTTGTAGTATTTGTATCTTTAATTTTTGCTCCATGTTAGGCTGGCTGTCAGGTTTGTTTATTGCTTGACAGTTGTGGTCAACGTAATTCCTTTTTTCTTTTTTTTTTTGAGAAGCAAACTAAATCCTTTTTGCTTGTTTTGTTTTTGGGCACTTTGCAAAATTTTGACTTTATTGTTTTTGCCATGTTTGTAATTGATATTTGTTGGCTTTTAATTAAAACATAAAATGTCTGTTTTGCTCCCACAAATTAACGAGTGGTTAGCGGAAAAGGGTATTTGTTTAAATATTTTTTTTTTAATGTAAAATAAGAAATTCAGCCCAAGTGTCATTTAATTAGTCTTACAGCTAATCAGTGTAGACATCTTTAATTGAAAATTTAAGAAATTTATTTAAGAAATCGTAGAAACTTGAATACTGGAGTAGTTTGAGCAGACACACATTTCGACAGAACACGTTTGAGCGACTACTTGTATTGCACACAACAATAAAGTTAGAAATTATCAGCCGAAGTCTACAGAAAATATTCCATGCATTACTTATATTCAAAAACAAATTTTCTTGTTTTTAATACAAGTTCTATATTAAATGTTCTCTGTCGGCATCGTGATCTTAATTTTTTGATTTACTTTTTCATATTACAAATAGGTAATTTCAATATGAGGGGTACAATCACGATGACCACATTTAAATAGTTTAAATTTAGTATTTAATAGTTCAAAAATATAAAATTTATAATCCGAACAAGGATTAGGTGCCTAAGCATAGTTGTTAATCTTAAAAAATTTTAAAAATAAATAGAAGCCAACAGAACATGATTTCTGCTCAGAATGGTCTTTAGAAGATTGTCACGGGTGTGACTTTACAAATTTTAGTTTTATTATCATTATTACTCTTAGCGTTTATTTTCTAAAATCTGCCTTAGAACGTACACTCTAATTTTACTTCAATAAATTGTTCAAAATCAAAGGAAAAATATAATTTTACTTAAAAATTTTTTTTCAAAATGAAACCGGTGTATCAGCTTTATGACAATTGTAATTTAATTTTACTTAAAAAAAACATTTTTCGAAAATGTAACCGCTGTGACCTCTTTATGTGACCGGTGTGACCTAGTATGAAAGCTGTAAAAGTTTGAAGAAATAAGAAGAAAAGGAAGATGAGTTTTTAATATTGTGCTTATGGAAGGATTCTGAAGGAATCTCTTTGAAAAGTTGCTTAATAACAGCAACTCTTTTTAATTTAATAGACTTCAAAGGAAAGTTACGTTTAACTTTAGTGCCGTCCCTTTCTACCGAACTTTGTGCTTTTTAGAGTATCAATTTTACATGTATTAAAACTTTTAACAATTTGACTTTCATCACTTTTTCGTTGTCTGCTCTTTCATTTTCTTGCTCGATCATATTTTATTTTTTCTTCCAATTATCCTTTATCCATCGCAGTTTTCTAATCACTGCCTCTTCTCTCGCGCCTTTTTCTCTCTTTATATATGTAAATCTAGTTCATATTTCCCTTTATATTTTTTAAGGTTCTAACTTTGTTTCCATTTTATAATTTTGACATCAATTGACATCCGTTTAAGCGTTGATGTGACGGGTGTGACAGAAAATTTCTTATAATTGATCACTCGAATATTAAAGTGGAGTTTAAAAAGCTTTATTTTATAATTTTTCCTACTTTGTTCCGCTTATCACATCCATTGAAATAATAGCACTTTAGCATTGATGTGACGGGTGGACCGAAAATTTCTCATAATTGATCACTCGAATATAAAGGTGGAGTTTAACAAAAGCTTACTATATTATTAATTGCGCTTACTTTTTTGTGGTTGAAAATTATTAGGTATTTATTATGTAAGGTAACAATAAATTAATATATATTGTGATGGGTGTGACCGAAAATTTTCAATAACTAATTATGTACTCGAATATTGAAATGGAGATTAACAAAATTTGGTTTTATTATTTTTCTTACTTTGTGTTCCGTTTTCACATCCATTGAAAAATTAGCACTTCAGCATTGATGTGACGGGTGTGACCGAAAATATCCTTATAACTTGAATATCCTGTTTTATATTTTTGACACCCATTGATTTAAGCCTTGGTGTGATGGGTGCGACGGGTGTGACCGAAAATTTTCTTTAACTCTTAACTCGAATATTAAAATGTAGACTAAAAAGTTTTATTTTAATATTTTTCATACTTTTTTTTTGCTCTAATCACATCCATTGAAATATTAGCACTTTAGCTGTGATGTGACGGGTGTGACTGAACATTTCTCATAACTGATCACTCGAATATTAAGGTGGAGTTTAACAAAAGTTTACTATATTACTAATTGCGCTTACTTTTTAATTGTTGAAAAGTATCAGGTATTTATTATATAAGGTAACAATTAATTAATTTATATTGTGATGGGTGTGACCGAAAATTTCCTTGAATATTGAAATAGGGATTAACAAAATCTTGTTTTATTATTTTTCTTACTTTGTTCCCGTTTTCACGTCCATTGAAAAATTAGCACTTCAGCAATGATGTGACGGGTGTGACCGATAATATCCTAATTAGCCGAATATTGAAATGGAGGTTAATAATATTTTATTATTTTATTGATTGCTCTTACGGTTTTATCTTTAGAAAGCATCAAGTATTTATTATATAAAGTATCAATTTTAATAAACTTCTTAGGTTTTACTGTGACGGGTGTGACTGAAAACTTTATTTTTCCAATTAATCCACAAAACTTTCATCATAAAACAGACAAATTAGAAAGTTGAAAAGAAAACGTATAATAAAGAACAAACATACAACATAGAAAAAAACGATTAAGCTTGAAACGTTTCCTAAACACAACATAATTTCTGATAAAGCAATTTTACTGTTTGCAGGTGTTGTTGAACCTTATATTCGTCCTTGCTGATATTTAAAACCTGAAGACTGAATAAATAAAAGAAAGTTTGCCAGATATAACTGCAGCATCCTGAGCGCTATCATATGTCCTTGTTGGCTGACCACTTATTTCAAAAAGAGCTGGTAGTCTTAATTAAAAAACAAAACTAATGACGAATTTTCTTGCAATCTAATAAATTCCTTTTTTCTAATGAAAGAAAAAAATGTTGCCCATATTTCCAGTAAACACCATTAAAATTCATTAAAGTGCAGTTATGCGGTAATGAGCTTAGCTTACCCTTAAGATCGTTCATGTGTTATTAAGGTTCTTTAAAATTTTATTTATTTTTTTTATCAAATTTCTAAAAAACATCATTAAAGATTTAACATTCCGATATATTTTATTTGCAAAATATTTCCACATTTCCATTAAATTCATTTATCACCCATACAACAAACATTTTGCCATTTCAATATTTAAACTTTCTTTCTTTTGTTCCTTTATACCAGAAACATGCATTCACTAAAACTAACAGGCCCACCGACTTTCAAACACACATACAACTAAAATTTTCTTTCTGTGTGTGTGTGTGTGTGTGTGAGTGGAAAAAATGTGTTCTCGTGCACTGCAAGTTAGACGACCTGACATGACTGCCTTTAAATAAGAGTTTTCAGAAGCTTTTTTTGTTTGTTTTGCTTTGCTTTGGCTTGGATTTTTATTTTCTGTGTCGTCTTGTTTTTTGCACTAGACTTGCAGTTACTGTAGTAGAAGAGTAGAGAACTATTGTTGTAAACGTTGACATAGACTAACAGTCAGGTTGAGTATTGATAGGGACAGTGGGTGTAAAAAGTTTTTAGATTGCTAAAACGGTGAGCTGCAGATTCAAATGGCAGGACTTATTATTATGATTATGATTTTTCTACTAAAAAAATTAGCCCATCGCTGGGTGAGTTCATGATTGATTTCTAAATGGGTGTCAAGCAGAGATGTGCGCGTGACAGTGTTCGTGACAGAAAGTCTGATTTCCTGCTTGTTTGGATCGTATAGTACTTAATAAAATTTGCACGATAAAAAACGAAACGATTTTAGATGTAAAATATGTGTGCATAAATTAACAGTAAAGAAAAAAATCTAATATTTTGTATCGTCCAACATGCAAAACCAAAATATTTTTTGACAGTGTAGGGGTCTTTATTAAGGTAAAGGCTCTAAAATTAAAAAAAATTATCTATCTATTTGATTATATGTAACGGGTGTTTTTTTAGAGGTATAGAACTTCGAATTGAAATAAAACACAAGAAAATCGTTTTAATGTCCATCAATTTGGCTTTATTGGAAAGATAATTTTATGCCATTAATGTTTAAATATGATTTCGGGCATGTGGCCGCCGTGGCTGGCTCGAATAAAGCCAATTCTACAGGTCCAATTTTCAACCACTTTTTCGAGCACATGGGGCCGTATGTTGGCAATAACGCCACGAATGTTGGCTTCCAAGTACCCTAACGTTTCTGGTTTGTTGGCGTAGACGAGCGACTTCACATATCCCCAAAGAAAATAATCCAATGGTGTCAAATCACACGATCTTGGTGGCCAATTGACAGGTCCATTCCGCGAAATTATGCGCTCATCGAATGTTTCCTTCAATAAATCGATTGTGACGTGCGCTGTGTGGCATGTAGCGCCGTCTTGTTGGAACCACAACTCATCCACATTCAAAATCTTCAAAATCTTCCATAAAGTTGATGGACAAAGCTCCAATTGCTGTACACGGTGGCGAATCGATTCATTCGGGTCCTCTTCAACACTTTGCTCTACAGCGGCAATTGTTTCTTCGGTGCGCACTGTTCGACGTCTCTGCGGATGCGTATTATCACATAGAGTAAACGTAGTGCGAAAACGATCCATGGTTAACCGAATTAATTGCTCTGATGGACGATTATGTCGACCATAAAATGGACGGAGCTTGCGGTAAACTTCGCGAACTGAACCATTATTTTCGAAATAAATTTGCACGATTTGCAAGCGTTGTTCTTTTGTCAACCTGTTCATGATGAAATGGCAAACCAAACTAAATATTAATCACTTGACAGCTGACAAAATGGCCGCCAGTTAAAAAAGTGATGCCAACTTAAAGTTCTATACCTCAATAAAAAACACCCGATATATAAAAAAATAATTTTTTGCTATTCAATTTGACTGTGGTGCAGTTTCGTGTTGGATAAATGTTTCAGTAAAGTGAGACTTTTCGCGCACACAAACGGTTCCGTTCGGCGCTTGTTTATGTTTGGCGATTTTTTTTAGGTTTTTGGCAATTTTTTTAAGCGTCAATTTTTTTAGATGTTTTTATTTTTTTGTTTTTTTTTTTTATTTTGGAGATTGTTTTCGATTTTTGGCATTTTTTTAATATTGAAGCATTTTACTTTTTTTAGTTTTGGCATTTTGGCGATTTTTTTTTGTTTTTGGTATTTTTTTAGTATTGCCGCTTTTTTAGATTTTTGTTAGTTTTGGCGGTTTTTTCATACTGACGACTTTTTTTATTTTTTGATTTTTTTTAATATTGACGCCTTTTTAGATTTAAATTAGTTGTGGCGTTTTTTTCATTTTACCAATTTTTAGGGTTCCGTACACCAAAGGTGAAATGGAACTATATTGTTTTCGCTACGCTGTCCGTCTGGCCGTCTGTCCGTCTGTCCGTCACAGGGTATTTTCTCGAGAACCATAAGAGCTACGGACCTGAAATTTGGACAGAGTGTGTAGCTTGGCTGCTACAACAACAAATACATGAGAGTTGGAAATTAAAGGGTGTGCCAAAACGAGCAACGAAAAATGTTAAAATCCCATGTAATATACATACATACATACAATTGTATGTATATGCACTTGAAATTTGTAAAGTTAGTGTATTTTTATGCAGACTACAACAATTAACACTAAAATTTAACAAATTTTAATTAGAGGGTGTACCATCAGTTAATGTAATTTTGACTATGTAATTTTGATAACTTGCTGTATCTTGGAAACCGTAAGAGCAAACTTCTTGAAATTTTCAAAAAGGGTAAACAAAAAAATCTCAAAATTATAAGATCGCCAAACCGAAAAATATCGCCAAAATAAAAAAAAAATCGCCAAAACGAAAAAAAGTACCAAATTAAAAAAAATTTCTAAATCGAAAATAAATCGCGGAAAACCGGAAAAATCGCCAAAATAAAAAATTCGTCAAAATGAAAAAAAAATTGCCAAAATGAAAAAAAAATCGCCAAAATGAAAAAATCGCCAAAAAGGAAAAAAATTGCCAAAATGAAAAAAATCGCCAAAATGAAAAAATCGCCAAAATGAAAAAAATCGCCAAAACGAGAAAAAAGCGAAAAATAATAAAAAAAAATTATTTCAGCTCAAAAAACGTAAAAAAACACTGTATTAAAAAAAATGCTCAAAGCCAACGTACGGAACCCTTCGTGCGCGAGTCAAACTCTGAATTTACTGAATTTATTTCGATTTCATTTTTTATTTTTAATATTGACATATAGCATTTATTGCGTTTTTTTTATTTATTTTAGTTTTTGTCGTTTTTTTTTTGTCATTTTGGCAATTTATATTTTCTTAGTATTGACGTTTTTTGTAGTTTTAGCGATTTTTTTCTTTTGACGATTTTTTGCATTTTAACGATTTATTTTTTTTTTCATTTTGGCGACTAATTTTTATTTTTGGAATTTCTTTTAATATTGACGCCTTTTAATTTTTTTAGTTAAGGCGTTTTTCCATTTTGGGGATTTTTTTAGTATTGACGTTTTTTTTAGTTTTAGCGATTTTTTCTACTTTTTTTATTTATTTTCTCGATCATTTTACTAGTGATGATTTTTTTGCATTTTAGCGATTTGTTTTAGTTTTGGTGATCTTTGTTATTTAAGGTCTTTTTTGATTTTCGGTTTTTGGCGTTTTTAGTTTTAGCGTTTTTTACGATTTTTTAAATTTTCTTTTTAGTTTTTGGTGTTTTTTGTCATTTTGGTGATTTATGGCTTTTAGTATTGACGTTTTTTCTAGTTTTAGCGATTTTTTTTGCCATTTTTATTTATTTATTATTGCGTTTTTTTACTTTTAATGATTTCTTAATTTAAGCTATTTATTTTATATTTGATGATATTTTTCATTTAGGCGCTTTTTTCATTTTGGTGATTTTTTCGGTTTTTGGAAATTTTTTTATAATGACGCTTTTTTAGTTAGTTTTTTTTTCAGTTTTTTGCGTTTTTCAAGTATTAACGCTTATTTTAGTTTTATTGTTTTTTTTGCGTTTTATTTTGTTTATTTCAGTTTTTGGCGTTTTTTTGTTATTTTGGCGACTTACATTTAATAGTATTGACGTTTTTTCTAGTTTTGCGATTTTTGCCAGTTTCTTATTTATTTTTCGCGATCTTTGTGCCTTAGATAATTTTATGCATTTTAGCGATTTATTTTATTTCTGGTAATAAATTCCATTTAAGCACTTTTTTCACTTTGGCGATTTTTTGTTTGGCCTTTGTTTAATTTTGGGATTTTTTAGTTGCAGCGCTTTTTATATTTAACAGACTTCCGTTTTAGTATTAACAGAGCTCTGTTAAACATTTTAAAATTGTACTTCATACACATTCTTTTAAAAATAAAACTGGATAATTTCAAAGCGTTGTTCAAGCGCTATGCATGATACGAGTAGTTTATGAAGAACAAAATGATGTTGATTTAACACAAATTCATTGCCTGCGTTATCATGAAACCCCTGTCCCTGCTGATCATATTTAATTTCAAAAAGTGAGCTTTGTATGACAGTTCTTGTGACAGTTAACCCTTTCTTAAGTTCTATTGGTCTTAAAAAACACCCACTATATAATTATTTAATAGAATTTACTTAATAAATTTCATATTCCATGTTTCAAAATAATGAAAAAAAAAACTCAATACATATTAAAATATATAAAATTTTTAATGTTCCACTTTTTTTTTCTTACTTTTTAAGGAAAAGTTTTTAATAATAAATATGATTTTGCATTGACTTTTACCACCCACTGTTAACACTAATACATGCACTTCCATACATTTCTTTTTTTTCTTGGGCAAATACTACACACAAACATACATACATAAATAGCACATGTCTGTATGTATGTTTGCAAATTTTCATAGTGGCATAAAATCCCCATAATATTGTGATTTCTTTCTCTGTTTTTTTTTTTGAACACAAAACTTTAACAAAAAATAGAGTGAAAAAAATAGAAAAAGAGAGGAAAAAAGAACGAAAAGCACAAGCATAACAAAAATGCATTCCCATAAGACCATAACTACTGCACATTCTGATGTATAACTATAGAAGTCTAAATACATTTCCAAAACACACAATGCCAACATGCTTATTGCAACGTTGTCCAAACATACAAACACTCACACACACACACACACATACAAATACATACAGACATACATCCATAGATACTCGTACCTTTGCATAAAAAGCTGCACATCTACCTACACCTTCGCTTACCAACATATAAAACCCAATCCTCTCTAGTTAAACCATTATCCGTGTCATGTTGAACGGAGGATGGCTTTCGCTAAAGTTCTGAATCCGCTAGGAAAATTTTAAAATGACGTCCTTTAAAAAAAAAACACAAAAAGAAACTGTTGTTAACAACCAAACCAAATTTAATATTTCAATACTTGAATGAAAATGCTAAAATGTTTCAAAGTAAAGGACTCTTCCAATAGGTATTACCGATTTTTGACAGTTGCTAGCAGCCACGTCTGTCGAATTTTCTGTCATTTATTCCGTGTGTTTACCATGGACTAATATAGCTTTCAGCAACACGGCTAAATGATAAAGTTTGTTTTATTAAAATGGGTAACATTTACGGGCAAAGTTACGTCCGCTTCACCCATGTTATGGCCGCCCTAGTCGTCCTACCGAGAGGGCTATTCTCAGTGTGGTCGTTACATTCGAGGCCAAAATTCGTATGCCGATAAAACGCCAGAATCAAAGTTAATAGTAGTTCCTTTTTAAGGTTCCGTGCACCAAAGCTGAAAAGGAAACCTATTGTTTTCGCTACGATTTTCGTCCGTCTGTATGTCCGTCTGTCACACTCTGTTATCTCGAGAACCGTAAGACCTAAGGATCTGAAAATTTTAAGAATATGTAAAACTTTGGCCGCTATAACAGCAAATTTATCGAGCGATAACCGCTAAAAAAGCTTAAGTGACATAATTTTCGAACTTAAATTTTTGACGAAAATCCGTTATTTGCGACCGTAAATAATAAATTTTCGTGAATAAAAACGAGTCGGTTAAGCTTTTTTGGAGGTTATGGCGCGAAATGACAGTTGAAAATTATTGGGCGTTCTAAAGCAAGCCACGAAAAGTGTTGAAATCATAACATAATATACAAACAATTATATACAGACAATTGAATTTTGCAAAATTAGTGTATTTTTATGCGGATTACACCAATTAACACTAAAATTTAAAAAAGAAATCAAAATAAAGAAATAAATAAATCTATCAGTTAATGTAATTTTCACAACCCCAGAAATAAAAATGAAACGAAAAATCGCCAAAATAAAAAAAAAACACTTAGATGAAAAATATCACCAAAAATAAAAAACAAATTGCTGAAATGCAAAAAAAAAACAAGCTCGGCACAAAACTAAAAAAAATCGCAAATAACGCAAAACAAAAAAAAAAACGCTAAAACTGAAAAATCGCTATAACTAAAAAACAACTGAAAAAAATCGCCAAAAACCGTCAAAATCAGCAAAAGTGAAAGAAGCGCCAAAACTGAAAAAAATTATAATCGCCAAAACGAAAATGTCGAAATGATAGATCGCCGAAATAAAAAAAGCGCTTAAATGCAAAATATCAACAAAAATAAAATAAAGCGCTAAAATGCAAAAACAAAATCAACAAAAGTAAAAAGATCGGCAAAACAGCTAAAAATTCGGTTTAATCGAAAAAGTAGCCAAAACGAAGAAAAGTGCTAAAAGTAAAAAAACAACTGAAAAAATTCGCCAAAAAAAGCGCAAAAACTAAAAAATCGCTTAAACAAAAAAAAAAAAAAAATTAACCAAAAAATCGGAAAATCGAAAAAACTGCTACAACTAAAAAAACCGCCAAAATAAAAACTAAACTAAGCAAACGTAAAATAACAAAATGTCAAAACGAGAAATCGCCAAAATGAAAAAACCGCTTAAATGAAAAATATCACCAAAAATAAAATAAAGCGCTAAAATGCAAAAAAAAAATCACTAAAAGCTAAAAAAAGCGGCAAAAAATAAAAAAAATAGCCAAAACGAAAAAAATTGCTAAAACTAAAAAAAACGCTAAAATTTGTCGGACACCGAAAAATCGTTATAGCGAAAAAAGCGCAGAAACTAAAAAAAAAAATCGCTAAAACTAAAAAAATAGCAAAGAACCGAAAACAATCAGCACAACGCACAAAAGCGCTAAAGGAAAAAAGCGCCAAATTAAAAAAAATCCCGAAACGAAAAGTCGCCAAAATAAAAAAACGCTTAAATAAAAAATATGTATTACTAAAAATAAAATAAATCGTTAAGATACAAGCAAATCACAAAAAGTAAAAAGGTATTTTAAAAAAAAAAAAATCGCCAAAACAAAAAGCGCTATAAGTAAAAAAAAATGCTTAAACTAGAAAAAACTCGCCCAAAACCAAAAAATGGTTTGAACTAAAAAACCCCCAAAACAAAAAAAAATCTTAAACTAAAAAAAAATAGCCAAGATCTGAAAAAATCAGCAAAATGAAAAAAGCGCTTAAACTAAAAAAAATTGCAAACTGCAAAATGAAAGAAGCGCTTAAATTAAAAATATCACCAAAAATCAAATTAATCGCCAAAATGCAAAAAAAAAAATACCAAAAGTAAAAAGATGGACAAAAAATAAAAAAAATCGCTAAAGCCGAAAAAAATCGCAAAAATTAAAAAAAAGTTGTAACACTAAAAAAACGCTAAAACTAGAAAAACAATAGAAAAAACTCGCCAAAAATTTAAAAATCGTTAAAACAAAAAAAAAGCACCAAAACTAAAAAAAATCGCTAAAATTAAAAACATCGCCAAGAACTGAAAAAAAAAATCAGCAAAATGAAACAAAGGCGGTGAATATGCCGTAACGAAAAATCGCATAAATTAAAAAAGAGCAACCACCCACAGAAAACAAAAAAAAAAAAAAAACCAAAAAAATCACAAAACAAAACAAAATTGCTTTTAAATTCAAAAACCTAAAAAATCGATAAAACGAAAAAAACCGCTAAAGTTCAAAAAAATCACCAAAACCCGCAAAGCAAAAAAAAAAAGCAAATCACAATATGAAAGAAGCGCTTAAATTAAAAATATCAAATTGAAAAAATAAAATAAATCTTCAAAATGCAAAAAAATTACTAGCAGTAAAAAGATGGACAAAAAATAAAAAAAAAATCGCTAAAACCAAAAAAATTATCGCCAAAATTAAAAAACGTTGCAACACTAAAAAATCGCTAAAACTAGAAAAACAATAGAAAAAACTCGCCAAAAATCGAAAAATCGTTAGAACGAAAAAAGCACCAAAATTAAATAAAATCGCTAAAACTAAAAACATCGCCAAGAACTGAAAAAAATCAGCAAAATGAAAAAAAGCTCTGAATATAACGCAACAAAAAACCGCAAAAATTTAAAAAGTGCAAAAAACTACAGCAAACCAAAAAAAAATACAAAAAAAAAGCAAATCACAATATGTAAGAAGCGCTTAAATTAAAAATATCATAGAAAAAATAAAATAAATCTTCAAAATGCAAAAAAATTACTAGAAGTAAAAAGATGGACAAAAAATAAAAAAAAATCGCTAAAACCAAAAAAATTATCGCCATAATTAAAAGAAGCTGTAACACTAAAAAATCGCTAAAACTATAAAAACACTAGAAAAAACTCGCCAAAAATCGAAAAATCGTTAGAACGAAAAAAATCAGCAAACTGAAAAAAAGCTCTGAATATGTCGAAACAAAAAATCGCAAAAATTAAAAAAGGACAAAAAACTATAGAAAACCAAAAAAAAAAAATACCAAAAAAAAAAAGATGCGCTTAAATTAAAAAAACGCAAAAATCGCCAAAATGAAAAAGCCGCTAAAGCTAAAAAACCGCAAAAAAAGTACTTAAACTAAAAAAATGCAAAAACAAAATTTTTTTAAAAGTCCACATCAGGAAATATATGCGATATTAATTATATAGGCCGACGTTCGTACAGTAGTATATTATAATTATTTTTCTGAATTTATTTTAAATGAACTGGGCCCTAATTTTCCTAACGAGTTGCATGAGTTCATCACAATAGTGCAGCACCAACTATTTACAACTTCTGATATTGAATTGGATTCTAGAAGCATTTTGGCATGTCAGTGTACTCGTACAAATATCTATAAAGTTAGTTGCTTGACTGACTGTGTGTGTATGTGTGTGTGTGTGTGTGTGTATGTAGATTGGTTTGATATAGCTGAAGGTTTGTAACTCTTTCTCCCCTCACCCCTGCCTTTCTCTTGCTCCCAAGCGTTGCAATGTTTATATGACCGACTGTGTGTTGAGCTTAAAATGGTTGAGGTAATGTTTTACTATTTTGCTCATAATGTACATTCTACGAACATTTGTCACAGAGTAGAAACGAGAAAATGTAAAAATAGATGAAAGCAAATAAATAAGAGGAAATATTTTGCAATGAAATTGTGTAGTGAGCCTGGTAAAATGCGCGCCAAAAAGGAAACATTAAAAGCGCCATCTACTCGTATATTGAAATTAATGGCAAGCAGAAGCGAACAGAAAGACATACACACACACACACACGCATACACAGATTTACACATACATACATGTGCACACACGGGCGCAGGTATGTATTATGTATGTTTCTTGGAATTATGTGGGGTGTTGTGGTAGTGGCTTAAAGACCCAGCAGGTTTCGCAACTAGTAGGGCCTTTGAATTGAAAGTAAAGTAGTTATTTTGAAAGGCTTTAAAATCTTGAAAAAAAATTATGATATGAAAAAGATTCATTAATTTTTTTTCAATAAAAGTAATCGATTTAAAGTTATCAAACTATAAATTTAGATCACTAGGTTCTTCAGAACTGCTGGGCAATATCAGTTTAGCTGTTACATGTATTAATTCAGAAAATGTGGTATGAAATGGTTGCATTAGTTTACTGCCATCACACTGCTGCTGCTGATGATGAGGATGAGGATGATGATAATGATGCTGTTGCATACTATTGCGAATGGCTGCTACTCCTTCCTGCCACTTTTTCTACACACCGTGTGACATAAATACTTGTATGCTTGTGCTGATAATATAGTTTAACTGCCGCGTTCGCCGCCGCTGTTATTGCTGGAACAACACCAATTCCTGTAGATTTTTATTGTTGCATTTTTTATTTGATGATGACTACCAATACTTATGATGATCCAGGCATTTATCAACAGCGTCAGCGTCATGATAATGAAGTTTGTTGCTGGCTGGTGATGGTGAGAAGGGTAACAATGATATTTTCTGTGTGACTACCCATATACATTGCTGCTGTTTGGTTTGCTGCTGCTGCTGTTGCCATTGCTGTTGCTGTTGCTGCTGATGTTGGTGTGGCCGTTTATTTTGTGAAAAAGGAAAACAAGTTTATTTATTTATTGTCGTTTTTTTCCAAACTTTATTTAATGTCGTTTACAGGCTTTAAAACATGCAGCGAGTGTTTGTTTCACTTCTCTTTTGCATTTTCTCTCTTTGTTTTTTTATTAATTTTTTTTTTAGTATTTATGTGAATTTGTTCGATTTGATTTGATTTTGTCCGGCTTTTTTAACTAGTGTATTATTATTATTTGCTGGTTTGATGTTTTTGCCATTCGTTTTTGCTGTGCTCCTTTTTTTATTTTCAGTTAAAGTGTCAGTTTGCAAATAAATGTTGTTTGTTATAATATTATATATAATTCCTCTGTTGCCTGTAAGATACCTGCAATTTATATATATCACTTGTCTCAGCTTTAGTTAAAATGCTAGCATTTTGTGTTGAAATCAAAAATTTATTAAAAAAGAAAAAATCAAGTAAAAATATTATATACCCTTGTATATTGTTATGCTATTTTTCTGCTTTCTTTGTGTCTTAAAATGTAAATTAGTGCTTATAGTTTAGGATTATTAGCAGATTTTAATTACAATTTTCCTAAGGTTTGATACAGGCTAAGCTTTAATGGAAATTAGTTGTAAAATGTTTAACAGGAGTCAACTCAGTTGTAGTTTTACCCAGCACTGTAGATAAAATAAATGGTTTTTAATTTTACTTTTGATATCTTTAATTATTTCACTACATGTGACAGCGCATAGTCTCACAAAAGTGTTCCCTCCCAGAAATATGCGCGTTCTATGAAATTGAAGTCGACGATTCTGAGGTTATGTGAAAAAATTTTCGTACCAACAGAGTGATATTCACGATTTAAAAGAACTACAAATGAGTATTTATTATAATTCACAATTAATAATTTCAGAAAATAAACCTGAATTCGAAAAAACGCTAGCAAAACTGTTATCAAACTCATGGAAACAGCGCGCTAGATAGAAAACAGTAAAAACCAAATACACAAAACAAGAGGTAGGGACGACCTACGCGCGTTTGCAAGGTTGGCCAACACGTTCCTGACGTCATGAGATGTGTCGCTTTCAAACGAGACCAATACCAACACGCTCAGTGATGGTACACTAAAGATACACGTATTTAAATCTTTAAAATGGCTCTCCTGAACAAAACCGGTTTTTACCCTTAGGTCCCTTTCTATTTTGCGCGTCACATATGTAGTTATGTATATAGAAATTTACTGATTTTATCTAAATTTTCAAAAATCAAGTTTTCATCATATTTCGACGCTTTAGTGTTGTCGGAATCGGTTCTGGTTTTTTAAGTCAGAGAAATATAACCATATACGTGATAAAAGATAACATGCCCCAAGTCATGTACTGTTTTTATGGGCCCCAAACATTGGGGGCCTTGGTGTAATTTTTGCATTTTCTAAGGCTCATATCTTGCTTTGAGGCAAAGTTGTAGCTCTTGTCATAACAAAAACAAACTTCATCTTCAAGATCACAATCGCAAATTTTTTTTTAAAAATTCGATTTTTTTTAAACCTCTTTTCGCCTATTCAGATCCATAGTTAGAAAACAGTGCCTACTAAATACCTCATAAAATAGAACAAAATTAATAAGAAATCTCTATAGCTTTTTTTTAATAAGGAAATCTTATTAATTTCATAGAGAAAACCTTTTTGAAAAAATCAAGAAGAAATCTTGTAGTTTTTATGAGGTTATCTTATTGATTTTTTTAATAAATAAATAAAACAAAATTGCGTCCTTATTCTCTGTACTTATGTATTTTCATTTAAATTCTATACCATATACATATGTATGTATGTATGTAGTATATTGTAGATGTTATTTATTTATACATACATACATAAACATTATGTTATATTCTTAACTAACTTACTCGCCAAGTATTGAAGCATTAAACTTCTACCTGATAGACAAGCACTCTACCCAATATGCTAACAAGCAGCCTGAATAGCCATTGAAATGATTGTGCAAACATTCTTATACAAAAATGAAAAAGATCATGAAAAAAATTTTCTCTATGTCTATTTATAGATATGAAATAACAAGGCACCTCATAAAATCAAGAAGATTTCCTTATTAAAAAAATCAATAAGATGCTTTACACATACTCATATAGGAACCTACTAAAATCAAGAAGAAAACCTTTTTAAAAAAATCAAGAAGGCAACCTAATAAAATCAATAAGAAATCCCCATAGTTTACAATTTATAAGAAAACCTAATAGAATCAAGAAGTTTTTCTCTATGGATTGTTTTTTTTTTTTGGTGCCAAAAATTACAGAAATTGAGAAAAAAAAGTTGTGAATAATAAGATTTCTTCTTGATTTTATGTGGTTTTCTTTTTGACAAAATTAATAAGATTTACGACATAAAAACAATAAGGAATCTCTATGAAAAATCTTCGCTTCTTTCTGCTGGGATACCCCTTAGACTAAAAATTTTTTGATTTCATTTGCTTGAAAATTTTTCACTTTTGCGGCTACCTAAGCGTTACCTAAGCGGTGTTAAGAATCATTCCTAGGAAGTTTATGTGTTCTAGAAAGTTGTTTATTGAAATCTTAGGTACATTTTTGTAGTGGATTGTTTTCTTGAATTTTGAATGGCTTGCTAGCTATAAATTATAATAGGGAAAAAAGGTAAAAGAAATCGATTTTTTAAATTTTTTTGCTATTTTGATCTTGAAGATGAAGTTTTTTTGATTTTTTATGTTCACAATTTTTGTGCGCTATGACAAGTGTTACAACATGAGCCTGAGAAAATGCAAAAATGACATTGAGGCCCTAAATCTTTGGGGCCCATAAAAAATTGCATGACTTGTGGCAAAACTAGGAGGTAAGGGTTTTTTTTTGGTCTTTTAGCACGTAGTGGTGGCCGTATATGATTATATTTCCATGACTTAAAAAATTACATACAGTGTAACCAGAAACGAATCCGACGACATTAAAGCGTCGAAATATGATGAAAACTTGATTTTTGAAAATTTAGGAAAAATCAAACAAAAAAAAACTTTCCATATTACTTAAAAAACCGATTGACCGGTTTTCCTGAATTGCAAATATTCGAACTATATTCGAAAACCGGTTTCCTAGTCTATAGGCATTTTGCTTAAGACTTTAACCAAAAAATTCTTGGAAAAAACCTTAAAAAAACCTCATATGTTTATAGACAAACTCTCATAATGTTATTGAGAATTACTTACATATATTAACCTAAGAGGGTAAAAAGGCTCAAACAAAAATTTAAATGATCCTTATTCCATCTTGGACCTGTTTTTATGTTACTAAAAAAAACTATGGACAAGCAACAGTTTAGGCTTGAGACGAGCTGGAAGTTCTAGAGATGCCCTGCAAATTGAAATAAATGTAAAGTTTTAAAATTGCAAGCCAACTGTAAATAAGTGTAAACTGTAAAAAATTTAAAAAAGAAATCGAAATTTTCCAAAAAAAAAAAACCCCCTAATTACAAACTATTTAAAATTAAAAAATAAAAATGCTTGAATGTCCTTAAATTTGCTAAAATATCTCATGTTCTGAAAATTCCTTTTTAATCTTAATACAATTTTTCTGTCCTGTTTGTTCGTAGCAAAAGATGCCTGCTGGGAAAAGGAACAAAATTAAAAAAAAAATACCAAAAAAAAAAAAACACGACAAATCCAACTAACTATCCGGAGCTTAAGTGGAAAGCCACGTCCATTAAAATTTTATATTGCTCCTTATCCTGATTGGGGTATTTCGACTTCTAAAATTTTGTACTAGATTAAAGAAAAAATGTTGCAATATTTTTTAGTCTAATACAAAATTGTCGTATCGTTTGTCTTTTTGATCTCTGCCCTTGATGTTGTTTTTGTTGTTGTTGTTGTTGTTGTTGTTGTTACGAGTATTTTATAGCAATATATTGCGAGTTGTTTATGTTTAGCGATTTGCTAAATAGTCCGTTTTCTTCGAGCTCTAATTTGTAACTCGAAAAGAAAGAATTGCGCTGCCGAAATTGCGTGTTATTGACTCACCATAACGTCCCTTTAATTTAACAACCATTCCACATATTTATAAAAGTTTTAGATTTCTAATCAAAATTATTTTCTACTGTAAGGTAGTGTGTAATAAAAAATCAATACATATCGTCCCTACCACGTCAAACTATCCAATATGCAAAACTCGTTTTTTAGATTCGTTACCTTGGTTCTAGGATAGGGCTCATTTCAAAATGCTGAAATTTTCATAGACGATAACTCATTAAGAAATATTTTAATCCTGACATTTTTAGAAATACGCCGACTTTAAATTCACAATTGACGACTCTTTGAGCTCTTCTGAAAAGTACAAATTTGCATATTGGATAGTTTGAAGTGGTAGGGACGATATAGCCATTAGCAGCGTCACATACATATACATTTTTATTATAAAACTAAAAATTTTTTTACATTATCCTCCAAAGGACTAAAATAAATTCCTTACGGTATAACGTGCGTATCGGTGAAACCAATAAAAACCGAAAATCTAATTTATTCAATTTTATAAACAGCAAATAAAATCAAAAGAACATTTCTAAACAAACAAATACATACTCGTAGTTCTAATGTTCTATTAAAATATTTTCACAAAATAAAATAAACCTCAAAATCAGCAAATAACTATACGCACACACTTAAACACACACACACACACACTCTAACACGAACTGAATTTTTAGAAAATCCTTTTTATTTTATATTATTTTAATGTTATTCATAAAAAAAATTAAATAAATTCACAAATAAAATAAAATGTTAAATAAATTGAAGCAACAAAAATAACAAAACCAAGTTTAAAAAAGAGTAATAATATTAGCAATATTTTAGTTACAACAACAACAACACACATAGCAGTGTAGTGTGTGTGTGTGTGGCACAAGCGGCAGCAACAACATATTGTCTATGTGTCTAGACATAAAAAATCATAAAAATAAATTTTCAGTTTATAAAACCCAACAACAAACGCACTAACTGATAAAATACATCAATACAGATACACACACATATGTATGCCTGCATACATGCACATACATACATACATATATACATACATACTTACGTAAATATACATATGTATGTATATGTGTGTGTACTTTACATGGATACCGATACTGTTACAAGTGACTGTTGCTGTATTACAAATTCGATTATGAGATAAAGCAAAAAAAAAAAAAATTATATTGGTTGGGCCTGGTAAACGTTTTATAACAAATTCAATAATATTTATACTAAATACACTAACACTTACGTGCATGTGCATGCACGTGCGTGTGCACCTGTAGATAAGCTAGTGTGCATCAAGCAATTAACCAGCAACCAAAAAAATCAAACTTTGAAAATGCCAGTGACTTATACGCTTTAAATATGGCCATTTATATTACGAGTATCTTGTAGGTCATATTTTTGGCATATCAAAAAATTTAACATTTAATAACTTTTATATTTTGTTAAACAAAAATCGACTTAAGCGGTTTTTCAAGAAAATCGCTAATGTACAGGCTATATTTGAGAGTTAGTTACTAATCCAAATCAAACCTTTTTGTTTTCAATTATATAATACCGAAAACTCTAAAAAAAAAATATTCGAATACACGATTATTCGAAAAAAAATTAATCGAATAATTTTTTTAATCGAAACTTAAAAAAAAAAACTATAGTCGTAACAATTATTTTGTAATATTAATATTGTAATAATTCAATAACACATAACGAGTACATAGCTGGCATTTCTTGTGTTGTCATTTTCAAAATGTGTGCAATGCCGTTCCCATTATGTTTTTTTTTTTTTTTTTTTTTGATAACGAAAAATATTGGTAAAGACAAGTGTTGCTGCCAGTATACACTACTACAATGTCACAAAATGCCATAGGCTGTACTAGGCGATACCCGAATGTTTGCTGGGTGCACTTAATTTTTGACATAAAAATTATTGAAACTATTCGCGCATGAATAAAAATCATACAAAGTTAACAAAATAAAACTAAAAGTTGGGGGCCAAAAAAAAAAAACAAATTGAAAATGAAATATTGGTAAGTTCTAAAAACCACAACAACATATTGCTTTTGTGAACATATTGTTGCAAAGTTTTTCTTTATTTAGGGGGAATGCAAAATAATAAATTTACAAAAAAAAATAAATACATAAAAAAATAAAAAACGAAAATAATCGATACATAAAAGCAAAGTGTAAAAAGTGTTTGCCATTTAGCAGCAGGTATTAAATAAATATAAATATTTTTTAATAAATTATATAAAAAAGGGTTAGCAGAAAATAAATGGACTATTAAAAAAATATAATATTTACATGTATTGTATATAAATATGTACCTATGTTATATAGAAATATACCTATGGGCATTTCCACTGAAAGGTCCACGGCCAACAAAAAAAAATTTAAAGTTTTTTTGGAATACTTTGTTTTACCAAATTTCCCTAGAAATACAATTAAATTGAGTTAATGGAAAAAATGTTCACGTGCGACATCGAAAAAAAAAACATTTGTTATCAGTGCGTCAAAAGTGCCAGCAAAAAGTTGCTAAAACATTTAGTACCAACACAGATATTTAGTACAATTATAATAAAAAAAAATCCTTCTTAAAAAAATAAAATTTTTTTATGGTGGTATCTATATAAACTGTGTCACGTGCGACTTGGTAAGTGTAAAATTAAAAAAAAAAATTTACATCTTTGTCTTACCAAATTTCCACAGAAAAACAATTAAATTTAGTAAATATCAAAAAAATTCATATATGTGACCTTCTCCGAGAACCGAGGGACTTAGTGTGTCAAAAAACGGGTGTGTGTCAAAATCGATGAAAATGAGAAAAACATTAAAATTTTATTTTTTAAATGCGTTTTTCTCCAAACTTCATTTTCACACACTAGATCCCTTTTCTCGGAAAAGGTCACAAACAAAACAAGGTGACAAACTCTCTTTAATTTTTCCAGAGCAAAAAAAAAAAACTGCATAACAAAATATGCGATTGCATACATCTATAAAATTTGCTTTCCCAAATCGCATATTTCGATGTCACGTGCTACATCGAAAATAAAAACATAAAAACATGCGTCAAAAGTGCCTGAAAAAAACTTCTGAAACATTTAGTACAAACACAGATATTTAGTACAATTATAATAAAAAAATCCTTCTTAAAAATTATGGTAATATCTATATGTCACATGCAACATGGTATGTGTAATATTAAAAAAAAAAGTTTTTAATAAAAAAAATGTACATCTTTGTTTTACCAAATTTCTATGGCAAAATAATTAAATTTAGTTAGTGTAATAAAAGTTATATGTATATACACACATAATCCATCCTGAGATATTATAACTAAAAGTCCCAGAAGCGCAATTTTGTCCTTAATATATTTTTTAGTTTGCATGATTTGCTTTGCTAAACTCTCCACAATTTTTCCGAGGGTACAAAGAGTTTAAACATAAGAAACTGTGCGAATGCAAATAACTGTAAAATGTGCTTTCTCAAAATATGCGATGGTCACGTGCGCCAACGAACAAAAAACAGTGCGTCAAAACTACATGCAGAAAGCTGCTGAAACATTTAGTAGAGAAAAATATATTTAATACAATTAAAATAAAAAATCCTTCTAAAAAATATATAGATTTGTTACGATGATATCTATGTATATAAACTATGTCACGTGCGACATGTTAAATATAAAATTCGAAAAAAGGTGTAACATAAAACAAAATTGAAATTTATTTGCTGGTGGTTTAGCATGTCTATATACGCAATTCATTGGCGCTTCAACCAAATCATCAGTAGACTTCACAATTTTCTGACTGTTCAAAATTTGTGGTTGAAGTCTATTGATGATTTGGTTGAAGCGCCAATGAAATGCGTATATAGACATGCTAAACCACCAGCAAATAAATTTCAATTATTGTATTTACACTTCTGACAATATGTCAACTAATAAATTTCTTTAAAATAAAACAAATTTAACATTTGTTAAAACACTTATAAGCCCAAATCCAGCTGAACCTTCAATAATCACTTTAATTTTAATGAAAAAAATAATTTAGTTAGTAAGTAGTATAATAATTTGTGATTATTAGTGCCTTAAAATGTTAAGCTTAAATTGTAACAATTCTAAAAAAAACACTAATAAAATAAATTTACGAATTTAATTTACAAAATGTGTAAACTAAGATGAGCAAAAATATTGGTCACGTGCGACATCTTAGATTAAAATTACATATTTTCAAACCACATATAAATTTAAATATACATGAGCAAAAAATTAAAGAGATTTGCGTACGTTGGAGACAAAAACCATAAATTAAAAAAACAAAAAAAGAATGCGCAGTTTTAGGGAAAAGTGAAAAAAGTTGGCTGAAGAAAAACAATTAAATGATTGAAGAGAAAGGGCGGAATGACTGCTTACACAAGAGACAAAGTCTGAACAAACTTATAATTTATAATTTCGTAAGAACAGCAACAGAAACAGTATGAAATATTATGATGAAAAAAATGTCACGTGCGACATGTACGTTCGACTGTGATTTATATTGATTAAAAAAATATTAGCCTTATTTATAAAAATTATTGAGCCTTTATAAAGGGTTTTTAAAACATATTTACCTACAAAAAAGTTGGCTAAAGGAAAAAATCAAATGATTTGAGAGAAAATGCGGAATGACTGCTTACACAAGAGACAAAGTCGGTACAAGCTTATAATTTATAATTTCGTAAGAAAAGCAAGAAAAACAATATAAATGTCATGATAGAAGAAAATATCACGTGCAACATATCACGTTCGACTGTGATTTAAATTGAATAAAAACAATAGCTGCCTTATTTATAATATTTATTGAGTATTTATAAAGGGGTTTTAAAACACATTTCCCTACAAAATTTTGCTTATTAAGCCTTTATAAAGTCTTAATAATTGTTATATATAAGGCTATATACATACATATGTATGTAAATACTTTTTATGTAAAATCAATACCATTTTAAAGAGCCATGAGTGCACAAGATTTTAAGATTACTCCCATTAAAATATTCCTGCAGCGTTTTAGTCGGTAAATGCAAAAATAACTTCCGTTGTTGTCACATGCGAATGCCTTGTGGTGATTTTTTCAATCATCTTGAAAACAATAAATTGCTCAAAATTAAACTTTACACCAATTATAGGGATAATTTAGAGTTATAAATTACTTTTGTAACCAGAATCCGTTTTATTTTAACTTCTTTTTTACTTTAAATGTGTACGACGGTCACGTGTGACATAATGAAAAGGCCTATATAGAAATAATCAAAGTTATACACAACTGAAAAATTTTTACAATTGTAAAGAAAATTTAGTAGCAATTCTCTAAAAACAGACTTAGGCGGTTTTACAGGAAATTTAATTCATATACATATTTATTAATTTATCTGTAATAAACATGCTCTCACGTTGGCCCCTGCATATAAGAAGGCACATGTGCTTATACAATTTACTTATAAAAGTGTATATATGTATGTATATGGAAATTATGGTCTGCATTTAAATAAAATACGTGCGCGCACACACTCACTCTCACTCGCACTCACTTGCATTCAGTAAATTTGAAAATATGTATGTACGATATTATTAATTTGCATGTGGGTGTGTGTTTTGTCATAAATATTCAACTGTTTTATTGTGTTTATATCATTTTCATTGTCGTTATTGTTGCTGTTTTCATTTGAAATGTTAAAGCGACAATTGGTCGCATGACGCAAAAAGGAAGTTCACACGGCGACCAAAAGACAAACGGCGATTAAATTATTGAGTCAATAATGTTTGTTTGTGTGTTCTGCGGGCCAACATCCTCATAAAAAGACTGTAAGAAAAAATTCTTAAATTTTTTCTTTTTGGCTGTTTGAGTATAAACATAAACATTTTTTGGCAAATTTAATTTTAAAAAACATCTGCAACATTCAAAATTTTACTACCGCTTCTTCATTCATATAAATATTTGAACTCTTGTGGAGAGTCACGTACCCATGAAAACAAAAATATTGCAATTTTTTTTTATATATTTTGTTCTAGAAATTACAAAATTTACGTACTTTAAATGATTTCTCTCAAATAATACACTGCACCACAAAATAAAACGTTCGCCAAAATAAGGTGCAATAAATACGAGTAAGAATCTCTGGTGTATGCTTTTAATTCCCATTTTTGGTTCATTCAAAGTCTTCGGTTTACAAAAGAAGTTTTTTATGTCACATGCGACATAATGTAATAATTTTCGAGCTTAATTTTTTTTCGATAGTATAGTACGAGTATGTTTGTGGTAAAGATGCTTGTCATGTAAAGAATTTGGTTTGAGGCTTTTAAACTTATTATGTTTGTATATTGTGATTCTCAATAACGTCTTAAGAGTCTTACCATAAACACACGAATTTTGTTAGCTTAATTCAAAATATTTTGGGTTGAAATCTACTGATAAGTTCCATTTAGCGAGAATGAGATGCATATACACAATGCTTAACAAAAAAAAAACCAGAAAAATTTCTAATAAACAAAGACATTATGTCAAATAAATATACTTTGGTATTTCTTATATAATTTTTAATTTTTTTATATATTATTTCATATAAATTTATTTTACATAATTTAATTTAATTTTGTTTTATTACTTTTTAAATATATGTATATTATATTTTGTTTTGTGTTTTTTATATATATATATTTTTATATATTTCTTTCTTTTGGTTTCATTTCAGGTAAGTTCACATGGATGACTTATTTTACCTTGCATGTGCCCTAATATAATAAAAATTACATATAATGGACATAAACTGTTTAGGTTATAAACAAGTAAGTGTAAAAATGTATTTTATATGTTTTTTTTACAAATCTTTATGGTGAATATTACACATGAAATTTTCTAAAAACCTGTAATAATTTATGAAAATTTGGTTATGAACGTACCAGTCCAAATTTGGGCCTTGATCGCTGTATTTGAGGGCGCCTACGGTTAAAACTCAAGTAACATACTCAAATAAGACCGGCGACAGTAATTATGTATGTGTGTATGTATGTAAAATAATAGTGGTTCAGAAAAACCACACAGACAAAAACTGCCTCATAGAATCAAGAAGATTTTCTCTATGAAACGTTTTTAGGCTGAGGGGTATCCCAGCAGAAAGAAGCGAAGATTTTTTCATAGAGATTCCTTATTGTTTTTATGTGGTAAATGTTATTAATTTTATCAAGAAGAAAACCACATAAAATCAAGAAGAAATCTTATTATTCACAACTTTTTTTTACTCAATTTCCGTTATTTTTGGCACCAAAAAAACAATCCATAGAGAAAAACTTCTTGATTCTATTAGGTTTTCTTATAAATTGTAACCTATAGGGATTTCTTATTGATTTTATTAGGTTGCCTTCTTGATTTTTTTAAAAAGGTTTTCCTCTTGATTTTATTAGGCTATCTTATTGATTTTTTCAATAAGGGTTTCTTCTTAATTTTAGTAGGTTCCTATATGATTATGTGTAAATCATCTCATCGATTTTTTTAATAAGGAAATCTTCTTGATTTTATGAGGTGTCTTGTTATGTCGTTTCTATAAATAAACTTAGAGACAATTTTTTTAATTTTTGTATAAGAATGTTTACACAATAATTTCAATGGCTATTCAGGCTGTTTGTTAACATATTGGATAGAGTGCTTGTCTATTAGGTAGAAGCTTGCTGGTTCTATACTTGGTGAGTAAGTTAGTTAAGAATATAACATAATGTGTATGTATGTATAAATAAATAACATCTACATATACTACATACATATGGTATAGAATTTAAATGAAAATACATAAGTACAGAAAATGAAGACGCAATTTTTTTATATTTTATTGAAAGAATCAATAAGATAACCTCATAAAAACTACAAGATTTCTTCTTGATTTTTTCAAAAAGGTTTTCTCTATGAAATTAATAAGATTTCCTTCTTGAAAAAAACCATAGAGATTTCTTATTAATTTTGTTCTATTTTATGAGGTATTTAGTAGGCACTGTTTTCTCTCTGCAAACAACTCTGTAAATAATTTTTATGTGTTTTTGTCTTGTGCAGTCAACTTCACTGCTTAATGAAGTGAAGTTTTAATTTCAACAAATTGTATTACCGTGACACTTTTTAAAAGCTTTTTGTTACATATATACAATCATACATATGGCTACCTTAATATAGAAGGGTCCTAGCCCATTATTTGTGTGAAATCATGATTATTGCATTTTTCGATACGTTGGATATCCTTCTATCAAAATGTTCAAAAAACTCGATTTAAAAAATAAATTAATGAGTTAAGGCTTTTCGATATTAATATAACGATGTGTCTGTACTTGCATTATTTACCTGTTTCGCCCTCAATTGTACGTTTACGGCCCAAGGTGTTTGATTTTGCAAACTTATTTGCTGTAAGCATTAATATCATAAAACTATTTTTGCTTTATGTTGCATTTTTTTCAATTATTGTTGGTAAAAGATAATTTAAGTTTGTCTTAAGTTAAGTCTCTTAAGTTTTCTTTTTTTTGTATCTTCTTTTTTGTTGCTGCCAATTTTTATGAAAATATTTATGTTGCAAATGACGTTTAGCAGCCGTAGATTGACAGCCAGCCTTAATATCTGGCCGGGATTTCATTTTGATTTTATAATTTTTGCTTGCGCTTTTTTGGTTGAGTTGTCATAGAAAAAAAAAATAGAAGAGAAACAATAGCAAAAAATTGCATTTGCAAGTTGTATTCCATTGTTGTTTTTTTTTCCTATAACATTTAAAAAAATTTTATTCGAATTGAATAGCAGCTATTAGCAAGTTACGAATAATGGCATTTTTTGTTTCAATTTACACCTGCACAAAATCTAACAGATTTCAATTAAAATCTTTGTGAACATCTATACCGTTTTTACCAAGTTTTTATTAAATTTATCTTATATTTTTTTATCCAAAACAAAACACATTAATAGTGCATTTACACTGTCTCGAAATCTAGTACTTTCGGCATTTCGAGATAAATCAAGCTGCTTTTTTCCACATTGACCATACAAAACGAAATCTAATTTTTCAGTAGATTTGTAGGAAATCTAATAAAAATCTAATGTTTTTATTTATTCTTTAATGCCCTGTAAAACAAAAGGTTAGTGAATTAGCTACGGTATGCTTAAAAAAGTGTGTGAATTGGCTACAATGCAGTGGTTTGGTTGTAGTTTTGGAAACAAATCAGTTGATGGGTTTTGTTTTGGATAAAAAAAATCTTGATAAATTTCAAAATAAAAAAGCTAGTGTAAACGGTATAGATTTTCATAAAAATTTTAATCAAAATATGCTAGATTTTGTGCTTATGTAAATGCCCTATAATGGAAAAATTTCCAAAAAAAACAACCATACAACTGCAGTATAGCCAATTCACACACCTTTTTATGTACACAGGGTGACTTTTTAGTACAAACAAACCATATTTGCATCAGTAGGTTCTACTAGATTTTAAGCAGATTTTGACAAAATCTAGTGACGAAATAGATTCGCCCGAAATCTTGTAAGGATTAGATTTTGTCTCAAATCACGCAAGTATTAGATTTGGCTCAAATGTAAACGCACTATAAAAGGGCTGATGATTGCAATTTTTGTAGTATTAGACAGGCTGCCAAATATCAATCTGAAACCGGGAAAATGTAAGTAGCCTTCCTTCCGAGATTACAGCAGACAAAATCCAGGCTTGTAAAAATTTTGTGAGCATTAATTGCAATGCGATTCGATATATTTCTGCATTATGGATTCTGCCCCCATTTCCTTTAGTCATGGGCCAAGGTCGTCAGTATTAGTGGGTAAATTCTCTATATAAAAAAGGTTTTTCAACCGAATAATCCAACCATCCGACTAATAATCGCCAAGGAAAGCCTGCTGCAGTAAAGAAAAGAAGAAAAAAAAAATCATAAATGTCTAAATGTGCCACATGCTGCTGCCGCTGCTCTTTTTGCTTCTTCATTGTGCTTAAATTGTGTTTAAGCCATTGCCACTAAAATTGTGGTCAGTGAAGTGCATAAATAAGTATATTTTGTTTTTTTTTTCGTATGTTTAGTAAGTTGCCTATTATGGGTTTTTAGTTGTTAAATCAGAAATTTTTTGTGTTGTACTATTTTTTTTAGTTTAAAATTTACTTAACGCTTATTACTTTCACCAAACAAACATTAGTAAAATATTAGTATAACAAATGCAACAACAAGGCATCATAAAATCATCTCAAAAGTAAATTTTTGTAACTCAAAATTATTAACAGCATCAACCAAAAAAGCAGCAGCAGCATTTATAAACACGGCTGGGCTACAGCCGGCCTACACACGAATTATTTAAGCAAAAGTAGAGAAATAACAACCTTTGGTATCATACTTTTTGCTCTAACTACGTACATATAAGCTACTGAAAAGTACAAATAATTATAATACAGTGGAATCTCCCTAAACGGACACTTCCTATGGGCGGACACCCCCTTTAGACGGACACTTTTTTAGTTTTCTCTTGACCGGACAGTTCTCTTGTACGGACACATTTCAATGGTCCCTTCAGTGTCCGCTCAAGAGAGATGCCATTGTAATTGGAATGGAAAAATAATTAAATTGAAGCAAAATTTTAAAGCAGGCGGCAGATTGTTGTATGTAATTGCATTTTAGGCACAAGATGTCTTCAGCTTCTTAAGCGACTTTAAAAAATGGAGGAGGTTCTCAATTCGTCTGTATTCTTCATAATTCCGCCACTTTTAGTAGAGCTGGATCCAACCCGTTCAGTCGTTCATTTTAGACACAAACCTGTAATTTATTTGGGCTCGACCACAGGTTTGTGTCTAAAATGAACGAGTTGAACCCAGCTCTAATTTTTAAACCAATTTGATAAATGCTGCCCTTGTCTGACAGGGTTTAGCTTCTATTTTTACCGATTGCATTAAGAGTGGGCGCTACTACGCCCATTAAATATTTTCTTTTGATTTTATATATTTTTGCTTATCCGATGGCTATGTAACTTGGCATATATTTTAGGCTTTAGAAATTAAGGGGTTTAAGAGTGGGCAGAGCCACACCCATTAATATTTAGTGTTATAGCTTGCGAGCCCCTACTTAACGGATTGTTGCGAAATTTACCACACACTCCTTAGTCTGTAAATGACATGAGCTTGTATTTTAAAATGTGGGCGCGGCCACGCCCATTTCAAATAAAGTATTATATTATATGTGCTTTGATTTTGTCCGCACAGAGAAAACATGCCTACTAAATACCTCATAAAATAGAACAAAATTAATAAGAAATCTCTATGGTTTTTTTTTTCAATAAGGAAATCTTATTAATTTCATAGAGAAAACCTTTTTGAAAAAATCAAGAAGAAATCTTGTAGTTTTTATGAGGTTATCTTATTGATTTTTTCAATAAAAAATAAAAATAAATTGCGTCTTTATTCTCTGTACTTATGTATTTTCATTTAAATTCTATACCATATACATATGTATATATGTATGTAATATATTGTAGATCCCTGCAGGATATCGAACTAGTGTCCAACTGGTATTTTACTATTACAGAAGCCACCACCACTAGTTCCCAACCGTAAACTTTCCTATAACATGTTAATGCTCAAATTATCATTGAGTGTGTTTAGAAAATTACTAGTACCATTGGTACTAGTTTAGGACTAGTTAATTACCAGTTCTTTTGCAAAGAAAAATTCTATAAAATTGGTGGTTTTATTCCTTTGTTACCCAGTGACAACTGCTAGTTAAAATTCGCAATTATTTATCAAAATTCAAAAATACTAAAGGTTAATTCTAATTATTTTATTATAATTATGTATAGGTGAACCTAAAATTTTAATAATTGTATAATACCAATTTTCGTACAGTGCAAGTGCTCTGTTAGACAGTCAAAATTTATTTTGCAATCTGGTGCCTTGGAACTACTTCATATACTAGTACTCATCAGAACTAGTAATTTTATACAACAACTTTAACCCTTGTCGCACTAGTTCTTGCTGTTCTAGTAATTATACTAGTTTCTTTTAGACAATTGACATCTATTCTCCTGCAGGGATGTTATTTATTTATACATACATACACATTATGTCATATTCTTAACTAACTTACTCACCAAGTATTGAACCAGAAACTTCTACCTGATAGACAAACACTCTAACCAATATGCTAACAAGCAGCCTGAATAACTATTGAAATTATTGTGCAAACATTCTTATACAAAAATGAAAAAGATCATGAAAAAAATTGTCTGTATGTCTATTTATAAAAACGAAATAACAAGACACCTCATAAAATCAAGAAGATTTTCTTATTAAAAAAATCAATAAGATGCTTTACACCTAATCATATAGGAACCTATTAAAATCAAGAAGAAAACCTTTTTAAGAAAATTTATAAGGCAACCTAATAAAATCAATAAGAAATCCCTATAGTTTACAATTTATAACAAAACCTAATAGAATCAAGATGTTTTTCTCTATGGATTGTGACTAATAAGATTTCTTCTTGATTTTATGTGGTTTTCTTTTTGATAAAATTAATAAGATTTACCACATAAAAACAATAAGGAATCTCTATGAAAAAATTTCGCTTCTTTCTGCTGGGATACCCCTTAGCCTAAAAACGTTCCATAGAGAAAATCTTATTGATTCTATGAGGCAGTTTTTTCTCTGTGCGACTACCACGAAATTTCACAAACAGCTTAGGCTTTTATGCTGAGTGCACATTAAAGCATGTTGTGGCATCGCAATAGTGTGTACTGGTAGCAGCTTTTGACATTTCGGCTATTTTTCGTTGTGCGGCATTGCCATACAAACAAACAAAAAAATCATGTAAACGTTATTGCACAAATTTTTGGAAATGACAACACAAAATGACAACATAAGAAATGTCAGAGGTATGCTCAGTATTAGAATTACATAATCTTGTGCCAAAATAAAAAGTGGGTGGGGTTACGCCCATTGGCATTTGGTATTTTATACATATCACGTGCTTTACCTCATCCGATGCTTAAGAAACTTGACTCACACACCCTTTTCTATAATATCCAGCATTCGAATAAGTGGGCGGAGCCACGCCTATTTAAGTTAAGTATTATATTTTAGTCGAATAACCCGATTTCCTTGAAACTCGGCAAACAGTTTAGGCTTTTTTAAACGTTATATATCTTGCAATAAAAGAAAATTATTTAATTTTAATAAAATTTTGCGGTACCACGCCCATTCATTTTTTTTTTCTTTTGATTTTATGTACTTTTACTTGTCCGATTGCTAAGAAAATTGGTGCACACACCCTGGACACATACACATAGGAAACAACCATACAAAACCTTTTCCTGTAAATATATCAAAGATTTTTTATGAGTTGGGATCTCCAGACCCTCATGTCAGGCATTGCATATGGGGATTTCCATGGGAAAGTTCCTCTTTTTTGTCACGTGCGACAGCAAGCAATAAGTTTGTATTTCAGAATAATGTGAATCTTACCCTATGTAGATCTGCTGATGGCCTACACAAATATGTGTATATATAAAGAAGTAGAAAAAACTTTCGTTTTCTTTGAAAAAAGTAAGCATATTGGTTTGGTGTCGCACGCTACAAAAAGTTGACCTTCCTGCGGAAATGCCGCTCATTTTCATGTTTCGTCCATGCTATGAAATGAAATGCCCCAAACATATGACTAAACATCACTGTTCGCCATCAAATGTTGGCCATCAAATTTTATTTTCTATTTGACAGTTTAATTCTTATCAAAACGAAGACTTTCTTCTTTAAATTAAATATGGTTTTGCACCAAATACTGTCATGTTCAACTCTGGGGCTCACGAAGATGTTCCACTTTCACCAAAAAAAAAATATCAAACAATTATTTAACATCTGCTGCTCCATCTGTTTGCCCAAGTTATCATCAATCCCCAATATAAGCTCTCTGCTCAAGAATTTTCATGGTCCCACTGTAGTCTATTGTTGTATAGGCTATTGTTGCTCACCGTAATTAACACGTAGTTGAAGGCATTTCCTTCTGTTTTTTCTTTAACACATTCTCTCTCTTTATTTATGTGTGCAAGAAAATGTAGCTTCTTTTTTCTGGATTTAGTAAAAGTCCAAATGACCCTGAAGCACTGTGCCATCAAACTTAAACAAATACTTACGTACTTGCATACGTACACTTGTCCATATTGCAAGATTGAAGATGTATGCTTTTCAAAAAAAAGTTCGAAATGAAAATAATAATAATAATAGCAAAATAAAATCGATGCTTTTTGCAGTTCAAGGCGAATTTTCTTATAAGTGTTGACTTTTTCTGATTAATTTGATAAAAATTTTTAGTTGAAAAAAAAACAAATAAAAATTTTACAGTTGGCCTTAACGAATGGCTTAGCCACTACCTATAAAGAAGTACTTAAATACTTTAGTGCTAAAGTAAGAGACGAAAGAATGGCTAATGGTACAATTGCGGCAAAATATTGCTCGAAGAAAACAATAATGGGCGTGCCTGCGCCCATTTTTGTGTGTGTGTTTTAATCAAGGTGTGTGCCAAGTTTCGTAAAAATTGCTTAAGTACAAGCACGTAAAATACTATATTAAAATTTAATAGGCGTGCCCACGCCCACTTTTTTGAATGCAAGGTTGTGTCTTTTTTTAGCTTAGGGGTGTGCCCAGTTTCTTAAAAATCCGTGAAATATAAGCATGTGAAATATAATATTAAGTTTTATTGGGCGTGGCTCCGCCCAGTTTTTCAATTATAGGACTATGTCGTTGCGAGAGCCCAACACATTGGAAATAAATAAAAAAATTGTGGGCATGTCCCTGCCCACTTGTTTTACAATGGGAAGCAATAGCCTCTCAGAAAAATTTTTACAAAAAGAAAATTTTTTACAATCGGTCAAATATGTACCAAGTTATGAAGTAACACCGCCAAAAAAAATAGAGACGAATTGATAATCTCCTCACTTCTGAAAGTCGATTAAAAAAGGGCTAGAGAAGTTAACTGATGAGAAGAATGGGTCTTTTAATTTTAATATGATTACTTGATTAATACAGGGTAGGCCAAAAGTTACCATGGGGTTTAAAAGCTTAATAACTTTTTCTTTTATTAATTTTTTTTTATTTTTTTTCTCAGATTATATAATATACAAAATGAAAATCTTTTAACACTAAGTATGAAAAATAATGTCTCTTAAATGACCACCGTTTTGAGCTTCGCACTGATGTGCTCGTTTTAGAGCATTTTCCAGAATATCTTTCAAAATTTGTTGCTGTAGCGTTCGAATTTCTCCAACAATGTTTGGCTTGAGTTCAAGGATTGTCTCTGGCTTGTTCACATGCACTCACTCCTTCAAATAACCCCAAAGAAAATAGTCGGGTGCTGTCAAATCTGGCGATCGCGCTGGCCAAAAAATTCCGAATTTCTGGAAGTTATTCGATCTCCAAAAATTTCACTTAAAAGTGCCATTGTGTCTCGAGCAGTGTGGGCAGTGGCTTCGTCCTGCTGAAACCACATACCAGGTATATTTTCAAGAGCAGGACGTAAAAAATGTTCTATCATAAATCGATACAGCTCTCCATTTACGGTTACAGTATTACCCTCTTTATTCTCGAAGAAGTAAGGCCCAATGATATTTTCAGATGTGATCCCACACCATATTGTACACCTAATGGGGTGCAATTGTCGTTGATGAATGGCTCTTGGATTTTCAGAATCGCAGAACCTACAGTTCTGCTTATTAACAAAGCCATTCAGATGAAAATGAGCTTCATCACTCATAATCAAATTTAAAACAATTGATCTCTGATTGAAATAATAAAATTATATTACTCTAGTTCTTTGTTCAGTTGTGAATCTCTCCATTATTTATTCTCCAAGCGTTATTTATATAATCTGAAAAAAAAAATAAAAAAAATATATAAACGAAAAAGTTATTGAATTTGTAAACCCCATGGTAACTTTTGGCCCACCCTGTAGATTACTTGAACAAATAAACAAAGTATGTAGTTCTCAAAAATCGTTTATTTTAGTCTCATGGCTCGTTAAAATTATTGAGCTGGTAATCCAGTAGAGAAGATCTTTCACCAAAAATGCTTATTAATTCCAAAACACCTTACCTTTTTTAAAAATTTTTTGCTGGGATGCGTTCTGGTACTCAGTAAACAGTAAATTTTAAATTAGTGGGCGTGTTTGGCTGTGCAAAATTTTTTAGAAATTTTTTTAAAACAATAATCAACCCCGACAACTGGAAAGCCGGTGGTATTAGAATTCCGAGAGTCTGAATTGTTTGAGAACACAAAATATCTCAGCTTGAAGTCCTCTCTCCTTTAGCCGATTTTTTGTGGTTTAAAATCAGGCAAGGCCCTTGCATTTTAGCTTTAGGATGTGTTCAGCTTTTTTATGTAAAATATTACTATAAGTATTTTTGTTGAACATTTTAAGCCTCTAACTCTGCTACTTGGGGCTCTTTTTTGTCCTTTTCTAAAAAAAGGATCTAAAGGACTTAAGCGGGGATATCACGGTTTAAAATGTTCTACAAATATATTGGCTATGACATTCTAATATAAATCTTAGAATACGTGAAAGCTAAAAACTAAACTTAAACATGGGAAATCACCCAAAATCTGAAATGTGTTTTAGGGTTAATTAATTTTTATATATGTATGCGTTTTGGGGTTAATTTGCATTATTTTTGGCTGCATTTTAAACAAAGGGTGCGATAGGCAGTTTTACATATATAAAATCCTACAACCATCATTTGTGTGCAATTTTTTAACCCTCCCTGGTTACTTTTCACTGTAAGGAGGGCCTTTTTGACTTATATGTAAGAAGGGGGTCAAATCACTACCTTAAACGGTGTGGTAATGGTTTAAATTTTTTTGCGAAAGTATTTAATATAAAATTCTTTTAAATAAGTCTCTGAGTACAGCAAATCTTAAAATCACAGTGTAGCACCAGAAACTAGTAAAATTTTAAAATCCGTTTTAGGGTTAATTTTGTATCTATCTTATGCTTTAATTTTAGCTATAGACTATATTCGGCAGTTTTATGTAAAATCTTACGAGGAAATTTTTTGTAGAACATTTTAACCCTCTAATTCATCTCTGCAAGGGTCTTTTTGGCTCTTGCCTAAGCAGGGGGTCAAATAAGTACCCTTAATAGGCCTGGAAAAGGGTTAACATGTTCTACGAAAATATTTGCCATAACATTCTACTACAGGTGTCTGAATACACTAAAGCTTAAAATTAATTTAAAACACTGGAAATTAGTCAAAGTTGGAAGTACGCTTAAGGGTTAATTATCCAGGGCTGCCATTTTGGTTCAAGCAGGTCTTGAGCAGCTTTGTAAAACTTTCTAAAAAAAACATATTTGTGTTAGTTACATTTCTTTCGGCAAATTTTTGTTTAGTCTGAAAAGAAGACGAATAAGAAATAAAAGGAAGACTATTGTTCTTCTCGAAAAAAAATGCAACACTTTTTTCTAAAGCTTTTTCTTTCTAAAAAAGAAGGGCAAATTTTTTTTTCGGCAATGTCATTTGATAACTTGTAAGGCTTTAAATAGTTTAGTAATAAAATAAAAAAATATTTGCTTGTGTTTGAAAAGGAAAAAGATGTTACCTTTACTGTTCGGAAAGAAAACGCTCCAAGGCCATTTCCCTTCTCTCCTGCCACAAATGACACGAAAAACGTAGTAAAAGTTTAACCATTTTTGATGGTCATTTAAAAAGAGTGGATTATTAATAGCGTAAAAACATTTAATTTTCTTATTATAAATCTACATTATTAATAATTCAGTAAGAGCTGCATAAAGCTCAAATTACTATACGAGGGTTGCTATATTTTGTTAATAAAATTATAACAAACTTTAATTGTATTTTTTTTCTTAAGATTTATAAAAGTTATAATAAAATGAGATTAATGAGTTGGAAAAAAAATTTTTAGTCTTACAATTCAAAAAACAGTTACCCTCGTTTTTTTTCAGTTGATTTTAAGTGTTAAGTTTGTCTACTTCAATGCTTGGAGATCTTAACGAGGTGTTGAATTCCAGTCGTTTTTCATTAAATGTGTTTTTTTCTTCTATTCGCTTCAATCTGATGTGCAGCAATAAATGTGAAAATTACTTTTCACCACCCTGAGCATAAAACGAAGATTGAAAAGTTTTTGGAATTTATTATGATTTTCATTATGGAAAGTTTAAACTAAATGTTCAAATTTATTAAGCGCTGCTGCTATTATAAGTGTGTATCTTTTTATTTTTTATTACAGATACACTCCACTCACTCTTGCTGTTTGTTAAACTTTTAATATTTTCGAATTTTGTTTGCAAAAAAAAAAAAAAAAAAAAACAAAAAGAAATATGTATTTCCTACATGGAAAACAATAAAAATTTTTTAACGAGGGAAATAATGTAAAAAAAAATGCAAGAAATGCATTTAACAGACTGATTTTATTATTTGCTTTGCATGTAATAAATTTCGTTAATTGAGAACTTTCTTTATGAGTCCCAAGCAATATGTTTACATCCTGTGTGTCATTTGAAGTAAGAAAATTCTTAAGAAACAGATAAAAAATATTTAAAAAATAAATTAAGTATCTTATGAGTAAATCAATAAAAATTTATGTCAGAAATTGCAAAATATGTAAGCATTTAGATATTTTTGTAATAAATAACTTAATTTTAGAGTTATTAGTTGTAAAAATAAATGTTTTAATGCCAGAACAAACAATTTATCAATCTTCGAAATTTCGAACTTCCAAACGAATTTACGATTTTATGTTCATAGTTCACAGAACTTTAAGAAAACTAAATTTTTAGTAAAATTTTTACACATATTTTAAATAAATCCTTCTAACAAATGTTTTATGTATACAAACATAAATCAATAATGACGTATGTATGTTCGAAATAGCAAAATAAGTAAAAATTTTTACTCTTTCCATTAAAAAGCTAAATTTAAGTATCCTTTAGACACAAAAATATATTTTTTGATGGCAGAACAAAAAATTTATCAATGTTCGAAATTTCGAACTTCCCTACAACTTTTCGAATTAAAGTTTTTAGTACAATTTTCATAGATATTTTTAAATAAAGCCTTTTAAAAAATGTCTCAATAAAAAAGTATTTACATATCGCTTATTTAACCAAATAATGTCATAATTCAAAAAAAAACTAGTTTGCCAGAAAACAAGGCTTCAATTTCCTCAAACAACTTAAAGGGAAAATAAAATTTTATTTTGTCTTCATGAGTTAAGTAAACATGACATTTAAATGCAATCTTTACACAATATGAAAAACGATATGGGGATTACTTCTGCATCAGTAGTTCAAAAATTCTATTTTTTGAGTTATGACATTGTTTCAGTAAATGAGTGTGTATGACTAAAATAAAAAAAATTTAATACGAATTTAAATTTGTTGCAATACATAACTATATTTAAGAGTCCTAAGAAGCAAAAATAATTTTTTAATGCCTGGACAAACAATTTTTGAATGTTCGAAATTTCGAACTTTTTTACGAATTTGCAGTTTAAAGCTCAGAATAAGATTTTTTGGTGTTTTCATTATATGTATTCGGTATTTTGTCGATAACTTTTGCATGTAAAGAGAAAATATAAGATTTTCATTTTAGTATTCGAAATTTCGAACTAAGTTTCGAATTTAAGATTTGAGATGAACTATAAACGTTGAAAGCTAAATTTGAAGAAAAGTGCATTTTAATGTTTATATATGTATGTGCTGTTCGTCCCAAAAGTGTAAATGTGTAATATGTTCATATGTACATATGTACATATCGTCACCTTAAATGCGAACGGACGTACGTACACAAAAATTCGAAATCTAGTTTTTGATTGATTATGGTTCATTTTATCAAACTACATGTTCACGCAATTATTTAGACCTTTGCGATGAAAAATTACGACTTATTAAAGAAATTCAAACGGACGTAATTACGTAATTTTATTGCAGAGAACGTCACTAACATAAAAGCTTAAATATACATATATAAAAAGGAAATAAAAGGTTAAAAACATATAAGTATCCATACTACAAGTACTCGCAAATTTTGCAGATAATTTTTAAGAATACTTTATTATTATTAATTTTTTAATTTTTTTTTTCTCCTGTAAAAAATATAAGAGTGTAGTCTATTTGCATTTAAAGTGACGATATGTATACGTATACATTAATACTTTCAAAATGGAGACAAAAATAAATACATAAATAAAAAGTTCAGTTATCTGTATGTACTCGTATGTATGCACATTTATTCTGATTTTCGAACTTCTTTTAGCGTTGAAATGTTAAATTTCAATTCTAATATTGAAACAAATACTGATTTTTATCTTATAAATATTTATTTATGTATCAAGAATGAAAATATTAAATTTTAACATATGTTCGAATTTTCGAAATTATGTTCGAAATTTCGAAATTCTGTTCGAATTTTATATTTTTAGTAAATCATAAACTCTTAATGCCTAATTCAAATAAAAATGTATGTATTTGTATAACCCAAAGCTAAAATGCTTGAAATCTAGGGTCTTCGAAAACTCGAAAGTGAAAGTAATAAAAAGAAGTCAAAATAGAAATCTAACAAGCATTAGAAATGTAAGCATTATAAATTGTAAACATTCTGTACAAAAATTTTAACATGTTCGAAAACTTAAAAAAGGCATTAGAATTTCGAAAAAGGACATTCATTTATACATACGAGTATGTATGTTTGTATATGTATATTACTGCATCATTTTTCAATTTATCCTTAACTTAGTTTTATTTCAATTTAATGCCAAAAAGTTTTTAATAATAATTTTTTTTAGCAAAAGTTTAATTGAAATTTTTATTTGAAGTCTTTTGTTTTCTGCTTTTCCTTTTTGATTTTTTTTTTAACATTGCATTTGTTAACTTTAAATTTGGCCACAAATGAAACCATCACCTCCTCTAATCGTGTACTAGCAGCACCAAAAGTAATAACTTTTAACGAAACTATAGCTCGCAGTTAGTGCTAGCAATAATAATTCATACACAAGTATAACAAATGTTAGTGTATATAAAAACAGTGTGGCTCATAAATGGGCGGGCCAGTACAAATAAACATATCGATTGAATTGATTAAATACAAATTGTTTTTTATGCCATTTGACAAATTTTAATAGGGAAACTTATAATTAATGTGAAAAGTTCTTTACCATAATTCTTCCTTTATTGTAAAAATCAAGAGCTTTGTCATTGTCATAGTCATTGTCATTGTTATTGTCATTGGCATTGTCATTGTCATTGTCCGTGTCATTTGCATTATCCGTGTATTATTCATTGCCATTGTCATTATAATTGTCATTGCCATTTTTATTGTTATTGTCATTGTCATCGTCCGTGCCATTGTCATTTTCATTTTCATTGTCATTGTCATTGCTATTTTCATTGGCATTGTCATTGCCACTGTCATTGTCATTGTCATTGTCATTGATAAAAATGAGTTTCTCTAAATCTCTCTCTAGAATGCGATGTTTTAGTTTTTATTTTAGCTCCACTTTTATGCTTCACTGTAGCATATGCTATCGGTTACCGACAAAACCGCCAACATTAGTTGTCTTAAAATTAAATTATCTTTTTTTTCTTGCAAACAAATATGAAATGAAAATATATTTAGTAAAAGTAAAACAAAAATTGGAAAGTTTTTTAAATTTTTTTTTCGTAGGCACGAGCAGAGCAGAGCAGAGCAGAGCAACAAATAAGTGAATTAAAAAGTAAAAAATATACTGTTTTTAAATTACAAAAAAAAAACACCAACAACAACATTAAATCAACAAAATTTGCAAAACAATACTGACAGACTTGACGGACACGTGAAGCTCAACAGCAGCAAAAAACGCACATGTACTTTTTTTTTGTGTGAATTATGTATCAAATTTATTTATTTAATGTGGCCTGGGAAGGAGAGATTTTTGCATGATGTGTAAAATTTATTAAATTAGACCAGCAGCTTCATTCCTTCATTAATTCAAATGTGTGGCAAACGAACGATTCGTTCGTTAAAAAGAGACAAAAAAAATATACCGTCAATGTGCCCCCTTGACGGATTTTGTGTCGGAAATTGTTTGCCTGCAGTTTGGCCCCATTATTTTTTTTCTAAATCGGAAGGGGGAAAGTTGCTCTCCCATGAATAACTCTGTCAGTTGTGAAGCGGTTTTCCAATTTGTTTTACAGTCTGCCTGTAGTTTGGACCCATAATTTTTTTTTGAGAATCGGTGGGGAAATTGCTTCCCTTGTGCATAAATCTGTTTTTTGTGAACATATTTTCAAAATTATTTTTTTATTTAAAATCGTTTGCCTGTAGTTTCGTCCCATAATTGTTTTTTCAAATTGGGAGAGAGGGGGGCGGGAGGAAGTTGCTCCTCCCATTGTTATTCAAATCTGTCAGTTTTGAAGCGATTTTCCAATTTTTTTTATTTATTGTTTTAAAAGACTGCCTATGGCTTGGAGCCATAATTAATTTTCTTTTCGAAAATCGTAGGGCTAAATTGGCTCCTCTTATGCATAACTCTGTCTTTTGTGAACGTATTTTCAAAATTAATTTTTTGTTTAAAATCGTTTGCATGTAGTTTCGTCCCATATTTTTTTTTGCCAAGTCGGAGGGGAGAAGTTGCTCCCCCCAGGAATAACTCTGTCAGTTGTGAAGCGATTTTCCAAATTTTTTATTTTTTATTTAAAGTCTGTCTGTAGTTTGGACCCATCATTTTTTTTCGGAAATCGGAAGGGGAAACTTGCTTCCCTTATGCATAAATCTGTCATTTGAGAACCAATTTTCAAAAATTTTTTTTGTCTCAAAGGGTTTGTCTTCAGTTTGGTCCCATATTTTTTTCCAAAATTGGGGAGGGGGGAATTTGCTGCCCTAATAAATAACTGTCAGTTGTGCAGCGATTTTCCAATTTTTTTTTGTTTGAAAAGTTTTGCCATATTTTTTTTTTTCAAATCGTCTAGGGGGGGGGGTGGCGGAGATAAGTTGATCCACCCATTGAATAACTCTGTCAGTTCTGAAGCGATTTTCCAATTTTTTCTTTATTTTTTAGTCTGCCTGTAGTTTGGAGCCATAATTTTCTTTTTAAAAATCGGAGGGGGAAATTAGCTCCCCTTATGCATAACTCTATAGTTCTCAATTCGCCTTCAAGGCCAGTATATAGTAATTGATGAGTTGACAAACATTTTCCGGTACATATTTAAAATAACAAACACGGTCTATTATCTTACAAGACATTCTAACGTTTAATACAACAACTACAGGCCAATAACATTTAATGTAAATATAACAAACGCTTAGGCTAGTCAGCAATTTTAATTGGCTCGAAATTCAGTATAAATAACCTGACCCTACTTTTACGAATATGTATACATACATACATATGTATTTCTTTATTTTCTATTAATTTTCTTTTTTTTCTTTTCTTTTTTTTACAATGATGATAATCAGGCGCATTGTGTAGCCGTATATATTTGTATATACATATATGGTTATTTTGTAAATATAACTATCTGGCAAATTTTTCACCAACCAAGTTTTTAGGATTCGTTTCAAAGTTTGTGTTTTCATATTGTTTTGGCATCAAATGCGGCCACCAACTTCATTAAATGTCGGCAAAAGTGTTATGAAGTGTGATAGTATAAAAAGTCTGTATCTAAATAATGTTTGTGTAATGAATACGAAGCCACCATCAATCCACAGCTGCCCAGCAGAGCAAATAAGCATTTGGTCAATTAGACTAAGCAAAAAATTAACACTTTTGGGAAAGCACACGGCTGGATAGTGAACTACCAAAAAAAAATTTTAAGACCCTATACTCAGTTCGGCGATTTTGGTGACCAATTTTCGTATGGATCTTTAAATATTTCGAAAATCAGAGCGCCTTCAAAAAATTTTGTCTTTTGGCCAGCAGATTATTCAGATTTGGTGATAGCTTTAAACTATGTGTAGCAATAATGTAGCTAAAAATCTACCGAATAAATCTTGTTGACATTTATGCCGAGAAAATAATTTCTTCGTGCACTTTATTGCGGCAAAAATTAAGGATAACATTTTTTTACACTTTTTTTCAGAATAACTTCCAGGGGCTACTGATTTTTTTGGCAACAATATTTGGCAAGGTTGTAGCTACGGTAAAGCTGAAAATTTTTAGTGAATATATTAATATAATTTGAACATGTCTGGAAATAAATCAGGGAAATTTTTGTTATATTACTAATTAAACATTTAGAAATTAAACATTTTTAAATGGGGACAGCCCTAATGATTGAAGATGGTGGTTTGGTGTGTTCTGAACAAATGTTGGGACAACAAAAATATTTGGGTTGGTCATATATTTGACTCCTTTAGGCGAACTCTGGCGATAGTTAGGGCGATGGGGGTAATTGTATAAAAAAATAATATTTTGCATGGAAGCCTCTTTAAGTAGCGCCGATCTTGGGTTGGTATTTAAAAAAAAATTGTAGGGGGGATAACATTAGCGAAGTTTTACCCCTCTAGGAGCAACTCAGGGACAGTTGGGAAGCTTTTTGTAGATTTGCCTCATTTTCCCCTAGTCTTGAATCCGATGAGGACCCATTTATCCTCATGCCACCTGCATAATTTTTTTGCCCATGCAGTATTTTCTTAACTTTACAAAAATCCTGTTGCTTAAGATTTCCATATAATACTATTCCACCCCTAATAAACAGGCGTCATAGTTTTTGAAACTAGCACCCGGAAAGAGTTTGGAGGGCAATTTTGGTCTCCCCGAAAATATCCCACCCATTTTGATGAAATCCAAATAATTGATAGATATGAGTCTAAACGAAAACACGAGCTTTATATATTCTTAAAACTAGGACCAGGGGACAGGGGCGGGGAGTGGGGAAATTTCGGCCTCCAAAACTATCCACCCGATATTGATGAAATTTAATATATGGATAAATATGCATTTAAAAATACTAACATATTTAAACTAGGACCAAGGGAGGGTCTAGGGGGAGGTTTCGGCCTCCGAAACTATTAATTATAATTAATAGATATGCATCTGAATGAAAACACAGGCTTTATTTGTTTTAAAAACTTAAACCCAGAGAGGGGCAGAGGGGAAACTTCGGCCTCTCTGAAACTATCCAACCGCTATTGATGCAATTTAAATCATAAATAGATATCCGTCTAAAATTGTTCACAGGCTTTATACATATATTTTTAAAATTAGGACCAAGAAAAGGGTAGAGGGTAAATTTTGGCCTCTCCGAAACTATCCAACCGCATTTGATGCAAGTTAAATAATTTATATATGTATGTATATGCGTCTAAACAAATACACCGGCTTTATATATTTTTGTAAAATTAGTACCAATAAAGGGGAGAAATTTCAGTCTCCGAAACTATCCAACTTATTTTGATGCAATTTAGTACTAAGAAAGGGGCAGAGGAGAAATTTTGGCCTCTCCGAAACTATATGAATAGGTATGCATCTAAAAGGATACACAGGGTTGATACTTTGAGGCACGCAGCCACACAGTATTTCCAGTTTTCACGATTTTTGCCTATTTTGATGATTTTTTTAATACGCTGTTGTTTTTTTTTTGTCATAAATCATAATTTTTATTTATTACAGTGTCTTTAGAGCGATTTGGAACATTTAAAAATTATGGTGCCCATTTTTTTACAAATGATTATTATTAAGGTCCCTGTACTACGATGTCGAAAAATTTCAATATTTTGTTTTGGTTTCAAATGTAAGTTTGCAACAAGTCGACAGTTGTCGACATCGTGGGACAAGCCTTTAATAATATGTTATTTTTATTTAACTGGTGTCAAAATGATGTTTTATTACTTTTTATAAAAAATTAAATAATATTTCCAAATTAGAATGAAAAATTTTCGGAATTAATTTTGCCGAATATTGGAATTATTTCCTTAACTAGTTTGTGGAAACTTTTTGTTTGTAATTTTTTTTCAGAACTGCTGGGTATTCCCGCAACTAAAGCAACATATACAATATGCAATATTTGTAAACAAAATTGCAAAAAAAGAACGAAACAAAACAAAAGTAAACGAAACATTTAAAATAACACACAACTTTGGCAAAACTCCATGATCACTGTCTAAGCAACATGAATATGAGTGCAACTAAACTTCATACTTTAGCTACTTTCGAGTACGTTTCATTATTTAGATGCAACAAAGATACTCGTAGTCGATGCCTTGTGTTTCTTTTTTGCACTATTACCATTATTTGTTTGCATTTGTTGCTGTTGCATTTCATAATTGAATAATGAATGAATTTTTTTTATATTCTTTTTTTTTTTTCAAAGTGGAAAACTAAAGCCTATGAAATTGTTTAGACAAACAAATGAAAGAAAAAGAAAAAATGTTGTCTTATGCTGTTTATATTAGAATTCATATTGAAATTAATGCTAATAAAAGAAGCCAAAGCTGCTAATATAAATTTTTCAATGCAGGGAAAGCAGGGAAGTAAGGGATGTTCTGTAACAAAATTGTGCATAAAAATTAAAAGTTTAAAAATAGATATTTAAAATTTTTCTAAAAATATTTAGCAAAATCAAATTTCAGCACAAAATTTTTGAAAATCGAAAAATAATCTGTGGAAAATTAGGAAAAAGTGCTTAACTCGAGATAAGCTATTTAGGAGCCAAAGGCTTTTTTGTGGCCCTTATATTAAAAAGTACCTCTGGTTAAGATATCAATTATTTTTTGCAATTTTTCGGGAAGTTATAGAGCTGCTTATATTTTTTCTGCTTATAAAATCATATGGAATAAAAGCTTAATTTAGCTTATAATTTGAAAAGTTTCAAATTTAATGTATTCGTTACAGTGTGTAGCAGGACGTTTTTTCTAAACTAACTAAAAGTATACACCGAATTTTCCTATTTAACTGCAAAAGAAAAAAGTTACTGAAAATCGACTTGAAAGTTTAAAAAAAGCTCTTCTGCAAAACAGACTCAAGCACTTTTTCCTTACAGGCAAAATCTTTATGTGTTTAATTTTTTCTTAGCGTGTACACAGCTTATACAAAATTTAATTAAGAAATTATTTTAATCATCAAATTTATTGAAAAAAAATATTTTTCCAAAATAAAAATTTGCACTACATATATTGAGCCATAACTGCCAAAAAAGCGTAACCGTTACATTTTTGGACCTATTTTTTTTTTAACGAAAATGCATTATTTACTATCGCAAATGATCGATTTTGGTAAAAAAAATTAAGTTCTAAAATTGTGCCGCTTAAGCTTTTTTTTTTTTGGCGGTTAGGGCATGGTATGAGAGCCTTCACGCCTACTTGCTCAATTTTGAAATTATTTCTAGAAACAACAGGCAATAATAACAGAGTTATTCCTACAAAATTTTAACGTTCTTCCTACACTACTTTTCCAGACATCTCAAAGTAAATATTTGCTCTTTATGGGAGGTGCCACACCCACATGTCCACTTCAAACTTTTCTTTTTGTTAGACAACTTAAGTTTTAAAAATAGCTACTTACACAAAATTTCACGTTTCTTTCTACATTAAATGCAAAAATATTTCAAACTAAAAAAAATGTGTACATATGTATGTATATGAGAGGTGCCACGCCCTTTTGTTTTATTCCGACTCTTTCTTTTTTAATATTTTTTTTGTCCAAAATTTCAACGTTCTTCCTACACTAGTTTTTCAGATATCTTACAAGTAAATATTTTCTCTTTATGGGAGGTGCCACACCCACATGTCCAATTCAAACTTTTTTTGTAAGACAACTTACGTAAAAAAACTTTATTTTCACAAAATAAATGAGAAGATATTTCAAAATAAAAAAAATAGGATAGGGGAGGTGGCACGCCCACTTATTTTATTTCGAATGAATCTTTATTTTATAACAACTTTTAATGTCAATGGGAAAACGCCAACAAAATTTCAAATGTTTTACTGTCATAGTATCCAAAATATTTAAAAATAAATATTTGCAATTGTATATGAGAGGTGCCACGCCCATTTTTCCATTCCTTAAAACTAGTATATGAGAGGTGCCACACCCACTTTTGCACTCCTTATAAGTAGTTCTTTAAATTACTGCGCATATTAAAAAATCGACAAATCGGTCAAGCAGTCTTTTCGATTTTAAATAAATTAAAAAAGTGGGCGTGGTCAATTTGACCGTAAAAACCTGCCTTGGGTTATAACAAATATGAAAAAAAATTAAATTAGCGAAATTGTTGCTGTCCTTCTTAAGTGACACGATTACCAACGAAGGATATTTGGTATTTATTTATCTACCAGCTTTTACCTGCGGTTCCACTCGTCTTGACCTGATATTTTGAAAACTATACTTAATATTTATGAATGTTTTGTTATTTCTTACTCACTAATAAAGTTGAAAAACAATAAATAAAGACAAAAAGGCGATGAAAAAAAATTTAAAACACATTAAAAACTGGTTTTAAAACTGTTTTAACAATCAAACACGAAATTTACCCTAAGCAGATTAAAAGTGTGTTTTTTGGAAAAGTCTTAACTAAATATAAAAAAACCGGTTCCGAACCGGATAAAAATAGGCAATGTTTGACGCTGGTAATGTAGCTTTCTATTGGTGGAAAATTTTTTTAAATCGGTTCAGCGGTTTTAAAATCCGCACTAATTATATAAAAAACCGGTTCCGAACCGGATAAAAAAGGGCATATGTTTGACGCTGGTAATGTAGCTTTCTATTAGTGAAAACATTTTCATAATCGATTTAGGGGTTTGAAAATCTGTACCCAATATGAGAAAAACCGTTTCCGAACCGTATAAAAACAAATCGCTATGTTTGACGATAGTAATATAGCTTTCTATTGGTGAAAGAATATTCAAAATCGGCTTAAAAGTTCGTACCACATATAAAAAAACCGGTTCCGAACCGGATAAAAAAAGGCTATGTTTGACGCTGGTATTTGAGCTTTCTATTGGTGAGAGCATTTTAAAAAAATTTTAGCGGCTTAAAAATCCGTATTAAATATAAAAAAACCGGTTCCGAACCGGATAAAAAGAGGCTATGTTTGACGCTGCTATTGTAGCTTTCTATTTGTGAGAGCATTTAAAAAAAATTTTAGCGGCTTAAAAATCCGTATCAAATATAAAAAAACCGGTTCCGAACCGGATACAAAATAAGCTATGTTTGACGCTGGTAATGTATTCTCGTAGCTTTCTGTTGGTTAGAGAATTTAAAAAAAATTTTGGCGGCTTAAAAATCCGTATCAATTATGAAAAACCCGGTTTCGAACCGGATAAAAATAGCCTATGTTTGACGCTGTAGCTTTCTATTGGTGAAAGAACTTTCAAAATCGGTTTAGTGGTTTGCGCGTGAAATATAATAATATAATATTTATAATATTAGTAAGGATAAGCATAAGGATATGTATTTATAATTTAAATAAAACAAAACGAATCAAATATTAATGTACAACATATTGGATTAAAATTAACCGAATAATTGAATCAATTAATATTTTTATTCAACATTTATTTTTTAACTTAATTAAAGTTTTATTCGATGGTGCTCTAATGCTGCCTCGACGACCTCTTTTCCTCAGACGGTATGTTTATATTTGTGATTGTTTAAATCTTTTTGTTGTTGTTGTTGTTGTTGTTGTTGTTGTTGTTGTTGTTGTTACTGTTACTTCTTCTTTTGTCACGTTTGAAATTTCTTCTCATCATCACCTGGTTTTTTCTTCTTCTTTAAAGTTGAAGTTGGTGTCTTGGTGGCGTTGCTGTTGCCGGCGGAGTTGCTTGGTTGGTTGGTGGGTTCAAATTCTTTTATTACATGTCAGTTAGTTTGTTGATTGTTTGTGTGTGTGCTTTTGTTGGATTCATTCGTTAACTGTCAGCCCTGTCAAATAAGTACGCGTTTTTATATATTATTATTATTGTTTTTTTTTTGTCTTAAAGACATCTTAAACTTTTACCAGCAAACATCCGTGTATCTAGACATAAACTTAAAAAAAGACTTTACATTACATTTATGTTTGTTTTAAAACATTTTTAGTTGCACTGACATACATACATACATACATACATACATATTCATACAGACATCTTCAGCTGTCATTATTTTTATTCATTTCACTCAGTTTTACATCAAACCAAGTTTTTATTGTTCAAAAAATGTTTCTTGCTTGTGTGGTATTTTTTTTATATTTATTGTAAATAATTTCGTTACTTTTATTTTTATTTTTAAAGTGAAATTGTTTTCTTTTCCTTAACTTGGACGTTTTATGTTAAGCAAAACAAAAAAAAAAATAACTACAAGAAACAAAAACATTAGTAGAAAGTTATCTATATATTTCATAAGGTGTTAGATTTATGGTACACACTGCACTTACTCGCCACCACCACAATCGTGCTTTTTTTTGTAATATTATTACCCGTTTTTGTTTTTTTTGTTTTGGTTTCACTGTAATGGAGGCGGAAATAACTCTGACTGTCATGAAAAAAATTTACATATTTATTTTTATATTGCTTCACTTTTAACATTATTTCACATCATATTTTGAATTATTTAACTTAAATATTTTTAAATTGCTTTCGCATTTCTATTGTTTAAAATATGTACATGAAGTTACGAAATAACTTCCGAATTGAGGTTTTGTTATTTGTTAAAAAAAAACAAACTCAACTAAATTTTGTTTAAATAGAGCATTTATTTTGATTAAAAAAAAATTTTTTTTTTCACAAATATACACATATTCTCATATTTTAACAACTGTAATTTACATTTTTGCTGTTTATTTATTTTGAAACCCTCAAAAACATTTTTCTGTGGAAGAAAAAAACTTTATTTATAATGTACTTGTTTTCTAACATGTAAATTTTTTCAAGGTACCCTAAGATAAAAGCTCTTTTATTAAAAGGTACTATTCATAAAAGGTATTTTTTTTATAAAAGGTACTTTTTTGTAAAAAGTAATTTTTTATAAAAGCTACTTTCTTATAAAAGCTACTTTCTTATAAAAGCTACTTTTTTATAAAAGGTACTTTTTTTATAGGAGATACTTTTTTATAAAAGGTACTTTTTTATAAAAGTTACTTTTTTATAAAAAGTACTTTTATATAAAAGGTACTTTTTTATAAAATGTACTTTTTTATAAAAAGTACTTTTTTATAAAAAGAACTTTTTTATAAAAGGAACTTTTTTATAAAAGGCACTTTTGACTAAAGATTGTTTTTTGTAAAAGGTATTTTTTTTATAAAAGGTAGGTTTTATAAAAGGTAGTTTTTAATAAAGGTACTTTTTTTTATAAAATGTACATATTTTATAAAAACTACTTTTTTATTGAAAGTACTTTTCATACAATGTAATACATATTTTAAAATAAATACTTTTTTTATTAAAGGTATTGTTTCTATAAGTATTTTTTATAAAAGTTACTTTTTTGTATAAGATACTTTTTTATAAAAAGATAAAGGGTACTTTTTTATTAAAGGTACTGTTTCTATAAGTATTTTTTTTATAAAAGTTACTTTTTTATATAAGATACTTTTTTATAAAACGATAAAGGGTACTTTTTTATAAAAGGTATTTTTTTATAAAAAGCATTTATCTATAAAAGGTACTATTTTAGAAAGGTATTTATTTATTAAAAATACTTTTTATAACAGGTAATTTTTTATAAGTACTTTTTTATAAAAGATACTTTTTTAATAAAAGTACTTTTTTTATAAAAAGTACTTTTTAACAAAATGTACTTTTTTTTACAAAATATAGTTTTTTTGCATAAGGTACTTTTTTACAAAAGGAACTTTTTTCTAAAAAGTACTTCTTTATAAAGGTGCTTTTCTATTAAAGGTACTATTTTATAAGAGGTACTTTTTTTATAAAAACTAATATTTTATAAAAAAATACTTTTTTAATAAAAAGTACTTTTTTCTGAAAGGTAGTTTTTATAAAAGATAATTTTTCATAAAAGGTACTTTTTTATACAAAATTATTTTTTAATTTTTTATAAAAGGTACTTTTAATAAAAGCCACTTTTTATAAAACTACATTTTTATAAAAGGTACTTTTCATAAAAGGTACTTTTTAATAAAAGGTTATATTTTTATTAAATTTCCTTTTTTATAAAAGGAATTTTGTAATTAAAAATACTTTTTGTAAAAGTTAATTTTTATAAAAAATATATTTTTACAAAAGGTACTTTTTGTGAAAGGTAATTTTAACAAAAGCAACTTATTTTTAACAAAATATACTTTCTCATAAAAGGTACTTTTTAATCAATTGTATTATTTGATAAACAGTACTTTTTGGTAAAAAGTGGTTTGTTATAATAGGTATTTTTTTGGAGGGGTTCTTTTTTATAACGGGTACTTAATCATAAATGAAACTGTTTTATAAAAAGTACTTTTTTAATGTAATTTTTATAAAATGTACTCTTTTGTCAAAGATACTTTTTAATAAATTGTATATTTTTTATCAAAGGTACTATTTTGTTAATGGTACTTTTATATAAAAGAGGAAATTTTTTTAAAAAATTAATTGTTTTTTTTTTCATCAGAAGACATTTATTCTAAGGGAAACTTTGTCAAAAATATTTTTTTTTAAATATACATTCATACATATATTTTTCCAAATGCCTTCAAAAAAAAATTCTTTGCAAAAAAAAGCTTTCAAAAAAGTTCTTTTTGCGATTAAAGCTTTCATAAAGGTACTTTTTGTGTAAAAAATTTTTTTACAGAAGGCACTTTATTGAATGTATTTTTTTCCCGAAAGGTTACTCTTATTATACATATATAAAGGACACTTAATTTTTTGAATTTTTTATCTTCTGAAAAAAATTTTTTTTAATGGGTACTTTTTTGTCAAAAGCACTTTTTTATTTTTTTATTTTTGAAAAGAGAAGTAGCACTCAAGCAATGAATGTGTACTAATATTACTAGGTGTTACCTTCTTTATTAAAAGGATAGTGATAGAGAAGACATGTGGTGAAGGAAGAGATAGAGGATAGCTTCATTCTTTTACAACTCTGCTTTTCTGCAAATTTTTTTTTAATAATGCAATGCTACAGCGCCTCTGGTGTCAATAAGGTGCATTACATCTTTGAAGCTGTTGTCGAACCCAAGACCTCTTGTAGTCAACTACTTCAGCCAACGCCAGCCTGAACTCATTTGTTATCATTAATTATGTTGAAGTTATTTTTCTTAAAGAATTTTTGTCTTGTATTGCCGCAAATCGCCATCGCCTTTGAATGTCTCGGTTTTGTTAAGTTAATTTTTGTGTGTTTGAATGTTTAGTTTTTCTAAAAAAAGGTCAACTACTTAAATTAAAATTAGTTCCTTTTAAGCAAAAAAAAAAAAAAAACGCAAATAGAAAGATCAATAAAAGTACAGGAAAAGTTTTTATAGCTTCGGAAAAATTACAGGGAACTATATAAACATGCATTCACACACACACACACACATCCAGACATACATACATATGCATAAAGCGCATAAAAGTATGGAAAATGTAATAAAATATTGAAGAAAAAAAATGTAAAATAATAATAATAATAAAATAAGCAAACTTCAGCGAAACGAGGTCAATGGAGGTCAACTGATTTTATGTTTAACGCGCAACTACTTCATTTTATACTCTACTAAATGCAAACAGATTTTCAACATCGTCATCGTCATCATCATCATGAGCAATGCTCATGATGACGATTACTGCAACAGCTATAACATTGGCGGCGACGACAATGACTTTGCACAATGGGTTTTAGTGATTGTCAGCAGCAATCCTTAAAATATAATCGAAGAGATTAAAAATTATTTCCAAATAAATAAATGAAACCATTGTTCGTGCGTAAGAAAGCAATTTCTTTGAGATTTGCCTGCTTTTTAAAATTCAATTGAAATTGTAAAAAAAATCTTTAAATTCTTACAGTCTTAAGTGTAACAATAAATTAGCAAGAGTTTCTTCAATAATTATATATGTATATACATATACATATAAATATACATTAATATTCATGCTAACTTCTTGTAAATTTTTCGTTATATATACATACATTTTGTGCCTTACTTCCCATAGTGCAGCGTTCTTAACTTAATTTTTTCACTATTCGCTGCTTAGTTTTTGTAATTGTTGTTTGAATTGTGAATGTAGCATGTTGCTGATTGCATTTTATGTATAGAGAAATAGCAAAAAAAAAATATTCATCGTCGTATATGTGGCACAGTGGAAACACAGAAAAAAATTAAGCTGTTGTCGTTGCTGTTGTTGTTGTTGTTGTCGTCAACAACATTGATTTTTTTTTCGTTCTTATCGTTGTTGTATGAGTTTTTCTAAATTTTATTTTGTAAAAAAATAAAAAATAAAAAAATAGAAAAAATGGCAAAGAAAAACTTAACCGACATCATGTTACTTACTGCGCCCCTTTATGTGTGCAATAGATGTGCAAATAACTTGTGCATTAGCACATGAAAAAATCTAATAAAAAAAAAATATACAAAACAACGGCAAGAAAAGTTAAAGCTCAAAAATACACTTAAGAAAAAGTGTAATAAGAAAGAATGGCAGGATTATATAATAACTTGAAAATACTGGTAATAAAAGGTACTTCTCGTAGGTACTTTTAGTACTTTTTGTTGGTACTTTTTGTTGGTACTTTTTGTAGGTACTTTTTGTAAAATATACTTTTAGTAACTTTTTGTAAAAAGTACTTTTTGTAACTTTTTTGTTAAAAGTACTTTTTGTAACTTTTTTGAAAAAAGTACTTTTTGTAACTTTTTGTAAAAAGTACTTTTTATAAAAACACTTAAATAAAAGTACTTTTTATAAAAACACTTAAAAAAAGTACTTTTGTAATATAAAAAACACTAATAAAAGGTACTTTCCCGATGAAGTACTTTTTAAGAACAGGTATAGGTACTTTTTCTAACTTTTTCGTAAAAAGTAATTTTTGTAACTTTTTGTAAAAAGTACTTTTTATAAAAACGCTTAAAAAAAGTACTTTTTATAAAAATACTTAAAAAAAGTACTTTTGTAATATAAGACACTAATAAAATGTACTTTCCCGATGAAGTACTTTTGAAGAACATATATAGGTTCTTTTTTTTAAATATACTTTCTGCAAAAGGTTTTTTTTTCAAAAAAGGTAATTTTTGCAATAGGTACGTACTTCTAGTGAATTTAATTATTTACTTAACTAAGACTTTTTATAACATATTTTTTGTAGAAGGTACATTTTGTAAAATGCATTATTTGTAAATGATACTTTTGGAAAAAGCTCCTTTTTGTAAATATCAATTATTTTAAAGTTTGGTTTTTTACAAGGTACTTTTTGCAAGAGGTACATTTTTTAAAGTGTGCTTTTTGCAACAAGTACCTTTTTGAAAATGTATTTTGGGTAAAAAGGACTTTTTGTAAAAGACATTACAAGTGCAAAGTACTTTTTGCAAAATACACTTTTTTTGAGCTATCTGTGATATTTGTGTTGTATTGAGCGTACTTCATATGAGAGGTACTTTTTGGAAGACGTACTTTTTATAAAAGATACTTTTTCAAAATAGATATTTATTGTAAAGGGTACTTTTCAATAAATCAACTTTTTGTAAAATTAACTTCCTGCATAAGGTACTTTTTGTAAAAGGTACTTTTTGTAAAAGGCACTTTTTGTAAAAGGTACTTTTTTAAAAGGTACTTTTTCTAAAAGGTACTTTTTTAAAAGGTACTGTTTCTAAAAGGTACTTTTTGTAAAAGGTAATTTTTGTAAAAGTTACTGAATGTAAAAGGTCCTTTTTGTAGGAGGGAATTTTTTTAAAAGGTACTTTATGTAAGAGGTACTTTTTGTGAAAAGTACTATCTGTAAAAGGTACTTTTTATAAAAAAATACTTGCTGTATAAAGTTCTTCTTGCAAAAGGTACTATTCGTCAAAGGTAATTTTTGCAAAAAGTACTTTTTTTAATAGCACTCTTTGTATAAGTTACTTTTAGTCCAAGGTGACATAAGGTACCTTTTGGTAAATGGTACTTTTTGCGAAAGATACTTTTTGTTAATGGCACTCTTGTAAAATATACTTTTTGTTAATGGCACTCTTGTAAAAGTTACTTAATGTTAAAGATACTTTTTGTAAAAGGTACTTTTTGTAAAAGTTGCATTATGTAAAAAAGTATTTTTGAAAAAGATCCTTTTTGTAAAAGGGAATTTTTTTACATGTACTTTATATAAAAGGTACTTTGTGTAAAAGGTAATTTTTGTGAACAGTACTATTTGTAGCAGGTACTTTTTGTAAAAAAGAATTTTTGTAAAAGATAATTTTTGTAAAGAATTTTTCTAAATGGTACTTTTTGTAAAAGGTACCTTTTGTGAAATGTACTTTTTTAAAAGGTAATTTTTGTAAAAGGTACTTTTTTTAAAAGGTACGTTTTTAAAAGGTACTTTTTAAAAGTACTTTTTGTAAAAACCACTTTTTGTAAAGTGTACTTTTTGTGAAAGGTACTTTCTCTAAAAGGTACTTTTTGTAAAAGGTACTTTTTATGAAAAATACTTTTTGTTTAAGGTTCTTCTTGTAAAAAGTATTATTTAACAAATGTACTTTTATTCAAAGAGTACTTTTTAAGTTAAGTTACTTTTAGTACAATGGTACAATGGTGAATGTGCGTGTTTGTGTTAGTTTTTGTGTATGTGTGTGAGTTTCTCTGTGTATGTCAACAAATTATTATTTTAAAACGGTTCAACGGTTCGGAAGAAATCGGTCGCATTCGAAAGATGTTGAGCTCACCTAGAGGTCGTAAGACAGTGAATCTAATGATACTCGTAACATTAAGGAAGAATTTCGAAAAAATATTTTTCTGCTAATAATTGCTAAAATCTTCGTTAATTGATATTGAGATTCTAACTGAACCTTTATAAACTTAAAAATTGTATCGGATGCGGAAAATTGGGCTAAAAGCCGTACCTTAGCGGGCAGTTTCAGATATGACCTGCAAGGGCAATCGATACCCAAATACATACAGATTTATCCTTATTACAGCTGTCGATATCGACATCAGTTTAGCACAAAACTGAAACATTGTTGGCTTGTGTAAAACTGACTCTGGTTGACAGGTTTATGCTATTTTCTAGAACGGAAATAGATTGTCAGTAGCACAAAATTGTTCTCGAGAGCGAGTAGACAAGCGCCATTTTGTCGAGTGGTTGCGGGTTTGCCGCACAGTATATTCAAAATACATTACTAGTGCGGCAAACCAATAACCACCCGACGATTTGTTTTGGTATTGTGTTAAAAGTGATGTCGATGTCGGCAACTAGAATAAGGGGGATTTTTTTATGATATTTAAAATATATATTTTTTTGGAAATAATTTCGAAATTGTAGACAAACTTATAAATTGTTTATTTTTAATATTAAATTTTAATGTATTTGCTTAAAATTTTTCTCACTGTATGCCACTGAATAGAAGAAAAAAAATCATTTTATTTAAGTCATTAAGTGGGGCGTGTATTGCGTTACATTTTGCAGTGCGCTGCGTAGCTTTAGAAATAAATATAGTTTTTTTTCCTTGTAAATATACATATTTTCAAACTTTAACATTACTACTGCGCTTGAAAGAATCTGCGAAAAAAATGTTCAGAAGAAGTCAATAGAAATAAACGGAAAAATATCTACTATAGAAAAAAGAATGTATTTAAATTTGACTTTAAATCATGGTCGTTCTTTTAATTCTCTCTCTCTCTCTCTATTCTATTGCAATTGCACAAAAACAGATAATAAAAGAAAAAAGTAAAAAATAACTTTGGCAAGATACACAGATGTCAGTGTAGAAGAACACTGAGAAAAATTAATGAATTTTTCAATAATTAAATTTAACAATTTTGATATCAATATTTGTTTGTTGCAAAATTATTGAGAAATTAAATTTATAATAAAATTTATAATTTTAATGAAAAATATTTCTTTGCTTGAATCTGTCCGTAAAAGAATCCATTTGCTATACATAGATGCCAAGTTTTTTTTTTGTCAGTGTATATACTCTCATGTATGTACATATGTATATGTGATGGCTTGCGGCTGGCCTACGTTCGTTCGTAATGCTTGTTAAATGCATCTACATATAAATTTATTACTTTAAACTGTTAAGTTGTTACAACAATATTCAATTTTGTTGCGGATTTGTGCTGCGTTTGCGCTTAAGCCCAAAACAAATAAACTCCACTTTTGTTGGCTATATGGCCACTTTACACTCGAAGAAGAGTGAAAATAAAATCAGGCAAAAGACAGTATTAACCGAAAAAGACACTCTAATGCACATTGAAACGTAACAGCTCAAGAGCTTAGATCGACATTATTGTGATCATTATAATGTTGGCAAAGCTCTTTGCATATGCATACATCATCATCTGTATGTGCCACATGCTTACGATGCAGCTTACACGGTTCAAGTTAAGTCTGCGCCCCTGATTTGTACGTATGCACATACAAATATTTTTAAATAATTTTTTTTTTCATAATTTTTTCATAATACTCGTTTTTTCAAAATGATTTTTGTTGGTTTGTCTGTTTGTTTTCGTTAGTTTTCTGGTTGGTTAGTTGAAACTATGCGGTCGAATGACTTTGAGACGGTTTCGCTGATTGTGCCTGCTGATGATGATGATGATGATCATCATTTTAACTGATGATGAGAATGATGTTGGTGATTTTTATGTTGTTAATTTAGCAAGAAGCATGTTGAAAGTAGTTGAAATGAATGTTGTTGGGGTTGTTCTGCAAGTGCTAAAGTGACTTTATGGCATTTGCACTTCTTTATTCGAGTTTCAAACACCTCGATATGTGTGCTTGCTTATATTGTATAGTGTGTATGTCTGTGTAAGCGCCTGCATGCTGGTAATGTTCACAAAAATTTATTAACGTCCAGGAATAATTAAAGTTAAGTAAAATTGCAAGTTTCAGAAATAACGGTGCCAGGACATGCCTGCCTCTCACATATGCTTGATACAAGCCAAATTTTATTTTAATTGCAATTATGATTAGAAAGAAACCGAAACCTGCAGCTGCTTATAAAACTAAACAGTCAAGCTTCCTACAAATTTCAAATCATCGGAGCAAGGAAATATTTACTTCCTTGTTAATGGAAAATAAATTATTTTTCTAATTTTTTCTCAAAACTGCTGCGAAAATTATTAAATATCTTTAGAATTAACTTATTAAAATTGTTTATTAAACTTCATTGCAATCTCTTCAAGGATTTATACATCTCTCATATATCCTTAATATAAAAAATTGTGTTACAAAAACAATTATGACTTGAATTAAAAATAAAACGGTTAAATACTTGTACAATTACATGCTTAAGATGACAGGAAAGTTTCATTTTGATTGCTACCAGCGTTCACATACTCCCCATATATCGTTTATTTTAAAAAAGTTTAATTTCAATTGCAAATGTGATGAAAGTACAGTCAAAGTCTTGAAACAGTTACTGGAATTATGCAGTCAAATTTGTAGGAGAATATCATTGCAGTGGGAGCAAGGATATATATAACTCCCATATATCCTTGATATTAAAATTTTAATTTCGGCTGCAATGAGCCAAAATGAGTAAGAACTTTTGTAATTATACCATTGCAATTCTTAGAAAACTGTATTGCTATTGCAGCAATAGCATGGATAACTCCCTTATATCCTTAACATAAAAAAAAATCGGATTTTGGAAACAATTATAACCTGAATTAGCGTTAAAGCCGGTAAATATTTGTACAATTGTATACTTAAGATCTCAGGAAAATTCCATTTTGATTGCTACATGTGTTGACACACCCCCCATATATCCTTTATTTCATAAATTTAATATAAGTTGCAAATGTGAGGAGAGTGCATCCAAATCCACTAAACAGTTTCTGAAATTACTCATTCAATTTTGTAGGAAAATTTTAATGCAGTGGGAGCAAGGATATATTTAGCTAACATATATCCTATATATAAAACTTTGAATTTCAACAGCAATTATTCACAGAAGGCAGCCAAATTAAGTAAACTCTTTTTGTAACTATGCCATTACAATTCCAAGAAAATTTTCTTGCCACTGGAGTAAGTTAAATGGCTACCAACTATATATCCTTGTTAATAAAAATCAAGTATAAGCTTTAATTGTGATTAGAGTATAACAAAAATTAGTAAAAATTGTAACAATTGCATGAGCAAGGTTCGCTTGGGATACCATTGCAATATAAGGAAAAACAAGTGTTCTTCGCCTATATCCTTACTATAAAAAATTAGATTTTAGAAAGAATTATGATTTAAACTAAAAGTAAGGCTAGTAACTATTTGTACAATTGTATCATTAAGATAGCAGGCAAATTTTACTGCAATTGGCACAAGCGTATACCTGCGTCCCATATATCCTTTATTTAAAATGTGATGATAATGCAACTAAAGCTTTGAAACAGTTTTCGAAATTATACAGTCAAGTTCTGTATCGAATTTCATTGCAGTCGAAGCAAGGATATGTATTGCTGCCATATATCCTTGATATAAAATGTTCAACTTCAACATAAATTACGAATAGAGGTAACCAAAATGCATAAAAAACTTTTATAATTATACCACTACAGTTCTCAGAAAATTTTATTGCTTTTGGAGCAAGAAATAGGTTCTTCACATATGTATATCCTTGTTATTAAAAATTTTAATATATGCTTTAATTACGATTAGAGTACACAATAAATGAGTAAAATTTCTAATAACTTAATGCTTAATGCTTAACTAAAAATATGATTGCAATCGCAGAAAGGACACGTCTTCTTCCCATTTATCCTTACTATGAAAAATCGGATTTTAGAAACAATTATGATTTCAATTAAAAGTAAGGCTAATAACTGTTTGTATAATTCTATACTTAAGCTGCTAGGAACATTTCGTTTCGATTGTTACATCCTTTATTTAAAAAAAATTATTGCGGTTGCAAATATGATGAAAGTACAGAACGCAAGGATATATTTTGCTCCCATATATCCTTGATATAAAACTTTGAGTTTGAACTGCATTTATCAACAGAAGGTAGCCACAATGAGTCAAAATCCTTAAAATCGGTTTATTAAACTTCTTATAACTTTTTTTTTTTGCTATTGCAGCAAGGATGTGGCTACCTCCAATAGATGCTTATTAAAAAGTTTTAATTCCGACTGCAATTATAATTACAATGCTTGAAAAATTAGTAAACGTTTTTTTTTTTATAATTTTGCAAGTCATCTGCGCTAAAAATTTTATTGCAATCCGAAAAAGGACATGTCTTCCTTGTATGTATCCTTAATAATAAAATAAATACAATGAGCAGATTACAGTCAAGATTAATGCCAATGAATAGCTAAAATTTAACAGTTAAACTCATTGGTGAATTTCATTGCTATTGGAGCAAGGATATGCTTACCTTTGATATATCCTTCATATTAACCATTGAGTTTTTACTACAATTGTGATTAGAAAATAAGAAAAAGTAATGAACAAGCTACATGAAAAATTCAACTGCACATGAATCAAGGATTTATGGGAGATGCTTAATTTTTAAAATAAGTTTTAAGCATTACTTCATATAGATAAATTTTGTTTAAGACTTCAATGCAAATAAAGGAACAAAATACCCTTAACGGTCTGTCATATCGTGCACATAATCGCCAGAAGAAGCTTAAGCGATATAATTTTTCAAGCATAACTTTTTACTAAAATCGATTATTTACGATCTTGGTTACATATTTGATTTTCACCAAAAAAAAAACAAAGTTCAAAAAATATGGCTCGATATGTCATGTCCCTAATAATAAAAGATTTCAAAATCTTATTGCTACAAGTTTTATTCAAGGAACAATTTCTCAATTAGGCTTCAAATGAGGAATTTTTTTCAATTATGTTCCTTTAGAAATGAAAATCTTTTTTTATTAAACAATGTGATTTTTTGAAGAAGACAAGTAAGGTTAAATTAGTTTGGCTGGGACCAAGTGTGCTAGTTTTAAGTCTTAAACTGGCAACATGTGCAAACTATGCTTCCATATGGTTCGAAGGACCATGTTAGTTTTTATTGTAATAAAATTGAGAACTATGTTCTTGTGCTTGTGTGGATGAGACCATGTAGAACCCAAGTGTGGCAACATGTGCCACACTACAACTAACAAACCTAATATCTGGTTCGAAGGACCATGTTTGTCATTGTTATCTCTCTTTGGCTGCATGTATATTCATGTAGCTGCTCTCTTGTATAATAAAATTGAGAACTAGAGATAAATATTTATTTTTAATTTTGTATTTAAAAGATTTAAAAATATTACTGGGGGAATTTTTATTCAAGGAACAATTTCTCAGTCAGACTTCAAGTTCAGCATTTTTTTTCAATTCTGTTCCTTTGGAAATTAATAAAATTTTTATTAAACAATGTGATTTTCTTAAGAAGACAAGTAAAGTTAAATTAGTTTGGCTGGGACCAAGTGTGCTAGTTTGAAGTTTTAAACTGGGAACATGTGCAAACTATTCTTACAACTGGTTCGAAGGACCATGTTTGTTTAATTCAGCTAGCCGCTCTCTTGTATAATAAAATTGAGAACTAGTAAGAGAGCAGTACTCTTGTGCTTTTTTTTTTGGTATGAGATATATGAACATAAATAAATTTCTTGTGTCGTTTGTTGTTATTGACCAGCACTGAGTCATTTTTTTCTGAATTTCATTTGGGGACATGGTGCTTCTGTTTTTCACAGCATTCAAAACATTACAACATCCAGTCAATGTAAAATAAATAATTTGAAACTCATTCCTAACTTTAGTTATCAGAAAATGTGACTTAAGCCTTCTTTGCCATAAATGCGTTCCCATAGCTTTTCTCGCAAGTAAGTTGTACATTTAAATAAGAAAGAGAGGAAAAAAGAAAACTAAAAAAATTTACAGTCATTTCAGTTTATCGCTGTTAACCTCTTTATTTATTAACGGTGTTTTTTAACCGAGTTCAAATTAATAATAAAAAAAAAACCAACCAACAATTATTATTATTATTTTTTCTTATTTCAATTTAATCTCATATAAAGAAAGAAATATTCTTCTTTAAGCGTTGCCCACAAAACGAAGACGCTTTTGTTTAAATGTTTTTTTTTTGCCGCTGGCTGGTGAAATCATTAATAAGAATTTATTTACCCACGACGAATAATTTTTTTTAGGGCGTACATATTCATGTACATACAGATTTACAGGTTGTTTTTTTTAGAGGTATAGAACTTGGAATTGAAATAAAACACAAGAAAATCGTTTTAATGTCCATCAATTTGGCTTTATTGGAAGGATAATTTTATGCCATTAAATATCATACATAAATATTTATATTTAAATATGATTTCGGGCATGTGGCCGCCGCGGCTGGCTCGAATAAAGCCAATTCTACAGCTCCAATTTTCAACCACTTTTTCGAGCATATGGGGCCGTATGTTGGCAATAACGCCACGAATGTTGGCTTCCAAGTCCCCTAACGTTTCTGGTTTGTTGGCGTAGACGAGCGACTTCACATATCCCCAAAGAAAATAATCCAATGGTGTCAAATCACACGATCTTGGTGGCCAATTGACAGGTCCATTCCGCGAAATTATGCGCTCATCGAATGTTTCCTTCAATAAATCGATTGTGACGTGCGCTGTGTGGCATGTAGCGCCGTCTTGTTGGAACCACAACTCATCCACATTCATGCCATCCAATTCGGGAACAAAATAGTCGGTTATCATGGCTCTATACCGGTCTCCATTAACGGTAACTGACTCTCCAGCATTCTTTCGGAAGAAGTATGGCCCAATGACTCCACCAGCCCATAGAGCACACCAAACAGTCAGTTTTTGTGGATGTAATGGCGTCTCAAGGGTCTCACGTGGATTCTCTTCACTCCAAATGCGGCAATTTTGCTTGTTGACGTAGCCATTCAACCAAAAATGAGCCTCATCACTGAACAAAATTTTGCGATGAAAATCAGCATCGATGGACAAAGCTCCAATTGCTGTGCACGGTGGCGAATCGATTCATTCGGGTCCTCTTCAACACTTTGCTCTACAGCGGCAATTGTTTCTTCGGTGCGCACTGTTCGACGTCTCTGCGGATGCGTATTATCACATAGAGTAAACGTAGTGCGAAAACGATCCATGGTTAACCGAATTAATTGCTCTGATGGACGATTATGTCGACCATAAAATAGACGGAGCTTGCGGTAAACTTCGCGAACTGAACCATTATTTTCGAAATAAATTTGCACGATTTGCAAGCGTTGTTCTTTTGTCAACCTGTTCATGATGAAATGGCAAACCAAACTAAATATTAATCACTTGACAGCTGACAAAATGGCCGCCAGTTAAAAAAGTGATGCCAACTTAAAGTTCTATACCTCAATAAAAAACACCCATTATATACTAAATGTATGTTTAAGACGAAAAAAAATATATTAAAAGTTGGTAATTTGTAAATTTGTTTGTTATTGTACTCGCACTACATTTCATGTTAATTTTATTATCTTTGACTTTTGGTTACTTTATCTGTGTCTTGTATTTATTTTATTTTATTTTTTATTTTTTACTTCAATTTTACTGTTTCACAGTGTCGGTGTCTCCATTAATTTCAAGTTGAAATTAATAATAGAAGAAAAAAATATATAAACCTTGACGCTACTTTTAAAATGGATTTTATTCACATTAAAAACGAAAGAAATTAAAGAAAAAATTCAAATACTTACAAAAAACAATTATGAAACTTAAACAATTATATAACAGTAACAACTAAAGAAGAAAAATATTTGAATAAATCTTTTTTTTTCTCTTTAAAAAAAAAGTAGTTAATTTAATGTGAAAGAAAAAACTACAAGTCATTTGATGGTACAAGTTTTAGAAATGAATAAAACTTAACTTAACGAGGGCGGTCACATGTCCCAGCAAACAAAATTGTTGCAATTTGTATAAGAGTAAGTAAAAATTATTCAGCAAAAATGGTAAAGGGTAGATATAGGTTGGGAATGACCACAATATTAATATGCGACACATAATATATATATATATATATATATATATATATATATATATATATATATTCTAGATCCTTGTAAATAGGGAATAAGTAATGTACGTCTGTCCGTCCATCCGTTTGTCTGTCTGTCTATACGCGAAATCGGTTTTCCGAAGCTCCCAGGAAAGCTAGGGAATTCGGTCTTAGACCAATGTATCAGAAATTGTCTGAAATAAATTGCTACTGAAAATCATCAAAATCGAAAAGAAGGTTTCAGGGCTGGAAAACTTAAACTTTATTTTGCCATGCAAAAGTAACAAGCTAAAACTAATTTTTGATTTCTTTTGTTAAATAATTTAATATTTTATTGAGAATTAAATCGCTATTAAAATAAATAAAAAAATAAAAGAAAGCAATTTCAGGGTTGGAAATTTAATTTTTTTGGTATTTATATTAAATTAACCTACTACAAGGAATATAATTTATTCTTTTTCTCTATAAATTAAACATATTTTATATTTTTAAAATAAAGAGATTGGTAAAAGAAAACACTAAAATTTAAAAGAATGATTCCAGGGTTGGAAAATTTAAACTTTTTTATATAAAAGTAATTAGGTGAAATTATTTTTTTCTTTTTCTATATAAATTAAAAATAGTTTATCTTTTAGAACGTAAGAGTTTAAATTAAAATTTCAAATATAGAAAACAGGTCCAGAGCTGGAAAATGTTTACCTTTTTTTTGGTATACATGCATATATAAAAAACTACATAAAACAATTTTTGTTTAAAATCAATTAAACATATTTTAAAACCATATAAATTATTATTAAAATCAGAAAAATCAAAAATAAGATTCCAGGGATGGACAATTGAATCTTTTTTTTTTTTTTTTGAATTATGCTCAAATCGATGATCATACTGTGTAAAAAAATGCTCTAAGGCAACGTTTATTATACAAACATGATCTTTACTCAATATTAAAATAAAAATTCAGTAAAGTGTGACTTTGACTAGCACACGAAGGGTTCCGTACATGGCTTGTTTCTTTTTGGCGATTTTTACAGTTCTTGGCAATATTTTTTTTTTTTTGGGTTTGGCCATTTTTTTAATAACGCTTTATTTGTTTTGGCGTTTTTTTTTGGTTTTAAGCGTTTTTTTTGTTTGTTTTTTTTACAGTACACATTTTTTTGTTTTAGCGATTTTTTTAGTTTTGTGCTTTTTTGTGTTTTGGCGTTTGTATTTATTTTTTGCGCCCCTTGGCGATTTTTTTTAGTACCGTGGAAACCCTTTCAGTATTGGTGATTTTTGTTTTCTGCCTTTTAGCGATTTATTTTATTTTTGGTTAAATTTTTCATTTAAGCGTTTTTTCATTTTGGCGATTTTTTGTTTCGGCATTTTTTAATTTTGGTATTCAATATTTTTTTCACCTTTGGTATATGGGAACCCTAAAAGCTTTAAATTTTGCTCTTCACCCCCTACAGCATTTTTTAAATAAAAATTTTGCAACTTTTGTAACGTTTTATTCTGTGTTAAAAAACCTCTAAAGCAACATCATTCACACCAACAAAATAGCGTGCAATATTATTTTGCAATATTATTGTGCAATAATATTGTGCAATAATTTATATTGCACAATAAAATTTTCTGTTTGTTTATTCTATTGGTATATAACAAAATATATTGGATAAAATTAAAGGCCTTTTAGTTAATATTGCGCTGCAAGAAATATTTTGCAATATATTGACAACATTGTGCAATAATTACTTCCAGCTACATCACTAAACATTGTTTATCTATTTCTTAAATAAAATAAATATAAATTCTATAATTTGTTTACTATCTAGTATAAGTCACGAAAAATAAATTTTAAAATTTCTTAAAAGCACATGTGTGCTCTTGTTTACATATGGTAACAAAAAATGCGCCATATATTTTTTAATATTGCGCAATATATTGAACAGTGTGAAATAACAATAGCGAAAGCAATAAAGTACTCAATAATATTGCATAGTATAAAGGTAACCTTAATACAAATTAATAGAAAGGGAGAAAGTAGTGTAGTGGTTTCTCTCTCGGTGAGCACCTTTTCTCTTTGCAAACCACCCTCGTAGGCTTATAAGATACATGTGTGTGTAATTTGATTTCATTTAATCAAACTCTACTCATTTGAATTAAATTCGTTGCATGAGGAATTTTTTTTTCAATGCTGACACTTTTTTTTTAGTTTCAAAGTAATTAATCAAATTGTCGTTTATTTAGTGGTGAAACAATTTTTGTCAGTTTGATTTGCATATTTTGACACTTGTTAATTAATGTTTGTTAATCTTTGTAATCATTATCATTTATCTTATTAAAAGTATTGTAGTTTTCTCTACTATGAACGAGTACACTTACTCACTCACGCTACTACGCTGTCGCATACAAGGTCTTAAATGAATATGTACGTTTTCTTACCATCATGAGTTTCATTTTTATTATTCAAGTGGATGTGAATGAAATCCATTAAAAAAATTATTACAGATGCAAGTTTGATATAAAACAAATAAGCAAGTCAGCAGTCTAGCAGCAACAACAACAACAACGAAAAAAATCAATCTGATGTGCCTATATCTTGAATAACTTTAAAAGTCAGAACTTGCAAGGAGTGCATTGTATGAAATTTAAAATTTTTCTTTATACTAAGTTATTTTTATGTAGAAAGAGAATTATTGTAATACAAAATTTCCGATATAAAAGTTATTCATTAATTATACATTTTGTATTCGATTAAATGTATTTTAGGAAAAATTTATTCGAATAAAATATGTTTGAGTTAAAATTTTTAATAGAGTAGAAAAAATTTCCAATTAAATATAAATAAAATTAAAAATTATTTGAGTTGATTTTCCGAATAAAAACCTTAATTGAGCCGAGTCAAATATAAAAACTTGTTACTGAAATAGAAATATTTATTTAGCGCGAAGGATCTCGTTTTCTCGGTGAAAACTCTTGGTTTTATGTTCTAATTTTATCTCGTCCTGCTTTGGGAATAAAAATTTTCCGATATAAAATTTATTCGAGTAGAAATTTTTATTGTGTAAAAAAAATTTCAACTATAAATTAATAAAATTTTAAATTGTTGGAGTTTGATTTCCGAATAAAAATTTAAACTGATCCTAGTCAAATATAAAAAAATATTACCGAGATAAAAATAATCTCTTAGCCAGAAGGAACTTTTTGTCTTGGTGTTTCTAGTGCCTGTTGCTATAAGAATAAAAAATTTTCCAATACAAAATTTATTCGAATAATATTTATTCGAGTAAAAATTTTTATTGAGTAAAAAAACTTTTCGACTATAAATTAATAAAATCACAAATTATTTGAGTTGATTATCCGAATAAAAATTGAAATTGTTCCGAGTCATACATAAAAATATTCTCTTAACTCAAATGACTTTTTTTCTTGGTGTTTCTAGTGCTGAAAAAGTTTGCTTTTATTGTGAAATTTTTTTTTATCCTAATGCTATGAGAATAAAAATGTTCTGATATAAAATGTATCCGAATATAATATGTATGTATACTTGATTAAAAATTTTTAGTATAATAAAAAAATTTTTCGACTTTAAATTAATAAAATCAAAATTTATTTTTATTTCATTTCCGAATAAAAATTTAAATTGATCCGAGTAAAATATAAAAACTTGTGACCTTTTTTTCTTGGTGTTTCTAGTGGTGAAAACTATTGGTTTTATATCTCAGCCTGTTGCTATGGGAATATAAATATTTCCGATATAAAATTTATTCGAATAAAAATTTTTATTGGCTAAAAAACTTTTCGGCTATAAATTCATAAAATTACAAATTAAATTTTAAGTTAATATTCCGAGTAAAAATTATATTGATTCGAGTCAAACATAAAAACTTGTTACTGAAATCAAAATAATATTTTAGCTCGAACACCAAGAGTGTTTCTAGTGCTGAAAACATTTGCTTTTGTTGGCTAATGTTTTCTGGTCTTAATGGTATGGAAATAAATTTTTACGATATAAAATTTATTCGCATTTAATTTATTCGCACTTAATTTATTCGATTAAAATTTTTTAGTAGAATAAAAAAATTTTTCGACTATAAATTAATAAAATCAAAAATTAGTTCAGTTTGATTTCCGAATAAAAATTTTAATTGATCCGAGTCAAGTATAAAAACTTGTTATTGAAATAAAATTATTCTTTTAGCTCGAAGGACCATTTGTTTCTTGGTGTTTCTGGTTATGAAAATTTTTACTTTAGTCAAAGTTTTAAGCCTGCAGTCACTATTGCTATTGGAGCGAAAATTTTCCGATGTAAAATTCATTCGAATAAAATTTATTCGAATAAAAATTTTTAATGGAGTAGAAAAGCTATTTGATTAAAAATCAATGAAACTAAAAATTATTTGATTTTAATTTTCTAAAAAAAAATTGATATTAATCCGAATCAAATACAAAAAAAAATATTCTGTTAGCTCGAAGGACCTTATTTTCTTGGTGTTTCTAGTTATGAAAACTTTTGCTTTAGTCATAGTTTTAAGCCTGCAGTCGCTATTGCTATTGGAACGAACATTTTTTTATTCGAATAAAATTTAATCGAATAAAATTTATTCGAATAAAAATGTTTAATAGAGTAGAAAAGCTATTTGATTAAAAATCAATAAAATTAAAAGTTATTTGATTTTAATTTTCTGAATAAAAATTGATATTATAATCCGAGTCAAATACAAAAAAAAAATATTCTGTTAGCTCGAAGGACCTTATTTTCTTGGTGTTTCTAGTTATGAAAACTTTTCCTTTAGTCATAGTGTTAGTGCAGTTTTTGTTGCTATTGGAACGAAAATTTTTTTATTCGAATAAATTTTAGTCGAATAAAATTTATTCGAATAAAAATTTTTAATGGAGAATTGATTAAAAATCAATAAAATTAAAAATTATTTGATTTTAGTTTTCTGAATAAAAATTAATTTTAGTCCGAGTCAAATTTAAAAAAATATATTCTTTTAGCTCGAAGGACAATTTTTTTCTTGGTGTTTCTAGTTATGAAAACTTTTTCTTTAGTCATAGTTTTAAGCCTGCAGTCTCTGTTGCTATTGGAACGAAAAATTTTTTATTCGAATAAAATTTAATCGAATAAAATTTACTCGAATAAAAACTTTCAATGAATCAGAAAAGCTATTCGTTCAAAAATTAAAAAAATTAAAAATTATTTGAGTTTAATTTTCTGAATTAAAATTGATATTGTTCGAGTCAAACATAAAAAAATATTGTCTTAACCGAAGGACCCTTATTTTTCTTGAAAATTCTATTGCTTTTTTACTTTTTAATTTTTTTAGTTTTTTAATTTTCTCTTTCATATTGTGTGTAGAGACTGTGTCCAACGCACTCCTTTTCTCTACTGCCCCACAACTATTGAAAATATCTTTGTTAAATCTTGTGATATTTTATTTCTTGCAACAGCTAAATAATAATCCTCTGAGAATTGCTGCTGCTTTAGTCATAGTTTTTAGGCCTTCAGAATCTGTTGTTGGTGCTGCGGCTGCGGCATCAGCTGCTGTTGCTGTTGCTGTCATTGTGTTTGTGAATTTTTGTGTTGGCGCTTGCAGAACAAATGCACATTTAAGTATTGCTGACAGTATCTCGCCAAGATCTGGCAAAATCTCTGTAGCACTTGAAAATTACTTGTTTGTTTACAGTTCTTCTGTGGATTTCTTTTTTTTTTTGCTGAACATTTGTTATTTTTTCTCCTCTACTTCTAGATTTTCTACTGTTTTATTGTTGCTTATTTGTTTTGATCTTACAGTTGAGATCTTGTCTTTTTTTGTGTGTGTACATTTTCATTAATTTTATATTTAATCATTTTCTGCATAATCATTGTTTTATAATTTGTAATTAAAATAATAATGCAAGAGATCTTAAAGAGTTTAAAAGATTGAAAGTAAGATTTTTATTTCAGAAGAAAAAAAATAAATAAAAATCAAGGAAATATAAAATTGTGTTAAATGAAGGGAAATTAGTGTAATTAGAATGAGGATGGGAGGGAACTTGAGTTCAATTGGTTGGGCAGTTGTAAATTGACTTTAATAGTGTTTTCACACTGACAGGGTTTTAATGCTGAAACCAACTCAAAACCTTTTTGAATTGGTTTTAAGTGGGTTTTATAAAATGCAACCTTGTTATCTATATACTAAATTCAGTGCTGCCAAGTTAAAATTAACAGAAGCAGCTGATAATGCTTATGCCAGCTAATAAAAATAAATAACGATTGACGATATATTTTCAGATGCAATAGTAATAAAAGAATTGTGGATATATTGGACTTGGGAGTCGCAAAAATTTTTCATACAATTTTATTAATAAAATCGATGTAAAAGGGACTCACTAAATTTTTTTGATAAAAGTGCAAACAAATCTTATTTTATGAAATGCTCCCAAATTTCTCCTTTGGATATTTAAAAAAAAGTATTTCTAATTTTTTAGCAATTTATGTTTATGTTTATGAATTTTGCGATAAGCAATTTTTTTTGATAATCAAAATTAAATTCAAAATTTAAGTTCTAAATGTATTAGTTAAATTCTTTTAATATGAGAAAAAAAACTTATTCGTTTGTTCATTTTATTTTCTATTTTACTTTTAAGTTCTTTTTAAAACTTTAATATTTTTAATTCTGTTTGCTGCTGATGTTTTTTTTTTCTTAAGTTTAGTACTCCTTCTTATTATTACTGCTTTGATTTTTGTTTAATTCTTTTTGTGATTTTAATTCAAACAATCTATTTTTTTTTTACTTAAAAAGTTATGTGAAAACTTCCACTTTTTCACTCAAGTCAAAAGTAAAGGGTAAACTGTTTGGAGGTATGAAAAAAGATAAAAAAATTTTGCTATATAAAATTCAGGATAAGCATGTTCAAAAACGCTAAAACTAAAAAATCCAGAAATAAAAAAATCCCCAAAACAAACAAATCGCCGGAAACTGAAAAAAAATCGCCAAAACAAAAAAATCGCAAGAAAAAAAAATCTCTTAAGCCTGGTACTCTGTTTAAAATTTCACGCGAAATGTTGCCATAGTCCATACAAAAAAAGTTTACGTGAAATTTTCAACTCGTGAAAAATGTGTGAAATGTATCTGGCTACATTTTCTTGCTATCTATGAAATAATGAGAAATATTGACAGCTGATGTTTTTGTTACCAAAAGTCGATCAGTGTTGCCTACTTCAAACCAATAAATACGAAAATTTTTTCCGAAAAAGTAAAATGGGCATAATTGTTACGAGTCAAATTTTTCACGCGAAATAATCAATGTTGCTGAAAAATTTTCACAACTTCGAACAGAGTACCAGGCTTAAAGCTAAAATTAATTGTAAAAACCGAAAAAATTCACTAAACGAAAAAAATGCTGCGAAAAAAATATGCGTAAAACATGCCTTAAAGCATAAAATATGCAAAAATATGCACTAATAAATCGATGCCAAAATGCATAAAAAATTCTGAAACGGATAAATATCTTATCTCCGCATTGATATGTCACACAAGAAAAAACATGCCATTGCATATTTGCGGGTTCCCTGGCCATAATGAATTCCTTTTCTCTTAAAATCATTAAATCTCAAGTATGTTTTTTACCTTGAAAAAAAAAACACAATTTTCCTAAAAGAAAACTTGTATTAAATTTCTCCATGCGTTTAACACTCCTGCTGGCTCATACTCCTTCTCCTGTACTGGCTTCATACATAATTTTAGTTTAATTTAACAACTTTTTCCCCCGTCCTGCTTTTACAAAAAAAAATAAAAATTTTTTTTAAATATTATGGAAATGAGATTGAAAAAAAGTAGAAAAATTTTAATTCTGTTATAATTTTTTCCACTTTGTTTGTACTTAATGCTTTTTATTTTTTGCATTTTTATTTCTATTCTGTGAGATTCTTATTAAATTTACAAAAATGAGAAAAAAAGAAGATCTCTGCTTTTATAATTTATCTTTAATTTTTTACTGCACAGTGTCTTTTTTTTTTTGTGAACCATTTTTTCTTCTTTTGTAATTTCTTTTTTAATTTTATTTTATATTTTATATACAACATTTAATCGTAGTACATATAAGAAAACTAAGAAGAAGAAAAAAAATGGGGAAAAAAATTAAATTTGTTCTTTTTCCAGTTCTACGAAATTAAATGTCTGTCTGTCTGTCCGTCTGTACTTTTGTTTGTTTGGCTGTGTGTCTGTCTGTCTGTTTTGGAAATTTTTCTTCTTCTTCTCGTTCTCTGTCCAACCGTGTAGCATTTCGTAACTTTCGAGATGAAATTATAGCAGAACATACATACACTTATATGAAAGGACAGTGGGCTTGGAAGGGAGGAAAATTTTCATTGGTAGTGGTTTCTTCCATTAAGCTTGACAAGAAGAAAAATATTTCTTTTGCTTTCCGCTCTTGGCATAATAAAAATTGTTGTCCAAAAGGTTTCATATAAACACTGATCGAGGGGAGAGAGTCTTGCCCTCGTTGGCCTGAAATTTAACCCATTTTTTAACCGACTTCAAAGCAAGGAAAAGGTTTTTTTAGGTGCGTTACTTCATAACTCGGTTAATTTTAGACCGGTTGTAAAATTTTTTTCTTGTCTGAGAGGGTTTATCTTTCCATTGGTCGCTTTGTAAAAAAAGTGGGCGAGGACACGCCTTCAATTTTTTTATATATAATTTTATGATATTCTACTTTTTTGATTGCTGCGAAACCTATAAAACACCTTTGGTTCTTGTAATTACACAATTTGAAAGTTACAAAAATGGGCGGAGTTACGCCCATTAAAATTTTTTATAATATTTCACGCGGTTCTACTTAACAGGATTTTTACGAAACTTACCACACAACTTAAGCTCTAAAATAGACACAATCCTTCATTTAAATTAAGTGGGCGGAGTTACGCCCTTTAAATTTAATATTTTATTTTATGTGGTTCTACTTTAGCGATATTTACAAGACTTTACACTCGCCCTAAGCCCTGAAAGACACACAATTTTGCATATAAAAAATGGGCGGAGGCACGCCCATTAGAATTTAATTTTATGGCGCTTATTATGAGTTGGATTCTGTTTTCGATCTTCGCTGGGTATCGAACATCGAAAATCGAATGTTTAATTCATATTACGAGCATCGAAAATTTCGTTGAGCAACGAATTTTCTATCGAACAGAAGTGACCTTTCGATGAAGTATTTTAGTATAAAAAATTATTAAGCTATGTACACACGGTTGTCAGATCTTACAATATTGTTAGATCTGGCAATGTGCTGACATTGTACTGACAATCAAAAATTGCAAGTGTATGGCAGATTGACAGTTCACACGGTTGTATCAAATTTGTCAGGAAATCTTACAATTTATTGCTAGATGATTGTATGACAATAAAATCAGCTGACAAAATCGTCAGCAAAAAAATTGTAAGTTCACACGGTTGTCATATGCAAAAATTGCCAGACATTATTATGCGTTGCCAGACTCAAAGCGCTTGTTAGAAATTGTTAAATATCAATCTTTTGTGGTGGTGTTAAATGTAAAAAGTGAAAATATTAATTATTATGGACCATAAAGAAGCAACTGCAATGATTTTGGCTGCATATATTTTATTAAATATATTTTCTTTAAAATCAAGCGTGTACAGTGTTGCCCATAGAAATAATTCTCTTACAATGACGCCATTGTCAGATGCACGAACTTCGCGCATCTGACAATATTAAAATGTCTGACAAATAGCTGGCAATAATTTTACAATGTGTTCACACGATTGTAAGATGTCTGACAATTTGTTGTCAGCTGCTAGTCTTGCAATGGACTGACAATGCTTTTTCTGGCAACGACATCTGACAAAAATTGCCAGTTCACACGGTTGTAAGAAATTTTGAGCACATTTTACTGGCAATATTGTAAGATCTGACAACCGTCTGTACATAGCTTTATAAACGATTGTTTTTTATTTTTAGGTAAAGTGGTTGCAAATTTTAAAAATAACTTTGAGTGACATTCACAATGTCACGAATGCTCGTCATAATACCAAATGAAAGTACGTTCGTTCAGTACTTTCGGCTACAGTCGAAGATCGAAAGTTGCTCATAATAAGGGCCTATATTTCACGTACTTCCTCTTATCTTCTTCTATCAGAACTTTGCATTGAAGTCGGTTTTTTTTTTGTGGCAGAAAAAATTATTTGTTTGCTTAGCTGTAACCAGCTGGCCCACTGTCAATTAGTTTCAGTTAGTTATAGTCGATGCCGTCCGTCTGTCCGTCTTGCAGTTTATTTGTTTGTTTGTTTGCTTGACTTGACGTTTAGTGTGGATTTTTCTTATGGTATTTAGTATTAAATGTATCTTTTGTTTGCCGCAATATTATATTGCTGCTTGTTTTTGTTGTTGGTAGTGCTAGTGTTGCTGCTGCTACTCTGCTTGCTAGCCAATGTTGTACGAGTAGTTACCGTTTGTTGTTGCTGTTGTTGTTGTTGTTGTTATTAACCCCAAAAGAATTCAATTAAAGTCTCAATCTGTATCTTTCGCTTACACATTCTCACACACAGCAATAATTCGTTTTGTTGTTAGTTAGCCAGCATGAAATCAACAACAACCAAATAAAACTACAACAACTTCAGCAACAACACTAAGCAGCAGCAGCACCAGCAGCAGCAATAAGTATATTTAAAAATAAAAAAGAAGAACAAAACGAAGAATTGTATAAGAAAGAACTCATAAGACTTTGGGTTATGTCTTTTTGGTTTGGTTTGGTTTGGTTTTGTTGGCGCACTTGTTATTTAAGATGCATTTAAGTAGTTGAGCAGCAAAAATCACAAAACAAAAAAAAAAAGGAAATATGGAGAAGACTAAGAGCAGCAGTTGGAGTTGTGAAGCAAACACAGTGTATGGTGTAACTTATGGCTGCTGCGCTAGCAAACTGCTTAACACAGGTGTGTTTACACGTTGAGCTTTTGTTGCCCAAAAATAATAAAAAAAGATAGAAAGGCAGCTTTTCCCTTCCAACTTAAGATTATTATCATCTAATGTTTTCAAAGCATTCTAGCAGTTTGTAAAAATATTCAATAAGAAACAAGGTCCTATACCATATCTTAAGTACTTGCCGTGTAAACGCTGCTGAAGTGGTTATGGATGTGTGCTTTTGTAACTGAGTGTATGCAATATGTATATTTACCATATAAATCCGGTGGATAATTCTTTTTTTTTGGTTTTTCGCTTATTTTATACTTTTATATACTTTTTGTTATTTTTTAAGATTTTTATTTTATTTATTTATTATTTTTTTTTGTTAATGTTACTCTTGTTGTTAAGGAAAGTTCATCAACTTTTAAAAAATTTTTATTGTTTGCATCTTTCTCTTTGCTTATTTTCCTCTAAATAAATGTTTGTCTGACGCTTTGTTGTCGGTCTGTCTTACAAGCATGTGTGTTTGTATCATATACATACATACATACATGTACATATATATGTTTGTACATACCCTCTAGTCAGCCTAGAACCATATGTCTCTATGTCAACACTCTTTTCGCTAGCAACAGTTTCACTAGTTAAAATGTCAATAACTTTCCTTTATGCGCGAATATAGATACGTTCTAGTGTATTTCTGGTGACATTGTCAACGGACGCGTCAATAGTTTGTTTTCTTTTTTTATTATTATGCTGTGCAGTCAATACCAGACTTGCGAGCCGATTGTCGGCTTGCCGCTGCCACTTTTGATTGGCTGTATGAATTTTTAACAAATGTTTTTAGTTGAATAATATAATTTTGTTTAAGGTCACTTTGAATCTTTGGTTCAAATGTCTCTACATTGCCATAACAGAACTACCTCGTCAATAGTGCTAAAGTCTACTGGTGGATTTTCAATGACAATCCTTTGTTATATGTCAATAGGCGATTACATTGGCTGGGGTACACCTGGTCAGTAGTACTATTGACAATGTCACTAGTAAATCTTTACAATTTTGCTATTGACATCGAGCGAGGAAATATCGATATTGTAGACTAGAGCCCCTAAAATTTACTAGTGAATCTTTGGTGACAATGTCGCCATGTGGTCCCAAAAGAATTAATTCGTCAGTAGTGCTACAGTCTACTGGTGGATTTTCAATGACAAGCTAATGTTAAATGTCAATAGATAATTACATTGGCTGGGGTACACCTGGTCAGTAGTACTAGTGACAATGTCACTGGTATATCACTACAATTTCACTATTCGCATTTCCTGTAGGGTATGTACATCTATCTGTAAGTGTGTAGAATATTGAAAATCATCATTAAGATTTCATCATTGTGCCACTAAATAGTCAGGTCTTATTTTACTTCACTTTTTTTCCGAAAAAAAATTATGGTTTTTTTACAAGTCATAATGAGGATGTTTATTGTAGTTGTAACGGTATGTTTTTGATTAGAAAGATAAAAAATTTTAAAGCTCTTTAAGTTTAATAATCTGTTAAATTTTAAAAATTCTTTGCTATGAATTAAAACTTGAGGGGAAAAACTAATGAATTTGACTTTCTTAGTTTTCTTACTTCGAACTCAAGACTTCTTATTCTCTAGATATCCATATCGCTGCTGCAGTAAAAAGGTCCTTAAACTATAGTTGCAAACAACCAATTAGGTAAAATATTGGCAGTAACTCTTGGGTAAGTATTTAATGGGGCTTTGGTCTGTAGAAAACTTGTTTTTACACAGAAAAAAGTTTTTGGTAAATTATACCAATTTTTTACGATTAAACTTGCAGCAACCTATAAAATTGGTTAAACTAACTAATGTAACTCAGTAAAAAAAAATTCCCAAAAACAAGCAAAAGTCTTCAAATTCATTATACCCCAGTAAAAAAAAGATACTCCACTATGGAGGTAAATTCAAATGAAAAATCATTTAAAACAATAGTATTTTCAGTATATACATACTTTCAACTCCCACCGCTTTGGCATTTTTTTATCTTATGGTTTCTTATGGTTGGATAAGATATTAATCGCGAATTCGTTCGCTTGGAATTTAACAATGAATAGTCCCAGTCCTTCAGCCTTCTTTTTAAAGTAACCTACAGCAATATAAGGACTCTAACAAATGGAACTCTTCAGATCTGCTGATATATGTTAACGAATAATTTTTTTTTTTGCATTAGGGGCTCTCTAAGCCCCACTCCTAACCCACCAGCTTTCTGCTTGACTTTGAAAGTAACCTGCACTAAAATTGCGGACTACAACTATTGTAGCTAACAATATATAATATATCGAAGAATTTTTTGTATAAATCGTTTTTTTCTGCCCGCCCCAAACACGCCAGTTTTATTCTTGATTATGCACATTATTTTAAGAGTAATATTCACCTTAAATTCTCCCCTCCAGTTTTCTGTCTGACTATGCACATGGTTTCACAAGTAATCTGCACTGAAATTAAGGATTCTCTAACTATTGCAGCTCTCGAGATATAGAATAACTAAAATATATTTTATATATTTTTATATATATTTTATATAACTAATTCCTGTTGGTTATATTAACCAGAAAACAAAATGGTTAAGTGCTAAATGATTAACAATTTCATTGACTGTGGAAATCGGTTAGATTAACCTATTGAAAAAACGTTTACAAAATGCATTTTTTATAGAACTTTGTTTAATAAATGTTTTGTAAAACAAAATTAGGTTTTTGCATGGGGCAGAACGATTTAAAAAAATATTAAAAAATATTTTAGGTTTAAATGAATTGGGTGTGAAGTTAAATTATAAAATTTATAAACCTTGACACAAACATTGTGCTTAAACAGAGTTCTGTTAGCGTGTTAATAGGGCTCTGTTAAACTATAAATATTCGACTAATGCCTTTTGAAAGGACTTTTCTAGTAAATTAAGTAAGCTAGACGGAAAAAAGTAATGCAAATTTATAGACAAAGTGTTCAGTTATTATTATTGCCCATGAATCTGTTTGTGTTCTGAATTTGAACAGGATATTGCCAAGTTTTTAATTTGTTATTCTCTGAGGAGTACATTTTATTTTTTTTTGGAAAGGAGTCAATGCGGTTGGGCAATAGTGGTCACCTATGATAGACTAGGTTGTGCTCTAAAAACGTGCATAATCAGAATTTCTAAAAGCTCGAGTTTTTAGTAGTTTTGGGAAAACCTGTAAATTTATCCTACTATATTAACATTTTCTAGGCGCTGACTATGGAAATTGGTTAGATTAACCTACAAAAAAAAATAAATGTCGTATTAAAAAAAATATTTAAAAACGTTTATAAACAGAATTTCTGTAAGCTCGAGTTTTCAGTAGTTTTTCGAAAAATTTTCAATTTCCCCGACTATATTAACAGTTTCTCAGATGTGACTGTGGAAATTGGTTAGATTAACCTATAACCTATGATTTTGTAAATCAGAATTATTTTTTTTGCATAAGGCAGAAGAATTTAAAAAAATTTTTAATAATTAAAATTTTTTAAGTTAAATTTTTTTTCTTCAAATTTTTAATTGATAGCAGTTTGAGTGCCCAGCCCTGTATAATGGAATTTTAAACTTATTTAATGGGAATTTTCAATAGTCTATTATGTTTATATCTGTATGGACAGGCAGGGGCAATTAAAGTCATACCAGAGCTTGTGTAATGCTCTACTTTATAACTTTACACAATCTAAAACATTTTAATGCATAAACACACAATTTTTTTAATTATATACCCAGGTAGCCAAGAGCTGCTTAATAGGCGATGGTGTTTAATAGACAACTCCTAAACGAATCTTCTGCTGATTATTTCGAGAGTGATATTGTAGCATTTCTTACAAATCTTAAGAATCTCGTCGATTGTTTCGAATTATTAATTTTATATGTTTGGTATTTTTCATAAAATATTTATTAAATTATTGGTGGTACGTAAAAAGCTTTTAAAATAATCTAATTCTTTTAATTAATTGAATTTATCATAGATCTTTGCCATTCAAAATTCTTGCAGCACTAAATTCAACACAGTAATTTTCTATGTATAGAGATCAGTGATCGGCAATGAATCCTTTTTCACTAGTCATGGTTGGTTTACTTGGCTGCCCGCTACACACAGGCAATCAAGTAGAATATAAATGATTCCTTTTTGAAATTCGCTAGTCATACTTACCCTAGAAATTTTAAATATAAGTGAGTAGACATCATAAATTTTAAATATAAGGGAGTAGACATCATGATTTAGGTTGAAATAAATATGAATGTGACGTCGACATTATAGTCATACCACACTCACACTCATAAATCATCTCAGTTTCATTTATAATTTCAGGAAAATACTTAAACTACTCACATTGATTCAGCTCACTCAACTCATGCACGTACATATGTTTATATAAAAGTTGAGTCATTAAACAGTTTGCAAGTAGTATACAATATTAGTAAATAGGGTTGTTTTGCAATTCCTTAAAAAGAAAGCAACAGAGAAACACATAACCTCATAATGAGAATTTTAATGTTCGTATGCGAAGTTCGTATTGTGAATCATATTTATTTTGCATCGTCCATAGGCATTGAGTTAGGGAGAGTCGAAATCAACAACATCATAAATCTTGCTAAGTATGAGTTCGATGCACATTTCAAACTATCGAGTGAATGTGATTCATAGACAACATTGCAATAAGTATGAGTACAAGAAATTATAACTCATGATTCAACTCTAGTCACTTTTTCACGACTCATTGCTGTGTTCTGACTAGCGACTGGTTGCATCTACATAAATATGTACTCGTACATAAAATAGTCTGTAATCAATTAATGAAGAACAATATTTTATAAATAAGTAATAACAAATTTAATTTGTTTTCTTTTCACGTTTAATTTGCAAAAAAAAAAAATTAAAAGCATACTGAGTATTGTACGATTCCCCAAAGCATTATCAAATGATTCATTTACAACTCTCCCAATGTTCTTCAAAGAAAAGGTTGTAAGATAAGCTCTATATAAATCGAAAATGATTGCGCCTTCTGCGACTCTTGTGCACGAATCGTCTTCGATAACAGTTCCTCCCGTGCAAAGCATCTTCCACGATTCAAATATGAGCTCGTCTGTGACTGAAAGTGCTCTGCATATGATTCACAATAGACTCTTCTGCAATTGAAAAGGTTAGCTGGGTATGTACATATGTAAGTAAGTATCTATGTTACATGAATTATAAATTTAAATTTAATTTGTAAGCTGCAGTTAAATAAATGCTTATTTAGCTGGCTTGGCCTTACAATTACATTGATGAGCCTCCTCCGCCTAAACGTCTCTACACCCCCGCTCTATTTACAAATAACTCAATTTCTTTTTGTCTCTAGAAATCTAATAGCGTTTGGAGGGTCTTCGTAATGTATGTGTTATTTGATAGTTACATTCAGAATTCCTCAATCAAACAATAGATGGGAATTTTTCACAACATTAATTAGAGCTCGACAGTGTAAAGGCGAGGAGCAAGGGGGGGAGGGCTTCTTAAAAAGTCTCTAGTGCCAAGATTATCATTTCATTCACTTGTGTGTGTGTGTGTGGGTGTTTAAATGAATTAAATAAAAATTATAGAAAACATTTTCAACAAAAACTCATTGTCTACAAATGTTTGAACAGTCTAAATGCTGTTCAAAATTAGTTCAACTTTCAAAATAATCATACAGCTCATGATGGATGCATAAGAAGAAGAAAAAAGAGAAGAGAAAAAATATAAATAAAATATTTATTCATGAATCAAGAAATGTGTGGAGAAAAAACAATAAGAATTTTTACATGAATACTTGCGGAATGTTTACACGTTCGCTATAGCTGAAGGTAAGATTACGATATATTTATGTATGTATACTCGTATCTAAACAACATGTTGTATTCGTAGTTTCCTACAACTCTCAAGCTACAAAATACATTTACAAAATATTTAAGTAGCTGCAAATGACTTTTTATTATGTGTACGTTTTTTTTTGAACAAACAAACTAACAAAAAAGCAAAAAAAAAAATTCAGGGGGAAACAATTTCACATAAAATGTCATGTTCTCAAAGACGGTGTATCTTATCTGTTGTAAAAAAAAGCAGAAAAATATATATACAGGGTGTTTTTTTAGAGTTGAAATAAAACACAAGAAAATCGTTTTAATGTCCATCAATTTGGCTTTATTGGAAGGATAATTTTATGCCATTAATGTTTAAATATGATTTCGGGCATGTGGCCGCCGCGGCTGGCTCGAATAAAGCCAATTCTACAGGTCCAATTTTCAACCACTTTTTCGAGCATATGGGGCCGTATGTTGGCAATAACGCCACGAATGCTGGCTTCCAAGTCCCCTTACGCTTCTGGTTTGTTGGCGTAGACGAGCGACTTCACATATCCCCAAAGAAAGTAATCCAATGGTGTCAAATCACACGATCTTGGTGGCCAATTGACAGGTCCATTCCGCGAAATTATGCGCTCATCGAATGTTTCCTTCAATAAATCGATTGTGACGTGCGCTGTGTGGCATGTAGCGCCGTCTTGTTGGAACCACAACTCATCCACATTCAAAATCTTCAAAATCTTCAATAAAGTTGATGGACAAAGCTCCAATTGCTGTGCACGGTGGCGAATCGATTCATTCGGGTCCTCTTCAACACTTTGCTCTACAGCGGCAATTGTTTCTTCGGTGCGCACTGTTCGACGTGTCTGCGGATGCGTATTATCACATAGAGTAAACGTAGTGCGAAAACGATCCATGGTTAACCGAATTAATTGCTCTGATGGACGATTATGTCGACCATAAAATGGACGGAGCTTGCGGTAAACTTCGCGAACTGAACCATTATTTTCGAAATAAATTTGCACGATTTGCAAGCGTTGTTCTTTTGTCAACCTGTTCATGATGAAATGGCAAACCAAACTAAATATTAGTCACTTGACAGCTGACAAAATGGCCGCCAGTTAAAAAAGTGATGCCAACTTAAAGTTCTATACCTCAATAAAAAACACCCATTATATATATATATTTTTTTTAAATAAGTACAATAAGTTAAAGGTAGCAATGCTGGCATCTTAAGCATTGTGTGTTACACATTTTGTCTTATTTACGCTTGGCTTAAAACTGAACTTGGCCTTAAGTTCATTTAGACTGGGCGAGTTAAATTATCATTATATTAAATAAATAAAACAATCAGCAAATGTATATACTCGCATGTACAAACAAACAAGTGAATTCACTCGGGTATATTCTTCATTTGTCATCAGCAGGAAAACCGCAAATATGCAATTGCTTATTTTTTTTTGTGCGAAGTATTACAATAGAGACAAGATATTTATCCATTTCAGAACTTTTTATAAATTTTGGCAGCGATTTGTTAGTGCATATTTTTGCATATTTTACCCTTTAAAGCATATTTCTGCATATATTACACGCATATTTCTAGCATATTACAATTACAAATTTAAAAAGCATAATTTACGCTTTTAGGTCATATTATGCTAGAATTGTATTTTAATATGCTTACCAGCATATATGTTGCACAAAATTTTTATTTTTATTTTTCTCCATGTAAATCTCATTTCTATGGAACATTGGTAGTGTCTAAATTTTTTACTTCGTACTTTGGTTTCAATACAAATCCAGATTTGCTATTTGTGACAGACGTTGCCCCCCTTAGAGGTTGAAGGAACATTGTCAATGTATAAAATTTGTATGTATAAAATTGTGTCAGACAATAATTTTTATTTGAAAATCTAGGTCAATATTTTGTTGTTTATTGCAATAGAAATTTTAAGAAAAAATCTTGTCTTATTTATCCAAAATACAGTTCCAAAGTGTTAATTCTGATACACAGAGAGAAAGCTGCCTCATGGAATCAAGAAGATTTTCTCTATAAAACGTTTTTAGGATAAGAGGCAGATCCCAGCAGCAAGAAGCGAAGATTTTTTCATAGAGATTCCTTATTGTTTTTATGTGGTAAATCTTATTAATTTTATCAAGAAGAAAACCACATAAAATCAAGAAGAAATCTTATTATTCGCAGCTTTTTTTACGCAATTTCCGTTATTTTTGGCACCAAAAAAACAATCCATAGAGAAAAACTTCTTGATTCTATTAGGGTTTTTTATAAATTATAAACTATAGGGATTTCTTATTGATTTTATTTGGTTGCCTTTTTGATTTTTTAAAAAGGTTTTCTTCTTGATTTTATTAGGTTGCTTATTGATTTTTTCAATAATTTGATTTTAGTAGGTTCCTATATGATTATGTGTAAAGTATCTTATTGCTTTTTTTAATAAGGAAATCTTCTTGATTTTATGTGGTGTCTTGTTATTTCATATCTATAAATAGACATAGAGACAATTTTTTTCATGATCTTTTTCATTTTTGTATAAGCATGTTTGTACAATTATTTCAATGGTTGTTCAGGCTGCTAGTTAGCATATTGTTTCCAAATACGTAGAATTTGTATGAAAACCCGAAACGAAAATATGTATTTAGTTAAATATCTCAATTAGTAGGTCGCAAGTGGTCAAGTTTTATATACCATTGGATGCTGCTGCAAAAACTCTTTTCGATGATACCAAATTTTATTTATTTCATCTTGGAGCAAAGTATAAAAAAATTCGAAAAGCTGAAAAAAAGACCTGTTTTAAAAATGGTCCAGCTCACGGATGGTCAACGCTAGAACCAAAATATTTTGGGAATCATCATAAAACTTACCAAGCTTTGTTTTCAGAGGGCTAACAAAATCACTTTTTCTTTTGAGTCGCTCTAATGTATGTATATGGTATAGAATTTAAATGAAAATACAAAGTACAGAGAATAAAGACGCAATTTTTTTTATTTTTATTGAAAAAATCAATAAGATAACCTAATAAAAACTAGAAGATTTCTTCTTGATTTTTTCAGAAAGGTTTCCCCTATGAAATTAATAAGATTTCCTTATTAAAAGAAACCATAGAGATTTGTTATTATTATTTGTTCTATTTTATGAGGTATTGTTTTCTCTGTGTATCGTCATCTCTTTTAAAATTAGAGTTAAATTAATACGAGAGTAATCAAAAAAAAAATTTATTTACTTTAGTCAAAATTTGTACGGCAATTTTGTTTTAACGTGCACTTCTTAGTAGTTTTGTCTTGTTTGTATATGCAAATGATGTTGAATTTTTGGATTAAAAATATATTTTAATTTACAAATAAACCAATATATTTTACTTTTAAGAGCATATTTGTTTAATTTTTAGTGCATATTTTCAAGTTTTTAGTGCATATTGAATGCGCATAAAACAATTTTTTTAGAGCATATTTTTGGTTTCCCTGGTCATCAGTAGAAAGTCAACAGCTGCTGGCTGTTGCTGCCTGACTGGGTTGAGGGAAAATATTATTTGCTTTTGAATATTATATCTAACCAGCGATAAGCAGTTTTCTGCTTTACAACAATTTTCCCTAAAACAGAATTTAATTTCTTTGTTTTTTTTTTAAATAATTCATAATTTTTCTACATAATTTAAACATACTCGTACATTTTGCTGTTGATTATTTGTCTGTGACCAGAGGCAAGGTTGCTTAAATAATTGTTTTCACATTTGCCAGCTTGCAATAAAGAGTGAGAAAGAGAGAGAGCGAGAAAGAGATAGCGAAAGAGCAAGCAATTCGTTTACTTTATTTAAATGCGATTGTGGTGTTTGCGGTTGGAATTCACTTGCTTTTCCGTTTGCCTTTAAGTTTTGTTTAATCTTGTTTTTATTTATTTACTTATGTTTTTGTTGCTTTTCTTTTCTACCTATTTTTTTCTACATTTTGTGATGACTTGTGAACCTGTAACTACAATTTTACAGTTTGTGAAAAATTAGCTGCCGTGTATCTGATGGATCAACAAAACAACAAATCATACATACAACAATAAGACAGTTTCATACAACGACGTGTCATTTAGACGGCAAGATATGGCCTGACATTTATCGCAACAGTGTTGTTGCTGTTTGCACTAGCGTAAAATAGTTAATGAGGCAAGATCTTAAAGAGAAATTTATTGTTAGTAAGAAAAAACCATTTTAATTTAAATTAAAGTTTTGATTATTGCTTATTTACAAATTGAAAATTAAATGCTAAAAACTATTTTTTTTTATTATAAAGAGCAGTAACACTCAGGCAGTGAGTGAATGCCCCTACTCCTATTACTATGTGTTACCGTCTTTTAGAAAAGGGATATTGATAGAGAAGAAAGAGATAGAGAAAAATCTTCATTCCTTTACAACTCTGCTTTTTTGCACGTTTTTATAATAAGGCAGATGTGTTTTAGATTATCGTGAGTTCTTGTCATTACGGCCTAATCTCACGGGTGGTCTAAACACCGGTTCTAAGTAAGACGCCAAACCATCGCCCCCATGCACACTTTAGAATGAACCATGTGCCCACCCCACAAGGCACATAGGTTGCAATCCCTGTACCTTGCTGAGGTACTCAGAGCCATCTTAACTCTTTGCCGTAATGACTTTGTCAATACAATACTATCTGTTGTATGGCAACAGCACCTAGAACAGTGTCTGTCTGACCGCGTCACACCAACCACTAGCATTGGTCGAAGACTAGAAAGCCAATACTATTGTCCCAGCGATTTTGGTGGCAACCAATAGCCACCACCAGAGAAACAAGTCGATCGGCTCGAAGCCGACGGCGCGCCGCCGCCGGTTATTTTTCTGTGCATCAAGCCGCCGCCGATTGTATCGGCTCGCATCGGCTCAAAACCAGCCGAAATTTTATCTGCTCAAAAAGACAAATTTCGGAGAAAAAAATTTGAAAATCGATTTTCAGTTTCAATTTTTATTTTTTCTTTAAATTTTTATACGCTCTTTAGCGCCGCCGAAAATGCTCTCGGCGTGCCGCCGCCGGTCACAAAACTACTGCGCCGCCGCCGATAATTTTGCCTCGACTTGTTTCTCTGGACACCACGTAAGATTACCCAAGTTCTCACGCCGCGAGTGTAGTTGCTTACACTCACAGCGAGGTCTCTAATAGAATACCTCACCATTGCCGGCGCAGCTCGATTGTACCGCCAAATATCCACTGCCTACTCCACACTGCTTAACATCATCCCTTTAACCCCGTGGGGTAGGAGGAAATCCACTTTATAGCAAAGGATCCTGACGACCGCTACATACACCCAAACTCCTATAGCAGCCTAACTGTCGGGCAACCGGCACCCGTGGTACCATAGACATACCTCAAAGTGCCACCAACACCCGTGATCTACTAAAGATCCCCCTGGGGAACTTTTATTAGGGCAGTGGTTGCAGCGCCTCTGGTGTCAACGAGGCATATTAAATTTTTGAAACTGTTCCTTAGTAGCCATTTTATTGGTTATTTTACTTCGCCCATGATTTTTGCCACACAGCACCGACGAAGTAGGGCGCTCTGATATTAAATTAGTTGTTGTTATTTAATGACTTTGTAGATGATAGGGTTCGACCGCAGGACCTTCGGTTTTGTAGTCAACGTGCTAACTACTTCAGTCAACGCCTTTTAAGTGCTTTTTCTTTATTTGTAAGCCTAAACTTTGTTTCGTAACTATATATTGTACTGAGGGCTAATAAATCAATGCGAGCTTAAACTCTGAATAAGTTAAACTAAACCTAGATTTATAGTTTAAACTCAACAGCAGTAAATAGATACACCATATCTTTTTTTTTTAATTTTTTCGACCCTTGAATAATTTTTTTTATAACAACCAGCGAAGCGATTAGATTGTCTGCGGAAAACATCCATGGTCTCTGTCGGGAATCGAACCCACGTACTCTGAACTTAGAGGCTAGCACCGCTATCACTCAGCCACAGGAGGCAGGTATTAGTACTAGAATAAATGTCCAAAAACAGCTGTTTTGCAGCAGGCTAAAAGTAGAAGGAAAAAAAGTGAAATAAAATTACGGCAAATTTTATTGAGATAAAAATTAAGATTAATTAATATAGAGGGAGTTTTATCTAAAGGCACTAGATTTGAACTTTTCCACATTGAAAGTGACAGAAAAAACTTCACATACAAACAGTACGGTTAAAAAACTAAAATTCTCCAAAATCGCTGAAATAAAAAAACGCTTAAATGAAAAATATAACCAGAAACA